>OY728166.1:54471652-59471652 GCA_963277665.1 Viscum album
AATTACCTTATTACATTATTTGTATATTTTATTATTAATATTAAAATAATATAATTTTCTATATTATATACAATTCTCTTTTCTTCTGTGTTTTTTCTGTCTCCACATGTAATATTGGCATTCTTTTTCAAAATTATCAACCTACTCGCCAATGGAGAGGTGAAAGTGAATGCCAATATTACATGTGGAGACAGAATGTGAAACACACAGATGAAAGGAGAATTGTATATAATATAGAAAATTATATTATTTTAATATTAATAATAAAATATACTAATAATGTAATGATGTTATTATTATATAATTAATATTTATGAAAAAAATTATATTAGTATTATTAAAAAAAATAAAAAATCAATATAATATTAAAATTATCAATATTTGTAATAGGTTTTGCTTTATTCTCAATATATTCAATCCTTGCTTGTGTTTTTTCTAACAAATTATTCAAAACCAGTAATGCTTTTATATTTTATAGAAAAATATGGAACAACGAGGTCGTCAACAGTCATTATTAGATGACCGTATATGGATAAATCAACGTAGAAATCCAAATGGTTCTGGTTTAAATCCAGTATATATAGATGGTGTGGAGATTTTTTTATCATTTGCGACATCAAATCCAGAATTTGTTTCAGAAGGAAAGATAAAATGCCCTTGTAGAAAATGTGCATTGAGAACGTTTGACACGTTTGACAAAGTGGGGGAACATCTCTTGCGTTTTGGTTTTCAAGCAGATTATGTTTTTTGGTATCAACACGGTGAACGCAGTTCCAGAGCAGGTGATACCAACTTGATTCCGGATCCATCCCAGTTTCAAGATTTAGTACATGATGTTGCAGGTTCATCTGTTCATCATACAGAAACTCCGGCTGATATAGCTTCAAATCCTGAGTTGGGACCGTCTGAATTTTATGAGTTGTTGATGTCTGCTGAGGATGCATTATATCCTGGATGCAAGATGAGAAAATTAGAAGAAGTTGAAAAATTTATGGCTATCAAATCAGATAACGGAATGTCAAACACCTGTTTTTACCAGATATTTTCTTTGTTGAAAACACGTTACCCGAAGGAAATGTTTTACCTGCAAATTACTATGAAAGTAAGAGGTTGGTTCGAAATTTGGGACTTACTTGTCAGAAGATTCATGCATGTTCAAATGACTGCATTTTATATTCAGGGGAAAATGAGTCGTTGGATAGTTGTCCCACATGTGGGCAACTGAGATATAAAGAAGGACAACACGGGAAGTCTGGTTTGATTCCTGTAAAACAGTTGAGATATTTTCCGCTTACATCCAGACTTCAGCGTTTATTCATGTCTAAGAATACAGCGACAACGATGTCATGGCATAAAGAGAATAGTTTAACCGATAAAAGCTTGAATCATCCAGCCGATGGTGATTCATGGAAACATTTTGATAGAGTGCATCCATCATTTGCTTTAGAAGCTAGAAATGTTCGACTGGGCCTTTCCACTGATGGTTTCTGCCCGTTTGGATCTTATGGTAGTCAATATTCATGTTGGCCTGTTTTTTTAACTCCGTATAATTTACCTCCATGGATGTTGATGAAGGAGCCATATATCTTTTTGACTTTACTAATTCCAGGACATCCGAAGAAAAATATTGATGTTTATTTGAAGCCATTGATTGATGAATTAAATTTATTGTGGAGTACTGGTGTCAGTACATATGATGTTGCAACGAAACAGAATTTTATACTGAGAGCAGCATTGATGTGGACAATAAGTGACTTCCCGGCTTATGGGATGTTATCTGGCTGGAGTACACATGGTCAGAAATCATGTCCTTACTGTATGGGAGAGAACAAAGCATTTATGCTCATTCATGGAAAGAAACCGTGTTATTTTGACTGTCATCGCAGATTTCTTCCAGCTGATCATCCTTTTCGCAGAAACAGATCTCATTTCAGAAAAGGAACAGCTGAAAGGGATGGACCTCCAAAAATGCTATCAGGTTCGGAGTTAAAATCGGTTGTATTTTCATTACCTCCCATCACTTTTGGTCCCACAATAAACCAACAGAAAATTTCTGGTTTTGGGAAAGAACACAATTGGATTAAACGTAGCATATTTTGAGATTTGCCATATTGGTCTGATTTGTTGGTCCGACACATGTTAGATGTCATGCATATTGAGAAGAACTGTTTTGATAATTTGTTTCATACAGTTTTGGATACGCCAGGAAAGAGCAAAGACAATGTAAATGCACGTTTAGATCTTGCCCAAATTTGCAGGCGTCCAGAATTGGAACTATTTGAGAATGTCAGAACAGAAAGGTTACTGAAACCAAAAGCAGCTTATACACTGTCTAAAGAAAACCGTTTATTATTTTGTCAGTGGATTGCAGATTTGAGACTTCCAGATGGCTGTGCTTCCAATTTGGGTAGATGTGTAAAGAATGGTCATATTACTGGATTAAAAAGTCATGATTGTCATGTTATAATGGAGATACTTCTACCCATTTGATTAAGAGGTCTGTTGAATTCTGTGATTTGTGATTCCATAACATACATGTCTCATTTTTTTCGGGAAATTTGTGCGGCTACGGCAGATTATGATGCTCTAGGAAAACTTGAAAAAGATGTTGTTGTAATTATATGTAAACTTGAAAAAATATTTCCGCCGTCTTTCTTCGACTCAATGGAACATTTGATGTTACATTTTCCATATGAAGCCAAATGTGGAGGTCCGGTACAGTTTCGATGGATGTACCCATTTGAAAGATGCATGCAAAAATTGAAAAGAAAAGTACGCAACAAAGCATCTGTTGAAGGATCTATTGCAGAAGCTTATTTGCAAGAGGAAATATCTTTTTTCTGCTCCCATTATTTTGAATCTGAGTATCCTTCAAAACACAACCGAATGGGATGGAATGAGAGGAATATTGATGAAATCGACAATCAATTATCTGTTTTCAACCAGTCAGAGCTTGGTTTTGGTGGAGTTTCTGAACGCTGGCTTTCAGATGATGAACATCATAGAGTTCATACGTATGTTCTGCTCAACTGTGAAGAGATGACATCAATTGTACTGTAAGTGTTTATATCACTTATTCTATCATTTATGTTACAGTAAATAACTTTGGTTTTTATAGGTTGTATGATAATCATATCAAGAAACAAATTCCACAAATTACAGCAGCTGCTCTCGAAGAACGTCGACTGAAAAATTTCTCTCAGTGGTTTCAAAAACTGGTAACATAAATTCTTTATCTTTTAGCAACTCATTCAATGTATAGTTTACTATATTGATAATTATTTCACAAATCTTCAGGTGTCTCGACATGCTGATAAAATTGACAAACGGCTGTGTGTATTGAGTAACCCACCTTCCAAACTTGTTAAAACTTATAATGCATATGTGGTGAATGGATTTCGATTCCACACACATGCATATGGGGAATCGAAAAAAACAATGAACAGTGGAGTTAGCTTGAGAGGATCTCATCATCGAGAAAATGAAGTTGACTTTTATGGCATACTTGATGAAATCATTGAACTCTGTTATCTTGGACAACATTACATAACCATGTTCAAATGTCAGTGGTTGGATACAGAGAGAGGCGTGCGTGTTCATCCGACTCATGTAATCATCGATATTAAATGTAAAAGTGTTCTCGCAGTAAATGAACCATTCTTATTGGCTCAACAGGCATATCAAGTTTATTATGCAAAGTACTGTGCAACATCAAGAGACTTGACTGATTGGTGGAGTGTAATAAAAATCAAAATTCGAGACAATCAGTTTAGTCAAAGTGAAAGTGCTTTCACTGATGTGCAAAGAATTGAAGTTTTTCAAGAGAGTACTCAAAATCAATCTTTTTTACAAAGAGACATGAGTATCGATGACGACACCCCACATTTAGGAGTCGGTGATGACGATGATGTTAATGATGTCACACATGAATTTGAAATGGTAAGAGATGAAGCAACTGCAACTCGAATGGATATCGATGATGTTGAGGAGGAATATGAAGATGACATTGACATATATGAAGATGATGATGAAGATGAACACTTATAGAATTCCATGGTATTTATATACAATCATAATATGTATATATGTATATATAATAGTAATTATCAATTATTTGCTAACATTAACATTTTCTGTTTCAGATGGACGAGGCCACATTTCGTGAGTTGGCGGAGGCTGACCTACCTTTCGATGCGGATGAGTTGCTGGCAGATGACCCTCAGCCTGCAGGCGCTCCAGGGAGTACGTGGAGGGGGCGCGGTCTTGCACGATTGATGATTCCTGACCCCGTCCCCGAGCGACGTCCACGTCTTGGGTTTGATCCGCGCACCCGGAGGTGTGATAACCTGTGTGATAACCTGTGGATTTGACTAAGATTTCATTAATCTATTCACATAATAAATGTTTATTATTTTTTCAGTTTTCCGCATATAGCAGTCGGACAGGGCAGCGCTATTTTGCGCAACTATTTCTCTCAGTCGTGGACCACATGGGAGCAGATTCCCATTGATGTGCAGCAGGCCATGTTCGGCCATTGGTTGGTACGTACATAAATAAATAATTTTTATTTTGAAAATTATTTCATTTCTAACTTGATATTTTGATTTATTTGTAGGGTTTATGGTATCCGATCGAGGATACCATGCGTGACGCCATCCACGAGGCATGGGAGGTGGCCATGCGTGATCGTCTTCGTCAGTTTTTGCACAATTTAAGAAAAGCTGTGATGAAGAAAGCAGGAGTGTCAGATTTTGAGGAGTCATGTAGAGCACACCGACCAGAGTATATTTCATCCCATGTATGGGATGGATTATGTGCGCACTGGTTGAGTGGTGCCTTTTAGAGGAGATCATCGGTGGGGAGGCAGAATCGGGGGAGACAGGAGGTGACTCATCGAGCTGGGAGTCGTTCTTTCAGTACTCATAGACAGCATCTGGTACGTACATTATTTATAAATATTTTATATAACTATAAATATTAACAGTTTATTTTTTATTCTTATAGGCTGTCGAGCACCCCGATATTACAGAGTACGACGTATATCGGAGGATGTACAGTGATCCTGCTACTGGGGAGCTCAGAGGTGATCGTCAGCATCACATCGTGGTCAGTATTATTTGTTTTCAAGTTTAAAAATTAATTGCATATAATATATTCACAATTTTAATTTTAAATTGCAACTATAGGAGTCATATGAGGCCGCAGCGGCACAGGCCCGACCTGAGAGTCAGGCCGAGTCATCAGATCAGACCACTGCCCGTCAGTTTGATGAGGCGGCATGGATGCAGGCCACTCAGTATGCCTTCGAGAAGGGCCGGGTAGTTGGTATCGGCTCTCGACTGACTCCCGGAGATTATTATGGCAGTGCTGCGATGTCGGCGTCCAGATCGAGAGGAGCTCGTGCATCTTCTTCTACACAGTATGAGGATCAGTTGCGATCTCAGACTGCACAGATAGAGAGTCTCCGACAGGAGCAGGAGCAGATGCGTCAGCAGCATGAGGAGGAGCGTCGACGCCAGCAGCAGCTGTACGAGGAGCAGACGAGTCGGTGGCAGCAGCAGCATCAGGAGCAGATGGAGTACATGCGCCGACTCACTCATGCTTTAGGGATGGAGTTTCCTCCACCACCATCTGCAGATCCCCCACCTCCCCCCCCCCCCCCTCCCCCCCCCCCTCCTTCAGATTAGAGTTTGTATTTCTGTTATAAAATTTGTGAAATCAAAATATTTTTTTTTCTATTCGTAGTTTCTGTCTCATTATAAAATATTAATAATATTATATTTTTAAATAACAATATTAATATGAATAATAATATTATTTATATTTTATAATATTAAATTTTATATATATATTAAAATTATATATATATATTAAAATTTTATATATATATTAAAATTTTATAATATTATAATTTAATTATTTTTTTTGTAATACTTGAATTATTTTAATATTTGAATGTAAAATAATTCTATTATTTATATATTAATTAAAATAACTTATTAATATTTTTTTTATTTATGAATTATAATTGTAATATTATTATATTAATTAAATTATTTATTAATATTCTATTATTTTTATTTTTGAATTATAATTCTACTATTATTATAGTAATTAAAATAATTTATTATTTTCATTTGTAAATTATAATTCTATTATTATATTAATTAAAATAATTTATTTTTTTTATTTTTTTTATAGTATTTGCGACGGGATACTATGCCCGTCGCAAATACTAGTATTATTAATAGTTTTTTATTTTTTTTTAAAAAAAGTATTTGCGACGGGCCCCGTCGCAAATACTAGTATTATTAAAAAAAATTATATTTTTTAAAAAGAGTTTTTGCGACGGGACCGTCGCAAAAGCCATTTGCGACGGGTCCCGTCGCAAAAACTGTTTTAAAAGTTTTTTACAAAAATACGGAATACTATTTGCGACGGAGAGAATGCCCGTCGCAAAAAAAGTCTTTAGCGACGGGCCCGTCGCAAATAAGTGTAGTTGCGACGGCGTTTTCAGCAACGGGCTATTTGCGACGGGACCCCGTCGCAAATGGCTATTTGCGACGGGATCCCGTCGCAAATACCTGTTTTTCTAGTAGTGAACCGTCGCAGCCAGCACTAGGGTTCCCGCACACAGCAAGCTCGTTCAGAGGATCCGCTCCACGAGCCAAGAGGCTGATACATCAACTGTCACAAAGTCCAGAGTTGATGTATCCAAAAGTTCCGTATCGACAACAGGAACTCAACGCAACAGACGGCGCGTCGATCGGACGCCCGGTCTGAGAGTTATTGGCATTTTCGTCCCCGGGGCCCGGTTGGTTTTTAAGGCAAAACCAACCTGACCGTACTCCACCTGCACCCAAACCTCGGGCAGAGTATGCCAAAAGATCCGTCTCACTAAGAGGAACACAACGCAGCTGACGGCATGTCAATCGGACGTCCGTAGCTCAAGATATGAGTGTTTCCGCTCCGAAGGCCCGGTTGGTTTCGTGAACGAACCAACCCGGCCAAACTCAAAGTAATCCAAAACCTTGAGTTCAATATACCGAAACGACCGTCTCGATCCAAAGATCGCGTTGCCGCAGACGGTTCGCCGATCGGAGGTCCGTGGCTCAAGTTATGGCCAAAATACCGAATCTGATTCGAAACGGGGGGGTCCGGGTCCGGGCCGACCCGGCCCGACCCCCCCTGGGTCGGCCCGAACCGGGTCGACCCGAACCGGGTCGACCCGACCCAGGTCCGACCCGGCCTGGCCGGCCGGCGGCGCGGTGGCCGCGGCGGCCTGGCGCCGCACGGAGGCAGCACGCGGGGGGGGGGGGGGGGCAAAGCCCCCCGCTTCTTCAATTGGTGGCGCGGCTATGCCGCGCCGTTTTGTCAATCAACGGCCCCCCTCCTGGGGGCCCGCTTCGTGGAAAAACCGGGGGGCCTCCTGCCCCCCCTCAAGGAAACCGCCCCCCTCATAAATGAGGGGGGGGTTTATGTGCTGGCCGGGGGATTTATTTCCCCCGGTTTATTACCATCCGGCCGGCCAGCTGGCCGGCCGGTTTTCTACAACGGGACCGGAAAATCCGGTCCCCTCTTCTGCTTCCGACGCCGGCGGCCCGGCCGCCGGTCTTCTCAATCCGCCGTGGCCCGGAACCGGCCGCGGTGTTCGTCGTCCGGCGCGGTGCGACGGCACCGCGCCCCTCCGCCGCACCTTGATTTCCCTCAACGCGGCGCGACGGCGTCGCGTTCTTGGTGATCCTTCCATAGTGCGGCGCGACGGCGTCGCGTAATATAATTGCACGATTAACCGCGTGGTGCGACGGCACCACGCCACCTTGTTTCCACCCGCAAGGTAAATCAACAAGAACGATGGAGGGGGTTCGGCCGTGTTCATGCGGTCCGGCCCCCCCTCACGTTAAATAATAACGCAACTTAAATTATTCAAAATCCTTACGTTAGTCATGCGAACCACGAGCAAGAATAAAATAATTAAACAAGAATCAACAACCCCTACCTCGGGTATAGGTTCGAAGATTTGACAACATCCCGCGGAAGACAACGTCGCGGAGGTCGGGCGTCGCGGTCGTCGTTCGTCAAATCCGATGACGAAGAGATACGCCCGAAGAGATACGTCGTTGGCGAAACTTCTTATGTCGACGAAGGGAGTCCGAGGAGGAAGCGGCGTTCCCTCTCGTTGACACGGAAGACGAAGAAGAGCGGAGCGGAGTTCTTCGTCGGAACTTGAGCGTTCTTCGTCAAGTTGAGCGTTCTTCGTCAAGTTGAGCATTCTTCGTCAAGTTGAAGAAGAAGGAGGAGGAGCTCTCAAAAACTCTCAAGTTGGCTAAAGAGTTCTAACCCAACAAAAAGAGAGAAGAGCTTAATTTAATCACAAACTTAACAAAGAATTTCAAAGGTTTGAAATTCAAAATGGATAACTCCAAAAATTAAACTCACTTATTTAATATACATGAGTTGTATAATTAAATAGAAGTTAAGTTGACAATCCTTTAAGAGGGAGAGAGGGGAGTTAGGGAACTTGAAAAGTTTAGGGTTCGTGTGGGCCCCACCACACTTAATCCTCTCAAAGGAGCTTAAGTGGTTGTGGGTCCCACCCCTAACTTCCTTTGGGAGAAGTTAACCCACAAGTTTAAATAAATTTTGTATTTCACAAATTTTATTTAACTTAATCTAAAAACCCAAAAACTAACTTTCAACCCACAACAAACGCAACTTCCGAAAAGGTCTCTTTAAGTGAATATCGGCGCTGCGAGTTCATCGGTGCCCTCATATTTCAATTCCGAGCACCGGATCAAAAGTTAGGAATTCCCTCTCGTTCGTTCACTGAACGTACCCGAGCCAAACTTCGGAAATTAATTCCGGGCACTCCGGGCCTCGGAATCAGGTGCCGTCTGAAACCGCGCTCTTGTAAAATTCTAAAGAAAATTAAGAAAAAATTTTCCTTGAATTTTACGGGTCTTTAAAACAAAGATTAGAGCAGACTCAATGTCCCTCCTAGTTTACAACCACTCACAATTTTAAAGCTCACTGCTCTCTCAATTGAAGTGTGATCGCTGCTTCTTCAGAAGATCCACTCATGGTTTAAAGACTTGTAGTTCCCTTCATTATCATAAATGAATGCATATTATTTGGTATATAGATGCTCTGTTGAAGTACCTATTTCATACACTTATGAATAAAACTTTACCATGGGTGTATCGGGAAATATTCCAACTTTCACGCAACCCTAGAATGACCAGATCACTTATCTAAGACCAGTGAACTTCTCTAAGCTTTGGAGCCCTTCTCCAAGCCTGGTGCACAAGTTTCACCTAACCAATTGCACAAAACTCCCTTCTCCAACTCAGAACTTGGGCGACTCACACCCTTTTATGCCCAAACCAATATTGGCGTGCAACTATCAACTGGCATGCAACTTCTGAATAACCTTATACTTGCACACCCACACCACCACTTGCACGCCCTACACACCTGTGTGACTGGAGCTCTAATTTTCTCTAATTTTTTAGCCTCCCTGAAATGAGGAGTGGATGACCTCTATTTATAGGCATTTTGACCACCCTGAGCACCGCGCACAAGTCTTCTCCTGGTGCGCAACTCCGGCCACCCTAGTCTCTGTCGCCCTAGTTACCTTGCACACCAAAACTAAAACTTGGGCTCCCTCCTTCCTTTTCCATATTTTTATGTGCTGATCATGAAAAACATATGGTGTAAAAGTTTCCAAGCCTCCAAGACACTGGATCTCAAGTCCCTTTTCCAAAAAAAACACATTTCTCCATTTGTCGATTTTGAGGCCCAAAAATTTAGTAAACACTAGAAAACGGCACCACCTTGTATTTACTCTTTTTATACCACCTCCAGATTGTTCAATCCTTTTTCAAGGTTCTTCTTTCATTAATGGATACTCATCAATATTTCCCAAACTCTAAAACTCACCATGTAAACCCCCTTTGTCAACAAATTGATCATCATGGTTTGCTTTGTCAACAATCACAGCATGGAAGCCCACTTTGTCAACAAACACAATTACCTCAAAAATGCTTCTATGATACCTTGAGGGATTTTTTCCCAAAAATATTTCCCTTTAGGTTTGTTGACAACTCTTTTATAAAATGATACCTCATTAATGCTTCATCCACCATTCTCCTCTTGCGATTCTAATAGCGATCAAGGATTCACTCAACACATACTCTAAGACCACATGAGAAATGCTCGGTGTGAGAAACAAGAGTAAATGAAAATTTCATCAATGAATCACTTCATTTTTGACACCAATTTTTGATACCAAACTGATATCAATTACTGGTCATTGGAAGCCTTCTAACACCATTCCAATGTCACACTTTTTCTTTTATCACGATCCTCATCTTCCATAATATCTATTCTTTGATCGATCACTTCTAGCATCATCATATTTAATACTCCTCCTTTGTTGTTTCTTGGGTACTTGTTTTATCCAAGCTAAGATTTGTTTGATCACTTTGAACACTACATACTCTCATCATGGTGCTCCCCCTATCAGCTTCTTCACCTGTCTTGATAAACTCCTCCTATCTCGCTGCTCCACCTGTCAGCTTCTCCCCATCTCCTATCTTGAAAAACTCCCCCTATCTCGCTGATCCACCTATCAAATTCTCCATGTGTCACTCTTTCTCCCCCTTTAGAATTCACTCTTTCTCCCCCTCTATAAATAAACCCAAAGGTCACTCCTTTGTGTTCTGCAATAGAGTAGAGATCACAGATTAGCTCATTAGGGACAAACACACCATACCTCGGGGTGAGGGGGTGCCACATCCACACTTTTTCAAGTGCGGGGATTCAACTTAACTCCTAGATCTAGTCGATGCCTTTTAAAATCTTCCTTGGGTAAGGCCTTTGTCAGAATGTTTTCAACCTATAGCTCTATAGTCACATACTCTAACTTCACGATTCCCTACTCAACCTTCTAATTGATAAAATGATATTTTATCTCAATGTTATTTGTCTTTGAGTTATGGATGGTGTTTTTTATAATATTTATATCACTTGAGTTATTACACTTTATTCTGATCGAATACTTCACTTGAACTCCCATATCACCAAGTTGTTGCTTCATCCACAATAATTTTGTACATGCTTGAGTGTCCGCAATATACTCAGCTTCTGCGGTGATAAATGAAATGAAATATTGATTCTTGCTTAGCTAGGAAATACACAAGCCACCAAGATAGAAAACACCTCCTCATGTTGATTTCCTTTCATCCGTTGAACCAGCCCAATCTGTATCTGTATATCCCAACAACTCTTGCTATGATTTTTCATTATACATCAAACCAAAATCCATAGTTTCTTTGATATAATGAAGTATTCTTTTCACTGCAATCAAGTTTCTTTACTTGGGATTACTTTGATATCTCACTTCTTAGCATGTAGCTAATACAATGTCAAGCCTTGTCACGGTCAATTATAGAAAACTTCCAATAATTTTCCTATATTCTATGATATTAACTGTCTTGACTTCATCATCTTTTGATATTTTCAATCGAGTTGCAACTAGAGTCTTCATTTTCTTGGAATATTCCATCCCAAATCTCCTCATAAAATCCTTGGAATATTTGGATTGAGAAATAAATGTTCCATACTTTCCTTGTGTTACCTGTAAACTAAGGAAAAATGTCAGCTCACTAATCATAGACATTTAGAACTCATGTTTCATGAATTCAAAAAACTGTCTGCACTGTGCTTCATATGATCCGCTAAATATTATTTCATCAACATAAACTAGAACTGTCATCCTTTGATTACTATTTTTTTTGAAATAGAGATGGTAATCAACTCCACTACACTAGAAACCAATATTCTTCGAATACTGATCAAGCCTTGAGTACCATGCTCTTAGTGCTTGTATCAACCCATATAACGCCTTCTTCAGTCAACAAACCATTTTCTCATCCTCATGAATGAGAAAAACATATGCCTAATCAATATACACTTCTTCCACCAAAATCCCATTCAAGAATGCAGATTTGATATCCATTTGGAACACTTTGAAGTTTTGTTGCACTGAAATGGCTAGGAATAATCGGATTATCTCCAGCCTTGAAACCAATGAAAATGTATCATCGAAATCTATTCCATCTATCTGGGAGTATCCTTTTCACACTAGACGTTCTTTGTTTTGAATCATTGTTCCATATTCATTCATCTTATTGTGATAGACCCATTTATTCCTGATGAAGTTCTTATCAGCTGGGCTCAAAACAATCTCCCACGTCTGATTTTTCTTAATCTGATTTAGCACTTCATTCATATCCTGAACCTAGTTTTTATCTTCATATGCATCAGAAAATAATTTAGACTCTACCTAAGATAGGAAAGATATTTGCTGTATTGATTTCATTCTTCTAGTCTAAACTGGAGCTGACTGATCACCAATGATATTCTACCTATCAATTTCATCTCGACTTCTTGGCTTTTGTGCAAATACGAATTTTACTACCTCATGCTCATCATTTGTATCTTCTTATGAATCAGCATCGGCCACTTCTACTTTGCTTTTTTTACTTTCCACTTCATCACTTTCATCAAGAAATTTTTCACTGTTCTGTTGAGTTCTCTCTTCATTTTCCACTATAGTGACATCATTGCTCTCAACTACTTTTCCCAGCCTTTTGTAAAGCATTTGTATGATTTTAATTTTCCTGAGTAGCCAAGGAATATACCCCCATCTCCACATGGATCAAATTTTCTATGTTTTTTCTTATTGAGAATTAATCACTTACTCCAAAAGATTCGAAAGTATTTTATTATTAGCTTCTTTCCATACCACATATCATATGGAGTCTTTCCTTCCTTTAGACACAACAAAGCTCTGTTAGAAATGTAGACTGATGTCAACACTGCTTCCTTCCAGAACTTCTCTGGTAAGTCTTTCTCTATAAGAATAATTATGGTCATGTTGTTGATGATTTGGTTTCTCCTTTCAACCACTCCATTATATTGTGGATTTCTCACTGAGGAAACTTGATGCCTTATCCCATGTTTCTCAAGATATTATTCCACCTAACTATTTTTTAATTCTATACCATTGTCAGTATGAAACTTCAGAATTTTTTGTCCAAGCATCCTTTCACACTCCCTTTGGTACTATTTTAAGCATCTGAACACATTATAATTATGTGAAATAACAAATACCCATAAAATTATTCTATAGTCATCAATAAAAATAATGCAGTGCATCTTTCCTTCAATTCCTCTTGGTGTGATAGTCCCACAAACATCAACATACACCAATTCGAGCACTCTTTTTGACTTCTTTTCCTTTTCCTTATACGTATTTCTGATGAGCTTCCCATTTTTTTATTCATTTCACGTGTGAGTATGATCACGTGATAGCTTAGGGAGGTCTCTTTCTGTATCACACATTACCATATCTTCCAGGGATGGTTGGCATAGATGACCAAGTCATTTATGTCACAGCTTGTTTTCTTCCTCTCTGGACAGAAAGCATATATCTTATTCTCCACTTACCAGGTAGAGATTTCCCTTAGTTCTTTTTCCCTATAGAACAACTGCCCCATCTCTTCCTTTGATGATACACATATTCTTATTAAACCTTATAGAATTTCCGGAGTCACATAGTTGACTAACACTGAGAAAATTGTGACTATGTCCTTCTACTACTAAGACATCAGCATATCTCACCTCTTTTCCCCCAAGTCTGGCCTTTCCTAAGCCAATAATCTCCAGGCCTTAATGGTTTCCAAACTTGAAAACTTCTTCTCTATCATGTTTTATGCCTATAACAAGATCCTTATTACCTTTCATGTGAGATGTGAAACTGTTGTCAAGGATCCATAAACCATAATGGTTTGATGCTTTAAGGGAAGTTTCTTCCACCACTTCCTTCTCATCCTTTTTCTTCTTGGTCCATATTTTTGCCTTCACACTCAGCATAGATTGAGACTCCTGATCTTTCTCATTGTATGATGGACCAGATTCATCTTGTAAAGCTGCAAATCTATTTTGAATTTTCAACTCACCTATTGGTTCATTGATCTGCTACTTGCAAACATTTTGATTATGCTTTGGCACATTCTTCTGTATGGTCAATGTATAGTATCTAGCCATGTTCCCAAATCCTCAACACCAAAAACAGTTTCCTTAGAAATATGTTCTATATAAACTTTCTCTGTTAGGCTTCCGCCTCTGTTCTTGTGCCCTTCGATATCTCTTGGCTAAGGAACACACATACTATGAATGATCCATGTTTCCACAATAATAACACCTGATATAAAGTGCATTCCTTTTTGTCACTTTTTTCACTGCTGGTTTTCCCTTGGGATCTCTGAATATTCTGATTCTTCTTTGTTCCCAAATCAACCTTCAATCTCGAAATGGGTGCTTGTGGTATGAATTCAATTTTCATAGTTTTTTATTTTTGATCAATCCCCCCATCATCCTTAGCATTTGAACATAATTAATTCTTCTTTTCTATAGAACCACTATGATCCACTTTTAGCTTCTCTATTTTCTGAGTGATCTGCTTTCCTGATGTCCCAACAAGAGTTAGAAAAAAATATTGATCCTTAAACCTTTTCCTCAAACCAACAACTTCTTCTTAAAGTTATTAAATAAAATTGATTTGATATTACCTTGTGTTATTCAAGTTATCGATCTCCCTTTTCTGTTCTTCAACCTTGAGTTTATATTCATTATCCTTTTCTGAGCTCTCTGTCCTAGAAGACTTAAGGATTTCAATTTCTTTTATCAGATCAGACTTCTCTTCTTCCTAATGCTTCATGTAGAGTTTGGAATCATGTACCACCTTTTTGAATTTCTTTGTTTTTTCTCTCCAAACATATATCTCTTCAAGAGATGCTTCTAATTCAGCTTCTATGTCAACTCTTCCTTTAATTTTTTTTTCTTATTCATCAGTATTAGTTTCTTCCTTTTTCTAAGAGCTACCGATAACTGCCACCATAGAATTCTCTCCCTGATCTATATAGTTCTCTATCTCTTCAACTGCTTCAACCTCAGACTCATATGAACTACCAAATTCTTGTGAGATAATATTCTTTTTCTTAAAGAAATTTCTCTTTAATTTTTTCTTTCCTTTCACATAGGCTGAAGTCTTCTTCTTTTTAATTTTGATTTCATCCTCCTCATCTTCTTCAAACTTATTAGGGTACCTTTCGGAAAGGTGACTAACTTTCCCACATCTAAAGAAATCAAGATGAAGTTTCCCTTTGAAATTTCCTTTTCCACTTTGAAGATTCTAGGAAAGGAATGACATCACCTCATCTGTCTCTTCTTATTCCTAAGAATATTCAATGGTGAGATTATTTATGGCCTTGAATTCCACCTATTTAGATTTCCCCTTTTCCAAAGCATCGTTATCAACATTTCTCATTTCATATTCAACAAGGGTGTTGTGCAGGTTATCCAATGTCAGCTCTTTTGGGTATTTATCTTCCAAAACTGAAACTTTAGGATTGAAACGAGGTGGAAGTTTCCTCAAGATTCACTTCACAATCTTTATGTCTTCAATAACATCTTCAATACCTCGCATTTCTTACACTACAACATTTACCCTATCAAAGAATGCATCAACAGACTCATTAGGGTTCATTCTTAGATCTTCATACTTGTTTCACAACACTTGCAGCTTTGTCTCTATGAAATTTAAATCTACTTCATATATGTTCAATAGCTTTTCCCACATAGCATGTGATGTTTTTCATAACATCACCTTAGTATAGATATCATTGGATAGGGATCCCCCTAAAGCATTTATTTCCTTGGCATCAGTATCCAATTCTCTTCACTCGGCTTTTGATAATGCACCACTGTTAATATCGGTTGTTATACCATGCATTGCTACTATGAAAATATTCAATCCCAAAGATTGGAATTATTATTAAATCTGATTCTTCCATATCTGAAAATTGTTCCTGTCAAAGATTGGAATCTCTTTATGATTGGTGACCTCCATTTGAGAGAGAACCACTGATGTTAACCTTTACCTTTGATACCAATTGTTAGGTGCACTAGGTTAGATACCCTAAGAGGGGGGTGAATCAGGGTATGATATATTAAAACAACTTCCCCTATAGATCTTGTTTCACTGTTATGAAAAACTCTCTTCTCTATCTTTCCTGTAGCAAAGTATAAACAGATATTAAATCATGCACAGGACACAACAATTTTACTTGGTTCACCCTCACTGGGCTACATCCAAGTATTATAAAACAGAAATGTGCCGATGTACCAAATCCACTAAAAAGTGCATTGTTGTTTACAAAGTTCGGACCAGACTCATTGTCTCTCCTGGTTTACAACCACTCACAATTTGAAATCACACTGCTCTCTCAACCGAAGTGTGCTTAATGCTTCTTCAGAAGATCCACTCATAGTTTAAAAACTTGTAGGTCCCTTCATTATCACAAATGAATGCATCTTATTCTTTATGTAGATGCTCTGTTGAATTACCACTTTTATACACTGATGAATACAACTTTACCACAGGTGTACCGGGAAATATTCCAACCTTTGTGCAACCATAGAATTACTGGAGCGCTTCTCTAATCCCTCCGCACTTCTCTAAACTTTGGCACGCTTCTCTAAGCTTGGTGCACAAGTTTCCCCTAACCACTTGCATGACACTCCCTTATCCAACTCATAACTTGGGATACTCACACCCTTTTACACCCAAACCAATATTGGTGCACAACTATCAACCAGCACGCAACTTCTGAATAACCTTATACTTGCGCGTACACACCACCACTTGCGCGCCCAACACACCTACGCGACTGCAGCTCTAATTTTCTCTAATTTTTGAGATTACCTAAAATGAGGAGGGTTGGACCTCTATTTATAGGAATTTTTACCACCCTGAGTTCCACGCGCAAGTCTTCTCCCAGCATGCAAGTCCATCCACCCTAGTCTCTATCGCCCTAGTCACCTTGCGCGCCCAAACTAAAACTCAGGCGCCCCTATTTCCTTTGCCATATTTTGATGTTTGGATCTTGAAAATCCTATGGAGCACAAGTTTCCAAGCCTCCAAAACACTATTGCGCAAGTCCCTTGGCCAAAAAATACTTTTCTCCATTTTTCGATTTTGAGGCCCAAAAATTTGGCAAACACTGGAAAACGGTGCCACCTTGTATCTACTCTTTTTGTACCACCTCCAGATCATCCATTCCTTTTCCAAGGTTCTTCTGTCATTCATGGATACTCAGCAACATCTCTCAAACTTGAAAACTCACCATGTAAACCCCCTTTGTCAACAAATTTATCATCATGGTCTGCTTTTTCAACAATCACAACATGGAATCCCACTTTGTCAACAAACACAATTACCTCAAAAATGTTGCATGATACCTTGAGGTATTTTTTCCCAACAATATAAAACATAATAAAGGGGTGAGATCATATGCTTAGTAAGGGTAAATAATTCATAATAATTAATCATAATCATAAACATTAGGCATGGTGAATAACTAAAAATAAATGCCTTTAAAAATAAACTTGAACCTCATATGGAAGGAATAAGAGATGAATAAATAATTTCAAAATAAAAAATAATCTTGGATATTATAATAGTTTAAAAACCACATGAAATATCAATTACTATCTTAATAATGAGTGAATTCATAATGAGGTACATCTAAATCATACCCTAAGGACTTTTCCAATACATCTAAAAATGATTAAGGCCTCTGCCAAAACCATATCTGAAAATGGGCAAGGCCTCGGCCAAGTCCATATCTGTTTGTCTCATGAGACCTAATAATTCATAGAGGGGATATAGTAGGCCCCAAAGATCACTTACTAAGACCAATTCATTCCTCATTTGAATGGGGGTAAACATAAACAACATATACATTCATATTGAAACTAACATATGAAATGTAAATAACTTTCCCCAATCATTAAACATAAACACTAACCATTCAGAGTAATATGGTGAATGGTGTTAAGATAGAACATCCACATTAAAAATAATCATAAACCATTCAACAAAATATGGTAGATGATATTATAAAATATTAATCTTAATTAAACATAAGAATCAATAAGAGTGTTGAAATATATGAAAATACTCTTATAAAATCATCATGTAATTCTTGAGAGAAATACACTTTTACTTTCAAAAAAGATTTATTTTTGAAAAATATTTGTAAAAAATAGAATTTATCTAACATAGTTTTTTCTTAATAAAATTAGTAATTTTATAAAAATAATGGTGGATTAAAATGGATTATATAGTACCCTTGAAACTAGGTAATAATTCGAGAAGTTCCTATGAATCAGGCTTGTTTATCACGAAATTTTTTTGAAAGATCCTTTTAAAACATGTAACTTACTATTAAATAAAGAAGGATTCTGATTGGTACATATATATATATAACATCAAAACATAATTTTTTAGGATTTAATAATAATCACTAATAATTTAATTGAGGTAAGTAGATAATAAGAGTAACCTGAAATAAAATGGAGGTTCGGGTAGAAAACCCTTACCTTGCATCTGAATGTATTATTCTATTGACCTTAATGTCTTGTATAATCAAATTAAATGAATTAATTAATTGATTAATAACATTATATAAATTTATTTTATTTATTATAATTTTATTATATTCATTTATCTCCTTTTGGATGAGTTATAAGATACAAATTTATCGCTCGGAAGCATTCATTTCCTTGGTTTTCATGATCAGTATATTTGTATATGAGTATGGAAGTTCATGTTGAATGGATATAATTATATTTAATTGAGTTTATATATTATTTATGAACAAAAAAAAATTTAAATGGTTATATATATCATTTTTTTCATGGTATTATAATGAATCAATAGATAAGACATTAGTGATAATCATTTAGATTATTTTGGAAGTATTTCGATTATTACAAAATAGTTTTGTTCTATTATTTAATATCATGTATAAATGATGGTTAAATGATCATTAAATAATATATAATATATATTTTAGGATCTGGTTCTACCATAAAAATGGTTTCATTACTAGCCTCAAAGAAGAAATTGAAGAACAAAACTCCATCGTCCACGATGGTTGTAAATTGGCACCCCTTAGAAGATGATATCATGTATAAAATAAAATAGAGAGAATAAAGAGATTGATAATGGTTATTATATTAACATGATATAATTATAGTATATATATGGTAATGTATTTATCAAGATCAATTGGATATACTAAGTGAGTATAGGATCACAAAATAAAGAATCTTGAAATGAAATTGAAAGAAAAAGGATGTGGATTTACCTCTTGAATAAACCTCCTTGAGAATCTACTTAAGATAAGGGGTTTTGGTATTTTGGAAATACAAATATCTTAGACAATTGGATAGGAACTATGGAAGAGTAATTTGTCATAACTTTGAGAAGCTTCAAATCTTAGAGGAGTGAAGAGAAGAGGGAGTGAGGGGTGGTTTTTATAGTAGAGGAGAGTGGTGATTTTTGAATATCTTATTCATTATTTTATTATTTTTCTCAAGACAAACAATAGTATTTATTCTTATGACCAAAAACATTATTAATTTCATGTGATTTAAAACCGATTGTTCTTACATCAGCCAAGATGTAAGGAATAGTGTATTTAGCTTCTAATGTACTTATACCATAAATTACAGTATTTTACTATGCACCAAAAATTCAAGTATTTCATAAAAATTTCGAAAATTCAACCTAATAATTTTTCAATATTCATAATTCAAAAATGGAATCCATTTTATCAAAATAATTTTCTAAATATAAATTTAATTTTTAAATAAAATCATTATTTACTTGAAAAATACAAATTTAAAATTTCAAATTGATTTTATAATACTTTCAAAAAATTAACTGAGGTCTCATAAAATTATCCAAAAAATGTAGGAAAACAAAATATTTTTTTAGGAGTAAATTTTATGAAAATGAATATTATTTTAAATCAATTTATTAATTTAAAATTATAAATAAATATTTACTATTCACAAAAATACCAATACTTAATTATTAATTTTCAAAATATTCACTCTAATCTATAAGGTGCCTAAATTTTATTTATACTTACATGGGTGAGGTTACTATTCATAAGGGTCATATTACTATTCAAAAGGGTATATTACGATTTATAAGGGTCAATTTACTATTCACCAAAAATGTAAGTTGTTCCTATCAGACTCTAAATATTTTACTGAACGCAATCATGTATGTCAGTTTTTCAAAATTCAAATAACAGAAATAGAAAAATTATGTTTAATGGTTTGGTTATAACTATATTTTTTAAATAATAACGAAGTGTTGTTTCATAGGGACTCAGTGTTTCATGCATTCTATATTAAATTTATTTTTAAATCCTCTGGGATTTGCAATGCAGACTGGGGGCACGGTTTCTACTAACCATGTGGCATACCTGTTTCTTACAAAATTTGGGGATCTAGGTGCCAAACACGCCCTTAACACCCCCCCTTAAACCCTGTGACCTCATTAGTAATTTCCATTAGGATAACACTGAATAAATAGACTAAAAATAAAAGGTTCCATGCCTCGAAGAAAATTTGGGTTCTTACAATCTTCCCCCTTGAAGAAAATCCTCCCTGAGTTTCCCTTCCAAGAGTGGTAAATTATCATCTAAGAATAACTCTTTCCATGGGGAATATACATCATCCTCTTACTCCCAAGCCTTATCCTACACATAGTCATGCTTCTAAAGCACACGTACTAAGGTACCAAATGTCCTTGGATAACCTTCATTCCACAATCCAAAATATGAATAGGGTTCTCCTCAAAGGATGCATCAACATCTAATTCAACCTCCTTAGGCTGAAGAATATGAGATTGATCAAACAGATATTAGTGAAGCTAAGATACATGGAAGATGTTATGCATGGCTCGATACCTCTGATGTAACTACAATCGATAGGCTACTAGGCCATCTCTATCTAGAATCTTGAAGGTCCTGATGTAATGAGGTGATATATTCCCTTATTTCTAAATCCATTTATGCCCCAGTCTAGCTGAAATGCATAAGAAAACCGAACTCCCCACCTTAAACTCAATCGGTTGATGGTGATGATCAGTATATGACTTCTTCTTATAATGAGCTATAGATATCCACTTCCTAATAAGGTGAACCTACTATGAAGTATCATGAATGAGATAAGGACCTAGTAGCACTGTCTCTCCAACCTCTAACAAACATAAGGGTGAATGGCATGGTCTACCATATAGGTCCTCATAAGGTTCCATTTGTATGGTCACTTGGAAGCTATTATTATAAGTGAACTCGGTGAGAGATGATTTTTTCTCCCAATAACCTCCAAAATCAAGGATGCATGCTTGGAGCATGTCCCCAAAAACTTGTATTGTATACTTGAACTAACAATCAGTTTTTGGGTGATAGGATATTCCCAAAAGTACATGTGAACCTAGTTCCCTCTACAACCCCTACTAAAACCATAACATGAAGCAGGCATCTTTTTCTAGCCTATTGAACTGCTTGTGTATGAGTCTTCCTACTCAGGGCATCAGAAACTGCATTTTCCATTCCAAGCATATAGAAAATATCAAAGTTGAAAGACTATAATTATTCAACACACCTTCATTTCCTGAAATTCAATTCACACTATGTAAATATTTAATTGAGGATTTTTTGGCCCATATACACCAAAAAATGATCTCCCAATAAGTAATGACTCTAACATCGTAAGGAGTGAACAACGACTGCTTACCTGAGATCTTGCATAAAGTAGTTTTTATTGTGTATTATAAATTGATGAGACCCATACGACAAGAATCACTCTTACTACATCAGAACTTCTCCTAGACCAATTCTTTATGAATCAAAATAAATCATATAGCTTCTTCCCAGCTCTACCAGAATCTGGATCGGCACTGAAGCCAGTCTCCCTTTCATCTCCTGAAAGGTCATCTCATAGGCTTATGGTCATATGAACCTCACAACCTTATTATATAATCCCATAATCAGTGCTTATAAGAATGAAAATTCATGAATAAAGTGTCTATAATAACTAATAACCTCAAGAAACTCTGTATATCAAAGTCTTTCTTGTGATGCTCCTAGTAAACTACATATCTCACCTTCATTGAGTCAATTGATACTCCTATATTTGAGATAATGTGACACAAGAAGTGAACTTTATTCATCCAAAAGTGTCACTTTGTGAGCTAATCATATAAATTATGATGTCTTAGTGTATTTAATATGATCTCAGGATGCTTGGAAAAGTCATTTAGAATGTATTAATACACCAAGATATCATCCATGAAGACCACCATAAACAAATCTAGATATAGGTGGAAAACTCGATTCATTCGGTCCATAAAAATTGTGGGAACATTCGTGAGACTAGAAAGAATTTCCAAATACTCGCACAATCCATATCTACTATGGAATTTTTTTCATGGCATATTTGATTGTCTAATATACACCTAATGATAACTAGAACTCTGGTCAATCTTAGAGAAAACCCTCACTCCTTGGGGCTAGTCAAATAGGTTATTTATAAGAGGCAATGGATATTGTTTCTTAATCATAAGTAGGTTTAACCAAAGGTAATCCATGCAAACACTGAGGGTATCATTTTCCTTCTTGGAAAAAAGGACCAGTGAACCCCATGGTAAAGAAATGGGCCATATCAAACTCTTAGCTTCTAAATCCTCTAGCTACCTATTGAGCTCCTGCAACTTAGTAGTAGTTATCCTATAAGGAGGAATGGATACTAGTACAACTCATATCACTATATTGATATAAAACTCAACCTAACTCTCAGGTGGTATTCCTGAAAATTTATTCTAGAAAACATCCCTGAAATGATCTACCACTAGAGGGAAATCCTTATGATGTGTTCCCTTATCATCCAAATATAATCTAGCAATATAGGTTTTCATCCCACCTAGACCATGATGCTCGGGTCTATCTCATCTTTCCTAGACATCTCATTCACCTTTATGAATAAAATTCCCTTCTTATGGTGATGTAAAAGTAACCATTTGGAAATAAAAATCAATAAAAGAATTATAGGGAACCAACCAATCCATTCGAGAATGATATCAAAATCTATAATCTCAAAGACAAAGAGGTCCCATATGAAGTGACACCCACCTATCTTGAGTGGCACTCCCTACACTATTTTACAGTCTCTAATCAAATTCCCAATGGAGTATCTATTTTCATCATTCCATAGGAAAACTAAACATCGAGCCCAAGGCTCTCCACAATAGGCATAGATATGAAGGAATGGGAAGCACCTGTATTAGAAATAGAATATACTAAAGTAGAGGATACTATAATAGTACCTTGCACTATATAATGTCTAACACTATGCTTCTTAGGTATCAGTTTCACAGAATACATATACCCTAATTCATTTCCTAGAGATATAGCTTGGATACCCTAAGTAGGCCTACTCTGCTAGTGTTATAAGTCTGTTGTATGGATACCCCATCCACAACCACCACCTCGGCCTGATTGTCCAGTCACACTCTAACTCCATGCCTGGTGAGAAGTTGTTGACCCCACTCCAGAATGTGGACTCATTTCAGACCCTGTCTCACTGGATACAAGAGGAAAATATATGCAAGAGTGTTGAAGATTACCGATATTTCCACAATACTGGCATTCACCTAGGTCCCTAGTACACCGGTGTTTAGTATATCCTGGCTTACCACACTGATGGCACCTCACCTAGCTACTTGAGTACACACCATGGCTACTAATATCACCACATGGAAGCTCTAAATGATTATTCCTACTATTGGTAGATGTATTTATAGATATAGGGGTTGAACCACCCTAGATCACACCCCCAACCTATCTCAGGTTGTGCTCAGTGATAAGAGCCTCTTTAATTATCTCATATATAGTAGTAAGCTGAAAAATTTTCACATGTGGTATGATTTTATATATTATACTATCCTAAAATGTTTTAACTTTGGATAACTCATCACTTAGAATAATAGGTTTGAATCACTGGAGATTTGTGAAATGAAAAGAATAGTTCATAACTGATAAATCTCCCTTCTCTAAGAGCATAAACTCTCTGGATTTATCAGCCCTCAGTGTCTCAAGATAGAAATAATCATAAAAGGACATATAAAAATAACTCTAATCCATATCTTGATAATGATCTTCCTGGGTAATAAAATCTCACCATCTCTTGGAAGAATCCCGATGCATATATGTACTGATATTCACTCTCCTGTTGGGTGGTGTCTTTAGATGCTTGAAAATTGATGGTGTGGCCTCTAGCCATGACTCCACATCTTGTGGACTACCATCCCCCAAAAACTTGGGCATATTATACTACTAAAACTAATTATGTAACTCTTACATAATCAGGGCAGGTCAAGTGGTTATCTAAATAGTATCTATAAAGCATAAGAAACCCTCTCAAAATTGAGCATTTGAACCCATATCAGGTATAATTGTAGGTACCTAAAATGTAACTACTGTAGGTTCTACTGGTGACCTAGGGCCAACCACCTCTAGAGCATGGTTATCACCACTCTTTTGGCACACAAATCGATGCCATCATAGTGTAATTTCTCTGAAAATTACAAGAACATGCCTCAATAAAGGATTTATAACTACTAATATCATAGATATATGAATAGGATAGGTATAAGCATCCCTATACAATAGTCACACCCCTATTCCAACTCCTAAATCAAGGTTTATGTGACATACATATCATATAAATTATAAGATACATTGCCTACTTCCCATTATTGAGGTCTATTCAGGATCAAGTTCTCTATTATAAGTTAAAGGTACTGGTATACAAAGTGTCAATTGAATTTTATAGAGGAAAACACACTTTATGTTTCATTTGGAATCCCTATTTAATAGTGACAATTTTATTTCATAATTTAATTTATTTTAAGTTTGTACTTATTTATATAGAAAAAAAATTTAATTATTAAATTATATAGATCACCATTTCCAATTTATCAAGGCTCGTATTATTTATAAATTTAAATGTGTAATTAATTTAATCACAACCAATTATTTATTCAACCCTGCATGAAATGTTGGCACAGTTTCATGAACATAGGAATCAAGGCACCAAAACATGCTATAGGTAATTCATGTAGTAATATAAAAATGGCAAGGAAAATTCATGACATTTAAATACTCAAGTGCGTATGATGATGTATAAAATAATACTTCCTTACCTTATCAATAAAAACAAAAAAAAAAAGCAAGGTTATTGTTCTTGATAAGGGTGAGCCTTCAAGAAAGAATGATCCTGCAAAATGGGTAAAAAATAGTCCAATGACTTTGACTTTAATAACATAAATGAAAAGTCTTAGGATGTTCTTGTAGATAAGGAAGAAAGAGAAAATGATATAGATGTTACATACATGACTTTGAACACTCTTGTTATGTCCTCTATTGATGGAGTAAGGAACAATGAAGTTATAAGAAGTGAGGATGATTCCATCTCTCTTGAAAATCCCCTTAATATCATAATCTTTGTAGATTATTTAAAAAGGGATTATATTGAGGAAATATATGATAATAATGAGGGTGATTCATCTCTTATGAATGACACAGTTCATTCATCTCCTTATCCACATGAAGACAGAATTAAAGATGACTCCAATAAGCCTTCTATGACTTCTATTGGAGACATAAATAGTGGTACAAAATAATTTTAGAAACATAATAAATTATATCATAAACATTCACCCACTCATGAAGGTAGGGATTCTAATCACCATACTACTAAAAATTATATGGAATCTAGTGAATATATTATAAGGAATGTTATAGAACTTCAAGCTGCTAGATTATTTGATCAAACATTTCATCAGGTGTTTACAATAGAAAATGAGGGAAAGTAAATATAACCTCTATCAAACCTTATAAAATACATAAGGCGTCATTTTTTCATATATATATTCATGTTAATTCTAATAAATATTTCAGTAATAATTTTCTTCATTATGTAAAAAATTACTCAGTGAGTGAAGGAAATCTCATATATATAATTACTTTTGTTGACCGTGAGTCCTTTACTATTATAAATATAGTGTTGGAGGAAGAAAAATTATATAGAAGAAGAATATTGTAAATTATAATAGACTCCACTCTTAGTTATATCCAGAATGACTCTAATTTAGAGACTGCAAAAGAGCATGGAACCTCAAAACCTGATGGTGGTACAGAATCTATTCTATTGGATGTACAGTGACCTTCTATGAGTAATTTAGAGAAAATAAAAGAAGTGGGATACTCTAGTATATACATGAAATTCAAGTAAAAATAATAAATCCATAGAGATGATGATAAAAAATATGTTGTAACCAGGAAATAAACCAGGAACAAAAACTCTAGTGGGAATAAAAAAGGGAGGTCTTGCTCTAGACATAGGTTTAAATGAAGATTCTTTTCTGGAATAGTCAGGGTCTGTCCAACCCTAAAACAATCAGTTCCCTTTTTCTCTTTATAACTAGATATAAACCTAATATTATAGTTATTTCTAAACCTTAGAGAATTTTTTATTTGAGGTTTTATTTTCTACAGAATATGGGATACAAGTTCATCAACACAAATCAGTCCATTAATGAAATCAAAAGACTTTGGGTCCTTGATCATTTGAGTCTAGATGGAATCTCAAATATAAATTATACAAAGAATATGGTTACTCTTAGTTATAATTTTTTGGTAATTCAATGATTTTTCTCTTTCATCAATTCTTACAATTAATATCAAGAAAGAAGGGATTTATAGAAAATCATACCAGTTCTGAGAAGCTCAATAAAAAATTTGTGGATTATTCTTGGAGGCTTCAATGACATTATTAATCTAGATGAGAGTCTTGTTCTAGTCAACTATTCCATTGTAATCAGATACTTTAGGTATTTTATTGAGAATATAAACCTTTATGAAGTTGACTTAGTGGGTTTCAAATACACTTGGTATAGGAAACACCTCAATAAAATGGTGGTCAGTAAGTTGGATAGAGTGTTTGTTAATGATACTACCATTAATGATTTGGACTCTATTTCCTACAAAAATATTACTAAATTTAACTCATACCATCACTCTAACTTGAAAAATATTGTCACTATATAGGTTAAACTACCCTTTCCTTTCAGATTTAATAATTCCTGGACCTTACATCCAGATTATAAAAAACAATTTCATGACATGTGGAAATTTTCAATTGTAGGGATGATGCCTTGTCTTATATATTAAATCTTAAAGTTATTAAGACAAAGATGAAAATTTAGATTCAACGGTGCTTCATCGACATTGATGAAAACATTTCTTAGTTTGAATCATTACTTTACACCACTCAAGAAAATAACATCGGGTGTGATTTCTCTATAGGTATTGAGTAGGAAAATTTGATCACACATGAGCTCAATATCCTCATTAATATCAAAGAAGGTATGAAAATTGAGTCTTTGAAAGTGAAATGGATTAAGGAGGGTGATATGAACACCAAATTTTTCAATTATCTTAAAAAGGTCAGAAAACTCAATATATTGTTGGCTATTCTTGATGATAGTGGGGAGTTTTTTAAGAATAGAGAGGATTTGTCTACTCATGTTGTCTCTTATTATATGATCCTTTTTAATGGTATCAACAATACATTGATATAATAGAATACATCATTCCAAATATTATCATTCATGAGGATAAATCATGCCTCACTGCAATTCCTCTTCATTTTGATATTAAAGAAGCAGTTTTTGGGCTAAATACTAGTAGCTCTTTGGGACCGAATGGGTTCACAAATTCTTTATTTTAGAAATTCTAGGAGATTATACATTGTGATATGTTTATAATTTTTATTCATTTTTTCAAAGGTGTTCAATTGAAACAATGAATCAATACTCAATTTCTCACCCTCATTCTGAAAGTGGATAATGTGAATGGAATCATATTTTTTGGATTGTGGCTCTTATCAACACTATATATAAAATTATTGGAAAAATACTTTCTATAAGGTTGGCCAACATTACCAATAGAATAGTATCCTTAAATCATTATGGTTTCATTAAAGGAAAAACTATTCAATATTTCCTTATCACTTCTTATGAATGTATTAATCTGCTTAGGAAATCCAATAGGGGAGTAAATATTACTCTCAATATTGATGTTAAAACCCTTTGAAACTTTAGATTAGGGATTTATTTGCAAGTTTTTATCTAGTTTTTGATTTGATGAGATATTTATTAAATGATTCAGAATCTTTTTTACCTCATCCCATATTTCAGTTCTCATCAATGGATCTCTTGAGGGCTACCTCACATGCTCCAAAGTTGTTAGACAAGATGACCCCCTCTCAGGAATTATTTTCTCTATTGCAAAAAATTACTTGAGAATGATTTTTTTCAACATTGTTAATACTAACAAACTCAAAACCATTAGAGATTCCAAAGGCCTTTATGCCCCCTCTCATTTATTTTATGCTAATGATATTATCATTTTCACTCAAGGTGATAAAATAAATATCAAGAACATTAAAAATTATCTTCTATATTTTGAAAAGGTCTCATGGTAGGAGATCAGTTGGAAAAAATAATTATTATACTTTGGGAAAAATATTCCTACATCTAGAAAAAGTGGACATAATTAATAAATTGAAAATCAGAGAAGGTTTTTTTCCTTTCTCTTATCTTGGTATCCCTATGTTTTGGGGAAAACCATGTGTTAGTTATTTTTCTCACATTGTGATATAGATTAGAAATCAATTGGTCTTCTATAAAGTAAAAACTATTTCAATGGTAGGTAGTATTAAACATGTAAAAGTTATTATTGTCTCAAAATTTATTTATTTGTTTATGGTTTATAAATGGTTGGATACCCTCATTAATATTATCAACATATCTATTAAAAAAAATATAGATTGGAATAATCCTTCAGAGAAGACTTGCTATTGTCCCATGGAAACAATATTGTCAACCTATTGATTGTGGAGTCCTTAGAATCAAAAATCTTTGTAAATATATTTATTGGTTAATTTCACATGGAGGATAATTAATGGGAAGTTGGAGGGACTTTCATTTCTGAAGTACAGATTCTTGAGAAGGATCGAAGATATGAATTTAAATTATGTGTATTCTTCTGTATGGCCTACCCTTGAGGCTTCTTATTCTATGATTTCAGTAAATTCTCCCTAGATGGATAACATCAACCCATCTCTAAATTTCTAGTTAGATAATTGGAGAGGTATGCCACTTCTTAACATCTTAAATTCTCTTAATCTAATAATTAACACAAATATGTCAATCAAAGAGAAAATTGAGTTCTTCCTAAACATGATTCCTGCTAAAGTCAGGTAAATGGTTATTAATTAAAACTTCATTAATGGTGATAAATTTTAGGTTTGGGAACCTACCTCCAATGAAAGGATCTCCTCTAAATAATTCTACCATGAGGCAATATAATGGAATAAGAGAAGTTGAACTATGATTTTGAGTAGAAACTGGATTCTTCTATCTAGGTTCTCTCTTAATTGGAGGGTGATGTATTATAAAATTCCCAATGATGAATTTATTCGGTCTATTGGAATTAAAATGTTATCTAAATTTGTAATGTGTAATCAATATAGGGATGAAAATGAACATTTATTCATTATTTTCTTCTACTATTAAAGCCTTATGGATGGTTGTTGCTTCTTTTTTTGAAGTGGTGATACCTTGCGCAACCTATATTTATGAACATCTCACTACCTATATCAAGCTACCCCTATCCAAGCATCTTTTTAATTGATTACTTGTGGATAGATTAGAAGTTCTATATGTTTTATAGACCATCCGGAATAAGATAGTCCATAAAAATACTTCTTTCTACATAAATTCATATCTTACTAAAATAATTGCTACTGTGAAAAAATCAAATTCCCTCCAAATTGGTTATTATGATAATTCTATTCATGATCTTACCATGCTCAAGCTCCTTGAAATTATAAGTAATTATTATCATCTTTCTGGAACTTTAGAAGTCATGTGGACTCCTCCACTCTTGGGCTAGATTAAAAGTGATATGGATAGAAATTATAGAGGGAATTCAGGACCTTCTAGATATGGTGTAATTTTTTGAAACCATAAAAGTGATGCAATGGGATGCTTATATGTTCTAGGTGGTATCACTACATCTCTTGATACTTAAATTCTTACTATAATCAGTGTGGTTTAAATGGAAAAGAAAAAAGTATGGCTCAACTTATGGATCAAATGTGACTCCACCACTATGGTACAAGATATAAAAAATAGAATTATTTATCTATCATGGAAGCTAATTGCTAAATGGATTAAATGAGTGTAATATCTTTTGTACATTAATTATATCATCACACATGCATATTAAGAAGCAAACTATTTGGCTGATGGGCTAGCCAATAAAGGGGCTACTGCTATAAAATTAATCTGGATTAATGACATACATGGTGAGATCTCCTCTATTTTACAAATATAATTTTTGTAAACAAACTTTTTAGACTTCTGTAACATTGATTTTATTTAATAAAGGAGGATTGTTCTTTAGGTAAAGTCCTCATTCTCATGAAAAAAGTTCCTTACCTTATTGGGCCCAAGGTAAAAATATAAAATCATAAGTAATGTCAAATATCATTTGTATCGCCTAATGGTAAAATAAAGAAAATTATAATAAGAAAAACCCATAACAACATGTCCCATCCTAGGTGATTTTGATTTTCACTGTATGTGGGTTAGATGCTCCCAAGCACAGACTCATGACCAAATCCCAACATGTCCTATTTATCCTTTCTACTATCCCAATTAGTAAGGAAAGAAAATAAAATAAAATAAATAACTATGATGCCACTTTTTAATGTCCCAAACCCAATTCACTCAGAAGTAACTGAACCTAGTTGGTCATATGACCTCAAGCACACGTCCATATACACTAGAGGCTTCCAACTAGTAGTGAGGATCCATGGTGGAATAGTGGGGAGGCTATACCCTCATGATCAGAGTATAGAATGGAGGTATAATCATATCAATCAATATAGAAAGCATAAAAGATAACCAAATAGTATAAGACTAATCATCCATCATATAAATATCCAATTAAATCACATCTATCAATGTTATATACAAAAATGATAATCATGGTATACTATACAAAAAAGAAATACAGGGGGGGTCATGGAACAGGAATATATAACATGCTATACAAAAATGAGAAAATACCCAACACTATCTCTAGTAGAATATAAAGCATAGGCTCAGTCCACTACATCCCCATACACTATCCTAGAAAGTTAATCAATCATCCATAATAGATCACTTCCCCTCATCCCTACCTGTATCCATGAATTCTGGCTAGGTACCCCAATGGAGGCCCAAACATAGTGTGAGATATACTCAATATGACACCACCAATGATGTATAATTCTATCCAGTCCATGAGTATATAATAAATAGTGTGAAGGTAATAGTAAAATCTGTAAATGAAATGAAGTAAATAGATAACCCATATAGTTCTGGGTTCCCATGGAATGCATGTCCTCTACTACCTACTTTGGCCTAAGCTGAAATATATATGAGTAATCAATCAGTCATGATTTAATTTATAATAAAGCATCTGGACTTTGATCATAGCCATGTAATTCCCCGTGAATCATATTTAAGAAATAAACATATAACAATTCCATTATAAAATGTAAGGCTCCGACCAAATCCAAGCTTGTTCTTTGGCATAAAAATTACATCATGTAATTAATTAATTAATTAATTTAAAGTAGAATTTATCATATCCTTGGAATTACAAATTTGGAACCATGTTGTTGCTTTATCATAACATGAACCCATCACTTTATAAGACTATCCTATGCACTCCCCATATAAACTGTGTTATCACTCTAAGAATGGTATAAATTCACCACACTTAGAGTCTATCCTTAGAGGTCCAAAAAGGGATCCCAAGTGTCACTCATGGAATATTTAATGATCCTCTCTCTAAGTCCTTCCTTGTTTGTCCTCATAAGGATTCCAATTATCACTCATGGTGTATATAATGATCTATGCTCTAAGACCATCCTTGGAAGTACATATAGGGAGTCCAAGTATCACTTGTGGTGTATATAATCCAACTTCCAGGAGATTCCATCCATGGTGTTCATATGAGAATCCATTTTTCACCCATGATGCAAAATAATTTCATGATAATTAATTTAATTAAATAATCCTGATGATTTAATTTATGGCGTTCTGATTCAGAACCCATGTTTCACTCTTAGTTTGGAAATATGAATGGTCATGGGAATGAATTATAACCATACCATTTAAGTTAACATTTAATTCAATTTTCTATCACATTTATATAAGAAATTAACTCACCTCATAAAGTGGCTCAAAAAATTGAGTATCCTGGTATCCCATAAATCCTTTCATTCATCTTAATTGGGAATTTTGGTTTTAAAGAACATCTCAAGACTAAGAGAGAAGGGAAAATGGGAAAAGGCATAAGGACATGGTATTCCATTTCCTCTTTCATTAAATTCAATTTACATTTCAATTAAATCTTTTAACATCCCAAAAGACAGGGGTAAAAGAACACTCCTTAAGTGGTGAATCAAACTCATAGCCCGCTCATGGTGGTTTCATCCAATTTAATGACACACCCAAGGGGTGGTTTAATTAAATGAATTTAACATTTAATGATACATAAACAGGTCTCTTTAATTATATAGAACATACCTAGTCATATAATTTAAGTTCAATTCCCATTAACAAGTTTCACTTGAAAAATCCAGCATGTGACACAACGATGTAATACATAAACACAAATACTTTAAGGGAAAAGCATGAGACCACCAAACTTAGCTTAGTAGTCGACTCCTCATATATTTTTTACCTCTAATATAGTATAGAATAGAAGAAATTGATTAAATAGACAAATTCCCTAAAAATAGTAATATTATCTCACACCAAAATAACTCCATAAACTAGAATATAAACAATAATGGTGTAATAAGAATGGATAACTTACCCATATGCATCCAAAAAAAACTAATGGTAAGCTATTCAGACTCTTAATAGGAGAGATACCTTATGCCTAGCTTAGGCATGAAGGAGAGATCTCCATGGGCGTACAGTCTGTTTGAAATAGAGGAGTAAGAAAATGGTTATCCCCTTTAAAGAAAAGGAGTTAAAAACATAAATTTAATCCTTTTAAAAGGTTTCATGGTTTTTCCACATGTTTGGACAAACCATGCGCCAACCATTCAACAACCACTTCCCATGGAAACCCCCCTCACACAGGCTGGGCACATGGTTTGAGTTACTATGCATAGACTATGAAGAAACCCCTATGTAAAGAGGTGTGTAGTACTCATATGGCCATACGGTTTGGGCTGCATGGTTAGGTAAAATCGTAAAACCCAAGGTAGAACACTAAACCACCCTACACAGTTTAATCACACTATATAGACTGAGTAGCACGATTTCTACTAACTATGCAACCCACCTATTCCTTACAAAATTTGTGGATTTGGGCTCTAAACAAGCCTTGAATAGATTTTTAACCCCTATGTCCTCATTAGGAACTTCCATTAGGATAAAACTGAAGAAATAAACTAAAAATAAAAGGTTTCATACATCTAAGAAAATTCAGGTTCTTACATCATGTCAATGAAAATTTTAAAGTTAAAGGGTATAAAATCAAATTAATTCCATGTTTTAATGTAAGATATAAATCCTATATATTTACATTTCATCCTACCTAAAAATGTAAAACTTAAATTAACCAAGATTTACTTATTTTTTAAATCCATATGAAATAAATTTATAGACCTGATGAAGTGTCCAATCATGAATAAGAAAATTGCAGACATATTATAAGAATTAGATATGTTCTTACTATAATAATTATTTAATATAATGGTCTTCCTTATGGTTCAATTGGTCAAATAGATTCAACTATTTGGTTCTATATATTACATATGTACCCCATTGAATGGTATATGAATATTTTTAAAGGGTATTTTAAGAATTGAATCCATCCATAAGGTTGTATTTTAGAGAGATATATTTTTGAAGAAGCTGTGAATTCTATACCAATTACCTATTGAATGTTGATAGCATTTGTATTCCAAAATATTTTGATAGCAGATACCTTATGGGAAAATTAATTTATAGAAGAAATGTTATTATAATTATCATTATAGAGCAGGAGTAATCTCACCATTACATTTTACATAATAGTGCATAGGTTTCTCCATATTTTGAATTCTGTAAAGTAATCCTTAGACATTTAAATACATCTAGGGTTAAAATATGGATATAAAATACGCATAATCAATAGTTTATAGGATGGTTTCAAGATTATATTTATAAGAAGTTATCTACAAATCCAAATTCAATTGTCGAATGAGTTCAATGGTTAGCCAGAGGACTAAGTGTAAATGTATTATCTTGCATTCATTATGTAATTAATGGTTATACATTCTATATGAAGGAATAAGATAAACATATCCTGATATAAAATAGTGAAGTTTCACTTATGGTAGAAGTGATGCATGTATCTATTTTCATTGATATAAATCCAATTTATGTGAATATGTTAAACTTAGGTATCATCAAACAAATATATGAGTTAGATTATACAAAATCTCAAATGTTGATTTTCTGTTGAAAAGGGGTTGACAATAGGAGTGTAGTTAAAGATGATGAATTGGGCTTTATGAAGGTAAATTTCAATGTATATGGGTATAAATACAAACCATTCATAACGGAATCACAAGTAGTGAAGGTATTTTATGTCTCAGATCTTGAAAACATAAATTGGTCAATTATTCTATTAGGGACTGAACAACTATAGGTTCATATAAAAATTCAATTAAGGATAACCCTTTCATTGGGATATATCAATAATTTCATGGTGGTCCTGATTTATATAGTGAAATTTATGTTATATGGGACCACAAGGAGGGAATTTAGATACTCGATGGAGGAGAAAAATACCTTCAAACTTTAAAGAAGAAAAGGTATCTCAATGAATAAGTTATATTTTTTAAAAAATACTATGATTTTACTCAAAATATTATGTGTTATTTACTGCATTTATGTAATCTAAACTAAATGTTTAACTACTAATGTAGATGAGGGCTTCTCCACATGCTGATGTTACCAATCCTGATGAAGGACATGCTATCAATGTCGAAACTGAGGAATTGTTAGGGGATCAACAACATGTAGATGAAAAAACAAGAGTGGAGTATCATCATCATGTTAACTAAATTTATTAAGGAAATAATAAAATTTATAAAATTTGAGTTTGTATGGAATCAATGCAGCCAACATGTTGACCCCAACAAGTCAATGTTCATTAGTTTCATTAGGGTCATAACTCAAATTCATGTACTGATTGATATAGATATATGGCACAATATCATACCTACATTAAGGACAATCATTTAGGAAGATATTAAGGTAATGTTGTGATATAACTTTTCCATTTTAAAGAAAAATTATATACTGAAATGTTGATTTTATTTTCATTATCCCTTGAAGATTTCATTTATTTTAGATTATTTCCATAATAAACATATACTAATGAAAATATCATAGATCATTTCAGACACTTCTAACAAATAAGCATCTTAGGGATTCTAAGAGGAAGAAAAAACCCACCCACAAACTATGTGTTCACGCATTATAAACTAAGAAACGTGGAAATATTTCATTAATATTCATGGTGAGTAATCATTTCAAGTTCATTGTAATTGAGAATATTTTATTTTAAATTATTTATTTTATCCACTTTGATTTAAATTTCTTGATTTATGAAATAGAAAAATATTTTTAAAAATAATTAGTTTTTATCAAAACCAATTTACCCCTACCATAAAGAAAGGATAAGGTACACTTTACTTAAAAATAAAATTTTATGTATTTTAAATCTATAGTGAAATTTTTATGTGTAATGAAACAACATATGTTCCTTTGTTTATATGTATATTAATTAATTATAATATAAAACCACTTTCATCCCACATTATATACTATAGAAGTTGTCTTGTGTAAATAAAAAAGGAAAAATAATACATGAAAAAACACAAGTATGGGAATCATGTGTAAGTATGACATAATATAAATTTATTATTCTTTATAAATGTATTATATAAAAATATCTATTTATTTTCATATGTTTTTTATATTTCTTAAACAAAAAGTATCTTCATCAACAATACAAAAATAAAAACTCCTTTTAGAAGCTTTGAAGCATCTAGAACAATATGGTTTTGTTAGAGGTGCAGGTTTTGGAGTGTCACCTCGAGCATATTTTGAGAAGACAAAGTCACAATGAGATACATATGAGATAATAAAATACAAGTAGGAACAAATAGATTATTTAAAATATATTATTATCCCATCTAATTTGGTGGACCAATATATATTAAAGGTTCAAAGAGAACCAATAGTATAACAACAACCAATACCTGAAGAGACACACCCCACTAGATTTGAGGCTAGTAATTCTAATCAACCATTTTCCTTACTTGAGGTGATCAATTTTTTCATAACACTTTCTTTTAAATGTTAATCAAACTATTACTGATAACTTTCTATTACTAAAATTATATAGGGTAAAATTTTATGTGATTTATATCTATCAACACCCAATCATCACCTTGTTGAGAGGGGTACTATGTAAAATATACAATGATACATTCTACATAAAAAATAAATCAAAAAATATCACATGAGAGTGAGGAATGAAGTAGCTCATTAGTCGAGCATTGTGTTACATGTTCCTCTTGATGATCTGGATATCAACTCAGTTAATAATTCAATTGTAACTTTCATATCATAACCATTTAATCTTATAAAAATAATTAGAGATGATGAGGTATGCCATTTATAATTTTTTAAAATTAAAAAACTTTAACATTTTATGAAAAAAGGACTAAAATAAGGTATGGTATTACATATGGAAAAAATGAAGGGAAAACAAAAGGTCAAATCAAAACAATCTAGTGGATCAACCAAGAAATCAAAAGAACCTTCAGAGAGTACCTTCACCCCACTAGTTCCACTACCACATATATTAAAATTAAAAGTTCATGTGGATAAAACATTCATATATGGAAATTTATCCAACATTGAATATGAAGAATAAATATTTGGAGATTCTATTACAAACATGATTGGTCTTGAGAGTATAAAGGAACATAGTCTCATGTGTGAATGCATACATGAGGTACATTTTCAAAATATTCATGTCCAAAAAATGATCTACTATGTTTATTATAGTTAATAAATATTTATATTTTATATATGAATAAATATTATTACTATATAAACCAAAAAATCCAAGAAGAAAAATTTGTACTCATTTATCATCCTTTTATTTATATTCCAAAAGTTAATTTCTAAATGAAATAAATTGAAAAACAAATATGAACTAAGTAAAACATTTGGCAATAAAATAACAGATGACATACTATAAAGACCTTTACCCCAATATCCCAGAGCAAGTGCTTTACTTTATTAAAATGGTACTATGAACAAGTGATCGCATCTCAAAGGATAGAATATTTTATTTGGTTCGGAAAACTAGATACAAAAAATAAGTATTACATTACAACTTTAAATGAAATACAACATAGTAACATAATTGAGAACACTATTATTCTCTTATCTTATCCTTATATGTTAGTCATAATATACATCTTGGAATCCAGGGGGAAAATAAAACATAAGAAAAAAGTGAGCTCAGATTCTCAGTAAGGGTAAATAATACAGTGGAAGATATAAACATAAACAATAAGGTGAGGTAAATATCTAACAACACATGTCATTAAAACATAAACTTTAACATAATATGATAGAAATAAAATATGATCAAAATAATTCCATATAAATAATCACACGAGAATGAAAATTAACCATAGATATTCTACTAGTCAAATAATAACATGGATTATCAATAACTAATTTCATAATGAGGGAATGCATAATTTGGTACATCATAAACATACCATAAAGTCTTCGTCTAAGATACCATACATAATCAGGTAAGACATTAGCCAATACCCAAACTAGTTTGTCTCATGAGACCTATCGATGCATCGAGAAACTATAGAGGACCCTTCCCGACACTTACTAAGTCCAATTCATTCCTCATATGAAAGGTATGAAACATAATCAACATATACATTCATGTTAAAACTATCATATGAAATGTAAATAATTTCCCCAAGCAGTAAACATAATCATAAACTATCCAGAGTAAAATGGTGAATGGTGTCAAAATAGTTCAACCCCAGTCAAAATTAACATAAACCATTCAATAAAATATGGTAGATTGTACCATAAGATATCAATATCAATTAATAAAAATATTCAATTTAGGGTGTTCAAATAGATGAAAATACTCTAATAAAATCATTGAGAAATTCTTGAGAAATACGCTTTTACTTTGGAAAATCATTTGTATTTGTCATAAAAATTAAATTGTAATCATGTAAATCCCAGAAAATAAAAGAGAATAAAATTATATTTTAGGAATATTTAAAGAATGTTCACACTAAATTTTTTAAAATGAAGTGTAAACATATAAAAAGAGTGTTTAAGAAACTTTAGAAATGAGCCACTTTAGTGTAGTTTAAGAGAAAATATAAATGATTCTTTAAAGTGGAAAATTGGGTAATTATTTCCATAAAACTAAAAATTAACTAAGATAATTTTTCATGATAAAAATAAGTATTTTTGGAAAATATTTTTTCCTTAAAAAATATTTTAGAGTGTACCTGAAAATGGTTAAAAATTGGGAAGTTCCCTTTAATCGGGCTTGCTTATCGAGAGAAATGGAGAAGTTAACCTTAAAACGTGTATTTCCACATAAAAGAAAGACTAATTAATATAGGTATATATATTTGGACTAAACACACAGAATTTAAGAGCATTTTATAATAATAATTAATAATTACATTGGGTTAAGGAGAGAGAAAGCGTAACCCGAAGGAAAAAATGGAGTTTCGGGAAGAAACCCTTATCTTATGTCTGAAAGTGTTCTGTACTTGTACTTAATGTCATAGATAATGAAATTATATTCATTAATAATTTAATTCATAACCTATTAATCATTTATTTTATTTGGTATAATTTTATTTAGTTCATTTATGACCTTTTCATTAGTTATAAGATTCAATTTTGTCATTCATGAGTGTTTGTTTCCTTGGTTTTCATGATTGGTTCACTTGTATGCATGTATGAAAGATCATGTAAAATGGGAATAGTTATCCAGAATTGAAATGATTTTTTATTAATGAAATTACATAATATTAAATGGTCTTATATATCATTTTTTTTATATGATATGAGAACTATTAATTAGATAAATCATTAATGATAACCGTTTAGATTATTTTGGTGTCTTTTTTATCATCACACACTAGTTTTATTTTACTAATCAATATTATGTATATATACTGGTTAAATAACACTAAATAAGTTTTAATATAAATTTTAAAATATTTTTTAGCCATTATAATGGTTTTATTATCATCCATTAAGGTGATAATGGAAAATGACAACGCGTCGTCCATGATGGAGATAAATCGACACATCACAGATGATGTTTTCATTTTTAGGATGAAAGGAAGAGGAGAAGAGGTTTGATGATGGATATTACATTAAAAAATACATTATATATAAGATAATGGAGTTAACATGTCACTTGGATAAGGTTAGGTTAGAATAGGATAAGAAAAAAATGAAAATAAAATAAAATAAAACAAAATAGGATTTTATCTCTTGAACTTCTTCTCCTTGAGAACCTCCTTAGGGAAATTGGGTTTGGTCTTTTTTTGAGACAAAAGGATTCTTTACATGGGTGAGATAATTGGGAATAGTATTGGGTAGAAATTTTATAAGCTTCAAGGCTTGGAAGGTGTGAGGATAATAGGTGGTGAGGGGTGGTATTTATAGTGGAGGAGGGGGTGTTTTTTGTATATTTTATATATTAGTTTATTATTTTGTCTCAAGACTATAAATAGTGATGATTCCCATAAATAAATACAATAAATATATAAGTATAGTTTTATATAATGATCTTACATCATCCATACATCATCCATGACTCAATAATTCATGTATTTGTTAAATACCGTAAATTACTGTATTTCACTATTCACCAAAAATTGAACTATATTAGAAAAATCTAAAAAATTAACCCTAATCATTTTTCAACATGTATAATTAAAAAATTTACTTCATTTTATGAAAATAATTTTCTAAATATTAGAAACTTAATTTTTAATTAAAATTATCATTTATTTGAAAAATACCGATTTTAAAATTATAACTGATTTTATGACACTTTGAAAAATTAATTAAGGTCTCATAAAATTATCTTATAATCATAAGACAAAAAAATATTAATTTATCAATATATTTTTTGAAAATAAATATTCTTTTAAATCATTATATTAATTATAAAATTTTAAATAAATATTTATATTTCACAAAAATACAAATACTTAATTTATCATTTTTTTTAAATTCATTTACTTATTCAATGATATAAATATATCATGTTTTCACTTATAAGATACCAAAATTTTATTTACACTTTCATAGGTGTGGTTACTATTCTATTGGATGGATTACTATTCCTAATTGTCATATTACTATTTCAACGGTCCAGTTACAATTCCATCGGTATAGGTTCCTTAACTTCTAAAAATACCTCTTATTTCATTAAATATTCATTTATAAAGTTTTTATTGTGTTCTCTATGTGATTTTATGTGATTTATACTATATAACATAATTATAAGATGGTAAATTCCATTGATAGTGTATTGGGTAGTTACATTCTCCCCTCTATCAAAAATTTTATCTTTGAAATTTCCAGAATGTCACCTCGTAAAAAGATTTGGGTTGATCTTTATAATTATTTCCTCTAGTTCCCACATAGACACTTCAATTTTATGATTTTTTCAGAGTACCTTTACCAGTCAGTTCATCTGATCCCTCAACACATATTCTCTAGTGTCCATAATCTAGATAGTCTCTTCACAATAAGATAAATCGGGTTCTAATTTTATTCCTTTAGAAGTGAGAACATGCATTGGGTCTGGAATGTACTTCCTGAATGAAGAAATTTGTAACACGTCATGTACTTTAAAAATGATAGGTGTCATTACCAAATAATAAGAAATATATCCAATTCACTCTAAAATTTCAAAAGGTCTGATGTACCTAGGGCTCAGTATCCCTTTATTTCCAAATATTATAACACCCTTCCAAGGAGATACTTTCATAAAGACATGTTCTCCTACTTAAAACTCCAAATCCTTCCTCTAGTTTTCAACAGAACAATTTTTCCTAATTTAAGCTACTTTGATTTAAGTTTGAATAGTCTTTACCTTTGTTGTTGTTTCCTCTATAAGTTTTGGACCTACAAGATTCATTTCACCAACTTTATCCCAACAAGTTGGTTTATGACATATCTTACCATATAATGCTTCATACAATTCCATTTGAATACTTAAATGGAAACTATTATTATAGGAAAACTCTACCAAAGGTAAATATTGATCTCACATACCTTGAAATTCAACTGATCATGATCTCAACATATCTTCTAAATTTTGGATTTCCCTTTCAGACTATCCATTGGTTTGGGGTTGACAATCAGTACTCAAATGAAGCTTAGTATCCCAATATTTCTAAAGAATTTTCTAGAATTTTGATGTAAATTATGGATCATAATTAGAAGCAATTCAAATATGTGCACCATGAAGACTTACAAATTCATTAATATAGAGTTTTGCAAGGCACTCCAATGGAAAATACTCCCATATAGAAAGGAAATGTGAATATTTGGTAAGTCAATCAATAATTACCCATATTGCATCATTATTTCTTGGAGTCTTTAGTAATCCAGTGAAAAAATCCAAAGTAATTTCATATAATTTCCATGTAATAATAGGTATAGGTTTCATGAATCCTCTAGGATGTTGTCTTTCAACCTTCACCTGTTGAAAAACTAAACATCATGATACATAATCAGCAATTTACCAATTCATATTATCCCATCAAAAATGTTCCTTTAAATCTATATACATATTAGTGCTACCATGGTGTATAGAGAAATTTAAGCTAGGAGAATCATCCAATAATTCCCTTTTTAACTTGGGTATAGAGGGAACACAAATCCTCTTCCCAAATTTCAAGACACCATCTTCATATACGAAGTCTACTAATTTCCCATCATTCACAACTTTAATTTTATTTTGAAATTTATCATCATTAGACTAATAAATTTTAATCCTTTATAGTAAATATGTTTTGTAAACCATTTGAAAAAGTATTGATGTTTCACCTTCCTTGATAATTACCACATCCATCTTTACTATATCTATGTACACAAGATCCCTATCAATACTAATTTTTTTAGAACTCCAGGATCCTTCCTTTTCAATGCATTTGTTACCTTATTTTCCTTCCCTAGATGGTATTGTATTGAATAATCATATTCCTTGAGTATCTCAAGCCATCACCTTTGCCTCATGTTGAGTTCTTTTTGTGAGAAGATATATTTCAAACTCTTGTGATCTATATATATCTCACATCTCTCACCATAGAGATAGTGTTTCTATATCTTCAGAGAAAATATTACAGATGGTAACTCAAGATCATGATTTGGATAGTTCTGTTCATGATTTTTTAACTACCTTGATACATAGAAAATATCTCTATCATTCTAAATAAGAACATAACCAAATCCTTTCTTTGATGCATCACTATAAATCACAAATCCACCATTTCCTAGGGGTGTATTCAAGACCAAATAATTCACTAATATCCTCTTCAATTATTCAAATAATTATTCACATTACTTTTTCAAAATAAACTTAACACCTTTATGAGTAAGCTTGGTTAACATGTCAGATAATCGTGAAAAATTATGAACGAAATACAGATATTAACCTACTAAACCAATGAAACTACGTACCTCAATTGTGTTCATTGGTGTAGGCCATTCATGGACTGCCTTTTTCTTCATGAGATAAATTGAGATTCCATCCTTGGAGACAATATGGACAAGGAAAGAAACTATTTGAATCCATAATTCACACTTTCTAAACTTCCCATATAATTTTTTTCTATTAAGAGTCTCTAGAACAATCCTCAAGTGGTTCTCAAGGTCCTTATATTTTTTAGGACACCAAGATAACAGAAATAAATACCATAAAAAAATTATCAATATATTCCTTGAATAATCTATTCATTAGATCTATAAAAATAAAGGGTGCATTAGTTTGTCCAAATGGAATTACTTTAAACTCGTAATGTACATACCTTGTTTGAAATGTTGTATTTAAAATATCTTCCTTATTTACACACAATTGATGATATCCAAAACAAATATAAATCTTTAAAAAATATTGATCTCCATGAAGCTGGTCAAACAAGTCATCAAAGCAAGGTAGAGGATACTTGTTCTTTATCATAATAGCATTGATCTCCATATATTCAATGAACATCCTCATAGATCCATCTATCTTATTAACAAAAATAATATTAGACCCCTAAGGTGAAACACTAGGGTGTATAAATCCATTATCACTCAATTCATCTAGTTATTTATTTAACTATATTAACTCCACCCTGGCCATTCTATAGGGAGTCTTTGATATAGGTCTCGCATCAGGGATCAAACCGATAGAAAACTCAATTTCCCGCTCTATAGGATGTTCAGGTCAATCCTGTAGAAATAAATCAATGTATTCTTATACAATGGGTACATCCTCAATTTGGAGATCACCATTTTCATCAGTAGGTTTTATCTACTCTTCCTCTCCAAGAATCGCATTTATAAGAGCTATTGGAGGTGGAACCAGATATGAATTGAATGATGAAGTCTCCCCTCTAAAGATGAGAAATTATATACCTTTATCACGAATCATGGTTTACTTATCTTTATAATAATTTTTTCATTATACTTTGAAATCCAATCCATACCAAGGATTATATCAAAATCCACCATAGGTATGATAATAAAATCAGTAATTAGAGAACACTTATGTGTCGTAATGGGAATTGTTTGACAAATATTCATTGCAATAAGGTTTACACTAAGATTTTTTACTGATAAATCCCTTGTTAAAGTGAATTGAAAATATATAATTTTTTAAGCAAACTAGGAAGATATAAAAGAATTAAATGATCCAGAATCAAATAAATCATTAGCTAAATTTTAGGAGATAATTAAAGTTCCTACCACCATATCATTAGGAACTTCAACCTCATATATTGCGACTGTATAATCATATCCTTGTTCCCTTATCCTTTTCTTAGTCAAGTTCCCTTGACATATATGACATTATTATGCATAGTGTATCATCTCCTTATAGCTGAAGCATTGCACATTTCCAACCTCTTTCTTACCCTTTCAATCACAAACCTAGTGGACTTTTTCTCCACACTTGAAACAAACTCACATTCCCAATAAGCATGTTCCATGATGTGTCTTTCCACGTTTATTTCAATTTTTAAATTATATTCTTCATTTCTTCCCTTTTTCCTTATTTCTTTTTCTAGAGTACTTGACATACCTCTTCTTATCCTACTTTCCTTAAAAACTATATGTCTTAGAAAATTATTTCTCTCTCTTGATGGAACATAATACTATATCCTCGTATGATGATAATGTATATGAGACTAGTTCCCTTTATATAATTATATTAATACCATCAAAGAAACAATATATATTGATCCTTGGATTATTTATATAGTCTTAAGCATTCCTTGATAACCTTGTAAAGTTGGCTTCACAGTTAGCAATGTTTTTATCCCCTTTCTATCTCAGACTCAAGAATTTCATCTACATATCTGTTTGTTGTTCATGAGGGAAATATTTTTCCAAGAAAAATTTCTTAAAATAATTCAATTCAATATTTTTAATTTCTTCTTCTTCCTTTGTGTTTTGAATTAATGACTACCATTGATGTTCATCTCCTGAGAGATGATAAACCACCATAATAATCTTATCCCTTTCATTACTTTCTAAAGAGAAAAATATCTTCTCTAATAAACTTATCCATTGCTCGTCTATAAATGGATTTTTAGTCCCATTTAATAATGGAGTTTGTTGTCGCATGAAGTGATTTAACATTAATACACCATTTTGTGGACCGGGTTTCTCCATGTGAGTAACGTTATTGCTCATAACCTGAGTCAGTTTTCCAAGTATAGTTACAAGTTGTTTAGATCCAATTATTGTTCCATCTCCAAAATCATTATCTGGCATAGGATGGAAATCCCTACATGGAATACGTGAATTGATATGGTTTCCATTCCTTCCACTATGTGCCAATTCTAAATAATTTAATAGACTAAATTAGATCATAACATTATGAAACATAATGTATAATCTAAAACTAATAAAACACTTAATGTAAATTGAAAATTTAGGTATAACTAATATCTAAATCATAATCTTGGATACTTTTGTAATATTCCCAAATTCAGTTATAGGGTTATATTTCCCTAATCTATGTTTTCCTAATCTAGTTTCAAAAGTTTCTACTAAACTTACTCTTATACCAATTGTAAAGACCTCGACCACAGTAGCCCAGAGTCGGTGCCTTACTTTATTACATTAGTACTATGAACAAGTGATCACATCCTAAAGGAATGAATAGTTTAGTAGCTTTGGAAAACTAGATGCAAAATTAAGTATTACATTATAACTTGAAATGAAATACAACATAGTAACTTCATTAAGAACACTCTTATTCTCTTAGCTTATCTCTACATGTCAGTCATAATATACATCTTGGCATCTTGGGGAAAAATAAAACATAAGAAAGGAGTGAGATCAAATTATCTATAAGGGTAAACAATATAGAGTAATATATAAACATAAACAATAAGGAAATGTGAATATATAACAACACGTATCATTAAAACCAAAATATGAATATAATATGTCAAGAATAAAATATGATCAAAATAATTCCATATAAATAATCTCATGAGAATAAAACTTAACCATGGATATTATATTAGTTGAATAATCACATGGATTATCAATAACTAATTTCATAATGATGTAATACATAATTTGGGACATCATAAACATATCCTCAAGGCTTCATCCAAGACACCATACATAATAAATTAATATATCATCTAATACCCAAACTAGTTTGTCTCATGAGACCTACCGATACATCGAGGGGCTATAGCGAGCCCCGCCTGACACTTAATAAGTCAAATTTATTACTCATATGAAAGGGCTGAAACATAATCAACATATACATTCATATTTAAAATAGCATATTAAATTTAAATAATTTCCCCAATAACTAAATATAATCATAAACTATCCAGAGTAAAATGGAGAATGGTATGGAAATAGTTCATCCCCGTTCAAAATAAACATAATCCATTCAATAAAATATGGTATATAGTAACATAATAGATCAATATCAATTAATAATAAAATATAAAATAGGGTTTTTAAATAGATGAAAATACTCTATTAAAATCATTGATAAATTCTTGATAAAAATACCCTTTTACTTTGGAAAGAATAATTGTTTTGGAAAATCATTTGTATTTGTCATAAAAATATGATTGTAAACATGTATATCCCATAAAATAAAAGGGAATGAAATTATATTTGATTAATATTAAAATAATATTCATACTGAAATTTGGAAAATAAAGTGAAAATATGTAAAAAATTTGTTTAAGAAACTTTAGAAATGAGCCACTTCAATGCAGTTTAAGGGAAAATATAAATGAGTATTTCAAGAATAAAAAGAAATAATTGTTTGTATAAAACCATAAATGAACTAAGATATATTTTTATGATAAAAATATAAAATTTAGAAAAATATTGGTGGTTTAGAATAGATTTTTGAGTGTATTCAAAATGGGTAAGAAATTGGGAAGTTCCCTTTTACCAGGCTTGCTTCTCATGAGAAATTGAGAAGGAAACATTATAAAACATGTATTTACACATAAAAGAAAGAATAATTGATCTGGATACATATATTGGGACCATATAAATATAATATATGAGTATTTAATAATAATAATTAATAATTTCATTGGGGTAAAGAGAGATAAAGTGTAACCTGAAAGAGAAAATGGAGGTTTGGAAAGATACTCTTACCTTATGTCCAAAAGTGTTTTATACTTTCACTTAATGTTCTAGATAATGAAATTAGATTCATTAATAATTTATTTCAAAAAAAAATCATCATTTATTTAATTTATTATAATTTTATTAAGTTAATTTATGGCCTTTTGATGAGTTATAAGATTCAATTTCGTCGTTCGGGAGTGTCCATTTTCTTGGTTTTCAGGATTGGTTCACTTATATACATGTATGAAAGATCATGTAAAATGGTAATAGTTATCCAGAATTGAAATTATATGGTATTAATTAACATAAATAATATTAAATGGTCTTATATATCATTTGGTTATATGTTTTGAGGATGATTCATTAAATAAAACATCAATGATAACTGTTTAGATTATTTTGGCATCCTTTCAATCATCATGTGCTACTTTTGTTTTATTAATAAATATTATGTATATATACTAGTTCTAGAACACTAAATAAGTTTTAATATACATTTTGAAATCTTTTTTAACCATTATAATGGTTTCATGACCATCCTTGAAGGTGGTAATGGAAAATTACAATGCATCATCCACGATGGTGGTAAATCGACACATCACGGATGATGTTTTCATTTTTAGAATAAAAGGGAGAGGGGAAGAGGTTTGATGATGGATATTCCATTAAAAAAATAAAATAAAATTATATATGATATAATCAAGTTACCATGTCACTTTAATAAGGGGAGGTGAGAATAGGATAAGAAAAGAAAATAAATCAAAAAAGAAAATGAAAGAAAATGAAAGAGGATTTTAACTATTGAACTTATTCTCCTTGATAACCTCCTTATGGTAATTGGGTTTGGTCTTTTGTTGAGAAAAAAGGCTCTTGGACATGGGTAATATACTTGGGAAGAGTATTGCGTAGAAATTTGACAAGCTTCATGTAACGTCTCCGTTCTGGGTGCCGCCCAAAGGTGCCCCATACCCGGTTGGTCACATAGCCTCAAGCGCATTTCCCCAAACACTAGAGGCTGCCAACTAGTATCAAGGGCCTTGGGTGTGATAGTAGGAAAACTATGCCATCATTAGCAGAGTATGAATAGTGGAATAATAATTAATAAATAGTAGCAAAAGCAATAATACCATACAACAAGTAAACAGTAGAAGACTGAAAGTAAATAAACAACTGGAGCACATATATAAATGATGCATGTCACATATGTCTAGGAAAGTAGCCAAACAAGTCATAATGTTGGAAATACAATACTAAACCAAAGTACAAAAGAAAACAAATAAACTCTAGCAGCATCGTAAGCCTCAGATTGGTCCCATGCTCTCCATATCCATAGCAATCAAGTACCTGGTGACGAAGGGTGCTTTCCCTGATCTATACCTACAACCATATAATCTATTTGGGTCCAAAATAATGACCCAAAAGGAGTTTTAGATGAATCCCAGTAGAAAACCAACACAATATCTATGTCTAACTATCAGTGAGTATATATAGTACGTAATAATATAAAAGAAGCAAAGGAACTAGGAGTACACAAAAGTAACCAATCCTACAGTTTCCATTTACATTCATTAGCATTTAATGTTCATTATTTAATCAAGTATCACAAACAGGTATCTCAGAAGACTACCTAACAGAACCAAATCCAAGATTGTACTTTTTCTTAGCATACGCGTCACAAACATTCAATATTTACATTAACCCTTTGGGTATCTCACATGGTCTTTTCGGAGACATCTGATAAAATTAGAATGATACAGAGCTCACACGGTCTAACCCCTATGGTCAAGTAATGCAAAAAATGAAAAGACACTCCGAGGAATCACTCACCGTTAATTCCCCCTGTGGTCTTTCCACAATAAATACAGACTCTCTGAGGAATCACTCAACATAAATTCCCCATGTGGTCTCGTAATGTAATCTATAGACACTTGGAGGGAGCACTCACCGCCAATCCCCCCTGTGGTCTTGTAGTATGAAATATAACATACACTCTGAGAAAGCACTCAACGTCAATTCCCTTTGTGGTCTAACTACACCAGGTTCTCATAGTCCTATGTAATTTAAACATGCATGTACAATATCAAGCATCCCAAGTTAATATCAACTCTTACATGGATAAAAAATTCCAATGCATACCATAAGCATTTAACAAGCAGTAAAAGACATTCAATTCCATCCTATCAAGCAAGGCAAGGAAACAAGGTCTACCTCATAGGCAACCTAGACCAAATAGCCCCAAACATTCAAACAAGGAAAGTGAACCCTTGGGGTGTTCCTTAAACATGCAATTTCACATAATATCACATAAAAACCTTAATCCAACAATCAATCTAAGGCATATAAAACAGGGTTTAATTTCCTTAACCCAAAATACCTGAAACATGGGTAATCAACACTTTGGAATATAAAACTCAAAGACAGCCAATGAAAGGAAACAAACCACCTACCTTGATTATGTACTATGAAAACTCTCGAACATCATCCCTTGAATCAGAATAGAATGATGTGGATCTAAAAAAGGTCAAAAATGTTAAACCTTGAATAACTCAAGAGAGAGAATAAATCAGGAGGAGAGGCTATAGAAGAAGGAAGGACTCACTGGTGGGATTCCAATGCAATCGATGGGATTCGATTTAGAGAACGAATGATGGATAGGTGGCTCAGAGAAGAATCGGCGATTCTGGATGCTCCTTCGCAAGTTATGGCCAGAAGAAGATGTTTTTGGGGACTAAATGCAACCCTGGTATGATTAGTCAATTAAAAAAAAGTACATGGCATGTACTATTAATGAACACGTTGTTTATTTCCTTAACTGGCCCTTTACATTAGCGGTCTTCCACGTCACCCCACACGGCCATGTCTCATCCGTTATATATCCAGTACACAGCCACTCGTGGAAACCTGGCACACGACATGTACTCATAAGTACACAACGTGTACTTATAAAATTTCCAAATTCTCCTCTTTTTCTCAAAAACACTCAAAAACAATATCCATACCTAAAATGAATATCTGAGTTCTTACAAACTTACCCCCTTAAAGAAATTTGCCCCTGAATTTCCCTAATAATGTGGAGAAGAAGAATCTTCAAATAGCTCTGGCCACTACAATCGCACATCGGTCTCCCTCTCCCAAGTCTCATCTTGCGCTCAGTCGTGTTGCCACAACACCTATACCAGAGGAATAGACCAACCATATATAACCTTCATGCTTCAATCAATAATCCATATATGATGATCCTCAAATGATGTGTCCACCTCCAACTCAACCTCCTCGGATTGAAAAACATGAGATGGGTCTGAGAAGTAATGTCGTAACTGAGAAATGTGGAAGACATCATGCATATCCTAGTACCTCTAAGTTAACTGAAATCGATAGGCTACCATCCCTACTCTCTCCAAAACCTCAAATGGACCAATATATCTTGGTAAAAGTTGTCCATGTATCATAATCTTCCTATGTCCCAACCTTAGTGTGGCGCGTAGGAAAACCTTATCTCTGACCTCGAACTCCATAGGTCATCTCCGTCGATCAGCATAAGACTTCTAGAGAGACTGTGAAATAGCCATACTCTTCTGAATCAACTCCACCTGCTCAGTGGTCTCCTGGATAAGGCGAGGTCCTAGAATAGTTGTCTCTCTTACCTCCATCCAACAAAGGGGTTATTGGAATGGCCTACCATAAAAATCCTCATAAGTTTTCATCTGAATCTTCTCCTGAAAACTGTTATTGTAGAAAAACTACACTAGGGGTATATGCTTCTCCCAAGAACCTCCAAAATCTAGGACGCATTCTCGAAGCATGTCCTCCAGTACCTGAATCATGTTCTCAGACTACCCATATGTTTGGGGATGATAAGTTGTACTCAGAAATACTTGTTTACCCAAATCCCTATGTATTCCTTTCCAGACACAAGAAGTAAACTGAGTGTCCCTATCTGAAATGATAGAGCATGGAACCCCATGAAATCGTACAGTCTATCGAATGTATAACCATCCAATATCATCAACATTGAAGGTCTCCTTGATCGATAAGAATTATGCAACCTTCGTGAGTCTGTCAATGACAACCCAAACTACATCATTCCTATAACACCCCCAAGATTTCATAGTACGTTATTTCTTCAAAGTAATTCAATAACTTTCACTACACGCAACACCGAGTTTTAGCGCACCATGACTTACCAAAAAAGCCGTTCAAAAGCGGTTATGAATAGTATTTAATGAATTTTGAACTTTATATAATCCTTATAATTTTAGAATCCATATTATGAGTTTCTTAGATATAATGTAAGAAAAAATACATTTTATTCACATAAAAGAAATATTTTTCAAAAAATGCAATTTTACCGCCTTTTAATGGAGAAGACTTTTTAAATATAATATTTAAAACTTTTATATATTCAATTTGACAAAATAAACTTATTATTTAGAATTGGGACATAATAATTTAGCTTCAATAATGTTTTGGTGTTTTTCTGATAACTTTTATATTTGGGTGAATAGTGAAAAATACTATATTTTAACTGAAAACAAATTTTTTAATCAAAATAATTTATATCGTTAAATTATAAATTTTAATGGTATATAAGTATAAATAGATTATATTTTTACCATTTAATCCAATTATGGTCATTGTAAGTAATTTCACTTTGAAATTGGACATAAACAAGTGTCAAAACTTTTGATAGTTATTATTTCTTAAAAATACACCTTTTGGTTTTAATAGCGGGAATTAATTTTAAATTAATAAATGAAACTTTTATGTTTTGAATTTGGTAAAATAGACTTCATTTTTGGATTTGGGATATCAAAATTATATTAGGGTGAAATTTTGGTACTTTTCTGATAACTTTCATATTTTGATGAATAGTGAAAATTACTAAATTTTAATTAAAAACAACTTTTTTAATAGAAATAATTAATAGTGATAAATTATGAATTTGAGTAATTTTAAAGTATAATTAGATTATAATTTTATCATTTAATCCAATTTTGGTCATTGGACATAATTTCGTATTTAAACAGGACATAAGAAAGTGTCAATCTTTTGATAGTTATTATTTGTTAAAAACACGATTTTTGTTTCGACAACGGGAATTAATTTTAAATTAATTTCTCCCACTTATGTGTTTTTAATTTATAAAAATGGATTCCATATTTAGAATCAGGAGGCCCAAATTGTTTAAATAGGTAACTTTTATTTTTAGAAATTTTGAATAATTACTTCGGTAAATATTTTATTTACCATGGTTAAAGGGTAAATCCGGTAAATAAGGGTAAAAAATAATATTATAATAATAATAAATTACCCTAAAACATGTCCTAACCTTATTGGTTTATACATTTCTAATCATGGGAATCTTTGGGTCGATTTTGGGACCCCATGGAGCCACTTGTAAGTGATAATGACACTTTATATTAATTATGTTAAAATAAATGCAAAAATGACATAAGCATATATCTTTTAGAAAAACAATTTTTACATAGAGTTATATATGTTGGATTTTTTACTATAAATGTTCATTAGAAATATAAAAGGAGTTCTTACATAATGGTATTTTATTTATAATTTTTAGACATTTAATAATTAAATTTATTTATGACACAATAATGATGCAGTATTTTCCTTATTAATGAAAGAATCAAATAATTGGTAAGTTAAAATAAATATAATTTGAAAGTTTTTATGCCATTCACGAATTTTATTGGTTAATATTACATGTTAGTATTGCTTAAATGAATTTTATTCGAATTAATAAAGTTGTTAATACTTTAATAAAAATCAATTATTGAATAGTGTCAAAATTGACATAAATGAGTTTTTAAAACAAATATTATATTATTAATTGATATTCTATTCCTAAAAATATAAGGTTCAACCAAAGGACCTATATAATGATAGGTGTATCATTAATGGACCACTTGTGGGTCACTTGGATGTATATAGTAAGTTTATTAACTATATAATATAAAAATACAAAGTGACATGGTAAATGTCAAACTAATTAACTAAGAGTTAAAACTAAAAGATAAGTTTAATATAATGAACCAAACCTGTCTAAAATATATTGGTTGAAAGTATTTCTACCCATACCCACCTTATACTTTGAATAATCAAATTTTGATCCATTAGAAACTGAATATGAATTTATTATAGAATAATACTTTAAGTTTTTCCTAAAGAGCCCCTCCTCCCCCTTATAAAAGGACACCACTTCTAACCAATTCCTCACACCTCTCAAGCCTTTTAGCTCGTCCAAACTTTGCCCAATTAATCTCCCTACATACCTCTCCTCCTCTTCTGAGCCTTACCTTAGGCATAAGGAATTTCAATAGTCCTTTTTGGTTCAAACCAAAGGGAGTTATCCAAATTAAAGGTAAGGATTTCTCTTAGCTTCTTTTCTTTATTTTACTTCTCCAACCCCTAAACTCTTCTTTTTTTTCTATAACAAAACCAGTATCCAAAATATACTAGGATATTTTTATGATAAGTATTCCAACTACACTTACACACACCTCCATCTAATGGGTGAAGAACATAATGTTTCTGTGGATGGCAACCAAACGCCTCACCACACGATGATTGTTCAATTATCTCCTACCACATCTCATGGTGGACATTATGATGGAACTATAATTAAATATGATATTAATGATGTTTATTTTATATATAAGCTTCTATAATTCCATTTTATAGCATAACATTATTCGTTTCATGTTGTATATATATATACAATAATTTCATTTGAGGAAGTGCGGACTACTGCCCCCCTCAAAGTGATATGACTCGTTCATATTATACATGGAACGTATAGAGGATGGTGTTAATGAACTTAAGTAACATATATAAGATATTATATTATAATGGAATAATAATATACCTATGTATCATTTGGTTTTGATTCCTTTTAAAATGAAAAATGAAATGGAAGTAGCGTTCGTGCGTACGTACGGATTACCGTCTCCACGAACACGATGAGATTTGTTTCCCCATCATATCCATTCAAGAATAATTCTCATTTTATGATTAAAACTAATTTTTAAGGACTTTATATCATTCTGGATATGAATAAGATACAACATTTCCATAACAAATACGGCTTACGTAACGAAGCATATAAGAGAAAACGAATCAGTTAACACCCGAAACGACGATAATTCTAAAATATTATTAACAAATCAATATTAAAAGATCATATTTGATATAATATTTATGTATATGATTCTTTTATAATTTAATAACAATGATTTAACTATTATATAGGAGTTTAACCTACACTCTATCAAGGAAAAGTACAAGTTAAGGGTTTATTTCACAATCTCTTCATTATCCGAGGTTGTTTATACGTAATTATCTACTGGGACCTATTTATCATCCACATCCATGTTTCTTAAAAATGTATTTCAAATAATTCTTACTATTTTACAGAATATGGTTTAAAGTCATTTATACCCTTGTTGACTTTTTATAAGATGTTTATAAAGTAATCTTTCTGTCGTTTTCCAAACAAGGTCCTTTTTTACCTTTTCGACAAAATTAAGGTAAGAATGTCTTTTTTAACTTATACGGTGGGTGCGGCTATTTTCCGCCGTTATAAAATCATCGAATCTTACCTTAAAATCTTATAATAATATTTTCAAAGTAAATGTTTTCTTTTATAATTATGTGACTTTTAAATGATTTCAAAAAAAGAGATATTTCTCTCAAATAGTTTTGATTTCATCTATGTCAACATCCTTTGATGGATTTTAAGCTTATTTGAAGTCTATTTATTATGATTCAAAACTTCCATATTGTATTAAATGTTTTGTTATATGATTGACTATGGATGTGTTATTTTTATACCATTCATGGTTTATGGAGAAAGTATTGGCATTTTGTATGTTAGTTTTAATACGAATGTTTATGTTATGTTTAAACCTATTCATATGAGGAATGCATTGGACTTAATAAGTGATGGGTGGAGCCCGCTATAGCTCCTCGATTCATCGGTAGGTCTCATGAGACAAACTAGTGTCTTGGCATGAGGCATTTACAAAATCTTATTTGTAGTCTTGGCACAAGGCCTTGGCTACATGGTTATGATAGTCTGGCATTATGCATTCCATCATTATGAAAGTGGTTATTGTTATTGAATGTGATTATTCGATTAGTAGAATATCCATGTGAATAAGTAAATGGAATTATTTCATTTTATTTCTTCCATATTATGCTAAAGTTCAAGTTTAAAAGGCTTTTGTTTTAGTTATACATTACCTTAAATGTTTATGCTTATTTATGAAAGTTTCTGCTATATTGTTATCCTTACTGGGCATTTGAGCTCACCCTTTTCTATGTTTTATTTTTCCCAGGATGTGAAGAAGTATTTTATGAATGACCTACAGGGATAGTATAAGGGGATATGAGTGTGGAGACAAGATTTTGTTTTAGTTTTCACTTTATGATATAATGTAAGACTTATGAATGTATCTAGTGTTTCCAAGGCTACTAAACTAATCGGTCTTTCGAGACTTGATCTTTTGTGATCATGCCAATGTTATGTAATGATGCACCGAATATGGGTAACTGGGGTCGGGGCATTACAGTTGGTATCAAAGGAAGTAGTACAAACCTTGGAAGCTAGATTTAGATAAACTCTGATTAGAGCACATAGATCTAAGATGGACTTTGAGGATTAGTATAGAATAACTTCCTAGAATTTTGGTATTGTAAAGATTTTGTGAGTTTTCTGAGTAATACATCCCTGTATGGATACGAGTTGATAGAGGCGGATCTGGCACAGATGTACCTAGGGGTAAAACCCAAAAACACCACTTTGAGATAGACTCGAACGGGAACTGGTGCACGACAACAGGTCTTGTTGTACTCTTGGTTACGACACTCCCGGGGGATATGCTTAGGATAATTCTCATTTTATTTACAAACCATTATGAAGGGCTTATGAGTATATACTTACTCAAAGAAAACATTTTTATGATTATGGATTATATCCATAAACTGTTCAATTTACATTATGTATTTTACAAGTTTGGAATTATTCATTGCAATTCATAAACTGACCTAGTTTATGCTATTGTATATAAATGGCGCCCAGTAGAAGGAATGTGGACTCCAGCAATACGTATGATCCAAAGAGTAAGAAGGATCATATCTTTCACAGTGTTAAGACAACATTTATAAGGGAAATAGTCTCCCATGTATTCTCAACATATGAAGAAATAGTATCATGTGTTAATAAGATAAGTAAAGAATTCTCCAAATCCTATAGCTTTGAAGGGAAGAAAGAGAATAAAGGGATGGAAGAGAGAAATATGGATAAAGGAAAGAGGGAAAAGAAGAATTTTCCCATATGTGATAACTGTGGGAAGAAACACCCTGGAACTTGCCTGAAAGGAATGGGAGTTTGTTATAAGTGTGGAGAAAAAGGACACCATGTACGTAAATGCAAGGGTAAGAAAAAGGTTTCAAATGTACAATGCTTCATCTGCAAGGATTTTGGACACTACGTGAACCAATGTCCAAATCATCGGAGTATGACCCAAATGATGCTATTGGATAATAATCAAGTTATGATACTACCACAGATTAGGAGGAATGATGAGAGTTCTTATGTTGTTATTAGAGAATTATGTCATTTTAGTTTTGTATCAACAATGTACTGATTATAATAATTATGTAGTATATAAGGATTATACTGTAGTACTATTTCATTAAGGACTTGAGATTGTGTGGAACAAATAAAAGTGACTCAATAACAAGTTAAATTTTTTTAAAATATATGGTTGAGAGAAATATAAACCATAATATGGTTCTGATACCGAGGTAGTGATTTTGGAATAATACATGATTGATTTGGATAAATTATATTGGATATTCTTGACTACCTTGAAACTGATTAATAATTTGTATATTCCATCATTGTTGGAGTTTACAACATTTTTGGATAGAAGGAGTATATCCAGTATTCTATAAGTAATAAGGGATCATGAATGTAATCAATAAGGTTTTATGGTATTTCAGGAGGTTACAGTGTTTTAAAAGAATACATGATGAAGGTGTTCACATGCTATTACGTGGAAAAAAGGATCTTCATTGTGTTTACCTAACTTATAAATTTTGGACTGTGAGTTTGGACAGAATTATTTTGGATAAGTCTAGTTTGAGATTATTTTTGGATTTCCAGAAAAAGGATAACCCAGAGGTCGGGCGGCAACCCGTCACGTCCGGCAAGGTCGCGATACTTGAACCCACAACTGAAGGGCGACAAGGGTGTATCACCTACCACTGACCCACGTGATGTCCTGGACTGAATAATGTAGTTTTTTTTAATGGTTCTGCTATATGAATTATAAATTCATTTTTTTAACCCTATATGAATAGGATAAATAGAATATTATTTTTAAGTTCTATTATCTTTTAGAGTGAAAGATGAGTTTGTGGTAGAACTTAGTTAAAGGATGGGACTCTACTTGTCAAGTATATATTTTTCTTCCTCTCTTATTCAATGAAGAAATTAATTCTTATACTTTAGTGAAGGGATCTTAAAACAAAAAATGTGTTATCCTAATACCATATGTTTTGTTGAACTGGTTGTATTTTAAATCATCATAGATTGATGAATTTGCGGCCCTCAATTTTAAACTTGTTTGTGATTGATGACCTCAATCACTACCTATAAATATTTACGTTTTTACCACCAATTATATGTCTCTAATTTCCACCAATGTTCTCCTAATCGAGATTAAAATTTGGTGGCGACCCTTTCATTTCCCTTTTCCTCTTATTAAGACTAAATTTTATTAACCTAATTTTCGATGTGGGTTTTCCCAAAGGTATTTTCTATTTTCAACCTTTTATTTTTGAAAAATAATTTCAAATTATGAGGACGCAATTTATTGAAGGAGGGAAGAATTTAACACCCCAAGATTTCATAGTACGTTATTTCTTCAAAGTAATTCAATAACTTTCACTACACGCAACACCGAGTTTTAGCACACCATGACTTACCAAACAAGCCGTTCAAAAGCGGTTATGAATAGTATTAACTGAATTTTGAAATTTATATAATCCTTATAATTTTAGAATCCATATTATGAGCTTCTTAGACATAATGTAAGAACAAATACATTTTATTCAGATAAAATAAGTATTTTTCAAAAAATGCAATTTTACCACCTTTTAATGGCGAAGCCTTTTTAAATCCAATATTTGAAACTTTTATATATTCAATTTTACAAAATTAACTTTTTATTCAGAATCGGGAAATAAGAATTTAGTTTCAATAATGTTTTGGTGTTTTTCTGATAACTTTCATATTTGGGTGAATAGTGAAAAATACTATATTTTAACTGAAAACAACTTTTTTAATCAAAATAATTTATATTGTTAAATTATACATTTTAATGGTATATAAGTATAAATATATTATATTTTTACCATTTAATCCAATGATGGTCATTGTAAGTAATTTCACTTTGAAATTTGACATAAACAAGTGTCAAAACTTTTGATAGTTATTATTTCTTTAAAATACGCCTTTTGGTTTTAATAGCGGGAATTAATTTTAAATTAATAAATGAAACATTTATGTTTTGAATTTGGTAAAATATACTTCATTTTTGGATTCGGAATATCAAAATTATCTTAGGGTGAAATTTTGGTACTTTTCTGATAACTTTCATATTTTGATGAATAGTGAAAATTACTAAATTTTAATTAAAAACAACTTTTTTAATAGAAATAATTAATAGTGATAAATTATGAATTTGAGTGATTTTAAAGTATAATTAGATTATAATTTTACCATTTAATCCAATTTTGTTCATTGGACATAATTTCATATTTAAACAGGACATAAGAAAGTGTCAATCTTTTGATAGTTATTATTTGTTAAAAACACGCTTTTTGTTTCGACAACAGGAATTAATTTTAAATTAGTTTCTGACACTTATGTGTTTTGAATTTAGAAAAATGGATTTCATATTTATAATTATGAGTTAAAAATTTTTTAAATAGGTAACTTTTATTTTTAGACATTTTGAATAATTACTTCGGTAAATATTTTATTTACCATGGTTAAAAGGTAAATCTGATAAATAAGGGTAAAAAATAATATTATAATAATAATAAATTACCCTAAAACATGTCCTAACCTTATTGGTTGATACATGTCCGACCATGGGCATCTTTGGGACGATTTTGGGACCCCATGGATCCACTTGTAAGTGATAATGACACTTTATATTAATATGTTAAAGTAAATGCAAAAATGACATAAGCATATATCTTTTAGAAAAACAATTTTTACATAGGGTTATATACGTTGGATTTTAGACTATAAATATTCATTATAAATATAAAAATATTTCATACATAATGGTATTTTATTTATAATTTTTATACATTTAATAATTAAATTTATTTATGACACAATAATGATGTAGTATTTTCCTTATTTATGAAAGAATCAAATAATTGGTATTATAAAAGTTAAAATAAATATAATTTGAAAGTTTTGATGAAATCCACGAATTTTATTGGTTAATATTACATTTTAGTATTTCTTAAATGAATTTTATTATAATTAATAAATTTTTTTAAGACTTTAACAAAAATCAATTATTGAATAGTGTCAAAATTGACATATCTGAGTTTTTAAAACAAATATTATATTATTAATTGATATTCTATTCCTGAAAATCTAAGGTTCAGCCAAAGTACTTATATAATGATAGGTGTATCATTAATAGACCACTTTGAGGTCTCTTGGATGTATATAGTAATTTTATTTACTATATAGTATAAAAATACAAAGTGACATGGTAAATGTCAAACTAATTAACTAAGAGTTAAAACTAAAAGATAAGGTTAATATAATGACCCAAACCTGTCTAAAATATATTGTTTGAAATTATTTAGACTCATCCTTACCTTATACTTTGAATAATACAATTTTGAGCCATTAGAAACCGAATATGAATTTATTATAAAATAATACTTTAAGTTTTTCCTAAAGAGCCCCTCCTCCCCTTTATAAAAGGACACCACTTATAACCAATTCCTCACACCTCTCAATCCTTTTTGATCGTCCAAAATCTACCCAATTAATCTCCCTACATCCCTCGCCTCCTCCTAGAAGCCTTACCTTAGGCACAAGGCACTTAAAGAGTCCTTTTTGGTTCAAACCAAAGGGAGTTACCCAAATTAAAAGTAACAATTTCTCTTAGCTTCTTTTCTTTTATTTTACTTCTCCAACCCCTAAACTCTTTTTATTAATTTATTTTGTAACAAAACCAGTATCCAAAATATACTAGGATATTGTTATGATAATTATTCTAACTACACTTACACAAACCTCCATCTAATGGGTGAAGAACATAATGTTTCTGTGGATGGCAGCCAAACGCCTCACGAAACGATGATTGTTCAATTATCTCCCACCACCTCTCATGGTGGCCATTATGATGGAACTATAATTAAATATGATATTAATGATGTTTATTTTATATATAATATTATTTAATTCCATTTTATATCATACCATTATTCGTTTCATGTTATATATATATATATATATACGATAATTTCATTTGAGGAAGTGCGGACTACCGCCCCCCTCAAAGTGATATGACTCGTTCATACCATACATGGAACGTATAAAGGATGGTATTAATGAACTTAAGTAACATATATAAGATATTATATTATACTTTAATAATAATATACCTATGTATAATTTGGTTTTTATTCCTTTTAAAATGAAAAATGAAATGAAAGTAGTGTTTGTGCGTACGTACGGATTACCGTCTCCACGAACGCGATGAGATTAATTTCCTTATCATATCCATTCAAGACTAATTATCATTTGATGATTAAAAGTAATGTTTAAGGACTTTATATCATTCTGTATATGAATAATATACAACCTATCCATAACAAACACGGCTTACGTAACGAAGCATATAAAGGAAAACGAATCAGTTAACACCTGAAACGACGATAATACTAAAATATTATTGACAAAGCAATATTAAAAGATCATATATGATATCATATTTTTGTATATGATTATTGTATAATTTAATAACAATGATTTAACTATTATACAGGAGGTTAACCTACACTCTATCAAGGAAAAGTACAAGGTAAGGGTTTATTTCACAATCTCTTCATTATCTGAGGTTGTTTATACGTAATTATCTACTGGGAACTCTTTATCCTCCACATCCATGTTTCTTAAAAAAGTATTTCAAATAATTCTTACTATTTTACAGACTATGGGTTAAATTCATTTATACCCTTGTTGACTTTTTATAATATTTTTATAAAGGAATCTTTCTGTCATTTTCCAAACAATGTCCTTTTAACATTTTCGACAAAATTAAGGTAAGAATGTCTTTTTTAACTTATACGGTGGGTGTGGCTATTTTCCGCCATTATAAAACTGTCGAAGCTTCCCTTAAAAGATTATAAGAATATTTTCAAAGTAAATTTTTTCTTTTATAATTATGTGACTTTTAAATGATTTCAATAAAAGAGATATTTCTCTCAAATAGTTTTGATTTCATCTATGTCAAAATCCTTTGATGGATTTTAAGATTATTTGAAGTCTATTTATTATGATACAAAACTTTCATACTGTATTCAAGGTTTTTTTATATGATTGACTGTGGATGTGTTATTTTTATACCATTCATGGTTTATGGAGAAAGTATTGACATTTTGTATGCTAGTTTTAATACGAATGTTTATGTTATGTTTAAATCTATTCATATGAGGAATGCATTGGACTTAATAAGTGACGGGTGGAGCCCACTATAGCTCCTCAATGCATCAGTAGGTCTCATTAGACAAACTAGTGTCTTGGCACGATGCCTTGACAAAATCTTATTTGTAGTCTTGGCAGGAGGCCTTGGCTACGTGGTTATGATAGTCTGGCATTATGCATTACATCATTATGAAAGTGGTTATTGATATTGCATGTGATTATTCTATTAGTAGAATATCCATGTGAATAAATAAATGGAATTATTTCATTTTATTTCTACCATATTATGCTTAAGTTCAAGTTTAAAATGCTTTTGTTTTAGTTATACATTGCCTTAAATGTTTATGCTTATTTATGAAAGTTTCCGCTATATTGTTATCCTTACTGGGAGTTTGAGCTCACCCCTTTCTATGTTTTATTTTTCCCAGGATGTGAAGAAGTATTTTATGAATGACCTATAGGAATAGTATAAGGGGATATGAGTGTAGAGACAAGATGTTGTGTTATTTTTCACTTTATGATGTAATGTAAGACTTATGAATGTATCTAGTGTTTCCAAGGATACTAAACTAATAGGTCTTTCAAGACTTGATCTTTTGTGATCATGCAAATGTTATGTAATAATGCACTAACTCTGGATAACTGGGGTTGGGGTGTTACAATTCCCTCGAGGTGATCTCGGTAACCCTGTCATGAAATCCATCGTGACATCATTCCACTTCCACTCAGGAATGGGTAACTATTGTAAAATCCCTATTGGCCATTGATGCTCTGCCTTCACCTGCTGACTGGTGGAACATCTCATCACAAAACCAGTAACATCTCTCTTTATACCTGGATACCAATATTGATGGTGTAAATCTCAATACATCTTGGTAACACTAGGATAAACTTCCCAAATTGAGGAATGAAAATCCTACATAAACTCCTCAAGTATGTCTTCTGAAACCCATACGCATCCATGAAAACGCAAGACCTCATCATCTCCTATGGTCCACCCAGGAGTAGGTTCCTCTCCTAACACACTCTCCCATAGGACTAGGCCTCCGGAGTCTGATAGCTGCCTCATTAGCACCCGCTCTAGTAGAGTATAGGTAACAACTACAGAATAAAGAAACACCTACCCCAGTCTGTTGTGAACCTCCAAATGCATCTTAGAGAACATAACTATAATTTGCTACTCACTACTGGCCTTTAAACTGCCTGTATTTGAGTCCTCCTTCTCAACGCATCGGTCGCTGCATTGCCCTTCCCAGGCGTGTAGGCAAGCTCAAAGTCAAAAACTGGAGGTACTCAACCCACCTTCACTGTCTCAAATTCAGATCACACTGAGTAAAGATATACTTGAGACTTTCTTGTTCAGTGAACACCATAAAATTCTCACCCAAAATATAATGTCTCCAACAATGTAAAGCATGTACAACTGCAGCTAACTCGAGATCATGCATCGGGTAATTCATCTCATGTGGCCTCAACTGCTGAGACCCTTACGCAATGGCTCCTTCCCCCTGTATAAGTACTACTCCTAGCCCGATACCTGATGCATCGTAGTATACAGTGTAACTCTTTCCCAGCTCTGGAAAAATCAGTATCGGTGCTGAAGTCAACCTCCCCTTCATCTCCTGAAAGTCTGAATCACAAGAATCTATCCACAAGTACTTTTCACCCTTCTTAGTCAGGCCTATCAGTGGCTCTGCTAAGCATGAAAATCCCTGTATAAAGTGTCTGTAATAACCATCCAGTCCCAAAAAACTCTGTACCTCAAAGACTTTCTTTGGATTCTCCTAGGAAACTACTACTCTCACTTTCTTTGGGTCTACTAATACTCCTGTCTTTGAGATAAAATGGCTCGAGAAGTGAATTGGGTCCATCCAAAAGTGAAATTTTGAGATCTTAGCATATAACGGATGCTCTCTTAGTGTACTCAAAATGATCTCAAGATGGATAACATGGTCGTGTCGAGTGTGAGAGAACACCAAGATATCATCCACGAAAACCACCAAAAAGGATTCCATGCATGTGTGGAAAACTCGGTTCATCAGTTCCATAAAAACTGCAGGTGTATTCATGAGACTAAACCACATAACCATATACTCGTATAGACCATACCTACTCTGAAAGGTTGTAAGAGGTATATCTGATGGTCTAACGTGAAAATGATGATAACCAGGTCTCAAGTCAATCTTCCAGAAAACCCAGTCTCCTTGAAACTGATCAAATAGATCATCAAACCTATGAAAAGGATATCAGTTCTTAAGTGTCAACTTGTTCATATTTTGATAATCCACACACATTCTGAGGGTATCATCCACCTTCTTCACAAATAGGACAGGCGAACCCTAAGGATAAGTATTGGGTCAGATGAAACTATTTTCTTGTAACTCCTCAAACTGCTTCTTGAGCTCCTTTAACTCTATTGTAGCCATCCTATAAAGAGGAATGGACATCGGTATAGATCCTGGAACAAGATAAATAGATAAATCTACCTCTCTATCCAAAGGTAAACCTGAAAATTCATCTAGAAATACATCCCTGAAACAATCCACCACTGAAGGAAATTCCATCTGTGAAGTCCCCTGATCATCCAGATATAAACTAGAAATTTGGGCGGTAATTCCTCCCAACCCATGATTCTCAAGTCCAGCTCTGGTCTCAGGGACATTCCATTCGCCCTTATGTAAAAACAATCTGCCCTCTGGTGATGTGAAACTCACACTACGGAGATAGAAATCGACAACAGCCTAGAAGGGAACTAACTAGTCCATTCCAAGAATGATTTCATAGCCTGTCATCTCTAATACATAAATGTCCCATAAGAAGTGACACCCACCAACCTCAAGAGGTCACTCTTTGCACTGACGTACACTAGACATTCTAATCCCCAACGGAGTGTCCATCGTCATGATATTAGCAGATGTATAGATACAGAGCCCAACTCTCTTCACAAAAGTCACAGATATAAAGCTATGGGAAACCCCTGTATCGAAAAGAGTAGAAGCTAAAACTAAGACAACCAAAATTGTACCTCTAACCATAGAGGTTCCAGGATCTTTCTCCTACTAGATCTACTCAAACACAAAATCCTGACCTACATCAAATCCCTATGAAGCTGTCTATGATCCCTAAGTTGATCCACCCTTCGGCTATCGAAAACCCTGTGTTTGATTACTATGGCCATGACCACCACCTCATCCTAAATGTCCTGAAGAACTCCATCCCCTAGTCTGATATGAAACTGGTGGTCTTGTTTTGGTAAGATGAGTCGAAACAGATCCTCCCTCACTGGCTTCTAGATGGAGGGCATTGCAAAAATGCTAAAGATGTCCCATATTGCCGCAAAATCAGTACTCAACTGGGTCTCTCAGGCACTGAGGTTTCTTATGTCTGCCCTTACCACACTGGTAGCACACCACCTGGATACCTGAAGGAAAATCCCGCCTACTTGGATATCCACGCATAGACTCCCTACAGCGCTTCCTAATATCAGTCAGAAGAGTACTAACTCTATATGCTAAACCGCCCTGGCCCACAGCTCCAGAATCCCTCAGGTTGTGCTCGATGATCAGCGCCTGGTTGACTATAGAATATATGGAAGTCAACTTGAATATGTTCACCTCGTATCGGATTTCATGCCTGAGACCATCCTTAAACTTCCTCGCCAAAAATAAATCATTTCCCCCAGAATGGGTGTGAAGTGTTGTAGCTCTATGAAGCGAGAAGAATACTCCATGACTGAGATAGTACCATAATCTAAACTCATAAACTCTCGGTCTCGGTCATCCATCAAGGTCTCTGAGTAGAAATAGTTATAGAAGGTACATTGAAACTCATCCCAAGCCATAACTCACTGGTGTCCCGCCTGTGATATCACATCCCACCATCTCTTGGTAGAATCTTGAAGCATGTAGGTTGTGAGATTCACCCTCCTCTCAAGTGGTGTCTTGAGATTCTCGAAGATATAAAGCATGGATTATAACCATGACTTTTCATCCTGAGGTCTTCCATCCCTTAAAAAGGTGGGAGGATGTTGCTGCTGAAAAACATGCATCAATTCTGCCATAGATGGGGAAGGATGCGGTGCTCCCTGGAAAGTCTTCATCATCCCCATGAAGCCTTCTCAGAATTGTGCATCGGTGCCTATATCTGGAATGATAGTTGGTTCCATGAAGGGCACAACAAAAGAGTCTACTGGTAGTCCTTGGTCTACCGTTTCTAGTGTCTGGTCATCACCCTAAACCTAGCGTACAACTGGAGGACGTCTTAATGGAATGACTCTGCAAGGTCAAGCACACACCTCAGTTCCAGATTATCTAAGACTGAAACATAGAAGTGAAAAAAGGAGAAGGAGAAGAAAACAATCAAGTTTTACAAAACAGGGGAAAATGAAATTTATATCCCCTACATGGTGTGTTCCCTTAGGCTTTTAACATGGTGTGTACCTCTTCCAAACCTGGTCATGTAACACCCATACACATGGCATGTTCTTCCTATGACACGGCGTGTGCTTGAATCATTCCCCCCTGCCCGAGTTCCTCTACATATCTAAACACATGATTCTTTCCTGGGTAACACTACATGACATATTCACCCTAGACACGGCATGTACCCCTTAAGTTATAACCACTTGTGTTTTTAGTCACACAGTCGGTGACACAGTCAACTCTACACGGTGTGCAAGAATGTAACACGGTGTGTACAACCTAAGTTTCATCCACCTGTATCGTTGGTCACATGACTGGATACACGGCTCTTACAACATGGCATGTACTCCAAGTACATGGCATGTGTCACCAAACATTTCCCAACCCCATGTATCTACTCACACAGTCAGTCACATGGATAAGGACTATATGGCATGTACATACATTACACATCGTGTACTTTAGAAAAGTTATTTAATCCAAAATAGAAGATCACATGGCGTGTGTTCATAATACCACACGTCGTGTTGTCTGGGTTTCCAGATAGTAGGCCTCTAAAGATTCTCTTAAACCCCAAAAAACTCAGAATTTTGTCTAATGAATGAAATATTCTGACCTGGGAGAGCCCATGCTACCACGAATCAAATTTTGGCAACTTTATTCATATAATAACTTGAAAACATTTAACTAAAGTTCATACATGATCTATCGAATTCTGATCCAAGAGGGACTATAACATCTCAAGAACCAAAATTTGGCATCTATTCAAATTAAAAATTACATATTTCAACTACCTATCAAAATAGCGGGTATTTTATCAAAGAATCTATCATAATAGCATGCATATTTAACATCTATCACAACAACATGCAATCAGTAATGTACCCTAAATGGCATGACAAGAATTTGTGACATGTGATATATATCAAGTGCCTATATGATAAATGAGATGGCATACCCTCATCTCATCAGGTTACAACAGAAATAGACCCTCAATAATATCAATGATAGTAGTATAAAATATGTGAATCACCCAATAGTGAAATCAAATCAACTGTAATAATTACAAAACCATAAAAATTGAAATATTCGAGGTATATTGGATTTTCCCTTTACGCGGGTTAGCTACTATCAGGCATATTTTATTAGCAACTACATATTCCTTCTTATCCCTATCTATAGGCTCCAAACAGTAAGACAAAGAAGAAAAGAACATGTCCTCTGATACCACTTTGTAACGTCCCGGTTCCGAGTCCCGCCCAAAGGTTCCTCGTACCCGGTTGGTCACATGGCCTCAAGTGCATTTCCCCGAATTCCAGAGGTTTTTGACTAGTAGCGAGGGCCTTGTGTGTGATAGTGGGGAAACTATTCCTTCATTGGAAGAGTATTCATAGTGGAATAATAATTAATAAAAAGTAGTGGAAGCATTAATACCAAAGAACAAGTAAATAGTGAAAGACTGAAAGTAAATAAACAACTGGAGAACATATATAAATTATGAATGTCACATATGTATAAGAAAGCATCAAAACAAGTCACAATGATAGAAATAAATTACTAAACCAAAGTAAAAACAACAAATAAACTCTAGTAGCATCGCAAGCCTCATCTTGGTCCCTTGCTCTCCATCTCCATAGCAATAAAGTACCTGATGATGAAGGGCACTTTCCCTGATCTATACCTGCAACCATATAATCTGTTTGGGTCTAAAAGCATGACCCAAACAGGGTGTGAGACAAATCCCAGTAGAAAACCACCACAATATCTATGCCTAACTGTCAGTGAGTATATATATTAGATAATAATAGAAAATAAACAAAGGAACTAGGAGTACACAAAAGTAACCAATCCTACAGTTTCCATTTACATTCATTAGCATTTAATGTTCATCATTTAATCAAGTAGTTATCACAAATAGGTATATCAGAAGACTACCTAACAGTACCGAATCCAAGCTTGTGATTTGGCTTGAAATAAGCATCACAAACATTCAATATTTACATTAACCCTATGGGTAGCTCACACAGTCTAACTCCTCTGGCCAAGTAATGTAAACAAAGGCAAAGACACTCTGAGTAAGCACTCACCATCAATTCCTCCTATGGTATTTCCACAATAACTATAGAATCTTTAGGGAATCACTTAATGTCAATTACCCAAGTGGTCTCGTAACGTAATCTATAGACACTGTGAGAGATCACTCACCATCAATCCCCCCTGTGGTCTCGTAGCGTGAAATATAACAGACACTCTACAGAAGCATTCAACGTCAATTCCCCCTGTGGTCTAACTACACCAGGTTCTCACAGCCCTGTGTAATTCAAACATGCATATACGATATCAAGAATCCCAAGGTAATCTCAACTAATACATGGATAAATAATTCCCATTCATACCACAAGAATTTAACAAGTAGCAAAAGGCAATCAGTTCCATCCTACCAAGCACAGAAAGGAAACAAGGTTTTCCTCATAGGAAACATGGACCAAACGGACCTAAACATTCAAACAAGGAAAATGAACCCATGGGGTGTTTCTTAAACATGAAATTTCACATAATATCACATAAAAAAAACCCTTAATCCAACAATCAATCTAAGGTAGATAAAACATGGTTCAATTTCCTTAACCTGAAATATCCAAAACATGGATTATCGACACTTTGGAATATAAAACTCAAATACAACCAACGAAATGAAAAAAACCACCTACCTAGATGATTTTTGATGAACACTCTCGAATTTCGGCCCTTGAATCATCCTAGAATGATGTAGATCTACAAAAACCTCAAAAATGTTCAACCTTGAATAATGTGAGAGAGAGAGAGAGAGAAGAAATAAGGGGGAGAGACTCTAGAAGAAGGAAGGATTCACTGGTGGTATTCCAACGCAACTGACGGGGTTCAATTTGGAGAATGGATGAAGTATCGGTGGATCAGAGAAGAATCGGTGATTTTGGACTCTCCTTCGCAGGGTACGGCTAGAAGAAGACGTTTCTGGGGATTAGAAGTGACCCTGGTCTGATTGGTCAACTAAAAGAAAAAGTCTGTAGTGTGTATTATTAATGAACATGACATGTATTTTCCTCAACTAGCCCCCAACATTATCAGTATTACACGTCACCCCACATGGCCCTGTCTCAGCTGTTACGCAGCCAGTACATGGCCACCCGTGGCAACCAGGTACACGACGTGTACTCTTAAGTACACTGCGTGTACTTATAAATTTCCAAATTCTCCCTTTTTTCTCAACAACACTTGAAAACAAGATCCATACCTAAAATGAATATTAGGATTCTTACACTTCAAGGCTTTGAAGGTGTGAGGAAAAGATGTGGTGAGGGTGGTATTTATAGGGGACGAAGGGGTGTTTTTTGAATATTTTATTCATTAGTTTATTATTTTGGATCAATACTATTAATAGTGATGATACCCCTAAAAAATATAGTAAATAGAGAATTATAGTTTGATATTATGGGGTTATATCATCCATACATCATCCATTACTCAATAATTCATATATTTTTTAAATACCACAAATTACCGTATTTCACTATTCACAGAAAATTCAACTATTTTAGAAAAATATAGAAAAATAACCCTAACCATTTTTTGATATTTAGAATTCAAAAATGGACTCCATTTTATGAAAATAATTTTCTAAATATGATAAATTTAGGTTTTAATTAAAATTATCATTTATTCAAAAAATATCAATTTTAAAATTATAATTGGTTTTATCACACTTTGAAAAATTAATTAAGGTGTCATAAAATCATATTATAATCATAAGACAAAAAAATATTAATTTATGAATATATTTTGTGAAAATATATATTCTTTTAAATCATTATATTAATTATAAATTTGTAAATAAACATTTTCATTTCACAAAAAATACCAATAATTAATTTATCATTTTTAAAACATTTACTTATTTATTCCATGATATAAATATATCATGTTTTCATTTATAAGATATAAAAATTTTATTTACACTTTCATAGGTGATTTTACTATTCTATTGGATGGATTACTATTCCAAATGGTCATATTACTATTCCAATAGTCAAGTTACTATTTCATCGGTATAGGTTCCTTAATTTCTAAAAATACCTCTTATTTCATTAAATATTCATTTATAAATTTTGTATTGTGTTATCTATGTGATTTTATATGATTTATACTATATAACATAATTATATGAAGGGAAATTCCATTGATAAAATTTTGGGTCGTTGCACACTCTTCTCAATGCCTACAATATAGGGGTAAATTCTATAATATAATTATACAAAATATATTTTTATTTTTACATTAAATATTTGATTTTGTTTTATTAGGAAGCATTGGATGCTCTCCACACTTAAGTTGGATACCCCAAATGTTTATTTTTTGGATCCAAAGCATGTATTTATATAAAATCAACCACATATGGTGTCCATTATAAATTTTTAATACACTACAATAAATATTTTACAAATAAAATTCAAATTATATGTTTTAGTTTATGTTTTAATGAGACTTTTTTTATGATATGGAGATATATAAATACCATTTAAATCACGGTATGTTATCGGTGATTGAACACAAGAAACATATGGATCTCTAAAAATGGAGACAAATTAAGGTATATATAGTAAGATTTAATAATAAAAATGTAAAGGTATGGAATATTATTGAGCCTTACTTTCCCATTCTGGGGTGTCTAATGGGTTAGAGGAAATTTCATAAATTTTAGAAGTTTTTTTAAAATAATTTTTTAATTTATAAAATAGTTTTAAAATGGTTTTACAGATTTTGGGAGTAATTTCAAAGTTCTAAAAGTTTATATGGAATTTAATTTGGAAGATTTAAAAGTGATTATAATGTTTTATAAATGTTTTTGGGATTTTAGAAGTGATAATATATCATTTTCATAATTATTTATATGCTTTTGTAAATGTAAATTAAAATTTTTTAAAGTTTTTATTACCCTTATGCATGACCATACTTCTGCATAAGGGGGAATTTTGTTTTTAAAAGGTTTAATAAGGGTAATGGAAGTTTTTAATAGCTTTGTAAAGGTATCTTGTGTTTTGATCTAACTATGTAAGGTTTTTTTGAGAACTATGGAAAGGTAACGTCTCATTTTCATATGTTATGTAAGGGTGGTCTCCTTCTTCCCCTTACTGAGTAAAACTAACCATAACCTTTCATTCTATATGTAATGGTAAGATATATCCTCCATGAGTTGTTTAAGGGTATCTTGGTTTTAAATAGGATGCGTAAGGGTAAGGTGGATGTTTTAAACCATACATAATGGTAAGACTTTCTTTTGAACTGTTGTGTAAAGCTAACAGACAGCCGATATAAAGGTCATCTGGGTTTTTTAAAGCCTATGTAAAGGTCAGTCAGGTTTACCAAAGCCTTTGTTAGGGTCATCCAAGTTTTCCAAATACTACATAATGGTGGCTAGGTATGTAATGGTATAACCCTTTTACCCTTATGCATTGAATTCTACATATATAAGGGTATTGTTTTTAATGAAGAAAAATTATATTTTCATCCAGTTTCATATCTACATCTTCTTTTACCCATTTTTAATGGTTTTATTTACTAAAAATCAAATATTAAATGCCTTTAGATCATTTAAAATTATATCTAAATTTTTTAAATGTTTTTAATTAGATCATAATAAATATTTTCGTTAAGACTAAATTAAATGAAAAATAAATGGGGATTCTGAATGCTTTGGTATTTCTATATTCTAAAAACATGATATGTTATTATTTTAAAATTCATGAACCTATCTCTTTAATTTCCTTCAACTCTCACTTATTCAAAAGACCCGAAATACCTTTAATCAAGCCTGAAGAGTTTTTACAAGTCAATTGAACCCCCTGCTTTTGAATTCCAGACCTTTGTGTAATATCCTCTCACTCCACTATCCTTTGTCCAATCTTCTATAATTAATATGATTAAATATTATTTTTGTTTTTTCCTTACAATTATAATATTCTAATTCTTTGGGGTGTTTTGGTTTATGGGGAAGGGAAGGATTTCAAGGAACATCATAAAGAAAGTAAGAAATTAATGGTGAGAATAAATTAGGTAAGAAGAGAAATTGAATGGGGAAATAGGGGTATTATATATGTCCTATGTTTCCCGCATTATGACCATTGTTTAACCCATGTGATTCATGTTTAATGTTTTTATTGTAAAAATAATGAATTTTTTTGGCATTTAATGATGTGTTTGATGATATTTCTAATGGAACTTAGAATCCCAAAATGAATAATCGCTTAAAGAAGGAAAACAGAATGAAAAAATTCTAGAATGTGAAATATAAACTATGTTTCTAAAATTAATGGGGCCTTAAAATGTCGTTGTTAATGATTTATTAGTGAAAAGGGGGGTGGTACTATTTATCTTTATTATAACTTCCTAAATTTGAATAAAACTGGTTTGTGAAATGGAATGGGAATTGTGAATGAGAAACCAAAAAGTGGAGTGAGTTGTTGATGAATGGTTAATGAGATTAATGAATGGTTAAGGCTTGAATAAACATGATGAATAATGAATAGATTAATTTGAAATGAGATATGGAATTATGGATGATTTTTTATGGATAAATTAATAAATAGAAGATTGAACATGGCTGGAAACTAGTGATTAATGGGGAAATAGAATAAAATGGTTGTGGGAACTTTTCCTATTTTATGGATATTGGTTGTGTTATTGTTGTTTTTTCTTTATTTTGATTTGTGTTTATTGATGTGTGAGTATTTTTTTGTGGATGGAAATTCTGGAAGTGGTGTGGAAGGAGGAAATATGTGGTGGAACTTTTATGGGATACAATGGATCACAGTGATTATGTATATATCTTCTAAGAGATATAATGGCTCACAATGGTTGCATATTCCAATGGGATATAATGGATCAAGGTTGGTCATATACACAGGTTTTTATGGATAGAAGTCAAAATTACACTAGTGGTGATATTGATGAGAGGATGTGTCGATTCATAGTGGGGTTTGTGTATGATAGTGGGAGTGCATGAGGTGTATTCTCTTCATGTTAATGATACCCTACTATTGAAAATTAAATATTTTTTGTGGGGAATATACATGTAAGGAGGAGGGAACAATATTTATTTCCTTGATGTTTACATTACCCTAAAAACAGATGGTTTGGGAAGTGATGTAATTGTGATGTTTGTTGCAATGTGGTTACAGATGTTGATATGTGGGATCTTGGTGATGTGTTTTTGGATGTATGGAATTATGTTTGATGATATGTTGATAGCATTGATTCATACTTTCATCCTTATGCTTATGATAGGGTGATCCTACCATCTTGCTATCGATTTGAGTGGGATAACTCCTAGGTGGAATGTTGGATCCAAGATGAGTATAATATAGTCCCATAGAAGGAAGTGTTGTGGTGATGATTATGCATTGGTGGTTTGGATTGGTTTTGAATGGTGGATTCAGTTATGTATATATCTGGGGATAACTAAATAGAATTATAGTCATAGGTTGTTTGATTCCCTTGCCTTTTTCTTATGATTATAGACTTTGGTTTATCTTTATTCCCCTTTTATTTATTATTTATCATTATATTCGATTGCTTTATTAGTTGGTTTCACTCATGTATATTCTTACATGTTTATTTTCATAAGGATTTTGATTTGTTTAGAGAGATTATCCTACTAAGTACTCCCAAGTGCTCACCCCAACATAGTTTTCTAGTGTTTGTAGGTCAGATCATTAAATCTAAAGTTGTTGGTTGGGAAGCTTGGATGGAGTTGGTAGTTGTCTTGGAGTTTAGATTTTCTTTTATTTGTATTTGTATGAAATTATATGCATTGTGGGATATTATTGGTTTTGTATTTTGTATATTTTATGGATTTGTTTGGTGGTTGACACCATATATCTTGATATTGCCTTTTCCTATTGAGGGTAATGCCTCCCATATATGTGTCTTTATTTATACCCTTGGTGATAGTGGCTATCCCTGGGCCCATTAGAGGTCAGACTCAGGGGTAATTATCTATCATCCATCATTATTGACCCATGAGGGCTACCTTTAGAGGGAGGTCATGATATAGTGGTATCATAGGGAGGTTGAGAGATAGGATGGATTTTGGAGTTTGTAACTATGAGGATTGTATGGGTTTGTATGGAAACGGTTCCAGTCGACCTTAGTGCATGACATAGTCCAGGGAGAGTGGCTAGGACACTAGATTTTAGGGCCCCTATGATCTGATGCAAGGACTCTAAGACTACCTAATGACCAATTGAGGTGGTTCTTAATGCAGGGTAGAGACCTAGGAGAGGTACATGCATCATGACTGATTGTATTTTTTTATTTAACTTCATAGTTTTGGGGAATTAAGGAATTAAATTAAATAATTATTATATTTTTATATGTGTCTCTCTATTTGTTCCCATGTTATGGTTACTAATGAATTTTCATTGTTTTTTGAATTAGTCATATAACCTGAAAGAAAATAATAAAATATTGATTAATTTTCCTGAGATTTTTGTTTGAAACCTTGTTGAGGCTTGAATGTGTTATTTACTTTCCTATTAAAATAGCATTCCTTATGAGTTAAATTTGTTTCCATTGTTAAAATTCATAACATGATAACCTATTTTCCTAATTTTTGAAATTTTTACTAAAGCATGATTAGTGTATTTTTTTGTGAATGGCTATTGAATTTTAAAAATCCCTATGAAATGTGTTATTTTGAGTAGATTTCATACTTCTATACTGAAATGATTTTTTTTAAACCATGCTTAGGAATATTCTGGTTTCCATGCAAGTTAATATGTCATCTATTGATTTACATTACTCCGAATGGCCCGAAGGCCTTCTTTTTTATTTTATTATAGATAATCCCCCTTTTAAGGGTTGAAGGGGAACCCGTACATGACCCGTAGGCCCAAGGCACAAGGCCCGACATGACCTGTAATACATGACTCGAAGGCCCAGAGGCATACCATGCCCATAACATGACCCGTAAGCCCAGCCCACTAGAACTGCCCCTCCTCAACTTCTGCATCATTGATCTCCTTTAGCTTCCCACCTGCATTGCTTATCGGCTAGTATTGCCCCGTACAAAGCTACACAGTGGTCGGTCCCGATGGCGGTTTTCATACCCTCTCATTCTTCCAATATGGTTAGATCTGCTTCTGGTGTCTTCTAGTGGTGCTCTGATCCTCTTATAGGGCCTTCTCTGTGTGAACTGGGCACTTCATAGTCTTCAATGACCTGAAGGCCCTGTGTCCTGAAGGCCTTTGATGGCCCGAAGGCCCTTGAGACTCTAAACTATTTAAATGATTGAACTTATTCTTTTTAAGACTGCTAAAATATTTAGTGCTAAAATAATTGTGCCTCACGTGTTAATCCATGAGTATTTTTTTATGGGAATCATGTCCTAAGTTGAAAATATTTTTGTAGTAACAATAAAATTTCTAGAATGTGAACCTTGGGCATGTAGTAAGTATAGAATGTTCTACTCAGAATATAAAATCATGTTATGTACTAATCATGTTGTATTTAATTATAGAAGTAAAATCATTTTACCCTTATTGCAGTGTATAAAAATGTTTTCTTGAGTAATGAAATGTTTATAGAATGTTTAGTTCAAGAATAATAAGTATAAAACATAGTAGTACAACATGTGTAGTTTTAATTTTGTGATCTAGCAGCATGTTTTATTTTGGGGATTCTAAAATTATTTTGTATATGTAATGGGATATTTGAATTGAGAACAGGAACCTAGAATGTAAAAAATTTCATATAAAGTTGGAATTTTATTTCCTTGGTAAAAATATGATCCTATAATGTTTTTTTTAATCATGTTAAGAATGATTCATGAGATAACACATTTACAGTTTTTGTATTTAACTTAGCCACATGTTAGAGCTATTTAAATTCAAGGAATGAAATTATCCTTGAAATGACTTGGAAATGTTGAGTGTTGTTTGTGGTTGTATTGTTTATTGTTGCATTGAAGTGTTGATATTACTTACAGAAAACATGTTCCTAGATTATAAAATGATGTTCTAAAGTTTGTTTAAGAATATGTTCTGTGATGAATTTTAAGACATAAACCCTTTCTATTTCTTAACTTGGAAAACTATGTGATCTATGAGATGATGTTTCTTATTGTTGAGATAATATACCCTTGATGTGACTATGTGTTGTTTTTATGGAATCACCCACCTTCCAAAAGAAGGTTAATTGAATAAAGTTGGTAATAAAAAGGGTTCTTTGGAAAATCTTGAAATTGATGAAGATATTCTTGCTTTCCACACCTAAATTATTATGAAGGAAGTGATGAAATTGTTTGATTACTATCCTCTTGATTGGTTTTGTTGTGATTGATCTTATGTTGGTGGAATATATTATGTATTCAATCATATAAGGATATGGAAACCCTTCCTTGCATCAATATTTGTTATATTGTGATATGTTTTAAAACTGTATAGTCGAATTAGTTCCACCTAAAGAAAACAATGTTTTTCTTGGTGGCGGTGCCTTTGGTATCCTTGTACTCCTCTCTTATGTTCGGTCTGTAGCTTTCAGGGACACTCGGTGGAGAAGGGCCGTCATCGTTTTCTTTTCCTTGCTTTTGGGGAAAACGGAAAAGCGACGAACGCGCAAACAATAGAAAAGGCGAACGTGTAGCGAAAATAAAATCTTTCCCTCCAAATAAAAGTGGATGTGCAGCGACAAAATTAAGTGCAGAAAAAATAAAGTTGACACTGAAAATTTTTAGGTGGAAAACCCAAAAGGGAAAAACCATGGGACCTATTCTAGAAAGAGGGATCCACTGAAATCAAGAGATACACGGTAGAGACTCCCCAAAAATAGAAGGGATCTAAAATGTAATACTCAATAATAAAAGCAGTGAATAAAATATGGAGAGAAAGAAAGATGATCATCAAAGAAAGGCGATCACCAAATGGGATTTTCTCTCAGTGTTGTTGGTGCCGGTGTGTTGAAATGATTTGATGCTGCCTCCTTATATAAGAAAAATAATATGCATCAAATAATGTCTCTATATCAAAATCATGTCACCATGTGAATTAATTCACATGGTCTTAACACCTCATTAAAATAGAAATAGTGTGGTGCTCCAATTGAGGAGGTGTAACGTAGTGCGCCAACCAGGAAGACTCCCAACAAACTCTCCCTCCAACTCAAGTGGGGATCACTTCTAACCCTGCAATCAGTCAGAAAGTCTCAAATTTTCCTCTAGGTAAAATCTTGATCAACATGTCTGATTCATTTTCATTAGTGTGGATCTTCTCAAGCTCTAACTATCTCGAATAAAGGATGTTGCAGATCCAATGATACCAAATATCGATATGTTTTGACCTGCAATGAGAAGTTTAATTCTTTCCCAAAAAAATAGCACTCTAACTATCACAAAATAAAACATACCTATCCTGATTTAAACTGAGCTTTCAAATAAAAGTTTTCATACACAACAATTCTTTTCACGCCTCAGTAGCTGCAATAAACTATGACTCAGTGGTAGATAAAGTAGCACATCTCTACAATCTATACTACCAAGATACATCTCCCCCTGCAAAAGTGATCAAATAGCCTGAAGTAAACTTCCTAGAATTGATATCTCCTACCATATCTGAATCTGTAAATCCACAAAGCATAGGTTCACCTTTTCCAAAACATAATCTCATATCAGAAGTACCACGAAGAAAACAAAAAATGTACTTCATTGCTCTCTAATTCTCTCTACCTGGATTTGATAGAAAACGACTGACCACACAAACTATATGAGCTATATCAGGTCTAGGTCATACCATATCATACATCAAACATCCAATGGTAGATGAATAAGGTATGTGATGCATCTCCTCTCTCTCTTCATCAGCAGAAGGTGACTGACTAGTATTGAGCTTAAAATGTAAAGTAAGAGGAGTAATAACCACTTTAGCTCTATCCATAGAAAATCTATGAAGAACCTTATCAATGTATATCTCCTGATATAACCACAATTTCTTAGCCTTCCTATCATGGGAGATCGTCATGCCAAGAATCTGTCTTGCTAGCCCCAAGTCTTTCAATGCAAAAGACAGACAAAGATCCTTCTTCAATCTATCAATTCTAGAAGTATCATGGCCAATAATGAGAATATCATCAACATAAAGCAATAGTATAATAAAATTATCATCAGTAAATCTCTGAACAAAAACACAATGATCAAAAGATGTATTCCTGAAACCCTGATGAAAAAGGATATATTCAAACTTCTTATACCACTGCCTCAGAGCTTGCTTCAAACCATACAAACTCTTCTTCAACCTGAATTCATGATTTTCTTTACCTATTTCAACAAAACCTTTTAGCTAATCCATATAAATATCCTCCTCTAAATATCCATATAGGAAAGTTGTCTTCACATTCATCTGCTCAATCTACAGATCCAAACTAGCATCCAAACCAAGAACAACCCAAATGGAATACATTTTGACAACAGGTGAGAAAATATCATCAAAATCAGTACCTTTCTTCTGACATAAGAATTTGACAACTATCCTTGCCTTGTATCATGGAAGAGAACTAGATTCTTTATTTTTAATTCAATAAATTCACCGATTTTTCAAAGATCTCTTACCCTTCAGTAACTTCACTAGCTCAAAAGTTTGGTTTTCATGTAATGATGTCATCTCATCATCCATTTCTGCAACCCATCTATCCTTTTGTTCACTTTCCATTTCCTCATAAAAAGATTCAGGTTCTCCCCCTTCAGTAAGGATCACATACTCATCAGGTGAATATCGAGTAGAAACGGTGCGATGTTGAGATGACCTCTAGAGTGGAACTGTAGGTTCATTAATAACCCCTGGAACCGGATCATCAGAAACAAAAGGTGCATCAAAAACATCAACTATAACTTTTTCACCTTGATCATTATTCTATACATTAACATGATAATCAGAATCAACAATATGAGGTAAATGTGAATCAGAACCTAGCTCAAGACTGACAAAATAATCAGAAGTTGGAGAAGTAGATTTTTCTCCCTTATTAATATCTGCAATAGTCTGATCCTCCTTAAACACTGCATCATGGCTTCTGAAAAGTTTCTTCAAAATAAGATCATAGAACCTGTACCCAAACTCATCATGTCTATTTCCAATAAGAATACACTGGCGTGTCTTACCATCTAGCTTGGATCTCTCATCTCTAGGTACATGAACAAAAGCCTTGCAACCAAAAACATGCAAGTGATCGTATCTGATCTCTTTTCCATACCAAAATTTGTCAGGATTGTTAGTATACAAAGAAACTATAGGTGATAAATTGATAATATAAGTAGTAGTAAGTTAAGCCTCACCCCAAAAATTTCTAGGAAACTTTTCTTCTGAAAGAAAACAACAAACTCCTTCCAATAAAGTCTTGTTTATATTCTCAGCTACACCATTCGGTTGAGGTGTCTTGGGTGGTGTCTTCTGATGTCAAATACCTTCCTACCTAAAATACTGATCAAATGGACTGAAATACTGATCAAACAGACCACAATACTCTCCTCCATTGTCAGTGTGAATACATTTCAATTTCTTGCCTGATTCCCTCTCAGCAAAAACATGAAATTTCTTAAAAACATTGAGCACCTGACTTTTGGCTTTCAAACAAAAACCAGAGATTTCGTGAGTATTCATCAATAAATGTCACAAAATAAAGACCACCACTAAAGGTCTTATATTTCAGAGGACCACAAACGTCACAATGTACCAATTCAAGTACCTGTGACTTCCTATGTGGAGGATGTCTGTTGAAACTCACTCTGCTCTGTTTTCCAGCCATGAAATGATCACCTATGTCCAATTTGACACTCTTCAAATCTGGAAGAAGATTTATCTTGGAAAAACAACCAAGACCTTTCTCACGTATGTGACTAAGCCTCTTATTCCATAACTTGGATGAAACATTGCACTCAACAACACAAGTAGTATCACAAGAAATAGAAGCTCTAGTCCAGTACAAACCTGATTTCTTCTTCCCTCAAGCCACAATCAAAGATCCCTTGGAATGCTTCCATTGTATATCACCAAAATTACTAATAAACTCTTCATCATCAAGAATGATTGTAGAAATAAGATTCAAGCAAACCTCTAGTGTATGTCGAATAATCTTCAAAATCAGCTTACTTCTTGTACTGGTCTCTAAACAAACAATCTCGATACCTACAACATCAGCATGACCATCATTTCCTATCTTCAAAATCCCAAAATTACCTGGGTTGTAAGATGTAAAGAACTTCTTTTTCGATTTCATGTGAAAATAGGCACCATTTTCAACAACCCATTAAGAATCATCAGAAGCAATGTTAATGAAGTCATAAACAATAACAAGATCACCCCCTATAGCTGAGGCGGCATGATCATATCCATTTCCATTTTTCTTCTGTGGATTTTCATTCAATTTGTTATCTCTTTTCATATGATAAAAAAACTTCTTAACGTGTCCCTTCTTACCACAATAATGACATTCAAAATATATGAGCTTCGTTCTTGATTTGCTTCTGCCTCTTCTCTTACCTTGACTTCTCTACCCCTGGTCCTGGCTTCTCCCCCTGTTATCTGTGACTAAAATCTCTGAAGAAGATTTCTCCTGAGTGCATCTCCCGACTTCTTCATTTAAAACAGCATACTTGACAAAACTAAATGTAACAGCACCATTAGGAGTAGAACTGGTTAGAGTAACATGTAAATTCTCCCATGAATCAGGTAAAGTGTTAAGCATCAAAAGAGCTAAAACCTCATCTTCAAAATTGATACCCATACCAGAAAACTGAACAAAACATTACTGATATTAAATTAAGTAGTCATAAATAGATGTACCTTCTTTTTATCTCAAATTCATCATTTGTTTGAGAAGAAACAATTTATTGTTTCTCGTCTTGGAAGCGTAGGTCATATCAAGCTTCTCCCACAAAGTTCTGGCATGAGAGATGTTGACAATGTGGTTCATCGCGTTGTCTATGACCCATTGGAAAATGAAGCCACAAACCATATCATGCTCGAACTCCCATTCTTCATCTGACATCCTCTCTGGCTTCTGGGTACTAAACACTAGAAGATGTATACGCTTGACAAAAATAATATCCTTCATTTTAAGACGCCACATATGGTACTTGGTGCCATTCAACAAAATCATCTGAATGTAATTGGCCTCCATAATAAATATGAAATAAAAAACAAAACCCTCTAATACCAGATGTTGGGAAAGATGTAAAAGCGATGAACGCGCAAAAAATAGAAAAGTAAAACACACCGCGGAAATAAAATCTTTCCCTCCAAATAAAAGCGAATGCTCATCGACAAAATTAAGTGCAGAAAAAATAAAGTTGACACCGGAAATTTTTACGTGGAAAACCCAAAAGGGAAAAACCACGGGACCTAGTCCAGAAGGAGGAATACACTAAAATTAAGAGATACACAGTAGAGACTCCCCAAAAATGTAAGTTATCTCAAAAGTAATACTCAAGAATAAAAGCATTGAATCAAAGACGGAGAGAAATTAATATGATCGTCAAAGAAAGGCGATCACAAAATGGGATTTGCTCTCAGTATTGTTGGTGTTGGTGTGTTGAAATGATTTTTCACTACCTCCTTATATAACAAAAATAATCCGCATCAAATAATGTATTCGCATCAAAAGGATGTCACCGCGTGAATTAATTCACGCGGTCTAAGCCCGCATTAAAAACACCTCATTAAAAGAGAAACAACATGGTGCTCCAATTGAGGAGGCGTAATGTAGTGCGCCAACCAGGAAGGTGCCCAAAATTATTCTCACTTGGGTGGTTGTCCTAATCTATTGAGTCTCTCCCAGGTGGAATTTCACCAAAGATTTTGGATGGAGTTCATTTGAAGCTAAAGGATCTGGTGGTTGCACCTGCTCTGGTTTCTTTTTCTGGTGGGGGCTCTTCTTTAGGCTTGGCTGGTGAATGTTCTATGTTGAAGGATTTAGTGATGTTGCTATCCGAAGATACTCCTATTGCTGAGGACGTGTATCCTCCCATGACAGTAGTTTCAAATTTAAATTCCCTCCCCAATACTCTTGGCATTTTCTCATAAGAGTCTAGATTTTCGAAATATTTGGTTCCACTCACTTCTCCGGAGGCTTCCGATCTAGAGTTGGTTTTTCGTCAGTCCATTGAACCTGATTTTTGAATCCCTTCCAGCTGCATCCTCTCTAGTGGTTACTTGGGATTCAGCTTAATTTTGCGGCTTCTGTCTCTACCAATTCCTCTTTGTGCTCTAATTCAATGGGAAACGATATGTTTTTAGGGGTAGTCCTCAAGGATTTGAGCACTTCCAGGAACTCTCTAGTGAGGCTTATGTTAGTTTCCATGTTTCCTGATAATTATCCTCCCAGAACTCGAGTTCCGGCTATTAAATTCCCTAACATATTCAAATTTCTTGAGGAACCAATCAGACATGTTGTGGAGTTTTCTACTCCAGAACCCAAAAAAAAGGACCACTCTCAATGAGGATTCTTCTACTTCAAACAGTGGTCCCATTACCAGGGCCATAGCGAGGGCTTATAATTCCTCAGGTCCAGCACACAAAGTAGGTTCGGTGGGCCGCAAATCCATCAAATCCCTCATTTCATGACTCCTATCATCATTTGGAATGCTCAAGGCTTGGGTGCTAATGTGAAATGGGCCTTCATGAATTCGGAATCTCGGTGTCATCATGCCTCTATTGTGGCTATTTTGGAGCCTAAAAAAATGAAGATCAAATTTCCTATTTCTAAATAAATATGGGTTTTTTTCATTTCTTGCATGCAGGTACTCTTAGTAGTCACATTTGGATTTTTTGGAATTCAAATATTTCTTTGGACTTGGTGGAAGCCTCATCCCAAGTTATTACTACCAAGATCACTCAAGGGGGGAACAAGTTTTTCTTCACTTTTTTCTATGCTATCTATGATGATACTGATATAACCCTTCTTTGGAAACAAATTCAATTATTTCAGCTAGGTATCCTCCCCTAGTTTGTTAGAGGTGACTTCAACACCATCCTAGATGCTTCTGAAAAAATAGGGGGTGTTGCAACTCCTGGTCATGTTATGCATGACTTCAAAGGTTTTTTGGCAGCCTCGGGTTTAATGGATATGGGATTTTATAGATTCAAATATATGTGGTGTAATAATCATAGTGGTATTAAAAGGATTTGGAGAATACTCAATCAATGTCTCTCCAATCTTCAAGGTCTTGAATCCTTCTCTCAAGATTTTGTTACTCATCTTTCTAGGTTAGTGTCTGATCATTCTTCCCTCCTCGTCATACTGAAACATGGTGATGCGGGGTCTAAGTGTTTTTTCTATTCCGCTAATTGGCATCGGCTAAGAGAGGTGCTTCATGGAATGGGCTTATGAATCATCTTCACCACTTGAGTAAATACATACAAGTTTGGCTCTCTCTGAAAAAGGACAATGACAATAGCTTGGAAAATATTAAGAGGGATATCCAGTAAATGGAGGACACTCTCATTGAAGAATGGGATGATAATCTTATTACTATAATAGTGGAGAAACAAAGCATTATTACTGAGATATTACTGAGCATCGAAAGATCATGTAGGCAGAATTCTCGGGCCATGTGGCTTAAAGAAGGGGATAGAAATACTGCTTATTTTTGGCTTTCTTAAAGGAGAAAAGCGTGATAAGGAAGATAAATCTTAAGCTTATAGATGTATTTTATTCTTCGAACGTTGAAGTGGTTAGGAATCTGGCTTTGGAACATTTTGAAAATCTCATAGATAGACCTAATATATCCAATGATGGTAGTTCAAACACTCAAGATGAGTAGGAGATCTTCCTGAATTGTATTCCTAGTTTGGTGACTGGTAGAGACAATGGTTTTTTTGACAAATTTTCCTGATGAGGAGGAGATTAAAAATACTATTTTCAATATGAACAAGGAAAGTTCCCATTTTCCTGAAGGATTCATCAAATCTTTATTCATTGAAGCCTGGGACATTATTAAAACCCATGTTAGGGAGGCTATTCAGGATTTCTTTAGAGTTGGTTCGCTAACAAGGGTTGCCTTTTCTTCCAAGGTTGTCCTCATTCCCAAATTGAAAGATACTTCGTCCCTCAATCAATTCAGACCAATTTGTTTGTGTAACTTTTCCTACAAGATTCTTACCTCTATTATTAATGGAAGTCTACATAGTGTCATCCCAAGAATCATCTCGAAAGAGCAGCATGGTTTTGTTAAAGGAATATTCAGGGTGCTATTGGTATTTCCCAAGAATTGGATGGAGATTTGAACAAAAAAAATTATTGGTTATAATATAATGATAAAGATTAATATTGACAAAGCCTATGAAAAATTAGAATGGAAATGCATCCTAAAAGTCATGAGATCTCTTGGCTTCTAGGAATGGGTTTGTGATATGTGCTTTAGATGTTATGCTTCCCCATGGATCACAATTTCTTTCATGGCCAAGACCTTTAGTTTCTTTAAATCGGTTTTCGGTGTTAGGAAGGGTGAACCTCTTTCTCCCACCTTGTTCATTATGGCCCAAGAAGCACTCTCAAGGAACAGTCATAAAAATCTAGACCATGGGAAGATCCTCCCCTTCAACAAAAGATTCGGCAATGGCATTTTCTTCCACCTCATGTTTTCCAATGACATGATTTTATCCATTAATATAAGGTAGAGATCAATTACTAGGTTCCCTAATACCATTTCTACATATGGAAAGCTAAGTGTCTGGGTCATCAACACTGGAAAAGGCTGTATTTTCTTTTCCAGCAAGTGCTCAGGTCACCGCTCTTCATCCATACAATCCAAGCTGGGTATTTTCTTGGGAGGTGGATAATTCAGGATGGAAGTTAAGGTTAGGGGCATGATTTTTGTGGTCGCATGCTGGTCTCTATGGTAAGCGATAAATAAGTCCTGTATTGGTACAATATAATCTGTTCATTTTCCTCCAAATTTGAATCAAGTTTGTTGTGGCGGAGTTCGGTGGCCTGATCAAGAAAGTTGGTCTCTCGACTACTCTTAGAAGGTTTCTCCCGAGTGTTTTCTCATCCACTTCTCCCAGTAACCCCAATTAGGGACATTGGATCAAATAGAGACCGCCGCTCTTGGGTCTCAAGCTGAATGTCGAAAGTTCCTATGTTGATGGGGTCATGAGAGGAGGTATACTGGTCAGGGACACTAGAGGCTCCATGTCGCTTGGCTTTAGTTCTTTCTTTGGTTCTGGAAATTCCATTAGTGCAGAGACTAAGGATATAGCCTTGGTACCTGGTTTACGCCACATAAATTATATCAATAAAAATATTTCTATCAATCATACCTAGAGAGAAGGAAACTTTTTAGATGACTCTATTTCTAGCCAAGATAGGTTGGAGATACCATGACCCTTTATACTACTCTGGGGTCCCTTCCCAATGATGCTCTGGGATACCCCCTGAGTTTCTTTGGCCCATCTTTATGAATTCTTGTATTTTTTGTTTTCCTTGAATAAAAATTTACTTTTCAGTCATAAATACCTTTTTATGAGAAGGATTAAGAGGGGTTTTCATTAAAAATGATTTTTCTTAACCTGTTGTATTTTTTTTAATATAATATACTTGGTGAAAAGTTTTTATCAACATGCTTTAAACATAACATATTTTAATATGAAATGTTTTGATGCATGTCTAGAAAGAAAATAATCATTTGAAAATCATGATTAAGTTTTGAAGTTCTTAACCACCAATATTTAATGAATTGTTGTAAGTAGCACATCTAAGATTATCAATAAATTATTTTGAAAGTATGTTAGTCTAATTTGTTCAGAACATGTTAAGCATGATATGTTCTAAATGTTATCTATTAGAAAGACAAATGAGTATAAAGCATGTATAGATTTACATTTTATATCATGCCCAAGTAAAATTATTGAAGTGCTAAAAATAATAATGTTTCCTCTTAAGTAAAGTTATATGCTTTCTATTTAAAATAATATGAAGTTTTTATTTCTGTAAGTGTTCCATGTATGGTGTTATTTTAATTTAATTATTGCTTGATTGATATGATTTGTTTGATAGGTTTGGTATGGTTATCTATGTGATCTAGTTTCCATTTGAGAGGTATCTCCCCCAAAATATTGTTTTTAGACTGGTTTTTATGTTCCAAATATAGTGAGATCCTTGAGAGGTGTCTCACAGGGTGGATGATTTATCCCCCATTCTTTTCATTTCCTTTCGGATTTTATTATAATTATTGAGGATGAGAATTGTTTGAGAGGTTTCTGATGCAAAGGTATGGAATATTTGTGAGTCTAACTTTTCCATTTTGGGGTTTCTTTGGGTTCAAGAGAAATTTCATAAATTTTATAAGTTATTTGAAAATGATTTTTTAATTTATAAAATATTTTTAAAATGATTTTTCAAATTATGGGAGTAATTTCAAAGTTTTAAAATTTTATTTGTAATTTAATTTGGAAGTTTTCAAAGTGATTCTAATGTTTTTGAAATGTTTTTGGGATTTTGGAAGTGATAGTAAATCCTTTTCTTAATTATTTATAAGTTTTTGTAAATGGAAATTAATAATTTTTAAATTTATTCTTACGCTTATGGGTGACCATGCTTCTACGTAAGGGAAACTCTTGTTTTTAATGGGTTTTATAAGGTTGATGATGGTTTTTAATATCTACATAAAGGTATATTTTGTTTTGATCTAGCTACATAAGGGTGGTTTGAGCGGTATGTAAGGGTAATCTATCATTTCCTCAAGTTTCATAAGGGTAATCTCCTTCTTCCCCTTGTTGTATAAAGGTAACCATAACCTTTCATTCTATGCATAAAGGTAAGATAAATCCCCCATGAGTTGCATAAGGGTAACCTGGTTTTAAATAGGATACATAAGGGTAAGGTGGGGGTTTTAAACCATGCTTAAAGATAATTCCTCCTTTTGAACTGTTGTGTAAAGGTAACAGTCACCCTACATAAGATTCAGTTGGGTTTTCCAAAGCCTATATAAGGATTAGTTGGGTTTTCCAAATCTTTTATAAGGGTCTGATGAGTTTTCCAAATTCCATGTAAGGGTGTCTATCTAGGTAAGGGTAAAACCCAGTTACCCTTATGCAGTGCATGCTCTATACATAAGGGCGTTATTTTTAATGCAGAAAAATATGATTTTCACCCAGTTTTGTATCTATATCATCTTTTACCCATTTATAATGGTTTTAATTTTTGAAAATGAATGATTTAAATGCCTCTTGATCATTTAAAATTATATATAACATTTTCAAAGGGTTTTAATAGGATCACAATAAATATTTTAGTTAAAACCAAATTAAATGAGAAATTAATGGGGATTTTGAATACTCTAGTATTTCTATATTCCAAAAATGTGATCTATTATTATTTTAAAATTCTTGAACCACTCTATTGAATTTCCTTTGGCTCATTCCCATCTGAATGACCTCAAATACCTTCAATCAATCCTAAAGAGTTTTTACAAGTCTATGGAACCCCCCCCCCCAGGTAAGGGATCTCAAGACTTATCTCATATCTTCTACAATTAATATGATTGAATATGCTCGTTTTTTTTCCTTCTAGTTATGTTGTTATGATTATTTAGTATGTTTTGGTTTATGGTAAAGGGAACAATTATAAGGAACATCATAAATAAAGTAATAAATTAATGATGAGAATGAACTATGGAGGGAAATTTAATGGGGAAAGAGGGGTGTTATGTGTGCCTTTTTTCCCCACATTATTTCCATTTTTTAACCCTTGGGATTCATTTTTAATGTTTTCATTGCTATGATAATTAATTTTATTAACGTTTAATGATGCATTTGTTGAAATTTCTAATGGAACTTGAAACTCTAAAATGAATAATCGCATGAGGAATGTAACCAGGATGGGAAAATTCTATAATGTGAAATATAATCAATATTGTTGAAATTATTGGTGACTTAAAATTTCATTGTTGATTGTTTCTTGATTAAAAAGGGGGTGTGGTGATGTTTATGTTTATTATAAATTCCCATAATTTGGATAAAACTAGTTTGTGAAATGGAAATGGGAATTGTGAACGAGAAACCAAAAAAGGGAAGTGGGTTGTAGATGAATGGTTAATGAAAGTAATGAGTGGTTATGACTTGAATAAACATGATTAATAATGAATATATGAATCTAGATATGGAATAATTAATGGTTGTGTATGGATAAATGAATAAATGAAAAACCAAACATGGCTAGAAACTGATGATTAATGGGGAAATAGGATGAAATGTTTGTGGGGACTTGTTGTTTGTGTGCCTCTTATTTTATGGATATTGGTTGTGTTATTTTTGTTTTTTTTTCTTATTGTGATTTGTGTTGGTTGATGTGTGAGTATTATGTTGTGTCTAGAAATTCTGAAAGTGGTGTGGAAGGAGGGAAGATGCGGTGGAACTTTTATGGGCTATAATGGATCGCATTGGTTATATATATATATATATATATATATATATATATATATATATTCTAAATACTATAATGGTTATTAGTGGTTACATATTCCCATGGGATATAATGGCTCGAGGTTGGTATATAAGCACAGGTTATGATGGCCACAAGTTAAAAGTGCGCTAGTGGTGATGTTTATGAGAGGATGTAGTGGTTCATAGTAGGGGTCATGCATGGTAGGGAGATGGCATGAGGTGGATGCTCTACATGTTCACGATACCCTACTATTGAAAATGAAATGGTGTTGGTGGGGAATGTATATGTAAGGAGGGAATAAGGTTGATGTCCTCCATGATTACATTATCCTACTGATAAATAGTTTTGGAAGTGATGGAATTATGGTGTTTGTGGAAACATGGTCACATATGTGGATATGTGGGATCTTGGTGATGTGGTTTTGGATATATGGAATGATGGTTGATGATATGTTTCTATGGTTGATTCATACTCATGTCCCTTCACTTAAGAGAGGTTTATCCTACCAGATCCCTACCGATTTGAGTGGGAGAACCTCTAAGTGACAGGTTAGAGTTGATATGAGTATAATCTGAGAACAAAGGACAAAGAGTTATGGTGATGATTATGGATTAGTGGGTCGTATAGTTTGTGAGTGGTGGATTTGATTGTGGATATAGTAGGGGCGAATGAAACAGAATGGTGGTTGTGGTTTTTTTTATGCCCTTTCCTTTTGTTGATGATTGTGTCCATTTGTTTATCACTATACCCATTATATTTATTATTGATGGTCATGTTTTACTATTTCTTGTTTGTTTTATTATTTATTATTATTTCATGTAATTTTATACACAGATGTTGATATATTTAGAGGGATTATCCTACTAAGTGCTCCTAAGTTCTCACCCCACCACAGTTTTCTAGTATTTGTAGGTTAGATCACTAGAGACGAATTTGTTGTTTGGGCGGCTTGGATGGAGTTGGTAGTTGGCTTGGAGTTTTAATGTTTCTTTCTTTTTTATTCATATAACATTACATGCATTATGGGATATTGTGGGTTTTTTCTCTTCCTTATGTTATAGAGTTGTTTAGTGATTGAAATCAAATCTCATGATCCTATTTTTTCTATTTAGGGTTATGCCTATCATATGTGTGACTTTCATTATACCATCGGTCCTAGTCCCCAAACTAGGGCCTACTTGAGGTGGGACTCAGTGGGAATTATCTATCTTCTTTCATTGTCAGCCTAGAAGGGGTAACTTTAGAAGGAGGTCATGAAAAAAATATATTTCAAAACAATTTACGTATTTTGGTCAATGTTTTTGTAGTGTCAGAAACAAAATAACAAAAATGATTCTATATATTACATTTGTAAATATATGAAAGATGCCATATACCATCAATAAACTAAAATCCCTAAACAAGAATTTTTTAAGGTAATTACCATTTCATTTAAAATATTTTTTAATCATTTATTTTTCTATATTTTCCAAATGCTACTAGGATAGTCAAAAATATGCATACTCAAAAGAAGAAGTAGATTTATTTAGAGATGAGTGGGAAGAGTACATGGCATCAAAATGTTTGTTCACATCAAGTTGAGGTGATTACCTAATGTGTTTGTATTTTTTTTATTTCAAAATGATCGTGATGAGTTAACCGTATGTTAATCTAAAACACAATGTGACTGATAGGACTCTAAGTGTGAGTTCACAATAAAAAAAATTAATTTTAGTCTAAAATGTGTTTCATATATCCAAGACCAAGAAAACAATCCCATATTGTCTTAATAATTTAGGGAAATGATCCATGATTCATTTTTATCATTTAGGAATTTATTTCACATTAATATGACACACGATGTGTCCAATATGACTCAAAGTGCATGTTTTTAATACAAAAGTGTCATTTTCATCTAAAACACAATTCACATAGCCAATATCAAGAAAAAGAGCATAGATTGTCTTTATATTTTAGGATAAAGATCCATAATTAATTTGTGATGTATTTGAATCAACCACATATCAATATTATACATGATGTGGCCAGTATGACTCAAAGTTTGTGTTTTGACATTAAAAGGTGTCATTTTACTCTAAAGTACACATCCTATATCCAAAACTGAGAAAACGAGCTCGTATTGTCTTGATTATTTAGGAAAACGATCCATAATTACTTTTTGACATACATAAATCAACCACATGTCAATCTTACATACGATGTGGCCGGTATTACTCAAAGTGTGTGTTTTTAATTAAAGTTTCATTTTATTCTAAAATGTTATTTACATAGCCAAAACTAAGAAAATGATCACTGGTTGTCAGGATACTTTAGGAAAATGATCCATAATTCATTTTTTATGTGTAGGATACAACCATGCATTAATCTGACACACAATGTGGCTTGTATGACTCAAAGTTCATGTTTTCAAAATAAAGGTATCATTTTAATCTACAACATCCATCCAACATTAGATTTTTATTATTTAAAAAAAGAGAGAGATAACAATAACAAAAAGATCGCCAACCTCAGCAACTCAGCTAAGGAGGTCGAAAAAAATGAAGGTCAGGGGAATCCCTCTAACCAAATCCACCCCCTCAGGTTTCAAGGTTTGCACATTGTGGATGAAAATAGGGTCAGATCCAAGGACATCAAGAGATGTAAGATAATCCGCAACTTGATTCCCCTCCCACCAAGAGTGAAGCACTTTGGTGTTGTTATTGAGGGTGCCTCTACACTTTTGAATGATGTAGGTAATCAACCAAGGGGGAGTGCACAGGCCATTCATTGCATCATAAAGTATCTTTGAGTCAGTTTCAACTTCCTCCAGTGAAATTTTTTTCTATAGGAAAAGGGTTAGACCCAGAAGTATGGCCTTCGCCTCAGCCAGTAGAGAAGAATCGTGTTTGAGACGGGAGGAAAACGCCAAAATAACTGAACCATGTGAGTCACAAACAGCCCCACCTCCTTGGATCACCCCCATGTTGCACGACCCATCCATGTTAAGATTAATTCATTTCAGGGGAGGATTCCATCTTACCCAATGGCTGCTGGAGTTGCTGGCACTGGTCTGGAATGGGGAGGAGCTCCCTTGAAGGCACCCAAAGGAGGGGGCTTCCAACCAGTTTTTTATGAGCCCGACCATGTTAAGAAGAATATTTATGGTCCTGATGATGATTAATCTACTAGAGGAGTGAACTCTATCATGACTCTCCTTATTCCTGGCATGTCAGATACACCAGCACCCTACATGTAAAATCATGGTACGTGCCAACTTCTCAGGGCCCTTGTCGCCCACACCGTGATACCACCTATCCAGAAATGGTAGGGTTACTAGGTTGGGGTCAAGGATAGCTATAAAATCACCAAAGGATCTCCATACTTCAGCCGCCCAATCACCCCTGAAAAATAAATGATCTTCACTCTCCTCTTTATGATTTTTACAGCAGGAGAAACACGACACCAACAGAATACCACATTGTTTAATGTTTTCATCGGTTGGGACTGCTCTGTTTCTAATTCTCCAAGATAGGAAGTTGTATTTCGAAGGAATGACTTTGGACCATAGGATTTTGTTCCAATTATTAGCACCTTCCTACAGGACCCGGGTGCGACGAAAGTCCCTAGAGGTGAAGGCACCCGAGGAAGAAGGAGTGTAAACACATTTATCGGGGTCGCGGGACAATTCAATAAGGTTGAAGAAGTCCTACTGGTTTTTGTCCAGCACTGCATTGATGAACGTCGGGTAAAGGATAACATCCTGAAAAGAAATTATAGGAGCGGGACAACCTGGAAAACCAATAACCTCTCCAGCCCAATAATGATACCAGAAATATAACTCACCACTCCTGATGATCCATCACACTTTCGGTTTAAGGTTGAAGATCAGAGGAGTGATGTTAGACCGAAACATAGAGTTGTACCCCTCTGTTCTATTCGAATACCTGTGCTGAGGCATGTTTATGGTTTTTCCCCAAAGGGTATGCTGCTCAATGACTTCCCACGCCAACTTGGAGTGCATGCATAGAAGGGTGTCTTCCTAGCTGTGAACGTTGATACCACCCTCCCTAGCAGGCATGGCCATTCTCTTCCAGGAGACCCATCGTAGTTTCCCTTCCAACATCAGGTCCCAGATAAAACTGGATAGAACCTTGTCAATGTTTCTGATAACTCCCTTCGGTGTTTTGATAGCAGATAAAGCATGGACGGGAGTAGCCAATAAAACACTGTTAATAAGATCTATGTGGACACTAAAAGAGAGGTATCGATTTTTTCAATTGAGGATTCTGTCTGTAATCTTGCTGATGAGGAAGTTGAAATCACATATGCATAGTCTGCCCGGAGAAATGGGGGCCCTGAGGTACTTCATGGGAAAGGCCCCTCTTTTCATGTTGAGGTTGATCTGAATTACTGATATCCTGCTGGTTATACAACTATTAGAAAGGTATAAATAGCTCTTATCTTTCTTGATGACCTGACCACTCCGTTGGCAGTATTCCTCCACTACCTTGTTCAGACCTCTGATCGATCTGCTTCCATCATTCATGAATATGAGGGTATCATCCGCGAACATCATGTGAGATATGGATTGAGCTCTCATACTCCTTCTAAAAGGCATAATTTCACCATTACTGATGCTCTTGTCCAGTAGGCGGCTGAGTATATCCTGTGAGAGGATAAAAATTCTTGGAGAAATCAGGTCACCTTATCTTAGACCCTGAATGGCCTTGAAAAAACCATAGGACTTCCCCATAAATGAAACCTCCAACCATGGGGAGCTAAAACATCTGAAGATGAGATTAACATTCCAGGTTGAGAGGCCCATACTTGCTAGCACCTTATTAATGAAGCCCCACTCAATACGGTCATAAGCTTTGTTCATATCCAACTTAATGGCCATGTTGGACCCACGCGTCTTAAAATTAATATCAGTGATCATATATTGTGCAAGATCCATTGAACCTTGGATTGTTCGCCCCTTCACAAACCCATGTTGATCCATGGAGACCCACCAAGGAATATGAAGAGACAATCTTATATTAAGGATGCTGGCCAGAATTTTGTAGGGAAAGTTACACAAACTTATCGGTCTATAATGCATGATGGAGTAAGGGTTCTTGGTTTTAGGCAGAAGCACCATGGTGGTGGCACAAGCAATACACGGCATGCTCCCTCCCCGAAAGAAATCTTGGATTTCCAAGATGATGTCCTCCTTCACCACTTCCCACGAGGCCCTGTAGAAAGACCCTGTGAAACCATCTGGTCCTGGGGCACTATCCGGATTGAGGCTGATCATAGTCGCATGAATCTCCTTTGCATTGGGTATTGAACCAAGCCTCTCATTATCTTGATCTGAAAAAATGTTAGGAATCACATCTAAAATCCCTGTGTTTTCTCCCGGATACCCATTGGGCCTCCTAGGGATGGAGCCCATGATAAGGTCCTTGAAGTAGGTGTGTGCCAGGCGCCCCACCATATCCCTTTCATCTGTGTAGGTACCATTGTCCAAGAGGATATTAGGTTTACTTGGGTGATTTCTCTCTGTGATGCATGCATGGAAAAACACATTATTCCTATCTCCCTCCCTGAGTCATTTTATCCCCGCTTCCTCTCTTGCCAAGAATTCCTATTTCAGGAGCAGTTATTCCAAATGTTCCTTCCTGGTAGATAACTCCTCCAGAGACTGATCATCCCACTCCTCTTCCAACCTCTGCTCAAGGATATCAACCTCTTGCATAGCGCCTTCAATGTCGTTGTCCATGTTTGTCATAGCTTTCCCCCACTCCTATAGTCGAGACTTGAGATGCCGAAGTTTATTGTGGATCACAACCCACGAGTTCCCGTGAGGGGGTTCTTTCTATATTGCACTTACCAAGTCATGATACCCTGGTATTTTCGACCATTGGTGGTAATATCGGAATCTTCCGTGTAGATCGTGTCTAGAAGATAAAGAGAGCAGGAGTGGAGAATGGTTTGATAAACCTCAAACCAAGTGACACACCTTAGAATTAGAGAACATAGTAGTGGCCTGCATGTTAGCCAGAAACCTATCCAAGCGACTCCATGAGCGACAGGTCCCCCTTTGGTTGTTGCACCATGTGAAATTATCACCTGTAAAGCCAAGGTCAATGAGGCCTTTCCCAACCATGAACTTCACAAAATCCATACTTGCTTTCCTCTGAAAGGGACCTCTGCCTTTCCTTTCATCTGGGTTAGAAATAACATTAAAATCCCCACAAACCACCCATGGTAGGATGTCAGGGTCAAAACCATTGAGGTCACTCAATAATTTCTCCCTTTGTAGGGAGTCACAGATCTCGTAAACAAAGGTCATGAAGAATGATATGTCACCCTTTTTCACCTTGGTGGTGATAGATTGGTTGTCTGCTTAAACCATGATAACATAGTAGCTCCTTTTCCAAAAAACCCATATGTGATGGTTAGAAGGAAAAGCATGCATAAAGTCATTCATTTTGATCTTCCAGGCAAAGTCACCAATCTTGGACGTGTTCTGCTTATGCTTGAGGATTCCAACAACACCAACTTTATGTTTGTTGATTTCTGATGAGAGGAAATCTGTCTTAACCCGAGCACCGAGCCCTCGGGCATTCCAAATGAGGATAGGTATCATTTATATGATAGGGTTATGGCACTGTCTCCAGAACTAGTAGCCTTCTTTAGATGGGAGGAAGATCGCTCATTTAGGGACCTGGATTTTGAACGGGTACAGACCCCCACTTTTCTGAGCAACAGCATGGTAGAGGGAGGGGAGGAAACCATGGGTTGGTCTCAAACTTTGGAAGGGGGGTTTAAGACCACTCTGTGGCCTCAACAATGAGGATAAAGCCACCCTCCCTAGCTTCCAAGTGCGACTATGTGGCAAGCAGAGGAACACACATTTTAGGGGGGTGGAATAAAATCTGTGAAGGCATGACCGGGGACATTGGCAGGGATGCAGGACATGGTAGAGGTCGGGGTGGCAGGTCCAGGCATCTGCACTCGCCAGGCACAAAGTAAAGCAGACACTTCTCCAGACGTAGACCCTACGATAGTACTGAGAAGAGCAAGGGAGGAACTGCCAAGCCTGATAGGGAAGTCAAGAGGACCCTTGGCATGAATGGGACCAGAGCCTTGCTATCTACTGAGTCACCCTTGGAAGAGGAATCAAACACTAAATCGGGATCAGGGAGGGCTATCATAAATAGTACAGATCCACCATAAGATGAGGTTTCTTCCCTCTTAGAAGCTTCAAGAGCAGGAGCACTAGCCGACGGAGACCCTCTGTCACTAAAAACAGTGCTCTTGGGACGGTGCCAGCCATCTTGCTGCTTCTTCCTACAAACTTGGATGGAGTGACCTTGTAGGAAACAATGAGAAAAAAATATGAAGAAAACTAGGTAAAGGATCTCCTGATTCCAGCAGAAGCCATCCTTCACCCGAAGAAATAGCTTGTTCGGAAAGGAGAGGGAGATATCCATCACTACGCAGATGCGAGCCGCCAAAGCGTCCTCACATCGGCTGGTCCTGACATCAGCACATAGAAATCCACCAAGGGTGTCTCCGATCGACTTAAGAAGGCCACCATTCTGAAAGGTGAGTGGGAGACCCAGAAGATGGATCCAGACTACAGCTATAGAGCTCTCCTTACCCCTGTGAATTCCTAGGGACCATCGGGATAAGCTGAACTTCCAGTGGTTAAAGGAGTGAGGATCTCTACACCACGCATGAGTGAAGTCTTCTTCTAAGTCTATGATAAGGAAGAAAGATTGCATGTGCACCTCGAATATCTGAACCGAAGAATGGATACCCTAGGAATGAACAAATTGCCGAAAGACAAAAAGGGGGGCTTCGCGGACCCGAATCAAGCAACCAGGGTCCACTTCAAAACTGATAAAATGACCTTGGGTTGTTTTGATATATCAGTACAATGATCTATAATTCATTTTTGGATTATAGGAATTGACCACACATCAATCTAACACATGGCATGACTAGTATGTCTCAAAGTGCTTGTTTTCAATATAAGTGTCATTTTAGTCTAAAATATGATTCACATAGCTAAACCAATAAGACGGGATTTTATTGTATTGATAATTTATAACAATGATCCATAATTCATTTTTGATCTATGTTAATTGACCGCACATCAACCTGACACATGATGTGGTTGATATAACGCAAAGTGTGTGTTTTCACATTAAAAGTGTCATTTTACTCTAAAACACACACTATATAGACAAAACGGAGCAAAGGGGCTTGGATTATCTTGATACTTTATGAAAACAGTTTATAATTTATTTTTGATGTGTAGGAATAAACCACACATCAATCTGAAACATGATGTGACTCTTATGACTCAAAGTGAATGTTTTCACATTAAAAAAATGTCATTTTACTCTAAAACACGCATCACGTAGTCAAAACCAAGAAAACAAAATCATTTTGTATTGATACTTTAAGATAATGATCTATAATTTATTTTTTATGTGTAGGAATCAATCGCATGTTAATCACGTACACAATGTGGTCAGTAAGACTTAAAGTGTGTGTTTTCAATATAAGTATCATTTTAGTCTAAAACGCGATTCACATATCCAAAAATGAGAAAACGAGATTTGATTATCTAGATTCTTTAATATAATGATCCATAATTCATTTGTGAATTATAATAATTTATCACACATCAATCTGACACACAATGTGACTAGTATTATTCAAAGTGTTTGTTTTCAATATAAAACTGTCATTTTAGTCTAAAACGTGATTCACATAGCCAAAACTAAGAAAATTAGCCCAGATTGTCTTGATATTTTAGGGGAAAAACCATAATTAATTTTTGGGGTGTAAGAATCGACCCCACATTAATCTAATACATGTGGATGGTACAAAAAATGTGTATTTTCACATTAAAAAGTGTCATTTTACTCTAAAACACACATCACATAGTCAAAACCAAGAAAACAAGCTTGGGTTATCTTACTACTTTAGGAAAATGATACATAGTTCATTTTTAGCATGTAGAAATTGACTGCACATTAATCTGACACGAAATGTGGCCAGTATGACTCAAAGTGCATGTTTTCACATTAAAGAAAACCTCATTTAACTCTAAAACGCATTTCACATAGCCAAAACAAAGAAAAAGAGCTCAGAGTGTCTTAATATTTTAGGTAAAAAATACCTAATTCATTTGTGACATGTAGAAATCAACTGCATGTCGATCTGACACACGACGTGGTCGATATGACTCAAAGTGTTTGTTTTCACATTAAAAAAGTGTCATTTTAGTCTAAAATGTTATTCACATAGCCAAAACTGAGAACACAAGCTCAAATTATTTTGATACTTTATTTCAATGATACATAATTCATTTGTGGCATTTAGGAATCAACCGCATATCAATCTGACATACGATGTGGTTGAAATAACTCAGAGTGTGTGTTTTCAAAATAAGTGTCATTTTAGTCTAAAACACAATTCATATATCCAAAACTAAGAAAATGAACTTGAATTGTCTTGATACTTAAGTAAAATGATCCATAATTTATCTGAGACATGTAGGAATCAACCGCACATCAATTTGATGCACGATGTGACTGGTATGACTCTAATTGATTGTTTCTAATAAAAAAGTATCATTTTAGTCTAAAGCGTGATTCACATATATAAAACTGAGAAAATGAGATTGGATTGTCTTGATACTTCAAGAAAATAGTCTATAATTCAGTTGTGACATGTAGGAATCGACCACATGTCAATTTGACACATGATGTGGATGGTATGATTCAAAGTGCATGTTTTCAATATAAAAGTTTCATTTTAGTCTAAAATGTGATTCACATAGCCAAAATTGATCAAACAAAATCAATTTGTCTTGATACTTTAGAATAATGATCCATGATTAATTTGGGACATGTAGAAATCATCCGCACATCAATCTAGCACACAATGTGCCCGATATGACTCAATGTTCATGTTTTCAATATAAAAGTGTCATTTTAGTCTAAAACACGATTCACATAGCCAAAACTGAGTAAATGAGCTCATATTATCTTGAATCTTTAGGAAAATGATACATAATTCATTTGTGGTGTGTATGAATCAACCGCATGACAATATGACACACGATCTGAGCGGTACGACTCAAAGTGCATGTTTTCAATATAAAAGTGGTATTGTAGTTTAAAACACATGTCACATTGTCAAAACCAATAAAACAAGCTCTGTTTGTTTTTAAACTTTATAAAAACGATCCATATTTGGAAAAATGGGTCTCAGGAAGCATGAATGAAGACACACGATAGAAGGTGTGAACCACATTCATGTTTGGTGTGCAAGTTGTGATAAATAATAATAAAATTAATGTAATTAATTATATAAATAACTAAAAAATAAAAAACCACTAATTAATATAATTAATAAATAATAATACAATTAATAAAATAATTAATAATTAATAATATGATCAAAATATTAGTAATTGATGATATAATTATTAACAACTATTTAAGTAATTGAGATAATTAATAACTGATAATATCATTAATATATTCAATAATTAACAATATAATTTAAATTTATTAGTAATTAAAAATGTAATTAATAATTCATAATATAATTATTAATTAATAATATAATTAATAATCAATAATTAATAATATAATTAACAACATAATCATTAATAATATAATCAATAGTGTAACTGATAATATCATTAGTATATTCAGTAATTAACAATAAAAATTATCATTTGTGGATTATATAACACTACAACTGTAATTGGTTTATTTTTTAATGTATTGTTTCTAAAATAAACATTGGTTTTATTGCAGGGATGCACTTTTGTATAGATTTCGGTTGATCATTGGAAAAAGTCTGTTGTAAGTGTTTTGTTTTCGTATTAGGTTGTAATTTTTTTGATTAATTGTAAATATTTTGTATGAAATTCTTTAATATAAATTTTAAATTGAAAAGATAGTCCAATGCAATATTTGTATTGAAATTGTTTTTAATTATAATATTTAAAAAAAAATTCTATGCTTTCTAATTTCTAGTTTTTCTATTAGAACTATCACAGGGTTGTAAGTTTGCAGCAGCTGGTATGAGATTTATCAGTGCTAACAAAAGTGCTGATAATTCCACTTTTATCAGTGCTTTTGTTAGCACTAATAAAGGTCATGGGATTTTTAGGTCACTTAGATTGTCAGCGGTTTTTAGTGTTGACAATTACCATTTTTAGTGTTGATTATAGCTGAATCTGTAGAAGTGTGTACTATATTCCAACAATAAAAAAAGCTTGTTGAAATCTAAGCATATTGACATCAAGTTCTTGGTTGTCAAATAAAGAGTCCAAAGTGGACAAGTGTCTATAGAGCACATAGGTACAAACTCCATGATCGAGGATCCGCTAACTAAAGGGTCGCCATCCAAGGTCTTTCATGTGCATATAGCTCATATGGGTGTTGTATCGCTTCTAGATATTTAGATTTAGTGGGAGTTTTTATTATTTTAAATGTAGAAATTTGTTTAAGGTTATTCAAATTATAGTTTATAGATATTTCAGTTATTATGGTAAGAAAGCATCTAGTTATAGTTATCTCTGAACATGTTTAAATGATCTCACTAAAGTGGCATGACTAGTTGAAAATTGGAATGTTATGATCACATATCATTTAATTTTCATGTTACACATCAATACATGATTCTTGTCACTATTTTATATCGATAGGCATGATCATTGTTGGATCCAATCTCAATTGCATGTGACAAAAGCCTCCTACATCCTATGTTGATATGACGGATGGACTGAATTGTTTAGGGTGCATTCAAAATAATGAAAAAAATTCTAAGTATTCATAAGATTATTTGTGATTGAATAAGAACGGTCCTTGGTTTGGTGACTATCTCGTCGATAAATTTTACGTTTCAACATTAAATGATTATATGGATATTAATTAAAATGAAAATGTCATCCGAGAAGCTCCCTAATCAAATTAAAATGCTACAAAGGCGATAAAAGTAATCTATGTTTGATTTACTTTACCATTATTAAGCAATGCAACATAGGGACAAGATCTACCACCACCAATGTGAGGACTGTTGATGAAGCTCACATATAGGTACCATCTCTGTCATCCACCCCCCCCCCTTGATTTGAAGTCGCTCCCACGAGCCTCGTTGCCACCATACCTATACCCAAACACTGATCTGAAGCTGGACCCACTGCCTGACTTGAAACCGTACCCCCTCACAGATCAATATGGAGAGTGGTTGGATATACCATTTACAGAAGATTTGTATTTAAAAAGGACATGAATATCACAATGTAAAATATCAAGAAAGAGATATATTGATAAGTTGATACATTATTGAAAGATGAGTCATAGATGCAGATTGATGAATATCAGGAAAAATGGTGTATTGAGATGACATCTTGAGTTTGAAATAATTGGTAAATCCATGTGATTAAGTCAACAAAGTGGTTCTAGATACTTATTTTTCCAAAAGTTGACATGTATAACCAATTGATTAGAAAACCAATGCTGGTTTTGAAGAATCCTGAGATTCGATAGAGGTTCATAATGCACTATCCTATGATTTACATTGTTATATAATATGAAATAAGTTTAATATTATAATAAATCTTGGAAGTACTAAGTTTTAATAACATTGACAAAGGTAGGACGAAGAAACAATAGACATCGAGGATGATCTTGAAGTATTATGTCACAAAAGGTGAGTCCAGATCTAGAATAACCAATATTAAGAAGTCTAAAAAATAGTAAAGTTAAAGACCATAAGTGACAGTAGAAGTAGAAGGTTGATGTTGAAATTTAGATACAAATATAGAATTTCAATATGAAAGATACAAGGATACGTGATAATAACTATGAAAATTTCAAATCTACATAATTTTAACTTTATGCTTGTGTAAATGATTAGCCACTAAATGAGGCTAATATTCATTGTTAATATATATAATATTCATGTTCTTTATTATTCATAAACACCATTTTAGTTCATTTTACACTTTGAACATCATTTCACATTATGATTGTAATACCTTTTTAAAATGCACGATTATGTGGTACATTTTTTAACATCATTTAAAGTACCCAATGATTCATATGATTTTAAGGAATATAATTATACATATTTTAATTTTATATTTTTTTAAATTTATCTAAACTTAAATATGAACATTTTTTATTCAGGTATCAATGGAGAATTCATGGAGGATGATGGAGATATTTGGCAATGAAAAGAAGCAATTCTGGAGAAGGCAGATTGGACACCAGCCCACTGATGAGACTGTGGGTCCCAACATAAAGGCCCAATTAATCCCAAATTTCGTGGGATACTATAAGACATGTATAGTAACAAATCACTCTACATGATCTAATGTTAATTCGGCCTCCATAGTGTCCATTTAGGCGTCCCAAGTTAGAGATAAAATTCCGGGCCAGATTCTGCAGCCCAGAAAAATAGTTCACTAATATGATCATATCTCAGAATACAAAATTCCAAATGGGCCCACATTTTACAGGAGGATATAAGACATCCGGAGCTCCATTTTCGTCTTCTATGTCCCACTCTGATTCGGCCATCTAGAAGGTCTTCCAAGCACGTCTGTTCGGTGAAGGAAATCTGGCTGCCACCTCGGGTCAAGGGTGGAAAAATCAACTCTCCCTTACTTTCCACCCACCTATGGCCTACCAAAATTAATTGAAGAGACTTGGACTGTTGGAGGCTCGACCCAAGGGCTCAAAATTACCTATTTAATACAGTAGTGTTGGAGGATTGAAAAATCTTTGGTGCTTTGTTCAATTGTAATGTTATGCTGTAATTTTGTTGTCTCAAATTTGTCTTTCACATGTAAGTTGTCCAATTCACTTTAGTTTCTTAATAAAAGTTCGTATTCTAATATTATTCTGTTGTTCTTCATATCAATTTGATACCATTGGATAAAGGTGTGAATTTATTCACATCAAACCTTGTGAAATTATTTTCACAACGGTGGAGTGATCATTTTATTTTTGTTGTTTTCTTTACTTCTTCATTTCCTCCCTCATGAGTCTACTTTCCACTTCCATTGAAACCATGGGATCAATGGAGGGCTAAACCACTTATGGGTTGATCCAAGGGAGTATCAAGGGGGTGTATTGGATGTTATTTATCACCCCATTAATGTATAATCACTTCTTTAATTGAAATTTTTATTTGATGATTTTTAAACTCCATTATCCTTGTTGAATTTAAGGCCACACACTTCAAGTGCTAATACGAACCTTTACCTTGAAGTGCTCAAAACACTGATCCTTCAAGTGAATAGGTGATTAGTATTAAAGGGTGTAGGAATTAAACCAGTAAGTGATGATGTTATTTTATCTCCTTAAATGAACTCATCTCAAATATAAGAAATTGAAATCATTGAAAAGGAAATACGTCCAATCCACCCCGAGCGATAACCTAGGATCAACTCATTCTTTTAAATTGAATTCACATAAATCTGTTAGTTATCATTTAAAATCATCTAAAATCAACCCAAAGTTGGCTACTTAATAGCAAAAATCAGTCCATAGAATGTACGTGTCCATAGGTTACTTCTTAGGTATCTGAGGATTCGATAACCCAAGCTAAACTACAAGGACCGTTCTACCTTCATCTCTTGGGTAAATTTGAGCGAGAATAAAATTTTGGCGCCATTTCCGGGGACCCAAGTAATTCATCTAAATACTCATTCTATCCCCCATTTCTTCTTTTCTCATCCAAATTATCTTATCTTTTCCCTTTCTCGTTTTTTTTCTTTTGGCGCATATCCGCCTACACCCGCGATCAATCAAACCGTCTAGTTAGGGTGGATAGTCCTGGGGTTGGGGAGTCAAGTACACCAAGGGAACTAATTACATTATATCCTAATCTTCCTAATACTCTGGAGTCTAAAATTGAGCTCATTTCAATGGAAGGTCTTCAAAGAAACCAACTCATAAACCCGGGTGGAAACCAAAATGGAAACCCAAATGAGGCAGCCCCAAACTTGGGGAATGCGGTTGATCAAACCATGAATGACTACCTCACACCTTCTTGGACCAATGCCCCCTCATGCATTAGACACAATTCCCTAGGATATGCCAACTAAATATTTAAACCCCATGTCCTAAACCACCTTCCCACATTCCATGGAATGGAGTCCGAGATGCCCTACCTTCACATTAAGGAGTTCAATGACATTGTAGAAACCATGTGTCCCCCACATCAACTAGAATCAGCTAAGATGAGGCTATTTCCTTTTTCTTTAAATTATCGAGCTAAAAATTGGATAAACAATTTGAGACCATCATCCATAAATTCTTGGGACCAACTACAAAGAGAATTCTACAAAAAATACTTTCCCTACCACAAAAAAATTGCACTTAAAAAGAGTATCCAAAACTTTTTTGAAAAAGAGGGAGAGTCATTCTATGAAACATGGGAAAGGTTCAAAGACACTCTAAACATTGTTCCACACCATGGTTTTTCTATTCCTGAACAAGTGAGAATTTTTTATGAAGGGTTAGGTCCAGGGAATAAACAATTCATTGACATGATGTGTAATGGAACATTTAAAAACAAAGCCCCAAATGATGCTTACGAATATCTATAAAGCCTTTCTGAACAAAACCAAACATGGGGAACTTTACCTTATTCTGAAAAGCCACAAAGAACTACTGTAATTCATACACTTAGAGAAGATGAAATCCTTAGGGCTAAACTCACAGCACTCTCTAGGAAGGTTGAAGAGATAGACCTTAGGAAAGTCCATGAAATCCAAACCGTTGACCCTGTTTGCACAATTTGTGACAAACATGACCATAAGAAAGACAACTACCCAACCATTCCATCCATAAAAGATGTTCTTTTAGGAGGACCCCCAGCGGAAGTAAATGCTTTGAACTTTCAAAAGCCTCAATACCAAAACAACTTCAACCCAAGGTATAATGACCACCCAGGCTTCCTCTGGAAAGATAACCAACAACCTAGCCAACCACAGGGACAAAATCCTTACCCCCATCATAAATACCAAACCCATAACCAGTTCCAAACCCAACCTATCCAAAACCAATAGCCACCAATCCATTTTCAACAAACCATACCACTTCCAAAATATCCCCCCGGGATAAACCAATCTTCTCAAGCACCAACCCAAACTGTTCCACAAATCCTACTAGAACAACTGTGCAAACAAATGGAAAGGATGAACTCAGAAGTCTCTTCCCTTAAATAAGAACTTCAAACCATCAAAACTGGAAAGGCACCCATGCCTAATCAGGTGGTGCCATCCTCAACTTCAAGGGGAGAGTCAAGTTGTACTCAAACAACTCATGAACAACTAAAGGTTGTGACTGTTTTAAGAAGTGGGAAATCAATTGAGAAACCTGAACAACTAATTCAGAACCCACCTGAAGATTCAAACTTGGATGAAAATTCAAATGAACCACAAGATCAAACTAAGGAAACTGATAACATTGTCAAGGAAACAACTCTTCAACAAACAACCCCACAACCTGCACCATTTCTTCAACGCATGAGGGGGAAACCCAAGCCTGAACTGAGTGAAACATTGAGGGAAATCTTTTCACAAGTCAAGTTGAACATACCCCTTCTCGATGCAATCCAAACCATACCTTCCTACTCAAAGTACCTTAAGGACTTGTGCACTTTTAAAAAAAAAATCACATAAAAACCAAGTCCTTTTGGCTGCTAATGTGAGCACCACCATTCAAGGGACCATTCCTCCTAAGTTGAAAGACCCGGGTTGCCCTTACATCAATGTTGAACTAGGAGAGAGCAAAGTTTTCAAGGCCTTGTGTGACCTAGGTGCTAGTGTCAATATCATCCCATATGTTGTTTACTGCCACTTAGGCCTAGAAGAGCTCCAACCCACATCTGTCACACTTTAGCTTGCTGATCGTAGCATTAGGGTTCCAAAGGGGATTTTGAAGGACGTTTTGGTAAAGGTTGAAAACTTCATCTACCCTGCTGATTTCATTGTCCTTGACAACCATCCAAACTTAGGAAATAAGGAACAAACCCCAATCATCCTTGGTCATCCTTTCCTTGCAACAATCAACTTTGTTATCCGAGTTCGAAATGGGAACATGACCATCACCTTTGGGAACATGAGTCTTGAATTGAACATCTATAATGCAAGCTCACAAATAGGGGATGACGAGGACATTCATGAAGTAAACATGATAGGAACCATTGATAATGAATCCATAGAACATCAAGGAATATTTGATGAAGGTTTAAGTCAGGATGAGATTGATTTCCTTTGTTCATATGAAGGAAGTTTATCTCCTTGGCTTGAATCATTTTCAAATTGCTCTTATGATGAAGTCTTAGGTCCAACAATCAGTGAAACCTTTCAAGAAACCACTTTCATGGAGACCACTCCAAATTCCTTCCCTAAATCTGATCAAGCCAATCTAGTAGCTAAAACTTCTACATGTGGGGAATCAATCCTATCTGAAACTCTAAAAAAAGAAATTGAACTTGATCTAATGTCCCAATCTTCTTCTGAAATTCCGAACCAAACTGATCTTGAATTGAAGGAACTTCCCTCTACACTCAAGTATGCTTTCCTAAGGGACAATAAAACACATCCTATTTTCATTTCTTCTTCTCTTGAAGCCAATCATGAGAGGATGCTTCTAGATGTCCTTAGGAAACATAAGAAAGCCATTGGTTGGACCCTGTCTGATATTCCTGGGATTAGCCCACTTATCGGGACTCATAGGATTGTTCTGGAATCTGATTCAAAGCCATGTCGTCAACCTCAACGGTGACTCAATCCTAATATCATGGAGGTAGTAAGAAAAGAACTCCTGAAATTGCTAAAAGCTGGTATCGTATATCACATAGCTGAGAGTGAATGGGTGAGCCCAATACAAGTGGTTCCAAAAAAGGCTGGAATCACAGTGATAACCAATGAGGATGGAGAGATTCTTCCAACAAGGGTGAGTAGTGGATGGAGGGTCTGCATTGACTATAGGAAGTTAAACTCATTCACCAAGAAGGACCATTTCCCCTTACCATTCATTGACCAAGTACTTGAGAGAGTGGCAGGTCATGTGTTTTACTGTTTCTTAGATGGGTACTCAGGGTATAATCAAATTGAGGTCTCCCTAGAGGATCAAGGGAAGACTACATTCACATGTCCATTCAGAACCTTTGCTTTCAAACGCATGCCCTTCGGGTTATGCAATGCCCCTGGAACCTTCCAACGGTGCATGATGGGAATCTTCTCAGACATGGTAGGGGATTTTCTAGAGGTCTTCATGGATGACTTCTCTGTGTTTGGGGATACATTTGAGGGATGTCTGAGGAATGTAGAGAGAGTCTTGTCAAGATGTGAAGAAAAGAATCTAGTCCTAAACTGGGAAAAATGCCATTTTATGGTTAAAGAGGGACTAGTTTTAGGCCATCTAGTCTCAGGTAGGGGGATTGAATTTGATAAAGCCAAGGTTGACATCATTCGTCACCTTCCATCACCCAAAACTGTCAAGGAAGTAAGGTCTTTCTTAGGACATGCTGGTTTCTATAGAAGATTCATCAAGGACTTTAGTTCAATCTCTCATCCCCTTTGTGCTCTCCTAGTAAAGGATACTCCATTTGTTTGGATAGAAAGTTGTGAGGGTTCATTATCAACCCTCAAATCCTCTCTCACCTCTCCCCCCATCATGAAATATCCAAATTGGAACCTTCCTTTCGAACTTATGTGTGATGCCAGTGACTTTGTTGTAGGAGCTGTGTTAGGAAAACATTGTGATAAAACTCCTTATGTCATTGCTTATGCAAGAAAATACTTAAATGATGCCCAAATAAACTACACCGCTACTGAAAAGGAGTTACTTGATATTGTGTTTTCTTTAGAGAAGTTTAGGTCCTACCTCTTAGGATCCCCCATCACTGTGTTCACTGACCATTCTGTACTAAAATATTTCTTCCAAAAACAAGATGCTAAGGCTAGACTAATTAGGTGGGTCCTTCTCTTACAAGAATTTGACCTCACAATCAAGGATAAAAAGGGCGTTGAAAATGTTGTAGCTGATCAACTCTCTAGGATGGAATTCAAGGACAACTCAAATTACCTTTCTGTGTCTGATTCATTTCCTGATGAACAACTATACTCTATGAGTGACTGCCCTTGGTATGCCGACATATCCAATTTCTTAGTTATAGGAGTCATTCCAAAATTCTTAGGGACTCAAGCTCGAAGGAAATTCCTTTCTGATGTTAGACACTATGTGTTTGATGATCCATACCTCTATAAGTTCTGCCCTGACCAAGTCATTAGGAGGTGTGTCCCAGAATCTGAACAAGAGTCCATCCTTAAACTATGTCATAGTGAGGCATGTGGAGGTAACTTTTCCACTAAGAAAACATCTGCTAAGATTCTTCAATGTGGTCTCTTCTGGACCACCCTCTCAAGGGACTCTTACACATTTTTTCAAAGTTGTCCTAGGTGTCAACAAGTAGGGTCCATCACAAAAAGGAATCAAATGCCACTCACTCCCATCTTAGTGGTTGAAATATTTGACTGTTGGGGAATTGATTTCATGGGACCCTTCCCAAACTCTAGGGGATACCTCTATATCCTTTTATCTGTTGATTATGTCTCAAAATGGGTTGAGGCCATTCCCACTAAGTCCAACGATCATCAAGTTGTGATTCGATTTCTAAAAGATAACATATTTTCTCGATTTGGAATTCCTAGGGCTATAATCAGTGATCGAGGAACCCATTTCTGCAACTACCCATTCTCTTCACTCATGTCTAAGTATGGTATTTCTCATAAAGTGTCCATTGCATACCATCCTCAAACTAATGGTCAAGCTGAGTTAGCGAATAGGGAGATTAAGCAAATTCTTGAAAAAACTGTCAACCCCTCTAGGAAAGATTGGTCTGAGGAACTCTTAGATGCTCTTTGGGCCTATCGAACCGCATATAAAACCATTTTAGGAATGTCCCCATATAGGTTGGTTTATGGAAAATCATGCCATTTACCTGTTGAAATTGAGCATAAGGCCTTTTGGGCAATTAAGAAAATGGATTATGACCTCTCATTGGCCGGAACAAAAAGAAAATTAGATCTCAATGAACTGGAGGAACTAAGGATGGAGGCTTATGAAAATTCAAGGATCAATAGAGCTAGAGTTCAAGCCTACCAATCTAGGAATATCAAGGTCAAACATTTTGAACCGGGAAAACTTGTGCTCTTGTATAGTTCAAAACTTCATTTACACCCAGGAAAGTTAATGTCTAGATGGTCAGGACCTTTCAGAGTGCATCATGTGTACCCTCATGGGGCAGTAGAGATTAAAGATCCCACAAGTGGTTACATTTTCAAGGTCAATGGTCAAAGGTTGGAACCATTCATCGAATCATTCAATAAACAGTAAATAGAGGTTGAGTTAACTGAGCCAACCTATGAACCAGGAAAAAATTGATAGATTTAGGGTTCAAGTCGAGCTAACAACGTTAAAAAAAGTGCTGCATGGGAGGCAACCCATGGTTTTCAAGTTTCTTATCATTTTTTTGTTTTGATAAAATTTATATTTTAATTAATCATTTTTATATTTAAAAAAAATATAGATTGTTGACTTGTTCTTCTATTATGAGTATGGATGGTTATGAAAGGGGAGCACCATATTCATCTGTGTCACGTGGTGTGATCCTTGAGTAATACCTTACCCAGAAATTTAAAAAGAAGACAATGTATCATCATTTTATTTTATTTTATATATATACTTATATTTTAATTATATATATATATATATACTCTTTTATTTTGTTTGTTTGTTTTCTTTTTTCCACTAGGGAACTCTGCAAGCGACATGGATATCAAAGGACTAAATTGGAGCAGCAAGAACTTCAAACTTCAACCACCAGGTGACTTCATTCCATGACCCTCATTTTCAATTTCCTTTTTGAACTTTCATTCTATACCTCTACCCCCTTCTAAATTTTCTTTTTTTTAAACACTGGGGACAGTGTTATTTTAAGTTTGGGGGAGATAAAATAAAAAATGCTTTTGTGTCAAAAAAAATGATAAATGATTTGAAAAAAAAATTGCGAAAATGGAAGGAAAAATTCTTTTAACTTTGAACATGGTAATACACATTGCACACTTTGAAACTGAATATCAAATAATTTAGTATATACTGATTCTGATTTTAATCCTTGTATAATTTTATGAGCATATATTTTGGAAATTGAGGTTGTCCAATGTGATATTTCATCGTTTATATTTTCATCCAAATAAAAAAAAGATCACAATGCACGTCCTTTGGATAGTGGGGTATTAGTTTGAGTTTATGGGGTCCCCTAAATAAATATCATAAGTTTGGTGATCATTTTAGTTTAATATGAGTATTCAAAAAAATTAAAAAAAAAAATTGTGCGTAGAGCAATGAAATGACCTAATGCGTGGCTTTCGGCACTTGGGGATCATGACTCCATAGTTGTCTGGTCGAGAGTTAGTAATTTTATCTCTATTTTTGGTAATTTGAATTTGTTTTTGACTGATTTAACTCGAGATGATGCCTGAGTATGTGGGCTTCACTTGGTGCCCTAAGGTCTTTGAGCCTGGGAGTCATCGGCAAAGTCTCGCTACAGTGGTTGACTCTTTTGAGTGTAACTTCAATTACCATGGCAAAATTGCAAAAACAAAAAAAAACAAAAAAAAAATATTATACAAAAAAAAATGAATACTCATCTTAATATTGAAATGTGATTCCACCTAGTGCTTCCGTAATTTCCCCCTTGAATAATGATGAACCCCCATATCTATTGTGATGCACAACACATCCTCATACTTAATTGATATTGGATGAAATATGGCAATGAATTTGAACAAAGGAATGGGCTTAGGATTGGGATCTGCTTATGAAACTATCTTGTATTAAAATATTTTTATAGGTTTCATGATTGTTTGGTATAAGTTTTTTTGGTGATAATTGTGTATTAAAATGTTTTTGGAAAAGAGAATTCGAATTTCATATTGTTGAGATATATTTTGCTCGGGACTAGCAAAACTCAAGTTGGGGGTGTGATTAGCCACTAAATGAGGCTAATATTAATTGTTAATATATATAATATTCATGTTATTTATTATTCATAAATACCATTTTAGTGCATTTTACACTTTGAACATCATTTCACATTATGATTGTAATACCTTCTTAAAATGCACGATTATGTGGTACATTTTTTAACATCATTTAAAGTACCCAATGATTCATCTGATTTTAAGGAATCTAATTATACATATTTTAATTTGATATTTTTGGAAATTTATCTAAACTTAAATATGAACATGTTTGATTCAGGGATCAATGGAGAATTCATGGAGGATGATGGAGATATTTGGCAATGAAAGGAAGCAATTCTGGAGAAGGCAGATTGGACGCCAGCCCACTGATAAGACTGTGGGGCCCAACATAAAGGCCCAATTAATCCCATATTTCGTGGGATTCTATAAGAAATGTATAGGAACAAACCACTATTCAAGATCTAATTCTAATTCGGCCTCCATGGTGTCCATTTAGGCGGCCCAAGTTAGAGATAAAATTCTGGGCCAGATTCTGCGGCCCAGAAAAACAGTACACTAATATGATCATATCTCAGAATCCACAACTCCAAATGGGCCCAAATTTTACATGAGGCTAGAAGACATCCGGAGCTCCATTTGTTTATTCTATGTCCCACTCTGATTCGTCCATATAGAAGGTCTTCCAAGCGCGTCTGTTCGGTGAAGGAAATCTGTCTGCCACCTCGGGTCAAGGGTGGAAAAATCAACTCTCCCTTACTTTCTACCCACCTATGGCCTACCACAATTAATTGAGGAGACTTGGACTGTTGGAGGCTCAACCCAAGGGGTAAAAAATTCCTATTTAAGGCAGTAGTGTTGGAGGATTAAAAAATCTTTGGTGCTTTGTTCAATTGTAATGCTATGCTACAATTTTGTTGTCTCAAATTTGTCTTTCACATGTAAGTTGTTCAATTCACTTTAGTTTCTTAATAAAATTTCTTATTCTACTCTTATTCTGTTATTCTTAATATCACTTTGATACCGTTGGATCAAGGTGTGAACTTATTCACACCAAACCTTGTGAAATTATTCACACAACGGTGGAGTGATCATTTTATTTTTGTTGTTTTCTTTACTTCTCCATTTCCTCCCTCATGAGTCTACTTTCTGCTTCCATTGAAACCATGGGATCAATGGAGGGCTAACCCACTTATGGGTTGATCCAAGGGAGTAGCAAGGGGATGGATTGGATGTTATTTATCACCCTATTAATGTATAATCACTTCTTTAATTGAGATTTTTATTTGATGATTTTTAAACTCCATCATCCTTGTTGAATTTAAGGCCACACACTTCAAGTGCTAATATGAACATTTACCTTGAAGTGCTCAAAACATTGATCCTTCAAGTGTATAGGTGATTAGTATTAAAGGTTGTAGGAATTAAATCAGTAAGTGATGATGTTTTTTTATCTCCATAAATGAACTCATCTCAAATATAAGAAATTGAAATCATTGAAAAGGAAATACGTCCAATCCACCCCGAGCGATAACCTAGGATCAACTCATTCTTTTAAATTGAATTCACTTAAATCTGTTAGTTATCCTTTAAACTCATCTAAAATCAACCCAAAGTTGGCCACTTAATAGCCAAAATCAGTCCATAGAATGTACGTGTTCATAGGTTACTTCTTAGGTCTCTGAGGATTCGATAACCCAAGCTAAACTACAAGGATCGTTCTACCTTCATCTCTTGGGTAAATTTGAGTGAGAATTAGTAAGATTGATCATTACTTAAGATTATAAAGTATTTCAAAAGATAATATTCCAAAGTCCATAAGTTATGAAGTAGAATATGAGGATGTTTATATTTTTAGAAGATGAGTAGATCGGATGCTATGAGGATATGTTTTTCCGAAGAAACTTTGGATTCCATTATCTATAGTTTAGACAATGTGATGGAGCAATGTAAGAATAACACTTGAAGATCAGGAGCTGTGTAAGTTTGAGTTTGAATATCAAAGGGCTATGATGGATTAACTCAATTTTTTCAAATCTTAACATGATTTTATAGAATAATAATTTATTGAGTTGACAAAAGAAATGTGATGATGTTATACTTTTATTTAGGAAGCAAATGTCACGAGTCTTAATCCATGATTCAAGATGATGTTTGAGGAAGTGGCAATGAAGATTGAACACATGTTAAACAAGTATAAGTCTTGTTCAAGTTGAGTATTGTGGAAGAATTAAAGAAGGGAGATAGAGTAGAAATCAAGAAATCCAATGCAAGGAATCCCCACAGCCCAAATTGTTGTGTATCACAAAGGTTTCGTCACTCTACATTGGGTATAAGAGGAGATCTTATTTTAGAGAGAGATGATTATGATTAGAAAAGAATGAGAAGATACTGAGAGGTCGACATGCGCATTACATAAGATCCTTTGAGGCTGAGGAAGAAGTGAGTCCGACTTACATGTTGTGAAGGCTTTATTGAGTCGAGGAAGGAAGTGACATAAATGAATTGTATCATCCATATATTAGAAGAATTGTAAGCCAATATTATTTGGAATCCAAGGGATTCTAAAGGAGAGGATATTCAGAAATTGAGTTGATTAAAATGAAATGGTTTATTTTTAATATTGATAGATTTAATAATGATTTCAATCCGACGCACGATGTTGTTGGTATGACTCAAAGTGCATGTTTTCATATTAAAAAGTGTCATTTTACTCTAAAACATGTGTCACATAATCAAAATCGATAAAATGAGCTCAGATTGTATTGATATTTTAGGTTATCAACCCATAATTCATTTGTGACATGTAAAAATCAATTGCAAGTTAATCTGACACACGATGTGGCCAATATAACTTAAAGTGTGTGTTTTCAATATAAGTGTCGTTTTACTCTAAAATACGCATCACATAGCCAAAACCGAGAAAATGAGCTCAGATTGTCTTGATAATTTATGAAAATAATCCATAATTAATTTTTGATGTGTAGGAATTGATCTCATGTCAATATAGCACACAATGTAACCGATATGAATTAAAGTGAATGTTTTCAATATAAATGTTATTTTACTCTAAATCACGCTCCACGTATCCAAAACTGAGAAAAGGATCTCAGATTGTCTTAATACTTTAGGGGAAAACCATAATTCATTTATGATGTGTAGGAATTGACCGCACTCTAATCTAACACACGATGTGGCTAATATGACTCAAAGTGCACGTTTCCACATTTAAAAAGTGTCATTTTACTCTAAAACACGCGTCACATAGTCAAAACTGAGAAAACGAGCTCAAATTGTATTGATATTTTTGAAAAATGTTTCATAATTTGTTTGTGACATGTAGGAATCAATTGCACATTAATCTGATACACAATGTGAGCAGTATAACTTAAAGTGTGTATTTTCAATATAAGTGTTATTTTACTCTAAAACACACGTCGCATATCCAAAACTGAGCAAAAGAGCTCATATTTTCTTGATAATTTCAAAAAAAGATCCATAATTTATTTGTGACTTGTAAGAATTGACCTCACATCAATCTGACACACAATGTAATTGGTATGACATAAATTGCGCGTTTTCAATATAAGTGTCATTTTAGTCTAAAACGCGATTCACATAGCCAAAACCGAGAAAATGAGCTCGGGTTATCTTGATACTTTAATACGATGACCTATAATTCATTTGTGATGTGTAAGAACCGACCGCACATCAATCTGACACACAACATGACCAATATAAAGTGCTTGTTTTCAATATAAGTGTCATTTTAGTCTAAAACACGATTCACATAACCGAGCAAATGAGCTTGAATTATCTTAATACTTTAGGACAATGATCCATAATTCATTTATGACATGTATGAATAGAGCACACGTTGATCTAATACATGTGACCAGTGGGACTCAAAGTGCGTGTTTTCACATTAAGAAAGTGTCATTTTACTCTAAAACAAGTGTCATGTAGCCAAAGATGAGAAAACGTGCTCGAATTGTCTTAATATTTTAGGAAAAAGATATATAATTCATTTGTAGCATATAGGAATTGACCGCACATTAATCTGACACATAATGTGGCTAGTATGACTCAAAGTGCATGTATTCACATTAAAAAAATCTCATTTAGCTATAAAACACGCATCACATAGCCAAAACTGAACAAATGAGCTCGAGTTGTCTTGATATTTTAGGTCAATGATCCATAATTCATTTGTGACATGTAGGAATTGACATCATATCAATCTGACACACAATGTGGCCAATGGGACTCAAAGTGCTTGTTTTCACATTAAAAATGTGTCATTTTAATCTAAAACATGAAGTTAAAAGCGAGCAAATGTGCTCGGATTATTTTGATACTTTAGATCAATGATCCATAATTCATTTTGGACGTGTCAAAATCAACCACACATCAATCTGACACACGATGTGCCTAATATGACTCAAAGTGTGTGTTTTCAAAATAAGTGTCATTTTAGTCTGAAACGTAATTCATATAGCCTAAACTGATCAAACAAGCTTGAATTGTCTTGATACTTTAGAAAAATGATCTATAATTCATTTGTGACGTTTAAGAATCGACTGCACGTCAATCTGACATATGATGTGTGTGGTATGACTCAAAATGATTGTTTCAATATAAATGACATTTTAGTCTAAAGCGTGAATCACATATCCAAAACCGGGAAAACGAGTTTGAATTGTCTTGATACCTTAGGACAAAGGCCCATAATTTATTTGTGACATTAGGAATCAACCACACATTAATCTGACACATAATGTGGACGGTATGACCCAAAGTGCATGTTTTCAATATAATAGTGTCATTTTAGTCTAAAATGTGATTCAGATTGCCAAAACTGAGCAAATGGGTTTGGATTGTCTTGATACTTTAGGAAAAAGATACATAATTCATTTGTGGCATGTAGGAATCGGTCGCACGTTAATCCAACACATGATATGGGTGGTATGAAAAGTGATTTTTTCAATATAAAAATGTCATTTTAGTCTAAAACACGTTTCACATAGCCAAAATCGAGTAAACAGACTCAGATTGTCTTGATACTTTAAGACAGCGATCCATAATTCATTTGTGACATGTAAGAATTGACCACACATCAATCTGACATACAATATGTCTAGTATGATTCAAGGTGCGTGTTTTCAATATAAGTGTCATTTTAGCCAAAACTGAGTAATGAGATCTGATTGTCTTGAATCTTTAGAACAACGAATACATAATTTGTTTGTGATGTATATGAATCGATCGCACATCAATATGACACGATGCAACCAATATGAATCAAAAATGCATGTTTCAAAATAAAAGTGTTATTTTATTAGTTTAAAAGATACGTCACGTTGCCAAAAACAAGCAAACAAGATTAGTTTGTTTTCAAATTTTAGGATAATGATCCATATTTAACAAAAGGAGTCTCAGGAAGCGTGAACAGAGACCCCCGACAGAAGGCATGAACCACGTCCACATCTGGTGTGCAAGTTGTAATAACTAATAATAAAATTAATGTAATTAATTATATCAATAACTAACAAGAAACAACTAATAAATATAATTAATTAATAATAATATATTTAATAATGTAATTAATAATTCATAATAAAAATATTAACAGTATAACTGATAATATCATTAATATATTCAGTAATTAATATTACAATTTAACAGGTGTAGATTATATAACATTACAATTATAATTTGTTTATATTTTTATGTATTATTACTAAAATAAACATTGATTTTATTTCCCTTTTGTACAAAGTTCGGTTGATCGTTGAAAAAAACCTGCTATAATAGTTTTGTTTCGGTATTGGGTTGTAATTTTTTTGATTAATTGTAAATATTACATCAATATGAATATTGTGTATGGAATTTTTTAATGTAAATTTTGAAATGAAATGATGGTGCAATGCAATATTTGTATTGCAATTGTGTTTAATTATAATATTTAACTTTTTTTCTATGCTTGCTAATTTATGGTTTTTCTGTTAAGGTTGGTGCATAATTGCAGGTCTGGAGCAGCTGGTATGAGATTTATGAGTGCTAATAAAATCCACATTTATCAACGTTTTTGTTGACACAATAAAGACCACAGTTTTTTTTGGGTGCTTAGATTATCGGCACTAAAAACAATGACCATTTTGAGTGTCAACTATGGACAAATCTACCCCCCCCCCTCCGGGGTCGGTTGTGGTGGCACGGGAGGGTGGGGGTTCAGGGTGCGATCACAGGGTAGAATCCCAGACCTGTTTATTTGTAGTTTTCTTGTAGTGTTGGTGTGCCGCACTTGCAATTGTACTGAATATAATATATAATATGGCTAAATCTGTAAAAGTGTGTACTATATTCCAACAACAAAACTTGTTGTACTGAATATAATTTATAATATGGCTAAATCTATAATAGTGTGTATTATATTCCAACAACAAAATCCTGTTGAAATTGACTGACATCAAATACTTGGTTGTGAAAGAGTCGAAGAGTGGACAAGTGTCTATAGAGCACATAGGTACAAACTCCATGATTGAGGCTCCTCTAACTAAAGGGCCGCCATCCAAGGTCTTTCATGAGCATATAGCTCAATATCGGTGTTGTATCACTTTCGAATATTTAGATTTAGTGGGAGTTTGTGTCCTTTTAAATAGACATTTGTTTATGGTTATTCAAATTATGGTTTTTGGATATATCAGTTATTAAGGTAAGAAGCTTCTTCAGAATGATTGGGCGTCAAGGGCAAGTGGGTGGTGGTCGAGTGGTGGGATTGTCTGTTGCCTGACTGGCTAGCCTAGGTTCAACACCAATGCCACTGGAGTCACCCGAGTAGAGTGGAATGTCTCGTTGGGGAGGGGTCAAATCCAAAGATCGAAGATGGAACGCCGATGAAGCGAAGACAGCTCTATTGGGCATCACAAAGACTGATTGGTTGCGACAACATGAGGAGTGAACGGAATTAGATACTCCATTAGTCCTAGCAGTAAACGATGAGTGTGAGCCCTTTAAATGATAACTAAAGTGGCATGATTGCTTGAAAATAGGCATGCTATCATCAAATAGCATGTGATTTTCATGCTACGCATCAATATTTATCAATGTCATTCGGTTATATCGATATATAAAATCATTGTTGGCTCCGACCACAATTGCATGTGACAAAATCCACCCACATCCCATGTTTATGACCGATGGATAAATATTCCAGGTTTGGCGACATATCCAATGGGGTGTAATGTGGTGGTGATATCATATTGAGTCAATTGTACTCATATCATACATGTACACCATTCCATGTGTGCACATACATACTTTGTTGATCATGATATAAGAACATATGGAACACACTAGCATGGTAATATCCATTGTACTCACGTCATACATGTACACCATTTCACATAAATGGATTTCAAATCACATATAAAACTCACAATTGTATGCATCATTTACATATGAATTGTTGACATAGATCACTTCATTGGCAATACATATTTACACATCAAGCATATCAGGAAATGCATGCAACATATTAATAAGTCAACATTAAATGACTATGAATATTAATTAAAAGGAAAATGCCATCAGAGAAGCTCACGGATCAAATTAAAAAGCTACAAAGGCGTTAAATGTAATCCAAGTTTGTTTTACTTAACCATTATTAAGCCACGCAACATAGGGACGGGATCTACCACCACCAGTGCGCGGATCCTCGATGAAGCTCACGGATGGGTACCGCCGCCGCCGTCCGCCCCTCCGCCGCCGCCGTCACCCGGACTGCTGCCCGACCCAGATCCGGAGCCGCGCCCCCGAGCCCCGCCGCTACCATACCCATACCCGAACCCCGATCCGGATCCGGACCCAGTGCCACCCCCGAAACCGTACCCGCTCGCGGATCCACTTGGAGAGTGGCCGGAGCCGGAGCCGTAACCCCAGCCGGAGGCCGGGCCCGAACCCCAGCCCCAAGCATAGTTCCACCCGTCTCCATGGCCGGAGCCGGAATCGCCGCCGCGGCCGGTGGCGCAGACGGCGGAAACGGAGCAGAGGAGGAGAATGAAGCGAAGCATAGCGGGGGCGGCGTTTTAGGGTTTGATGAGCGGTGCGTGCGGGAGTGTTAAATAGAGAGGGCGAGGGGCACCCGTGAATGAATTGGCAGCATCACCGCCCCCCACTCATGGCGTCCCCACCAATAAGAACAGCGCACTGATGTTTGTTACCTTATCGCCATGATCGTCAAAGAATGTGCATCGCTGTTGACTTTGTGAGCAGCGGCTCGGATGCCTCCAACAGATCCGTGAACGCATCTTTGGAATTTTGCTCATCACAGAAGAGGATATTCAAATTTCAACTGTAGAAATATCTGTATTAGGAGCGAAGAACATGGTGGGGGCGGCGCCCGCGCCAGTGCCTCAGGCTCAGGCCTGGACCGCTCAATTTCAGCACCGCTGTCCCCCTCTAACAAATTGGAGGAACACAAGCGTCCAAAAGGGGAAAATATCCTCTGATGCTGATATTGAAACGGGGGAGACCTGTTTGGGGCCACGGATTAAGATGAAACTGCCGACCTAGATAAGTTATATGATCATTAATAAAAATATATGTATTCTTTTATCTTCTTTTTTATTCGTTATTTTAGTTTTTCTCATTTCAAATTTGTTTTGTCAACACGTTATAAATACAAACGTTCAAAAAAAAAGGTATGTTTTTGTTTTTGTTTACAGTTCTAGTTATTTATTCTTTTTATCTTAATTTTACCGTCAAATTGGACGGTTTGTGTGGTTTATTTTAATTACTGTCATAAAGATCGGTTTGCCGGCTGGTCAGACGGTTTAAATTTATTTATTTTGCTCCGCCTGATTGAACGGTATAATTAATAAATCATTTCACACAGGTTTTAAACAAGCAATGCGATATATTAATTAATTTATTTCAAATCCACACATGAAAGATTTATTATCTGATTAGGGTGAGATATATATATATATATAGACACACACACAATCTGATTTTAATGTTTTCTAGTCATCATCATGTCGAATCTCACGACTCTTGAATCCACTGCTCTTGACATTACTCGAAATAATTACATGTCATGGACGATGGATATAGAAATGCAGCTCGAATCGATAGATCTCACAAAAACAATTAAAGAAAATAATTTACAAACCCTCCAAAATAAAGTAAACGCGATGATCTTCCTTAGAAGACATCTCGATGGGGTTTGGAATATGAATACCTTACAAAAAGAGATCCATGCAAGCTATGTAAGTGTTTGAAAGAGATGGATGGTCATAAAAAAAGGTTTCTCTTCCACTAACCTGTAATGAATGGAATGTTTTACACTTCCAAGTATTTAAAAGGGTCAATTATTACAATTATGTCATGTATATATAGAATTGTATCACAGATAAGTATTGTGGTATAGGGATTATAGATGATGATATGTTTGAAAAGACATATACGACATTTTATGAATCTCACACCACCCTACAACAACAATATCGCTTCGCGAGGGTATTTAAAATATTCAGATCTCATATCATCATTACTTTTAGCATAGAAGAACAATGAGTTTTTTTTATTAAAATCATCAGTCTCGTCCTACTAGTTCAACGATAGCATTTCCTGAAGCAAATGCTATATTTCATGAAAATAATCACGGAAAAAGTCGGGAACATGATTCTCGTGGTGGAAGTGGTTTTGGCGGCAGACACGGTCGATGACATGGTCGTAACCATGGGCCTGCTCAAAATGAATATCAGAATCAAATAAATATCGACTCAAACACTCTGAAGAATCCTGAAGAATCCTGAAGAATCTTGCTACAGGTGTGGTTCTAAGAGACATTGATCTTGAGTTTGCCGAACCCCAGAGTATCTTTGTAAGCTCTATAAAACATCTCTAGAAGCAAAGAAGAATGAACCCCACTTTGGTGAGAGATCCTATAAGGAAAAAGAAAAAGAGGTGAATTTTACTGAGAATCACAAGCCATCAAATGATGATTTCACTTACCTCAAAGCATATGATTTTACTTGTGAATTTGATGAGATGATAGTTGAAAATAATTCAGAAAAATTACAGTAGTTAGAATATATGCTATGTCATTTTGTTTTGTATGTTTTATATTTTAGATGTTGTATTATTTGAATTTCACAAGATGTTTCTTATAATATTATTCTCTTTACTTTGAAGCATTGAAATGGGTTGCTTAAATGTGACACATATTTGCGTACCGGATAATGGAACAACAAACACAATTCTTAAGAATAAAAAATATTGTTATGATCTTAAATCAATAAGACCAACTGTGAATACTATATCACATCCTGTAGATCTGATAGAAGGGACTGGTAAAGAGAGTTTTTCTTTACCCAATGAGACATAATTTTTTATAAAAGATGCACTGTTTTCCCCAAAGTTCAAAAGAAACTTGTTAAGTTTCAATGATATATATCAGCATGTGTATGATACTTAAACTATATCTGATAGAAATGAAAAGTACATGTGCATTACCATTAATAAATTTGGTAAGAGCTGTGTACTAGAAAAACTACCAAAATTATCATCTATATTGCATTATACATATATAAGTGCAATCGAAATACATATGGTAGTAAAGGATGGACCAAAAATCGTTAATTTGTGGCATGACCGATTAGGTCATCCTAGTTCAAGAATGATGTGAAAAATAATTGAAAGTTCTCATGGACATTCAGTAAAGGTCCAACAGATCTCTCTACTAAGGAAAATTCCATGCGAGACTTGTTCGCTTGGAAAGCTGATCGTGAGACAATCTCCAGCTAAAGTTAAAGACGAAATGTCAGACTTTCTTGAATGAATTCAACGGGATATATGTGGACCAATTCATCCATCGTGTTGTCCATTTAAATATTTTATGATATTAATTGATGCATCCAGTAGATGGTCACATGTATGTTTGCTCTTAACTCATAATGTTGTGTTTTCATGTTTTCTTTTGCAGATAATTAAATTGAGAGCACAATTCCCTAATCATTTCATCAAGAAAGTAAGACTCGATAATGCTGGAGAGTTTACCTCTCAAAATTTCAATGATTATCGCATGGCAACAAGGATTACTATGGAGCATCCAGTCACCCATGTGCATACACAAAACTGTTTAGCTGAATCACTGATAACACACCTCCAACTTATTGGTAGACCATTAATGATGAGAACAAAGTTGCTGAGATCTGTATGGGGTTATGCAATATTGCATGCATCGACATTAATTCACATCAGACCAATTGCATATCATGCACACTCTCTACTCCAATTGGCTTTTGGCCAAGAGCCTGACATCTCCCACTTAAGAATCTTTGGTTGTGCAATATATTTACCAATTACTCCCCCACAATGTACAAAGATGGGACCCCAAAAGAGGATGAGAATATATGCAGGATATGAATCCGCATCCTTCATCGGATATCTTGAACCACAAACCAATGATGTATTTACAACCTATTTTTCTAATTGACACTTTAATGAAGAAGTATTCCCACCATTAGGGAGAGAAAAGAAATAAAGGGAGGATATTTCCTGGTGTAACACCCACAGATTTCATAGTACGTTATCTCATTAAAGTAATTCAATAGCTTGCGCTACACGCAACACCTTGTTCGAACACACCATAAATTACCAAACTAGCCGTTCAAAAAGCGGTTATGAATAGTATCAACTGCATTTTGAATCTTATATACTCTATATAATTTTAACATCCATATTATGTGTTTCTTAGACATAATATAAGAACAAATTCATTTTTTCGGATAAAATAATTATTTTTCAAAAAATGAAATTTTACTGCCTTTTAACGACGAACATTTTTGAAAACCAATATTTGACACTTTTATATATTCAATTTAATGAAATTAAATTTTTCTTTAGAAGAGGGACATAAAATTTTAGTTTAGATAAATTTTTGGTACTTTTCTGATAACTTTCATATTTTGATGAACAGTGAAAAATACTATATTTTAATTGAAAATGACTTTTTTAATCGAAATAATTTATAGTGATAAATTATGCATTTGAATGGTTTGGAAGTATAATTAGATTATATTTTTATTATTTAATACAATGTAGGTCATTATAAGCAATTTCACATTTAAATTTGACATAAACACATGTCAGTCTTTTGATAGTTTTTACTTTTTAAAAACCCGCTTTTTGGTTTTGACAACGAGAATTAATTTTAAATTAATAAATGAAAATTCTATGTTTTGAATTTGGTAAAATATACTTCATTTTTGAATTCATAATATCAAAAGTAGATTAGGGTAAATTTTTGGTATTTTTCTGAAAACTTTCAATTTTTGATGAATAGTAAAAAATACTACGTTATTATATAAAACCGACTTTTTATTTAAATAATTAGTTATTTTATTTTAATTTATTTTAGGACAAAATATATACATAATACCTATATATGTTCAATGTAATTCATTGGTGTCATTTTATAATAAGTTTATATATATAAAATTTTATCGAACATTTTACCGTCTTTTACCCACATTCTAGGAGCATTTACAAATTTGCGTAAAACTTAACTTTACCGCTTTTGTGAGTTTAATTTTAAAAATCGGAGAGACACGGTTGACATCAGTAAGTAAAATTTGGTTCAATAAGATGAAAATAATTTTTGGTGAATAGTAACTTTTGACTTTTATTTACCATGCTTAAAAGTAAATAGGGTAATTAAGGGTAAAAATGATATTATAATTACCCTAACACATGTCCTAATTCTATTAAATAAGTGTAATCCTATCAAAAACAACCTTAGGAATAAAATATGACCCTCTTTGGTCCACTTGGATTAGATTAGGACATTTATTATTATTTTATTTAAAGAAGAGTTTAAAGTGTTAAATTCAAAGTTTAATAACTAAACCATTTTTAATATAGGGTTACACACAATATAAATTCGACTATAAATATTCATTATAAATCTAAAAAGATTTCCTACAAAATGGTTTTTTATTTATAATTTTTAGATATTAAATAATTTAATTTATTTATGACACAATGATGATGCAGTAATTACCTTAATAATGAAATATTAAAATAATTGGTATTATAAATATCCAAATAAATGTAAATTGAGACTTATGATAAATTAAACTAATTTTCTAGGTTAATATGACATGTTAGGGTTGGTTAAATAAATTTTATTCGAAGTTATAAAGTTTTTATGGCTTTCAAAAAAATCAAATACTAAATAATGACAAAATTAACATAATTGAGTTTTTAAAACAAATACTATATTATTAATTGATAAAATATTCTTAAAAATATAAGGCTCAACCAAAGGACTTAGATAAAGTTATATATATTAATAGTGAACCACATGGGGTTTTCTTGGGTTGTTATAGTAAGTTTATTAACCATATGATATAAAAATACAAAGAGACATGGTAAATGTCAAACTATTTAACTAAGAGTTAAATCTAAAATATAAGGTTAGTATGATGACCTAAACCTGTCTAAAACCTATTGGATGAGAGTTTTTTGACCCATCCCCACCTTAGCCTCTAAATAATTCATTTTGGAGCCATTAGAAACCGAAAATGATTTTATTATAAAATAATATTTCAAGCTTTTCCTAAAGTGACCCTCACCTCTCTTATAAAAGAGTACTTCCCCTTCTCTTAATTTCACATCTCCAAAGCCATTTGGTTCAGCCAACACCTACCCAAATATACTCACAACTTTCCTCCCTTCATCCTATAGGCCTTACTTTGGTTAGAAAGCCAACCTAATGAGCCATTTTGATCAAATCAAAAGGAAGAACTCGAAGAAGAGGTAAATATTTCACCACCTCTTTCAAGTTCTTTTCTTCTTCCACTTCCTCTTTCTTTGTTGTTTCCATTATAAAATAATAACTCCAGTATCTTCTATATACTATGATATTATTATAAAAATTGTAAACCCATATTTATCATTCTATCCATCCTATAAATGACAAAGTCACCATACGTGTATACGTACGACTTACCGTCTCCACGTCGTGGTGTAGTTTGTTATTCAAACACTTCATCATTTGGATGCATATAATAATGAGTATAACTGATATAAATAATAAATATAACATGTTAATGATTCTGTATATATGATATACCATCCAATTACATACAATTCCACCATCAATATAATGATATTGTCGGTCGTGCGTGCGTACAGATTACCGTCTTCACGAAGCGATGAGATTCATTCCCACGTTCACCATTCAACGATGATTATAAAAATATATATTATTAATAATTATGTAATATATGAAATAATAATTCTAATGGATATATATATGTATGTATGTATGTATGTATGTACTTATATATATCTTATTCACTTACTTTCGTTCAATACGATGTGAAAACGAAAACAACGTTTATGCATACGTACGACCTACCCTCTCCATAAACGGTGCCTTCCATTTCATATATCTATCTATTATAAATATTTATATTCTAAATATATATGATATATAAATCAATATTTATATTCTGGAAGTATTTAAATCATGATCTAAATGATACGATCAAGAATAACAAGTTAAAACACGTACGATAAAGAAAGCGATTATTACCCAAAATGTTAATTTAACATGGAAATAATTATTAAATGGGTAGTATAAAGTCATAAATGAATCATGTATGATATAATAAATTTGAATATGGTTTTGGTATAATTTAATAACATACTATGGTCATTATACATGAGGATAAACGTACCCTCGACCAAAGGAAAGTGCAAGGTAAGAGTTAATTTCACAATCTCATTATTATCCGAGGTTGTTTTTACGTAAGTATCTACTAGGAAATATTTACTATCCATGTCCATGTTTCATAAAAGAGTTTTCAAGGAGATTATTTTTAAGATACATTTTTACTAAAACATCATTTTAAATGTTTTAAAGATTTATTCTTCTAAACCTTTCTCATTAATGTAAATGTGTTCAAAATGGTTTTAAGGATTTATTTATATGGAAATGAATGTTTTAAAATGTTAATTCCTTTAAAAAGTTTCAAAGTGGTATGGGACACTTTTATTTCAAAATGTATTTAAATGTCTTCCTTTTTAAATTGCGTGACTTTAAATTTTTTCATGAAAAAGGGATATTTCTCTCAAAGAGTTTTATAAATCATTCTCATCTATGTCAACATCCTTTGATGGATTTTAAACTTGTTTGATGTTGATTTATTACGATACAAATCTTCCATATTGTATTGAAGGTTTTGTTATTTTTTTGACTATGGATGTGTTATTTTTATACCATTCATGGTTTATAGATAAATTATTGACATTTCATATGCTAGTTTTAATACGAATGTATATGTTATGTTTCAACCTTTTCATATGAGGAATGTATTGGACATAGTAAGTGACGGGTGGAGCCTTCTATAGCCCCTCTATGCATTGGTAGGTCTCATGAGACAATTAGACGTGGAATTGGCTGAGGCCTTTCCCAATTTGATATATGGTTTTGGATGAGGCCTTAATCATTTTTAGACATCTTGGCCGAGGCCTTGGAAAAATGTTTCAGAATGTATGACATTATACATTCTCTCATTATAAAAATAATATTGATGGTTCATGTGGTTATTCAACTAGTATAATACCCATTACTATGTTTTATTATGGCAGTATTTACTCAGCTCATATTCTTACCATAAAGTGTACATGATTATTATTTGTAAAGGCATGTGTTTTCAATTATTCACCATGCCTAATGTTTATGTTATCTTACATTGTATTTATTACCCTTACTGAGCGTTTGAGCTCACCCCTTTCTTATGTTTTATTTTCTCAGGATTCCAAGAAGTGTATTATGATTGATAAGCAGGGTTAAGCTAGGGGATTAATGGCGTTCTCAAAGGATCATTTACGTTGTGTTTTATTTTTCTATTGTGTAATGTAACGTTCATGTATGTAATATATTTTTCAAGAATTCTAAACTGATCGGTCCTTTGGGACTTGATTCCTTGTAATAATTCCGATGTATTAAAATAATGCACTGACTCTGGGTAACTGGGGTTGGGGCGTTATAGTTGGTATCAGAGGAAGTTTAGTACAAACCTTGGAAACTAGATTTAGATAAACTCTGATTAGGAAACATTATCCTAAGATAGACTTTGTGGATTAATATAGAAGAACATCCAAATTTTTTGGTAATTTAGATATTATGTGGGTTTTCCAAGCAATACATCCCTGTCTGGATACGAGCAGGTAGAGGCGGCTCTGGCACAGATGTACCTCGGAGTGAAAATTCCGACAAGGAGTTTCAGGCTTGACCTGGGGTATCTTGGCACACGACAACGGGCCTTGCTATACTCTTGGTTACGACACTCCCGAAGGATATGTTTAGGATAATTCACAATTTATTTACAAAACCATAATGAAGGATATATGAGTAAATATTCCAGCAAATAAACCACTTTTATGATTATGAGACTAGATATGTAAAATACCATGTAAATAATGAATATGAAATGTTCACATATATTAATATTTGTGAATAAAATGTTAATATTACTTTAAAGTTAATTCTATGTTCGATGGCGTACCTAATACGCAACAATGAGTTTCTTTGAAATCTTACGTTGCACACTAATAATATAATAATATTATTTTAAATGGTGGTTAACGCCTAGCCGTTGTAATGGAGGTAATGAACAGAATTAACTACAAAATGATTATATATGTTTGTTAAATATCTTTACATTTATCCAATAAATTTTAGAGGCTTAAAATGCGAATGAATCCAATTTTAAGCATAAATATTCTGATATTCTTTAAAATGTCGATTAGCTGCCTTTTGATGGCGAACCCTTTTTAAATCCACTTTTTGACAATTGTATATGTTATATTTGAAAAAATAAAATCCTTCTTTAGAATCGGGATATCAAAATTTACTTTGTGTAATTTTTTGTTATTTTTCTGATAAATTCCATTTTTTTATGAATAATGAAAAATGCAGTATTTGAATTCAAAACCTCCTTTTAATGTAATTTATTTATATGGTTAGATTATCTTTTTAATTGGTTTTAAAGTGTAAGTAGAATATATTTTTACCATTTAATTCAATGGTGGTCATTTTAATTAATTTCACTTTGAAATTGGACATAAACAAGTGTTAATCTTTTGATAGATATTGTTTCTTAAAAACACGCAATTTGTTTTGACAGCGGGAATTAATTATAAAATTAATTAATGAAACTTCTATGTTTCGAATTTGGTAAAATTGGTATCATTTTTGAATTTGGAATATCAAATTTACTTCAGATAAATTTTTGGTATTTTTCTGACAAATGTTCATTTTTAATTAATAGTGAAAAATACTGCATTTTACTTCAAAACTGCCTTTTCATCTAATTTAATTATATAGTTATATTATCCTTTTAATTTGTTTTAAAGTATAATTTAATTATGTTTTTATCACTTAATGCAATTTTATTCATTGGAAGTAATTTCACTTATCAATTGGAAGTAAAAACAAGTCAATCTTTTGATAAATTTTACATCTTAAAAAACCCATCTTTGGTTTTGACAACGAAAATTATTTTTAAATTAATTACTGAAATTTCTGTGTTTGGAATTTGGTAAAATGGATACCATATTTGGAATCAGAAGTTCCAAATTATGTAATTAAGACTCTTTTGTTTTTTGACATTATGAATAGTAACGACGACAATTATCTTTAATTATCATGATTAATTAGTAATCGGGTAGTTAAGGGTAATAAGATAATATCATAATAATATAAAATGGCCCCAAAATGTGTCCAAATCATCTTGGTTGTGTCATGAACGACCATGGGATGCATTGTGCAAACTTAGGGACCCCATGTAATCACTTTTGTGTGATAGTGACCTTTTATCATATTATTTTTAAAGAAAGGAAAATATAACCAAACTATGTAACACCTAAGTAAAACAATTTTAATTCTGTTTTCATAAATGATATCTCAGACTATAAATAGTCATTGGAAAGATAAAAATATTTCCTATATCATGATATTTTGTTTATAATTTTTAGACATTAAATAAATAAATTTATTTATGACACCATGATGATGCAGTGATTACCTTATTAATGAATGATTTAAATAAAATGAAAAGATAAGGTAAAATATAAGACTTAAACTTGTCGAAAACCTATTTAATGGGTGGATTTTGAACCCTTATCACCTTATCCTCAAAATATATCATTGTGGGACCTTTTAGATCCGAAAACCATTTTATAATAAAGTAACATTTTAAGACTTTCCAAAAGCAACCCTCCTCCCTTTATAAAAGGCCCCCACCTCTACCCCTTACCCACACCTCTCAAGCCCTTGGATCATCCAACCTATGATCATATTATCTCTCCACATCCCTCTCTCACTCCTAGAAGCTTAACTTTGGGTATAAGTCTTTCCAAGGAAGCCTTTGGCTCAAATCAAAAAAGAGTTACCCGATTTAGAGGTAATGCCTTCTCTCGAGTTTCTTTCTTTTATTTTCCTTCTTCACTCATGTAACACCCCAAGCTTCCACAGTACGTTTCCCTTCGAATAATGCAATAGTGTGTGTTGTACGCAACCTCGAGCTCTAACACACACCACAACTAATTAAACTAGCAGTTGTGAATAACAATACCAACTTTTTGAAATTTTATAAATTTTATTTATCAAAATGGACTTCATTTTTGGATTCGGAATATCAATATTAGCCTATGTTGAATTTTTGGTATTTTTCTGAGAACTTCTAATTTTTTATGAATAGTGAAAAATAATTAAAAACAAATTTTTTAAATCAAAATAATTTATAGTGATAAATTATTTAGTGGTTTAAAGTATAATTAGAATATATTTTTACCATTTTATCCAATGGTGGTCATTAGAATTAATTTAACATTGAAATTGGACATAAACAATTGCCAATCTTTTGATATAAATTGTTTCTTAAAAACACGCTATTTGTTGTGACAACAGAAATTAATTATAAAATTTATTAATGCAACTTATATGTTTGGAATTTTGTAAAATAGGCATCATTTTTGAATTCGGAATATCAATTATAGCTTAGGGTGAAATTTTGGCATTGTTCTGAAAAACTTCAATTTTTGATGAATAGTGAAACCACTAAGTGGTAGTTAAATAACTGATTTTTCGTTTAAATGAAATATTACCACTTCTGTGATTTGATTTTCAAAAATCCGACATACATGGTTGTCATTAAGAAGTAAAATGTGGTTCAATGAGATTAAAATAATTTTTGGTGAATAGTAACTTTTAAGTTCTTAATTGCGATTAGAGGTAATTAGTGTAGTTTAAGGTAAAAATAATATTTTAATAATATGAGATGAGCTTGACACATGTCCTACCCTCATTGGATGTTCCATGGCCGACCAAGACAATCCATGGGTCAACTTGGGGACCCCATGGAGCCACTTTAGTTAGAAAATGACATAAATACCTTTTATTTAATGTTAAAGTAAAAAATGACACAAACATGAAATGTTTTACTAAAACAATTTTTACATGGGGTTATACAAGTCATATTTTTGACTATAAATAGTCTTTAGAAATCTAAAAAGATTTCCTACATCATAGTGTTTTTTTTATAATTTTTAGACATTAAATAAATTAAATTATTTATGACATCATTATGATGCAGCGATGACCTCATTATTTAACGATTTTAATAAAATGAAAAGATAATGTACAATACAAGGCTTACACTTGTCCAAATACTATTGGATGGGTAGATTTTGAACCCTTATCACCTTATCCACGAATTATATATGTGTGGGATCTTTAGAATCTGAAAAGCATTGTATAATAATGTAACATTTCAATCTTTCCAAAAGAGCCCCTCCTCTCCTCTTATAAAAGGCCCCCACCTCTACCACCTTATTCACACTTTGAAGCCTTTTGGTTCGGCCAAAATCTGCCCAAATACTCTCCCAAATTCTCTAACTTCATCCTAGAAGCTTTACTTTAGTCAGAAAGCCATACTAAGCAGTCCTTTTGATCAAATCAAAAAAAAGAACCCGAAGAAGAGGTAACGTTTTCATCACCCTCTTTCAAGTTTCTTTCTTCTTCCACCCCCTCTTTGTTTATTATTTAAATTCTAAAATTATAACTCCAGTATATTCTATATACTGTGATGTTATTATAAATATGGAACAACCATATTCAGTATTCTACCCATCATTTGAATGACATGTCACCATACGTGCGTACGTACGGCTTACCGTCTCCACGTCGTGGTGTAATTGTTATTCAATATATTATTATTTAGATGGGTATAATAATGATATGTAATTTATGTAAATAATAAATATAACATGATAATGATTCTGTATATATGATATACTATCCAATTATATATTATTTTAATATCAAAATAATGATACTGTCGCTCGTGCGTACGTACGGACTACCGTCTCCACGAACGCGATGAGATTCATTCTCCGTCGTATCCATTAAAGTATAATTATCATTTGATGATCTAAAAATAATGTTTAAGGACATTATATCATTCTGGATATGAATAAGATACAACCTATCCATGAAAACACGACTTACGAAAACGAGTAAGTTAACACCCGAAACAACGATAAATCTAAGATATTGTTAACAAAGCAATGTTAAAAGATCATATATGATATCATATGAATGTATATGATTCTTGTATAATTTAATAACAATTATTTCACCATTATACAGGAGGTTAACCTACCCCAACCAAGGAAAAGTACAAGGTAAGGGTTTACTTCACAACCTCTTCATTATCCAAGGTTGTTTATACATAATTATCTACTGGGACCTCGTTATCATCCACATCCATGTTTCTTAAAAATGTATTTCAAAACATTTTTACTATTAAATGGAAAATGGGTTAAAGTCATTTATACCCTTATACGTTTTTGAAAGAAATATTACCGTCGTTTTCCAAACAATGTACTTTTTGACCTTTTTGACAAATTTAAGGTAAGAATGTTTTTTTAACTTATACGGCGGGTGCGGCTATTTTCTGCCATTATAACTTCATCGAAGCTTCCATAACAAGATTATAAGAATATTTTCAAAGTAAATGTATTATTTTATAATTATGGGACTTTTAAATGATTTCAAAAAGGAGAGATATTTCTCTCAAATAGCTTTGATTTCATCCATGTCAACATCCTTTGATGGGTTTTAAGTTTAATTGAAATTGATTTATGATACAAAACTTCCATTGAACATTTTGTGAAATATTTGACTGTGGATGTGTTATTTTTATACCATCCATAGTTTATGGAGAAATTGTTGACATTTCGTATTCTAGTTTTAATACGAATATTTATGTTATGTTTAAACCCATTCATATGAGAAATGTATTGGACTTAATAAGTGACGGGTGGAGCCCACTATAGCTCCTCAATGCATCGGTAGGTCTCATGAGACAACTAGACGTGGAATTGGCCGAGGCCCTTTCCCAATTTGAATTATGGTTTTGGCTGAGGCCTTAATCATTTTAGACGTCTTGGCCGAGGCCTTGACAAAATGTTTCAGAATGTCTGGCATTATACATTCCCTCATTATGAAAGTGGTTATTGATATTTCATGTGATTATTCGTCTAGTAGAATATCCATGTGAGTAAGTAATGGCATTATTTTATTTTACTTTTTCCATATTATGCTGAAGTTCAAGTTCAATAAAAATTTGTTTTAGTTATACATTGCCTTAAATGCTTATGTTTTCTTATGAAAGTTTCCGCTATATTGTTATCCTTACGGAGCATTTGAGCTCACCCCTTTCAATGTTTTATTTTTCCCAGGATGTGAAGAAGTGTATTATGACTGACTTGCAAGAATAGTCAGTGAGGATATGAGTGTGGACTAGGGAGACCATGTTATTGTAGTTTTCATTTTTATTATGTAATGTAAGATTTATGAATGTATCTAGTGTTTCCAAGGCTACTAAACTAATCGGTCTTTCGAGACTTGATCTTTTGTGATCATGCCAATGTTACGAAGTAATGCACCGACTCTGGGTAGCTGGGGTAGGGGCGTTACAACTCACCACTATTTTCTTATTATTTGATCCCATAATAACAACAGTATCCTCAATATACTATGATTTTTTTATGATAAGGATTTTACCTACACTTACACACACCTCCGTCTAATGGTTAAATAACATACTGTTTCCGTGGATGGCGAATTACTGCCTCACGAAACGATGATTGTTCAATATTCTTCTACCACCTCTAATGGTGGCAATTATAATGGAAATATATTTATATATGATATATATTATATTTATTACCTCTATATTCTTATGTATTTTATATTTAAAACATACCTTTATGCTTTGCATGTTGTGCAAATGCGATAATTTCATATGAGGAAGTGTGAATAACCACCCCCTCAAGTGATGTGACTCGTTCATGCCAAACATGGAATTTATAAAGAATGTAATTTATGAACTTATGTAACATATATAACATATATATTATATTGTAATTATAATATAACTATGTATCATTATGTTTTCATTCCATTAAAGTATGAAATAGAAATGAAAGTAGCGTTCATGCGTACGTACGACTTACCGTCTCCATGAACGGTGCATTTAATTTCTTATCTCTAAATGTTATGTACTATTATAAGTAAATATATATAATGGATATATATGATATATATTACCTATAAATGATGAATATCATTCTATATTTAATGAAATTTGGACCACATGAACATCATGTAATTATAAGAAGTCATTTTTTTGACTAAAGTTCCGAACATCGACAAAATGTCCATTATGAACTCAAAAAATTAAATAATTGTTATAGAAAGGTAATAAGTTATATAAAAGGAATAATAAACTTGAAAAATATTCTTAATTAATTATAAATTAATTTAAGTTTATCATTTAGGAAGAACAAGGAACATACAAGCGAGTCAAGTCGGACACGAGGTAAGGGGATTTCTTATCTCACTTTTAATTTTGTGAGATTTCCATTGTTCGCCAATTATTTATTACATGTGGTGTATTGTGTACTGAAATTTGATATATATTATCACAATTTTATTTATATTCATGGTATTCTGTGATTAATTTGGTTCTTATTATCTTTTGGTCATACGACTTGATTGATTACAACGAGGTAAGAGGTTTTTATCTCACTTTTTATTCCTGTGAGATTCATGCTATATTTGCCACTATCTCCTTTGAGTGGTGTATTTACTGCCCATTATTCTACTATTTGAGTAATATACACCCATTTATGGGTATTTACATCAACATTGTATGGTCCTTATTTCATGGGGTGTATATTTTGTTGGTTTCCAAATCAGTAAGGAAACCTTTCACCCTCTTCTTTTTAAAAGACTTATTTTGGTTAGGTCTTTTAATTTACATCTTCTTATGTTGGGATATATTCTTATATATCCTTATTGCTGTAAATTTTATTTCCAAGTGATGAGATACCCTTTTTATCTCTCATCAACTCATTTTCTGAATTTTAAAGTGACGCAGTTAGGCTGTCGAATTTCTGTAAGGGAACTTCTTAACCCAATTTCAATTCTTTGTTTTAAACCTCTACTTATTGATTATGTCATGCTATGAATATGTGTGGATGACCTATGATTGTTTTAAACTTAATATCCACTTATATTGAGTGTATTTATATTTGTCACACATAATTATGTAATTGATTTATCCTTAATCTAAGGATACTGTCTTTGTACAAGACTTCGTCTCAATATCCTTTTGTTGCGGCATAATTAAATTTATATAAGACCTTATTTTATTAGTTTTATAATAAAACCTTTTGACTTTTAATTTCATTCAAAAGGAATATTTTTACATGAAGCATTTTACTAAACGACAAAAGGAATGTTTTGTCTTATGTATACGACGACAATGACTTCTCCGCCGTCGTGGCCATTATTTGAGTTTCAGATTCCTCTACAAGCCATAACTTTTTTTAAATGAAAAATAAATACCATGTTTTAATTTTCTTTTATTTTGGTATTGAAAATGGTTCTGATAATTTTTTGATTATATCAATGTGTTGTATTGATATATAGTGATTGAAGTGTAGAAATGTTATATTTCCTTTATGCATGTTTTATGTGATACGATTATGTTATGGTTCTTGGGCATTGTTTATGAAGTCGGGTGGTTCTGTGATAAACTAAGGGCGGATGAGCCTGAGATAGCTCTCCAATGCATTGGGTAACGTGAAGGAGTTAAAATCTAAGGTTTCTCTATAGAGATTTAGGGAATATACTACTATGGGTTTGCCAAATGTAACCATGAGGGTTACTCCCTATGTAAGAATGTTATGAATGCCTCAAGTTACCTTTATGTCTTATGATTTCTACGAGTTATTCATAAATCTTATGATTTCATGAGGTATGTTAAAAAGCTTATGTTATGTATATATTGATGATATAATGTTTTCTTTCTTTGTGTATCCCTTACTGAGCTTTTTATGCTCATCCCAAGCTTTTGAAATGTTTTCCACAGGACTTAAAGATGAATAGGGTCAAGGATGGGATCAAGGAAATGTCATGCTATCTAAAACATGGAACTAGACATGAATCTTTTGTTCAAGAGTTTTTATTTTGTGAAAAAATGGAAACCGAGTAGATGTGTCTACTTTGTAATCATTGGGATGTAATAGTTATGTCCTAATTCTCTAAAACTCTAAACCTGAAAAGATCCTCAATGTGAATTATTCATTTAATTCAAGATTATGTAATGTTTTAAGGCTGGGTTCTTATAGTTGGTATCATAGGGAGGTTTAGATAACTTTAGAGGTTAGGGTATTCTTTAAGCACAAGTGACATTACCATAATGGTTAGGATTTTAGAAAGAGTCATAGTTATAAAGTGAACGAGTTTAAGATAGAATGAATAAGTATATCTTAGTATTTACCCTCCTCATAAGATATTATATGATGATTTTACTGATATACTCACACAAACCTTTTTGGTTTTAGTAAATGTCTGGATCTAGTAGGCACCAAAGTAACAATAGATGTGAAGAAAACTGTGACGATTTTCTAGACGAGCAACTGAATGATATGGGAGCTGCAATGAGAACTCTTGTGGTTATTCTCAAAAAACTATCTGGAGTCATTATTGACCACCTGAACCTTAGTGATTTTTATAAGGCATAATATATGCGATAAAAAAATCCCTACGGAAGTTCAGGTAATAATCATAAAGGAAAGTATGTTCAAAAACCTATGTGTCAAATATGTGGAAAGAAACACATAGGAAAATGTTTCAAAGGGACAGAAAGATGCTATAGATGTGGAAATGAAGTTCATAAAGCAAGAACCTTCCATGGAAAAAGGAAGCATCAAGTTGACTCTAGGAAAGGGAAAGAAGTTCTTTCTGAAGGATCAATTGAATGTTTTAAATGTGGTGTGCATGGTCATTATGCAAACAAATGTCCTACGAAGAAGTTTTAGGAATGGGATTACCAGTATCGTAGAAATATTCATTTACCAATACCTAATGCCATTCCGATTGAGGATGAAGAAACTGACAATGACCAATGAAAGGTATATATTATTTCTTAACATATGTTTTCCTATTATTGAAATCTTAGGATATGATTCATGATTTTGTTTTTAGGAAAGAATTATTTCAGAATAAGTTGTAAAGGAATGGTTAATGGATCAAGAATAATGTTGAATGAGTAAGAAGTCAAAATATAAGGGATTCAAGAGTTATGGTATATTTTAGGATGGTGAAATTCTTAAAAGTATTAAGGCTCTTTTGATGATGGGATTACATTAGAAGAATTTTTATAGTATGTGTAACCCTGGTGTTTGATATATGAAAATTTTATTTGAGGAATAATTATCTTTTCTTTTGTGGATATAGTAATAAAGAACCATTTGGGTTTATATGATCCTTGAATTTGAGGCAATTACCGGTTAATAAATTTTGGGATGAAAAATGAAAGTTATTAGATAACCTTTGTGGTTAAAATATGTTATGGTTATTTTTGATGAATTTATCTCTTTTTGGTAATGTTATAAAATTATGTAGTTTTTGAAAAAGGACAACATGTGGACCGTGTGACAACTCGTCACGTTGGACGAAGCTGCAGGAATCGAACCCATAACCAAAGTGCGACTGGTATTTATCACCTACCACTGGACTACGTAAAGTCCCTGGTCAGTATGACTTATTCTTTTTAGTTAGATGATTTTATGAATCAATAATAAGTTGATTTTAGGTTATCTATGGAAATTATTAACTTATCATGGAGGATATATGATTAGGTTAATTACTTTTCAATATGATACTTTAAGAGTAACTGATGTTATTTGGAGATAAATGTTAATATTTACCTTAGAAGACTATGTGATTAAATCCTTCAGAGATTTGGTTTTCAATCTTGGTTTGGTTTACTTTGAATAATTTTATGGATATCTATTTATTGAATGGTATTTGTTGAACTTTGGGTATTGTTTGAAAATTTTTGGAGATTAAGAGTAGTATTTATTTTTATAAAGGATTATCCTTTTGGGGATTATCTGATCTTGTACTAACAATTTTGGTTTTGGTTAAGGTCTAAAGACATGGGAAATATATATTTCTCCTTTTGTGTATTATGTGATTCTCTAGAAGATGATTATTGTGCTTTTGATGTGACCAAGTTCTCATCATTTGGAGAAAAGATTAGTTTTGGTAGAAACTTATTAAAGGATGAAACTCTACTTGAAGGTATGTATATTTACTTATGTTTTTATTCTATGTAGTAAATTAATTCCTCAAAATTATGAAAAGGAATGTAAAACAAAAACGTTGTTAGTTTACGTTTCCTACTGGGTAATCAAAGATTGTTTACACACATCATAATTTTTTGATTTTCTTGTGGTTAACTTTCCCCTAATCATGTTTTATATTACTCTCCATTAGAACCTAACCCTTTGTTTTCTCCTCCATATCCATGTTTTCATGGAATCCTAGTATGGGTTATTTCAGGTGACCATTGTACTTCTTTTTCTTTCTTTTAAAGTGATAATTTTATTTACTCCTTTTCCGATGTGGGGATTTCAATAAAGTTTCTGAGCCCAATTTTAAAATTGCGAGGACGCAATTCCCCAAAGGGGGGAAGGATGTAACATCCCAGGTAAATAATGAATATGAAATTTTCATATAGATTAATATTTTTGAATAAAATGTTAATATTACTTTAAAGGGAATGCTATGTTCGATGGTGTACCCAATACGCAACAATGAGTTTCTTTGAAATCTTACGTTGCACACTACTAATATAATAATATTATTTTAAATGGTAGTTAATGCCTAGACATTGTAATGGAAATAATGAACATAACTAACTACAAAATTATTATATATGTTTGTTAAATATTTTTACATTTATCCAATAAATGTTAGAGGCTTAAAATGCGAATGAATCCAATTTTAAGCATAAATATTCTAATATTTTTTAAAAGGTTGATTAACCGCCTTTTGATGGAGAACCCTTTTTAAATCCACTTTTTGACAATTTTATATGTTATATTTGAAAAAATAAAATCCTTCTTTAGAGTCGGGACATCAAAATTTACTTTGTGTAAATTTTTGTTATTTTTCCGATAAAGTTCATTTTTTTATGAATAGTGAAAAATGATGTATTTTAATTCAAAACCTCCTTTTAATGTAATTTATTTATATGGTTATATTATCTTTTTAATTGATTTTAAAGTTTAATTAGAATATATTTTTATCATTTAATTCAATTGTGGTCATTGGAATTAATTTCACTTTGAAATTGGACATAAACAAGTGTCAATCTTTTGATAGATATTGTTTCTTAAAAACACGCTATTTGTTTTCACAGCGGGAATTAATTATAAAATTAATTAATGAAAATTATATGTTTTTAATTTGGTAAAATGGACATCATTTTTAAATTTGGAATATCAAATTTACTTTGGATAAATTTTTGGTATTTTTCTGATAAATGTTCATTTTTAATGAATATGGAAAAATACCGCATTTTACTTCAAAACTGCTTTTTCATCTAATTTAATTATATAATTAGATTATCCTTTTAATTTGTTTTAAAGTGTAATTAAATTATGTTTTTATAACTTAATGCAATTTTTTTCATTGGAAGTAATTTCACTTATCAATTGGATGTAAAAACAAGTCAATCCTTTGATAACTTTTACATCTTAAAAAACCCGTCTTTGGTTTTGACAACGAGAATTATTTTTAAATTAATTACTGCAATTTCTGTGTTTGGAATTTGGTAAAATGGATTCCATATTTTGAATCAAATTTTCAAAATTATTTAATTAAGACTCTTTTGTTTTTGGACATTATGAATAGTAATGACGACAATTATCTTTAATTATCATGATTAATTAGTAATCAGGTAGTTAAGGGTAATAAGATAATATCATAATAATATAAAATGACCCCAACATGTGTCCAAATCCTCTTGGTTGTGTCATGAAAGACCATGGGATGCCTTGTGCCAACTTAGGGACCCCATGGAATCACTTTTGTGTGATAGTGACCTTTTATCATATTATTTTTAATGAAAGGAAAATATAACCAAACTATGTAACACCTAAGTAAAAAAAATTTAATTATGTTTACATAAATGATATCTCAGACTATAAATAGTCATTGTAAAGTTAAAAATATTTCCTACATCATGGTATTTTTTTTTATAATTTTTAGACATTAAATAAATAAATATATTTATGACACCATGATGATGAAGTGATTACCTTATTAATGAATGATTTAAATAAAATGAAAAGATAAGGTAAAATATAAGACTTAAACTTGTCTAAAACTTATTGGATGGGTGGATTTTAAACCCTTATCACCTTATCCTCAAAATATATAATTGAGGGACCTTTAAAATATGAAAACAATTTTATAATAAAGTAACATTTTAAGACTTTCCAAAAGTAACCCTTCTCCCTCTTATAAAAGACCCCCACCTATACCCCTTACCCACACCTCTCAAGCCCTTGGATCATCCAAACTCTGCTCATATTATCTCTCCACATCCCTATCTCACTCCTAGAAGCCTCACTTTGGGCATAAGTCTTTCCAAGTAAGCCTTTGACTCAAATAAAAGAGTTACCCGATTTAGAGGTAATGTATTCTCTCGAGTTTCTTTATTTTATTTTCCTTCTTCACTCACCACTATATTCTTATTATTTGATACCATAATAACACTATTATCCTCAATATACTAGGATGTTTTTATGATAAGTATTCTACCTACACTTACACACACCTCCGTCTAATGGTTAAAGAACATACTGTTTCTGTGGATGGCGAATTACTACCTCACGAAACGATGATTATTTAACATTCTCCTACCACCTATCATGGTGTCCATTATAATGTAAGTATATTTATATATGATATATACTATATTTATATCCTCTATATGCTTCTGTATTTTATATTTAAAACACACCTTTATGCTTTTCATGTTGTGAAAATGTGATAATTTCATTTGAGGAAGTGTGGAAAACCGCCCCCTCAAGTGATGTGGCTCGTTCATGCCAAACATGGAATTTATAAAGAATGTAATTTATGAACTTATGTAACATATATAACATATATATTATAATATAATTATAATATACCTATGTATCATTATGTTTTCATTCCATTAAAGTATGAAATAGAAATGAAAGTAGCGTTCATGCGTACGTACGACTTACCGTCTCCATGAACGGTGCATTTCATTTATTATCTCCAAATGTTATGTACTATTATAAATACATATATATATAATGGATATATATGATATATATTACATATAAATTATGAATATCATTCTGGATTTAATGAAATTTTGACCACATGAACATCATGTAATTATAAGAAGTCCTTTTTTTGACTTAAGTTCTAAACATCGACAAAATGTCCATTATGAACTCAAACAATTAAATAATTGTTATAGAAAGGTAATAAGTGATATAAAGGTAATAAAAAACTTGAAAAATATTCTTAATCAAGTAGAAATTAATTTAAGTTTATCATTCTGGAAGAATAAGGAACATACAAGCGAGTCAAGTCGGACACGAGGTAAGGGGATTTCTTATCTCACTTTTAATTCCGTGAGATTTCCATTGTTCGCCAATTATTTATTGCATGTGGTGTATTGTGTACTTAAATTTGATATATATTATCAGGATTATATTTATATTCATGGTATTCTGTGATTCATTTGGTTCTTATTATCTTTTGGTCATACGACTTGATTGATTACAACGAGGTAAGGGGTTTTTATCTCACTTTTTATTCCCAAGAGATTCATGCTATATTTTCCACTATCTACTTTGAGTGGTGTATTTACTTCCCATTATTATACTCTTTGAGTAATATACATCCATTTATTTTTATTTACATCAACATTGTATGGTCCTTCTTTCATGGGGTGTATGTTTCGTAGGTTACTAAATCGGTAAGGGAACCTTTCACCCTCTTCTTTTTAAAAGACTTCTTTTGGCTAGGTCTTTTAATTTACATATTCTTATGTTGTGATATGTTCTTATATATCCTTATTGATTTAAATTTTATGTCCAAGTGATGAGATACCCTTTTTATCTCTCATAAACTCATTTTATGAATTTTAAAGTGACGCCGTTAGGTTGTCGAATTTCTGTAAGGGAACTTCTTAAACCAATTTCAATTCTTTGGGTTAAAACTCTACTTCTTGATTATGTCGTGCTATGAATATGTGTGGATGACCTTTTATTGTTTTATACTTAATATCCACTTATATTGAGGGTATTTATATTTGTCACACATAATTATGTAATTGATTTATCCTTAATCTAAGGATACCGTCTTTGTATGGGACTTCGTCTCAATCTCCTTTCGTTGAGGCATACTTCAATTTATATACGACCTTCTTTTATTAGTTGTATAATAAAACATTTTGACTTTTAATTTCATTCAAAAGTAATCTTTTTACATGAAGTGTTTTACTAAACAAAAAAAGGAATGTTTTGTCTTACGTATGCGATGACAACGACTTCTCCGCCGTCGTGACCATTATTTGAGTTTCGGCTTCCTCTACAAGCCATAACTTTTTTTAAATGAAAAATAAATACCATGTTTTACTTTTCTTTTATTTTGGTATTGAAAATGGTTCTGATAATGTTTTGATTATATCAATGTGTTGTATTGATACCTAGGGATTGAAATGTGGAAATGTTATGTTTTCTTTATGCATGTTTTATGTGATACAATTATGTTATGGTTCTTGGACATTGTTTATGAATTCGGGTGGTTTCGTGATAAACTAAGGGTGGGTGAGCCTGAGATATCTCTCCAATGCATTGGGTAAGGTGAAGGAGTTAAACTCTAAGGTTTCTCCGAAGATATTTAGGGAATATACTGCGATGGGTATTCCAAACGTAACCATGAGGGTTACTCCCTACGTAAGAATGTTATGAATGCCTCAAGTTACCTTTATGTCTTATGATTTCTATGAGTTATTCATAAATCTTATAATTTCATGAGGTATGTTAAAAATATTATGTTATGTATATATTGATGATATAATGTTTTCTTTCTTTTTTTATCCCTTACTGAGCTTTTTATGCTCATCCCAAGTTTTTGAAATATTTTCCACATGACTTAAAAATGAATAGGGTCAAGGATGAGATTAAGGAAATGTCATGCTGTCTAAAACATGGAATTAGACATGACTCTTTTGTTCATGAGTTTTTATTTTGTGAAAAAAATGGAAACTGAGTAGATGTGTCTACTTTGTAATCATTGAGATATAATAGTTATGTCCTAATTATCTAAAACTCTAAACCTGAAAATATCCTCAATGTGAATTATTCATTTAATTTAAGATTATGTAATGTTTTAAGGCCATTTCCTTATAAGATATGTGAAAATATTCAATTAATGTTGAGAATTTTTCTAGTTTTTGTATTATACAGTATGATATGATCTAACCTAGTGTGTGTCGTCATTTAGAAATGGTGCCTAGTAGAAGGAATGAAAACTCCAACCATACGCATGATCCAAAGAGTAAGAAGGATCATATCTTTCATGGTATTAATCCAACATTTAAAAGGGAAATAGTCTCCCATGTATTCTCACTATATGAAGAAATATTATTATGTGTTAATAAAATAAGTGAATAATTCTCTATGTCCTATGGTTTTGAAGGGAAGAAATAGAAGAAAAGGATGGAAGAAAGAAAGATGGATAAAGGAAATAAGGGAAAGAAGGATTTTCCCATATATGATAACTGCGGAAAGAATCACTTTGGTAAATTCTTGAAGGGAATGAGAGTTTGTTATAAGTGTGGAGAAAAAGGATACCAATTACATGATTTAAAGGGTAAGAAAAAGGTTTCAAATGTACAATTCTTCATCTGCAAGGAGTTGGGACACTACGCGAATCAATGTCTAAATAATTAGAGTATACCACAAATGATGCTATTGGATAATAATCAAGTTATGATATTACCACAGATAAAGAGTAATGACAAGTGTTCTTATGTTGATATTAAAGTATTGTGTTATTTGAGTATTGTATTAATGACGTACATTTTATAATAATTATAGAGTATACAAGGATTGTACTGCATTACTATTTCATTAAGGATTTGAGATTGTATGGTACCAAGTAAAGTGACACAGTTTCAGGTTATTTTTTTTGGAAAATACATGGTTTAAGGAAAGGTAAACCATAATATGGTCATGATACTAAGGTAGTGATTTTGAAATAAAATATGGTTGATTTGGATAAATTATATTGGATATTCTTGACTACCTTGGAACTGATTAATGGTTTGTTTATTCCATCATTGTTGGAATATTCAAAAATTTTGGATATAAGGAATATATCTAGTATTCTATAAGGAATAAGGGAGAATGAATGTAATCAATAAGGTTTTATGGTAATTCAGGGTGTTATCATGTTTTAAAAGAATACATGTTGAAGGTATTCATATGTTATTATGTGGTAAAAGAGATCTTCATTTTGTTTACCTTCCTTATAAATTTTGGATTGTGAGTTTGGACAGAAGTATTTTGGATAAGTCTAAAGGTTGGAATAGATTAATTTTGACGTTGGATACTATTATTAAGGTTAAAGAATTTCTTAAGATTATTTTTGGATTATTATAAAAAGGACAACTCGGAGGTTGGGTGACAACCTGTTGTGTCCAGTAAGGGCGAGAGACTTGAACCCGCAACCGAAGGGTGACAAGGGTGGATCACCTACCACTGGCCTACATGATGTCCTAGTTTGTATAATGTAGTTTTTTTAAATAGTCTAACAAATGAATTATAAGTTCACTAATTTTGGAACCCTATATGATTAGGATAAATGGAATATTTTTGAATTCTATTATCTTTTTGAGTGAAAGACGAGTTTGTGGTAGGAATTAGTTGAAGGACGATACTCTACTTGTCAAGTATATTTTTTTCCTTTTATTATATGAATAAATTAATTCTTAAACTTTAGGGAAGGTATCTTAAAATAAAAAATGTGTTATCCTAATACCTTATGTTCTTTTGAACCGATGATATTTTAAATCATCATAGATTGATGGCTTTGAGAACCTCAATTTTAACCTTGTTTGTGATTGATGACCTCAATAAATCCCTATAAATATTTACATTTTCCCTCCAATTATGTGTCTCTAATTTCCACAAATGTTCTCCTAATCGAGATCATAATTTGGTGGTGACCTTTTCATTTCCCTTTCCCACTTATTAAGACTAAATTTTATTAACCCAATTTCCGATGTGGGTTTTCTACAAAGGTATTTTTCTATTTTTAACCTTTTATTGTCGAAGAACAATTTCAAATTTCAAGGACACAATTTATTGAAAGAGGGGAGAATGTAACACCCCAAGATTTCATACTACGTTATCTCATTAAAGTAATTCAATAGCTTGCGCTACACGCAACACCGAGTTCGAGCACACCACGACATACCAAACTAGTCGTTCAAAAAGCGGTTATGAATAATATTAACTACATTTTGAATCTTATATACTATATATAATTTTAACATCCATATTATGTGTTTTTTAGACATAATATAAGAACAAATTCATTTTTTCGGATAAAATAAGTATTTAAAAAAAAATGCAATTTTACCACTTTTTAATGGCGAACCTTTTTTAAAACCAAAATTTGACACTTTTATATATTCAATTTAATGAAATTAAATTTTTCCTTAGAAGAGGGACATAAAATTTTAGTTTACATAAATTTTTGGTACTTTTCTGATAACTTTCATATTTTGATGAATAGTGAAAAATACTATGTTTTAATTGAAAACAACCTTTTTAATCAAAAAAATTTATATTGATAAATTATGTATTTGAGTGGTTTGGAAGTATAATTAGATTATATTTTATCATTTAATACAATGTAGGTCATTATAAGTAATTTCACATTTAAATTTGACATAAACACATGTCAATCTTTTGATAGTTTTTACTATTCATCAAAATATGAAATTCAACTCATAGAAGCGGTAAAATTAACACATTTTAATTATTGATTTCAACCGTGTCTCTCATATTTTTGAAATTCAACTCACAGAAGCGGTAAAATTAAGTTTTATACAAATTTGTAAATTCTCCTAGAAGGTGGGTAAAAGACGGTAAAATGTTCGATAAAATTATATATATATAAACTTATTATAAAATGACTCCAATGAATTATGTTGAACATATATAGGTATTATGTATCTATTTTTACCTAAAATAAATTAAAATAAAATAACTAATCATTTACCACGGTTAAAAGTAAATAGGGTAATTAAGGGTAAAAATGATATTATAATTACCCTAACACATATACTAATTCTATTGGATAAGTGTAATTAGATAAAAAAACCTTAGGAATAAAAAATTATCCTCTTTTGTCCACTTGGATTAGATTATGACATTTATTATTATTTTATTTAAAGAAAAGTTAAAAGTGTTAAATTCAAAGTTTAATAAATAAACCAATTTTAATATAGAGTTACACACAATATAAATTAGACTATAAATATTCATTAGAAATATAAAAATATTTCCTACATAATGTTATTTTATTTATAATTTTTAGATATTAAATAATTTAATTTATTTATGACACAATGATGATGTAGTAATTACCTTAATAATAAAATATTAAAATAATTGATATTATAAATATCCAAATACATGTAAATTGAGACTTATGACAAATTACACTAATTTTCTAGGTTAATATGACATTTTAGGATTGGTTAAATAAATTTTATTCGAAGGGATAAAGTTTTTATGGCTTTCAAAAAAATCAAATACTAAATAGTGTCAAAATTGACATAATTGAGTTTTTAAAACAAATACTATATTATTAATTGATATAATATTCCTAAAAATATAAGGTTCGGCCAAAGGAATTAGATAAGGTTATATATATTAATAATGAACCACATGGGGTTCAATTGGCTTGTAATAGTAAGTTTATTAACCATATGATATAAAAATACAAAGAGACATGGTAAATGTAAAACTATTTAACTAAGAGTTAAATCTAAATGATAAGGTTAGTATGATGAAATAAACTTGTCTAAAACCTATTTAATGAGAGGTTTTCAACCCATCTTCACCTTAGCCTCTAAATAATTTATTTTTGAGCCATTAGAAACCGAAAATAATTTTATTATAAAATAATATTTCAAGCTTTTCCTAAAGTGACCCTCACCTCTCTTATAAAAGAGTACTCCCCCTTCTCTTAATTTCACACCTCCAAAGCCATTTGGATCGGCCAAACCCTGCCCAAATATACTACCAAATTTTCTCCCCTAATACTAAAGGCCTTTCTTTGGTCAGAAAGCAAACCTAAGGAGCCATTTTGATCAAATCAAAAGGAAGAACCTGAAGAAGAGGTAAATATTTCACCACCTCTTTCAAATTATTTTCTTCTTCCACTTCCTATTTCTTTGTTGTTTCCATTCTAAAATAATAACTCCAGTATCTTTTATATACTGTGATGTTATTATAAAAATGTTACAACCATATTCATTATTATATCCATCTTATAAATGACAAAGTCACCATACATGCATACGTACGACTTACCGTCTCCATGTCGTGGTGTAGTTTGTTATTCAAACACTTCATTATTTGGATGGGTATAATAATGAGTATAACTGATATAAATAATAAATATAACATGTTAATGATTCTGTATATATGATATACCATCCAATTACATATTATTCCACCATCAATATAATGATATTTTTTCTCTTTCGTACATACGGATTACCGTCTCCATGCATCGATGAGATTCATTCCCACGTTCACCATTCAATGATGATTATGAAAATATATATTATTAATAATTATATAATATATGAAATAATAATTCTACTAGAGATATATATATATATATATATTTATTTATGTATGTATTTATGTATGTATGTTTGTACTTACATATATCTTATTCACTTACTTTCGTTCAATACGATTTGAAAACAGAAACAACGTTTATGCATACGTACGACCTACCATCTCCATAAACGGTGCCTTCCATTTCATATATCTTTATATTATAAATATTTATATTCTAAATATATATTATATATAAATCAAGGCTTATATTCTTGAAGTATTTAAATCATGATCTAAATGATACGACCAAGAATAACAAGTTAAAACATATATGATAAAGAAAGTGATTATTACCCAAAATGTTAATTTAACATGAAAATAATTATTAAATGGGTAGTATAAAATCATAAATGAATCATGTATGATATAATAAATATGAATATGGTTCTGGTATAATTTAATAACATACTATGGTCATTATACAGGAGGATAAACGTACCCTTGACTAAAGGAAAGTGCAAGGTAAGGGTTAATTTCACAATCTCATTATTATCCGAGGTTGTTTTTATGTAAGTATCTATTGGGACATATTTACTATCAATTTCCATGTTTCATAAAAGAGTTTTCAAGGGGACTATTTTTAAGGTACTTTTTTACTAAAACATCATTTTAAATGTTTTAAAGATTTATTCTTCTAAACCTTTCTCATTAATGTCCATGTGTTCAAAATGGTTTTAAGGATTTATTTATATGGAAATGAATGTTTTAAAATGTTAATTCCTTTCAAAAGTTTCAAAGTGGTATGAGACATTTTGATTCAAAAATTTCTTTAAATGTATTTCTTTCTAAATTTTGTGTCTTTAAATGTTTTCATGAAAAAGAGATATTTCTCTCAAAGAGTTTTACAAATCATTCTCATCTATCTCAAAATCCTTTGATGGATTTTAAACTTGTTTGAAGTTGATTTATTATGATAAAAATCTTCTATATTGTATTGAAGGTTTTAGGATATGTTTGACTGTGAATGTGTTATTTTTATACCATTCATTGTTTATGGATAAAGTATTGAAATTTTGTATGCCAGTTTTAATACGAATGTTTATGTTATGTTTCAACCTTTTCATATGAGGAATGTATTGGACATATTAAGTGACGGGTAGAGCCCACTATAGCTCCTCTATGCATCGGTATATCTCTTGAGACAATTAGATGTATAATTGTATGAGACCTTTCCCAATTTGATATATGGTTTTGGCCGAGGCCTTAATCATTTTTAGATGTCTTGGCCGAGGCCTTGAAAAAATGTTTTAGAATGTCTGGAATTATACATTCCCTCATTATAAAAATAATATTGATGGTTCATCTGGTTATTCGACTAGTATAGTACCCATGACTGTGTTTTATTATGGCATTATTTACTCAGCTCATATTCCTGCCATAAAGTGTACATGATTATTATTTGTAAAGGCATGTGTTTTCAATTATTCACCATGCCTAATGTTTATGTTATCTTCTGTTTTATTACTTACCCTTATTGAGCATTTGAGCTCACCTATTTCTTATGTTTTATTTTTCTAGGATTCCAAGAAGTGTATTATGATTGATAAGTAGGGTTAAGCTATCACGAACCAGGCCGGGTCACCATTTGACCCGACGCCCGACCCGATCCGCGACATGGCCCGAAGGGCATTCCCGATCCCCACAGGCTGGCATAAGTTCCCGGGTATCAAACATTACATGGGAACGGTTTACCCGAAATAAAACAAATAGGGTGTAACATAAACCCAACGCCACACTTACACACACACCGAAAACCATTGGACAAAGTATGCACGACAAAAGAATTTACCCAACTTAATTGAAACAAATTCTGCATTGCTAATAATTGTTTATTTAAAACACATTAAATTTTTAATCGTTAATAATTTTATTAAATCATATTAAATTCTTGGTAAACAAATTCTTTAAAAAGAAACATAACACCAATTAACACACAAAAAAAACTCAACCCTCTTTCATGACCAGACACACCCAACACCACATCAAGAACGCAAATTTCACCACTTTCATCAATTAATAACCCAACCGCACTATTAAAAACACATTTTACCGATTAAACAAAACACTATGAATTTTATTAAGGAAAAAAGAAGATAAAACATGGCTCTAAACACCAAATATGCACTCAAATTTCCTTTTTGAAGAAACACATATGAACGCTACACCAGATCATAAACTGTGCACTTTGCGTATTTTCACAAAAGCAAATGCAAACTTTATAAAAACTCTAGAACACAAACATTTCACTTTGCACATATGAAAAGGCTAACTCTACATGCTGTAAAACACTAACAATTGACTAAAAGTAATATTTCAACCAATGAACGCACCCACCCATATAAACATACCACCATACAAATATTAACACATGAAAATTTCATGAAAACCAAATTCGCACCCAAAATAATTAATAAAAGAACATCGCAAATTAACTAAGCTAGAAAATTAATTCATTAAGTAATGTTTAAATGCGGAACCACCTACCTCAGGTGTCGAAGACTCCACAAAATTTAGTGGCGACTCCAATTAATCATCCAACGCACCACAAAAAATGTGAAAAGAACCTTAGAAACAAATATCGAAAAAATTATTAAGATCGGACCAAAATCAGCGCAACTTGCACCCCAACAACATGAATCTCCTACCCGCAATTATACCAAAAGGAAGAGCAATTAATCAAACAAAGAACGCACCTTAGGCGGAGATATGGGAGGCTATCAGAGCACATTAGAGAGGTGTCAGAGTTATGCTGCGTGGAAATAAAACCGTCTGAGAAGGGTTGTGCGTCCAAGGGGTTGGCCGTGGTAGGGGGTGTGGCTGCGCGATGGTCGACCGGGGCAGGGGGTGCGGCTGTGCGATGGGGCGAGCATGAAGACATGGTCGGATAGGGAGTGAGCGCTGGCGCAGGAGTCTAGCGAGGCAGCACCGGACAACAAGAGAGGGCAGCGCCCGCTTTCATCGCACAACATGGCGAGGCTGTGGCGCGACGAGGTGCTAAAAGGGGAGGCGGCGGCTACCTTCAGTGCACAGTAGGGGGAGGACGAGGTTGAGGGTGTTTTTCGGCTGGCCATGGAGGGAGGAGGGCACGACGTGGGGTGGCCGGCTGGGGAGAGACAGCGGTGCAACCGGGGGTTCATGGGGGAGGCGTTGAAGCCGACCAGCAAGGTGTTAGGGTTAGAGGGGGAATTGCGGCGCGACACAATGAAGGAAGAAGGAGAAAAAAAGGGTACGACAGGTTGGAGAGAAAGTGAGGAAGAGGGAAGGAAAAAAACAAAAAAAAAGAAAAGGAGATAAGAGAAATTAAGAAATAAAAAAAAAGAATTAATACCCAAAGAAAAATTTAATAAAAATAATATATATATATATATATATAAAACTAATCCACTTAAATATAATAATAATACTAGTTAGTAAGGATAATATAAACAATAATATTGCTAATAATAATAATAATAATAATAATAATAATAATAATAATAATAAATTTATTATTTTTTTGTCACTTATTATTTTATTCTATTTTTATTTTAACAATCATTAAATTTTATTTCTTTATTACTAATTTATTTTATTTAATTAGTTGACCAATGAGCAGGGTCATACGACGACCCTAGAGAAGCCGCACGACTTCGCAATTATGCTTCGCCTGTGCGTTGCATGATGACAAGCCCCGAAAAACTCATTTACTTTTATTCATTTATTATTAATTCCTTTTATTTAATTAGTTGCACATCAGGTAGGCGAGCGGGGAACCAAGAGAGGCCGCGCGGTGACTTAGGCGAGGCCGTACGTCTTCGACAGCGACACGCTGAAATGTTGTCGAGGCCAAAATGATCATTTATCAGAGCAGAATCCCAATCGGGCTCGACCGGTATTTCATATCAAAAGAATAAAAATAATCAAAAGCAGAAAAAAAATTATAAGATGAAAATAAAATGAAAAAAAATCGAAATATGACGTAGTTCAAAGTTTGGGTGTGACAATTCTCCCCACTATAAAGCTTTCCGTCCCCGGAAAGCCACAACTAAGGCTGAACCCCAAAGAAGAAACCGATACCCCACTAAGGTTCAAGAGGATCCCCACAATCAACAAGAAAAAAGAGGTAGAAGCATCATGCTCAGAGAAAGTGACTCAAATGAAAACCTCTAGAAACGCGTAAAAAGACTTTCTCATATGTGTTGCCCACCCCAAAGAGCTAGAACACCTCCAGTTGACTGATCCAAGAAAGTGAATCTCGCACTCGCGGAAACCAACCTCACAAACCAAAACACCTCAAGCATCATTGAACGAAAACACACACCATTTTACTGGAACGAAGAAACAAGACCAACCCACATTCAAAGAATACTGAAATAACCTACCACTGAACCATATCTAGGAACAAAACTGAATGGTCCAACATGAGAATGCCTGATGGGGCTCCCCACCATTAAAAACTTTCCGACGCCCGAGACGAGACTAGAAAACCAACATGGGGACGTACGGGTGGACTCCCCACCATTAAGGAAAGGCCAAAAATGATTTATTCCAGAGACCTTTGTGAGAGACCCAATGTGGGTCTCGCTGCCATTAGAACTAACAGAGGATACATAACTTTGAAAAATTCCTGATGGTGACCAAACACCCCACCAAAAGGGGCGGGGAGGGAGGGGCCCGACTACCGGGGCGTCAAAAGCCTGACCTAAGACAAACCATCATTTCCACATTCTTGGATGAGCATTATTCAAATTTGTGATAGATTTACCCAACAGACTCCCATAAGGACCACTAATGCGATTGCATCCAGTGGGACACAACCCCAAAGACTTTAAGGCAACGAGACGAGCACGCCTCCACATGGTCACAAAAACATTATGTAACCAGATGGATCATTCAAAGCGGAACAACCATAGAAAAAATTTAAACTGACTCTAATTTTAACACCGATGACAGAAATAAAGTCAGGGTCCCATACATTCCCGGGGTTCCTGACCACGCGCCAGCTTCACTCTGAGGCCTATGGCTGGAGCCCTGATGTTTGAAGCATCTTCTACCTCACAGTCAGGCATGGACGACTCTTGAACGGAGCTTCTCCTTTTGGTGTCACATGCAACCACACTGCAACCGAGGCAACACCAGCAAACACAATACATTATGACATCCAACTGATCATACACAAAATATTCACCAACACAAGAGCTGAAATGGTGCATTCACATCACCCTTTGTCACACTGAATGAGATCACGACACCACAAATTGTCACATGAACATGACCATTGCTGTAGAGAGGAAAATTATACGGAGATGGACTTCAAACTGAGTCTTAAACAACACTTGATTCCTGCAATCGACCATAAAATCCCCGTGTGACTAGGTCTGCCACATTAGTGGCCTAACGTAGAACCTTTCTTAAACAAAACCAATGAAGGACCAAAGTTTATTTAGAATAGTGTCCAACACAAACCACTCCAGGATGCTTCCACCCTTCCCCACTGGAATCTCCTTCACCATTTTCAAATAGAACATTCAAATTAATGAGGTCAAACTTCACCCTTGACTATCAAAGTGAACTCGCACTACAAGAAATCACTAAACATGACCCTTTCAGCCGATGAAAATACTACAAAGCCCTTCAAGACTCTGGTCAACACTGAAAATTCTGAACCGCCTTGACCCTTCCCCGTTAGATTTCCTTTTTCCATTTCCAGGGGGAACCTTCAAACACGACGACGTCAAACTTCATACCCGAAAAGTCAAGACACTCAAAAGACCAAAACTCCTTTCAACTCCCATTGCATCTGTCATCCCACTGCGAGAGGATCCATTTAGTTGTAAAAAGGATAGGTGGGTTCAATTCTAGAATTCAAGAAGAGATTCCTCTGATCAACTGGAGGGTCGGCCAATGGAGATTTTCCTATGTCCGCACTTCAATCACATGTCAACACATTATGGGGGGAATACACTAGTCAAAAAAGAAAACCATGGACCCAACTGAACTGGTCCAATGGTCAATGAATACCACAAGAGAACACCAAAGGTACAAGGGGAACCACTACAAGGGCTCCCTGATGTATTCTTCAACAGAATTCACTAACCACACGCTTGCATACCAACTTACAAATAAGAATTCAAACTAGGGACACAAATCATTCAGAAAGGATCCTCGGCTGAAAATGCCTCACATCCGACATTTCCAAAACACAAGGACACACCACATAAACACCGTTTACTAAGACACCAAATTTTTATTTAACAAAACATTTTGAAAATAAGCCAAGCTAGTGGGCTACACAAACACCAATGGTGTCCCATGAGCCTCACACATGCATGTTCTCGTGCCGCACCGTCACCCACCTCATGTCCATCCAGGCACTCATCTGCTCGTGCCATTAACCCTTTCTCTTTCCCATATACACTCATTCATGTGGTTGCCCACGAGAACACCAAGGATCAAAACCAAACCTTTCCATTTTTCAAAACCAAAACATCCAACCCACACTTTTCAAACCTCATACCTCATTTTCTTTTTAAAGTGCTTTATTTCAAAACATTTTCCAAAACATTTTCCAAGAACAAATCATTTATACTTAAAAACCAAATTTCCACCATTCTAAAACAAATTAACGAGGGACGGTGCAAGAGAAAACTAGTGTCAGCAGGAGAATGGAACATATGGTTGGCGGCCATATGCCAACCATCCCACCGCCACAGTGGGTATTCTAGGACAGCATCCCCGGCTCCACATGGCTTGCCAGACCCTATGAGCTCACTAGGACCACTGACCATACTCTCTTTTCATTTCCCCTAAACAAGATTAATTGCAAAGACTAAAGGTTTAGACAATCCTCAACTTACTCTGGTAACTCGAGTCCCGCCACGAAGTGTGCTGGCCAAGCACCTTACTCGTAGTCAGGACGTCGAGTCCCGACAACCTTAAATCCATTCTACCATGACTCGATCCCAAAATAACACGACCCAAAAAGAAAACCGCACCTCTAATACCATTTTTTCACGAACCAGGATGGGTCTCCATTTGACCCGGTGCCTGACCCGGTCCCCGACATGGCCCGAAGGGTGTTCCCAATCCCCATGGGCTGGCACGAGTGCCCGGGTATCAAACATTACATGGGAACGTTTTACCCAAAATAAAAGATAGAAAGACAGCTAACAAGATAAACAAACTAGAACTGGAAACAGAAAACCAAACATGCCTTTACACTATAATCTGGTTTAGAGTTTAAAATTCAACTAAAACCCAAAGGAAACTACAACAAAGACAGAAAACTAAAAACTCTAACTCAAGACTCCAAACGAAAGGAGAGGTCATACCTCCAAGCTACCCACACCAACCTGCATGAGGAGACCGACAACAATCCAAACCACCATCACTGAGCACCATGTCACAACCTAGAATACACAAGAAACAAATTCTACATACACCCAAAGGTGTATGTAGGGTGTGAGCCAAAAGCCCAGTAGGACATCACCAAATAAAAGGGTTCCACGTATAAACATTAAATGAAAAATACATTTGCAGGCTAAATAAATGAAAGGACACCAAAGCATAAATAACTTTAAAGAAACAGTTTCTATAAGGAAAACTCTTTTAAAGAAAACAACTTAAATAAAAGAAAACACCCTTGCATAAAAGAAAAACTCAAACCTTCACAAAAACCCAAAAGCTGCACCGTATGCAGACGGTGGGTGTATAGTAGTCCAGGAGCACCAAAAGTGGGAGAGGCCCTAAAGGGACTAAAGCTCTGTGGGGGAACTAGAACCTCACGTCTCGGTGTACCAAAGAATCCATATCATACGTTCTCGTGCACGAGATACTAGTAGGGAAACACATCCATAAGCCAGTGGTCTCTATTCATCATCTAAAGTTTAGTTAGTGTTGTAAGTGTCAATCTAGCTAAGTGAATCTGGGTCGGGGCCACTCCTAAATCACTAGCATGCTAGTCTAGTCCGCCCACCTAGTACTGAGGCTTCCCCTTTTGTGCTCAAGATGTTCCAACTTCACATTTCATGCCAAACTCAAACAAATAAAACAAATAGGGTGTAACATAAACCCAACGCCACACTTCCACACACACCAAAAAATTTTTGACAAAGTACGCACGACAAAAGACTTTACCCAACTTAATTAAAACAATTTCTTCATTGCTAATAATTGTTTATTTAAAAAACATTAATTTTTTAATCGTTAATAATTTTATTAAATCATATTAAATTCTTGGTAAACAAATTCTTTAAAAAGAAACATAACATAGATTAACACACAAAAACAACTCAACCCTCTTTCATTACCAGACACACCCAAGGCCACATCAAGACCAAAAATTGCCCCACTTTCATCAATTAATAACCCAACTGCACTGTTAAAAACACATTTTACCGATTAAACAAAACACTATAAATTTGATTAAGCAAACCATAAGATAAAACATGACTCTAAACACCAAAGATGCACTCAAATTCCCTTTTTGAAAAAACTCATATGAACGCTACACCAGATCATAAACTGCGCACTTTGCGCATTTTCACAAAAGCAAACGCAAACTTTATAAAAAATCTAGAACACAAACATTGCACTTTGCACATATGAAAATGCTAACTGCACATGCTGTAAAACACTAACAATTGACTAAAAGTAAGATTTCAGCCAATGAACGTACCCACCCATATAAACATATTACCATACAAATATTAACACATGAAAAACTCCATGAAAACCAAATTCGCACACAAAATAATTAATCAAAGAACATCGCAAATTAACTAAGCTAGCAAATTATTTCATTAAGTAATGTTTAAACGTGGAACCACCTACCTCAGGTGTTGAAGACTCCACAAAATTTAGTGCGTGACTCCAATTGCTCATCCAACGCACCACAAAAAATGCGAAAAGAACCTTAGAAACAAATATTGACAAAATTATTAAGATTGGACCAAAATCAGCACAACTTGCACCCCAACAACATGAATCTACTACCCGCAATTCTACCCAAAGTAAGAGAAATTAATCAAACACCGAAAGCACCTACAACAAAGATATGGGAGGCTATCCGAGCACATTAGAGAGGTGTCGGAGTTACTCCGCGTGGAAATAAAACCGTCTGATAAGGGTTGTACGGCCAAGGGGTTGGCCGCGGTAGGGGCCGCGGCTGCGCGACGGTCGACCGGGGTAGGGGAGCGGCTGTGCGACGGGGCGAGCAGGGAGACATGGTCGGACAGGGAGCGAGTGCTGGTGCGAGAGTCTGGTGAGGCAGTGCCGAACAACAAGAGAGGGTGGCGCCTGCTTTCAGCGCACAATAGGGTGAGGCGGTGGCGTGACAGGGTGCTCAAAGGGGAGGTGGCGGTGGCCTTCAGCGTACAACAGGGGAGGCTAAGGTTAAGGGTGTTTGTTGGCTGGCCATGGAGGGAGGAGGGAGAGACATGGGGTGGCCGGCTGGGGAGAGACAGCAGCGCAACTGGGGGTTCATGGGGGAAGCGTCGAAGCCGACCAGGAGGGTGTTATGGTTAGAGGGGGAATTGCAGCGCGACGGGATGAAGGAAGAAGGAGAAAAAAAGGGTGCGATAGGTTGGAGAGAAAGTGAGGAAGAGGGAAGGAAAAAAAAGAAGATAAAAGAAAAGGAGATAAGAGAAATCAAGAAATAAAAAGAAAAAGAATTAAGACCCAAAGAAAAATTTAATAAAAATAATATATATATATATATATATAAATAATCCACTTAAATATAATAATAATACTCGTAAGTAAGAATAATATAAACAATAATATTGCTAATAATAATAATAATAATAATAATAATAATAATAAATTTATTATTTTTTTGGTCACTTCTTATTTTATTCTATTTTTATTTTAACAATCATTAAATTTTATTTATTTATCACTAGTTTATTTTATTTAATTAGTTGACCAACGAGAAGGGTCATACGACGGCCCTGGAGAAGCCGCACGGCTTCGCAATTATGCTTCGCCCATGCATCGCATGATGACAAGCCCCAAAAAATTCATTTAATTTTATTCATTTATTATTATTTTATTTTATTTAATTAGTTGCACATTAGGCAGGCGAGCGGGGAACCAAGAGAGGCCGCACGGTGACCTCGTCGAGGCCACACATCTTCAACAGTGGCGCACTAAAACATTGTCGAGGACAAAATGATCATTTATCAGAGCAGAATCCCAATCAGGCTCGGCCCGTATTTCATATCAAAATAATAATAATAATCAAAAGCAGAAAAAAAATTATAAGATGAAAATAAAATAAAAAAAATCAAAACATGACGTAGTGAAAAGTCCGGGTGTGAAAATTCTCCCCACCATAAAGCATTCCATCCCCGAAAAGCCACAACTAAGTCTGAACCCCAAAGAAGAAACCGATACCCCACTAAGGTTCAAGAGGATCCCCACAATCAACAAGCAAAAATAGGCAGAAGCATCATGCTCAGAGAAAGTGACTCAAATGAAAACCTCCATAAACACGTAAAAAGACTTTCTGATATGTGTTACCCACCCCAAAGAGCTAGAACGCCTCCAGTTGACTGATCTAGGAAAGTGACTCTCGCACTCGCGGAAACCAACCTCACAAACCAAAACACCTCAAGCATCATTGAACGAAATACACACCATTTTACTAGAATGAAGAAGCAAGACCAACACACATCCAAAGAATACTCCAATAACCTACCACTAAACCATGTCTAAAAACAAAACTGAATGGTCCAACACGAGAAAGCCTGATGGGGCTCCCCACCATTAAAAACATTCTGATGCCCGAGACGAGAATAGAAAACCAACATGGGGAGGTCCGGGCAGACTCCCCACCATTAAGGAAAGGCCAACACCGATTTATTCCAGAGACCTTTGTGCGAGACCCAATGTGGGTCTCGCCACCATTAGAACCAACAGAGGATACATAACTTTGAAAAATTCTTAATGGTGACCAAACACCCCACCACAAGGGGCGGGGAGGGAGGGGCCCGACTACCGGGGCATCAAAATCATGACCTAAGACAAACTAGCATTTGTACATTCTTGGATGAGCATTATTCAAATTTGTGACAGATTTACCCAAAAGACTCCCATAAGGACCAATAAAGCGATTGCATCCAGTGGGAAGCAACCCCCAAGACTTTAAGGAAACGAGACGAACATGCCTCCACATGGTCAGGAAAGCCTTATGCAACCAGATGGCTCATTCGAAGCGGAACAACCATAGAAACAAGTTAAAATGCCTCTACTTTTAACACCAATGATAGAAATAAAGTCAGGGTACCATACACTCCCAACGTTCCTGACCACGCACCAGCTTCACTCCGAGGCCTATGGCTGGATCCCTGATGTTTGAAGCATCCTCTGCCTCACAGTCAAGCATGGAAGACTCCCGAACGGAGCTTCTCCTTTTGGTGTCACACGCAACCACACTGCAACCGAGTCAACACCAGCAGACACAATACATTACAACATCCAACCGATCATACATGGAATATTCATCAACACAAGATCTCAAATGGTGCATGTGCATCACCCTTTGTCACACTGAATGAGAACATGACACCACAAATCATCACCTGAACATGACCATTGATGTAGAGAGGAACATTATACAGAGAGGGACTTGAAATTGAGTCTTAAAAAACACGTGATTCATGAAATCGAGCATAGAATGCCCGTGTGACTGGGTATTCCACATTGGTAGCCTAACATAGACCCTTTCTTAAATGAAACCAACGAAGGAACAAAGGTCATTTAGAATAGTGGCCAACACCGACCACTCCAGGCTACTTCCACCCTTCCCCACTGGAATATCCTTCACCGTTTTCAAACAGAACTTTCAAATTAATGAGGTCAAACTTCACCCTTGACTATCAAAGAGAACTCGCACTGCAAGACATCGCCAAACATGACCCTTGCAGCAGATGAAAATACTACAAAGTCCTTCAAGACTCTGGTCAACACTGAAAATTCTGAACCGCCTTCACCCTTCCCCTTTGGATTTCCTTTTTCCATTTCCAGGGGGAACCTTCAAACACGACGACGTCAAACTTCATACCTGACAAGTCAAGACACTCAAAAGACCAAAACTACTTTCAACTCCCATTGCATCTGTCATCCCGCTGCGAGAGGATCCGCTTAGTTGTAAAAAGGAGAGGTGGGTTCAATTATAGAATTCAATAAGAGATTCCTCTGATCAACTGGAGGGTCGGCCAATGGCGATTTGCTTGTGGCCTCACTTCAATCACATGTCAACGCTTTATGGGGGGCATTCACTAGTCAATAAATAAAACCATGGACCCAACTGAACTAGTCCAATGGTCAAGGCATACCACAAGAAAACACCGAACGTGCAGGGGGAACCACTGCAAGGGATACCTGATGTATTCTTCAAAAGAATTCACTAACCACATGCTTGCATACCAACTTACAAATAAGAATTCAAACTCGGGACACAAATCATTCTGAAAGGATCCTCGGCTCAAAACGCCTCACATCCGACATTTCAAAAACACAAGGAAACACCACAAAAACGCCGTTTACTACGACACCAAATTTTTATTTAACAAATATTTTTGAAAATAAGCCAAGCTAGTGGGTTGCAAAAACACCAATGGTGTCCCATGAGCCTCGCACATGCATGTTCTCATGCCGCACTGGCACCCACCTCATGTCTATCCAGGAACTCATCCGCTCGTGCCATTAACCCTTTCTCTTTCCCATATACACTCATGCATGTGGTTGCCCATGAGAACACCAAGGATCAAAACCAAACCTTTCCATTTTTCAAAACCAAAACATCCAACCCACACTTTTCAAACCTCATACCTCATTTTCTTTTTAAAGTGATTTATTTCAAAACATTTTCCAAAACATTTTCCAAGACCAAATCATTTTTACTTAAAAACCAAATTTCCACAATTTCAAAACAAAGTAATGAGGGACGGTGCAAGAGAAAACTAGTGTCAGTGGGAGACTGGAACATATGGTTGGAGGCCATACGTGAATCACACCACCACCACAGAGGGTATTCTAGGACAGTGTCCCCAGCTCCACATGGCTTGCCAGACCCTGCGAGCTCACTAGGACCACTGACCCTACTCTCTTTTCATTTCCCCTAAACAAGATTAATCGCAAAGACTAAAGGTTTAGACAAACCTCAACTTACTTTGGTAACTCGAGTCCCGCCACGAGGTGTGCTGGCCAAGCACCTTACTCGTAGTCAGGATGTCGAGTCCCGAAAACCTTAACTCCAGTCTACCATGACTCGATCCCAAAAGAAAATGACCCAAAAAGAAAACCACACCTATGATACCATTTTTTCATGAACCAGACCGGGTCTCCATTTGACCCGACGCCCGAACCGGTTCGCGACATGGCCCTAAGGGAGTTCCTGATCCCCACGGGCTAGCACAAGTGCCCGGGTATCAAACATTACATGGGAACGGTTTACTCAAAATAAAAGACAGAAAGACAGCTAACAAGATAAACAAACTAGAACTGGAAACAGGAAACCAAACATGCCTTTACACTATAACCAGGTTTAGAGTTTACAATTAAACTGAAACCCAAAGGAAACTACAACAAAGACAGAAAACTAAAAACTCTTACTCAAGACTCCAAATGACAGGAGAAGTCGTACCTCCAAGCGACCCACACCAACCTGCATGAGGAGACCGACAAAAATCCGAACCACCATCACTGAGCACGATGTCACAACCTGGAATACACAAGAAACAAATTCTACATACACCCAAAGGTGTATGTAGGGTGTGATCCAAAATCCCAGTAGGACGTCACCCAATAAAAGGGTTCCACGTATAAACATTAAATGAAAAATACATTTGCAGGCTAAATAAATGAAAGGACACCAAAGCTTAAACAACTTTAAAGAAACCGTTTCTATAAGGAAAACTCTTTTAAAGAAAACAACTTAAATAAAAGAAAACACCCTTGCATAAAAGAAAAACTCAAACCTTCACAAAAACCCAAAAGCTGCACCATATGCCGACGGTGGGTGTATAGTATTCTAGGAGCACCAAAAGTGGGAGAGGCCCTAAAGGGACTAAAGCTGTGTGGGGCCCTAGAACCTCATGTCTCGGTGTACCAAAGAATCCATATCATACATTCTAGTGCACAAGCCATTAGTATGGCAACACATCCATAACCTAGTGGTCTCAAGTCATCATCCAAAGTTTAGTTAGTGTTGTAAGCTTCAATCCAGCTAAGTGAATCTGAGCCGGGGCCACTCCCGAATGACTAGAACGCTAGTCTAGTCCACCCACCTAGTACCCAGGCTTCCCCTTTTGTGCTCAAGATGTTCCAACTTCACATTTCATGTCAAAATCAAACAAATAAAACAAATAGGGTGTAAATTAAACCCAACACCACACTTACACACACACCAAAAACCATTGGACAAAGTACGTACGACAAAAGACTTTACCCAACTTAATTAAAACAATTTCTGCATTGCTAATAATTGTTTATTTAAAACACATTAAATTTTTAATCGTTAATAATTTTATTAAATCATATTAAATTCTTGGTAAAAAAATTATTTAAAAAGAAACATAACACGACTTAACACACAAAAACAACTCAACCCTATTTCATGACCAGACACACCCAACGCCACATCAAGAACACAAATTGCACCACTTTCATCAATTAATAACCCAACCGCACTGTTAAAAACACATTTTACTGATTAAACAAAACACTAGAAATTTTATTAAGCAAACCAGAAGATAAAACATGACTCTAAACACCAAATACGCACTCAAATTCCCTTTTTGAACAAATGCATATGAATGTTACACCAGATCATAAACTGTGCACTTTGCACATTTTCACAAAAGAAAATTCAAACTTTATAAAAACTCTAGAACACAAACATTGCACTTTGAACATATGAAAAGGCTAACTGCACATGCTGTAAAACACTAACAATTGACTAAAAGTAAGATTTCAGCCAATAAATACACCCACCCATATAAACAAACTACCGGACAAATATTAACACATAAAAAACTTCTTGAAAACCAAATTTTCACCCAAAATAATTAATCAAAGAACATTGCAAATTAACTAAGCTATCAAATTAATTCATTAAGTAATGTTTAAAAGCGGAACCACCTACCTCAGGTTTCAAATAATCAACAAAATTTAGTGTGCGACTCAAATTTCTCATCCAACATACCACAAAAAACGTGAAAAGAACCTTTGAAACAAATATCGACAAAATTATTAAGATCAGACCAAAATCAGCGCAACTTGCACCTCAAAAACATGAATCTCCTACCCGAAATTCTACCAAAAGGAAGAACAATTAATCAAACACAGAACACACTTGAGGCGAAGATATGGGAGGATGTCCGAGCACATTAGAGAGGTGTTGGAGTTATGCCGCATGGAAATAAAACCGTCTGAGAAGGGTTGTGCGGCCAAGGGGCTGGCCACGGTTAGAGGCGCGGCTGCACGACGGTCGACCGGGGCAGGGGGTGCGGCTGTGCGACCAAGAGAGCAGGGAGACATGGTCGGACAGGGAGCGAGCGTTGGTGCGGGAGTCCGGCGAGGTAGTGCCGAATAGCAAGAGAGGGCGGCGCCCACTTTCAGCGCACAGTAGGGTCAGGCGGTGGCGCGTCAGGGTGCTCAAAGGGGAGGCAACGACGACCTTCAGCTCACAGTAGGGGGAGGTCGAGGTTGAGGGTGTTCTTCGGCTGGCCATGGAGGGAAGTAGGCGCGACGTGGGGTGGCCAGTTGGGGAGAGACAGCGGCGCAACCAGGGGTTCATGGGGGAGGCGTCGAATCCGACCAGCTGGGTGTTAGGGTTAGAGGGGGAATTACGGCATGACAGGATGAAGGAAGAAGGAGAAAAAAAGGGTGTGATGGGTTGGAGAGAAAGTGAGGAAGAGGGAAGAAAAAAAACAAGATAAAAGAAAAGGAGATAAGAGAAATTAAGAAATAAAAAGAAAAATAATTAAGACCCAAAGAAAAATTTAATAAAAATAATATATATATATATATAAAACTAATCCACTTAAATATAATAATAATACTAGTTAATAAGAATAATATAAACAATAATATTTCTAATAATAATAATAATAATAAATTTATTAATTTTTTTGTCACTTCTTATTTTATTCTATTTTTATTTTAACAATTATTAAATTTTATTTCTTTATTACTAATTTATTTTATTTTATTAGTTGACCAACGAGAAGGGTCATACGATGGCCCTGGTGAAGCCGTACGGCTTTGCAATTATGCTTCGACTGTGCGTCGCATGATGACAAGCCCTGGAAAACTCTTTTTTTATTCATTTATTATTAATTCCTTTTATTTAATTAGTTTCACATCAGGTAGGTGAGCGGGGAACCAAGCAAGGCCACGTGGTGACCTAGGCGAGGCTGCACATCTTCGATAGCGGCACACTGAAACGTTGTTGAGGCCAAAATGATCATTTATCAGAGTAGAATTCCAATCGGGCTCGGCCCATATTTCATATCAAAAGAATAATAATAATCAAAAGCAGAAAAAAATTATAAGATGAAAAAAAATAAAAAAAATCAAAACATGACGTAGTGAAATTTCCAGGTGTGACATAAGCTAGGGTATTAACGGCATTCTCAAAGGATCATTTATGTTGTGTTTTATTTTTCTAATATGTAATGTAACGTTCATGTATATAATATATTTTTCAAGACTACTAAACTGATCGGTCCTTCAGGACTTGATTCCTTGTAATCATGCCGATGTATTAAAATAATGCACCGACTCTGGGTAATTGGGTCGGGGCATTACACCTGGAAACTGAAACCGTTATCTTTTCTCAATCCTCCCACCCGATAGTGTGATATGGAAGTGAAAAATGTAACGACCCAAACCTTCATTAATGAAAATTTCTCTTGATCTAATTAAATGTCTTTTTATGGTTATATAAAATGCAAACTTCATTGGTTTTATGTTTTTAGATTTTAAAATACTGTTAAGAATTGTGACCATTGATAATATAGCTGTAGAAAAATGATCACATGATTAGTATAAATATAGGTCTTTAACAAATCTAATTTACTCAGACAAAGGAAGCGATGACCTCATCCAGTAGACTTTCCCCATATGAAGCCCATTTTTTGAAGCTCAAAAAGGAGGTGGCTTCATTGGGTTCGCTCTTGACCAAGCCCAAGCCGAGCTTGAACACGTTAAGCTTGAGCGGAACCTACTACGGGAGAATTGGAGGTTAATAGAGATTACCACCCGAGAGATGTTAACCGAGCCACCCTAAGAGTCTATCACCATCGCACACCTTACCCTTTGGTCTTATGCGGGTGTTATAAGGGGTTATGTGATAAGACCCTATCTCTATGACTATGTACATTATTTTTGTATAAAGAGTGTGCATTCATTTTATTATTGTTACTTTGTAAATAGTTTTTGAATCACAAATAATATTTTTAGTTAATATTCAAATAAAAAATCTATTTTGATGAATTAATGGATTTTTAAATTAAATAATATTTTACTAAAATATTATTATTATTAAATTAATTTTTATTAAATATAAATGATCATATAATTTTATGAATGCAATTGTAATTTTTATTAAGGTTTGAAATCTTTTTTTGTCAAAACCCATGAATTTTCGATAAATGTCAGTTTTTATTTTAAAAGTAAAAATTCATATATTTAGAAAATTATTTAGATAAAATAAATATTATTTTTGTAATTAGGACGTCAAAATTATCCAATGGTGAATTTTTCATAATTTTCTGAGACAGTCGAATTTTTGGGTAAAAATTAAATACCGTTTAAATATATAATGTGTTTTATGACATCATAATGACCCAATAGTGATGTAATAAAATAATATAAACATTATGTTCGGAAAATATATGTTTTACCATTAAAATAATGTGATTTTAGAGTTTTTTGATTTATTTTACAAAGCTTTAGTGGACCCTTCAAGGCTTATAAAACATTTTGTCTTTTTAAATTGTTTTCTTTGAGAGTGTGACTCACCTCCACATAAGAAACCCTATTATTTTAATAATTTAGGCCATTATCCTTATAAAATAATTTTTTACACTCCCCTTTTTCAAAAACCATGGGCAAAAACCATGGTCTGGTTTTTGGTTTTGATTAGTTTAATATGAGGTGTCCCAAACCTAAATAATAAAGAATTCCCTCTCCTTTTTTATTTAAACCCACCCAAGCTACCAATTCCTCTTCACTCAAAGACTTTGGAGTTTGACAAAACCCTGCCCTACTCTCTCTATAATCCTCCCAAGGTTTCCCAAGCTCCCAATAATCCTCTCTCAAGCCTCACTCAAGCCTTTGTGATCACACTTCCAAGTAATGGATTCCTACCTTTCTCTTTTTATCCAAGTTTTTTAATATTGTTATGCCCTTTTATTTTCAATTAAAAACGTTGGGGTATGATTTCAAACCTTCCTCATACTTACCTCTTTATGTTTGGATGATGGTAGACCCCTTTCTCTCTCATCAATTCCTCCCATATACACTCGTTACCATGCCAAAATTCCGTGAGGGATTTCTCTCTCCTCTTTTACATCCAAGTAATTCTTTTGTATTATGCATCTAAATTCCATTACATTTGTTGGGAAATATATCTATATGACCCCCTTACTGTACATTTCATGTACATATGATGAGACATGCTTTTATATCTCATCAAATATTTTCATGAATCCTCATGTCATGCCGTTATGTTGCCGAAATTGCATCGCGTTTTTCAAAGACAAGATCATTGTGTAGTGAATACCATACCCATGTCTCTATCAAGGGTATTTACCTTTATGCACATATACATATTGAATGGTACTTTCATGTATTTATTCCTCATTACTTAATCATGGAATAACTTATGATGTTGATTGATTCCATGTTATATGATCCATGTGACACACTTATGCATGGAATGAAATGTTTGAGAAGGGTGCACCCTGATAGCACTCCAATGCATTGGGTAAAGTATAGTACCATGATACGTCATGTGCAATGGGTGTTGGATCATTCTATTTCAATTTCAATGAGGTTTTACTCATGCTTCATGTGCAATTAGGGTTTACTCAAGTTCCATGTGCAATGAGCCTTGGCTCATGCTAATTCCATGTTAAGTGTTGTTGCCACATTTCCATGTTATGATTATCATGATTTATCAAGCCTTTATGTTCATGTTTATCTTGTGATCCATTGATATTCCTATTTTCTAACATGTATTGTATTCCTCATGTTATTCCATTTTTATTCACTTACTAGGCTTTATAGATCACCGTTTTCTTATGCATGTCCTCAGGTTATCCAATGCAATGCTAAGTACGAGGGAATGTAGTGGTCATGTAAAGGAAGTTTTCAATAAAGATGTTTTATTTCATGTTTTAAGTTGTTATGTATTGATCCTAATCCCCAAAGACACTATACCTATCGATCTTCCATGTTGTATGAAGTGAAGTTTATGTAATAAATCAGGTTTAAGTTTGTAATAAATAGAAGGGTTGTTATAAAAAAGATTTTACATTTTCAAGAACTAGAAAATCAATTTCTTGATGCATTTACAGATTCAAAGGGAATGAATAAATCATATATACCGCAGTAAATGAACTATCTAGAATTGATGTCCCGAAGACACAATTACATAATGATGTTACAGAAATCTCAAAAACACACCTAAAGCATGGAGACCAATTGGCTCTAAGGATAGAAATCCTCAAAAAAGAAAAGGGATGATTATAATTGAAAACCCTATTATGGAGGCGTGTGTTCTAGAAGAAACATGCAATTAAAGAGTTCTTAAATAAACACATGATGAAAATCATAAAGAAAATTCATAGGATATATAAAACCCTGAAGGTTCAAAAAATAATGAAATCTCTCTTAATTATACCACTACAGGTGATATATGGAATCAAAGTAATATGGAAAATATTGATGAAATATGTTCATATTCTATGTCACATGATATAGAAAATGAAGACCTTGAACCAAGGTCTATTATGGAATGTCAAAAATGACCTTATTGGAATAAATGGAAAGATGCAATGCGAGTGGAATTAAATTCACTTAATATGAGAAGAGTTGCACATGAGCCTCAACCCGATTGGTGAGGACTCTTAAGTGCATCCAGGTGACCTGGGATCAAATCCAGGAAGAGGCACAATTTCTGGGTTACTGTAGCAGTACCGTAGTAGTATTGTAGTGGGAACTATGCAGTACTGTAGTAGGTACTGTAGTGGGAGCTGTAGCAGGCACTGTTTGGCACTATAGTAGCCGAGAATTTGCCCCCGTTTGGGCCTTCGGGCCACTGATTTGGTCCCCGAGTACTTTAAGGCCTTTGGGCCACCCAAGCCTTTGGGTGAGTAAGGCCTTCGAGCCACCTCAAGAAATTCAAGCCACCTTAAGTTTATATGCAAACCAGAAAACCTACAAGGAGAAAACTCTATAGGCGGATGAGCAAAGAGATTTCACCACAGCAGAAGCTACATGGATTATAAGAATGAGAGTGTATGACACCTACCATCGGGACAAGCCTGTGCATGCACGAGATAGCCTAGCCAAACAACCATGCAAAGGTGGAGAGATGATTTCATGATGAAGATGCTGAGGAGGAGTAGTTCCAAGTAGTTAGTCTAGGTTGTATGTAATGTTTGAAGCCTACGGGCAATGACTTTTTCTAAAGGCCTATGGGCCATGTAATGCTTACTCCTACGAGCCTTGTAAGGGTTCCACCTCACCCCTTGAAAGGTGGATTATCATAATCAATAAAAAATGAAGGCCTTCAGGCCATTGGATGGATTAATATACGAAGAGTTTTTGGATATATCATGCTCACACTAGAATTTGTGAAGCTTGTTGGATATAAATGGGTTTTAGTGTGTAAGGGAAATGATAAAAATGAGATTGTAAGATACAAAACTTATATTTTTATACAATTTTTTCTCAGAGACTAGGAATTGATTATGAGGAAACATATTATCCTGTTATGGATGATATTAATTCTCAAAATCTAATCAGCCTTGTAGTAGCTGGGAATGCTAACATGCGTCTTATGAATTTTGTTACAACTTATTTATATGTTTCACTTGATAATAGTATATATATGATAATCCTTGAAGGATTAAAAATACCCTAAGTATTGAAATCAAAACCCAAAGACCTATATTCAATTAAATTACAGAAATCAATGCATGAATTAAAATAATCTGGGCATATGTGGTATAATATTTTAAGTGAATATTTTTTAAATAAAGGGTATGTAAATAACCCCATATTCCCATGTGTTTTTATTAAGTAAACAACATCTAGATATGCAATCATTGTCGTTTATGTTGATAATTTAAATATCATCAGAACTCTAAAAGAGATCAATGAAGCAATGAGAAACTTAAAGGATGAATTTTAAATAAAATACCTAGGAGAAACCAAGTATTTTATTGGATTAAAAATTGAGCATACGCCAAGTGATATATTTTTACATAAGTAAAATTATAATGAAAAGGTCTTAAAATGATTTAATATGGATAAAGAAAATTCTTTAAGTACTCCAATGGTTGTTTGGTCTTTAAACACTGAGAAAGATCAATTTCAAACCTGTCAAGAAAACGAGGAGTTAGTTTTTCCAAAAGTATAATACCTCAATGCTATTGGAGCACTAATGTATCTTGCTAATTGTACTCATCTTGATATATCTTTTTCTAAAAATTTATTGGAAAGATTTAGTTCAACCCCTATACGAAGATACTAGAGTGGTATTAAACATGTTTTTCATTATCTTTTTGGAACTATTGATTTGAGTTTATTATATTATAACAAATTAGAAAGGAAGATGAATGGTTTTGTAGACACAGGTTATTTATCTGATCCGCATAATGCGTTATCACAGACTATTTATGTGTTCACAGTAGGAGGTACTGCCATATCTTGGAGATCAAAAAAGCAGACACTCGTTGAAACATATTCAAATCAGTGAGAGCATTACATGAAACAAGTAAAGAATGTGTTTGGTTATGGACTATGACTCAATACATTTGAGTGGAAAGTAAATTTGCAATGGATAATAGCCTAACAATTTTCTTCGAAGACAATACTGTATGCATCACACAACTGAAGGCTTCATCAAGAATGATCAGACAAAACACATACCACCAAAATTTTTCTCCTTCACACAAGATTTAATGAATAATGGAGATATCAATATGCAATATGTCCGATCCAATGACAACATTGCATATTTATTTACAAAGGCGCTACAAACTGTTATATTTAGAAAGTTTGAATATAATATAGGGATGTGTAGATTACAAAATTTGTAATGTAATGTAACTTTCAGGGGGAGTCTACATGACTGTACTATTTTCCTTATTCCAATTTTTATCCCACTGTGTTTTTCCAGAAAAATGTTTTTAATGAGTCAGTATCAAAACATGTATGACATTGGTAGGGGTGTGCATCCCAAGGGGGAGTGTTAGGGAACTACTGATTGCAGCTGCATATTTCAACGGGGGTGGGATTCCCACCCCCACCAATCCCCTTTGCACTACCTATAAAAGAAAGTCTAACCCTCTCCCAAACAAAGATGGAACTGCTGACATAGATAAATTCTATGATCATCAATAGAAATACATGTCTTATTTTCTCTTCATCATTCTCTGCTATTTTAGTTTTTCTCATTTCAAATTTGTTTTCTTAACACAAACTACCCTTTTATCTCATTTATATTTCTATGTAGTAATTAATAATAAAAAATCTTTATTATAAAACCTTAAAATCAAATACTAATGAGAATATAAAATAACAAAAAAAAAATAATGAAATAAAATTATATAATGTCATTTTTTAAAAGTATTATATTTTCATGTGTTTTTATATAAATGTATAATAAATAAATTTTATATATTTATGTTTATATTTTTTAAAATGTTTTAAAAAAAGTTTTTATTTTAAATTTTTATCCAAAATTTAGATTATAAATAATCATGAAATTTTTATATTGTAAAAATTTATTTTGGTAACTAGAAATTTTCACTAGAAATTTTCATTGAAAATGTCTATTGGAATTTTGAAATTATATATTATAAATTAAATTTCTAGTATATATTTACACAAGTAATTTGAAAATTTCATAGAATATCTAGAAAGTATGAATTTTAAATTTATAATGGTAGATGAAAATTTTAAGAATTTCTAGTGTCAATATACATCTCACATTTCTAATATAGATTTGAAATGTTAATTTAAGGATCCGGCCTTAAACTTCTCATATTATAGTTATTTTAAAACTAGAAATCACTTTTTTTCCCAAAGATCTTTTAGTTTTAGAGTTTTAAATAATTAAGACAAACTCTTACAAGGTATAATTATTCATTACAAGTGAATACTTATACTCATTATCCATTTTTTCCACCAAAGGAACCCTTTTAAAATAAGACACGATTTCTTTTCATGACACATCTTCTTTGTCTATACCAATTTTTAAGACATATGAAAAATATTTTAAAACACGGGATGAGAACAAAAAGTTCAGTAAGAGACATATAGAAATAAAATCATTAGTCCAGTGAAAAACATGAAAACCTATTTAATGTTCTTTGAGCGGACAAATCATTTTCACATGGAAAACACACACACTTTCTACTCAAAGAAAACCATTAAAATCCATATTAAACATAAATCATAAAGGTAACTTGTGAAATCATTTTCATATCAAACTTACATATATTATAGCTCTCATGACTAAAATAGCTCTCATGACTATATAGGGAGTAACCATCATAGTTACATTTAGAATAACCACCACAGTATATTCCTATAATCTCTTAGGAGAAACCTAATCGGTTAACCTCATCCCATTACCCAATGCATTGGAGAGCTATAATGGGATCACCCAAACTCAGTTTATAACGGAACCAAACATCCTTGTAAACAATAACCAATAAAAATGACACTAGTATAACATATAAAGCTTTCATAAAAGAAACATTCTGGAGGAAAATAAATTTTCTATTTTAAAAAAACTTTTCATTTTTTTTAAAAACTACACACTTATAAATGAAAAATTTTATTTGAAAATAAAATTGTAAACATGGAAAGGAAACTTCAAAACATAAAGTTTTAATGAAAGTGGGAAAATTTGATCATTCCATATAAGTTAAAAAAATCATTCCTTTTTACTTTTATAAAAATAGTTGAAAGGATAACTTTAAAAGAGGTTTTTCAAAAGAAAGTGTCTTACATAAAACCTGAAAAAGATCACTTTTTGATTTTTTTTAAAGAAATTTAACAATTTAAAATTTAAAAAATTAATTTCCATATAAATAAATTCATAAAAAACATTTTTAAAACATAAACATGAAATATAAATATTTAAAAGAATAAATCTTTAAAACATTTAAAATGATATTTTAGTTAAAGAGTCCCTTATCTTGAGTTCGACTCATCACGTAAAATATTTATCTTCTGGAATAATAAACTTAGTTTAATTTATACTTACTTGAGAAGATTTTTCATGTTTATTATTCCTTTTATATCACTCATTTCTATATTATATATAATTACTTATTCATTTAAGTTCACGATGGATGTTTTGGCGATATTCAATACCAAAGTCCAAAATTACTTTGGTATGATGCGTATAGTCAAAGTGGACATTAGTCCATCATATTTAAAATAATAATAATGACATAATAATAATTTTTATACATTAATAATATTTTAAATCCATCCATTTAATAAGGATATAAAAAATTAATTATGTTACAATCATGGAGACGGTAAGCCGTAGGTATGCATGAGTAACATTTTCATTTTTCAATGATCTTTATAGAAAGAAGATAAGAATCATTTTATCATTAAAAAATTATCATAATATCATATATATCACATATTTTTTTTAAATATACTTATATATATCATCCATGTCATATTGTGATGAAAGACAAATCACATCGCTTCATAGAGGTGATAATTCACATGTACGCACAAGCGACATTATCATTTTTTTTGTGCATGGAAAGGTAAGAACATAAATGATAAATTATCTTTTAATAGTGATAAATATGTTATCAATATCAAATATAAAACTTAATTCCATAATTATAACCAGTATTGAGAGATGGTTATGAAAAATGAATTATATTAGTTCACGAGGCGGTAGTCCACCGTACACACAAATGATAACTTCTTTTCCCATTTGATGAAAGTAGATATGAATATGGGTCATGAAACTGACATAATAAAATCTAAGTATATGTATTATAATTTATTTATTATTTTAATATGTTTTAATAATATTTTAAGGAAGTGGAAGAAGAAATAAAATTAATACAATTGATTAAAAACGACACAGCTTCTTTGGACAATCTCCTTCGATTAACACCTTAACACCTCTAAGGTGAGTGTTCAGCCTAAAATAAGGAATCTATAATAGTTTTAGGTATTATATGAAGGTATTTGGATAGATATTGGCAGAATAAAAGGGGTTTTTAGTGTTAATAAAAAATAATAAGAGGTTTCATCTTATAGGTGAGGGGAGGGACACTCTTGAAATTTCTCAAAATATTAAATTAATATAAGTTTATATTAAATTTTAAATGGATCCAAACTTATCAATTTAGAATATAAGATGATTATGGGTATAAATAAATTCATAAAATAAAAATTAGATAAGTTTTGACTAAATTTACACCATTATCTTTTGGTTTTAACCCTTATTTTACCCCTTTGATTCTTACTGTGACAACATTGATTTTTACTCTTTGAGGGTAAATGTTATTACTATAAAATAAAAAAATAACCATAAATGAATCATGGATGACATTTTAAACCATATAAAAATTATTTTTACAAAACTTTTAGATTTTTAGAAATTTTATATCATTTAATCAAACATTATTTATTTTAAAATATCATTAATATCAATTTTGACACTATTCATTACTTTGACTTTTAAAAAAATAAATACAATAATATATATTCAAAAAAACTCTTTTAGTACATCCCTAATATTTCTATGTAATATATAAAATTCATTTATGACATTTATTATCTCAAATTATATTTATTTTAATAGTTTTAATATCATTTATTTGATTTTCCATTAATAAAATAATTACTGCATCAGCGTTGGGTAATCATCTAAGGTAATAATTTCTTCAATAAAAATTAAAATAAATTTTCACGATGAATAAAAATATTCAATATTTTAAATTAATATTTATATTTGAATATATCTTCTGAATTACCCTATATTAGAAATGTTCTAGTTATTAAAAACATGAGTACGACATCTTTGACCTTTCTTTAAATAAAATATCATTAAGGGATTAAAATCATCCAAGTGGCTCCAAGATGTCATAAATTCAGAAAAAATTTGGTTTTAGTTGATAATAAATCATAAAATAAAATTAGTACAGGTATTAGGGTAATTTTCTAATCCTTATCATAATTATATTTACCCTTAATTTCCCAATTTACCCTTAACAATGGTAATAAAAATTACTAAGTTTATTACTCATATTATACAAAAATAAAATGGAACTATTTAATAAATTTGTAACTTATTATTCCAAATATGGAATCCATTTTTCAAAATTCAAAATACATATGTGGCTAAAATTAATTTAAAATTAGCCCCACAAACAGGGCGAGAAAGCATGTTTTTAAAGTGAAAATGTTTAAAATTTTGAAATCTTTTTATATGAAAATTCAATATGAAAAAGATTAAAATGACCTAAATTAGATTAATATATGTATTATTAATCTAATTTTACTTTTAAAAAATAAATAAAAAATTTAACATTATAAATTATTTAGATGAAAATTCCTTTTTTAATTAAAATGCAGTATTTTTCACCATTTATCAAAAAATGAAACATATAAAAAAATTCCAAAAATTCAAACAAAGAAAATTTTGATATTATTATTTAAAAAATGAATTTATTTTTGTCAAATAAAATTTATAACTCTCAAAATTTAGTTTTAAAACAAGCGTGCCATCAAAAGGCAGTAAAATTTCCTTTAGAAAAATACAGCTTTGTATGCATAAAATTAGATTTATTTTTATATAATGTATAAAAAACACATAGGATGAATGATAAAAATTATATTGAATATATTATATACATTTTAATTAACATAATACAACAAGTTTGATTAGTTTATTTTATTAATATAAAACACACTCATGCACATTTAAATAGTTTTTCAGAAAAAGATTTCCTTTTATTTTCAAAAGGGTTTTATTTTATTTTATAATTAATTGGTCACCAAATAATTAATTATATATACATGTGTAAATTATATTTTCATAATTCAGTTAATACTATTAATATCTTCTATTCTAATTTCTAGGTTATAATAGTAACATTTAAATAATAATATTTAGTTATTCGTTTAAGATCGACGTGGTGCATCATGTATGCTATAAAACATAGTGTTTCCTTCTTAAAATATAGGGATGTTATATTCCCACCCTTTAATAAATTGAATCCTTATAATTTTAACTCAGTATTGGTAATGAGGGTTTGACTATTTAAAATAGCTTTATTGAAATCCCACATCAGATTAAGGGTCAATAAAAATTCCATTTGAAAAGAGATAAAGGAAAGTATGAAGGTCACATGAGATAACACAATATATGGTTCCATGTAGAAAAACATGGACATGGAAGAGAAAACTAATAATAAAGTTCTGATGGAGAGTTATAAATAAAATGTTCATTATAAATTTTACTATCAAAAAACCATAAACATGTGACGGGTTAAATGTTCATTGATTTCTTAGTAAGAAAAGTAAATGAATAACATTTTTTGTTTCAAGTGTAAGGAATCGTGTTTTTTTGGACATGATTTTTTGAGCATAAATTTAATTTTTTTCTTTCAGATGCTTATAAGGGGTAAAATGTTCTTTTTATCCTATCATATGATCTCGAATAATTTTTTGACTACTCTATTGGTCCTAGAATAAGGCATTTACCCTAGTACAGAAGTTTGATGGAATTCTAAGCCATTAAAATTTTAATAGAATAATTAATACTTAATATTTAATTAAATACATATTAAATTATCTGCACACATTAATTTGGCCTTATCTTTTTAACAGAGCATCGAATTGAGGTTTCAACTCTTCCTTTGAGTCTATAATGGGGAGTTTTTCCTAGGCAGGGCATAAAATCAGGCCGGGCATCGAGGATGGCTGGGCCCCTTTTCTTTTTCTTTTCTTATTCTTCTTTTTCTTTTCTTTCTTCTCTTTTCTCCTCCTGGATTCTCACGTGCTCCCCTCTGTGGGTTATTCTACTATGTAACCGAGAGGGAGGGAGAGTTAGGGAGAGTGAATGTGATAGGGACAGAAGAAGGTACCACCATAGAGCTTGAGACGTGACAGATTGTCATACGACAATCGTACAACATGGAAACAGGAAAAGCTTCGGTGGATTCTACCTAAAGGTAAGCCATTTTTAAATTTTCCACAATTACATGTAGTTTTTTTCATGTTTAAATCCCTTTATATGCTTTATTAGGATCCCTTGAGGGTCTATCTACTTCTTTTGGGGTGAAAATGGGGGTTTCAAGTTGATTCGTAGGTTTTATGTTTGGGAAAACCCATCTACACGCCATGTGGTTCAGGGAAAAAACATAGTGTGTTCTTCCTGTTTGGGGAAGACAAACTTTTTGAATTACATTCCATGTATGGGTCATTCATGTTGTGTACATAGACTCAGTTGTGTAGCCGAGTACCCGGCTAGACTGCCAGTGTAAAGGGGCACATGTCGTGTGGAGTACATGGAAAGACCTTGTGTGGGTCGCATGCTATGTAGATGTACTCGGTCAGACCATATACATGGCCAGGATGTGTGACGTACACAGGTAGGTACCCCATGTGGATGAACCACCATGTACTTGTTCAACACACCTTGTACTTGGGCTTTTACACACCAAGTATAGGCATAAGTACACACCCTAGTGGGGCATTGAGGGTACATGATGTGTACCAGGGTAACTTGCTGTGTACTCCTCCATTGCTACCCTTTAAGGGTTTTTCATATCTTTTCAACTAGGATTTATAATCAGGCCTATAAGTAGTCCATTCTGAGTAACTTTTTACATATATCTCTATGGTAAGACCCGTGAGGTTTTTTGAGGACTCTTAGGTGTCATTTTAATCATTTTCTTGAATGGAGAGGTTCTTTATCCAATAACCAAATCCAATTGCCTCCTGAGAGTGAGAACCTTGTATATGAGATGATCCATGAGCTATCTCTCTTGACCGATGCTTTGTAGTTTTCCTTTGAGGATGTCTCCCTTGTGAGATGTTCCCTTTTAGCCTAAGAGTCCGTGAGACTAGTTGTTCCCAGGATCCCCTATAGGATTCCTATACATATGTTTTGAACCAGAGGATCCTATATAGGATACCTCTATTTTCTCCCTGTACCAAGGATCCCATGTGGGATAAATTTTATTACATGATGACCTAGGGAATCCTTTATAGGATCCCTATACCTGTATGTCATTCTGAGGATCCCATGTAGGAAACCTCTGCTTCTAACACTGTCTTGGGGGTCCCTTGTAGGATCCCCTTCTTATATACCATTATAGAACCCCATATAGGATGCCTCTATTTCTTACCATTCGAGGATCCCATGTAGGATTCATTAATTAACCATTGATGCAAATGATCCCTAGTAGAATGCCTTTTCTTATGAGTATACCTTGAGGATCCTGAGTAGGATGCTTCTCTTGTGTATGACTTGAGGGACCCAGTGGGTTCCCCAATGTTTGACTAACCCTGTTCTAGTAATTCAATTTTGGGTAGAGATGGTATCGAGTGTCACCTCAAAATCTTTACCGAACTTGTAAGCCCATGGGGTCGTGGTAGTAGTGTTGGGTTTATGCATTTGGTCACCCCCACTCTTTTGTTTACACCTTCACATGTTGACTATTGATGAGGTGATGATAGCCAGAGGTGCTTCCCATTTAGTGGCTATTGATCCTATCACGAGGTGTCTTTCATTTCCTCTGGGATGCCCAAAAATTCTTCTCAGGATCCATCTTATTCATTTATTGGGACGCCCATATGTGATTTCTTGGGATCCAACTTTGGAGCCATGTTATTGTTTTATTATTTGTATACCCAAAGATAATATCTGAGACTTGGTTACTAAGCCTATATATTTGATTATTATATTATTGGTATTTACATAAGTGATTTCTGGTATCCAGCTATTGAGAATAAAACTATGTTATATGGGCATGGTGTCCATAGTAATGATACTTGTGAATGATTCCAATATCTTGAGTGTTGAGGATGATTTCACTCTCCTCTGGTTGATAGGTGACGAGGATGATTCCGCTCTCCTCTAGTTGATATATGATGAGGATTATTATTCTCTCCTTAAAATGATTATACTCATGGATGACTATGCTCTCTTGAGGGATAATAATGATTATGCACTCTTTGACTGATTACTTGACCACGGCGCTGGACATGACATTTCAAATCATTTCATACTCAGAATGATTATGCTCTTTAAAATGGTAGGGATGATTACTCCCTTCCTTATTAAAGAAATACAGGGGTGGGAATGATATCTCACTAATGATATCTCCTTACATATGGAATAAGAGTCAGACCCTAAGGGTTCATCCAAGTTCCAAATGTCATGATCGCCTACAGATTGAGACCTAAGGATCAGACATTGAACTGGATTTACATGGAATAAGAAGCATGGCGTCTTGATCTTGTCCATTTATAGTATGTCTATATGTAATTCCTTGGAATCATTCTTTACAGTTTTTGGAGGCAAGTATGGGTGAACCCAGGGTTAGGACGATTATCCCCCTATAGTGATGTATCTTACTGAGAGACATTTCTAGAATTGACCATAGAAGGTATATGTCGATTGGGATTACAAAACTAGAGATCAACCTAACTATACATGACTTGAGTGACATGTAATCAAAATCAATTTCCTTTTTCATAGGATGTCAAGGTGATCGATATTATGGATCCAAGGATCAAATGCAGATGGTTTTTATGTTCTTTATTTCACCTTACTCATGTATATTCATATTTATGTACATATGTATAGGTATGGGACTAAAAATATATACACATATAAGTATAGACATTTATGATGGCACTATTCCCAGTTGATCGGGACTATTGACCTGTGGGTCGACTGTGTCCTCAAGTTTTTGGATTCACTTATCTTTTTAGTTGAGTATCGTCTTGGCTAATTATATTGCATTTTCATGCACTTATAGCAGCATATTTATTGGTTCATCATTGGGGTGTCCTACTGAGATTATTTATCACCCCTGTATGTGCACCTTAGTGTGAGTATATACCTTATTTCTACTTTTTAGGTTGATCACAGTTGCATGGTGGATAGGTCTAAGGACCAAAGTTGCATGATCATATAGAGATGCTCATGTGGGTTCTTCTGATCGGGCTGGTGTAGTTTGATAGTGTCTGGAGACTGGGTATGTGGTTTGGATTGGTGTTAGTAGTAGATCCCTAAAATTTTATTTTAGTTTCTTTTGTAATCATGTATCTATATGTTTAGCCCAATGGGTGACCAGTGTTGTATGTATGACATTGTTGTTCAGAATTTTATAGAATTTTTAGTTATTATTACAACATGTTTCTAGTTCAATTTACTTATTGCTTATACAATATTTTAATTTACAGTTGTGTATGATACTTATCTATTTCATTTATTTTCTTACTCTGATATAAGGTCATAGTCTACCCACTATCACACCCTAATCCCTCACTTCTAGTCAAAAGCCTATGGTGTATAGGGAGGCATGTTTGAGGCCTCATAGCAAAATGACTCGGATCACTAGATTGGTGGAATCTGGGTTAAGATGTTACAAAGTGGTATCATAGTTGTTCTTCTCCCAGTCTATACTATTTGGGATATGGTAGATATGATTATTATAAATGTGTTAGAACCTATGATGGATATCAGACTGATGCATTGAGAATACTTGTTTTGGTAATAAGTTATGGTTTCTAGTGTTATGGGATTGCTGTTATGATCTGTAATGTTATAGCTGTATGTGATTTTCTCCTTGAGAAACACAAATTTTTTGTGGATGTTATTATTTATTGTGGATCTATGGCTCTTGAACATTAGCAAGAGGATAGTGGTGGATTTTAAATCTTGGCCAACAAAGGAAAGAGGCATCTCATGCATTATATTTTTCACGTAGAATTCACATCATATATGCCGGCTGGTGTGTGATTTTGTTGAAGACTGAGGCTTATTCAGTTGGGACTACTTACATATATATATATATACATATATCATTTTTTATGGAAGGTTATGTGGATATACATTGAGGCATTTTGTTGTGAGGTTAATGATTTAGTCCTCATTCACAGAAGGTGCAATGACTCTTATAAGTCAATATGGCATGTGATTACCTTTTTTTATACCCCTTATTGGGTTTCATTTATCAGGTCATGGTTTTCTAGTTGGATCACTGAGTACGACACCAATGGATACCATGAACTTTCTTGTGAACTGGACCTCTAAGGGGTATTACCATATGTGGAATCTTGATGAGTGTCAGTTCAGTATCTATTTTATTATGATGTATCATGATCTCAAGGGAGTAGTTCTTATGAGGATTCTCAGTGAGGGTCTGGGCCTTGTAATCCATGATGTCAGTTTTGACCCTTGTAGTTCGCTGTGATCTTTACCTCCCTTGGAGAGGTTTGATCTTTAGGGATAGGTGTCCAAAACCTATGACTTAGTTGTGAGACTTGATATGTAGGGCTATGTGGGAGACCTAGAGACCCTTAGTTTTGAATCAGAACCTTGTAGGTCAACATCCATTTTATTCAAAGGCACCCTACATGAGAGAGGTTGGACCACATTTTTAGATATATTTTTAGGTAGTGATCTTAGTTGTATACTTGTTTTTAGATCGAGGCACGGTAGGTGCCCGAGTTTTCGATATAGGAATGTTGATGCCTTCATCTTTGACAAGAACCTAGGGTGATTTGGTATGAAGACCGACTTTGAAGGGAAAGACTATTTGGGTGGTTGGCCCGGTCAACCAGTGTTTCCACTATTTCTAGTATAGTTAGAGTAAGTTTAGATGTTCATGACTGGAACAAAGCCAGGTGATGGATAATCATGAAATAAATAATGGAACAAGTGAGGTTCTTGGTTTTAAAGAGGAGGTCCAAGGGAGCTTCTAGATTTTTTATCCTGACGTTCCATATAACACTGTCAACTTAGCCTTGTGTTTTAATACTCACGATTGCATGAGTTGGGTGAAAAGGTATACATTGGTTGCACATGGTACCATTATATCATAAATCGATGAGTGGTATGGTGAGAGATGAGGAATGATGTTTCAAGACTTTCCATGGGTTTAGTGGCCTGAAGGTTTTTGTTAAATGATGAATGTTCCTCCATGGTAGAGGAGACATTAGAATTAATTGGGTACCACAAGACGGTTGACCCATGTTTGAACCTGGACATTCATAGTCAGGAGATGTGGTGTCAGGTGTTGTTAAAGGCAAGTATAGTCTGTTGGTTATGAGCATGGGTTAGAGAGATATGTAAATGCCTTTTTATATAATCTTGGTGTATTCATGGTTAGAGACGATAATTATCTATCTTGATAGTGTCTTGAGTATGTTGAGAGATCATTGGCCCTATGATGAGCTTCTTTCCTTTTTTAAATGTCTTCCTTGGTTATAAAGAGGAACCTATTGAGGTTGTGCTTGAGGAGTGGTATAAGGTAAGACATATGGTGGGGAGTGAACCATTGGATTCTTAAGGGTGGTGACTCTCATTTTCAATTTAAATTAAGTGTTTTACGGGAGATGTTGATCTTGTAGTTTGGTTTTGAGATAATGATAATGGAATTCCTATAGTGGGGAGTACTAGATCGGCCATAGTTAAAAGTCTCCCGCATAGGAGACAGTTATTGATGCTATGAGACTGGTCATTGGATTGTCAAAATATCCTATTGTGCTGATGATCGAGTTGAAATCATGACTTCTAATCTTACTACTAGTATTCCCAAGGATGATAAGGTTTATGATGGAGATATTGTAAGGACCCATGTTTTTTCAGACATGTCTTTTTAAACATAAATTTGAATTTTTGATTTCAGATTCTTGTAAGGGTTAAAATAAACTTTTACCCCCAGAAGATGATCTCACAATATTTTCAGACTAATCTATTGGTCCTAGAATAGGGCTTTTACCCTAGGATAGAAGTTTGATTAAATTTCAAGCAGTTTAAATTTTAGCAGAATAATTAATATTTAATATTTAATTAAATAAATATTAAATTATTTTCACAAATTTGTTTGGAATTATCTTTTGAATGTAAAATAGGATTGAATTTATATCTCCAACATTGATTTTGAAATAGATAGTTTTTTTTAGGCATAACATAAACTCCGGTTGGGTGCCATGGTCAGTCGATACCCCCTTTTATTTATCTTTCTTTTTATTTTCTTTTTCTTAATTTTCTTTTGTTTCCTTTCTTTCCTCCTCCTGGATTCTCACATACATCCCTCCATGGGTTCCTCCTCTACACAAATGAGATATAGGGATAGGGGGAGAGAGAAATAGACATAGAAAGAATGAGGTACTGCCGCAGAGCTCAAGACGCTTCAGATCGTCGTGCGGTAACCGTGGACCGCAGAAACAGGTGAAGCCTTAACAGATTTCACCCAAAGTTAAGATATTTATTAATTTTTGCTTAAAATACACACATTTTTTTACTTTTAAAGTTTAAACCCCCCTTATATGATTACTTAGGACACCTTTAGGGCCGATCTAATACTTTTGGTCTAGGGAACACACACACCCTGAGGTTTTCCATTTGAGAAAACCCGTCTACACGGCATGTGGTTTAGGGAACACACACCATTTGTTCTTCCTATTTAGGAACAAAAAACTTTTCTACGTACATGTAATGTATGTGTCATAGACATAGTGTATATGGAGTCATCCATGTAGCTGAGCACCTGGATAGGCTGCCTGTGTAAAGGGGCACATGCCGTGTGGAGTACACGACCAGACCCCATGTGGGTCGCATGCTATATAGATTTACACGACCAAACCATATACATAGATATACCATGTGTGGTACATAGGTAGGTACCCCGTGTGGGTCACAGGTTGTGTAATTTGTATTTTACACACCAATTACAGGAAAAAGTACACACCCAGGTGGGCGTTGAGGGTACACATTGTGTACCAGGGTAGCACGCTGTGTATTCCTCCTTTTCTACCCTTTGAGGATTTTTCATATATTTTCTCCCATGAGTTGGAATTGGGACTATAAGTATTCTATTCTGAGTATTTTTCATGTAGATCATGATGGTAATACCCATGAGGTGTTTTGAGGACTCCTAGGTGGCGTTTTGGGTGTTTAATTAAATATAGAGGTTATTCTTCTGATAATTGAATCTATTTGCATCCTAAGAGTGATCCCTTTTGATATGAGATGAACCATGATCTATCTCTCTTGACTGATTCTTTTTAGTTTTCCTTTGAGGACATCTCCCTTATGAGATGTGCCCTTATGGCCTGAGATTCCATGAGACCAGTTCTTTCCAAGGATCCCCTGTAGGATTCCTCTACTTACATTTCAACCTAGAGGATCTGATGAAAGATACCTCTATTTTCTCCCTATACCAAAGATCCCCTATGGAATTCCTTTGCTTACATGTTGACCTAGGGAATCCCTTGTAGGATCCCTATACCTGTATGTCATTCTAAGGATCCCATGTAGGATGCCTATGCTTCTTACGCTGTCTTGAGGGTCCCATGTAGGACACCCCTTACTATGTACAGTTAGAGGATCCCATATAGGATTTTTCTATTACTTACTGTTTTATAATCCCATTTAGGATTCCTCACTTCACATTTTCTATAAAGTATCCCTAGTAGGATGCCTCTTATGTTCATACCTTGAGGATCCCGAGTAGGATGCTTCTCTTGTGTATGACTTGAGGGATCCAACAGGTGCCCCAATGTTGGATCTACCTTGAGCTAGTACGTTAGGTTTGGGAAGAAATAGTATCGGGTGTCACCTTAGATCCCATACCAAACTTTTAAGACCATGAGGCCATTAAAGTAGTGTTCGGTTTAGGTGTTCAACCACCCCCAATATTTTGTTTACACATTCACATGTTGACTACATATACAACAATGATAGCTATAGGTTCTTCCTAGTTGGTGGCTATTGAGGTGTATTTCTTTCCATTTGGGATTCCTGTATATTCTTCTTGGGATCTGTCTTATTCGTTTATTGAGATTACCAGATGTGCTTTCCTAGGATCTGACTTATGATCCATGTTATTGTTTTATTATTTGTATACCCAATGGTACTACATGGGACTTGGATATTGAGAATTCATATTTTATAGTTATATTATTATTATTTCCAGAGGTGTTTCTTGGTATCCAATTATTGATCCTACTACTATGTTATACAAGCATAGAATCCTTAGTAATGATACTCATGGATGATTCCTCTCTCTTGAGTATTGAGGATGATTCCACTCTCCTCTGGTTGATATGTGATGATGACGATTCTTCTCTACTGTGATTGATATATGATGAAGATGATTACTATCTACTTGACCTGATTATACTTGTGGATGATTACATTCACCTGAGGGATAGGGGTGATTACTCTCTCCTTGAATGATTACTTGACTGCAATGATGGACATGTTGTTTCAAATCATTGGATACCTGGAATGATTATTCTCTCCAAGATGGTAGGAATGATTGTTCTCTCCCTTATTAGAGACCTCAAGGGGTGGGTATGGTGTCTCCCTGGTGATCTCTCCTTACATATCACCTAAGGGTCAAACCCTTTGGGTTCATCCAAGTTCCAAATGTTGTGATCGCCTACAGACTAGGACCTGAGGCTCAAACATTGGAATAAATTTAAATGGAATGAGTAGAATGGAACCTAGATCTTTTCCATTTACAGGATGTCTTACTTTACTTCCCTAGAATCATTCTTTACATTGATTGGAGGCGATTATGGGTGAACCTAGGGTTAATATGAGTATCCCTATTATGAACTAGACCTCAATACCATCTAACCGAACATCTGAACCAGTCCGCATCATGGACCGAAGGGTGTCCTCGATCCCCATGGGCTAGAAACTAGTGCCGAGCATCAAATTAATCACTAAGGAGAATGTTTTTTCCCATTTAACCAGGATCACATAAATAAACTAAACAAGTGAGGAACCCACAATAACTGAATCTAAAATAAATATATAAACAAATTCAGCTAAAATAGTTGAACAAAGAAAAAAACTAAATACAAAACTGAAACTGAACCATGATACCATGATCTCTATGTGACCTCTTGGTCACCACCAACCAAAAGATCGACCTACTCCAACAACGATCACACAAACTAGGAACCTGAACCTGCAAAACACCTCAGGTCTACCATCACCGAATGGTACACGTAGGGTGTGAGATTCACAGATCAGTAGGAAATCACCTTATAATCCATATGTTTCCTTTCCCAAAAATAGTCCATAAACACTAGTTTGAAAAAGACATGTAAAAATCGGTTTTCCACATTTTAATTAAACAAACACATCTCTTCCTTTTTAAAACATTAGATGCCACATAATTATTTTTACAAGGAGGTTACTATTTTGAAATCAAAATCCAAACAAAGGAAATTCCAAGATACATCGAAAGTGGACAAATAGTAAAAATAAAAAACTAAGGGAAAGAGAAATATAAACAATAAAAAGAAGATAGTAACCATGGGGATTTCCTAAACATCCCTAGAGCTATCCCTAGTAGTACTCAAATCAAACTCACCTTCTGAAATATGGTGTAGCTCCATAGTTTATAACCAATTGGATTCTATAATATAGCCTCACCAGTGGAACAACCCACCTGGCCTCTAAGACATACAAGGGGTACCAACCCATCTAACTAGGTTTGAAATGAAACTGTCACTTAACCCTCTAAAATATTCCCAATAAACCCATGGTAAGATTATATTTTGTAAGTAGGAGGCCCTCGCTTACATGAATCATCTTACCTGCCATCACCACACTTGCCTACCCCAAATACCAACAGCACCTATATGAAAACCTATATAGGGAAATCCCTCTATAAAAGTACCCATCATACAAAAAACCATTCATAAGTGCCAATGGGCCATCACATCACATGGTTTTATCAAACATTTCTCAAAAACTTTCAAAGATTCCAACCGATCATTTACACTTTCAAAAAAAATTTTCTTTTCCAAAATAACATAAGTTGATAATCGGGATTTTAATATTATCAATTACAATATATCACAAAAATATTCCAAAACATTTCCAAAATACTAATTTCATATGCACATTACCAAAAATGCCTTAACGTTCCAAATCCAATTCCATTTCCAACACCATTTCAAAACCAAGTTAAAACATACAAAATGTCTAAAGGTTCCAAATAGGCTTTCATACCACTTAGAAACCAACCACCTTTTGAAGTACCAAACGGGACATAATTTCAAACATATTTTGAAACCAATTTCATATCATTTGAAAATAAAGAGGCCATTTGTAAAACATCGAGTGTTTGAAGAGAAGATAGGAAGAGGATGGATAAGTGTTTTGAAATATGGGTCTTTAAGTTGAGAAAATTTTATTTAAGGACATTATAATTTGTGTGCCCATCCATGTGTGAATTCTAAGCATAAATGGATGTGACAACATCCAATGGTTCACCATAAGAATCTGTGAAGTTACCCAAAAATCACTTTTAAAGAAACATCACATGTTCTCAAACCAACACAACAAACCACACATATGTTTCATGACATAAAAATCACTAATTCACACATACAATTCCAAATACACAATCCAAAAATGTTATCATAATACAATCAAGGTTTAAAACCATTCAAAATGAACAATTTCATTTTAAAGAAACAATTTAAATTTTAACAAAAGCTTAGTGTGCATACCATGAACCCCTTTAAAAATCACTTCCACTAATTTTTTAGAACATAAAAACATCATACCAAGAAAGGAAAACATAAAAAAAGCATGAGAAACACATTTTAATATTATTTAAAAATACATAAGCATAAATGGAATGTGTTAGCAAGAAAAATAATGGAAACACCTACCTCAATGATGTGCGATTGCAACCAAACTCCGGGTGAAGGAAGAAATAAGATCAAGAGATAATTTGCACACCCTAACAACCAAGAAATCGATATAAACATCAACCCTATTCCTTTGGGTTTATCCAAAGAGAAAACCCACCAAGAAAACACCAAGAACCCTAGAGGGGAAAGAGAGGAGAGGAAAAAAATGACCAAAAACCAAAGGAACTTACCTAAGGAACCTTTAAGGGGCTTCAAAAATGGAAGGGGAGAAAAGGAGAGGGTTCTTGGAGGACCCCCTGGTGCATCTTGTCCAAGAAAGGAAGGAAAAAACTAATTTATGGTTAAAAACATGGAGGGGAAAACTTGTAATTTCTAATTTTTAAGAAACTAGGTAGCTCTCACAGTTTGGCCGCATGGTTTGGTAAACCGTGCGTAAACCGTGTGACAACCACTGTACAAATAGAAAAAAACCCCACACACAGTTTCTGCATGGTTTCCCAAATCATGCACAACCTGTGTGCCTTACTCCTAGACTCTAAGATGAGATGTATGGTTACTTGGGAGAAGCCTCATGGTCTACCATAACCATGTGTTTCCCATTCACCCCTTGCTGCCAAGCCCCAAAACTTCACTTTTCAACTAAAAACTCAAAAATTCAACCTGAGACTCAACCCAAACCTCAAAAAAAGATTCAAGATCAAGAAAAGAATAAAATAAAAGAGTATAGAAGGTTGGGGTGTGACAATTCTCCCCACCATAGACACTTTATTCCCCTAGAAAGTCACCTAGTGAAAAATTAGCCAAAACACGAATCCATGACTGATAAAAACCAATGGAAACATGAACCTCAGGGTGACCTTTCAATCCACAAGTCACACCTAACTGATAAAAAATAAAACACACCACAAGAACAAAAAGAGAGCACTAAAGGGTTCTCCACACCATAAGAACTTGTCTACCACCTTTTTGCACGACTTCAAATCGGCCCAATGAGGGAACTTATAACACAAATAAACCGAACTCCTTTTCATGAGTGAAACAAAACAACCAGAACTAAAATTCCCACACCATCCAAAAACATCCAACACAATGGGATAAACCACGAATGGGGACCAACCAAACAATAAACCTGAACATATATAACTAAAAACAACAATTTCCCACTAGAATGAATATCTCTTAAATGAGCACAACTAAAATCTAAAAATGAGACCAAACCTTATAAAGGTTAAGCACATTCAAAGAAGAACCAATGATCCTAATAACCACATTAAGATAAATAAAACTACTTAGATTACGATAAAACAGGTACATAACACTTTTTCAATGAAATAATAAACTTATAATAAAAAAAATTGAATCATAGAAACTTCATCTATCTCCATTTTGACACTGGGAAAAAAAAACTGAGACAAGGTTCTCCACAACCTCGAAAATTCCCTAACTATGCATAAGCTTCACTTGAAGTCCTATTGATGGATCCCTAATGACTAAGCATATCCTTCCTCATAGTCAGGTGCCGACATCTTCTGATCACAACATCTTCTTCAGGTGACGCTTCCTACAAAACTTCTCTAGATGACCCAAACAACCGCAATTATGGCATGTCTTTGAAGGATTTCAACAAGATGGATTTGAATGCCTGATCTAGCCACACTGGTGGCATAAAACTGAATGGTCTAACGAACTAGAAGCTAGAACCAAAGGAAGTGACTTCTCTAGAACAGGTACCTATGGAACACACTCCTTTCTATATGGGGATCCTTCACGAGCAACAAGATACACCAGATTATCAACTATCTATGCTCCAAAAACCAACTCAGATAAAAACACTTTATCCACCAATTTCTCAAAACAGAGGTCCTTGGAGGAGAGGACTCACTCCTTGATCTCTAGAAAAATACCCCCAATTAAAATAAAATTCTTTAATAGATCCTAAGAAAATACTTTTAGAGAAAAGGAAACCAACTCCTTGAAGTGTTCAACATAATCCTTCATCATCTACTGGCCTTTATGAATACTTATTAACTCTTCCCTCTTCTTCATCTTCACCTCCTCAGGTATAAACCATTGGATAAAGACAGACTTAAAAACTTCCCACTTAATCTCTACTTGCATTGATAGTGGGGAAAACATCTCCCATTTTTTCAAATATGGACCCACAAATGAACCCAAAATAGCTCGAACTCTAATAGCTTCGGGAGTTCCCAACAATTTGAAGACATGATCTACTTCCTCAAGCCACTCTACTACCTCTAAAGTACTTCGATCACAAAAAAGATAGGAAACAACCAAAAAGAATAAAAAACTGGACATAAATCATTAGAAAACTTGGAGACCTTTCTGGGTGGAATATTATGAATAACATAAAGAACACCAATTCAAGACCAACATCAATACAAAACACAATAAAAAAGAACATCTCAATCCAAAATGAGAGGATCACAAGACAAACATCATAAAGACTACCCAAAAATCATATGTTTATAAATACCACTTCTATTTAAATTTTAAAAACTGCCTTCTCCCAAGGCCATTTTCCAAAAATAGAAATCCATTTTCACAAAAAAAGATTCCAACTTTTAACGAAAAAAAATTCTTGAGATCATTTTCCACTTAAAAAGGAATTTGGGAAAACCAATCCAAACCTTTACTTTCAATTGATCACCTCTAGAATGCTATGAACCATTGCACATGTGTCCATTCACTTCCACTTACATCATTCGTACATACATTCCTGCGTGAACTTTCCACACATACCAACATACATGCAAAAATCCATAAGGAATACAAAGGGTCACACATACCACTTTATCATCCACATTTTCCCAAGCTTTTAAAAATTCTAAATCACTTTCTCTTTCAAAACCCATTTCCCATACCCAAACCATTTGAAAGAAATTATTTTCATTTTCAAAAACCATTTTCCATACCCAAAACCATGATTGAAGATCCCCTAACTAAAGGGATTTCATACAAGGTCTTTCAGGATCATATAGCTCATATGGGTGTCGTATCAGTTCTGAATTTTTAGATTTAGTTGGAGTTTGTGTCCTTTTAGATGTATACATTTGTTTATGGTTATTCAAATTATGGTTTATGGATATTTAAGTTATTACGGTAAGAATGGTTATAGTTATCTCTAAACATGTTTAAATGATATCACTAAAGTGGCTTGATTGGTTGAAAATAGGCATGTTATCATCAAATAACATGCAATTTACATCATACACATCAATACTTGATCAATGTCATTTGGTTATATTGATATACAAGATCATTTTTTGCTCCAATAACAATTTCATGTGAAAAAAGCCTTTGACATCCTATGTTTATGGGGGATGCATTCAAAATTCAACATGAATGTTCCTGGGTTTGGCGACACATCCATATTATATGGGGTGTAATGTGGTTATATCATATCGAGTCGATTGTACTCATATCATACATTTACACCATTTCATGTGCGCACATATAGACTTTATTGATCATGATATAAGAACATAAAGAGATCAAAGGGAAAACTTATATAACACACTAGAATGGCAATGTCGATTGTACTCACATCATACATGTACACCATTTCATATAAATGGAAAACATAAAAGGATTTCAAATCACATATAAAAATCACAATTGTCTAAAAAATTTACATCTGAATTGTTAACATATATCACTTAATTTGAAATAAATATTTACACATCAAGCATCCAGAAATGAATGCAACATATTTTTAAGTCAACATTAAATGATTATATGAATATTAATTAAAATGAAAATTCTATGAGAGAAACTCACAGCTCAAATTAAAAAGATAAATTGGTGATAAATGTAATGCATGTTTGATTTCCTTTATCTTTATTAAGCAACAAAACATATGGATGAGATCTACCACCACCAGTGCGTGGCTCCTTGATGAAGATCACAAATGGGAACAATCACTACTGTCCCCCCCCACCACCACTGTCACCCACGCAATCTCCCAGACTACTACCCGAACCAGATCCAGAGCCACTCCCCCAAGCCTCGCCGCCACCATACCCATACCCGAACCCCAATCTGGATCCAGACCCAGTGCCAACCCCAAAATTGTACCCCTTCACGGATCCACTTGGAGAGTGGTCGGAGCCGGATTCGTAACCCTAGTCGGAGGCCGGGACTGAAACCCATCCCCAAGCATAGTTCCACCCATTTCCATGGATAGAGCCAGAATCACCACTGTGGCTGGTGGTGCAGATGGAAAAAATGGAGAAGAGGAGGAGAATGAAGCAAAGAATAGTGGGGGGAACATTTTAGGGTTTTATGAGCAGTGCGTGCATGAGTGTTAAATAGAGAGGGTGAGGGGAACCTGTGAATTAATTGGCAGCATCACCACCCCCCACTCATAGAATCTCCACCAATAAGAAAATCATGCTTATTTTTGTTACCTTTTCTCCATGATCTTCAAAGAATGTGTATCGTAGTTGAATTTGTGAGAAGTGGCTTGGATGCCTCCAACAGATCATGAAGGAGGCTCATGAATGCATCTTCAGAATTTTTTTGATCACAGAACAAGATATTCAAATTTTAACTATAGAAATATTTGTATTAGGAGTGAAGAATATGGTGGTGTGGTGCCTTGCCAGTGCCTCATGCTCAGTCCTGGACCAATCAATTCCAGCACCGCTATCCCCCTATAAAAAATTAGAGAAACACAAGCATCCAAAATGGGAAAATATCCTGATGTAGATATTGAAATGGAGAGATGTGTTTTGGGACACTGGTTAAAAATATATATATTCTTTTCTATTATTCTTTCTCCATAATTTTAGTTTTTCTCGTTTCAAATTTTTTTTCTCAATATGTTATAAGTACAAATGATCAAAAAGGGGAAAGGTATGTTTTTATTTTTATTTTCACCACCTGGTTGGATGGTTCTAATTATTGATTATTTTTATCTTAATTTTATCACCAATTTGGATGGTTTATGTGGTTTATTTTAATTATTTCCATAAAGGTTGGTTTTCCATATGATCGGATGGTTTAAATTTATTTATTTTTCTCCGCCTGATTAGACAGTATAATTAATAAATTAGTACACACAATAATGTTTTAAATGAGTAATGCAATATATTGATGTATTTATTTCAAATTCCCAAGTGAAATACTTTTTAACCGATTAGGGCGGTATATATATATATAATCTGATTTTAATGTTTTCTAGTTATCATCATGTAAAATCTCACAAGTCTTGAATTCACTACTCTTGACATTACTAGAAATAATTACATGCCATGGGCGATGGATATGGAAATTCATATCAAATCAATATATCTCACTAAAAAATTAAAGAAAATACTTTACAAACCCTACAAAATAAATAAAAGACAATGATCTTGCTCAGAAGACATCTCGATGAGGGTTTGAAATGTGAAAAACTCATAGAAAGTGATCCATTCAAGCTTTGGAAGAGTTTGAAAGAGAGGTATGATCATTAAAAATAGGTTTTTCTTCAAGGAACCTGTAATGAATTAAATGTTTTATGCTTCCAAGACTTTAAAAGGGTCAGTGATTACAATTATTACATGTATATATAGAATTGTATCATAACTAATGTATTGTGGTATTGGGATTACAGATGCTGATATACTTGAAAATACATATACGATATTTCATGCATCTCACATCACCCTATAAAAACAATATCTATTCTGAGGATATTTAAAATATTCAGATCTCATATCATCATTACTTTTAGTAGAGAAAAACAATGAATTTTTTATTAAAAATCATCAGTCTCATCCTATTAGTTCAATAGTAGAATTTCTGTAAGAAAATTCTATATTTCATGAAAATAATCACGGAAAAAGTTGGGGACATGATTCTCATGGTGGATGTAGTTTTGGAAGAATACACTATTGAGGATGTGGTCATAACCATGGGCCTACTCAAAATGAATATCATAATCAAAGAAATATCAGCTCAAATAATCTAAGGAGTCCTGAAGATTCCTGCTATAGGTGTGGTTCTATGAGACATTAGTCTCAAGTTTTTCGAACCCTAAAACATATTTGTAAGATCTATAAAACATCTCTTGAAGCAAAAGAGAATGAATCACACTTTTATGGGGGATCCTATAAAGATAAAGATAAAGTGGTGAATTTTACTGAGAATCACGAGCCATAAAATGATGATTTCACTTACCTCAAAGCAGGTGATTTTACTTGTAAATTTGATGAGATTATAAATGGAAATAATTTAGAAAATTTATAGTAGTTATGATATATGATATGTAATTTTGTTCTGTATGTTTTATATTTTAGATGTTGTATTATTTTAATTTTACAAAATGTTTCTTATAATATTATTCTATTTACTTTGAAGCATTGAAATGGATTGATTAAATGTGACACATATTTTCATACCAGATAGTGGAATAATAAAAAAATTTATCAAGAATAAAAAATATTGTTCTGATCTTAAATCAATAAGATGAATTGTAAATACTATATCAAGTCCTGTAGATTTGATAGAGGGGACACGTAATGTGAGTTTTTCTTTACCCAATGAGACATAATTTTTTATAAAAGTTACACTATTTTCCCAAAATTCCAAAAGAAACTTATTATGTTTCAATGATATATAATAGCGTGGGCATGATACTCAAACTATATCTAATAGAAATTAAAAGTAAATGTGCATTACCATTAATAAATTTGGTAAGAGTCATGTACTAGAAAAACTGCCAAAATTATCATATGGATTGAATTAAACAAATATAAGTGAAATCAAAACACATATGGTAATAAAGAATGGACCACAAATCATTAATTTGTGGCATGAATGATTAGGTCATCCTGGTTCAAGAATGATGAAAAAAATAATTGAAAGTTCTCATGAAGATTCAGTAAAGGTCCAGTAGATCTCTCCACTAAGAAAAATTACATGCGAGGCTTGTTCTCTTGGAAATCTAATCATGATACCATCTCTAGATAAAATTAAGGCTAAAATGCCAGCCTTTATTGAAAAAATTCATGGGGATATATGTGGACTAATTTATCCATCGTGTTGTCCATTTAAATATTTTATGATATTAATAGATGCATCCAATCGATGGTCAAATGTATGTTTTCTCTCAAATCATAATGTGGTGTTTTCATGTTTTCTTTCTCAAATAATTAATTTGAGAGAACAATTACTTGATTATTTAATCAATAAAGTAATACTTGATAATGTTAGAGAGCTTACCTCTCAATATTTCAATGATTATTGTATGGAAATAGAGATTACTGTGATTATCCAATCACCCATGTGAAAGCAAAAAATGGTTTAGCAGAATCACTTATAAAAAACCTCTAACTTATTGATAGACCATTAACGATGAGAACAAAGTTTACAAGATCTATATGGGGTCATGAAATATTGCATGCCTCAACATTAATTAGAATAAGACCAAGTTCATATCATACACACTCTCTAATCCAATTAGATTTTGGCCAAGATCTTTGCATCTCTCACTTAAGAATCTTTTTTTGTGAATTATATTTACCAATTACTCCCCCACAATGTACAAAGATGGGAACTGAAAGGTGGATGGGAATATATGTAGGATATGAATCCTCATCCATCATTAGATATCTTGATCCAAAAATTGATGATTTGTTTACTACATGTTTTGATAATTGTCACTTCAATGAAGAAGTATTCCCATCATTAGGGAAATAAAAGAAACAAAGGGAGGAGATTTCCTAGAATCTAAAACCATTATCTTTTCTCAATCCTCCCACTGAGAAGTGTAAAATAAAAGTGAAAAAGATTTTACATTTTCAAGAAATAGAAAATCGATTGTCTGATGCATTTATGGATTCAAAGCGCATGACTAAATCATATATACCAGCAGTAAATGCATCAGAAATAATTGATGTCCCAAAGACACAATTACATAATGATGTTACAAAAATATCAAAAATACACATGATGCATGGAAGAACAATTGGCTCTAAGGATAGAAATCCTCAAAAAATAAAAGGGATGAGTATAATTGAAAACCCCATTATAAAGGCATGTGTTCGAGAAGAAACATGTAATTAAAGTGTTCTTAATGAAACACATTATGAAAATCATAAAGAGAATTCAGAGGATATAGAAAACCCTGAAGGTTCAGAAAATAATGAAATATCTCTTAATTATACCACTATAGGTGATATATGGAATCAGAGTAATATAGAAAATATTGATGAAATATTTTCATATTCTATGTAACATGATATAAAAAATGAATACCCTGAACCAAGGTCTGTTATGGTATGTCAAAAATGACCTGATTGGAATAAATTTAAAGATGCAATGCAAGTTGAATTAAATTCACTTAATAGGTGAAGAGTTTTTAGACATATCATGCTCACACCATAAGCTGTGAAGCCTATTGGATTGAAATGGGTTTTAGTGCATAAGGGTAATGATAAAAAAGAGATTTTAATATAAAAATATTTTATTTTCAAACAAGTTTTTTCTTAGAGACCATGAGTTGATTATGAGGAAACATATTCTCCTATTTTGGATTCTATTGCTTCTCGATATCTAATCAGTCTTGTAGTAGCTGATAAGGATAATATGCATATTATGGATGTTGTTACAACTTATTTATATGGGTCACTTAATAATATTATATATATGGGAATCCTTGAATGATTAAAAATACCCAAAGTATTGAAACCAAAACCCAAAGACCTATATTCAATTAAATTTCAGAAATCATTGTATAGATTAAAAAAATCTGGGCGTATGTAGTATATCCGTTTAAGTGAATATTTTTTAAATAAAGGGTATGTAAATAACCCCATATGCCCATGTGTTTTTATTAAGAAAACAATATCTAGATATATAATCATTTTTGTTTATGTTGATAATTTAAATATCATCAGAACACTAGAAGAGATCAATGAAGTAATGAGAAACTTAAACGATGAATTTGAAATGAAAGACCTAGGAGAAACCAAGTATTGTCTTGGATTACAAATTGAGCATATTCCAGGTGATATATTTTTAAATAAGTCAAATTACAATGAAATGGTCTTAAAATTATTTAATATGGATAAAGAAAATCCTTTAAGTACTTCAATGGTTGTTCGGTCTTTAAATACTGAGAAATATCAATTTTGACCCTGTGAAGAAAATGAGGAGTTGGTTGGTCCAAAAGTACCATACCTTAGTGATATGAGAGAACTAATGTATCTTGATAATTGTACTCATCCTAATATATCCCTTTCTATAAATTTATTGGGAAAATTTAGTTCAGCCCCTATACGAAGAATCTGGAATGGTATTAAACATATTTTTCATTATCTTTGTGGAACTATTGATTTTGGTTTATTCTATTTTAAAAAATTAGAAAGGAAGATAGAAGGTTTTTTAGATGAAAGTTATTTATCTGATCCACATATAATACGTGATCAAAAATTGGTTATGTGTTCACAGTAGGCGGTACTACCATATATTGGAGATCACAAAAGCAGACACTCGTCACAAAATCTTCAAATCATCCAGAAGCGATAGCATTACATGAAGCGAGTTGAGAATGTGTTTGATTACGGTCTATGAATCAACACATTTGAGTGTCAAGTGAATTTCCTATAGATATTAGCCTAACAATTTTATTCGAAGACAATACTGTATGAATCAAAGAATTGAAGGATTCATAAAGAATGATCAAACAAAACACATACCACCAAAATTTTTCTCCTTCACATAAGAGTTAACTAAGAACAGAGATATCAACATGAAATATGTCTGATCTAGTGACAATGTTGTAGATTTATTTACAAAATCACTACCAACCGTTATCTTTAGGAAGTTTTTACATAATATAAGGATGTGTAGATTGAAAATTTTTCGATGTAATGTAACTTTTAGGGGGAGTCTATGTGAATGTAATCTTTTTCTTATTTCGATTTTTATCCCACTGTGTGTTTCCATAAAAAGGCTTTTAATGAGGTAGTATCAAAACACATATGACATTGGTAGGGATGTGCATCCCAAGGGGGAGTGTTAGGAAACCATTGATTACAGCTGCATATTTCAATGGGGGTGGGATTTTAACCCCCACCAACCCCCTTTGCACTGCCTATAAAAGGAAGTACAACCCTCTCCCAAAGAAACATGAAACTGTCGACGTATATAAGTTCTATGATCATCAATAAAAATACATGTCTTCTTTTCTTTTCATCATTCTCCTCTATTTTAGTTTTTCTCATTTCAAATTTATTTTCTTAGAACAAACTACCCTTTTATCTCATTTTTATTTTTATGTAGTCATTAATAATAAAAAATATTTATTATTAAACTTTAAAATCAAAGACTAATGATAATATAAAATAAAAAAAATAATAAAAAAAATAATATAATGAAATAAAATTATATAATTTCATTTTTTAAAAGTATTATATTTTCATGTGTTTTTATAAAAATCCATAATAAATAAAGTTTGATATATTTATGTTTATATTTTTTGAAATGTTTAAAAAAAAATTATTCTAAAATTTCATCCAAAATTTAGATTATAAATAATCATGGGATTTTTATATTGTAAAAATTTATATTGGTAAATAGAAAATTTCACTAGAAATTTTCATTGAAAATGTCTATTTGAATTTTGAAATTATATATTATAAATTAAATTTCCAATAAATATTTACACAAGTAATTTGAAAATTTCATAAAATATCTAGGAGGTATGCATTGTAAATTTATAATGGTATCTAAACTTTTTAGGAATTTCTAGTGTCAATATGCATTGCACATTTCTAATATGGATTTGAAATGTTAATTTAAGGATCTAGCCTTAAACTTATCATATTATAGTTATTTTAAAACTAGAAATCACTTTATTTTCCCCAATATCTTTATGTTTAGAGTTTTAAATAATTAATAAAAACTCTTACAAAGTATACTTATACATTACAAGTGAATACTTATACTCATTATCCATTTTTACACAAAAGGAAACCCTTTTAAAATAAAACATGTTTTCTTTTCATGACACATATTCAACACTTTCATCATGACATATTCTTTGTCCATAACAATCTTTAAGACCTATGAAAAACATTTTAAAACATGGTATGAGCACAAAAATTTCAGTAAGATACATACAGAAATAAAATCGTTAGTCCATTAAAAAACATGAAAACCTATTTAATGTTCTTTGAGCGAACAAATCATTTTCACATGGAAAACACACACACTTTCTACTCAAAGAAAACCATTAAAATACATAGAAAACATAAATCATGATGGTAACTTGTGACATAATTTTCAGATCACACTTACATATATTGTAGCTCTCACAGCTACTATAGCTCTCATGTCTATATAGGAAGTAACAATAATAGTTACATTTGGAAGAACCACCACATTATATTCTTATAATCTCTTAGGATAAACCTAATCAGTTAACCCCCTACCATTACCCAATGCATTAGAGAGATATAAGGGGCTCACCCACCCTCAATTTATAACAGAACCATCCATCCTCATAAATAATACCCAATAACCATAACACAAGTATAACATATAAATATTTCATAAAATAAACATTCTTGAGGAAAATAAATTTTTTATTTTAAATTTTTTTTCCATTTTTTTAAAAAGTTGCACACTCATAAATGAAAAATTTTTATTTGAAAATAAGATTATAAACATGGAAAGGAAACTTGAAAATATTAATGTGCCATGAAAGTGGGAAAATATGATCATTCCGTATAAGTTAAAAAAACTTTCCTTTTATAAAAATATTTGAAATGATAACTTTAAAAGAGGTTTTTCAAAAGAAAATGTATTACATAAAACTTGAAAAGACCCCTTTTCGATTTTTTTAAAGAAATTAGAAAATTTACATTTTAAAAAAATAATTTCTATATAAATACATTCATAAAAACAATTTTTAAAACATCAACATTAAAGAGAAAGATTTAGAATAATAAATCTTTAAAACATTTAAAATGATGTTTTAGTTAAAGAGTCCTTACCTTGAGTCTGACTCATCACGTACAATCTTTTTCTTCTGGAATAATAAAATCAGGTTAATTTCTACTTACTTGAGAAAATTTTTCATGTTTATTATTCATTTTATATCACTCATTTATATTTTATTTATAATTAGTTATTCATTTAAGTTTATGTTGGATGTTTTGATGATATTCAGTACCAAAGTCTAAAATTACTTTGGTATGATGTGTATAGTCAAAGTGGGCATTAGTACATCATCTCCAGAATAATAAAAATGACATAATAATAATTTTTATACATAAATCATACTTATAAATCCATTCATTGAATATGTATATGAAAAATGAATTACATTATAATCATGGAGATGGTAAGCTGTAGGTATGCATGAGTAACGTTTTAATTTTTCAATGATCTTTATTGAAATAAGGTAAGTATCATTTTATCTTTCCAAAATGATAATAATATTATATATATCATTTTTTTAAATATACTTATATATATAATAAATTTGATATTGTGATGAAAGACGAATCACATCACTTCGTAGAGATGATAATTCACATGTATGCACAAACGACATTATCATTTTTCTGTGCATGGAAAAGTAAGAACATAAATGATAAATTATATTTTAATAATGATAAATACGTCCTTAATATAATATATAAAACCTAATTCCATCATTATAACTAGTCTTGAGATATGGTGATTCAAAATGAATTATATCAGTTCACGAGGAGATAGTCCACTGTACACACAAATGATAACTTCTTTTCCCATTTGATGAAAGTGAAGATGAATATGGGTCATGGAACTGACATAACAACATCCAAGTATATGGATGATACTGGAGTTATTATTTTACCATGTTTTAATAATATTTTAAGGAAGTGTAAGAAGAAATAAAACAAATACAATTGATTAAAAACGATACATCTTCTTTGGACAATCTCCTTTGATTAACACCTTACCACCTCTAAGGTGAGTGTTCAGCATAAAATAATGCATCTAGAATGTGGGTAGGTATTATATTAAGGTATTTGGGTAGATATTGTAAGAACAAAAGGGTTCTTAAGTATAAATTAAAAATAATAAGAGGTGTCATCTTATAGGTGAGGGGAGGGGCACTTTTGAAATTTCTCAAAATATTAAATTAATATAAATTTATATTCAATTAAAAATGGGTCCAAACTTACCAATTTAGAATATAAGACGATTAAGGGTCTAAATAAATTCATAAAATAAAAATTATATAAGTATTTACTAAGTTTATACTCTTATACTTTGGTTTTAACCCTTATTTTACCCCTTTAATTCTTTCCGTGACAATATTGACTTTTACTCTTTGAGGGAAAATATTATTACTATAAAATGAGAAAAGAACCATAAATGAATCATGGATAAAATTTTAAACCATATCCCAATTATTTGGACAAAACATTATATTTTTATAAATTTTATATCATTTAATAAAATATTATTTATTTTAAAATATCATTAATATCAATTTTGACACTATTCATTATTTTGAATTTTACAAAATTCAATACAATAATATATCTTCAAAAAAAATATTTTAATACACCCCTAATATTTCTAGGTAATATATAAAATTCTTTTATGACATTTATTATCTCAAATTATATTTATTTTAATAGTGTTAATATCATTTATTTGATTTTTCCATTAATAAAATAATTACAACATTAGCGTTGTGTAATCATCTAAGGCAATTTTCTCCAATAAAAATTAAAATAAATTTTCATGATGAAATAAATATTTTATATTTCAAATTAATTTTTATATTCGAATATATATTCTGAATAACCCTATATTAGAAATGTTATTGTTATTAAAAACATGAGTACAATATCTTTGACCTTTCTTTAAATAAAATATCATTAAGGGATTAAAATCATCCAAGTGGCTCCAATATGTCATAAATTCAGACCAAATATGGTTTTAGTTTAAAATAAATCATAAAATAAAATTAGGATAAGTGTTATGGTATTTTTTTAATCCTTATCAAAATTTTATTTACCCTTAATTTCCTGATTTACCCTTAACCATGGTAATAAAAATTACTAAGTTTGTTAGTCATATTGTCCAAAAATAAAAGGGACCTATTTAATAAATTTTTAACTTATTATTCTAAATATGAAATATATTTTTAAAAATTCAAAACACATAAGTTTCTAAAATTAACTTAAAATTAGTCCCATAGATAGGGTGATAAATAAGGTTTTTAAAGTGAAAATGTTCAAAATTTTGAAATTTTTTTATATGAAAATTCAATATTAAAAAGATTAAAATGACCTAAATTTGATTAATATATATATAATTGATCTAATTTTAGTTTAAAACGATTTTAAAATATAATTTAACATTATAAATTATTTAGATGAAAATTCTGTTTTCAATTAAAATGCAGTATTTTTCACCATTCATCAAAAAATGAAACATATAAAAATAATACTGAAAATTCAACCAAAGAAAATTTTGATATTATTTTTTCAAAAATGAGGTTTTTTTAAAATACAATTTATAAAAGTCTCAAAATATATTTTTAAAACAAGCATTCCATCAAAAGGTGACAAAACTGCCTCTAAAAAAATACAGCTTTTGTATGCATAAAATTAGATTTATTTTTATATCATGTCTAGAAAACTCATAGGATGAATGATAAAAATTATATTGAATATATTATATACAGTTTTCATTAATATAATTCATCAAGTTTTATTTGTTTATTTTATTGGTATAAAACACACTCATGCACATTTAAATAGTTTTTCAGAAAAATATTTCCTTTTATTTTCAAAAGGGTTTTATTTTATTTTATAATTAATTATTCACCAAAGAATTAATTATATATACACGTCTAAATAATATTTTTATAATTTAGTTAATCCTATTCACACCCTTATTTATAATGGCTAGGTTATAATATTAACATTTAAATAATAATATTTAGTTTTTTGTTTAATATCGATGTGGTGTATCATTTATGCTATCAAACATAGTGTTTACTTCTTAAAATTTAGGGATGTTACATTACCACCATTTAATAAATAGAATCCTTATAATTTGAACTGAAGCTTAGTAAGGAGGGATTGACTATTTAAAATAGCTTTATTGAAACCCCACATTGGAAAAATGGTCAATAGAACTTCCATTTGAAAATAGATAAAGGAAAGTATAAAGTTCACATGAGATAACACATTCTAGGGTTCTATATATAGGAAAACAAGGACATGGAAGAGAATATTAATGATCAAGTTCTGATAGAGATTTATAGACAACATGTTCATTATAAAGTTTACCATCACAAAACCATAAATATGTCATGGGTTAAAAGGTCTTTGATTTATTAGTAATAAAAGTAAATGAATAAAATTTTTGTTTTAAGTATAAGGACTCATGTTTTTCTAGACATGAATTTTTGAGCAGAAATTTAAAATTTTTCTTTTAGATGCTTTTACGGGGTAAAATGAATCTTTTCTCCAAGAAGATGATATCAAATAATTTTTTTGACTACTCCGTTGGTCTCGTAATAGGGTATTTACCCTAGGATAGGAGTTTGATAGAATTATAAGCCATTTGAATTTTAATGGAATAATTAATACTTAATATTTAATTAAATAAATATTAAATTATCTACACACATTTGTCCGGCCGTATCTTTTGAATGGATTATTGTATTGAGCCTTCATATCTACTGTTGATTCCAGAATGAGGAGTTTTTCCTAGGTGGGGTATAAAATCAGGCTGGGCATCGGGCCCAGTTGGGCCCCCCTTTTCTTTTTCTTTTCTTATTATTCTTTGTTTTTCTTTCCTCTCTTTTCTCCTCCTGAATTCCTACATATGACCCTATATGGGTTAATATACCATGTGATCGATATAGAGGTAGATAGATAGAGAGATAATGTGATAGGGAAAGAATAAGGTACCACCGTAGAGCTCGAGACGTGCCGGATCTTCATGCGACAACCGTACAATGCAAAAACAGGAAAAGCTTTGACAGATTTCACCTAAAGGTAAGTCATTTTTAATTTTTCCACAAGTAAATGTTGTTTTTTTCATGTTTAGATCCCATTATATTCTTTCTTAGGATCCCTTGTGGGCCTCTCTACTACTTTTAGGATGAAAATGGGGGGTTTTGAGTCGATTCAGAGGCTTTCCATTTGGGAAAACCCATCTACACACCATGTGGTTCAGGGAAAAAATGTTGTGTGTTATTCCTATTTGGGGAAGACAAACTATTTTAAGTACATTCCATGTTTGAGTCATACATGTTGTGTACATGGACTCAGTTTTGTAGCCGTGTACCCGATCAAACTGCCCGTGTAAAGGGGCACATGTCGTGTGGAGTACATGGCCAGACCCTGTGTGGATCGCATTCCATGTAGATGTACTTGACCAAGCCATATATATTGCTAGGCCATGTGAGGCACATGGGTAGGTACCCCATTGGGTCACACACTGTGTACCCATTTGACACACTATGTACTTGGGCTTTTACACACCAAGTACATGCATAAGTACACACCCTAGTGGGGCGTTGAGGGTATAGGCCGTGTATCAGGGCAACACTTATGTATTCCTCCATTACTACCCTTTAAGTTTTTTTCATATATTTTCACCCAAGAATCATAATTTTACCTTTAGGTAGTCCATTATGATTAAATTTTTATATGGATCGTGATGGTAAGACCCGTGAGGTGTTTTGAGGACTGTTAGGTGGCATTTCAGGCGTTTCCTTAAATGGAGAGGTTATTTCTATGATAACCAAATCCAATTTCTTCCTAAGAGTGATACCCTTTGATCTAAGATGATTCATGAGCTATCTCTCTTGATTTATACTTTTTATTTTTCCTTTGAGGGCATCTCCCTTGCGAGATGTGCCCTTCTAGCCTAAGTGGTCATGAGACTAGTTGTTCTCAAGACACCTTGTAGTATTCCTCTACTTATGTTTTGACCTAGAGGATCCAATGTAGGATGCCTCTATTTTATCCCTATACCAAGGATCCCATGTGGGAGGCCTTTTCCTACATACTGACCTAGGGAATACTTTGTAGGAGCCCTATACCTGTATGTCATTCTGAGGATCCCATGTAGGACACCTCTTCTTCTGATGTTGTCTTGAGGATCCCGTGTAGGATGCCCTTCCTATGTACTATTATAGAACCCCATATAGTATGCCTTTATTTCTTACCATTTTAGGATCCCATGTAGGATTCATCCCTTCACCATTGGTGCAAAGGATCCCAAGTAGAATGTATTTTCTTATGAGTATAACTTGAGGATCCTGAGTAGGATGATTATCTTGTGTATGAATTGAGGGACCTGGAAGGTGCCCCAATGTTTGACCAACCCTATACTAGTAAGTCGAGTTTGGGTAGAGATGGTATCAAGTGTCACCTTATAACCTTTACAGAACTTATAATCCCATGGGGTCATGGTAGTAGTGTAGGGTTTAGGTGTTTGGTCACCCCCACTCTTTTGTTTACACCTTCACATGTTGACTATTGATGAAGCAATGATATATAGAGGTGATTCCTAGTTAGTGGATATTGATCCTGACACGAGGAATCTTTCTTTCCCTTTGGGATGCACAAACATTCTTTTCAGGATCCATCTTATTCGTTTATTGGATTTCCCGGATGTGATTTCCTAGGATCCAACTTTAGATCCATGTTATTATTTTATTATTTGTATACCCATAGGTACTATATGAGACTTGGTTACTGATCCTATATATTTGATTATTATATTATTGTTATTTCCATAGGTGATTTCTAGTATCCAGCTATTGATCCTAAAACTATGTTATATGGTCATAACATCCCTAGTAATGATACTTGTGAATGATTCCTCTCTCTTGAGTGTTGAGGATGATTTCTCTCTCCTCTGGTTGATATTTGATGTGGATGATTCTACTCTCCTATGGTTGATATACGATGAGTATGATTATGCTCTACCCGACCTAACTATACTCATGAATTATTACGCTCTCCTTAGGGATAAGGATGATTACACTCTCTTTGACTGATTACTTGACTACAGTGTTGGAAATGGCGTTTCAAATCATTGGATACCCAGAATGATTATACTCTTTCGAATTATATGGATGATTAAGCTCTCACTTATTATATACCTATAGGGGTAGTAATGGAGTCTCACCTATGATACCTCCTTATAGATTGAATAAGGGTCAGACCCTTAAGGTTCATCCAAGTTCCAAATATCTTGATCGCCTATAGATTGAGACATAGGGATCATAAATTGGACTATATTTACATGGAATGAGTAGCATGGAGTCTAGATCTTGGCCATTTATAGGATTTATGGATGTACTTACTTGGAATCCTTCTTTATAGTGATTGGAGGCATGTACGGGTGAACCCAGGGTCAGGACAAGTATCTCCTGGTGGTGATGTAGCTTACTGAGAGACATTTTTGGAACTGTCTATATCAGGTATATGTTGATTGGGATTATGAACCCAAAGATCAACTTAATGATACACGACTTGAGTGGAATGACATTCATCTTAATGTACTTTTTCATAGGATGTCCAGGTGATTGATATTATGGACCCAAGGATCAAATGCATATGGTTTTTATGTTATTTCTTTCACTTTACTAATGTATATTCATATTTATATACATATGTATAGTTATGTGCCTATAAATATATAAACATATAAGTATGGACATCTATGATGGAACTTTTCCCAGTTGATCAGGACTATGGACCTATGGGTCGACTGTGGCCTCATGTTTTTGAATTCACTTATCTTTTTATTTGAGCCTCATATAGGCTAATTATATTGCATTTGAATTCACATATAACAGTATATTTATAGGTTCCTCATTGGGGTGGACTACTGATATTATTTATCACCCCTATACGTGCACCTCGGTGTGAGTATATACCTTATGTCTGCTTTTTTAGGTTGAGCACAGTTGCATGGTGGGTAAGGCTGGGGCCTAATGTTACATGATTGAGTAGAGATTCTCATGTGGGTTCTTCTGATATAGCTGGTGTAGTTTGATAGTGTATGGAGATTGGGTATGTGGTTTGGCTTGGTGTTAGTAGTAGATACCTATACTTTTATTTCAACTTATTTTGTACTCATGTATATGTATGTTCAGACCAATGGGTGAACTATGTTGTATGTATGACATAGTTGTTTGGGATTTTATAGAATTTTCATTTATTATTACTACATGTTTCTATTTCATTTTACTTATTGATTATACACTCTATTTATTTACAGTTGTGTATGATACTTAGCTATTTCCTCCATTTTCTTACTCTAATATGAGGGCATAGTCTCCCAACTATTACACCCTAATCCCTCACTACTAGTCGACAATCTCTAGTGTATGGGGAGGCGTGCTTGAGGCCTCATGGTGAACCAACTTGGAGCACCGGATTGGTGGCATCTGGTTCAGGACGTTACAAAGTGGTATCAGATCTGTTCTTCTACTAGTCTTTACTATTTGGGATATGGAAGACAAGATTATTAGTAATGTGTTAGAACCTATGATGAATATTAGATTGGTGTATTGAGAACACTTATTTTGGTAAGAAGTTCTGGTTTCTAGGGTTATGGGATTACTACTCTGATCTGAACTGTTACATATGTATATTATTTTTTCCACGAGAAACACAAATGTTATGTGGATGTTATGATTTATTGTGGATCTTTGGATCTTGGCCATTGGTAAGAGGCCAATGATGGATTTTGAATCTTGGCCAGCAAAGGAAAGAGGCATCTCATGCATTATATTTTTCACATAGGATTCACTTCATATAGGCCGACTAGTGTTTGATTTTACTGATGACTGAGTCCTATTCAGTTGGGACAACTTAAACACACACACACACACACACATTTCGTTTTTGATGGAAGGTTTTTTGGATCTACATTGAGGCATTTTGTTGTGAGGCTGATGACTCATTCCTCATGCATGAAAGGTGCAACGAATCTTATAGGTCGATATGGAATTTGATTCCATTTTTTTGTACCCCTTGTAAGGTGTCATTTATGAGGTCCTGGTTTTCTAGTCAGATTGCTGAGTACGATGTTGATGGAAACCAGGAAAATTCATGTGAACTGAACCTCCAGGGGGTATTACCATATGTGGAAGCCCAATGAGTGTCAGTTCAGTATCTCATTTATTATAATGTATCATGACCTCAAGGGAGTAGTTCTTATGAGGATGCTTGGTGAGGGTTAGGGCCTTGTAACCCATGTTTTCAATTTTGAACCTTGTAGTTCATTGTGATCTTTACCTCCCTTGGAGTGGTTTGATCTTTAGTGCTAGGTGGCTAGACCCTATGACCTAGTTGTGATACTTGATATGTAGGGATAGGTGGGAGACCTAGATACCCTTAGTTTTAACTCATAACCTTATAGTACAATATCCATTTTATTCTAAGGAAACCTACATGAGAGAGGCTGGCCTATGTTTTTAGACCCCCTTTTTGGCAGCGAGCTTTGTTGCACACTCGTTTTGAGATCAAGGCACGATAGGTGATCAATTTTTCGATATAGACAAGTTGATGCCTTCAACTTTGAAAAGCACCTAGGGAGATTTGGTATCAAGACTGGATTTGATGGGCAGGACTGTTCGGGTGGTTGGCCTGGTTGAAAAGTGTTTCCATTGTTGCTAGTGTAGTCAGAGCGTGTGTAGACGCTCGTGACTAGAACAAATCTGGGTGATGGATGGTCATGAAATAAATCACGACATAGGTGAGGTGCTTGGTTTTGAAGAGGATTTCCAAGGGAGCTTCTATCTTGTTTAGCCTGACGTTCCATATAACATGATCAACTTAGCCATGTGTTTCATTACTCTCAGTTGTGTGAGTTGGGTGAAAAAGGTATACACTGGTTTCACATGTTTCTGTTATATCATAAATCGATGAGTGGTAGGGTGTAAGTTGAGGACCTATGTTTCAAGACTTTCCATGGACTTAGTGGCCCGACGGTTTTTTTAAATGATGAATGTTCCTCCATGGTAGAGGAGACATTAGAATGAATTGGGTACCATATGATAGTTCACCTGTGTTTGAAACTAGACATGCATAGTCAAGAGACTTGGTGTCAAGTGTTGTTAAAGTAAAGTTTAGCCTATTGGTTATGATCATGGATTAGAGAGATCTATACATGACTTTTTATATAATCTTGGTGTACTCCTAGTTATAGATGATCATGCTCTATCTTGATAGCATCTTGATTATATTGATAGAGCATTGGTCATATTCCAAGATTTTCTTTTTTAAATGTCTTCCCTAGTTAGGAAGAGGAAGCTATCAAGGTTTCACTCGAAGAGCGGTATAAGGTAAGCCATATGGTGGGGAGTGAACCTTTGGCTGGTTGAGGGTGAAGAATCTCATTTTCAATTGAAATTCAGTATTTTCTGGGAGATGCTGAGCTTGGAATTTGGGTTTGAGACAACTATAAGGGAATTACTATGCTAGGGAATACTAGATCAGTCATAGTTAAAAGTCTCTCGCATAGGAGATAGTTGTTGATACTATGAGACTGGTCATTGGATAATCAAAATATCATGTTATGATGATGCTAAAGTTGAGATCATGACTTCTAGTCTTAAAACCAGGATTCTCGAGGATTAGAAGGTTTATTGTGGAGATATTGTAAGGACCCATGTTTTTTTAGACATGAATTTTTGAGCAGAAATTTAAATTTTTTGCTTTCAGATGATTGTAAGGGGTAAAATAGCCTTTTACCCCTAGAAGATGATCTCAAATAAATTTTTAGACTAATTTGTTGGTCCTAGAATAGGGCTTTTACCCTAGGATATGATTTTTATTGAATTTCAATCAATTTGAATTTTAGGGAAATAATTAATAATTAATATTTAATTAAATAAATATTAAATTATTTTCACAAGTTTGTTTGGACTTATATTTTAAAAAAAGAATTATATTGAGGTTCTGTCTCTACCATTGAGTCAAAAATATATATTTTCGCTAGGTAGGACATAAACTTAGGTCGGGTGCTCTGGTTGGGACCCCCCTTTTCTATTTCTTTTCATTTTCTTTTATTTTTATTATTTTTCTTTTCTTTCCTTTAGTTCCTACTCTTGGATTCTCACATAAGACCCTACATAGGTTCCTCCACCACACAACTAAGATATAGGTATTGGGGGAGAGATAAATATATAGAGAGAGAATTAGGTACTTCTGCAGAGCTCATGATACGCCAGATCGTCGTGCGGTAACCATGGACCGTAGAAAGAGGCGAAGTCTTAGCAGATTTCACCCAAAGGTAGGATATTTTTAAGTTTTGCTTAAAATACCCATATTTTTGTCCTTTTCAAGTTTAAACCCCATTATATTCTTACTTAGGACCCCTTGAGGGTTGATATACTATTTTTGGGGTGAAAAAGAGGGTTTCGGGGTGATTGAGAGGTTTTCCATTTGAGAAAACTCGTCTACATGACATGTGGTTTAGGGAACACACACTATTTTTTCTTCATATTTAGGGAAGAAAAAATTTTCTAAGTACATTACATGTATTTTTTATACACATCATGTATAGGGAATCATCCATGTAGCTGAGTACTCAACCAGGCTGCCTGTGTAAAGGGGCACATGCCGTGTGGAGTACATGACAAGACCCTGTGTGGGTCACACGCCGTACAGATTTATATGGCCAGACCATATACATGGCTAGGCCATGTGTGGTATATAGGTAGGTATCCCATGTGGGTAACACATCATGTACTTTGGATTTTACACACCAATTACAGGTACAAGTACACACCCGGGTGGGGCGTTGAGGGCACACACTATGTACCAGGGTAACACGTTGTGTACTCCTCCTTTGCTACCCTTTGAGGGTTTTTTCATATCTTTTCACCCATGAGTTGTAATTATACCCGTATGTAGTCCATTAGGAATATATTTTCATGTAGATCATGATGGTAATACCCTTGAGGTGTTTTTAGGACTCATGGGTGGTGTTTCAGGCATTTCATTAAATGTAGAGGTTCTTCCTATGATAATCGAATATAGTTACATCCTGAGAGTGAGACACTTTGATATAAGACAAGCCATGATCTATCTCTATTGAAAAATTATTTTTTATTTTTCCTTTGAGGACATCTACCTTATGAGATGTTCCCTTATCGCCCAAGATTCTGAGAGACTAGTTCTTTCCAAGGATTCCCTATAGAATTCTTCTACTTACATTTCAACCTAGAGGATCCAATGCAGGATGCCTCTATTTTTTACCTATAACAAGGATTCCCTATGGGATGAATTTTCTTACATATTTACCTAGGGAATACCTTGTATGATTCCTATACCTGTATGTCATTATGAGGATCCCATGAAGGACGCCTATGCTTCTTACACTGTCTTTGAGGTTCTCATATAAGACACCCCTTCCTATATACCATTAGAGGATCCTATATAGGATGCCTCTATTTCTTACTATTTTAGGATCCCATATAGGATTTCTACCTTCACCTTTTCTACAAAGTATCCCTAGTTGGATGCCTCTTATGTGCATACCTTGAGGATCCTGAGTAGGATGCTTCTTTTGTGTATTACTTGAGGGACCCAACATGTGCCCCAATGTTTGATCGACCTTGAGCTAGTACATTAGGTTTCGGTATAGATCATATTAGGTGTCACCTTAGAACCCATACCAAATTTTTAAGCCCATGAGGCTATGGTAATAGTGTTGGGTTTAGGTGTTCGACCGCCCCAATCTTTTGTTTACACCTTCACATATTGACTGTAGATACAACAATGATAGCCAGAGGTTCTTCCTAGTTTGTGGATATTAAGGATGAAATGAGGTGTATTTATTTCCCTTTGGGATTCCCATATGTTCTTCATAGGATCCGTCTTATTCGTTTATCGGGATTCCCAAATGTTCTTTCCTGGGATATGGATTCTGAGCCATGTTATTGTTTTATTATTTGTATACCTAGAGGTACTACATGGGACTTGGCTATTGAGAATGCAAATTTGATTGTTATATTATTATGATTTCCAGAGGTGTTTCTTGGTATCCATCTGTTGATACTACTACTATGTTATATGAGCACGACATCCCTAGTAATGATACTCGTGGATGATTCTGATCTCCTGAGAGTTGAGGATGATTCCACTCTCCTATGGTTGATATGTGATGAGGATAATTCTTCTCTCCTCTGGTTGATATATGATAAGGATGATTACGCTCTCCTCAACCTGATTATACTTGTGGATGATTAGACTATCCTGAGGGATAGGGATGATTATGCTCTCCCTGACTGATTACTTGACTGTAATGTTGGACATGGTGTTTCACATCATTGGATACCTGGAATGATTATGCTCTTTAGGATGGTAGGGATAATTGTTCTCTCCCTTATTAGAGACCTCTAGGGTTGGGCATGGTGCCTCCCTGGGGATATCTCCTTGCAGATCACCTAAGGGTCAAACCCTTAGGGTTCATTTGAGTTCTAAATAATTGATGTGATCGCCTATAGACTAGGACCTAAGGATCAGACATTGGACTAGATTTACATGGAATTAGTAGCATGGAACTTAGATCTTTTCCATTTACATGATGTCCAACTATACTTCCCTAGAATCCTTATTTATAGTGATTGGAGGTGAGTACGAGTGAACCCTGGGCTAAGATGAGTATCCCTATCACAAACCATATTAGAATAACATCTGACCCAACATCCGACCCAGTCCACGACATGGCCCGAAGGGTGTCCCCAATCCCTACGGGCTAACAACTAGTGCCGAGCATCAAAGTAATCACTAAGGGGAATGATTTTTCTCATTTAACCAGGATCACATAAATAAACTGAACAAGCGAGGAACCCACAATAACTGAATCTCGAATAAATTTATAAACAAATTTATCTACAAAATATGAACAAATTTGAAGACTAAATACAAAACTGAAACTGATCCATCATACCATGATCTCCATGTGTCCTCTTGGTCACCACCAACCATAAGACCGACCTACTCCAACAATGAGTACACAAACCCGGAACCTGAACCTGCAAAACAACTCAGATCTACCGACACTGAATGGTACAAGTAGGGTGTGAGATTCATAGCTCAGTAGGAAATCATCGTAGAATCCATATGTTTCCTTTCCCAAAATAGTCCACAAACACTAGTTTAAAAAACACATGTAAAAATATGTTTTACATATTTTAATTAAACAAACACATCTCTTCCTTTTTAAAACATTACACACCACATAATTATTTTTAAAAGGGGGTTACCTTTTTAAAATCAAAATCCAAACAAAGTATATTACATGCTACATCGAAAGTGGATAAATAGTAAAAATAGAAAACCAAGGGAAACAAAAATATAAACAAAAAAAGTAGACAATAACCACGAGAATTTCCTAAACATCCCTATAGAAATCCCTAGATATACCCAAATTAGACTAACCTTCTGGTGTATGGTGAAAATCCATAGTCTATAACCAATTGGATTCTCTAATCTAGACTCACCAGTGGCACAACCCACCTGGCCTCTAAGACATCTAAGGGGTAATAACCCATCTAATTGGGGTTAAAATGAAACCATCACTCGACCCTATAAAATATTCCTAGGAAACCCATGGTAAAAGTATATTGTGTAAGTAGGAGGCCCTCACTTTCTTGACTCATCTTACCTACCATCACCACACTTGCCTACCCCAAATACTGACACCACCTATATGATAATACAAATAGGGAAATCCTTATATAGAAGTACCCATCATACAAAAAACCACTCATAAGTTCCAATAGGACATCACATCACATGGTCTTATAAAACATTTCTCAAAAACATTCAAAGATTCCAACTAAGCATTTACACTTTCAAAACCCACTTTTCATTTTCAAAACAACATAAGGTGCTAACCAAGATTTCAATATTATCAATTCCAATATATCAAAAAAATATTATAAACCATTTCCAAAATACCACTTTCATATGCACATTACCAAACGAGCCTTAATGTTCCAAATCCAATTCTATTTCCAACACCATTTAAAAACCAAGTTGAAACATACAAAATGTCTAAAGGTGCCAAACGGGCTTTCATACCACTTAAAAACCAACCAACTTTTTAAGTACCAAAAGGGTCATAATTTCAAAAATATTTTGAAACCACTTTCATATCATTTGAAAATCAAGAGGCAATTTGTAAAACATCAATATTTTTAAGAGAAGAGAGGAAGAGGATGTATAAGTCTTTTGAAATCTGGTTCTTTAAGTTGAGTAAATTTTATTCAAGGCCATTATCATTTCTGTGCCCATCCATGTGTGCATTCCATGCATCCATGGATGTGACCACATCCAATGGTTCACCATAAGCATCCGTGAAGTTACCCAAAAATCACTTTTAAAGAAACATCACATGTTCTCAAACCAACACAATAAACCACCCATATGGTTCATTCCATAAAAACCACCAATTCACACATACAATTCCAAATACACAATCCAATAATGTTATCATAATACAATCAAGGTTTAAAACCATTAAAAATGAACAATTTCATTTTAAACAAACAATTGACATTTTAAAAAACACCTTGTGTGCATACCATGTATTAAAATTAGAGAACCCCTTTAAAAACCACTTCCACTAATTTTTTAGAACATAAAAACATCATACCAAGAAAGGAAAATATACCACAAGCATGGAAAACACATTTTCATATTATTTAAAAATACATAAGCATCAATGGAATGAGTTAAAAAATAAAATAATGGAAACACCTACCTCAATGATGTGTGATCACAACCAAACTCTGGGTGAAGGAAGAACTAAGATCGAGAGGCAATATGCACACCCTAACAACTAAGAAATCAATCTAAACATCAACCCTATCCCTTAGGGTTCATACAAAGAAAAACTAGACCAAGAAAAAACCAATAAACCTAAAGGGGAAAGATAAAAGAGGGGGAAAACTACCAAAAACCTAAGGAACTTACCTAAGGAACCTTCAAGGGGATTCAAAAATGGAAGGGAATAAATTGAGAGGGAGAATGGAGGACCCCTAGTGTGACTTGGCCAAGAAAGGGAGGATAAAACTAATTTAGGGTTAAAAACGCATAGGGTAAAACTTGGAATTTGGAATTTTTAAGAAACTGGGTAGCTCACATGGTTTGGCCCCATGGTTTGGTTAACCATGCACAAACTGTGAGATAGCCACTATCCAAATGGATAGAACCCCACATACAGTTTCCTCATAACTTCCCAAATTGTGCATAACATGTGCACCTTGCCCTTGGACTCCAAAATGAGTTGCATGGTCTACCTTAACCAAGCACTGCCCGTGCACCCTTTATTTACAATCCCCAAAACTTTACTTTTCAACTAAAAAGTCAAAAATTCTACCAGAGACTCAACCCAAACCTCAAAAAAATATCCAAGATCAAGAAAAGAATAAAATCAAGAGTCAACAAGGTCGGAGTGTGACAATTATTCCCACCATAGACACTTTATTCCCCCCAAAAGTTACCCAACCAAAAATTACCCAAAACCTGAATCCATGCCTGATAAAAACCAAAGGAAACATAAACCTCAGGGTGACATTTGACTCCAAAATTCAAACTTGTCCGATCAAAAGTAAACCACAACACATGAACAATGATAGAACACTAAAGGGTTCTCCCCACCATAATAACTCGGCTACCACCTTTTTTCATGACTTCAAATCAGCCCAATGAGGGAACTCACAACACAACTAACCTAAACTCATTTTCACGAGAGAAACAAAACAACCAAAACTAAAATTCCCACACTAGCCAAAAAACCCCAACATAAGGGGATAACACAAAAAAAGGAGACCAACCAAACAAAGAACCTGAACATATATAACTAAAAACATCGATTTTATACAAGCATGGATATCTCTAAAATGAGAACAATTAAAAGATAAAAATGAGACCAAACCTCATAAAGGATAAGAATATTCAAAGAAGAACCAATGATCTAAAGGACCACATTCAGATAAATAAAACTACTCATATTATGATAAAATAGGTCCATCACACTTTTTCAATGAAATAATTAACTTACAATAACAAAAAAATAGAAACACAGAAACTTCATCAGTCTCAATTCTGACACTGGGGAAAAAAACTAAGACAAGGTTCTCCACACCCCTGGAAATTCCCTAACCATGCATGAGATTCACTCCGAGGCATATTGCTGGAGCCCTGATAACTAAAGAATCTCCTTCCTCATATCCAGGTGTAGACATCCTCTGATCACAACATCTTCTTCGGGCGATGCTTCCTAAAAAACATCTCCAGATGACCCCAAAAACCACAATGATGGAATATCTTTGGAGGATTGCAACAAGATGGATTCGAATTACCAAACCGGCCACATTGGTGGCATACAACAGAATGGTATGACGAAATGGAAGCCAGAACCAAAGGAAGTGACTTCTCAATAATGGGTTCCTCTAGCACACACTCCTCACCATTTGGGTATCCTTCACAAGCAATAAGAGACACCATATTGTCAACTTTCTATGCTCCGGAAACCAACTTAGCTAAAAATGCTTCATCCACCAATTTCTAAAAATGAAGGTCCTTGGAGGAGAGGACCCAGTCCTTTATCTCTAGATAAATACCCACAATAAAAATAGAAGTCTTCAATAGATCTTGTGAAACTACCTTCGAAGAAAAGGAAACCAACTCTTTCAAGTGTTCAACATAAGCCTTCATAATCCACTGGCCTTGCAAAATATTCATGAGTTCTTCCCTCTTATTTGTCTTCACCTCCTCAGGTATAAAACATTAGACAAATATGGACTTAAAAACTTCCCATGTCATCCCAACTTGCACTGATAATGGGGAAAACATCTCCCATTTTTCCAAAGATGGACCCACAAACGAACCCAAAACAGCTCAAACTCTAACAGCTTTAGTAGTTCCCAAAAAATTTAAGACATTATATACTTCTTTAATACACTCTACTACCTTTAAAGAACTTTAATCACCATGAAAGATATGAAACAACCAAGAATAATCAGAAGTTGTGCATAAATCACTAGAAAACTTAGGGACCTTTCTAGGAGGCATATTCTGAATAACATAAAGAACACAAATTCAAAACCAACATCAATAAGAAACACAATAAAAAAGAACATCTTAATCCAAAATGATAGGATCACAATACAAACATCATAAATACAACCCAAAAATTATATTTTCAAAAATACCACTTCTATTTTAATTTTAAAAACCACCTTCTCCCAAGACCACTTTCCAAAATCCGAAATCCATTTTTACAAAAAAAGATTCCACCTTTTAAAGAAAAAAAACTCCAGAGATCAATTTCCAATTAAAAAGGAATTTGGAAAAACCAAGACAAACCTTTATGTTTAAATGCTCACCTCTGGAATGATATGAACCATCACACATGTGTCCATCCACTTCCACTTATATCATCTGTACATACATTCTGATGTTAAATTTCTACACATACCCACACACATGTAAACATCCATAAGGAATACAAAGGGTCACATATACCACTTTATCATCCACATTTTCCCAAACTTTTAAAAATTATGAATCACTTTCTATTTCAAAACCCATTTTCCATACCCAAAACCATTTAAAAGAAAGAATTTTAATTTTCAAAAACCATTTTCATTTTAAAATATTACTCATGGTAACCAATACCAAAATGAAACATGAAAAATACCAAACTATAGGAATGAGGAACTACTAGCCATGCCCAACCTAGAGACATGGTAGTGGGCCATGCCCCAAGTAAGCATTAACAAATTAGAGAACCTTGAACCATCCACTTATATTCCACATGGGTCACTACTCCATGTGGGATCTATACATAACACTAGATCTACTCTATTATCATTCCTCCTTCCAAAACAAACAAAAAAAGATAAGTAATCAATTCTTGAACCACCCCTAGTAACTCAGGTCTCACCATGAGAGGTGGTGATCAGGAACCAACCCATAACCTACCTCCTGGGCTCCAAAAATCCTAGTATCCAATCTACCAGACACCCAAAATAGAAAAGGACCGATCTCATAACATTTTTTCACAAACTAGACTAGAATTCCATCCAACCTGACATTTGACCCGATTCACAGCATGGCCCAAAGGGCATCCCTGATCCCCACAGGCTGACAACTAGTGCCAGGAATCAATGTAATCTCTAAGGGGGACAATTTTTTACCATTTAACCAGGATCACATAAATAAACTGATCAAGTGTGGAACACACAATAACTAAATCTCAAATAAATGTATAAATAAATTCAATTACAACAACTAAAAAAATTAGAAAATAAAATACAAAACTAAAACTGAACCATGCTACTGCGATCTCCATGTGACCTCTTGGTCACCACCAACCATAATACCGACCTAGTATAACAACGAGCACACAAACTATAAACCCAAACCCAAAAAATAGCTCAAGTCTATCAACATCGAATAGTACAAGTAGAGTGTGAGCTTCATAGCTTAGTATGAAATAACCATAGAATCCATATGTTTCCTTTACCAAAAAATTCCACAAACACTAGTTTGAAAAGCACATGTAAAGATAGGTTTTCCAAATTTTAATAAAAAAATGCATATCTTTTTTTTTAAAAACTACATGACACATCATTAGTTTTCCAATGGGTTTACCATTTTGAAATCAAAATCTAAACAAAGGAAATACCATTATACACTAAAATTGAAAAAATAATAAAAATAGAAAACCAAGTGCAACCGAATTATAAAAAAATATAGTAACCATGGGAATTTCCTAAACATCCCTAGAGTGTTCCCTGGATGTACTTGAATCAGACTCACCTACAGGTGTATGGTGAAACTCCATAGTCTATAACAAACTGGGTGCTCTAATATAGCCTCACTAGTGGTACAACCCACCTGAACTCTAAGACATCCAAGGGGTACCAACCCGTCTAATCAGGGTTAATAAGAAAATATCACTATACCATCTAAAATACACCTAGGAAACCCCTAGTAAAAGTATACTATATAAGTAAGAGGCCCTCATACATGTGAATCATCTTACCTGCTATCACTGCACTTGCATACACCAAACACCGATACTAACTATATGATAACCCATATAAATAAGTCCCTCTATAGGAGTGCCCATAATACAACAAACCATTCATAAGTTCCAACCAAGGAATCACATCACATGGTCTTATAAAACATTTCTAAAACACATTCAAAGATTCCAATCAACCATTTACACTTTCAAAACAAATTTTAATTTAAAAAATAACATAAGTTTCCAACTGATATTTCAATATTATCAATTCCAATATATCAAAAAATATTCCAAACCATTTCCAAAATACCACTTTCATATGAACATTACCAAATGGGCCTTAACATTCCAAATCCAATTCCATTTCCAACACCATTTCAAAACCAAGTTAAAACATACAAAATGTCTAAAGGTTCCAAATGGGATTTCATACCACTTAGAAACCAACCACCTTTTGAAGTACCAAATGGGAAATAATTTCAAACATATTTTGAAACCAATTTCATATCATTTGAAAATAAAGAGACCATTTTTAAAACATCAAGTGTTTGAAAAGAAGAGAGGAAGAGGAGGGATAAGTGTTTTTAAATCTATGTCTCTAAGCTGAGTAAATTTTATTAAAGTACATTATCATTTGTGTTCCCATCCATGTGTGAAATATAAGCATCCATGTATTTGAACACATCTAATGGTTCACCATAATAATCTTAGAAGTTACCCAAAAATCACTTTTAAAGAAACATCACATGTTCTCAAACCAACACAACAAACCACAAATATGGGTCATGCCATAAAAATCACAATTCACACATACAATTACAAATATACAATCCAAAAATGTTATCATAATACAATAAAGGTTTAAAACCATTCAAAATGAATAATTTAATTTTAAATAAACAACTGACATTTTAACAAACACCTAGTGTCCATACCATGTATTAAAATTAGAGAACCCCTTTAAAAAACACTTACACTAATTTTTTAGAACATAAAAACATCATACCAAGAAAGGAAAACATACCAAGAAAGGAAATAATACCATGATCATGTAAAAAACATTTTCATATTATTTAAAAATACAAAATCATTAATAGAATGAGTTAGAAAGGAAAATAATGGAAACACCTATCTCAAAGATGTGTGATCACAACCAAAATCCAGGTGAAGGAAAAACTAAGATTGAGAGATGATCTACACACCCTAAAATCCAAGAAATTGAGATAAATAACAACCCTCTACATTAGGGTTTGGAAAAAGTGAAACTGCACAAAGAAAACACCAAGAACCCTAGAGGGGGAAGAGATGATTGGGTGGGGGAACAACCAAAAACCAAAGGAACTTACCTAAGGAACCTTCAAGTGGCTTCAAAAATCGAAAGAGAGAAAAGGAGAGGGTGTTTGTAGGACCCCCTGGTGTGTGTAGGATAATAATGGGAGGAGAAACCTGATTTAGGGTAAAAAATATAGAGGAGAAAACTTGGAATATCTAATTTTTAATAAACTGTGCATCTCACATGGTTTGGTTGCACAGTTTGGTAAACTATGTGAAAACCGTGTGGTAGCCACTGTCCAAATGGATATAACCTCACACACAGTTGCTTTATAGTTTCCCAAACCATGCGAAACCTATTAACCTTACCCTTGGACTCCACAATGAGACACATGGTTACCTAGGTGAAGCTGCACAGTCAACCTTAACTATGTGCTGCCTATGCGACCCTTGCTACCAAGCCCCATGACCTAACTTTTAAACTAAAAACTCAAAAATTCAACCAAAGACTCAACCCAAACCTCGAAAAAATATCCATGATCAAGAAAATAATAAAATAAATGAGTATCCATGGTCGGAGTGTGAGAATCCTCTGGTGGTGATTTAGCTTTCTTAGAGACATTTATGACGTTGGCCGAAGCAGGTATATATTGATTGGGATTACGGACCTAGAGATCAACTTAACGATACATGAATTGAGTGAGATGATGTCCATCTCAATTACCTTTTTCATAGGATGTCCAGGAAATCAGGATTATGGACCCAAGGATTAATTTCAAATGGGTTTTATGTTCTTTATTTCACCTTACTCATGTATATTCATATTTATGTATATATATATATGTATGGAACTATACACATATACACATATAATTATGGATATCCATGATTCCACTTTGACCCGTTGACCAGGATTACAGACTCAGGGGTTGACTATTGCCTCACATTTTTGGCTTTACTTATATTTTTTAGTTGAGTCTTATCTTGGCTGAGTATATTTCATTTTCATGCACTTATAGTAGCATATTTATAGGTTCATTGTTAGGGTGGCCTATTGAGATCATTTCTCACCCCTACATGTGCACCTCAGTGTGTGTGTAGACCTTATATATATATTTTTTTCTGGTTGAGCACTATTTTATGGTGGATATGGATGAGGTAGAGAGTTTCATGATCAAGAAGAGATACTCATGTGGGTTCTTCTGATTGGGCTGGTTTAGTTTAATAGCGTCTGGAGACTAGGTATGTGGTATGGATCGATGTTATTAGTAAATCCCTATACTTTTATTTCAATTTATTTTGTACACCTATATCTATATGGTCAACCCAGTGGGTGACTAGAGTTTTATGTATGATATATCTATTTGGGATTTTATAGCATTTTAATTTATTATTATAGCATGTTTCTATTTCAGTTTACTTATTACTTTTTTAATATATTTATTTACTATTTTTTATGATACTTATCTATTTACATTGTTTTATTACTCTAATATAAGGGAATAGTTTCTCCATCATCACACCCTATGACCTCATTGATAGTCGTCATCATCTAGCATATAGAAATGCGTGCTTGAGGCCTAATGGAGAACTAACTCAGAGTACCAGATTAGTGGCATCCGGGTTGGGAAGTTACATCAAGATCCTTTTAATTGAGTTGAGTAATTATTTTACTACTTGGACTAAGGACATAAGTAAATACACTTACCTGATAAGTAGAGTTTCATCCTTTAATCAATTTCCACCATAATCTCATCTTTTTATCCAAACGATGACTATTTAAGATGAACTTTTCATGCCTGAAGCATTATATTCAACTTATACAGAACAAAAAATCCACAAAATTATAACTATATATTCCTCCTATCTTTAGAAATTAACCAAAACAAAAATTCTTAGGACAATATTATATAATTTCCCAAAAAGAATAAACCTTTATATAAAGAAAAACTACTTTAATCTCTAAAATTCAACAGTAATACCCAAAGTTCATCATAGACCATTCAACAAATAAATACACTTGAAATTCCCCAAAAATATTATAAACTAATATTGATGCCCAAAAATCAGAAGGATTTGATCACATAGACTTCCAAGATAGTTTTAACATTTATCACTAAATAACATCAATGACTCTTAAAGTCTTATACCACAATGTATATTCCCATATCATATAATCTCCAAGATATGCAAGTAATTTATATAAATAACCAATATCACTATATATCCATAATAAAATAATATTTTTCAACTTTTATTCCTCAAACATAATCCCATAATATTCTATTTACCTTAATATTATAGGATCCATAAAATATTGAAAATCTTCTGAAATAACATTAATCATATAATCACCAAATCAATTTCCAATTCATGGTTATATCTATGATAAAACACATGTTACCAAAATAAAATTAACATTTATCCATAAAATAGTTTAAATAAATGAATAAAATATCACACTAACTAGGAAATCAAGTAGGCCAGTGGTAAGTGATGCATTCTTTTCACCATTTGGTTGTGAGTTCAATTCCCACGGCCTTGCTAGATGCGACAGGTTGTCTCCCAAACTATGGGTTGTCCTTTTTTATTTCTAAAATGGTAATTCTTATAACATACCTAGAAATTTGAGAAAAATCTTAAAAAATAACCTTAATATGTTTTTACCTCAAATTAGATCTAATAACTTTCACTTTTCATCCCAAAATGTAATAACCCATAATTAACTCAAAAATAAATGTCTCAAAAAATACCATTAGTCACCTTCAAATTTCATAACATAAAGCTTCAAAAGGGTTTATAAGACACTAAACTTATGATAAAACTTAAAATTATAAACCCATGGTGATATCCATAAATCTTAAGAATACCAAAAAGGAAAACATCATAATCTCCAAAAATTTCTAAACCCTTCTTTGATACTAACTATAAGGACCCGACCTTAAACTTCTCATTTTCTAGTTATTTTAAAACTATAAATCAATTTATTTTCCCATAGATATTTTAGGTTTATATTTTTAGAGAATTATAAAAAACTCTTAAAAAGTAAACCTATACATTACAAGTGGAAAAATATACCTAGTATCCATTTTCCCACAAAATGGAATCCTTTTAAAATAAAACATGATTTATTTTCATGACACATATTCAATACTTTCATCATGACATGTTATTTGTCCTTAAAAATATTTAAGACCCGTGAAAATTTTTTTAATCCAAGTGATTATCACAAAAATATTAGTAAGTTAGATAAATAAATAAAATCATTAGTCCAGTGAAAAAAATTAAAAACCATTTAATGTTCTTTAAGAGAACAAATAATTTTCACATGAAAAAAACACACACTTTCTGATCAAAGAAAATCATTAAAATACATAGAAAGAATAAATCATAAAGGTAACTTATGGAATCAATTTAATATCACACTTACATATAAATTACCTCTCTTGTATACTATATATCTCACGGATACATAGGGAGTAACCATCATAGTTATATTTGGAACAACCACCGCCATATATTCTTATAATCTCTTAGGAGAAAACTAATTGGTTAACTCCATCCCATTATCCAAATTCATTGAAGATCTATAACAGGATCAACCACCCTTAGTTTATAACATAACCACCCATCCTCATAAATAATTCCCAAGAACCATAACATAAGCATAACACATAAATCTTTCATAAAATAAACATTCTTGAGGAAAATAATTTTTCCATTTTGAAATCACTTTTCATTTTTTTAAAAAGATATGCACTCATAAATGAAAACATTTTATTTGAAAATACAATTTTAAATTTGGAAAGGAAGATTCAAAAAATTAAGGCATCATGAAATTGGGAAAATGAGATCTTCCCATATAAGTTAAAAATACATTCCTTTTTTATTTTAGAAAAAATAGCTGAAAGGGTGACTTTAAAATATGGTTTCTAAAATAAAGTCCCTTACATAAAACCTGAAAAAGATACATTTTTGAAAAATTTGAGAGAAATTAGAAAATAACCATTTTAAAACATTAATTTACATATAAATAAATTCATAACAACCATTTTTAAAACATAAACATAAAAGGGAAATATTTATAAGATTAAATCATTAAAACAATTAAAATGATGTTTTCATTAAAGAATCCCTTACTATGAGTCCAACTCATCATGTACAATCTTTATCTTCCTGAATAATAAACCTAGTTTAATATATACTTGATTTAAAACCTTTTTCATATTTATTATTCCTTTTTTATCACCCATTTATATGTTATATACAATTACCTATTCATTTAAGTTCACATCAGACATTTTGACGATATTCGATACCTAAGTCCAAAATTACTTTGGTATGATGTATATAATAAAATATGTCATTACCCATTATCTCTAGAATAATAATCATGAAATAATAATAATTTTTATACATCAATTATACTTTTAAATTCATCCATTTAATATAGATATGAAAAATAATCTATGTTATAACTATGTAGATGGTAAGCTATAGGTATGCATGCGTAACATTTTAAGTTTTCAATGATCATTATGGAAATAATGTTTAAGAACCTGGTTCTTATTTTTGAGGTACGAGCTTCTTCTTTTCTCTTTTCCTAAAGTGTTTTTGAGAAAATATGGAAAATGGGGAAAAATCCTAAATTTTGTAACTACACGCCGTGTACTTTTCCACACGCCATATACTTTTGGCCGTGTGGGACGGGTACACGGGGCGTGTAGCCATGTCGGCGACGAAGGGTGTAGGAACCGACTACACACTGTGTAGTGGTACTTTACATGCCATGTAGTCAGTCGGAAGGGCTAAATAGTAAGGCAGTGGAGCAGCCGACAGCTGGGCGACAGTACACGCCGTGTACTCGAGAGTACATGCCGTGTACTCATGTCGACGAATGAACAGTGTGGCGGTGCCGCCAGAGGAACAATTAAATGAAGGAAGTAAACGCCACGTACTCATAAGTACATGCTGTGTAATTTGTTTTTTCGGCTTAAAACAGGCAGTAGCCTCCTCATTTGGAAGAGGAGGCATTTGAGCTATTTTGGAGCCAAAGGAGGAGGCCGAACCTTTGAAGATCCGCCGGGCGCACGTCTGGAATCTGATTCGGCTTCGGACGATCTTGTTGGAACCGCACAGGTAAGCCCTCTCCTCTCCTGGCATGGTTCTTACCAATTCTTTCACGAGGGAAAGTTATTTATGTTTGAGTGGGTTTTCTTCTTCGTCAGATCTACGTCGTTCTTGGGCGTTTCTTGGATCGACGTTCGAGTATAACACTCGTTGGCGTATAAGGTAGGTGGCTTGGTGTAAATTTCCAACTGTCGTGCGTTTTTGTGCGTTTTTGTGCCACGAACCCATGTTGGGGTGTCGTGTGGCTGAGGTCGTTGCTATATTTAATGCCTAGAATTTCATAGGTGATTAAATTGTGATAATAAAATGCTGGTTGGGATCGTTGCTTGGATTCGGAACCACCCCGGGTGTGTGTTCAACTGTTTAGCCGTTTGGCTAGGATACCCGAGGGTATGCCTTTAATGTAGTAATTATAGAATTGCCTTGAGAGGAATTGCTTTTTTACTACATTTTGATAGGTTGGGAATGGCCCGGTTACCTGTTTAGCCTGAGGGAATTGCTGTGATTAGCCTGTGGGCACTACACTATTTAGCCTATGGGCAGTAGTTATTTCAGCCTGAGGGAAACTTCTTCCATGCTTGTGGGCAGCTGATTCTGTGCCTATGGGCGAAAATACCTATGATTGAGGGAAAACTATGTTATGCCTGAGGGTAGATTCTTATGTTGGATACTCGTTACCCGAGGGTAGGAGTTTGCGTGTCTGAGGACACTAGTTGTTTACTTAGAAATGCACTGAGGTGATTTCTTATATTAAATAGATTAAATGAATATTAAAAATGCCAATATAACTGGTAGTTTTTTACTTTTGAGTACTGCTTACTTTATTGAATTTTACCACTGAACACTATTTTTGCATGTTATCACGCAGTTGGGCACGATCCTTTGGTGGGTGCCTACTGAGATATATTTCTCACACCCTATTTGGGTCACGCTTTTCGGCCCAAACAGATTATGTTGATAAAGGTGTAGATAGGGGCAAGAGTCCCTATACAGGTACTTGACTATTTTTGAGGAGTAGGAGGGAATGGGACCGAGCCTAGGCTCGTGATGCCGCTGCCAGCTATTTTGCTTTGTTTTGTTGTACTCTGCAAAACAAATGAGGGAAGAGACAGATGGACTTCTCTCAGGGTGGTCGTACCAGTCAGAAGAATGCTTCAAGTGGCCATGTTATGTGCTACCAGTGTGGTCGAGAGGGGCACAAGAGGCCACAGTGTCCACGAGACCCAGTGGAGTGCCGAGCTTCTGGCAAGATGGGTCATCTGCAGCGCTTTTGTAGGTCGTTTCCACCAGTGGCTAGTGAGAAGGGTTCTGTGCAGACTCTGTGTGTGGGAGCAGGACCAGTGGCTTCTTACCAGTCAGAGAACTGGAATGCGTCAGGGCATGCAGGCAGAGATGGTGGTCGTGGCTGTGGTATCCAGACACTAGGATCGCAGAGGCAGCAGGGCGGGACAGCTCAGGGTAGCCAGGCTGTGTCGCAGGACCGCGACACTGGGCATGCATATGCAGTGCAACATACCCAGCAGGAGCAGGTTCCCGAACCTTCTGCAGTCATAGGTACTATTCTAGTAGCTTCTGTCTTATCTTCAGTTCTTTTTGATACGGGTGCAACACATAGTTTCATATCTGTACCCGTTGTGGAGAGCCTTGGGCTCTGTGTTTCTACTTCTTCTGATATCATGATGCTAGACACTCCGTTGGGGACTAGGACGATTGGTGTGCGTAAATTTAAGGAGTTCCCCCTTGAGGTTGGAGGGTGTCACTTTCTATGGGACCTCTATGTATTAGAGATGACGAGCTATGATGTCATTCTCAGGATGGACTGGTTGGTTCCATATCGAGCCTTTGTATACTGCTATCATCACAGGGTGCGTTTCACGTCACAAGAGGGCGGAGAGTTTCTATACAAGGGAGAATGGGATGTTCAGGCGAGTCAAGCTGGACTAGAGCATCATGGGCTAGGTGGAGTCACAGCATAGATTGCGAGATTATATCTGGATGATCAGGGGACTTGTCAGACGGATTTACCTCCTATTGTTTATCGTTTCAGGTATGTCTTCCCGAACAACTTTTCAGGTCTACCTCCAGTGCGTGAGGTGGATTTCTCTATCGAGCTAGTGCCAGGAGCAGCACCGGTGTCCATTCCTCATTATAGGATGGCTACACCCGAGTTGCAGGAGCTCAAGAGGCAATTAGAGGAGTTGCAGAAGAAGGGTTTTATCCAACCCAGTACTTCTCCTTGGGGTTCTCCAGTTATTTTTGTGAAGAAGGCGAATGGTACCCTTAGACTTTGCGTGGATTATCGGAAGCTAAACCAGTTGACGGTTAAGAACCGATATCCCTTGCTGAGGATTGATGATCTTTTTGATCAGCTTCGTGGAGCACGAGTGTTCTCGAATATTGACTTGAGATCCAGATATTATAAGCTGCTCGTGAGACCATCGGATATACCACTTACGACTTTTCGGAGCAGATATGGTCTGTACGAGTACTTGGTTATGCCGTTTGGACTCACGAACATGCCAACAGTTTTCATGGCTCTGATGAATCGTGTGTTCCATCCGTATCTTGATTCCTTTGTGATAGTATTAGTGGACGACATCTTGGTGTACTCTTGCACTCGACACAACCATGCCACCCATCTTGAGATCGTATTGATTACACTGAGAGAGCATCGACTATATGCTAAGATCTCGAAGTGCCACTTTTGGATGGACCAGATTTACTTCCTAGATCATATCATCTCAGTGTCAGGAGTTTCAGTAGACCCAGAGAAGGTGAGAGCAGTAGTTTCCTGGGAGCAGCCTAAGAACGTGTTTGAGATACAGAGTTTCTTAGGGCTGGCTGGTTACTACAGACGCTTCATACAGGACTTCTCCCACTTAGCAGCACCGTTGCAGGACTGAATAAGAAGGGTGTGAAGTTCATTTGGTCAGAATCTTGCGAGACAGCTTTTCAGGACCTGAAAGGAAGGTTAACATCAGCACCGATCATGATACTCCCAGAGCAGGTGAAGAGCTATACAGTTTACTATGATAAATCAGGGATTGGGCTGGGAGCAGTTTTGATGCAGGGCGACCGAGTTGTTGCATACGGGTCTTGGCAGTTGAGGCCACATGAGAGGAATTACCTGACACATGATCTCAAGTTGGCTGCAGTTGTGCACGCATTGCGCTGTTGGAGACATTATCTGTTGGGAGAGAATTTTGTGGTTTTCACTGACCACAAAAGCCTCAAGTATATCTTTACTCAGCGTAACATGAATCTGAGGCAGAGAAGGTGGGTTGAGTACCTATAGTCCTTCAATTTTGAGCTTGCCTATACACCTACTAAAGGTATTACAGTAGCTGATGCACTGAGCAGGAAGACTCAGATACAGGTAGTGCAGGAGGCCAGTGGTGAGTGGCAGCTCATGGCTTTGTTCTCTGAGATGCATCTAGAGGTGCATGAAAGTCAGGGGCAGACTTATCTTTCCTCGTTAGCTGTGACATCAACCCTCATGGATAGAGTGAGGATGAGACAACTATCAGATTCAGAAGGTCTAGTTCAACGGGAGTCGGTGGCAAGTGAGGACCCTCCTCCTGGTTGGGCGATAGGCGATGATGGGGTTTTGTGTTTCTAGGGACGAGTGTGGGTTCTAGGGGATATACGTGAGGAGCTGATGCGGGAGTTTCATGCTTCGGCTTGGGCAGTTCATCCCGGGGTTACCAAGATGTACCGTGACTTGAGGCGTCAGTACTGGTGGCCGGGTATGAAGAGAGAGATAACTAGTTTTGTTACGAGGTGTTCCACCTGTCAGTAAGTGAAGGCAGAGCACCAGAGGCTAGTTGGGCTGTTACAAGAGTTACCCATTCCAGAGTGGAAATGGGATGATTTCGCGATGGATTTCGTGACGGGATTTCTGAGGTCACCTCGAGGCTATGAAGCCATGTGGGTTGTTGTGGACAGACTCATGAAGGTAGCTCACTTCTTGCCAATCAAGGAGACCTTCGGTGTGGACGAGCTCAGACGGATGTATATCCGAGAGATCGTACATCTTCATGGGGTCCCTCACACTATCGTTTCTGATAGGGACGCCAACTTTATGTCTCGTTTCTGGCAGAGTTTTTAGAGGGCACTGGGTACACAGGTGCTTCTAAGCATAGCATACCACCCTCAGACCGATGGCCAGTCAGAGCGTACGATACAGGTGCTTGAGGACATGCTGCGTGCGTGCGTCCTAGACTTTGGGGGTTCTTGGGAGAAGCATATACCCTTAGTCGAGTTTGCCTATGACAATAGTTTTCAGGCGACTATTGAGATGGTACCTTATGAGGATTTATATGGTAGGCCATGCCGATCACCCTTGTGCTGGTTAGAGGTAGGTGCGGCAGCTTTACTGGGACCAAGGCTCGTGCAGGAGACATTTGAGCAGGTCTAGTTGATTCGGAAGCAGATGGCTACCGCACAGTCTCATCAGAAGTCTTATGCTGATCGCCGCAGACGACCTTTGGAGTTCGTGGTCGGGGATCAGGTTTTTCTACGTGTTTTGCCGAGGCTGGGACACAAGAGGATCATGAGACAGGGTAAGCTTTCATCGAGGTATGTGGGGCCATTCGAGATTATGGGGAGAGTCGGGCTGTTTGCCTATCGGTTTTAGTTACCGCAACGGTACCGAGCCATACACGACATCTTCCACGTGTCTCAGTTGCGTCGCTATCATTCAGACCCGTCTCACGTCTTTCAACCTGAGGAGGTTGAGCTATAGGCCGATGCGTCCTTTGAGGAGCATCCGATTCGTATTGTTGATAGGAGCATGAAGGTTCTCTAAGGCCAGTCAGTTTCTCTCGTACGGGTACTATGGCAGCATGGCCGAGTGTAGGACGAAACCTGGGAGCGGGAGGCCGATGTACATGCTCAGTGGCCAGAGCTGTTCTGAGCTTTATCTTCACCACCCTTGGAAGGGAAATTTGGGGGAAAATTTCTATAAGGGGGGGGGGAGTTTTGAAGAACCTGGTTCTTATTTTTGAGGTAGGGGCTTCTTATTTTGTCTTTTCTTTAAGTGTTTTTGAGAAAAATATGGAAAATGGGGAAAAATCCTAAATTTTGTAACTACACACCATGTAATTATCCACACGCCGTGTACTTTTGGCCGTGTGGGACGGGTACACGGGGTGTGTAGCCATGTCGATGACGAAGGGTGTAGGAACTGACTACACGCCATGTAGTGGTACTTTACACGTCGTGTAGTCAGTTGGCAAGCCTAAAAAGTAAGGCGGTGGAGCAACCGATAGTTGGGTGACAGTACACGCCGTGTACTCAGGAGTACATGTTGTGTACTCATGTTGACAGATGAATAGTGTGGCGGTGCTGCCAGAGGAACAGTTAAATGAAGGAAGTACACACCGTGTACTCATAAGTACACGCCGTGTACTCATAAGTACACGCCATGTACTTTGCATTTTCAGCTTAAAACAGGCAGTAGCCTCCTCATTTGGCATAGGAGGCATTTGAGCCGTTTTGGAGCCAAAGGAGGAGGCTGAACCTTTGAAGATCCGCCGGGCGCACGTCTGGAACCCGATTCGGCTTCGGACGATCTCGTTGGAACCGCACGGGTAAGCCCTCTCCTCTACTGGTATGGTTCTTACCAATTCTTTCCTGAGGGAAATTTATTTACGTTTGAATGAGTTTTATTCTTCATCAGATCTACGTCATTCTTGGGCATTTCTTGGATCGACGTTCGAGTATAACGCTCGTTGGCATATAAGGTAGGTGGCTTGGTGTAAATTTCTAACTGTCGTTCATTTTTGTGCATTTTAGTGCCACAAACCCATGTTGGGGTGTTGTGTGGCTGAGGTCGTTGCTATATTTAATTCCTAGAATTGCATAGGTGATTAAATTGTGATAATAAAATGCTGGTTGGGATCATTGCTTGGAATTGGAACCAACCCGGGGGTGTGTTCCACTATTTAGCTATTTGGCCAGGATACCTGAGGGTATGCCTTTAATGTAGTAATTATAGAATTTCCTTGATAGGAATTGATTGTTTACTGCATTTTGATATGTTGAGCATGGACCTGTTACCTGTTTAGCCTGAGGGCATTGCTGTGATTAGCCTGTGGGCACTGCACTATTTAGCCTGTGGGCAGTAGTTATTTCGGCCTGAGGGAAACTTCTTCCATGCCTATGGGCAGTTGATTCTGTGCTTGTAGGCAACACTACATATGCCTGAGGGAAAACTCTATTATGCCTTAGGGCAGATTCTTGTGTTGGATACTCGTTACCCGAGGGTAGGAGTTTACGTGTCTGAGGACACTAGTTGTTTACTTAGAAATTCACTAAGGTGATTTCTTATATTAAATGGATTAAATGAATATTAAAAATGGAAATATAACTGGTAGTTTTGTACTTTTGAGTACTACTTACTTTATTTCATTTTACCTCTGCACACTATTGTTTCATGTTAGCACGCAGTTGGGCACGAGCCTTTGGTGGGTGCCTACTGAGATATATTTCTCACACCCTGTTTGGGTCATGCTTTTCAGCCCAAACAGATTACGTTGCTGCAGGTGTAGATAGGGTCAAGAGTCCCTTTACATGTACTTGACTGTTTCTGAGGAGTCGGAGGGCATGGGACTGAGCCTAGGCTCGCGATGCCGATGCCGCTGCCAGCTGTTTTGCTTTTTTTGCTATACTCTACAAAATAAATGAGGGAAGAGATAGATGGACTTCTCTCAGGGCAGCCGTACCAGTCAGAAGAATGCTTCAGGTGGCCAGGTTATGTGCTACCAGTGTGGTAGAGAGGGGAACAAGAGGCCATAGTGTCCACGAGACCCAGTGGAGTGCCGAGCTTGCGGCAAGACGGGTCATCTGCAGCTCTTTTGTAGGGTGTTTCCACCAGTGGCTAGTGAGAGGGGTTCTGTGCAGACTCCGTGTGCGGGAGTAGGACAAGTGGCTTCTTACCAGTCAGGGAACTGGAATGCGTCAGGGTGTGTAGGCAGAGATGGTGGTCGTGGCCGTGGTATCCATACGCCAGGATCGCAGAGGCAGCAGGGCGGGACAAATTAGGGTAGCCAGGATGTGTCGTAGGGCCGCGACACTGAGTAGGCATATGCAGTACAACAGACCCAGCAGGAGTAGGATCCCGAACCTTATGCAGTCAGAGGCACTATTCTAGTAGCTTCTGTCTTATCTTCAGTTCTTTTTGATACGGGTGCAACACATAGTTTCATATCTGTACCCGTTGTGGAGAGCCATGGGCTCTGTGTTTCTACTTCTTCTTATATCATGACGCTAGACACTCCGTTGGGGACTAGGACGGCTGGTGTGCGTCAATTTAAGGAGTGCCCCCTTGAGGTTGGAGGGTGTCACTTTCTATGAGACCTCTATGTCTTAGAGATGACGAGCTATGATGTCATTCTCGGGATGGAATGGTTGGTTCCATATCGAGCCTTTGTATTCTACTATCGTCGCAGGGTGCGTTTCACGTCACCAGAGGGCGGAGAGTTTCTATACAAGGGCGAATGGGATGTTCAGGAGAGTCGAGCTGGACCAGAGCATCATGGGTGAGGTGGAGTCACAGCCTAGATTGCGAGATTATATCTGGATGATCCGGGGACTTTTCAGACGGATTTCCCTCCTGTTGTTGATCTTTTCAGGGATGTCTTCCCGGACAACTTTTCAGGTCTACCTCCGGTGCATGAGGTGGATTTCTCTATCGAGTTAGTGCTAGGAGAAGCACCAGTGTCCATTCCTCCTTATAGGATGAATACACCTGAGTTTCAGGATCTCAAGAGTCAATTAGAGGAGTTGCAGGCGAAGGGTTTTATCCGACCCAGTACTTCTCCTTGGGGTTCTCCAGTCCTTTTTGCGAAGAAGGCGGATGGTACCCTTAGACATTGTGTGGATTATCGGAAGCTGAACCAGTTGATGGTTAAGAACCGATATCCCTTGCCTATGATTAATGATCTATTTGATCAGCTTCGTGGAGCACGAGTGTTCTCGAAGATTGACTTGAGATCCAGATATCGTCAGCTGCGCGTGAGACCATCGGATATACCGCTTACGACTTTTCGGAGCAGATATGGTCTGTACGAGTACTTGGTTATGCCGTTTGGACTCACGAATGCACCAACAGTTTTCATGGATCTGATGAATCGTGTGTTCCATCCGTATCTTGATTCCTTTGTTGTAGTATTCGTGGATGACATCTTGGTGTACTCTCGCACTCGACACGACCATGCCAGCCATCTTGAGATCGTATTGAGTATGCTGAGAGGGCATCGACTATATGCTAAGCTCTCTAAGTGCCACTTTTGGATGGACCATATTCACTTCCTGGGTCATATCATCTCAGATTCAGGAGTTGCATTAGACCCAGAGAAGGTGAGAGCAGTAGTTTCTTGGGCGCATCCTAAGAACGTGTTTGAGATATGGAGTTTCTCTGGGATGGATGGCTACTACATACTCTTTATACATGAATTCTCCCGCTTAGAAGAATCGTTGATGGGACTGACTAAGAAAGGTTTGAATTTCGTTTGGTCAGAAGCTTGCGAGACAACTTTTCAAGACCTGAAAGGAAGGTTGAAATCAGCACCGATCCTAATACTCCCAGAGCAGGGGAAGAGCTATACATTTTACTGTGATGCATCAGAGATTGGGCTGGGAGCAGTTTTGATGTAGGGAGACCAAGTTGTTGTGTACGGGTCTCAACAGTTGAGGCCACATGAGAGGAATTACCCGACGCACGATCTTGAGTTGGCTGCAGTTGTGCATGCGTTGCGCTGTTGGAGAAATTATCTGTTGGGAGAGCATTTTGTGGTTTTCACTGACCACAGAAGCCTCAAGTATATCTTTACTCAGCGTGACCTAAATCTGAGGCAGAGAAGGTGGGTTGAGTACCTATATTCCTTCGATTTTGAGCTTGCCTATACACCTGGTAAAGGTAATGCAGTAGCTGATTCACTGAGCAGGAAGACTCAGATACAGGCAGTGCAGGAGGCCAGTGGGGAGTGGCAGCTCATGGATTTGTTCTCTGAGATGCATCTGGAGGTGCATGACAGTCAGGGGCAGACTTATCTTTCCTCGTTAGCTGTGACATCAACCCTCCTGGACAAAGTGAGGATGAGACAACTATCTGATTCAGAAGGCCTAGTTCAACAAGAGTCGGTGGCAAGTGAGGACCATCCTCCTAGTTGGGCGATAGGCGATGATGGGGTTTTGAATTTCCATGGATGAGTGTGGGTACCAATGGATATACGTGAGGAGCTGATGCGGGAGTTTCATGCTTCGGCTTGGGCAGTTCATCCCGGGGTTACCAAGGTGTACCGTGATTTGAGGCGTTAGTACTGGTGGCCGGGTATGAAGAGAGAGATAACTGGTTTTGTTACGAGGTGTTCCACCTGTCAGCAAGTGAAGGCGGAGCACCAGAGGCTAGCTGGGCTGTTACATCAGTTACCCATTCCAGAGTGGAAATGGGATGATGTCGCGATGGATTTCATGATGGGATTGCCGAGGTCATCTCGATGCAATGATGTCATGTGGGTTGTTGTGGAAAGACTCACGAAGGTCGCTCACTTCTTGCCGATCAAGGAGACCTTCGGTGTGGATGAGCTTGGACGGATGTATATCCGAGAGATCGTACGTCTTCATGGGTCCCTCGTTCTATCGTTTCTGATAGGGACGCCCGCTTTACATCTCGTTTCTGGAAGAGTTTTCAGAGGGCACTGGGTATACAGGTGCTTCTGAGCACAACATACCACCCTCAGACTGATGGCCAGTTAGAGCATATGATACAGGTGCTTGAGGACATGCTACGTGCATGCGTCCTAGACTTTGGGGGCTCTTGGGAGAAGCATATACCCTTAGGCAAGTTTTCCTATAACAATAGTTTTCAGGAGACGATTGAGATGGCACCTTACGGGGCTTTATATGGTAGGCCATGCTGATCACCCTTGTGCTGGTTAGAGGCAGGTGAGGCAGCTTTACTGGGACCACAGCTCGTGCAGGAGATATCTGAGCTGGTCCAGTTGATTCAGAAGTAGATGGCTACCGCGCATTCTCGTCAGATGTCTTATGCTGATCGCCGCAGACGACCTTTGGAGTTCATGGTCGGGGATCATGTTTTTCTACGTGTTTCGCTGAGGCTGGGACATAAGCGGATCAGGAGACATGGTAAGCTTTCACCGAGGTATGTGGGGCCATTCGAGATTATGGGGAGAGTCGGGCTGGTTGCCTATCAGTTGTAGTTACCGCAGCGGTACAGAGCCATGCACGACGTCTTCCACGTGTCTCAGTTGCGTCGCTATCATTCAGACCCGTCTCACGTCTTTCAGCATGAGGAGGTTGAGCTATAGGCCGATGCTTCCTTTGAGGAGCATACGATTCGTATCGTTGAAAGGAGCAGAAAGGTTCTCCGAGGCCGGTCAGTTCCTCTCGTACGGGTGCTACGAAGGCATGGCCGAGTGCAGGACGAAACCTGGGAGCGGGAGGCCGATGTACATGCTCAGTGGCCAGAGCTGTTCTGAGCTTTATCTTCGCCACCCTTGGAAGGGAAATTCGGGGATGAATTGCTATAAGGGGGGGGGAGAGTTTTTAAGAACCCGGTTCTTATTTTTGAGGTACGGGCTTCTTCTTTTCTTTTTTCCTTAAGTGTTTTTGAGAAAATATGGAAAATGGGGGAAAATCCTAAATTTTGTAACTACATGCCTTGTACTTTTCCACACGCCGTGTACTTTTGGCCGTGTGGGACGGGTACACGGGGCGTGTAGCCATGTCGGCGACGAAGGTTGTAGGAACTGACTACATGCCGTGTAGTGGTACTTTACATGCCGTGTAGTCAGTCGGCAGGCCTAAACAGTAAGGCGGTAGAGCAGCTGACTGTTGGGTGACAGTACACGCCGTGTACTCGGAAGTACATGCCGTGTACTCATGTCGACAGATGAACAGTGTGGCAGTGCCTCCAGAGGAACAGTTAAATGAAGGAAGTACACGCCGTCTACTTAGAAGTACACGCCGTGTACTTTGTTTTTTCAGCTTAAAACAGGTAGTAGCGTCCTCATTTGGCAGAGGAGGAATTTGGGCCGTTTTGAAGCCAAAGGAGGAGGCCTAACCTTTGAAGATCCACCGGGCGCACGTCTGGAATCCGATTCGGCTTCGGACGATCTCGTTGGAACCGCACGGGTTAGCCCTCTCCTCTCCTGGCATGGTTCTTACCAATTTTTTCCCGAGGGAAAGTTATTTACGTATGAATGGGGTTTCTTATTCGTCAGGTCTACGTCATTCTTGGGTGTTTCTTGGATTGGCGTTCGAGTATAATACTCGTTGGCGTATAAGGTAGGTGGCTTGGTGTAAATTTCCAACTGTCGTTCATTTTTGTGCGTTTTCGTGCCACGAACCCATGTTGGGGTGTCGTGTGGCTGAGGCCGTTGCTATATTTAATGCCTAGAATTGCATAAGTGATTAAATTGTGATAATAAAATGCTGGCTAGGATCGTTTCTTGGATCCGGAACCACTCCGGGGGTGTGTTCCACTGTTTATCCATTTGGCCAGGATACCTGAGGGTATGTATTTAATGTAGTAATTATAGAATTTCCTTGAGAGGAATTGATTTTTTACTGCAATTTGATATGTTGGGCATGGACCGGTTACCTGTTTAGCCTGGGGGGGTTGCTGTGATTAGCCTGTGGGCACTGCACTATTTAGCCTGTGGGTAGTAGTTATTTCGGCCTGAGGGCAACTTCTTCCGTGCCTGTGGGAAGCTGATTCTGTGCCTGTGGCCGACACTACCTATGCCTGAGGGAAAAACCTGTTATGCCTGAGGGCAGATTCTTGTGTTGGATACTCGTTACCCGAGGGTAGGATTTTACGTGTCGGAGGACACTAGTTGTTTACTTAGAAATGCACTGAGGTGATTTCTTATATTAAATGGATTAAATGAATATTAAAAATGGAAATATAACTGGTAGTTTGTTACTTTTGAGTACTGCTTACTTTATTGCATTTTACCACTGCACACTATTGTTGCATGTTAGCACCCAGTTGGGCACGGGCCTTTGGTGGGTGCCTACTGAGATATATTTCTCACACCCTGTTTGGGTCACGCTTTTCATCCCAAACAGATTATGTTGCTGCAGGTGTAGATAGAGGCAAGAGTCCCTATACAGGTACTTGACTGTTGCTGAGGAGTAGGAGGGCATGGGACCGAGCCTAGGCTCGCGATGCCGCTGCCAGCTGTTTTTATTTGTTTTGCTGTACTCTGCATTTTGTTGTGCTGTATTGATGTATAACATGTTCTGGCTGTTTTCTTAGTACTTGAGACATGTAGCGTCATTATTTATATACTTTTGTTTATTTCAGTTGTGTATGGTTTACTGCTTCCACTGTTCGTTGTATGTTTTATTTTGTATTTTGATGCGCTATAATTTGACAAATGAGGGAATAGTTTCCCCACTATCAGACCTGGGCCCTCGCTTCTAATTGGCGGCCTTTGGCGTTTGGGGAAATGCTCTTGAGGTCACATGGTGAACCGGGCTCGGGGCACCTGTTGTGTGGCACCCGGGTCCGGGATGTTACAGAAGGTAAGTATAATTTTATCTTTAAAAAATTATAATCATATAATATATATAATATTATATTTTTAAATATACTTTTATATATTATCCATGTGATATTGTGATGAAAAATGAATCACATAGCTTGGTGGCGGTGATAATTCACATGTACACACGAACAACGTTATCATTTTTATGTACATGAAAAGGTAGGAAAATAAATGATATATTATTTTTTAATAATGATAAATATTTCATTAATATAATATATAAACCTTAATTCCATCATTATAACCATTATTTAGAGATGGTTATGGAAAATAAGTTATATCAGTTCGCGAGGCGGTAGTTCGCCATACACATGAACAATAGGGTTTTTTCCCATTTGATGGAAGTGTGGATGGATACGGGTCATTCCACTGACATAATAAAATCTTAGTATATGGATTATACTGGATTTATTATTTTACCATGTTTGAATAATATTTTAAGGAAGTTGAAGAATAAATAAAATAGAAACAATTAATTAAAAATGATACCTCTTCTTTGGACAATCTCTTTTGATTAACACCTTAACACCTCTAAGGTGAGTGTTATGCCTAAACTAAGGCCTCTATAATGTTTTGAGGTATTATAGGAAGGTATTTGGTCATATATTGACAAAAAGGGGTTTTATGTGTAAATAAAAAGGAAGAATAGGTTCCCTCTTATAATAGAGGGGAGGGGCACTATAGGAATTTCTCAAAATATTAAATTAATATAAATTAATATTAAATTTCAAATGGATCCAAACTTATATATTTATAATATAAGATTATTATGGGTCTAAATAACTTAATCTAATAAAATTTATATATGTTTTGAGTAAATTTATACCATTATCTTTTGGTTTTAACCCTTATTTAACCCCGTTAATTCTTACCATGGTAACATGAATTTTTACTCTTTAAGGGTCAACATTATTACTATAAAATACCAAAAGAACTATAAATGAATCATAAATAAAAATTTAAACCTTATAAAAAATAATTTTTATGAATTTTATATTTTATGAATTTTATATCATTTAATAAAATATTATTTATTTTAAAAAATCATTAATGTCAATTTTGACAATATTCATTACTTTGAATTTAAAAAAAATCAATACAATAAGATATATTAGAAAAAAAATATTTTAATACATCCCTAATTTTTTAATTTTATAAAAAAAATTCGTGTATGAATTTAATTATCTCAAATTATATTTATTTTTATAGTTTTAATATCATTTATTTGATTTTTCCATTAATAAAATAATTACTGCATCAATGTTGTGTAAGTATTTAAGGTAATTATTTCACCAATAAAAATTAAATGTAAATTTATATGATGAATATAAATATTTTATATTAAAAATTATTATTTATAGTCAAATATTTATTCTAAATAACCATATATTAGAAATATTATAGTTACTCAAAACATGAGTATTGCATCTTTGACTTTTCTTTAAATAAAATATCATAAAGGGATTAAAGTCATACAAGTGGCTCCAAGAGGTCATAAATCTATCCCAAATATTATTTTAGTCAATAATAACTCATAAAATAAAATTAGTACAAGTGTTAGGGTAATTTTATAATCCTTATCATAATTATATTTACCCTTAATTACCCGATTTACCCTTAACTATGGTAAAACAAATTACTAAGTGTACTATTCATGTTGTTCAAAAATAAAAGGTACCTATTTAATAAATTTTGAAATTATGATTCTAAATATGGAATCCATTTTTAAAAATTAAAAACATATATGTGGCTAAAATTAATTTAAAATTAATCTTGTAGACGGGGCGAGAAAGCATAGTTTTAAAGTGAAAATGTTCAAAATTTTGAAATGTTTTTATATACAAATTCAATATGAAAAATATTTAAATGAACTAAATTGGATTAATATATGTATAATTAATCTAATTTTACTTTAAAAAAAATTTAAAATATAATTTAACATTATAAATTGTTTAGATGAAAAGTCTTTTTTCAATTAAAATGAAGTATTTTTCACCATTCATAAAAAAATGAAACATATCAAAAAAGTACCAAAAATTAAACCAAAGTAAATTTTGACATTATGATTTAAAAAATGAAGTTTATTTTTTCAATTTTTTTTATAAAAGTATCAAAATTTATCTTTAAAACAAGCACAGCATCAAAAATTGGCAAAACTGCCTTTAGAAAAATGCAACTATGTATGCATAAAATTGGATTTATTTTTATATCATGTCTAGAAAACACGTAGCATGAATTTTAAACATTATATTGAATATATTATATATATTTTTCATTAATATAATCCAAAAAGTTTAATTTTTTTTATTTTATTAGTATAAAACACACTTGTGCACATTTAAATAGGTTTTCAGAAAACGATTTCCTTTTATTTTCAATAGGGTTTTATTTTCTTTTATAATTAATTGGTTATCAAATAAATCATTATATATACATGTGTAAACCATATTTTCATAATTTAGTTAATCATTTTCTTACCCACCATTCTAACAACTATTTTATAACTATAATATTTAAATAATAATATTTAGTTTTTCGTTTAAGCATGATGTGGCGTATCATGTACGCTATCGAACATAATGTTTTCTTCTTAAAATATCGGGATGTTATAGATAATTTATAATTAATATTTATACAATGCTAATTAGTATATATATATATATACATATTCAAGTATTTTTATATGTATACAATAAAAATATGCACTTTAATTTTCAACTAAAAAATACATTATATTTTTATATTTTGAGATTTATAGTGTGTAGAAAATATTCATTGGAAATTTTCAATAAAAATTACTAGTGAAATTTTACATTATAAATTTACTTATAAAATTATTAGTTTAAATTTTCCGTGTGATTATAATAAAATTTAAGTGGATTTTTTCACTTAAAATTTAAGTAGAAATTTTCATTAAAAGTTTCTGGTAGAAATTAACACTAAAAGCTTCCAATGAATATTTTTAAAGAAAAATTTGATAGAAAATTTACATTTATAATTATATATTTATATATTTAGATTATATTTTTGAAATAAAATTTCAAATAGATATTTTCAGTGGAAATTTTCACCATAAACCCATAGTAAAAATTCGCACTGGAAATTTCCAATGGAAAATTTCATTGGAATTTTTCCTATGAAATTTGTAGTTCGATTTTTAGTAAAACATTAAACAATTTATTTTGGTGTTAATGTATTTACACTATAAATTTAAATATAAATATTTATTAATCTATTTTCATTGTAATTTTAAGGGGAAATTCAATTTGGAAAATTTCAGTGGATATTTTCACTGGAAAATTTCAATGGTTATTTGTAGTGAAAATTTTCACTGGAAAAATCCTTATGATTTTTTTAGTTCAAATTTTAAGTTAAAAATTAAATTGTTTATGTGATAATATATTTTTAATGAAAATTTAAATTTAAATTTATTTTATATTTTTTGTAATTTATTTTTAAGTACAATTATAATAAAATTTAAGGGGAAATTTTAATTGGGAATTTAAGTGGGAAATTAATTTAAAAATTTCAAATGAAAAATTTCAATGAAAATTTTCATTGAAAATTTTCATTTTATATTTATTCTTTAATATTTTTTCATTGAAATTTCAGTTAAATATTTATAATAGAAATTTTATGTTGAAATTTTCATTGAAAATTTTTAGTGAAAATTTTCAGTGGAAATTCACTTATGAAATTTATTTTCTAAATTTTTATGTATGTTTTTATATAATTATATTAAAATATTCATATATTTGTATTTACATTTTTATATATTCATTGGAAATTTTGATTATAAATTTTCACTTGAAATTTATAATTTTATATTACCATGCATATTTGTATAAGTATGTATCTTTGTGTTTTTTAGTTTGCATTGAGAATTTTCATTATACATTGAAATTTTATTGGAAATTTTTAGTGAAAATTTTTACTATGAATTTTAAATGGAAATTTATAGTGAAAAATATATATTGAAAATTTGCCCAAGAAAATTGAATGGAAATTTATACTTAAAGTTTCATGTGGAAATTTTCACTAAATGATTCTAGTGTAAATTATCAATACAAATTTCTTATGAAAATTTACATTTTTTATTTATACATTTATATATCTTAATTTTAATTTAATGTATAAATTTGTAGTAGAATTTTCTAGTTGAAGTTCACACTAAAAATTTCCAGTTTAAGTTTCCACTAAAAACTTTCAAGGAAAGTTTTCACTAGAAATTTCTTGAGGGTTTGCAGGGGAATTTTCATAAAAAGTCGAGTTTGGACTCTCTTGTTGGGAGTCCCAATTTGAGACAATATTAATCCCATAAAAAACTAATTAATTATAATAAGAAAAAAAAATTCATAACCTAATACATTTTTTACCCATCAAAACTCATTTTAATATAAACTTTTCATTATTTTTTTATTCAGTTTTTGGTTAGTCATTTGATTACCTGGTCACTTTCCCACCCCCACCTCTCTTATCATCCTTATATTTTTTACACTGTAAAATTTTCATTTTAAAAAATTAATCCTAAAAATATCAACTTCATGTTTTTAAATATAAATAATTTAAACTTATATGAATGTACAGTCATGAATAATTGGTATTCGAATTAATTTATGGGTATATAGAGTCTTGAATCTAGAATGAAAGGGAGTCATATGAGGGAGGAGTTAGGATTTGGGTCCAACAAGGGTATCATATACCCAGTGGTCACTGGAAGTCCAATGGTTATCCGTTGGATTCCTAGTGGGTTCTAGATGTGTTTTTTTAAATATGGTTAATAGGATCTTTCTAGTTGAAAACCAAAATCTAATGAACTCCTTTAGGATTTATTTCCAAAAATTCTCTATCAAACACTCTCTTATTTATTCTCCTCATTTTAAGTGATTCCATCCTCAAGGTTGATCTAAAATTTCATTAAATTACTGTAGGAGGTCTTTTTTAGTCAACCTAAGTTAATACCTCCATCATCTCTTCCCATTTTCTACAACTTCTCATAGTAACAAATCAATACCAAAATCTCAATATATTTAGGTTTCCAAAAATTATTGATGTGGGAGCATACATCTTTTTATAACCAAAGAGAATAGACCCGACGTGGTATATGATAAGTGAATCTTTTCCACTGACACATTATTGCAGTGTTATAGTTAGAAATGTCATAGGATAGAGTGAACCTCAACTAAAAATACATTTTTATCTAAAAAACAAGATTTTTAAATCTAATTTCTCCTAAAATTGATTTAGTAAACATGTTTATTTTCCCTTTTATGAGTTATTACTTGTTTTTCATGGAAACTAGTATTTATTCATGATGATTATTAATTTTTTAGTTATATATATGATATCCTAATGCTTTAAAGAGGTTAGTAGAATGCATATATCATTGTAAATTTATTATATAGGCACCACTGAACATAATCAATGGTGACTATGGGTTTATATATATATAATAACTATATGTGTGAGTGTGTGGTATTATAAAGGGTTAACATGGTATGATCTCATTGGATATACAAATGTGATTGTGGCATATGAATTGTTTTTTTCAATATTTAATGAAACTTAAAATGAAGAAATATTACCATAATATCTAGAAAAATGTGAAGCCACAGATCGATGTATTTGAAATCGAGAAGCCACACACCTCAACAATGAAACTTCCAAAACTCACAATAGACACTCTAAGCATACATACCAAATGAAACAAGCAATAAACGAAAGTAAATCATACAATGAAGGAACACAAAAATTTAACATGGTTTGAAAAAAAAGATAATACATGAGAAATAATGACTTCAATATAAGAGTAAAAAAGATATTACAAAAAAAACCAACTCCAAATCATAAGCTAAGATAGGATAAGGCTTAATGCCAAAAACTGTCATTAGTAAAAATTACTCTACCTCTAATTTATAGGAAAATATAGTATCTAACTTACCATAATACCAGTTTAATCACTATACAAACTTCACAAACAACCAACAATGTGATCTAAACTATTTTCTAAACACCATTACCACAATAGAATTCCTCGGTAAATAGTGAAACGATAACTGATGTGTCCACCTGCATTCCCACATTAGTTCCAGCTTCCTAAAAACATCCTTTGGCTTCCTCACCTATGCCTACATTCATACCCATCTTATATTTATAGATTAATCTTACGTATCCTTTTGGACACTCAGATTATTCTAATGCATCCCACATTGAAATCATCTAGATTCATTACCATTGTTATTGATTCTAGAATTTTGGTTCAACCACCACCTTGAATATGGTACCAACATAAATTTATGGAAGTTACTCCTTTCTAGAAACGTTAAGGCTTAGGCATAAAACAACTTATCACACCAAACATAAAAATATCACACTTGAGAATCATTTTCAGACTTTATTTCTAAGCCTCATGGGACAAAAAGTACCATGTTATATAACTCTATTATTTAGTTTCCTACTTCCAACCCATCAGAGCTTCTGATATTTTATAACCTCTAAGTTACCCAAGCCCCATCGAAGCAGAAAAATGCTCCATACATTACAAAGCAATAAATTTAGTCAGTTTATCATCTAGATTATGATTCCCTTCAACCTTCAATATCTCTAACACCCCATCTTCTACAAGATTCTTGGTGAAATAATTTTTCCATTGAATTTTCTTTATCTTAGAGAAAAATATAGGATTATTGTCTAAGTGAATAGTTATTTTGTGGTCATAGTATAAAATGTCGTTCTATAACTATAAGATCCCAATTTTTATTATCAAGTATGGATCCTTTTAATTTCTAGTTAAACCCTTATTGGGTTCTCTTTTGGATTTAACCTCGAAACCATGCCTTAGGGCGGGTTGTTTTGTGTTTGGAGGAAAGTTAATAGGGACTGGAGCTTGTTTATGGGCTAAATTCACATGGTGTACTAAATACATGATGTGTATTTAAAATACACGACGTGTATTGGTTTGTCCAAACCTAATTCATGATGTGTATTGGTTTTCCCCATAAGGGAAAACCCGAGCATTATACAATGTGTAATAAAATTACACACCGTGTAAATGTCGTGGGGTTTTTTAAAGGGAAAGAACCCTTTATTTTTCCCTCACCCCTTATTTATTCTCTCTCGTATAGGATCCCCTCCCAATGAATCTCCCTTTTATCCCAAATCTAGGATTTGATATCTTCCATTCGTCCAATATCTGATCAGACCACTATTCATCATGTTGGAAGCACGCCAATAAGCTCTTTAATCCGCTTCCTTCATTTTCTAGTTTATCTCTATGTCTTTTGCGCTATTTTGGTGTGAGATATTATGCCCTATTTTTGGGGCAGTTGACCGGTTTCTGATTTCTACCATTCTAGGCATAATTAAAATCTAATACTAGATGAGCACTCTTCTACCCCCATAAGGTTGGTGGTATAGTGTTTATCCCTCAAGTCTTGTTGCTTTATATTATGTTTTGTGATTCCGAATGCTAAATTTTACGATAATTTTCTTAAAAATACACTTAACCCTTGTTTAAATTGTTATCTTTGGTATAGATGATCCAATATCTACTTATTCTTGTAAGGATAGGTCCCCATTTACTATTTCTACACCTTGAGGTGAGCCTATGGAATTTCCATTGGTATTATAAATTATTATGTGACCAAGGCATATTCTATATGTTTTTGGATTAACTAATTAATGTAATGTCTATGATGAATTAATTGTAAAGTGAGTGGTATGACCAGATCATGTTATTTTACATAAAAAATAGTTACACTGATGTTAAATTAGAACATTAATAAATTATAAAGCCTATTTCATTTCATATACTTGTGATAATTAGGAATAACTTCACTTATACTTGTGGTAATCAAGTATTTCATCCCTTATAATTTTGATACTCGGGCTTGACGTCCCTTATAATTTTGATACTCTGGCATGACATCCCTTATACTTGTGATACTCGATCATGGTGTCCCTTATACTTGTGATACTCGGGCATGATGTCCCTTAGACTCATGATGCTCGGGCATGGAGTCCCTTATACTTGTGATACTCAGGCATGGTGTCCCATATACCTATGAAAATTGGGCATAGAGACCCTTATGACTTATAATACTCATGCATGGTATCCTTTACTACTTTATGAGACTCTAGTGACTATACATGGATGCTTGAGTTACACCTCAAGTCCTAGATAGCACTATGTATGTAAATATATGGCTAAATGTTATTATGTATATAGAAAATATATATACATACATGCATATAAGATTATACATGTATGTTCAAGATGACATCTTTTCAGAGGTTTTCTGAGCATACGTCGAAGAAAATAGTGTCATCCTAGCATCCTTCAGAGTACAGAGCCAACCCTTTATAGTTTACACTACTACTTTACCTTTATTATATCTGCACACTGATCATATTATATGCACTGGTTGGATACTTATAGAAACCATTGGTGGTGGCCTAATGAGTATATCTCACACCTAGTTCAAGTCTCCATTTGGTATTTAGATAGACTTTATGAATACAAGTAGGGGTAGGGGCATACACCTAGTTGTCGATGCTTGATTTTATTATAGCATGGGAGACGAGGAGAATAGGACCGAGATATGGATCATGATGTTATCTAGAGATAGTCTTTTGGTCTTTTTGATTATTTTGATATACCTATATGCATGAGTGGATTCTGCCATTTTTTCATGTTCCTTCTTGTTTAGAGGCATGGAATTTCATCATTTTGTATATGGTATAATATTTCTTTATTGATGATTTTTTTATTTTATTCAGATGACTTACTTTACACTATTGGTTGATTGTATGATTATGATATTTGTTAATTTATTAAATTATTGTGATACTTTGATTATGAGAGTATATTCTACCAACTATGCCACTATGGACCCTCATTACTAATCGGTAGCCTCTGGCATATGGGTAGACATGTTTGAGGCCATGTGACCAACAGGCTCAGGGAACCTCTCAGTGGCTTCCAGGTCAGGACGTTACAAAGTGGTATCAGAAGATTTATTTTCTTCAACTTATTATTTTGGGAGGTTATAACAGAGACTAGTGCATTTAATAATTTGGTAATGTGACTGTGCATGGGAGTAGCTAACCCATGTACAGAGAAAAATAAAAATTATCAAGGATATGAATTTCTATTTTGGATTCCACTTATTAAAATTTATTTGATTCCATTACAGGGTGACACACATGATGTGTGTTGTTAATTATTATGATTTAGGATTCCATTTTACCCTTATTTTGGTCTGGTAAGGGAGAGTTGTCTCATGCATCATTATTGGCACACAGAGATTCACCTATCATGCATTATACCATGCCATATAGGTCCATCTCATTACTCGTATTTCTTGTGATTGTTATGAGTTCCTTAAATAATATATATATATATATATATATTATTTTGTTCTAATGTTCTTACAGAGTAATGAGAAACATAATTGGTTACTTAAAGTTCTTGCATCAAACTAATAGTGTTTTCCTACATAGCTTGATGCTGACACCTTAAGTAATCAATTATGGTACATTGAGTCATGCACCATTGGTTGCATGGACTAGAATGTGTTTATGGTTGGGATTAAATGGATGATATATTTTAATTTATAAAGTGTATGGGCCTTTAAAAATTGTAAGTGGTGATCTATATAATTCAACCATTAAAAATATTCTATATAAATAAACACAAATTTAATCAGATTCAAATTCAAAAAAGAAATGGTTTCCATTAAATGGGGATTCCAATTACAATTTAAAGATTTTTTTTCCTCTATAAATCGCAATTAAAAATCTGTATATTGGGAATCAGGACTCATAGTAGAGAACATGATCCTGACTCAACCTCAGTGGTAGGAAGTAGGCAGTATCTCTTGCGATATTTCATATGTACGTCGCCTAAACTTGGATTTAGGAGGAGGCATAGAGGTTTGAATTTATATAGGAAGGATTTGTACCTATCCAATTATTATAACTATGTATTATGTTGTCATCAAATCATATCTGAGTCATGTGCTTGGAATTTTTAGATATATTCCACCATTATGTCCTCGAGTCATGCGCTAGAAGGGCGGTGAAGACCATGCTCCAGAGGTGGTTGCCCCTGATCCACCAGTGTTACATTTAGTAGTGCCACTTGAGGCACCTACTATTATACCTAATTTGGGAATTGATGCTTAGATTTGAGAGGTATTAACGCATCTTATATAGACTATGTGGGGAGCATCGTAACTTGCCCATACTATGGTAGAGTTGACATGATAATTTCAGCAGTATCATCTACCCATGTTTTCAAGGGGTGACAGTCCATAGGCTGCAGAGTCCTGGATAAAGACCATGCTGACTATCTTTGAGCACCTTGAGACACCTCCTGAGATGAGAGTTAATCTATCTATGTATACACTTCAATATTCTTCCAAGCGATGGTGGGATGTTATTACCCAGGAAGATTGTCATCAGGGTATGACCAGGGTTGGTTTTTAGATAGTATTCTATGACTATTTCTTTATTTAGGTGCTGAGATTGGACCAAGATAGAGATTTTATGCACCTAAAATAGGGTAATATGTTTGTAATGAACTATTCTTCTCAGTTCATAGAAATCCAAAACTTCACACCGACTCTTACTGGTGACTCATTGGAGATAACAAGTGGTTTTGAGGACGGGCTCGTATATGCCATCCTATCATAGGTAAATGCATTTCAGTTGACCACTGTTACATAAATAGTAAACTATGATCTTATCACCAAGAATAAATTGAGGGAATATAACAGTGTGTTCCATGTTAGTTAAAAACTAAGACAGGTAATTGGTTTGACTAATTTTCAGAAATGTTGCTTTTAGACTGTACGTGGGAGAAACAACAACCAAATGACAACCAATGATAGTCATGTGTTTTTTCACCTATAATTAATCAACTTTTCTATGAGGTAAGTATCCTTTAAATTTTGTCTTATATTATTTATTTTATCCCTATCAATGTTTCCTATAGTTTAGCAAAGGGTTCGAGTGCGTCCTGGGCTTGTTTGGAGCCCAGAACACCGACTTTTGGAGGAAACAACTAGGTCACATGGTTAGTAGAAACCATGCCACCCTGTCTGCATGGTTAGGAAAAACTTTTTTGGGTGATATCGTGCACTTTTAGGGGTTTTACAGTTTGATAAAACCATAAAACTGGGCCACACGACCATACAGAGTTGAGACAGAGGGTGAACATAGGCTGCGTACAGTTTTTCTAAATGTTCACTGCAAGCTATGCAAAGGGGTGTATTAGGAAAGAGTAGAGAACACATTTGGTGCATGGTTTGTCCAAACTTGTGTCCAAACCATGTTAATTTTAATCTTTGGTTGATTTTACCACTTTTTCGTACTTTTCTTTAAATAGGATAACCCTCTTTATCCCTTGTGTTCCATAAGATAGCAACCCCTTCCCTCTTCACACTGAGAGCTCCTCCAAGCCTAATGATAGGCTTTGATAATTCTTCTTCCTCAGGACTTAGAATTACTTTCCACCGGTCTAGTTGGACAGCCACATGTAAGTTATCTATTCCTCCTTTTCCTTTTTTCATTTCTCCTCCGATCAATGGAGTCATTTTGGTGTGAGATCATATGCCCTATTTTCAAAAAAAATTTATGTTTTCTTGATTTATTTCATTATAGCCTAGATTAGAGGCTGATAATGGATGTTTAGTCAAACACCAAGATAAGGTAGGAGGTCTAGCAAGTTTAACTCAAAGTCTTGGTGTTTATATATATGTCATTGTTCCATGTGATGTATTTTCTAGGTGTCACTTATTAAATGAAATGATTATTAAATTAAATGGGTATGATTGACCTATAAAACTCACAAGACACATTTATATATCATTAAAGGTTATGGATCTTTAATCTAACCACCCCTTAGTATGTGTTTATAAAATGGATAAAACCACCATGGGTGACCTTTGAATTTGATTCTCCTTAGAGGTTTGTTCTTTACCCATTTCTTTGGGATGCTAAATTATTAGTTTAAATTGTAAATTTAATTGAATAGATGGGTAATGGAAGACCAAGTCCCTATACATTTTGTCATTAAATTTCTAAATTAGGTTTGATATGTTATTTAAATCCAAATTCCCAATTAAGATGAATGAGAGGATTCGTGTGATGCTAGGCCTTCCAATCCTATGCTTTGATTGGAGACACCTACTGAGGTGAGTAAATTTTTATATAAATGTGATAGACAAATGAGTTAAAATGTGAACATAAAATGCATGGTTATTCTTTAGGCCAATGAATATTCATTTCCATTCCAAGAGTGAAATATGGGTTTCAACTCGAAATGATATAAATGGAATCCTCAAGCTTATGTAATTAAATGGAATGTAAATGGAATTATCATGTGCCTTGGGTGACACATGGTTTCTCATATGAATGCTATAGAAGGACTCACTTGGAATCTATATTATATATTCTTGAGTGATACTTAGACTCTCTTTGAGGACCGCCATGGAAGGACTAAGAGGGAATACTATCTTTTACACTAAAAGTGATACTTATACTCCCTTTGTGGATATCCAAGGACAAAATCAGGGGAAAAATTATTATATATGCAATGAGTGAAACTTGGTCTCCCTACATGGACCACCAAGGATGGAATCATAGGGCAATGACTTTATACCACACCTTGAGTGATACCAAGGATCCTATGAGGAATGCCTTGAATAGGCTTGTAAGGTGTGGGGTTCATGTTATGCATGTAGTGATACCAAGGTTCCAAATTAGGAATTCCAATTATGGGCTCAAGTTTCTTATAATGATAATGACTTAATTATACGATGTGTCTTCCAATCCAAAGAACAAGATTGGATTTAGTTGGAGCCTTAAATTTTATTGTTGGCCTTATCATATATGTCTTGCTCAAATATGAGATACAAGTGATAATTGGGATATGATATAGGTCCCGAGACTTTATTACAAAGTAAATCATGTCTGACTAATTACTCTGAGATATTCCAGCTAGGAACAAAGTTAGTAGTAGAGGATGGTGTTATATGGGAACCCGAACCTATATGGTTTATTTATTACCATATTTTATTTCTAGATTTTACTGTTATCTACACAATATTTATTATATATATTCATGGGATAGATGGAATTAGACACCATTGGTGGTAGCCTATTTAATTTATCTCACACCCTACTCATGCTGCCTATTAGTATTTGGATATATTTCATTGATGAAAGTAAGGACAAGGGAAAGCCCCCAATTTTTGATGCATGATTTATTGTAGCATGGGAGTGGGGGGAACATGACCTAGCTATGGATCGTGATGCTATCTGGAGAAATATGGTTGGTACTTTTGGTTATTTTTGGTATACATGTATGTATGTCTACTTTATTCCATGTCTGCCTATTTTCTTTTATTATAGAAATTCATGATCATCATTTTGTATATAAAATTGATGGATAAGATTAATGAGTTTTTATTTATATGATGGATGTTTACTCTTACATTATTCAGTAATCTCTTATGCTTCTATTACTATTGATATGACTATACCGCTGTGATGCACTCTGATCATGAGGGTATAGTCTCCCCACTACTCCACCATGGACCCTTGCGTGTATGGGGAGGCATTATTAAGGCCATGTGGGCAACTAGGCTTGGTTAATATTGAGTGAATCGAGTCCAGGATGTCACAAATTGGTATCATAAGTGTTTCTTTTATCTTTTTTCCTTGCCATACTAATTGGGATGGTAAAAAGGAGAAATATGACATGTTGGGATTTGGTCATGAGCCCGTGCCTAGGAGTAGCTAACCCACGTACAATGAAAATCCAAATTACATGGAATGGGACATGTTGTTATGGATTGTGCATATTATATTTTCTGTGATTTCACTATTGGGTGATGCACTTGATGTTTGATGTTCCTTATGAATATGGATTTTTACCCTTGGCCGATATGGAAAGGAAATATTGCATCATGCATCATCATAGTCACTTCAAGATTTATATATCATGCATATTCCATACCATGTTTATATTACCATGTGAATTTCTAGTAGCATGTTTTGGTGCATTTATTTTCATGTCCACAAAATTGTTCTAACATCTCACGCACGGTTTTTGAAAAATAATTGGTTGTAATTAAATGGAAGCCAAATTTAAATTTACATGGTGTATGGGCCCATATAAATTGGAAAGGGTGATCAATATAATTCAACCATTTTAAGAGATTTTTTATACCAATGATAATGAATTTAAATGAAATTGAATTATAAAAATAATTGGTCACTGTAAAATGGGAATTCCAATTGAAACTTAAAGGGTATTTTTCTATATAACTTGTAATTGACACTCTATATACTAGTACCTTTGACTTATGGTAGATAAATTGACCCTAATCTGACCTCAATAGTGGGTATTAGAAAACGTATCTTACTTTTCTCTATGATTTTTACATTACCCAGACCTAACATTAAGAGAAGGCATATGGGTGTGACTCTTATATAGGGAGGCTTGTACCTACCCAATTTTTATATTTGTGTTACCAGTAGTTATCAAATATTTTCTTAGGTGCATGTTTGGAATTTGTAAAGACATGAAACCATAAAAACCTCAAGTCATGCTCTAGTAGGGTGGTGAAGACCATGCTTCGAAGGTGATGACACTACAAAAAACTAGAATTTAGTGACATTTTTAGGAAACATTGGCAATTTAGGGATTTTTTTTTCCGGAAACAACACAAATTTATCCACATTTCCAGAAAACGTTGATAATTTTGCGACATTTCCTAAAAAATGTCACTAATTTAGCCATGTATTTAAGGAAACATCGCTAATTTAGCCACATTTTAAAGAAAAATTCATGAATTTGTTGACATTTTTGGGAAACATGGCTCAATTGGCAATGTTTTCTAAAAAATGTGGCTAAATTAGCAACATTTTCAGGAACCATCACTAATTTAGCGACATTTTTAATAAAATATCACTAATTTGGAAACTTTTTTTAGAAAACATTGCTAATTTGGTGAATTTTTTAAGAAACATCGCTAAATTAGTGTTTTTTTTTCAGGAAATGTTGCCATATATATATATATATATATCCCATTTTTCCGCATTGATGTAAATATATATTTGTATATATATATTTTAATATATATGAACACAAAAACATGTATAAAAACATATATATAAATATATATATATTAACACACACACACATATATATAAATAAAAAAATATATACATATATTAATATATAAAAACACACATATATTTTAAATTTAGTCACACATATATATATGTATACATACACATATATATTTACACACACACACATAAACACACACACACACACACATCTCAATATAAATATTTAATATATATAAAATATAAACATATATATTTAAACAAAAATATAAAGATAAATTCTAAACATATATATATATATATATATAATATAAACAGAAAAAATAAACATATATATATATATATATATAAACATATATATATATATAATATAAATATATATATATATATATATAAAATATAAAATATAAAATATAAACACATATATAATATAAAATATAAACAAACACACACACACATATATAATATAAAATATAAACATATATGTAAAATATATATAGACATAAAACAAAAAATATAAAATATAAACACAAACATATATATTAATAAATGTATATTAATATATATATATATAATATTAAATTTTAAATACTGAAATGTGTATATATATATATAACATAATACAATTAAATATTTTAAATTTAGTTAGGTTACTAGTTTAGTGACATTTTTACTAGAGCTAAACGTGCCTATATGTATGTATGTATGTATGTATGTATGTATGTATTTATGTATGTATGTATGTACGTATGTATGTACGTATGTATGTAAGTATGTATGTACGTATGTATGTATGTATGTATGTATGTATGTATGTAGGTATGTATGTACGTAGGTATGTACGTATGTACGTACGTACGTACGTACGTACGTACGTATGTATGTATGTATGTATGTATGTATGTATGTATGTATGTATGTATGTATGTATGTATGTATGTATGTATGTATGTGTGTATGTGTGTATGTATGTATGTATGTATGTATGTATGTATGTATGTATGTATGTATGTATGTATGTATGTTTGTTTGTTTGTTTGTTTGTTTGTTTGTTTGTACACATAGGTCTGGTGATATGAGTAAGATGATGCAATAATGACGCTGCATTGGGCTTTCAGGCCATGTTTTGGGCTCCATGCCCACTGGACCTATGGTCCATGTACTAAATAAATAATCAATGATGGGTGGACTATCAGCTGGGGGGGGTATGATCTGCTTTTCTGGTCTGTGCGTGTGGCGTGTGTGTGTTTGAATATAATTGTACCCCCAATAACCTAATATATATATATATATAATATAAAATGTATATATATAAACACACACATAGATATATATATAAACATATATATATAATATAAATAAATAAATAAATAAATAAATATATAATATAAACATATATATATATATATAATATAAACACAAACACATGTATATAATATAATATAAAATATATATAAACATAAAATATACACACATGCACATATAATGTAATATAAATATATATATATATATATATTAATATATGTATATAAAAAAATATATATAATATTAATTTTTTAAATACTGATATATATATATATATATATATATAACACAATACATTTATATAATCAAAATACTAATAGGTGAGTTGGTCCACTTCTTTATTGTAATTCTGGAGTGTGCAATGTGGATATTGTACATGAGATGGGGTGAGGTGCATACGGGAGTGTGCAACGTGGTGCAATGTGGATAGTGTATTGGAGGTGGGGTGAAGCTACAAGGAGATGGGGTGAGGCGCGTACGGGAGTGTGATAGTGTACTGGAGGTGGGGTGAAGCGCATACGAGAGTGTGCATAGCGTGGAGTGTACTTGGAGGTGTGGTGAGGTGTGCACAAGAGAGTGGGGGTGGGGGGTATTTTTATTGTGAAAAAATTATATAAATTTACAAAAAAATTGTAAAAACATTAGTAAATAAAAATTATAAATTTCAAAATAAAAAAATATTTTTTTTAAAAAATTTATCGACATTTTTTTAGAAATGTCTATAAATAAAGTGCTATTTAACGATATTACTAAAAAATTTCATTAAATGAGGCATCACTATAAGTAATATTTTCGAATGCCTCTAATTTAGAAATGTTTGTAAACATTGCTAATTAGAAAAACCTCATTTAGCGACATTTTTCAGAAATATCGGTAAATGAATTAGCAACGTTTTAAAGTGTCGCTAATGAAAAAATAACAAAAAACATTGATAATTAGCGATTTTTTGTATTTTGGGCTCTGAGACACTAGTATAACCTCTAGTAGTGCCTCTTGTGACACCGTCAGTTATACCTGATGTGGGTGTCGATGCCCAATTTTGAGAGGGTTTCCTATGCTTTATGAAATTTTTTTAGGGAGCCCCAAAACCTGCCCTAACTATGACAGAGTTGATGCATGAATTCTAGCAGAAAAATCTACCCAAGTTTTTGGGGAATGACAGTCCAAAACCTGTAGAGTCATGGCTATAGGCCATGCTATCGATTTTCGAGAATCTTGAGACACTCACTGAGAGGAGAGTGAAGGTCACTATGTATACACTATGGGATTCCTCAAAGAGATGGTGTGGCATTATTACTTGGATGGATCTTCATCAAGATATGTATTGGAGGTATTTTCAGATGGCCTTCTATGATTATTTCTATCCTAACATGTTTAGGGCTGATAGAGACAAAGATTTTATTCACTTGAAGCATGGTGCTTTATAAATCACGGTCTATCATTCCCATTTCACAGAGCTCCAGGGTTTCATGCCTATTCTTTTAGGTTATGAGTTATTTAAAGTTAGGGAAATTTTGGATGATCTCAAGTATGAAATCCAATCGTAGGTGAATCTATTTCAGCTTACTACCATATCTAGGATAGTGAATCAGGTGCGTATCATGGAGCATAATTTGAGAGAGGCTGGGGGTATGATCCAGGTTTCTTCAACACCTTGATTTGGAACTACATTAACCAATAGTAGGAAGAGTCATTTAGATCTTCCATATGAAGATATTAGTAACCAAGGTATGTAATTAGGTAGTTAGGTGAGGATCTATTAGTGTGGTAAACTGATATATACAAAACCCCAATGTACTAGGGACCCAATCGAGTGATGGTCTTATATCAAGATGGGTCATCTTCAGTGGTTTTGTAGAGATTTTTCTCAAGTATCCAATGAGAGTGGGTTTGAACTGACTCCACATTTAGGATCGGGTTCAAAAACTTCTCATCAGCAGGGAGCTGAAGTGTGGCTTGCTGATCAAGCCGAGGCAGTGGTCGTGGCTGAGGTAACTAGACACCAGACGTACAACACCGGTAGAGTGGACCTGCTTAGGGTATCTAGGCTATATATCAAGGCCAAATATCAGGCCATATGTATTCAGTGAAACTGACGACTGAGGAGTAGAGTGATGGACCTTATATAGCGAGAGTTACTATCCTGACCACCTCTACTTTAGTATCTTCTCTTTTTGATACAGGTGATTCTCATTCCTTCATATCTGTGCCTATTGTGGAGATCCTTGATATTGATGTTTAGTTTTCCTATAGTGTGATGACACTTGATACTCTGTTAGGGATATGATCAAAGAGTGTTTGCTAGTACAGGGAGTTCCCCCTTTGGATAGGTGGGTGTCGCTTCGTATGTGACCTCTTTTTCCTCGAGATGACAGGGTTTGACATCATTCTTGGGATGGATTGGTTGGTTCCCTATCATTATTATGTTGATTTCTATAATTGAAGGGTGAATTTCACATCACCATAGGGTGGGGTTTTTATTCACAAGGGTGAATGGGATGCACAGAAAATCCGAGATGTACCCAGGAATCATGGGCTAGGTGGGATGATAGCCTAGATTACTAGCTTATATCTGAATGATCAGGGAGAAAATCAGGATAATTTACCTATAGTTATAGATTATTTTAGGGATGTTTTCTTGGATGAATTTTCTAGAATACCTCCCAAGAGAGAGGTATTTTTTTTCCATCAATCTAGTTTTAAGAGATGCACTAGTATCAATTACTTCTTACAAGATGTCTACTACTGAGTTATAAGAGCTCAATAGGAACATAGAGGATTTGGAAGTTAAGGGTTTTATATGACCCAATTCTTCACTGTGGGGTTCACCGATCCTTTTCACCAAGAATGAAGATGGTACCCTCATAATTTTCATGGATTATCTTTGGTTAAACCTATTTATAGTTAAGAAATAGTATCCATTCACTACTATATAATAGGCCTTTAACAATGCTAAAAATGGCCATTATCAGCACTAGAGAAGCACAGACTACCAGAGCGAGATTAAAATACCTATGATTTTATCAGTGCTAAAAAAGCACCGACAAAGGGGTCCTTTATTAGTGATTTTAGAGGAACTGATAAAAACAACATTTATGAGTGTTTTAATCAGCACCAATAAAGGGTAATTCTACAGTGTGCTAGAATAACGCACTGCAAAACCAGTGCAGTGTGCTATAATAGCACACCGTAACACCAGAAACACCACCAGATATCAACAAAATAAAGTACTAATATAGAATTTAAATGAAATGAAATTTACAACACAAATATAAGAAAAAACTATATTATAGACATTTGAAACTTTGTTTTATGAAATTACATAAGAAAAATTTATTACGAACATTTGAAAACATCAATGTTCCCTTGTCTTTTGATCATAACCTTAAATCATGCTATTTCCAAAAAAACCACCCCTGTTTGAGAAAAATAACACACCTTTATAAGAAAAAAATTCTTATGTTAGCAATAATATAAATAAATAAATTAACCTAAAGTAGTAATTTTAAACTAAACTTTGAGTCATATAAAGAACACTGTGTATCAGATTGAGTTGCGGCTGATTCTTTCACATCACACCATTTCTTGTTTATCTTCAAGAATTATCTTTTTTAAAATTAATTAATTAAGTATAAGATAAAAATAATAAGGAAATAAATTAAGTAATTGTAGATTGAATGGTGAGAAAACAATCTAGGTTTTTTTCTCAGTTTAGGCGATGTGATGCACAATTTAAACAAAAATGACACTTATATATTGAAAAGATGATCTTGGAGTCATACCGATCACACTGTGCATCAGATTGAGGTGAAGATGATTTCTACACATCCCAAATGACTTATGGATCATTTACTTAATGTATCAAAACAATATGAATGTGTTTTCTTGTTTTTGAGTATGTCACTTTCCTTTTTTACTAAAACATCATTTTAAAATAAAACACACACTTTGACTCATACCAGTCACATAGTGCATTGGTTTGATGTGAGACTGGATTCTACCCATCAAAAAATGACTTATGAATAGTTTTCCTAAATTATAAAGACAATTTGAACATGTTTAATTAGTATTTAGTAAGTGACACTTTTTGAACAAAACTTTTGACTTTAAAATGATAATGGGAACTTTGAGTCATACCGGGAACATTGTGTATCATATTGAGGTGAGGATGATTAATAAACATAAAAATGACTTATAGATTGTTTTCCTGAAGTATCAAAATAATATAAATGCATTATCTTGGTTTTGAGTAATTTAGTTGTATTTTTTACTAAAATTGATGTCAATTTTAAATAAAAAGACACACTTGGAGTCATACCAGTCACACTGTGCATTAGATTGAGGTGAGAATGATTCCAAAACATCTCAAATTAATTATGGATAATTTTACTAAAGTATCAAAAAATACAAATGAGTTTTCTCAATTTTGAGTATGTCACTTGTCCTTTTTAATAAAATTCCATTTTATACTGAAAAAATGCACTTTGACTCATACCGACCACATCATGTATCAGTTTAACATGAGAACAATTCCTACATATAAAAAATTATTTATGAATCATTATCCTAAATTATCAAGACGATATGAGTTCATTTTCTTGGTTTTTAGTGAGTGACGCCTTTTGAACTAAAATGTTGATTTTAAACTGATAACATACACTTTGAGTCAAACCAGGAACATCATGTATTAGATTGAGGTGATGATAATTCATACATGTCACAAATTACTTATGAATCTTATTTTTCTAAAGTATCAAAATAATCCAAATGTGTTTTCTCAGTTTTGAGTAGGTCAGTTGTCTTTTTTACTGGAATTCATGTAAATTTTAAGTAAAAATACACACTTTGAGTCATAACAGTCACACTGTAACACCCTGAGATTTTATGAGAAATATTATTTTTAATTTTATTAATGTCTTGTGTTGTACGCTAAAACAAAAGGAGCTTGCACAAAACTCATCCCTGAATTGCCTTGTATTACACGCAATCACGACCTTCCTCGATAGCGTGTGTAGTACGCAATACCGAGTTTCACTAAACGAGATATTATTATAATATTATTATGAACTAGCCTTTATGAATAGTAATACCCACTTTTTGAAATTTTATAAATTTTATTTTTGAAAATGGACTTCATTTTTGGATTCGGATTATCGAAATTAGCTTAGGGTGAAATTTTGGTACTTTTCGGATAACTTTCATATTCTGATGAATAGTGAAAATTACTAAATTTTAATTAAAAACAACTTTTTTAATCGAAATAATTAATAGTGATAAATTATTAATTTGAGTGGTTTTAAAGTATATTTAGAATATATTTTTACCATTTAATACAATTTTGGTCATTTAATGTAATTTCACATTTAAACCAAACATAAACAAGTGTCAATCTTTTGATAGTTATTATCTCTTAAAAACACGCTATTTGTTTTGACGATGGGAACTAATTTTTAAATTAATTAATGCAACTGATATGTTTTGAATTTGGTAAAATAGACATCATTTTTGAATTCATAATATCAAATATAGCTTAGGCCTAATTTTTGGTATTTTTTCTGGAAACTTTCATTTTTTGATGAATAGTGAAACCACTAAGTGGTAGTTAAAAAAACTGAATTTTTCATAAAACTTAATTTTACCGCTTCTATGAGTGGAATTTCGAAAATACGAGAGACATGGTTAATATCAAGGACTAAAATGTGGTTCAATGAGATGAAAATAATTTTTGGTGAATAGTAACTTTTTACTTTTTTTTACCACGGTTAAAAGTAAATAGGGCAATTAAGGGTAAAAATGATATTATTATTACCCTAACACATGTCCTAATTCTATTGGATAAGTGTAATTCGGCCAAAAACAACCTTAGGAATAAAATATGACCATTTAGGCCCACTTGGATTAGATTAGGACATTTATTATTAATTTATTTAAAGAAGGGTTAAAATAGTTAAAATCAATGTTTAATAACTAAATCATTTTTAATATAGGGTTATACATAAGATAAATTAGACTATAAATATTCATTAGAAATATAAAAATATTTCCTACATAATGGGATTTTATTTAAAATTTTTAGACTTAAGATATTTTAATTTATTTATGAAACAATTATGATGCAGTAATTATCTCTTTAATGAAATATTGACATAATTGATGTTATAAATACCCAAATAAATGTAATTTGAGACTTTTTATGAATTAAAATAATTTTATATGTTAATATGACATGTTAGTATTGATTTAATGAACTTTTTCGAACTAATCATTCTGTTATAATTTTCACAAAAATCAATTATCAAATAGTGTCAAAATTGACATAAAATAGTTTTTAAAACAAATATTATATTAAAAATTGTTATTATATTTATAAAAATCTAATGTTCGGCCAATATACTTATATCATGATACGTGTATCATTAATGGACCAATTGGGGGTCTCTTGGATGTATATGGAAAGTTTATTAACTATATAATATAAAAATACAAAGTAACATGGTAAATGTCAATCTAATTAACTAAGAGTTAAAACTAAAAGTTAAGGTTAATATAATGATCTAAACTTGTCTGAATTATATTTGATGAGAGGATTTCGACCTATCCACACCTTATCTTAGAAATAAATCAATTTGGAGCTATTAAAAACTGAATATGACTTTATAATAAAATAATATTTTTAGTTATTCCAAAGGTGCCCCTCTCCTCCCTTATAAAAGGGAACCTCCTCCCTCTCTTCCTCACAACACTTTGAGCCTTCAAGCTCGGCCAAAACCTGAAAAATTCTCTTATCCACTTACCTAGAAACATTATAGAGGTCATGGTCTTCTTCAAAGACTAATTTTAGTGCCCGTCTCAAAGAGGCGCTTCAAAGAAGAGGTAATGTCCGTTACCGATTCTTTCACCTTTATTTCTTCTTCCACTTCTTCTTATTAGGTTGTTTCATTATGAAGTAATAACATCAGTATCACTCATATACTGATATTTTATTATAAGTATGAAACAACCCTATTTTACCATCTATCCATCCTATAGAAAATGAAATCACCACGCGTGCGTACGTACGGAATACCGTCTCCACGCCATGGTGTAATCTATTTTCCACCACCACCTTACTTGGATGGTTATAATGGTGTAAATAATAACTATATATGATTATTGTAAATAGATATTGATTATGTAATAGTATACATACACTCCAATAAAATTTCACGATCATGGGAACGATATCATCGCTCGTGCGTACGTACGGAATACCATCTCCACGACGCGATGAGATTCATTCTCAATGATTAACCATTCATAAATGATTATAAAGTATATATAATAAGTAATCATGAAATATATGACATAATAATGATACTGGATTTATGTATATATATATATATGTATGTCATCCAATTAATTCCATTCAATTCAATGAGGAAACGAAAACAACGTTCATGCGTACGTACGGCCTACCGTCTCCATGAACGGTGTATTTCTTTCCATTTATCAATCTATTATATATATGTATATTCTGAATATATATTATATATAAATCATGTTTTATATTCTGGAATTAATTAATCATGATCTAAGTAATCATATGAATAATTACAAGTCAAAACACGGACGACAAATGAAACGATTTTACCCAAAACGCTCTTTAACATGGAATTTACAAAAGAACGGGTAATATAAATCCATAAGTGAACCATATATGATATCATAACAACGAATATGATTCTTTAATAAGTCAATGACATTATTTAAATCATTATACAGGAGGTTCGGATACGTACGAAACATATTGGACCTAAGGTAAGGGATAATTTTGCAAATCTCATTTTTATCCGAGATTGCTTATTCGTAAGTATTTACTAGGGTAATTGTTATCATCCATGTCCATGTTTTATAAAAGTGTTTTCATGTATGTTTAAAGTCATTTTCTACCCATTTTGACTTTTACCCCATGGTATGGAAGGAATCTTTCTTTTGTTTACCCTACGAGGTACTTTTTTGACTTTTCCGACAAAAGTACGAGAAAAATGTTTTTTTTAACTTATATGGCATGAAAGGATTTTTATGGTTTTATAAAGACTTATTTTCATGAAGCTTCCTCCAAAATATTTCATGACTATTTTCAACAAAATCCTTTTCTTTTAAAATTGCATGATGTTTTGTGAAAAGAAATTGATTTTGAAGAAGAAAGGATATTTTCCTCAAGAATTCATTTCAAGTGTTTTATCAAAATCATTTTCCATCTAAGATGACATTATTTCATATGTGTATGTTTCAAGTATAATATATCTATGATTCACATGGTTTCACTGTTCTTATGATGAAATGATATCCATTTTTTTTATATGTATTATGTTATGATGGGATGATGTTTATGATACCCATTTTATTCTTTGGGTTATGATGAATGATTTATGTTTATGTTGTGGCACAAGTAAGAATGATTTCATTATGAGATGGGTGGGACCTATATCTCCCTCCAATGCATTGGGTAAAGATTTATATCTCATGAGATAAACATGGCTGGAACGGTAAGTTAATCCGGTTCAGTGTTACAGGATTGAAATGAGGAGTGAACGCGATTCAGAAAGGGACTTTGTCCACTAGGATGGTCTTGGCAGAAATGCCTTGGCTACTATGGAAATCATGACATGTGCTGAATGGTTGCCACAATTACATGTTTTATTCCCATTATATCTTATCTTGGTTGATGTTCCATTATAATATATTCCTTATGTACTTCCACTATTTATGTCTTTGCTCAAGATTTTGATGTTTAAACTTCATGTTCTAGTTTTTGCTTCTAAATGTTTATGGATTGTTTTATGTTATCTATGTTTTCCCTTACTGGGAATTTGAGCTCACCCTTTTTATGTTTTATTTTCCCCAAGATATAAAGAAAGGTTTTAGGTAAGAAAACAAAAGGGGAAGATCTTTATGGGAGATGTTGAAGATCTTCCACAACGATTAGAAGATTTTGTTCCAAGTTTCCAAAGACACTAAACTATTATGGTCCTTGTGTGTCTGTTTTTGTTATGTATTATGTATTCCACAAAAGTAATGTAATATCTATGTACGTCAAGCTTCGGGTCTCTACAGTTGGTATCGGAGGAAAGGTTTAGTTAACCTTTGGAAACTAGGATGCGAAAACTTTAGTGAGATCCCTAGAGATATTTCTAAGGTATGTCTAGGGATGTCCCTAAGGTTAAGTATAAGTATAGGTTATAGTCCTAGATTTATGGTAACAATATTAGAATTAAACCTAGGATGTTAGATGTTGAAGGTACCCCCCTTGATTATGTTATTTTCCTTGTATGATTTTTGCCTCTCACAGAATTATTTTTGTGTTTTAGTCAAAGGAGGGAACCAGAAGGAATTCGGTTAACATTGAATCCAATGAAAAAATTAGTGACTATGATCAAAAAAATTGTGTAATGCCTAGAGAGAAAGATATTTTGATCATGCCAAATCAGCCATCGCGATATATGATTAACAAGGTGAAATTTAGTGGTATGCCTAATTAATCAAATAAGAGGAAGATATACTTTTATGCATGTTCGCATGTTGAGGAGTAAAGAAAGGAAGATTGAGATTTTTAAAGAAGGGAAGAAGAACCTTGAGGAATACCTCAAATGGAGGGACAAATGTTATCTATGTTGAGAAAAGGGACATAGAGTGACAAACTGTTATGAAGTTCAATGTCTTATTTGTGGAGAACATGGGCATTACCCAACTCAATACCCTGACCTAAAAAATTACTTCTAAATCAAGGAAGGACTTATTCCAGGACAATCATTGAAGAGGATGGATTGAAGTGTTTATGTATTAGTATTCAAGAATAATGTTGTTGAGGTACTTTTATGGTGTATTAGAATATATTTGTATTAGTCTATTGTGGATTTCAATAATTTTATGGTACCGGTAACCATGAAAAGTGATTCAAATATTTTGGAAAGCAGATGATATGTGCATAATGAAGGGATAAGGAGAAAATAAAATGTTTGACAATATTCATGAGCTCATGATTTATATAAGGACTAAGTAATATCATGGTTTGAGTATACAGAATTTTGAGGATTTTGGTATGTGGAAAATGTTAACTTTTAACTGCATTCATGTTTTCACTAAGGTTCAATGGGTATTCATTTTTTTCCAGATAATACATGATTAAGGCCTTTGAATGTTTGGAATGTGACCAACAAGACATATCTTATGATATATGGGGATCAATGATGGTATTAACATGCTTGTTATATGAAATCTCTGGTAATCTTTTTCACTATAATATGAGAGTGGACTGCAGTATTATGGATAAGCCTAAAGATTGGAATGGATTATGTTGGACATAATTTAGTATTGTTTAAGGATAGAAGTTTTTTCGATATTATTGATGGGATGTTATAGTAATGTAGTTTTAGAAAAAGGACAACCTACAGGACAGGCGACAACCCATCGCGTCGGACAAGGCTGTGGGAATCGAACCCACGACCGAAGTGCGACTGACCTTTATCACCTACCACTAGCCAACAGGAAGTCCCTGGTTAGTAGAAAATAGTTTTATTTTATTAAGCGGTATGATAGATGAAGTATAAGTTTATTTTAGGAACCATATATGATTAATCTCACTATAGATGGTATTATGTATTTTTTGATAACTTTTCTAACCTTTTGTTTGAGACAGATGGAATGACCCATCATTCTATCACATGATCTGCTAACACATCACGAATAACAAATTCAACTTCATTTATTTAAGGGATGAAGTGGAAATTGTTCATTTCACGAACAACAGTGAGATTATACCAAAATCATGTAAGTATTTCTTTTAATTCATCAAATTTAGGGAAATGATCTTGAAAACCAAAAATGTTGTCCTAGTGACCTTATATCCGATGAATCAGATGGTACCTTAGATCATCACAAATCTATGGCTTTGTGATTTTTGGATTTTTCATAGCCATGTTCTCTACCACTCTCCATCAGAACATGATGGTTAGGTTTCTCTTCCATATCCATATTTTCACCTATGTTCTCCTATGTGGAAACCCAGTGATTAGTTAATTTGGGTAACTGTTATGTTTCATACTTTAGTTTTTAAAGATTGGTTTTGGTATTCCTTTTTACGATGTGGGTTTTTATTAAAGAAACTTTTGAGTAGTAAACCATTTATAACCCCGACGAATTTTGAGGGCGAAATTCATTTTAAGGGGGGTAGAATGTAACACCCCGAGATTTTATGAGAAATATTCTTTTTAATTTTATTAATATCTTGTGTTGTATGCTAAATCAAAAGGATCTTGCACAACACGAATCCCTGACTTGCCTTGCATTACACACAATCACGACCTTCCTCGATAGCGTGTGTAGTACGCAATACCGAGTTTCACTAAACGAGATATTATTATAATATTATTATGAACTAGCCTTTATGAATAGTAATACCCACTTTTTGAAATTTTATAAATTTTATTTTTGAAAATGGACTTCATTTTTGGATTCGGATTATCGAAATTAGCTTAGGGTGAAATTTTGGTACTTTTCGGATAACTTTCATATTCTGATGAATAGTGAAAATTACTAAATTTTAATTAAAAACAACTTTTTTAATCGAAATAATTAATAGTGATAAATTATTAATTTGAGTGGTTTTAAAGTATATTTAGAATATATTTTTACCATTTAATACAATTTTGGTCATTTAATGTAATTTCACATTTAAACCAAACATAAACAAGTGTCAATCTTTTGATAGTTATTATCTCTTAAAAACACGCTATTTGTTTTGACGACGAGAACTAATTTTTAAATTAATTAATGCAACTGATATGTTTTGAATTTGGTAAAATAGACATCATTTTTGAATTCATAATATCAAATATAGCTTAGGCCTAATTTTTGGTATTTTTTCTGGAAACTTTCATTTTTTGATGAATAGTGAAACCACTAAGTGGTAGTTAAAAAAACTGAATTTTTCATAAAACTTAATTTTACCGCTTCTATGAGTGGAATTTCGAAAATACGAGAGACATGGTTAATATCAAGGACTAAAATGTGATTCAATGAGATGAAAATAATTTTTGGTGAATAGTAACTTTTTACTTTTTTTTACCACGGTTAAAAGTAAATAGGGCAATTAAGGGTAAAAATGATATTATTATTACCCTAACACATGTCCTAATTCTATTGGATAAGTGTAATTCGGCCAAAAACAACCTTAGGAATAAAATATGACCATTTAGGCCCACTTGGATTAGATTAGGACATTTATTATTAATTTATTTAAAGAAGGGTTAAAATAGTTAAAATCAATGTTTAATAACTAAATCATTTTTAATATAGGGTTATACATAAGATAAATTCGACTATAAATATTCATTAGAAATATAAAAATATTTCCTACATAATGGGATTTTATTTAAAATTTTTAGACTTAAGATAATTTAATTTATTTATGAAACAATTATGATGCAGTAATTATCTCTTTAATGAAATATTGACATAATTGATGTTATAAATACCCAAATAAATGTAATTTGAGACTTTTTGTGAATTAAAATAATTTTATATGTTAATATGACATGTTAGTATTGATTTAATGAACTTTTTTCGAACTAATCATTCTGTTATAATTTTCACAAAAATCAATTACCAAATAGTGTCAAAATTGACATAAAATAGTTTTTAAAACAAATATTATATTAAAAATTGTTATTATATTCCTAAAAATATAAGGTTCGGCCAATATACTTATATCATGATAGGTGTATTATTAATGGACCACTTTGGGGTCGCTTGGATGTATATGGTAAGTTTATTAACTATATAATATAAAAATACAAAGTGACATGGTAAATGTCAATCTAATTAACTAAGAGTTAAAACTAAAGGTTAAGGTTAATATAATTAACTAAACTTGTCTAAATTCTATTGGATGAGAGGATTTCGACCTATACCCACCTTAGCTTCTAAATAAATCAATTTGGAGCTATTAAAAACCGAATATGACTTTATAATAAAATAATATTTTTAGTTATTCCAAAGGTGCCCCTCTCCTCCCTTATAAAAGGGAACCTCCTCCCTCTCTTCCTCACACCACTTTGAGCCTTCAAGCTCAGACAAACCCTGAAAAATTCTCTTCTACACTTCCCTAGAAACATCCTAGAGGTCCTGGTCTTCTTCAAAGACCAATTTTAGTGCCCGTCTCAAAGAGCCGCTTCAAAGAAGAGGTAATGTCCGTTACCGATTCTTTCACCTTTATTTCTTCTTCCACTTCTTCTTCTTAGGTTGTTTCATTATGAAGTAACAACATCAGTATCACTAATATACTGATATATTATTATAAGTATGAAACAACCATATTTCACCATCTATCCATCCTACGGAAAATGAAATCACCGCGCGTGCGTACGTACGGAATACCGTCTCCACGCCGTGGTGTAATCTATTTTCCACCACCACCTTACTTGGATGTGTATAATGGTGTAAATAATAACAATATATTATTATTTTAAATTTATATTGATTCTGTAATAGTATACATACACTCCAATAAAATTCCACGATCATGGAAATGATATCATCGCTCGTGCATACTTACGGAATACCGTCTCCACGACGCGATGAGATTCATTCTCAATGATTAACCATTCATAAATGATTATAAAGTATATATAATAAGTAATCATGAAATATATGACATAATAATTATACTAGATTTATGTATATATATATGTATGTCATCCAATTAATTCCATTCAATTCAATGAGGAAACGAAAACAACGTTCATGCGTACGTACGACCTACCGTCTCCATGAATGGTGTATTTATTTCCATTTATCGATCTATTATATATATGTATATTCTGAATATATATTATATATAAATCATGTTTTATATTCTGGAATTAAGTAATCATGATCTAAGTAATCATATGAATAATTACAATTCAAAACACGGATGACAAATGAAACGATTTTACCCAAAACGCTCTTTAACATGGAATTTACAAAAGAACGGGTAATATAAAGTCATAAGTGAACCATATATGATATCATAACAACGAATATGATTATGTAATAAGTCAATGACATTATTTAAATCATTATACAGGAGGTTAGGATATGTACGAAGCATATCGGACCTAAGGTAAGGGATAATTTTGCAAATCTCATTTTTATCTGAGATTGCTTATTCGTAAGTATTTGCTGGGGTAATTGTTATCATCCATGTCCATGTTTTATAAAAGTGTTTTCATGTATTTTTAAAGTCCTTTTCTAACCATTTTGACTTTTACCCCATGGTATGGAAGGAATCTTTCTTTTGTTTACCCTACGAGGTACTTTTTTGACTTTTCTGACAAAAGTACGAGAAGAATGTTTTTTTAAACTTATACGACATGAAAGGATTTTTACGGTTTTATAAAGCCTTATTTTCATGAAGCTTCCTCCAAAATATTTCATGACTATTTTCAAAAAAATCATTTTCTTTTAAAATTGCATGATGTTTTGTGAAAAGAAATTGATTTTGAAGAAGAAAAAATATTTTCCTCAAGAATTCATTTCAAGTGTTTTATCAAAATCATTTTCCATCTAAGATAACATTATTTCATATGTGTATGTTTCAAGTACAATATATCTATGATTTACATGGTTTCACTGTTCTTATGATGAAATGATATCCATTTTTTTATATGGATTATGTTATTATGGGATGATGTTTATGATACCCATTTTATTCTTTGGGTTATGATGAATGATTTATGTTTATGTTGTGGCACAAGTAAGAATGATTTCATTATGAGATGGGTGGGAACTATATCTCCCTCCAATTCATTGGGTAAAGATTTACATCTCATGAGATAGACATGGCTGGAACGGTAAGTTAATCCGGTTCAGTGTTACAGGATTGAAACGAGGAGTGAACTCGATTCAGAAAGGGACTTTATCCACTAAGATGGTCTTGGCAGCAATGCCTTGGCTACAATGGAAATCATGACATGTGCTGAATGGTTTCCACAATTAAATGTTTTATTCCCATTATATCTTATCATGGTTGATGTTCCATTATGATATATGCCTTATGTACTTCCACGATTTATGTCTTTGCTCAAGATTTTGATGTTTAAACTTCATGTTCTAGTTTTTGCTTCTAAATGTTTATGGACTGTTTTATGTTATCTATGTTTGCCTTTACTGAGCATTTGAGCTCACCCTTTTTATGTTTTATTTTCCCCAGGATATAAAGAAAGGTTTTAGGTAATAAAACAAAAGGGGAAGATCTTTATGAAAGATGTTGAAGATCTTCCACAACGATTAGAATATTTTGTTCCAAGTTTCCAAAGACACTAAACTATTACGGTCCTTGTGTGTCTGTTTTTGTTATGTATTATGTATTCCGCAAAAGTAATGTAATATATATGTACGTAAAGCTTCGGGTCTCTACACACACCGTGCATCAGATTGAGGTAAAACTGATTATTAAACATCTTAAATGACTTATAGATCATTTTACAAATGTATAAAAATAATCTGAATGCGTTTTCTTGAGTTTGAGTACGTCACTTGTCATTTTTACTAAAATTTCATTTTAAAATGAAAACATGCACTTTGAATCATATGAGTTACATAGTGTATTGATTATATGTGAGAACAATACCTACATGTCAAAAATTATTTATGAATAGGTTTACTAAATTATAAATACAATCTGTGCACATTTTCTTATTTTTTAGTGAGTGAAACTTTTTGAACTAAAATATCAATTTTAAACTGATAACAAATAATTTGAGTCATACCATGAACACCATGGCCAGTTTGAGACGTGACTGATTCCTAAAAATCAAAAATAACTTATGGATAATTTTACTAAACTTTAAAATCTATCCCAATGCATTTTCTCATTTTTGAGTAGGTTAGTTGTCTTTTTTACAAAAATTGATGTCGATTTTAAATAAAAACACAATTAGAGTCATACTAGTCATAATGTGTGTCATTATTAGGTGTGGATGATTCCAACATGCCTCAAATAAATTATGTATCATTTTAATAATGTATCAAAATAATCCAAATGCGTTTTCTTAGTTTTGTGTATGTCACTTTTCTTTTTTACTAAAATGTCATTTTAAACTGGTAACACACACTTTTAATCATAAAAGTCATACCATGTATCAGTTTGAAATGTGACCAATTCCCCCACATTAAAAATGATTTATGAATCGTTTTACTAAATTATCAAGACAATATGATCTTATTTTCTCAGTTTTCAATGAGTGACACTTTTGGAACTAAAATATCGATTTTAAACTGATAACAAACACTTTGAGTTATACTGGGAAAATCAGGTATCAGATTGAGGTTTAGATGTTTTTTAAACATCAAAAATGACTTATGGATCATTTTATTAAAGTATCAAAACAAACTGAATGTGTTTTCTTTGTTTTAATTTGGTTAGTTGTCTTTTTTTCTAAAATTGCTGTCAATTTTAAATAAAAATATGCATTTCGATTCATATCAGTCACACTGTGCATCAGATTGAGTTTTGGATGATTATTAAATGTCTCAAATGACTTATGGATCATATTAGTAAAGTATAAAATCAATATGAATGAGTTTTCTCAGTTTTGAGTATGTCACTTGTCCTTTTTAATAAAATTTCATTTTAAACTGGAAACACAGAATTTTACTCATACCAGCCACATCATGTATTAGTTTGATGCAAGACTAATCCCTAAACATCTCAAATGATTTATGAATCATTGTCATAAATTATCAAGATAATCAAAGTGTGTTTTCTTGATTTTTAGTGAGGGAAACTTTTTGAACCAAAATATTAATTTTAAACTAATAAGAGATATTTTGAGTCATATCAGGAACATCATGTATCAGATTGAGGTGTTTTTTATTCTTACAAGTAAAAAATGACTTATGGATTGTTTTATTAAATTATCTAAAAAATAGGAATATGTTTCATTGGTTTTTATTATGTTAATTGTCTTTTTTACTAAAATTAATGTCAATTTTAAATAAAAAGAAGCACTTGGAGTCATACTAGTCACACCATGTGTTATATTGAGGTGTGGATGATTCCTAAACATCTCAAAGTCTCAAAAAACCCCAACTACCAATATTATCATGAATTCCATTGTATTTATTTATCGAACTTTCAACACTGCATATTGACTCGATGTTCTTAGTCAAAAAACCTTTTTTGGCTAAGAACATCGAATCAATATGCAGTGTTTAAGTTCAAAAAAGAAAGGAAACAGAAAGTGTGATAACATTGGTAGAAAGGAATATTTTATCTCTTTTGTGGTTTTTTGTAGATAGTTTAAAGAAAAATATGACTTCCCCAAATATGTATGAAAAAACTAAATAAGTATTAGATAAAAATGATAAGGAAATTAACTTAAAAATAGCAGATAAAATGATGAAAAAATTAATGAAATAAGTAGTATGAATTCACCTTTTTTTGATGGTTTTATGAATTTCTGATGCATTTACTTGTTGTCATTATCTTAGTTGTAGGCTCAAAATCCAATCTCTCATGAGAATGAATAGATTCGAACAAACCACCCCAACTCAAACAAAAGAATCCACCTATATAATAAAACAATTATTATTTGAGTAATAATAAAAATAAATAAATTACACATAAATATGAAACAATACATTAATTATTTGGATAATGATTTTATTTTGAAAACATCAAGATTAGATCTGTGATTGAGAAATGGAGGGAACTTGAAGGAAAGAGATAAATGTTAACTGTACAGGTGAAAAGGTTTTGAGGGAGAAGAAGTTTGTGGAAGTTTTAGTATAAAAAGGAATGAAATATGGATAGAAATATTCTAAAATAATGGAACTGTGAAAATACGACTTCCCAAAAGATCTGTGAAAATAAATAAATAAGTATTAGATAAAAATGATAAGGAAATTAAACGAAAAATACTATATAAAATGATGTCAAAATTAATTAAATAAGTAGTATAAATTCACATTTTCATGATGGTTGTATAAATTCTTGACCAATTTCCTTATTTTTCATTATCTTAGTTGTAACCTTAAAGTCCAATATATCACGAGTATGAGCAACTTCGAACTAACCAACCCAACTCGAAAAAAAGAATTCACATATGTAATAAAAAAATTATCATATGAATAATACTAAAAAGAAATAAATTAAACATAAATAAAAATCAATACATTAATTCTATAGAAAATTATTTTACTGTGAAAACATAAAGATTACATCTGTGATAGAGAAGTAGTGGGAACTTGAAGGAAAGTGATAAATGCCAATACTAAAGGGGCAAGGGAGAATAAGTCTCTGGAAGTTTTAGTGAATAAAGTTATGAAATATGGATAAAAATATTCTAGAATAAACAAACTTCATAATAAATAATGAAAATTAAATCAACGTTTCATTATATAATTTTTGAGTAAAATAGAGAAAGTATATCTTAACATTTTCTTTATATCTTACCAAAGGGTTTCCTTCGTTATAGTTTTTTCCTTCCATGGGATTAATAACATCATCTTGTGTAGAAGAAATTTTCTATATGAGTAGTCAAATATTTAATTTAGATTATTTTAATGGAGTAGGGAACAAATAATATTATGCAAAAAACATAGTATATTAAAAGATACTTTTACCTTATAATTGAACTCTCTCTCTTTTTTTAAAGGTTTTAGGAATTTGATTCCTATATAGAGAATCCAAATCCCCTATTTGTGGTACCCTATAATGTACAATACATTTTCTACATTGGGACTGACATGAACTGATTGTGATATCCCAATGAAAGGTTCATCCTCAGTTGAATTTTCATCTGACCAAACATTTCTTTCAATCACCAGTAGGGAAATCGACCAATTATTATTTGTTGGATCTGATACATAAAATACTTTCAATCCTTGTGATTCCATTATGAACGACTCATCTTTCCCCCATCCAAACTAAAATTCACCTTCATGAAGGATATTTTATCAACTTTCAATGCACTCATATTGTTAGTCCATTTGCAATAGAAAATCAACACTTGAAATTTTGTATAATCCAAATCATATATCTATTCAATAATGCAAAAATATGACATATTTTCATAAATTGGATTTCTATCCTTGGAACTGGATACATGCATTGCTTCCTCCACAAGCGTAACACCATTTTTCTGCATCATACTAAAGTCATCATGTTCTTTTGTTGTTTCTGACGCTTTCTCCAGGTCGTGCATCTGTCTGTTTTTGAGGATGCTAATTGTTTCCCCGCATTCCCACTTACCAAAGGTGGGTGACATACATAGCTTATTTAGGGATGTTTTCTCCTTGATCGAAATGGGATGATGTGATGTCAGTATCTCCTTTCGTGGATTCATCCTCAGAACTCGTTACCTAGTCTGGGTCTCCCTTATACACTTAAGATGTTGTTCGTAAAACTATTCCCAGTGCCATGTATTCACGGACACTGATTAATTACAATAATTTTTTTAGTAAATTCCAAGGGGTCCAGTCAGGGAAACAACCTTCGGTCGGGGGAGTAGTCACGTTGGACATTGCTGGCATGTCTGGACACTGGAACACTGGGGAATCTAGGTTTATTTTCTTTATGATAGGGGTTCTTGAGGGTGAGTAAGCTTGATGAATCCCATGTCTAATGTGAGGAATTATATTCCATAGTCATGTCTTTTAGGTTTTTTTCAGCTTCCCATGTTTAACATAGGTTATTCCATGAGTTTAACATCTAGCAGAGATAGATCAGACTGATCGTAACACTGATGGGAGTGGATCAGATGAGTGAAACCCCTGTAGGGATCGCTGATGCTAGGGCTAATGCATGGTTAGTTTCCCAATTACTACTAGGAGTAGTGAGAAAGTGGGTGACATGATATCATTGGGATGTGGCGGCCCAGGTAAGAATTAGGATGGATGATGGAGAGTTGAATGAAGTGGTGGGGGAATGAGATGGAACCATCATGAAGGTGATGGTAGTGTTGGTCTTGAGCCTCTAAGAGACTTCCTACATATCCCTATGACATGGAATCAAAGTCCGTATAGTTCGGTGGGGCGATGGGACACCTTAATAGGTGGACCATGAGAAAGGATGCATGGATGGGACCCATAGAAAGTGGAACCTCTGGGTTGGGATATGACCCTCTTGAAACACATAGGCTCAAGGTAGAGACAAGGATGGGACATGAGTGATGGGATTGAACCTTAGGGAGGCTTCTTAAGTATCCCCATGGAAGGAAATCAAAGTCCACATAGTTCATATTACAATTTATTAACATTTTGTGGGGCTAAAAATGGCTTACCGCTAGTTGGGATGCACAACGACTTACCGCTGAATAGAGTACAATGACTTATCAATGAATTGGGTACAACGGCTTATCACGGGATGGGGTAAAACAACTTACCGCTGAATGGGAATAAACCTCAGGAAGGCTTCCTATATACCCTACCTAATAGATAGGTATCAAACCAACATAGTTCGAAGGTATACATTTTAGCGTCATGCTGGACGAAAAGAGGGCATACAATTTAATGTCATGTGGGACGAGGATGGATCGACGTGAAGTGGTCAGGACCGATGGGTGTTGGGATTGAACCTAAGGGAGGCTTCCTATGTACCTTGCCTTACAAAGGATCAAGGTCCACATAGTTTGGAATGGTTGGGTGAACCGACGTGAAGGGGGTCAAGACCAGTAGGAGTTGGGCTTGAACCACAGGGAGGCTTCCTACGTACCTTGCCTTGGAAAGGATCAAAGTCCACGTAGTTTGGAATGGAGGATACATTTTAATGTCATGAGGGATGAAGGTGAACCAACATGAAGGGGTCGAGACCATTAGGTGTTGGACTTGAACCTTAGGGAGGTTTCCTATGTACATTTCCTTGGAAAGGATCAAATTCCAAATAGTTCAGAAGTGTTTGGTGAACCGATGTGAATGGGTTCAGGACCAGTAGGTGTTGGGATTGAACCTCAGGGAGGCTTCCTATGTACCTTACCTTGGCAAGGATCAAATTCCATGTAGTTCAAAATGGAGGATACAGTTTAACGTCATGAGGGATGAAGGTGAACCTACGTGAAGAGTTCAGGACTAGTAGGCGTTGGGCTTGAACCTCTGGGAGGCTTCCTATGTACCTTGTCTTGGCAAGGGTCAAAGTCCACATAGTTCAGAAGTTTTTGGTGAAGTGACGTGAAGGTTGTTAAAACTAGTAGGTGTTGGGATTGAACCTCATGTAGGATTCCTATGTACCTTGCCTTGGCAAGGATCAAAGTCCACATAGTTTAGAATGGAGGATACATTTTAGCATCATGCGGGATAAAGGTGAATCGACGTGAAGGGGTCGGGACTAGTAGGTGTTGGGCATGAACCTCAGGGAGGCTTCCTACGCAACTTTCCTTTGCAAGGATCAAATTCCACATAGTTTGTAATGGTGGATACAGTTTAACGTGATACAGGATGAAGGTGAACCAACATGATGGGGTCAGGACCTGTAGGTGTTGGGCTTAAACCTCAATGAGTCTTCCTACGTACCTTGCCTTGGAAAGGATCAAAGTCCACATAGTTTGGAATGGAGGATACAATTTAACGTCATGTGGGATGAAGGTGAACCGACATGAAGGTGTCGGGACCAGTAGGTGTTGGGCTTGAACCTCAGGGAGGATTCCTACGTACCTTTCCTTGGAAAGGATCAAAGTCCACATAGTTCAGAATGGTGGATACAATTTAACATCACGTGGGATGAATGTGAACTGACATGAAGGGGTCGAGACCAGTAGGTGTTGGTCTTGATCCTTATGAAGGCTTTCTACGTACCTTTACTTGGAAAGGATCAAATTCCACATAGTTCGGAAGTGTTTGGTGAACCGAAGTGAAGGGGGTAGGGACTAGTAGGTGTTGGGATTGAACCTTAGAGAGGCTTCCTACGTAACTTTCCATGGAAAGGATCAAAGTCAACATTGTTCATAATTGAGGATAAAACTTAACGTAATGTGAGATGAAGGTGAACTGACATGAAGGGGTTAGGACCAGTAGGTTTTGGGTTTGAACCTCAGGGAGGCTTCCTACGCACCTTACCTTAGAAAGGATCAAAGTTCACATAGTTCGGAATGGCGGATGCCATAGTCGATGCTTACTCTAAGCCCATGTGAGTCATGCTTGATGTAAGAAACAAGAGGCAACAAAGAACTGACGATAACGTCGAGAAAGATGTGTCCATGGGAAGTGGATTAAGGATTACACGTGGTTAACAGCCCAATGATGAAATAGGGGCTTATGTGTGGTTAGCATCCTAGGGAGATGGAGATTGGGACTTACTCCAGGATGGAGGCCCGATGGAGACAAATCCCAGAGGGAGAGGGATGGGGTTTCGAGGATCCCTATACCCCTCTCACCTCTATGTCTTTGGCACCAAAGAAGAGAGGAGGAGAATAGGTGCTGCCACCTATAAAAAAGGCTAGGTTATTACACCGAAATGGTTTCCCTTCCCGGCGGATTGAAACCACTCCAACAAAGAGTATCTCATTCCATGTGAAGAAGATCTCACTCCTATGAAGAGGAGCAGATGTGGAGAATGTCCGAGGTGGGGAACCCATGTGTGATTCATGGGGCGAGACCACAATTTAAAGTCATGTGCTGAGGATAATGGTGCTTGGAAGATTAACATATTGTATCTCAGACGAGGTGGGTTCACTCCTTACCCCAAGGACTTACATAACTGATACCTATCCACCCTTGAGGAATGGAAGACATCAACAATTCCGTAGTGAGGGGGTGTCATGGAGTGATCCACTGAGGGGTCCATGTTAGTGTGGCTATGAGAAGAAGCAATAGACATTAGCATGCCTATGTGAAGAAGCATAAGGCTAAGAAATGCAACATAAGGAACTTCCCAATGGACTTTGAAATCACTTCATATAGACCTGGGTGGTCATACAGGAAAATGGTTTTCGGAGCAAAGGGGTTCACAGGAAGAGGCCTCGTGAATCTTGGGTGCTACATGTAGTGGAGGGGCTTCACAAAGGTGTATTCTTCACAAAGTGGGGTGTCCTAGCCTAGGAATAGGGCATAGGTGTACATGGAGGGTGCTTTGTGAAGAAGAAAGTCTCTCGCGAAGTAGGGCTTTGTGAAGGAAGGGTGCCTTGCAAGGCATAGCACCACATAGCAGTGTGCCTCATGAAGCATAGTGACCCTGCCTTATCATGTGGTTCACATGTGAAAGGAAGGTACTTCTCGATGAATGGGTGATTTTCTATGACCTGAGTACCCTTAGGGATCTCTTTTTTTTGCGAAGTCCCATGGGCTTCGTGAAGGGCATCCCTACTTGAAGAGGGGTTGTGTTTAAGCCTAAGGAAAGGCACTTCACGATGATAAAGTACCACGAAGATCTCATTTCTCACAGAGCAGAAAGTGCTTTGTGATTTGAGAGATGACAAGAAGAAAGGTCAGAGGATCCATCCTTTGGGATCGAGGGGAGCCCAATATTTATAGGCATGAGGTGGCGTAAAGCAAGGAGCACGTGACGCGAAGCCACATGGAACTTTGTTGTAACCGCAGAGCCTCCCACCTCTTTGCTTCATAGCAGCTTTGCCAAAGTCTTTGGGATCACAAAGCCTCCCACCTCTTTGCTTCAAAGAGGCTATGAAGGATGTGGATTCATGCCGGATGTGGTGCTATGGGAATCTGTGAACAAGATTCTCAAGGCAGCCCCAAAGGAGGTGGTTTCCCCTTTGCATTTTCTCTTCCTCTCCACACATTTTTGTACCAAAAAATTCCCCTCTTCAGACTTGGAGTTGAGGAGGAAATGAGGGTCTAAGTATGAGGGTCAACTACCAAATCTTTTTGGTCAATCTCAAATAAGGCTCACAAAGGAGGGTCATGAGGTGGAGAGGTGATGCGCGGATTGAGAGCGTTGAGAAACTCGCTGCGGCCAGACACACTGTGAAGCACAAGGGGTCACCACCTATAAATAGGGGAGTATGACCTCTCTTTTTTCCTTTCTCATCTTCACATTTTGGAATTATTGCTCTCGATTTGTGAAGCTCTCCACACTCTGTGATTGCTCTCCATGAATCCGGCTTTCTGCTTCACAGCAAACTGCGATTCCTTTGACTCTGAGAGGGTGCGCTCTGCAGCTTGCATTTTCAAAGTCCGTGGAAGGACTCTGCAATCCGTCTCTGTGATCAAGCTTCAAGATTTGAGATTCATGATCGAGCTCCATGATTTAGGAGATTTTTTTAAAAAAAACTTAAATAATGAAAGGATCATCAGGAAGCTTCTAGGGGAGTCCTTGCAGATACTGCCAGTAGGGAAGAGATGGAGAATAACTTAGGTATCAAGGAATTCATTCAAATCTATTCAAACCACGTTTTATTGGTAGAATTGATATTAGTGAGCTAGAAGAACTACCCACTATAAAAAAGGCTTCCTCTGTATGGTTTTGGTATGAGGGATAACGTCTTCATTCTGGAAGAGAGCAGGGACGAGCCAACTTACTGGTTTAGGAGCACACCGTGCCAACGCTAGTGGTTCAGGGTGGCCAACGACCATACCTGGGAGGAATTCACACCCGTTAATGCTGATTGCCTATACAACCATGTGAATAACATTGAAAGGAAGGCACTGCAGCTAGAGGCATCTCCCCCATTATACCACACCATCCTGAAGGTGCCACTGGGGAACCCAGAGATGGGGTGGACCAAGGAGTTGGATATGCACTAGGGAGACAATTTCACGGATGATTGGGCCTGGGACTACTGGATATGTGCCTCATGTGAGGAGTTCAGAGAAGAGATGAGGCGAGTGGGACTGTACGAGGCATTATGGGCCTCTCAATTCCATATCTACTAGCTGAATCAGTTGATGCCAGAGCTATTGAGCAGATTGTCATCAAGGACCAACACTTTCCATTTTCACCATGGAGAGGTGGGAATCAGTCTATGGGACCTGCACTGGATCTTAGGGGTTCCCAATAGTGGGAGAGATGTATGGTGAGTTCCTCCCCATTGTGAATTCATGGGAGGACCCGAAGCAGATTCTTCCATTGGAAAGGGCATTGATGGATCTGGTTCCGGGGGAGGACAAATAGTCAGTGAGGGAAGTCCATTTAAAACAGTGGTTCAAGTAGTTCCTGAATTTCCTGGAAGATGGGTAGTTCCCTGTGAGGCCTCAGACCTACCTGAAGGGGCTCAATGGGGAAAGGATCACTCATATTGGCAGCTCTTGGAAGACATCCAGTAGAAAACCTAGGGATTCAGATGGTTAGGTTAGCTGGATTCATCACGGTGCTTGTCTATGGTTGGATCCTACCGGTGAGGGACACAAACATGGGCGTGTGAATGATAACGTTCATTATGGAATCCATGTTGGTGATAGGGGGATGGGACAACCTTGGGATCTCGATGCTCACCTAGTTGTATAAGATTCTATGGAATATCAGCGAGGGGAGGAAGCGACAGAGGATATGCAGGCCGTTTCACCTTCTGTATGAGTGGATAGAGACACATGTTAGGAGTATCTATGAATATAAGAACCCAATTTCCCCTCTAGGATTGAATTTCCACCTTGCCATTTTGAATGCTGTGGGGAGATTTCTGACCAAGCTGACCCCGCAGTTGGTGCTGAACTGGGTCTCAAAGGTGGATGAGTTCAACTTCCACCCATTCCCGTTTCCAACAGGTGTGTTCAATTATGACATCTAGGGAACGAAAGAGCATAGGTCCTACATGTTGGCCTTTCATGGTGGAGTCCTGGTGAAACAAGTTGATCGTAAATCTCTCTGTGAGCCGTACACCCTACACCTTTTTGCGAGTCTATTTCAATGTATGCAGCGGCTAACCCCACAGGTCTACTTGGGGTTTCACCATGAGGATCACTCATGTGTGATGAGGAATATGTGGCTCATATTCACATGAGAGGATGGGATGATGCGGAACAAGTTTCCACCACCCATAACCATCTACGGGTTGGTGAAGGTGTACGCCAAGAGCTAGGAGGCGACCTAGCCAGGGGAGATGCTAAAGCAGCAAACCATCCATGCTAGTGATGGAGTGCCTCCCCAACCCCGAGGCTGGGGATGAAAGGCGACGATGAAATATCATGGAGGCAGGGATACAGTTGCAGCGAGACCTACACCGGTTGAAAGGGAGGTAGAAGCAGTGGATCCAGTGGTCTGAGATGGATAGAGTTATCCAAAGGGGAGGCCACCCAGAGTGTTCCGCAAGATATCCACCCGAGCTCTGGGGAAGCGGCTGCGCCATATAGACATGCCAAAGAATACTGTCTTCCTAGAGGCTTGGTACATCTAGGATGTCAACAGAAATTCCGCATCCCATACGATATGTGGCAACACCTAGACTATCTCTGGATGGATTTTCCAGGGATCGACCCTGTTAGGGCCAGCTTTTCAGTATCCCAGGCGGAGGGGGAGAAATACCTGGCCGAGATGGAGGACTTTGTGCACTCCTGGGGTGCTTCACGTCCAATGAAAGATCGGGTAAAGATGTTGCTGGATCGAATTTATCCTTTTTAGTTTTTGTCCATGTAATTAAGAGAGTGATTCCCTCTACTGGAAGAATCAGATGAGTCCTCTTAGGGGGAAGAGGCCAGTAGAGGGAGTCCTCTAGAGGAGGGTGAGATTGGTGATTTAGACATGAAGTTGGAAGAATTTGCAGAGGATATCGAAGAAAACCCCTATTCCACTTCCCTAGAATCTTCATCGAGGTAATTTAGGACTCCTTACTAACATTTGAACTATACAGGAGGGCCTCATATGCAAAACCCACTCCCACCCTATAGTAGATGTAATTGTGGGAACTTCGGGATCAGAGCCCACAGCTATGATGATTACCGCACTTATCGGGGCTGTGACACCCAGGGTGGTTCTTCCAGAATTTTTAGATCTTCCAACAGTATACAAAGGGCCGTGACTCAGGTTTCCAATGGAAACAACCCAGGACTGAGACCGACTATTCAATCTCTGTAAGTCTCCTTTACAGAATCTGTCACCGTCATCCATTGATCACGTCAACTGACATCTATTCACTTTTTGTATGAATAGTTCTTTAAATGGCATGGACCACATTGGAAAGTTTGACCGGAGCTCTTGATGGTGACTTTATCAGAGGGATGCCGATGGTCATGGAAGCGGACGCCGAGATTGACCAAGCTGCGATGCTCCCGATCACTGGTGGGACCGTCAGCTGGGCCGCACCTGCAGTCATTGAGGTGGAATCCGATGACAGGGATCAATCAAATGAAATGGATCTTGACCTACTCGATTAGACACCTGATGAAGACCCTACTAATGGGTTCCTGAGGGTATTCCCTTCATATGAACCTATCAACCCCATGAATCAGGATGAGACGAGCTATGATGTGGAGGATGGAAAAATCACCCTTCTCCAGTCATGGAAGATGATCAAGCAATTCATCAATGAGACCCCTCAAGCACAATAGATAGACTAGATGGGGGGGAATTTAGTCCCAGCAGTGTGAACTATGTGCTGGGAGAGTGGATGCCCAACGTCCTCACATGCTTGTCCAAGATCTCATGGAAGATAATATTTAGGAATATGACCATGGCCTTGGTGTGGGTTGGTAGTAGAGAAAATTGGTAAACATCAAGAGGCTCTAGGAGGATGAAAATGATATTCAACGGTTCCAGGTCCGGGAAGATGAGCATTTCTCTTTCCCCAATGTGCAATCAGAGCTTATATCGTGGTTGAAGTCCTAGCTGGTAGAGGCCAAAGAATAGATGAAGCAAGCCTCAGAGGAGATGGAAATCGTCCGGAGTGATGAGGAGCAGGCCTAGATTGCGGCTGAAGAACTACACCCAATTACTGCTGAGGAGGAGCGAGAACTAAACAGGAGACAACAAATCTTGGATGCCATAATCTAGAGAGTGGTGGAGATGCAACACTCTTTTGAAGGGGTTAACCCATCCATGGGAGGGGTCGATCCTTGGGTGCTGTAATTCTTGTAAACCTTTGAACGTACTTTCATGTATTAATTATTTATGATGGATTAATGCATGAGTTATGCTATTTGTTTCATCCTGCTGCATGTCTGTCACATTTGTGAAACATCTGGCGATCAATCCCTGAGCTCACATGGGTCGGGCCCTATTTGAGAAACAAGGGATGACCACCTTGTTATTCCACCCGAATGTGTGAGTGATGACCAAGATTCGGGCTTCCAGGGTTTGAAAAAACATTCCAGATTTCTGAGAAAAAAGAGGGAGGCCTGACAGGAGGACGAAGGTCTCAGAACAGTCGAATTTCCATTTTCTAAATGTGCTCTAGTGCACGAGCAGCGGGGCAACACCAGGGGCGTTAGAATCAATCTAAACACAGGGGAGTGTAAATTGTGAATCAAAATACCCAAAATTTGGAACGTTGTGAAGGTGGAATGTTAATGAAAGACAACTGTTTACCATGTTCGAAACAAAACATCCCTATTGCTTTATCCTGACATGGGGACAACAAATGAGGGACGACTGCTGACCATGTTCGAAACACAGGTCCTAGCTCGAAATGTTATCCATTGGTCTTCCAAAACATTAGCCTAGGACAGCAGGCGATCCATAGGCTGAGTACCCATACTGTTAGGGGGTTCTGATGCACGCATGTCACAGGGCATGGACAAAAAAAATTATATTTTTCCTAGTGTAGCACAGTGGCTGACCAGGGTCGTCTATCTAGAGGAGCCTTTCAGTGTAGTTCAATTAATTTATCTAATTCACCTAATCTATCTATTTTTGTGGGTTTTTATTATTAAAAATAATGACATGTAAAATAGTAATTCTAAATTTTTACTAAGATGCATGTCTAAACAAAATGAATTCAGGAGAAAGAACTTGGTTTTAGGGTTCAGTCAGATATTCAATCATTATTCTCCTTTATATGTTTGATTATAGTTTTATAACTCAAACATGAAATATCATTTTTGAATTACTATTAGTTTTCAGAATAGAAATAGATCAAGTTGCATGTTATTGGGGGACCTTCACCCAATCATGGACATTTTCCTCGCCCAAGCATACTACTCAAGTCTGTCACAAATTCAGAATAAACTTTAAAGAAAATTCAAGAAAACCCTGACCTCCCCCCAGACCAAGACTTGGGGTTAGCCTCTCATTTCTGAGAGTATGAGATCACAATAGTGGATATATGGGAGGAGAGAGAGAGAGAAGGGATAGATAGATAAATAATTTATAAAGAATGTGGGAATAATAATAATAATTATATTAATTATTATTATTATTATTATTATTAATTAAGAAAATAGTTTTTGAAATAGGAGAGAGAAATAAAGTAAATTAATTTGAAATTAATAATAAGATATTATAAATAATAATAATAATTGTTTTCAATTATTATTATTATTATTATAATTATAGAAGAAATTAAATGGTGGAAAACAAAATAAAAATACATGGATTTATTTAAAATAAATTAAAATTACAATTTGAATTAAAAATAAAAAAAAATAAATTGAAAATAAAATAAAAAGAAGAAATTATGGGGGAAGAGAGGAACAGCGACATCCCGTACCCTAGTGGGATCCCTCCATGGCAGTGGGTGTCGAGCTAATCATTTGGGAAGGAGGTGAGGGCCTCCTTTTATAGGAAGAGTTCTATCCTAAAAAAGATTGAGCTTTGTTGGACCATTAAATAGTCTATTAACGTGTGGAACCCTTCATAACAGTTGTTCATAAATGTGTTCTCAATTCACCCAAAAAATTTTAGCTCATTTTTACACTGGATGAATGAGTTATGAAATTTTCATTGGTGGTTTCTTTTTCTGGAAGCATGTTTTAGGAAGCTTCCTTCAAATATTTGACATCCAATGGAAACATTAATGACTTCAAAACTCCTCCAAATTTTATTTAGAGATGTCCCTATTTGTCCTCATGAAATAACAGGTAGAATCACCTAAATTAATGGTGTGTAGGCCGAGATGTGGTTCCGTTACAGTGGTGGGGTCCACGTTGTCTGCCTATAAAAAGCATTAACTTAATTGATTTTTAAGCCCTTTAAGTGGCGGAATCAGCTCCTAGTCCAGAAGACAAAGTTAAAGGAAATAAAATAAGGATTCCAAAAAATAAGATTCAATCAATTTTGAATTATAATTTTAAATTAATGACCAAAATATCCTTGTGGTAAAAATCTATCAAAAATCCAGAATTAAAAACTTCTCACAATTTTGGTCATTTTCATTCTATAATCCAAATTTCCCAATATTTTAATAAAACAATGAAATATAAGGGTTTTAACATTTAAAAACATTAAAAAATTCTTATTATTTGATAAAAAATATGCACATAAATTTTTTCTGTCAAATACCCCCACACTTAAAACCATTCTTGTTCTCAAGCATAAAATCTCAACATGGAAATCAGAGGACATCAATGTTACCAATATTCAAATTACCATGAAATAAAATAAAACAATTTTAAATGTGAAATAAAACATTCAAAACTCTACATAAAATTTCATTTTATTTTCCCATTTTTTTATGAAACAAATAATTCACATATTTTAATTTTCCCCTTTGAAAATTAATGGAACTTCTCCTTTCATTCATTCAAGCTCCATGATTAATTATTATTAAACATGCCAAGTCATGATTTAACCCACTTTTGATTATTTTATCTCATCACTCATGATACAATTTAATTAGAGTTATGCTCATATCATGAGAACATGCTCCTTATCTATTGGTTTGTAAACGAACTAATTTCTCCAGTTTGTAAAGACAAAAGACACATAAAATCAAGAGGACTTGAAATAAAGGTTCAAATGACTATGAGGCTTATGGCTGGTAGGATTTTATGATTTAAAAATTAATACTCAAGGAGGAGGCTAATATATTAAGTACAATTCATGATATAAAAAGTAAAAGTGTAAGGAAATTATCCCCTTCAAAGAAGCAACAACCACTTCCCAAAACTCAAAGTAAAGGTTATGACCAAATTATTCATAATTAATGATTTATGAACCCTCATGAATGTATTTTTTTCTTTTGTACTTATTTTTTTCTTTTTTCAAAAGTTATGATTAGATCAAACCTCACATCCATCATCTAACTATATATGATCAGAAGATCGTTGGTCTGGAAAATAGTGGTTTTTGGTTTTCTCAAATCACAACCCGTTTTTTTCTCTTTTTTTGGTTCTTTCTTGTCATTTTTGTCATTTTTCAATTCAAGAGGGGAAAGCAATAGAGTATAATGAATGATTCCATAACCTTTTCCAATTCCCACAATATCACCCCACACATTTTCCTTATAATGTATATCATCCCATCCACCATGATTCCATTTACCCCCACAATTCAAATTTAAAATATCATACAAATACTAATAGGAGGGTAGGAATGGATAAAAATGGATTGAAACATGGATCATCTATATAAAGGTCATTTATGGTATCTATGGGATAAATGGATGCCTCAATCATTTTATACTCAAAAAAGATAGAGGGAGTGGGATGCATGTTTCACTACTTATTAGAAAAGAAATTGACATATAAATTCCAAGAAAACAAGCAAAGATAAATCTTTGTATTATCCCCCAAGTGGGATCTGAATTTTTACTACCTCCAGAGGGAAGTACCGGCTGTTATCCAAAGTATGATGGAGGATTAAGATTTTTTGATTTGAACCACCACATGTGGCTTTTCCTAGCATGTGGATCATCCTTCTGGGTGAGGCATGATCCATGAATAGAGTATACCAGATCCTCCCCCTTCACAATGAGGTATAGCTTGCATGGAGGGGGTAGGATGAAGTATGAATCATCCTCTTTCTTGGTTACTACTTATGTAATGTCTTCTTCTCTATCCAATAGTTCCTCAAGGTATGATGTATCAAAACAATAGTAAAGGGGAAATTCAGAGTGTAATTCTATTTGAATAAAATTAAAACACGAAGTATCAAGATAAAATCCTTCCCCCTCAAAGTAATCATATTTTGTCATGGTTTTCTTAGGAAAATCCACTAGCATCACTTCATGAATTTCCTTTAAAAAATATTCAACATGTCTAGGGAGATCCATATGTTCCTCATAAGGTGCACATTCAAGTTCTACTTCATCCTCCAATGCATAGCTGAGATTGTCAGATTATGTATAATCAAAACCACAAGGAGTGATGTAGAATTCAGATTCAATAAAATTAGAAGAGACAGATTCAAAGAATGGTTCAACTCCATGAGTCGGTTCAACTTCAATATTTTACTCAATGGTAAGTGCCTCTTGAAGTAAACTCTCTGATGATGGAGGCAGGTAGTCGGGCTCCTCCATCTTGACTTCAAATTCCACCACTTGGGTTGTTTCTTCCTTCAGTGGTGCTGGCTCTTCTTCTTTGTATTGTAAGGGGATATCAGGCAGTTCCTCACACTTAATCAATAATACATCCAATCTTTATTGATCTCCCACTTATATCTTAGCAGGTAAGTATTCCTCCCTTTCCTCCTTAGGTTCTTCAATTTCAAATATAAGTATTGAAATTTCTTTCAACACTTTCTCAAGTTCTTCCTTCAGCTTAGGGTTGGGTTGCTCCATTAATGAAAGAACATAATAAAAATCTCTATCAGCCTTTCTGGTCAGTTGTTCAATACTTTCACTAAGTTCATGCACCTAATATCTTCTAAAACATTCATATTCTTCTTTTTTTCATTTCACATGTGAGTAATTTTTAGTTCATGTAGAATAATAATTATTTAAATTCATCATGGAAATATTTTTTTTGTTTTTTATTTTATAAAAAGAAATTAAATCTATCTAAGATATGAAAATAGAAAAAGTAAATGAATAACTGATTGGATCCCCGAAAATGGAACCACTTTTCACTCATTCCTATCGTGGGTCGTCAACAAAAACAATTATATTTTTCCTAGTGCAGCACAGTGGCTGACCAGGGTTGTCTCTCTTGAGGAGCCTTTCAGTGTGGTTCAATTAGTTTATCTAATTCACCTAATCTATATCTTTTTGTGGCTTTTTATTATTAAAAACAATGACATGTAAAATTGTAATTCTAAATTTATACTAAGATGCATGTCTAAACAAAATGAATCCAGGAAGAAAGTACTTGGTTTTGGGGTTCAGTCAGAGATTCAATCATTATTCTCCCTTATATGTTTGATTTTAATTTGATAACTCAAACATAGAATCTCATGTTTAAATCACTATTATTTTCCAGAATAGAAATAGTTTGAGTTGCATGTTGTTTGGTATTTTCACCCAATCGGGGACATTCTCCTCTCCCAATCATACTACTCAAGTCTATCAAAAATTTAGAATAAAATTTAAATAAAATTCAAGAAAACCTTGACCTCCCCCCAGGGAAATAATCGAAGTTAGCCTCTCATTTACGAGATTATGAGATCACAATGGTGGATGGATGGGAGGAGAGAGAGAGAGAGATTAGGTAGAGATAGATAAATAATTTATAAAGAATGTGAGAATAATAATAATAATAATTATTTTTATTTTTATTAATTAAGAAAATAGTTTTTGAAATAGGAGAGAGAAAGAAAGTAAAATAATTTGAAATTAAGATTGAGATATTATAAATAATAATAATAATAATAATTTTCAATTATTATTATTATTATTATAATTATAGAAGAAATTAAATGGTGGAAACCAAAAATAAAAATGCTTGGATTTATTTAAAATAAATTCGAATTACAATTCTAATTAAAACTAAAACAAAACTAAAATGAAAATAAAATAAAAAGAATAAACAAGGGGGGAAGAGAGGAGATGGAGCATCCTATTCTCTAGTTGGATCCCTCCTTGTCTATGGGTGTCGAGCTGATCATTTGGGAAGGAGGTGAGGGCCTTCTTTTATAGGAAGAATTTGTCCTCTAAAATATTGAGCATTGTTATCCCATTAAAAGGTCGATTCATGCATGGAACCCTTAATAAAAGTTTTTCATAAATGTGTTGGACATTTACCCTACAAATGGAGGCTCATTTGGATACAGAATGAATAAGTTATTAATTTTTCATTGGCAGTTTCTTTTTCTAGATGTAGGTTTTAGGAAGATTCCTTCAAAAATATTACATCCAATGACAATTTTAATGAAATCAAAACTCCCCCAAATTTTATTTAGAGTTTTCCCTATGTGTCCTCGTGCTATCCCAGGTGGAATAATCTTAATTGGAGGTGTTTAGGCAGAGATGTGATTCCATTATAGTGGTGGGGTCCACACTATCTACGCAGAAAAATCTTTAGCTTAATTGATTTTAAGCCATTTAGATGGCCAAATCTGCTTCTCTCCCAGAAGAAAAAGTTAAAGGAACTAAAATGAGGATTCCAAAAAAATAAGATTCACTCAATTTTGAATTATATTTTAAATTTAATGACCAAAATATCCATGTGGTAAAAATCTGTCAAAAATCCAAAATTAATCACTTCTCACAATTTTTCTCATTTTCATTATATAATCAAAATTGCACAATATTTTAACAAAACAATGAAATATAAGGGTTTTAAAATTTTAAAAAAAATTAAAAAATCCTTATTATTTGATAAAAAATATGCACATAAATTTTCTATGTCAAATACTCCCACAGTTAAACCATTCTTGTCCTCAAGCATAAAATCTCAACATGGAAATCAGAGGACACTAATGTTACAAATACTCAAATTCCTATGCAATAAAATCAAACAATTTTCAATGTGAAATCAAAATTTCAAAACTCTCCATAAAATATCAATTTAGGTTCTCATTTTTAAGGAATCAAATAATTCACATATTTTACTTTTTCCCTTTAAAAAATGATAGAACTTCTCATTTCATTCATTCAAGCTCCTTGATTAATTATTATTAAACATGACATGTCATGATTTACCTCTCTTTTGATTCTTTTCTCTCATCACTCATGATACAATTCAATTAGAGTTATGCTCATATCATGATAACTTTCTCCTTATCCATAGGTTTGTAAATGAACTGATTTCTACACTTTATAAAGACAAAATACACATAAAATCATGAGGACTTGAAATAAAGGTTCAAATGACTCTAAGGATTAAGGTTGGTAGGATTTAATGCTTTAAAAATTAAGGCTCAAGGATAAGGATAATCTCTTAAGTACAATTGATGATATCAAAATTAAATGTGTAAAGAAATTATCCCCTTCAAAGAAGTAACACCCACTTCCCAAAACTCAAAGTAAAGGTTATGACCAAATTATGCATAATGAATGATTTGTGCACCCTATTGATTTTTTTTTTAATTTTGTAATTTTTTTATTTTTTTGAAACTTATGATTAGATCAAACCTCAAATCCTTCAACTAAAGCTTCTTTGATTTGAACCACCATAGGTGGATTTTCCAAGCTTGTCCTTCATCCTTCTGGGTGAGGCATTATCCATGAATAGAGTATACTAGATCCCCCCCCTTCACAATGAGGTATAGCTTTCATAGCGAGGGTAGGATGAAGTATGGATCATCCACTTTCTTGGTTTCTACCTATGCAACCTCTTATTCTCTATCCAGTGGTTTCTCAAGGTAAACTACATCAAAACAATAGTTAATGGAGAATTCAGAGTGTAATTATATTTGAATAAAATTAAAACATGAAGTATCAGGATCAAATTCTTCCCCATAAAAGTAAGCATCTTTTTTCATGGTTTCTTTTAGAAAATACACTAGTATCACTTCATGAATTTCCTTCAAAAAATATTCAACATGTTTAGGGAGATCCATATGTTCCTCAGCAGGTGCACATACAGGTTCTTTGTCATCCTCCAAGGCATAGCTGAGATTGTATTATTCTGTATAATCAAAACCACAAGGAGTGATGTAGAATTCAGATTCAATAAAATTATAAGAGATATAGTCAAAGAAGGGTTCAAATCTCTAAGTCGGTTCAACTTAAATATTTTCCTTAGGGGTTAGAACCACTTGGAGTATACTCTCTGATGATGGATGCAGGTAGTCGGGCTCCTCCATCATGACTTTAAATTCCACCACTTGGGTGGTTTCTTCATTCAGTAGTGCTGTCTCTTTTTCTTTGTATTGTAAGGGGAGATCAGGAAGTTCCTCACATTTAATCAAGAATTCATCCAATATTTATTGATATTCCACTTGTAGCTCAACAGGTAAGTCTTCATCCCTTTCCACCTCAGGTTCTTCAATTTCAAATATAAGTGGTGAAATTTATTCCACCACTTTATTAGGTTCTTCCTCCGGCTTAGGGTTGAGTTGATCCATTAATGCACGAACATAATAAAAAGATATATCAGCCTTTCTGGTTAGTTGTTAAATGATTTATCTAAGTTCATGCACCTATGCTCTTCTAAAATATTCATCTTTTTCTTATTGTAATTGCACTTGTGAGTAATTGTCAGTACATGTAGAATAATAATCATTTAAATTCATCATGGTAAGATTTTTTTGTCTTTTTTATTTTATAAAAAGAAATGAAATCTATCTAAGATGTGAAAATAGAAAAAGTAAATGAATAACTGATTGGATCCCCATAAATGGAACCGGTTTTGACGCATTCCTATCATGGGGTGTGGATAAAAACAATTATATTTTTCTTAGTGAAAAACAGTGGCTGACCAGGGTTGTCTCTCTTGAAGAGCCTTTTAGTGTGGTTCAATTACTTTATCTAATTCACATAATATTTATCTTTTTGTGGGTTTTTATTATTAAAAACAATGAAATGTAAAATTTTAATTCTAAATTTATACTTAGATGCAAGTCTAAACAAAATGAAGTCAGGAAGAAAGTACTTGGTTTTGGGGTTTAGTGAGAGATTCAATCATTATTCTCCTTTATATGTTTAATTGTATTTTGATAAATCAGACATGAAATATCATGTTTGAATCACTATTATTTTCTAGAATAGAAATAGCTTGAGTCACATGTTTTTGGGAACCATCACTCAATCAGGTACATTTGCCTCGCCCAAGCATACTACTCAAGTCTATCACAAATTTAGAATAAACTTTAAAGAAAATTCAAGAAAACCTTGGCCTCCCTCAGGCTAAGACTTAGGGTTAGCCTCTCATAGCTGAGATTATGAGATCAAAATGGTGGATGGATGGTAGGAGAGATAGAGAGGAGATAGAGAGAGAGAGGAGGGAGAGAGAGATAAATAATTTATAAATAATGTGAGAATAAAAATAAAAATAATATTAATTATTATTATTATTATTATTAATTAAGAAAATAGTTTCTGAAATAGGAGAGAGAAGGAAAGTAAAATAATTTGAAATTAAGATTAATATATTATAAATAATAATAATAATAATTGTTTTTAATTATTATTATTATTATTATTATAATTATAGAAGAAATTAAATGGTGGAAACCAAAATAAAAATGCATGGATTTATTTAAAATAAATTCAAATTACAATTTGAATTAAAACTAAAACAAAACTAAAATTAAAATAAAATGAAAAGAATAAATGATGGGGGAAGAGAGGATCATCAGCGGCCAGTTCCCCAGTGGGATCCCTCTTTGGTTGTGGGTGTCGAGCTGATCATTTGGGAAGGAGGCGAGGGCCTCCTTTTATAGGTAGAATTATGTCCTCCAAAAATTGAACGTTGTTGGCCAATTAAATGGTTGATTCACGCATGTACCACTTCATAGAGGTTGTTCATAAATGTGTTAGCCATTCACCCTACAAATTTCAGCTCATTTTTACACGTTATTAACGAGTTATGAAATTTTCAATGGCAATTTCATTTTATGGATGTAGGTTCCACGAAGCTTCCTTCAAAAATATAACATCCAATGGCAACTTTAATGACTTAAAAACTCCCCTAAATTTGATTTAGAGCCACCCTTATGTGTCCTCGTGCTATCCCAGTTATAATCAACTCAATTGATAGTTTGTAGGCCGAGATGTGGTTCCATTACAGTGGTGGGGTCCACACTGTCTGTCGGACAAATTTTTTAACTTAATTGATTTTTAATCCCTTTAGATGGTTGAATCAGCTCCTATTTCAGAAGAAAATGTTGAAGGAAATAAAACAATGATTCTAAAAAAATAATATTCACTCAATTTGGAATTATATTTTAAATTTAATAACCAAAATACCCTTGTGGTAAAAATATGTCAAAAATCTAGAATTAAGCACTTCTCACAATTTTTCTCATTTTCATTCTATAATCCAAATTTCCCAATATTTTAATCAAAAAAATTAAATATAAGGGTTTTAAAATTTAAAAAAAAGTAAAAAATCCTCATTATTTGATAAAAAATATGCACATAAATTTTCTTTGTCAAATACCCCCCTCACTTAAACCATGCTTATCCTCAAGCATAAAATCTCAACATGGAGATCAGAGGACACCAATGTTACAAATATTCAAATTCACATGAAATAAAATCGAAGAATTATAAATGTGAAATCTAACTTTCAAAATTCAGAATAAAATATCAATTTAATTTCCCATTTTTAAAGGAAAAAAATAATTCAAATATTTTAATTTTCCCCATTGAAAATTGATGGAAATTCTCCTTTTATTCATTCCAGCTCCTTGATTCATTATTATTAAACCTGGAAAAGTCATTATTTACCTCAATTTTGATTCTTTTTTCTCTTCACTCATGATAAAATTCAATTATTGTTATTCTCATATCATGAGAACATGCTCCTTATCCCTAGGCTTGTAAATGAACTACTTTCTCCACTTTGTAAAGACAAAAGACACATAAAATCATGAGGACTTGTAATAAAGGTTCAAATGAATCTGAGTCTTAATGTTGTTAGGTTTTTATGCTTTAAAAATTAAGGCTCAAGGATGATGATAATCTCTTAATTACAATGTATGATATCAAAATTAAAAGTGTAAGGAAATTATCTCCTTCAAAGAAGCAACACCCACTTCCCAAAACTCAAAGTAAAGGTTATGATCAAATTATGCATTATGAATGATTTTTGAACCCTATTGAATATTTTTTTTACTTTTGTACTTTTTTTTCAAAACTTATGATTAGATAAAATCTCAAATCCATTAACTAAGCACATAAGATCAGAAGATCTCTGGTCTGGAAAATAGTAGTTTTTGGTTTTATCAAATCACAACCCATCTTTTCCTCTTTTTTTGGTTCTTTTTGTCATTTTTGTAATTTTTTTAATTCAAGAGGGGAAAGAAATAGAGTATAATTAATGAGTTCACAACCTTTTGCAATTCCCAAAATAGCACCCCACACTTTTTCCTTACAATGTATATCATCTCGTCGACTGTGATTCCCTTTACCCCTACACTTCAACTTTAAAATATCATGAAAGTACTAAGTGAATGGTAGGAAGGGATAAAAATGGCTTGAAACATGGCTCATATCTATAAAGGTAATTCATGATCTCTATGGGCTAAAATAAGGATTGATGTAAAGGTGGTATTTTAAGGAAATGTTTCTTTTAAAAGGATGCCTTAATCATTTTAAATGTGCTTTTGCCCAGTCATATCTTTGATAAGTTTCAATACAAGTTTTGGTCGGTTACATGTCCCAAGATCACTCAAGAAATATACTCAAGATAAATAGGAAGTTCTTGGTCTAGAAATCCTCTCAGGAATGAGACATATGATTTGGGACAATCACTCAAGACATGATTAACAATAATAAATCAATTCACATGAATTTCATAAATTCAAAGCATGAAAGATAGTTAGAGAATTTCATTTATATGAATTAATTAATTCCTTTAAATCATGAGTCATTATTTCAATATCTATGCTTAATATTTAGAAATCCAATTCTAAATTTAAATCATTTAATCATATCAACATTGAAATCTAAGACATGGAATCACTGTGTTCCTAAGAAACTCATGTCCCCTAGATTAGTCAAGTAAAACATAATTCAAGTGTGGGCATACAATTTTATCTTTAAAGATCAAAACATGCTGTGGAAAAAAATGTAGAGAGATTAAATATAAAACACTAAAAGTGAACTCCCTTTTTTCATGAAACACAGTCCTTCCCCTTCACTGTCTGGGGATATATTCTACCATTATGAACCTATAAAAGAAAAAAACTCCATTAAACACAAGGATCATGTCATTTATACTCAAAAAAGATATAGGGAGTTGTCAACATGTTTCATTACTTCTAATAAAATAAATTTACATATAAATTACTAGAAAGAATGTAAAGATAAATCTTGGTATGATCCCCCAAGTGGCCCCTGAATTTTTACTACCTCCAGAGGGTAGTACCAGCTGTTATCAAAATTCCGATGGATGATAAAGCTTATTTGATTAGAACCACCATAGGTGGCTTTTCCCAGCTTGTTCTTCATACTTCTGGGTGAGGCATGATCCATGAATAGGGTATACCAGATCCCCCCCTTTACAATGAGGTATAGCTTGCATGGAGGGGGTATGATGAAGTATGGATCATCCTATTCCTTGTTTGCTACCTGTGCAACCTCTTCTTATCTATCCAGTGGTTCCTCAAGGTATGCTACATAAAAACAATAGTTAATTGGAAAGTCAGAGTGTAATTATATTTGAATAAAATTAAAACATGAAGTATCAAGATCAAATTATTACCCATCAAAGTATGCATATTTTTTCATGGTTTATTTAAGAAAATCCACTAGCATCACTTCATGAATTTACTTCAAAAAATATTCAACGTGTCGAGGGAGATCCATATGTTCCTCAGCAGGTGAACATCCAGGTTCTTCATCATCCTCCAAGGAATAACTGATATTGTATTATTCTATATAATCAAAACCACAAGGAGTGATGTAGAATTCAGATTCAATAAAATTATAAGAGATAGAGTCAAATAATGGTTCAAATCCTTGAGTCAGTTTAGCTTGAATCTTTGCCTCAGTGGTAAGAGCCTCTTGGAGTATACTCTATGATGATGGAGGCAGGTAGTCGGGCTCCTCCAACTTGACTTCAAATTCCACCACTTGGGTGGTTTCTTCCTTTAGTGGCGTTGGCTCTTATTCTTTGTATTGTATGGGGAGATCATAAAGTTCCTCACATTTAATCAATAATTCCTCCAGTATTTGTTGATACCCCCCTTGTATCTCAATAGGTAAGTCTTCCTCCCTTTCCTCCTCAGGTTTTACAAATTCAAATGTAAGTGGTGAAATTTCTTCCACCACTTTATCAGGTTCTTCCTATGGCTTAGGGTTGGGTTGATCCATTAATGTAGGAACATAATCAAAAGATCTATCAGACTTTATGGTTAGTTTTTCAATTATTTATCTAAGTTCATGCACCTGATAAATTTTAAAATATTCATATTATACTTGTTTTCATTGCACTTGTGAGTAATTGTCAGTCCATGTAGAATAATAATCATCTAAATTCATCATGGTCAGTTTTTTTTTTGTTTTTTTATTTTATAAAAATAAATTAAATATATCTAAGATGTGAAAATAGAAAAATTAAATGAATAAATGATTGGATTCATGGAAATGGTTCCAGATTTGACGCATGCCTGTCGTGGGGCATGGATAAAAACAATTATATTTTCCTTATTGCAACACAGTGGCTGAACATGGTCATCTCTCTTGAGGAGCCTATCAGTGTGGTTCAATTACTTTATCTAATTCACTAAATCTATCAATTTTTGTGGGTTTTTATTATTAAAAAAAATGGCATGTAAAATAGTAATTCTAAATTTATACTAATATGCACGTCTAAACAAAATGAAGTTAGGAAGAAAGTACTTGGTTTTGGGGTTCAGTCAGAGATTCAATCATTATTTTCCTTTATATGTTCGATTCTAGTTTGATAACTCAAACATGAAATCTCATGTTTGAATCACTATTCTTTTCTATAATATAAATACCTTGAGTCCCATGTTGTTGGGGACCATCACCCAATCTGGTACAGTCACCTCACCCAAGCATACTACTCAAGTCTATCACAAATTTAGAATAAACTTTAAAGAAAATTCAAGAAAACCTTGACCTCCCCTGAGCCAAGACTCGAGGTTAGCCTCTCATTTCCAAGAGTATGATATCACAATGGTGGATGGATGGTAGGACAGAGAGAGAGGAGAGAGAGATAGAGGAGGTAGATAGATATAAATAATTTATAAAGAATGTGAGAATAATAATAATAATAATATTAATTATTATTATTATTATTAATTAAGAAAATAGTTTTTAAGGTATTAGAGAGAAATAAAGTAAAATAATTTAAAATTAAGATTGATATATTATAAATAATAATAATAATAATAAAAATAATAATAAAAGTTTTAAATTATTATTATTATTATAGTTATAGAAGAAATTAAATGGTGCAAACCAAAATAAAAATGCATGGATTTATTTAAAATAAATTCAAATTACAATTTGAATTAAAACTAAAACAAAACTAAAATTAAAATAAATTAAAAATAATAAATGATGGGGGAATAGAGGAGAAGCAACAACCCATGCCCTGGTGGGATCCCTCTTTGGATGTGGGTGTCGAGCTGATCATTTGGGAAGGAGGCGAGGGCCTCCTTTTATAGGCAGAATTATGTCCTACTAAAGTTTGAGGGTTGTTGGCCCATTAAATGGTATATTAATGCATGTAAACCTGAATAAAAGTTGTTCATAAATGTGTTTTATGTTCACCCTACAAATTTAAGCTCATTTGGAAACATTATGAATGAGTTATGAATTTTTCATTGGCGGTTTTTTTCTTAGGATGTAGGTTCCACGAAGCTTCTTTAAAAAATATAACATTTAATAACAAATTTATTGACTTTAAAACTCCCCCAAATTTGATTTAGATCTGACCCTATGTTTCCTAGTGCTATCCCATTTAGAATAACCTCAATTAAAGGTGTGTAGGCTGAGATGTGGTTCCATTATAGTGGTGTGGTCCATATTTCCCGCCCGACAAAATCTTTAACTTAATTGATTTTTAAGCCCTTTAGATGGCCGAATCAGCTCCTCATCCAGAAGAAAAAGTTGAAGGAAATAAAATAATGATTCTAAAAAAACAATATTTACTCAATTTGAAATTATATTTTAAAATTAATGACCAAAATACCCTTGTGGTAAAAATCCGCCAAAAATCCAGAATTAATCACTTCTCACAATTTTGCTCATTTTCATTATATAATACAAATTTCCCAATATTTTAATAAAAAATGAAATATAAGGGATTTAAAATTTAAAAAAAATTAAAAAATCCTCATTATTTGATAAAAAAATATGCACATAAATTTTCTCTATCAAATACCCCCACACTTAAACCATGCTTATCTTCAAACGTAAAATCTTAACATGGAAATAAGAGGACACCAATGTTACCAATATTCAAATTCCCATGAAAACAAAATAAATGTGAAATAAAACTTTCAAAACTCTGTATGAAATATCAATTTAATTTACCATTTTTCAAAGAAACAAATAATTCACAAATTCTAATTTTCCCATTTGAAAATTGATGGAACTTCTCCTTTTATTCATTAAAGCTCCTTGATGAATTATTATTAAACCTAATAAGTCATGATTTACCTCACTTTTGAATCTTTTCTCTCATCACTCACAATACAGTTTAATTAGAGTTATTCTCATATCATGATAACATGATCCTTATCCATAGGCTTGTAAATGAACTAATTTCTCCACTTTGTAAAGACAAAAGACACATAAAATCATGAGGACTTTCTATAAAGGTTCAAATGACTCTGAGGCTTAATGTTAACAGGATTTGATGCTTTAAAAATTAAGGCTCAAGGATGAGGCTAATCTCTTAAGTAAAATGCATGATATCAAAATTAAATTTGTAAGGAAATTATCCACTTCAAAGAAGCAACACCCACTTCCCGAAACTCAAAGTAAAGGTTATAATAAAATTATGCATAATGAATGATTTGTTCACCCTCTTGAATATATTTTTTACTTTTTAACTTTTTTCATATTTTTTTGAAAGTTATGATTAGATTAAACCTCACATCCATCACCTAACCACATACGATCAAAAGATTATAGTTCTAGAAAATAGTGGTTTTTGGTTTTCTCAAATCACAACCCATTATTTTATCTTTTTAGGTTCTTTTGGTCATTTTTTTAATTTTTTTAATTCATGAGGGGAAAGAAATAGAGTATAATGAATTATTCCACAACTTTTACAATTCCCACAATATCATCCCCACACTTTTTCCTTACAATGTATATCATTCCATCCACTATGATTCCTTTTACCCCCACCCTTCAACTTTAAAATATCATGAAAATACTAAGAGGAGGGTAAGAATAGATAAAAATGGATTAAAACATAGCTCATCACTATAAAGGTCATTCATGTTATCTATGGGATAAAAGAAGGATTGATGTAAAGGTGTTATTTTAAGGAAAATTAGCTTTTAAAAGGATGATCAATCATTTTAAATGTGTTTTTGCACAGTCATTTCTTTGACAAGTTTCAATACAAGTTCTGGTCGGTTACATGTCCCGAGATCACTGAAGAAATATGATCAAGATAAATAAGAAGTACTTGGTCTATAAATCCTCTTGGTAATGAGAGATATGATTTGATAGAATCACTCAAGACATGATTAAAAATAATAAATCAATTCACATGAATTTTAGAAATTCAAAGCATGAAATATGGTTAGGGAATTTCATTTATATGAATCCATTAATTCGTTCAAATCAAGAGTCATCATTTCATTATCTATGCTTTATATTTAAAAATTCAATTCCCCATTTAAATAATTTTATCATATAAAAATTGAAATCGAAGACATGGAATCACTGGGTTCCTAAGAAACTCATGTCCCCTAGATTAGTCAAGTAAAGCATAATTCAAGTGTGGGCATGAAATTTTATCTTTAAAGCTCAAAACATGATGTGGAAAAAAATGTAAAGAGTTTAAAAGATAAAACACTAAAAGTGAACTCCCTTTTTTCATGAAACATAGTCCTTCCCCTTCACTTTATGGGGATACATTTTACCATTATGAACCTATAAAAGAAAACAACTCAATTAAGCACAAGGATCATGTCATTTATTCTTAAAAAAGACAGAGGGAGTGGTCTGTATGTTTCACTACTTCTAAGAAAAGAAATTGACATCTAAATTACTAGAAAGAAATTAAAGATAAATCTTGGTATGATCCCCTGAGTGGGCCTTGAATTTTTACTACCTCCCGAGGGAAGTACCTGCTGTTATGCAACGTCTGATGGAGGATAAAGCTTCTTTGATTTGAACCACCACATGTGGATTTTACGAGTTTGTGCTTCATCCTTCTAGGTGAGGCATGATCCATGAATAGAGTATACGAGATCATCCCCCTTCACAATGAGGTATAACTTGCATGGAGAGGGTAGGATGAAGTATGGATAATCCTATTTCTTGGTTTCTACTTGTGGAACCTCTTCTTATCTATCCAGTGGTTCCTCAAGGTAAACTACATCAAAACAATTTTCAATGGGAAAGTCAGAGTGTAATTCTATTTGTATAAAATTAAAACATGAAGTATCAATATCAAATTCTTCCTCATCAATGTAAGCAGATTTTGTCATTATTTCCTTAGGAAAATCCACTAGCATCAATTCATGAATTTCCTTCAAAAAATATTCAAAATGTATAGGGAGATCCATATGTTCCTCAACAGGTGTGCATCCGGGTTCTTTGTCATCCTCCACGGAATAACTGAGATTGTATGATTATATATAATGAAAACCATAAATAGTAATTTAGAATTCAGATTCAATAAAATAATAAGATATAGAGTCAAAGAATGTTTCAACTCCATGAGTTGGTCCAGATTCAATCTTTTCCTCAATGGTAAGTGCATCTTGGAGTAGAATCTCTGATGATGGAGGAAGATTTTTAGGCTCCTCCATCTTTACTTAAAATTCCACCACTTGGGTGGTTTCTTCCTTCAGTGGTACTGGCTCTTCTTCTTTGTATTGTATGGGGAGATCAAGTAGTTCCTCTCATTTAATCAATAATTAATCCAATATTTGTTGATCACCCACTTGTATCTCAATAGGTAAGTCTTCCTCCCTTGCCTCCTCAGGTTCTTCAATTTCAAATATAAGTTGTGAAATTTCTTCCACCACTTTCTCAGGTTCTTCCTCCGACTTAGGCTTGGGTTTCTCCATTAATGTACAAACATAATCAAAAGAACTATTAGACTTTATGTTTAGTTTTTCAATGCTTTCTCTAAGTTCTTTCACCTGATCTCTTCTAAAATATTCATCTTCTTCTTGTTTCCATTGTACCTATGAGTAATTGTCAGTCCATATAGAATAATAATCATTTAAATTCATCATGGAAAGTTTTTTTCTTTTTTTATAAAAAGAAATGAAATCTATCTAAGACATGAAAATAGAAAATGTAAATTAATAACTGATTGGATATCCAATAATGGTGCCAGTTTTCATGCATTCCTTTCATGGGGCGTGGACAAAAACAATTATATTTTTCCTAGTGTAACACAGTGGCTGACTAGGGTCATCTCTCTTGAGATGCCTTTTAGTGCGATTCAATTACTTTATAAAATTCACCTAATCTATCTCTTCTTTTTGGTTTTTATTATTAAAAACAATGGAATTTAAAATAATAATTCTAAATTTATACTAAGATGCACGTCTAAAAAAATGAAGTCAGGAAGAAAGTACTTGGTTTTGGGGTTTAGTTAGAGATTAAATAATTATTCTCCTTAATATGTTTTATTCTAGTTTGATAACTCAAACATGAAATATCATGTTTGAATCACTATTATTTTATAGAATAGAAATAGCATGAGTCGCATGTTGTTGGGGACCCTCAACCAATCAGGGTCATTCTCTTTTCCTAAGCATACTACTCAAGTCTATCACAAATTTAGAATAAACTTTAAAGAAAATTCAAGAAAACCTTGACCTCACCCTAGGCCAAGACTCAGGGTTAGCCTCTCATTTTCGAGAGTATGAGATCAAAATGGTGGATGTATGGGAGGATAGAGAGATATAAGAAGGATAGAGAGATAAATAATTTATAAATAATGTGAGAATAATAATAATAACAATAATAATAATAATAATAATAATTATTATTAATTAAGAAAACAGTTTTTGAAATAGGAGAGAGAAAGAAAGTAATATAATTTGAAATTAAGATTGAGATATTATAAATAATAATAATAATAATAATGATAATAATTATTATAATAATAGTTTTCAATTATTAATATTATTATTATAATTATAGAGGAAATTAAATGGTGGAAACCAAAATAAAAATGCATGGATTCATTTAAAATAAATTCAAATTACAATTTGAATTAAAACTAAAACAAAACTAAAATTAAAATAAAATAAAAATAAGAAATTAGGGGGGAAGAGAGGAGTAGCAGCAGCCTTGTGCCCTTATGGGATCCCTCCTTGGCTGTGTATGTTGAGATGATCATTTGGGAAGGATGCGAGAGCCTCCTTTTATAGGCATAATTCTATATTACGAAAGCTTTACCGTTTTTGGCCTATTAAATGATCGATTAACACATGTAACCCTTCATAAAGGTTGTTCATAAATATGTTTTCTATTCACCCTCCAAATTTCAGCTCATTTTGACATTGGAGGAATGAGTTATTAATTTTTCATTGGCGGTCTCTTTTTCTGGATGCAGGTTCCAAGAAGCTTCCTTCAAAAATATAACATCTAATGGAAACTTTAATGACTTCAAACCCCCCAAATTTGATTTATATCCTGAAATATGTTTCCTCGTGCTATCCCATGTGTAATAACCTCAATTTAAGGTGTGGATACTGAGATGTGGTTCCGTTACAGTGGTGGGGTCCACACTGTCCGCCCGAAAAAATCATTAACTTAATTGATTATTTAAGCCATTTAGAGAGACAAATCAGCTCCTAGTCCAGAAGAAAAAGTTGAAGGAAATAAAATAAGGATTAAAAAAAAATATTCACTCAATTTGGATTTATATTTTAAAATATTGACCAAAATACCCTTGTAGTAAAAATCTATCAAAAATCCAGAATTAAGCACTTCTCACAATTTTTCTCATTTTCATTCTATAATACAAATTGCCCAATATTTTAATAAAACAATGAAATATAAGGGTTTTAACATTTAAAACATTAAAATATCCTCATTATTTGATAAAAAATATGCACATAAATTTTCTCTGTGAGTTTCCTTTAGATGTGAAAGAGGATGAGGGTCCGAATAAAGGGCACGCAAAGCGCAGAGGGTGGAGTGATGGGTTTTTCGAATGGAGTCCAACACTCTTGTAATTATGCCACCATGGTGGAAACACATTAGTTGGGTGCATCAGTCTGATCAGGGATCACACTTACTTTCGAACATGACCTCTCTGGTAAGGACCTGGAATGCCCTGTAGTTTTACGTCATACCAATTAGGACAATATACACGTAGTTTAAATGTCATATAGCGAGGATGATGCACATAGTTTAAAGGTCATAATGCCTGGACCTAAGCTAAAAATTTAACGTCATGTTGCATGGACTATATGCTCTTAGTTTAAGGTCATAGAGAATGGACCATAATCGGGGCTGAGGGGCTAGAAGTGTTAATGACCCTGAGGCTTGGCCCAAGGCGTAATGTCTGGGTGTCACTACATATCTCATAAGGATGGGAATCAGGCCAAATGTAGTTCTTGAACACAACATGGTCAAAGACCAATGATGGTAGAGGGAATCCTCCTGGGCGAGGAAGCTAATGTATCCCATAATTAACATGAGGCATCCTGAACTTGTTCAGGGTGAAACCACAGTTTAATGTCATGCATCGAGGAAATATGGACTCATGTAATTTAACGTCATATGATAGTATGGGGAATGAAGGGAGAGATCTCGAAAGGAGAGTATGTGATGTGGTAGCTATGAACCCAACATGAATGAGGACATAAGGAGTCCACAACACATCACATATCCCCGTTGGAAGTTTTAGGTCAAGAGACCGAAAGTGAAAGTCATGCTGGGCCTAAGGCAAAGTGACTGGGCATTCCTACATATCCCATAATGATGGGGATAAAACCACACATAGTTCTAGAAGTGCAGTTTAATGTCATGCGGGACAAGGGTTAGGCGTGGTTCTGCTGTATCAGTACATATCCTACCAAAACCACTAATCCCACGTGAGTCATGCTCGATGTGGGAAACAAGGAGTAGTGGTAGGATTTTTCTGGTACAAGGAGGTACAAATTAAGAGAAATGTAACATCAGGTGAATGGCATCCCAAAATTATTGATTCGCTTTCTTAAATCACATAGATGTTCAGAGGGGTAGAACAGAGTGTGCTAGAATTCCACTTGAACACAAGGGAGTGGAGAGATGTGAATCATGATGCCTGAGATCTCGATCAAAATGATAGTGGTGTGAAGATAGAAAATAACTGCTGACCTTATTCAAAACATAGTATATGCTTCACGTTATCCGGGAATGGGGACAGACAAATGAGGGTTATCCACTGAACATGTTCAAAACACGGGACCTGTCACAAATTTTGTCTGAGGTCTTTAGGGGAGTTGGCCCAAGATGGTATGTGAGCCAATGTGGCGTGAGACTAGACCGTAAAGTGGGTCCTTTCAAAAATGGAATAGGATGAGGATCCAAATGAAGGATACATGAATCTTGGTCGTGGAATGAGGGAATATCCATGTGATAATTCCAAACTTTGGGATCTTTGTCATGACACATTTTAATGCGACAATAAGACGAATCATGTAGAGAGAGTCAAATCTTTTTCCAAGGATTAGGGTCCTGAGGTCACACAACCCTAGATGATGGTTGTAAAGTATACCATTTAGAGGGGAACTGATTTAATGAAATTATCAGATGGTGGAAAATTAGTCGAACTCGATGCATAGTTCCCTTAGGGAAATCTTAGTTTAGGGTCGTAGAACTCAGACCAGGATGAGAAGAGATAAGGGAGGTACATAGTGTGACTGTTGAAAAACCAGACGCGAATGGGAACCCAAGAGGTGCTCCCCACACCACATGCTTCCAAGGGAGCTCGAGACAAGGGTACGAAGGGGGGGGGGATGATTTAAGATTACTGGGGATAGACCCACAAATAGAACATCTAGGCATTCGTACGTATCTCATGAGGATAGGAATCAAGTCATACATAGTTCTAGAGAATGATGTGTAGTTTAGTGTCCTATGACCAAGACAGTTGGATCTTAGTTTAAAGGTCTTAGAGCTCGAACTATAATTGGAAAGTGGGGAGGGAGACACATGGTGCAGTAATTGAAAAACCCGATGTGAATGAGGACATAAGACCACATCACACCATGTGCTCCCTGGGGAAATCTTAGGTCAAGGGACCAAAAATGAGAGTTGGGCTGGGCCCGGGGCCAAGTGCCTGGGCATTCCTACGTACCCCATTAAGATGGGTATCAAGACACACATAGTTCTAGAAGCAGTGTTGTAGGATACCAGTGCTGGGGACAATACTGTCATGCAGGTCTAGCCCACACACCAAAAGAAGCGGCATTTGATAGATCTTGTTTCTTATTTAGGATGGATGTGTGTTTTTTTGTATAGCGATAAACCTAGGATAGACAATCTAGGTGTCTATACAAGAATCAAGCCATATGTAGGCATTGATAAATGGTATGGTGGATGACTGATACCCAACATGATGTCCCCTTGAGTGAGGAAATCACAATGAAATGCCATTTTTCTTCGTACGACTAGGATGATAATTTCATAGTTTAGGGTCATTTGATAGAACCAACCAATTCATTTTAACATCTTTTAATAAATACACAATAGTTTAAATTCATGTGGGACCAGGCATCCCAATTTAAGGTGATATGGCTTGGACTCATACAGGAGAAATGAGGTTTTAGGGTGAATACACATGGCATGATAAAGTGTACCCGATGTGAATGAGGGAGAGGTCCACACTATACCATGCACAATTCCTAGTAAGAGACCTCGGGCTGAGGGGACAGAAAAGGTCAGAAAACATGGGGATTGACTCGTGGATGAAATTTCTAGGTGTTCCTCCATATCCCATAAGGATGGGAATCAAGCCATACATAGTTCTGAGGGTGAAGTCTAACGTCTTGTGGGACAACGAGCATGAGAGGCTATCTCCTTAGAAAGGAAGTATGTGGTGAAACTATTGCAACCTAACATGAATGAAGATGTATGTCCTACACCACACCATAAAATTCCAAGAAAGTCTGGGCCATAAGGTAGAACAGAAGAGGTAATTAGAAAAACCTGAGCTGGACCCAAGGACGAGATATCCAGGCGTTCCTACATATCCCATGAGCAAGGAAATCAAAATATACATAGTTCTTAGATTTATGGTTCGTACACCTTATGGAAAGGACATAAAACGAGATCTTAGTTTAAGGTCTTAGATCTCGCACCATAGAGAAGCGATACCTTTCCATGTAGGTGAAAACCTTGACCAAATCCCTAAGCCCACATGAGCTATGCTTAATGTGGAAAAAAAGGGCGAAGAAGGTTTTTGCAACACACATAATACATGCAAAGGAAAAATAGGTGCGGTGTCCTAGACGACGCCTTACTATGACTTTTCCCTTCTAACGTGCCGAAGTTCACTAAGGGAAATTACCAAGAGTGTCAATATTACACTTGGTCATGAGGGACTATAAAAGGATGTGAATCATGCAATCAACTTTTAGGGATTGATGGGGTTGGAATGATGATGGAGGATAACTGTTGATTGTGTTCAAAATAAGGAATCCATATCACATTACCTAAAATGGGAACAACAAATGAGCATTGACCGTTGACTATGTTCACAACATGGGACTTGGATCAAATTTTCATTCGAGGTTCTTGAGGGCATTGGACCGAAATGATAGGAGAGCCCTTAGGTCAAGCATCCATACCATTCAGGGGCCCTTTTGGACGTGGAAGATGATGAAATCCCAAATGAAGGGAAACATGTAGCCTGGAAATGGGTGAGAGCATGTCTAGGTAGAATCTGATACTATAGGTCCTGAACCATAGTGCTCTTGGGCACATTGATGAAACCCCAATAAGAGTCTATGGACCCAATTCAAGAGAAACCGACTCGAAGAGATGAGTATAGAACATGGGAAGGAGGAGTTCTTAGGAGAAATAGGTACATGGCGTAGTTGTTATGGACCCGAAGTGAATGTGGACATAAGACCATACCACACCACATACCCTCCCTTTTGGAGGACTCAGGCCAAGGGGCCAGAGATATGAGGAGGTTTCCAAGAAATAGGGATGGACCCAAAGACAAAATGTCTTGGTGGTCCTACTTATCCTATGAGGATGGGAATCAAGCCAAATGTAGTTTTGGAAGATGCTGTGCAGTTTTACATCATGCGACTAGGACACAAATAGGGGTAAAGAATCTCAATGAGGGATGTGTACGACACAGAGAGTAACCTGAGGTGAATAAAGACACAAGATCATACCATACCATAGAATCCAAAATGAGAACATAGTCCTGGGGGACAAAAAGGTTGAGTGATCTAAGATGGGAAGTCCCAACCAATTCATAGTTTGATGTCTTATGGTGAGGACGATGGTGGAGGGGTGTCCCAAGGGGATGTATGTGGCATGGAAAAAATATCCCAATGTGAATGAGGACATAGAGTCCAGGACATACCGCACAATCCTGAGTGAGAACTTTGGTTAGGGGACCAAAAGGGGGTGAGGGACCTGAGATAGGAATTCCTGGCCAGTTTGCAGTTTAACGTCTTGCAATGAAGATTATTGAGATCTTAGTTTAAGGTCTTAGAGCTCAGACCATAGACACATGAACCTTCATGTGGGTATTTCCTTCCCAAAATTCCTAATACCACATGAGAAATGCTAGGTGTGGGAAACAAGGAAGAGGACTAAGCTCTCCCCAACATATAAGGGTACGACAACTAGAATCACACTCATACCTGAGGCAGACTGACGTTTCAAGGGATAACAGGACAACATGAACCACTACACCCAATATTTGGGACATATGGTGGTGGTGACAAAAATGATGGATAATTATTGACCATGTTTGAAACACAACGTCCATGTCGCGTGACTTGAAATGGAAACAACAAACAAGTGTTGATCACTGACCATATTCACAATGAGGGACTTGTATCAATTTTTAATTCTAGGTCCTCGAGGGAGTTGGATCTAAATGATAAGAGATCCCTTAGGTTGAGCATCCATACCATTTGGGGGACCTTTTGGATGTGAAAGATGATGAAGTCCCAAGTAAAGGGAGTGTGTGAAGCATAAATGTGCCCGTACAATTTAACATCAAGAATAATGGAGAAAGAGGTGGAGATCTCTAGGGAGAAGGATATTTGGTGTAGTCATGATGAACCTGATGTAAATGAGGGAAAAATCCAACACCACACCATGTTTTCCAACTTCAGGGGAGATCCTAAAGTAAGGGGATGGGATGAAAAACAAAATGTCCAGGCATTCCTATATATCCCATAAGGATGGGATGTAAGCCACACATAGTTCTAAAAGAGCCATGCAGTTTAGCATCTTGCAGTGAGGACATGGGAGAATAGAATAAGGAGTAGGGGAACATGGTGAGATTATCATAATCCTAACATGAGTGGGGCCAAATAATCCTACACTACACCATGCAGGATCCTCTAAGAGAACTATATTGAGGGGGGTAGTCAAAGAGGAGTCTAGAGGATGGACTCAAGATGAGGTGTCCGAGCATTCCTACGTATCCCATGAGGATGGGAATCAATCCATACATAGTTATCAAAGGTGTTGTGTAGTTTAACATCATGTAGCAAGTATTTTTGAAAGTTTAAGGTCATGTGGGACCATCTACAGTTTAACATCATGCGGGATGACATACAGTTTAATGTCATGCAAGATATAATAGTTTAAGGTCATGTAGGACCGGATACAGTTTAACATTTCGCAGGATGAGATACAATTTAATGTCATGTGGGACATAATATTTTAACATCATGTAGGACCCGATACCGTTTAACGTTCTGCAAGACGACATAAAGTTTAATGTCATGTGGGACATAAAAGTTTAAGGCCACATTGGACCCGATATAGTTTAACATCCTACATAACAAAAAAAAATTTAATTTCATGTGGGATATAATAGTTTAAGGTTATTTAGGACCCTTATGCTCAAGAAAAGTATTTCTTGAGGAATTTTGAATTAGTGGGAGGAGATATACGCTCACCATTCATTGTGACTAGGGAGTATGTGCCATTGGGGTAAACCTTATGAACGATGTAAGTTCCTTCCCATTTGGGCTCCAACTTGGGTGGTTTCCTACCAGGTATCATTGGTGTTCTCAGGGACAACACCAGGTCACCTTGCAAGAATGAGAGAAGGCGAATTTTCTTGTTCAAAGCTCTAGCTATCTTGTTTTGATGCCTTTCCAGATTGTGTAGGGCACAAAGCCTGTTGTCGTTGAGTGTTTCTAATTCAGACAGACAGATTTCAGCTACCTTATCTGGTACTTTATGATCATAAACAACTGTGCGTAAGGAAGGAAACTAAATCTTGATGGGAAAGATGGCCTCCGTTCCATACACCAGGGAGTATAGGGTCACCTGTGTGGAATTGCGAGTCATTGTCCGATAAGCCCAAAGGGCATTGGGGAGTTTTTCTGGAAAAATATTTTTGTTCTGACCAACCATCTTCTGAAGAATGTTGGAGAAGGTTTTGTTGAATGCCTCAATCTTCCCATTTTCTTGCACGTGATAGCAAGAGGTATGGTTAGAACGGATGTTGTACTTGGCATACAATTCCTTCAACTCGGCTTCCCAGAAGTTAGTTCCATTATCCTAAAGAATGGAGTGAGGGACTTCAAATTAGTATATGATGTTGGAGCTCAGAAATTCAATGATAGAATGGGCCTTGACCTCCTTGAGTGGAACCGCTTCTGCACACTTGGAAAATAAATCCGTAGCGGTCAGGATGAACCTGCACTGGCAAGCTATCGCTGGTGGATATAGTCCCACAACATCGAGTCCCTAGAACACAATGGGAAAAGAGTACTTGGTAGTGTGGAGAGCCTCCGATGGCCGATACATAATGTTGTTAAGAATTTAGAACACATGGAACCTCTTGGAAAACATGATGCAGTTATGAATCATGGAAGGACAAAAATACCCCAGTCTCTGGATATGGTGAGATAACTTTGGCCCAGTCAGATGAGCCCCACAGGAACAAGCATTAACCTCCTACATGATTTGAGGAATCTCAACTCCTTGAATGAAACAGAAGAGAATCCCATCAAACCATTGCTTGTAGAGGATCTGCACATGACCGAGACAACTCTAGAAAGTAAACTACAATGCACAACGTCAAATTAGCTCACGCTCAGCTCGATTGACCAGGAGATTTCCATGCTTGAGGTACTCGATAAAGGGGGTCCTCCAGTCAGGAGTTACTTCCAACACTACGTCAAGGGGACTTGAGGTTCTTGACGCAGAGGCTCTAGTGGTAAGGTGGATTATCTGTGGGCCATCATCGTCCTCTAGAGTGACGGGGGTGATGACTCTCTGGTGTGCCACATGGATAATAAAATCACCCTATTCAGGATCTGTAAGTGATGCAACTAGGCTAGCCAAGGTGTCAGATCGACTGTTCTGGGATTAAGGAATATGAGTAACCTCTGGTCGAGGTGAGAACCGAGCCATCAACTAGAGGGTGCATTCCCATAGTGGTATGAGCTCTAGATTTCTAACGATATAGTCATCATTTATTTTCATGATTACTAGTTTGGAGTACCCTTTCACATGCTAGTTGGGGATGTCAATCTCGAGGTCCAACTTTAGGCCAGTAATGAGAGCTTGATACTCTGCCTCGTTGTTGGTGCAACCTTATGATAGAAGGAATGAATACAACAGAATGACTTGTGCTAGGGTAATGAAGATGATACCCAAGCCCAATATGTTGAGCCTGGGGTCATTATGCCTTCTATCGGTAGGGCTTCGGAAAGCACCATCAAATTGCATTTAACAGCATGGAATGGATTGGTCTAATGAGAGGATTGCCTCATCTGGAAAATCAAGGTCTAGAGACTAGTCCGTAGGAAATGGATGAGTATTAAAGAAATATTTCAATGATTTCCCCTTAATATACTTATGAGGGACAAAACTGATGTCGAACTGCTAGAGGATCACTTCCCACTGATCTATATGGCCCGTCAACATTGGGCGGTTTGGGATGTACTTCAGCGGATCCACTCGGGACACCAGATGTTACTCATGATGCTGCAAGTAATGTCGCAATTCCTGTACCGCAAATACCAGATCTAGGCAGCTCTTCTGGATAGAGGATTATCTAGTCTCTGTTTTGAGGACAATGCAACTAAGATAGTAGAGACTTTTATCCATTCCCTTATTGTTCTTATGGGTGATAAGGGCACTGAGAGATCGTTCCAGGGAAGTCACATAAAGGACCAGCGGCTTTCCAGAAATAGCTGGAATTAGGACCGGTGGATGTAGTAGATACTGCTTAATTTCCTCAAAATTAGTCTAACATTCTTCATCCCATTGGTAGAAAATTCCTTTATTCATGAGTTGGGTGAAGGTCTTAAACTTGTTGGCCAAATTTGCGATGAATCGGAGTATGTAGGACAAGTGTCCTTGAAAGCCTTGAAGCTCCCTAATGTTTCTCATGGGAGAAATCTATCTAATGGCCTTAATATTATCTGGATTGATCTCGATGCCTCTATATATAACAAAGAATCCAAGAAACTTCTCTAAGGTGACCCCGAAGGCACACTTCAATGGTTTCATCTTTAGATGGTGAGAATAGAGGATTCCAAACACTTTCTCAAGGTCTTTGAGATGGTCCTCATGCTGATAATATTTGACCACTATATTATCCACATAAAATTCATCAATGTCCCAAGGATCAGATTAAATATTCCATGCATGGAATGCTGATAGGTGGAACCTAAATTATTTAGACTGAAGTGCATGACTTGGTATCAAAAAGTACCTTGTGGTACCCTGAAGGCTGTAGAATCCTTATCCTCAGGAGCCATTTAGATCTGGTTATACCTGGAGTACCCATCCATGAAAGAGAGGGATGGGAACCCAATAGTGGCATCGATCAATAATTCCCTCTTGGGAAGGGGAAAATCATCCTTTAGATAGTGACAATTGAGATCTCATAAGTTGATGCAGACTCTGTTTTGTCCGTTCTTCTTCCTAACGGGCACAATTTTGGCTAACAATCTAGGGTACTGGACCTCCTTGACAAAATTGGCTCCGATGAGCTTATCAACTCCAGCCTCAACCATGGCACTGTGAGAAGGGTGCATCTTTCTGAGAATATGCTTAAACCCACAGTCGTTTGTTGGAATACCAAGGTGGTGGATGGCTACCTAGGGATCTAGTCCTGAAATTTCGTCATAGCTCTAAGAAAATACATAACAGTGTTGTTTGAGGAAGTCCACATACTAATTTTTCTCCTCTACAGGCATTGCATCATTAATCAATGTGGGTTTTAGATCCGTCTCACTACTGAGGTTCACCTGTACCAATTCAACGACCGTGGTGGAGACACCTTCTTCGAATGTAGGAGAATCATCCTCTAAATCCTCTTCTTCTCTTATGGGGGAGGGATCCTCGGTGGAAGGAGCTTCCTCTGAATCAAAAGATCCCAATGGGAGGCTGGTTCCAGCCTGAGTAGTAGTAGACACTGCATCGGGTGACTCCTGTGTTGTCAAAACCATAACGATGAAAGCTGTCAATCTAATCCCATATGATATTTGTACCAAGGGGACAAACTTGATGATATTTGAGAAATAGTGATGTGTCGGCTTAAGCCAGTTTATCCCAGCCCAATGAAACAAGAAAGTATGACGTATTGTCGTTGCCATGGGGAGGACATCCTGATACCTTATAGGGGTAGGGGAATCTGGGATCACCCGATCCTGATTTGTGTAGAAATATGAGGTGATCTTCTGACATCTCTTAGATTGGGAATGTGCTCCCCCCATGTTTCATAAAAAACGAAGCATTTTTCTCATATTCGGGGTCATTAAATCCAATCAGTGGATTGGAGGGATGTAGGAATAATCCATATCTATCCATGGGTCAGTCGCAGCCGTAGAATGTTCAACCTTGTTAGTCTAGATCTTCTTGTCCTTTCTCTTGTAATAGTCGACATCCATATAGCAGGCATCACAAGAGGCAAAGGGATACAGGTCACCTTGGAGTACACCAACTTGACCATTAAGGGAGTACTTAGGGCACTGGTGATACAATGAAGGGACCACCACATGCAGGTGAATCCATGAACTACCTATCAACACATTGTAGGTGGTGTCCAAAGAGACAACCATGAACTTGGTGCAGGTACTAGACCACCGAATTGGGTCCTTAAGAGGATTTTTCTGACTGGTTTCTATTCCGTCCTATTATAACCTTGGATTTTCAGGTCAGAGGTACTTAGATCATACTCAGACATCCCCATATTCTAAAGTTTCCGGGTTGGGATCAGTTTGATCCCAGAGCCTATGTCAACAAGGCAGTGAAAACCCTCCATGACATTGAAATGGATAGTAATTTATAATGGGAAGATGTGCCCATGTATAGGAGAGCCTTCATCTTCTCCATAGAATGAGATGATGGACTGACATTTATCATGCTCGACTGCCTCATCATGGAAGGCTTCTGCGGCTGCTACCTCCATATTGAACTAGAGGGGGCTTCTTAAATCCTCAACGAGGGATTAACTAATATCTACTAATAGGAGAAGGGACTTAAGGATGGAGATCCTTTCCAAAATTCTAGAAATATGCTTTAGGACATCGTACTTTCATTCCAAGCATAATCTTATACTTATAGGAGGTTGCTGTATGGTAGGGGGAATGACTAGCCCTTCCAGCTAAGACGATGACTGAATGGTGTTGGGAACATCCTGTTGTTCACTAGTTGAGTCCTATGGAGTGGATACTGGATGAGGGCTAGATGACTGATACCAATTTGTAACAGAGTGTGGCTGATCACGACACGGTCAGGGCGGTTCTTCCAGATCAAGCAACACAAATGGTGGCAAAGGAGGATCTGATGACACCAGATGAGAAGGCTGTGTGTGCTGAGATCGGCACTAGGCATGCTTTCTAGTTTTAGTGGCATGAACAACTTGGCTGTAAGTACTGACCGAGGCACTCCGAAGACCCATATAGCCATGGCACTGTCGACGCTGGCGACGACTGGGGACGTTGGGAGGATCCGTCTGGCTTTATTCGCCGTCAGAAATCATGTAGGGGTTTACTAGATCTATAGTTTTAACCGAGGCATACCCTTGACCGTCACTTGAAGAATCCTCTACTATTAGATGGAATCTGGGGGGAATATCCATTTCTGGGGGCATGAAGTTTTTGAGAGTACAGGATGATGACGACATTAGTGGGGGAATTTGTTTTCCCTTGCACCACCGATGCTTTCTCTTCTGGAAAGAGGATGACTGAGTCGTTGACATAGAGGTAATGGATATAGGTGACATGGAATCTTTCGAAGGTTCAGGTTGATTCATACATGTACGGATAATACCATGGGAATGGGCGACTATTTTATGAGCCATCCAGTTGTCGTACTTCTGGGATCTGTGGTTAGAAACCTGATGCCATTCACTTTCACTGTCACTAATACTGTCTAGCTTCAAGAAAACACATGCCACATGTGCCGGTGTTGGGCCTAACTTGACTATGTTGTTATCAAACTATTCTTGAATCCAATCTTTAAACACATATAACTGTATGAGGGTGTGCCCCAAGATCCAGTTATTGGGGAAGTAGTTGGGGCGATCAGTGAGATCTGCCTCTTCTGGTCTCCTGTATTCGGGCAACCATACAATTCCCTATTCCAAGGCACTTTTAAAATAATCGTATACCTGAGCCTCATTGAATGAGTAGGTCTAGTTTCTCTTATATAGGAAGGGGGATATGGGAGACTGCCCCTAATGAGGGGCTAGAGGAGCCTGTCGAGGAGGTGGGACCAGGTTATCTCTCCTGGGTGGCGACGGCGCATTACGCGGGGGTTCCTACCGATTTTGAGATGGGAAATACTTGGCTTGAGGCTAAGATTGAGGTGGAGGGCCTCTACGAGGCTGTGGAGGTGTCTACACTAGTAATAACTCAAGTTTACAAGGGGCCTCTATCAGCGCCACTGTGGCAGGCTCAGCCTTATCATCACTTCTTTCAGGAATTGCAGGAGGCAACGACAGTGCCTACTTGGCCTACTGCAAGGCTTCCTATAGGTGCTGGGCCTCATCAAAGAAGTCTCGAAATCCCACAGGGTAATTTTGGGTAATGATAGAGGGGTATAGTTTGGTCTTGAAATTCCCCACACACGTTGTCAGCAGTTTTTCATAAGTGATCGGCACGTACAAGGAGTAGGTAAGGCCTTTCCATCAGGCGATAAAGTCCGCAACACACTTGTCATGCCTCTATTTTCATTTAAAGAGTTCTGCAATACTCATCTTCCAAGTAGTAGAATTTAATAGGTAAAGAAATTTCCTACGAAGATCTTCCCAGCTGGATACTGATCTGATGGGTAGCTGGCTGTATTAGACAGATGCAGGTCCTTCTAATGTTTGTACGAAGCATCAGAGTTTGGTGGCCTCCTGCTGTGCTGGAGTTCTCAGCATGTGTCCGCACCTTGAGATGAAGTGGGTCAGATGCTGCAGTGGATCTCCCATCCCATTAAACGGGGAAAATATGGGATTTCCAAAACTTGGGGCGTGCTGGCATATCATCCACCCATGCCGGATACGGCTTACCATCAGGCGGGATTTCCACCTGTCAAGTCTCTAATGCCTTGAGGTGGGAAATGAGTTCCACCATCATATCATTTGGATGAGTATTCCTATCATGGTTAGGATCTCTTACCACCAGTGCATTTGAAGGTTCTTCAACATTATAAGTAGGACCGAAGACTCGTGGAGTGGCTAGTGGGATGGACCACAGAGCGGCTGGGGGAACCTGAGCTGGGTCCCGGGGATTATCACGCAGCTAAGGTGGATTTTTCGATACATACCACACCCTCTTTACATAATTCCCTACCTCTATTCTATCATCATGGGTAGGATGGTTAGGGTCACCTGGAGGCAATTCTTAGGGGGAACTTGTTCCTGCCCTTGCTGCCCCAGACGAGGATCACTGTAGTCTGGCCGTCACTCCATGACACGCTCATTAAGGAGGTCATCGACCATCTTATTAGGCTCTATGAGATATTGACGCAACACCTATTTTTTGGGATCATACTCTGTATTTTGTACTGATCTAGATGGGTCGGAAGTTTTGATGGCTCTGAGGTTCTCATTACCCTTATTGGAATTCTGGCTAAGGGCCAATGCCTTAGTGGGCACAGGAGGACCTAGTAGGTTTCTCTGATGGCAAGTAACCCTTTTTGATAGGTCCAAAAGTTGTGGCACTCCCCTGGGGGGTAAGTTTTCTCCAAGGAGTTCTTTATCCATCTCTTCCTCCAATAAATCGACCATATTAACCATGACTCTACCTAAAGTCATATCCTCAATATCTCCTGGCAAGTCGAGTTGGCGCTAGATAGAACTGAAATAGAGGTCCACGTACTTCACCTAACCATGGATCTGCATGTGGGGAGAAGCCTCCTTGATAATCCTGCAGAGAAATTTAAAGCTCTGAACGGATCATTGTTGGAGGTTCCTATAGAGACCTGGTGACTCTAGATGTTAGGCCACGGGGAGTACAAAAAAATTAATCAAACGAAACTATTGACCAATGTATTTGATGTGTGCTTGAATCTTGGGGTAAGCCACCCACAGACAACGAAGATGAAAGTGAGTCTCCCAGAGGGTCTGGAGAAAGCATCCAACTTGCTCCTGGGTGAGCATTTCTGGTGCACTGAAATTTGGCGATGCGACTGACCAAAACTTCTATGAGAAATGGTCTTCCGCAAGGATGTCCAACAAAATCCTTAGCTTAGACTCAGGGTCTAGACCTTTGTTTCCCCACTCATCGACTGGAGGTGGTTGGGGAACCGATAGTGGTATGGAAGTAGACCGCTAAGACAGTTGGCTGGCTAGTGGAGATTATGGAGAGCAGGCTGACAAGCCACCGCATCTCGGGATATCCTCCGAAGAGTTCATTGACTTAGCCCCCACATTGCGATAGGATAGGCTGGAGACCACAATTTTTGGTGCATGGACTAAAATTGGTAGGGTGGACCATGTTGTTTCTCTTCCACCATCGGTCTCCAAAACAACTCTCTATGATCTCTAGTCAAGGTAAAGAGTGCTACTAGCGATGATGGTGGCGATTACACAACCATACCCTGGGGAGACGACAAATATTTATCCTCCTGGATATATATGCGGAGGGAGGAAGGAATCTTATGGATCTCACATTCCAGACGTACGAGGCTGATATGCCTCATCCCTGCCCCAACCCCCCGACACAGAGGATCTAAGTGAGGGTTCCATTTCCGAATCATATTCCACCTCTGAATATGAGAAGAAGACAGGTTTAATCTCAGTCAAAATCTTCCCTAAAATCTTTTTATGGTGGCGGCGAGCCACCCTTATTCCCTAGGATGGCTCTTCAGGACATGTTAGATTCTTAGATCAAGGAGGACCTTCATCCGAACTGATTCTAGGGCGGGGAGGACTTCCATCTGGGTGATCTAGGGTGTGAGGAGCACCTGGAAAGATGTCAAAGAGAACATGGGGAGGACATATGTGTCCACTGGTTTAAATATAGAGGGAATCTCCACAAGAAGTACTAGAGAAGGTAGGACCTCTACTACAGCAGGTGGGATCATGGGATGGGGCTCCATTCTTATTTTCTCTTACAATGTTTGTGTGACTAGGGTCCTCGTACTGGTTGAGGAGAACATGGGTAGGACCTCCGTGCAGTGTGTTTATGAAGCGAGGTGAACCTCTACTTCTCTGGTTTCTTGGACGAGGAGGACCTTTGTCAACTGCTGTGAGGACATAGAGAATACCCCCACGTTGACGGTTGACTAGATGTGTAGCATCTTCACACCAGCGACCTGCGATAGGAGGAATGACTCTATACCCTAGGTCGTGGGTGCGAAGGAGGTTTCCGTACTGAACATCACTAAAGTGGGGGAGACCCTCATTCAGATTGAATCCAGTATAGGGAGGACCTCCATTTCATGCTTGGGAGTGGGATGGGCCCATGATCTCATTGGTGATGGTATGGAGAGGACCTTCGTATTGGGTGTCATTGCCATGGGTCGATGACCAGGAGAGTCGACCCAGCCTGCCCGTGGGGTGGTTGGGGCCTTGATCCGGGTTGGGCATATGAGTGCCCCTACTCATCAAAGATATGGGACTGATGGTATGAATTAGAGGTGGCATGTTCTATGGTAGTCATTGACGTTGACGCCCCTCGGCGGGCATCCTCCTCTACCCGCACCCGACACTGACATCTGGTCAACCAAACCGGGGCCAATGGTGTAGGTGCATATCTTACATGCTCCTCAGTCCGTGGGATCGGGTGGTGGTGTTGGCATGGCCTGGTCGGAGCCCTCCTTGGGATCCCCTGGAATGGGATCCCAGCCAGGCTGGCCTAGACATCCCTCGCCTCATCTGTGTAAAGGAGGGAGTCATCGAAGCATTCTGGGGAGAGGCTCCCGAAATGGTTATGCATCGGAGTGGGGACCAGTGGCTCCCTATGCGACTCTGTGGGGTGGCAGTGGAGATGAGGCGTAAAATACTCTAAGTATTGATGGTCCATTTCCCAGGTTGGGATAATCCCCTCCCCCTCGTATCGCAGAACGAGGTCATTTATCACACTTATTTGAATTATTTTAGAAGGGGAGATGGGGAGTGAGAACCCAGCAACTGTGGGTGTGGAAGCTATCATAGAAGTTATGGGGCCATGCGGGATTGTTGAATTGATGTTTCCCCTACCCCTGCATTAGTGGGTGGGCAGTGATCGATTTCCTGTCAAAGAAACTTGTGTCCTAGAAAGCAAGAAGATTTAACCATTAGTGCTGAAAGAAGGAAAAGTGACGTCCAGTTCCCCAGCGCCATTCCATCTTCCATGGTTGGTAAGAAGGATTCACACTGACAACGTTGCAGACTAGGATGTCCAACTTTAAACTGCCCCAATTTCTAGTGAGTTTCACGCCAGGCCCACTATTTGCTTAGCAGGACTCGGTGATGGATACGTGGATCCAGTGACATGATAGTCTACTGATGTCTTGAGTGCTACTAATCTCAACAATGAGGATAATAACTTCATGTTGGGTTCACCATTTCTGTTTTGGAAGCTTTCGCTGGAGTGCACATCTGTTTGTTTTGGAGGACGCTGATTGTTGCCCCGCATTCCCAATTTCCAAAGGCGAGAGGCATCCGTCGCTTATTCAGGGACATTTTCTCCGTAATCAAAATTGGATGATGGGATGTTGGTATCTCCTTCTGTGGATTCCTCCTCGGAACTCATTACCTAGTCCCGGTCTCCCTTATAGACTTAAGATGTTGTTCGTGAAACTCTTACCAGTGCCATGTATTCATGGACACCGGTTAATTACACTGCTTCTGTTAAGACATTCCAAGGGGTCCTTTCAGGGTAGCAACCTTTGATCATGGGAGTAGTCATGTTGGACATTTCTGGAATTTCTGGATACTAGAACACTGGCGTGTCCGGGTTTCTTCCCCTTATGATAGGGCTTATTGAGGGTGTGAAAGCTCGAGGTATCCCATGTCGAAAGTGAGGAATTATATTCCATAGGCATGTCTTTGAGGTTTTACTCAGATTCCCATGTTTAACACAGGGTATGCCGCAAGTTTAATGTATAAAGGATATGAATCAGACTGATCGGAACACTGACATGAGTGGATCAGATGGGCGCAACCCCTGGAGGGATCGCTGATGCTGGGGATAACGTGTGGTTAGTTACCCAATTACTACTAGGAGCAATGAGAAAGTGGGTGACATGATCTCACCGGGATGTGGTGGCTAGAGTAAGAATCAGGATTAATGATGGAGAGTTTAATTAAGTGGTTGGGGAATGAGATGAAACAGTCATGAAGGTGAAAATAGTGTTGGGATTGAGCATCGAAGAGACTTCCTACGTATCCCCATGGCAGGGAATGAAATTCTGCGTAGTTCAGCAGGGCGATGGGACACTCGAGGAGGTGGCTTGTGAGAATAGAAGCATGGATGGGACCTCAAGGAAGTGGAACCTATGGGTTGGTACATGACCCTCCAGAAACACATAGGCTCAAGGTAGAGACCACGATAGGACATGAGTGACGGGCTTGAACCTCAAGGAGGCTTCCTACGTATCCCCATAGTAGGAAATCAAAGTCCACATAGTTCATCTTACAATGGCTTACTGTTGTGTGGGGCTAACAATGGCTTACCGCTGGTTGGGATGCACAACGACTTACCACTGAATGGGGTACAATAACTTACCAATGAATGGGGTACAATGGCTTACCACTGGATGGGGTACCACGACTTACCACTAAATGGGATTGAACCTTAGGAAGGATTCCTATATACCATGCCTGGTCGACTGGAATCAAACCCATGTAGTTTGAAGGTATACAGTTTAACATCGTACTAGATGAAAAGAGGGCGTAGATTTTAATGTCATGTGGGATGAGGATGGATCGACGTGAAGAGGCTGGGACCAATGGGTGTTGAGCATGAACCTTAGGGATGATTCCTATGTACCTTTCTTTGGAAATGATCAAAGTCCATGTAGTTCATAATGGTTTGGTGAACTAACTTGAAGGTGGTCAGGACTTGTAGGTGTTGGGATTGAGCCTCAAGAAGTCTTCCTACATACCTTTCCTTGGAAAGGATCAAAGTCCACGTAGTTCAGAATGGAGGATACAGTTTAATGTCATGTCAGACGAAGGTGAATTGTTATGAAGGGGTCGATACTAGCAGGTGTTGGGATTGAACCTCAGGGAGGCTTCTTACATACCTTGCCTTGGAAAGGATCAAAGTCCACGTAGTTTGGAAGTGTTTGGTGAACCGAAGTGAATGGGTTCGGGACCATTAGGTGTTGGGATTGAACCTCAGGGAGTCTTCCTATATACATTTCCTTGGCAAGGATTAAAGTCTACATAGTTCATAATGGAGGATACAGTTTGTCATCATGTGGGATGAATGTGAACTGATGTGAAGGGGTCGGGACTGGTAGGTGTTGTTCTTGAACCTCATGGAGGCTTCCTACGTACCTTACCTTGGAAAGGATCAAAGTCCACGTAGTTTGAAAGTGTTTGGTGAACTGACATGAAGGGGGTCAGGACTAGTAGGTGTTGGGATTGAACCTCAAGGAGGCTTCCTATGTACCTTTCCTTGGCAAGGATAAAATTTCACATAGTTTGGAATGGAGGATACAGTTTAACGTCATGTGGGATGAAGGTGAACCAATGAGAAGGGGTCGGGAGAAGTAGGTGTTGGGAATGAATCTCAAGAAGTCTTCCTATGTACCTTGCCTTGGAAAGGATCAAATTCCATGTAGTTCAGAATGGTGGATACAGTTTAACGTCATGTGGGATGAAGGTGAATTGACGTGAAGGGGTCGGGACCCGTAGGTGTTGGGCTTGAACCATAGGGAGGCTTCCTACGTACCTTGCCTTGACAAGGATTAAAGTCTACATAGTTCGGAGTGAAGGATATAGTTTAACATCTTGTGGGATGAAGGTGAACCAACATGAAGGGGTAGGGACCAGTAGGTGTTGGTCTTGAACCTCAGGAAGGCTTCCTGCGTACCTTTCCTTGGAAAGGATCAAAGTCTACGTAGTTAGGTATGGTGTATACAGTTTAACGTCATTTGGGATGAAGGTGAACCGACGTGAAGGGGTCAGGACCAGTAGGTGTTGGGCTTGAACCTTAGGGAGGTTTCGTACGTACCTTTACTTAGCAAGGATCAAAGTCCACATAGTTCGGAAGTGTTTGTTGAATTGACGTGAAGCGGGTCGAGACCAGTTGGTGTTGGGATTGAAACTAAGGGAGGCTTTTTACGTACCTTGCCTTGGAAAGGATCAAAGTCCACATAGTTCATAATGGATGATACTGTTTAACATTATGTGGGATGAATGTGAACTGATGTGAAGGGGTTGGGACCAGTAGGTGTTGGGCTTGAACCTTAGGGAGGCTTCATATGTACCTTGCCTTGGCAAGGATCAAAGTCCATATAGTTCAGAATGGTAGATTCCATGGCCAGTGATTACTCTAAGCCCACGTGAGTCCTGATCGATGTGAGAAACAAGAGGAAGAAAATACTTGATGATCACATCATGAAAGGTGCATCCGTGGGAAGTGGGGTGTGGATTACACGTGGTTAGCAGCCCAAAGAGGAAATAGGGGCTTATGTGTGGTTATCAGCCCAGGGATATGGAGATTGGGACTTACTCCAAGGTGGAGGGCTGATGGCAATAAAGCCCAGGGGGAGAGGGATGGGGTTTCTAGGATCCCTGGGACCCCCTCACCTCTTAGTCTTTGGAACCAAAGAAGAGAGGAGGAGTAAAGGTGATGCATCCTGCAAGAAAGGCTAGGGGCTTACACTGAGATGGTTGTCCTTCCCAGCGGACAGACGCTGCTCCAATAAAAAGGATCTCATTCCATGTGAATAAGATCTTACTCCTGTGGAGACGAGTGGACATGGAGAATGTCTGAGGTGGGGCACCCTGTGTGTGATGTACGGAGCGAGACCACTATTTAAGGTCATGTGCTGAGGACGACAGGGCTTGACAGTTTAATGTTCTATAGCTCAGACAAAGAATGTTCAATCCGTACCCCTAAGACTTACATAACTAATACCCATTCACCCTTGAGGAAGGGAAGGCATTGACAATGCCGTAGTGAGGGGGTGTTGTGGAGTGATCCACTGAGGGGTTTATGTTAGTGTGTCTATGCGAATAAGCAATAGCCGTTAGCCTGCCTATGCAAAGAAGCATAAGGCTAAGCAACGTAACATAAAGCACCACCCAAGGGATTTTAAAATCACTTTGTATAGACCTGGGGGGTCGTTTTGGAAAAGGGTTTGTGGAGCAAAGGGGTTCATAGGAAGAGGCCTCATGAAGCTCTGGTGCTCCATGTAGTAGAGGGGATTCACTAAGGTGTATGCTCCATGAAGTGGGGTGGCCTAGCCTAGGCATAGGGTATAGGTGCACATGGAGGGTTATTTACAAAGGAAAAATTCTCTTGAGGAGTAGGGCTTCACAAAGAAAGGGTGCCTTTCAAGACATAACACTGCGAAGTAGTGTTCCTTGCAAAGCATAGTGACCCTGCCTTAACATGTGGTTCACATGTGTATGGAAGGTACTTCATGAAGCACAAGTACTTTTCGAAGACCTGAGTCCCTTTGGGATCTACTTCCTTTGAAAAGGCATGTGGGAATTGTGAAGGGAATCCTTTCTTGAAGAGGGGTTGTGTTTAAGCCAAAGTAATGGCACTTCGTGATGGTAAAGTACATCAAAGAGTTCATTTTTCACATAGAAGAAAGTGCTTCACGATTTGAGAGCTGATAAGGAAAAAGGTCAGAGGATCAATCCTTTGGGCTCTAGGGGATCCCAATATTTATAGGAACGAGGCGACGTGAAGCAGGGAGTGCGTGAAGCAAATCCATGTGGTGCTTTGTCATAACCATGGAGCCTCCCGCCTCTTTTCTTCATGGAGGCTTCACAAAAATCTTTGGGATCACAGAGCCTCCCTCCTCTTTGCTTCACAACGAATTCACAAACATCGTTCGGATTTCAGAGCCTCCAACCTATTTACTTCATGGTTTCTTTTCAAACATCTTTTGGATCGCGGAGCCTCCTACCTATTTGATTCGTGGAACCCACGAAGGAGGCGACTTCACGTCGGCCATGGTGCTATGGGGCTCCGTGAATAGGCTTCGTGAGGTAGCCCCAATGGAGGTGGTTTCCTCTTTTCTTTTTCTCTTCCCCTCCACATATTTTGGTGCCAACATTTTTATAGAATGTATAAATATTGATTAAAAAACTAGTGTAAGATATAACATTTTAATTTGGTACCCTGGATATCTAGTGAATTTGTTCAACAATTGAATTCATAATTTCAGATAACTCCTTATAAATTTGATCTCAAAACCATCCTATGAACTGTTGATTATGTGTATTTGATATCCATCCTTCAGCCTTTTATGGATTCAAATATCTAATAATTTATTTGTGGGATTCAATATATGGTTCAACATCTCCACTATTATGTAAAATATAAAGGTGACATTGCTATTGATCTATCAAGGTAATTGTAACAACATATATTCTGAAAATCCATTTGCCCATAAGGTTTTTGCTATGACAATATTTTGGGAGACCGATTCTATCACCATTTGATAGGTAATCGGTATAAAATTCAATGTATTCTTAAACAATATATCGTTCTACAATACAACCTTCTTATGGACTTAAATTATTGACATACCCTTTAAAAATATTCATATAAAATTCAATGGGGTACATCCATCTGTAATAGATGAGACCACATAGTTAAACCTCTCTAACTAAGTGAACCATCAGGTGGACCATTATATCAAAAAATGGTGGTGGGAAGATCATATCTAATTCACATAATATGACTGCAACCTCATTATTCATGATTGGAAACAACACCAGGTCTATAAATTTACTATATATGGATTTGAAAAATAAGTAGATTCTTGTTAATTTATGTCATGCATTTTGATGAAGAATGAAATGTAAAGAAACATGAATCAAATATTTCATAAAAATGGTAGTCATGTGATTTTAGTCCTTGTAACATAAAATTATTTATTGACACAACGTTATTGATATTTGATGAGCAAGCCTATGGAACTTTTAAACTATTAAGGAAGATAAAAAATTGCAATTTTTCATGTTTGGATAGAGTGTTAGCTGCTAGAGGAAGAAAAGTCCGCCCTTTACCCTTCACCAATGCCAACTCTTCCCTTATTCCCATGTCAACTATGTCAAACCTAGACTTGATTCCATCTTTAAATTTTCTAGTAACATTTAGTAACATTCCAATAACACTATCAAATATATTTTTTTCTATATTCATGACATAAATAAAACGTATAACATACAAAAAATTCCAATATAATAATTAAAAGAAAATCGATCACTTCTTACAACCAAATTTTGTATGGTTTTTTGAAAATGATTTACTGAAAATAATGTCAATATCTTTTACTTTATCGAATAGTTGATCACCCATTACTGGAGGTAGTGTTATATCATGTTTAATATTCCCATCGAATGCTGTCATCTAGGATCTATATTTATTTCATCGAGGTAAAAATTTCTGATGTTCTAAAAACACAGTCTTTGAGGAATGTTTCAATTGAACTGAGTGTGTGAGTTTTTCACAAATAGGACACCCCAAAATTCTATTAATGTTATAGCCTAATAAAATTACATAATCAGGGAAGTCATTTATCATCCCATAAAACATGGCCCTCAATGTAAATTCTTTACTTCTATGAGAATCATACATTGTAACACCTATATCCCACGTCAATTTCGGATCTTAGACTAATGGATAAAAATAGACATCAATATCATTACTGGGTTTCTTGGGTCGAAATATAAACAAATAAAACATAATGTATTTGTGTTTAATAAATAACCATGGAAGAAAGTTATATTTTACCAACATAAAGGGTCGTGTACTATGAGTACTACTATGTACACTAAAAGGATTTATTCCATCTATAGATAATGTAAGATGGAAGTTTCTCAGATCATTTCAAAATTTTGGATACTCGTAATCAATTTTATTTCACTAAGGAGAATCTACTGGATGATCCAGGTTCCCATCATTAATTTTTATATCTATATTCCATGCCAATTTTCTCACAGTTTCCTAAAATCCATATAGTATTCTAAACCATGGAATGATAGGAAAGTACCATAAATATTTTTATGGACTTGATTCATTTTTCTTGTATCGATCTGTACCACTCTTATAGAATCTTACGAGTGATTTATAGACCTTTAAAAAAATATGCAATAATTTGGACAAACATGTATTTTTTTTAGAGATCATGCCCATTGAACAAATCATTCATTTAGAATTATATGTTTGACATGACAATTAATTTTTTTTCTTGTAGCATATCAATCATGAAACCATGTATTTCTATAAAGCTGGTGTCACTCTATCTGTTGCCATCTTTCAAATTATATAACTTCAATACAACTAAAAATGTTGTGTATTTAGTACAATTAGTATATAATGGTCTCTTATTACATCTATTTAATTTCTAAAACAAGTTTTGAAAATCATGAAGGTCATCTTAAATTTCCATTTTTATTTATTCTATGAGATATCCATCATCATTTACACTGATATTCATATCCAATGATCTATAAACCACAGTATCACCCCAATTGGTGTTCATGTTAATTTTTCTCTATGTTTAGTAAAAAATTTATAGCTTTGATCTATTCCATGAAAAATAAAATTTTCTTCCATGTTTTATGGACTAATTTGTCTTGAATAAAAATAATATAAACATTGATAAAGGACTTGAGAACGGTAGTATGCATGTTCTATTGAAAACTTAATGAACCGTTTAACTCCATCTTGATACTATTTCATCAAAAAATTAGCGTACACCACTTTTGATTCTTATCCACCCTGTTGAGTTTATAAAATATTCATTTTTTATAATAATTAAATAAATAGACATAATATATTCATTATAAAAGGTGAAAGTTATAGATATATCTAATAAGATAATCACAAAATTTGATTGTTTCAAACAATTTAAGTATACTTTGAAGAAAATGTGTAATTTAATTTAAGAAAATAACTATTAAACTATGGTAGGTGTTATCCTATGAATTCATCTAAAGGTAAAAGTTATAGACAATTTTCATCCTCATCAGCTCATCTCCCAAACAGTTATCATTGTATTTTGTTATTTGATACTCATCCTCCATATCTAGTGGATATGAAACTATGTTTCTTGAAATAATCTAAGAAGTCGTAATCCATGGGATGAATACTACTTAGATTAGTAAAAGCAATATACAAGTGATTATGGATGAGTATCAAGATATAAATTGAAATAATTTACTGTTTGGGAGATAATGCTGCTGATGATGAAATTTATACTCCATTGTGTTCTATAAATGGGGTAATGCATGTAAACCTAAAATTATGAATACCAAAAAATAATTTCTAATAATTATTACAACATATATAGAATTTGATAACCTCAATTATATTTTTTTGGAACAAGTGATGCAACAACCAAATGAATTATTACATTTAACATCAATGGTATATCAAATATTTGAAAACATCTCAAAATTATAATTTCATTTCAATGAAATGCTATATTTTATGTATTAAACCTTATTTTTAAATTATTACACACTTTTATGTCATTATCACATGTTATAGGATTTCTGACTTGTATTTTGATCCACATCATAAATATTTTTCTTACTTAACAATCTTTTCATGGTATTATGTTACTCTAACATATTTTATGATTATTATCTAAAGTCTTTTGATATTTTGTTAAGGTATTTATATCTTCCTCATGTTCTTATTCATACTTATTATTTGAAACATTATGATATATTTTTCCCTTACTGAGAATCTGAGCACAACCCTTTCTTATGTTTCCATCCCCCAATTTATGAAGATGATTATATCATGTGAGATTTCAAAAGGGATATAGAGGAGTGGGATTATAGAGTATAGTTTTTAAGTTTTGTAAAATAAGCTGTTTATGAATCTAATATCCAAGAAATTAAACCTTTTAGTCCACAGGTTGTGTGACTGTTTGTGAGATGTATTATCAAAATCATGAAATTATTTTATTATTTATGTTATGTTTATCTTGGGTCCTTTTATTTATTGTGGTTTTGGCTGTGGTATTAAGGTCAATCATTATTTTAAGGTTCATTCTAGTGGGGTAAAAATTATCATCCCCTCCTACATGTTTATAATACTAATTTTTTACATGAAGGTAGAGTTCCAGTTGATCAAGTATCGATCGATGAAAACCCTCATGGCCATTTTTTGACTTGCTCAGTCATTTTTTATTTTGGGATTTTTCATTGCAAAGAATATTAGGATGTCTCAGATACCAAAATGTGTTTTCCAATTGTAATTAAATATACAATAAACAAATAATAAAATGTAATTAACATAAAATACATATTATTATTTTTTATTTTGTTAATGTATATTAACTATTTTAAAATTATTTTTATCTATTTATTTAATTACATAATAGTATTTATTAGTTGAAATAAAATAAAATAATTCTATTTAATAAATCAACACAATTATTGTAATAATAATAAACTCACATTAATAAATTTGAAAATAATTATTTTATTTTCACAATAACATCTATTATTGTTTTGGATGATTTTTAATTACAAATAAAAAATGAAATTCCGAGCCATTCACCCAAATAGCTAGTGATGTCTCAATCCTCACTACGATAACTATTCTTGAAATAAAAAATCATTAAATAAGTCAATGGTGGTTATGGGGGTGGTCATAATTTGATTCTTGATTACCTAGAATGAAACCTTTTGGTACATGGTTTGGAGAAATCAAATGTAGTAGGTGTTCATAATTTTGAATGTCACTTACACGATACATGAAATAGAGATCTCCATCAGAGTCACAGATGAAACCAAAATAACAAAAAAATAAATATGAAAGAAGTATATATTAGATTATGACATTATTTTCAATGGAATGTGCCTCAGCGTGCCTTGACATGAGCCGAGGTGAGGCACACTTGGCATGTATCACCACTGATGAGGTAGTGTGACCTCATCGAGACATAGAAAAGGCACGTGCCTCACACACCAACTCGAGAGGTTCTATAGCATCAGGCATGGTATAGGTGTACCACTGGATGCCGAAATAAAGGGGATCCAGGTGGTGGGAATCATGGGTACAGAGGTATAAGAAATCAAGGGTGGCCTAATGTCAATCATGGGGGGTGGTGGTGGTGGAAAGAATGATGATAAAAAATGCAAATAGATATCGCTAAACAAGTAATAAATAAGTGAGTAGGAGGATGGATTGAAGCTTTGAATCATCCATGAGAAATTAGATATATTTCCAATCATAGAAATAATTTGATCCTTGGATTCATTTGACCCTTGAATAGTTCGAGCCTTGGATTCGAGCCTTGGAATTTCTCAAGTCTTGATTTGAGAATTGATTTAAGCTTGGATTCGACATGGAGCGTCGACAATGGGTGGCTTCCGTAGAATTCTTCAGATATCGCGACTGCTTAATGAATGGCTAGGGTTCTTAAAATAGATCGGGATACTTTTATCAGTACTTCAAAAAAAAAGAGTTGATAAAGATACCTTTTATTAGCACTAAATTATTAAGAGTTGATAAAGATTGAGCTTTATCAGTGCTAAAAAACACCGATAAAGATTCCTTTTATCCACGCTTATTACTTAAGCACTCATAAATGATTTATAATTATAATTATAAATAATTATTTAAATATATTTATATAATAATATATATAATAAATATATATAAATATAAATATAGTAAATAAAATCATTATTTAAATATATTTATTACAATTTTATAATTATATAAATATATAATTATTTATTTATAATTATATAAATACTTTAAAAAAAATAATATTTATATATTAATATAATTAAATATATTTATATAATTATATATATATATAATAAATATAGTAAGTAAATTAATTATTTAAATAAATTTATAATAAATTTATAATTATTTAAATACATACAATTATTTATTTATAATTATAAATGTATAAATGTATAAATATATTAAATATAAATTTGTAAATATTTTTATTTTTAAATATTTATTTACCGATATATTTTTAACATTATTAATGAATATTTAATTTTAAGTGCATGTATTTTAAAAATGAGTGAAATTGAATAATTAAAAATGAGTACACTTTAACAATATTGAAAAAATAGAAATTTTTTATTAATTAAATATAAAGTATTAAAAAAATATGGATATATATTGAAATAAATATGAATACATATAAAAAATATTAAAACATAGTAAATAAATAATTGAAATTGATTAAATTCCCCAAAAAATAAAAAATAAAAAATAAAAAATAAAAAATAAAAAATAAAAATATTAAAAATGAATTAATACCTAAATGTAATAAAATTTAAAATAAATAAATAAAATTTATCGATTAAAGAAAATATATAATAAATTTATCATGTTATAATGAAATTCTAAAAATGAATACTAAAATTTGAATAATTTACATAAATATTTCATTAGTTATTTAAATATTTGTGTGTGTGTGTTATATATAAAAATGTATTAATTACGTATATGTTTGTGAAATAAATATAACACATGTTTGATATATGTTAAATTGAAGAATACAAACGACATTCAATTATGTCCATTACTCGATGCAATTAGTTAATATTTTTTATTCGTATTATTTTTCAATTATAAACAATTATTCACTAAATATATGACTATTTAATGTAAAACATAAATATTTTGTATTATATAAATCATATTTAAATACATTCATATATATATATATCTATATATTTAATATAAACTATTTATTAATATTATCAATAATTATTTTATTAACAAAATGTTTCATATTTTTCTTAATTTACTTATTTTTAATTTTTATTTGTTTAATTTTAATTTTACATATATCTATATATTTAATACATACTAATTATTTTTATTTATAATTTATATGTAGTATAATCAATTTATTTAATTTTATTAGTAATTATTTAATAATATTTTTTTTAATATTTTTCTAATAAAATCATTTTCATTTATTTAATTATTTAATTTTATTATTTGACATATATCAGTGCTAAAAAAGTGTTGATAAAGGATCCCTTTATCAGCACTAAAAATAAAGCGATGATAAAGGGCACCTTTTATCAGTGCTAATGAAATGTGCCGATAAAGGTTACCTTTTATCATCACTAAAAAAACACTGATAAAGGATACCTTTTATTGGTGCTAAAAAAAGCACTAATACAAGGTATCCTTTATCAATGATTATTTTAGTGCTTATAAATGGAACCTTTATCAGTTATTTTTTCTAGCTTTGATAAAGGATGGCGTAGTTAAATGCCTCTTCTGTAGTATTGATTTCCTCATAAAGACAATCTCTTCGATTAGTTCCATGGGGCATGGGTTTTCTGTAAGATTAATTTGAGATCGGGTTAACATCAGGTGCATGTTAGACTATTATATACACCACATAAACTATTCCATAGTAGATATGGATTGTACAGGTATTTGGTTATGCTATTTGGTCTCACGAATGTGTCAAAAGTTTTCATGGCACTAATGAATCAGGTTTTCCACCTGCTTCTGGATTCATTTGTGGTGGTATTCATGGATGATAGCTTGGTGTATTTTCCTAATCAACACGACCATGCCAAACATATTTATATCATATTTAATACAATGAGGGAGTATCAGTTATATTCTAAAATCACAAAGTGAAACTTTTTAATGGATAAAATTCACTTCTTGGGTTGCATTATCTTAGAGACAGAAGTATTAGTTAACCTAGAGAAGGTGAGAGCCACAGTTTTCTAGGAGTATCCCATGAATGTCTTTGATATATAGAGTTTTTTAGGGATAGATAGTTATTATAGGAACTAAATATAGGAATTATCATTATTAGAATCACCTCTTAAAATCTTGACAAAGAAGGGTGTGAAGTTTATATGGTCAGAAGCTTGTGGGACAACCTATCAGGTGCTAAAATGGGGACTGACTTCAATGCCAATCCTAATTCCACCAGAGCTTGGAAAAAGTCATAGAGTCTATTATTATTCATTATGTATCATTCTAGGAGTAGTTTTGATACCGGAAGAGTGAGTTGTGGTCTACAGGTCTCATCATTTATGGCCACATAAGAGGAACTACCCAACACACGATCTCAAGTTAGAGATTTTTTTTTCTTTCCTTATATTTTTGGTGGAATTACTTACTAGGAGATCATTTTGTGGGGTGTACAGTCCACAAAAGCCTCAAGTAAATCTTTATACAGTGTGACATGATTCCCAGAAAATGAAGGCGGGTTGAATACCTATATTTTTTTGACATAAATCTTTCTTATACACCTGGAAAGGGTAATGTAGTTGTCAATTCCTTGAGTTGGAGGACTTAAACAATGGCAGTTTAGGAGACTAGTAATGAGTGAAAGCTTATGGACCTATTTTCTTAGATCCATTTAGAGGTTTAGGACCATCATGGATAGTATGTAATTTTATCTTTATCAATGAAATATTCAATTTTGGAGAGAGTGAATATGAGGTAGTTATCAAGTTCTCAAGGCTTGATCCTATGAGTGAGTATTACAGGAGATGACCTGTAATACCCTGAGATTTTTTTAAAAGAAGGAAATCATTTTTGATATTGTAAACGACATGAAACACTAAAATTATACGAGAATGTAACTCCACAATAATTTATGATATAATTATTTTTACATAAATTTAATATCTTCAATATCTTTTAGTACATAAAACCTCTAGATTTTTATGTTTGATAGCATATTCAACACGCAACACCGAGCTTAAAGGACCTACAATATATAAAACCATTAAATTGGTAAGTATGAATAAAATTAAATACTTTATGATATATATATATATATATATATATATATATATAAATTTATGACTCTATACAAATTATTTACAAATTTTTAGTAAATAATCAATCATTTTTTAGTAAAGTGATTTTATTTTTCAAAAACATGTTTTCTTCAAAAATGATTTTTTTTGCTTTTCCTAAAAAGAATATTATAATAAATTTTTTTAACTTTTAAAAAATTTATTTGATAAAATTGACTTCATTTTTTGAATTTTTATATAAAAATTTACTTTAGATGATTTTTTTTGATTGTTTCAGAAAATAATGGGTTTTTAGTGAATAGTGAAAAAATACTCATGTTTGTAATAGAATCATTTATTTTCAATAAATTAAGTAATTTAAATGCTCCATTATTTTTTAAGGTAACATAAGTATTATTTATATATATTTAAACCACTTAATTTATTTTTAATCAACTTTATATTGGATTTTAGAATAAGTTTTTATTGGTATTAAAAGGGGTTTGTTTTCTTCTGAAAACTGTTTCAAAGTGCATAATGTTTCTCCATTTTAATTAATTAAAATAATCCCTAAAGGGGAATGTTTGAAATGAGATTTATTAATTATATATCAATAAATTTTAATTTATATTTATAAAAGTATTATTTTAAAACATAGAGTTAATATAAAATCATCTTGTTCTTTAAAAATACACTTCTCGAAAACCCGCTTTTTCGTCGCATCAGTAGGTTTTGTTTAAATTTAATTTTTTTTCCAGTTTTAGAAAATTTATTTGAAAAAACAAAATTCATTTTTTAAATCATCATTTCAAAATCATATTAGGGTGATTTTTTGATAGTTTTTTTGAAAATATTAATTTTATTTGATGAATAGTGAAAATAATGAATTTTAATTGAAAATTATGTTTTCCTTTAAATTATTTATAAGGTTAAATTATATTTTAAATTTTATTTAAAGTAAAATTAGTTCAATTATATATATATTAATCAAATTTAGTAATTATAATCAATTTAATATTGAAATTGGATGAAAACATAGTAAATGTTTGAATATTTTTTCTTTAAAAACTCACTTTCTCATCTCGTCTATGTGATTAATTTTTAATTAAAATTTTCCAATTCTATGAATTGAATTTGTAATAATGTATTAAATATTTATAATTCAAATAATTTATATAATATAATAATTTTAAATTAATTTTTTACCATAATGAATATTGAACGCAGTAAAAATTAATTACCGTAGTTAAATTAAAAATGGGTTTACCGGGGGGTTAAAAAAAAGATAAGGGTAAAAATGAACCATTAAATTGTATAAAAACTATTATATGGATATATTTTTCATGACCCATCCAAGTTTTTCTTGTTCCATGACTCTTAAATCCCACCTCTAATAGGCCAGATGCTGGTGATTGGCACCGAGTTGGCATATCACTAACATGAGGGACATTGCCTGTATACCTGTACACACGCACACATCTACAAGACCATAAAATAATGAAATGTAAAAAACACTAATAAAATAATTAATTCATACCACTATATCCCAACCAACATATTACCTTATAAAGTAAAGTGAAACTAGGCCAAATAAAAGCCCATCAAAAAGAAATATGTAACCAGAATTCCAACCTATAAAAAGTACTGGGACTACTATCTGTAGCCATAAGAACACACCTCAGCCTACCTGATATCAAAAATATCTATCTGGTCTTGTCCCACCTTGGAATCCAGCAAAATTTCACCCGTCTTCACAAGACACGACATGCACGGGCAAAGCCCATGCATGGGTGAGTATAAAAATACTCAGTAGGGCACCACAAAACCACAAAAAAATACAACAAAGAAGGATAAAACCATATTTACATAGTATGTGTATAAAAAACATATAAAAATAATATCCAGATATACTCAATCCAAGACACATAGTCTAGAGGTAATTCACAACCACCACATACCAATCACAAGGGATTCAGCTCAAAGATTCCACAAAACACTCATCCAGGAGAACACAATATTGAGTCCGATTGAACTGATGATGTCCGCCTAAGAAGCAATGTTCATCAAGAACCATCATTATAGATATATGATGATAGATCCAAAGAGAGAGATATGATAAAATAGATGAGATCATAGGTAGGGACATGGGGTGATACCAACAACTCAATCTGGATTGTCCCACTAAGTAGAGTATTGATGCCTAGGAAAGTTGGTCATGTTAATACTAAAGAATCTACCTGGGACATGAAGAAGGAATAGAGGATCCACTCTGGGCCTCTTAGGGGATTCCAAAACCTCTATCCAGGAAGTCCTGCTGAAGTTATCATACTCATATGAGTAGGAAACAATACACACCAACCTTCAAAGAAACAATAACAGGAATGAAACCTAATGAAACCTGTCCAAGATATAGTGGACAAGTGGATCAATCCATTTAGAAAGGGGGTACACGGTGTGTAGTTGGGTCACACATCGTGTCCCTTGACCTGAGGTACTACATATATACATGAATCGTGTCTTTAGAACAAGTTATGTATAAAAGGAGGTACACGATGTGTAGAAGGAGTCACATGCCATGTCCTACCATCCAGTGTTCGCCCGTATACTCTGACTGTGTGCTAGTAAATGACATCAGACCATGTAACCTTGCCCATGTAACAATACATAGGGTATCACGTGTATCCTATTCAGTGTTGTTATCCTGGTTTTACTCTTTCTTCCTTCGCGTGTAATTGTCCTATGTCCATGTTGTCATTGGGTTTCCACCCCCTTCATCCCTTAAAAGGGGACCTTATCATATAATAAAAAAAAATTGAAGGCCTTCAGGTTATTGTATGGATATTACACATCGAGTGTTCTAATGATAAACACACATCATGTAGTGAGGACTTCACGTAGTGTGTTTTGGAATTTCCAGAAAGTCATCTTCTTCTTCCGCGCACCTCAAATGATCACTCAAGTTCTGTTCCGATGCTTGGTTCACCTCATAACTTTGTATCAAGGCTAGTTTCACCACCCTAACATCGGATCGATGTGTTTTAGGCCTTTAATCCACTCGTAGAACTGATTTAATCTGATCTGATGCAAAACTCCCAATTAAAATTTCTCCCAAATCTCTTTGGTTTGTCCATCGCCATCATTGTCTCACCTCTGTTGGTTTGTACTGATGTCGAATCTCTAATTTCAGATTTTTTCCCCAATAAACAAAGGTGCATCAATCAATCATTCAATGTTTTGAGAAGAACGAAAAATGCACATAGAAAAAGGGGGAGAGTAATGAAAAAATTAAAAATCCAAGGAACGATCCTTGACCAGTATTTATTCCGACATTGATCCAGTCCCATAAGCATGATCAATCAAATGAAAACAGTTCTCCATAATCAAACCCCAAAAATCCTACAATGTAGAACCCATCCTACAAAGTACGATCGAACCACGAATGAACTTGTTCGTTGATTGGTACGTGTTCCCCGTTGAATTCAAGAATGGGGAAGGAAATCCAAAATAATGCATCCTACTTGGAAGTTGGATCTCTCTTTGTTGAATATTGACTGCCACTGGAGAGATCAGTCAAGAACGATGTTTTTCGATCTTTGATCCATAGTTCCGTCATTTCCTGTCGAGAGAATTTTCCAAGATTTTCTCTCCAGAGCCTCTAGAGGATTCTAGGTTTACGAGCTTAACCCCAGACGCCTTCCTAAAGATTTATTTAAAATAAAACCATCACTACGTCTCTGTGTTGACCAAATAGAAAAATAAAATAAAATGAATATTCCAATTTATTTTATTCATTAAAAATTCCCATGAAAATTTTTCATAGAAGACCCACCCAAACCAATTTTAAGTCACGTGTAGGGTAAATTTTCTCTTCCAAATGAAACAGTGCATTAGATTTATGATCTGGGCACCCATTTAGAATTTATTCCACCTTTTTAGGAAAACCGTGCACTCGTACTATTTAATATTTTAATATATTTCAAATATTTATTCAGGGAACACCAGGCCTTCAAATTGAACATATTCTAAATGCATGGTCTTGAATTTAATCAATATAATATTTAAATATAATAAATGAACAATATGGGACATTACATTCTCCCCACCTTGGGTCTTTACATACCTAAAAATCCAAAACAAAGGCTACTCAAAAAGATGTGGGTACTTTGCATAAATATGAGCCTCCCACTCCCAAGTGCTCTCTTGAAGACTCTCATGATGCCACTAGACATGCACCAAATTAATCACTCACCCTTGAAGGATCCTATTTTATTGATCCTCAATCTCTACTGGGTAATCAGCAAAAGTCACTCCATCCTCAATGTCCTTCTTACCCTATTCGATGACATGCAATGTGTTATGAATGTATCTCCTCAGCTGTGACCCATGGAAGACACCGTGTACCAAGTCCAACTACAGAGGTGGAGATAATAGGTATTCCAACTCACCAAATCTACATAGTATATGAAAAGGGCTGATAAACCTTAGAGATAACTTTCCACCCCAGAGAAATCTCTGCCATCCCCATCGAGTTTAAACCAATAGGAACATGTGGTATCCTTCCTTGAACTCCAAAGGCCTCTGTCTCCTATCAGCATATGATTTCTAATGGCTCTATATAGTCCTCATATACTATATAATGATCTACACCTTCTCAATAGTATCTTGCACCAACTTTGGGCCCATGATTACTGACTCTCCTGGGTCAGTCCAGCAAAGTGGTGACCTATAGAGTTCACCCATAGAAATCATTGAATGGTGTCATACCAATGGTGGAATGGCTACTGTTGCTATATGAAAACTCTACTAGTGGTAGGTGATCCTCCAAACAATAGCCAAAGTCCAACATTCATTCCCAAAACACGTCCTCCAGAACCTGAATTGTCCACTCTCTGACCATCCGTATGTAGGTGAAACACTGTTCTCAAGAAAAACTGAGTCCCAAATGCCTCATGTAATCCCTTCCACAACCAATATGTAAAATGAGCATCATGATCCAAAAACTATCATTTATGGAACTCCATAGAGTTGAAAAATATCCTACATGTAGAGGAATCTCAATATCTCTACTAAAATTTTCTCTCGGATTGCTAGGAAGTGGGATGATTTTTTGAGTCAGTCAATGATCTCCTAGATAGAATCATGTCCCCTAGACATATTTGGAAATCCCATCACAAATTCCATAGATATCCCATCCCACTTATATTCTAGCACCTCAAGGGGTTGAACTAAACCCACTAAACCTGGTGCATATCCATTACTTACTGACAAGTAAGGCACTGAGAAACAAACTCTCCCACACTTTTCATTATTCCCAGCCACCAAAATTGACATTGTAGGTCCTAGTACATCTTTTACACACCTATATATACCACTAAATGGGATGTATGAAACTCCCTTATAACCCCCTCCCACAATTCCACTAGCACTACTCTGTATCCTATGAAAAGAATGATTTTCTCCCCACCTTTTGAATATCCATCAGGAGCATGCCCTATAGATATATGTTCATGTAGAGGCTCATAGTCGGTATTCTCAATTTGTGTCTCCCTGAATTGTTATAAGAGTGGAGGGGTAATAACCATTGATTGGAGGTAAGATCCCCCATCTCCATCCACAAATGATAAATGCAATGAGGACAACTGCTCTGATGCCTCATCTAGAAATTGCGATCTTGATCTCCTATTGAGAGTATCTACCACCACTTTCCTCTTCCTAGGATTATAGAAAATATAAAAGTCATAATACTAGAGGAACTATATCCATCATATCTATCTCAAATTTAGATCCTTTTTATATAAGATATACTTGAGTATCTTATGATCAGAGTAGACGATAAACCGCTCTCCCATCAGGTAGTGTCACTACATCTTAAACATGAAGACTACCACTACTAACTGAAGATCATGGGTCATGTAGTTCTACTCATGTGGTCTCAAATGGAATGAACCACATGCAATAACCACTTGCCTCTACATCAGGACACAACCAAGTCCGATCCGTGTTGCATCACAGAACATTACATACTCAACACCCTCCTCCATCAATCTCAAGATTGGAGCGCTCTTCAAACTCTCTCTCAATTACTAAAAATCCCATTGGGACTTCTCTATCCACACAAAAGGATAACCCTTTCGAGTCAAAGCTATTATAGGTTCTGATATCATGTAGAAATCTAGTATGAATATTCGATAATATCCTACCGTCCCAAATAATCTCCGCACCTCCGTCATGCTCCTAGGTGGGTCCCATGCTAATACTACCTCGACCTTGGATGGGTCCACTACCACTCCATAAACTAAGATAACATGTCCTAGAAAGTGGACTATCTGAATCTAGAACTATCACTTTGATAGTTTAACATAAAGCTGATGTTCTTGGTTTATGTCTAGAACCATCCCTAAGTGTCTCACGTGCTCCTCCATGGATTCTAATCACACAAGGACATCATTGATGTATACTACCATGAACCGGTATATATAAGGCTAGAAGATCTAGTTCATGAGTCCCATGAACATTGCTAGGGAATTCTTCATTCCAAATGGAATCACCTAGTACTCATAATGACCGTAACGACACCTTAAATCCCTCTTTGGTATATCCTCATCCTGTACTCGCAATTGGTGATAGCCTTATTAGAGGTCTACCTTCAGGAACCATCGTTCCCCTCTCAACTGATCGAAGAGGTCATCGATCCACAGTAGTGGATACTTGTAATTCATGTTTACCTAGTTTAAGAGATGGTAGTATACACACAACCACTAGATCCCATTAGCCTTTTTGGAAAACAAAACTGGGGGTTCCCAGGGTGAAACACTGGGTCTCATGAAGCCCTTACTATGAAATTTCTCCAAATACACCCTCATCTCACAAAGCTCTATGGGAGCCATCTGATATACTGGTGCTGATATAGAAGCCATCCCAGGGTTTAAATCAATGCATAAGTCTATCTCCCAGTAGGGAAGTAATTTTGGAACATCTTTAGGCAATACATCCTTGTACTATGACACTACTGCTAGGAATAAGAAACTCATAAAATCTACCACACTGAGGGTTATGTTATCCAACTGATGAGTATTCAACTGCACCCTCATATTCATGAGTATATCCTATGATTCATGGGATTCCTTTTCATCGATAAAGGAAAACCTTGTTCCATCACTACAGAGACACCACAACCTTCACCTAAAATAGCCAATATGGGGACATACTATAGATAACCAAACCATTCCTAGAATGACGTCGTAAGGCCTCGATGCTTCCAAAAATAGGTTCCAACTGAAACTCTCTCTTTCAAGGGTCAGGTCACACTATCAACATAGATGTATTATCTTCGAGTATTCTCTAGTAGGTTTCTCCAAGCATAAGGGTTGAGTAAATGGTTCAACTAGAATCTCAAGGTCTCATACAAGATATACGGTGAGAATGGAATGACTAGAACCTATTTCTATCTGTACAACATCTAGAGTAGAAAATACATAGATCATACCTCAAATAATTCTCAAATCCCCTGGGTCATATTCCTCGACCGCATGCAGTTATCCACTCCCCTATCATCTAGCTCCCTAAGCTTAATGTGGACCAACTAGGGGTGGTGGTGGAAGTAAGTCGAATCATCAACTACCTCCTTCTACTCTCCTAGATCCTATGCCATGTCCATAGTCTTGTAGATCTGCCTGATTCTATCACTGTCTCTTCCTAGGAGGTCTATCCACTGTCTCCCTATTAGTAGCATATAGGGTTGGACAATATTGAGCAAGATATCCCCTGCCGTCACATGAATAACACCGCCTCTCCTTAGGATGAATGGATCCACCTAGCGATCCTTGAACTACAAATCCTTTATCTTGGGACCTCCTCTTGAAAGGTATCCAATTTCTAGGTCCCTAAGACTGACATCGACTCCATTCTACTGAGGTCTCTACACCTTCATATCCACGACTGAGTGTCACTGGCTATTTTTGTTCATCCAAGAAGCTTTTAACCACCAAATCTCGCTCAAGAACCCCAACATAAGTAGGAATGACTAGAGGAATAATACTGGCTTAGATGTCTCTACACATACCTCACTCTAAGGTCCTATCCCTGAAGTACTAATCTCTAACCATATCTATCAAGTACCTTGAAAGGTTGGTGAACCTTGATGAATAATCAGCCACTATCATGCTACACTACTATAGCTAAAGAAGCTCCTGAATACACACATCTCTCAGTATAACTGGTGAGAACTATTCTATGAGGAGGTGATATAACTCCATATATGAAAGAGTTGCCTTGTCGTAAGTCTGGATAACCAAAATCCACCATATTCCTACTAATCTATACAGATGGTTCACTGCTAAGACCACCATCTGATCTGATGGTGTCCTGACTAGATGAAAAACATGGGTCACCACCTCAAGCTAGTCCCCATCCACCTTAGGGTTGGGCTCACCTTAGAACCTAAGCGGTCTCTATCTCTGAAACCCGTGAAGTATGCTCTTACTTTTCTACTCATCTACTAGTACTACGGGTACCATGTGCTGCTCCACAGGTGGCAGTATGGATAGTGCACCACTTGGAGGTAACATCTAGAGAACTGATCTTTGTATCGAATCCTCATCACTAAGGGGGCCATCCTCATGATCAAGCTTCTGAATCAAAGATGGTATATGTCATGGAGTAATCCAATAAGAAAAAAATATTTACCACAATCAATGAGTATATCTGGAGTGATGAATCAAGAAGGACATGAAAACCACGACCCATTCCTATATGATGCATGTACCATTATTTTTCCCACAACCAGTGTTCTTATATACTATGTCAAAAATTAGTTGATCAGAGTCTTGGTGTATGGATATGTAGGCCACTCTCACCAACATTTGAGTCTCTGGCCTAAAATCCGAACTCAAAACATTTAACATTGTTTCCCCAAAACAATCTCACAGACTCCTAGTCCTAAAGTAGAACTGACCCACTTTAATACCACCCTATCACGACCTATCCCCATGGGGCCTGTGCTGTGACTCCCCAAGCCTGCCTCCAATAGGCCATGGGTTGGTGACTAGTACCAAGTAGGAATATCACTTACATGGGAGGAATTTCCTATGTACCTATATGCACACACACATCTCCATGTCCATAAAATGATGAAATGTAAAAACCACTAAGAAACCAATGCATGCATACCACTATATCCCAACCATCAGAGTATGAAAAAAATTAAACTAAAGATAAACTAAGACAAATACAAGCCACTCAAAAAGAAGTCTATAACCACAATTCCAACCTATAAAAAGTACTAGGACTGATGTATGTAGTCATAAGAATACACCTCGGCCTACCTGATCTCACAAAGATCCATCCAGTCCTGGTCCGCCTAGGACTCCATCAAAAGATCATTAATCTTTACAAGACACGACACATGTAGGAAAATACCATGCATGGATGCGTATTAAAATACTCAATAGGAAACCCTGAAACCAAAAAGCAATACAACAAAGAATAATACAATCAACTCTACACATTATATTTCTACAACACATATAATAATAATATCTAGATATACTTAATCCAAGACACACAGTCTAGAGGTAAGTCACAACCACCACATACTAATCACTAGGGATTCAACTCGAAGATTCCACAAAGCACTCATTTGGAAGAACACACTCCTAAGTTTGATAGAAATCACGATGTTCATCCAAGAAGTACTATTTGTTAAGAACTATCATTAGAGAGATGGACTAATAGATCTGAAGAGAGATATTTGATACAATAGATGAGGAACACATCCAGGGATATGGGGTAATACAAACAACTCAATCTAGATTATCTTGTTAAGTAAAGGATAGACGCCTGATAAAGTTAGCCACATCAATACCAAAGAATCTACCTAGGGCACAAAGAAGGAATAGAGAATCAACTACAAGCCTCTTAGGGGATTCCAAAAACTCTATCTAGGAATTCTTACTGAAGGGATCCTACTCTTATGAGTAAGAAATGATACTCACCAACCTTCAGTGAAACAATAATGAGAACGAACCTTTATGAAACCTATCCAAGATATGGTGGAAAAGTGGCCCAAGACTTTTGAAAAGGGGGTACATGGAATGTAGTTGGGTCACAAGCCATGTCCCTTCACCCTAGGTACTACTCGTGTACAAAAACTATTTCTTTAGAACTTGTCATATATAAAAGGAGGCACATGATGTCTAGAAGGAGTCACACATTGTTTCCTACCATCTAGGGTCCTTCTGTGTACTCTGTATGTGTACCATTACACAAAGTTAGCGCATGTAACCTTTCCCATATACCAGTACATGGGGTATCCCATGTATCTAGTTCATGCCATGCTGTGTGGTGGGGTACACACCATGTAGGAAACCTGCATACTCCACCCCATGCCCGTGTACTTCCCAGAGTACTTGTCGAGTGGTTTAACGATGAACACATGTCGTGTAATCAAGAATACACACCACGTGTTATGGAATTTATAGAAAGTCATATTCTTCCTCCATGTTCCTCGACCGATTTACCGGGTTCCACTCCCGTTCTTTTATTTCCTAGAAACTCCAGATCGAGGTTTGTTTCACCCCTAACACCGAATCGATGTGTTTTAGGCCTTTAATCGTCTCAAAAAACCGATTTAATCAAATATGATGCAAACAAAAAGAAGAATAATTTCTCCCAAATCGATTAAATTTATCCATCACCATCACTATCGCACCTCTATTGGGTCTTCCTAATGTTGGATCTCTAATTTTGGATCGTTGTGCTTGGAAACGAAGGCCTAATAATAGATCATTCAAATTTGGGAGAAGAAAGAAGAACACACGTAGAAAACATGGGAGATGGATGAATAAATAAAAAATCCATGGAACAAACCTCGATCCTTGTTTATTCCATCCTCAATCCATTCCTATAAGAATGATAAAAAAAATCAAAAATGTTCTCCATAACCAAAACCTTTAAATCTCTAAAAGTAGAACCCATCCCGTAAAGTACAATCAAACCGTGGATCAACCTATTTGTTGATTGGTCCGTGTTCATCATTGAATTAAATAATAATAAATAAATACAAAAATAATGAATCATACCTAAAATTTGGGTCACTTTCTATTTAATATTGATTTCTATTAGAGAGATCCGTCAATAATGGCATTCTTCGATCTTCGATCCACAGTTCCGTCATCGCCTGCCAAGAGAATTCTCCAAGGTTTTCTTTATAGAGCTTCAAGAGGAGTATAAGGTTATGAGCTTAACCCTGGATCCATACCTAAAGTTTTTTTTAAAATAAAACCATCTCTGTGTGGCTATGTCAATTAAATTGTAAAAAAATATTTCAATTTATTTAATTCATTAAAAATGAACGTGAAACCTTTTCACAGACAACCTGCGCTGGCCAATGTTAGGTCGCTTCTAGGGTAAAGCCACTATTTTGAATGTAATGGTACCCTCATATTTCTTATTTGGGAACCTAGTTAGAAGTTATTAAATTCTTTTTTGGAAAAATACACATGATTTCTATTTAATATTTTAATATATTTCAAACATTTATTCCAGGAACACCGACCCTCAAAATTGCACATCGTCTCAATGACTGGTCTTAAATTTAATCCATATAATATTTAAAAATAATACACGAAAAATTAGGGAAATTAAAATATTTCTACCATTACAAATATAATGTTATATAATGGTTCATTTTGGGTCTTTTTGAAATATGAAAAATGTGGGAGCACTCAATTCTTCTAAAAAATACCAAGTGTGTCCTTTCACCCACATATAAAAGTTCATCCCCTATCCTATCTTATTCACACCTTAAAACCTCTTGGGTTAGGAACAAACCTAACAAAATCAATTATAAAATTCCATAATATGTTCTTAGATGCCCTATTCTTGGCATAAAGCAATCCTAAGAAGGACTTTAGTGGCAACCTAAGTAGGATACCCGAAGAAGAGTTAACGTTCTTCAAAGAGCGTTTCTATTTTATTTCATTCACCAACTCCTTTAATTCTATATAAACCATAATTATATAATAAACTCAGTATATTACATATACTGAGATGTTATTATTTTAATTTAATAACCTAAATATTTTCCCTCTTCCATCAAATGGGTTACGAAGTCATCATTCATGTGTATAACGGACTACCGCATCACAAACCGATGTCATTCGTTCTTTCATTACCACCTTTCATGGTTTGTTATGATGATGGATATAAGGAATACATATTATATTTATAAAATATTTATTCTCATTGATTCATTATATCATATACATCATTTTACTTCCGGTTTTTTAATAGATATGATAACATCGTTTGTGTTTATGGTGGACTACCACCTCACAAAGTGACGTGATTCGTTTTCTCACTAATGATTTACTTGGAAGGTAATAAAGATGAATTTAATGATTTTATGTGATATAAATGGAATAATTATGACATTTATGATATATTTATCATTCTTAAAAGGTAATATATCATTTTCATATTTTACATTAAAAATATGACAACATCATTCATGTACATGTGGACTACCGCCTTCCCGAAGTGATTTGACTCTCTTTTCATCCCCAAACCACATTAATGATATATATAAGTATATTTAAAGAAATAATATGGTATCTATTATATTATGATAATTATATAATAATAAAATATTACTTATCTTCTTTCCATAATGATCACTAAAAAATGGAAACGTTACCCATGCGTAGGTTGGGCCTACCGTCTCTATGATCTCAACACACATCATTTTTCATAACTATATTTCATTATTGGTTGTAAAATTATTATTTATTTGTAAATATGATAATTATTTCATGATTATTATTCTAGATATTTTTATATAATGACCAATTTGACCATAGTTAACCTACTAATGCAATTTTTGACACATAATCCAAATATGGTCAAAACATCTGACATAAACCCAATTGTTTAAGTAATAATATATAAAATGGTAATAATTTAAATAAAATAAATATTAAACTTGAAAAATTTTCTTAAGAAATTAAATAATTAGCATAATTTTATTGTTCAGGAAGAAAAAGAACAAGCATGATGAATCAAACTCAAGGTAAGGGATTTTGCACTTCTAAAAAATCCATATATACCAATAGAGCTATACCCAAAATTTTAAAAAAACATGGGTATAGGATTTATGTCTATGTATATAAAATTGGTTTTTAAAAAACCGTTGGTATATGGTTTTATATACCAACGGTTTTTATAAAGCTTTGGTATAGTTGTCTCGCTATTTCCAGGCCGCTCAGGCTCCTCCTCCCTTGCTCCTCATTCAAACCCTAAACCTCTCAAAGCCCCAAACCCATGTGTCCATGATTCCATAATAAACTTAGTTGATTTTGGAATACTCCCTACCTAGATCAACTGGATTTGGTGTCCCCTTTCTCTCCTCAGTTGATTTCAGCCTCCCCCTACACTCCTCTCACGAAGTTGGTCCCCCATGCGACATTACACCCATCCAATTACTTGTTTTTTTATAATTTTTTTGGTTGGGATCATTGTGATGTAAGATTTTATTCCTTTCCCTCCTTACTACTACTATGTTTTGTTAGTTTCATGCCAATAAATGGGTTTTCCATGAATTTTGTTGATTTTGGGTGATTTTATTAGGTTAAGTGTTTGTATAATTTTTGGTTTTTGGTATACAGAACCCATATGATTATTTTATGGCTATGGATATGTGTTATTTGATTTATAGACACTATAATATGAGGGTATATTCTCTCTTATTTTCTTTATAATTATGATATGAATGATATCTCTTGGTGTCATTTAAATTGAAATTATAAAAGTTATCATTATTAATAAGAATCTCAAAGGTTGTTTGTCAAGTCTTGAATGTTATTAAAGTCTTATAAATAGTATAGAAATTTTAATAGTTTAAAAGACACAAATAGGACAATATATATTGTTCTAAAAGGTTTATTTGGAAGTGGTGTGATTATTCAAGCATCATTGGTCTACTTTATAGGCTAGTATAATAATTACATTAATTTTCTTGTTCTTAAAATTTAAATAACAGTTTATATAGTTTTAATATAATAAAATGAGTAAGGAAATAGTTATATTTTAAAATGAATATAGTATAATAAAAGATTTTTAAATATGATAATTTGTTTTAAAGAAAAAGGTTGGGTTTGTTGATTATTTTTTTATATACATGTGTTTTCAATAAAGTTTATAATTTATCTAAATATATTCTTTGAAATGATTTATAAATTGGTTTGAGGTGTTTTAAAATTAATAATCATGTTTTAATTAATGAAATATAGTTTTATATGGACATTATTATTTGAATTAATTTTAAACATCACATGTATTTTTTGGAAAATGTGAATTTTGAGGTAAGTTTTGGTTTATAAGTGTTATTTTATAAGAAAAGAGGATTTTGATTAAATATTATAAAAAAAAATTTTATTTTTTTTAAATATAAGGAGGAGTTTATTTTGAATAAATTTATTAATTTTAGTATATAATTTTTGAAAAAATAAGAGTTATTTTAAGAATGTGACTTATTTTTAGTTTGTTTTATGAATGGAAATATAAATATCCATGGAATTTAGAACCACCTTTTAAAAACTTTATCCATTGTAATTTAATATTGAGGGATGGATTTGGATATTTAAACTCCTTTACCTTTGGATGGGAGTAAATTTTAATGTGAGTGGATTGATTCATTCCTTTAACTCCATCTCATCACTTCCTCATCTATTAGAAATTGCAACTTTTCCACACATGGGTAAACTGGTTAAAAGCTTCTTGGCTATTGTAAAATTTGATTCTAAAATTTAAAATTTTGTTATTATGCATCAATATTCCCTCATTTTGGGGTTTGTAAATAATCATCCATTCATCAAGAATTTTTTCAAATACATTAAAGGAAACGTGGGCTTAAGAATTGGAATTTGGTGGGTTTTCTCATAGGGGTGTGTAGGATTAACGAAATCTACTATAAACAACTAATCCAAATCAACTTAAACTAGAGAAATTAAATTTAAATTAGTTAATTGGTTTAAGTTAGTTGATGGATTTTTTGTAATTTTGTTTTTTGTTTGGTTGGGTTTTGGTAAAATTAACCATTCTAAACAAAAACTAAAAAACTAAATAAAGTATATTAATGATTATTAAATGTTCAAGTGGTGATTATTTTTCTATGATAAAAGTTGAATATAACATAATTAATTATTTATTTTTTATCATAATAAAACATAATGAAAATATGCAATGTTTAAGTTAATATAATTTATCAAACCTCATTACATTTTCCTTCCAAATTATTAAACCCCTTTAAATATTTTAAATATTGTTGGATTGGTTATATATTAAACAATTTCATTTATTTTAAAATTTAATTGATAATTTTTTAAAAGATATTATCTATCTATTGTTTATTTTTCCATGATATTTTCTTTATCTTTGAACGATTTCTTATGAAAATTTTCATTTATCCTTTTTTATGAATTAATCTTACATCATGTAAATTTTTTTCATGTTTACTCAACCATTATAAGCTAGCTGTAATAATTATAAAACAATTAGTTCAATTTATGTTTGTTCAAGATAAATAATCGAATGATTTGGGTTTTCACTTAAGGGATTTGTTTTTCAACTGTTCGATTGAAATCTAATTCTTTAACTCATTTAAACCAATCATGCCCACCCCTTTTTTTCTTGGGTGTCATGTAGTTTTTATCCAATGCTTAGATAAGGGGCTTTGAAGTTATTATGATCCTTAATCTATAGATTTTAAATATGTAATTCTTAATTATTACATCTTAGTTTCAACAAACTATAGCCTTGACGTGTCTTAGGTTAAAGAAAAAACTCTGAAATCCAATAGAAAACATGATATTGAGCCTATAAATTTATCTATTTTTGATATAATGTCTTTTAATATGGTTATAATTTCCCTATCTGAATTGGAAATTGAGACCAGCCTAGAGGGGGATATTGAAACCCTAATCACGAAATGAATTATGTCTCATATTTCTCACAATTTGATATTGGGGAAACAACTGGAACACTTGAATATATCTAATACTAATAAAAATGTCCCTCAAATGATCATCCCCTCTTATAGAATAAATTCATGCATGCCTACTTTATCTTCTATAAAGGTTGTAGTGCCACCTAGTTTAGTTTTTTAAAGTGAGTCTCACACATTCAATATTCAATATTTATAGACTTGTCCAATGCAGGTCATCATAAGAAATCTACGTATGTAATTCCCTAACCTAGTTTACTCTACAGTAACCAGATTAGAGTGTCATAAGACCTTAGGTGAACCTCTTGGTTATTTTTATGATATTATGTGGATAATTATATTTTGATTAAGATATTGGGTTAATTTATTCCATGTTTTTTGGTGTTTATTGGTGTATTTTCTTCATTTCTAGTGATTTAAGAGTTTATTGTCTCTTATATTACAATTGTTATAACCTCATTTCTAGTCTCCAACCCATAACCAATTAGTGGCAATATTTAGGGGGAACACCCAAATTCACTATTTAATTAGAATGATTTCTATTAGTGTTAGGTTATTATAGTGTTTATCTGATATGGAATATACATTATAATCATTATCACACATAGACATCCACTTGGATTTGTAATTTGTAGTAATCACTTATAGAATATTTTATTTCTCTTATTAATTGTTTTTCTGGATACTTGTATTCTTTGATGAATTTGATATTAAATTGGTTGTACTTAATTTTTTAATTATGATTTACATTGATGATTGAAACATAATTTTTTCCTGGTTATAGAATGAATAGAAGTTGGATGTATCATACCGATCAGATTTCAATTTATTTTCAAAAGAATTTGGAATTTTTTTAGGTTTTGCATTTAATAATGCTTCATATGGAGGTTGTATACTATTTCCATGCTATAATTGTGTTGAAATACCATGATTAAGACGAGAATAAGTTATCCACCATATAAAAAAACCTATATTTCAAATAAACTATTATGTTTAGAATCAACATGGAGAGATGTGACAATATTTTACTGTTCATTAACGATATGAAAAAGTGGTATGAAGAATTTTATATTTGATTGTTTTCCATTTTTTCCACATAATGAGATAGATAGTATGCTAGTTCAAGAAGTTAATGATTTCAATACAAATGAAGAAAAGACTAAAGATGATGATGTTGGGAGAGTGAAAAATTTAATGGCTGACACCAAAAGTCTTATATATTAGGAATGTACTAAAATGAAAATGTTGGTATTTTTAATGAAGTCATATCATGGAAAATCCATGTATGAAATTTCTAATACTTCAATTGATTGTATTATTAAATTCTTGAAGGAATTTCTTCCTATTGGTGTAGATATTCCCTCAAATCATTATAATACATGGAAAAAACCAACCATAATTACTGTAAAGAATGCGGTATATCTTTATGAAAGGAAAATGTAGATGTAACACTATCTCGTGTTCCATAGAATGTCATATGGTACTTTTCATTGATTCGTAGACTTCAAAATCTATTAGAGTATGCAGAAATCTCATCCAATATGCGATGAATTAATATTGAGAGAATTAAAGGTAATAATGAGTTAGTTCATCCTACAGATGGATTTTCATTGTGGAAATTTGATTCAAAATACCCTGATTTTGTAGGTGAGGTGCGTAATGTCAGGTTGGGTTTATCCTGTAATGATTTTAACCCATTTGGTCATATACTTACTGCTCAAAGCACGTGGCTGGTTTTTATTCATGTTTATAATCTTCCTCTATGGATGTATATGAAAAAACCTTTAACTTTTTTTTTGAGTATAATGATATCTAGAATTTTTTACCTTGGAAATGATATAGAAATATATTTATAGCCTCTAATAAGAGGGTTGAATTAACTTTGGGATATGGGTTTGTAGACATTCGAAGCCTCTTCAAAAAATATATTTCAGATTCATGCTACCCTTTTGTTGACTATAAATGATTTCTATGCTTATGAAATGATGTATGGTTGGATCATGAATGAGAAAAAGTCATGTATTGTATATATGAAGAATATATGATTGAGAAGGATTAAATATCTTCGTAGTTTTAGTTTCAAGGGGGCATCGATGATTCTTTCCCGTGGATCATCAATACAAGAAGGATCGTCGGAGATATGATAATACTATTGAAACTAAACAACCACCTCAACATATGTCAGGTAGTGATGTGATTAATGAATTAAAATATTTCAATTTTTCATTAGGGAAAGGTCATATAAAATCTAAAAAGAAGAATAATATTGAAACTAAATCCACTTAAAATTAGAAAAAGAGAAGTATCTTTTTTGAGTTTACATATCGGTATACCAATTTTTTATGTCATTGTTTATATGTAATGAAAATTGAAAAAAATATATGTGAAATGTTTCTTGAAATTCTTATAAATATTAATAGGAACACCAAATATGACTTCTAATCTCATTGGGACTTGTTGGATTGGGGTATTCAACCATAACGTCATCCTATGTGTATTGGTGAAAACAAATGAAATGTTCCTTATTATCCTTATGTGATAACACCTTCATAGAAAGATTAATTTATAGTATTATTAGATAATAACAAGTTTCCTGATGTCTATTCTATAAAAATATCTAAACGAGTCAATAAAAGGGATATGAAACTAAAATATCTAAAAACTCATGATTATCGCATCCTTCTTCCTGAATTTATTACAATAGGAATTCAGAATTTTCTATCCAATAATTTAAGGGTGAAAATGATTTTCTTATTCCATTTTTTAGATACCTTTGTTCTCAAATGTTATCCAAGTCATTCTTGATAAAAATGCAGTAGGAGGTGACATTAATTTTGTGTAATATAGGAATTTTTGTCCTCCATCCTTTTTCACCTACATGCTTCATTTAACAGTTCATCTTCCAATTAAAACACTTCTTGGGGGACCATTTTATTTTTGGTGGATTTATCCTACTGAAAAATTATATTCACAATGACACCATATGTATGAAATAAGAAATATCCTGAAGGTTTGACTGTAAGAGGTTATCTGGCTGAAGAAATTTATGGATTTTTGTTCAATGTACTTGTATGATGTGAGTACAAGACGTAACCGACCAATGAGAAATGAATACGACCAGTGTGGGAAAATTGAGTACTAGTTTCCATATTTTTCCCAAACAGGAGGAATTTTTGGGTCTTATACATTGGCTACATTTATCCTTGAAGTGCAGGAGAGGGAACATCGCACAATCTTGTTTAACTATGGTTTGTTCGATGAATATATCAAGTTAGTAATTTGGATATTTAAATGTTATCCCACATTATTTCATTTTACGTATACCTTACACTTTTATTATCATTTTATATATGGAACACAAATAAATTATAATTAGAGTTCATCGATCTTTTCATTTGAGAAGGAGAGAGGCTTTGGATAGTCTAGAGTTTCATACATGGTTGAAATACAAGGTATGACAATTAAATTAATTAAATTAAAATATAGATTATCCATTTAATTATATTATTCATATATATTTTAGGTGTTGAGTATACCTATTGACTATGTTTTTCATGAATTAATATCATTAGATTTTGGTCTTAATTCTTTGGTTTGTGAATGAAAATATTTAATAATCAGTGGGTATAAATTTATTATAACTGATCAAGTGGTGAAAATGAGAACACAACATGATGAAATTATGTTAACTACAATAACAGATTGTTATTCTAGTATATTAGATAGTCGGCCTTGATATAAAGATGTGTATTATTATGTAATTTTTTAGAAAATATTTTTATTGGATTATTACTCTCAAGTTTGAGTCATTATGACGTAATGTAAATGGTTTGATTCAATGAGATGATAGGGTACATTTATTTATGATTGTGGATTTAGAGTTATTGACATGAGTTTATTCCTACATACCTATGAACCATACATTTTGGAATCAATGACTAAATAAGTGTTTTATATAAAAGATCATCTAAGAACTAATTATGGTGTCATTAATTCTGTAATTCGAAGACATATTTTTCATGATGCCGGTGATTAAATTTCCACCATTTATGCCCCCATTGTGTTGCCCAAAATATTTCATTTGATGAATCAAATTGTACCATTGTGAGAATTTATGTTGAACCTGATGCAGTGGTGTGTAATATATAGAAGCAACCATATATGTTCACTGTTCATTCTATTTACATTGAAATGAGTCACTCAGGTTAGTATTACTTTAATTAGTTTAATTTAGTTTCAGTTTAGAATGATATGTTTGTTTTAGTATTTCCTAGCATTGTTTCATTTAATTAGATTTATTTCAATTTATAAAACTTGGTTTAAAATGTGTTTAAAAAAAATATATAACTTGGTAATGTAATTTTAAAAACCGGGTTAATTAGTTCATTGTAATCATTGTACACTTAGTAATTAAAAGAAGTCAAATTGGTTCCTCTCATGAATTTTAGGAAAAATTCTAAATATTTCTAATTATCCTATATTCGTTAACAAAATTATGTACATTAGTTGCATGTTTAATTGTATCTCCTATATTACTGGTAGATGTTAGTTTTATGAATTATTTATAAAAACTATTTCTAAAAAAATTACATTTAATTATTATTCATATTATTCCAAATACTTCAGAAGTTCTAAGGAAGTGGCTATTTGATCCCGATCGACTGGGGTGAGAGTATGAGTTTCCTCTTTCACTTCCATCAGTGAGCATAATAATTGTAATGTTTTTATTCTGCATTACATATAATGTTATGTTAATTTTCTTTATCAATTTTTTAGGGAGATTTAGTTCCACCAGAGTTGACTCCTCATCCTACTAGCATGGGTCTGAGTGGGGATTCTCCTAGACCTAGACAGAGCACCCATGATACTACCCATATTCTACCATGTCTACACTACCTCCATTTCCTACCATCCAGTCAACATCTGATGAGTCTATTCCTTCATCTTCAAATATAGTACATGAAGGCCACCCATAAAATGCATTGGAATAGAAACTTCCTTCAAAGGTTGTTGATTTAAGACAACCCACAGATCCATCACAATCTATTGAGCATGCTAGAGAAGGTTTTTTTATTCTAAATATTTAAAATTACATCACTTTATTTTTGTCATGTTGTACCATGAGTTAATTCTTCTTCCTCCCTGATTTTCTTATATAATGGTATCTTCTTCTAGGTGACATGGGAATACTCTTATGTAGGAAGCCTGGAATCTCCAGACACAAATAATGGTGGATTACAATGCAGAAAATTAGATGGTAGGTAAAAATAAAAATCAATATAGAAGTTTCATGGGAACTTTGACCAAGTATCATGATATCATTTTAGTGGAACCGATGTCATGGAAACATCTCAGTAAAGAGATCAAGGAAAAATCATGGGAGTAGACATGGGAAATAAAATTTTATAAATTTATATCTATATTATTGTTGTATTTATATGAAATAACATGTTCATTGCAGAGTTGGTTCAAATTTCCTAATGGAGATGCTTCTGGTACTATAAGGTTAATGAATGCTGGGGAGTTATGGTCCACAAACAAGCATGAGTTGTATGTTGGTTGGAAGATTAGAGTTGGTTATAACTTAGAGGGTGTACCCACATTCCCCGACTATCCAAAAAGTCAATATCAAAAAATGATTTCACATTGGTAGAATAACGTGTTCAAGGTATTCCCTATATTTAATGATTTTCATATAAAATTAATTTTTTATTACTTGTATTGAATTTTTTTTAGGAATTTTTGCGAAAAGGGACAAAGAACAAATATTCAATGACATATCTACACACATTGGGGTAAACTATAATGCCTGAGCATAAGAAGTTCCTAGTACTTTAACTAGGTATTGTGATGTTATACATGATGTTCTAGTGAAAAAATTATTAAATAGACATATAATGTTTCATCACATTGGTAGATAAATTATTATCTACCTTTAGGTGAAGTCCAAGAAATGAAGTTATATATTGTTTTCAATTAATCTCATGATTTTCCTAGGATGGAAGTGAAATATTATAGTGATTGTTTTATAAATAATTGAAGTTCCCTTTGGTTGAAGTTGTGTTTATTTTCTATGAGTCTTGTTTTCATTTTAAATGTCATCATTAAAAATTGAACTTGTCAGTGATGGAAAAACATTATGTAAAATCCAATACCCCATCAAGTTGTATTGAGTGTCCTTGATGTAGGCTTAAGTGGTTTTGATGAAGTTCACTAATCTATCCTCGGTTCTCCAACATCATTTCAGTTCCATGGTCCTTATCAACTGAGGTATGATTTTTTTCTCCTTTTCCCACAAATTTTTTTTCTATAAATACAATTTAATTTCATAATTTTCCTCTATACTTGTCTCCCCTTTCTCTCTCCAAGTGGTGTTTAGATTATCACTCTCTCATGATTATTATCATATATTGGTCATCGATCATGTGGAAACTTTATTATTTGGTCACACCTACTTGTGAAGTTCAGTTGCTTAGGGTTTCCATAGATGGTGACTTTAATCCCATAAGCTAATTGAATCCTCTTGTGTGAGAGATTTTATGGGTTGGGGTGTCAATTATTTTGAATGTTAAAGGAATATACATCCATTTTAATTTTGAAAAAGTATATTTTAATTTGGATTTCTATTATATTTTTTTATCTAAGTATTTTTAAGTGTGATGCCTGGATGGTTTATTTCATGTTTGTGGATTCAAGGCTTCGCACTCAAACCAAAAAGTGGGTTTACTCTAAAAAACAAGATTTTAGGTAAGTCAAATTGGTTCTTTGAATCTAGGTAACATGAATTTGAATACACTTTATTCTACACTTCTTCCCCTTTCTATAAAACTCTTATTTTCCCTTGAATTTCATGATTCCTAATTTGATTGAAGTCACCATATTCCTTTAAAGGTGTGTTGATGATCTTTTCCCTAATTTGGATGTATTTTTATTGAAGGTAGATCATTCATAAATTTATTTCCATGAAATACTACTTGATAGAATTAGGATTTGTCCCTCAAATATAGATATAAATTTCCCCTCCAACCTTGGTCATATGGGATTGTAAATGTGTCATTCTTCCATGGATAAATTCCTAATATTTCCATGCATTTTTTTAAATTTTAAAGGGTTCGAAGCATTATGTGCAATTTTCTTTTATTTTAAAGGGTTCTAATACTTATATAATACATGAATTGTAGCACTCTTTTTAGTTTTTTCCATGTTCTCCACATTTAATGGATTACTCTTCCTTCCCTTGGGTCCTTGGAATCAATCCTTAAATTTGAAGTTTAGAAATATGTAAATGCCCATTATGGTTGGAAATGGATTCTTTGATCTGAGTCATTGATTTCATTGTGTTCTCATTTGAATTGATGGAAAACTTATTGAAAATGTGCTTTAGCTATGAGACTATCTTGTTTCCATAGAATCATCCAATATTTGTGTTTGAGATTGTTTTCCCATTGATAAAACATGAAAATTAATTATTTTTTACTTTGTAATTAAATGATTAAATCTATAAAAATTTTCTAATAAAAGGGAAATTGCAACATATTTATTTTTAGGTGCATTTCAAAGTTTATCATAAAAATGGAGTATTTTTATGAATTTATTGATTATAATGAGTTTATACATTTAATTTTGATATAAATGAATCTTAAAATGTATTTTTATTGTTTTTTCAAGCTAATAAATCTCTTTTACAATTGAAAAAAATCACTATGAAAGTTTAAATTTTTGGGGAAGTGAATACATAAGAGTAAATTCTCATGCATTTTCCAAATTATAAAAAACTGTGACTAAAGCTGCTGCGTATGATTAAATTACAAATGGAGTTGTTATGGAAAAACATAATTTAAAATACAATACCTTCTAAAAAATAATTAAATTGAAGGGAGAAACAACCTCACTTTTCAATGATAACATGTATTTTAATGATGATAAATTGAAAATAAGGGTTTCTGATAAGGAAATGTATAAGGATTCCATTACTGAGGTATAATATGAATTAAAAATCTATACAAATTGACTATGAATGTTAGGATTTAAAAACTATAAGTGAAAGAAAAAAAGTAAAAGAAACTGATAATTCACTATAATAAAAAATAAGATGAATTATGAAGTTTACTATCCATAAGGAAGTGGAGGGTCTGATTTTTTTGGTGGTACCAGAATTTACTATCAATAAGTTATAGAGATATACAGAGTTTCCTATAGTCTAATTGACCATTACGCCTATAGGCCAATTGTCCATTATACATATAGGCCGATTTACCATTACACCTACAAGACAATTGGCCATTATGCCTATGGTCTTAATGAATAATTGGCCTCTAGGGCCAATGGCCAATTGGCCAATTTAACATTAGGCCTATAGGAAAATTTTCAATTTGGCCTATAGGCCAATCATTATTAGATTTTATATATTAATTTTTCCTGAATGTTTATCACATTAATTATGAATTTTTCATTTATTTAAAAGTTATTCCATTTTATTATTATTTATGATTGTAAAATGTTTACATTGTGAATATGTTTATACTAATGAATGTCATTTTAAGCAAGCTATACTGGGCATCGAAGGTCATAGACCTCGAGCTAAATTATTTTGCTCAAGTAGGAAGAAGAAATATAGAAGGGTAGTAAATTCACAAACATAATAAAATATTGTAAGTTTTTTATTTATGTTTAAAATATTTATACGAAATTTATAATTGAATATATTGTTTATATTTTCAAAAGATTTTCCTGGAGGCCCTTGATGATAAAGAAGATGAAAAATTTGTGATGAACGATCATTTGAGTTAAGTATTAGGTGATGGTAACAAATTTAGAGTATGATGTTGACTAGGAAAAAACATCACCCCCTCTAGGTATTGGTCCCCCTTAGGATCCTCTCAAGGCTCTCATACCCCCAAGATGTAAATATCTTGTGTAGAAGCATCCAAAGAAAAAAATATCTTTAGAGGAGCTTGAAATAAGTAAAAAGGATCATGAAAGAATTAACATGATCACCAAACAATTACATAAATATATTTTGATTATAAGTCAATCACTTCCATAAGACGCTGCTACTACTATTGATTCATATATGGAATCGATGTGTTATTTAAATGATTCATCGATTGATGCCTATGAGGGTCCTGGTGGTAATAGAGCTGAAGATGATGATGATGATGATGTTGCTGATCTCGATGATGCTGTTGGTGAGGATGTTGCTGATGATGATGATGTTGTTGGTGAGGATGTTGTTGCTATAGGTGATGATGATGATATTGACGATGGGGGAGATATTGATCCCCTCAATCTTTGAGTTAGAATGGAAGAAGAATTGTGAAGTTCTGTACTGACTTAAATAGATTTGGTGTATGGATTTTTATGTTTTTTTTATTTTATTTGATTTGAAAACTATTAAATGTTTTTGGTTATATGGTAAATGTAGAAAATTAGTACTTTAATGAATATATATTTTCTATTTTATATGATTTGTAGGTTAAGGAGGAGCAGGTAGAAGAAGCTATGGTGGTGCTGTAAAATGTAGGTAGGAACCTATAACCATGGTTCTAGGAACTGTGGGTATAGGTTTACCTATGGTAGAAGCTATACCAATACTTCTATAAACCGTTGGTATAACTATATACATGCGGTTCTATTAAAAATGTGGGTAAGCCAAAATTCATGTGACCTATACCCATGGTTTGTTTGGGAATCATGGTTATAAGTCTATACTGACACCTTAATAGGATACAATTCCCAAAAATGTGGGTATAACCTATACCCAGGTTTTTGGGGGATATACCCAATGGTTCAAAACCGTGAGTATTGGTGCCTTTTCTGGCGGTGTTTATCTCACTTTTTTTTGCGTGCGACACATGCCATGTTCACCTCATGCTTCTTTTATATGGTGTATATGATGAACATGAATGTTTTTTATAATGATTATAATTAATATTATTGGAATTTATATATCCATTATAGTATATTTATTTCATGGTGTTTATGGTTCAAAAGTTACCAAATCGTTAAGGTATTTTGGTCTCGATTTTCCTTCTCTGAGACAAATGGTTATGATATACATATATCTTCTTAAAGGGGGTGCATATACAATCCATTTAAAATGAAATATCAAGAATTTATTTATCCTCATGCAATTTGACATTTTATTTAATGGTATTCCTTCTCTATGGATTACATTTCTACGTTACCAAAGTGGTAACGATTTTATGTTCTAATCTCTTATTTTATCAAGATTGTTTATGATCATGTTTTCTGATGATAGAATCTTATAATTCATCTCCAAATAAAATCATGAATTTTATTATCATTTATTTATTTTTGGATAAAACATATTTTCCCTTAATTTTCCACTCTTTATGTTCTCAAGACTTCAAAATAATGTTTTTATGAAAAATCATCTTTATTACTCTCTCTCGTTGGAAACTCTTTTTCTTCCAAAAGCCATTTAATCTAAAAATGTTTTCAAAAACTGTTTTAAAATTATTCAAATGATTTATCAATGAAATTTTTACCCATGTTTAATGTTAAAAAAATATTTTTAAATTATTATTCATGTCATTTTACAAATAATACCTGTTTGGATTTTACCAAAAAATTAGAAAGGAATTTTCTTATCATTTTTTGAATAAGGTGCTTTTCTAAACATTTTTCAGTGAAAAAGGAATATTTTTCAAAATTCTACAAAATGTATGAAATTACCCTCCATCATGATCAAAATTTATTTGAATCTTCTTTACAATTTTATAAGGGTATTTTTTAATAAAATATTTTTCTTAATGTCTAAAAATTCTTAGTTTTAAAAGTGATTTTCAAAGAAAATGATTTTCAAAATGTTTTATGTTTTAAAAAATATTTTTTTTAAATAGGAAAATATATATTCCTAAAGAAATGTTTTCAATGTTTTCAATTTTTTTTCCATATTTTTATAAGGTTGTTTTCAAAGTAAAGTATTTTGACAATACTTTATGAATTGTTATATTTTTAATAGTGATTTCAAAATGAAAAGTTTATTTTCTTTAGAAATTTTTTTAATGATACTTTAATAGTATTTCTATTCATCAAATTTAATATCCATTTTTTTAACTTATGATCCATTGGGTATATTTTTTAATTATACCATCCTTATTCTTTCTTCTGATGAATTAAGATTGTTTCAAACAGAATGTTATGGAATGCGTTTCTTTTCCACGGGTTGATCATTTTTCAAAGAGATTATTATGAAAACCATTTATTTTATATGAGTTATCAAGTTATAAAAGGAATAATGATTATTCCTTTTAGTTTTAAAATAATTCACAAGATCTATGTACTTTATTTGTGGTTCTTGGACATCATATATGATGGGTGTACCCAGATAGCACTGGGTGAACCCATTATAGCTTATAAAATGGTTGCACCTAGATAGTGTTGGGTGATCCCATTATAGATTATATGATGGGTGTTCCATGATAGTTCTATAATGAATTGGGTAATGATTATGTTCTCTATATAATTATATTAAAAGTCGACCATTTGGTTATTCCAATTTTAAGGGTTTGTATGTGTTATATGAAGATGATGTCTGAAGATAATAACACGTTTTCTTATTCTTTCTATGGGTTTATTATATATCTTTTGATAAAACTTTATATCACATGGTTCATTATTATTGATTCTTATGAATATTTACTTTGTAAAATATTTATTCCATTTTTTCATGTTTGATGATCTAGGTATTAATGGGTATGAACATTATTATGTTATACTCATGAACTTTGATTATTTAATCATTACCTTATTCTCTTATTATGCTCATTGATGAAATTTATTAGTTAATGTTTACGTTTTCTGTTACTGATCATTTGAGTTTACCATTATTATGTTTCATTTTCCCTAGATTATAAACAATGAGTTTGAATGAATTATTTCTAAAAGGGATTTCATATTGAAGATGAGGATATCTTAATGTGAAAAAATATGGTTTTAGTGGGAGAAGTTCTCATTTAAATTCATGGGAATTGTTTATGTAATGATTTTTCCTAATTTCATAAAACTATAAAACTAAAAGGTACTTTAGAATATAAGTGATTAAAGTTTTCATTTTGATATTTTAAGGTATGGATGGAAAAAATTGGGTAACATTTATTGGTATCAAATATTTTAATGTAAAGTTTATAAATTTAAAACCTAATCTAGGATTATGGGTTCTGGGCTGTTATAGTTTGCACCAAAGGGAATGTTTAGATAACTCTGGAGATTAGGATATTTTCATTTTAGGTTATCATAAGAGTTATGGATACCATCATAGGTATATATTATTAAGTTTCATCATAATTTCAAAGTCATATAAACCCCATTGGAGGGTTTTAAATAGTAAATTTCTTGAGGTTATTAATGAAATTTTGGGAGACATAGTTTGGAGTATTTGTGACCCCTAGGATCATCATGAAGTGTTATTTAGGGAGGAATTTTTTTTTCATGTTTAAAGAAAATAAGGAAAACTAAAAGGCTGGGTGAAAACTCGTCGCATACAGAAAGGTTTTAGGGCTTGAAGCCACATTGGAAGGGTGATAATGGTGTAGTGCCTACCACTAGCCTATAAAATGTCCTGGTTAGTAGGATTTTTTATAGGTAAATATTAAGTTTATTTTAGAAAACATATGAGATTTTATATGAGGAATACCAGTTTGTTTATCTTGGAAGAATATATGATCAAATAATTTTATTCTTTGGGTTTTGAACATAGTAAATAAATGTTTGAAGAATTTTAAGATAGTTATTTGTGGAATGATTTGGTTTGAACTTTGGGTGTAACTGTTGAAATTTGAAGATTAATGTATGAAGGTTTATTAAAATTTGGAATTATTTTACTATATTAAAACTATTTTGGTATTGGTTAATTTCTTAAGATAGGTGGAATATCTTATAATGATTTTGGGGATTATGTAGTCCTTTAAAACCTTATTTTAGTGCTTTAGGCATGAAAAATTCATCATGAATACACATTGTTTAGTGAAAAAGATGATATTGTAGTGGAAATTGATTAAAGGATGAAATTATAGTCATCAAGTAATTATATTTACATATTATATGGTAAGAGAATTCATCAACTCTAGGAAAAGGATCTTGGAACAAAAATGTTATCCTAGTACCTTCATTTCTGATAAATTGATGGCCTTTTCGATCATCACATATTTATGGTTTCGAGGCCTTTATATTTCCCTTAATTATTAAATTTATTATGATTAATAATCTATAACACTCTATATAATTATTTACTCTTTTACTCCATGTTCATATCTTTACATTCCACCAATGTTAACCTACTTAGAAACCTAGTTACATGTTAATCTAGATGACCCTCATACTTACCGTTCATTTTTATTTAGAATATGTTTTATTAATTTTTTTTTTATGATTTGGGTTTATAAAAAAAATTAATTTTAAATATCCAACCTTTTATTACCGATATAAAGTTCAAATTGCAAGGAAAAAATTTATTAAAGGGGGTAGGAAGCAACACTGTGGGATTTTTTTTCAAAGAAGAAAATCATGTATGATAGTGTAAAAGTCACCAATGAACCAATGTCAAAGTGGTAGAAGTTCCTAAATGGAATCCAAGAGAGCCAGAATCAAATCCGGTTGGAGGAATATTTCTGGGTTCCAGTAGCAGTACTACAACAAGCATTCTAGAAGATACTATAGCAGGTACTGTGGTAGGTACTAATCAGTAATGTTGTAGTTGAAACTATTCATCTGATTCATCCATCGGGAAACTAGTTTTGTACTTGAGTCCTTCAAGGATATTGTCCCACCTAGGACTTCAGGTAAATAAGTGTTTTGGGCCACCTTAAGGCCTTTAGGCCATCTCAAAGCCTTCAGGTCACCTCACGGCCTTCAAGCCTCGCGATGTATAGAAGCAACCCGACAGACTCTATAAGGAACAAGATCTATATGAGGATTCAGAGAAGACACATTCACTAGAGTATAGATAAAAGGATTTGAATGAATAAGAGGGTATTAAAATTTCCACTGGTACTAGGATTGTGCATCTCTGCATATGACATATAGCCGAATAACCATGGGAAGTTAGAGAGCTGACATCACGATGTAGACGATGGGGAGGGGCAGTTCCAAGTAGTCATAGTATGGTATGAATTCCTATAAGACAATAGGGTCATGTAATGTCATGAATCTTATAGACCATGTATAAGTCCCCCCTCAACCCTTAAAAACGGGGATTATAAAAAATGAATAAAAATATAAGGCCTTCGGGCTATACAGGTTATAATGTAAAAGAAATGAAATACGGAACTTATATGAGAATGTGACTCCCTAATACATTATAATATACTTATTTTTAAATAAATTTAATCTCATTGATAGATTTCGGTATATGTAACCCTGATATTTTTATGTTTGACAGCGTCTTCAACACGCAACACCGAGCTTAATCGACCTACAATATATATAACTATTATAACCTAGCCATTAAATTGGATGGTATGAATAGTATTAACTGATTTATGATATATATATATATAAATTTCCTATTCCATATAAATTATTGATAATTTTTTAGTAAATAATAAATAAATTTTTAGTGAAGTGATTTTATTTAAAAAAAATGTTTTCTTCAAAAATGATTTTTTTATCACTTTTCATTAAAAAATATTATAATAATTTTTTGGAAGTTTTATAAAATTTATTTGGTAAAATTAAATTCATTTTTGTAATTATAATAACAAAATTTATATTGAGTTATTTTTTTAATTTTCCTGAAAATAATGATTTTTTAGTGAATAATGAAAAATACATTTTTTGTAAAACTATCTTTTATTTCCAATAAATTAAGTAATTTAAATGATCAATTATGTTTTAAATTAAAATAATAATTATTTATTTATATTTAAACCACTTAATGTTTTTTAATCAACTTTATATTAGATTTTAATATAAGTTTTTTTTGGGACTAAAAATGTGTTTTTCCTTAAAACTGTTCTAAAGTGCATAATGTTTCTCAATTTTAATTTATTAAAATAATACCTAATGAGTAATGTTTAAAAATAAATTTATATATTATATATCAATTAATTTTATTTATATTCATACAATTATTATTATAAGACATATATTTAATATAAAATCATCTTGTTCTTGGAAAATACACTTCTCGAAAACTCATTTTTCATCACGTCTACATGTTTTGTTTTAAATTTAATTTTTTAAACTTTTATAAAATTTATTTGAAAAAATAAACTTCATTTTTTAATGATCATTTAAAAATCATATTTGGGTTAATTTTTGATACTTTTTAGAAAATATTTAATTTTTGATGAATAATAAAAATAATAAAGTTTAATTGAAAATTTCCTTTTTATTTAAATTATTTATAAAGTTAAATTATATTTTTAATTGTATTTAATGAAATATTAGTTTAATTATATATCTATTAATCCAATTTATCTCATTAGAATCAATTTTATTTCTAAATTGATTATAAAAACTTTGTAAACTTTTGAAAATTTTCTCTTTGAAAACCTTCTTTCTCATCCCGTTTATGGAATGAATTTTAAATTAAAATTTTACACTTATGTGAATTGAATTTAAAAAAAACATCCCATATTTAAATTAAGTATAATTTATATTATCTAATAATGTGAACTTAATTTTTGACCAAAATAAATAGTGAATGCAGTAAAAATTAATTACCGCAGTTAAGGTAAAAATGTGTTTACTGGGGGGGGGGGGGTTAAACTAAAATGATAATGGTAAAAATGAAATCTAAAATTGTATAAAAAATATTGTATGGAAACATTTAGAACATTAACCATATAATGTTTGATAATGGTATATTTTGGACCCTTATGACATATGGAAAATGCGGGAGTACTCAATTATTTTCAAAAATACCTAGTGTGTCCTTTCCCCCACATATAAAAGGCCACCCCTATCCTCTATTCTTCACAACTTAAAACCTATTGGTTTCATCCAATACCTAACAAAATCACTTCCAAAATTACATCCTATCTTCCTATAATACTTATTTTGGTTAGAAATCCAACACTAAAATTCCTTTGGTGGAAACCTAGAGAGGATACTTGAAAAAGAGGTAATGTTCTTCAACATGCGTTTTTATTTTATTTATTTCTCCACATCCTTCAATTATACTTAAAAAATGATTATATAATAACCTTAATATATTAAATGTAATTATATTTTATTATTTTAATTTCACGACCTAAATATTTTCTCTCTTTCATCTAATGGATTAGAAAATAATCGTTCGAGTGTATGGAGGACTACTGCCTCGCGAACCTATGTCATTCGTTCTTCCATTACCACCTTTCATAGTTGATTATGATGATTAATATAAAGTTTATATATGATATTTATGATATATTTATACCTATATAGTCATTATATCATATAAATATTTTTACCTTCCAATCGATAGGGGATACAATAACATCATTCATATGCATGACAGACTATCGCCTCATGAAGCTATGGGAATCATTTTCTCACTAATGCTTTACATATAAGACAATAAGGATAAAGTTAATTATTATAAGTGATATAAATGAAATAATTATTATATTGATGAAATATTTATCATTATTAAAATATAATATATCATTTTAATTTTTTACTGTAAAAAGATGATAACATCATTCATGTATGTGTGGACTACCGCCTTCACGAAATGATGTGACACTCTGTTAATCACAAAAAACACATGTATGATATATATAAGTATATTTAAATAAATTATATGGTATATATGATATTATTATAATTATTTAAAGTTAAAATAATACTTACATACTTTCCATAATGATCATTTAAAAATAGAAATTTTACTCATGTGTATGTATGACCTACTTTCTCTATGATCATAATATACTTAAATTTTCATAACCATATTTCATGATTTGGTTTAAAGGTATAATTTATTTATAAACATGATAATTATTTCGTGATTATTATTATGGATATTTTTATATAATGACCTCTTTTACTATAGTTAACCTACCAAAGTCATTTTTGACACATAAGCCAAATATGGTCAAAACATTTGATGTAAACCCAATTGATTAAGTAATAATGTATAACATGGTAATAAGTAAAATAAAAGGAATATTAAATTTTAAAAATTTTATTAAGAAATTAAATAATTAACATAAGTTTATCATTTAGGAAGATAAATAACAAGCATGATAAATTGAACTCGAGGTAAAGGATTTCCATCTCACTTTTTTTTATGTGAGACACATGCCATGTTCACCACATGTTTCATTTATATGGTGTAAATAATACCCATGAATATATTTTATGATTATTTTAATTAAAATTATTGGTCTTTATATAACCATTTTAGGATCTCTCGCTACTAGAAAATGGACATATACCCATGGTTTTTTCCAAAAAATGTGGGTATAGGCACCCTTATACCTACATATCTCCCCAAACCGTGGGTATATAGGTATTATGTGGGATCATACACCCATGGTTTTAGAAAACCATAAGTATAAGTTGTTTTTCAAGACCTATGCCCATGGTTTTACCTAAACCATAGGTATAGGGATGTTTTTTGAGACCTATACCCATGGTTTTTGTAAAACTGTGGGTATAAGGTTATTTTTTGAGGACCTATACCCATGGTTTTCCAAAACCGTGGGTATAGATTTCCCGTGTTATGGATGGATTTTTTTTCATGGGACAATTTTTTTTTCACGGGAACACCTATTCCCATAGTTTTCTATCTATCACCACAATTGATATAAATATATATAATTAAATATATATTTATATACCAATATATGAAATAGGGTAATGGTTAGGTGCCAGAAGAGTAAAGGGGAAGTCCAGGGATTGAATCCCTTGGCCACGTTTTTTGTCAAAGATATACCCATGATTTTACAAACTGTGGGTATAGGTTAATGAAATAGTAAAGTGGACCTATACCCACGATTTCTAAAACTATGGGTATAGCTCGGGGCTATACCAACACCTCAGTTGCCCACAGTTCCTTGAAACCGTGGGTACAACCTATACTCCTGGTTTCAAGGGCTATAACCATGGTTTCAAACTAGTGGTATAGGGAAATTTTTCCATAGTGTCACTTTCATGGGGTTTACAGTTCAAAAGATACTAATTTGGTTAGTGATGTTTATCTCACATTGCCTTTTTTGAGACATATGATTATGATATACACCTATCATATTATATAAGGTGTATATAAAACAACTTTTAAATGTAATATCATGAATTTATTTATCCTCAAGATATTTAAATTTTCATTTAATGTGATTCCTTCATGGGGTTACATTTCAATGTTACCATGGTGGTAAGGCTTTTATGCTACAATCTATTCGTTTACCAGGATTGTTTATGACCTTGTTTTATGATGATATAATCTTATAATATAACCCCCAATAAACTCATGAATTTTATTCTACTATAGGTATTTCTATAGAATACATATTTTTCTTTTTTTTACACTCTTTATATACTCTAGAGTTCAAAAGAATATTTTTATAAAAAAAATCATTATTTATCTCTCTGGTCAGAAACCCTTTTTATTCCAAAAAACATTTTTTTTCTAAAAATGTTTTCAAAAAATGTTTTTAACATTATTAAAATGATTTGTAAAATATATTTTTACTCATGCTTTAATTTTTACAAATTTTTTTAAAAGGAATATTCATGTCGTTTTACAAGAAAATACTATTTGGATTTTATCAAACATGTGAAAGGAATCTTATTGTTGTTTTCCAAACAAGGCACTTTTCTGACCTTTTATAGTGAAAATAGAATGTTATTTTTTAATTTTATGGAATTTATGTAATTAAACTCTTTCATTAATAAAATTTATTATAATATTCCTTTTCAAATTTATGAGGATTATTTTGAATAAATTATTTTCCTAATATTCTGGAAATTTTTAGTTTTTAAAAGTGGCTTTCAAAGAAAAGGATTTTCAAAATATTTTATGTTTTAAATAACTATTCATAAATTGGAAAGTATATTTTACTCAATATTTTTTAAATTATTTTTAAAACTTCCTTTATATGTTTCTAAGGTTTTTTTTCAAGTTAAATGATTTCTCAGTATTTTATAATTTTTTTATGTTTTTAAAAGTGATTTTAAAATTAAAAGTTTATTTTCTTAAAAATTGTTTTTAATGATATTTTAATGGTATTTGCATTCATTGAAGTCAAAAACCTTATTTTTACTTATTCTAAATTGGGGATATTTATAATGATATTATCCTCATTATTTCTATGGATTTATTAATATTGATTGAAAGAGATTGTCATGGAACTCATTTATTTTTCATGAGTTAATCATATTTCAAAGAGATTTTTATGGAACCCATTTATTTTACATAGGTTAATAAATTTATAAAAAGAATAATTATTATTTATATGAGTTTTATGATGATTTATAATCTCCATATACTTTTTTATGGTTATTGGACATTATATACAATGGGTGAACTCAGATAGCACTGGGTGAGACCATTACAACTTATGTGATGGGTTCACCTAGATAGTGCCAGGTGAGATCATTATAGATTATACAATGGGAGTTTCCATATAGAACTTGAATGTATTGTGTAATTATTATGTTATTTGGAGAATTATATTATAATTCTTCAATTTGGTTATTCAAATTGTAAGGGTTCTGTAAGTTTTCTATGGAGAGAATTTCTAAAGATTCAAAAATGTTTTGTCTATAATTTCTATGGGTTTATGATGTTTCATTGACCAAGATTGATATCACATGGATAATTATTATTGATTCTTCTGGAACATTCCTTTTTAAAATAACTATTATATGTTTTCATGTTTTATGATTTAGGTAATGATGGGTATGAATATTCTTATGTTATACTCATGCACTTTGATTATGTCATCCTACCTTTATGCTCTTTTTATTCTCATTGATGTAATTCATTTTTTAATGATTACATTTTACATTACTAAAAATTTTATATCAACATTATTATGTTTCATTTTCATTATTTTATAAAGAACGAGGTTGAAAAAAATTATGTCTAGTAGGGATTTCATATGGATGATGATGATGATGTCTTAATGTGAAAAAATGTGGAGTTAAGTGGGAGAAATTATCATTTAAAGTCATGGGAATTTTTTATGTAATGGGTTTTTCCTAATTCTCTAAATCTATAAACCTATATTGACCTTGAGAATACAAGTTATCCAACTTTTCCTTTTGATATTGTAAGGTTTGGATAGAAAAAAATTGGGTCACATTTATCAGTATCAAATTTAGAAATGTAAAGTTTATGAGTTTTTCATAAGAATTGAGAGTATAGGTTTTAGGCTTTATATGACATGCCTCTTAGTTGGGTCATTGATGAGAATGAGGTCTTTAAAATTCATGGACTCATATGGGTTTCTATATATGTATGATAGGAGTTGATGTGGGAGTATCATGCCTCGATATGGTAAGTGCATCCTGGTATTATCAAGATGTATAAATACTTATACCACCAATATTGGTGGTGGTGGATGAAAAGGGAGATAACTAGTTTGGTAACATGGTGTTCCATAGATTAGAAGATGAAGGTGGAACACCAACAACTAATAGTTATTTTATAGTTATTATATATTCTTTATTGGAAATGGGACAATTTCACTATGAAATTTTTGATGTGATTTCTTATATCACCTTGGGGAAATGATACCATATGTGTGATCATTGAAAGGTTAACAAAGGTCACCCATTTAGTACCTCTTTAAGAGGATTTTTCAGTGGATGAGCTCAGGAGGCTCTGTATTCATGAGATAATACACATACATAGAGTTCCACATTCTATCATATCAGACAAAGATTCTCATTCCACATCAATGTTTTTATAGGGGTTGTAGAAGACACTGCGTTTATATGTACTGCTAAGTACAACCTTCAACCCATAAACCGATAGTCAATCCAAACGTATAATACAGGTTTTGGAGGACATGATCTAATCATGAATCCTTGATTTCAGAGGTTCTTGGGAGAAATACCCACCACTCACCAAGTTTCATTACAACAATAGCTTCCAGGTGACCATATAGATGGATCATTATAAGGCCTTATATGATAAGTTGTTCCGTTCACACCTGCAATGGTTTGAGGATGGAGAGGTAGCGCTACTGGGTTCTCATATAATTTAGGAGACTTATGAGTAGGTTCATCTTATTAGGAATTAGATGTATATAGATTAGTCTAGACATAAGTCAAACACCTATCATCTCTGTTGACTACTAGAGTTAGAGGGGGGTAGTTGGGTTTTCTAATGAGTTTCACCTAGACTAGAGCATAGACAGATTAAAAAATAAGGGAATCTATCACCTAGTTATATTGATCCATTTTATATTTTGGAGAGACTCATGCCGGTAGCCAATAAGTTTTAGTTACCTTAGAGATACCAATCCATGGACAACATTTCCACATATCTCAGCTTCACCGATATTATTATGATCCATCACATATTCTTCAGCCTGAGTAGGTTGAGTTGAAGGTTGATTCCTTCTTTGAGGAGTATACTATCTATGTTGTTGATCATGGAACAAAGGTTATTTGAGTCCAATCAATTCCCCTAGTAAGGTTTCTATGCTTGCAAGATCATGTATAAGAGAAGACTTGGGAATAAGAGGCCAATGTTTGTGCCTAGTGGCAGGAGTTATTCTCAAATGATGGTTTACCACCCTTGGAAGGGAAATTTGAGTATGAATTTATTTAAGGGGAGAATATTTCAAGAAACTTAATTTTATATGAGGCATTTATCCTTATAATTTTGGATTGAACTCTTTATTTTATCCTTATTAATTTTCTCTATGGTTTAAGAAAATGTTCAGGTGTGTTCGGGTTTTTTTGGAGCCTGAAGCATCCGATTTTTGAGGAAATAACTGGGCCACATAGTTTTCAGAAATCATGTAGACTAGTTTTCATGGTTATTAAAACCCATAAAGGGTGATCTTGTACACTTTTAGGGGTCACCCGATTTAATAAAACCATGCAACCAGGTTGTACTTTCATATAGGGATGAGGTAGAGGGTGTGCTTGGTTTTTCTAATTGTACATTGAAAACCATGAAAGGGGTGTCTTGGGACATAGATAAGAGCAATATTGGAACACTATTTGGCCAACCGTGTGGCCAAAACATGTGATTTTTAATCCTTGGGAGATTTTACCATTTTCCCTCCTTCGATTTAATGTTTTTAACCCTCTTTCTCCCTTGTTTTCTAGAGGATAGAAGCCCCACCCTCTTCACGTTGAGATATAATCCAATACTAAATCTAGGTTTTGATGATTCTTCTACCTATGGAATCAGAATTGGTCACTATCGGTATCATTTGATATCTATCGGTAAGTTCTCTATTCCTCTTATGCCTTTCATTATTTCTCTTCCAATCAGCATAGTTATTTTGGTGCGATCTCATATGCCCAATTTTCTGAGATTTTTTCTGTTTTATCAATTTCTTCCATTATAGCTTGGATTCGAGGCCAAAAAAGGATAAGGATTCGACTACCAAGATGAGGTAGGTGGTCTCATTATTTTCCCACAAAGTCTTGGTGTTTATATATATATATATGTCTTTGTGCCACACACTGGATTTTCTAGGCATCTCTTATTAATTGTAATGATTCTTAAATTAAATAGGTAGGTTTGACCTATAAAACTCACAAGACCCATTTATATATCATTAAATGTTAAGGTAATTGAATTTAACCTCCCCTTAGGGTGTGTTTATAAAATGAAAAAACCACCATGGGTGGCCTAAGAATTTCATTCACCTTATAAGTTTATTCATTACCCCTTTCTTAGGAATGTCAAATGAATCATTCGAAATGTAAATTTAATTGAATGTAATGGGAATGAAAAACCATGTACCAATGACTTTGAACATTGTCTTTATAACTTAGGATTGAGATGATCTTTAAATCCAAAATCCCAGTTAAGATGAATGGGAGGATTCACGTGATGTTATGATTTTTTAACATTTGATTTGATTTGATTAACCTTATAAGGTGAGTAAATTTTTATATAAATGTTATTTTTAAATGATTTAAAATGTTAACTTAAAAGGTATGGTTATTCTTTTGGTCCATAACCATTAATATTTGTATGCAGAGAGTGAAAGATGGGTTCTAGATTAGAATTACATAAACACAGTCATTAGAATTATGTACTTAAATTAAATGTAAATGGAATTATCATGAACCTTGGGTAGCACATGGGTTCTCATATGAATGCCATGGTGGGTATCAATTGGAATCAATATTATATATTCTTGATTAATACTTTTAATCTCTATAAGGAATTCCAAGGGTGGAATCAGAGGGCAGAATGTCATTTATTCCATGAGTGATACTTGGAACCCCTTTTTGGGATACCAAGGATGGACTTAGAGGAAAGATTATTATATATTATATGAGTAACACTTGGGCTCTATATGTGGACTACCAAAGACAAAATCATAGGTTGGTGACTTTATAACACACCTAGAGTGATACCAGGGTTCCTACAAGGAATTCTTAGGATGGGATTGTAAGGTGAGGGGTTTATGTTATGCCTGGAGTGATACCTAGATTCAAAATTAAGAATTATAATGATGGGCATAAGTTTATTATAATTATAATAAATTAATTATATAACAAATCTTCCAAGAGAAAGTAAATTTTTTAATTTTTTCAAATCCTTAAATTTTATTGATGGCTTTATAATACATGTATTCATCATATATGAGATACAGGGGACACATAGGCTATGATCTAGGTCATGATACTTTAATATAAAGTAAATAAAGACTGACTGATTACACTGGGATCCAGCTAGGCCCAATTAAAGTAGTATAGAATGAGTGTTCCATGGGAACCCAAACCTATGTGGGTTATTTATTACCACACCTCATTTATAGATTTTACTATTTTCTACACATTGTTTAATATATATATTCACGAACTGGATGGAATTATAAATCATCATTAGCGGCCTAATGAGTCTATCTCACACCCTTATTAGGACACCTATTCGTACCCATATACTTTTCATGGATATAGGTAGGGATAGAGGAAATCACCCAGTTTCCAATTCCTAATTTATTGTAGCATGGGAGCGGGGGGGGGGGGGGGGGCATAGGAATGATCTGTGGTTCGTGATGCTATCTAGAGATAATATTTTTGTTCTTTTTGGTATACCTCTATGTATGTGTACCTAATTCCATGTTTTATTATTTTATTTTATTATAGAATCTCATGATCATCATTTTGTGTATGACATTTATGGATGAAATCATTGGGTTTTTATTTATATGGTGGATGTTCACTCTTACAATGTTTAGTTATCTATTATGCTTATGCTATTGATTGATATGATTATACCACTGTGTTATAATATGATAATGAGGTTATAATCTTCCCACTTCCCCCATGGAACCTCACTTCTAGTTGATAGACTATCATACTGGGAGGTGCAGTTTAGGTTAGGTGGCCAACTAGGTTTGGTTACTGTTGTGTGAACTAGGTCCAGGATGTCACATCACCAGTGTGGGAAGATAAGGCATATGAGGCCCCAATGTCCTAGAGACCCTATTGAGTGCTAGGGATGTGTAATGTTGGGGAATATTTAGTGTTTTTGTAGGAACTTTCCATCTATGACTTTTGGGAGGGGATCTGTAACAACTCTTCCTTTATGAGCAGGATCAATAGCACCTCTTGAGACAGGTAGCTAGAGTACTACTAGCTGTTAAGGAAAAGGAAGAGGGTTATAGACAAGGTAGATAGGATTCAGATGTACAACTCCAGTAGGGAGGGCCTTCTCACAGTATCGAGGTCCATATATATATATATCCATATCTATAAAGTGAGACATTTTCCAGAGGAGAAGAGTTCTAGGCCATCTACAGTTTGAGGTACCATTCTAGTAGCCTCTACTTTAGTTTCTTCTCTACCCGACTCTGGTGATTCACATTCATTCATATCGGTGGAAGTTGTAGAATGTATCAGACATTAAATAATGTACTTTGGTAGGGTGATGACCCTTGATACTCTTTTGTGTATAGGTTCTGAGAGAGTATTACAATGTAAGTAGTTCCCCATTGAGGTAGGCAGTTATCCATTCTTATGTGATCTCTTATTCCTTGAGATGGCATGCTTTGATGTCATTCTCTGAATGGATTTTTTAGTTCATTATCATAAATTAATCGATATTTATCATTGTATAGTGTCTTTAACATCAGTATATCATGGTACCTATATTCATAAGGGTGAGTGGGATGTCTAGGTAGGTAGAGTTGGACCAGAGCATCGTGGGTTGAGTGGTATGACAACCCAAACTGCCAGCCTACATGTGAATGACCATGGGACATATCAAGATTATTTTCCACCTATAATAGATTATTTCAAGGACTTCTTCTATAATAAATTTTCTGTTTTACCTCCTAAGAGAGAGGTGGAGTTCTCTACTGATCGAGTTCCAGGAGTTGCACTAGTTTCTATTCCTCCTTACTGGATGGACACTACTATAATGATACAAAATTTTATCAATGAAATTTACCTTCCAATAATTATTTTAGGTATTATAAATCACATATATCCAATATAAGAACAAAAAAACTTTTTACATGATAATATATTTTAACAAAGTCATACGTAATTTTTATAATGGCCAGAATGTTTATTTTTCTATGAAATCACTAAATTTAAATAAATAAGGATATTTATTTAAAAGTTTAAATTATAATATTTATATAATTATTTTCATTAAATAAATTTTATTTTTGGATACATCACACTAAAATTCTCTTACATTAATTTTTTGGGAATTTTCTAAAAAAGTTGTTTTTTTGGTTAAAAAGTGAAAATACCGTTTTTACATAACTCTTATGAAATAATTATTATATGATCACGATTTAAAGTTTATTAAACCTTATGTTTGATCAAAATTTATTTATGGAATTAAATAATACATAATTTTTTACATTTATAAACCTATACATAATATTTTTGAAAACCATGATTTTAACCTTAAAAGGTTGTTTTTATGAGTTATACAGGTGTCACATTAGAATTGATTTTTACCAATTTAATAAATTTAATCAAGAAAAAAGTATTGATTATTTTTATTAATAATTTCATAATTATTTAATACGGTTAATTTAATTTTTTTACATAAAAAAAGTTACCCAGGTAAAAAAAAGTTACCACAGTATAAGTTAAATAATATATTCATTTCAAGTTAAAAGGTAAAGGCTTAAAATACTTAAAAACTAAAACATCCAATGGGTGGTTGATGTGATTCTATAACTTAAAAAAATTAAAAACATTACTTATCAATCTAATTATTTTGAATTATTTCCTCCCAAATGTGGTTGACTTTAAATATAAAATAATCATTATTTAATCACTTAAAACCGCCCCTCCTCATGTATAAATACCACTCGTCACCACCCCCTTTCTACATAAAAGGATTTAATATCTTTAAATATATACCAAAAAATATCCTCCCCACTATACTCATTTCCATGTTCTTTTTTTTGACCCAAATACCAATTTTAATTTCCTTAAGGGGTCCTTCAATGAGGTGATATTCAAGAGGTAAGATTCTCAAACCACCTATCTTAATTTATTTTATTCTTATACCTTCTCCTAAAATATTTCATAAATCAAAGAATAATAAATACTATATAATTTATATACTAGAATTTTATATTTCTAATGGAATATATTGTATACATTCCTTTTATTAACTCCTCTTATTCAATGAAATGGGACTGTTGTCCAAATTATGGCGGTTAACTGTCTTCGTGGATAATGAGTTTCTGTTTACCATTACCACCTTCAAGGCTGGTCAGAAAACAATTATTCTAGTTTAGTAATATTTTAATACGTATATTATAACTTATTTCACATTCTATAACTATTATATATACACAATATTAAATAAAATGAAACTAGTTCGTGATGGTTGGAAAAACTACCAAAATTAACAAAACATTTATCACTGATGTTTTCTCAAATGAATAATCATAAAGTTAGAATAAAATTATATATGGGACCATTTAAAATTATTAAAGTGACTTAATACCATTTCATTTCACTTCTATAGTTTTATTTCAATTTTAAAAGAACATCCATAATTATACACAAATGAACTGACCATGAAGCCATGAAACAAATGCTCTCGAAATGAAAACATTATTCTTCATAACTCATCGAAATGGTTACAAATTAAATTAATAAAATTATAAAAAATAAAATATAGATGGAAAATGTTATTAATTAAGTAATTATGGAATCTAATTTTATTATCCATGACATTAAGTGAAAGTGAAGAGCACATTCATTTATAAGGTAAGGGATCTCTCCGAACCTCCATATTTCCTTTCAGTTATGACTTCTCTCACATTGACTCAACTTATCTCATTATTAATCTTATATTATTCTCCCATATTATGTTTATATATACCATAAATATTTATGTAAGTCAATTCATCTTTCTTTTAGGGGGAATTATATGTTTTAAAAGGATCCATTCTTAGTACCTCATGATAAGAAAACCCGATTAAAGGAAACTTCTATATTTCTTACCCATTCCCAAGTACACTCCATAAAATATTTTAAGAATTAAATATATTTCTAAAATTAATATTTTCCATGAAAAACTATTTTATTTCATTTCTGGTTTTATGAAAACTATTATTATTTTATCCTCTTTAAAGACTCTTTATTGTTTTCTTTAAAACAACGCTTAAGTGGAACATTTATAAAGTTACCTAGCCACTCTCTTTCTTGTATTAAATTCATTTGGAAATAATTATTCATGATATATTATTATTATTTATTTATTTATTAATAACTAAGAATTATTTAAATACCTTCTTTATTGGATACCATCTTTATACGACCTTTAGTAATGCCTTATAACATGATTAAAAAACCCATTTCTTTCAATGGGTAACCCTTATATATATTCCTTTTTTTTGATTTTTTATGTGGCACGCATATGATTGAAAAAGTTATAATGGGGAACCTATACAGTGCTCCAATTAATTGGGAAATGTTTTGGTCTCATGAGACGTTATGTATGGGATTATGGAGTAAATATAATCCATTCTGAGACTTTTTCCACCTTGTGATATAGTCCTGGAAGTTAAACTTGAATCACATTTATGTTATGTCATATGTTGCTTCTAATTACCTATGTTCTCATGATCATATGATTACATGTTTTATATGTTATGATTATATATGTTTATTTGTGTTCCAATCCTTTTATATTATCATGTTATTCTTTATAACTCATGTTTTATGCTTCAATCCCATGTTTATTCCCTTATTGTGTTTTTAGACCATACCTTTTGTCTATGTTTTCCTCAGTTTATCCTATGCAATTATAAGATCTCAAAGGTAGTTAGGATATCATTATGGATATCAATAAAAATATGTTTTAATCTATCATCATGTTTTCTAATAATGTGTCTATTCTTCCAAAGAAAATATAATTTTCTATCCCTAGTTTTTATTTCATTGATAAATTTTCTTAAAACCATGTAATAATATATATAAAAAGTTTGGGCCTCTATAGTTTCTATCAGAGCATGGTCTAGTTATTTTTAGGGAATATGACTAGAAAACGTTAGTAATAAACATAGTGATAATTCTATCACAATGGATAAACTATATTTAAACCTAAGAAATAATAATTTAGGATATACTATTTATTTATAAGTTTATACTTCTATGTTTATAATTTCATTTTTATGTTCTCATTAGCTAAGTATTTAAGCCCCATAATTTTATCTTTTATTTTTAAAGTTAATGGATGGACATTAGAGAACCCGTGCTAACAAAAAAGGTGATAAGATATGTGATGATTTCCCCAATGAGATTCCAAACCTAATGGGAATGAGAGAAAATAACTTCATGATAATACTATATTGACTAGCTCAAGTTATGAATAATAATTTGAATCATGCAGAACACCCTACTTCTCCAAAAAAAGAGAAATTTGAAGTAAAATAATTTATATGAAAAAGTCCTATTATATTTAGTAGATATTCTAATCTCCTTATCATAGAATAATGGATTAAATATATTGAGAAAATATTCATTTTCCTCTAATGCTTAGAAGAAGAGAAATTTGTGATGGTGGTCTATAATTTTGATGGAGAAGTTGGTTAGTGGTGTAAACTAATCCAAAACATGAAGTCTAAGGAGGAAGTTGATTCCATGGAATGAGAATCATTCATGATTTTTTAAATAAATATTTTCCCCAAAATCACCATCTTCAGATGGAGATGGAGTTCCTTAATCTAAAGTAAAAGGAATATGAGTCTATTAGAGGATATTAGGAAAACTTCACAAGGATTTCATGGTATCCTTCTAGATTTTTTAACATCATTGAAATTAATGTGCATAGATTATTTAGTGGTTTTAAAACAAGTCTATAAAAAGCCTTATAAATTCAAGATTTTGATAGTTATAAAGAGATTTTTAGTTATTCCCTTAGAGTTGATATGAATATATGTGATTCTTAGTGGACTTATGGGACCAGAGAAAATAAACTTATGATGGAATTATCTACATAAATTCCAATAGAAAAATATAATTTAGGAAGGAAAACCCAACACCCCACTTGTAAAAATTATGGGATGATACATCTTGGAAAATGAGTAAGGGTAACCAGAAGGTGCTTCATGTGTGTAAAAGAGGGGCACCAAGATAATAAATGATGAAGTGAAATGAGGAAACCACTAATGGGGATGTGGAAAATAATGTTCAGATGAAATATTTGGTTACTTTTCAATGCTTTAATAATGAGGATCATGAGAACTATCTGAGTTAAATCCCTAAGCCAAGGGTTGTTGGGGGAAAATCTACGACAAAAACCTATAAGGTATCAAGGAAGGGAATATGAAATCGCTATTGATGAGGTGGATTACAAAAATGATGTGGTGATAAGTATGCTATTTATTCATTTAAGAATAGTGAATGTACTATCTGATTCTAGTTCTATGCATTTTTTCATATCTTGAATGTTTAGTTGAACTGTTCAAACACCACCTTGAAATATGGAAGTTGAATTATTTTTGTGAATATAAAATGGGGAAATAATTTCATCAAAAGTATATAACTCCTCCTCAGTCAATTTTTGTGGACTGAACCTACCAAAAAATACCATCTTACTTTGGTGGATTTTGATTCCATATTGGGAATGGATTTTCTATATTTATACAAATATAAATCAACTATTGGGAGTGGGAGATCACTCTTCATATCTCAAGGTATCCTCAAATTATGTACAAGTGTAAGAGGAGGATGAATCTAATTTGGAATCATCAACTCAAGTTTGTATATTATTTCCTTATAATAAAGAATATCTTTCTCAAATGAATGAGATAAAGGCGAGGATAATGCTTGAAGAAATTACAATTGTGAGGGACTACAATGATATGTTCCATAAATAATTTCCTAGTCTTCCTCTTGACTGATATGTTGAGTTCTCAATTGAAATTATACCTGAATCTTTACCCATATAAAATAAACCATATAAAATAGACACTATTGAGTGGGAATAACTAAATAACAATTATAATAGAATATAGGAAAGGGTTTAAAACACTTGAGTGCTTTATCATGGGGTGAGTCGGTCCTCTTCTTCAAGAAGAAGGATGGATGAATGAGTCTATTCATTAATTATATCAAGCTCAAAAAAATCCCGATAAAGAATAAGTATCCCCTTCCATGGATAGATGAATCATTCAATCAATTGCATAGGTCTATGTATTTCTCTATGGTGGACCTTCAATTGGGATATCACCAATTAAAGGTGAATAAGGAAGATATTACCAAAATTTCCTTTTTAATGTGGTTTGGACACTATGACTTCATAGTGATGCACTTAAGACTCACTAATGATATTGTAATATTCATGGACATAATAAATAGAGTCTTTATAGATTAACTTAGTAAAATTTTTTGGTATTATTTATAGATGATATTATGATATACTTCGAGATAAAGGTGGAGCATGGAAATCATTTGAATAATATTCTAAAGACTTTGAAAAAGGAGAAAATATATAAAAAGTACAGTAAATGTGAGTTCTTGATGGAGGAAGTATCATTCTTGGGATATGTTATCACTAGATAATGTATATCCTTGGACCCTTCTAAGATAAATGAAATTGAGGATTAGACCACACCATCATCTATCATAGAGACGACTATTTCCTTGGTTTAGTTTTTTATTACTAATGATTTGTGAAAAACTTCACATGATTGTGAAAACCACTAACCGAGATGACTTATAAGGGATTAATGTTTTTCTAGACCAATGAATGTAAAGACTGATTGAAGGAGTTGAAAAATAGGATTATCACCACACCAGTACTCACACTACCCACAAGTGGAGAACACTTTGTGGTATACAAAAATTCATCAAAGAAGGGATTAGGCTGTGTAATGATGAAAAATGATAAAGTAATATACGACACCTCAAAGTAGCTAAAATTTCATGATAAAAATATCCCATGCATTATTTGGAGTTGGTAGTTATGATCTTCATGATGAAAATTTGGCGGCATTATCTCCGTGGAGATAAGTGTGAAATATATACTGATCATAAGAGCCTCAAATATATATTCACATAGAAAGAGATTAATATGAACTAATGAAGATGGTAAGAGATCATTAAGGATTATGATTGCTCAATCCACTACCGTCATAGTAAAGTAAATAAATTGGATTATGCTCTAAGTAGAAAGGATCCTATAACTTTATGAATTTTGAGAATTGAGAAGTATCCAATCTTCTTAGAAATAAAAATGAAGGACATAGAAATAATAAGGGAAAGAAAATCATAATTCCTTCATAAAATTATTTCCTAACCATCACTTTCAGAGAATATAAATAATGTATAAAAATATTATGTAGAGATTAAAAAGATGGTATAAGCTATCAGAAATGGAAAATGCTTAGAGTTCAAAATTGATGAGGAAGGAGTTGTGGGATTTGGTCCATGACTATGTGTACCATAAAATATTAAGACAAAGAGGGAGAATTTGAATAATTCAGATAGATTGACCTTTTCCATTCACCCATGGAGAAAAAAGATGTATCAAGATATTTGGGAGCACTATTGGGGGGAAAATATTAAGAAGGAGATTTCAAAATATACATAAAAATTCCTGGTATGTTAGAAAGTAAAGTCTAAAAGGAAAAAGTATAAGTGAATGATGAAACCATTACCCATACCTACATGGAGATTGGAAAACATCACCATGGACTTAGTTATCAGATTTATGAAGACATATAGATGAAATAATTCTATATGGGTTGTTGTGGATCATCTTATAAAGACTACTCACTTTATTTAGATTAGAGAGGACTTCTCACTTGAGAAACATTCAAAAATATAAATCAGGAAAGTGGTGTTGCCGGATGAAATACCATTATCAATTATATCTATTTGAGATCAAAGATTTAACTAAAAGTTCTATAAAATTCTCCAAAATTCCCGAAAAACTAAGCTAAACTTCAGTATGGATTATCACCCCCTAACTGATGGCCAGTTGAGAAGACTACTCATACATTGGAAGATATGTTGAGAGAATTCTTGATGGACTTTAATTAAGGATGGGACCAACATCTTCCTCTGGTCGAGTTCTCTTACAAAAATAGTTTCCACTCAAGCATTAAAATGTCTCTATATTAATCCCTTTATGGGAAAATATATATAACAATTGAATGCTGGGATGAAGTTGGTGAATGAAAGCTACTGGGACCTAAAATGGTCTAGGAAATGGTAAAAAATGTGAATACCATATAGCATCAAATTAGGGATTCTCAATTTTGACCAAATATCTATGAAGATAATCATTTATAGGACCTATAGTTTGAGGTTGGAGATAAGGATTCCTCCACATATCTCCATGGGAGAGAGTCACAAGATTTGGGAACAAGCGAAAGCTAAGTTCCAGGTACATTGGCCCCTTTGAGATTCTTGATCACATCTGAGTTTTGGTGTATCAACTTGAACTTTAACCAACCATGTCTCAAGTACATGATTTATTCCATGTATGAATCCCGAGGAAGTACATATTAGATCCCTCACATGTACTGAATTTATAAGTGGTATAATAGGAAATTGATCTCTCTTATGAGGAACAACAAATGAAGATCTTGGATCATAGATATAAATTTCTACCCAAAAAGACAAATCACCTAGTTAAAATAATATGGAGGAACTAGAAATATAAATATATGACATGGGAACTAGATGAAGTGATGAGGGAGAAGTAACCTAACATTTTTTCACCTTATTATATAAATTAAAATTTCTAGGGTGAAATATCATAAAGGGGGAAGAATGTAATGACCTAGAACTTTATAAATGTAATTTACCTTAATATAATTATTTAAAGTATTATAAATCACATATATCACATATATAAACCAACAAAACACTTTTTACATGATAATATTTTTTAACAAAGTCCTAAATAATTTTTATAAAGGTTAGAATGTTTATTTTTCTATGAAATTGATAAATTTCAATAAATAAGGATATTTATTAAAATTTTTATATTATCATATTTAGAGAACTATTTTTATGAAATAAAATTCATTTTTACCCATCATGTCAAAATTTCTTTAGGGTAATTTTTTGGGAATTTTATAAAAAAATTTATTTTTGGGTTATAAAGTTAAAATACAGTTTTTACATCTCTCATGAAATAACTATTACATGATCATGATTTATAGTTTATTAAAACTTATTATTTATAAAAATATATTTTGGGAATTAAATAATAAATAAGGTGTTACATTTATAAAAACATGAATAACATTCTTGAAAACACCAATTTTAACCTTCAAACAACTGTTTTGATGAGTTATACAGGTTTTATATTATAATTTATTTTTACCAAATTTGTAAATTGAATCAAGAAAAATGGATTTAATTTTTTTATTCATAATATCCAAATTATTTAATATTTTCAATTACATTTTTGGACATAAAAAAATTTACCATGGTAAAACAAAGTTACCACATTATAAGTTAAATAGTGTAGTGGGTTAAAGTTAAAAGGTAAAATCTTAAAATAACTAGAAACTACAACATTAAATATGTGATTTATATGTTTATAAACCTTAAACATACTTAAAACAATTAATTATCAATATAATTATTTGGAATTAATTCCTCCCAAATGTGGTTGGATTTAAATATAAAATAATCATTGTTTAATCACTTAAAACCACCCCTCCTCAAGTATAAACACCACTCCTCACCAACGATTTTTTCTAACAAGAATTTAAGATATGAAAATATCTACTAAAATATATCCTAACCACTCTCCCCATTTTCATGTTCTTCGGGTATCACCAAAATACCAATTCCATGTTTCTTAAGGGGTCCTTTAAGGAGGCGATATTCAAGAGGTAACTTTCTCAAACCACCTCTCTTTATTTATTTTATTATTATACCTTATCCTAGACTCCTTAATCCATCAAGGAATAATAAATCTTGTATCATTTATATAATTTAATTTTATATTTCTAATGTAATATATTTTATCCATTCTTTTTATTATCTCCTCTTATTTAAAGAAATGAAACCATTGTCCAAATTATAGCGGTTAACCATCTCCGTGGATAATGAGTTTTATTTTTTCATTAACACCTTCAAAGATTCTCATAAAACTATTATTATTGTTAAATAATTTTTTAATAGGTATATTATAACTTATTTCATATTCTATAACTAATATATATATAATATTAAATAAAACGAAACTAGTTTGTGATGGTTGTAAAAACTGCCCAAATAAACTAAACATTTATCACTAACATTTAATCAAATGAATCATCCTAATATTATAAAAAAATAATCTATGGGGAAATTTAAAATTATTTAAGTTCTTTAATACAATTTTAGTTAATTATTTAGTTTCATTTCCATTTTAATGGGACATCCATAATTATACACAAATGAACTGACCATGAAACCATGAAATGAACACTCCAAGAATGATGAAATTGATCTTTATAACTCATCAAAATGGTAAAAAATGGACTTAATAAAATTATAATAAATCAATTATATTTCTAAAATTTTATTAATTAATTAATTAATGAATCTAATTTTATTATACATGACATTAGGTGAAATTGCAAAACACATTTAGACATAAGTTAAGGGTTCTCTTCAAACCTCCATATTTCCTTTGGGTTATGCTTTCTCTCAATTTTTCTCAATGTATCTCTTAATTATTATTACATGATTCTCCTATATTCCATATATGTTTACCACACATATGTATGTATCTCTATTCATCTTTATTAGATGGGGAATTACATATTTTAAAAGGTTCCCTTCTCAATACCTCATGATAAACACGCCCGATTAAAGGAAACTTCTCTATTTCTTACCCATTCTCAAGTACACTCCATAAACTGTATTAAGAATTCAACATTCTTATAAAATCACTCAATTTACCATGAAAAAATATTTTATTTTATTTCTAGTTTTATGAAAATATTTATTCTTTTATACTCTTTAATGACTATTTATTTTTTTCCTTAAAACCATGCTTAAGGGGATCATTTCTAAAATTACCTAGCCACTATATTTCTTGATTTCAATTTATTTGGACATAATTATTCCTGATATATTATTATTATTATTCCTTTATTAATTTCCAATAATGACTTAAATCCTTTATTTCATGGATACCATTTTTATACACCCTTTGGTTATGCCTTATGACATGATTACTAATCCAATTTCTTTCCATGGGTGACCCCTATGTTTATTAATTATATTTGATTTTTTTTATTTGGAACACATATTACTGGAAATTTTATAATTGGAACACCTAGATAACACCCCAATTCATTGGGTATCATTTTAGTCTCATGCCACATTATGTTGGGATTAGAGAGTAAACCTAATCCATTATGATATTTTGTCCACCATGTGATATAGTCTTGGAAGTTAGCCTTAAATTATGTCTATGTCATATTATATGTTTCTTCCACTAACCTATTTTTCCATTATCATATTATTCCACATTCTATATATTACTCTTCTATATGTTTATTCATGATCCATAAATTTTATGTTATCATGTTATGCCTTCTAACTCATGTGCTACGCAACAATCCCATGTTTATTCCTTTACTAGGATTTTTAGCTCATCACTTTTTTCTATGTTTTTCCGAGGTTATCCTATACAGTTATAATGGATTAAAGGGAGTTAAGATATCATTATAAATATTAATACAAATATGTTTTATTATAATTTCATGTTTTCCAATAATGTACCTAGTCTTATAAAGACATTAGAGTTTTCAGTCCTTGGTTTGTATTTCATGGATAAATATTCCTAAAACCATGTAACAATATGTGTAAAAATTTGGGTCACTATATCTACTAAGCTGTATAAGATCAAGAGACAACTAGAGGACTTAGAAGCTAAGGGTTTTATTTGACCCAAAACTTCACCATGGGGTGAACCTTCCCTTTTCACTAATAAGGTGAATGATACGCTAATTCTTTGTGTGGATTATCATCGATTTAACTATATTATGATTAAGAGATAGTGTCCACTACTTTGTATTGATGACCTATTTGACTAGATTCAAGTAGTAAGGGTTTTATCTAAGATTAATTTGAGGTCAGGCTACCATCAAGTATGAGTTAGACCTTTATACATACCTCATAAATCATTTCATAGTAGGTATGGTATTTATGAGTATCTATTTATGTCATTTGATATTACAAACATTCCAAAAGTTTTCATGGATTTGATGAATTGGGTTTTCCACCCATATCTAGAATCATTTGTGGTAGTCTTCATGGATGATATCTTGGTGTATTCTCATACTCTACATGACCATATCAATCATATTAAGATTGTATTTAATACACTAATAGAGCACCAAATATATTATAAGCTCATTAAATCATAGTTCTATATTGACAATGTTCACTTTTTTGGTCACATTATCTTAATGACGAGATTATTAGTTGACCCAGATAAGGTGATCATTGTTGTTTCTTAGAAGTATCCTAAGAATGTATTCAACAAAAAAAGTTTTTTTGGGGATCGATGGTTATTATAGGAATTTTATTCAAGGATTATTACACCTTTTAGAACCTATTATATGTTTAAATAAAAAGGGTGTGACGTTTTTGTGGTTTGAAGTGTATGAGAATTCCTTTTAGGAGTTGAAAGGGAGACTGACTTTAACAATGATCCTAATTTTTTTAGAGTTAGGCAGATACTATATAGTGTTTTTTGATGCATCCAGTGTTGGGATAAGATCAATAATGATGCAAGATAATGGATTAGTTGCATATGGATCTCATAAGTTGAGGACTCATGAGAAAAATTATCAGAAAAATGATCTCATGATAGAAGCTATTGTTCATGCCTTGCAATTTTGGAAGCATTACTTGTTAGGAAAGTGGATGGTTTTGTTTACAGACACAAAATGATCAAGTATATATTTATATAATGTGAATTAAACCTCGAATATATAATATGGGTTGAATACCTTCAGTACCTCGACTTTGAACATGCCTATATGCTTGGAAAGGGCTGGGCAGTTGGTGATGCTCTGAGCTGGAATACTCAGATTCAAGTTGTTTAGGAAGCCAATGCTGAATGGAGGTTTATGGATATTATTTTTGAGATTAATCTAGAGTTTTAGGAGATTCATGAGTGGCCTTTAATTATATCCTTATCAGTGACTTCATCACTTCTAGATAGAGTGAAGAGAAGGTAGTTTTCTAACCTTGAAGCTTAAGTCCCAAGGGAGAGTGTTTTCGGTGGGGAACCACCACTAGGTTGGTCTATCAATAGAGATGAGATCATAATTATTCATGGATGTGTTTGGGTGACTACAAAAATTTGAGTAGAAATTATTTGATAATCCCACGATTCACAGTGGGTAGTACAACCAGGGATTTCTAAAATATATTGAGAAATGCACCACCAGTATTGGTGTCTTGGGATGAAAGATCAGATCACAAGTTTTATCATTAGGTGTTGCACCTATTAATATTTGAAGGCAGAGCACTGATATTAATCTATATTGTTATAACTATTATTTATTCTATAATGGAAATGATATTATTTAAGTATGGATTTTTTGATCAGTTTTCCATGTTCACCTCAAGGTAACAATGTGATTTGGGTAGTAATAGATAGGATGACGAAGGTCACCCACTATATTTATATCAGAGATACATTCTCAGTGGATGATCTTGGAAAACTATATGTTAGTGAGGTTATACGCCTACATGGGTTCCCTCATAACATCATTTCTTATGGGGATGATTGTTTTACATCAAGGTTCTAGCAGAGGTTATATAAATCTCTTAGGACACATGTGTTTTTGAGCACCACTTTCCACCCACAGATTGACGATAAATAAGAACGAACGATACATGTTCTAGAGGACATGCTTTAAGTGCATGTCCTTTATTTTGGGGTTTTTTTGGAGAAAACATGTACCTATTGTTGTTTTTTCCTACAATAGCATCTTCTATATTACGATTTAGATGGATCCTTAAGAGCCTCTATACAGTAGGCCATGCCGTTCACCCCTATTTTGGTTAGAGGCTAGAGAGACAACACTAACGAGACCTCGTCTTGTTTAGGAGACTATGGAGTAGGCACAAATTATCAGGAAGTGTATGGTTACTACTTAGTCTAGACATAAATCTTATACCGATAACCATCGACGACCTATAGAGTTTGAGGCCAGGGATAACATTTTCTTGCATATCTCACCAAGAATGGGGAATAAAATAATTCGGAGACATGGAAAGCTATAACCTTGTTATATCAGGACTTGAGATATTATAGAGAGTAATACTGGTATCCTATCAGATAGATCTTCCTCAGAGGTACTGATCCATGCATGATGTATCCATATGTCATAGATTCTATGAAATTATGTCAACCCGTCTCATGCTTTTGATCCTCAGGATGCTGAATTAGAGGTTGATGCTTCTTTTTAGGAGTATTCTATTCTTATCATTGATCATAGCATAAAGGCTCTCAAATTCAGGTCTATCCCTCTAGTATGGGTGCTATAGAAGAACAACCGGGTACAAGACGGGACTTGGGTGAGAGAGGCTGACACATGTGCTCGGTGGCCGGAGTTGTTCAATGATGAATATTTTCCTCCCTTATATGTGAAACTCAGGGAAAAGTTGTTTGGGGGGGATATAATATCTTTATTTTTATTATTAGGTATGGATCCTTTTAATTTCCAATTAAACCATCATTGGGTTCTCTTTTGGCTTAAACCTAGAAACCGTGCCTTAGAGTGGGTCGTTTTGTATTTAGATGGAAGGTAGTAGGGGGCTATAGCTTGGATATAGGAAAAAATTAAAATGTGTATTAAATACATGATGTGTATTTAAAATACATGATGTGTATGGGTTTCCCTATAACCAATTCATAAAGTGTATTGGTTTTTTTCATAAAGGAAAAACCTAAGAATTACATGATGTGTAATTAAATTACATGATGTGTAATTAAATTACATGATGTGTAAATGTTGTGGATTTTTAAAGGGGCAGAACCCTTTCTTTTTCTATAACCCCTCATTTATTCCGTCTCACATTGGAGATCCTCTCGATGAATCTACCTTTTATCCTAAATATGGGATTTGATCCCATTTTTCCATCTGACCTCTTATTGGACCACCATTCATCACGTTAGAAGTGCGCCAGTAAGATCTTCGATCTGCTTCCTTATTTTTATAGTTTATCTCCCTATCCTTTTGTCTATTTTGTCACAAGATCTTATTACCTATTTTTAGGGAAGTATAATACTTATCAATTTCTTCTATTCTAGGAGAAATCAAAAGATGATACTGGAAAATTACTCTCCTACATTCATAAGGTAGGTGGTCTAGTGTTTATCCCGTAAGTATTATTGTTTTATATTATGATTCGTGCTGCTTCATGTTATATTTTCTTCACTTTTCCTTAAAAATACATGTAACACTTGTCTAAATTGTTAGCCTTGGTATTGATGAGCTATAATCTCCTTATTATTGTTGGGATAGGTCCCCATTGACTATTTCCACCATGAGGTGCACCTACAGAATTTCTCTTGGAATTATAAATGCTTATGTGAAAATATCATATTATATATAGTTTTGACATGACCCTCAAATGTAATGTCTATGATGAATTAAATGGAAAGTGAGTGGTATGACCATGACACCTTGTTTTACATAAACAATGCTTACACCCTTGTTAAAGTGGAACATTAATAAATTATAAATCCCAATTGATTGGAAATAATTTTGATACTTAGGCATAGAGCCCATTATACTTGTGATACTTGAGCATGAAATCCCTTATATTTGTGATAATTGGGCATGAAATCCCTTATACTTGTGATACTCGAGAATGGCGTCCCTTATACTTGTGATAATTGGGAATGAAATCTTATATACTTGTGATACTCAGGCATAGATCCCCGTATAATTTTGATACTTAGGAATGAAATCCCTTATAATTGTGATACTCAAGCCTGATATCCCTTATACTTGTGATACTCAGGAATGGTGTCCGATATACATGTGATATTTGGGATTTGAGAATCTTATGACTTATGCTACTTGGGCATGACATCCCCTACTACTTTATGAGACTCTAGTGATTAGACATGGATGCCTGAGTTACACCTTTGGTCCTGGTTAGCACTATGTATACTAGTACATGGCTAAAAGTTATTATGTATATAGCACATATAAATACATAAATGAAAATAAAGTTATACGTATATGTTCATGATGAAATATTTTTAGAGGTTTTCCAAACATGGGTTGAAGAAGGTAGTTTCAGTCTGGTGTCCTTCAGGAACTAGAGATGACCCTTTATAGTTTAAATTACTACTTTACCTTTATTATATTTTCACACTAATCATATTTTATGCACTAGATGGATACTTATGACACTGTTGGTGGTGGACGACTGATTATATCTCACACCTTGTTCAAGATTCCATTTGGTACCCAGACGTGCTTCATGGATGCATGTAGGGACAGGGGAAATCACCCCTATAGTCGATGCTTGATTTGATTGTAGCATAGGAGTGATGGAGAATTGGACTGAACTATGGATCATGTTTCTATCTAGAGATAATATTTTGGCCTTTTTAGTTTTTTTAATACACCGCTATGTATGTGTTCTTGATGCCATGTTTTCCTGTTCCTTTTTGTTTAGAGGCATGATATTACATCATTTCATATATGGTATAAGATATTGTTATTGATTAATGTTAATTTTATTTAGATTACTTAATTTTCACTATTTTTTTGATATTATTATTCTTCTATTTTTTCATTTATCACGCCGTTGTGATACTCTGATTATATGGGTATAGTCTCCCTATTATACCACCATGGAATCTTCCTTCTAATTAAAAGCCTCTGATGTACAAGGGGTATGCTTAAGGCCATGTAGAAACTAGCTCGTGGAACCTTTTAGTGTCTTCTAGGTCAAGATGTTACACTAACCATTTTATAATTTCCTTTAGCATACCATTCAAACATACAAACTCCTTCTATGCTTCAATAATTTCAATTTACTTAGCTTTTATGGTTGATAGTTCAATTACATGTTGTAACCAAGATATCCTACTTATAACCGTTCCTTAAAAATTAAACACAAAACCAATCCTGCTTTTTCAGGAATCAATATCTTCCCTAAAGTTAACATTTGAAAACACTTGTAACGGATTATCTATTCCAAAATAGAGTTCTATAGCCACTAAACCTTTGAGATAACATAATATCCACTTGAAAACCTCTTAGTGTTACTTTTCTACATTTTTCTATAAATATGATAACAACACCACCCACTTGAGTGATATCTGGTCTTATATAAACCATGAAATACATTAGAATTCCTATAGACAATGAATACAACACCTTTAAAATGTTCCCAACCTCTTCATCGATCTTAGGTGCCATCTTCTTTTAATTCTTGAAGTGTTTTACCAGGGGAGTACTCATAATCTTTGAATCACTCATTTTGAATCATTCTAATTCTTTCGAGATATACCCTAAATGAGAAGGGAACAATGCTTTGGATCTCATGTCTCTTTTAACCCTCAAACCCAAAATACACTTTATAGAATTGAGATCCTATATATAGAAACTTTTGAACTATTCATACTTCATATCTTCTAGCCTCACCTTTACAGGTCTAGTTATGAGTAAGTCATCACCATAGAGAAAGAAAATGATGAAACATTCATCACCATACAAATTTGGGAAGAAAAATAATCTATGTTGCTCTGGATGAAATTTTATTCAATTATAAAGTTATAAAACTATCAATTCTATAACCTTTGTGCCCAATTAAGCCCATATATACTAATCTTGAGTTTTTACACTAGGAACTAAATCCATTCCTGTATAAACCCTTCTAGTCTACCCATATAAATTTCTTTCCTCCAAATCACCTTGAAGAAACATTGTATTGACATATTTTTTTATGAAACCAACCATACATGGAAACTAGGTTGAACACTATCTGAATAATTACATGTTTTATAACAAGAGAGAATATCTCACCGATATCTAATATTTCTGATTGTTGGAACCCCTTCATAACCAACCACTCCTTGTAATGAAATCTATTTTCTTCTTACTCATTTAGATGATAAACCCATTTTTTATAAAGTGATCTATTTCATTTCATAAATATGTTAGATCCCATGTATTGTGAACATGCAAGGAATCCAACTCTTCTTTTATTATTAACTCTCACTAAAATAATTCACTCAGACTTCTTACCTAATGATGCCTTTTGGGTTTACCACTATACATGAGAAGTAAAAAGTGAATTTTTAAATAAAAAATCTATACTGGACTTCTGAATATAGTAGACTGTCTCAACTACTATGGTTCATCTTATTTAAAACATTATGCTTCAAAAACTCTCTCATGAGATTCAATTGTCTTTGAGAAATATAGAAAATTAGGACCTTGTACTTCCAGAACTTGATCAATGATTTCTATTTCAGAACTTTTCTATACCTCTATGACTCCATCTTCTATACTCCCTGAATAGTCAAACAACACCTCACCTCTAGTCAGCTAAACCTCAACTTACTCTATTACTCCCTTGTTCCCAAGAGTATCATTCACCCAGTTTCAATATTTCCATAATATCATATCATTAAAGAGGATATTCATGACTCTAATAAAATTTTTACTGACTATTATCCAAGATTCTAAAAACAAAGTTTTCATTAGTGTATCAAGTATGAAAAAATATCTAGGACATAACTTACAAATTATCTCTATCCTTAGAATTGACGTGGGATGCAATGTCTTACTATTTTATACCACTAATTGATGCCCAAACTAGAAATTTATACTATAACTTAGTAACACTACCCTATACTCCAGAGGTGATTGGCTAGTGGTATGGGTCTAAGGTGGCATAATGGGGAGACTATACCTGCATATTATAGTAAAGTAATAGTAGAAATATGTACAACCATATACATCATAAATATAATATGGTAAATTGACATGCATGAAATTTCCAACAATAATAAAAATGAACCCTGAATTAAAAAATGAATTGTATACAATACATGTCAGGTAGTTATATTGAAAAACCCAAAAGGACAAAAGATAAAATTGGGAAAACTCTCAAAATGATCTCAAAACCTATCCTGGTCCCAACTCCCTTACTCCATTATAGTAGTCCAAAATATCAAGCATCTTACTTTCCCAATCCTAAACCTACACTAAAGAAACATCTTGTTGGGTACCCAAGTGTTATGGTGGCTCAAGAAAGGTGTGAATACAACTAGTAAACCACCACCAATGATGTCTCTAAATATAACCAAACCATGTACCATGAACGTGCAGTAGTTATCAAGGTAAAAAAATGAAAATAAAACTATTAAAATATTTAAATTTAAATTCATAAAACAAACACCAAAACCAAGCTCTGTGATGACACATCAGAATAGTGCATAATTGCTTCAGCTCGTGTAAGGGTGTCTCTGAGAAAATTGTAATGACCGTACTAACCCATCTCCAACTGGGGCTTATATACCCATACTCACCAAACAGCCAGTACCCGAGGTTAATATAACCATCCTCAAAGCCCAAAAAACCCAATCAAGATATGGATTCAACCCAAGTCCATTGAGCACAACCAATCCACCCAGAGGCCAGATTCACCTCAGGTCTATCGAGCACTTCCATGAGATTTGTTTACTCTAAATGTTGAATGTACACATATCATAACATCCATATAAAATTAAAACTCAAAAAATCATCATTTACCTATAATAAAAGAAATAATTACAAGGAACGAGGGATTATTTAACCTTTTTTTATAAAAAATTCCAATTCCCATTACCCAAAACCATTTCAAATTCCATTTTTTGAAATCCAATTTCATAAACAAAGCACAATCATCACCTCATTTTATAAATCCAAAATACATTACCAAATGCCATATTATTAAATAGTATCACTTTTCATTTCATAAGAACTCTAATATTCCTTACCATTATTCTTGATTCAACCGTTAACTCTTATATCATTAACTACCATTTAGTGGCATCATTTCCAATTCATAAATTGGGAGGCATAATTCCATTTCATTAAAAACCACACCAAGACATAACTCACCTTTTTATAAAACTGCATTCATGATTTTATTAGGTTCAAATAAATAAATACCATCTCATAATTATTGATGATTGTAAAATTCCATTTCACAATCATTGACTCACATCAATTTTTTTTGTGTGTTTTAAACATAATTTACTCATCTGAAAGGATCAATCCATTTTTATTTCAATAAAATTCCATTTAAAATATTGAAAAGATAAAATATTTTATTAATCCAAACTTAGGTTAATTCATATGTAAGGAATTCCTCTTGTAATTTCAATTTTCTATGGTTGAAAAAATATTATAGGGGAATTTAGACTAAGGTGAAATAAGTATTAAAAATTTTAATTGAACATAGGTCAATCCACAACAAGGTCGACATGAACAAAAAATGAATCACTAGAAAGTAAGGAAATAATATGGGTTAATTTAAAGGGATCACCTACCTTAGTCCAAGGAGATTTCATATGTCCAATATCAACTTCCAGATCGGCCTAAATTAGATGAAATTGTGAAACCCAAAAAGGCCCTAAAAAGGGAATTTTAGATTTAACAAGGATAAAACCATTGTTAGCGAAGAAAAATAAATAAATAACCATGATGATGGAGATAATTAACAAAATATTTCCATTTTACCATAAAATAGAATAAATATTCCAAGATCAATGAAGGAACATCACGAACCATGGAGGGGGGAAGGAGACACTGAAGGGTTTGATTCTGGAAAAAAATGAGTCCAATTATCAGTTTAAAGAACGAGAGATTGGAGTGGTAAAAAGAAAAAATTTCCCCTTAAAAAAGGTTTTCAGGACTCACCAGCTAGCTGGTGATCCCAGTAAGCCTTAACCTCTATAGGAAGGCCACCAACTAGTCTATAGCAATGAAACCTTTTGACTGCAGGCCGTTATCACCTCCAAATCTTCTTATACTCCTCCAATCCCCCCCAGACCCCCTAGAGCACTTTATTATGGTTCTATATATGGGGGTTTACAAATATTTTAACAATACTATAACCTATGAAGGTTTGGGTTCATAAAACCTCGCCACCATACAATAGATCTTCCTAAAGATGTTTTCTGAATGATATCAAGCATTAGAGAATGAATCTGATATGATTATTTTTTTGAATATGGTTATATTGATTCTCAACTATACAAAGCATCTTCATGTGCACTATTATTACAAAAAATTTAACCTCCTATAACATGAAGCCTCAACCCTAGTGACATTCAAAAATCACCAACATCACTTGACCGACTAAATCTACTAGTCAAAACTAGTCCACTTACACCGATTAACCAAAATCAAAACCACAGTCTCACTCTGATAATTACACCTAGTTATATACCTAAATATGTTTAATATAAATAGGTTATCAAACTCAATCATACTAAATTCATTTAAGATCTAACACTCACAAACTGAACTAGGGTGTTATCCACTAAAATTAAACTACCTCTAGTTTAGTCCATAAACATGAATCCACCATCACTTCCAAAACATTAGATAAACCACAACTAAACATGCAGTTATTATAGTATTAATTCAAATCTCAAGACCTTGATCAATCAAAAGTATCACATTCTCTACCTTCTAGGGCCTTTCATAGACCTACTCAAAAAACACAACCAAATAGTTCTCATGACACTCATTTAGACCGAAACACGACAATTCCATAACTGGTTCTAGACCATGGACTCATACGACCATTTATTAATTCCATAAATAATTCTCCATCAAATATTTGATTCTAATGAATTCAAGTCCATGGTTCATGAACTTACTCATCCTTATGTGAGTCACACATTCTAACTCACTAGCACTATATAACCAATACAACACTCCACAACACTTTCTTATATTAAGACATGATTGTGTCACCAAAAATCTATCTCCAGGATCAAGGGTCACCCTAGGTTAGTTCCATAATTGAAATAGACTACCACCCACACCAGATCAAACACATAGGCCTTCTCCAAAGGCCTGGTCTGATCATAAACTATACAGGTCACATACAATACAATGTAGCAAGTGTAGTTTCCAGGGCACCACACCCAATTCATAGGGAGAACGATGATCAATCCTTCTCTGGATGACCTATCTAAAACCCAAAACTAACACATTAATCACACGAGCAATCATGATTCCCCATATCTTATAAGTATATCATGATTAAAACCTCAACCAACTAGTACTGTTGTAGTGATACACCCTGACCACTAATGCACCCTCGATCCGACTCCTGATGGGAGCACAAAATTCTACCTAGATTCTAATGCTAATGTTCGATCTAACACCGATTTCACCTTATAAATATAAACCTAATATTCTAAAAAACTAGATAATACTTGACTCATATGCATGCTAGCATATCATATCCATTTAGATCATTCACCGACCGGTTTGACTACATCTATAATCCTACCTACACGGAATCGTATTCTCACAACCGACTCGATGCCCCCACCTTGAGAGTATTAATTTCATCACCCCATTAAACCAAAATATAGGATATCTGGTCCATCCCACTCCTATAACATATGAACAAACTATATTTCACCACCTTGATCATACTAGATTGATCGAGGTTCCCCAAACTTTCACTTCCATATCTTGTTCTAAACATGTATAAATTTTAATACATCACATGAATTACAAAAAATTCTAAGGATTAAAAGTTTGGTGCCTTTCGGAACTAGGAAAATTTACAACTAAACAAATTGTACAATACATATTTCTTCCACAAGGATTCTCCACTCATGTAACTTACTTATACATATCCATTTAATTTATATTCTTGGGAAAATAGGGAAACATAATAAAAGGGTGAGATATAAATCATAGTAAGGGATAAATAATGAAAACAGAGAAGGAATGGATATTATGGGAAATATATGATGCATGATAAAAGAACTTGAACATTATAATAAGAGGAATAACATGATCATAAGTACGTGAGACATAATATGGAAATATGGATACAGTATAATCATGAGACATTCATAGAAATATTACCATAACTTATCACTACGGTGTCATAAAACATATTACCAAAGCTTTTAGACAAGGTATCTTTACCCAATGCATTGGTCTCCTAGGATTAACTTACATAAATTAAATCTGTCACTTTACCTAATTAATTGGAACACTATGAGGGTGAACCCTTTGTATATCTTAATTCATGTATACCACATAAGAGAAAATTCCATAAATCCATCAATAATAATAACATGATCTCGTTGAAAATAAATGGATATTCAATAAAAGATATAATATTTTTAAATACAATTCAATAAAGGTAATGAATTATAGGTTATTTACACCATATAGAATAAATAATATATGGGTTAGTCAATAATTTTCACCAGTTAATTGATGTATGGATATATATGTGAATAACATTCAATAAAAAGACACATGTAAGGGTATTCAAATTTAAATGAGTGATTACACATAGCTAATGATAATGAAAGTCAAAGGAAGTGATGGATCATTCTATAAAGAGATTATATTTCCGCCCTAACAAATGTACATAGGAATATGGACATGTAGAAGAAAGGTAAAATCCATGAGAAATACTAAGAGTGAAACATAACAAGAACATTGGTTACACATTGTGTGGGAAAGAACCCCTTTCAATATATTAATGTGGCTATCATGATGAATATCCAACAAACATCTTAAAAAAATATAGGATGTTCACACTGAAAAAGGGTAGTGAACCAATTTAAGGAATGATAACAAGAAGTGGTGAAGGGTACATTCATGTTATATGGATATCCATTGAATATAAATATCAATCTATATATTCTAATCCTTTAATATGGATCATAAAGTTCACATGAATTATCCAAATCAAATCCCCCAGGAGTGTCAAACCAGGTGCACAGTAAAGGCCCATGCACCATGAAAAATAATGATGGCCTTGATATACCCAACCAACAATTTTGGGGGTTTTAATCCCTATATGCATCTGATGAAAATCCTAATCCACTTTTAGTTTTTATATAGGGATTCTGTTTCTAGGAAAACCACACACACTTTTCTTTACCAAATTTATGATGGTTTTCTTTTTATGGGAAACCATGAGAATTAAAACGGATTATGAATGTAGTATAATGAGAGGTAATGGTGATATCTAATTGATACAATTATAAGAAAATTATATAAATGATGAATAATAATATTTCTAATTTAAAAGATAAGGAATTTAAAATGTCTTGTAAAGGTAGTCATAAAAGTGGGGCGAGGAACCCTTATTTTGACAGCGTAACCGCTTAGAAAAAAGATATACTGAGAGGGAAATTAAATCTCTCATTAACAATACATCATAATTAAAGTAATTTGGGTTTTTAAAATCACTTTAAAATATAATAAATTGAGAATTTAAGGATTATACAAAAGAATAACTTGAATCGAAAGAAGTGGGGGAAATATCCCTTAACTTGGAAGGATGATTCTTGAAGCTAGAGAGGGACTCCATATAACTTTGGAACAACATTTGAGGGACTGTTTAGAGGTATATTGAGTGATAAATCATTCTAAAAGGCTTTAGTTTTGAAATAGATGAGGTAATAGAAGGTATTTATACTCATGGAGGGGAGGGTTTAAGGGTCAAAATATAGGTCATTTTATTATATAATCCAACGAAATTGTGGGTAAATTGAATTAAAAAACATTATATGGATAATTAATGAGTGGTATAGGTTTGGAGGAAGTTAAAATCCATCATATTCCTAAAATTACCTTCCAAACCACACAATTAATTCGCAAAAATTAAAAATAATGTTTATCTTAAAATTCTAAAATGTAAGGGTTAAATTTATAAATTAAAATTCATATTTTTTAAATTAAAATTTATATATATTAAATTTTATTTTTACTAAATAAAATGATTCATAAATTTTTAGTCATGTTGACATAATAATAATTTCATAAAATTGTAGTTCTTTGTAAAGACGTAATTTTCACTTTTTCACCAAAAAATCAATTTTTTCCTAAAATTCAAAAAAAGCACACTAACATAATATTTTTATGATAATTCAAAAAATTTATTTTATTTCATAAAAATAATTATATAAATATGATAATTTTTAATGCTAAATAAATATACTTATTTATTGAAATTCATCAATTTTATAAAAAAATAAAAATTCCTACCATTATAAAAATTGATTAATACATTGTTAAAATATATTATCAATTAAAAAGTGTTTTAAGATTATTTAATAAAAATAAATTTTATCTAAAACTTTTAAATTTTTCATAAAAGATATATAATATTTTTATAGTCTCCAAAAAAATAATTCAATTTTGATCATATCATTAAATAATCCCTTTACTATTCCTAGTTGTAGTTGTCCATGATGTGTCAAGTTATTATGAAAGTGTAAAATTATTTCTATATTATCATAATAAAACATTCATTATCTTCCCCCCTTAGAGAAATTACATCCACACAATTTTACTCATTGAATAACACTAACTAAAATCGAATGTTCACTTAAATGTTATTTATATAAAGGACACATAATGAAAAAATAAGTGATTTTAATCCTATGTGGTAATACTAGTAATACTTAACATAGCCTTCTAGATAAAAATGTTTTCTTCCTAAGGCTCTATACCCAAATATTCTGAACCCTAATTCCCAAAATAACCAAAATTTTCTCTGATACCAAATGAGATTCTACAGAATCTCACTTTCAGATCTGGGGCTAGGCATGCATACTTTTTAATACATTACATTAATTATAAAAAACTCCCAGGATTGAAAGTTCGATGTCTTTAGGAACTATATACATTTAAAACTAAGCACATTATACAACACACATTTATTTCATAAGGATTATCCACACATGTAACTTCCGTATACGTATCCCTTTCATTGATTTTCGTAGGGAAACATGGATGTATAAGAAAAATGGTGAACTATAAAACCTAGTAAGGGATATACAATGAAAACAGAGCATAAATGTTCATCATGGGTATACACGAGGCATGATAAAAGAACATGAACATGAGGACAATAGGCAAAACATGTTCATAAGTACATGATGCATAACATGGAAATGTGTCTATAATTTAATCTTGATACATTCATAAACACATCACTATAGCTTGTCATTAGAGTTTTATAAATTATATTACCAAGGCTTTTGTCCAAGGTATATTTACCCAATTACTTGGTCTCTTAGGAGTAACTTACATCTGTTAACTGCATCACTTTACCCAATTCATTAGATCACTATCAAGGTGCACCCTTTATATATCTTAATTCATATATTCCAAATTATGGGAACTTCCATACATCCATAAATAATCATATCATAAACCAATGGAAAATAAATAGGTATATAATGAAATTAAGAATATTTATAATTGCCATTTGATCAAGGTAATGATCTATATATTATTTACACCAAATAGAATAAATGGTATATGGTTTAGTCAATAATTTACCCCAGTAAATTAATGTATGAATATCTAGGTGAATAACCTTAAATCAAAAGAAACTTTTAAGGGTATTCACATTGAAATGAATGATTACACATAGCTGATGATAAGACAAGAAAAGGATGCGATGGATCATTCTCTAGTGAGATCATATTTTCACCATACCAAATGTACATAGGAATATAAACATGTAAAATAAAGGTGCAATATATGAGATATATGGAGTGTCAAATAAAACATGAAAATTGGTTATACATTGGGTAGGAAATATTCCCTTTCAATGGATTAATATGACTATCTTAGTGAATATCAAAAAATTGGCTTCAAAAACTATAGGATGTTCATAATGTAAAAGGGTAGTGACCCAATTGAAGTAATGATAACAAGAATTTTTTAAGGTTACATTCATGGAATAGGGATATCAATTGAATTTAAATATCTATCCATATATTTTGATCCTTTATTATGGCTCATAAAGTAAACTTGAATTATCCAAATCAAATCCCTGAGAGTGTCAAACCTAATGTGAAGTAAGGGACCATTAACCATGTAATAGAATGATCTTCGAGATATACTAAATCAATTATTTTTGGGGTTTTAATCCCTAGATTCATCTAAGTTAAAACTTCCTCGACTTATAGTATCTAGATAGGGATTTCGTTGCTACGAAAACCATACACACTTTTCTTTACCAAATTTCAAATATTTTTATGGTTAAGGGAAACCACAAGCATTACAATGGATTATAAAGGTATTATAATTAAATATAATCGTAATCTGTCATTAATAAAATAATAAGAAAATTATAAAAAAGATATATAATAATATTTCATCTTGAAATGGGAAGGAACATAAAATGTATTGCAAAGGTAGTCGTAAAAGAGGGGTCGGGAACCCTTATTTTGGATGAGTAAATACTTAGGAAAAATATATAATGAAAATGAAATTAAGTCTTTAATTAAATATAAATTTTATTCATGTTAATGGGGTTATTTAAAATCACTTTAAAACATAATAAATTTTGAATCAAAGGCTTATACAAAAGAAGAACTTGAATCAAAAGATGTAGAGGAAAAAACCCCTTTCTATGGGAGGATTCTCCTTAAAGATATAGAGGAAATCCTTAAAAAATTTGAACCAACTTGGAGGTACTCTTGATAGGGATATTGAGAGATAAATAATTCTTAAAGGCTTTTGTGTGGAAAGTGCGGAGGGAATGGGGGTAATTATACTTGAGGTGGTGTTTTTAAGGGTTAAAATATAGGTTATTTTATAATATAATCCAACCAATTGTGGTTAAATAGAATTAAAAACAATTGTATGTCTAATTAATTATTGGGAGAGTGTGGGTGGACATTCATGGAATTACTAATCAGAAACTAACCATCCAAACCACCAAATTAATGCACACAAATTAAAAATAATTTTGATATTTAAATCCCAATTTGTGTTTCCAAAATGTAAGGTATAAATTTATAAATTAAAATTAATATTATGAAATTACATTTTATACTTATTAAATTTTATTTAGATTAAATAAAATGATTTATAAATCTTTTATCCATGTTGACATAATAATGATTTCATAAAATCGTAGTGCTTTATAAAGCAACAATTTTCACTTTTTCACCAAAAAAACAACTTTCCTAGAAAATTAAAAAAAAATCACCCAAAGATAATTCTTTTGATGAGTCTAAAAATTAATTTTATTTTATCAATTTAATTATTTAAATAATATAATTTTAGCTTTTGAATAAATATCCTTATTTATTGAAAGTTATAAATTTGAATAAAAAATAAATATTCTTACCATTATAAAAATTACGCAAGTCTTCATTAAAATATATTATAATTTTAAAAGGGTTATGTAAGATTATTTCATGAAAATAAATTTTATATAAAACTTATGAATTTATCATAAAACAAATTTTTAATAGAATATGTTTATAGTCTCCAAAAAAATTTATTTTTTATTATATCATTAAATAATACCATTAATATTCATAGTTTTAGTCTGCCATGACATGTAAAGGTATTATGAAAATTTAAATTTACTTCTATATGATCATAATAAAATGTTAATTATAAAATAATAGTTCTAATAGTAACATAAATAAATTTTTGGGGCGTTGCATTCTCCCACCCTCATAGAAATTGTGTCCTCTCAATTTTACTCATTGAATAACATTTATCGAACTCAAATGTTCACTTAAATGTTATCTATAGAAAGGAAACATTATAATAATATAAGTGATTTTAATCCTATGTGATTATATTAGTTATAATTATCTTAGTATTCTAGAAAAAATTGTTATCTATCCAAGGATCTATACCCAAATATTCAAAATCCCAATTCCCAAAAATAACCAAACTTTTCTTTGATACCAAATGAGACACCATAGACCTGCACTTCCAAATATAGTGCTAAAGATGTATACTTTTTTAATATGGTAGATGATTTAAAAAAAAACTCCCAGGATTGAGAGTTTGGTGTCTTTGGGAACTAGGTATATTTAAAAATAAACACATTATACAATACACATTTCTTTCATAAGGATTCCACACACCTGTTACTTCCTTATACATATCGATTTCATTAATATTCATGTGGAAATTGGGAAACATAAGAAAAGGGTAAGAAATAAAGACCTGTGAGGAATATAGAATGAAAAAAAATCATAAATGAACATCATGGGTAAGACATGAGACATGATAAAAGAACATGAACATGAGTACAAGAGGCATAACATTATCATAAGTAAATGAGTCATAACATGAAAATGTGGCTACAAAATAAGAATGAAATATTCTCAAAAATATCACCATATCTCATCCCTAGGGTTTCGTAAAACATATTACTAAGGATTTTATCCAATGTATCTTTATCGAATGAATTGGTCTATTAGGAGTAAAATTCATTAGTTAAATTTATCACTTTACCCAATGCATTAATGTTGGAACCGTGATGATCCAGACAACAGACTTGATAACCCACAACCCAGTAACTCATGGGATGCACTCCACTAGTCCACTCAACTAGAGACTAATGTACAGAGCATATGTTGGTCATGTAATTATGCTATCATCAACATCCAATTATAGTTTTGGTCCATACATCAAGACATTAATGATATAACATTTAGTCTCATATCTGAGAAGCTTGTGAGGAGAAAGTGAAACAAGATATGAATAAGGTGATTATTACACCGACATGTGTAAGTTGAAAATGGATTATGATCTTTCGATGGATACCTTTCTCATAACATTTTACCCACTTACTCATGTATTGTTTTAGGTTATAAAATAGATAGTAATTGAGTAAACTCTCCATTAACTATTTAGGTAAGGTTTGAAAGCTAAATAATAATATAAAAGAAAAATTAATCATTAATTATTATGGTGAAAATATTAAAAGGAAATGTGAAAAGGCTAGTGGAATATAATTCCAAAAGTACATTATCAACGTCATTAAATGTAAGAGGTATTAATATGAGGTTATTTTCATTGGATATTATGAAATAATTATACAAAAGTTAAATAGAAATAAACCGAATTAAAGAAGAAAGTACTTGTTTGTTCTTTAGGAATATCTATAAATGTGATTTTTCAGTTTTAATTATTGGGTATTAAATACAATGTGATTATAACATATGTGTATTTATATATAGTAACCAAGTAAGTATAGAAATATTACTATAAGTCAGGTTTATTCTCTAAGCGGCTGAGAAAGAGTGATTCCTAAGTCATCGTTGAGAAGTATAAGACTTCTATATTGAAAAGTGAATGATTCTTGTAGAACTATTATTTAGTATAACCAAAAAAATTATATCACATGCCTTTTGGAAACTAGGAGACATTATTACAGGTTTGTGAATGAATGTTGTTTATGCTTATAATACTGAATCAATATTTTAGTGATACATGAATCATAAGCAATAACATATGAATATAAAATGTAATACTTATACCCAATTGCGGCAAGATAATTATTTTTCAAGTAAAACGAAAAGGGGATGTCAAGTATTTACCTAGTTTGGTATTTAGTCTCAGTAAATATAAACACCTTTGGTATTATTGACGTCTTTAGTTTGGACAAAGGAATCTTTAGAAATAAAGGTAATCCATAAACCTTAAAAAACTAGTTAAACAAGTATGAAATATTCCAAGGGTATGTTAGAGATATATGTACTTTATAAGATTCCTTTAAGTTATTAAGGAATGAAAAAATGAAGTATGATATATGCATGGTTAGAAGATCTGAGTTGCTTCTGGACGACATGCCGAAGAATATCTTGACCAAGCATTTATCGATCAATATAATGTAGCATGGAGTAATTCCTAAATGCACATTACCTTATCTATATCACGACATTGATTTTAATGGGGAGGATAAATAATAATGTCTTATATACTAAAATTGATTAATGAAATATTGCATGAAGTAATTACTAAAGGAACATTTTATACATCAGAGTTATGATGTTTGTAGTATCGATGTTGCAACTTTCAAAAACTTCCATTATATTTTATGATGTGATTTGAAAATAATAGAAAAATCCCATGATCATATGCCAACTAATATGAAAAATGGATATCATATGGGTTATTGTATGATGGAAATCCATCATGTTATAAAAACATGTGTTTAGATGCAAAGAGTTTGTTAGGATATAAACAAACTTGCATTAAGTATAAACACATTGTGTATCTATTGTAATTGTCCAACGATTACTTAGGATATTACATAAATACATAAAATAGGAGTATTAAAGTGATTGAATACATTTTTATTAGGGTGAAAATATCTTTAGAGATATTAGGATCTAGATTGAATGGGTTTTAGTCATTTCCATAGATGAAAAAATAGTTGGCATAAGAACTGGTTCCATTAGTGCATGTGGAACGAAGTATGTTCCAGAGACACATACTGCGTAAGAAGGATAATACCATAGTGACAGTTTTTGTATTCACCACATCTGATGATCAAATATTCATTACTAATAATAATTTCTACAAGTAAGAAATGGATTATATGTATCAATATGAAAAGGGGATTATTATTTTGAATACTACGGTGAGTATTCAAGTGTGTTAATACATGTATGGTACAAGGATAGTACCAATAAGGCTCCATTGGTTATATCAAGTCATTATGCCCAAATCCATTAAAATTTTACTTGTTATATATACTTTGTATGATCATATTATATTGATAATTAGATGTCATGAACACCAAACATGGAAGGTGTCTATATGACACAACCATAAATGGATGGTCACATCACAGAATGCTAATAATGGTTGGAAGTTACTGATATCAGATTTAGTATTGAAGCAATCAATAAGATCATAGAATATACATTTGAAATAAATGTTTTCCATTTTTTTACCATAGGTTAGTAGGAGAACCAAGGTTTTCCAAGTGAAATATGTTGAAAAACATATGGAAAACTATTATTTGACTTACAATTATTTAAGACCAAAATAAAAAAAATCTATTCTCCAGAGATTAACTAAAAATAATAACCTAAGGTATAGGGAATAATATTTTCTTAGGTGGATCTAAATGTTGTTGGACCTAGTCAATCATACATATAGTGACATAGTATTAAAAAATATAAGTTGGAACAATTTAGGTTATAATTTTTGCCTATGTCACATGGAATATATCTCTTCAGGTTGACATGCCTAGGACATGAGAGGAGATTAACGTGGTGAGTTTAAATCCACACGATTAAGTGATGGATTAATCACATATTCCATGATATGTACAAAAATTTATATTTCCATCATATAATTAATAGATGGTAGATATCAATTATATCCAGAAACACTACAAGGGAAGTATTCTATATTATCTAATTATACTTCAGGTAAGTACAAAAGATATGTACCAGGTAAGTGGAGAAGAAAGGAAACTAGTTTAGAGGGGATACTAACGAGTATTCCTTTAATCCATGTGATCTAATATAATAGATATTCTAAAGGTGATGAGCAATCCAATATCATATAACCCAGTGATATCCATACATACAAATATCGAGTACGTTGCAGTTTATAAGGCAACTAAGAAGAAATTATACACAACGATTTGTTCTAGTTCTTAGATTCACACATAGTAAGAAAAAATACTATCTTAATGAAAATTATGATATCCTTACTATCCAATATTTCAAGTTATTATAGTGTATAAAAGGTATATACTCAGGTATACCATCTATTTAGAAGTTTTACTCAAGGACATGCAGTCGATATAATAGATTTTCTATGTGGCAGAATCATGGTTGGAGGAGTAGATAAAGTCGTGACTCAAAAAAAACATGATATTGATCATGTGAGAGCTAAGAAAATTGGTTAGAAAGTTGGATCAAGTGAAAGTGGGAGTGTTTTAATAGTGGTTTTCCTATTCCCAACTATACAGTGATTTTGATTACCATATCGTGTATACATTTAGTTATACTTGATGAATTCTTATAATTATAGTGTAAAATTTTCTATGTCCACTATTTATGGTGATATATATTGATTAATTTTCATATAAAAAGGTTATATAATATCCTAGGATATAATTAGAACCTTGAGATATCATGAAATTAATCTTAAACAAAGGTCTTATGGTCTAGATGCATCATATTGATTGGACACAATAGATATTTTACTATCAGGTGTTGGGGTCTCATAAGCATTGATACTTCTTCTCATTAAGTTCACACTTGGTGATCTATAGTTGTGAGATCATGAGGAATGAACCAATAATAGGAACACCACATGTTTTTGGTGTCATTGGATCTTCTTATCAATTAACATGCGTAATGGTATGCTGACTTGAGATCATTGCCAATGTGTTCCATTTGATTTCGTACTTTAATGCAAGGAGAAAACCATGATGATGAAATCGTGGCGAGGTAGTTTTTTTTGGGTGCGTCATTACTGGAATGACATTGGTATAATGGTCAAGAAATTATTTATCATTTCCAGGTTTAGGAAGTTATATATCTCGAGCCATGTTGATCCGAATGGTAGTACCTTGATAAATCCATGGCCATGGACGTCTAAGGTAAATCTATCCAGTTAAATCAATAAATAATAAATAAAGGAAATGGTGATGACATAGGTGTACATCCTGATTTATGAGATATTAAAGAAAAATATATTATATTACAAAGTGCATGTTCCTAGGTTGGTTGTCACTGTTGTGACAATACATATCTCTCTATGGGCCATGATGGGTTGCTAGATCCCACACTCTGTGAATAGTATTTATTACTATTGAGATAAGGGCTTAGAGGGTCGCACATAATAGAATAATCAGGAATATTTCATATTCAGTTGTATAGGTATATTGTACATGATGGGCCCCACAGTCGGAGTATAAGATTTCTCCAAGGAGATACAATCACTAAAGTAATATATAAATTCATATTATTCAAGTAAAGAATAATGGGAATTGAAATTATTTATTAAATATATTTATATGTTTTAATTAAATAATTTAAAAATATTATTTGAATGAATATTAAAATATTCAAGGTTCAATTAATATTTGTGTGAACGAAGATTCGAGTTAATGAGTCATTTATTATCAAGTAATATATTTAATGTATTATAAGAAAGTGATAATAATATTTATGACTCAGTTTAATAGTCATAACATGTCGTTTATAGTGCGTTAATTATTTGGGATCAAGAGAGGCAATGCTAAGTTATTTAATTAAAAACTACATATAAAGGATGAGGGGCATTCACCAAAGCTTATTCATGAGATTTCTCTCTCTTATTCTCTCTCTCATGTTCTAATGGGAGAGGATCTAGATCTTGGAGATTGGATAGATCTAAATCTTAGGCATAGTAAGTAAGGATATGCGATCATCATTGTAACACCCCGAGCTTCCATGATACGCTTCTCATTCAATAATGCAATAGCTTGCATTGTACGCAACTTCGAGTTCTAACACACCACAACTAACCAAAGTAGCCGTTATGAATAGTAATAACCACTTTTTAAATTTATAGAAATTTTATATTTCAAAATGGACTTCATTTTTGTATTCCTAATATTGAAATTAGCCTATGTTGAATTTTTTGTAATTTTCTGAGAACTTCTAATTTTTTATGAATAGTGAAAAATACTTAAAAACAACTTTTTAAATAAAAATAATTTATAGTGATAAATTATACTATTTAGTGGTTTTAAGGTATAATTAGAATATATTTTTACAATTTTATCAAATGGTGGTCATTAGAATTAATTTAACATTGAAATTGGACATAAACAATTGCCAATCTTTTGATATAAATTGTTTCTTAAAAACACGCTATTTGTTGTGACAGCGGGAATTAATTATAAAATTAATTAATGCAACTTATATGTTTGGAATTTTGTAAAATAGACATCATTTTTGAATTCGGAATATCAATTATAGCTTAGGGTGAAATTTTGGCATTGTTCTGAAAAACTTCAATTTTTGATGAATAGTGAAACCACTAAGTGGTACTTATAAAAACTGATCTTTCGTTTAAATGAAACTTTACCACTTATGTGTTTTGAATTTAAAAAATCCGACATACATGGTTGTCATTAAGAAGTAAAATGTGGTTCAATGAGATTAAAATATTTTTTGGTGAATAGTAACTTTTAAGTGTTTAATCACGATTAGAGGTAATTAGTGTAGTTTAAGGTAAAAATAATGTTTTAATAATATGAGATGAGCTTGACACATGTCCTAACCTCATTGGATGTGTCATGGCCGACCAAGACAATCCATGGGTCAACTTGGGGACCCCTTGGAGCCACTTTAGTTGGAAAATGACATAAATACCTTTTATTTAATGTTAAAGTAAAAAAGGACACAAACATGAAATGTTTTACTAAAATAATTTTTACATGGGGCTATACAAGTCATATTTTTGACTATAAATATTAATTGGAAAGATAAAAAGATTGCCTACATCATAGTATTTTTTTTATAAATTTTAGACATTAAATAAATTAAATTATTTATGACATCATGATGATGCAGCGATGACCTCATTATTTAACGATTTAAATAAAATGAAAAGATAATGTAAAATTAAAGGCTTACACTTGTCAAAAACCTATTGGATGAGTATATTTAGAATCCTTATCACCTTATCCTTGAATTATATAAGTGTGGGACCTTTAGAATCCGAAAATCATTGTTTAATAAAGTAACATTTTATTACTTTCCAAAAGTGCCCCTCCTCTCCACTTATAAAAGGCCCCCACCTCTACCACCTCATTCACACTTTCAAGACATTTGGCTCAGACAACCTCTGCCCAAATACTCTCCCAACTTCCCCCTCTTACTCCTAGAAGCTTCACTTTGGGCAGAACTATTCCCAAGGAAGCCTTTGCCTCAAATCAAAAAGTGTTACCCGTTTTAAAGGTAGTGTTTTCTCTTATGTTCTTTTGTTTTATTTTGCTTCTCCAACCCCCTAAACTCTTTTTATTCTTTTCTTTTGTAACAACACCAGTATCCTCAATATACTGGTATGTTGTTATAAGAAGTATTCGAGCTACACTTACACACACCTACATCTAATGGTTAATGAACATACTATTTCTGTGGATGGCGAATTTCGGCCTCACGAAACGATGATTGTTCAAATTCTTTTAACACCTATAATGGTGGCCATTTTGATGACACTATTTTCATATATGATATATATATTATGTTTATGTTTTCCTTATCATTCTGTATTTCTAATTTATGGCATACTTTATGATTTCAATTATGGGTAAACGCGATAATTTTATTTTAGGAAGTGCGGACTACCGCCCCCTCAAAGTGATTTGAATCGTTAATGCCATATGTGGGATGTATAAAGGATGGAGTAAATGGTATTATACATTATATTATACTGGAATTATATTATACCTTTATATAATTATAACTTCATTCCATTAAATATGAAATAGAAATGAAAGTAGCGTTCATGCGTACGTACGGCTTACCGTCTCCATGAATGGTGTATTTCATTTCTTACCTCTAAATGTCATGTAATACTATGAATGAATGTATATACTGGATATATATGAGATATATGATATCTATATCATGAATATAATTCTGGATATAATGGATATTTCACCACATGAACAACTCGTAATTATAAGAAGTCTATTTTTGACTCAAGTACCAAAGATCGACAAAATGACCGTTATTAACTTAAATAATTACATAATGTTCATAACATTGTAATAAGTGATATAAAAGGGATAATGAACATGAAAAATGTTCTTAATAAAGTAGATATTAACTCTAGTTTATTATTCAGGAGGTTAAAGAATGGTCGAATCAAGTCGGACACAAGGTAAGGGAACTTCTTAACCCAATTTCTATTCTTTGGGTTAATCTCCTACTTTCAAATTATGTCATGATATTATTATGTCCTATCTTGTATTTTTACATTATTTATGTGTACTTATAGTGAATACACATTATAGATGTACTTTATTTAAAAAAATGATCTTTTTAAGGACTTTGTATCAATCCCCTTTCATTGAGGCATATTTGGTTTTATACACAACTTTCTTTTATACGGTGTATAAACCCCTTTGACTTTTACGTTTATTCAAAAGGAATTTTTTTTATACGAAGCATTTTTCTAAACGACAAAAGGGAATGTTTTTCTTTCCGTACTTATGCGGCGACAACGACTTCTCCACCGCCGTGACCATTATTTGAGTTTCGGCTTCCTCTACAAGCCATCATTTTTTGTAATGAAAAATAAATACAAAGTTTTAACTTTATTTTATTTTGGTATTGAAAATGGTTTTGAAAGCGTTTTTATTATATCAATGTGTTGTATTGATATCTTGTGATTGAAATGTGGAAATGTTATGTTTCCTTTATGCATGTTTTATGTGATATGATTATGTTATGGTTTATGATATGTTTAAACCTATTCATATGAGGAATGTATTGGATTTAATAAGTGACGGGTGGAGCCCGCTATAGCTCCTCAATGCATCGGTAGGTCTCATGAGAAAACTTGACGTGGAATTGGCCGAGGCCCTTTCCCAATTTGATTTATGGTTTTGGCTGAGGCCTTAATCATTTTAGACGTCTTGGCCGAGGCCTTGAAAAAATGTTTCAGAATGTCTGGCATTATACATTCCCTCATTATGAAAGTGGTTATTGATATTGCATGTGATTATTCGACCAATAGAATATCCATGTGAATAAGTAAATGGCATTATCTCATTTTACTTTTTCCATATTATGTTGAATTTCATGTTTAAAAGGATTTTGTTTTAGTTATACATTGCCTTAAATGTTAATGTTTATTTATGAAAGCTTACACAATATTGTTATCCTTACTGAGCATTTGAGCTCACCCCTTTCAATGTTTTAATATTTTCCAGGATGTGAAGAAGTATTTTATGAATGACCTGCAGGGATAGTCAGAAGAGGATATGAGTGTGGACTATGGAGACTTTTTTTATTGTAGTTTTTCACTTTATGATGTAATGTAACGTTTATGAATGTATCTAGTGTTTCCAAGGATACTAAACTAATCGGTCTTTCGAGACTTGATCTTTTGTGATCATGCCAATGTTACGAAGTAATGCACCGACTCTGGGTAGCTGGGGTCGGGGCGTTACAGTTGGTATCAGAGGCAGTTTAGTACTAACCTTGGAAGCTAGATTTAGATAAACTCTGATTAGAGCACATAGCCCAAGGATAGACTTTGAGGATTAGTATAGAAGAACTTCCTAGAATTTTGGTATTATATAGATTTTGTGAGTTTTCCGAGAAATACATCCCTGTCTGGATACGAGAAGGTAGAGGCAGCTCTGGAACAGATGTACCTAGGGGTAAAACCCGAAAACACCGCTTTGAGCTAGACTCGAACGGGAACTGGTGCACGACAACGGGCCTTGCTGCACTCTTGGTTACGACACTCCCGGGGGATATGCTTAGGATAATTCTCGTTTTCTTTACAAACCACTATGAAGGGTTATGAGTATATACATCCTCAAAGAAAACATTTTTATAATTATGGATTATATCCATAAATAGTTCAATTTATGTTAAGTATTTTATAAGTATAGAATTATGTATTTTGATTCATAAACTAATCTAGTTTATGCCATTGTATAGAAATGGCGCCTAGTGGAAGGAATGGAAACTGTATCAATGAACGCACTCCGTGTAGGGATTGCCCTCCTGCTCAAGATAATTATTGTGGAGCTGGAGATACAAATGGTGCTGATCAACTTATTACCATACTGGGACAACTCACTCAGGTTATGAATAATAACCTTACTCGTATGGAGCACCCTGATCCGCAATGTGGAGGATCAATGTTAGACCGCTTCATGAGGCAACAACCGCCAACTTTTAATGGGGGTACAAATCCATTAGTAGCTGAGAAATGGATAAACTCCTTAGAAAAAATATTCCATGCCTTGGGGAGTAGTGAAAGGGAAAAGGTTATCATGGCAGTTTACCGCCTCACTGGAGATGCTGATCAATGGTGGTCATTGATTAAAAATACAAAGGAAGATGAAGAAGTATCAAGTATGGAATGGAGAGAGTTCAAAGATCTTTTCTTAGAAAAATACTTTCCACATGACCATCGAGCAGATATGGAAAAGCAATTTCTGAGTCTGAGACAAAAGGAGGATAAGAATGTCACAAAGTATGAGGCCAACTTTACAAGGTTAGCGAGGTATCCTGCAGATTATATATGTAACCCGAGAAGTAAGATTTATCATTTCTTTTATGGGTTAAAACCATTTCTCCATCGAGCTTTAGTATCACAATCTTTCTCAACATACGAAGATATTGTCTCGTGTGCAATCAAGACAGAAAAGGAATTTTCTAAGTCTCATGACTTTAAAGAAAAGCAAGAAAAGAAGAGAACAGTGGAACAAGAGACGGATAAAGGGAAAAAGGGAAAGAAGGATTTTCCATTATGTGATAATTGTGGGAATAATCACCCCGGTGCTTGCCTAAAAGGAATGGGAGTTTGTTACAAATGTGGAGAAAAAGGTCACCAGGCACGTGATTTCAAGGGAAATAAAGAGGCTATCAATGTTGAATGCTACAATTGTAGGGATATGGGGCATTATGCAAATGAATTTCCTAAGCATCAGGGAAACTTAACTTAGAAATGGCCAAGGGATTAAGGACAATCTTATGTTGTTACTACAGTTGAAGCGGAATAATTATTGTATTTGTGTTTTTGGACTCAAGAACTAGATTATGGTTATAAGAATAATTTGATATATATAAGGATTGTACTGCAGTACATGTTGTTTTCATTAAGGATTTAATATGATGAAGGTAATCATATTTTTAGTATGTGACAATAAGAGAAACTTTACTTTGTTTGGGGAATCTGAGGTTACAATTGATTTTGGAATTTAGAGACCTTTTAGAGAAATTCTGGACGAAGGTATTTTGGATAACTATAACAGTTGGAATGAATTAAGTTGATATTTGGATAGTATTGTTTAAGGTTAAAACATTTCTGAAGATTATTTTTGGAATATTATAGTTTTAGGAAAAGGACAACCTGCAGGGTGGGGCATAACCCGTCGTGTCGGACAAAGCTGTAGGAATCAAACCCACAACCATAGTGTGACAGGCCTTTATTTCCTACCACTAGCCTACAGGAAGTCCCTGGTTATTAAAAAATAATTTTACTAATCAAAATGGTATGTGTTAACATTTGGAACCTTATACAATTAGGATAAGTATAATATTTTTGAGTTCTATTATCTTTTGAGTGAAAGATGAGTTGAAGGTTAAAACTCTAATTGTCAAGCATAAATATATATATACCTATCTCTTATTCAATGAATAAATTAATTCTTAAACTTTAGTAAAGGGATATTAAAACAAAAAATGTGTCATCCTAATACCGTATGTCTTGTTGAACTGATGATATTTTAAATCAACATAGATTGAAGGCTTTGAGGCCCTCAATTTGACAGTTGATTGTGATTGATGACCTCAATCACTCCCTACAAATATTTACGTTTTTCCTCCAATTATATGTCTCTAATTGCTTCCAATGTTCTCCTAATCGATATCATAATTGGGTGGTGACTTTTTCATTTCCCTTTCCCTCTTATTAAGACTAAATTTTATTAACCTTATTTCCGATGTGGGTTTTCCACAAAGGTATTTTCTCTTTTCAACCTTTTATTTTCAAAGAAAATTTTCAAATTGCGAGGACGCAATTTATTGAAGGAGGGGAGAATGTAACACCCCGAGGTTCCATGATACGCTTCTCATTCAATAATGCAATAGATTTCATTGTACGCAACTTCGAGTTCTAACACACCGCAACTAACCAAAGTAGCCGTTATGAATAGTAATAACCACTTTTTAAATTTATAGAAATTTTATATTTCAAAATGGACTTCATTTTTGTATTCCAAATATTGAAATTATCCTATGTTGAATTTTTTGTAATTTTTTGAAGAACTTCTAATTTTTTATGAATAGTGAAAAATACTTAAAAACAACTTTTTAAATAAAAATAATTTATAGTGATAAATTATACTATTTAGTGGTTTTAAGGTATAATTAGAATATATTTTTACCATTTTATCCAATGGTGGTCATTAGAATTAATTTAACATTGAAATTGGACATAAACAATTGCCAATCTTTTGATATAAATTGTTTCTTAAAAACACGCTATTTGTTGTGACAGCGGGAATTAATTATAAAATTAATTAATGAAACTTATATGTTTGGAATTTTTTAAAATAGACATCATTTTTGAATTCGGAATATCAATTATAGCTTAGGGTGAAATTTTGGCATTGTTCTGAAAAACTTCAATTTTTGATGAATAGTGAAACCACTAAGTGGTACTTATAAAAACTGATCTTTCGTTTAAATGAAACTTTACCACTTCTGTGTTTTGAATTTAAACAATCCGACATACATGGTTGTCATTAAGAAGTAAAATGTGGTTCAATGAGATTAAAATAATTTTTGGTGAATAGTAACTTTTAAGTGTTTAATCGCGATTAGAGGTAATTAGTGTAGTTTAAGGTAAAAATAATATTTTAATAATATGAGATGAGCTTGACACATGTCCTAACCTCATTGGATGTGTCATGGCCGACCAAGACAATCCATGTGTCAACTTGGGGACCCCATGGAGCCACTTTAGTTGGAAAATGACATAAATACCTTTTATTTAATGTTAAAGTAAAAAAGGACACAAACATGAAATGTTTTACTAAAATAATTTTTACATGGGGTTATACAAGTCATATTTTTGACTATAAATAGTCATTGTAAAGATAAAAATATTTCCTACATCATAGTATTGTTTTTATAATTTTTAGACATTAAATAAATTAAATTATTTATGACATCATGATGATGCAGCGATGACCTCATTATTTAACGATTTAAATAAAATGAAAAGATAATGTAAAATCAAAGGCTTACACTTGTCAAAAACCTATTGGATGAGTATATTTCGAATCCTTATCACCTTAGACTCGAATTATATAAGTGTGGGACCTTTAGAATCTGAAAATAATTGTTTAATAAAGTAACATTTTATTACTTTCCAAAAGTGCCCCTCCTCTCCACTTATAAAAGGCCCCCACCTCTACCACCTCATTCACACTTTCAAGCCATTTGGCTCGGACAACCTCTACCCAAATACTCTCCCAACTTCCCCCTCTTACTCCTAGAAGCCTCACTTTGGGAAGAACTCTTCCCAAGGAAGCCTTTTCCTCAAATCAAAAAGTGTTACCCGTTTTAAAGGTAGTGTTTTCTCTTATGTTCTTTTGTTTTATTTTGCTTCTCCAACCCCCTAAACTCTTTTTATTTTTTTCTTTTATAACAACACCAGTATCCTCAATATACTGGGATGTTGTTATAAGAAGGATTCGAGCTACACTTACACACACCTACATCTAATGGTTAATGAACATACTGTTTCTGTGGATGGAAAATTTCGGCCTCACGAAACGATGATTGTTCAAATTCTTTTAACACCTATAATGGTGGACATTTTGATGACAATATTTTCATATATGATATATATATTATGTTTATGTTTTACTTATCATTCTGTATTTCTCATTTATGGCATACTTTATGATTTCCATTATGGGTAAACGCGATAATTTCATTTTAGGAAGTGCGGACTACCGCCCCCTCAAAGTGATTTGAATCGTTAATGCCATATGTGGGATGTATAAAGGATGGAGTAAATGGTATTATACATTATATTATACTGGAATTATATTATACCTTTATATAATTATAACTTCATTCCATTAAATTTGAAATTGAAATAAAAGTAGCGTTCATGCGTACGTACGGCTTACCGTCTCCATGAATGGTGCATTTCATTTCTTACCTCTAAATTTCATGTAATATTATGAATGAATGTATATACTAGATATATATGAGATATATGATATATATATCATGAATATAATTCTGGATATAACGGATATTTCACCACATGAACAAATCATAATTATAAGAAGTCTATTTTTGACTCAAGTACCAAAGATCGACAAAACGACCGTTATTAACTTAAATAATTACATAATGTTCATAACATTGTAATAAGTGACATAAAATGGATAATGAACATGAAAAATGTTCTTAATAAAGTAGATATTAACTCTAGTTTATTATTCAGGAGGTTATAGAACGGTCGAATCAAGTCGGACACAAGGTAAGGGAACTTCTTAACCCAATTTCTATTCTTTGGGTTAATCTCCTACTTTCAAATTATGTCATGATATTATTATGTACTATCTTGTATTTTTACATTATTTATGTGTACTTATAGTGAATATACATTATAGATGTACTTTATTTAAAAAAATGATATTTTTAAGGACTTCGTCTCAATCCCCTTTCATTGAGGCATATTTGGTTTTATACACAACTTTCTTTTATACGGTGTATAAACCCCTTTGACTTTTACGTTTATTCAAAAGGAATTTTTTTTATTCAAAGAGTTTTGCTAAACGACAAAAGGGAATGTTTTTCTTTCCGTACTTATGCGGCGACAACGACTTCTCCGCCGCCGTGACCATTATTTGAGTTTCGGCTTCCTCTACAAGCCATCATTTTTTTAATGAAAAATAAATACAAAGTTTTAACTTTCTTTTATTTTGGTATTGAAAATGGTTTTGAAAGCGTTTTTATTATATCAATGTGTTGTATTGATATCTTGTGATTGAAATGTGGAAATGTTATGTTTCCTTTATTCATGTTTTATGTGATATAATTATGTTATGGTTTATGATATGTTTAAACCTATTCATATGAGGAATGTATTGGACTTAATATGTGACGGGTGGAGCCCGCTATAGCTCCTCGATGCATCGGTAGGTCTCATGAGACAACTAGACGTAGAATTGGCCGAGGCCCTTTCCCAATTTGATTTATGGTTTTGGCCGAGGCCTTAATCATTTTAGACGTCTTGGCCGAGGCCTTGACAAAATGTTTCAGAATGTCTAGCATTATACATTCCCTCATTATGAAAGTGGTTATTGATATTGCATGTGATTATTCGACCAGTAGAATATCCATGTGAATAAGTAAATGGCATTATCTCATTTTACTTTTTCCATATTATGTTGAAGTTCATGTTTAAAAGGCTTTTGTTTTAGTTATACATTACCTTAAATGTTAATGTTTATTTATGAAATCTTCTGCAATATTGTTATCCTTACTGAGCATTTGAGCTCACCCCTTTCAATGTTTTAATATTTTCTAGGATGTGAAGAAGTATTTTATGAATGACCTGCAGGGATAGTCAGAAGAGGATATGAGTGTGGACTATGAAAACTTTTTTTATTGTAGTTTTTCACTTTATGATGTAATGTAACGTTTATGAATGTATCTAGTGTTTCCAAGGATACTAAACTAATCGGTCTTTCGAGACTTGATCTTTTGTGATCATGCCAATGTTACGAAGTAATGCACCGACTCTGGGTAGATGGGGTCGGTGCGTTACAATCATCAGAGCATTGAAGGTGTTGTCGGAACTTTACACCATCACTCAAATTTTTTCGATCAGTGCTCCCACAGTTTCTTGAAGCACGTGTGGATGATCTAGTGGAATTCATATTTTGATGCTTCGAGCAGCGATTTCCAATAATGAGTAGACGTTGTGCACAAATTTAGATATAAACTAGGTATTTTTATGATTTTAATATTATGTTTAATCTCTTACAAACATGATCCTAAGGAAGTGATCTGGCAGCGATTCGCCGACGTCATCAGGTTCATGTTGATCATCGGCGGAAAATTTTAAAATCCTATTTTTTGGAGCTTTCAATATGTGCTCACTACCTTCAATTAGAGATCTATTAGGGTGAACCATTTATATATATCAATTAATTCATTCCATGTAAGGTAAAATTCTATAAATCCATCAATAATCATAACATGAACCTGTATAAAATAAACGTGTATCTAGTGAAAGTAAGAATATTTCTAAATACCATTCGATAAAGGTAATGAATTATAGTTTAGTTAAACTTTATAGAATAAATGGTGTATATTTTAGTCAATATCCCCCCCACTATAAATTGATGTATGGATGTATAGGTGAATAACCTTCAATCAAAAGAAACATTCAAGGGTATTCAAATTGAAAGAAATGATTGCACATAGCTGATGACAAGGAAAGGAAAACGTAGTGATGGATCATTATCTAGGGATATAATATTTCCACAATACCACATGTACATAAGAATATGTAAATTTATAATAAATGTAAAATCCAATATAAAGATAGATAGTGAAATAGAACAAGAACACTGGTTACACATTGGTTACAAATTGGGTGGGAAAGAACCCATTTCAACGGATTAATGCAGCTATCTTCATGAATATCCAATAAAAAGATTGGGAAACTATAGGATGTTCATAATGAAAAAGGGTAGTGACCCAATTGAAGGAATAATAACAAGAATGGGTGAAGGGTATATTGATGGAATAAATATTTCAATTGAATGTCAATATCAATCCATATATTCTGATCCTTTATTATGGATCATAACGTAGATGTGAATTATCTAATCAAAATCCATCAGGAGCATCAAACTAGGTGAGAATTAATGAACCATTCACTGTGCACTAAAAAGATGGATGGGATTTACCAAACCAAATCTTTTTTGGGTTTTAATCCCTAGATGCATCAGATCCAAAACCATTTCCACTTGTAGTATCTAGACATAGATTTTGTTACTTTTAAATTAAATCACACTTTTCTTTACCAAATTTAAGATGGTTTTATGGATATATGAAACCATGATAATTACAATGGATTATGAAGGTAGTATAATGAGAGGGATGGTGTTATATCATTGATAAAAAAATAAGTAAATTATAAAAATTGTTCATATTAATACTTTATTTTGAAATGAGAAGGAATTTAAAATGTTTTTCAAAGGTAGTCATGAAAGAGGGGTGAGGAACCCTTACTTTGGGAGAGTAATGTATTAGAAAAAAGATATAATGAGAGGTAAATTAAGTCTATAATTTAAAATACATCATATTGACAGAAATGGGGGTAATTAAAATAAATTTACAATATAATAAATTGAGAATCAGAGGCTTATACAGAAGAAGAACTTGAATGGAAATAAATGAAGGAAAAATATCCCTTACCTTAGGAGGATGCTTCTTAAAGCTAGAGAGGGACTAATTAGAACTTTGGAACACATTTTTGGGAATTTTTAGACAGATATTGTTTTATAAATCATTCTAAAAGTTTTTTTGAATAGAAATAGAGGAGGGAATGGGGGTGGGTATTTATCCTTGAGAAGGGGTGGTTTTAAGGGCTAAAATATAGGTTATTTAATTATATATGCCGACCACTTGTTGTTAAATTAAATAAAAATAGATTTTGTTGATAATTAATAAGTATAATAAGGTTTTTATAATTTAAAGGCCTCCATTAAAATAAATTACTAACACACACCAGTCACATGATTTGTCAGAATAAAATTTCTATGTTTTTCTAGTACAACACAGTGGATAACCAGGGTAGTCTCACTTGAGGAGCGTTCTTAGTTGTTCAATCACTTAATATAATTCAAAAAAACTAATTATTTTGGGTTGTTTTTATTTAAACTATTAATGTTACGAAATTTAAATGAAAGGAAAGATTAAATTGACATGTAACGATAAAATGTAATAAGTGAAGAAAGAACTTGGCCTTTATGGTTTGGTTTGTGGGTTCCATAATTCTCTTTGTTGGGGTTTAAATTAATTTTAATAATTAAATTATGATATCTAATTCATGAATTAATATTATTTTATTTAGTGGTGTGAAATCTAAAATTCATTTAGAAATCTTAATTCCACCTCCTTCTATAATCAAGGTAAATGTTACACCTCAATCGAGAGTGTGATATCTTCCAGGACCTGGCTCTATCGTATTCTATTTCATCTACTAAATAGGTTAACTCCATCATATGAAGATATTATATCTATTATAAGGGATAAAGGATATTTATTAAAATAATAGAAATGAGTTTGAGTTTAGTGTCATGCTGGATGATCACCACACCCATGCAATCTTACTCTTTCTCATCATAAACTCAATAAAACATGAGAATTTAAGCACATAATAAATGAAATTACCACATACCTTCCTTTATCCATGAATTGGGTTATAAAATCATATATGAGGGTAATAGTTCACGGTGGATTGAGAAATAAAGAGAAGAAAATTAAATAAAATAAAATAATGAGGATGTGAAAATATGAATAAGAATACACACTTAAAATCACAAAATAAAAATAGAAGAAGAATAAGAAGAAAAGAGGGTGGATGGTTGGAAGAAGACACAAAATTAAAAACCATGAATGTATTAGATTTTATATAAAAAAATAAATTAAAATATCATTGAAAATAAAACTACAGTAAAAATAGTAAAAATAAAAATAAAAGAAGAAATGAAACTGGTGAAACTGCTTACCCTCCATAATCCTTCATCCAAAGGTTTGCTTCTATTTAAAACACCATATATTTGAATATCCATAAGTTACATTATTATATGTTTCTCTAAATTTAATTTACAATATGAAAAACAAATTTTCACTTAATCAGATGGACCTGAATATGTTATGTAATTTTTATTGAATATGAATTTTTCTATCTGAGATTTCAAGAAATCTTCCCTACATGTATTCTTTTCAATGTTCATCTTAATTATTTCATAACTCCATTATATTTATTGGAGAAATGTACATATGACTCCTATTTTATATATAAGTGGAATCAAATCAATTGGAGGTGTGTATCCCTATTTATGAATTATTTCTGGATGCAGGTTTCACTCGGTCGACCAGAATAAGTTTCCAACATGGTTGTTTTTTTCTGGCCCTTACATGGCTAAATTTGATATGAAAAAAGAAAAAATTGAACACCATGAATATATAAATCCTAAAAAAATCACATCAATTGGAGATATATTTTAAATTTTATGCTCAAAATATAGAATCTCGAGTAAACTGTTAAATTAACCGAATTAGTCCATTTTCAAAATTAATTCTAAAAATTACCAAAAATACTAAAATGATGAAAATAATCTCAAATTAATTAATTGGAAGGGATTAAATAATTTAATAAAATATGAATATTTTTTAAAATATTAGCTCTATTAATTAAACCACACTTAAATAATGATTATCCTAAATCATACAGTCTCAACACAGAATTCAAAGGGCACCAATTATACCCATATTCAAATTTAAAAGCAATAAAATAAAACAATTTTCAATGTAAAATAAACTTTTCAAAATTTTATATAAAATATCAATTAAATTAAATTTTTTTCAAAGAAATAATAAATTCATAGAATTTACTTTTCCCCTTTGAAAAATTATGGAACTTATACATTCATTCATTCATGCTCCCTAATTCATTATTATTAAACATGAAAAATCACGATTTACCTCACTTTTAAATCTTTTATCTCATATCTCATGATGAAAATAAAGTATATTTATACTAATATCATAAGAACATATTATTTATATTTAGGCTTGTAAAGGAACTAATTTCTCCACATTGTAAAGGCAAAAGTCACATAAAATCATGAGGACTTGCAATAAATGTTTAAATGACTCCAAGGCTTAAGGTTGGTAGGATTTGATGCTTTAAAAATTAAGGCTCAAGGAAGAGTTGTATCTCTTAAGTACAATGCATGATATACAAAATAAAAGTGTAATGAAATTATCCCCTTAAAATTATAAACTCAAACTTTCCTAAAAACTCAAAGTAAGGTTACAATCAAAGTAAAGCATAATTAATGATTTGTGCACCCTCTTGAGTTTTTTTACATTTTTTTTATTTTTCAAATTAAGTTTTCATTTTAATATTTTTTTTGAAAGTTATGAATAAACAAACTCAAATTAACTACTAAACTACATATTATTAAATTCATTAGTCTAGTGATGGTGATTTTTGATCCTTCTAAGTCACAATCCATTTTCCTATTTTTTTGTTCATTTTTTTCATTTTTTTAATTAAAGAGGGTAAAATAATGAATTATCAAGAGTGAATAAACAAAACAATTTATTCACACAATAATAACCCCCACACTTTTTCCTTAAAATTTATTTAATCCATTATACCATGACTCCCTTCACCCCCACACTTCAATTTAAAAATACTAATTAAATACTAAGAGGAGGGTAGGAATAGAGAAAAATGGATTGAAACATGGTCCATTCCTATAAAGGTCATTCATATTCTACATAGGATAAAGAAGAATTGATGTACAGGTGGAATTTTAATTATAAATAGTTTTCAAAAGATTCCTCAATCATTTTAAATATGTTTCTTTATAGTTATAGCTTTTACAAGTTCAAATGAAATTTCTTGTAGGTGACATGTCTCAAGAGAAGTCAAGAAATATGCTCAAGATAAAATAGGAAGTACATGGTCTATAAATCCTCTTGAGAATGGGAATATGATATTGGAAAATTAATCAGGACATTACTAATAATAACAAATAGATTCACATAAATTTAATAAATTCAACGCATGAAAAATGTTAGTGAAATTTCATTTACATGAATCAACTAATTCCCTCAAATCACAAGTCCTTAGTTTAATATCCATGCTTCATTTTAATCATCTAATTATCCATTTTAATCCTTCAATTTCATTAACATTGAAATATAAAACATGGTATAACTAGATTCCTATAAAACTCATGTCTCTTAGATATGTTAAGTAAATCCTAATTTAATAATGGGAATGCAATTTCCAGTTTAGAGCTCAAATCAAAATCTCACACAAAAATGTAAGGATTCTAAAATATAAAAATTAAAAGTGAAATCCCTTTTTAAATGAATATTAGAACTATTACATAATTTTTTGGGGTCTTCCTTCTACCATGATGAACCTACAAATAATAATTACCCAATTAAAAATAAGGATCATGTCATTAAAGCTCAAAAAGATAATAGAGAGTGGGATGCATGCTGGAATAATACAAAAATTAAATTGAAATATAAATTCCTAGAGATAATGTAATGATAAATCTTGTTATGAACCCCCAAGTGGTCCTTTGATTCTTTTACAGACTCTAGATGGCAGTACCAAAATTTATCCAATGATTTATGATGGGTGGATCTTTTTGGATTTGAACCACCACATGTGACTTTTCCAGCTTGTGCTTCTTTTTTGGTGGTAAAGAGTGATCCATGGATAGAGTATACCAAATCCATCCCCTTCACAATTAAGTATATCATGCATGGAAGGGGTAAGATTTAGGATAGATCAACCTCTTATTTTTTTCTACTTGTGAAACCTTATCCTCATTTTCATGTGTTGGCTAAACATGGGCTGTATTAATTGAATGTTCAAAGAAAAATTTAGCAGTTAATTTTTCATGAATAAAATTTAAATTTGAATTATAAAAATTATCCCCCATTTCATAATTACCAGCCTCTATCTTTATTATCTCAAGCTCAACTACCTATATTTTTTCATGTGATGCCTCAAATGTTTGTTCATCAAAATTAGGGAGCTGGATGTGTTCCTAAACAAGTGCATGCTCAACTTCTTCCTCTTCCATGGATAGGGTGAAATTCAATGGTACTATAACTTATACTTTATAGGGATCTGGGGGATAATGTTTTACTGCATACTCATTCTAGAATTCATCTAGATCTTGTGGATCTCCCACACATAGCTCAGCTGGCAAGTCTTCTTCGTCATGAATCCACTCTAGCTTATCATGGTTATCTTGGATCTAATTCGTAAAATGGTTGGGATGTTAATGTTATTTAAGTGTTTCTTCAACCTACCTAATTTCTTTACTAATATTGGGAAGCTCTAGTGGATCTTCTTCTTTTGAGAGATCTAGTTGTTCCTCATAGTCATTCTAGAATATATTGAAATCCTATTGATCTCTCACATGTGAATCAGGTTCTGGATGCTCCATTAATGCATAACATAGTAAAATTCTATTTCAATTTTTCTCACCAATTCATCTAGAGTATCACTAATCTTTTACACCTAATAATTTAGATCACTAAACTCAACTTCTTATTCTTGATATTTCACATACAATTAATCTTCTTAGTTGTTAAATCACTTAATCTAATTCAACTAAACTAATTATTTTTGGTTGATTTTATTTAATCTCGGAAATTAATTGAATTTAAATGAAATAAAAGATTAAAATAACATTAAAAAATATATATTAATTAGTAAAGAAAGAACTTGAACTTTATGGTTTGGTTTGTGTGTTCCATCATTCTCTATGTTTGTGTTTATATAAAATTTGATAATTAAATTATGAGATCTAATTAATGAATTAAAATTATTTTATTTAATGTTGTGATATCTTTAACGCATTTAGTAATCTTAATTTCACCTCCACTGATAATCAAGGTTGACGACACACCTTGATCGAGAGTGTGACATCTCACAGGACCTGAGTCCATTGTATTCCAATTCAACCAGTGAATGAACCAAATCCATCATATGAAGAGATTGTATGCAGTATAAAGGAGGTAAAATATTTAATTAAAGAATAGAAATGAGTTTTAGATCAATTTCATGTTGGATGATTTCCTCACTCATGTACATCACTCTTGTTCATAAAAAACATAATACAACATTAAAATTTAAGTTGAAAATAAATGAAATTTCCACATACCTTTACTATGCCTCGACTTATCCCCTAATTTATGTGGGTAAGAGTTCATGATGGAATGATAAATAAATATAATATAATTAATTAAATTAATATAATGAGGATGATAAAATAATAAGAAGAAGAACACACATGTGAAATCAAAAAATAAAAATAAAAGAATAATAAGAAGAAAGGAGGGTGGATGGGTGGAAGACGATAGAAAAGTAAAAACCATGAATTAATTAGATTGTATTTAAAATAACCAAAATTAAAATTACATTGAAAATAAAACTATATTAAAAATAATAATAATAAAAATAAAAGAAGAAAAGAAATTGTTGCTCTAGATTCCCCTCTAGAATCTTTCCTCCAGAAGTTTGCTTATGTTTGGAATACCATATATTTGAATCACCCAAAGGTTCCTTCTTATAGTTTTCTCTAAATTTAATTTCACATATGAAATTCAAATTTCACCTTAAATTTATAATCCTAGAGTATGTTAGGTACTTTTTAATAACTCTAACTTTTACAGGTTGCGATTTATTGATGTATTACTTTCATATATTTTGTTTAACGACCATATTAATTATTTTATAAATTCGTGAAATTTATTGGAGAAACTCAACTATGGATCCTCTCTCATATCTCGGTGGAAGCTCTTAAATTGGAGGTGTGTAACCCAAGTTATGCCTCATTTTTATAGGTAGGTTATACTCAATGATCCATAATATGTTTCCAAAAAAATTGATTTCTTTGAGCCCTTAGATGGATGAATTTAATCTAGAGACAAAAGAGAAAGTTTAATCCCATGAACATATAAAAAATAAAAAATCACATCAATTGGGGAAATATTTTAAATTTTATGCTCAAAATATAAAAGCTTCAAAAAAATGTTAAATTTCCAGAATTAATCCATTTTCAATATTAAACCCCAAAATCACCAAAAATACTAAAATAATGAAAATAAACTAAAATAGATTACTTGTAAGGGATGAAACTATTTAATAACATATGAATATTCATAAAAATTCTAGAACTATCAATTCCACCACACTTAAATCATTATTTTATTCAAGAATAAAATCTTATCATGGAATTCAAAGGGAACCAATTTTACAAATATTTAATATTCAAAGCAATAAAATCAAGCAATTTTTAATGTGGAATAAAATTTTCAAATTCAACATAAAATATAAATTTAATTTCTCATTTTTCATAGAAAAAATCAATTCATGCATTTTAATTTTATCCTTTAAAAAATGATGGAACTTTTTCTTTCCTTCATTCACGATTCTCAATTCATTATTATTAAACATGAAAAATCATGATTTACCACACTTTTGAATTTTTTCTCTCATCTATCATGATAAAAGTCTAGTAGAATTATTCTCATATCATGAGAATATTTTCCTTATCCATAGTATTATAAGGCAAAAAATTTATCTACATTGTAAAGAAAAAAGGAACATAAAATCATAAGAACTTGTAATAATTGTTTAAATGGCTATGAGGCTTAAGGTTGATAGGATTTGATGCTTTAGAAATTAAGGCTCACAGATGAGTTTTATCTCTTATGTACAATGATTTATTTAAAAAATAAAAGTGTAATGAAATTATCCCATTTAAATTAAAAACTTAAACTTTCTTAAAAACACAAAGTATCATCATGATAAAAGTAAATAATAATGAATGATTTATGAACCCTCTTGATTTTTTAATTTTTTTTAATTTTTTAATTTTTCAAAGAATATTTTCATTTTTTCTTTTTTCGGAATTTATTCTAAGAAAAAACCTCACATCCACCACCTAACCACATATGATAAAAATCATCAGTCTCGTGATGGTGATTTTTTGTTCCTTTCAAGTTACAACCCATTTTTCTCATTTTTTGCTTCATTTTTCATTTTATATTTTTTTAATTCAAGAGGGGAAAACAATGAAGTACCATGAATGAATCAACAACCTTTATTTATTTCTACAATAAGAAACCCATAATTTTTCCTTATAATGTATTTTATCCATTCCACCATGACTCCCTTCACTCCCACACTTCAATTTTAAAATATCATAAAAAAACAAAGAGGAGGGTAAGAATAGAGAATAATTGCTGGAGACATGGACCATTCCCTTAAAGGTCATTCACGGTCACAATGGGTTAAATAAGGATTGATATAAAGGTTGTATTTTAAGTATAATTTTTTTAAAAAGATGCCTCAATCATTTTACATGTGTTTTTATACAATCATAGATTTGATAATCTCAAATGCAGGTTCTGGTAGGTGAAATGTCCCAAGATCACTTAAGAAATATTCTTAAGATAAAATAAGAAGTACTTGGTCAAGAAATACTATTGGGAATGGGAATATGATATTTTAAAATCAATCAAGGAATTACTAATAATAACAAATATATTCCCATGAATTTTAGAAATTCAAATCATAAAAAATGTTATAAAAATTTCAATTACACGAATCATCTAATTCCATAAAATCACGAGTCTTCATTTTAATATACATGCTTCATTTTAGTCATATAATTATCCATTTTAATTATTTAATTTAATTAAAATTGAAATATAAAACATTTAATCATTGTATTCATAAGAAACTCTTTTATTCTAGATAAGTTATGTAAATCATTATTTAATAATGGGAATTCAATTTCCCGTTTAAAGCTCAAAACACAATCTCAAAAAAAAATATATATAAGGAGTTTAAAATATAAAAATTAAAAGTGAAATCTATTTTTAAATGAATCTTAGAAATCTTCTATAATTTTTTTGGGTCTACCTTCTACCATCATGAACCTACAAAAGATAATTACTCAATTTAGAATAAGGACCATGTCATTAAAGATAAAAAAGATAAGAGAGAGTTGGACACAAGTTAGTCTAATAGAAAAATGAAAATGAAATATAAATTCCTAGAAATCATGTGATGATAAATCTTAGTATGATCCCCCAAGTGGGCCTTGAATTATTTTATTACCTCCAAAGGGAAGTACCAAATATTACCCAAACTCTGATGGTGGGTGGATCTTTTTGAATTTCAACCACCATTTGTGGATTTTATGATCTTGTTCTTATTTTTTGGTGGTGATGAATAATCTATGGATAGAGTGTACGAGATCCATCCCATTAACAATTAAGTAAAGATTTATTAGAGGGGGTAAGATCTAGAATATATCATCCTCTTATTTGGTTTCTACTTGTGCAACCTTCTCTTTTTTTTCAAGTGTTTTCTCAACATGGGCTGTATGAGTTGAATTTTCAAAGGTAAAGTACATATGTAATTTTTCATGAATAAAATTTAAATTTAAATTATCAAAAATATTCTCCCTTTTATAATGATCAGCCTCTGTCTTGATTATCTCAAGCTCAAATACTTGGATTTTTTTCATTGGATTCTTTAAATGCATGTTCATCAAAATGAGGGAGCTGCATGTGTTCCTCAATAGGCGAATTATCCATTTCTTCCTATACCATGGATAGAGTTACATGTAATGGTATTGGGTATTCTATATTATAGAGATCTCGGAGATCATGTTTCACCTCATACTCATTCTAAAATTCATCTAGATATTTTTAATCCCCCATACATAGCTCAGTCGGTAAGTCTTTCTCATCATGAATCCACTCTAGCTTATCATGGCCATATTGGATCTCATTCAAAAAATTTCTAGACTGTTGAATTTATTTAAGTGTTGCCTTAAACTCTTTAATTTCTTCACTAAAATTTGGAATCTCTAATGATTCTTCTTATTTTGGGAGATCATGTTATTATTCATTCTCATTCTAAAAGTCATTCAATTCCTGTTGATCTCCCAAATATGGATCATGTTCTGGATACTCCATCAATTCAAAAACATTGTCAAATGTTCTTTCCATTTTGATCCCCAGGTTATCCAAAGTATCACTCATATTTTTTACCTGATCATTTAGATCACTCTAAATAACTTCCTTTTCTTGATAATGAACCTATGAGTAATCTTACAATGTAGAATAATTGTTGTTCGAATACATCATTGATTTTTTTAATGTTTTTTGATAAAAAATGAAAATCTATTTATAATGTGAAAATATAAAATATTTTTAAACTACTAATTGGATCCCTGAAAATGGCACCATGTTTTTATGCACTCTTGTTGTAGGGTGTGACAAAAAAAATTATTTTACTAATGCAGCATAGAGGATGACCAGGGTTATCTCCTTAGGGAGATTTATCATTTGTTCACTCAATTAATATAATTAACCTAAAATAATTATTTTTTGTTTTAAATTTAATCTAAGATATTAATTCAATTTAAATAAAAGTAAAGACTAAACTTACATGCAATGAAAAAATTTAATTAGTGAAGAATGAACTTGACCTTTATGGTTTGGTTTGTGGGTTCCATCATTCTCCTTGTTTGTGTTTGGATTAAGTTTGACAATTCAATTATGAGATCTCATGAATGGATTAATATTATTTTATTTAATGTCATCAAATCTAAAATGTATTTAGAAATCTTAATTTCACCTCCTCCTATAATCAAGGTTTATGTCACACCTTGATTGAGTGTGCGACATCTCCAAGGACCTGGATCCATCATAGTCTATTTTGAAAACTGAATAGCTCAACTCCATCATATGAAGATATTCTATCCATTATATGGGAGGGAAAAAATTTAATAAAAGAATAAAAATGAGTTTGAGATCAGTTTCATGGTGGATGATCACCACACTGATTCACATTAGTATTTCTCATCACAAACTTAACAAAACATTAGAATTTATGAGAAAAATAAATAAAATTACAACATACCTCTCTCGGGATGAGCCTCAGGTTAGCCCCATATTTATGAGGGTATGATTTCATCGTGGAATTAGAAATAAAGATAATAAAAATAAAAAAATAAAAAAAATCAGGATGAGAATAAAAGAAGAAAAAGGCACACATGAAATCACAATATAAAAATAGAATAGAAATAAGAAGAGAAGAAGGTGGATGGGTGGAAGAAGACACAAAAGTAAAAAACATCCATGAATTTTATTGTAATAAAAAAAACTAAACTAATATTAAATTTAAAATAAAACTAAATTAAAAATAAAAAAAATAAAAAATTAAATAAGAAAAGAAATTGGTGCAACAACTTCCCCTCCAGAATCTGTCCTCCGAAGGTTTTTTCATGTTTGGCACACCATATATTTGAATCACCCCAAGGTATGTTATTATAGGTCTATAGAAATTGAATTTCTTATTTTATTTCCAAATTTCACATTAATTGGGCAGGGCTAGAGTATGTTATGGATTTTTTATTTAATCTAGCATTTTCTGGACGAGATATGTAGAAATCCCCCTTTCATGTATTTTATTCAATAGATAATTTAATTATTTCATAACTCCATGAAATTTATTAAAGATACGAGAATGTGAGTCCTATTATATATCTAGTTGTAATGACCTCAATTGGAGGTGTGTAGCCTGAGTGATGACTCATTTATGGATATGGGGTCCACTTGATCGGCTAAAATAATTTTCCAACATGATTGATTTTTCGGGCCCTTATATTGCCGAATTGGATCTGGATCGAAAATTTAAAGTCAAACACCATAAATATATAAATCCTAATAAAATAATCACATTAATTGGAGCTATATTTCATATTTTATGCTCGAAATACATAAGATCCATAAAACTGTTAAATTTCTAGAATTAATCAATTTTCCCAATTAAGCTAATAAATAATCAAAAATACTAATATTATGAAAATAAGATCAAATTGATTAATTTTAAGGGATTAAATCATTCAATATCATGTTAATATTTATGAAAATATTATATCTATCACTTACCTTCCAAACCACCCAATTAATACATAGAAATTAAAAATTACTTTTATCCTAAAATTCCAATTTCCGGTTCCAAAATGTTTGGTATTGATTTATAAATTAAAATTAATATTTTTAAGTTAAATTTTATACTTATTAAATTATATTTTAATATAATAAAATGTTCCATAATTTCTAGACATTTTGACATAATATTTATTTCATAAAATCATATTTTTTTATAAAGCAACAAATGTCACCTTTTCACCAAAAAATCATCTTTGTCTCAACATTCTAAAAAAATAACCCTAAATTTTTTTATATGTTGAGTCCAAAAATTAATTCTATTTCATCAAAATAATCCTCTAAATATGGGAATTTTCACTTTTAAATAAATATCCCTATTTATTGATATTTTGTAATTTCATAGAAAATTAAATATTCTTAACATTATAAAAATTTCTTAGGACTTCATTAAAATATAATATCATTTGAAAAGTGTTATGTATGATTATTTCATGAAAATTAATTATATCTAAAAATTATATATTTTTCTTGAAACACATTTTTAATAGAATATGTATGTAGTCTCAATTTTTTTTGATTATAACATTAAATAATCCCTTTACTATTCCTCATCGTAATTGTCCTTGATGTGTAAAGTTATTATGAAAATGTAAAAGTACTTATATATATGATCAGATTAAAACATTAATTATAAAATAAGAGTTCTAATAATAACATAAAGGAATTTTCAAGTCTTTATAATGAAAACATGAAACACCTACCACCACCCACTCCCAGCTTACTATGAACGTTATCCATTGCAATCAACTAGAACATCCATTCAAAACAAGGGTCACACCATTAACTAGAAAATGGTGAACTCCCCACATTATGAAATCACTTGTTACCCCTCTATCAAGAAATTATTATGTTTTATCAAAAATTCATGCCTATCACTCCTCCTTCTCCATGATCACTCAACACATTATCCAACATATAGGATTAAGCTCGGATCAACCTTGCCAACACACCTCGACCCATACACATTCCCATTATAATTGAAAGAACATCATGATTCTAATTTGATAGTTTTAGGCCACCCTATCTATAAAAAATTTATTCAGTACACATCAATCCCCTTCCCACACACACAACAACTTAGTTTTTTGAAGCAAGATGGGCATATGCTTCCACACTACCCGATCCATAAGACAAATGAAAAAAGTCATCCCCAAAACATGTTTTCCTATTTGATACAACTAAAGATCAATGGTTTCACGCTGCTAATTAAACCAAATACTAAGACCTGGGTGAACCTCCATCGTGACATATATCACCAGAACATGGGTCATGCGCCCAAGCCATTGGCCTCACCTCTCCTGCATTTGAGTCTAACTAACTGAAGATCACCCTCAATGTCTTTCAGAAATAGTGGCACATCACTGATCCAAATCCATTTACATGGAGAATAATAACCTTAGTGTCACTTTGAACCCAAATCTTTCAACCGTTCTCTACCACACCAGAAAAGGGATACTAAGAATCGATGGAAACACCATCACCCAGGTCCCTAACTTCAATGAATGACTATGATGATAAAACACTAGCACTGAGGGTGATATACATTCCAATAGTACACGAAACTTTCACAAGGTTTACACCAAATCCCTTCAAGGGTTATCTATTTATAGAGAACCTCTCTCTCATCTAAAATCATACCCACCAGAATTATCTCACCTCTATTAACATTCTCAAAACATTTTACATGCTTAAACTATATATCACCAATAACCTCCCATGATCTGTCCTTGAATAATGTGTTTAACCATGCCTTGATAGTTATATTCCTAGAATCCATGATCATCATTGATCCACTCACTGAACCCAGACTAGGGAATTAATAAGGATAGACATCTGAATGATCTTTACTTCTCAAAAATAGTCATAAGACTGAAGGTAATAAGAGACAAGTTACTCTCTAAAAACTCAAAAGGAATCAACAATTCCTATACCGTTTACAAAAAAAACCTATCATGCACCAATATCATAATATAAAGCCTCTAACACTAACTCATGTATCTATAGGCACTCACAAACTCGGCTGAACCCTCTCATGGGTCTCCCTCATGGGTAACAAGGAACTAATTTCCTATCCTTGAGTCTAGTCTAAATAAGATCACTAGGTTCTCCCACTTATCCCACATATCCCATATCCCATATATCAAAACTCTTAGGATGATAATCACCCTCATTTCAAGTCACACAAAATCCCCCATTCCAAACACTCACTATGAGATCTAAACTACATATTCGAATCTAAACCATCCGACCCATCCCCAGGTTAGTCACAAATTACAATATCATAGTCACCCCCAACACATTATAGGTCTCAAGGTAATAGGGGATAAAACATAAATTTGGTTCTCTCACATCTTTAAACAACCATACACTAGTTTAATGACCAACCACTCACTAGGCCCACATCACACATATAAAATTCACAATTTTATACTTCCATTTTCATTAACTAGAACTTTCCAGAATAAGGGCTATATTAAATGAAAGTCATGTACAAGTTATAGAGTAAAAAATATTATAATTTTTACTACGATTTTTATTTAGTTAATACTATATAAAAACCAAGATAATGAATCCCATTATTTACCCTTGACCTCAAAATTGAGGCTCAGTTAAATTAAACGTTAATTACAATTTGTAGAAGAAAATTATATATATGTTTTAATTAGAATTTTATTTAGTTTATGTCTCAAAAAAATCTAGGTAATGATCACTAATAGTGATTTTATCCGTTTAGAGGATCATTGAAGTAATATTCCACCATACTCTTATACATGAAAAAACTGTATAAATAGTTGTAGACACTTTAAATAACTAACCCATGTCATAGTCCAGATAATGAGGTAGTTATCTATAGACAACCACACAAGTCAAATGAGAGTCCTACATTCCAGATATGATGCATAAACCCACCCACACTTTTCATATCAGGCCAATAGATAAAATATAACAAATAAATGACCTCAGAATCAAGTGCATCACTCGAGGTGAAATAAGATAAACTGTAACAATGAACAACATGAACAATAATCCCATCCCTAGAAACATGAAGTTCTATCATACATGGGATGTCCAGTCCTAAAAGAGTTCCATAACATGTCTCAACAATATCATTTATCTGATATACATTTCCTAAATAGTAAAACAAAAGAGAAGTATCCTCAGGTACCACTTTGTATTGTCCTAACACTCCGGGCCACTAATTGATTCATGGTTCGGTGGTCACTACTGTACCTCAGGCACACCACCCCATATGCCAGAGGCTTCCAACTAAAAGATCAAGTCTAAGATGGCACAGTGGGGAGACTATACTCACATATCAGAGTTAAGAAATAGTTTAAATAAGGGTAATAATATACACCATCCAAATAAGATGGTAAACAAAAACCTAGGAAATTGCTGACAATAATCAAAATGAACCATGAAATAATAAATGAACTATATAGAATACATGTCATCTAGTCATACTAAAAAATCCAAAATATCATAACATGAAATTGAAAAAACTCTAATAATGATCTTGAGTATTAGCCTAATCTAAAATTTCATGCTTTGTCCTAGAAATCCAAAATATCAAGCATCAGACTTTCCCAAACCTAAACCTGTAACCAAGTAGCATCTCCTTGGGTACTCAAGTGACATGAAAGCTTGATTATGGTGTGAGTAGAACTAAGTAGGTTACCACTAATGGCATACCTAAATATAACTAGTCCATGTACCAAATGCATGCAATATTGATAAAGAAAAAGAGATAAAAATACAACCATTAAAACATTTAAAATTTAATTCATGAAGCAAAAGATGAAATAGGGATCCGTGATGACACTTGGGAATTGTATATATCTACTTTTTCCAGTGTCAAGGTGTCTATAAGAATGTCATAATGACTGTTCTATCCCATCTCCCACCTGGGGTGATATACCCTTCTCAGGCTAAACAACCAGCACCTGATGTAATATACCAATCCTTGGAGCCCGACCAATCCACCCAAGGGATGAATTCACCGTGGGTCCATCAAGCACAACCATGATAAATTTCGTGTACTTTAAAAGTAGAGCATACACATATTATAATTTCTATATAGAAAGAAAAATAAACAAATCATCATCTATTTAACACAAAAAAAATTTACAAGGCATAAGGGATCATTTAATCTTTCTATTTTGAAAACAATTCCAATTCCCCTTACCTAAAACTATTTCAAACACCCTTTTCAAAATTCAATTCCATAAATAAAACAAAATCATCACTTAATTTTTAAATCCAAAATACATTACCAAATTCCATATCATCAAATAGATTAACTTTTTATTTCAATTTTTTTTCCAAGACTTAACATTTTTCATAGGTAATGATTAAATCTAAAAGCAACAGCTACCATTTTGTGGAATCATTTACAATTCATAAATTGGGAGGAATTTTTCATTTCATTAAAAACTATACAAAGAAAACTCACTTTTTTACAAAACCAAATTTGTGATTTCATTAGGTTCAAAAAATTTAATTATATATCACAATTATTTATGATTGTGAAATTCAATTTGAAAATCATTGAATCAAATCATAATTCCCCTTTTTGTGTTTTAAACATATTTTACTCATATGAAAGGATAAATCCATTGATATTTTGATAAAATCCCAATTTTATTCTTAAAAATATAAACTATTTTATTGGGACTACCTTAGGTCCATTCATTTCCAAAGAATTAATCATGTAATTTTCATTTTAGAGCTTCTAAAACATATTATAAATGAATTTAGACTAAGGTGAAATCACTCTTAAAAAATTTAATTTTACCTCAATCAATGAAAAATGGACAATAATAACAAAAAATGAATAATTAGGAAATGATTTAAGACTATGGTTTCATTTAGAATAACCACTTACCTTAGTTTTAGGAGAGTCAACATGTCTGATATCAGCTGCCATATTTTCTTAAATTAAAAGAAATCAACTAACAAAACAAAGGCCCTAAAAATAAGAAATTTATGAGTTGAAAAAGAGAAAACCCTCTATAATGAAGAAAAATGGAAGTAATCATGGGGAGGGAGAGACTTACCACAATATTTACATCATATCATACATTCATATAAATAGACTAAGATCAAGGGAGGAACACCAAGAAGCATGGAGGGGGGAAGAAGGTGGCTAATGGGTTGATTCTGGAAAAAATGTGGCTAATTATGAGGTTAATAGAGAAGGGGTTAAAGAGGTAGAAATACTAAAATAAACCCCCTAAAACAAGGTTTCCATGCCTCACTAGTCAGATAGTGGATCACTAAATGGCCATGGAGCCGAGTAGGCCTTCACACCTACTAGAAGGCCACCGACTAACCTATGCCCTTTGATCGACTAGTTAGTGGCACTATTGCCTCTTAGTTTCATGTTATGATCACTTCTCAATATTCCTATATAACTTAGACACTCCCAAAACTTCTAGAGAAATTTATCAAGGTTATATATAAAGGGGTTTTTCCAAAATTTTATCAATTCCTCATATCTATTTAAGGGTGGAGTTCTTACATGGGAATGCACAATACATCCAATAACATTCAAGTGAGTAAACTCCACCTTCCTTTAAAACTAAATTTCTTAGATTTTTTTTTCTTCTAATGGTTTAGATAGACTCTGATTTGTGAGATAAGAAATAAAATTAAATACTTTTTCCAAACATTCCTTTGGAAAATTAGAAATTAACCTCATTCTCATTTCTCCCTCATTCAATGTATGAATCATTCATACCATGACATTATTCCAATTAGATATCCTGGGAAAAGTCTTCTCTATCCATATTCCATACATCTAATAAAACATATAGAAATTTCTTTCTCCATACTCACCAACATTATCAGAATGAATGTATTTCAACTTCATTCTAGTTTTAACTTCCACATTCTCTCAATCTAATGAAATTCTAAAAAATATTGGACTTTTTCTCAAGGAAAAAAACCACACATTCAATATAGAATAAATGATAATGTTAATGTAATGTAATGCTCCACCATTAGGTAAAATTAGTTATAGTACTCATACATCCATATGAACTGGCCAAAGCTACTAATTCTTTGGTGTCTTTCTATAGATCCTTGTGTGATTTTTCATCCATCGTCCATAGAAAATTATAAAATCATGTAGAATTAAGATATCCAACAGAAATTAATTTCTTATATAAACCTAGGACATATCAGATGCATTTTACATACAAAAAACATTTTTCTTTGTTTGAATGCTCAAATATCCTTTTAGAAAAACCCTAAGTGCCTCTCTATCTGTAATATGAACCTTTACAAGGATTTCAAATATGTAATTGCATAGAGATCCACTTTTAGAAGTTGAATGAAATAGAACTTTGGAATCAAGAATTCATACCCCATCATAATATTTATAATTAAAACCTAATTGATAGTATCCATTCAGTTGTAGAGTTTTTAGAAGAAACAAAATCATGATTTCCAGTGTCTACCCACCCATATTATTATTCCTTTATGTAATTGTCCCTTCTTTCCATAGTTTCAACATGTAGATCTATCATATAAAACTAACTTCCCATAGCTCTTATCTCTTATGTTTTCCCCTCCCTTCATCTGACTTCTTTGAATGTATACCCCCTTCCTTTTATTCATAATTCACTTCTTTTTTCACTTGAAACCTCCATTTTTTAAATCATTGTATTCAAGACCAGATGATGGATCTATTAGAATACTAATTCATTATTTTCACTCAAATTATTAAAAATGGTCACTAACACATCACATGATTTTAGAAACAATGATAGATGAATTAAATCCCACACACCTTTAATGAAATCAACCCCAATAAATTAAAATGGAATCCTACAATTCTATCTTTTGAAATAGAAAACTCAGACTAAATCAGAAAAAGGTTAAAGATAAAGTAACTCATGATTTTTAGAAGTGACTATTGGAGTTTTCCTTCAAAAATCTGAATAAAGCTCAATACCACTTGTTTTTATGGATTTAGTAGATACTAAATGACTCTTCTTATGGAACCTCAATTGTAGAATAATTTTACCAAAATATCTGAAAAAACTAGATTCCACAAATCGATGTATCTAGAATTAGGAATCTATGCACCATCCCAAACAATGAACAATCACTCACAACAGAAATCCCAAACAGAAAAAGCAATAAATATAAGTAATTCACATAATGATGGAAGAAAAGGATTTCACATTATTTGAAACATTTTATAATCCATAAGAAAAAGAGATTCCATGGAATACTAAATAAGTGATTACATTGGAACAAATGACTCTAAACTACAAGATAACATGAGCTTAGGATTAATCCCAAAAACCACCAACAATAAAAATAAACCTACAACAAATTTATAGGAAAACATAATAACTAAGTTCTGATAATTATAGTTCCAATTCCATACAAAATTTATTGAAAACCAACCACATGATCTTTTATACTATCCAAACACCATCACCATAACTGAACTCCTTGAAAAAAATGCAAGGCTTCTGAAATTGTCCACCCACATTCTATCATCAGTGACAGCTTTTAAAACAAATCATAAAACATCCCCACTTGTGCCTATAACTAAAACCATACTATATTTATAGATTAATCATAAATAGCCTATTATATACTTAGTTTAATTTTATGTATCATCATTTTAACATTATCTTGATTCATCACCACTACTGCTAGTTATAATCTTTTGATTCAACATTATCCTTATATATGATGTAAATACAAAGTTCCAAAAATTAATCCTTTATTAAAACTTTCGTATTATGCTAAAAAGTATATTCTCATACCAAGACTAATAATTTTATCCTACCCAAATATATATGGTTATTTCCCCCATATGGATGATGTGAAGTTCATACCATTATGTATTTCATGGTTCATTCGAGGAAAGTATGAGTAATTTATATGGTAGATTGGTTAAAACCTAAAAACCAATGCCCAAGATAAATTATGATATTTAGTTTCATTACTTACATAGTTAATTGGTTATTTTTATTCTTTTATTTTTTCCTTAATTTATGATAATACTACAAACACTTTTTCTTCTGTTAGATAGGAAGAGGTCGAGTGGTGTCTTCTTACTAGGTATGTTTCACTCACACCCTATTGGTATTTCCTGGGATACATGTAGATCTAATTGGTCATGATATAAGTAAGGTAAAGGCCACAACATATGAGGGTTCATATGTTTAAGAGATAGGGTTCATGGAAAGATTTTTGGAGTTGGTGGTGGATGGCCAAGTAGAGATAAATGATGTAGTTTTTTCATTCTTTTTGAAAGTTAATTATGTGAGTTGTGTTATGGTTCTATCTTATGCTTGTTTTGTTTCCCACTGTCTCACATATAATTTTCATTACAACTATTGGTTTATTTTTTATCTACAATCACATGTATATTATATGATTGTTTTAATTTTATTTTTAAATAAATTCACATGTTAGTAGTTAGTATATTTATTGTGATGGAAAATAACTTCCCACATTATTCTATTTATCCCTCAAAATTTATGCTATCTTATGGTGAATTAAAAGTGTTCCTGAGGTCTTGTGGTGATTTATACTAATCCTTAAAATCTTGACCGTATCATTAGAAAATGGTATTTGATCTATCTTTGGTAGTTGTGTTAGGAATAACCAAGAGATATGATTTTGGGGACTCAAGAAGTAACAAATAAATATGCATGTATAGAAAAAATATGATGGAATATTGAGTTATCATGGGAAGTATAGGTTTTATTTTGATTTTTATTCTTCATTAGACTTATTTATTTTTAGCTTCATGTATCATTAGTAGAAACTTTTAGGTAATCATAGAATCACGTGTTTGTGCATTCTTGTTTAATTATTTATTAAAATTATTTTAAGAATTATATTACTTATTTATTAGTGATGATTTGATTAATATAAATCTGTAAGTAATTTTTTTGAGTGATAAATTACATTTATTATCATTATTAATGGGATAATTTATTATTATTCTTAAAATTATAATTTTTAAACATTTGGAGGTATGAATGAATGTTCATAAGTGCATGATAAATGGGAATAGATGTGTGAGTGGTAGGGGTTTTAGTCTGACCATTGTTATGCTTCCCTTAAATTGATAAAGCTATCTGTCATTGGATAGAGTAAATAATGTGATTTTATACTTAAAATATTGACCATTTTTCCTTGATGACTACCTACAACCATATAGGAAGGTGCTGATAAGCATGATATACCAACTATGATTTCCATTGATCCATAGGTTCTATAGAGGATATATCATCTATTACAAGCTACAAGGTAGGTATTTTATTAAAGGAATTACACTACCACCAATTTTATATGGGATTTATATTTTCATGATTCTTAACTTTTCAAGGCAGATCCACAATGTAGGAAGAGAAATAAGGGGTTGAATATGAAAATTACAACTTTGAAAGCATTAAAACGTGTAATGAACCTTGTCTTTTATGTGAGAGTTTCATTTTAATTTTCATAATTTTAAACATTAACTTATGGTATTAGAAGGTTAAAGGTGATAGGTTCTGGTGGGGATAACAATTATCCAAATGCAGTAGGATAATAAAAAGTTGAAACCTTAAAACACATGATCTTCCATACATAATGGAATGAATAAATAATGATGAAAATAATGATTCACATTTCACCTGGATAATCATACTTGAATAATTGATTACACAATATTGATTGAAATGATCAAGAAGTAGTTGATGTACTATATCCTCATAGGGTATCCATGGATCAGATAAATATCCCAAAGATCAAAAAGGAACCCGCTCAAATCCATGATCTTGTAAAATATTCAAATTAAAGGGTAAAGTGAGTGAGGGATTTTGAGTTTCATAAAAGGAGTTTTACAGTATTATATTACTAGGTTTGAGTAATCAAAAAAACTTATATAGTCATCAATATAACTAAAAAACTTTTTACTATTTAATGATTTTTTCATAAATGTTCAATAACATTTGAAAACATTGAAAAGTTTTTTAAATTTTCCACTAGATTTTTTTAACATTTTAATAATATATTACATTTTTATACTCTTAATAATCATTATTTTATGTTTATTATATCCAATGTATGATAAATTAAATTTAATAATTGGATAAACTAGATTTTATCATGTAACACGATAACTCCAAACACATACACTATGATATTGATTATTCCTTGGTTGATCCCATTTTAGGGCACATTTTCATTAATATCCCACTTATATTAAAATTTCATAAAATTAGTGCACTTTCACCTTATGTCTCATCATATGTTATAATTTTTGAAACTATATAAAAAAAATCCTTCCGGATATTGTCAAAACAGTGTTTTCAAAATATATTATATATTTTCACCACATACTACATCATATGTAACTATTTATTAAAATTCATCCTGAACTTCTTTCAGATATCCTTAAAATCACATTTGGGGTAACTCTCAATGTTTCATAAACATTATACTTGTTCATGAAACCAAAAAGTGTGACCCCATGGTTCTTTATAACATTGGAAAAAATTATGAATTTCCCAACTCATAATTGTAAGAAAAGGCCCTCCTATAGAAATGTGTCAATTTTACTCAAGATATAAAGAGATATGATGTAATCTATATCAAACACATATATCACCATATATATGTCCAATAGATATATCATATATACATATAAATTATTATATGATCCCTTTTTCAAATACATCGAATAAACATGAGACATGAAGTTTGTAAATCCCATATTTCTACACATATATTATTGATTCTTTGAGAGTATATTCACTATACAAATGAACACATCTAATGTAATTCACCCTCCTATATGAGAAAATCACATTCCCTTCATCCAATAGAGAAGAACATGAAATGTGTAATCTATGTATGGTCATATACTCTTCCATTCTATCTCAAGTGAGGGAAAATATGTTATTCTTGTAATATGAGAGGAAAAATATAATCTTCATTAAACTAAACTAAAAACATTATCCAAAATATACCAAACCAACCGTAATTTTCTCAGCCTCAAGGATGGTGTAATAAAGGCATCAAAGCATGAAAGTTCTTATTCTAGGTATCATTTTTAACCTTAAGTAATGGGAAATACCAATATAAAATATTCACCCCTAACATACCAATGACATAGTTTATGTGTAACACCATGAGATTTTAAAATATATATTTTCCTTTAAAACTGAATGTGTTCAATATCTTGGTTAACACATAATAATAAACTTAAATGGAACCATGATATTTTAACATAATTTTTTTTCATTATAGTACAATCATTAAATGTGTAGGTATAAAATGAAGTAACCATATTATAAAATCTATAAAGAAAAAGGAAAGTAATTTCATCAGGTAGAAGAAGTATCCCTTATTAAGCTCATTTTTCTATGCTTGGAAAGGAAATATCTTCACTGGGGTTTTATTTAGACCACTAATAAGCTAAAATTTAACAATTATATTATTATTGAAATCACATGTGATAGAAATTCTAGATCTTGTAAATTTACACAAGATATATGCTAGGGGAATCACCATCCACCACCACCACCAGAGCTTACTCAATGATTAGATTATATACATGCATCCTTAGGGGATATTTAACTTTAAATTAGGATGAAATAATAATGTAATTATAAATTTTAATAATTAATTTATCAAATGTATTTTACACATTTCTCACATTGAAATTTAATGAAAAAGAAAGTTTATTTTTTAATAAAATAGGTTTTCTTTATATTTCATATTTAAAAGAAAAATTTATAAATTTTATAATTTAAAATTGATGAAATTAAATTCATTTTACAATTAAGAATATTAATTATAAGGTCATGAACTTAAACGTTACACAATTTAGTAAATTTAATTAGAAAATCACTTTTTTACATTCCCAAAGATCTTTTCGATTTAATATTTTAGAGAATTAGGTGATAAAATATACATAGGAACTCGTATATTAAAAATTAGATAGTTCTACTCAATATCCATTTTTTTTCACAAAATTTATCTTTTAAAAAACAAAACATGATTTCTTTCTGTAAAAAACATCCTGACTTTAAACATGAATTCATATTTTCTTAACTAATCCATAAAACCTATGAAATTTTTTTAAAACTTATTTTGATCATCAAAATATATGTATGGGACATAAAAATAAGGAAATAAAACCATTTTTCCATTAATAATTAGAAACACAAGATGTATAAAGTTTTTACCCTTAAAAGTAATATATACTTACTTTGTAAATACATGAGGCTCACATAAAAAATAGAATGCATAAAAAAATATTCAGGTAACTTGGGGAATAATTTTGTTTACTTATTTTTGTAACCCTTATAGATACCATATGATTTGTAACCTCGTGGATACCTTACAATGTAACCATCATGACTACCTTATAATGTAACTGTTGGAGTTACACTTTGAATAACCATTATGATCAACTTACAACAAACCCAATGAATTGGAGGTATATCATGGACCCACACATATTTGGTTTATAATGAAACCACCACCATCATAAATAATCACCAGGAACTAGAACATAAATAAAAAAATTAATACTTGCATCATAAAAACATTCCTTGAGAAAAATGAATTATTTTAAAAGAATACATTACATATAAAAAATAAATAATTTTATTTGAAAATAACCATGAAATTTTGCAAATAATAATTCAAAATAATAAGGAATCATGAAAATAGGATAATCTTCTCATTCCATATAAGTTAATAAGAAATAATATTTTTGAATTTTGTAAAAAGAGTCATTAAAGAGAATTTTAAAAGGAAATATCCTACCTTATGATTGGATTACTTAAATGGGTTCAAAACTCTTGTAAAAATGGTTTAAATAGTGTTATTAATTTATTAAAAAATTATATTCATATTTATAATACATTATAAAATATTTATATAACATTTCCCACCCATTTATTGACATTTTTTTTATTTTTATTATTTCAAGTGCGTTTATTTAATGGTTTCCTTGATTGGTTCATTATGGTATTTATTTTCAAATGGAATAAAAAATATAGAAGTGAAAATAAAAGGTATTAATATGTTTATAGAAATTTAAATTATACCATATATCATTTTTTATGATATTATGGTGATTCATTTTATAAAACATTAATGAAAATGATTTAATTTATTTTGGTGGTTTTTATTACCATCACAAACTTATATCATTTTATTTAATATCATTTTTTTATATTGGTTCCAGAACATTATATAACTTATAATATGAATAATAAAATATAATTTAAAAATAATAATGGTTTTATGACCATCCTCTAAGGAGGTTAAGGAAAATGAAAACACATCTTCCATAATGACGGTAAATCAACACATCATAGACAATGTTTTCATATTTTTAGAATAATAGGAGAAGAGGAGAGGTTTGATGACGGATATTACATTAACAAAACAGAATTAAAATATATGTAATATAATTATTTTATCATGTCACTTGGATGAGGGGAGGTTAGTATAGAATAATAAAATAAAATAAATTTAAAAGAAATATAAAATAGAACGAAAGTGGATTTTATCTCTTCATTTTTTCTCCTTGAGAACCTCCTTAAGGAACTTGGTTTTGGCCTTTTGGTTAGAAAAGTAGGAATTGAACATTTTTAAGTGGATTGGGAAGGTAATTAGGTATAAATTAAATATTCTAGTCTTCTTTTGATGTGTGAGGCGAAGAGGTAGTGTCAAGTGGTATTTATAGTGGACCAGATGAGTGTTTTTTATTTTATTCATTAGTTTATAATTTTGGATTAATACCATGAATATTTATGATTCCCAAAACTGAATATAATAAATAGATAATGAGAGTTATATATTATAGTGATTACATCAACAATAACTCAAGAAATAGTGAATTTTAATTTATAATGTTGTATACCATAAATTACTGTATTTCACTATTCAACAAAAAATCAACTATTTTAGAAAAATCACAAAGAACAACCTTAACCATTTTCGATGCGTATAATTCAAAACTGAACTCTATTTTATGACAATAATTTTATAAATATGAGAAATTTAATTTTTATTTAAAATTATTATTTATTAAAAAAATATTGATTTTATAACTATAACAGATTTTATGACACTTTGAAAAATTAATTAGGGTCACATAAAAATATATTATAATCAAAAGATAGAAAAATATTAATTTATGAATATATTTTATGAAGAAAAATTTTCTTTTAAATCATTATATTAATTAGAAAATTGTAAATAAAAACTTACGTGTCACAAAAATACTAACACTTAATTAATCATTTCCAAAACATTTATTTAATTATTCTATGATATAAATATATAATATTTTAACCTATAAGATACAAAAATTTTATTTATACTTTCATTGGTGAGGTTACTATTCTATTTGTATAGATTCATTAAATTTTTCTAATACTACTTATTTCATTATACATTTATGATGAATTGAACTATTAAATTCCAGATTGAAAAAAATATTTTGTAAGTACCTGGGTTGTTACATTCTTTCCACCTTATATAAATTTCATCCTCACAATTTCTATTCACTTATTAAAAAATTGAGGATACCTTTTCCTCTTAGTATTTTTAGATTTCCATGTTTCTTCTTCAATTGTGTAGTTTCTCTACAAAACCTTAACCTGGTGATTTACTTTATTCTGCAATAAATTCTCTCTACGATCAAGAATCTAAACTGGATTTTCCTCATAAGAAAGGTTCTCTATCAGATGAACTACTTATGGGATCAAAACATGAGATGAATATAGAACATACTTTTTTAACATCGAAACATGAAAAATAATGAGTACTTGGGATAAAATAATTGGGAAATTATCCAACTTTATCCGGGATTTCATAGGGTCCAATGAGCCATGGAATCAACTTCCCCTTCTTACCAAAATGCATCACACATTTCAATGGAGAAACTTTGAGAAATAAATTATCACCTAAATCGAAATAAATTTCTTTTCTCTATTTATCTACATAAATTATTACCTACTCTAATATGTCCTCATATGTTGCTAGATCATATTTACTTTCTCAACCACTTCCCATACTAATTCTAGTCCCATAAACTTCCTTTCCTCGAATTCATCCCAAAAATCTAGAGTTTGAAACCACTTTCCATATAACGGATCAAAAGGTGACATCTATACATTTGAATGAAAACTGTTATTATAAAAAAAGATAACTAATGAAATATGCTGATCCCAACTTCCTTGGTAACCCATTGAACAAGAATGTATAATTTTTTCCAAGTTATGAATTGTTTTCCTGGTCTATATATTAGATTTAGGATGAAAGGCTGTGCTAAAATTTAATTTAGTTCCTAACAACTTATGAAGGCCTTTACTAAAGTTATAAGCAAACTTGGTAACATGGTAAGATAAAATGGAAAGGGGAACTCTCGGTAACCTGACTATCTCTTTAAATTACAATCGACAAAGATGGTCTAAAGACATAGTAGATCAAATAAGAAGAAAATGTACATATTTATTGACTCGATCAAAAATAACCCAAATCACATTGTTACCTCAAGAAGACTTTGGTAGTCCCACAACAAAATACATGGATATATTTTTCCATTTCAACTATGGCATTGGAAAAGGCTAAATAATACCCTTTTGTAGTTTTCATTCTGGTTTAACCTATTAAAAAGTGAAACATTTCGTGGTAAAATTAGCATTATCTATTTTCATTCCATCCGAATAGTAATACTCTTAAAGGACCCAATACATCTTAGTTCTTACAGGATGAATTGAAAATAAAGAACTATCATCTTTACTTAATAACTCTTTATTTAAATGTGAATAACAAGGAACACATAATCTCTTTCCAATTCACAAAACATTATCTTTATCAATGTTAAATTTTGGAAACATACCCTTTTTAACCAACTATACCTTTTATAGTAACTTAATATCTTCCCTCTATGATTTCTTAATATTTTATGATAGAGATGATTTCACTAATACCTGAAAAAAATAGAGGAATTTCCTACACTAACAACTTCCAAGAAAAATTTAATCAAATCATTAATTAAGGGGTCATGTTCCAAAGATAACATGGTTATGGTAGAATAATGTTTTCAACTCAAGGAATCCACCACTTTGTTTTCTTTTCTAGGATAGTAGTTGATTATGCAATCATAATCCTTTATCAGTTCAATCCATCTTATTTTCCTCATGTTAAATTCCTTCCAAGTTAATATATAATTCAAACTTTTGTGGTGAATGTATTTTTACAATTGGTTCTATATAAATTATGTCTCCAAAATTTTAAAGAGAAAACCATAGCCACTAATTCTAGATCTTGTGTTGGATAATTTAACTAATTAGGTTTCAGTTGTCTTGAAGCATAGGCAATTACCTGATAATTATGCATCAGAATGGAACCAATTCCCTTCAATAAAGAATCACTGGAGATGAAAACCTCTACATTTCTGGAAGGAAGATCCGAAACTAGAGTATTCACCAATATTATTTTCAGATGCTAAAAATAAACATCACAGTCTTCTGTCCAAATAAATTTAACCCGATTTCATGTTAACTTAGTTAGTGGGATATATAATGGTCGAAAGATTTTAACAAACAATCGATAATATCTTGACAATCCAAGAAAACTATGAATCTTAGTAACATTTTTTACATCTTGTAAATTCCTAAACTACTTATATTTTGGTCGGATCAACTATAATGACATCCTTATTTATAATTTTTTTAAGAAAAGATATTTTTTTGCAACTAAAAATCTCATTTTATAAATTTCCCATATAACTTATTTTATTTAAGTGTTTTCAGAACAATCCTTAGATGTTTTTCATGATCCTAATACCTTTTTGAATAAACTAAAATATCATAAATAAAAACAATAACAATATTATCTAAATATTCATAGAATATTCTATACATAAGATCTATAAATACTGTAGGGGAATTTGTGAAACCAAAGGGCATGACATTAAATTCATAATACCATTATCTAGTTTATAATATTGTTTTCAGAATGTAATCCTCCTTTACCTTCAACTGATAAAACTTAGATCTCAATTCAATCATGGAAAAAATAATGAGCTCCCTGAATCCAATAAAAAACATCATTGATACGAGGCAATAGATACTTATTATTAGAAGTAATGATATTCAAAGATCAATAATCAATGAAAAGTCTCATGGGACCATATTTATTTTTAACGAACAAAATTGGAGTTCCCCATGGTGAAGTTTTAGGATGAATGAATCCTATATCAACTAACTCCTTCAAATTAATTTTCAATTGCAGAATTTCCACTCAATCTATTTAATAAGGGGGTTTTGATACGGGCTTAGCATTAGGAATTAATTCAATAGTAAATTAAACTTATTTATTAGGTATACCACCAGGAAAATCATCAGAAAAAACATCCATATATTTATTTCCCACTAGAACATAATTAATCTAATAAATTCCCTTCTTTTCAAAAATATGTTCAAGATAAATTTCATTTCCATATTTTAACAGTTTCTTAGATTCTTGATGTGTTATCAATAGTCTAGGTTCATTCTTGTGTACCGACTAGAGCAATTTATAAAAAATAACTTCTTTATCTCTATAATCAATATTAGAATGATAAATAGAAATCTAATCTATACTAAGAATAATATTAAACTCTAATAAGGGAAAAACCAAAAAGTTTTCAGGTAATGTTGTTCCACAGAAAACAAGAAGAAGATTATTATAATGCCTTTTTACCTTAATATCCCTCTGGTGTATTTAATACATGTTATGTTTTCATTTATTGAGGTGAAATTTCCAATTTACCCAAAAAGTTCTCAGAAATAAAGGATTGCGTAGACCCTGTATTAAACAAGAAATTATCAAAATATGAGTAAAAAAACAATGTACTCAAAAAAAATTCATTTCATAGACCAAAATCTTTTGAATTAGTTGCAAAGGATTTTGATGAACCTTTTTTCTTATTTCATATTTGATTCCCATCAATAAAATCCTTATTTTGGAAGGTATGTGCATTATTCCTCAACTCACCACATTTAAAGCACTTTATAGTTTTCTTACCGTAATTAAACATACCAAAACTAAGATATGTTTCATTGAAATCTAGGGCCATATGTACAAACTTACCACATAAAAAACACTTCTCAAATTTGTTAATTCATTCCCAAGGGTTATTCTTACCACAATTTACACAAACTAGAAACTATATTTTCTTACCTAAATATTTATTTGATTGATTCATACCCATTTCCTTCCATTTGGAATTTTTTTTTGTTATCAAATGTCACACGATCATAAAAAAAATCCATTTCTACCATCTCAGTACATCAAAAAAGTTTCTCATAACTTTTGAATTCTTGAGAATCTAATACCCATCAAAATCTTGGGTTCATTCCTAAGTAGAAATGATTGGTTTTACTATCAAGATCCCAAGTAAGACTTGGAGGATACCTTGGAAATCTAGTAAATTTTTTTCATACATGAACAATAAATGTTATTATTTTATTTTATTTAAGGAAATTTTTCCATCTTAAGTTGAACCTCTTTAGGAAAATATTCTTAATTGAATGTATTCTTAAATTCATACCACTCTAAAGCATAAATCTCTTCTCTTTTCTTGATATTATTGACCATTAAACACCTACGATCAACTTCACCTTAAAAATGATAAATAGAAAGGCTAAAAATATTATTTTATGATCTTCTATGGAATCAAATATATTTTCAAGGTCTTTAATCCACCCTTCAGCCACCATTGGGTTAGAAGGTCAACTAAAAATAGGAGGGTGTTACCTCATAAATTGTTCCACTATCATTTTGTTCCTTTTTGGTAGCTATGGATGTTCTCTTCCATGGATTCCACCACCATTCATGGAATATGTGAACTGATCCATTACTGTCACAAATTTCTCAGTTCTAATTCCCAATATTCCAAGTTTTAGATTTAGAAAGATACAATCCTCTCAATGCCTTCCAACTTCATCTTCCTTGTTTCTTTTACGGAAAACCATTATGAACAGACATATCTTAGATGAAACAACATAATTATATTTAAATTTTATATCTTTTCAACTTAAAAATAAGGTAAAAATCATTTATGGTATTGTATTATCATCACCATAACCCCTAAAGCAATCTAAATCGTGCTCTGATACCATTTATAAGGACCCAACCATAAACATTACATAATATAGAAAATTTAACTAAAAAATAACCTTTTAAATTCCAATAGATAATTTTGTTTTCTATTTTTAGAGAATTATGTCATAACATATACATAGGAACTCATATATTACGAATTATACACTTCTACTCAATATTTTTTTCCCACAAAATGAAACTTTAAAAAAACAAAACATGCTTTATTTCTATAACAAAATTCATGACATTAAAATTGAATTATTAATTTGCTTTACAAATAAATAAACAATATTATTTTTTTAAAACTTATTATGAGAATAAAAAGCTCAGTAAGGGGAATAAAAAGAAGGAAATAAAACCATTAGTACATGAATACTTATAAGTATATAAAAGATAAACTTCTCACCCTTAAAAGTAATATATACTTACTTTGTGAAAACATGAGGTTTTTATAAAATATATAAATCATAAACAAACCATTTAAGTAACACAGGGAATAATTTTACTTCCATAATTACTTATCATTTTAAATATTTTGGATTCCATATGATTTATAACCCTCACAGTTACCTTACAATGCTACCCTCACAACTACCTTATAATGTAAGTATCATAGATACACTTAGAATAACCATTTTGGTAAACTTCCAACATACCAAATGAATTGGAGGGAGATCACATACCCACCCATATTTTATTTATAATAGAACCAACCATAATCATAAATAATTCCCATGAACCAGAACATAAACATAAAACATGGATACTTGCATTATAAAATTATTTATTGAGGAAAATAACTTATTTTAAAAGAATAAATCGCACCTACAAAAGATAACATTTTCTGTGAAAATAACTATGAAATTTTGTAAATAATGCTTTAAAACAACAAGGATTTATTAAAATGGGATAATCCACTCATTTCCTATAATTTAGGAAGAAAATTTCTTTTTTTATTTTATAAAAAGAGACCTTAAAGAGCATTTTAAAAGGAAAGTCCCTTACATTAGGTTTTACTTCCTTAAAAAGTGTTAAAACATTAAGTATAATGGTTTAAATAGTGTTATTAATTTATTAAAGAAATATATTAATATTTATAATAACTTATATGATATTATTATAACATATTTCTACCCATTTATTGATTATTTTTTTTGTATTTTTATTGTTTCAGGTGCATTTATTTCATAGTTTCCATGGTCGGTTCATTTTGGTTTTTATTGTCTAATGGATGAAAAAATATATAAGTGGAATGAAATGGTATTAATATGTTTCAAAAATTTTAAATTATACCACATATAATTTATTTTTATGATACGATAATGATTCATTAGATAAAATATTGATGAAAATGATTTAATTTATTGGGCAGTTTTTACGACCATCATGAACATATATCATTTTATTTAATATCTTGATAATAAATTGGTTCCATAACATTATGAAACTTAAAATATGTATAATAAAATATTATTTAACCATATTAATGGTTTTATGAATTTCCTTGATGGTGGTAAATGATATTGAAAACAAATCATCCATGATGACGGTAAATCGACACATCATAGATGATGTTTACATTTTTTTAGAATAAGAGGAGAAGATGAGAGGTTTGATGATGTATATTAAATTAACACAATAAAATTATAGATTATGTAAGATACAGAAGATATCATCATACATTGATGAGGGGAGGTGAGGATATAATAATAAAATAAAATAAATTGAAAAGAAATTTAAATGAAAATGAAAGAGGATTTTACGTCTTGAACTTCTTCTCCACGAGAACCTTCTTAAGGCACTTGGCTTTAGACTTTTGGTGATTCCAAAAGGGCTTTTAGGTGGAGAAAAGTATTGTGAATTGAATTGGGTAGAAACTAAATAAGATACAAGGTTTTGGAGGTGTGAGTAGAAGAGGTGGTGAGGGTTGATATTTATAGTGGAGGAGAGGGGTTTTATTGATTATTTTATTCATTAGTTTACTATTTTGAATCAAGACTATGAATAGTTTTGATTCCCAATAATAAATATAATAAATAGAGAAGTAGAGTTATAGATTATGGTACCAAAATCATAAATGACTCAATAAATAGTGTATTTGAACTTATAATGTTAAATACCGCAAATTACTATATTTCACTATTCTTTAAAAATTCTACTATTATAGAAAAATCTCAAAAAATAACCCTAAACATTTTTAAATGTCTAGAATTAAAAAATGAGCTATATTTTATGAAATTAATTTTATAATTATGAGAAGTTTAATTTTTAATTAAATTTATCATTTATTTGAAAAAAACTGATTTTTAAATTATAATTGATTTTATGACTCGGAAAAATTAATTAAGGTATAATAAAATTATATTATAATCATAAGAAAAAATATTAATTTATTAATCTATTTTATGAAGACAAATTTCCATTAAATTGTTTTTTTATTATAAAATTTTAAATAAAAATTTACCTGTCACAAGAAATACCAACACTCAATTTATCATTTTCAGAACATTTATTTACTCATTCCGTGATATAAATATATCATATTTTCACTTATAAGATACATAATTTTTTTATACTTTCAATGGTGAGGTTACTATTATATTTTTATAGATTCCTTAATTTCTATAAATACAACTTATTTCATTATAGATTTATAATAAATTTAACTATTTAATTCTACTGTGAAAAAAATTATGTTTTAAGTAGCTGAGTTGTTACATTAATATTAGATTAGGTTGAATTTTTCATTTTGTTTCTAAAATAATTGTTTTTAGGTGAATAGTTAAAATACATATTTCACTAAAAACAATCACTTTTATGAAATTATCTTAATATAATAATGAATTTAAATTTTATTAATTTTTTATATATAAAGTATATATTTTATAAGTAATAAAAATCATTTAAAAATACTAGGTGGATTTAATAAAATCCATGTTTAACATTTTGAAAACTTGAGTAATATTTTACTCTAAAAAACTGTTTTTATTCAGTTATATTAAAAATTAGTTTCCATCGCTTGTAGAAATTAAATATAAAAAATGGATTTATTATTTTAGATCATAATTTTCATATAATATAATAATTTAACTTCCATTTTCAGCATTAAAAAGATACCAAGGTTAATATTAGCTAACGTGGTAACTAAATTATTTTTCAAAGGATAATAATTTTCAAAATGTAATGTATTTTTAATTTAAATTGATATATTTTAAATCAAGTCTCTAATATGATGTTCAGATATATTTAAAAACAAATTAACACCCTTTTAATTTGAAATAAATTTTAAATAATATTAATAACAGTTAATTATTAAAAATACATTATTCTATAAAAATACTTTTTCAACTCATTATATATTTTAATTTAACGGTTTATTTTCCCATATTTAGTAATTGAATTTGATTAAGTGGATTTAAAATTAATATTCCTAATTTGGAAATTTGTTAAGCAGTTTCATCTTATATTTTTAGTAATAAAATAATTAGTATGGTTAAATTTTAATCAATATTAACAAGTTTTAAAATGAGTAATCTAATGTGGATTTTTTTTTACAAAATAAATTGGAAAATTTTACCTTCTGTAATACCTTTTTTAGTTTTGAAATAAATTCATATATGTATCACCAAAATTTCTCCATATAAATCACTTAAATCTCAGGTAATTGTATTCTCACCCCTTAGCTAACATTCTTTTTCAAATATTTGTCCCTCTTTTCACCTATAAATGGAGCTCACTTCCACCCATTTCAAGATACACCCATAGTTTTCAATTTCAATGAAAATATACCCAATTTAATTCTTCTATATCCCATATAAACGTTTGGAATCAACTAACCTTATCAAAGTTCATCAAGTCCTTTATTTCCAAATGAAACTTCAAGAGAAGATTAAAATTCTCAACGTAAGTATTTGTTACCCTTTAACTTCCTTTCTTTGTACACCTCATCAAGCCTCCACTAAAACTATTATAAAAATATGTATATAATGACATAAATTTAAATAATATACTTATTTTTTATTTATTTTTGATATAACCATTATCTATACCCCTCCCATTCAATTGAAAAAGTGGACACGTTGCTCATGCATGTGTGTAGATTATCGCCTCCACAAATGATATGTTTCATTTTTTAACATAACCTATCAAGGATAGTTCTAGAAATGGGTTTTGTGAATATATAGGTTATTTTATTCATTATTTATATTCTATAATTATATATTTAGAATTCTATAAGTAATATTTGAAATAAGAGATCATTATAAAACTATCATATGAAAATTAACATACTAAGAGGAATAAGGATTTATTTATAAGTAACAAATTATTTTCCATTTAACTTATTATTATAACTCTTATAAATTATGATTAATCACCTTAATAAAATTTAATAATTTCATTAGAATTTTTTTATAGTGATTTTATAATAAAATAATATCTTTTGTAGTAATACACACAGATAGATTGTAGGATATTCTTGTTTAGTTGGTTGAAACACTTACCCAAACAATGCTATAAATTTCAATAAAGGATAGATTTATAAATTTAATGTTCAAAATTAATAAGTAAAAATTATTAATTATTTTGTTCTCTAATGGTAATATAATCATTTAACACATTAGTTAAGACAACATCATTCGTTCATCATAAGTTACGAAAATAATCTCTTCACCGACTCTGTTGTCACAAATAATTAAAAAAATAATTATGAAATGTAATTATAACATTATAAATGATTATAAAACATATATTCCATTACCTTTTATGATATTTAATGATGAAATTTTTGAGAATAATGATAAACAACACTGTTATTATGAAACTAGTTCCAAACAATCAAGATTAGTCACACCCGATATTGAAAATAGATAATCAATAACGAATATAAATGTTGATAAATTTTTTAAATAATGTTTAGACGAGTTTATAGATATTAAAAATGTTTTTAAATAGTTTATTAAGATAATAATTATTTTCATATAGGATATTGAAGCACTTGAGTAGAAGTCAATAATTAAGGTAAGGTGTTATTTGTCTCAAATTTAATTCCATGAGACATATTTCTTATTATGTATCATGATATATTTTATATGGTGAGATTACGAATAATTTAATTTATTTTTCCATATTGATGAAATTTATTGGATTTTAAGATCCATATCATTTTCTTTATTCAAATGTCTCATTTCAATAGATGCAAAAGTTGAAAGTGTTTGTATTAACTAAACTCCATTAGTTGAGTTATAAATACTCTTATTGAACTCTTTTTTTCTTTTCTAGGTTTATTACACAAGAAGATTTTATTTCAAGGTAATTTCTCTTTATTTCTAATGAAAAATCATTTTTAATAAAAATTTTAAGCTTTGTTAAAATTCTTCCTTAAAAATTATTTCATTTTTATAATAATTCCCCTCTTCTTTAGTGATTGTTTCCCATATTTATCCATATTTTCTTTCCCACAAATGTTCTACATTATATTTAGAACCCAATTATTTGTTATCCCTTTTGAACATAATATTTCCATTCTTCACTTTTTAAAATGATTTTTTGTTATTTTTTCATGATGGGGAATTTCAATAAATATATTTTAGAAAAATAAAATCTGTTTCCTTCCATGATAGCTTAGTTTATTTTCCACTCTAAATTTTCATAAGATACTAATTGGATTTTATCAAGGATATATTATTAAAGTTTATTTTTAAAAATTAAATGTTTTTAAATTTTATCACTTCACATTTTTGAAAATAAATTTTGAAGGTGACCTGTAACTTCATATTTTTACAAAAATTTTAAAAATGTTTTCTAAAATATATTTTTAAGTTTTTATTCCATGTAAACACATATTTCCACCATTTTTACCATTTTTTTATAAAACATACTCTATAGGAATTCATGGTTCATAAAATAAATTCTCAACCTCTTAGTTTAATAAATAAATATTTTAAATGGTTAAATATATTTCATATTTCCAAATAAATTTTCATAATCCTCTTAAAAAGGAAATTTTCCATCTATATCAACACCCAATATTCAATACTATGATATTATTCCATACACCTTCTTTCTCTATATGGAATATTCTTATTCAATGCATTATTATGTAACCCATTTCCTTCTTGGGTAAATTATCCTTTGATGGAATTATATGTGATTTTCTTATGTGGAACATAAAATGTTACATATATTAATGGTAAACCATAATTGCATTCCAATGTATTGGGTGAAGAATTAATCTATAGATATGACATGATCATAATACATTTTAATCATTCCTTGTTAATCTTTTATGATACAATAGTGAAAACCTTAGTAATATTCTTTTATGAAACCTAACTGATGAACTTTTGTGACATGCTTATCAATGTATCATGTTTATGCTATATACATATTTATAATTTATGATTCATGTAATTATGATAATGTTATTCCTCATATAATTATATTCATGTTATTATGTTTATGTTCTTTTGTTATTCCCTAATTATTACCCATGAAATGTTTCGATTTCATTTCTTATACCTTACCGAGATTTAGATCTTACCCCTTTATCATGTTTCCATTTTCATAAGTTATAAAAAAAATTAATACATATGATGTGCCTATAAGAGCATATTGTGTGAATAATAATTGTTATAGTTTAAGCAATTTCATATGCAGTGAAATTTTTTTTGTTCGTAAAGAAATAAATGAGTTTTTAGTTAATGTTTTGTCTTACCTGTCTAAAAATTTAAATCTAAAAGTCTTTAGAATCTATTAAATTCAATATTTTATATAAGTCATGTAAAAATTAGACAATGACATCTATGGGGTGTCATATTTGGTATCCGAGTAGTGTTTATATAACATTAGAGGTTAAGATATTAGTTGAGGATAATTTAAGGGTTGATAAGTTAAGGTTGATCATAATTTCAATGTTATAGATAACCCTTTATGTTAGTTAAAGTAATATGGAATATTTAAAGGATTGGGATAAGAAAAACTTGGTGAAAACATTAGGAATAATTTAAATGGATAAGTCTAATTATATGATAACATCATGAAGTTTTGGTAAAATAATGATTATGTGGATCTCCTATAAATTAAACCTATACCAAGACACTAGAAAGTAGATGTATCCATGACATAGATACACCAAGGGGTAATCATTCTAAAAAATTCTAGTTTATTATCAATATAATATTTACTATGGTTCTTAATGAGTGGTCCAAATACAACAAACCTAGCTAGTCACTCTCAGGGGATATGATTTTGTTAATCAAATTCTCTTTACATACCATTATGAATGATTTATTATGTTATGGAATTTGGTTAAGTAATATGAGATAAATCAACCTAAAGAAACCTATATTGAACTAAGAGTGATTTAGGTTGAACTTAAATCTAATGTAATAATTTATAAGAGTAGGAAATTTTGAGGTTGATTTTTTCATCATATAATAATTCTCTCATAGTGTCAATTAGTCATCAATCATGTTAAATACTTTTGGTTTTAGTAATGTATAAGTCCAAGATGAATGACATTAATAATGGGACCATAGAAAATTTTGAGATTGTCCCAGTGAGAAATCTAATAATATAAGAATTGAAGATAGAAATAATATGATTATTCTAGAAAAGCTCTGAAGAATTATGGCTAACAACATGAACATAGTTGAATTCCCAAATAAATTAATAAAAAAATTAAGGATTATCATAGAATTATCGTAAAAAATATGATGAAGAAAAGAAGATTGATTTTTTCATGTGTCAATATTGTGTGAAGAGGCACCTTAGGAAATTTCACAAAGGGACTAGAAGATGATTTATGTGTAGAAAATAAGGTCATAGAGCAACAAGTTAATGGGGAAAATTGAAGAATGATATGGAGGAAAAATGAAGAAATCAATTACCATGATAAAGGTACTTTTTTTATATTCATACATAAGATATTAAGGTAGACACTTAACATGAAAGTATATCATGGGGGTTTTTTATCTTTTATAAACCCTTAACAAATTTTATTACTAAATGAAAATAAATTGGTGAGGATGTAATTTATTTGGGGGGGGTATAAAACCTTGAAATTTTAAAATATATATTTTCATTTAATATATATGTGTCAATAGATTTATTCACATGAAACAAAAAAATAAAATAAAATCATGATATTTTAAAATATAATTTTACTATTTTAACATAGCAGATAAAATAGGTGGTATAAAATGAATTAACCATATTAAAAAATCTATGAAGAAAAGGGAATGAAATGACACTGAGTAGGGGAAGTTTCCCTTATTAGGCTAATTTATCTATACTTAGAAACAAAATAGCTTCACTTAAGAGTAAATTAGATTATTATGAAGTTTAAATCAAATAATTAAAGTATGATAAAAATCATATATGAGAGAAATTCCACCTTGTGGATATTTCTATGAGATATATACTAGCGAAATCCCCACCTTCGACTGCTAATAGAGTTTACATGATACTTATATCAAAAACAAAGATATTGAAAAAATTTGTTACTAGAAATTAAGATTATATAATCATGTAATTATTAATGTAGTAAACTATTTATCACATGTATTTACACATTTTTCATTTTTTACTTTTAAAGAAAAAGAATGTTCATTTTTTATAAAAATAATTTTTCTTTATATTTCATATTTAAAAGATAAATTTAAAAATTTTAGAATTTTTATTTAACTAAATAGAATTAATTTTAAAATTAATCATTTCAATATTATCTTAGTGTGAATATTTTATATTTTTCAGAAATAATTAATTTTTAGATGAATAGTGAAAATAACTATTTTTCTAAAAACTGTCAGTTTTTTGACATTATATTAACACAAGAATGAATTGAAAGTGTATGAAACCATTTTTTCTCTCTCTATATATATTAAGTAATATAAATCATTTAAACATACCGTGATGAATTTATAAAATCATTGTTTAATGTTTTAAAAAATTGAGTTAAATTTTACTCTAAAAAACCATTTTTATTCACTTATATAAAAACTTAGTTTTCATAACTTATAGAAATTAAATCTAAAAAATGTATTTCATATTTTAGATATAATTTTCAAATTATATAATAATTTCAATTTCATTTTTAGGCATAAAAATTAAGTTACCAAGGTAAATATTAGTTACCACTATAAAATTATTATTTTTGAAAGAAGGAAACTTTTCTAAATATTTTGAATTTGTGAATTAAATGGATATATTTTAAATAAATACTAGAATATGATATTTTTAAATATATTTAAAAAAATTAACACTTATTTATTTGGTAATAAATGATAAATAACATTAAGAACACTTAATGATTAAAATGATTTTTTTACGAAAAGGTTTTTCAACACATTATATGTTTTAATTTAAAAGTTATTTTTATCATATGTTGAAATTTAATTATATTAAATGGAGTAAAAATTTGGATTCATCATGTCATTATTTTGTAAGAACTATCAACATGTATTTTTAGTAATAAAATAATTACTATGGTTGAAATTTTATACATGTTAATAAGAATTAAAATGGGTAATCTAATATGGCTCGATTTTAACTAAATCAATTTGAAACTTAGAAATTATTGAATAGCTTTTATTGTTTGTAAATCCATAACTACTCATCCCAATATATTTTACTTTCCTAACTTATATAAATCTCATGAAACTCTATTCTTACCCCATACCTAACATTCATTTCCAAATATTTATCTCTCTTTCTCACCTATAAAAGGAGTTCACTTCCACCAATTTTAATCCACATCCCTAGATAAAAATTCCCCTGAAAAACTATCTAATTTACATCATATAGTCGGTATATATTTTCTAATCCTACATCCTCAATAAATTTCCCCAAGTACTTTATTTATAAAGGATACTTCAAGAGAAGATCAAAATTCTCAACAATATTATTACTTATCCTTTAAATTCATTCCTTTATCTTTCTCGTCCACCCTCATAAAAACTCATTATAACCATATGAATATATTTAAATTAGAAAAAATAATATACTAAAATTTAAATATATTGATGGTATTACCATTATCTATACCCCTCCCATTCAATTGAAAAAATGAAAACATTGCTCATGCGTGTGTACAGACTACATCCTCCATGAATGACACATTTCTTTTTTCATCACCACCTTTAAATGATGGTTATAGAAATAATTTTAGTGAATCTATATTTTATTTATTTCATGATTTATATTATATAAATATAAATTAGTCATTCTATATTTAAAATTTGTAATAAGCAATCATTGTAAAATAGGAAACATAAAACAAATATACTAAGAGGAAAAAATATTTCTTTATAAGTGATAAATTATTTTTCATTCACCATATTATTATAAATATTACCAAGTGTGATTAATCCCTTAATTAAAATATAAATAATTTCATTATACTTTTGTGATAATGATATTATATCAAAATAATCTCTTTCATAGCCATACTCACACATAAATTGTAGCTTGTTATTGTTTGGTCAGTTTAACCAAATTCATGAACAAAGATATAAATTTATATCAAGGATAACTTTGGAAAAAATAAATTTTATATTTTTAAGTAAATAGTGATTTTTTAGTTATGGAATGTTAATATAAACATGAAACTTAATAATTAATACAACGAAGTTTGTTCATTATAGATTTTCTAAAAAATCTCATCACTGAATTATTTATCACAAATAATAACTAAAATACTTATTAAAAAAATTATAAAACTATAAATAATTATAAATCATAATTTCTATAATAAAAAAACCCATTTAAATTTAAATTGTCACCTGAATTAGCCCGCTACAAAGCCCTACGTACATTTTCGATTGCCACAAGATGGTGAAAAGTTCCGAGGTATCATTCTAGGAAACATGGGAACAATTTAATCCTTAATATAAATAATATAATACAGAAAAAACTAAAGTATCATAATATATATCCAAGATAAATCATATATAAAAATCATCCAAACCAAAAAAGGTAACATCCACAAATTGGATAACATGGTCTATATAAATATTCTCAAGACCAAAAAAATGGAACCTGAATCCACAAATGGGTCTTTCTCAATGTGACCATATTTCACCACCAAACCATTCCACTAGAAAGGAAACATGATCTAGGAGATCATTCCTCTACATGGAACTCTTTTATTTACCTATATCTTACAAAACCAAGGCTATAGATTCTAAAATGAAAAAGTATGCGGTGAGCACTAAAGATCAGTAGGATTCCACGAAGAAAATATATGTATTGTGTATCCACATGAATCCACCAGTTCTAGTATAATTTGTTTTTTAATTTTTTTTCAATATAAATTATTTTCCATATAAAGTACTTCTTTAGTTTTCTTTTAAAAAACAACCCATATAAAAAAACAAAGCAATATGACAAAATGTTTTTCTATTAGGCATAATAAGGTGAAATAAATAGGTTTCAAGCATCAATATTAACATCAAGTGGGTAATTGGAATATTAAATAAACAAGCATGAAATGTATCCTCAAAAGCACTAAACAAAAAATCACAAAACAAGTGTGTACATAAATCATATGAACAATACCACTAGCTGGAAAAAGTGACTCCTAATGTTTGGGAACCTCGGCCCCCCGAAAAGGCTACCCACTATAAATCTATGGCAATATGTGGACCTCCTATAATGATAACTAACTTCACTAGAAATCACATATGTCTATCATTTCTCTGAAATGACCCTATCATTTGTGAATAAAATTCCCATTATTTTAATTAAATTCCATATGGATATTGAAAACACATGAAATCTTTTTTTATTATATCCAATTGGGATTAAATGACCGTTATGTATCATTACAGTTGATTATATAGCTTTTGAACAATTATCCCACAACTAATATAAATATAAGGTTTTAATAAACACTTTCGACACAGACAAAGGAGATAATGGCCTCATCTAGTAGACTCGGGCTGTACGAAGCTCATTTTTTGGAGCTCAGAAATGTGGTGGCGTCACTGGTCTTTTCACTTGACCATGCACAAGATGAGCTTCAGCATGTTAAGATTTAATGGAATCACCAACAAGATAAGTTCAAGTTAATTGAGATTACCACCCGATCAATGTTATCCGAGCCACCCCAAGAGTATGTCACCATTACACACCTTACCCTTATGTCTTATGTGGGTGTTATAAGGGGTTATGTAACAAGTTATTAGTTACTTATTGTTTAAACCATTTCTATAAATAAAAGTCTTATTCTATAAATTCCTTTATGAGAATAGACTTTCTTAAAAAATGAAGAATTTGATAAATTAATTTTTCAGGTAAAAATCATACTTTTGAGAAATATATACATTATGGTTTTTATTAATAATATTATAAAAACAATTCTTATAAATTATTATTATATTAATTCATCATCTATAAATTATTAGGAAATTATTTTGATAAGAGTTATATTTTAATACGTTAAAACATAAAGTGTATTTTTTTAGATAAAGAATTTCTTTTAAGGAATTATTTTTTTTTGAAATAATTTATATTTTAATAAAATATTATTATCAAATTAATTTTATTAATAATAAATGAGTATATGATTTTTATGAAGTCAAGTGTAATTTTTTAAAGGTTTAAAAACTGTTGTTATCAAAACCCATCAATTTTCAAAAAAATGTCAGTTCTCATTTCAAAGGTGAAAATTAAAATATTTAGAAAATTATTTAGGTAAAATTAATATTATTTTTGAATTTAGGATATCAAAATCATCCAACAGTTAATTTGTCATAATTTTCCGAGATAACCGAATTGTTGGATAAAAATTAAATAATATACAAATATGTGGTGTGTTTTATGACATCATAATGACCCAATAATGATGTAATAAATACCATTAAATGGATATTCAACCAAATATATGTTTTAAATTTAAAATAATGTTATTTTAAATTTATTTGAATTATTTTATAATGCCTTAGTGAATCCTCCAAAATGTATAATATATTTTATGATTTTAAATTCATTTCCTTGAGGGCGTGACTCACCTCCACATAATCAAGGATAATATTTTAATGTATTCAGCCATTTTTCTTATAAAATAATATTTTCCAGTGACCTTGGTTAGAAAAAATAGAGAAAAACCATGGGTTGATTTGTGGTTTTGGAAATTTTAGTGTGTAGTGTCCACAACCTAAATAATAAAGAATTCCCTCTCATTTCTTATATAAACCCACCAAAACACCCATTAGACTTCCTTAAAACTCCATGAAGATCATAATCACTATTCTATCCACTACCTAGAGTCCTCCCAGGGCTCCTTGAATCTCCCAATAAGCCTCTTCGAAGCCTTTGAGATGACACATCCAAGTAAGGGATCCTCACATTCCTTCCTTTCTCATTTTTGTCCAAGTTTCCTTACATTGTTATAAAATTTTATTTTCCAAATTAAAAATGATGGGGTATGTTTTCACACCTACCCAATAGTTCACTTATTATTTTTTCATGATGGAATACATCTTTATCTCTCATTAATCCCTCCCATGTACATCCGTTGGTATGCCGAAATTTTGTAAGAGTTATGCAATTTCTCATATTTCTTCACGTTTATTTATTATGTTACACCTTCTATTTACAAATTCCTTATGTTGGAAAATGTATTTATTTGAACCCCTAATTTTAAATTTCATGTATATATGATTAGAGACCTCTTTCTCTCTCATCAACCTTTTTTATGAATTTTAATGTCAGGCTGTTAGGCTGCTGAAATTGCACCACAATTTTCCATGCCAAAATCATCGTATAATGAATGCCATGCCCATTTCTCTATCAAGGGTATTAACCTTTATGAATATATAATTATTTATTATATACTTTCGTATATTTATTCCACATTCCATTTTCATGGAATATATGATGATGTTTAATGAATCCATGTTATATGATCTATGTGGCACACTTCTACATTCGATTGAAATGACTAAGAAGGGTGCACACTAATAGTGCTCCAATGAATTGGGTAATGTTTAGTATCATGATATGTAATTTTGAGTCATGAGTTTACCTGATTCCTTAATAGGACTTTTTCCCATTATGTTAGGACAGGGTTTTACCTGATTCCTTTTTGTTAATGATCCAATGTTTTATGTTGTTTCCACATTTCCATGTTATGATAATCATGCTATATCACATCTTTATGTTAATATTTCTATTGTGCTCCACCAATATACATATTTTCTTACATGTATTGTATTTTTCATGTTATTCCTTGTTTAATCCCTTACTGGTCTTTATATCTCATCCTTTTCTTATGTATGTCCTTAGGTTATCCCATGCAATTCTATGTACGAAGGAATGTTGGGTTCATGTAAAAGAAGTTTTCAATAAAGTTGTTGTATTTTATGCATTAAGTTTTCATGTAATATTACTAAGCCACAAATACACTATACCTCTCGATATTATTGGTTGTATTAAGTTCATGCTTTTTTAATATATTATGTTTAAATGTTTAATAAAGACCAAGGTTGTTATGGTTGGTATCAGAGGATAGGTTTAGTTATTTTTGGGATTAAGATTCGAAAAACCTAGTGAAAGTATTAGGGATAAGACTAAGTGTAAGAAAAACATCCCTAAATTTTAGTGAGTTTATAGTAAGTGGTTTATAAAGAAAATACATCCATGTCTAGATATGGACAAGTAGAGGTGCCTCTATAAAAAAGGTATCTAGGGGTAAAACCCAAAAACACCGCTTTGAGCTAGACTCAAACGAGAACTGGTACACGACAACAAGACTTACTGAAATCTTGGTTCGACACTCCCAGGGGATATGATTTGGTAATTTCATAAGATTATTATGAACCATTATTAAGGGAGAAAAAAATCCCATAATAATATACGTTAGGAAATAAATCATAGATAACATAGATTGAAGCCTAGAAATTCATATGTTAAGGAAATAAATGTAATTTATAAGTTATCCCATTTTTTAATTTGATTATTCTTTATGTGTTTAATAGTTTAAAATAATTACCCCTAATTTTCCTTTTATTCTAGACAATGGCTGGTAATAGGAGGACTCAGGCTAACAATCGATGCGAAGATCAATGTGATGATCATAAAAACGAGATTCCCAATTAAATGGGAGCTCAAGGACACATCGTGTTATGCCAGACTATCTATCAAAAATCATGATTAACAATTGGTAATTTATTTAATGCCTAAAGGATTCAAGGAAGAGAAAGATGATGTCTCATGAAAGTCCATACGATAAGGGTGATAAGTGAAAGAAGACTCAGTTTCCATCGTGCAACATGTGTGAAAAAAGGCACCAAGGGAATTGTCACAAAGGGAATGTGAGATGTTTTAAGAGCAGAAATACAGGTCACAAAATATCCTAGTGCCATAAAAAATGGATAATGTGATGAATGGGAAAACAGTTCCATCTAAGTCATCATACATAGTTCTATGTTGTAAATGTAGAGAAGTCAGGCATTATCCAAGACGATGTTATATTACAAGGGCCGAGAAGCATGATAAGCATCAACAATATCCATGATCAAGGGAGAACGTAAAGTCATATGCTAAGATGGATAATGATGAATGAATTATATATAACCACTACTTCAAAGTAGTTTATACTGTAATTTATTTCAATTCATGTCATATTAGCATATCTATATGTTTTCTAAGAACATTGAGTCCCCACTTGAAATGATATAAATCATTAGGGAAAATGTCAATGAGTATTGTATCACATGTTCATTTCTGTGTGAATGTTCTTTTAGAAAATATTATAAGTATCACTATGGTGTAATTTTAGGAAAAATGACAATGTCTTTTTCTATGCCTTAAGGCTGTTAAAAATTCATGAGCAAAACTATCTGACACATGATTTGGAGTTGGCAGTGGCGAACTTTGCATTGAAAATATGGAAGAATTATTCTTTAGGGAGAAGTTTTAAATATATATAGATTAAAAATTCTCAAATATATATTTACAAAGAATGAGTTAAATATGCACCAATTAATATGGTTAGAGATCATCAAGGATTATGAATTCTCAATCCATTAACACCCTGGGAAAGCGAACAAGGGGGCAGATTATCTACGTAGAAAGGACATAGTGATTCTATCATTGATGAGAATTGACAAGGATCAAATATTCTTAGATTTTAATGAAGATAGACATGGGGATCATAAAGAAGGGTTCACCATCAATCCTTTTCACAAATGATTTCCCAACCTTCTCTTTTAAAAATTTTAATAGATGATTAAAAAATCATATGGGAATTTAGAAGAAAGTGGAAACTATCAAAAAAGTGAAATATATAGAGTTAAATGCTATTGAAGAAGGAATTGTGAGATTTGGGTAAATACTATGTGTTCCATCAAATCTATAGTTAAAGAAATAACTTTTGGATGATGCACATAGTTAGAATTTATCTATTAACCATAGAAACACAAAGATGTATCGAGACATATGAGAGAATTATTGGTGGTATAATATGAATAAGGAGATCCCAGAGTATACATCAAAGTACCTGGTATGTGAGAAAGTGAAATATGAGAGGAAAAAGTCTAATGGGATGATGAAATCATTACCCACACCAACATGGAAATGGGAAAACATCACCATGGACTTTTTACCAGACTTCTGAAGACATCCAAAGAAAACAATGCTATCTAGGTTGTTGTAGATCGTCTAAAAATGATGGGACACTTCATTATAATTTTGTAAGATTTCTAATTTGATCAAAAAGAAATAATATACATCAGAGAAGTGGTAAGGCTTCATGTTGTACCACTAGCGATTATATCCGATTGAGATCCATGATTGACCTCTATGTTCTTGAAGAGTCACCAATAGGCTCTGAATACTGAGCTGAACTTTAGTACATCTTATCATCCTCAAACTGATGGCCTATCAAGGAGGACCATATAAACACTTGAGGACATGTTGAGATCATTATCATAGGACTTAAAAGGAGAATGGGATCAAGATCTTCCTCTCATTGAGTTCTCTTGCAACTACAATTTCCACTCAATTATCCAAATGGCTCCTAATGAAGACCTTTATGGGAAGAGGTGCAGAACACCAGCATGTTGGGATGTTGTTAGGGAGAAAAAACTTCTAGGTCTAGAAATGGTCAAAGAAATGGTGGAGAAGGTTAAGACCATCCAAAAACACATTAAATATTCTTAGAGTAGACATAAGATCTATGCTGAAAATTGTTGATGAGACATAGAGTTTGATGTTGGAGACATGGTATTCCTTCATATATCACCATGGAAGTGAGTTATGAGATTTTGGAAGAAAGGAAAGCTTAGTCCAAGGTAAATTGGCCCTTTTTGAGATCCTTGGTCGCATCATAGTAGTGGAATATCGATTAACACTCCCATCGAACCTGTCTCAAGTATATGATGTATTTTATGTATCAATCTTAAGGAATTATATACTAGGCCCGTCACATGTACTCAGTCCATAGGTGGTACCATTGGATAATGAACTCTCCTATGAAGTGAAACCTATGAAGATCTTAGATAGTAGAGAAAAGGTTCTATGAAATAAGACAATTCCCCATATCAAAGTGTTGTGGAGAAACCAATAGTTTGAAGTGGCAACATAGAAACAAGAGGAAGTGATGAGGCAGAGTTACCTTCACTTGTTTTAGTATAAGAAAAGAAAATTTTAAGGGTGAATTTTCTTAAGGGGGAAGGTTGTATTGACCTCATAAGTTTTGAAAAAAATTCCCTTTATTTTAATTAAATGTCTTATGGATATTGAAAACACATGAAATCCTTTTTTATTGTATCCAATTTGGTTTAAATAACTATTAATTATCATTAATGTTTATGATATATCCATTGAACAATGATCACACAAATAATATAAATATAAGGTTTTAACAAATCCTTTCAATACAGAAAAAGGAGATAATGGCCTCATCTAGTACACTTTTTCCATACAAAGCTCATTTTTTAAATCTCAAGAATTAGGTAGAACCACTGGGCTTCAATCTTGACCAAGCCCAAGCCAAGCATTATCACTTTAAGCCTGAACATAATCGCCAACAAGAGAAGTTTGATTTAATCGAGATTACCACCTAGGTGATGTTATCCGAGCAACCCCAAGAGACTGTCACCATCACACACCTTACCCTTAGGTATTATGTGGGTGTTACAAGGGGTTATGTAACATGGTATTAGTTTCTTGTTTTGTAACCCCTTTCTATAAATAAATGTTTTATTCCATCAATTCCATTATGAGAATAGCCTTTCTTAAAAAAATGAGGAATTTGATAACGTAAATTTTCATGTAAAAATCATTCTTTTGAGAAATATATACATTAAAGTTTTTATTAGTAATATTATAAAAACAATTCTCATAAATGACAATTTTATCAATTCCTAATCTATAAATTATTATAAAATCAGTTTGATAAGAGTTATATTTTAATACGATAAAACAAAAAGCACATTTTTTTAATTAAAGTATTTATTTTAAGGAATTAAGGAATTCATGAAATAATTAATATTTTAATAAAATATTATTATAAAATTAATTTTATTAATAATAAATGAGTTTATAATATTTATAAAGTCATGTGTAATTTTTATTAAAGTTAAAAAACAGTTTTTTATCAAAACCCGTCAATTTTCAATAAATATTAGTTCTCATTTTAAAAGTGAAAATTCTAATACTTAGAAAATTATTTAGATTAAATGAATATTATTTTTGGAATCATGATGTCAAAATTATCCAATGGTCAATTTTTCATAATTTTCTGAGATAGCCAAATTTTTGGGTAAAAATTAAATAATATATAAATATATAGTGTGTTTTATGACATCATAATGACCCAATAGTGATATAATAAATACCATAAAATGGATATTATACAAAAAATATGTTTTTAATTTAAAATAATTTTATTTTATATTTATTTTACTTATTTTATAATGCCTTAGTGAATCCTTGAAAATGTATAATATATTTTATGATTTTAAATTCATTTCCTTGAGGGTGTGACTCACCTCCACATAATAATGGAAAATATTTTAATAGCTTTATACCTTTTACATATAAAATAATATTTTCAACTCCCCTTTTTCTGAAACCATGGGAAAAACAATGAGTTGGTTTGTGGTTTTGAATATTTTATTGTGTAGTGTTTGAAACCTAAATAATAAGGAATTTCCCCTCATTTCCTATATAAATACACCAAAAACCCATTTATCTTCACCCAAACTCCTTTAAGCTCATACACAATCTACTATTCACTCCCTAGAGTCCTCCTAGGGTTCCCCCAATCTCCTAAGAAGCCTCTTCCAATCTTTTAGGACCACAAATCTAAGAAAGGGATCCTCAATTTCCTTCTTTTCTCATTTTTGTCCAAGTTTCCTTATATGTTTATACCATTTTATTTTACAAATTAATAATTATGGGGTATGTTTTCACACCTCCACCATAATTCCATTATTATGTTTTCATGATGGGATACCTCTTTATCTCTCATTAATCCCTCCCATATACACCAGTTACCATACTGAAATTTCATAAGAGTTATTCCATTTCTCCTCTCTCTACATGTTTCTTTATTATGTTACCCATTATATTTACAAATTCCTTATGTTTGGACATACATTTATATGACCCACTTCTTTTAAATTTCATTTATACATGATGATAGACCCATCTATCTCTCATCAACCTTTTTTTATGAATTTTTATGTCACGCTATTAGGCCGCTGAAATTGCACCTTGATTTTTTATGCCAAAATCATTGTGTAGTGAATACCATGACTATTTATCTATGAAGGGTATTCACCATTATGAACATATAATTATTGAATATATACTTTCATATATGTATTCCACAATACTTTATCTTGAAATAAATGATGATGTTGAATGAATCCATGTTATATGATCTATGTGGCACACTTAAACATGAGATTGAAATGATTACGAAGGGTGTGCCCTTATAGCTCTCCAATGAATTGGGTAATGTTTAGTATCATGATACGTCATTTTTGGATAGATAATTACCTAATTCCTTTATTTTAATTTTTTCCATCATGTTGGGAAAGGGGTTCACCTGATTCTTTCATGTTAATGATGCAGTGTTTTAAGTTGTTTCCACATTTACATGTTATGATAATCATGCTATATCATGCCTTTATGTCCATGTTTCTATTATTCTCCATTGATATGAATATTTCCTAACATGTACTGTATTCTTCATGTTATTCATTTTTTACGCCCTTAATGGGATTTATATCTCACCCTTTTCTTATGTATGTCCCCAGGTTATCCCATGCAATGCTAAGTACTAATGAATGTTGTGGTCATGTAAAATAAGTTTTCTATAAAGATGTTGTATTTTATGTCTTAAGTTGTCATGTAATGTTCCTAATCCACAAATACACTAGAACGCTTGATCTTCTGGGTTGTATTAAGTTCATGTTTATGTAATAAATCATGTTTAAGTGTGTAATAAAGACTAGGGTTGTTATATTCCCCATACCCCAAGGTATTACTAATGTGCTAATACATTTCTATTCCATTTAAGATATCAAATTCATGTTTTGGAAAACATTTTACAATGAAAATACATTTCATTTTATACCCATATTTTTATAAAACATTTTCTATAGAGATACCACAATGTTCCCATGATTTAAAAACTATTTCTTTTTTAAAATCATACTTAAGAAATTTTTTCATACATATCATGTGTATAAAAAAAGTTTTCAATAATAAATACGTTTTAGATAACATTTCTATATTGGTTAAAGACCAATTAACCTCTCATGGATTTCAAATAATAAATTTCATATATAAAAACCAAAGGGAAACAAAATATCATAATAAATTCCAAGAAATAAACCATATAACAGTTACACCTACCTCAAGAAAAATTAAAACCTCATATCCTTCAAAACTAGGGATGAGAAATGAAGAGATCTGGTCCTCATGAGCCTAGATCTATAAATAAGATAATTAATTCTCAATCCAAAAACATAGATCTGACAATCACAACTCAATTAGGTTACAATGGATTAAGGGGAATAGATATTAGAGATATATTTAGGGAAAAGAAGAAAAATTGAGAGAAAACTAAAAATTCCTTATTGGGATTCACTAAAAATGACCAAGGATCACTAAGTAATCAAGGGGAGAGCCCCATAGAGCATTATAAAGGACTTGGTTTGATATAATGAAGGATTAAGAGAATATTTGAGTTAAAAATGACTAAAGGAATCAAAATAATTTTCTATTTTAGGAATAATTGATCTAGTCACATAGTTATAATATATTATTAGAAAAACTATATGATAATTGTGTGGTAGCCACTATCCCTTGAAAAACCAAATCCCATGGTGTCTTAGGAATTTATACATTGTTTAAAAGACCATTATCAAGCTCTATGGAAACCTATGGACCCAAACCCAAACATATTAATGGGTTTCTTCTAAAATCACACTACTTTAAAAACTAGGATCAAACCCTAAAAATTTCTATTAGAACTCACAAATCCATATCACATGGTTGAAACATAGTTACTTCTATCCATGTAAAGACTGTGCATTAGTCATATTTTCTCCAAATCTCTAAATTTTCAACCCCAACTCCCAAAAGACCATAGTACCTCAAAAGAGATAATCTAATATCAAAATCAAACATACTTTTAACCCATATGAAATGAGTATTATCCCAACCAAAAAATCCTTCTATCCCTTGAAAGTCTCAGGATCCAAAACTCGAAAAGAGTTAAGGTCATTGCTGAATCATCCTGACCTTGCACTCACATGTCATAGGGATGTCCCGGTCACAGTATAATCTCAAATGAATACATAATATTTTATTTAATCCCAAAATATTATCATATATTTCTACTATTTGAGAAGTTCTTCAAACCATTAAGGTTTTGGGTTTATTATCAAAATCCCCCACTTTATTATGTGTGATGGATCCGGCTGATACCTATTTTATTTAAAAATATGGAACACATCGTGGATAAAATTTAAGTGAGAATGTAATTATATTCAAAAATACACCTTCCCAAGTGACTCTAAAATCTCACACAAGTTGAAATTACAAGGTGATAACTTACCCTACTTCCCCAAATATCCATGTCCCAATTGAAGTGAAACTCTTAGGAATACCTAATCACCTATCTCAAACTCCAATAGGTGATGATTCCAATTTTCATATGATTTCTAGTAACTATGAGTTGTCAGTACCCTCTTCTTGATAAATTACAATACATACGTCATAGCCTGAATGATTCTTAGTCTAACCAAGGTAGTTTATCCAAACTATTCCCAACAAAGAGGCAATCTATATGGTCTCCCATAAAAATCCTCAAATGGTTCCATCCTAATTGAAGCCTAATAACCATTATTATAAGAAAACTTTATTAAGGTATGATGTTTCCCCAAATATACATTGATATTATGAACTAATGATTGATTCATATATTTAGTAATTTGGATTTCTAGATCAGACTAGCCATCCATATGAGGATGATAAGCTGTGCTCAAATTATATTGAGAACCCATCGCTACCTAAAATCCACTCCAAAACATAGATGTGAAGTGGGATTACCTATCTATATTTATAATTTATAACACACTATGAAGTCTAAAAATAGCCTACACATATAGGTTCCTAAAATTTGTTACCTTTATTGACTCCTTAATAGGTAGAAAATGCATTGATTTTGTGATTTGATCAATAATCACTCAAATCTCATCCTTAATTCTAGGAGTCTGATGTAGCCTAATAAAAAAATTACATAATAATCTCATCCAATTTACAATTTGGAATGGGTAAGGTTTTAGAAAACTATAAAGTCTCTGATTTCCCACCTTGATTCTTTAAAAAATAAGGCATTGTGACCCAAAATCTGTAATCGATCACCTCATCCACGTCTACAAATACATATGTACCAGGTCATGATACATCATGGTAGCTCCATGATTCATAAAACAATTATAATAGTATCCATTATCCACTATTTATACTATCCAATTCATTAGAAAAACCATCTTTCCTTGGAATTGAAGTGCTTTAGTGGAAGACTGATACTACTCACCTAAGGCTTCCTAACTATAAATATTCATATTTAAGAATCGACACTCTCAGTACTCATTTTTTCTAAGTTGAATATGATAATATATAAATGATCTAGCCCGTTAATAAGCTAGAAATACCTATATGTCATCTCTCTTTTCATACAAGCGAATCTCAGTAAACAAGACCATTAAGAATAACTCTTATACTAATTCTTTCACAACCTGAGTTAGAAATTTTCTACTTAAAGCATCAATGACCACATTTAATTTTCTAAGGATTTATGAAATATCAAAATCAAAGGTATAATGGTACTCTACCTAGTATCTTTGTCTAAAGTTCATATCCCTATGAGTGAAGATATATTCCAGACTCTTATGGTCTAAATACACTATAAACCACTCTCTGAAGAGGTAGTTTCACCAAGTATTAAGTACATGAATAACTTCCACCAACTCAATATCCTGAATGTGATAGTTCTTTTAATGAGGGAATAACTGAAAAGATACATATGCTACTCCCATTCTCCCATCCATCAGAACATAACCCAAAACCATTCTTGAGGCATCATAATAAACATCATAACCACTACCCAACTTAGAAATAATCAAGACTGGAGCTCAAGTAAATCTCACATTCAAATCCTAAAAATATATCTAGCATTGATTTATCTAATAAAATTTCACATCCTTCTAGGGAAAGTATTGCATATGAGATGGAATCTTGGAAAATTTATGAACAAATCACTTGTAATAACAATTTTTCCCAAGAAACTCTAATTCTAAAACATATTTCTGGACCACTTCTAGGGAATGACCACATGAATCTTTTTTGGGTTCCATAGAGACACCTTTCTCAGAAATTACATGGCTTTGAAAATTCACTTATTTAATCTAGAAGTAAAAAATTGGATATATTTTTATATAAATAATGTTCTTTTAATATTCAAAGGATGATATTCAACTACTTAGTATGATCCTTATATGATCTAGAATAAACAAGGATATCATCCATGAAAAAAACTATGAAAGAATCCAAGATCTTTAAAAATATTTGAGTCATCAAATCCATAAAGTTTGTAGGAGAGTTAGTATGGAAAAACAACATAACTAGATTCTTATAAATCTTATACCCTCTCTTTAACATCATTTTAGGAATATCATTCTCTCGAACATTTAGTTGTTGGTACCCTAATCTTAGATCAATACTTGAAAACCACTACACTCCCTTGAGCTGGTAAAAAAATTCATCAATACTATGAAAGGGATACCGGTTATTAACTATCACCATGTTGAGTTTCCAGTGATCAACACAAATTCGAAGACTCTTATTCACCTACTTTTCAATGAGTACTGATGATTACCTATGTAAAATTATAGGATGAAAAAATCTCTTAGTGCGAATATTCTTAAGAGGAACCTTTAATTCCTATAATTCAAAAGGTTCTACATCTTAATAATGTAATAAAATAGGTCTCATACTTGGAATAAATTCTATATAAAACTTTACATGCCTCCAGGGTTGAAACCCAAAAAAAATAATTTGGAAAAACATCATGATACTAACCAACCACCATAAGAAGTGGTCCACTAAGACAAGGATAAAAAACATTAAAAATCATTTCCAACAACTCGCATGAGATCATCCCAATAGTAGGGTAAATAATACTTACTATCCCAGATCTAGGATCCCACTCATCCTCAAAGACATGAGTGACTCTATCAAAAGAAATAAACTAGACCTAATGATGATAAAAATTGATCTAAGATCTATTTCTAATCATTTAATCCATGAAAAAATGATATAAATGATATTAAAATCAATAACTAAGAAGTCCCATAAAATTTTATGGTTAATGATCATGACCTGAAATTTAGGACACTTGAAACCATTTTCTGACTTCTTTCCCAAAGGAGTGAAAAGTAATTATTTAAGGCATAATCCCTAATAAGAAACCCAATACATTAATAATTATTAAAGATATAAATAAAGGAGTTTCACCTATATCCAATGTAGGTTCTGGGCGTAGTGGAAGCACATGATGTGCATTTAACAAAAATTTCAAATTTCCATAATCGATGATTAATCTAGGATAATATGATAATGAATGCCAGTATCCACGTAATTTAATAAAAGATAAAGGAAAAATGAGAGAATATGAAATCAAGAAGAGAGGATCGACATATTTTGTTAATAATTAATTTAATTAAATTATAGAATTACCTCCAAGGTGATTCTTTCTTCATTGATGCATTCGACCACGAGTCTGAGTTGCGGCTTCATTCCGATGTAGAATCTAAGGATGTGATTCCTCTAGAAGTGATCCACATGTGATCCGTGTATCTCCACATGTCACATAATGAGTCTTTGGGTGCTAGCGTGAAAGATCCTTTTGCTTGGGAGGTCTGCATTTGATCGCCTTGAGAATCACTTCCAAAGTATTCTCCTTGATCTGGTGAAGGAGGATCTCTCTCATTCTTGAGATCATTCTAGGTGAGGGAAGAGTTCTCTATGCTTGAGAGCTTCTCTCCAACTACGTTGTGCACACAATGGTTGGTTAGCTAGTGGAATTACCCCTGACTTATATAGATAATAATAACATAACATGGAATTTAATTTACTAGGTAATAATAAATAATTGGCATAGGTTCCATTACTTAATTTATTATCCCTTGTGAAAACCCCATGTCAAATAGTAATATCAATTATATTATTTCCATGACATGTGCTTAATGAGATTAATTCACTAGGTAATAAAAAATTATTATCATAAGTTCCATTACTTAATTTATTATTCCATGTGAAAACCCCATGTGAAGTAATAATAGCAATGTTATTATTTCTATGACATGTTCTCAACTTTCATGTTATATTTAAATATTAGTTAACCAAATAATATTTAATATTATTTCTCATTGGACTCATAACTTGGTCTTCCAATACTCCACAATATTTAATAGGCCGTGAATAATGACTATTTATTTATTAAATAAATATAACTGCATTATTCACTGATAAATAAATATTCCATCTGCAATATATTCTCTCGAATAAATAGAGACAAAATAAATGTGATCAGGAATACATGAATAATTATTAAACCACAACCAAGAATAAAATTTATAAAACTTTTTAAATAAATAAACTATTTAACTGAGCTACTAGCTACACTTAGTTGTGTGACCCTCTAGGCCTCTATATCTTTGGCATTAGGAAGGATTGCCTAAAGTCCAAGATTACTGTCTAGAAGTGGGTCAAGGAACCCAAGAGAAAGAAGTTTATGTCACAACAACATGTCACCTCCTATGAATGCTTACTTTGTAATATAATACCTTTGTACTAATATCTCAATGAAGCGAGTTTCATGAAAGTTCCATAAACCCATGTGCTTGATTTCTAATTATTTGACTTCTCAAAACTGAAATTTTCTAATGAACACCATGGACATGGATTTATTTAGGATATATCATTTCCATCAAAGAGCCTAATATATATACTTCTTTAGAAGTGACAATTCCTTTCTCTCATTATTCATTAATGTAGTATTACTCATGACACACCCAAAATATCCTACCTCACCGCGAACATCTGTCATCATGGTTTTCGTCAATACGTCTAAGTGTGTGATTCATAATACTTATTAATAATAATATTAATGTATAATGACCAATACACACGTCCGTAGATAGAAACATCCAATGACACTTATGAATGTGGATTTCCTACTGGAGGGTCTTGTTCACATAGTATCCTCTTAGATATTAACAAGGGCACACACCATGAGAAGGTGCCTCAAAGTTTCAGGAGTCCCCACCCTTGATAGCCTATTTAATTTGTATCTCTTAAAATGATATCATAAGTCCATAGAACATATATTCAAGAATAATTTCAAGGCACTTCTGGGTTCTCATCAGAGTAGGGATCCACTATGACCTTTTAGTGAGATATCTATTATTAGGACATTATCATATAATATGACATGAAGAAGAATAATATTGATGTGATAAAGAGTTTATTAATATTCATCTAATTAATAAAAGTTTATCATAAAGTAAAAAGATGTTGGTTTTTAGGGAACCAACTCCAATAGACTCTCACTTTCATTAGAGTAAACCACAACCTTTAGTTTGATAGTTCTCACATGATATTCATACTTCTACTGAGATAGGACTTTAGTCAAGGGGTCTACCATTTTCTCTTCTGTGGACACTCTGATCATTGAAAATTCATCCCTTTTATAGAAATCCCTCGAGAGGTGATACTTTCAGAGTATAAGCTTCGTCTGTTGATGTGACCTTGGATCTTTTGAAGGATCTACCACTGCAATATTATCAAAATACAATGTAATAGGATCTTTACTTCTAGAAACCACATCATGATCTTGGAAAAAGTTCCAAATCCAAATGAATTCCTTGTATACATTTGAAGCCAATATATATTCATACTCTACTATAGAATCAGTGATAACTAGATGCTTCGAACTCTCCCAGCTCACAGCTCCTTTGTTGAGACAGAAAACATATCCCGATAGTGACTTCAGATCATTCCGATCTATTTGAAAACCAACATCAACATACCCTCTAATAACAAGATCCCCATCTCCTCCATACACCTGGAACATATCCTTAGTTATTCTTATATTCTTAAGGATAGTCTTGATAGAAGTTCAATGCTTTTCTTATGTGTTTTCTTGATATCTTCCTACCATGCTCAGTGTATAGGAAAAATCAAGTATGGTTCATAACATGGAATTCATGATAGATCCTATCACTGAAGCATATGGAATATTACTCATCCTATCTTTCTCATGTTCTATCTTGGGAAACATTTTCTTGGAAATATGTATACCATGTGACACTATAACTAATCCCCTCTTGTATTGTTCCATACTGAATCTCTTTAGTATCTTGTCAATGTATGTACTTTGACTTAGTCCAAGAAACCTCTTGGATCTTTCACGAATGATCTTGATCCCTAGAATGTAGGCTTCTTTGCCTAATTCTTTCATGGATAAGCACTTGTTTAACCAGTCATTGACTGACTACAAGACTGTTATGTTGTTTCCAATAACAAATATGTCATCAACATACACTACTAGGATTACAAACGCATTCCAGTTAAATGACATGTAAACACATGGCTCACATTCATTCTTAATGAAACCAAATTCTCTTATGGTTTCATCGAATTTAATTTTCCAAGACCTAGATGCTTTATTTAATCAATAAATAGATATTTTCAACTTGAATACACTTTTAGAATCACCTGGTGTCACAAAACCTTCTAGTTGTGTCATAGAGACATATTCTTGAAGGTTCCCATTAAGGAATGTAGTTTTGACATCCATCTACCAAATATCATAGTCATGGAAAGATGCTATGACAAGTATGATTCTTATGGATTTAAAAATGGAAAATGGAGAAAAGGTTTCATCATAATAAATTTCTTGATGCTGTTTAAAATCTTTATCCATGAGCCTTTCTTTATAGGTACTAACTTGAACTTCCATGTCTATTTTCTTATTTAATAGCCATTTACAACCAACATGATTTATATCAACTGGCTCATTGAATAGAACCCAAACTTGGTTTTGATACATGAAATCCATCTCAGAATTTATAGCTTCTATCCATTTTGAAACTTTTGAGATTTCTACTACTTCCTTGTAGGAGATAGGTTCATAATTTTCCAACAATAATGATTCACTATCCTCGGTGATAAGGAAACCATTTCTCTCTGGTTCCCTTACCTCTCTTGTGCTCCTACACAATACATGTGTTTTATTAACTACCTATTCCATAGGGAATTGTGGATGTTTTTCCTATACCAACTTCTATGTATCTTGTGCATCAACTTCATCAAATTCAATCTTTCTCCCACTATCCTTTTTGAGGATGTTCTTTCTCTCAAGAAAGACAGCCTGTCTGACAACAATCACTTTCTTGTCTGAGGGATTGTATAGGTAGTATCCCTTTATTTCCTTGGGATACCTTATAAATATCGTGCTTCTAGGTGCTAGTTTGTTTCCTAATAAATCCTTAAAAAATTCCGCACACCCCCTACACATTTATGTGACAAAGTGTAATTTTTTCTACTCCATAGCTTGAAGGGAATCCCATTTTATGCCTTAGTTGGTACTTGGTTTAATTTGTATTCCTCAGTTTGAAATGAATATCACCAAAAGGATAATGGAAGATATGCATGAGTCATCATCCACCTTACCATTTCCAACAAGGTACGATTACTCCTTTCAGTAACATTATTACACTGTGGTGTATAAGGTGGAGTGAGTTGAGATAGAATCCCAGACTCCCTTAAAAGGTCGATGATCTATTGGTTAAAATATTATCCACCTTAATCCAATTGAAGCTTGTTTGTATTCATATCAAGATGAGTCTATACTTCATTCTTGAACTCCTCGAATTTCTCAATGGAATAAAATTTATACCACATTAAATAGAAATATCCATATATACTCAAGTCATCATTAAAAGTAATGAAGTAAGAATATAAACCTCTATCCTCTACTAGAAATGGTCCACACACATCAGTTTTTACCAATCCTAGAAGCTCTATCGACATTTCTCCCTAACCACCAAAATGTTCTTTGGTCATTTTACCTTGTAAACAATCATGGCATCTATCAAATGGTTTTAGTTTTGAAGAGTCTAAATAACTATCTTGACAAAACTTTGTTAGGCACTTCTCAATTACGTGACCAAGGAGATGATGCCACAACTGGGTGTTGTATTAGTCATGTGAACCTGATTTGTTATCAATTTCGAACACTTTATTCTCATAATTTAATACATATAAACCATTATTTAAATGTGCCATATCATAACATATGTTGTCCTTATAAAAATAAGAACATTTATTTCCGAACTAGAAAACAAATCCATCTATATCTAAACTCGATAAAGAAATTATGTTTTTTGGTTACACTAGGTACATAATAATATAAATATAAAACCAAAATCATTTCCATTGACAATGTGATGTGGTTTTAACTATTGGAAATAACAACCTACCTCACTCCATTTGCAGCTCACAGATCCACCTCTCATATTAAAATCTTCCAGAATCTACTTGGTTCCTACATTTGAATACATATGTGAGCCCCAAAAGCTATATATAATACCCAATTTTTAGAAGTGTAAATATTTCACTTGATAACAAACACACTTTTGGATTCCCCTTGCCTTTGGGTGCAGTTCCTCTTCTAGTGGTCTGAGTTGCCACATTCAAAGAATACTACCTTCTTTTCCTTGCCCTGCCTCTAGATCTTCTTATTCTTGGTCAGATGGTTCTTAGAGGCTTTATATTGTTTATAAATACTAGGCCCATTTTCCTTGTCCTTACTGTTCTTATTCACCATAAAGACCATATGGTTTTCACGCCCCCTATCTTTATTGACATGGAAAATCAGGGTTAGAAGCTCCGATAGCCTCCTCTCATTATTTCTCATTTTATAATTCAAAATAAAACTAGAGAATCACATAGGGATAGATGATATTATGATATCTGTACACAACTCATTTTGGAATTTAATCCCTAAGATTTCCAGATGCTCAATGTAGCCAATAATCTTGACTACATGTGGCCCAGCTAGCATAGACTCTCCAATATTATAAGTGAACAAAGCATTGTAGATATCACACATCTCCCGTCTTTCTTTCTCTTGATAGAGATCTCGTAGGTGGGACATCATGGTATAAGAATCCATTTCCTCATGTTGCTTCAAGAGCTCATTGGTTATGGATGATAACATGAGGCACTGAACATCTGTAGAATCATTCAATTTTTTTTCATACATAGAGAGTTCCTTATCACTCACCTCATTTCCAAGTTCAACTGGTAAAGGCTCTTCTAGTACATAAAGTTTCCTCTCATAGAGAAGGATAACATGAAGTCACCTTTACTACTCTTGGAAATTAGTGTCACTGAGAAGGTTTTCCTTCTTGAGTATGGATCACAATTATATGTTTGATGTAATTTTAATTGATGTTTCTACAAATTAAGATGAACAAATTGTTAGTACTTTATCTTGATAATTATAGAAAAATAAATAAATAAATATCTATTAGTCTCCCACTATTTTGTTGAAACCCAATATCCCTCACCATTTGATTCAGAATATCCTATTTCTTAGATATTCTTTGGGCAAGGATCCATATTTCCCTTTTCATTACCCCAACTAGGGTTGGTCAAGAAACATGAAAGGTTTTAGGTAGGCAGTCTAAATTCCAACTGCATTAACTCATAGCTCCTTGATCCGTTGAGTGGACTCCCCAATATTGAAATCATTAATTTTGGATTTCCTCAACCTTTTCCTCTCAGTTACACCAAGTCCTGATAGGGTAGTCAACCCTTAATGTAAACAAAGTTATGTCAACTCAAAACTTCAAATTATAATTCCTCGATAATTTAAATCACCCCCACTAGGTTTGGTCAGACACTTTGAACTATAATTCGATTCTAACCGAAGTAATGGAAGCCTATACTAACATAATATTTAATAGAGGGATTTGATCCTTTGTTTGTAAATTTCCACTAATTATCTTTTTACATGATTGTTAATGTTAAGTGGGATATAATTAAGTGATTAACCGTGTATATATAATATTTACGCATAATCCATTTTTATTTTAGTTCCATCATGTATGCTTGTTAGTTCATTAATTATGTGATCATGTTAAACATCCATATTGAATAACTATAAAACTGATAGAAATAAAATAAAGGGTATGATCATGAGATTTACTATTGGTTAGTTTATCTAGCGGTTGATAAACTAACCTTGTCATAAGGGAGAAACAGCTTGAACCGTTTAAGGTTCTTGTTTAATGCTTTCCACCTGTCAACTTTTGTATCTTTTTGGATTGGTTTCTCCTCGAATCCAAACTTGAACCACCTCCACAAGCGTGACAGATCCATCCATTACTTATACTTTTAACTCACACATAGGTGAGGGGTAAAAGGGGGTATACATAAAAGAAACCATGGGAACGAAGACCCTACATATTAATGAGGAGAAGGCACACAAGATAACAATTTTAATTTAATAAATAAATTAAATGGGAAATAATCACATACAAATATCTGGTCTAGATCATGATCATCCACATATAGGAAACAAATTACACATTTAATAAAACTATAATTCAATTATTTAATTGTTCTTATTATGATAAATTATGCTTGAATCGATTAATAATTATATTTAATTAATCAATACTTTTTATTTTAATTCTTTTCAGAATTTCCTTGAGATTATCATCCATAACCTTGTACATAACTTGTACCATGGAAGTAACCCGATGAATATCCATCCAAAACTACTGATCATGAATTTATACTTGTATACACTTCACTCTTTGTGATATGTATCATGCACATAGAATTATAATTGTAATGCAACTCATACATGATGTGCAGATCTTTTAACATTACATAGATGTTAATTAAACACACACACACACACACAGATATATATATATATATATATATATATATCAAACACATATCACATGTTGTGTCATAGATTTATTCCCACACAAAGGTACATGTATCAAGGGTTACATAATATAGTAATAAAATTTTAAATCTTTGTAATCTGGAAACATTACAGGGCATGCAGATCCAAATACATGGTGTTTACCCTCTTTACCGTCTATACGAAGTACACATTTGGGTAAATGACATGTGAAATATACTTTAGAAGTCTTTGGAGACCAAGGCATGTCTAGTAGGCTACACATCGTGTAGAATCCGCGTTACACGATCAGCAGCCGGGAAAGCCGGGTATGGGATACACAACTTAACCTTGACCCAAAGGGACTACATGGCATGTACAGTGGGTCATACAGCCTGTAGTCCGACTGACCATGCACCAGTCTGTCCTTGTTAATACATGGTGTAAGAATTAACTACACCGCGTGTCATTAATGCACATAACTTTGAGAAATTTTCGAATTAGTCCTGATGCATTGAACACAAATACAAAACATGTATATCTGACTACACAACATTTATTCTTGTGTTATCTGGACAGAACTGTCAACGCCTCCTGACGAGATCCTTGATTTAATTTTAATCATAAAATTATTCATTTCTGTTAGATATGCGAGAAATGATAAAGGAGTAAAAAATATTGAAATTCAGATTACAAGAAAGATTAAACATGAATTGACAAAATAAATTATTAAATTGTAAATAATCAACAAATTATTTAAATAATTATAAATGAAAATATAACCCCTCTGATACCACTTGTAGGTTCCAGGCGTAACAAAAGGGAAGGATGAGTGTTTACCCAACATTGAAAATTTCTATAATCAATTATTAATCTAGGATCAATATGATGATAAATGCCAATATCAATAGAATTGCATCAAAGATAAAAGATAAATTAGAGAACCTAGAACTGAGAAGAGGGGATTGACATATTTTTTCATAATTAATTAAATTAAATTATAGAAATACCTCTAAGGTGATTACTTCTTCATTGATGCGTTTAACCATAGGATTGAGGTGTGTCTTCATTACGATGTAGAATCCAAGGATAGGATTCCTCTAGTGGTGATCCACACCTGGTCCAAGTATCTTCAGGCATCGCCGAAGGAGTATCTGAGTGCTAGTGCGGAAGATCCTTTCTCTTTCGATGTCAGCCTTTGAAATCCTTGAGAATCTCTTCCAAAGCGTTCTCTTGGATCTGGTGGAGGAGGATCTATCTCATTATTGAGAGAATTATTGGAGAGGGAAGAGTTCTCAAGGATCGGGAGATTTTTCCAAGTATATTGTGCACACAACGGTTGGTTAGCTAGTGGAATGACCCCTTGGATCATATAGAGAATAATAACATAATGGGGAATTTAATTCACTAGGTAAAAATAAATAATTAGCACAGATGTGGTTCCTTAATTTATTATTCTATGTTGAACCCCATGTCAAATAATAATAGCAATAATATTATTTCCATGACATGTGCTTAACTAATTTAATTCACGAGGTAATAATAAATAATTAGCACATATTTTGTTAATTAATTTATTATTCCATGTGAAAACCTCATGTCAAATAATAATAGAAATTCTATTACCTCCCTAAAATTTTATTAACTTTCACGTTATATTTAAATATTATTTAACAAAATAATATTTAATATTGTTTCTCACAAGACCCATAACTTGGTTTTCCAATCCTCCCCAATATTTACCGGGACTTGAATAATGGCTATTATTAAATAAATAAAACTACATTATTCGCTGATAAATTAATATTTTATCTGTAATATATTCTCTCAAATAACTAGAAATGAAATTAATGTGATCAGGTATACTTGAATAATTATTAAACCACAACCGGTAATAATATTTATTCAACTTTTTAAATAAAAAAATTATTTAACTGAGATACTGGATAAAATTTGTGTGCAACCTTCTAGGCTTCTTTCATATTTGCATTATGAGGGATTTCCTAAAGTCCATGATTACTTTCTAGAAATGGGTCAAGTCACCTAATAGAAATAAGTTGATGTCACAATGACATGTCACCTCATATGAACTCTAACCGTGTAATATAATCCATTTTCCCTAATATATCCAATCAAGAGGGTTTCATACAAGTGTCATCAACCCGTGTGCTCGGTTTCTCATTATTTGACTTCCCAGAATTGAACATGGCTAGTGAACACCATGTACATGGATTTTTTAGGATATATGATTTCTATCAAATGTCCGGAGATATCTACCTCTAAAGACCTAACAAATCCTTTCTCACATTATTCATTAATGCAGTATTACTCGTGACACATCCAATATATCCTACCTTGTCGCGAACATCTGTCATCACGGTTTTCGTTAATAAATCTAAGTGCGTGAGTCATAATACCCATTAATAATAATCTTAAAGTATAAGGACCAATACACACATCCGTAGATAGGAACATCCATTGACACTTATGAATGTGGATTTCCTACTAGCGGGTCTTGTTCTCATAATATCGTCTTGGATATTACCAAGGTCACAAACCATGAGAAGGTGGATCAATGTTTCATGAGTCCCCACCCTTGATAGACTATATCATCTTCATCCCTTCAATTGATATCATCCATACATAGAACATATTTTAAAGAATAGTGTCATAGAACTTCCAGATTCTCATCATAACAAGTATTCACTATTACCTTTTAGTGCGACAGGAATTCTTAGAACATTATCACATACTATGTCATGCAGAAAAACAATCATGATGTGATTAGGAGTTTATTAATATCCATCCAATTAATACTTGTTTATGATAATGTAAAAATATGTTTTTTTAGGTCACCAACTCCAACATAAAATAAGTCCATGACTATAGAATATGCAATAAAAACTACACCTCTCATGGTTGTCAGTCCTGCTTCTAACTCCGTTGGTGCACACTCCACTGAATACAGATGTCCAACCTTATGTTTCCATTTATTCACTACTTGAGAATCAACCTTTCCATGAGGTAGAGATACCATCCATTTTTATATTTAAGATCTAAATCGAGAGCTATATTGGAGGTGGATCTAAAAATATTTCCCCAAGATTCTCTCTCACAAAAATATTGAAGATGACCAGATTTTACACATGCATGGGACAACATAGTTGTTTCTATACTGTCATGTTTGAGGTGTCACTTTCTACCAAATTGGAAATAAACCACCTATATTTACCCTACAATCTTTTGTGCATCCCTACCTCCACCTCAGCACTAGTCACTTCACTTCTTATTCAGGCCAAAAAACAAACTTTGGATACCTCCTTCCATTACTGGTGCTCTAAAGAGTCCTGTCTTCCATACTATATCCGCCTCAGTCATAAATTCCTTTCCCAAAACCTATAAAAAGGTGGGCAGGTACATAAGAGTCAACATATATAAAATATTATCCCTTAATCCCATATATAACCTCCACTACTTGAGATAGTCATTAGAAAATGATCTGGATACAGGTGCACCAACTAAACAAAGTGAGTAGAATACTCCATGACAAAATGATCCATGTTCTCTAATAAAATAAACTATTTATCCTTCACTTCTCTCAATGTCTTAGGATAAACTATTTATTGATGTATTTCTTGAATTTATCTCAGGTGATATATTCATGAAACTTGGCTAACCTAATAGATTCCCACCACTTACTTCCCAAAAATTAAAGCATATAATTAGTAAATATAACCTTGGAGAGTTCTAGAGTTTTTAGGAAATAAAAAAAATCCTTTCAATCCTCTTGATCCATTCTTTTGATTCCTAAGGTCCCTTATCTCCATGAATGATCTGTGGAACCTACTTAGTGAATACTATATTATGGTACACTATCAAATCTGGTTCAATATTGGTGACTTGGCCCATGGACTAGATCATTCAAACTATAGTTTCCACCAATGATGAGTCAAATGGAGGATTCAACTGAAAGGATTGCACCACAAATTCCTTACCATAATTCTGATATATTATTCTTGAATGATCCAAAATAAATAAAACATGAGAATATAAACTATTTAGAACTAAATTTGATTCATTTATCATATATAAAATTTATAAAATTGAATTCAAAAGAAAAAAATCATTAAGGATTCTATAAAATATTATAATTCCCATGGTAACTTGAGGCTTGTCATGAAAGTTTATAGGCTAGACACACTCCCACAATACCCATAATGTTACGATAGTCTTATCTCCGGTCTATCTACAAACCCCAAACACAAGGTGATACATAAGAATAAGTTTAGGTTTTAATGATAACCTAACCCTATGATACCAATTTGTAAATGTTCATCCTGGGCCAACCAATAATGTCACCCAATTTGGCCCGCCACAAGGCCCTGATCATGTTCCTGATCACCATGGAATAAAGAGAATCACTAGGGTATTATACAAAGAAACATGGGAATGATATCATCCTTACAAACATATGATAATATGCAAAAAAATAGAGTATCATAGAACATCTACATGATACATCATATTTCAAATACAATTATAGCATAAAACATAACATCCAACAACTGGATAACAAGGTTTAGTTAAACAAATTGAAGACCAACAAAATAGAACCTAAATACACCCATGGGAGCATCCACATGTAACCATATGTCATCAAAATATCATTCAATAAAAAAGGAAACACAATTTAGTAGATCCATCTTCTACATGATGCAATTCCCTTTACCTATCTTCTGCAAAACCAAGGCTAAAAAATCCCACAGGTAAAAGTAAGTTGTGAGAAATAATGCTCAGTATAATACCACCAAGAATCTATAAAATTTATATCTGCGTGCATCCATTATTTTTGTATAAAACATATTATATTTTTTATGAGAAATCATTTTCCATATAAAATAATCTATTCGATTTATTTTAAAAAACATTTAATATTAAAACAAAAAAGTCAATATGACATAACATTTATCCATGAACCATGAAAATATAAAATAAATAGGATTAAAGTATTAACATTCATATCAAATGGGAAATGTGAATATCAAATAAATAAGCACACAATGTATCTTTAAAGCACCAAAAATAGAATTATAACTCAAGGGTGTATACAAATTAGATGAACAATTCCACTAGATGATATAAGTGACTCCTAAAGATTAGGAACCTCAGTCCCCAAGAAATTCTACCCAATAGAAATATACGGAATCATGGAACCTAACAAAGTGATAGATAACTCCATTGGGGCTCATATATGTCTAGTTTTACTTTTAAATCCAAGGTATTTTTATGCGCTAATACATTTCCATTCCATTAAAGATATCAAATTCCTGATTTGTAAAACATTTTCCATGGAAAATCAATTTCATTTCACACTCGTATTTTCAGAATTTTTTTATAGATATAAAACATTTATCCAATGATTTAAAACCATTTAACTTTAAAAATCATATTTGAGATAATTTATCATGCACATTATGTGTATCAAAATGGTTTTTAATAACAAAAACCTTTTTAGAAAACATTTCCATATTACTCAAATATCAATTCACATATCATGGATTTCAATTCATCAATTTCATATATCAAGACCAAAGGTATACATAATAATGTAATTCATTACTTGGGATAGATCATTGGATATAGACACCCACCGCAAGAATTATGAAAACTTCATTTCTTTCAAAATTGGTGGTAGGAAATAAATATATTTAGGTCTCACAAGCCTAGATATATAAATAAAAGTGTCAATTCTCAATCCAAAAACATAAATCTACGAATCAAAACCCAATTTTTTCCCAATAGATCAAGGGGAATAAATATTGGGGATAAATATAGGGAAAAGATGATAAATAGAGAGAAAACTGAATATACGTTGATGATATCCCCACTAAATAATCATGTATCTCCAAGGAATCAATGGGAGAGTCCTCTAGAGAATCATGAGGGGACTGGTATGAGGTAATGAGTTATTAAGAAAAGATTAGAGTTAAAAATTACTAAGGGAATCAGGGTAATTTTATATTTCAAGAAAATTAGATATGGTCACAGGGTTATGACATATGGTCAGACAAAACGTGCAATAACCAAGTGGTAACCACTTTCCAATGAAAATACCAAATCATAGTCTCCTGGGAATAGGTGCACGATATGACAAACCATGCTCAAGCCATGCAATAGTCTCTAGAACCAAACCCAAACATCTACAAGATTTTCATGGAAAATCACATGGTTAAATAAACCATTATACAACTATAAAAATTTCATTAGAAACTCATAGATCCATATCGCATGGTTACCACACATTTAAACTTAACCATGTGATAATCGCGCACCTAACTTGATTTCTCCAAATCTCGAAATTTTCAACCCCTGATAGCCAAAAAACTATATAACCTCAAAATACATAAACCATGATCAAAATTAAACATACATGTGAACTTGAGGGAATAAAAAATTCCACTACCTTATATGTTCTAGAAATGATGAAATTTTGGAGAAGAATGAGAAATAATAACTCTATTAAGAAATAAGTTCAAAATGATCAATGTTACTCACACCCAAAATTGAAAATAGATATTAAGTATCTCATATAAATATAGAAAATAATTAAAAATTAATTTTATAATAGGTTATATATTTTAACTTTTTTCTGAAATAGGTGATTAAAATAGTTGTATTTTTTATATAGGATATTCAAGAACTTGAGTGGAATTCATTAATTATGATAAGTAGTTATTTTTATCGAATTTAATTACTTGAGAAATATTTTTTATAATGAAATATGATATCTCTGATATGGTTTGATCAATTAATATTGATTTTTTATATATTCATGAAATTCCTGGTATTTGAAGAGTCATATTGTAACACTAAAATATTTTATATATATTTCCTATGAAATAAACACGAGGTATTCGATTGATTACTTTACACATAACCCAAAATCTAAATAAACCTATTATATAATATACCTTTATAAGATAGTAGTTGGATTTGTGTGTATAAATATGATTAACTACATTATAATATATATAAAAATTATTTTCTAAATTTAGATTTATTGATTGATGTATAATAAATAATTATTAAACTTTTAATAAAATCATTTGAAGATTAAAAGTCCAATTTTTATGGATAAATGTATCTTTCAAGATTATATGATTTTTTATATGAAAAAAACTATTGATCTATATTAAAAATTATTTTAATTAAATTTATTTTTAATTTATGAATAATAATTAATACATTATTTACCTAAAGTATAGGAATGGTGAAAAAATCATTTAAACTAAAAAAGAGTTATTTTTTATAAAACAATTTTTTTGTATGTAATGTGTCTTTATCATAATAAATTAAATAAAAGATTATTGAAAAATGGTTTAAATGGAATGTTTCAATTATATATTCAATAAAATATTTTAACATTCATTTTATTTTTTTTACTAGACATGGAATTAAAGTTAATTATGTTTTTTTTGAAAATGCATTTTTCTAAAAACAGGTTTTTATTACACTTTTCAAGATTATTTTAAAATTAAAAATTAAAAATAATATAAATAAAATATGATAAAATGGATAAAATATTCTGAATTATAACTTCAAAATTTTTTGATGAGACCAATTTCATTTTTCGTCATAATTAATAGAAAAATCCGCATTTTTTCCATGGTTTAGATTAAAATAGGTTAACTGGGGGGTTTAACTAAGAAATAAGGGTAAGAATGCCACATAAAATTGTATTATTCTTAATAGATAAATATATTTAAACCATATATTATCTTAAATTAGATTAATTTTCCTTTTTTACAACATAAACAATAAAATAACTTTATATTATTAAGATCTTTCAAGTAATTCCATGTGGGTCCTCTCCATTTTATTTAAAAGGGAACAACCTCTCCTACCCTATTCAAAAAATTTAATCCTTTTATCTCATAAAATACAGATAAAAAAATTCCTAGATCTATTCCATTCATCTTATATCCTTTTTTATTCTCTTAAGAGAAATCTTTTAAAGCTTAATGTGTAATCCAGAGGAGGTCTCTCAAATAAGAGGTATAAATCTTAACCATTCTCTTTCAATGTTATTTAGTTTTCAACTTCCTATAATTATATAGGATAAATAGTTACATAATGAATCATATATCATAAATATATTGATATTTTATTATTATTATGGGACAAAAATTTCCCATCTCCTTCCCATCAAATCAGAAATGAAAATATCGCTTGTGCCTACATGTGAACCACCACCTCCATGTAGTGATATGATTAATTTTCCATCACTACCTTAAATTTATAGATTTAATGATTAATTAAATAAATATATAATTATTATCTTATATTGATAAAATATTATTTATCTTTCTTTCATTATTTTTGTTAGAAAATGAATACAATATTCATGCATACGTATATGTTACCACTTCCATGAGAGATATAATTTATTTTAATATCTCTACCATTTATAGGTGGATATAATTTTTTATTAAAAGAATATATATGATATTTATATCATTATTAAAATTATTGATTTTATGGAACCATTACCAATATTCAAGGATCATAACATCTAAATTGAAGTATAAATGAAAAACAAAACAATTATCACCAGAAACCGTGATTTTCATAAAGAATTATTAATGAATAAGGGATAAGATGTTATAAGTAAACCATGTATGTTATTATTTTTATGAATATGGTTTTGGTATAGAATTATGATAAATTTTAATTTATTATATAGGTGTTTAGAGTGATTATGAATCAATTCGAACTTTAGGTAAGGCTTTTATGTCACAATCTAACTTTTTACCGGGATTTTATATTCTCAAATATATGATAATGAAATTATATGATCTATAAATCAAAAAACATATTTATTTTATTACCCTTAATTTATTTATATAAATTTAAACTTTTTTACTTTCATTTTCCTCTCTAAGTACTCAAAATTTTGAAGGAACTATTTTAAGGAAAAATGGAATTGTTTTTCTATTCAATTGGGAATCTTTTTCATCAATGTATACATTTTATTTAAAATGTTTTAAAGAATATTTGATTTATTTTTTAATTATTATTTAAATTCATTTTTAACCAATTTTTACATTCTATGAAAATTATTAAAATGAATATTTATGTCATTTTCCAAATGAGTTGCTTTTTGAATTTTTACCAAAGGTGTGAAAGGAATTTTAGTTTTAACACACACCACCAAAATAGATTTTTACACCATCATGAACACCAATTTATTTGGATATTCATTTAAAGGTTTTCATTTTTATTTTCCAAGAAACTATTTTCCTTAATATTTCCTAAATTTTTAGATTTTAAATAACAATTTTAGAAATGAAAATGGAATTTTTTTGAAGAAATATTCCAGTGATATTTAAAAAGAATTTTCATCTGTGATATCACCCTTTTATGTTACATATGATTAAATGGAGATATGATTCTATGATTTCATATTTATTCCTTATATAGATAGTTTATTATTTTTATTTATATATTGATGTAACCCATTTTATTTTACACTAGTTAAGTTATGATGAAATGATAAATGTTTTTATAATCTTGTGGTAAATGTATAAATGGATTATGATTATTTTATTAGTGTTTTATTATATATCTATAATTAATTGGGTAAATATTAATGTTATATGTGATAAAAGTGTACATTAGAGGTTTTTACAAGCCCAACAAGGGTACACAGTAGGTTATCCCAAGCCTAAAGTAAGTACAAGGGTGGTTATCCCAAGCCTAACATGTGATAAAAGACTTAGCGAGTATCATTGACATAATATTTCTATGATTATGAGTATTACACACCTTATTCAACTTTTTTATGATGTGATATTAATCCATTTTTATTCTCACATGGCTTGTGTTCTTTGATTCCTTTTATGATTCACGTCTTATGAAATTCCATGCTTTATTCAATGACTCTAGATTATGCTTTATGAATTTATGGGTATGATTTTGAAATGTTAAGCATTCATGATCATAAACTTATTCTAATTTATGATTAAAAATTATTATGGATTGATATATACCTTCTTTATTCTTACTGATAATCTAATATCACCCTTTATTATGTTTATTTTTTTCCTGATATATGAAGAATGAGTTTAAGTATGATATTCCTAAAAAAGGTGTTAGTTGTGAATGACTTAGTGGGGAATGATATAGAGATTTTATGCACCTATTATTTATGTATCCTTGTTTAAAAAGAAACCAAACCATAATAGTTAAATAATGTGTCATAATGAAATGCAATGAATATTAATCTAATAATATTTAAAATATATATTTATTTAATGTTTGGGTTTCTTGAGATAATTTCAGATTGAGGTAAAGTTATTTTTTGAAACTGGGATGAGAAAAATTTTGTGAGAAGCCTTATAATAATCCTATGTTTATGACAACATCCTATGTTATGGAAAATAAATATGTTTGGTTTTCCTAGAAAATAAATAATGTTCTAAATACTATAAAGTGGATGTGACTATGGCATAGATTCACCTAGGGGTAATAAATTTAAAAGGGGTGGATTGGGAATTAACTCAATTGTCATTTGTGCATGATGAGTGGGAATAATACTTCATACCTTTCTACCCACTTAAATGAAATATTTTTGGGTTAATTCATATTTTCTTGATAAACCATTATGAAGTATTAGAATAAATGATGACCATGGATGACCTAGTTTAAACCAAATGTGTCATATATTGAAAAGAAGTTGTCATGATTTATACAATATAAAATGATTTTCATTATTATATGGTTTATCAATATGATTATTACTGCTCAAACTATGATTTTTTTGCAGTCAATGGTTGGAACTAGAAGGAACCATGTTAACACTGAATGTGAAAGACAATGTAATGTTTATCCTCCTAAGAAATCGAATGTTTTAGGATCTAAAATAGAAAACTCTCATTGTTATTATTACACAAAATTCTCAATCAATGAATCACGTTGAGCTTCCCAATGAGAAAAGGAGAGAATAATGTTATGTTGATTCCTTCATGATGAAAAATCCACATCCTTTTAATTGGATTCCTAATCCACTAATTACTGATAAATGGTCTAGTACCAATAAAAATATATTTTATATTCTCTATTTCTTAGAGCAGGAAAAATTTATTTTGGATTTTTATCTTTTGGAAGGTGAAGGAGATCAATGGTGGACTCTTATCAAGAACACGAGGAAATATGAATAAATTGACTTTATGGAGTGGGGTGAGTTAAGAATGTTATTTTTAATAATTAAGTTCCTTATATTATATATTTGAAAATAGATAAGTAATTTTTTAAGCTAAATAATAAGGATGATTAATACATTAGTATATATGAGTCAAATTTTATAAGACTTTGTGTGGTACACTAATGGTATTATTATCCAACCTAAAAGTAAGATTGATCGATTCTTTAGTTTCTTACAACTAAGTATCCGAATGGATTTAGCTATAAGAGAATTTAATATCTATGAATAAATCATTCTATATTCTCTTAAGGTACAAATAGGGATCAAAGTCACCCATCAATGTCATGATTTTTATAATAAAAGAAAGATGTTATTTAAAGGAAATTCTAATAATAAAAAACATAGAGGGATGAATATGATTATTTCCTTATTATTATAGTATGGAAAGAAATATATTGTAAATTTTATTAATGGGAATATTTAATTATTTAAGTGTGTAAAGGATGATCATTGAGAAATATATTTATAAAGTGATGGGAAGAAGTTAGATAATTATGTAAATGGAGAGAAATCTCTATAAAATGCACCATTCACACTCCATTGTTTTTAATGCATGGAGTATGAGAATTATGATAATTAGTTCTTGAATTCTATGGTTAATGATAATGATTAACATTATCAACCACTTTACCCCAAATAAAAATAGAATTTTCAAGAGATTACTATTTCCAATTTGGGTTATGAGAACAAAGTGGTGAATGGTACACTTACCATACACTCTAGAACTATTGATGTCTTATTTTATTTTAGATCTACCCACTATTTTATATCTTAATAATTTACTAATGGTATCACATTACCACCTCCAAAATTAGGTGCTGAGTTAAAATTTAATACTTCTAATGGTACACTAATCGCATTTGAGTTCAATTATTCTTCTATAATAAATGTTTTCAGGAAGGTTCTTCTTATAAATTTTATTATTCTCTCTTTTTTTGAATTTAATATTATTTTTGGAATGTATTGGATTTATTTATTTTGATCCCATAAAAATTTATGAGTAAGGGAATTAAATTTTTATATTTTAAAGAAAAATATGATTGTTTATCAGTGAGAGGATAAATTAGAATTTCTAATGGAAACTGCATCCATTTTATGGGAAATTATTCCTATTAAAAGGGGGTATTGACCTCAGATGGTTGGGGATAAAATGAACATAAAATATATCATTATTTTATGACATTTTAATTATGAATATTTAGAAGTTTTACCTAGTATTTCTCTGAATTGTAAATTTGAGTTTTAAAAAAAAAACTCATACATGACGTTACACCAATTTCAATGACTCTATATAGAATGAAATTGATTAAGTTTAAGGAATTTAAGAAGAAAACCTAGGATAATCTTTATAAGGGATTAATTTGGAAAAAAATTTCACCATGGGGTGAATGAATTAAGTGCATGATGATCACTGGAGGATTTTAATGATGAACTTAGGAAGGATAAATAGTATTAAAAATTTTCAAATTATGAATTTTGGATACAAAAAGTTTCTTTATTTGGTCATATAATCTCAAGAGAGGGTATATCAGTGGATTCATCAATATTAGAATTTGTTGAAGATTTGACTAGAACCACCATTATGTCTAAGATCCATAGTTTTTTATATTAGATAGATATTATGAATTATTTTGACGAATTTAGAACAGATATCTAATCCACTCACCAAATTTAACTTAGAAGGGATTCACGTTATTTTAGACTAATGAAAGTGAAGAAAATTTAACAGAACTGAATAGATGGGTAATTAGTGCACCTATGATCACACTAAAATACATTGGATAAGGCTTTGTAATTTATAGAGAAGTATCAGATAAGGGGTTGAGATATCTTATTATGCATAATGACATGGTTATAGATTATGCCTCTCATCAATTATAGGTTACTGATCATAATTACTTAACCTATGACCTAGAGTTATTAGCTTTAATATTTGAGTCAAATATTTGGAGGCATTATATTTTTTGGTAAATGTGTGACATATATACCAATAATCAATGTTTTAAGTTTATATTCACCTATAAAGAGTTGACTACACATCAGAGAATGTGGTTAGAGTTGATTAAATATTATCACTTCTCAATACATTTCCACCCTTGGAAAGTGAACATGGTGGATGATACTTTTAGGTGAATGGATAATTATATATTATCTATGATGAGGATAAAAAATATCCAATATTTTGGGATTTTCAAATTATAGGCATAAAATATTATGGTAAGGAGAGAAATATTATCTTGCTCAAATGAGCGTTCAACCATCTATCCATGTGAAGATTAAATAAGAGAATAAGGAAGCTATATAAATATAAAATAAGCTGAGAAATGTTCCTATGTTTATCCTTGATTATGGTAGAATGATAAGGTTTAAGAACCAATAATGTGTCCCATCAATTCCATACTTGAAGAAGGAGCTATTAGGAGAAGCTCATAACTCATCATTTTCAATTCATCACGAATGTAAAAATACCTATTGAGATCTTAATGATCATTTTTAGTAAGAAAAAATGAAGCTATACATTAAAAAGTATGTATATAATTGCTTGGAATGTCAAAAGGTTAATGATGACAAACATAAATCTATGGGGATGTTACAACCATTACCTATACTATAATGGAAATGGGAAAACATCACCATAGAGTTTTTTACCAGACACCCCAAAACATCTAAAGTCCATAATGATATTTGGGTTATAGTCAACCAACATATGAATTAATTACATTTCATTTTTATCAGAGACTATTTCTATCTTGATTAGATTTCTAGAACATACATTGAGAAAAAATTATTGTTTCATAGGGTACCACATTCTATTTAATCTGATCGAGATCCAAGGCTTATCTCAAAGTTATAATGAAGTCTCCAATAAGATCTGGATACAATGTTTTTTTAGTACTACCTATCATATTCAGAAATATGTCTAGTCAAAAAGGTCTATTCAATCTCTAAAGGATATGCTATGATCATGTTCTCTAGATTTCAAAGGTGTTTGGGATAAACCCCTTCCTCTTTTCAAATTCTCATATAAAAATATCTTTCACTTGAACATTCATATGGATCCTTATGAATCCCTGTATTGAAATAAGTATAGAACTCAAACATGTTGGGTTGATTTTAGTGAAATAAATCTATTTATATTGATCTACCAAATGAAATAGAAAAGAAGTTTAGATCCATTCAACAACACATTAAGGTAGCTCATATTTAATAGAAGATTTATGCTGACAATCATCAGTGAGATCTAGAATTTTATGTTAGTGAGAAGGTTTTAATATGAATATATCCATGGAATAAGGTTAAGAGATTTTGAAATAAGATAAATTTGAGTCCAATATATATCACCCCTTTCTAGATTCTCGATTGGAATAGGATGGATGCTTATTGTTTAGTGATTCCACTAATCTTCTCTCAAGTTCACGATATGTTCAATGTATATATTTTTGGGAAGTATATACCCATTAATTCATATATACTAAAATCAATGGTTTTATCACTAGAAAAAGATATTTACTATAAATAAAAATTGGTATAAATATTGTTTCATTGAGATGAAGTGCTACAAAAAAATACTACTATCTTGGTTAAAGTTATCTAGAGGAATAAAAAATTTGAGGAAGGAACATAGAAACATAATGATGTGATGAAAATGAGATATCACAATTTTTCATGTTTTAGAGTGATATAATATCAATGAAGAAATTCGTTTTAATGGGGATAGAATGTAACACCCTAATATTTTATATGTATTTCCTTTGGAATCAACATGATTTATTCGATAAATTGCTTTACATATAGACCCAAGTCTAAATGAACCTATGATATAGTATAATTTGATAACCTAACCATTGTATTGAAGGGAATGAAAATGATTAAAAAAATTATGAAATATATTTAGAAACTTTTTCTTAAATACATATGTATTTATTAATTCCAACAAAATAATCATTAAATTTTTAATAAAATAATTTCTTGATTAAAAGAACTTTTTTTTATAAAGAAATGTATCGTTCTAGGTGTTATGGTTTTTTATATGAAAAAATATATTGATCAATATTAAAATTTATTTTAATATATACATTTGTTATCTGAAAAATCATCTATACATTTGTTATCTAAAGGTAATGAATAAAGATAAAATCATTTAAATGTAAATAGTTATTTTTCATAAAATTGTTTTTATATGTGAAATGTGTTTTTATCATAATAAATTTAATAATAAATTATTTATTAATGATATAAATAAATAAATAAATATTAATTATTTTAAAATTAATTTAATATTTTTAATAGATAAGGAATGAAAGTAAATTTAGTTTTATGTATAAAAATGCATTAAAAAAATGGGATTTCGCGCTATTTTGTGAGTTTATTTCAAAATTAATTTTTTTTATAATTATAGAAATTTATTTTTGTGGAATTTATTCTATATTTTGAATCATAATTTCCATTTTTTTTGATAATTCCACTTTTATCTTTTTTATAATGAATTGTAAAAATTGTAACAATTTGTTACCATAGTTAAGGTTTAAACGAGTTTACTTGGGGGTTAAACTAAGATATAAGGGTAAAAATATCATATAAAACATTATAATTCTTATTTTTAAAGATATTTTTAACTTAAATTATCTTACCTTTTAAGACTTTTTCATTTGGTTCCACTTTTATAAGAAAGTGACATTATATTATTTAAATATTTTAAGTAATTCCATGTATGTCATCTCACTAACATATGATAAAGAACCTTCTATAATCCCTTATACACAAATTTTTTACGTTCTATATCATCCAAGACATAACCCAAAAACATTCTATATTCCTTACCCTTTTCTTTGATCTGATGTCCTTCTCCTAAGACGAATATTTGAAGGATTAAGGTATAATCAAAAAGAGGTCTCTCAAAGAAGTGGTATAAATCTTAATCAGGCTCATTAAATTTTATTTATTCTTATACATTCTATAAATATATTTTATCTATAACAATATAATTAATTTAGAGTCATAAATATGATTATATGTCATTACAATTTTGGTAAAACCATTTCCACCAACTTTTCATCTATTAAGAAATAAAAGTATTGCTCATGCGTATGTGTAGACTATCATCTCCACTTTGCGATATGATTCATATTCCATCACTACCTAAAATTGATGGCTATTATGATGTATTTAATAAATATATATGATATAAAATTTATAATTAAAATTATTGAATGATACAATATTATTTATCTTTGTTTCCTTATTTTTAGAAAATGAAAATAGTGTTTATGTGTACATACGAACTACCTTCTTCATTAATAGTATAACTACTTTTTATATATATAGATTTAATGTATCTTTTTAAATATGTATATAATAAATATATATAATATTTATATCATTATTAACATTCTGAAGTTGATAGAATCAAGATCATGATGTAAGGACCATAATAAGAAAAGCGTATCATACATGAAAAACAAAATTGTTTTCCCCCCATAATAATGATTTTAATAAAGAATTATTAGTGAACATGTGATAAGATGCTATAAGTAAACCATTAATTGTATTATATGTAATAATATGGTTTTATTATAGAATTATAATAAATTTAAGTTTATTATACAGGAGGTTAGAGCACATACCGAGTAAGTTGACCTTGTGGTAAGAGTTTTATGTGACAATATCACTTTTTATTAGGATTGTTTATGATTAAATTAATGATAATGAAATTAAATGATCCATCTATCATACATATTATTTATTTTATTATCCACTTCTTATTTAAATTATATGTTTTCCTTTTATTTTCCCCTATCTAAGTACTCAAAAGTTTGAAATAATATTTTTAAGGAAAACTAACTTTGTTTTTCTATTTATTAGGGGATATTTTTCTTCAATGTTCATATTTTATTTAAAATATTTTATATAATGTTTTTAATATTATTAAATAATTTATTATAGTCATTTTACCTTGTTTTAATTTCTATAATTTTTTTTAAAAGAATAATCTTCTTTTTTTGAATGAGGTGTTTTGGACTTTTTACCGAATGTGTAAAAGGAATATTAGTTTTAACGTATACCGTACAAACATATTTTCCTACTATCTTGAAAACTCAAGGTTTTGAATAATTCCTTACATGTTTCCATGGTTCTTTTCTAATATTTTTTTGATAATAGTTTGGAAATTTTCATATTTTAAATAAGTGATTTCAAAATGAAAAGGGTATTTTCCTTAATAAATATTCCAGTGACCTTTTTACAGATTATGTCATCTTTGATAACATCCTTTGATGTTACTTTTGATTTATAAAGATATGATCCTATGATACTGTCCTTATTTATTCTTTATATGTTTTTTTGTTATTATGATGAGATATTGATGAAACTTGTTTTCCTTTCAATGAGTTATTCTAGGATGAAATGATAAATGTTTACATGATATTGTGTTATATATATGAATGGATTATAATTTTGTGATGGGTGGGTCCATTATATCTATCCAATTAGATAGGAAACTATGAATGATTTGTGAGATGAAAGGGTATATGAGTGGTTATTACAATCCCAACAAGGTTACACAGGAGGTTATCCCAATCCTAATATAGGTACATTGGTGGTTAACCCATGTATAACATGAGATAAATATCTTGGTGGGTATCCCTAACATAATATTTTAATGATTATGATTATTCCAAAATTTATACCACTATTTCCCAAAAAAATGTGGCCCAAATAATGATTATGAGAGGTTTAGTATTGTTGCACAATCATTCCTTCACGATTAACTATTTGTTTCCTAAGAGAAACTCCTAATAGATTCGTATCAAATCCTAGTATGTGACTGGTTACCCTTATAACAATGATCTAATAAAATCCACGTGTGGATGAAAAAAACATCATGCATTATAGGTTTTACATTGTTTACTTATTGATTTACGAGGTTTTGATTTATATACACATTTTTAAACTCTAGAGTTTATCTCCATCTAGGGAGGCAATTGGTGTTATTGAATTAGAATTGAGCCTCATAGAGGAATCCTATGTATCTTTTGAGAAAAGTAATCAATAACCATATAATTAAATTAAATTGGGTTATGAACTTTATGATTCATCCTATGTATCCTATGATAAGAATAGAAATCAGATTCCATATAGTTCTGAAAACATTTTGTTCATACCTCAAAGAGGTGTCCTACGTATTTCAGTTAAGAACTATAATCAAGGCCCACATAGTTCTTATCGTTAAAATAATAATTATTATAAAAGAAAAGAAAATATATTTTTGAGTGGGTCTTGTGTATATGAGGATGACATGAGAATGTTTCATTTAGAGTAAGGCCCTTTGAAGGAAAAATGAAATTGTCAGTACTTACATATGAAAGGAGTCCCACATTGGAGGCATTTTCATCATTATAATGGAATTATCATCAATAGTATCTAATCCCACATGAGTCAACCTTTTGGGGAGAAACAATAGATAACAAAAAATTAGAAACATTTCATGGGAGAATTATATTTAAATTGGATAAGGCTTACAAACTAAGGTTGCTCGAAGAAAAATATGACTCTGGGTCACATGGAGAATATTTCTTCATGAGAGAGGACATGAGCTTTCATAAGGAGTATTACAGTGAGAATATATATATGGATTTATTCTAGTATTTATGGTGAATATTGAAACATGAAAAGTCTAGTGATAACATATTAAATATGTGTATTAGACATTAAGAAGGCATCGTACACATCCCAATTACAACAGGAATCAGAGTCCTTGTAAAGACCCGTAAATTTCAAGGAAATTTTTTTCTTAATTTTCTTTGGAATTTTACAAGAACGCAGTTTCTGACGGCGCCTGATTCCGAGGCCCGGTGTGCCCGGAATCATTTTCCGAAGTTTGGCTCGGGTACGTTCAGTGAACGGACGAGCGGGTTTTTCCAACTTTTGAACCGGTGCCCGAAATCGAATTCTGAGGGCACCGATGAAATCGCAGTGCCGGTATTCGCTTAGAAACGCCTCTTCCGGAGTTGCATTTGCTCGGGTGTGGTTTTTAATTTTCAGGCATAAAGTCAAGAAATAAAATAATTTTGCGACAACTTTATTTTATTTCACTTAAGCTGCTTGGAAGACACTTGAAGCCACTTAAAGGCGGCTTGAACTGAGTTGAACCAGATAGGATGCTGTCCAGAAATATCTTACCCCCTAGGTAGGATATTTGCGAGATGGGGCCCGCACGAGCCCCACCGTTTCTTTTCGCTAAGAAACGCACCCGTGAAAACCCGTCTTAATGAAATTCAACTGACGCGTTTCTTAAAATCTTAACAGACCATTTAATTGGGCGGTTTATTTCATGAATTAAATGGGCTGTTTCTTTCGTGAATTAAATGGGCTGTTTCTTTCGTTGAATTAATTCAACGAATTGATGGATCGTTTCTTAACCAGTTTTCAAATTCGTTGGAGTAATAATAAAATAAGGCCAACGCTCGACCTCTGGTTACTTGCGCATTGAGAAGATTTGAGAGGACCCTTGTATCTTCTTCTCCCTTGCGAAGAACGCGAAGAACGCGAAGAACGCGAAGAACGCCGAACCCGGAAATCGACGACGCTTCCGTCCGAGACGTTCTTCCCCGCTCCGATCTCCGATCACCGACCGTTGAGCTCGCCGACTCAACACCGGATTCCGCGACGACGCGACGCCTTCCCGCGACGACGCGACGATCCCCCTCTTCCGCGACGAGCTTTTCTGTGAAGAACGCCCGCGCACGACGATCAAAGAGGTAGGGATTTATTTTGGAAATACCCCTCCTTACATTCCCGTGAACATTTTTAAAAATTAAAGAACCGGAATCAAAGAAACAATTTTATTTTATTAAAATTGTTGGTTCATGTGTTGAACATTTTACTTTCTCCCGTTGTTTTTATCTAACGCGGAGGGTGCGGGTCAAACGAACACGTCCCGACAACCCTCCGTCGTTCTTCGTGTTTTGCGGATTTGGCGGGCGACGACGGAACGTGCCGCAACAGATGTTTGATGATCCCGCAGTAAAGAACGGAACCCGGGAGGAACAACGGCATAGACGGGAAGGAAAACGGGCCACCGGAGCGACTCCGGCGGCCGGAGGCGGCGGCACCCCGCGGGTGTCCAGCGCGGCACCCCGCGGGTGCCGCAGGTGTCCTGCGCGACACCCCGCGGGTGCCGCGGGGTTGTCACGCGGCACCCCGCGGGTGCCGCGGGTGTCCAGCGCAACACCCCGCGGGTGTCCAGCGCGGCACCCGCAGGGTGCCGCGGGTGTCCAGGGCGGCACCCCGCGGGTGTCTAGGGCGGCACCCCGTGGGTGCCGCGGGGTTGTCACGCGGCGCGTCCGGCTGTCTGGCCGACACCCCGCGGGTGCCGCGGGGGTGTCACGCGGGGCGGCGGCTTTCCCCCGCGTTGGCCGCTCGGCCGCTCGGGTCGGGCCGGGTCGGCCCGGGCCCGTACCCCCCATCTTCGGATTGTCTTCGTTCAAATGGCCGTATCTTGAGCTACGAGCCTCCAAACGACCCGCCGTAAGCGGCAACGCGATCCTTGGATCGAGACGGTCGTTTCAGTATATCGCACTCAAGGTTTCGGAATACTTTGAGTTCAGCCGGGTTGGTTCCTACACGAAACCAACCGGGCCCTCGGAGCAGAAACGCTCATATCTTGAGCTACGAACGTCCGATTAACATGCCGTCAGCTTTGTTGAGTTCCTCTTTGTGAGACAGATCTTTTGGCTTACTCCGCTCGAGGTTGGGATGCCGTCGGAGTGCGGTCGGGTTGGTTCGCTCATGAATCCAACCGGGCTCCTGGAACGAAAAAGCTAATAACTCACAGACCGGGCGTCCGATTGACGCGATGTCTGTCACGTTGCTTTCCTCTTGATGAGCCGGAACTTTTGGCATCCTCCGCCCGAGTTTTGGATGCAGATGGATAGTGGCCGGGTTGGATCGCACAGAAATCCAACCGGGCCCCTGGAACGAAAAAGCTGATATCTTTCAGACCAGACGTCCGTTTGATGAACCGTCAGCGGCTTTGGTGATCACGTTGAAAAACGGTCCCTATGAGTATACCCTATGAGTGTTCGGGGTATAGTTGAGTTACGGCCGGATTGGTTCGCACATGAAACCAACCGGGCCCCTAGGACGAAAAGGCTAATAACTCACAGACCGGGCGTCCGATTGACGCGCCATCTGTTGCGTTGAGACCCCAATGACAAGGTGGTCCTTTGAGATACTTCCTTGCGGGACTTTGTGATACTTGGAGTATCGACCAGTAGCTCATGGAGCGGACCCTCCCGGAGACGAGCGGGCGGAGCACGGAGACCGTGTAGCTGACTGAGACCCGACGACTGCTGATCGAACGACTCGGTGTGTGACAGAGGTGCGCTTGGTTGTAGCGGCACATGGGAGCGCTTGGTTGTAGCGGCAGACCCACGACAGAGGTGCGCTTGGTTGTAGCGGCACATGGGAGTGCTTGGTTGTAGCGGCAGACCCACGACAGAGGTGCGCTTGTTTCTAGCGGCACATGGGAGCGCTTGGTTGTAGCGGCAGACCCACGACAGAGGTGCGTTTGGTTGTAGCGGCACATGGGAGCGCTTGGTTGTAGCGTCAGACCCATGACAGAGGTGCGCTTGGTTGTAGCGGCACATGGGAGCGCTTGGTTGTAGCGGCAGACCCACGACAGTGGTGCGCTTGGTTGTAGCGGCACATGGGAGCGCCTGGTTGTAGCGGCAGACCCACGACAGTGGTGCGCTTGGTTGTAGCGGCACATGGGAGCGCTTGGTTGTAGCGGCAGACCTACGACAGTGGTGCGCTTGGTTGTAGCGGCACATGGGAGCGCTTGGTGGTAGCGGCTGGCCCGCATTACTCGATAGGTGGAGTACTACAGCAGTCTTAAGTTAATGGGCAGTACCTCGGAGTTGTGACAGGACCACTGTACACTCCAGAGACGGAGCTCTTCAGCAGTTACGGTTTCGATGATGAAAATCCTGGTTTGAGCTGAGACTTTTGACCTTGTGTTTGCCTCATGATTGAGATGGGTTACTTGATAACTTAGGTATATGTATGTGCATATATCTAAGTAGAGGTTATCTGTTGAGATCTTCTTGTGGTTATCCTTGTTGGTTTTAGTGAGACCTTGAGGGTCTCGGGGTCCCTACTGAGTATCTTTATACTCACCCCTGCACGGGCTATGCCCGCACTACGTTGTATTGGTTGCAGACGGCGGACATCGCTAATTGTGGTGGAGGCGTGCGCAGCAGGACGGTACCTCGAGGTGGACCACTAGGCGGGACGTACTCGGAGCGGTCAGGTGGACCCGAGGTGCAGTGGAGGCTATCTGTACCCACCCTTCAGGTGGGACTTCCAGAGGACGGCTCGACGCTGCGGCTTTTCCTTTCAGTGGCTGTTTTTCCTTTCAGTTTTACTTTACAGTTGGGCTTGTATTTCCGGCCCCTTTTACTTTCAGCACAGCTTGTACAGTTTTTACTTAGTGTTTACTTTTCCTCTTGCTTACTCTGTGGTGCTTGTTTAATTTTCAAAGGCAATGTCTTCCCTTTTTTTTGTTGGGATTTACGCCTTGGTGCTAGTCGCCAGCCCCTGGCCTATGGAAGGCGGGCTTGGGGTAGTCACGGCATGGGCCCCGAGGGCGGTTCGTGACAAATTGGTATCAGAGGTGGTCGGTTCTACCAGGGACTCTGATCTTTCATCTATGTGAAGCAATAGTGTTTAGCGTATTGGGTGTGGTTATCAGTCCAGGGAGTCCCGTGTTGGTGCGGTGGCCGACGTATCCGTACACCAGGACCCTGACTTCTGATTTCTGACTTAATTCACGAAAACATTGATTGCATGTGTGTTTCAAGTTTTCCTTGTGATTACTTGTGTCAGCTCACCAGGTATACTGTTCTAACCGTGGCGCACCTGTTTCTTTCAGGATGGCCCCACGACGGCAGCCATCTAGGGTTCCGAGAATGGAGTGTGCTGACAGCCCACCGAGCGTCGAGGACTCGGTACAGGGCCCTTTGACAGCTGAGGCACCGGCGGTACCTATACCCGCCGAGGCACCGATGCTACCAGCCCCAACCACTGACGATGCATGTCTCTTTAGTGCACTGCATGAGTTCCAGTGCCAGCAACCGCCCAGGTTCCGCGGGGAGACGGACCCTCAGGCCGCCGAGGACTGGCTGGAGGTAGTTGTTCAAGTTTTCAGATTAGTGAGGACACCAGCAGACCTCATGGTGATCCTCGCAGTGAGTCTCCTGCACGCGGCAACAGGCAGATGGTGGAGCTTGATGCTCCAGGTGCACGACGAGGCGTCTCTCTTCTGGACGGACTTTGAGAGCATCTTCCGCTCCGAGTTCGTCCCAGCCACCCTCCGAGCGGTGCACATCCAGGAGCTACTACAGCTACGGCAGGGTAGCATGTCAGTGGCCCAGTACTCGGCGAGATTTACTGATCTCTCGCGCTACTCCACAGATATGGTACGGGACCCGTTCTTCCGGGCCCAGACCTTCGAGCAGGGACTGAGGCATGAGATCAGGGCTTCAATGATCTCCCTCAACATTCCGACTCAGGCAGGGGTGTTGGAGCGAGCCCTCTTAGTGGAGAGTTTCCTTGCTGAGCAGTCTCTAGCAGTAGGACCCACCACTTACCGGCATGCGGCAGAGTCTTCTGCAGCGGGCAGTAGACGGATGACGCAGGGGTCCAAGAGGACTGGACCTACAGGTGGTCGACAGCATGACTCTGGATCGTTTTCGCGAGGCACTCGGGGTGGGCAATGACTTTCCATGAGAGGGAAGTGCTACTCCTGCGGCGGGGTTGGTCACGTGGCTCGTGACTGTCCGACCCGCCATACGGATGACCAGAAGACGAACGGTGGACCCCCCAGGCAGAGGCAGAGGTTCGATCAGGGCGGGCTGCAAGGAGCAGACGACCATGACAGGGGAGTTGGTCATGCAGCTGGAGGTGGACGGCGCTTCGGGGTGTTGCCACCACCACCACCAGGTGGTCCACCCCGACCACAGGGAGTTGGTGGACATGGGAGAGCTCAGCTTCAGGCAGCTGAGGCCTTCGATCATGTAGCTCTGGGAGCAAATGGACAGGAGCGGAACTAGTGGATACGTCCTTTGTACTTCTAGTTCCTTGTTTCTATTGTGTAACATCTTTGTATTATGATATGCAATAATAAAAGACGCATACCTTTGTGATGTTTTCATTCCTGTCCTCTTTTGTGTTGTTACTAAGAGGTTCCAGTTTTGACTGTTGACTTGACCCTCACTTGTGAGACATCTACTGGAGGAGACCCAGTTACCACACACTGATTCCGACAGTGTGACTCAACCCTTGGAGGCGAGAGTAACGGTTGGATCTCTTGGTAGTAGCGTCGAGGCCTTACGACGTCATCCTTGGTATGGATTAGTATCATCCATGTCGGGATTGACCGTATTAGGCAAAGAATGTGGTTCATCAAGGGGATGAGACCAGATTTCTCTTATCGGCAAAGAAGAAATCTTGGCAGCTCTAGTGGGACCAGAGGTGGTCCGGGCCACGACAGAGAAGGTCCAGGTGAGCACATGGGAGCGGAAGGCTCAGATGCGTGCTCAGTACCGCCTTTGTATCCCTAGTTTGTGTTGAAACTTTACGGGGACGTAAATCCCTGTGGTGGGAGTAATGTAAAGACCCGTAAATTTCAAGGAATTTTTTTTCTTAATTTTCTTTGGAATTTTACAAGAACGCAGTTTCTGACGGCGCCTGATTCCGAGGCCCGGTGTGCCCGGAATCATTTTCCGAAGATTGGCTCGGGTACGTTCAGTGAACGGACGAGCGGGTTTTTCTAACTTTTGAACCGGTGCCCGGAATCGAATTCTGAGGGCACCGATGAAATCGCAGTGCCGGTATTCTCTTAGAAACGCCTCTTCCGGAGTTGCATTTGCTTGGGTGTGGTTTTTAATTTTCGGGCTTAAAGTCAAGAAATAAAATAATTTTGCGACAACTTTATTTTATTTCACTTAAGCCGCTTGGAAGCCACTTGAAGCCACTTAAAGGCGGATTGAACTGAGTTGAACCGGATAGGATGCTATCCAGAAATATCTTACCCCCTTGGTAGGATATTTGCGAGGTGGGGCCCGCACGAGCCCCGCCGTTTCTTTCCGCTAAGAAACGCACCCATGAAAACCCGTCTTAATGAAAGTCAACTGACGCGTTTCTTAAAATCTTAACAGACCATTTAATTGGGCGGTTTATTTCGTGAATTAAATGGGCTGTTTCTTTCGTGAATTAAATGGGCTGTTTCTTTCGTTGAATTAATTCAACGAATTGATGGATCGTTTCTTAACCAGTTTTCAAATTCGTTGGCGTAATAATAAAATAAGGCCAACGCTCGACCTCTGGTTACTTGCGCATTGAGAAGATTTGAGAGGACCCTTGTATCTTCTTCTCCCTTGAGAAGAACGCGAAGAACGCGAAGAACGCGAAGAACGCGAAGAACGCCGAACCCGGAAATCGACGACGCTTCCGTCCGAGACGTTCTTCCCCGCTCCGATCTCCGATCACCGACCGTTGAGCTCGCCGACTCAACGCCGGATTCTGCGATGACGTGAAGCCTTCCTGCGACGACGCGACGATCCCCCTCTTCCGTGACGAGCTTTTCTGCGAAGAACGCCTGCGCACGACGATCAACGAGGTAGGGATTTATTTTGGAAATACCCCTCCTTACATTCCCGTGAACATTCTTTAAAAATTAAAGAACCGGAATCAAAGAAACAATTTTATTTTATTAAAATTGTTGGTTCATGTGTTGAACATTTTACTTTCTCCCGTTGTTTGTATCTAACGCGGAGGGTGCGGGTCAAACGAACACGGCCCGACAACCCTCCGTCGTTCTTCGTGTTTTGCGGATTTGGCGGGCGACGACGGAACGTGCGCAACGGATGTTTGATGATCCTGTAGTAAAGAACGGAACCCAGGAGGAACAACGGCGTAGACGGGAAGGAAAACGGGCCACCGGAGCGACTCCGGCGGCCCGCGGAAGTCGGTGGCGGCGCGGGTCGCCGGCGCGGCGGCGCCGGCGGCCGGAGGCGGCGGCACCCCGCGGGTGTCCAGCGCGTCACCCCGCAGGTGCCGCGGGTGTCCAGCGCGACACCCCGCGGGTGTCGCGGGGTTGTCACGCGGCACCCCGCGGGTGCCGTGGGTGTCCAGGGCGGCACCCCGCGGGGGCCGCGGGGTTGTCACGCGGCACCCCGCGGGTGTCCAGGGCGGCACCCCGCGGGTGCCGCGGGGTTGTCACGCGGCGCGTCCGACTGTCTGTCTGACACCCTGCGGGTGCCGCGGGGGTGTCACGCGGGGCGGCGGCTTTCCCCCGCGTCGGCCGCTCGGCCGCTCGGGTCGGGCCGGGTCGGCCCGGGCCCGTACCCCCCTGTCTTCGGATGGTCTTCGTTCAAATGGCCGTATCTTGAGCTACGTGCCTCCAAAAGACCCGCCGTCAGCGGAAACACGATCCTTGGATCGAGACGGTCGTTTCGGTATATCTTACTCAAGGTTTCGGAATACTTTGAGTTCGGCCGGGTTGGTTCGTACACGAAACCAACCGGGCCCTCGGAGCGGAAACGCTCATATCTTGAGCTACGAACGTCCGATTGACATGCCGTCAGCTTTGTTGAGTTCCTTTTTGTGAGACGGATCTTTTGGCTTACTCCGCTCGAGGTTGGGATGCCGTCGGAGTGAGGTCGGGTTGGTTCGCTCACGAATCCAACTGGGCTCCTTGAATGAAAAAGCTAATAACTCACAGACCGGGCGTCCGATTGACGCGCCGTCTGTCACGTTGCTTTCCTCTTGATGAGACAGAACTTTTGGCATCCTCCGCCCGAGTTTTGGATGCAGATGGATAGTGGCCGGGTTGGATCGCACAGAAATCCAACCGGGCCCCTAGAACGGAAAAGCTGATATCTTTCAGACCAGACGTCCGTTTGACGAACCGTCAGCGACTTTGGTGATCACGTTGAAAAACGGTCCCTATGAGTATACCCTATGAGTGTTCGGGGTATAGTTGAGTTACGGCCGGATTGGTTCGCACATGAAACCAACCGGGCCCCTGGGACGAAAAGGCTAATAACTCACAGATCGGGCGTCCGATTGACGCACCGTCTGTTGCGTTGAGACCCATATGACGAGGTGGTCCTTTGAGATACTTCCTTGCGGGACTTTTTGATACTTGGAGTATCGACCAGTAGCTCGTGGAGCGGACCCTCCCGGAGACGAGCGGGCGGAGCACGGAGACCGTGTAGCTGACTGATACCCGACGACTGCTGATCGAACGACTCGGTGTGTGAAAGAGGTGCGCTTGGTTGTAGCGGCACAAGGGAGCGCTTGGTTATAGCGGCAGACCCACGACAGAGGTGCGCTTGGTTGTAGCGGCACATGAGAGCGCTTGGTTGTAGCGGCAGACCCACGACAGAGGTGCGTTTGGTTGTAGCGGCACATGGGAGCACTTGGTTGTAGCGGCAGACCCACGACAGAGGTGCGCTTGGTTGTAGCGGCACATGGGAGCGCTTGGTTGTAGCGGCAGACCCACGACAGTGGTGCGTTTGGTTGTAGCGGCACATGGGAGTGCTTGGTTGTAGCGGAAGACCCACGAGAGTGGTGCGCTTGGTTGTAGCGGCACATGGGAGCGCTTGGTTGTAGCGGCAGACCCACGATAGTGGTGCGCTTGGTTGTAGCGGCACATGGGAGCGCTTGGTGGTAGCGGCTGGCCTGCATTACTCGATAGGTGGAGTACTACATCAGTCTTAAGTTAATGGGCAGTACCTCGGAGTTGTGACATGACCACTGTACACTCCAGAGACGGAGCTCTTCAGCAGTTACGGTTTCGATGATGAAAATCCTGGTTTGAACTGAGACTTTTGACCTTGTGTTTGCCTCATGATTGAGATGGGTTACTTGATAACTTAGGTATATGTATGGGCATATATCTAAGTAGAGGTTATCTGTTGAGATCTTCTTGTGGTTATCCTTGTTGGTTTTAGTGAGACCTTGAGGGTCTCGGGGTCCCTACTGAGTATCGTTATACTCACCCCTGCACGGGCTATGCCCGCACTACGTTGTGTTGGTTGCAGACGGCGGACAACGCTGATCGTGGTGGAGGCGTGCGGAGCAGGACGATACCTGGAGGTGGACCACTGGGCGGGATGTACTCGGAGCGGTCAGGTGGACCCGAGGTGCAGTGGAGGCTATCTGTACCCACCCTTCAGGTGGGACTTCCAGAGGACGGCTCGACGCTGCGGCTTTTCCTTTTAGTGGCTGTTTTTCCTTTCAGTTGTACTTTACAGTTGGGCTTGTATTTCCGGCCCCTTTTACTTTCAGCACATCTTGTACAGTTTTTACTTAGTGTTTACTTTTCCGCTTGCTTACTCTGTGGTGCTTGTTTACTTTTCAAAGGCAATGTCTTCCCTTTTTTTTTGGGATTTATGCCTTGGTGCTAGTCGCCAGCCCCTGGCCTATGGAAGGTGGGCTTGGGGTAGTCACGACATGGGCCCCGAGGGCGGGTCGTGACAGTCCTCATATTTTTTAAATTCTTTTTCTATTGATGGGTAATGAAAGATGACTAACCCCTCAGGATTATTTCCTAAAATCTTATGAATATTTGGAATGTTAGGGAATTAAACTAATGTGGATTCCCATGCATGATAAACAAGATGAGTATATAAACTTTAGGATTATTAATATATAATTAGAGCTTACACCTATAAGTATTCCCATATTAGTATTAATACAAGTGGGGAATTTGAGTTTTGAATCATAATGTAGGATTAAGAAAAAATGAGACATCTAAATATAAGGCATGTGATAAAAGTCACACAGATAGATCTTAACATTAGATGATATAAAATTAAGGCCACAGGTAAGAATCTAGAGTTAATTAAATTTGATAAACCAAAAGGAGACATGTTAAATTAAGGTTTTTTAAGACATCATTGGGGCTTACACGTTTGAGGATGCCAACGTATGGACCTATTCATTATATGATGATGGATGAAAAAATATGATCAAATCATAGAATAATTTTTCCCTACGATCTTTAATAATTAGGTTCTTACACCAAGTATAAGGCCCCATCCTTAAACCTTACTTAATCTTGAGTTATTACAAGATTACACATTGAGGATCTTTTCAGGTTTAGAGTTTTAGAGAATTAGATCATAAAACTTACATTACATTCCACATTTAAACAAAGTGGTTACATAAAAGATAGTATTCATTTTTCCCATCAATGGAAACATATTTAAAATAAAACATGGATTCTTTCTTGACACTTCCTTGATACTATCATCATATCATGTACCCTTCCCTTGACCTGTGAAAAACATTTAAAAAACTTGGGATGAGCATAAAAAGCTCAGTAAGGGATATAAAAATATGGAAAGGAAACATGAGTACATGTATACATAAGAACTAAATCATACTTTACCCATAAAACATAAGCACTTTAACATACCTCATAAAATCATGAATAAATCATAGAAATCATAAGACATAAAGGTAACTTGAAGCATTCATAACATTCTTACGTAGGGAGTAACCCTCTTGGTTACGTTTGGAATACCCATCACAGTATATTCCCTAAATCTCTTCGGAGAAACATTAATGTTTCACTCCTTCGTGTTACCCAATGCATTAGAGAGCTATATCAGGCTCACCCTCCCTTAGTTTATCACGGAACCACCTGTCTTCATAACAATGCCCAAGAACCATAACATAATCGTATCACATAAAACATGCATAAATGAAACATAACATTTCCACCTTTCAATCACAAGATATCAATACAACACATTGATATAAAAATATTATGAAAACAATTTTCAATACTAAAATAAATTAAATGTAAAACATGGTATTTATTTTACTTTTTAAAAAAAGGTATGGCTTGTAGAGGAAGTTGAAACTCAAATAATGGTCACGGCGGCGGATAAGTCGTTGTCGCCGCAAACGTATGACAAAAACATTCCCTTTTATCGTTTAGTAAATGCTTCGTATAAAAAAGATTCCTTTTGAATAAACGTAAAAGTCAAAGGGGTTTATACACCGTATAAAAGAAGGTTGTGTATAAAACAAAATATGCCTCAATGAAAGGAGATTGAGACGAAGTCCCAAACAAAGGTGGTATCCTCGGATTAAGGATAAATCAATTACATAATTATGTGTGACAAATAAATACACGAAATATAAGTGGATATTAAGTGTAAAAAAATCAGAGGTTATTCACACATATTCATAGAACAACATATTCAAGGAGTACAAGTTTATCCCAAAGAATCAAATTTGGGTTAAGAAGTTCCATTGCAAAAATTTGACAGCCTAACGACGTCACTACAAAATTCAGAAAATGAGTTGATGAGAGATAAAAAGGGTATCTCATCACATGGACATAAAATTTAAATCAATAAGGTTATATAAGAACATATCCCAACATAATAGTATATGAATTAAAAGACATAACAAAATAAGTCTTTTAAAAAGAGGAGGGTGAAAGGTTCCCTTACCAACATGGGTATCTTTCAAGACATGCACCCCGTGAAAGAAGGACAATACAACATTGATGTAAATACTCATAAATGAAATTATATTACACAATGAGTAAAATAATGGGTATTACATACACCACTCAAAGTAAATTGAGGCAAATGTAGCATAAATCTCATGGGAATAAAAGTGAGATGAAAAATCCCTTAAGAAAACTCGGCAGCCTAACGGCGCCACTTAAAACATAAAAAAATTGATAGATGAGATCAAATAGGGTCTCTAATCATATTAACATAATGTTTAAAGAAAGAGGAATATAAAAGAACATCCCCAAACATAACAAATAGGAGCTTAAAATAAGTGACATAAAGGAGAGTACTTAAAAAGAAAGAGAGAGGTTAGATCTCTTACGAAAATTCGGCAGCCTAACGGCGCCACTCAAAACATCCAAAATGGATTGATGAGAGAGAATAGGGCATCTCATCATATGAACATAAAAATTAAAATAGTATTAATATAAAATAACGTCCCGATCACAAGAATGATGAGCTTAAAAGGAATGACATAAAAGAGTGTACTTAAAAAGAAAGAGAGGAGTAGGATCCCTTACCTCAAGTCCAACCTGTCTTGTTCGTTTCTTTATATTCCTGAATAATAAACTTTGGTCAATTTATAATTTCTTAAGGACCTCCTATAAAGATTATTATTAAGTTCATATCACATATTTTAATGTTATAATAATTGGTTAATAATATGAGTTCATATCAGACGTTTTTGTCGATGTTTGGTACATGAGTCAAAAATTGAACTTGTTGGAAAATAATTTTCCATGTAGTTATAGGTACATCATATCCCGAATAGTATTGATGTTTTAAATATCATATATATACAGTATATATTCATTTTATTCTATTCCATAGCATTTAGAGATAAAAATTAAAAGCACCGTTCATGGAGACGGTAGGCTGTACGTACGCATGAACGCTACTTTCATTTTTTGTCATATTAGTGGAATTAAAACAAAATGAGATATATATATATATGTTATAATTCCAGAATGATATCCATAATTTAGATGTAATATATTACATATATATCCATTATATATATGTACTTATAATAGTACATAACATTTTGAGATAAGAAATAAAATGTACCGTTCATGGAGACGGTAAGCCGTACGTACGCATGAACGCTACTTCCATTTCTATTTCATATTTAATGGAATTAAAACATAATGATACATAATAGTATTTTAATTCCAGTATGGTATCATATATAATATCATTAAATATATCTTTATACGTACCACATATGGTATTAACGAATCAAATCACTTTGAGGGGGCGGTAGTCCGCACTTCCTTAAATGAAGATATCGCGTTTACCCATAATAGAAACCATAAAGGTATTCCATAAATGAAAAATACAGAAGCTTAATTAAAACATAAACATATTATATATCATATATAAATATAGTGTCATCTTAATGTCCATCTTTGAAGGTGTTAGAAGAATGTTGAACAATCATCGTTTCGTGAGGTAGAAATTCGCCATCCACAGAAACAGTATGTTCTTTAACCATTAGATGTAGGTGTGTGTAATTGTAGCTCTAATACTTCTTATTAAAACATACTAGTATATTTAAGATACTGTATTTTTTACAAAATAAATGAATAAAAAGAGTTTAGGGGGTTAGAGAAGCAAAATAAAACAAAAGGACACAAGGGAAGACATTACCTTAAAATCGGGTAACTCTCTTTGGTTTGAGCTCAAAGGCTGCCTTGGGAAGACTTCTGCCCAAAGTGAGGCTTCAAGGAGTTAGAGAGGGATGTGTAGAGACAAAAGGGGCAGGGGTTGGCCGATCCAAAGGCTTTGGAAATGTGGGTAAGGAGGTAGAGGTGGGGGCCTTTTATAAGAGGAGAGGAGGGGCACTCTTGGAAAGTAAAGAAATGTTACTTTATTTTAGAATGAGTTTCGGATTTTAATGGTCCCACATTGCTTTTTTCGAGGATAAGGTGATAAGGGTTCGAAATCCACCCATCCAATAGGTTTTGGACACGTTTAGGTCTTAGATTTTACATTATCTTTCCATTTTATTTAAATCGTTAAATAATGAGGTCATCGCTGCATCATCATGATGTCATAAATAATTTAATTTATTTAATGTCTAAAAATTATAAAAAAACTAATATGATGTAGGAAATATTTTTAGATTTCCAATGACTATTTATAGTCAAAACTCTGACTTGTATAACCCCATTTAATTTTTTTAGTAAAACATCTCATGTTTGTGTCATTTTTACTTTAACATTAAATAAAAATGTATTTATGTCATTTTCCAACCAAAGTGGCTCCATGGGGTCCCCAAGTTGACCCATGTATTGTCTTGGTCGGACATGACACATCAAATGAGGGTTGGACATGTGTCTAGGTCATTTCATTTTATGAAAACATTATTCTTACCTTAAACTACACTAATTACCTCTAATCGTGATTAAAAACATAATAAGTTACTATTCACCAAAAAATTATTCTAATCCCATTGAACCACATTTTTCTTCTTAATGACAACCATGTATGTCGGATTTTTGAAATTAAAAACAAAAAGATGAAAAAATTTCATTTAAACGGAAAAATCAGTTTTTATAAGTACCACTTAGTGGTTTCACTAATCATCAAAAATTGAAATTTTTCAGAAAATTACCAAAAATTCACCCTAAGATATATTTGATATTCCGAATTCAAAAATGATGTCTATTTTACAAAATTCAAAACATATAAGTTGAATTATTTAATTTAATAATTAATTCCCGCTGTCAAAACAAATAGCGTGTTTTTATGAAACAAAATGTATCAAAAGATTGACACTGGTTTAAGTTCGATTTCGTGGGGAAATTACTTCCAATGACCACTATTGGATTAAATGGTAAAAATATATTCTAATTTCACTTTAAAACTAATTCAAAAGATAATCTATTCATATAAATAAATTATATTAAAAAGTGGTTTTGAATTAAAATACAACATTTTCATTATTCATTAAAAATTGAACTTTTTCGGAAAAATACCAAAAATTTATGCAAAGTAAATTTTGATGTCCCGATTCTTAAGAAGAATTTTATTTTGTCAAATATAACACATAAAATTTTCAAAAATTTGATTTAAAAGAGGTTTTCCATCAAAAGGCGTTTAATCGACCTTTTAAAGAATATTGGAATGTTTACGCTTAAAATTGGATTCATTCGCATTTTTAATCCTATAACATTTATTGTAAAGAGTAAAAATATTTGACAAACATATATAATCATTTTTTAGTTAGTTCTGTTCATTCCCACCATTACAACGGCTAGGCGTTAACTACCATTTAAAATAATATTATTTTATTATTAGAGTGAAACACAAGATTCCCAAGAAACTAATTGTTGCGTATTGGGTACGCCATCGTGCATATCATCCCCTTTAAAGTAATATTAATATTTTATTCACAAATATGGATAAATATGAAAATTTCATATTCTTTATTTACCAGGGGTGTTACATCCTTCCCCCCTTTTGGGAATTGCGTCCTCACAATTTTTAAAATTGGGCTTGGAAACTTCATTGAAAATCCCACATCGGAACAAGAGTCAGTAAAAAAATCACTTTAAAATAAAGAAAGATAACTAAAAAGGTCACTGAGTTAACCCATACTAGGATTCCAAGTATGAAAACATGGACATGGGGGAAAAAACAAAGGGTCATGTTCTGATGGAGACTGATAGTAAACATGTCTAGAATAAAGTTAACCATAAGAAAATCACAAACTTGTGATGGGTTAAACGGTATTTGATTCCCTAGTAGGAAAAGTTAACAGACAACATTTTTGTTTTAAGTTACTCTTCATTGAGGAATTTATTTTTGATCTTAAGGAAACATACTTACTTGTCATGTTGACTTTCAACTTTTACTAGATTTCTTACACAAACTCATACTTTCCCCAAAAGACGAGTATTTAGGAAGACTTGTTCACATTAAGAGTACTAGAATCAACTTCTAGAGAATCACCTAATCCACAAAAGAGAACTATATACTTCCCATTTCTTTAGACTTTAACCAAAACCAAAACCAAAAAGGTTAGTACAAGATCAGATAATCGAGAAAATGATAACCCTTTATAAAAAGAAAATCTATTCTTAATCTCCAAAATTTGTCCAACAAAACCCAAAGTTCAACGAGGACCATTCGATAAACAATTTTCCATAAAATACTTCAAAGTAAACCAAACTAATATTGAAACCCAAATATTTGAAGGATTTAGTCACATAGTCTTCCAAGTTAAATCGTAACATTTATCTCCAAACAACATCAGTTTCTCTTAAAGTCTCGTATTGAAAAGTAATTAACCTAATCACATATCCTCCATGATAGGTTAATAAATTTCCCTAGATAACCCAAAATCAACTTACTCTTAATTCATAAAATCATCTTACTAAAAAGAATCAGCCAAACTTACCAGGGATTTCACGTAGTCTAGTGGTAGGCGATAAATACCAGTTGCACTTTGGTTGTGGGTTTGATTCCCACAGCTTTGTCCGACGCGAGGGGTTGTCACACGGTCTACGTGTTGTCATTTTTCCAAAACTACATAATTCTTAAAACATTCACCAAAACGAGATAAAATCTTCAAAAATGATCATAACATATTTTAACCTCAAGTTTATCTCATGCCTTTCATTTTCCATCATATCATAGAGTAACCCATAATTACCTAAAAAGTAAGGATCACATAAACCCTAATGGTTACCTTTATAAATATTACCTGAACTTCCACATCGATTGGTCATCTCGTACATGATGCATTACAGAACATAGCAAGGTTCAAGTGGATGATCATGACTCCTTGATAGTTGTTTTAGAAAAACCATGAGTTTCCTCATTGAATACCCCATTTCATCTAGTCTCTTAATCAGAGAACCACCACAGTTTCCTTTAAACCTATTGTCACTTTGGTGCCTGCTAGATCCATCCATCCACTAAAAATAGAAATGTCAGTGTGATTATATCAACAAAACCATCATGTACTAATGAGTAAGATAACCACTAAGATATACTTACTGATTCACTTTATCTAAAACTAGGACTCTTTCTGAAATCCAAACCATTATGGTAATGTCACTTATGCTTGGAGGATACCCTAACCTCTAAAGTTATCTAAACCGACCTCTGATACCAACTATAAGTCCCCGGCCTTAAAACCTTACCTAATCTTGAGTTATTACAAGATTACACATTGAGGATCTTTTCAGGTTTAGAGTTTTAGAGAATTAGATCATAAAACTTGCATTACATTCCACATTTAAACAAAGTGGTTACATAAAAGATAGTATTTATTTTTCCCATCAACGGAAACATATTTAAAATAAAACATGGATTCATTCTTGACACTTCCTTGATACTATCATCATATCATGTACCCTTCCCTTGACCTATGAAAAACATTTCAAAAACGTGGGATGAGCATAAAAAGCTCAGTAAGGGATATAAAAATATGGAAAGGAAACATGAGTACATGTATACATAATAATGAAATCATACTTTACCCATAAAACATAAGCACTTTAACATACCTCATAAAATCATGAATAAATCATAGAAATCATAAGACATAAAGGTAACATGAGGCATTCATAACATTCTTACGTAGGGAGTAACCCTCTTGCTTACGTTTGGAATACCCATCACAGTATATTCCCTAAATATCTTCAGAGAAACCTTATTGTTTCACTCCTTCGCGTTACCCAATGCATTGGAGAGCTATATCGGGCTCACCCGCCCTTAGTTTATCATGGAACCACCCGTCTTCATAACAATGCCCAAGAACCATAACATAATCGTATCACATAAAACATGCATAAAGGAAACATAACATTTCCACCATTCAATCACAAGATATCAATACAACACATTGATATAAAAAAATTATGAAAACCATTTTCAATACCAAAATAAATGAAATGTAAAACATGGTATTAAATTTTCTTTTAAAAATAAGGTATGACTTGTAGAGGAAGCCGAAACTCAAATAATGGTCACGGCGGCGGAGAAGTCGTTGTCGCCGCATACGTATGACAAAAACATTCCCTTTTGTTGTTTAGTAAACGCTTCGTATAAAAAATATTCCTTTTGAATAAATGTAAAAGTCAAAGGGGTTTATACACCATATAAAAGAAGGTTGTGTATAAAACAAAATATGCCTCAATGAAAGGAGATTGAGACAAAGTCCCATACAAAGACTGTATCCTTGGATTAAGGATAAATCAATTACATAATTATGTGTGAAAAATTAATACACGAAATATAAGTGGATATTAAGTGTAAAAAAATCAGAGGTTATTCACACATATTCATAGAACGATATATTCAAGGAGTACAAGTTTATCCCAAAGAATCAAATTTTGGATAAGAAGTTCCCTTGCAAAACTTTGAAAGCCTAACGGCGTCAGTACAAAATTCAGAAAATGAGCTGATGAGAGATAAAAAGGGTATCTCATCACATGGACATAGAATTTAAATCAATAAGGATATAGAAGAACATATCCCAACATAATAGTATGTGAATTAAAAGACATAACAAAAGAAGTCTTTTAAAAAGAGGAGGGTGAAAGGTTCCCTTACCGACATGGGTATCTTTCAAGACATGCACCCCATGAAAGAAGGACAATAAAACATTGATGTAAATAATCATAAATGAAATTATATTACACAATGAGTAAAATAATGGGTATTACATACACCACTCAAAGGAAATTGTGGCAATTGTAGCATAAATCTCACGGGAATAAAAGTGAGATGAAAAATCCCTTACAAAACTCGGCAACCTAACAGCGCCACTTAAAACATACAAAAATGGATCGATGAGATCAAATAGGGTCTCTCATCATATTAACATAATGTTTACAGAAAGAATAATATAAAATAACATCCCCCATCATAACAAATAGGAGCTTAAAATAAGTGACATAATGGAGAGTACTTAAAAAGAAAGAGAGAGGTTAGATCTCTTACGAAAATTCGGCAGCCTAACGACGCCACTCAAAACATCCAAAATGGATTGATGAGAGAGAATAAGGTCTCTCATCATATGAACATAAAAATTACAGTAGTAGTAATATAAAAAAACATCCCGATCACAAGAAATATGAGCTTAAAAGGAATGACATAAAATAGTGTACTTAAAAAGAAAGAGAGGAGTAGGATCCCTTACCTCAAGTCCAACTTGTCTTGTTCGTTTCTTTATATTCCTGAATAATAAACTTTGGTCAATTTATAATTTCTTAAGGACCTCATATAGATATTATTATTCAGTTCACATCACATATTTTCATGTTATAATAATTGGTTAATAATATGAGTTCATATCAGACGTTTTTGTCGATGTTTGGTACATGAGTCAAAAATTGAACTTGTTGGAAAATAATTTTCCATGTAGTTATAGGTACATCATATCCAGAATCGTATTTATGTTTTAAATATCATATATATCCAGTATATATTCATTTTATACTATTCCATAGCATTTGGAGATAAAAATTAAAAGCACCGTTCATGGAGACGGTAGGCCGTACGTACGCATGAACGCTACTTTCATTTTTTGTCATATTAATGGAATTAAAACAAAATGAGATATATATATATATATATGTTATAATTCCAGAATGATATTAATAATTTAGATGTAATATATTAAATATATATCCATTATATATATTTACTTATAATAGTACATAACATTTTGAGATAAGAAATGAAATGTCCCGTTCATGGAGACGGTAAGCCATACGTACGCATGAAGGCTACTTCTATTTCTATTTCAGATTTAATGGAATTAAAACATAATGATACATAATAGTATTTTAATTCCAGTATGGTATCATATATAATATCATTAATTATATCCTTTATACGTACCACATATGGTATTAACTAATCAAATCACTTTGAGGGGGTGGTAGTCCGCACTTCCTTAAATGAAGATATCGCGTTTACCAATAATGGAAACCATAAAGGTATTCCATAAATGAAAAATAAAGAATCTTAAGTAAAAAATAAACATATTATATATCATATATAAATATAGTGTCATATTAATGGCCACCTTTGAAGGTGTTAGAGGAATGTTGAACAATCATCATTTCGTGAGGCAGAAATTCGCCATCCACAGAAACAGTATGTTCTTTAACCATTAGATGTAGGTGTGTGTAAGTGTAGCTCAAATACTTCTTATAAAAACATACTAGTATATTTAAGATACTGTATTTGTTACAAAATAAATGAATAAAATGAGTTTAGGAGGTTTAAGAAGCAAAATAAAACAAAAGGACCCAAGTGAAGGCATTACCTTAAAATCGGGTAACTCCCTTTGGTTTGAGCTCAAAGGATTCCTTGGGAAGACTTCTGCCCAAAGTGAGGCTTGAAGGAGTTAGAGAGTTATGTGGAGAGACAAAATGGGTAGGGTTTGGCCAAGCCAATTTCTTTGGAAGTGTGGGTAAGGAGGTAGATGTGGGGGCCTTCTATAAGAGGAGAGGAGGGGCACTCTTGGAATGTAAAGAAATGTTACTTTATTTTAGAATGAGTTTCGGATTTTTATGGTCCCACATTGATGTGTTTCGAGGATAAGGTGATAAGGGTTCGAAATACACCCATCCAATAGGTTTTGGACATGTGTAGGTCTTATATTTTACATTATCTTTCCATTTTATTTAAATCGTTAAATAATGAGGTCATCGTTGCATCATCATGATGTCATAAATAATTTAATTAATTTAATGTCTAAAAATTACAAAAAAACTACTATGATGTAGGAAATAGTTTTAGCTTTCCAATTAATATTTATAGTCAAAAATATGACTTGTATAACCCCATGTAAAAATTGTTTTAGTAAAACATCCCATGTTTGTGTCATTTTTACTTTAACATTAAATAAAAAGGTATTTATGTCATTTTCCAACCAAAGTGGCTCCATGGGGTACCCAAGTTGACCCATGGATTGTATTGGTCGGACATGACACATGAAATTAGGGTTTAACATGTGTCTAGGTCATTTTATTTTATTAAAACATTATTCTTACCTTAAACTACACTAATTACCTCTAATCGCGATTAAAAACTTAATAAGTTACTATTCACCAAAAAATTATTCTAATCCCATTGAACCAAATTTTACTTCTTAATGACAACCATGTATGTCGGATTTTTTAAATTCAAAACACAAAGATGGAAAATTTTCATTTAAACGGAAAAATCAGTTTTTATATGAACCACTTAGTGGTTTCACTATTTATCAAAAATTGAAGTTTTTCAGAAAATTACCAAAAATTCACCCTAAGATATATTTGATATTCCGAATTCAAAAATGATGTCTATTTTACAAAATTAAAAACATATAAGTTGCATTAATTAATTTAATAATTAATTCCCGCTATCAAAACAAATAGCGTCTTTTTATGAAACAAAATGTATCAAAAGATTGACACTAGTTTAAGTACGATTTCAAAGTGGAATTAATTCCAATGAACACTATTGGATTAAATGGTAAAAATATATTCTAATTTCACTTTAAAACCAATTCAAAAGATAATATAATCATATAAATAAATTATATTAAAAATTGGGTTTGAATTAAAATACAACATTTTCACTATTCATTAAAAATTGAACTTTTTTGGAAAAATACCAAAAAATTACACAAAGTAAATTTTTATGTCCCGATTCTAAAGAAGAATTTTATTTTGTCAAATATAACACATAAAATTGTCAAAAAGTGTATTTAGAAGAGGTTCTCCATCAAAAGGCGGTCAATCAACCTTTTAAAGAATATTGGAATGTTTACGCTTAAAATTGGATTCATTCGCATTTTTAATCCTATAACATTTATTGTAAAGAGTAAAAATATTTGAAAAACATATATAATCATTTTTTAGTTAGTTGTGTTCATTCCCGCCATTACAACGGCTAGACATTAACTACCATTTAAAATAATATTATTTTATTATTAGAGTGCAACATAAGATTCCCAAAAAACCCATTGTTGCGTATTGGGTACGCCATCATGCATAGCGTCCCCTTTAAAGTAATATTAATATTTTATTCACAAATATGGATAAATATGAAAATGTCGTATTCTTTATTTACCTGGGGTGTTACACCAAGTGGATTCCCATAACATATACTTGTTCCTTTTCTTTAGGCTGATAAATAAATATGACCAAGAAAGGTCATTTTTCATGTGATCATATAGAATATAGGCCCTTTTGTGGGTGTGGAATGAGATAAATCCCCCAAAACTCCACAAGGGTTAGGATATCACATGAACAAGTAGGGGTCTTGTGACCACATGACGTTGAGGTAGTCATATACTCCAAAGTGGGTGAAAAACATGGATTTCCTTACTAAAGGCATGTTTCCCAGGGCCATAAGTCTGGGTTTCATGGACAAGGGTTTAAGGATAGGGTTGTAATATAGATTCACATGAATGTATCCTGTCCAAGGGTTCATGACCAAGCCTCATGGATAATGGTTCATGCATAGGGTTACAAGCCTTTCTATATGAATAGTTAGTCGCAGGGTAGTGGTCATGGATCATGCACACATAACCAAGACTACATGAGCATGGCCATATCAGGACACTAAATGACCTAGTGTTCACATGAATTATTCCCACATGAAGAGGCTATAGGTCTAAGGGAACTTGACTAGGATTCATAGACAATTTTTCATAATTAGATGAGTCACATGATAGGGTTTCACAATCAAGAGCACATGGAGGCATCATGTAATCAAGGGTTCACATGATTGAGAGAGACTTCATGATTAGTATATTATTGAATTTGTTTGATCTTATAACATGCATAGGGGGCATGAATTATGGTTCATGAATATGGGTTCATGATCCAGGCTTCACAAACGAGGTTACTTAAGGTAATCACATGAGGCCACTTCTCATGAAACACTGTGAATGGAATCTTTACAAGAGTATGCTATAAAGAGGGTAGGATTCATGGTTTCATCATGTGATTGGGGATACATGGAAAAATTACTACAATAAAATGACATGGTCCATATGAGTGTTTCATGTAATGTCCAAAGATTCATGTGATCACTTAAAAGATAAGGGATCATGGGAAGTAGTCTCAGACAATACCTAAATAACTTCAATGAAAGAATCTACATCTATCTTTTTCATATAATTCTCCCCTCCATTTTTTCCACTCTCTACCATTATACGTTTAATCAATCTCTCTTTACATTATTTCTAATTTTCCTTTTCTCTCTTATCATTACTCTCTTCTTGTTTTTTTAAGAAGAGGGAATGGGTTTATATAGGAAAACGCACCTGAGATCGCCATCACATAAAAGAGTGAATAAGAAAAATTTATATTCTTGAGGTAGTGGGGAGATAAAGAATAATTTATGCCATTACATATTGGTTTATTGATCAAATTATTGAGTTTCATGTCTTAGGATCATTGTGTAACCATAATAAAATCATGCTATCACATATCACCCCCATTTTAGAACACTTTATCCTAGAGCATCACATTTTCAACAATGAGTTAACAGAAGTTTTCCATTGACTGCATTTACACACCCATCACATTATTGAGGAGATACATGTAATAACAAGTGACCATGAATATCCTCTATCATATAAAGCCTGAACAAAGTCTTTCACATAATGAATTTGGAGTATTATGATTGTTGAATTAAATAAATCTATTAAAAACTCATTAGGAGGTTGAAGAATATGCAATTATGAGTAGGAATATCAAAATAGATAGACCAAATGGAACATGTTATATGTAAAAAAATTAAATTTAAGAGAAATACCATAAATAGAATCCATTCTTCATCAAAGAGAAAAGTGACTAATCTATTATTAATTGGAAAATATTCCACCTCTACCACTTAGTTGTGAGTATATAGGTCCACTCTAGGATTCCATATTCATTTCACTATGATGAAACCTCATCCACACTACCAATCCATGGCCTTAATCTTCTCTCTCTATGAATGTGCATGTGCATGCACACATCTCTGCTGGTATATCTTGTTAGACATACTGGCTCCTTGGCGTGTTTGAGGAAACACTCATATGTTGGGTCAAGATTTCGGGATGAATATCCATTTATAGACCATTTTTAATAAAAAATATATAATCTTAGAAAATATTATAAGAAATTATGTGAAATTAAATCTTCTAATAAAACTGAAGACTTACTCTTGATGTTTTAACTTCCATACCTCCTCAAATATTTTAAAAGTCCTCCATGAAAAAATAAATTTTTATTTTTGTGCGATTCATCAAAATTCTTCCATAAGAATCTTAAAGTCCTTTATGCAATACATTATTTTTTTATGGAATTCAAAACTTCTTGAAATTTCCATAGAAAATTTTGTGGAATAGAAATATGTGTTCCAACCAAATCCCACCCCTCTTTGAACTATACTCATTTGAAATGAAATGAATTAAATTCCAAGGTAAAAGTAGTTCACTTTAATATATACAAGGATATTTGATGTAATTTTTCATATAACCCCATGAGAGGACTCACCAAGAGAAGTCTCTTGACTCAAGGCTTTTGGGTATCACTAAGAGAGGAATCTCAACCCAAGGTGTTTGGGTTGCTAAGATGGATGCTGTTTTCATGGGAAAAATATCTTTATTCGGTAAATTTATAAACTATAGGAAATTAAAGGGATAAGGATGGAAATAAATTTGTTTCTAGATCTAAGATAGGTGATTTGGACATTTCCATGTATCCTAAGGAATGTGAATCAATCCATGCATTGTTCTCATATTAGAAAACCGATTTAGAACAAGATAATACATAAGGATATATAATTTTCAACATAGGTTCATGGAAAAAGTACTATATGATGAAATATCCTTTGTATATTTAGATCATGTGTCATATAGAGGATGTTAGCACTTTATTATTGAATCATGTTTAAGGAACTGTGTTTCAGTGGGGATATTGCAAGGATCTAGATCTCATGCCCAAATTTTAGGCCATACAAGGTAGGCTACTCTAATAATATTAATCTAATATAAGATAGACCATTCTTATGATGTTATGAGAGGACTAAGAACCCTCAAACTAGTCTTAGGGAATATAAATTTGCTATATTTTTTTATAAGGTTAGTGGAACTTGTGACCAAAAATCTATTTTTATAGGGATAGATTATGGTCCATACAAGATTTTTAACTTTTATTTTTACCATATATTTTTCTTAGTATATTGAGGGAATATTTTTTTAGTAATGTACTCAACTTTTAATCAGTAATCCCTTTATGGGTTTTCTGCCTTGACATGTTTTATGCATCATCTATTTTTTCTTAAGAGATACTCAATGTTTTACAAAATATCCTTGAAGATTAAATCATAGTGGAAAGATACTTGAATCATTCACTGGGTTAACTTTGTGGGTTTTCAACCTAGATAGTGTTATGTCTCTTTCATTTACCATTATTAAGGTATTTTGAGTTATTCCAATGAGTTAATGTTTATGGTCAAACAACTTTTAAACAAAAATGAAAACGTTTAAGGTTTCATAGCTTCAAACTTATGTTTCTATATTTTAAAGTCATATAGATTGGATAAAATGTTGTTGTAGTTTAATGTTATATAACTTCGGTATTCTATTAAGAGAAAAATGGCACATCTTAGAGAAAGGGAATCATATCACAAAGAGACTGAATTCAGGTAATTATATAGTCATGATGAGGAAACCCATGAACCACTCTGGGGTGATGAGTTCTACTGTAATGTTATCAGGTCTCATAGTGATCAATAGACCTTTTCACAAGGGAAACATTCCTCTGGTTGATGGGTCATGGGACCTTATGTAGGAGCCAATATGGTATTACTTTAATAGTTAATTATAGGTGTCCATTGAATCTAAAAACACTACTTACTAAGGTTTATAGAAGATTTTATTGTGGGATTTAGATGCTCAAGATATAAAGATGGTCATATAGAATAATTATTTAGGAATGGTTTTGGAACACTATTACCTTGATTTAAGGATTAGTATTCAAGAATGGTTCTAGATCCAGATATCCTTGCTTCAAGAATGGGTATAGTATATGGTGATGTAAAGGGTGTCAAATACACTTGAATAGTTGGATTATGGGATTGTGTAAATCATACCCAAGGATTTTGAACTGAGGATGGTGAGATAGGGAAAACATGTCGTGGATCATCACAAATCACTTTGAGGTGAAAATATTCTCTATAGTGTTTTCCTACCTCATAGGGATCAGAGGAACTTTTCATAATGAAAATAATCCTCTAGTTGACTGGTAAAGGGACCTTATATAAATCAAACTCATGCATAGTCAAGAAGAGGGGTCCCTGTTCACTTCTAAGGGATGTGGATGATTTAAAGAGGTCCAAATACCTAATCAATGAAGAATGGTATGGATAAAGAGCTATCCAAATAGGGTTCTGGCACCTTAAAAGTCATGTCACCATGTACTAAACATCTTATTAAGGAATATGGAGGTGGAAAATTATCTATATAACATTTTCCAAGACCATAAGGATCAAGTGAACATGAATTAGTTTTTCTAGGTTCATGGGGTAGATCCTATGATCTATATTCCTATTTTATTTATGATCTATCTTGTGAGTAATCTCTTGAAGAGTAAATATTAGCACGCAGTGGCTTGATTTTTTTTTATAATTCCTTTTTTTGTGTTTTCATCTTGGAATTTTATATGTCTCTATCACTAGTAGATTGAGGTCTTTTTATTTTAACCTTCCAAGGATAAAGTTTTTAAGGTCATACAACTTTGACCAAAGTGTACAAAGTTTAAGATCATGATGAGAAGACTAAGGAGAAGGGAAACATGTAATGAAACAACATAATTTTGATTCCAAATTTTAATAATACTCCAACACCCTTTTAAATTAGAGATAGAGATCTTGTTAATCATGTCTCAAGTTTCTCGAATCATGAGTAATGGTATGGGAAAAAAATGAAAGGGATGGAAAAAAATAATTATGTGGAGACATATTCTATTTTCATGTTTTCAGGGATCATAAGGATTTGATGATCATTTCATAAGTCAAATATTCTTTTGGTTGACATCTCATGGGACCTTATAAAGATCCACCTCATGCATAGTCAAGCTATGGGGTCCCTTCCAATGGACATGGAAGGTTTGTGGAAACTTGTGAAACTCAAGACATGGAGTATGATTTATGGATAGGGATGTTGAAAAAATATGTTGGATGTATTCTAAACCTCAGTTTACCATGGTTATACTATTATGGTTCTTTGATAAAGAGTGATGATGGATGATGGTTTGTGTGTTCTAACATCATGAAATAAAAATGTGATTATTGTGTTATTTAATTTCATGAAACAAGGAATCACATTTTCTATAGTTTAGGGTCATACAATGATGAAATTATTCTATGTACTATAAAATCATACATCTAGGATGACATTCATACATTTAAACTTTTTATGACTTGGATGTCGTGAACCAATGTGAAAATTAAGAAAATAATCTTTAGATACACCTTTCATTGTTTTGAGGTATTTTAATGTGGGGCTCATATTCATTTTTGATTAATATTATTGGTATATAACCATATACCGAGGGCTCCTATTTAGAAATAACTTATACATAAGTAAATAAGATCTATAGAACTATACCATTCAAGATCATTTTAAGGTCCTCCAAGGAAGAATATCTTCCTTCTATCTTTAGTTATGATTCTCCATAATACACTAAATGGGGTGATCGACCAAAATCTAAAATCTAACATGAGTCATGATTGATGTTAGAAAAAAGTGGTGGTTGAAGAATAACTCATAGTGCGCTAGCTAGGGGAATATGAAAAAGGGGGATGAGAAATATAGGGGTAATATTACCATAGAATGCGTCTTCCAATGAGAGTATCCATACTAAGGACCCTTGTGAAGATCTAGATCATATGAACAAGGAGTATCTTTTCCAATTTATGATTTCTCATAGATATGGTTTATGAATGAGGTAAAAAAAACTATTCATAGTTATGAGAATAGATAAGGATCATCGTAAATGACGCGTGATTGGATCAAACACCAATATGAGTTGAGGTATTTATGATTTATGTGGATAAATCCTTTTTGTTTTCACTATGCATCCTATAAGGTCATGAATCAAGCCAAAAAAATATTTTTCAAATGAAATACTCTATATAGATATGGATTGTATGTATACATGGGAGAATTATTTTAGACATCATGACTAGGCCCAAGAAAGAAGGAATGAGCATCACTATTTATCTTATAAATATAGGAATCAAGCCACACATATTTGTTACATAGATACATATCTTGATCAAATTTATATATATAGAGAGGGATATGTTTATTATTTAATACACAATATTTGGAAGGATTCCTTGTCATAGATTTGATTCATGTGAATGGAAAGAAAATTAAATTCTACTTTAGATTAGTACCTTAGGGGAGTGAAGTATCATAATTTAGAATCAAACTCTAAGGTTGGTGGGGAATTTTATTGAATATATGTGGCTGGGTTAAAGATAAGGGATCCAAGAGTCACTATATTTCTTATACTATCAGGAATAAATCCACACACATTTCTTAGGTCCCCTAAACAGTTCTAACTCATATGTAGGGGAAATAAAAAAGGGGGTTCACCTTAGAATATGGCCATTCAATAAATTTTTGGAGGAAAACACATCAAGGTGAAAGAAGGAGTCATCATACAGTATATTTCTGATGATGTTACATATAGCTGAAAGAATAATGTTGTCCCTCAACAAATCTAAATCATATAATGGGAAGAAAAATGGGTAATATTACTTAAATGTTTATAGGTGGGCCCATGATGGAAAAATATTATCATCACTACACATCCTATATGGGAAAGAATAAAGAAAAATATAGTTCTTAGAGAGAATGTAACCTACATAGATCTGACTTATATATATAGAAAAGAGGGATTTTTTTCACAAAATATAAGTTAACCACTATCTTCTAGGGTCTAAGTATCTGTATTTTACAATGGAAAAGAGATATTGTATTGGGAGGGACATTTAATTATGGTTTAATATTCAAAATTTGGTAGAAAAACAAGGTTGGATACTATTGATCTAGAGAAAGAACCTAATAGGGTTATGATAGTGATAAAGCTATGGTTGGGCCCATGAAAAAATACATAAGAATTTCTATGCATCCAGAAAGGTTAGGAATCAACAAGGAATAATTTTTGAATAAAAAATATTCATGAAAGTCCCATACATAAATCTATCTATTGTGAAAGTGTGTGGGGGACTTCATTTTCTTTACATTATGGATGGGTCTAGGATAGAGGATTTGGGTGTCACTGCATATCCTATGTTGGACATTAATCAAGACACATATATTTCTTTGAATGAAAGTTCCCCGCACAGATCAGGCTCTTATGTTGGGACATGGTATTTTTATCACATTGTGGTTGGGCATAAGATGTAAGATTTTGGAATCCCTTTCTATCCTTTATAGATAGGAATCAATCCACACACATTTCTTTAAAATAATGTTTCCACATATAGATCAGGTTCTTGTGTAGGGAGAAGGAATTTTTATCACATTATGACTAGACCTAGGATGTCTGATCTAGGCATCATTATGTATCATTTATAGATAGGAATCAATCCACATATAGTTATTGAAAATAATGTTCCCTATATATATAATGATATTGTACATGGATAAGGAATTTTTATCACATAGTGGCTGGAAACATGATATGAAATCTAAGAATAACTACATATACTATATAGAAAATAATTACAACACATGTAGTTATTGAAAAGAAAAGGGGACCCCTACACAGATCATGATTATATATAGGGGAAGAAAAAAGGGGAATTTTTATTTTAGACATTAGGGCTAGGACCTATATCATGGGATATGAGCATCAATATGTATCCGGTGTTTTAGGAATCAATCTACATGATGTTCTTGGAAGAAAGTTACCCTATATTTATTTTAATCTTATATAGGGGAAGGAGAATTTATCAAGACAATATGTCCATAAATGAGAGGACATGTGTCAAAATATCCTGAAAATATCCATATCATACACAAGACGAGGTCATGTTTATACATTGATTATGAGAAGGGTTTTGGGTATATGGTAGAGTACCTGGGCATCGATACATATTCTGTAGAGCTAATATCAAGCCTTCATATAGTTCTTTTGAATGTTGTTTCCTTACTCAAATATTACTCATATGCGAGGAATATGGGTGTTAGTGTTCTAAGTCATAGGTCAACCATGTGCTGATGAATTCTACATAAATCAAACTCCCATGTAGGTTAGGAAGAGGACATAAAGAGTGGTTCACTCAGAGTAGTTTAAAGTCATTCCAGGTGGACTTCCACTTCATAGTTTAGGTCATGTAGGGAGGATGGTGATCATACAATTTTACATCATTCAATTAGTATATTGATGCTATATATTTTTGAATATTTCCACCAAGACTTATGATTGGTTTCACATGGGTCTAATTCATATGTGAAATATATGAACCATGTTTATATTTTGAGTAATGAAAATAAACAACCTAATTGTGGGAAGGGCCAAACACCAAGTCAAGGTGGGAGAATTTAAAAATATTTGTTTGAAAAGAGGTAAACTTATAATATATTATTTTTAAGGATTGTGGTTGGGTCTAGAGTAGATGATCAAGATACCCTTATATATCCAAAAATAATGAGAATCAATCCACACATAGTTATTTGAAATAAAATTCATTTTACTAGATTTGTATCACACACGGAGAGAGGGAATTCCTCAGTTTTGGTCCATATAGGAAAACCCCCTCAAAACCTTATAAGTATTTGTTATATGGATGAAGGATACTATAAAATTTAACATCATATGAAAAGGTCTTACTAAAATGGTTTGGTACCAAAGAAACTTGAGGACGGTTCTAGGATAGGTGATCTTATACGTCACTACATATCTTGATTGTTAGGAATCTATACATACGTAGTTCTTAAAATGATTTACTCTCTATATTGATTGGGTTCAAATATAAGGGGTTTTATTAAATAATTAAAGGTGTGACTAGGATTAGTATTGGGATGCATGCTTCAATACATATCCCATAAATATGGGAGTCAATCCATACTTAGTTTTTATATAGATCTCACGTGTAGACCTAGCTCATATGTAGGGAGAATGCATTTTAGTATTTTCTTAGGTGAACTTTGACATTATATTCAGCTGAGGGTCCCTTATCACGATTGATATCATATATAGGGGATGGTGATGTAAATATTATATTCTAATATGGTGATGAAGCATTTAACCCTATCACATATTTATGGATAGGGGGAATATTCCCTATATACTTACATGGATCTAGCCCTCATGTAGGTAATGGATCTCACATGATGGAAAACTCTATGTAGTATCATGTCTTGAAGGATGGTCAAAATATTGTTAAATTTATCTTCATGTGATAAGGAATGTTGAAATATGATATTTATGGTTATAAATATTTGAATGAGTGGGATTTCTGAGAGGAATGACCAACTCAAGGCATTTTGGTCTTCATGGGGAATGCATACCCCAAACGTTAAAGGGTATAAGAATAAAATGTTATAATCTTTCTTTGAAAATGGGTATGATGCATAAATGTGTAACATAAATGGTATTAAAATAATATTTAATAGTTAGGTTATGGGACATTTGAATCAAATCCAATGAATATTTGAGTCAATGGGAAGTGGAGACTGGCGAGTTTCGGTCAACCATTAGTAATGGCATAAACTAGTATCACACATAGTTAGTAAAATAAATCATGGGTTTAATGGTTACCTTTACCCTAGGAATAAAATATCCCTATGTAATAAGCTATGAAGAAATTATAATATTAATTAATAAATCCTACCAGGGCCTGTTCAGATCAGTCAGTCCCAATTACCATTATACTATAGGGATAACCAGGAGGAACGATTCAAGGTTACGGGGTTCCAAGAGAAGTGAACCGACTTAAGGAATTTTTGGAAATTGACTTAGATATTTAAGGCACGATGTTTTCTTAAGGAGAAAATAATATTCAATAAGGGTTTGATCACTATAAAGGTTACTCCAATGCATATTAAACACATTTTCAGGGAAAAGGGACAAATTGAAATTATTTATTACACAATTATCATAAGGGATAATATTCTCAATGTGAAGGTCTCATGTCCTAAAAGTTAATGTCATGTAATAAGGAATAAGTTCTATGTATTTGAATAAAATGAATCTCATTATCACTAGTCAAAGTGACTCATCATTTCCTCTAATCTCACATGATCTATTCTCGTCATGAGAAACAACAAATAACTATGAAAATCTATTTATCTATACAGGAGTTCATAATAGGGAACATGTGTGAGAATTTACATTTTAATACGAGTGTTAATCCCTACAAGGATTTGAATCTAATGGATTTACATGGTTAAAAGTGATGAAAATTCCTGGTTGGGCCTGAATTAGAAGATCTAGTCATCACATAATATTCTAGGACATGGGAATCAATCCACATGTAGTTATTATATATGATCTTTATGAATATCTGAAAATCACATATGGATAAATAAATTTCATTCTCTACACTGATCTAGATCATTTATTATAGAAACCTAGTATTTTCATACCTATATATTACATCTTGTAAGATGAATATTTACTACATTACACAATCACATGCTTGAGGATCATAAATGTATTGTACATTTGAAGACTTGGAAATAGAAACAATTAGTTCATAATATTTCTACATCATATCTCACTTAGTTCCTCATAACTATAACTCTTCTTAGCCATACCACACATAATACCCATAATCATAATATGGGAAATTAAACATAATAAAGGGTGATATTAGATGCTCACTAAGGGTAAACAAGGGAAATATGAAAACATAACACGAGAATAATGGTATGTGAACCATACCCTGCACATAAAAGATCAAAATCTATATTCATGGCATAAATAATGGAATTTTATAATCCATTAATCATATGGAAATAAAATTATATGATTCATGAGAGTATAAGATAGACATACAACAAGGAATTGTGGAATATAGATAAACCTAAAAAATTAATTCCATAATAGTAAATTATTATTGAAAAGTATATCACAATGTAAAGGTTTCACTCCCCAAACTATCATAGTAGTCAAGGCTCTCTCCCAAGAAAATAATAATGGAAAAATTCTCCTACTGAACATGGTTCACTCCCCATTCCAATCCTGTTTATCTCATGATATTTTAGTCTTTACCAAATGAATTAGAGGGAGATATAAGTCCCACATCTAACATAATTAAAAGCATACATATGTGTTCCAAAAGATCACAACTCATTAAACATATAAAAATCCATGAAAAAATGGGTTTCATAAACATTTAATTATAATATAAAATATGGAAAATAAGTAGGTTTCATAATCATTTAATCATTTCATCAAAAAATAACCCATGGGAAAAGTAGTGGGTTTCATAATCATTTTATAAAGGTATAACCCATGGAAGTGAAAATGGTTCCATAAAAATATTTTCATAATAAACATAAACCATAATGATGAAGAATAAGAATAGTATCCTTAGACCATATACCCAATAAAGATCAATTAACATAAAATGATGTCATCATAGATGAAATATGATTCTAAAAGATCTCATGGACCATTTCTTGAGGGAAATAAAATTTATTAAAAATCATAAAATATTATGGAAATACATTTCTTTGAAAATATAATTATAAAATTATAATGTAATATTTAAAACATTGTATGGTCATGATGGTGGTAAATTCCATACATGGCGTAAACATTAAAACAATATTTCGTTTCACAATTTCAGTAAAATCCAAATTTTCCATTTTTGGAAAGACACAAATATTCCTTTTAAAACATTTTTAAAATTTTAAAAAAGGGAAAAATGAATATAAAAAATCCTATAAGATAATTAAAACATTTTTTAAAATAATTTTTTCAATGCATGGACATGGAAGAGAAAGAGCCTTCACTCGAAGAGAGAAATAAAGATGGTTTTATTTAAAACCATTATTTCTAAATATTGAGGTTATAAAAAGATAAAAATGAAGGGAAAACATGTATTCATAAAAAATAACCATAGGATAAGAAAATTCAGGACAATATTGAGATATGGATTATAATATTTCATCATCAGAATAATAACCATAAACAATCCTGATAAATAATAAGATTGTATCATAAAAGAACTTACAACATTGGTAAACTAAATCATAATTTCCATGAATGAATAAAATTAATTTAAATGTAAAATATAATGATAATAAATAAATTCATGATATTACATGTCAAATGGGGTTTATATACACCTCATAAAAGAAGATAGGTGCATAATATTACATATATATTAAAGAAGACAAATTGAGACAAGAATCCTATACCACTTTAGTAACATTAGAACCATAGACGTCATTAAATAGATATTATTAAATTGATATGTAAATCATAAAAATCATCAGGATAAAAATCATAAAATAAATACATGGAAATTATATACACCACATAAAATAAATAGGTGGTGAATATAGAATGTGTCTTACAAAATTAAAACGTGAGACATGAATCCCTTACCGCTTTGGTTATCTCTTGATTCATAGGCCCCAATAAATAATAACATCAAATTAAAATTTAAATATAATGAAATTAATTAGATTCATGAAATAACATTTCAAAATGTCAGTATATACACCACACAAAATTAACAAATGGTGAATATGGAATAAGTCTCCTAAAAATGAAAAGAGAGACTAGAAATCCCTTACTTTAAGTCTCAAATTCATTCATACACATTAAAAACTAATTTATAATAAATATTAGTTTATTATAAATTTATTAAAAAAATTACATATATCAAATCATTTATCATTTTCTTATGACATTTTATTCTTTTTTTATTAACAATTCTACTTTAAAATTATGTTTAAGGAAATAATTGCTTTATTTTTCATGTATGTTTGATTTTTTATTCTCATTACTATTAATTTTATCATGGTAAAATAATCATCAAATTTATTACCATGATATAAATATGATATATATTCATTATATATTTATTTATATTAATCCATAAAAAATTAGAGATAGAAAATGAAATATACCATTCTTTGAGGCGGTAGGCCATACATATGCAAGAACATTGTTTCCATTTTCTTGATAGATAAAATAAAATAAAGGTAAATAATATATTAATTTTAAATAATAATTTTTATTTCATATTTATCACACATATTCCTTAAATTTACTCTTGTTACATTACCTAAAATGAAATAGTTAAAAATTAATCACATCACTTCGTGAGGTGGTATTCTGCCGTAGAAACGAACTACATTATCATATCCTCAATTAAATGGAAAGTCAGAAGTTATATGTTATATAATAATTATATAAGTATAATTACGTTACAAATAAAATATATATTCATTTAATATATCTTTATAACTATCATAGTAAAATTAAAATGATAAGAGAAGATCACATCGGTCTGTAAGGTGGTAGTCTTCCGTACACATGAGCGACATTATTGTTTTCCAACGAGTTGGGATTTAAGAATAAATATGAGGTATTATAAGTAAATAAGTATAATTATATCATAAATATATAATATAAACATTAAATATTTCATTATATCCATCCATGAGAGGTGGATATGGAAAAATAATAATATCGGTTCGCGAGGCAATAGTTCATCGTACACATGAATGATGATTTTGTATCCCATTTGATAGAAGAGAATATGGATTTAGGTTATGAAATTAATATAATAACATATATTTATATGTTACATAAAATTTTTATTATATCATAATAGTTTAATAAGGATTTAAGATTTTATAATAAGTAAAATAGAAATTCATAGTTAAAAACATGACCTATTATTCCGAAAACATCTTTAGGTTTAACCTAATTCCTTCCTAGATTTGATTTATGATCTAGAAAAGGATTATATGATGTGGAAATGGAATTAATGAAGGTATTATTTTAGGTATTATCTAAAACAAAAGGTTTTGTAAGGGTAAATTTGATAGGTGAGGGGTGGCCATTTATAAGGGAGGTGAGTGAAACACTTGTAATTTTTGAAAAGAAAAAGGTGTAGTCATGTTTTTTTTCATATTACATGGATCCAAAATTGGAAGACTTATAGGTTATAAGGTCAACATATTTCTATAAAATTGGGTTTTTAAAATTTTCTTGTTCATTTCACACCTTATTCTTTAGTTTAACCCACAATAAACTCATTTTAACCTTAACCACGATAATTAATTTTTGTGGTATTTAATATTAATTTTGAAAAAAATAAGTTGAAATTAATATATTATATAAATTTTTATAACTAAAAATATTTAATCCATTTTTTCAAAATCTATTCACATAATTATAAAATTATAATCTAATATTAAACCTGTAGACACGATGAGAAAGCAGTTTTCAAAAGAGAAAATGTTTAAAAGTTTAAAAAGTATTTATATCAAAATTAAAAATGAAATTTTTTACAATGACCTATATTAGATTAATAGATATATAATTTATCTAATTTTACTTTTAAAACCATCTTAAAACAATTTGTATGTTTTTAAATTCTTAATAATAAATATTAATTCTTAATAAAAACTAGTATTTCTCAGTATTCGTTGAAAAATTATTCTTCTCTAAAAATTCCTAGAAATTCACCCTAATATAAATTTTGCACACTGATATCATAAATTAATTCATTTTTTTTAAAATAAATTTTATAAATGTTTTAAAAATTAATTTTAAATTATGTGTGGAAAATGTGAAAAAAATTCTTTTTTGAAAAATATTATTTTGAGCATAAAATTGGATTTATTCTTATCTCTTGTATATAAAAAAATAGGATGCATGATAACCATTGTATTAAATATATAATAATCAATTTTAATTAAAATCATTCAAAAAAAGTGATTTGTTTAATTTATTTTTCTAAAACAAGTTTGTGCGCAGAAAAATAAATTTCCTTGAAAAAGATTTTCTTTATTTTCAAATGGTTCATATTTTAATTTATAATTAATTGGTCACCAAATAATTAATTTTATATAAATGTTTAAACCATATATTTTCATAAACTAGTTAATCCTATTCATAATCATCATTCCAACTATTATGTGATAACTATTATGTTAAATAATAATATTTTATAAATATGACATGTTTTTTCAAAACTTGGTGTTAAGTATAGCACAAGATATTGAAGAAATTAATTTTATTATATTTTTTTCATAAAATATCAGGGCGTTGCATTCTACACCCTTAAATAAATTGAATATAAATTGAATCATCTAAATTTAAAATTTATTTCGGTAATTAAGGGTTTAATATTTGAAAATCTGATTATGGGAATCCCAAATCATGAAATGGGTTAATAAATTTTTTTTTTGAAAATAAAGGGATGTGAAAAGGTTACCTATAATAAAACATATCTTGGTTTCCATATAGAATAAAACTGGTCGGAAGTGGAAACATGGGTATAGAAGAAAAAAATAACCCCCAAATACTATTGAATAGTGATATAGAACAACTTAAGGAGAAAGTTATTGGCGTCAAATCCAAAAATATATGATAACTGAAAAGAAAATTCATTCATTGGAAGTAAAAGTAAATGTATATAATTTTATTTCAAGATCCTTTTTTTAAATATGGATAATTTTCATGAGAAGATATACTTACTTTATTTTGATTCCATTTCATAAGCACAGTCTAATCCTTTAGTTATGCTTTGATTAACTTTCACTTTGTCTCTTACCATAAGAAACAAAGATTATTTTTTATGCCAAAAATAACCAGTTTATCATAAGATCCGTAAAATAATGGTAACTCATTACTTCTTTCTAAAGTTATTATCCAAACCAAAATGATTGGAAGATGTTATCCAATATGGATAAATATTAATATAATAAAATTACAAATTAATATCTAAAAATTTATATAGGATTCAAATTAAACCTTCCCATAAATGGTTAACCTTAAGATCCTTCCAAAATTAAAAATTTATAAATAATTTCACTAAGTTTCCAAAATCAACTTAACATTCAGCCCCAAATATCATAAAGTAGCTATTAATTATCACAAACCAAATATGTGAATACTTTGGTCATATATTTTTAAGAAATAATATAATAACATGAATTAACTTAATAACATAATGAAAACATGCATGATTTCAAAAATTAACTTTCTCTTTATTCCTTAGATAAAGTAATAGAATATTGAATATATTCCATGAATCCAAAATTTCGTAAACTCCACCACTTTTTTCTGAAATCACTAATCAGTTCCAAATTCATCAATACTATCCAATTTAATTTATCCATATCAATTATATAGATATATATATATATATATATCCCAATATCATTATCTCAACATTAGGAACATATTAAGGGTTATCATTACCTTAATCAAGTGTTTTCCATGAAATATGACATTTTTATTAAATAATGTTTCTTTCTCATTTGTACCATTAAATATATTATTGAAAATACTTAATAAAAAACTTCTACAAAACAATACATATATATTTTATGATTCACATAATTCTTTTATTATAGTATATAAACACTTTAATCATTACATTTCATTATTAAACAATTAAAACAACTTTATCATCTTATTCTATAATACCTCTTTCCTTTAATATGTCACTTGTAGTCTCTTCATTGAAAAAAAAATACATTACTCGTACAAACTTATTGACATTTTTCTTAAGCTTTACCCCTTGGTTTTTGAATTTCATAATGTCTGTATTTTTTGTATTTAATAAATTTAACTGTCTATGATGCCTTAGGGAAACCATTATTCTCATCCATTTCATTAACCAAACTCGTCAATTTTCCTTTATAATTACTTACTCTGTGTCCTTATAAACATATAAAACATCTTTTCAATCTTTGATACATTACCTTGAGTGATTATTCCCATATTCTCAACATATAAGAAATTGATTTTTTTTACTTCATGCTCTACAACACCCAAACTCTTAGTGAACTATATTCTTCCCTTATATGATGAGTCTATAAAATTAAATTTTTATTCAAAAACACTTTTCAAGAAAAATTGGGAAACCAAGGTTGAAAAATGCCAAAATAAACCAACAAATAAAGAAATCACATAGACATTAAAAACAAGACTAATATTATTAGAATCCATTACTGAGAATAGTACCCTTTGAAGCTCTTTGACCATCATGCTTGGGACATTCTGAATTATGTCATCAAAACGCATGGCTATCTTTCCCCAAGTCTGTAAGTACTCATACACATTTATCATATTTTCATTAAATCCCCATGAAAAAATCAAATCTTGTTGGTTGATCAGTCACTTTAATCCTTGTTAACAAGATCGTCTAGAAGGTCCAAATTAATGGAATGAGAACTAAGGCCTCTTTTATGAGTCTGATAGTTAGTTAAGGTGAAAGTTGTTAATCATGTTTCCTAATAACTGATTAGACATAATCACAATATAATTAACTCTAGTTATCATCCAGTGTGGATTCTCATCAATAAATTGTGTTCACATTCAATGTGAACTCAGTTATTTATCATGGAATCCACTGACTAAAACAAAAAATAATTATGTGAGAAACACAAATCATAGTGGTAAAACACATAGTCATGAAAAATAAATTATAGGATTTATAAAACATGAAAAATTTATTTCAATCTATGAAACAATAGGTTTATCATCGGTTATTCATAATCATCATCAATTTAAACACTTCATTATGTTTCATAAATTATTTTTGATTTTCCAAATCCTATCTCCTGAGAACATCAATCCAAGTGTGCATCAAGACCCATTATCATGCACTTGGTGAAAATCAAGTCCATATCAATTTACCCTTTTCAAATTTATTACCCCCAGGCACCTCTATTCCTGAGACGCATCCTCTTATAGTATCCATATATAGATTTATTTTCTTAGATACCACTCTCTCTATCCTTCAGAAAAATTCTATGATATTTTTCTATACTTGGACTTATACTTATGATTCTCACTAAATTTTTCTCAAACTATTTTCAAAAAATTAACTAAACACATCTTGTGATTCCATCTATAAGGACCTAGGATTTTCATATATATATATATATATATATTACATCTTCTTATTTGAATATTCATTACATTATATAATCACACACCTGGGGATTATAAAGGTTGAATGCCTTTATAAACTTAGAAATAGATACAACTGGTACATAAGAGTTCTATATCATCTCCCACTTAGTTACTCATAACTAAAACCCTTCTTATAGTTATCACATATAATAACTATCATCATAACCCATGGAAAAGAAACAAATTAAATGGTGAGATGAAATGTTCAGTAAAGGAAAACAAATCTAAATACATAAACCTAACGTGAGAATAAGGGTATTAGAACATGATAATAACATATGAAAACCATAACCTATATATCAAATATAAAAATATAGATTCATGGAATAAATATTAGAATTTCATAAGTTATAAATCATAAAGAAACTAAATAATACGATCCCTGAGAGAAAAACATTGAAATAAGACATGGAATTGTGGTATACAAATAAGCATTAAAAATCATTTCCATAGTATTCAAGGCTTATTTTCAATTATATCATTGTAAAATAGTTCCAATCCATAAACCATTGTACTAGTAAAGTTATACTACCAAGACTATCGTAGTGGAAAAATTCCCATATTGAATTGGGTTCACTCCCCATTCTAGTCTATATTATCTCATGATATTTCAATATTTATTCAATTAACTATAGGGATATATAGGTTCCAAATGTAATATAATAAAAATCATACATTTTTATGTCATAAGATCATAAAAAATTGATTATATTAGAACCCATGAAAAGATAAGGGTTTCAAAAAAAATTCACCATAACATAACCTATGGAAAAGAAATAGGTTTCATCATTATTTCATAATTTCATTAAAACATAACCCATAGAAAAATAAGAGAGTTTAATAATAATTTTATCATGGTATAAACCATGGAATAGAAATAGGATTCATAAATATATTGTTATCATAATCATAAAATATCTATAGAAAGAATAAAAATTTTATTCATTGATCATATATCTAGTGAATCATAAGTAACATCAAAATATGTCATCTTAGTTGGAAAATTATTTCGAATGACCAATTAGAACATTTCTAGGAGAAAATAACTATTCATTGGAAATCAATTTTTGAAACTAAAAATAATTTTTTTTTGCAAATCATTTTAATTGAAAATAATGTTCAAAACATATAAATGAATATTTAAACCATTTTGTGGTCGTGATGGAGGAAATTTTTTTACATGGCATACACATTAAAAAAAGATTCCTTTCAAATTTTTTATAAAAGGAAAATGGGAATTGTTTGGAAAAAGGAATAAAGATTCATTTTCAAACACTTCTAAAAATTAAAAAAAGCTTAAAAATTAATTTAAAAAATCATAAGAACATTAAAAAACTTTTGAAAACATTTTTATAAAACATGGACATGGAAGAGAAAGGGTTTTCAACCGAAGAGATAAATAAGGTTAGTTTCATTTTATATTATTTCTGAAATAGTGAGTTTATATAGTGAGGAAGATGAAGGAAAAAAATTTATTCTCATGACATAACTAGAGTAGAATTAAATTAATGAGTTTCTGGAGATATATATCATAATATTCCATCATGAGAAGTATAAACATAGACAATCTCGATAAATGATAAGATTGTATCATCAAATTGTAACCAATTTAGTAACATTGAATCATAATCTCAACTAAATAATAAAATTAAATAAAACATAAAATATCATGTTAATAAATAAATTCATAATATGAAATTTAAAAGGGGTGGTATATACACCTCATAAAAGAAGATAGGTTCTTAACATAACGTATGTACTAAAGAATGAAAATTAAGAAAAAAATACCTTACGAATTTGGTAAATTTTGAGTTGTAAACCCCATGAAATATAGATAATAAAATGGATATTAAAATCCCAATAATTTTTAGGATAATTATCATAGGATACATTCATGGGTAGTATATACATCATATAAAAGAAACATGTGGTGAATGTGGCCTGTGTCTCACAAAAGTAAAAAGTGAGACAAAAATCCCTTACCACTTGGTTAATCTCTTTATTCATATGAAACATTAAATAATAAAATAAAATGAAACATTAAATATCATAAAATAAATTATATTCCTGATATAACATGTCAAATAGGTAGTATATACACCACAAAAAATAAATGAGTGGTCTACCAAAAATAAAAGAGAGACTATAAATCTATTACCTTAAATCTTGAATTCCTTCATACATGATCAAAAAACCTTTATAATAAATATAATTTTATTATACATATATTAAATAACCATAATTATATATATCATACCATATATTATTTTCTTATGGCCTATATTACTTGTTTGTTAACCATTCCATGTTAAAATCATGTTTCAGGATTTAACAATTTTTGTGTGTCTTTTGATTAGTTATTTTAATTCCTATTTATTTTATAATGGTTATATAATATAAATAATTATAACCATGATATTAATATCATATATATTCATATTTTATGTATTTATGGTAATCTATAAAATTTAGATATAGAAAACGAAATACACTATTCTTGGAGACGGTTGGTCATACAAATGCATGAAGAATTTTTCCATTTTCTCAAAGAATAAAATGAAATGAAATATAAATAATATATTAAATTTAAAGAAAAATTTTAATGTAATATATATCACATATATTCTTTAAATTTACCATAATTAACTTCTATATAAAGTGTTAGTGAAAAATGAATCAAAACGCTTTGTGAGGCGGTAGTCCTCCGTACAAACGAACAACGTTACTGTATCCCCAACAAAATATAATGTAAGAAGGTATATATGATATAATAATTACATAAGTATAATTATGTTAAAATTTTAATATATATTCATTTAATCTATTCTTAATACCATCTAATTAAAATGAAAATGAGAAAAACACATCACATCGGTTCACAAGGCAACATTATGTCGTACACATGAGAAACATTGTTGTTTTCCAACAGATTGTTAGGTAAGAAGGAATATGTGGTATTATAATTCCATAAGTACAACAATATCATTAATATATAATATAAAAATTATATCTTTTATTATATCCATTTTTGAGAGGTGTTGATGGAAAATGAATATAATCAATTTGCGAGGAGGTACTTCGCTGTGCACACGAATGATTATTTTGTATCCAATTTGAAGGAAGAAGATATTAATTTAGGTTATTAAATTTAAATAATTAAATATTATTATATTTTATCTAGTAGTTTTATTATATCATTATAATATAATAATATTTTATTGAGTTACATGAAGAATTAAAATAAAAATGCATAGTTAAAACATTAACTCTTCTTCAGAAAACCTCTTTAGGTTTAACCTAAAGCCTTCCTAGATTGTAATTTATGATCTCACCAAGCAATATATGATGTGGGTAGGAAATTAAGAAACTATGTTTTCATGTATTTGTCAAACCAAATGGTTTTTTAATAGTGAATACGAGAGGATAGAGGGTGTCCTTTTATAAGTGTGGTGAGTGGCCCAATAATAAATTTTGAAAAGAAAAAGGTTTACTCTTGTTTTTATCATGTAAAAGGATTAAAAATAGTTCATTATTGAACTATATAGGTTATAAGGTCTTAATAAGGTCATACAAGGAGTTTTAGACAAAATTCATTTTACCCCTTATAGTTTTGGTTTAACCATCAGTAAAAACGTTTAATCCTTAACCATGGTAATTAATTTTTACAATTTTTACAATTTATTTTTATAAAAAAAATAAAGTTAATATTGTTATATAATATAAATTACTCTTAAAATAAATAATGAATCCATTTTAACAAATTAAACTTAAAAAATTAGAAAAAATTAATTTAATATTAAACCCACAGATACGATAAGAAAGCCATTTTCCAAACAGAAAATATTCAATAGTTTAAAAGGTTTTTATATAAATATTCAAAATGATTTTTTTTTAAAATTACCTAAATTTAATTAATATTTATATAATTGAACTAAATTAACTTTTAAAACCATCTAAAAACAATTTTTATGAATTTAAATGCTTTATATGATACAAAAATTCATAATAAAAACCAATATTTTTTTTATTCATCAAAATATTAATATTTTTAGAAAATTAACATAAATTAACCCTAATATAATTTTTATATTATGATTCTAAAAATTACTTTTATTTTAACAAAAAAAATTTCTAAAATTATCCAAAATTAATTATACATTAAGTGTTAAAAAATGTTACAAAATTTCTTTTTAGAAAATTATAGTTTTTAAGCGTAAAATTGGATTTATTCTTATGTATTGTCTAAAAACACATAACATGAATGTTAAAATTTTTATTTAATATAAAATAAACAAATTTTATTAAAACCATTCACTAATAGATATTTGTTAAATTTATTGAGGTAAAACATGTTTGTTCATAGAAAAATAATTTTTCATAAAAATATTTCCATAATTTCAAATAGTTCTTATTTTCAATTATAGTTAATTGGTCACCAATAAATTAATTTAAATAAATTTATAGACCATATATTTTTATAAATTACTTAACCCTATTAATACCAACCATTATAATGACTATGTGATAATTATCATATTAAATAATAATATTTTAATAATATGTCATGTTTCATTAAAACTTGGTTTTGCGTGTATCATAAAATATTAAAGAAAATAAATTTATTTGAAAAATAAATTTAATAAAATCTATAGATGTTACATTCTAACCCTTAAATAAATATCTTCCCCACAATTTGAACATACTCTTAGTAATCAATGGTTTAACGTTTTAAAATCCCATTGTGGGCAACTGACATTGTGAAAAGGGTAAATGAAAATTCCTCTTGAAAAGAGAGAAATGGATGTATGATGGTTAATTATAATAGCACATAACTAGGTTTCCATATAGGATAACATTAGTGGGAAGTAAAAACATGTAAATTTAAGATAAAAATAACACCCAAATACCGTGAAGAGTTATTGGGAGTATTATCATGATAAAGTCAACAAAAAAACCAAAAATCCCTGATAGGTGAAAAGACTATTAATTCATCAAAAATGAAGGTAATTGTATAAAATTTTATTTCAAGGTCCTTTTTGTAATGTTTAATAATTTTCATGAGAAGATATACTTAATTTATTTATTTCCAAATCATAATCACAATATCATCCTTTGGTTATTCTTCTATAATTTTCCAATTCATCTCTTACCTTAAGAAAAGAATATGATTTTTATGCCTAGGGAACTAGTGGATCATAAGATCCATAAAATAATGAGAAGTTATTCCTTCCTTCTCTAGTAGTAATAAAAAATGTTTAGAAAAATTTATCCAATATGGATAAATCTCTATATGATGAAATAAAAAATTAATATCTAAAACCATATCCAGGGTTCAACTTAAACCATTATATAAATGGTTAACCTTAATGCCCTTCCAAAATTAAAAAAAATTACAAAGAAGGATTCTGTGTTTCCAAAATTAACTTAATGTTAATCCCCTTAATATCATTAAGTAGTTGTTAATTATCCCATACCAAATATGTGAATACCATGGTCATATATTCTCAATAAATATGATAATAACATGAATTAACATAATACCACATTGAAAACTTGTATACATTGAAAAATCAACTCTCTCTTTATTCCTTCAGTAAACTATAGATAATTGAATACATACCATGAATCCAAAATGTTTTAAACTCCAAAACTTTGTTATAAAGTCATTAATGAGCTCTACATTCATCAATACTATCAAATTAACATTATCCATATCAATCATCTATGTATCCCAACATCATTATCTCAAAATTAGGAACATATTAAGGGTTATCTTTTCCTTAATAACATTTTTTCCATGAAATTTCATGTATAGATGTCGACCCTAGTAGCCCAGAGTTGGTTCCTTACTTAATTACATTGGTACTAAGAACAAGAATTTACACCCCAAAGGACCGAATAGTTTAGTATCATTAGAAAATAAGATACAAACATAATTGTTACATTAAAAAATTAAAATTAAAAACATATAAACTCTATTAGAAACACCTATAAACTCCAAGATTATCCCTAGAAGTAATTCATAATATACATCTTTGCATCCTGGGGAAAATAAAACATAATAAAGGGGTGAGATAAGACACTCTGTAAGGGTAAGAAATATAGTGGAATTTATAAACATAAACAAGAAGTAATTAGGAATAAATAAAAACACATTTCAGTAAATCCTAATCTTGAGCATAAAATGGATGGAATAAAAGATTAATAAATAATGCCATATAAATAATCACACAAGACATAAAATTAACCATGTATATTATACTAGTTGAATAATAACATGTGATATCAATTACTAATATCATAATGAAGTAATGAATAATACTTGAAATAATAAAAAACCACCAAGGCTTCGTCTAATACACCATACATAAGTTTGTCTCTGGAGACATACCATTGCATCGAGGGGCTATAAAAGGCCCCAAACGTCACTTACTAAGTCCAATGAATTCCTAATATGTTTAATAAAAACGTATATTTAAATCAAAGTGTCCCATACTTATTTTAAATATTTTATTCATAATAATATATGAAAGTAATCTAATAAAATCATTGAGAAATTCTTGAGAGAAATACCCTTTTTCTTTGAAAAGAAGTGTTGTTTTGAAAAATAATTTATATTTGTTATAGAAAATCAGATTTTAAAAATGTATATCTCAAAAAAGAAATGTTAAGGAGAATGAAATTATGTTTTAGGCATAAATGATGTCTCACTGAAGTGAAATCATAAAAAATAGTTATTAAGAAACTTTAGAAATGAACCTCTTTAGTGTAATTAAGGTAAAATATTAAAGAGAAATTAAAATGGACTAAGGATTAATTGTTTTCACAAAACCCGAAATAAAATATGATATTTTTTCATGATTAAAAGAGTGATTTATGAAAAATATTGGTGGATTAAAATAGATTATGGAGTATACTTGAAAATAGTTAAGAAATTTGGAAGTTCCCATTAATTGGGCTTGCTTATCTGGAGGAATTTAAAAAGGGAACCTTATAAAACATATATTTACCCTTAAAATACAGATTAAATGATATAAATTAATGGTTTTGGAACATATACACTTAATTTAGAAGAATTATATAAAAATAATTAATAATTTCGTTGGGGTAAAGAGAGAGAAAGTGTAACTCGAATGAAAAATGGTGGTTTAGGGAGAATCCCTTACCACTTTGTAATAAATCAAATCATATTCCCCATAAAGTTAATAATCTTCCAATGAAACATTAAATAACATGAATAAAAATATATTCATTATATGATACATAAAAGTTCAGTACAAATACACTATACACAATAAGTATTTGTAAATAAGGCATATCTCACAGAAATGAAAGTGAGATGAGAAAACCCTTAACTTATGTTTGATTGTGTTATGAAATGGATCATAATGTCATGGATAATCAGATTAAATCCATTAATTAACTAATTAATAAACTTTTATAATTTTATTTTATTCATTATAATTTTATTATGTTCTTTTATGGTCTTTTTGATGAGTTATAAGATACAATTTTATCGATCAGTAGCATTCTTTTCCTTGGTTTTCTTGATTGGTTCACTTGTATATATGTATGAAAGATCATGTGAAATGGGAATAGTTATCCAGAATTTAAATTATTTGTTACTAATAAAATTATATAATATTAAATGGTTATATAAATCATTTTTTTATTTTGGATGAGGATGAATCATTAGATAAGACATTTTTGATATTTTCTTAGATTTTTTTAGATTTTTTTCGATCATTAAAAACTAATTTTGTATTATGTATTATTATTATTTATATATACTAGTTCCATAATATTTAATAAGATGAATTAAAAATATTATAATCTTATTTAAGTATAAAAATGGTTTTATGACCAGGATTGAAGGTATAATCGAAAAATGAAAACTGGTCATCCATGAAGGTGGTAAATCGACACCTCACAGATGATGTTTTCATCTTTAGAATAAAAGGAAGATGAAAATAGATATGATGTTGGATTTTATGTTGAAATAATAAACATATAATATATATAATACACTGGAGTTATCATGTATGTTTGGAAAGAGTAGGTGGGGATAGTATTAGAAAAGAAAATAAAGTGAAAAGAAAATAAAGAAAGAAAAAGATGATTTTACCTATTGACTCTTTATCCTTTAGAACAACCTTAAGAAAATTGGTTTTGGTATTTTATTGAGGCTAGAATATCCCATATGTGAGGAAGATACATGGGAAGAGTACTGATTAGAAATTATACAAGCTTTAATACTTAAGAGGTGTGAGGAAATGGGTTGGTGAGAGGTGGTATTTATAGTGGAGAGGGGTGTTTTCTCATCATTATATTTATAAGTTTATTATTTTAGCTCAAGAATATGAATATTTTGAGAATTTTCACAAATTATATTAAAATAAAAAAGGATAGTTTATGATTATGGACTTACACTAGATATACGTCATCTATGACTAAATAAATCTTGTATTTGTTAAATATTTAAATTACCCTATTTCACTACCCACAACAAATTCAACAAAAATCACAAAAATTATCCCCAACCATTTTTAATTGTGAATAATTCCAAAATGAACTAAATTTTATGAAAATAAATTTCTAAATATGAGAAATTTAATTTTTAATTAAAATAATCATGTAATAAAAAAATACCAATTTTAAAATTATAACTCATTTTATAACACTTTGAAAAATTAATTAAGGTCTTCTAAAATTATCTTATAATCATAAGTCAAAAGAAAAATTAATTTATGAATCTCTTTTATAAAAATAAAATTTATTTTAAATCATTATATTAATTATAAAATTGTAGATAACATTTGTGTTTTCAAAAAAATACCAACACTTAATTTATCATTTTAAAATATTTATTTACTTATTCCATGATATAAATATACTATATTTTATTTTATAATATGAAAAATTTTTATTTATACTTTCATAGGTGAGGTTATTGTTATAATATCCACATTATTATTCCTAATGGTCACATCATTATTCCAATGTTCACATTACTACTCATCAAAAATAAAACTTATCAAAAAAATACAAAAAATTAAACCAATGTGAAATTTGATATTAAAATTTATAAAATACAGTTTATTTTTTCAAATATATTTTAGAAAATTTTCAAAATTTATATTTAAAACAAGTTCTCCCTTAAAAGGTGGAAACAACCCACATTTAGAAAATATGTCCTTCTTATGTGTAAAAATGAATTTACTCATATCTTTTGCCTCAAATCTTTTTGGATGAATGTAAAAATATTTGACTAAACATATAATATATAAATTTTATTAATATCATTCACTAATATTATTTAATTTAATTTATAAATATAAATTTCATTTTGGGGATGAAAATAGTTTTTATAAAAATAAATCCTTTATGTTTAATTGGTTTTTTTTCTAATTAATTGGTAACCAATGTGTTAATTTTATAAACATGTGTAATCTATATTTTCATAATTTACTTAATATCGTTAATTATTTCCATTCACAATATCTAGGAGATAACTATTAATTAAATAATAATATTTAATCATTTGTTAAGCTCTTAAGCTATCCAAGAAGTTAAATTTAAAAATAGGCACACCATAAAATCATGGGGTGTTACATTTTACCATCCATCAATAAATTGCATCCTTGAAATTTGAAATTATACTTTGAAAATCAAAAATTTATATTTCAAAATTATTTTGTGGGAAACTCACATTTGAAATAGGTTTAACAAAATATCCCTTTAATAATAAGCATATTTAAATTCAAAAATTACCACAAAACTAGATATTCAAATAGGATAACATTAGTTAAAAGTTAAAATATGGACATGGAAGAATAATAAAACCACCAAGTTGTGATTGAGGGTGATAGAGAACATGGTAATTAGAATTTTAACCATAATAAAGATGTAAAATTTTGATTAGTTAAAAGACCATTAATTTATAAGAAAGAAAAGTAAACAGAAAATGTTTTTGTTTCAAAATATTTTTCCTAGAGTTGATTGATTCTTTTAATATTCATTTAGTAATTTGAGAAGATAAACATACTTTATTAATTTCTATTTCATAAGCATAGTCTCGTCATTTGGTTATGCTTCAATCTTTTTTCACTTCATCCCATAGGCATAGAAATGAATGTTCAAGTTGATTTTTTCATGCTTGAAGAACTTTTAATGAATAATATGGACCTTAATTCATTCCTTAAAACGTTAAATTTTTAATAAAACAAATAAGGTTATCATATGTTATCAATGATAAATAATTTAAAAAATTTAACTTGATCCATTCCATAAGTAGTTAATATTAAGACTCATTTAAAACATGTTTTTATATATTTAATAACAAAAAATTTATAAGTAAGGTAACTAAATTTCCAAAATCAAATAAAAATAATGTTCTACAAATAATGTAGCTCATAAACCCATATACCAAATATGTGAATACCTCTACCACCTTTAAAACTTAATGAAAACATGAACACTTCTAAGAGTAAAATATCAAGTTGTCCTTAAATACAAACATATTATAATTCCAGCATAACATATACCATATGATCACCTTCATGGTCCCCAATAATTTCCCATAAACATATATTTACTATTATTTCAATAATCAAGCACATATTTGGGGTTATCGTTCCAAAGTCATGTCTTTTCAGAAAGATTAGCCATCAAAAGAATCACTTCTCTTGATTAAGGGTGTTATTAATCTCATGCTTACAATTCCATAATGAATAAGTATTGAAATAAAATCCTAATATATCTGATGAATCTTATAAACATAGAATTATTGATAAAATAGTCAAATTATATAATTATTGAATCCCAAAACAGGCATATTAATAATTCCTCTTCGTCTGAGGTAATAAAAAAATCCTTACCATGATCATATTTATTATTCTAAGATACATTCCATTGATGTTGGGACATTCATTTTCATAGTGAATCATCTCCTAATATTTGAACCATTTAATATTGGAATATTCTTTACTTATTTTGCAATCATTATAATGGTGGATTTTTTCTCCACACTTGATGCAAACTACATTACCTCTAAAGCATATACCAAGGTGTTTCCTTCCACAATTCTCTCATGTGGGAAAATACTTCTTTCCCTAGTTACATTTATCTATATTTTTCCCAATTGTACTCTTTTTCACTTGATTCACTTAAAGTCCACAAGACTATGATGATTATTTCTCTATCTTGTTAGAACATGATATTATTTCCTCATATGCTGAGAATATTTGGGAGGTTACTTCCTATTAAAATATTAGCTTAATCTCATAAAAAATTTATAATTATTAATATTTAGATCACATTTATTGGTGGGGTTGACATTATTTTTTCATGGATCTATTTATAAAAAATGGAATACACTAACTGAGGTTATAAATCATAATTCATAATCATAAAACTAGAAAAACACATAACATAAATCAGAAATTTATGCATATCTAATCTCATAATCATAAACATGGTTTCTTTGGGGACATATTTACTTTTATGTACTTTGTAATGTTTTTTTAAAGAAAATGTGAATTATACTAAGCATATCCAATGAGAGTGTCAAACCAGGTGCACAGTAAGGCCAATTGTCTTATACCAGGTTATGAGGAGTCAGCCCTGAAAAACCTTGTTAGAGTTGTTACCACTAGGTATATCTATACCAGAACCAAATCCACTTGTAATATCCAGATAGAGATATATTTCTAGGAAGGACCACATAATCTCTACCATACCAAAATTCATGGATGTTATTATATTCTTATTAAAAAATTCTACCTTTGGGTTATTTTACATAATCTATTTTTTTTCAAAATCTTGTTTCCAACGTTTTTACTAGATTTTATCTCACACTTACTATAAATTCCCTAACCCTAGTATCCTAGAGCCGGTACCTTACATAATTATACTACTACAAAGAAAAATCATTTGGATCCCAAAGGACCGAATAGTTTAGTAGCTTTAGAAAACTAGAAAGAAACATTATTTTAAAATTATAAATTTAAAAGTAAAAAATATAAAAATTATTGTAAACAAACAAAAAATCCTAAATTATCCTTGCATGTTATTCATAATATACATCTTCTCATCTTTAAGAAAATAAAACATAATAAAGGGGTGATCTTAAACTCTTATTGAGTGTATGAAATACATTATAATATATAAACATAAATTATAAGGCATGGTGAATAAATAAAAATACATTTCATTAAAAAATAATCTTTAACATAATTTGGTAGGAATAAAGGATGAATAAATAATGTTGTAAAAATAGTAAAATGATAATGAAACTTAACCATGGATATTCTACTAGTCGAATAATCACATTGGATATCAATTATTAATATCAAAATGAGGGAATGAATAATACCATACATCATAAACATACCTGCAAGGATTCAACCAAGACACTATATAAAATGAGTAAAAACCCATTATAGTTGGTCTCATGATACCTACGATGCCCCGAGGAGATATAACATGCCCCACCAATCACTTACTAAGTATAATTTATTACTCATATGTCTAATTAAAACATATATTTAAATAAAAATTTCCCATACCACTTTGATATATTTGAATCATAATCATAGATGAAAGTAATATAACAAAATCATTGATAAATTCTTGAGTGAAATAATCTTTTTCTTTAAAAAGAAGATTTCTTTTGGAAAATAATTTTTATTTGTCATAAAAAATCAGATTGTAAACATATATATCCCTGAAATTAATCGGTAAGGACAATGAAATTATTTTATAGGAATAAATAATGTCCCACTGCAGTAAAAACATATAAAAATTGTTTTTAAGAAACTTTAGAAATGATCCTCTTTAGTGCAGTTTAAGGGAAAGTATTTAAGAGGCTTTAAAATGGACAAGGATTAATTATTTGCATAAAAAAACCGAAATATGATAGTTGTTCATTATAAAAAGGGAGATTTAATAAAAATATTGTTGGATTAAAAACAATTATGGAATATACATGAAATTGGATAATAAATTAGGAAGTTCCCTTTAATCGGGCTTGCTTATTATGAAAAATTGAAAAAAGAAACCTTTTAAAACATGTATTTCCCCATCAGAGGGAAATGAACTGATTTGGATACATGGGTTTTGAAAATATATACATAATTTAAAATAAGTATATAAAAATAATTAAGAATTAAATTTGGTTAAGTAGAGAGAATACGTAACCTAAATGAAAATAGATTTTCAGGGAGAATCCCTTACCACTTTGTAATCAATCGAATCGTATGAATAATAAAGATAATAATCATCAAGTGAAACATTCAATAACATGAATAAAAATATATTTAGGATATGATACAAAAAATTGTAGTACTAATACACCATAAACAACAAATAGTGATGAATAAGGCATATCTCACAAAAATGAAAGTTAGATGGGAAAACCCTAACGTTAGGTCTGAATGTGTTCTACACCCGATCTTAATATACTAAATAATCTAATTAAATTAATTATATATTAATTAAAAACTATTTATATGTGCATTTAATTTAATATAATTTAATTAAGTTCATTGCTGGCTTTTCTGATGAGTTGTAAGATACAATTTTATAGTTCGAGCGCGTTCTTTTCCATGGTTTCATGATTGGTTCATTTGTATACATGTACGAAAGATCATGAGAAATGAGAATAGTTATCTAGAATTGAAATTATATGTTATTAATGTTATTATAGAATATTAAATGGATATATAAAACATTTGTTTATTTGGGGTGATAAATAATCATTAGATAAGATGTTAGTGATATTCATTTAGATTATTTTGGCATTTTTTCGATCATCACAAACTAGTTTTCTCTTATGTATTGAGATTATGTATATATAATGGTTATATAAAATTATATAATATATAATAAAAATATTATAATATATTTTAACCATAAAAATAGTTTTATGACCAGACTTGATGGAGAAATTGAAAAACAAAAACATGTCATCCACAAAGGTGGTAAATCGGTACCTCAAAAAGGATATTTTCATGTTTAGAATAAAAGGAAGATGAAAAGATACTGGATGGTGGATTTTACATTGACATAATAAAATTCTAGTATATATTAGATATTGGATTTTTTATCCATGTTTGTACATAGGAGGCGAGGAGTGTATAATAAACTAAAAGAAAGTGCAAATAAAATAAAGCAAAAGATGATTTTTCCTCTTGACTTCTTCTGCTTGAGATCCTCATTAGAGAAAGTTTTTTGGTATATTATTGAGAAAAAACTCTTAGTCAGAGGTATAATTATATGAAGGATTATTTTACTGAAATTGGAAAAACATCAAGGCTTAAGAGGTGTGAGGAGAAGAGGTGGTGATGGGTGGAATTTCTAGTGGATGAGAGGGGTGTTTTCACATTATTAAATTCAAAAGTTTATTATTTTTACTCAATCATAGAAATAGTTTGATAATTGTAACTAATAATTTTAAAATAACTAAGTATAGTTAGAGATCATAGGATTACATCATCCATACATCATCTATATGTCAATAAATCTTGTATTTTTTAAATATAGTAAATTACTGAATTTCACTATTTTTAAAAAATTCAACTATTTTAGGAAAAGACCAAAAATTCAACCTTACAAATTTTGAATGTTTATAATTCAAAAATGGACTCCATTTGGTTAAAATAATTTTCTAAATATGTGTAATTAAAATTTTAAATAATATAATCTTTATTCGAAAAATACCAATGTTAAAATTATAACTGATATTATAAATTTTTAAAAAATTAATTAAGGTATCATAAAATTATCTTATAATATTAATAAAAAATATATTAATTTATGAATCTATTTTCTGAAAATAAATTTTATTTTAAATAATTATATTTATTATAAAATTGTAAATAATATTTATGATTCACAAAAATACCAACACTTAATTTATCATTTTTAATACAATTATTTACTTATTCCATGATATAAGTATAATATATTTTAATATATGAGATGCCTAAATTTTATTTATACTTTAATAGGTTAGGTTATTGTTATAATGGCAACATTAATTTTCCTGAGTGTCACAATATTATTCCAACAACCACATTACTATTCATCAAAAATGAAACTTTTGAGAAAAATATAAAAATGTAATAAAAGTAATTTTTGATAATATGTTTTAAAAAATAATGTTTATTATGTCAAATATAATTGATAAAATTGTAAAAATTTATATTTAAAACAATTTCACCATTAAAATGTAGAAAAAACCTACGTTTAAAAAAATATAACCGTTTTATATGTAAAATTGAATTAATTTATTTCCCATGCCTCTATTTTTTTGGATTAATTAAAAAATATTTTACGTGATGTATAATATATTTAAATTTCATTAATATATTTCACTAATATTTTTTATTTTAAATTTTTAATATAAAATTTCATTGTGGGAATAAAAATATTTTTTTATAAAAATTCATCCTTTATGTTCAATTGGTTTTCATGTGTAATTAATTGGTAACCAATGAATTACTTTTATAAACATGTGTAATCTATATTTTCACAATTTTACTTAATCTGATTCATTACCTCCATTCCCAACATCTAAAATAAAACTATTAATTAAATATTTATGTTTAATAATTTGATAAGAACGTAAGATATCAACGAAGTTAAATTTAAAAAGAGGAATACCATAGAATCTTGGGGTGTCACATATCATATTTACATTAAATCACTTTTTTTTGGACATTAGTAACTCTCAATGTATTCCTTAAAATCCTTAATGTAAAAATTTTATAGAACAATACTTATAAATATTTCATGATTCACATAATTCTTTAATTAAAATATATAAACACTTAAATAATTCCACTTCATTCTTAAAACATTAACAAGGATTAATTACCTTATTCCTTAATTCGTCCTTCCTTTCGTATATCATTTGTTGTCATTTGATTATCAAAAAACAAAACCATTACTCATAAAACATTGATTATCTTATTCTTGAGATTTCCCCCTAGGACATTGATTTTCATAATATCCATACATTCCCAAATTTAAGACATTCAACCATTTATGATTCCTTAGGGAACCATTATTCTTATCAATTATGTTAAATGAATTATTAATTTTCCCTCTATAGTTACTTAATATGTGTAATTCTTATCAGCACATGAAACATTTTCTTGTTCCATTGTAACATTTCCTTGAGTTATTATTTCCATATTCTTGACATATAGGAAACTGAATGTTCTTTCCTCAATGGTATTCACCATCCAAAATCATAGTAAACTCTATAATTTTCCTCTTTAGTGAGTTTGAGAGTTAGTTTTGGTGAAAATTGTTTGTCATGTTTCTTGATAATAGGTTATGGATTATCAAAATATACTTTCCTCCAATCATCATACCATTTGGATGATCATCAAAAAATTATCTATCACATTCAATGTTTACCTAGTTTCTTATGTTTCTAGCCATTTACAAAAACCAAAAATCATAGTGTGAGAAAAAATAATCATAATTAGAAAACAAAAAGTCATAAAAAATCAATTATAGTATTTATAAATCATGAAACCTTGATTTCAATCTATGAAACCTTAGGTTTATCCTAAGTCATTCATAATCATCGTCTCTTTAAATCCTTCATGATGGCTCATAAAGACTTTGAAAATATCCGAAGCATATACCTTTTGAGTGTCAAACTTTGTGTGCAGTAAGACCCATTGTCATGTACCATGTGATAATCATGTCCCACTCAATGCACCCTTTTTAAAGTTATTACTTATAGGTACCTCTATGCTAGATCCACATCCACCTGAATTGTCCAAATAGGGATATAATTTCCTAGAAAAAACTTTCTCTACATTTCACAAAAATTCCAAGTCATCGTCCTATAATTATACTTATCCTTATGGTTCTTTGTAATGATTTATCATCCTAGTTTATAAAGGTTAACAAAACCCATCCTTTGATACAAATTATAAAGACCCAATCCTTTCAAACATAGATATGACATCTTTTTATATGAACATTCAATACATTACACATTTACACACCTAAGGATCGTAAAGGTTGTAACGACCCAGACCCGGCCAGCCACCCGAACAGTGCCGAACAGGTCGGGTGTCACTACCTTAGGCACACCTCCCTTGAATTCCAATGGCTGCCGACTACCAGCGATGGACTGTTAGGTATAGTGGGGAGGCTATACCCTCACAGAGGATCATAAGAACGGTACTGGTCTGAGTATAATACTAAAATATGCAGTGGAAATGAATGGCTCAGCAGACTCGAACCAGACCCGCAATGCGGAAGCATATTCAATATCAATAAACAACAGAAGCAATATAGAAAACAACTACAGTGGAAAGTAAACAGAACAACGTGCTAGCAATCAACTTCAACGAATACTGTAAACAACCAAGCATGCATACAAAGCAGGTCATACACAACTGAATATAAAAAGGGCACCAATGGCTAACCAATAGTAATTACAACAAGTAAGCATGATGATACAGAAAAGTAAACACAACAAAGTAAACCCTAGCTAGGTATGACCTCAAGGTCTGTACTATTTCCATGCAACAACTAACACAACCCAGCTCCGGATGCTGGCCTCTTTCCTGCACATAAATCCATAAAGTCTGCACGCGTCCCGAAGGGTCCGTGCAGGGTGTGAGACAAATCTCAGTAGGATACCACCCAACGGTGCATACCAAATATATGTGTTTAGACAGTTATGCATTTATAAGGAGAGCAGTAAACATTACAATGCACAAATAAACACAAAATCCACTGGAATTCAACAGCCACCATGGAGTGTCACCTGCTTCGGCCAACGCTAGAATCTCTGTCGTGTAACCCGGTACCACGTGCCACCTGACACCTCGTGTCTCAAGTACCGACGTCCCGAAGGCACGCCCAAAAATAGTAACCTGACACCATGTGCCTCCTGACACCTCATCCCTCAAGTACCGACATTCCGAAGGCACGCCCAAAATAGTAAGCCGACACCATGTGCCTCCTGACACCTCGTGCCTCACGTACCGACGTCCCGAAGGCATGCCCATCTTCTGACGGCTCCTCACCTCCCATGTGGATTTCTACGGCAAGCACCCCCAACCAAAATACCTAACCGCAACTATGGGGGGCTCTACCCACACGAGTGGTCAAAACCACCTCATCACAGAGTATCTCGGTGTGCACACCACTCAAAGTCCTGGGTGAGCAGTAATCACCAACATAGTCTTAGGCCACCAACCCGTCTGACACCTCATGTCCCTGTGACCATGTCACTCAAGTCCGATGGCATCACCATCCTCGTATCCCAAGCCATTCCCAACCTGACAGTCGTACTGCCTCAAGCCGACGTCCATGATGCCCAATCCCATGGTCAAAACCACCCAAAGTAAACCGGGCAGAGCCCCAACCTGTGATCATCATCACTCTAGCGTAACCGAGCCAAGCCCAACACAACCCAAAAAGGGTCCAGCAGATGCAGTTCAACAATTTCATATATAACATATTTAACCAGAAAACAGAACTAGGAAAAACCAACTAAACAGTCAAATTGCAGTATACCAGGTGTTGTACCATACCAGCACTGAGGTCATAAATGCCTCTAACAATTTAACATGCATTAACAAATTAAACTAAACAGTTTATAACAATAACATTTCAATTTAAACCATTTTGGCGTTCCCCGGCTGAAATTCCCCGACGAGAAACGACCCCTCGCCTGGCCCTGCTCACGCAAACCGGTAACCAAGCATACCCAAAAGCATCCCAGAGGTCCCATAAGCACTACAGTATGAAAAAGAAGATAAAACGGGTCCTGCTAAAAATACCCGAAAACGCACCGAAGGCCGCATCACCCAAACAACTACAAAAAAAAATAAGTATGAACCACCTACCTGAGACTCGCACGATGCTACTCCTCCGGACACCCCCGCCAATTCAATCTAAAATGCAGTAAATCTATAAAAGATTCAATACCGTTCAAACACCTATAACTCATTATAGAATGAAAATCAAACAAAATGGCCAAAGATGAATCGAGGCCTTACCAAGGGGGTTCCAAGAACTGATCGGAAATCGAAACGGGTCTCGGACGGATAATCGGGAGGAGAAAAGGGGTTCGACTTACCAGGTTCGTGAAACTGGTTGAAGGAGGAGTGTTCTGCCTCAAAAATGGGGCTACTGCCTATTTTAAGAGAAAAAAGAAAGTACACGGCCTGTACTTTTGGACTACACGCCATGTATATTTTACTTAACTGTTCATAAGATGGCATGATTCCACCGACTTACTTTCCGAACCTGCAAACATGAGTACACGGTGTGTACCTCTAGGTACACGACGTGTACCATGTTCCTCTTCTCTTCCTTACTAACATACCCACATGCCATGTGTTTCCCTTATACAGGGCTAGACTACACGGCAGGTCCAATGTGAACACGGCGTGCCCCTGGTTCTACCCGGCCAGCAGGCCTTCATGCCATGTATGGCCTCACACGGTCGGGGGTATACATGGCGTGTTCAAAACTACATGCCTTGTAGAAATGAACTACTACACGGTCATCACACAACATGAACTCAGCAAGAACATGGCCGGTCACTCGCCTAAAAATACACGGTGTGTACTTAAATTCCATGGCCTGTAGTCTGGAAATTTCCAGAAACATCCCATATTCTCCAGTTTCCTCAGAAACTAGTCAAAAATTTAAACAGGGTCGGGATTTTGACCCGTTCTGAAAACTCAGGTTTTTACAAACTCCCCACCTTAACGTAGCTCGTCCCCGAGCTACTGAATGAAACCCAGAGATGGCACCGAATATACCACCCTGACCAAAAAAACCCGGACTCCCCTGGTCTCAAATGTTCCGGCTAAATTCTTCAAGGGGGCTCCCCACCTTAGGAATCACCTTACTCGGTCTCAACCCAACAAAACTCAACAAAACAAGGTTTACTAACCTGTTTTCTAGACGATTAGTCCTCCCATGACGCATCGTCACCCCTGCACCCCATTGGTGCTCCTGTGTCACTTCCGACACTCAACTTAACCCGCACCGCATCGGTGTCCACCTCCATGAGGTACCGGTGCTAAGCACCTCAAGTAGCCTGCATCCTCGATGCCTCGATGCCCACGACACCTCAAGTAACCCGCATCCTCGATGCCCCCATGCCCACAACACCTAAAGTAACCCGCATCCTTGATGCCCTGATGCTACTCATCTCATACATATATATATCACACACCCGATTTGGTGCCAATCCCACTGACTAGAATCTAGTCAGTCCACAAAGATCCTGTGCACCATGTGAACTCAAAACAGACATGCCTCCATAGGTCATACCAAAAAGGAAACATGGAGATCACGACCACACAACGGTGTACCTCTAACCGTCATCAGCTCAGCAGCTTGCTCGGCCTCTGGCAGCTCCACAACGTGCACCTGGCCTGAAACACGACTGCCAGATGCCTAACCTCCCGATGCTACTCCAGTCTCCGGCCACTGACCCATCAGCTGGGTCCCACCATCTCTGTCACAACCTTCACGCACAGCTGAACCTCGAGTACCCTCTTCGGGTACCAAACCTAAACCACCTCCAGACGCTGTAGTCTATCCTGGTCCCTGCCTGCCGGCTATCTGAGAAGGCTGCCTGCAAAACCTCTCCAGATGACCGTCCTGTCCACATTCCCGAAACTCTTTCGGGGGCCTATCACACTGCGCCCGAACATGTCCCGACTGTCCAAATTGAATGAAAATCACTGAAGAACTCCCACGAGGTGGCCTAGATGAATCCCTGACCTGACTGCCCTGCAGGAACTCATCCCATACTCACTTCCTGCTGTCTAAACCATCACCTGAAGCTGTCGTCTTTCCCTAGTGAGATTTCTCCCTCTCGTTGCGCTCGGCTATGAGCGCTTGATTCACCACCTCGGAGAAGGAACCCAGCCTGAAGATGTTCACCTGTACCCGAATGGTGTGTCGTAATCCATCCTTGAAGCACCTCACCATAGCTGCGTCATCGCTCACCATACCCGGTGAAAAACGAGACAACTCTGTGAAGGTATCTGCGTAGTCTATAACGGACATGTCTCCCTGCTGAAGACTCAAGAACTCCCGAGCTTGCTCTACCCTCAGTGTATCCGGATAAAAGTTCTCAAAGAACCTGTCCTCGAAGTCCTTCCATGCCAGTCCCTCGTGCCTACGAGCCTGAACCTGTACGTCCCCCCAACGCTTCACCGGTCCTCTCAGCATGTACGTCACCAGCTTGACCCTCCACCCTGGAGGCGTCTCGAGATGCTCAAAAATCATCTGCATACTTTCTATCCAGTTCTCTACTTCCTGTGGACCACCCTCACCTTGAAAAAGCGGTGGGTGCTACGACTGGAACTCCTGCGTCAGATACGCCATAGAAGGCTCTGTACCCTGTGCGCCTCTATCAATCCTCTGCAAGATGCGTGCCAGGATCACTCGGAGCTGCTCGTCATACAATGGCCCGAACGATGCCAAACCCAATAGCTGTCCTGCCAGTACTAGATCCTGAACCTAATCCTTTCCCTGGGCCTATACCTGTGGCTGGTGCTTTGCCTATACCGAATTCTGACCCTGATCATGCGACACTGTATCATCTCCTGCCTAACACTCCATCGAGTCGTGAAGGAGTAACCCACTGAATACCATAAATGGCCAGACAACCCATATACATATACAATAATATACTCTACGCAGATAAGGAAAGCAATAAAAGGCAGTGCATAACAACTACCCTTACTCCCCCTCTCAGCTACCCATGCCCCACGACATCCCGGCCTCATGGCCTCCTTACACACCCTCAACAGATCCAAGTATCAAAGTAGCTCGGGCCATGCCCATCTCGACAACTGACACTGCCTCAAACCAACGACTGAGTTGCCAAATCCTGACAGTTACACTGCCTCAGTCATAATACCTGCCTACTCTCATAAGAGTCAGACCCAATATCCCGCCACATGCAATTTTTACAAAATATAAAGCATGTCATACCCATTTCACAACTAGAAATTCTATCAAGAATTTCACCAATTTACATTTCAAAGCATATTAAGCATGGAAATTGATTTTTATTCACATGGTATTATCACTTCACAAAGCATACATGCAATTATGAAATTGAAATACCCAAAAAAGATGTGCCTATAAAAATCCAACAACAAGCCTTGCCATACCGGGCCAATGTCTAATTCTACCTTACCACACTGGGTCAAGGGTCACATGTCACAATCAAGAACATCACACATCAAGTAAGATATCGAGGTGGAAATCATATAAACCGTAATCCGAGGAAAATAAAACAGCAATTCCCACCCATGGAAACTTGGTCCATCCCTCGTACCTGGGGCTGCAGGCACCCAAGCACAATCTAAAAACCCAATTCTAGTAAAAACATATCTCCAGTCTACCATATTCCAAATAGTAAAACCAGAAGAAATAAAAAGAGAAGTCTCAATCTCATTAGTATCCAGAAAAACACTACTACTAAATCCTTGTCAAGAACTCCTTTGATACCACTTTGTAACGACCCAGACCCGGCCTGCCACCTGAACAATGCCGAACGGGTCAGGTGTCACTACCTTAGGCGCACCTACCCTGAATGCCAAAGGCTTCCGACTAGTATCGAGGGTTTGTTAGGTATAGTGGGGAGGCTATACCCTCACGGAGGATCATAAGAATGGTACTGGTCTGAGTATAATACTAAAATATGCAGCGGAAATAAATGACTCAACAGACTCGAACCAGACTCGCAAAGCGGAAGCATATTCAATATCAATAAACAGCGGAAGAAATATAGAAAACAACTGCAGTGGAAAGTAAACAGAACAACATGCCAGCAATCAAATGCAACAACTACTGTAAACAACCAAGCGTGCATACAAAGCAGGTCATGCAAAACTAAATATAAAAAGGGCACCAATGGCTAACCAACAGTAGCTACAACAAGTAAGCATGCTGATATAGAAAATTAAACACAACAAAGTAAACCCCAGCAAGGTATGACCTCAAGGTCTGTACCATCTCCATGCAACAACTAACGTAGCCCAGCTCCTAAAGCTGGCCTCTTTCCTACACGTAAATCCATAAAGTCTGCACGCATCTCGAAGGGCCCGTGCAGGGTGTGAGACTAATCTTAGTAGGATACCACCCAACGGTGCGTACCATATATATGTGTTTAGGCAGTTATTAATTTCTAAGGAGAGCAGTAAATACTACAATGCACAAATAAATACAAACTTCACTGGTACTCAACAGCCACCATGGAGTGTCACCTGCTTCGGCCAACGCCGGAATCTCTGTCGTGTAACCCATCACCACGTTCCACCTGACACCTCGTGTCTCAAGTACCGACATCCCGAAGGTACGCCCAAAAATAGAGATCCGGCACCATGTGCCTCCAGACACCTCGTGCCTCAAGTACCGACGTCCCGAAGGCACGCCCAAAATAGTAACCCGGCACCATGTGCCTCCTAACACATCATGCCTCATGTGCAGACGTCCTGAAGGCACACCCATCTTATGAAGGCTCCTCACCTCCCATGTGGATTTTTACGGCAAGCACCCCCAACCAAAATACCTTACCGCAACTACGGGGGCCTCTACCCACACGAGTGGTAAAAACCACCTCATCACGAAGTATCTCTGTGTGCACACTACTCAAAGTCCCGGGAGAGCGGTAATCACCAACATAGTCCTAAGACACCAACACGTCTGACACCTAGTGTCCCTACGACCATGTCGCTCAAGTCCGATGGCATCACCATCCTAGTATCCCGGGCCATGCCCAACCTGATAGTCGTACTGCCTTCATCCGAAGTCTATGACGCCCAATCCCGTGGTCAAAACCACCCAAAGTAACTCGGGTAGATCCCCAACCTGTGATCAACATCACTTTAGCGTAACTGGGCCAAGCCCGACACAACCCAAAAAGGGTCCAGCAGATGCAATTCAGAAATTGCATATATAATATATTTAACCAGAAAACATAACCTGGGAAAACCAACTAAACAGTTGAATTGCACTATACCAGGTGCTGTCCCATACCAGCACTGAGGTCTTAAATGCCTATAATAATTTAACAGTATTTAACAAATTAAACTTAACAGTTTATAACAATAACATTTCAATTTAAATCATTTTGGCGTTCCCCTTCCAAAATGCCCCGACGAGCAACGACCCCTCACCCGGCCCTGCTCATGCAAACTGGTAACCAGGCATACCCAAAAGCATCCCAGAGGTCCCATAAGCATTACAGTATGAAAAAGCAGATAAAACAGGTCCCGCTAAAAATACTCGAAAATGCGCCAAAGGACACATCACCCAAAAAACTACGAAAACACAAAAAGAAGTATCCACCACCTACAAGAGACTCGCACGATGATACTCCTCCGGTAACACCCGCCAATTCGGTCTAAAACGTGGTAAATCTACAAAAGATTCAATACCGTTCAAAAGCCTATAACTCATTCTAGAATTAAAATCAGACAAAATGGCCAAAGAGGAATCGAGGCCATACCGAGGGGGTTCCAACGCACTGATTGAAAATCGAAACGGGTCTCGGATGGACGATCGGGAGGAGAAAAGGGGTTCAACCGGCCTGGTTCGTGAAACCGGTTGAAGGACAAGTGTTCTGCCTAAAAAACAAGGATACTACCCATTTTTAGTGAAAAAAGAAATTACACGGCGTGTAATTTTGGACTACACGCCGTGTATATTTTATTTAACTGTTCATAAGACTGCAGGATTCTGCCAACTTACTTTCTGAACCTGCCGACATGAGTACACGGCGTGTACCTCTAGGTACACGGCGTGTACCGGGTTCCTCTTATCTTCCTCTCTGACATACCCACATGCCATGTGTTTCCCTTATACACGTCTAGACTACACGGTGTGTCCAAAGGGAACACGGTGTGCCCCTGGTTCTACCCGGCCAATAGGACTACATGCCATGTATGGCCTCACACAGTCGGGGGGTATACACGGTGTGTTCAAAACTATACGCCGTGTAGTAATGAACTACTACACAGTCATCACACGACATGTAATCAGTGATCACACAACCGGTCACTCTCCTACACATACACGGCGTGTACTTAATGTACACGACGTGTAGTATGGAAATTTCTAGAAACTTCCCATCTTCTCCAATTTCCTCATAAACCAGTCAAAAATTTAAACAGTGTTGGGATTTTTACCCGTTCTGAAAACCCAGGTTCTTACAAAGGTATAGTGCCTTTTGAAACTAAGAAATAGAAAAAACTATTTCATAAGGGTTATACATCCTATAAATCTTAGTTCCTCATAGCTAACAACATTCTTAAACATATAACACATAATACCTAACATCATTACCTGGGGAAAATAAAAATAATTAAGGGTGAGCTTAGATACTTAGTAAGGACAAACAAGGGAAATATGTAAACATGACGTGAACGTAAGGCTATAAGAACACACACATAACATATGAAAACCATACCATATATATCAAAAATTAAAATTTAAAGTCATTGAATAAGTATCATTTGTTTATATGACATTAATATTAATGAAATAAAAGAACATGATCCATGAGAGCATAATATTGACATAAGACATTGAATTTTGGTTTACACGTAAGCATAAAAATATTTTTCATAGCATTCGAAGCTCATTTATAAGTCTATCATTGCAGAATGGGTTTAATACCAAAACCATTTTAGCAGTTGAGGTTTATTCCCAAGACTACCATTATGGATAAAGTCCCTTACTAAACTCAGCTCATTCCCCATTACAATCCTGTTTATCTCATGATATTTCAATCATTACCCAATGCATTGGAGGGAGATATAGGTCCCATTGACCACATAATAAAAATATTACATATGTGTTACCCAAGATCATAAAACATTCACAATTTAAAAACCCATGAAAATAAATGGGTTTTATATGCATTTCATCAGAATATAACATATAAAAAAACAAACAGGTTTCATAATCATTTCATCATTTCATAAAAAAATAACCCATGGAAAATGAAGTGGTTTTCATAATTATTTTATCAAGGTATAACACATGAAAGGGAAATGGGTTTCATAAACAATGTTTAATTATAAACATAAACCATAAAAAGAAATAATAATACTGGTATCCATAGACCATATCCCAAGAAAATCATAATTAACATCAAATTATGTCATTTTATATTGAAAATTATTTCAAAAGATCTCATGGAACATTTCTTAAGGAAAATAAAATTTCTTTGAAAATAAATTTTTAATACAAAATATTCATAAAATATTTTGGAAATCCTTTTATTTGAAAATAAAATAGAAAAATTATAAATTATTCTTTAAATAATTTCATGGTCATGAATAAAAGAAATTATTTACATGCTATACATGTTTAAACAAATATTCGTTTCACATTTTCTGTAAAAGTCAAACAGACCATGTTTGGAAGCATACATAAAGATTCCCTTTTTTAAAAAAATCAATCATGGATAAAAATGAAATTTAAAAATCATAGAGTAACATTATATAATTTTTTAAATCATTTTTATAAAACATGGATATGAAATAAAAGGGTTTTCAACCAAAGAGAGAAATAAAGTCGGTTTTGTTTAAATTTCTTTTTTTGAAATATTGAGTGTATAAAAGGAGTAAAATGAAGAGAAAACATGTATTCTCATGAAATAACCATATTATAATAATATTCATGGGTTTCTTGAGAGATGTATCATAATATTTCTTCATTATAAGCATAAACATAAACAATTCTGATAAACGATGAGATTGTATCATAAGAACATTTCCACTTCGGTATCCCTAAATCGTAAGGCCCATGAACGAATAAAATTAAATGAAACTTTAAATATCATCACAATAAATAAATTCTTTATATTACATGAAAAATGGTTTGTATATAAACCACATAAAGGAATATAGGTTCATAATATTACATATTTCCCAAAGAAGAATAATTGAGATGAAAACCCCTTGCCCCTTTGTAACTTTTGAACTATAAACTCCATTAAAGAGAGATACTAAAATATATATGTAAATTACATTAATTTTAAGGATAATAATAATAAAGTAAATTCATGGGTAGTATATACACCACATAAAATAAATATGTGGTGAATATTACATGTGTCTTATATTAGTAAAAAGTGAGACGAAAATCCCTTAGAGATTTGGTAATCTCTTGAGTCGTAAGCCCCATTAAATACTAAAATAAAATGAAAATTTAATTATTATTAAAATAATTATATTAACGATATGACATTTAAAATGGGAATTATATACGCCACACAAAATAAACGATTGGTTACTATGGCATAAATCACTCAAAAATAAAAGAGAGACTAGAAATCCATTACCTTAAACCTTGAATTTTCTCCAAAAACATTATAAACTCCTTTATAATAAATATAATTTTATTATACATATATTAAAAATCCATAATTATATATATCATACCATATACTATTTTATTATGACATTTTATTATCTATTTATTAACAATTCCATATTAAAATCATGTTTCGCACAATAAGTGCTTTGTTTTTCTTGTATGTTTTGATTTCTTATTTTGGTACTATTACATTTATCATGGTCTTATAATATTCATATGATTAAAAATTATATAAATATCATATAAAGTATATATTTATTTATATAAATCTAAATAAGTTTGAGATAGTAAATGAAATACATCGTTCATGGAGACAGTAGGTCGTACGTACGCATGAACGTTGTTTCCACTTTATTGAAGGTTGAAATGAAAAAGGGTAAAAAAATATTCGATTTATATAATAATTTTTATGTCATTTATATCAAAAATATTAATTAAATTTAAATAACTATCTTCCCTAAAAAGTGTTAGTGAAAAAAGAATCACATTGCTTCGCGTGGCAGTAGCCCGCCGTACACATGAACAACGTTATTGTATCCACCATGTAATGGAAAATAGGAATGTATATATGATATCATAATTATATAAGTATAATTTTGTTACAAACATAATATATATTAATTTAATTTATATTTTTTACAATATCAATAAAATGGAAATGAGGAAAGCACATCACATTGGTTCGTGAGGTTGTAGTTTTCCATACACATGATTAAAAAACTTATTTTCCAATGAGTTGGGAGTTAAGAAAGAATATTTGTTATTATAATTAAATAATTTTTATAATATCATAAATATATCATATAATCATTAAATACATCAATATATCTCATAGTGATAGGTGTCCATGGAAAATAAATAACCTCGGTTCGCGAGGCGGTAGTCTGCCTTACGCACGAATAATGATTTTGTAACCCATTTGATTTAAGAGGAGATGGATTTATTTTTTGACATTAAAATAATAACATATTATAAGATTTAATATACTTTTTTTATTATATCATTATAATTTAAAAATATTTGAAGGAGTTATAAGAATAAGTAAAGCTGAAACGCAAAGTTAAAAACATTAGCTCTTCTTCGGACAACCTCATTAGGTTTAACCTAAAGCCTCAGTAAATTTTATTTATGATCTCAAAAAGGATTATATGATTTTTTTAGGGAATTAAGGAAAATACTTAGGTAGGTATTGGCTGAAACAATGGGGGTTTGAAGAGTTAAGTGGAGAAGATAGTTGGTGGTCCTCTATAAGTGAGGTGAACGACACACTTATAATATTTGAAAAAGGTGAAACCACATTTTTCTCTTCTCAAAAGGATCCAAAAATGATCAATTATTGATCCTTATAGGTTATAAAGTCTGAAAATGTCTATAAATTGGTTTTATATATGTTTTTAGGTCTTTTTACCCCTTATATTTTTAGTCTAACCCCTCTCTAAACCCGTTTTAATCTTAAGCGATGTAATTAGTTTTTACTATTTTTACTAATAGTTTTGAAAAATATTAAGTTGAAGTTATAAAATAATATAAATTATGATTATTAAAATTATTTAATCAAATTTTCCAAATTACATTTACATAATTTGAAAAGTATAATTTAATATTATACCGTTATACGCAATGAGAAAGCAGGTTTTCAAAGAGGAAATGTTCAAAAGCTATAAATGTTTTTATTTAAAAATGAAATATTAAATTGATTTGAGTGAACAAAATTTTATTAATAGATATATAATTCTTCTAATTTTACTATTAAAACCATATTAAAATAATTTATAGGTTTTTAAAGTCATTAAAATAAATAACATTTTTTAATAAGAACTATTATTTTTCACTATTCAAAGAAAAAGTAATTTTCTCAATTTTTTTAACATTTACCCTAATATAATTTTAACATTATTATTTGAGAAATTAATTTATTTTTTTCAAATAAAGTTTCTAAAAGTGTCAAAAAATAATTTTAAAATAAGTGTGCAAAATAAAAAAAATATTTTTTTTAGAAAAATATTGTTTTTAGGTATAAAATTAAATTTATTATTATCTATTGACTAGAGAAAACAGAAGATGAATGTTGAAAATTGTATTAAATTTATAATATATACATTTATTTAAAATAATTCATGAAAAGTTATTTGTTTAATTTGTTGAGATAAAATAAGTTTGTGTGAAAAAAATAGTTTTTTCTGAAATAGATTTCCTTTATTTTCAAATGGTTCTTATTTTCATTTATAATTAATTGATCACCAAATAATTAATTTTATTTAAATTTCTATAAAATATATTTTCATAAATTAGTTAATCCAATTCATTCCACCATTCCAACCACAAGGCGGTAACTATAATATTAAATTACAATATTTTAATAGTATGCCTTGTTTTATTAAAACCCAATGTTGTGCATAGTGAAAGAAATGAACAAAATTAGATTTTTTTTGATTTTTTTGTTTATAAAATATCAAGGTGTACATGTATAGTAAATTTACAATGGACAGGTTCCTTGGATTTAGTAGGAAGGAAACATGATGTGGATGAGGATTCAGTGATAAAAGGAGGTAAGGTTACTTTATTCTAGTGTAGTTTTGTTAGAGAAGGTTCATCATTAACTGGTAAAACCATACAATTTAAACATTATTTATAGATTTTTATCATACATAAATGGGATGGTATCCCCCCAAAAGTTACTTCATGTCTTTTATTTTAACATTATGCGATGAGGACTATGATTATGTAATTTAACTTCTTATAGTGTGAATATTAGGCTATAAATTTTAAATTTAATCAGTGAGGAATAATATATTGAATATATTAACATAATTTTATGAATATGTGTATCATGATGTTTAAGATAATATAGTAAGGACATTGTCATGTATTTTAATTTCATGGGATTGGGATGCTAGGTTATGTAGTTTAAAGTCATGCAACGAGGACTTAAAATATTTTACAGTTTAACATCATGTCACCAAGATGTGTATATTATAGTTTAACATCATGTGGTATGGCTGTGTATACTGAAAAAACACATTAAGAGGGATGATTTTCGATTGGAGTTATGATGACCAGCATGTAGGTCACATGGGCCTTAAGATTCTCTAACACTATTAAGCCTCCATCTACATTCTTCTAGAGCTAATAATTGAATGAAATTCATCCATCTATTGTCTTCAATAAATAACAATGGTAAGGAGAATAATTGAGATGGTAAGTCATTAATTTATCCCCAGGTATCCTAATTATTAGGAACCAGATTAGGTTGTGCTCTATTGAACATGTGAATTGTAATACAATATGACCGATCTTAAGAGAAAATACCTTGATTTCCTATTATTGGGAGAAAACCATCTATCACTAATAGATTGATAGACTAGATTATGTTTCAAAACATATGTTCTCCATTCAAAGGGATCACACTATTGGAGTGGATATTTTCATGATGTTGGATCCAATATCCCTTCATCTATATGCTTATAGATCCATTCCTTAAAAGAAATACAATTATCAATTGTATACCCATGTCATCAATGGTAGGGGTAGTAATTTTCATGTACCCTTAGCTCTTCCTCTTTTGGTTTCCTCATTCATTTGAGTTAGTTCAAATCATTATCTATATCATTGAAAAAATAATGAGCTACATCTTTCAGTTGGAAGGAATTCACCTTTATTTATCTATCATCAAGAAATGGATGACCATGTCGCCTCCCCTTTTTTGGGGTAGATGCTGAAGCATTGAGGTACCTAAAATATGATGATGCATCTCATATATTTGAGGGATATTACTCTCTAAGAAATTATATAAAAACTATTGGGGTCAAATAGAATCTATAATGAAATCGATAATGGGGTATAAAATGTAAAATTTTCCCCATCCCAATGAGATGGGGTGATGTGGAATGATGTTTGAGTCATCTACATCGATTTATCTCACATTTCATGGTCTGGATGTGTGTGTGTATGGGGGGGGGGGGTCATTAGGCTTTTTAAAATGAGTATTTTTTCATCTTCTACCCTTTCGTCAATATGTTCCTTGTAACAGCCTTTGAGTCTTGTGTTTATGGAATTCGTGCCAATGTCTTGTAATGGGTTCCCTCTCCTTCTAGTCATAAAAAGAGGGGTTTATTTATTTTTTGTTCTATAAAGGGGGGTTGACCCTCAAAATTTTCCCTAATATAAATATTCTTCTAGCCTTATAGTCCAGAGAACATCACTATAAATAACACCTCTATAGATGGGCGTTGGTATGTTATCATAGGAAAAAGATCTTTGAATCCCTTCCACAATTTTTTCTTGGAGATACTCATTCTCTCATTGGAAAAAATTTATTCATTCTTCAGTAGGAATGGTCTTATCATCATCAAGGGGATGATTAGAAGAAGTTATGATGTCACCTTTTCCTTTTTTAATGGTTGGTTAGGTATATGATGATTGGAGTCTCAATGTGGACCTTGGATATTGGATATCCTATTGAATTAGAGCATATGATCCATCAACATTTCACTTTAAAACATCAACACGGTCGATAATACCTCTTGTAGAGGTAGGAAAGGTATCACTGAGACCCTCTTCACTAATTCTTGGAGAAAAGGACAAGAAAACCTATTGGGACTCAGAATATTATAGTAGAGTACAATCATTATCATCAAAAGTGTTCTTATAAAAAAGAATTATAAGATCTTCATTCTAAGATAATACCATTTTTAGGAAAACATAAGTGAATTATCTCACTCATCAATGGAGTATCCCATTTTTTGGGTTGACTGCTAATGTAAAATTTGGAGGGACAATGCCAATTATACTATTTGGTGAAAAAAAAACCATATTAGAGATGAATCTAGTTTAAAAAATGATAAAAATTCCCTTAGCCCTATGGGTTAATGTGATTCCTTGGATTCTACTATCACCAATGATAACTATGAGGATGCTTCCCGATTTTGGTTCCTGGTAATTTGAAATTGGTTCCGGGCCATTATTAAGATACACTAATAGGCATTATGGGCGATTAAAAAAAGGTTTTTGTATTTCTATGAAGATTCAGTTGTTGGATTCCCTAGAAAATCTATCCTTATAGTTTCTTTGACGTGAATTATTAGAGAAAGGACAAATTTCCCTATAGTTCCTTGTAGAATTTTGGTCACACATTGGTGAAAATGACTAGGGTGAACAAGAGATGTCCTAGGGAGATATTATGTAGTTAAATTGACTTGGATATTTTCTTCACTAACCTTCCTATGATAGGGAAGATATGTGTTTCTACTATCTAGGTATAATATTCTAAATTAGTTGGATTTGGAAACCAGGGACACTTTCTTCTCCACAACCTATCATGGGAAAGATGGAATATAGGGAATTATCCTCTAGAGAATTTCATGGACTACCTAAAATGTTGGAATAGATACGTTAAGATGATATTCCCATACTGGAGTGATCACCAACTAGAACTTGAGGTATTAGTTTTCTAAAAACATACATCAGGGCCTTAGTGATAAATTTCCATGGAGAAGGAGGTTAATGACTGATGTGTTAGCTAGTTTTCTACATCAGCTTGAGGTGTTCTGTGGGAGGCACCTTCCCAAATGGTGTTATAGATCATTAGTGAATTGGGATATTTTATTTGAATTATAATAATCTTGAAATTCCTAATGAGGCAACACAAAAAATTAAACCCATAATTTTATCATCATATATAATATTCCATGGTCGATCAATCACCTTCATAGTTAAAGGATGGAAAATAGGTCATTTTCTATGTCTAACAATATTTACACTGTTAAAGGAATCACATTAGGTTCACTATTTTTTTTGGCCCACAGAAAAAATGGATTGATGGAGGAACCGAAAAATTGAACCTTTATAAAAGGGTTGACATAGTTTAAGGATTCATGTTGGGTTCACCATTGTGGTTTTCATAGAACACAAGGAATAAAATGATCCGATAGAAGACATGGAAAATTTACCATTTTGAAAGGATTTATACAGTGAAAAGATTGATTTTATGTTCACTATTTTCTTATGTGAAACATAGGAAAAAATGTATCGATGGAAGAACTGGACAATTAACCCTTTTTAATCATGTAGGGGTTCACAAAGCTTAAGGTTTCACATAAAGTTCATCGGTTTTGTTACCCAAACAAAGCATAGAAAAATTCCTGATCATGGGATGTTTCTTATGGTTTCATAATAATTTTTTTTCAATCCACTATTTTGTTCCTGATATAAACCCCTAATAGATTATTCTTTTTTAATGGTATTTTGTCCTTCTTTCCAAAGGTAGTTGTTTATTGGGATTCCATTCTAATGAAACTTAAGAACTCACATTGTTCTAGATAATAGAATTTCAGGATCATCACACCCTATTTGGGAGAATTTTTTCTTACTCAAGGACTCTCTTATAGATTTAATATTTTTTCATTAATCCCTCATAAATCCCAGTATGGTACTGGTTACCCCTGTGTCAATAATATGATCAAATCATTATGTGGATGAAAAAACAATTACTAATTTTTGGTTGTCTATTATTATCTTATTGATTTATGATTATTTTGTTTCATAGCCTCATTTGGTCACTCAAGAGCTTATCTCCATAAAGGGAGGTGATTGGTGTTTTGGAATTAGGATTGATCCTTACCGAGGTGTCATATATATCCTTTGTGAACAAGAATCAAAACCCACAAAGTTTGATAAAAATAGGTTCAAAAATCAAAGAGTAATCCTATGTATCTTTTTCTTAGAGTAAGAATTATAAATAATGTAGTTCTAATGATATTAGGTTCAGACCTCTAATGGAATCCTACATATCCTACACTAAGAATAGGAAATAGAGCACATGTAGTTCCGACTATTTAAAGAATATGTACTATAAAAATGTTTTTTGATAGATGTTTGATTATATATTTTTCATATGTGGATACCATGACATGTTTCATTTGAAATATGGATATTTTATTGAAAAATAAGACGCATTCAGGACTTACATCTAAAGGGTGACCCATGTTGGGGTCATTTTCATTATGATGATGGAATAATCATTATTGGTCTCTTAGCTCACATGAGTCATCCTCAGTGTGAGAAATAAGAGACAATATAATATTAGACACATTTAATGTGATTTTAGGGTTGAATTCATATTTTGGTTACACTCTATGGCTACCCTAAAAAAATATGGTTATAGGTCTTATATAGGTTATGAATCTATGAGAGACGAAATGAGATTTCACAAGGAGTATTATATTGAGAAAATCTATGTGAAGGTATTATGGTATTTTAAGGTAATATTTCCATGTGAAATGATTGGTGGAAATATATTTAATATGGGGCTTGATGCTTAAAAATCCTTTCCTATATATCCTAATTTCAACACAAATGAGAGTCCTTATAGTTTCTAAATTCATTGTTTATTAAGGGTAAGGAAAGTTGACTAACCCATGGGGATTATTACCTCAAAGGTTATGAATCATTGTAATATTAGATAATTACACCAAGTTGGTTGTGCATACATAATAATGAATATGAGTATATCAGGTTTAGTTTTTTTATGAAAAAATCAAGGCTTACACCTAGAAGGATGGCCATATGAGGATAAATCTGAGAGGAGCATCTAATTTTGTGCTCATGATGCATGATGAACAAAATAAGAGGCATCTCAAATTAAGGAATTTTATAGAATTCACACAAAGACATCTTGAAATGAGACAATATAACTAGAATTCCCGGAGGAAGAATCTCATCTTGGGAAAATATTATTCAATTAAATAGAGACATTCCATCTTATGATTTTTGAAGACATAATCAGGGATTACACCTTAGAGGATTCTTGTTTATAGACCCATTCATCATCTATTGATGGATGTGGAAATGTGATTGGATAATAAGGGAATTCAACCCCATTTTCTAGAATAATTTGGGGATTAAAATAAGTGGATTTCTATGGAATATACACATTATTTGTCTTGTGATATATGAAGAAAGATGTCCAAGAAAAGTCCTTTTTTTCTTGTTATTTTATGGTACAAAGGAACTTTTGAATGCATAGAACTAGAGAACTCCCCAAATTCTCTACAAGTGTGAGGTTATTTCATCAAAAAGTAGGGGTTATGAAATCATTTGTCCATGAGGGGTTGATGCGCTCATAAGTGGGAACATAACATAGATTTATTGAATACAGGCATATATCCCAGGGAAACATGTATGAGATATATTAACAAGGGATAATGATAGGGGTTACAAGCTAGAGCCACATGAAGGGTTCCTATCAATGGGAACACAAATAGGCCGCTTGTAAAATGGTGTTTTAATAGGGTTTCACACCCTTTTGTATGAAGAGTTTTCCCAAAGGTGTGTGTTTGGGGGGCGTGAATCAGGTGCACATAACTATGATTTCCTGAGCATGGGCTCATAAAACCACCACATGACATAGGGTTATGAAGAATGATTCCCCAGATAAATAGGGAACATTCCCAAGGGTACTTTACTAGGCCACCTAGATAATGTCATATAACTAGATCGATTTCATGACTAGGCTGCAGAATCAGACGCACATGGAGGTATCATGTAACCAAGTATTTTCATGATTTAGAGAAACCACATGATCAGTTCATCATTTAAATCTTATTTGAACTCATAACATTCATGAGGGTGAAAAAATGAGGGTATATGAAAGCATGTGCATGATCTAGTCTAGGTGAAGGAGGTTACATGACGGAATCATGTGAACCCAATTTGGATGAATGCATTGCGAATGGATTCTCCACCTGAGTGTAGCATATAGAGGTTAGGTTACAAAGAGTATTAATGTGACCATGGCCACATATGATAGGAACACATGACTATGAGAACATGATCTGGGCTACATAAGGGAATTTCATGATGAATAAAGTTTCATGTGATATCTCAAGGGATAAATTTTCATTGGATAGAGTCTCATGTGATTATCTAGAGAACTTATATAAAAGAAGAAACCTCACAACCCATTATCTCTTTCTTCCCTCTATTTCATTTTTTATCTCCCCTTTGCCTCATTGTTTATCACTCTTTCATTTTTTCCCATTTTCCTACATTATCTAATTATCTCTCTCTCCCACATTCTTCCTCAAGGAGAGTGAAAGGGTTTATATAGGAAAAGTGGTCCAAGATCACCACCACTTCACATGGTGAGAAATCCACATGTACAATCATGAGGAAGTGGAGGGATAGTGTATTAGTTGAGTAATCACATGTCACTCACTCAATCGCATGATCAAGTCACCAGTCCTGGGTGAGTTTAATAACCTCGATGGAGTTATGAAATAAATTATCACCTCATTACCAAGAATTTTATCCCTATAGATCCCATGATCCTCAAATATTGAAAATGGGTTTGAAATCAATTTTATTTTCACAAGCATCACATGATTGTGGACATTCATGTAATAAAAAATGATAGTGGATCACATATATCATGGATAAAATCCTCATGTATATCGAATGTTGTATTTAGATTCATTTGATTTCTGATTTCAAGAATTATAGTAAACCATCTTTTGGAGTTTAAAGATGATGCAGTGATGATTGATCAACTTAGATTAGCCTGATTTGATGGTTCATGTTTTATGTGTAACATTTTTAATGAGCGAATATTACCACACATAGTAGCCATCACATATCAAATATCATAGTGGATGAAATCCACTTAATATGAAAACTCTCTTCCTCTATCACACATTTGAGAGTATCCGGTTCCACTCTAGGATTCCACTAGCACTTCCTTATGTTGACAGCTCCTCTATGATACCCACCCACGACAAGTCTCTGTTCCCTCTTTACATTTTCATGTGCATGCACACACCCCTAACACCATGTCTATCAATCCATGATGGATACCTAGAATGGTTGAGAAATCTACCATATACTGGGTTGATCTGGATGGTTGACTATTGATGTTGGCCCAATGTTTTTAATAAACATTGCCAGAACACTTAGAAAATATTCAAAAAAAAATCATGTATGATGAAATCATCCCATAAATACCAAGCCTTAATATGAATGTTTCCACTTACAAACCTCCTCATGTATTCTAAAATTCCTCAATACAACAATTTTTTTTCTTATCATGGGAATCTTCTAAATTCTTCGACAACACTCTCAAATTTCTTTACGCAATAAATAACTACTAGAATATTACCCTATAACCACTGTTCTAAACTATGGGTATAGAATAAAAAACCATGGGTATAGGCTATACCCATAGTTCATAGAACCATGGGGATTAAGAAATAAGTAGGGGGATATACCTAAAGTTTCTATAGAAACCATGTGTAGAGCCTATGAGGATTTCCTGATACCTAGAGTTCACTTGAAACCATGGGTTTACGTCTATACCCGTGGTTCTTAATACTGTGGGTTGTGTGTCCATAATTCATATATACGCATGGTTTTTTAAACTGTGGGTATAGAGACCCACCTCCATTGGAAAACAACCACACCATCCATCAACTCTCACAAAACCTACAAATAAATTACAAACCATGACACAAAATTAGTGCAGTACCCTTATTATATATTTTGCATTCAATCATCAAGTTATAAATTTTTTTCCAAACATTTAAAATAATGTAACATATATATGCAATCCCCTTTATCAATTAGTTTTAGTCACCCACACATGTCTCTTTAACTAAACTCAAAATGGAGGGGATCAATATCTCCCTCACCACCACCATCATCAACATAACCATCATCATCAGCCCCATAAAAACCACCACCACCCCCACTAGAACCATCATCTTAAACACCACTAAGACCCTCATTAACATCACTTGGGTCATCATATAAAGGGTGAATTCATGCCATACATGATTAAAAAATCGTATCATCCTCTAATGGAAGTGATGGGAATATAGTTGACAGAGCTTTCAAGATGTGTTCAGTGACTATTTTAGCCTTCTCAAGCTACATTATAGATATTTTTAGCCTCAACTACTTCTGTATGATTATTTTTTAGAGTAGTGTTTTGAGAGGTTTTTTAGGTTCCTAATTAGGGACAATACTTAGTGGGGATGATGTTTTTCCTGGGTGTACATTAGACTCTCCCCTAGTGCTCTTCACCTAATACCTATCTCAAATGATCATTTGCTCCGAAGTTATCATATTTTTTCACATTTAGGGCATCCAGTTCACACTATTGAAAATATAAACAAGATATTTAATTATAAATTATATATCAAAATTTAAAATATCAATAAAAATACTTACACTCTTTTCTTTATTTTGTGTATTTTCAACACTTCTATCCTTTTTATTTCTACTCGAGAAAAATAATTTTTCATGAGGTAAAAAACCTTTGAATACCAATAATGATTATTAAAAAAAACATTTATTACTATAATAGTACATTATTTAATAATATAAAATTGTTAAACCATACATTAATTCAAATTTTATCACTTTAAAAAATCCATAAAATGAAGAAGCATTTTATTATACATTTTACATGAAATTTAATTCTAGTGGAATAATAGAATAAATACATACTAATTATCATACTAAACATGGGAATGATTTGGATTCCACTAGTATGTTCATTTCATTCCAATTATATTTTTTTATGTTATTTGGTTATTCAGTTACTTGGTAATTTTGATCATTTGGTCATTTGTTTCATTTTTTTGGTTAGGTTATTTCGTCAATTTATAATTAGGTCATTTGGTCATTTGGCCATTTGGACATTTAGGAATTTGGGCATTTGGCTAATTCCATCTGTCTATTTTTTTATTTGGAAATTTGTTTTTGTTTTACATTATTTGGTTATTCGGTCACTTGGTAATTTTTATCAATTTTTCATTATATTCAATTTTGGGTTAGATTTTTTGGTCATTTTTTCATTAAGAAATTTGTATATTTGGCCATTTGGGACATTATAAATTGGAGAATTTGTATAATTGGCCAATTGACTATTTGGTTATTTTTCCATTTGCACATTTTGGACATTTAACTATTGGCTATTTAGTCATGTGGCTATTTTTCTAATTGGGAATTTTTCTAATAAGGAACTTCGATAATTAGGATTTTTTCCAATTTAGAATCTGGAATTTGGACAATTTTTCATTTAGCAATTTGGCTATTTTGGAATTTGGGCATTTGGCCAATTTTCTCATTGCTGGTTTTTCCAATTGGTTAATGGCTAATAGGTCTTTTTAAAACTTTTCCATTTGGAAATTTTTCCATTTGGGAATTTTGAAATTTGGGGAATTGGTTAATTGGGAAATTGGGAAATTGGGTAATTGTGAAATTGACCATTTGTCCATTTGGGAATTTGGGAAATTGGGTATTTTGGATATTGGGAAATTGGGAAATTGGGAAATTTGGTAATTTGTAATTTTTACATTTGGAAATTTGGGAAATTGGGAAATTGAGAAATTTTTCATTTGTCCATTTTTCTATTTGGACATTTGGGAATTCATCCATTTGGATTTTTGTCCATTTAACCATTTATTCATTTGGATATTTGGTCATTTGGCCATTTGGTCATTTTTTATTCGAGCCATTTGTCCATTTGGCCATTTGGACATATGTCTATTTGTTCATTTGGTCATTTAATCATTTGGATATTTAGCCATTTCGACATTTGATCATTTGGTTATTTGGTCATTTGGTTATGTGTATATTTGGCCATTTGTAAAAATATTCATTTGGTCATTTGGCCATTTGGTAATTTATTCATTTGGTTTATTAAAAAAAATTACACTTCAAAAGTTCCAAATGACCAAAGGACAGAATGGCCAAATATCCAAATGACCAAATAAAAAAATGAAAAAAAATGAAAAAATGATCAAATGTTCAAATGGATAAATATCCAAATGATTAAATGACTAAATTCCCAAATGTCCAAATAGAAAAATGTCTAAATGGACAAATGGATAGAATATCAAATGAATAAATTGTCAATTGACCAAATTCCCAAATTCCCAAATTCCCAAATGGTAAAATGGCCAAATATTCAAATTAATTAATTCCCAAATGGCTAAATAGACAAATGGACAAATGACCAATTTTCATATTTCCCAATTTCTCAATTTCCTAATTGCCAAAATGACCAAATGGAAAAATTATAAATTACCTAATTTCCCAATTTCCAAATTTCCAAAATGCCCAAATGCCCAAATTCGTAAATGGACAAATGGTCAATTTCACAATTACCCAATTTACAAATTACCCAATACCCCAAATTCCAAAATTCCCATATGGAAAAATTTCCCAATGGAAAAATTGAAAAAAGACCAATTGTACATTGACCAATTTGCAAAATCACCAATTGGATAATTGGACAAATTCTCAAATACCTAAATGGGAAAATGAATAATTTTCCAAATTCCAAATGATAAATTGGCCAAATGCCTAATTGTCTAAGTTCCTAATTTTACAAATTCCCAATTGAAAAAGTTTCCAAATGATTGAATGAAAAAATAGTCAAATGAAAAAATGGCCAAATGTAAAAATAGAAAATGGATAGATTAAATTATACTTAAGTAAAAATATAAATATAGATATTAATTCTATTCATATTAAAGTACTTGGTGCATCTCATGATCGACCATTGTAGTGCACCCAAAAGTGTGGAAATACATCACAACATATTTTTTCCTTTGTTCCAATGCATCTTGAAAACCAAAATTCAATAAAATTAATAATAATTAAATTTTCAATGAAAACCATTAAATATTAGAAATTTATTAAACTCATTACTCTTCTAATATGTGATCATTTCTTGATATTATGTTGTTGTATAGTTAGGGAATATTGGAAAACCATCTAAGTCCAAACCCCCTCTAATATTCCCACTAAAATATAATAGATTCTTATATAATCACCAAAAATCTAAAAGATCTTCCAACCATTAGACCTTAGTAGCTTCACCATACATACTGTTAAACCGATGCTAAAATGAACATGTTAATTCATATATAAATACAACAATACAATATATACCAATTTAAATTTTTTACCCATATCTATGAAAATTCCTTCTCCTTGATTTCATTACTAATATACCTCAATGAGACTGGTTGCGCGAGAATTATATTTTTGTACTTAGCTAAAGTTCACAGAAAACTTCTACAACAGCTAAACTTTTTACCCATAATTTTATTGTCTTTCTTGTAATCTAATATTATTTTTGTTTGCAAATTCCATGTTTCATGAATATGGGTACACCCACATCACTTATGAGAAGATCCCACCAAATAAGCAAAATTGAGTAAATAAGGATTATGCCATAGTACCATATTAAAAAATTATATTATATAATTTGACACTATTATAATATAAAAACTTGATGTTGTGTGCTCATTAGGCTTTGATGGATCCATTAGCTATCTTGGATTCGTAGCCTTTGAAGGATGTGATTATTCCAATGCATGCACTAGGTCATCATCAGTCATTGGAGTGGAATCTTAAGGAATATAATCATCAGATATTAGATGGATAATAAGAAATAGAGGTGGCGTAGATATTGTAGGATAAAGATAGAAGGGATTAGGATACATCATTGGATATGGATATGGTATAGGTGGGAACATCTCAAGAGGGATTATAGACATGGTATGAGAAGAATAGTCTAAATTATATGATGATGGAGGAATGGGTTGGAAAATCCCTAGAGGATCAAATGGAGGATGGAAAGGTGAGGTAAATCAGGTGTCCTTTAGTGGGTGAGGGTGCGAAAAGGTACGACAAGTGCTTCATATAGCTCTAAGAGGACATCCACTAGGACCCATATTAGCAAGCTAAGGAGAATACCACTCTAGTTTAGATGAATGTCCCTAATTTTTTTGATAAAGAATACAAACATTACATTAAATTTAATGTAGAAGAAAAATATTATAATTATTATACTCACTGATGTAATCAGATGAGAAAACCCTACCTCACGCATCTGACGATCATTATCAGATAATATCTTCCTTCAAACACCTACAATATCTTTTATAATATACCTAATAATGAAATGTACATTTTTAAAAATTGTTTTTAAAAATTATTCATACAAATTATAATTCATGGAATTCATAAACAATGACATAACATGTTTTTGTAACTATAATTTTAAACCATGTTATTCATTTTTGAAAAACCCATTTTAAATTTTATTTTCTAAAATAGAATAGATCTAATTGAATGAAAGGAAAAATAAAATACTTAAACAAACATATCATTCCAAACTAAAACTAAGTTAATGTAATTATAGTATTACCAACCTGAGAAACCCACATCAAGTTAAACTAATTGAAATGTGAGTATATATGGTTACTTCAATATATTACCCACCACTACTTCAATTTTAACATCAATTTTCACAATGTGACAATTTTAGTCATCAAATAAAATATTTTTTTAACACAAATGGGGGCATCAATGGTTTCAATTTCTTCTCCACCATCATGAAAAATATGTCTTGGAATTACTTCAATAATGACACCATAATCAAGTGTTAGATGATATTTCACATAAAAAAATTGTTTTTCATTTCTTCCAAAATATATGGCTCATTGGTAGCTTGGAATCAAGTAATGTCAATAAATATGAATTCGTAGTCATCAATAAACATACCATATTGTTTCTTTGAATCAAACCATTTATATTTCATCATAGTGACTCAACCATGAGAATAGTTTTCCAATAATAATATTTTCTCATCAAGTTCATAATAAGACACATTTTCATATCGAGTATTACTATTTGATGAACTAGAATAAAAATCTATTATTGTAGTTACCATACTTCCATTGTTCCATGTTATCATTTTCACCACTTCGTCATTTGTAAGAAATCTATACCCATTTATTGTTAAAGATTTTCATTCACAAACCAAATAATTGGGACACAAATCCATTGATATTAATTATTGAGAGATGTAGTCAAAATTTAGACTCAATAACTGAAGTATATATGAATAATACAATTAAATGAATATCTATATTTTGAGTTAATTAAAGCAATGACCGTACCTTTCTTTTCAACCAAGCAGGAGACTCTTTGTTATGAAAAGCATCACTTCTTTTCAGAGGTAAATATCGATGAACTATTCTTATATTTTTTTATGTTCCATAATAAAATTATTATATAAGTTTAAGGTATATATTAAATGACATTGTATGAGATAATATATAAATTTTAGAATTACATACTTGATGTTGTTATTTAAAAAACCATCATTAAACAAGACTGTGCGATGTGCCATATCCTGCTTTTCAAGGCTCCATATAGCCAATGTATACGATCGAGGAATTCTTATGGTTTGTGTAAGAGAAGGAAATGGGGGATATATCTCCCCGTACTACTCATCTTCATTTCTCATTTGATGTTTTGTCTTGTTCTCACATCAAACAAATACATTGAAAAAAAATCCATACATTCTTGACCCAGATAACCTCTCACAATGGATACATAAGGATCATTACTATTTAAGAAGTATGATTTCATTTTTAACATATTTTTTAGGATACATCCACTGAAAATAAATGGGTCCCCCAATAAGTGTTTCATATGGACGATGAACTGTTAAATTTACCATGAAAATGAAAAAATAATGGAGGAATTTTTTTCTAACTCATAAATATTAGTGGCACCTCTTACTGATTTTTTATCAAGAAATTCATGAATAACAATTTATCAAAAAGTTATAAAAAAATGGCAAAAAAAATCCATATCACCCTTAAATTATTGGATAGAAAATACTATATTGCTACTAGAATATATTCATGAAGAAAGATGTGATAATCATGAGTTTTTAGGGATTTTAGTTTCAAATACATTTTGTTGACTCGTTTAGATATGTTTCTAGAATAGTCACCAGGAACCTTGATATTTTCCAATACTTCCATAAATTGATTTTTCTCTGAAGATTTCATAACATAATAAAAACAAGGAACTTTACATTTGTTTTCACTAAAACACACATGATGCAATTTTCGTCAAATACCCCAATCCAACAGGTCTCAATGAGATCATGAGTCATCTTTGGTATTCTCCTTGATATTTAGAATAATTGAAAGAAAAGTTTCACAAATATTTTTCTCAATGTGTATTACATCTAAACCATGATGTAACAAATTTTTAAACCAATATAGAATGTAAAAAATATAATTTTTCCCCCAATTTTAAGTGGATTCAGTGTCAACATTATTCTGATTTTTTGATTTTATCTAACCTTTATCCAATTAAAAATTGAAATATTCCAATTCATTAAGTACACTGGTTACTAATATATATTGAGGTATCTATTGAGTGTCAATAGTATTATCAAACCTCCAGTGATTCTTCTTATATTGATGATCTATTGGAAAGAATCGTCGATTCCCCATGTAACTGAATCTATGATGATATTAAAGTATTATCGATCATGTATTATTCATAAAAATAGAACAAGACAGTTTTCCATCCATTATCCAACTAGAAATCATTTCATAAGAACGGAAAAAATTATAGTCCATTGAGGGGTAACAGACATTTGTATTTTTTATAAACAAGCGTCAAATGTGCATACACCCATATCCAAAAGTTGATTCAACACTATTATTAAAGGTTTTATGTAAACCAATATATAATTTCTAGGATCATAAGAAATATATATTAGTATACTCAATAAATTTATTTATTTTTCATACATATCCATAGAGTAATATTATAAATGTGAATAAAATATGGCCATGTGCTGTGAGCATTAAGCATCTGACCAAACTGATTAAAACTGTCATAAGATAAATGAAACCCAAAATTACTCACCTCAACTACAAAATCATGATGTTTTCTATCAAATTATTTTAATGATAATCCATCTACAAGATAAAACAACTCATCATCATCTTCAATTATCTTAACATTATACCATCACATATTGGTTGAGATTTATGTAGGCACAAATAGATTTTGATTCTTTGTAATTAATGGAATGTGCCACAGGAATTTCTATGGCACACGATATGGTGTTCCATATACATTCTCATTCCATAGATATATAGTTAATTTTTTACAATCAATAAGGTCTTCCATTTCCTCAAAAAAATAAACAAAAGTATTTCAGAATGGCATGAATTTTATAAGAAGAAAATCCAAATTGTTTAATTAATTTCCATGCCTTATAATGATTTGAGGGAATATCTTCACCAGGATGAAATAATTAATTCAAAAAGGAAAGAATGTAATAAATGGTGGTAAAATAAATTCCCTACATAATTATTCCATGATATAACCACATAAAAAATTCCATCTTTTCATTTTAGTACATTCTAGATATACAAGAGTTTTGTCATCATTCATTAATTTTTTTCACTCTATAAACATCATCATCTTCATTCTTTTACTCAAGTGTATTGAGATCATTTTATTCTTTCACTATCATACTATCTCTTTTATGATGATTCAAAAATGGAAACTAATAAAATAATAAATTCTCCATACCACTTATTTCACTCCATTCACTAATAATAGAAGATTGTCTCATACCTCCATTGTGATACCAAACATATTAGTATGTTTAAAATCTAGATTTTTTATATGGTACCTAAATTCTTCTCAACTTAAACAAAATCTTTAAACCAAATTATAAAATGGATAGTATATATGAACTCTATCTGAAGCATTATTAAATGAAAAATATAAAACAATATCCTAATTCTTTGGAAACTCAGTTTAAAATCTGATCGGTATGATATATCCAGCTTCTATCCGTTCTATTATAGGTATAAAAATTTATATTGAAATCAACAGTGTAAAACATAATTAAAAAATCCATTAAAACCAATTTTAATATGAAATTCACCAAATCATGCTAGTAGCCAGCAAAAAAATTTAAGAGAAACAATATATACCACAAGTGATGCATACAAATAAGAAACCAAACAATGTATGTAAAATATAATGAGAAAAAATTATAAAATAATCCAATTAAATACATATGTCTTTATGAATCAATTGTATTTAAAACTTCCATGTTTTGAATATGATGTTATTCTAATTAAATACACTGGTCTTTATGATTGAAAAAAATTTCTCAAGGGAAACAAAAACATGTCACCCAATATAAAAAACACAGAACAAGCTATAATAATACCATATATGTTATACCATAATTGATATAAATATAAAAAATCATCCAATCTTAATATCATAGAAACAAAGATTTAGAAAATTAAAAAAATATATCCAGCATGTAATAAAGGATATGAAAGATATAATTATTATGATATATGAAATTGGAAAGTATATATGGATTTAGAAAACCTTTAATCCAATCATTTTGGGAAAGAAAAAATTAGTAGAGTTAGAGCATGATGATCCTATCCCATATAGAGTTAGCGTATCTAAATAGCAATCCCTTCTTTCAAAACCTATTCATCGCTGGATATGATTCCATATTAGGTGATCTATCATAGAAATATATCCTCTTTTATATGCTTAGTAATCGATAAATAAACCAGAAAATTTCTACTACACTAACTATAATACTAAAATGATATCCAAATTCAATGAAAAATCAAAAGTACATTGTAGTGAAAATTAAATAACACTAATAAGAAACCTAGTTGAATACAATTCAAGATGGAAGTAACCATTATAGAATACTACTATCCATCCATATAAAGAAAAAGGATAATTATAAGAAAAAACCGAGGCATACTCATAGAAATAATAAAATGGTGAATGCGTTGGAATAAATACCAATAAAGGAATACTAGAAAAAAATTGTATTTCTTATCCATAGATGTCTTATCATTTTAAAACATAAATGATGATAACATTTATTCATGAAAGTTTTTTATTTAAGGTTAAAATTTCTTAAATTATTCAAACACATGGAAAATAGATTTTACGTGATGTTCTATTTCAATTTAAGAATTATTTAATTTGGGTAAGATCCATAAAGACTAAATAATTAATCCATTTCATCCCACTTTATGAAACCCATCCATTCATTCACCACTGGTGAAACCACTTAATTAAGATAAATTGTGGTGAGATAGGTTTTTATTCATTTAATGTGTAGTGGAATTAAATGGATAACTACTCAATACATGATAAATGAAATAAGTAAGAATTATTAATAGAGAACTAAGTTTTACTAATCAGTAAATCAAAATAGGTGAAACTAAGGTTTATACCATTAATGTTTTCTTCAAGAACTAAATTCTTATGTAAAAAATTATTAATAGGAACCATGTTTCATAAAATTATTATGATCCAAAAATCATTCCATTCTAACATATATTATTATTTCATGACATTTACTAAAGGATTATATAAATATTTATACCTAATAAAGTTTATTAAATTATTAAACAATTGAATATAAATATTTATTTATTTGAAAAAATATTTTATCATTAATTTATTTTTAAATAATAATTATGAATTCTATGAAACATGTTCGATAAATATTATTAAATAAAATAGTGAATTCTTGAATAACTAACCTTCCTAGATAGAGAAATATTCCATAATCACTTATAATAATATAATCATGTACAGTATCATATAATTATTTCTTTTTATGTTAAAATAATCCAATAAATAGTTTAACCATATTTCATGTTATAAAAAAAATTGAAATTCAATAATTAAATCACATAAATCAAGGATAATAAAAACCAAAATTAACCCCTATAGTTAACTTAAATATGATTCCCAACATTAAAAATATCTAAATATAAAAAATATTCAACCAAAACAATCTCAAATTTAATTTAAATTCCTAATAATCCCTAGGACAGTTTTCAAAATGATGATATTATAATTAAAATAGTACTTATATAAATTTAATAGATTGTATTTTATATCTATTAGACTATAAATTTAAAAACATGATGATATAAGTGATCCAAAAATCTTTTAGTACAATCACATGCAGAGATTAAAATTAAAATAACAGCCATCTGAAGAGAGGAAGTAATCTAAACTCACTAATTTGATGTCAAAGAAGATCAGTTTTAAAAAATTCTTGAATAAGGGGAGAATTCTGGAGAAGGAAACATGCCATCACTCAGTTGAGGGGAGAATAAATAAGTGGAGGTAAGGAGTTATTAACTCTCAAAGATCTAAAAAAACAATTCTAGAGATAGAGGTAGAAGAGTTGGCCGGTGGGGGCAACATTTCCTATCGAGAGGAGTGGGGAGGCCGAGGCTTGTAAGAGCGGAGAGGATATTAGGGATCGTCAATGAGGAGGGGAGGGGGAGACTAATATGTTAAGCCTCTATACCCATGGTTTTTGAAAAACCATGGGAATAACTCAACCTATACCAACGATTTTTTAAAATAGTGGGTATAGATTTCTCGGGGAACCATATACCCACGGTTTCTCTAAACCATGGGTATAGATTGGTGGGGAAAACACCATTTCCTAGTAGTGAGTTATTCTTGAGTGGGTTTTGAAAACTGTTTAATGTTCCATGAGGAAGTGCATGGCACACATTTATGAGTTCTAACCACCACTCTTTTATGACATGTTCTTATTAAAATGTTATGCTCCCATGTATCTTTTCCAATGATTAATTATGATCCATTTCTTATGAAATGCATTTATTTTTTCCATGACTTGTGATTGTGATCTATCAATTACTTGGTATTATTTTCAATTGTTAAGATCATGTTCTCATACCTTAATTCTCATGTTATTCTTAAAAATGACAATTGATTGATATATCACTTTATTACCTTTAGTAAGTATCTGATATCACCCATTATTATGTTTCTTTTCCCCCATAATATAAATAAATATTTTAATAATGATATGTATAGTAAGGGTGAATGTTTTGAAGAAGTTAGCGGGATTTTATTTAGATCTTGTACGTACCAATTGTTGTTGTATCAATGCTTCCAAAGACAATAAAACTGTATGATTACAACATGGATCATAATGGAATGTAATTCATATTCATTTAATAAGATATAATACATATGTATTTAATGTTTGGGTCACCTCAAATATCATTTTATTTCTTCAAATGGATCTTCATGGAAATGATACAAAAGTTGAGATTGTTTTTCTCAACTCAACTACCTTCATTGAGTTATAATGCATCTTATTGATTTTTTTCTTCTATGCTTGTATTTTTCCAACCTTAAATTTTATTTCAAGGTTATTTATCTTCCTCTCTGGAGATAATTCTTTTTAAATTAAATTTTTTTATCTTAATAATATTCTTCCTAAAAAATTTCATTATTAAGAATTATTCTTATCCCCTTTAGTGACAATTCTCTTCCTTGTCCCTATTTCCCTCCCTGCCAATGTTCTCAAATATATTTGGTAACCCAATTTTGAATTATCTCATGTCTCCATTATATTTCCATTTTCCTCTTTTCAAAATAAATTTTTATTACTATTTTGGCAATGTGGGATTTTTGAATAGATAATTTAAAATAATAAAATGGGTTTCATTCCACGATCACATGTTTTATAATCCACTCCACATTTACATTAGATTATCATCTGGTTTTTTTAAGTATACATTATTGAAAGTTATTATTTTATAAATTAAATATTTTAACTTCATCGTTTTGAAAATCATTTTTGAAAGTGACCCGTAACTTCTTATTTTTACGATAATGCTAAAAATATTTTTTTTAAAATATATTTTTAATTTTTTATTCTATATAAACACATACTTATACCCTTTTTGTAATTTATATAAATATTATTCTCAACACCACTGTGGTTTCTCTATAAAATTATTACTCTCTTAGTCTTATAAATAATATTTTTTTGAAATTGTTAAGGATATTTAATATTTCCAAATAAATTTTATTAATGATATTAAATGGGTATTTTCAATCTCTGTAAACACCCTATATTAATTCCTATTATATTATTCCATCCAAAAAAAATTTCTGTATCATATATGCGTAGGTTTTGTATTATCATGTAATATATTTACTTCTTGGGTTAATTATGTGTTGATTGAATTATGTATGATTTCCTTACATGGAACACATAATAGTAGACACATTAAGTGTGTTCCCTAATAGCATGACAATGAAATGAGTAAATAATTAATATCTAGAGATTACATGTTTATGATATCTTGGTATCATTCCTTGGTAATGTTTTATGATACCTTGTGGAAAAATCTTGGTAAAAATATTTTACAACACCTTAGTGATAAAATTTGGTGATATGCTTATGGATGTCTCATGTTTAGGGAGTAGCCACATTTCCAAGTTATGATTCATGTACTTATGATCTTGTTATACCAAATTTACATATCCTTATGTTCATATGTTCAAGTTATTCTGTTATTCCTCATGTCTTTCCAATGATATTTTATAATTTCATTATTTATCCCTTACCGAGCATCTATATTCACCCCTTTCTTATGTTTATATTACGCCAAGTTATGAAAAAAAGTAAGATGTATGATGTTTCTAAAAGAGTATCTTGTGTTAATTTTTTTTTTGGATTTATTGAAGATCTCATATGAATTTTTAGTTACATATATAGTAGAAAAAATTACTTTTGGTTGAAAAAGACATAGTTTTTGTTAGTTAATGTTTTTTACTAACTCACCAGAACTCTAAAACTAAAAGGTATTAGGAATGTATATAATATAAAATGTTCTTTAATTCATGTAAATATGAGATAGTCATGATTTTGGGGCATTATATTATGACACTCTATATGTTATAATTGTTGGATCATCCAGTACACCAAACTCCTTTTACACCATAATATTATATTCTACATCTCTATATGATATAATACCCATTCTAACATTAAGATTTAATGATAACCTATAATAATCCATTACACACATTTATTAAGTTTAAATCAAAGTCATACATTGAGAGGTAAATTATCAATTTACTTCATGTATTATATACAACCAATATGAAAGAATGAAAATGTAGAGACTACCTTTTGATAAATATTATGGATTTTATATTCTTAAATGCTTTAAGAATGATAAAAACCCATATATAAGTACCCAAAAGATCATATAACATATGATAGTCCACTAGAGAGGCATTATATTTGTTGTATTTTTTTAGATTTTTTTAATAACATTACATATCTATGTAATACATATGATGTCTCTATGTGAGTACCCTAAAAACATTCTAACTGAACTCTATTATGGAGAACCATCTTTAAAAAAACTAAGTTTTAAGAGTTGAGGTAATTAAGAATAATATTCCTGATGTTTATCATTTTTATCATAGTATTCAAACTATTTTTAATTCACAACATCCAAGGTTATAATGTTAATAACTTCTATTATCTACTTATAAATATTTCTATATTCATCATCATCATCTTATAACTCTTCCATTCAAACCGTTCCTTTGAGATCAATTGGTAACTAATATATCTCTTTACATTATTCTTTACTATCTTGACCTAATCAATTTTTTTTATATAAAGTGATAACCACTTCATTATGGTAACTAAATATGAACTTTTCATTTCACTTTATTGATATACCCTAAACACTTTTAGTATATTAAGTTACATTCACTTTTAATTTTTAATGGTTTAACATTTTATTTTCTATAACTGTAACTTTTTTTATAAATACTGCCACTTGCCTCTAAGATACACAAACTCTCTTATTTTAAGAATCATCACCTATTTTTTAGAAGGAGTTTTTTATAAATAAATTGTTAACACCGATATTTGATATGGAATTCTACATGTTTATAGTGTTGGATAGAAAAGAATATTTTAAAACAAATGTCATATTTGAGTGGTGGGAACTTTTTCCCACATATTTTAACAAATATCTCATAGGAATTCATTTATCCCAAATAAAAATCCTTTTTCTTATTTTCAAAATTTTTATAGATTTTTAGGAATCATAAACCAGGTATATCATCTCATTTATTCATAATAAATATTTATTATGAAACTTCTATTACCACATAAGGGAGACAAGAAAATGAAACATTTACTATATTTAAATATATCTGAGCTGGGAATATTTTTATGCATTCAACTCTATGACTCTGTAACCATTTATTTCATTATCAAAAAATAAAATAAAAGATCCATTAATTATTATATTGATTTTAAACTCCTATATATTTACAATATTTTTAAAGACACATTTAGTATAATAGATTATTTCAAATTGAATATTTTATTTTTATAACACAAATACCTGATGTGGACTTTCCATTGGGGTTTTAAAACCCCTTTAGGAATCTCAAACAATTCCATACAAAGGAAATTACATCCCTCTTCCAAAAATTTATATTAGGATTTAATAATAGAGGTTGATCAATGGAACATCCAATCATCAACCCATGGATTAAACTTTTACCAATTTGTGTTATCAACACAACACCAAAGCTTAAAGATCACATTCCTTTACCATTTATCCTAATCACTTAGGATGAGATAGGGTGAATATTTATTGAAATTATTTATATTTTTATAACCATTTCCAATAATAATTCCACAATGAATCCCCAAGATAGATTAATCCTTAAAAGAAACCTTTAGTCTTTTATAGTCGCTGGCATACCCAATCATATTGAATACATGAAAAGTGACTAAGGTTGATTGGGTTATTTTTTATCTAATGCCTTTAAAACCTCATGTGAATCTATATATGATTATTATAAGAATCTACATCCACTTATTGAACAGCTTCAACATTTGGTTATTTAGGAAGGTGTTTCTCTAACACATAATGTTTTCCTTATTGCTTGAGAATAATTATTACATTTCCACAATAGTCTAGGAATTTTCATCCATTAATATTTTCCTTTTCATGGATTTATTTTATTGTCATGTTTGATAATTATGATTCCATTTATTTACAAAAAAACCATTATCTGATGGGTATCATGCTTTTCATTAATTTAATAAGTAATTTTATTAAATATTATACCACTAAATTGAAGAACTATTTTGAATTACATCAGAACCATGACTGAGAAAAGATACATATTTTATAAAGAATATCCCAGCTAAGTTTGTAAGAAAAGTCATGACTATATCTAGTAGATAATCATTTCAATCATATCATGTAAGAATCATGGACAATTTAGTGGATAACCCATTATCATAATCTATCAAATTGATTTTCTCAACTATTTTTCCTTTTTTGATACCCCATGGATTATTAAAATTAAGGAAGGGGGGGGGGGGTGAATCAATGATATTTTTTTCTTATGAATTCTAAATTAAAACACTTGGACTTTTTAAGGTATCAATCAACTCAATATTGATTCACAACCCAATCTTATATGCAGTGGTAATAAAAGGGAGTAACACACTAGATTTTTAATGTTCATCCATAAATACCTACTAATTTCCATGTTGATTGGAAGACGCACCATGAATTAATGACTATATACATAAAAAGTTACAATAATTGTTTTAAAACAACCTAACTACAATCCTATAACAACAATATATACACCCCTATCACAAATCTCATCTTTTATAATTGGTTATACCTCATAATTGAAACTCTATTTCAATGAATGGATAGAGACCCCAATCATATGTTATCAACCATTTATGATCTAGATATTGAAGGAACTCTTTATACTTTATAACTACTTCTGTACCTTCTTGAGTTGTTCCTTCTTCATAAGCCTATAGAATTAGGTTTTTTTTCATGTGAATCATCCTTAAGATCTCAAAAAACTGGTAGTCTTGATTAGATCTGTCAGTCTCAAAACTCCCTATAAATCTTGAGAAATCTATTTCTTTATCATTCTTGTTGAATACACAAGTTCTTGTGATCTCTTATAAGGACCACCCAAATTCAACTCACCTCTCTTCAATATAGTGTAGTATCTAGGCTTTTAGAATCCTAATTCGAACAAGTGTTCTTCATCAAAAAAATAACACCCTATAAGGATGTAACTATTCTAATTATATTTTTATTACTAATTTGTTTCATTTAAATACTCATGGAAAATATAACATGAATTTTATTTAAACATTATTTCCATATTCAATATATGGAAATATCCATGAATCCCAATAGGATCTTATCTCATTAAAAACTCATTGAAATCTTGATTCAATATATCATTGAAAATATTTATATGAATAAATATTTATTCTTTTATACAAAATTCAAATATATTGACGTTAATGTACAAAAAATCCACTACATTTGAGAATAATCCATATCTTGATGAAACATAATGTCATAACCCGACCCACTAGGTCCCACCTAACCAATAATTAGTTGAGTGTGGCTACCCCGATCCTGCATCCAATATGCAAGGGGCTGTATAAGTTGGAATAAAACTCACATGGGAGGACTCAAGCTAAGGTACCTATACAAAAACACATATCCAAGCCCATAAAATGTTGAAATGTTAAATAAAACTGATACCAAATGCACACACACATATAATCCCTCGATTAGAGTGTAAAAAAGTACCTGGAAGCAATATTGTCTAAATACAATCCCACCCAAAACTGTAAAGAATTACAACATGATGTCCATAGTGGAATATAGTATAATTTTAACCCTGGTACAAACCATAGTCTATCTAGACCAAATATAATCCCTGTTTTCTTTTGGTCCATCGATAACCCCATCAGATGGATGATCATCTTCATAAGACACGACATGTGTGGGTAGATCACATTTATGGGTCAGTGTAACAATACCATGTAGGAAACCACAAAATCACTAATCATATATAATCAAGAATAGTTTTTAACTCATAATAGGGACATGTCAACATAATAAATATCAATAACATTCAGATTTACTTATAGTTTACAAACAGTCACAAGGTAAGGTGACAACTATATTGCTCATCATGAATTACTACTCCAAGGTTCCATATAACACTCATCTAAGGGAACAAAATCCACAAGTAAGATAACACTAATGGATTACATTCAATATATTGTGCTTATCGACTCTTGATATGATAAGTACACATAGGATGTTTGAACAGATCAATACATTGATGGGGATTATACCCAAGGACATGTGATATAAGAAACAACCAATATGAATTAACCCACTAACTAGGTGACTGACACCCATGTATTTTTGGTCATGAAAATTCTAAGAACCTCAGAGAGGGAAAAGGAAGACAAATGATCCCATCCCAACCTCTGGGATAGATTCCTACAACTATATCAAAAAATAATCCATTAGAGAGGATCACAATACTTTGATTAGGACGTAATGACATACTATACCCTCAAAATGATGGATCAAGGGAATGAAACACTAAGGAAACTAATCCAAATTTAGGGTAAAAGGTCTCCTAGTTATCTTTAAATGAGTACACTATGTGAATTGGATTTACATAGTGTGTCCCTTCGATACTGGGTCTACCCATGTATCATGGACCATGCCCATATCCATAGCTGTGTACACCTAGATATGTTAGTATACCTTTTAATTTCCATGTACTAGTTTAGGTATGAGTACATGAATCAACCCATGTACTCTGGTTGTGTCATGTACATGACCATGTCTGTGTATCCCCTAAAATACATGTCGAGCCCCTAGGTATGAGTCACATGGTGCAGGACACATTTCACATGTTGTGTGATACTTTTATTCTATGTAGAAACCATATCACTGTAGCTAGGGACCCATGCATAATGTATTTATGGATTACATATAGTTTATGTTGGGATTTTTCAAAAACAAATAGATCTTCATGTTGTTGTATCCCAGGCTGTTTGTTTCCATGATTCCCTTCACCAATCTCACGGTAGATTGTAGATCTAAGAGACTGAGCCTTGATATCCCTTATTCATTGGAATCAAAACTAAGATTCATATAGGAAAACACTTCCATTGCATCATTCAATTGTTTCATTCAAGAATCTGCATGGATAACTCTTTCTTTATCCCAATCTATCATTTTATCTTGATTCCATCATCAATCCAAACCCAAATATGCAGTATGAATCCATTGCGCTAAAAAACAGGCGCACAATGACTGATTACCAAATCTTTAATAAATGACCGGCCAAAACTAATACCGATGAAAAATGAATAAATAATGAGGGGACAAATGCAAAAACAAAAAACAGGAGGAATGGAACTCATCCAATGTTCATGTTAACCTCAATTCGTTGTTGTTTGAATGGAAAATAAAGAGTTAAAAATAATTAACAATAGAAATACCCAATCACAGATAAATATAACCTATACATGTAATATTCTCAATCCAAAAATCAATTCATTTTTTGATTGATTCAATTTTTTCATAGAAATAATAAACTGAGGATAACTATAAATAAACCAAATATCTTACGTTGTGATAGATCGATCAATAACGAAGAATTAATCTACTTCATTTTTGTTAGAGAGATCCTCGATTTCCATCGGCACACCGATCCCCAAATATTGATCCATCGATGTTTTTCCATAGAAGTTCCTCTACTAGATCCTCTCTCAATTTACAAGGTTATGGGGCCAACCCTGAAATTTTTTTATAAGAAGCTTTATATAGGATTTTATTAGGTTACTATATCATCAATTAAAAATAAATAAATTTATTATTGATGCACATAATGACTTTTTCAAACACTCCTAATGCTGACAAAATTTTTGTCACAAATAGATTAAAACACATACTATTAAATCAATGGTGGCCTCATATTTTTAATTTGAGTCCCCAATTGGGATTTATTCCACTTTTTGATGAAAAGTGTGCATATACACAATTAATATATTTAATTTATTTCGGGTATCAATTCTGGGCTCACTGGGCCTTAGAATCAGGCTCTATTTTAACACTTGGTATAAAAAATATTATTAGATATATTAAAAGACCTTACATAGAGAAAAATGTTGTTATATTCTACCCAACATAGGGATTTACATCCTAGAAAGTAAAAAAACTACACTAATAGATGTTGGTACTCAACATGCATCGGGGTCTCCTACTCCTAGGTACTCTTTAAAAGATTCCCATGATTCCATTAAACATGAAATATAGGATTTGTTAGGCCCACTAGGTCAAATAACCTAAGAGGGGGGGGGGGATCAGGTTATGAAATATTAAAATTACTGACCCTTCAGATCTTGCATCATCAATAAACCAAACATTGTTATCCCCTTCTCCCATAACAATGTATGAACATAAATGAAATCATAAATGGGACATAAATATTTTACATGGTTTACCCTCACTAAGTTACATCCAAGGAGCATACACCGACGATGTGGTGATGTACCAAATTCGATAAGGCTCCTTGTCAATACAATGTTCAGTCTAGATCACTTAAATACCCAAGATAACTACCTTTAATAGATTTATGGTTAGTTAATTTCTTTCCCAAGGGTCACACACTGAGTCTTTTTCTAGGGATCATTACCAATGTGAAGGATAAACATATTCTTGTTCCTTTTCTCATTATTCTTAGAAGGGATTCACCCATATTTTATGGAATTGTAGGTCCCTTTGTTATCACTAATGAATACACCCTCAGTTGTAGATAGATGCTTTATTGAAGTTCCACTTTCATCCAATTGGTGAATCTCATTTTACCATAGTTCACTAAGAAATAATTTTTAATACACTTTTATGGTGTTCACTACCTTCACGAAACACACCTATTTCGCAAAGCTAAAAATATCCTTTGCGATGCAACCACCATTTACGAAGCTCACTTATTTCACTAAGATCAACTAGCCTTTGTGAATATTACAGCTTTTGGTTGGATTTGTATAGACTTTGCAAACTAAAACACTTTTTTGATGCTAAAATGTTTTAGTTGGTGTTCATAGACTTCACGAACCACCTTCCTTAACAATTTTTTTCATAAGTAAAACATTTTAAAACCATCTTCATGAAATTAGAGGCTTTGAAATTTGGTTAAGACTTGCCTAAATTATGAAGGAGGTATAAGACTATTTATTGGTGTTTCTACTGATTGCAGAAGCTTTAAGCTAGATCATTACCATTTCATGATGCTCCCTCATTTATACCATGATTCTCCCTTATTCGTGAAGTTTCGTGAAAATTCACTATTCCCAATGCTCATCATAATCGTTGATTATACGTTCAATAACCTTCATGCCCATATTTGATACTCATCGTAATCACAGAGCTCATTATATCCATTTGTGATGCTCTACATCTACATGAACCTCAACCTAGTCTTTGTGAAACTCAAGCCTTTGAAATATTTTCCTAAGGCCTTCAACGATATCCAATTTTGATGATGACAACCAAACTCCAAATCTTGGACCCTGAAAATTTGGAAAACACTGGAAAACAAAATCACCTTGTTTATTCAATTTTATATACCACTTCATGGGAATCCATTCCTTCACATTGGATATTTTTCAATATATCGTGTCTACAATCTCTATAGAATCCACAACTTATCATAGAAACTAGATTTTTAATCAAACACAATCAACCGAAAAATGATTCAAAGTTACATTGAGGTATTTACCCCCAACAATATTTCCCATTGGATTTGTTGAAAACTCTTTACAATTTGATACCATGTTAATGCTTCTTCCATCTTCTACCACCATTCACTTCATGTGATTCAAATAGAGATCAAATATTTACTCAAAACACACTCTAATACCACATGAACCGTTCTCAGTGTGACAAAAAAGAGTATCATAAAAATTTCATCAACGAATCACTTCATTCCAAGACCACTCAACTGCATTCATCAAGAATCTCATCTATTGTGAAATATAATATTTTATCGATCACCTTTAGAATCGTCAGAATTAATTTTCCCCCTATCTTACTACTCCCCCTTTCAGCTTCTCCCCACTATTAGAAAAAGGATCTTAGCGACTGCCAAAAGCCATTGCAAAATCCCTATAGTGGCCACCAAACGGTGGATGATTTATACCTGTCACTATTGCCTATAGAATATTCCATTTGGCAGATGCTATAGGTGGGATCAATATGGTCTATAGAGACATCCAAAAAGTAGTCACTATAGACACACCCGAGTAGGACTATATCATCTTCCATTTCGCGGTCTCTATAGCCGATTTTGGAATCACCTTTAGTGACCACCAATTGGCGGTCACTGTAGCTCAACCTTATAGAGACAAACAAATAGAAGTTGATAAAAGGTTTTTTATTTTTTTTAAAAAATCTTACAATAATACTATAAAAACCACTATATTTAAGAAATAAAAAACAAATATTTCCAAAGTATCTGAACTCATGGGCACATATATCCCTTCACCACGTCATATTCCAAGCTCTACATTCATCATTAAACATTAATACATAAAAAAATAAAAAATTAGTATATAAAAAATATCTAAACTAATAATTGAAATGAAATAACAAATTTCAATTAAAACATTGTACAAAAAATCAAAGTTATTTGATTTTGAAAATATATTAATAAGTTCGAATAATTTTTAAGAAATTTAAAACTTATATTCTATAATTATAAGTAAACCACACGTATAATTGACATTTCATCTACTCTCACACATCACTAATAATAATAATTTTGTTGTCCTGTGATTTCATGTCATTTTGAGATCGTTTGATATACATATGATTATTAAAGGTGTGTTTTGGTGTTTTATGACACAAAAAGTTCATTTTCTATTATCGAGGTCAAACGACACCTCCAATTGACGTAACATCTACTTGAAAATTTTAAAATTCACTCCACCATTGTTGTTTTCTGATTTCACCGCATTTGGAGGTTGTTTGGTTGGTTTTGACCATCGAACACACCTTTTTAAAGGGATTCTAATTTTTAAAAACAATATATTCAATCGTACTACACACACCACATGTATTATTGATGGTATATATCATTTTACATGTCAATAATAATAATAAGACAATTCTACTATGATTTCAAGTCACTTTGAGGTCGTTTTCTATGGATCTGATCATTACACGTCGATTTTGGTGTTTTATGACATCAAGATTGTGTTTTCTGTTAGTCTGGTCAAACAACACATCGGATTCAAGTACCATCTACAAAACCATTTCAGAATTCATTAAATGGTTGTTTTCATCTCATTTCATGGCATTATGAGGTCGTTTGACTACTTTTTACCACCCTACATTCACCTTTTTAATGGGAGACAAATCTTTAGACATGAAATAATTAGTCGTACCGCACAAACCATTTGTCTTATTGACATGTCGTATTCTCATACGCATAAAGAATAAAAATAATACAATTGTACTATGATTTCAAGTCATTATGAGGTATTTTTCTATGGATCTGACTGTAACACGTACGTTTTGGTGTTTTATGATGCCGAAATTGCATCTTCCATAAGTGAGGTCAAACGACAACTTCGATTAACGTATTTTCTACTATACCATTTTAAAATTCAATCAACGTTTGTTGTCATTTGATTTCATGGAATTCTGAGGTCGTTCGGTTGGTTTGAACCCCATGACAGAACTTTTTAAAGGGAATCTAATATTTAAAAACTACATATTCAGTTGTACCATGCACACCACATGCCCGATTGATGCAATTTCTCCTCTTACACATCAAAAATAATAATAATACTGTTTTAATATGATTTTATGTCATTACAAGGTTTATTTCTATGGATCTGATAGTTACACATCAGTTTTGGTGTTTTATGATACCGGATATGCATTTTCCATCAACGAGGTCAAACGATAGCTCAGATTGACATACCATCTGCTCAACCATTTTAAAATTCACTCCACTATCTTTGTTATCTAATTTCATGTTATTTTGAGGTTTTTTTCTTTTTTTGACCACCCTATGCATCTTTTTAAAGGGAATTTAATCATTAAAAATGACATATTCAGTCGTACCACATAGAACACATGTCTGGTTGAAATTTCATAATATCTTACATGTTAAAAATAAAAAAATGATCTTACTATGATTTCAAGTTGTTCTAAGGTAGTTTCCTATAGATCTAACTATTACACATCCATTTTGGTGTTTTATGACACTTGAATTCCGTTTTCTATCAGCGAGGTCAAACAACACCTCTGATTCACTTATAATCTGCCTGACCATTTTAGAATTCACTAAATGGTTTTTGTCTGATTTCATGGAATTCTGAGGACATTTGACTAGTTTTGACCACCCTACACACATTTTTAAAGGGTGTCTAATCATAAAATATGACATATTCAGTTGTACCGTGCACATCGCATGCCTGATTGATGTATCGTCTCCTCGTACACATCACGAATAATAATAAGATAGTTTTCTTGTGGTTTAAAGTCATTATGAGGTCAATTGCTATGGATTTGATAGTTACACATCCATTTTGGTGTTTTATGACATTAGATATGTGTTTTCCATCAGCAAGGTCATACAATAGCTCTGATTGATGTACTGCCAGATTGACCATTTCAAAATTCACTCCACAGTCATTTCTATATGATTTCATGGCATTCTGAGGTTGTTCAACTGGTTTTGACCACCCTGCACATCTTTTTAAAGGGCATTTATTCATTAAAAATGACATATTCAATCGTACCGCACATACCACACATCCAATTAACATGCTGTCTCATCATACAAGTCAAAAATAATAATAATATGATTTTATTGTGATTTAAATTCATGCGATGGTCATTTTCTATGGATTGCACCTTTACATGTCTGTTTTGGGGTTTTATGACACCAAAATTATATTTTCCATCAGCGAGGTCAAACAACACCTCTAATTGGCATACCATATTCTTGACAGTTTCCATATTCTTTACAAGGTTGTTGTTATCTGATTTCATGGCATTCTGAGGTCATTCGACTAATTTTGACCATCGTACACTCCTTTTTAAACAATGTCTAATATTTAAAGACCACATATACAGTCGTACTGAGTAGGACACACATTCAATTGATGTTCCATCTCCTCATAAATGTCACCAATAATAATAATATGATTTTACTATGATTCAAGTCATTCTGAGGTTGTTTTCTATGGATCTGATAGTTACATGTCCGTTTTGGTATTTTTTGACACCAAAATTGCATTTTTGGTCAACAAGGTCAAATGAAAACTCTGATTGATTTATAGTCTTATCGAATATTTCAAAATTCACTCCATGGTCGTTTTTGTCTGATTTCATGGCATTCTGAGGGAGTTCGGTTGGTTTTGACCACCCTACACATCTTTTTAAAGGGTGTCTAATCATTAAAAACGACATATTCAATCGTACCATGAAGACCACATGTCCAATTGACATTTCATCTCATCATACACATCAAGAATAATAATAAGATGATCATATTATGATTTCAGGTCATTCTGAGGTCGTTTTCTATGGAACTGACCGTTACACGCCTGTTTTGGTGTTTTATGACACCTGAATTGTTTTTTCTGTCAGCGAGGTCAAAAGACACCTCTGTTTGATGTAACTTCTACCTGACCATTTCACAATTCACTGCATGATTGTTTTCTATTGATTTCATGGCATTTTGAGGTCATTCGGTTGGTTTAACCACCCTACACATCTTTTTAAAGGGTGGCTAATCATTAAAAATAACATATTTAGTCATACTATGCAGACCACACATTTGATTGATGTTCGATCTCCTCATACACATAAAAAATAACAATAGGAAGATTTTACAGTGATTTCAAGTCATTCCAAGGTATTTTTCTATAGATCTGGCCGTCACATGTCTGTTTTGGTGTTTTATGACACTAGAATTGCATTTCCCATCAGTGAGGTCAAATGAAACCTACGAATGATGTACTGTCTACTATACCATTTCAAAATTCACTACACAGTCATTATCGTCTGATTTCATGGAATTACGTGGTCATTCGGTAGGTTTTGACCACCGTATGCATCTTTATAAAGGGTGTCCAATATTTAAAAATGACATATTTGGTCCTACCATGTAGACCACATATCCAATTGACATGTCGTCTCCACATACACATAAAGAATAATAATACGATGTTTGTCCTATGATTTCAAGTCATTCTGGGGTCATTTTGTATGGATCTAACCTTTACACGTATGTCCAAGGTCATGGCATGGAGGTATCTTCTTGAGACGATTTATGGAAATCTGTATATCTCTATAGGATTTCACAAATAATGACAATTCATGATGTTATATTTGAGGACATCACTTCCCACCTCCCACACTCAAGGGAAAAAGGTTTGATATGATACATTTTACTAAATCTCCCTGAAGAGGACCAAAAAGATAGTACACAACAGAAAAAACAAGCACATAAATGCATACATGAAAACACAATCATGCATACTAACAAACATTATATTATATAAACTAAATAAAAGATATTATTGATATCCCCATGATTCAGTCAACAACTGAACTGCTTTGGCAAATTACATATCCTCCTAGAAACAACATTTTAACAAGAATTTATTGATTAACCATTATTAAAACACAAATAGGTGTAAATAGATCTAATGGTTTGGGAATAATTATTAATTCATAATTCATGTATGATATTAAAATGGTAAGTTAAATTACCTCATGCATGAGGTTCATCCCTATTTGGATCACCAATCTCATTGCGATGTCCATCAGATATATCTGGAGCCTACAATATATATAAATATTATGTATCTCAACCATATCAATAAAATTCAATATGGGCATGGTATATTTTCTTTTTTTACTTATGTCACCACTTGTGTACCATCAACAGGATGTTGTGTCATCACATCATTAATACATGCTAACATCTGTGATAACCTCTCTTCACACTCTACACGTAACTACTGAAACCACTCATCCGTATTGAGTTGCATATCCTGCATGGCCGCATCTATTTCATCCTGTGTCCATATCCATACATCTCTGCATGCACCCATTTCCTCTTCTATAACAAATACAAGTCCGGGACACCGGTTCCATATGTCAAAGAATAACCATGACCATCACACCCCACGACACGCTGAAATATCTTTTCTCTGTGGACAATACTATGATGATGCTCCGATGAAAGCTCTGATAACTCAGCGTCAAACTGATCCTATAATATATATAAATAATAAATTAATGGAAAATATAAATATTTTCTATAAAATTAAAATATATTTGTTACTATATAATTTTCTTTCTATAACACTAACAATATCAGGATCACCGACCCTATGAGTCCTCACCCATACTGAAATCTGATCGGTCGGCTCACCTCACTAGTGTAAATATAATAAAGGGGTACAAAAAATACATATTTAAGTTCTTGTTATACTACAATATTTTTAAGATATGAATATATAGTGAATTCCAAACTAACTTCGTGTATGAGCTGTGACACATGTCGAGTAAAGAGTCTGGAAGCCATGCCTTGCATCACCCGATTACGTGAATGACGAGAAGATTCAGTCTACATGCAACGTATTTAGTTAACAGACATATGAAAAATTAATCATTTAAATAGTTAAAGTTATAAAATTTTCCATTTTCTCCTCACTTTACCAAAACACAACCACATCCTACCACTACACGGGAAGAATGCCTAGAGGGACTCACCGTAGAATGTTTGAAATCCCATAAAATGGTATCCATTGATCTTTTTTCACCCTTCACCTGAAATCCTTCCATAATTTTTGACATTTGGCGACATATACTACCTGCAAATCATCTGGTCCAAATATCAAATTGTCCTATTAAAAAAATAGTAAGTAGTTTTAGTAATAATAATAAAATGTCATGAAAAATTAAACATTGACTTTACCTGAACCTACCTTCATAATATATCAATCATATCCTGGGGGAAATAAATCGAACCAGGAGTCATTAGAGGGTGACTATGTGGGTCTCATATCATAAGTCCAAACTGATAAATCAATACACTTTCACCTTCTCCAACTGGTTGAAATGTGTTGTCAAATAACAAATCCAATTGGGCTCTAGAGTTCTAGGATTGAACCCCTCTACTAGGACCCCTATGTCTGCTAGAAGATGAAACAGATCTAGATAAACATAAATTCTTAATGCAATAACAATATAACTCAATTATTAATTAAAAATTATAAACACTTAGGGAAACATACATAGAAAATTAAAATAAATTAATTTATAAAAATGAAAAGAAACATAACGACAACATCAGGTGAACCACATTGACCACCTTGTGACATAACTACATTAATAAAAAAATATATGGTTAAATAAAGTAATTATTATAAATATAATTTATAATTTTTTTTACAAACATTAACTAGGAAAAAAATTATAATCTTTCATTGATCATTCAAGTCTATTAATGAAACCATTTATGAATTTTTAAAAAAAATTCATTGAAAAACCATAAAACATCAAAAGATTTTACATTGAACATACTCATCATCCTCCAAAAAATGAAACTTCACTTGATTATTGCCATTCTCTATGGAACAAAATATAATATCCAACGGGTCATATAGATCAGTGGGAACCGGTTTGTTATCTTCTTTCATAATTTGAGATGGGATAAGAATTTCAACATCTCTACTATGTGTTGCTATGATTTCATCTGGATTCATTTCAATAACCACGTAATACCATGTATCCCTATACAAATGAAATGAATTATCCACATATCCATTTTTTTTCAAAGGTACGCAACACAATAAGGCACAAAGGCCATTTGGGGATGCACCGAGAGGCATGCTGTGAGGTGCAAATAAGGACCATGCACACATAATTAATTATATATAGTTTTCATAAATATTTTAAATTTTAAAAACATAAATTCAACAAAAAAAGAAAAAATTAAAATAAATAACAATATTTTTTAAGAGGTGATGTTGTGAGTGATTTCACAACAATGTTTTTATAGTGTATTGTGTTTTGACTTGCAAAAAAAATAGTATGATGTGATTTTTATTAAAATATTAAATATTATATTTAATTGAAATTATGACTTCCTGATTTCCACCATGGAGCACCTTGATTTCTACCTCCTACCTTGATCTCCACCTTTACGCCTCCTACCTTGATCTCCATTACATCAGAATTAATTCTCACACCCCGATCTCCGCCTTTCTGCCTCTTACCCCAGTCTACTCTACAAAGACTTTATCAGTCATGCACTAAAAACCCCTACCACTACCGACATCATCTGATTCTTTTCCTAACATCGTTGTCGCATCCCAATAAGGAAGATAAGAGTGAGGCAAGCCTTTTTAGTGCTTGTTGCTTGATCCCTATAACACCCCAAGATTTCATAGTACGTTATCTCATTAAAGTAATTCAACAGTTTGCGCTACACGCAACACCGAGTTCTAGCGCACCACAACTTACCAAACTAGCCATTCAAGAAGCGGGTATGAATCGTATTAACTTAATTTGGAATCTTATATAATCTATATAATTTTAACATCCATGTCATTTATTTCATATACATAATATAAGAACAAATTCATTTTTTCAGATAAAATAAGTATTTTTATAAAAATGAAATTTTACCGCCTTTTAATGGAGAACCCTTTTTAAAACCAATGTTTGACACTTTTATATATTCAATTTAATGAAATTAAATTATTCTTTAGAATCGGGACATAAAAATTTAGTTTGGATAAATTTTTGTTACTTTTCTGATAACTTTCATATTTTGAAGAGTAGTGAAAAATACTATGTTTTAATTGAAAACAACTTTTTTAATTGAAACAATTTATAGTGTTAAATTATTAATTTGAAAGGTTTTTAAGTATAATTATATTATAATTTTAATATTTAATAAAATTTAAGTCATTATAAGTAATTTTATATTTAAATTTGACATAAACACATATCAATCTTTTGATAGTTTTTACTTTTTAAAAAACCAGCTTTTTGGTTTTGACAACGGGAATTAATTTTAAATTAATAAATGAAACTTATATGCTTTGAATTTGGTAAAATAGACTTCAATTTTGAATTCGGAAAATGAAAATTATCTTAGGGTGAATTTTTGGTATTTTTCTAAAAACATTCAATCTTTGATGAATAGTGAAAACACTCTATTAGTATTTAAAACTGATTTTTTATATAAGTAATTATTTATTTTATTTAAATTTATTTTATGTCAAAATAGATATATAATACCTATATATTTTCAATGTAATTCATTAGAGTCATTTTATAATAAAATTAGATGTATAAAATTTTGTTGAACTTTTTAACATCTTTTACCCACCTTCTAGGCACGTTAGCAAATTTGCATAAAACTTAATTTTACCACTTCTGTGAGTTGAATTTAACAAATCCAAGAGACATGGTTGACATCAGTAAGTAAGGTGTGCTTCAATAAGATGAAAATAATTGTTGGTGAATAGTATCTTTTTGACTTTTATTAACCACGGTTAAAAGTAAATAGGGTAATTAAAGGTAAAAATGATATTATAATTAACCTAAAACATGTCCTAATTCTATTGGATAATTGTAATTAGAACAAAAACAACCTTAGGAATAAAATATTATCCTTTAGGTCCACTTGGATTACATTAGGACATTTATTATTATTTTATTTAAAGTAGAGTTAAAAGTGTTAAATTCAATGTTTAATAACTAAACCATTATTAATATAAAGTTATACATAAGATAAATTCAAATATCAATATTAATTAAAAATATAAAAATATTTCATAAATAAAAATATTTTATTTATAATTTTTAGATATTAAATAATTAAATTTATTTATGACCCAATGATGATGCAATAATTACCTTATTAATGAAAGAATCAAATAAATGGTATTATAAATATTAAAATAAATATAATTTCATTGTTTTTATGACATAAACGAATTTTATAGGTGAATATGACATGTTAGGGTTGATTCAATGTATCTTGTTTGAAGTAATCAAGTTGTGATGACTTTCACAAAAAACAAAATACAAAATAGTGTCAGAATTAATTAAATTAGTTTTTAAAAAAAATACTATATTATTGGTAGATATAATATTCCTAAACATATAAGGTTCATAAAAATAGCTTGAATAATGTTATATATGTCATAAATGAATCACTTGAGGTTCTCTTGGAAATTTATATTATGTTTATTAACCATATAGTGTAAGAATACAAGAAGACATGATAAAAGTTAAACTATTTAACTAAGAGTTAAATCTAAAAGAAAAAGTTGAAATGGTACCTAAACTTGTCTAAAACCTATTGGTTGAGAGGAGTTCGACCCATAACCACCTAATACTCTAAATAGATTCATTTTTATCCACTATAAACCAAAAATGTTTGTATAATAAATTAATAATTTAATCTTCCCCTAAAGTGACCCTCACCCCTCTTATAAAAGGGCACTTTCCCTTCTCTCAAAATCACACCTCCAAAACCATTTGGATCGGCCAAAACCTTCCCAAATATCCTCCGTACTTCCCTCACATCAACCTAGAGTCCTTACTTTGATCATAAAGCCAACCTAAGGATCCATTTTGATCAACCCCAAAGGAAACCCCCGAAGAAGAGTTAATAATTTCACCACCATCTTTCAAGTTCTTTTCTTCTTCCAGTTCCCCTTTCATTGTTGTTTCCATACCAAAATAATAAATAAAGTACCTTATTCATACATGGATGTTACTATAAATATGGTACAACCATATTCATTATTCTATCCATCCTATAAATGAAAAATTCACCATACATGCGTACGTACGGCTTACGGTCTCAAGGTCGTGGTGTAGTTTTTTATTCTAACACTTCATAATTTTCCTGTTTATAATAATGAGTATAAATGATGTAAATAATAAATAAAACATGTTAATTATTATTTATATATTTTATAACATCCAATTACATACTATTTGTTCATCAATATAATGATATTGTTGCTAATGTGTACGTACGGATTACCGTCTCCACGATGCGATGAGATTCATTCCCACGTTCACCATTCAACGATGATTATAAAAATATATATTATTAATATGTATCTAATATATGACATAATAATTCTACTTGAGATACATATGTATATATGTATTTACTTACATATATCTTATTCACTCACTTCCATTCAATATGATATAAAAACAGAAACCGTGTTTATGCGTACGTACGACCAACTGTCTCCAAAAACGGTGCCTTCCATTTCATATATCTATCTATTATAAATATTTATATTCTAAATATATATGATATATAAATAAAATTTTATATTCTGAAAGTATTTAACTCATGATCTAAATGATACGATGAAGAATAACAAGTTAAAACACGTAAGATAAAGAAAGCAATTATTAGCCAAAATGTTAATTTAACATGGAAATCATTATTAAATGGGTAGAATAAAGTAATAAATGAATCATGTATGATATAATAAATATTAATATAATTCTTTAATAATTTAATAACATAATATGGTCATTATACATGCATCTAAATGTACCCTTGACCAAAGGAAATGGCAAGGTAAGGGTTATTTCGTTAATCTCATTATTATCCGAGATTGTTTATGTGTAAGTATTTATTGGGACATATTTATCATCAAAACCCATATTTCTTATTTTATTTTCAAAAGTAATCTTTTAAGGTTCTATGGGTGGGGTTTATATTTAACTAGATGAACATTTTAAATGTTTTAATGATTTATCTTTCTAAATCCTTTTAATTAATGTCCATGTTTTTAAAATGAATTTAATGATTTATTTATATGGGCATGAATGTTTTGAAATGATAATTATTTTCAACAGTTTCAAAGTTTTATGGGAAACTTTGATTAAAAAATATCTTTTAAATTAATTCCTTTATAAATGTGTGACTTTTAAATGTTTTAATGAAAAAGTGACATTTCTCTAAAAGAGTTTTATAAATAATTTTCATCTATCTCAACATCCTTTGATGGATTTTAAACTTGTTTGAAGTTGATTTATTATGATACAAATCTTCTATATTGTATTGAAAGTTTTGTGATATATTTGACTGTGGATGTGTTATTTTTATACCATTCATGGTTTATGGTTAAATTATTGATATTTGATATGCTAGTTTTAATATGAATGTTTATTTTATGTTTCATCCTTTTATATCAGGAATTTATGGACTTAGTAAGTGATGGGTGGATCCTGCTATAGCTCCTCGGTGCATCGTAGGTCTCATGAGACAATTACATGTGGAATTGGATGAGGCCTTTCCCAAATTTGATATATGGTTTTTTCCGAGGCCTTAATCATTATTTGACGTCTTGGATAAGGCCTTGAAAAAATGTTTCAGAATGTCCAGTATTATAAATTCCCACATTATGAAAATATTATTGATGGTTCACGTGGTTATTTGACTAGTAGAATACCCATGGCTGTGTTTTATTATGGAATTATTTACTCATCTCATATTCCATCCATAAAGTGTTCATTGTTATTATTTGTAAAGGCATGTGTTTTAAATTATTCATAATGACTAATTTTTATGTTATCTTCCATTATATTGCTTACCCTTACTGAGCGTTTGAGCTCACCCATTTCTTATGTTTTATTTTCCCAAGATTACAAGAAGTGTATTATGATTGATAAGCAAGGTTAAGCTAATAGATTAATGGTGTTATCAAAGGATAATTTATGTTGTGTTTTATTTTCTAATATGTAATGTAATGTTCATATATGTAATATATTTTCCAAGACTAATAAACTATCAGTCTTTCGGGGCTTGATTCCTTGTAATCAAAGCCTATGTGTTAAAATAATGCATCTTATCTAGGCTTCATGGGTCAGAGCTTTACAATTGGTATTATAGGAAGTTTTGAAACAACCTCTTAAATAGATTTAGATGAACTCTAATTTGAGAACATTAACCTAAGATAGACTTTGAGGATTAGTATATAATAACTTCCTATAATTTTGGTAATGTATAGATTTTGTGTATTTTCTAAGCAATACATCCCTGTCTGGATAGGAGAAGGTAGTGCTGGCTCTAGCACAAATGTACGTAGGAGTGAAAACTCCAACAAGGAGTTTTGGGCTTGACCCAGGGTATCCTAGTACACAACAATGGGCCTTAATACACTATTGGTTATGACACTCCTGGGGGATATGCTTAGGATAATTCACATTTTCATTACAATCCATTATGAAGGATTTAGGAGTAAATACTTCCTCAAAGAAAAAAGTTTATGGTTATAGATTATATGCATAATCGTTTCAATTTATGTTAGGTATTTTACATGTTCAGAATTATGATTTGCGATTCAAAAACTAACCTAGTGTATGACATTATTTAGAAATGGTTCTTAGTAGAAGGAATGATAAATCCAATAATACACATGATCCAAAGATTAAGAAGAATCATATCTATCATGGTATTAATCCAACATTTAGAAGGGAAATAGTCTCCCACGTATTCTCATCATATGAATAAATAGTATCATGTGTTAATAAGATAAATAAATAATTCTCCAAGTTATATGGATTTGAAGGGAAGCAAGAGAAGAAAATTATGGAAGAGAGAAAGATTGATAAAGAGAAGAGGGGAAAGAAGCATTTTCCCATATGTGATAACTGTAGAAAGAATCACCTTGGTAAATGATTGTAGGGAATGTGAGTTTCTTATAAGTATGGAGAAAAAGGACACCAAGTACGTGATTGCAAGGGTAAGAAAAAGGTTTCAAATGTACAATGCTTCATCTATAATGATTTGGGACACTACGTGAATCAGTGTACAAATCATCAGTGTATACCACAAATTCTTCTATTGGATAATAATCAAGTTATGATACTACCAAAGATGAAGAAGAAAGATTAGATTTATTATATTGTTATTAAATTATTGTGTCATTTGAGTATTTTATTACATGTTATAAGAATTATAGAGTAAATAAGGATTATACTGTAGTACTATTTCATTAAGGACTTGAGATTTTGTGGAACCAATAAAAGTGACTCAATAACAGGTTATTTTTTTGGAAAATATATGGTTGAGAGAAAGATAAAACATAATATGGTTTTCATAATGAGGTAGTGATTTTGGAATAATATATGACTGATTTGGATAAATTATATTTGATATTCTTAACTACCTTGAAAATCATTGGTACATTCCATCATTGTTGGTGTTTACAACATTTTTGGATAGAAGGATTATATCTAGTATTCTATTAGAAATAAGGGAGAATGAATGTAATCAATAAGGTTTTATGGTAATTCAGGGTGTTATAGTGTTATAAAAGAATACATGATGAAGGTATTCACATGTTATTACGTGGAAAAAAGGAAATTCATTGTGTTTACCTTTCTTTTAAATTTTGGACTGTGAGTTTGGACAAAAGTATTTTGGACAAGTAAAGAGTTTCGAATCGATTAAGTATGACATTGGATAATATTGTTAAGGTTAAATCATTTCTTGTGATTATTTTTGGATTGTCTTAAAAAGGACAACCTGGAGGTCGGGTGATAACCCGTCGCATCCAGTAAGGTTGTGAGACTTGTACCCGCAATCGAAGGGCGACAAGGGTGCATCACCTACCATTATCCTATGTGATGTCCTGGTTTGTATAATGTAGTTTTTTAAATATTCTGGCAAATGAATTGTAAATTCACTATTTTTGGAACCCTATATGAATAGAATAAATAGAATATTTTTGAATTCTATTGTCTTTTGGAGTGAAAGATGAGTTTGTGGTAGGAATTAATTGAAGGATGCTACTCTACTTTTCAAGTATATTTTTCCCTCTAATTATATGAATAAATTAATTATCATACTTTAGGGAAGGGATATTAAAAAAAATGTTTTTTCCTAATACCTTATGTTTTGTTGAACCAATGATATTTTAAATCATCATATATTTATGGCTTTGAGAACCTCAATTTTACACTTGTTTATGATAGATGACCTCAATAACTCCCTATAAATATTTACGTTTTCCCTCTAATTATCTGTCTTTAATTTTCACCAATTTTCTCCTAATCGAGATCATAATTTGGTGGTGACGTTTTGATTTTCCTTTCCCTCTTATTAAGACTAAATTTTATTAAACCAATTTTTGATGTGGGGTTTCCACAAAGGTATTTTTCTATTTTAACCTTTTATTTTCGATGAAAAATTTCAATTTAAGAGGTTGAAATTTATTTAAGGAGGGTAGAATGTAACACCCCAAGATTTAATAGTATATTATCTCATTAAAGTAATTCAATATCATGCTCTACACACAACGGAGTTCAAGCGCACCACAACTTACCAAACTAGTCGTTCAAAAAGTAGTTATGAATAATATTAACTGCATTTTGAATCTTATATACTCTATACAATTTTAACATCCATATCATGTGTTTTTTAGACATAATATAACAAAAAATTCATTTTTTTAGATAAAAGAAGTATTTTTCAAAAAATGTAATTTTACCGCCTTTTAATGGAGTACCCTTTTTAAAACCAAGATTTGACACTTTTATATATTCAGTTTAATAAAATTAAATTCTTCTTTAGAATAAGGACATAAAAATTTAGTTTTAATAAAATATTCATACTTTTCTGATAACTTTAATATTTTGATGAATAGTGAAAAATATAATGTTTTAATTGAAAACAAATTTTTTAATCGAAATAATTTAGAGTGTAAAATTATGAATTTGAAAGGTTTTGAAGTATAATTAGGTTATATTTTTATCATTTAATACAATTTAGGTCATTATAAGTAATTTCACATTTAAATTTGACATAAAGACATGTTAATCTTTTGACAGTTTTTACTTTTTAAAAACCCACTTTTTGGTTTTGACAACAGGAATTAATTTTAAATTAATAAATTCAAATTATATGTTTTGAATTTAGTAAAACAGACTTTATTTTTGAATTTGGAATATCAAAATTATCTTAGGTAGAATTTTTGGTATTTTTCTGAAAGCTTTCAATTTTTGATGAATAGTAAAAAACACAGCATTATTATTTAAAACCGATTTTTTATTGAAATAATTATTTATTTTATTTAAATTTATTTTAAGTAAAAATAGATATATCATACCTTTATAAGTTAAATGTAATTAATTTGAGTAATTTTATAATAAAATTAGATGTATAAAATCTTATTGAACCTTTTAACCTCTTTTACCCACCTTCTAGGCACATTAGCAAATTTGCATAAAACATAATTTTACCACTTCTGTGTGTTGAATTTCAAAAATCTAAGAGACATGGGTGACATCATTAAGTAAAATTTTATTCAATAAGATGAAATAAATTTTTGATGAATAGTAACTTTTGAATTTTTTACGATAGTTAAAAATAAATATGGAAATTAAAGGTAAAAATGATATTATAATTACCCCAACACATTTCCTAATTCTATTGTATAAGTGTAATTCAACCAAAAACAACCTTAGGAATAAAATATGTTCCTTTAGGTCCACTTGGATTAGATTAGGACATTTATTATTATTTTATTTAAAGAAGAGTTAAAAGTTTTAAATTCCAAGTTTAATAACTAAACCATTTTTAATATAGAGATATACATAAGATAAATTGAACTATAAATATTCATTTAAAATTTAAAAAGATTTCCTACTTAATGGTATTTTATTTATAATTTTTAGATATTAAATAATTAAATTTATTTATGTCACAATGATGATGCAGTAATTACATTATTAATGAAAGAATCAAATAAATTGTATTATAAATATTAAAATAAATATAATTTCAAAGTTTTTATAGCATACACGAATTTTATAGGAGAATATGTCATTTTAGGGTTTATTCAATGTATCTTGTGTGTATTAATCATGTTTTGATGACTTTCACCAGAACCAAATTCTAAATAGTGTAAAAATTGATATAAATTAGTTTTTAAAACAAATACTATATTATTGGTTGATATAGTATTCCTAAAAATATTAGGTTCTACCAATGGTCTTAAATAATATTATATATTTCATTAATTAACCACATTAGGTTCTCTTGGAAGTTTAGATTATGTTTATTAACCATATAGTGTAAGAATACCAGAAGACGTAGTAAAAGTTAAACTATTTAACTAAGAGTTAAATAAAAAAGATAAGGTTACAATGATAACCTAAACTTGTCTAAAATCTATTGGTTGATAGTATTTCGACCCATAACCACATAAGTCTTGAAATAAATTCATTTGGAGCAACTATAAACCGAAAATAAATGTATAATAAATTAATATTTAAAACTTTTCCTAAAGTGACCCTCACCGCTCTTATAAAAGGCAACTTACCCTTCTCTCAAAATCACACCTCCAAAGCCATTTGGCTCGGACAATCCAGGCCCAAATATCATACCAACTTCCCTCACATCAACCTGGAGTCCTTACTTTGATTAGAAAGCAAACCTAATGATCCCTTTTGATCAACTCAAAAGGAAACACCCTAAGAAGAGGTAATAATTTTACCACCCTCTTTCAAGTTATTTTCTTTCTCTATTTCGTCTATCTTTGTCGTTTTCATACCAAAATAATAAATCCAATACCTAATACATACTGTGATGTTACTATAAATATCATACAACTGTATTCGTTGTTTTATCCATCCTATAAATGAAAAAGTCACCATACGTGCGTGGGTATGGCTTTCCATCTCCACGTCGTGGTGTAGTTTGTTATTCAAACACTTCAACATTGAATGGGTATAATAATGAGTATAACTGATGTAAATAATAAATATAACATGTTAATTATTCTTTATATATGATATCACATCCAATTACACATGATTTCACAATCAATATAATTATATTTTTGCTCATGCATACGTATGGATTACCGTCTCCACGACGCGATGAGATTCATTCTCACGTTCACCATTCAACGATGATTATAAAAATATATATTATTAATAAGTTTGTAATTTATGACATAATAATTCTTCTAGAGATATATATGTATATATTTATGTACTTACATATATCTTATTCACTTACTTCTGTTTAATACGATATGAAAATGGAAACGGCGTTTATGCGTATGTACGGTCTACCGTCTCCATAAATGGTGCCTTCCATTTCAAATATCTATCTATTATAAATATTTATATTCTAAATATATATGATATATAAATCAAGTTTTATATTCTGTATGTATTTAAATCATTATCTAAAAGATATGATAAATAATAACAAGTTAAAACACGTACGATAAAGAGAGCGATTATTACCCAAAATGTTAATTTAACAGGGAAATCATTATTAAATGGGGAGTATAATGTCATAAATGAATTATGTATGATATAATAAATATTAATATGGTTATGTTATAATTTAATAACATACTATGGTCATTGTACAAGAGGTTAAACATACCCTCGACCAAAAGAAAGTTGAAGGTAATGATTATTTCCCCAATATCATTATTATCCGAGATTGTTTATGTGTAAGTATTTTCTGGGACATATTTATCATCGATACCCATATTTCATAAAAATGTTTTCAAAAGAATTATTTTAAGGTTTTCTAGGAGGTTCTATTTAACTATATCACCATTTTAAATGTTTTAATTATTTATCTTTCTAAATTATTTTAATTAATGTCCATGTTTTCCAAATGATTTTAAGGATTTATTTATATGGATGTGAATGTTTGGAAATGATAATTATTTTCAAAAGTTTCATAGTGGTATGGGACACTTTGATTCAAAAATATCTTTTATGTTACTTCCTTTATAAATGTGCGACTTTAAAATGTTTTCATGAAAAGTGGATATTTCACTCAAAGAGTTTTACAAATCATTTTCATCTATGTAAAAATCCTTTAGTGGATTTTAAACCTGTTTGAAGTTTATTTATAATTATACAAATCTTCCATATTGTATTGGATGTTTTGTGATATATTTGACTATGGATGTGTTATTTTTATACCATTCATGGTTTATGGTTAAATTATTTCCATTTTATATGCTAGTATTAATATGAATGTTTATGTTATGTTTCCATATTTTCTTATGAGGAATGTATTGGACTTAGTAAGTGATGGGTGGAGCCCAAAATAGATCCTCGGTGCATCGGTAGGTCTCACGAGAAAATTATACATGGAATTGGTCGAGGCTTTTCGCAAATATGATATATGGTTTTGGCTGAGGCCTTAATCATTTTTAGACATCGTGACTGAGGCCTTGAAAAATTGTTTTAGAATATCCGACATTATACATTCCATCATTATGAAAATATTATTGATGGTTCATGTGGTTATTCGATGAGTAGAATACCAATGACAAAGTTTTATTATGGAATTATTTACTAATATCATATTCCAACCATAAAGTGTTCATTTTTTATTTGAAAAAGCATGTGTTTTAAATTATTCACCATACTTAATGTTTATATTATCTTCCGCTATATTTCTTACCCTTACTGAGCGTTTGAGCTCACCCATTTCTTATGTTTTATTTTCCCAGGATTAAAAGAAGTGTATTATGATTGATAATCATGGTTAATCTAGGGGATTAGTGGAATTCTCAATGGATCGTTTATGTTGTGTTATATTTTCTAATGTGTAATGTAACATTCATGTATATAATCTATTTTCCAGGACTGCTAAACTATCGTTCATTCAGGACCTGATTCCTTGTAATCATTCCAATGTATTAAAATAATTCACTGACACTGGGCTTCTGGGGTTGGGGCATTACAAGCCCCTCGAGGAATGTCTGGTGAGGCGTGTGCCATTGGAGAGCCTCAACGAAGTCGCCTCTCTTTGTCAGTGGCGAGGCGCTCCGACCTCGCCTCCCCACACCCCTTGTCTAGGCCTGCGTCTCAGTGCACCTTTGACAACAATGCACATATCTAGCCTTTATAAGATTGGTAACTAAATATGACCAAGAAATAGTACCAAAATTCTCTAAATTATTGCTCGTCAATGGTATCAAATATGTTTTAAAACATTTTTACAAAAGACCGTGATACTTTTAAATAGAGTAAAAAAATATAGGATTTTGAAATAATGGGTTAGTTGGTAATGATACCCGCATTTTATTTTTATCCAATAAAAAAAAGGAGTTAAAGAAGATATATTCATTTTGACACAAATTCAAGAAATAGTATGCTAAGAGGGAGACTGGGTAATCTAACCATTCCACTATATTGTGTCATGATTCATGTGAATGGAGAATGTCCACCTATGGAGATGGAAATGGACATATCTAAGGGAATATTAAGAATGTGACTAGGCCCTTGAAAAGTCCTCTTCATTGGATAATTGAATGAGAAAATGTTGATAGTCAATAAAACCCACCGTGTGTGATGATAAAATGATTATTGAAGATATGTTCATTGGTAGAGGATGCCTAAAATGCATGATCAATGAAGAATAAATCAAAGATAGACTCTTTAAAAAATTAAATATGTGAGATAACCACTAATGTGTTTCCATCAACCACCCCTATAACATTCTGTAGATGTTTTATTTTTGGAATATATACTAATATATGAGATGAATCATACCCTACATATGCTTTTAGACCCTTTTCTGATGATGGAAGAGGGGGGGGGGTGGTCCTTTCCCATACAAACAAAATTTCATACAAGGAATAAAAGAAAAGGAACTAGCATATATAACTATGTACCAATAAAACCTATATAAATAGATTTTCAAATTATGATAGGTGTATGATATAGTAGGTGTACTTTTATGTGTATTACAATGGGTGGGAAAAAACTGACATATTTCCTTCAAATATCCATTTAATGTCATATAATAAATCCATTGAAAATTGAATAGATATAATATATAAATCACTTCAAAGTGTTGGAGGTTGAAACTCTTGACAACGAATTGGGAGGGATCCCCACACAATAAGTGTCAAAATAAAAAACTAAAATTTCATAAGGCAAATAAGTAATGTGGGCAACTTACCTATTGGAGGGGACCCAACCAAGAAAGGGGGTGACCAGCTTGGGGATCCATGATGGGGTGCAGGGACATGACAAAATGGGTTCAACGGTGGGGATTGACATGGGTGGGATGACGTGACGGGGGTGGGATGGCATGATCGAGCCAGGAATGTTGGATGGCAGGGTGCGACGGGGCTGGGGGGCTCTGTAGTAGCGGGATGGGATGGATTAATGGAGGTGGGACGTGAGGTCTCTACAATGGGGTGCAAAAAGGAATGGGGGTTTGATGGCATCAGGATGGTCTGATGGCATTGCATGGAGGTGTGGGTGGGGTTGGGGTTGTGGGAGGGTCGCAGGAGGGTTGCGGGAGTGGGGAGAGGAAATTTATAATGGGAGAGAGGAAAATTGAGGGTGGTGGGCTAAAAATTACAGCGACCACTATTTAGCGGTCTATAAGAATATCAATAGCGTCCTCCAAATGGCCGTCACCAAATACTTCCCTACACAAAAACTAAAATTTATACTATTTCCTTATATCTCAACTAATACATTTTCTCTATTTAAACCTCCAATTTCTCCCCCATTTTCAATGAACCTAAAGGTGACTTAGTTATGGTCTATAACAGGTTAGAGGACAAATATCAAAAAATTTGGGAAAACACACCACTCCTCTGGAAGAGGTGGTCCAACATCCTCACTTTTTCAAGTGTAGGGAGTTGACTAAACTCTTAGTGCCAGTGTATTCCTCTCAAATATTTCTTTGGGGTAAAATGTTTTTCATAATATCTGCAACCTATTATTTTTTAGGCATATAATCCAACTTCACTAGCCCATGATTCACCTTCACCTTGATAAAATGATACTTGATTTTAATGTGAGTTTTTCCTCGAGTGGTGGACTAGATTCTTTATAAGATTTATAACACTTTAATTATCACAATGGATTCTGATTGAAGAATTTACTTTAAATACCATTTCATCAACATGTTGCTTTATCCGTATTAATGGAATGTGTTGTTGAGTAGAAACAATATACTCAGCTTCTATAGTGATCAATGAAAAAAATATTATTTCTCACTTATCCAAGAAACACATAGTCCACCAAGCTAGAATGAGCCACCCGACATTGATTTGATATAATCTTATGATCTTATGTAGTCTGCATCTGTATGTCCAAATAACTTTGGATGAGATTTGTCCTTATAAATCAAACCAAAATCCACCATTCCCTTGGTATACCAAAGTATTATTTTCAGTATAAGAAACATTATTTCCTTGGTTTTTCTTTGATGTCTTTTTTTTCAATGTGTGAAAAAATATCATGTCTTGTCATTATCTAGTACAATAAACTTCCAATAATTTTCCTATGTTATAGGACATTAACTGCATTGGCTTCATCATCTCGTGAAAGTGTAATTTGTGTAGCCACAAGAGTTATCATATTATTAGAATTATCCATTTAAAATATTCTCAAAACCTCCTTGGAATATTTATATTGAGAAATTAAGGTTCTATTATTTCTTTATGTCACCTATAAACCATGAAAAAACCCAGTTCCACAATGATTGACATTTCGAACTAAATTTTCATTAATCAAGAAAACTGTCTTCACTATGCTTCCTATGATCCAAAAAATATCATTTCATCAATATATACCATCACCCCTATCCTTTTATTACTATTATTTTTCACATATAGATTGTAATAAAATCCACCATGCTAGAAACCAAGATTCTTTAAAAACTGATATATTCTTTAATACCATACTCTTGATTCTTACTTCAACCCATATAATTATTCTTCATCCAAAAAAGGCTTTTCTCATCTTCATTAACGATAAAACCATATGGTTTCTCAATATAAAATACTTCTTACAGAACCTCATTAAAAAATGATAACTTGACATCCATCTATAAAACATTAAACTTTCTATTCATTGCTATGTCTAAGAATAATATGATTGTCTCTAGCCTTGAAATAGGTGGAAATGTTTCATCCACATAAATACCTTATTTTCGGGAGTACCCCTTTTACACTAGTCTTGATTTATTTTGAATCACTACACCATATTTATTCATCTTGCTGAAAAATATGCATTTAGTCTCGATGAAATTTTTATCTATTGGCCTCAAAACTATCTCCCATGTTTGATTCTTCTCAATTTGGTCAATCTATTCATTTATAGAATAAACCCAATTCTCATCTCCAGCCACTTCATCAAAATAGTTAGGCTCTAACTATGATAAGTATGATGTTTTATGTAGATTCTTCATCCTAATTATCTACAATGGTGGTGTTTGATCACCAATTATGTTTTGTTTTTTAATTTGGGATATTCTCTTCAATCATTGTGCAGAAAAAAAAATCTATTTATCCTGTTCATTATCTAAATATTCTTCTGAATCATCCTTTAGAACCAGATCATCCACTGATATTCTTATCTCTTCTTCACTATCCTCTCAAGTTTGATTGTGTATTTACTAATGTTTTTTCTCATTATTTATTATTGTTAAATCATGGAAGTAAACAAACTTTACTAGACACTTATTAAAGAATTTATATGATTTTATTTTATTTGATTAGCCAAGAAATATCCCTTCATCTCCATGGGATTCAAACTTCCTATGTTTTTCATTATTGAAAATGAAACACTTACTACCAAAGACACGAAAGTAATTCAATTATGTCTTCTTTCCTTATCATTTCTCATATAAAGTATTCTATTCTTTTGGACATAAAAATGATCTATTTGATGTGTAGATAGATGTTATCACAAATTATTTCCAAAACTTATCTCAAAGGTTTTTCACAATGAACATTTTTCAAGCCGTATTGTTGATAATTTGATTTCTTCTCTAAACTAATCCATTTTGATGAGGAGTTATTACTAATGAAACTTGGTGCCTTATACCATGTTTTTCAAGATAATCCTCCACTTCTAAATTTTTGAACTATGTTCCATTATCTGTTCAGATCTTCTAAATTTTTTTACCCAACATCTTCTCAACCTCCCTTAGATATGTTTTTATGCAACTGAACACCTCATATTTTTGAGTGATGAATTAAACCAAAGCCTCTATACTAAAATCCTCAATGAATAAAACATAATATCTCCTCCCATCAATATCTCTTGGTGAAATTGGTCCACACACATTAATATAAATCAACTCAATGAAATTATTTGACCTTTTCTATTTTTCCTTATATGTATTTTGAATGATCTTCCCTTGTTGATAAGAATCACACGTATGGATACAATCATATGATAATATAGGGAGGTCACAAGAAACATCACATCTCACAACATCTTCCAAGACTTATTGGATTATGTGTCCATGAAGTTTATGCCACAATTTGTTTTTTTCTTCCCTAGACAAAAGAACGTATATTTTTCTCCACTTTCAAAGTAGAGATTTCATTTCATATGATTTCACTACAAAACAACAAAATTATATTTTTCTTTGATAAAACACAATTTCTTGGAAAAGATTATGGCATGTCTTGAGTCACATAATTGACTGACACTTAGTAAGTGTTGATTGGGACCTTTAATAAATCTACACATCTCATGTCTTTTCCCCAAAATTTTCTTTTCTAGAGACAATAATTTTAAATCCCTCATCATTCCCAAGTATTAGGATACATTATTTATCATATCTAATTATGGCCACTAGATCCTTATTTCTAATCATGTGTGAGGTGCATCCACTTTTAATGATCCATATTCTAGTGCGATATGATGCTTTAAAAGAAATATCTATAAACCTTGCATGTTAAAATTTTTCTTATTGATCCATGTTTTTTAATTTATACCAGATATAGATTAATAATATTTATCTTCTCAAATTTTTATCTATCAACTTCATCCTACAGAACTACAAATAAATTTTTCATGTTCATCTCTGTTGATGATACATTTAGCTACTTCTTATAAAAATATTATGTTTTCCTTGGCACATTTCTCTATATTGTTGATGTTAAATATCTAACCATGTGTCTGATTCCTCCACACCAAAAATACTCACCATTAAATGATATCCTAAAATATTGTGGTCCGTATGGATGTTTATTTTTGTCTTGTACCCTTAAATACATTTTGGATATGGAACAAAAATTTTTGTGAGTGTCTCCTATTTCAATAATAATAACATATATTGTGGGGTTCATTCATGTGTGTCACTAGTGCACCACTGATTATCCACTGGGTTCTCTAAATCTTATGATTATGTTTGATACCCAAATCAATCTTCAATCTCAGAGTGTGTGCTTATGTCTTGACTTAAACCATTACTGCTTTCTATTTTCTATTAGTCCCCATACTAGCCTTGTTATTTGGATTTGATTGTTGCTTCTATTCTACTAGACTATTACACCCAACTTTCATCTTTTATGTTTCATGTATGATCTTCTTTTGTGATGTCATACCATGAGTCAATAATTTTTATTGATCCTTAAGACTTCACCACAAACCGAAAACTTCCTCTTAAAGTTCTTCAAAACATTTTATTTGATCTAATCTTGTTTCAATTAAGCTATATATTTATCTTTTCCATTCTTCAATTTTGATCTTGTACTCAAAATATTTATCTGAGATTTCTGGAATTGAAGATTTCAGATTTTCAATTTCTTCATTCATCTCAAACTTCTCTTATTCCTCCTGTTACATATAAAGTTTGGAATCATGACTAATTTATTGTATTTCTTTTTTTTGGATCTCCAAACATCTATTTCATCAAGATAAGATCCTAATTAGATATGGAGTTCAAATTTTCATTCAATATTTATTCATCATTTTCTCTTTCTTCTCTTGTTAGTAAATATTTGACAAATTCCACCATAACATATTATTAATTATCCTTGAAATCCTCCAATTATTCTGCCTTAGATTCTTCTGAACAATCATATTCTCTTGAAAGAACATTCTTCTTTTTGAATAAATTTCCCTTAAAAATTTTCTTCCCTTTTATATTGTATGAAAAATTATTCATAGGAAATTCAACTTCATCCTCCTCAACTTCTTGAAAATTTTGTTGGTACCTTTTAGAAATATGTCTAATCATTTTACATTAAAAGAATTAAAGTGAATGTTTCCCTTTGAACTTTCTTTTTCCTCTTTGGAGATTTGAGTAAAATTATGACATTACTTCATCCATCTCTTCATCTTATTGTCTATCTTCAATGGTGAGCTTCTTAATGGCCTTAAATTCGACTTCTTTGGATGTCCACTTTTCCACAACATTTTTATCATCATTTATCATTTCATATTATAGAATGGTACTATGGAAGTTATCCAATGTCATCTCCTTCCCATATTTATCTTCCAATACTGAAAAGTTAAGATTGAACCAATTTGGAATTTATCTTAGGGTATGATTCAAAATCTTTATATCTTGAATATTATCCCTGAGACCACACATATATTCCACAAAAACATTTACCCTATCAAATAATGTACCAACAGACTCATTAGGGTGCATTATGAGATCCTCATACTTGTTCCAATGAACCTGCAACTTTTATTCTCTGACATTTGAGTCTCCCTCATAAATATTCATAAATGTTTCCCACATCTAATGTGATGACATACATGACATCACCTTTATATAAATTTTATTTGATAGGGCTACCCCTAAAGCATTGATCCTTTTAGCATCCTCATCCAATTCCCTTTATATCAGCCTATGATAGATCACTAATATTGATATTGGCTAATATTCCATGCATATATGTTATAAAGACATCAATTACCAATTATTACATGTAGTGTTGAATTTGATTCTTCCATAATCAGAAATTGTTTCCATCCAAGATCAAAATCCATGTGTGATTGACAACATCATTTTCTTCTACTAAGAGACAACCACCGAATTTAATCCTTAATCTAAAATACCAATTATTAGGACCTCCTGGTCAAATACCATAGGGGGGAGGGGTAAATCAGGGTATGATAGACTAAAAGTAACACCCCTTCAGATATTTCTTCATGGTTAAAAAACACTATTCTATCCTTATCCTATAATAATGTATGCGTAGAAATGAAATCATGCACATGAAACAATTATCTTACCAGGTTCACCATCACTAGTATATGTCCAAGGAGCATCAGAAAATGATATGCTAATGTTCCAAATCCACTATGTCTCAATTCCAATACAATGATATAGCTAGATGACTTTAATGCCAAGGATCACTACATTTATAAGGTTTAGAGCCAGTTTACTGATTTCCCAAGGGTCAATCCCTAAGCCTCTTTCTCTATCTCACTATAGGCAGAAAATGATCACCTACTTCTTCTTTCTTTTCTCACTGATCTTGAAAGGGATTCACCCATAGTTTATGGAATTATATGTCCCGTAATTATCACTAATGAATAAATCCTTTGTTGTAGATAGATTCTCTATTGAGGTTCCACTTTAAACAATTAATGAATATCACTTCTCCACAGTACACTGGGCAATCCATTTTAAACAACATTCACAATTTTTACTACCTTTGCGAAGCACACATTTTTGAAAAGGTCAAAATAACCTTTGCAAAGAAACCACCTTTTATTAAGATCACTTATTTTTATAATCTCAACTAGCCTTTGTGAATCTTATTATAAGGCCCCAGCCTTAAACCTTACTCAATCTTGAGTTATTACAAGATTACACATTGAGGATCTTTTCAGGTTTAGAGTTTTAGAGAATTAGATCATAAAACTTGCATTACATTCCACATTTAAACAATGTGGTTACATAAAAGATAGTATTCATTTTTCCCATCAAAGGAAACATATTTAAAATAAAACATGGATTCTTTCTTGACACTTCCTTGACACTATCATCATATCATGTACCATTCCCTTGACCTGCGAAAAACATTTCAAAAACATGGGATGAGCATAAAAAGCTCAGTAAGGGTTATAAAAAGTATGGAAAGGAAACATGAGTACATATATACATAAGAATGAAATCATAATTTACCCATAAAACATTTTCACTTTAACATAACTCATAAAATCATAAATAAATCATAGAAATCATAAGACATAAAGGTAACTTGAGGCATTCATAACATTCTTACGTAGGTAGTAACCCTCTTGGTTACGTTTGGAATACCCATCACAGTATATTCCCTAAATCTCTTTGGAGAAACCTTAATGATTAACTCCTTTGCGTTACCCAATGCATTGGAGAGCTATATCGGGCTCACCCGCCCTTAGTTTATCACGGAACCACCCGTCTTCATAACAATGCCCAAGAACCATAACATAATCGTACCACATAATACATGCATAAAGGAAACATAACATTTCCACATTTCAATCACAAGATATCAATAAAACACGTTGATAAAAAACATTATGAAAACCATTTTCAATATCAAAATAAAAGAAAAGTAAAACATGGTATTTATTTTTCTTTTAAAAAGAAGGTATGGCTTGTAGAGGAAGCCGAAACTCAAATAATGGTCACGGCGGCGAAGAAGTCGTTGTCGCCGCATACGTACGACAAAAAAATTCCCTTTTTTCATTTAGTAAAACACTTCGTATAAAAAATATTCCTTTTTGGATAAACGTAAAAGTCAAATGGGTTTATACACCGTATAAAAGAAAGTTATGTATAAAACAAAATATGCCTCAATGAATGGAGATTGAGATGAAGTCCCTTACAAAGACGGTATCCTTGGTTTAAGGATAAATCAATTACATAATTATGTGTGTAAACGAATACACCAAATATAAGTGGATATTAAGTGTACAAAAATCAGAGGTTATTCACACAAATTAATAGAACGACATATTCAAGTAGTACAATTTTATCCCAAAGAATCAAATTTGGGTTAAGAAGTTCCTTTGCAAAAATTTGACAGCCTAACGGCGTCACTACAAAATTCAGAAAATGAGTTGATGAGAGATAAAAAGGGCATCTCATCACATGTACATAAAATTTAAATCAATAAAGATATAGAAGAATATATCCAAACATAATAGTATGTGAATTAAAATGCATAACAAAAGAAGTCTTTTAATGAGAGGAGGGTGAAAGGTTCCCTTACCGACATGGGTATCTTTCAAAACATACACCCCGTGAAAGAAGGACAATACAACATTGATGTAAATACTCATAAATGAAATTATATTACACAATGAGTAAAATAATGTTCAGTACATACAGCACTCAAAGGAAATTGTGGCCAATGTAGCATAAATCTCATTGGAATAAAAGTGAGATGAAAAATCCCTTACGAAAACTTGGCAGCCTAACGGTGCTACTTAAAACTTTTAAAAATGGATTGATGAGATCAAATAGGGTCTCTCATCATATAAACATAAATTTTAGAGAAAGAGGAATATAAAAGAACATCCCCCAACATAAAAAATAGGATATTAAAAGAAGTGACATAAAGGAGAGTACTTAAAAAGAAAGAGAGAGGTTAGATCTCTTACGAAAATTCGGCAGCCTAACGGCGCCACTCAAAATTTCAAAAATGGATTGATGAGAGAGAATAGGGTCTCTCATCATATGAACATAAAAATTACAGTAAGAGTAATATAAAATAACATCCCAATAACAAGAAATATTATCTTTAAAAGGAATGACATAAAAGAGTGTACTTAAAAAGAAAGAGAGGAGTAGGATCCCTTATCTCAAGTCCAACTTGTCTTGTTCATTTCTTTATATTCCTGAATAATAAACTTTGGTCAATTTATAATTTCTTTAGGAACTCATATAAAGATTATTATTCAGTTCATATCTCATATTTTAATGTTATAATAATTGGTTAATAATATGAGTTCATATCAGACGTTTTTGTCGATGTTTGGTACATGAGTCAAAAATTGAACTTGTTGGAAAATAATTTTCCATGTAGTTATAGGTACATCATATCCAGAATATTATTTATGTTTTAAATATAATATATATCCAGTATATATTAATTTTATACTATTCCATAGCATTTGAAGATAAAAATTAAAAGCACCGTTCATGGAGACGGTAGGCCGTATGTACGCATGAACGCTACTTTCATTTTTTGTCATATTAATGGAATTAAAACAAAATGAGATATATATATATATATATGTTATAATTACAGAATGATATCCATAATTTAGATGTAGTACATTACATATATATCCATTATATATATGTACTTATAATAGTACATAACATTTTGAGATAAGAAATGAAATGTACCGTTCATGGAGACGGTAAGCCGTACGTACGCATGAACGCTACTTCCATTTCTACTTCATATTTATTGGAATTAAAACATAATGATACATAATAGTATTCTAATTCCAGTATGGTATCATATATAATATAATTAAATATATCCTTTATACATACCACATATGGTATTAACGAATCAAATCACTTTGAGGGGGCGGTAGTCCGCACTTCCTTAAATGAAGATATCGCGTTTACCCATAATGGAAACCATAAAGGTATGCCATAAATGAAAAATACAGAAGCTTAAGTAAAACATAAACATATTATATATCATATATAAATATAGTGTCATCTTAATGGTCACCTTTGAAGGTGTTAAAAGAATGTTGAACAATCATCGTTTCGTGAGGCAAAAATTCACCATCCAGAGAAACAGTATGTTCTTTAACCATTAGATGCAGGTGTGTGTAAGTGAAGCTCGAATAATTATTATAAAAACATCCTAGTATATTTAAGATACTGTATTTGTTACAAAATAAATGAATAAAAAGAGTTTAGGGGGTTGGAGAAGAAAAATAAAACAAAAGGACACAAGTGAAGACATTACCTTAGAATCGGGTAACTCCCTTTGGTTTGAGCTCAAAGGCTTCCTTGGGAAGACTTCTGCCCAAAGTGAGGCTTCAAGGAGTTATATAGGGATGTGGAGAGACAAGATGGCCAGGGGTTGGCTGAGACAAAGGCTTTGTAAGTGTGGGTAAGGAGGTAGAGGTGGGGGCCTTTTATAAGAGGAGAGGAGGGGCACTCTTGGAAAGTAAAGAAATGTTACTTTATTTTAGAATGCGTTTCAGATTTTAATGGTCCCACATTGATGTGTTTAGAGGATAAGGTGATAAGGGTTATAAATACACCCATCCAATAGGTTTTGGAAATGTGTAGGTCTTAGATTTTACATTATATTTCCATTTTATTTAAATCGTTAAATAATGAGGTCATCGCTGCATCATCATGATGTCATAAATAATTTAATTTATTTAATGTCTAAAAATTATAAAAAAACTACTATGATGTCGGAAAACTTTTTATCTTTCCAATTACTATTTATATTAAAAAATATGACTTGTATAACCCCATGTAAAAATTGTTTTAGTAAAACATCTCATGTTTGTGTCATTTTTACTTTAACATTAAATAAAAAGGTATTTATGTCATTTTCCAACCAAAGTGGCTCCATGGGGTCCCCAAGTTGACCCATGTATTTTATTGGTCAGCAATGAAACATCCAAGGAGGGTTGGACATGTGTCTAGGTCATTTAATTTTATTAAAACATTATTCTTACCTTAAACTACACTAATTACCTCTAATCGCGATTAAAAACTTAATAAGTTACTATTGACCAAAAAATTATTCTAATCCCATTGAACCACATTTTACTTCTTAATAACAACCATGTATGTTGGATTTTTGAAATTAAAAACACAAAGATGGAAAAATTTCATTTAAACGGAAAAATCAGTTTTTATAAGTACCACTTAGTGGTTTCACTATTCATCAAAAATTGACGTTTTTCAGAAAATTACCAAAAATTCACCCTAAGCTATATTTGATATTCCGAATTCAAAAATGATGTCTATTTTAAAAAATTAAAAACATATAAGTTGAATTAATTAATTTAATAACTAATTCCCGCTGTCAAAACAAATAGCGTGTTTTTATGAAACAAAATGTATCAAAAGATTAACACTAGTTTAAGTCCGATTTCAAAGTGAAATTAATTTCAATGACCACTATTGGATTAAATGGTAAAAATATATTATAATTTCACTTTAAAACCAATTCAAAAGATAATCTAATCATATAAATAAATTATATTAAAAAGAGGTTTTGAATTAAAATACAACATTTTTCACTATTCATTAAAAAAATGAACTTTATCGGAAAGATACCAAAAATTTACACAAAGTAAATTTTGATGTCTCAATTCTAAAGAAGAATTTTATTTTGTCAAATATAACACATAAAATTGTCAAAAATTGTATTTAAAAGAGATTCACCATCAAAAGGCGGTTAATCGACCTTCTAAAGAATATTAGAATGTTTACGCTTAAAATTGAACTCATTCAGATTTTTAATCATCTAACATTTATTGTAAAAAGTAAAAATATTTGACAAACATATGTAATCATTTTGTAGTTAGTTCTATTAATTCCCTCCATTACAACGGCTAGGCATTAACTACCATTTAAAATAATATTATTTTATTATTATAGTGCAACGTAAGATTTCAAAGGAACTCATTGTTGCGTATAGGGTAAGAGATCAAGCATAGAGTTACCTTTAAATTAATATTAACATTTTATTCACAAATAGGGATAAATATAAAGATGTCATATTCTTTATTTACCTGGGGTGTTACATCATTCCCCCCTTTTTGGGAATTGCGTCCTCGCAATTTTAAAATTGGGCTCGGAAACATCCTTGAAAGTCTCACATCAGAACAAGAGTCGGTAAAACAATCACTTTAAAATAAAGAAAGTTAAGTACAAAGGTCACCCGAGTTAACCCATACTAGGATTCCATGTATGAAAATATGAACATGGAGGAAAAAATAAAGGGTCATCTTCTGATGGAGAGTGATAGTAAACATGTCTAGAAGAAAGTTAACCATAATAAAATCACAAAATTGTGATGGGTTAAACGGTATTAGATTCCCTAGTAGGAAAAGTTAATAGACAACATTTTTTTTTATTGAGGAATTTATTCATAAGGAAACATAATTACTTATCATGTTGACTTTCAACTTTTATTAGATTTCTTACACAATCTCATATTTTCTCCAAAAGACGAGTATTTAGGAAGACTTATTCACTATAATAAACTTCTAGAGAATAACCTAATCCACAAAAGAGAACTATATAATTCCTATATCTTTAGACCTTAACCAAAACCAAAACCAAAAAGGTTAGTACAAGATCAGATAATACCCAAAAGGATAATATTTTATTAAAAAAAACAAATCTCTTCTTAATCTCCAAAATTTGTCCAACAAAACTCAAAGTTCAACGAGGACCATTCGATATACAACTTGTCCATAAAATTCTTCAAAGTAAACCAAACTAATATTGAAACCCAAATATTTGAAGGATTTAGCCACATAGTCTTCCAAGTTAAATCATAACATTTATCTCCAAACAACATCAGTTGCTCCTAAAGTCTCGTATTGAAAAGTAATTAACCTAATCACATATACTCCATGATAGGTTAATAAATTTCCATAGATAACCCAAAATCAGCTTACTCTTAATTCATAAAATCATCTAACTAAAAAGAATTGGCCAAACTAACCAGGGACTTCACGTAGTCCAGTGGTAGGCGATAAATACCAGTCGCACTTTGGTTGTGGGTTTGATTCCCGCAGCTTTGTCCAACGCAACGGGTTGTCACACGGTCTGCGTGTTGTCCTTTTTCCAAATCTATATAACTCTTAAAACATTCCCCAAAATGAGATAAAATCTTCAAAAATAATCATAACATATTTTAACCTCAAGTTTATCTCATTCCTTTCATTTTCCATCATATCATATAATAACCCATAATTACCTCAAAAGTAAGGATCATATAAACCCTAATGGTTACCTTTATAATTATTACCTGAACTTCCACATCGATTGGTCATCTCATACATGATGCATTACAGAACATAGCAAGGTTCAAGTGGATGATCATGACTCCTTGATAGTTGGTTTAGAACAACCACGATTTTCCTCATTGAATACCCCATTTCATCCAGTCTCTTAATCAGAGAACCACCAAAGTTTCCTTCAAACCTATTGTCACTTTGGTGCCTGCTAGATCCATCCATTCACTAAAAACAAAAATGTCAGTGTGAGTATATCAACAAAACCATCATGTACTAATGAGGAAGATAACCACTAAGATATACTTACTCATTCACTTTATCTAAAACTAGGACTCTTTCTAAAATCCAAACCATTATGGTAATGTCACTTATGCTTAGAGAATACCCTAACCTCTAAAGTTATCTAAACCGACCTCTGATACCAACTATAAGGCCCCACCCTTAAACGTTACTTAATCTTGAGTTATTACAAGATTACACATTGAGAATCTTTTCAGGTTTAGAGTTTTAGAGAATTAGATAATAAAACTTTCATTACATTCCACATTTAAACAAAGTGGTCACATAAAAGATAGTATTCATTTTTACCATCAACAGAAACATATTTAAAATAAAACATGGATTCTTTCTTGAAACTTCCTTGACACTATCATCATATCATGTACCATTCCCTTGACCTGTGAAAAACATTTCAAAAATTTGGGATGAGCATAAAATGCTCATTAAGGATTATAAAAAGTATGGAAAGGAAACATGAGTACATATATACATAAGAATGAAATCATAATTTACCCATAAAACATATTCACTTTAACATACCTCATAAAATCATAAATAAATCATAGAAATAATAAGACATAAAGGTAACTTGAGGCATTCATAACATTATTACGTAGGGAGTAACCCTCTTGGTTACGTTTGGAATTCCCATCACAGTATATTCCCTAAATCTCTTCGGAGAAACCTTAATGCTTAACTCCTTCACGTTACCCAATGCATTGGAGAGAAATATCGGGCTCACCCACCCTTAGTTTATCACGGAACCACCCGTATTCATAACAATGCCCAAGAACCATAACATAATCGTACCACACAATACATGCATAAAGGAAACATAACATTTCCACATTTCAATTACAAGATATCAATAAAACACGTTGATAAAAAAACATTTTGAAAACCATTTTCAATATCAAAATAAAAGAAAAGTAAAACATGGTATTTATTTTTCTTTTAAAAAGAAGGTATGGCTTGTAGAGGAATACGAAACTCAAATATTGGTCATGGCGGCGAAGAAGTCATTGTCGCCGCATACGTACGACAAAAACATTCCCTTTTGTCGTTTAGTAAAACGCTTCGTATAAAAAAGATTCCTTTTTGGATAAACGTAAAAGTCAAAGGGGTTTATACACCGTATAAAAGAAGGTTGTTTATAAAACAAAATATGCCTCAATGAATGGAGATTGAGACGAAGTCCCTTACAAACAGGGTATCATTGGTTTAAGGATAAATCAATTACATAATTATGTGTGACAAACGAATACACCAAATATAAGTGGATATTAAGTGTAAAAAAATCAGAGGTTATTCAAACATATTCATAAAATTACATATTCAAGGATTACAAGTTTATCCCAAAGAATCAAATTTGGGTTAAGAAGTTCCCTTGCAAAAATTTGACAGCCTAACAGCGTCACTGCAAAATTCATAAAATGAGTTGATGAGAGATAAAAAGGGTATCTCATCACATGGAAATAAAATTTAAATCAATAAGGATATAGAAGAACATATCCCAACATAATAGTATGTGAATTAAAATACATAACAAAAGAAGTCTTTTAAAAAGAGGAGGGTGAAAGGTTCCCTTACCAACATGGGTATCTTTCAAAACATACTCCCCGTGAAAAGAGGACAATACAACATTGATGTAACTTACTCATAAATTAAAGTATATTACACAATGAGTAAAATAATGGGCAGTACATACACCACTCAATGGAAATTGTGGCCAATGTGGCATAAATCTCACGGGAATAAAAGTGAGATGAAAAATCCCTTACGAAAACTCGGCAGCCAAACGGCGCCACTTAAAACTTTTAAAAATCGATTGATGAGATAAAATAGGGTCTTTCATCATATTAACATAATGTTTAAAGAAAGAGGAATATAAAAGAGCATCCCCAAACATAACAAAGAGGGGCTTAAAAGAAGTGACAAAAAGGAGAGTACTTAAAAAGAAAGAGAGAGGTTAGATCTCTTACGAAAATTCGGCAGCCTAACGGCGCCACAAAAAACTTCCAAAATGGATTGATGAGAGAGAATAGGGTCTCTCATAATATGAACATAAAAATTACAGTTAGAGTAATATAAAATAACATCCCAATAACAAGAAAGATGAGCTTTAAAAGGAATGACATAAAAGAGTGTACTTAAAAAGAAAGAGAGGAGTAGGATCCCTTACCTCAAGTCCAACTTGTCTTGTTCGTTTCTTTATATTACTGAATAATAAACTTTGGTCAATTTATAATTGCTTAAGGACCTCCTATAAAGAATATTATTCATTTCATATCACATATTTTAGTGTTATAATAATTGGTTATTAATATGAGTTCATATCAGACGTTTTTGTCGATGTTTGGTACATGAGTCAACAATTGAACTTGTTGGAAGACAAATTTCCATTTTTTTATAGGTACATCATATCCAGAATAGTATTGATGTTTTAAATATCATATATATTCAGTATATATTAATTTTATACTATTCCATAGAATTTGGAGATAAAAATTAAAATCACCGTTCATGGAGACGGTAGACTGTACATACACATGAACGCTACTTTCATTTTTTGTCATATTAATGGAATAAAAACAAAATGAAAGATATATATATATATATGTTATAATTCCAGAATGATATACATAATTTAGATTTAATATATTACATATATATCCATTATATATATGTACTTATAATAGTACATAACATTTTGAGATAAGAAATGAAATGTACCATTAATGGAGACGGTAAGCCGTACGTACGCATGAACGCTACTTCCATTTCTATTTCATATTTAATGGAATTAAAACATAATGATACATAATAGTATTTTAATTCAAGTATAGTATCATATATAATATCATTAAATATATCCTTTATACGAACCACATATGGTATTAACGAATCAAATCACTTTGAGGGGGCGGTAGTCCGCACTTCCTTAAATGAAGATATCGCGTTTACCCATAATGGAAACCATAAAGGTATTCCATAAATGAAAAATACAGAAGTTTAAGTATAACATAAACATATTATATATCATATATAAATATGGTGTCATCTTAATGGCCACCTTTGAAGGTGTTAGAAGAATGTTGAATAATTATCGTTTCATGATGCAGAAATTCGCCATCCACAGAAACAATATGTTCTTTAACCATTAGATGTAGGTGTGTGTAATTGTAGCTCGAATACTTTTTATAAAAACATCCTAGTATATTTAATATACTTTATGTGTTGAAAAATAAATGAATAAAAAGAGTTTATGGGGTTGGAGAAGCAAAATAAAACAAAAGGACACAAGTGAAGACATTACCTTAAAATCGGGTAACTCCCTTTGGTTTGAGCTCAAAGGCTTCCTTAGGAATACTTCTACCCAAAGTGAGGCTTCAAGGAGTTATAGAGGGATGTGTAGAGACAAAAGGGGCAGGGGTTGGCCGATCCAAAGGCTTTGGAAGTGTGGGTAAGGAGGTAGAGGTGGGGGACTTTTATAAGAGGAGAGGAGGGGCACTCTTGGAAAGTAAAGAAATGTTACTTTATTTTAGAATGAGTTTCGGATTTTAATGGTCCCACATTGATTTGTTTCAAGGATATGGTGATAATGGTTCGAAATACATCCATACAATAGGGTTTGTACACGTGTAGGTCTTAGATTTTACCTTATCTTTCCATTTTATGTAAATCATTAAATAATGAGTTCATCGCTGCATCGTCATGATGTCAGAAATAATTTAATTTATTTAATGTCTAAAAATTATAAAAAAACTACTATGATGTAGGAACTATTTTTATCTTTCCAATTACTATTTATAGTCAAACATCTGACTTGTATAACCCCATGTAAAAATTGTTTTAGTAAAACATCTCATGTTTGTGTCATTTTTTACTTTAACATTAAATAAAAAGGTATTTATGTCATTTTCCAACCAAAGTGGCTCCATGGGGTCCCCAAGTAGACCCATGGATTTTCTTGGTAGTCCATGACACATAAAATTAGGGTTGGACATGTTTCTAGGCCATTTCAGTTTATTAAAACATTATTCTTACCTTAAACTACACTAATTACCTCTAATCACGATTAAAAACTTAATAAGTTACTATTCACCAAAAAATTTATTCTAATCCCATTGAACCACATTTTACTTCTTAATGAAAACCATGTATGTCGGATTTTTTAAATTCAAAACACAAAGATGGAAAAATTTCATTTAAACGGAAAAATCAGTTTTTATAAGTACCACTTAGTGGTTTCACTATTCATCAAAAATTGAATTTTTTCAGAAAATTACCAAAAATTCACCCTAATCTATATTTGATATTCCAAATTCAAAAATGATGTCTATTTTACAAAATTAAAAACATATAAGTTGCATTAATTAATTTAATAATTAATTCCCGCTGTCAAAACAAATAGCGTGTTTTTATGAAACAAAATGTATCTTAAGATTGACACTAGTTTAAGTCCGATTTCAAAGTGAAATTAATTCCAACGACCACTATTGTATTAAATGTTAAAAATATATTCTAATTTCACTTTAATAACAATTCAAATGATTTTCTAATCATATAAATAAATTATGTTAAAAAGTGGTTTTGAATTAAAATACAACATTTTTCACTATTCAGTAAAAAATGAACTTTATCGGAAAGATACCAAAAATTTACAGAAAGTAAATTTTGATGTCTCAATTTTAAAGAAGAATTTTATTTTGTCAATTATAATACATAAAATTGTCAAAAAGTGGATTTAAAAGAGGTTCTCCATCAAAAGGTGGTTAATCGACCTTCTAAAAATATTAGAATGTTTACGCTTAAAATTGAATTCATTCACATTTTTAATCCTCTAACATTTATTGTAAAAAGTAAAAATATTTGACAAACATATATAATCATTTTGTAGTTAGTTCAATTAATTCCCTCCATTACAATGGCTAGGCATTAACTACCATTGAAAATAATATTATTTTATTATTATAGTGCAACGTAAGATTTCAAAGGAACTCATTGTTGCGTATTGGGTAAGAGATCAAGCATAGCGTTCCCTTTAAATTAATATTAACATTTTATTCACAAATAGGGATAAATATAAAGATATCATATTCTTTATTTACATAGGGTGTTACATCCTTCCCCCCTTTTTGGGAATTGCATCCTCGGAATTTTAAAATTGGGCTCCGAAACATCCTTGAAAGTCCCACATCGGAACAAGAGTCGGTAAAAAAATCAATTTGAAATGAAGAAAGATAAGTACAAAGGTCACCCGAGTTAACCTATACTAGGATTCCAAGTATGAAAATATGGACATGGAGGAAAAAACAAAGGGTCATGTTCTGATGGAGAGTGATAGTAAACATGTCTAGAAGAAAGTTAACCATCAGAAAATCACAAACTTGTGATGGGTTAAACAGTATTTGATTCCCCAGTAGGAAAAGTTAATAGAAAACAATTTTGTTTTTTTATTGAGGTATTTATTCATAAGGAAACATAATTACTTATCATGTTGACTTTCAACTTTTATTATATTTCTTACACAAACTCATATTTTCTCCAAAAGACGAGTATTTAGGAAGACTTGTTCACTATAATAAACTTCTAGAGAATCACCTTATCCACAAAAGAGAACAATATAATTACCATATCTTTAGACATTAACCAAAACCAAAACCAAAAAGGTTAGTACAATATCAGATAACACCAAAAAAGTATAATCTTTTATTAAAAAAAAATCTATTCTTAATCTCCAAATTTTGTCCAACAAAACCTAAAGTTCAACGAGGACCATTCGATAAAACATTTGTCCATAAAATTATTCAAAGGAAATCAAACTAAGATTGAAACCCAAATATTTGAAGGATTTAGTCACATATTCTTCCAAGTTAAATCGTAACATTTATCTCCAAACAACATCAGTTGCTCCTAAAGTCTCGTATTGAAAAGTAATTAACCTAATCACATATCCTCCATGATAAGTTAATAAATTTCCATAGATAACCAAAAATCAGCTTACTCTTAATTTATAAAATCATCTAACTAAAAATAATTATCCAAAATAACCGGGGACTTCACGTAGTCCAGTGGTAGGCGATAAATACCAGTCGCACTTTGGTTGTGGGTTTGATTCCCACAGCTTTGTCCGACGCGATGGGTTGTCACACGGTCTGCATGTTGTCCTTTTTCCAAAACTATATAACTCTTAAAACATTCCCCAAAATGAGATAAAATCTTCAAAAATAATCATAACATATTTTAACCTCATGTTTATCTCATGCCTTTCATTTTCCATCATATCATATAATAACCCATAATTATCTCAAAAGTAAGGATCATATAAACCCTAATGGTTACCTTTATAATTATTACCTGAACTTCCACATCGATTGGTCATCTCGTACATGATGAATTATAGAACATATCAAGGTTTAAGTGGATGATCATGACTCCTTGATAGTTGGTTTAGAACAACTACGAGTTTCCTCATTGAATACCCCATTTCATCCAGTCTCTTAATCAAAGAACCACCACAGTTTCCTTCAAACCTATTGTCAATTTGGGGCCTGCTTGATCCATCCATTCACTAAAAACAAAAATGTCAGTGTGAGTATATCAACAAAACCATCATGTACTAATGAGGAAGATAACCACTAAGATATACTTACTCATTCACTTTATCTAAAACTAGGACTCTTTCAAAAATCCTAACCATTATGGTAATGTCACTTATGCTTAGAGAATACCCTAACCTCTAAAGTTATCTAAACCGACCTCTGATACCAACTATTAGGCCCCAGCCTTAAACCTTACTTAATTTTGAGTTATTACAAGATTACACATTGAGGATCTTTTTGGGTTTAGAGTTTTAGAGAATTAGATCATAAAACTTGCATTACATTCCACATTTAAACAAAGTGGTTACATAAAAGATTGTATTCATTTTTCCCATCAACAGAAACATATTTAAAATAAAACATGGATTCTTTCTTGACACTTCCTTGACACCCTCATCATATCATGTACCATTCCCTTGACCTATGAAAAACATTTCAAAAACTTGGGATGAGCATAAAAAGCTCAGTAAGGGTTATAAAAAGTATGGAAAGGAAACATGAGTACATATATACATAAGAATGAAATAATACTTTACCCATAAAACATATACACTTTAACATGCCTCATAAAATCATAAATAAATCATAGAAATCATAAGACATAAAGGTAACTTGAGGCATTCATAACATTCTTACGTAGGGAGTAACCCTCTTGGTTACGTTTGGAATACCCATCACAGTATATTCCCTAAATCTCTTCGGAGAAACCTTAATGCATAACTCCTTCGCGTTAACCAATGCATTGAAGAGCTATTTCGGGCTCACCCACCCTTAGTTTATCACAGAACCACCCATCTTCATAACAATGACCAAAAACCATAACATAATCGTATCACATAATACATGCATAAAGGAAACATAACATTTCCACATTTCAATCACTAGATATCAATACAACACGTTGATAAAAAAACATTATGAAAACCATTTTCAATATAAAAATAAAAGAAAAGTAAAACATGGTATTTATTTTTCTTTTAAAAAGAAGGTATGGCTTGTAGAGGAAGCTGAAACTCAAATAATGGTCACGACGGCGAAGAAGTCTTTGTCGCCGCACATGTATGACAAAAACATCCCCTTTTGTCGCTTAGTAAAACGCTTCGTATAAAAAAGATTCCTTTTTAGATAAACGTAAAATTCATGGGGTTTTATATACCGTATAAAAGACGGTTGTGTATAAAACAAAATATGCCTCAATGAATGGAGATTGAGACGATATCCCTTACAAAAACGGTATACTTGGTTTAAGGATAAATCAATTACATAATTATGTGTGACAAATGAATACACCAAATATAAGTGGATTTTAAGTGTAAAACAATTAGAGGTTATTCACACGTATTCATAGAATTATATATTCAAGGAGTACAAGTTTATCCCAAAGAAACAAATTTGGGTTAAGAAGTTCCCTTGCAAAAATTTGGCAGCCTAACGGCGTCACTACAAAAATAAGAAAATGAGTTGATGAGAGATAAAAAGGGTATCTCATCACATGGACATAAAATTTAAATCAATAAGGATATAGAAGAACATATCCCAACATAATAGTATGTTAATTAAAAGACATAACAAAAGAAGTCTTTTAAAAAGAGGAGGGTGAAAGATTCCCTTACCGACATAGGTATCTTTCGAAACATACACCCCGTGAAAGGCGGACAATACAACATAGATGTAAATACTCATAAATGAAATTATATTACACAATTAGTAAAATAATGGGCAGTACATACACCACTCAAAGGAAATTGTAGCCAATGTAGCATAAATCTCACGGGAATAAAAGTGAGATGAAAAATTTCTTACGAAAACTCGGCAGCCTAACGACGCCACTTAAAACTTTTAAAAATGGATTGATGAGATCAAATAGGGTCTCTCATCATATTAACATAAAGTTTAAAGAAATGGGAATATAAAAGAACATCCCCCAACATGACAAAGAGGATCTTAAAAGAAGTGACAAAAAGGAGAGTACTTAAAAAGAAAGAGAGAGGTTAGATCTCTTACGAAAATTCGGCAGCCTAACGGCGCCACTCAAAACTTCCAAAATGGATTGATGAGAGAGAATAGGGTCTCTCATCAAATGAACATAAAAATTACAGTAAGAGTAATATAAAATAACATACCAATAATAAGAAAGATTAGCTTTTAAAGGAATGACATAAAAGAGTGTACTTAAAAAGAAAGAGAGGAGTAGGATCCCTTACCTCAAGTCCAACTTGTCTTGTTCATTTCTTTATATTCATGAATAATAAACTTTGGTCAATTTATAATTGCTTAAGTACCTCCTATAAAGATTATTATTCATTTATATCACATATTTTAATGTTATAATAATTGGTTAATAATATGAGTTCATATCAGACGTTTTTGTCGATGTTTGGTACATGAGTCAAAAATTGAACTTGTTGGAAAAAAAATTTCCATGTATTTATAGGTACATCATATCCAGAATAGTATTGAAGTTTTAAATATCATATATATCCAGTATATATTAATTTTATACTATTACATAGCATTTGGAGATAAAAATTAAAAGCAACGTTCATGGAGACGGTAGGTCGTACGTACGCATGAACACTACTTTCATTTTTTGTCATATTAATAAAATTAAAACAAAATGAGATATATATATATATATATATGTTATAATTCCAGAATGATATCCATAATTTAGTTGTAATATATTACATATATATGCAATATATATATGTACTTATAATAGTACATAACATTTTGAGATAAGAAATGAAATGTACCATTCATGGAGACGGTAAGCCGTACGTACGCATGAACGCTACTTCCATTTCTATTTCATATTTAATGGAATTAAAACATAATGATACATAATATTATTTTAATTCCAGTATAGTATAATATATAATATCATTAAATATATCCTTTATACGAACCACATATGGTATTAACGAATCAAATCACTTTGAGGGGGCGGTAGTCCGCACTTCCTTAAATGAAGATATCGCGTTTACCCATAATGGAAACCATAAAGGTATGCCATAAATGAAAAATACAGAAGCTTAAGAAAAACATAAACATATTATATATCATATATAAATATAGTGTCCTCTTAATGGCCACCTTTGTAGGTGTTAGAATAATGTTGAACAATTATCGTTTCGTGAGGCAGAAATTCACCATCCACAAAAACAATATGTTCTTTAACCATTAGATGTAGGTGTGTGTAAGTGTAGCTCTAATACTTCTTATAAAAACATCCTAGAATATTTAAGATACTGGATTTGTTACAAAATAAATGAATAAAAAGTGTTTAGTGGATTGGAGAAGCAAAATAACACAAAAGGACACAGGTGAAGACATTACCTTAAAATCGGGTAACTCCCTTTGGTTTGAGCTCAAAGGCTTCCTTGGTAATACTTTTGACCAAATTGAGGCTTCAAGGAGTTATAGAGGGATGTGTAGAGACAAAATGAGCAGGGGTTGTCCGAGCCAAAGGCTTTGGAAGTGTGGGTAAGGAGGTAGAGGTGGGGGCCTTTTATAAGAGGAGAGGAGGGGCACTCTTGGAAAGTAAAGAAATGTTACATTATTTTAGAATGCGTTTCAGATTTTAATGGTCCCAAATTGATTTGATTCAAGGATAAGGTGATAAGGGTTCGAAATCCACCCATCCAATAGGTTTTGGACCTGTTTAGGTCTTATATTTTACATTATCGTTTCATTTTATTTAAATCGTTAAATAACGAGGTCATCGCTGCATCATCATGATGTCATAAATAATTTAATTTATTTAATGTCTAAAAATTAAAAAAAAAACTACTATGATGTAGAAAATCTTTTTAGCTTTCCAATTACTATTTATAGTCAAAACTCTGACTTGTATAACCCCATGTAAAAATTGTTTTAGTAAAACATCTCATGTTTGTGTCATTTTTACTTTAACATTAGATAAAAAGGTATTTATGTCATTTTCCAACCAAAGAGGCTCCATGGGGTCCCCAAGTTGACCCATGGATTTTCTTGGTTGGAAATGAAACATACAATTAGGGTTGGACACGTTTCTAGGTCATTTCATTTTATTAAAACATTATTCTTACCTTAAACTACACTAATTACCTCTAATCGCGATTAATAACTTAATAAGTTACTATTCACCAAAAAAATTATTCTAATCCCATTGAACCACATTTTACTTCTTAATGACAACCATGTATGTCGGATTTTTGAAATTCAAAACACAAAGATGGAAAAATTTCATTTAAACGGAAAAATCAGTTTTTATAAATACCACTTAGTGGTTTCACTATTCATCCAAAATTGAAGTTTTTCAGAAAATTACCAAAAAATCACCCTAAGCTATATTTGATATTCCGAATTCAAAAATGATGTCTATTTTAAAAAATTCAAAAAATATATGTTGCATTAATTAATTTAATAATTAATTCTCGCTGTCGAAACAAATAGCGTTTTTATGAAACAAAATGTATTAAAAGATTGATACTTGTTTAAGTCCGATTTCAAAGTGAAATTAATTCCAACGAACACTATTGGATTAAATGGTAAAAATATATTCTAATTTCAATTTAAAACCAATTCAAAAGATAATATCATCATATAAATAAATTAGATTAAAAAGAGGTTTTGAATTAAAATACAACATTTTTCACTATTCATTAAAAAAATAAACTTTATCGGAAAGATACAAAAAATTTACACAAAGTAAATTTTGATGTCTCATTTCTAAAGAATAATTTTATTTTGTCAAATATAACACATAAAATTGTCAAAAAGTGGATTTAAAAGAGGTTCTCCATCAAAAGGCGGTTAATCGACCTTCTAAAGAATATTAGAATGTTTACGCTTAAAATTGTATTCATTCACATTTTTAATCCTCTAACATTTATGGTAAAAAGTAAAAATATTTGACAAACATATATAATCATTTTATAGTTAGTTCTACTAATTCCCTCCATTACAATGGCTAGGCGTTAACTACCATTTAAAATAATATTATTTTATTATTATAGTGCAACGTAAGATTTCAAAGGAACTCAATGTTGCGTATTGGGTAAGAGATCAAGAACATCATTCCCTTTAAATTAATATCAACATTTTATTCACAAATAGGGATAAATATAAAGATTTCATATTCTTTATTTACCTGGGGTGTTACATCCTTCCCCCATTTTTGGGAATTGTGTCCTCGCAATATTAAAATTGGGCTCGGAAACATCCTTGAAAGTCCCACATTGGAACAAGAGTCGGTAAAACAATCACTTTAAAATAAATAAAGATAAGTACAAAGGTCACCCGAGTTAACCCATACTAGGATTCCAAGTATGAAAATATGGATATGGAAGAAAAAACAAAGGGTCATGTTCTGATGGAGAGTTATAGTAAACATGTATAGAAGAAAGTTAACCATAAGAAAATCACAAACTTGTGATGGGTTAAACAGTATTCAATTACCCAATTGGAAGAGTTAATAGAAAACATTTTTGTTTTTTTTATTGAGGAATTTATTCATAAGGAAACATAATTACTTATCATGTTGATTTCAACTTTTATTATATTTCTTACACAAACTCATATTTTCTCCAAAAGACGAGTATTTAGGAAGACTTGTTCAATATAATCAATTTCTAGAGAATCACCTAATCCCCAAAAGAGAACTATATAATTCCCATATCTTTAGACCTTAACCAAAACCAAAACCAAAAAGGTTAGTACAAGATCAGATAATACCGAAAAATGATAATCTTTTATTTTAAAAAAACAAATCTATTCTTAATCTCCAAAATTTGTCCAACAAAAGCCAAAGTTCAACGAGGACCATTCGATAAACTATTTGTCCATAAAATTCTTCAAAGTAAACCAAACTAAGATTGAAACCCAAATATTTGAAGGATTTAGTCACATAGTCTTCCAAGTTAAATCATAACATTTATCTCCAAACAACATCAGTTGCTCCTAAAGTCTCGTATTGAAAAGTAATTAACCTAATCACATATCTTCCATGATAGGTTAATAAATTTCCATAGATAACCCAAAATCAGCTCACTCTTAATTCTTAAAATCATCTAACTAAAAAAAATTAGCCAAACTAACTGGGGACTTCACGTAGTCTAGTGGTAGGTGATAAATACCAGTCACACTTTGGTTGTTGGTTTGATTACCGCATCTTTGTCCGACGAGACGGGTTGTCACACGGTCTGCGTGTTGTCCTTTTTCCAAAACTATATAACTCTTAAAACATTCCCCAAAATGAGATAAAATCTTCAAAAATAATCATTACATATTTTAACCTCAATATTATCTCATGCCTTTCATTTTCTATCATATCATATAATAACCCATAATTACCTCAAAAGTAAGGATCATATAAACCCTAATGGTTACCTTTTTAATTATTACCTGAACTTCTACATCGATTGGTCATCTCGTACATGATGCATTACAGAACATAGAAAGGTTCAAGTGGATGATCATGACTCCTTGATAGTTGGTTTAGAACAACCACGAGTTTCCTCATTGAATACCCCATTTCATCCAGTCTCTTAATCAGAGAACCACCACAGTTTCATTCAAACCTATTGTCTCTTTGGTGCCTTCTAGATCCATCCATTCACTAAAAACAAAAATGTCAGTGTGAGTATATCAACAAAACCATCATGTACTAATGAAGAAGGTAACAAATAAGATATACTTAGTCATTCACTTTATATAAAACTAGGACTCTTTCTAAAATCCTAACCATTATGGTAATTTCACTTATGCTTAGAGAATACCCTAACCTCTAAAGTTATCTAAACCGACCTATGATACCAACTATAAGGCCCCAGCCTTAAACCTTACTTAATCTTGAGTTATTAAAAGATTACACATTGAGGATCTTTTCAGGTTTAGATTTTTAGAGAATTAGATCATAAAACTTGCATTACATTCCACATTTAAACAAAGTGGTTACATAAAAAATAGTATTCATTTTCCCCATAAATGGAAACATATTTCAAATAAAACATGGACTTTTTCTTGACACTTACTTGACACTATCATCATATCATGTAACATTCCCTTGACCTATGAAAAACATTTCAAAAACGTGGGATGAGCATAAAAAGCTCATTAAGGGTTATAAAAAGTATGGAAAGGAAACATGAGTACATATATACATAAGAATGAAATCGTAATTTACCCATAAAACATATGCACTTTAACATACCTCACAAAATCATAAATAAATCATAGAAATCATAAGACATAAAGGTAACTTGAGGCATTCATAACATTCTTACATAGGGAGTAACCCTCTTGGTTACATTTGGAATACCCATCACAGTATATTCCCTAAATCTCTTCGGAGAAACCTTAATGCTTAACTCCTTTGCATTACCCAATGCATTGGAGAGCTATATCGGGATCACCCACCCTTATTTTTTCATGGAACCACCCGTCTTCATAAAAATGCCCAAGAACCATAACATAATCGCACCACATAATACATGCATAAAGGAAACATAATATTTCCACATTTCAATCACAAGATATCAATAAAAAACGTTGATAAAAAAACATTATGAAAACCATTTTCAATATCAAAATAAAATAAAAGTAAAACATGGTATTTATTTTTCTTTTAAAAAGAAGGTATGGCTTGTAGAGGAAGCCGAAACTCAAATAATGGTCACGGCGGTGAAGAAGTCATTGTCGCCACATACGTACAACAAAAATATTCCCTTTTGTCGTTTAGTAAAACGCTTCGTATAAAAAAGATTTCTTTTTGGATAAACGTAAAAGTCAAAGGGGTTTATACACCGTATAAAAGAAGGTTGTGTATAAAACAAAATATCCCTCAATGAATGTAGATTGAGACGAAGTCCCTTACAAAGATGGTATCCTTGGTTTAAGGATAAATCAATTACATAATTATGTGTGACAAAAAAATACACCAAATATAAGTGGATATTAAGTGTAAAACAATCAGAGGTTATTAAAACATATTCATAGAACGACATATTCAATGAGTACAAGTTTATCCCAAAGAATCAAATTTGGGTTCAGAAGTTCCCTTGCAAATATTTGACAGCCTAACGGCGTCACTACAAAATTTAGAAAATGAGTTGATGAGAGATAAAAAGGGTATCTCATCACATGGACATAAAAATTATATCAATAAGGATATAGAAGAACATATACCAACATAATAGTATGTGAATTAAAAGACATAACAAAAGAAGTCTTTTAAAAAGAGGAGGGTGAAAGGTTCCCTTACCGACATGGGTATCTTTTGAAACATACACCCCATGAAAGAAGGACAATACAAAATTGATGTAAATACTCATAAATGAAAGTATATTAAACAATGATTAAAATAATGGGAAGTACATACACCACTCAAGGGAAATTGTGGCCAATGTAGCATAAATATCACGGGAATAAAAGTGAGATGAAAATCCCTTACGAAAACTCGGCAGCCTAACGACGCCACTTAAAACTTTTAAAAATGGATTGATGAGATCAAATAGGGTCTCTAATCATATTAACATAATGTTTATAGAAAGACGAATATAAAATAACATCACCCAACATAACAAAGAGGATCTTAAAAGAAGTGACAAAAAGGAGAGTAATTAAAAATAAAAAGAGAGGTTAGATCTCTTACGAAAATTCGGCAGCCTAACGACGCCACTCAAAACTTCCAAAATGGATTGATGAGACAGAATAGGGTCTCTCATCATATGAACATAAAAATTACAGTAAGATTAATATAAAAGAACATCCCAATAACAATAAATATGAGCATTAAAAGGAATGACATAAAAGAGTGTACTTAAAAAGAAAGAGAGGAGTATGATCCCTTACCTCAAGTCCAACTTGTCTTGTTCGTTTCTTTATATTCCTGAATATAAAACTTTGGTCAATTTATAATTTCTTAAGGATATCCTATAAATATTATTATTCAGTTCATATCACATATTTAAATTTTATAACAATTGGTTAATAATATGAGTTTATATCTGACGTTTTTGTCGATGTTTGGTACATGAGTCAAAAATTGAACTTGTTGGAAAATAATTTTCCATGTATTTATAGGTATATCATATCCAAAATAGTATTGATGTTTTAAATATAATATATATCCAGTATATATTAATTTTATACTATTACATATAATTTGGAGATAAAAATTAAAAGCACCGTTCATGGAGATGGTAGGTCGTACGTACGCATGAACACTACTTTCATTTTTTGTCATATTAATGGAATTAAAACAAAATGAGAGATATACATATATGTTATAATTCCAGAATGATATCCATAATTTAGATGTAATATATTACATATATATCCATTATATATATGTTCTTATAATAGTACATAACATTTTGAGATAAGAAATGAAATGTACCATTCATGGAGACGGTAAGCCGTACATACGCATGAACGTTACTTCCATTTCTATTTCATATTTAATGGAATTAAAACATAATGATACATAATAGTATTTTAAATCCAGTATAGTATAATATATAATATCATTAAATATATCCTTTATATGTACCACATATGGTATTAACGAATCAAATCACTTTGAGGGGGCGGTAGTCCAGACTTCCTTAAATGACGATATCGCGTTTTATCCATAATGGAAACCATAATGGTATGCCATAAATGAAAAATACAGAAGCTTAAGTAATACATAAACATATTATATATCATATATAAATATAGTGTCATCTTAATGGCCACCGTTGAATGTGTTAGAAGACTGTTGAACAATCATCGTTTCGTGAGGCAGAAATTCACCATCCACAGAAAGAGTATGTTCTTTAACCATTAGATGTAGGTGTGTGTAAGTGTAGCTCGAATACTTCTTATAAAAACATCCTAGTATATTGAAGATACTGTATGTGTTACAAAATAAATGAATAAAAAGAGTTTAGGGGGTTGGAGAAGCAAAATAAAACAAAAGGACACAAGTGAAGACATTACCTTAAAATCAGGTAACTCTCTTTGGTTTGAGCTCAAAGGCTTCCTTGGGAAGACTTCTGCCCAAAGTGAGGCTTCAAGGAGTGATAGAGTAATGTTTAGAGACAAAATGGGCAGGGTTTGGCTGAGCCAATTGCTTTGGAAGTCTGGGTAAGGTGGTAGAGGTGGGGGCCTTTTATAAGAGGAGAGGAGGGGCACTCTTGGAAAGTAAAGAAATGTTACTTTATTTTAGAATGAGTTTCGGATTTTAATGGTCCCACATTGATTTGTTTCAAGGATAAGGTGATAAGGGTTAGAAACCACCCATCCAATAGGTTTCGGACATGTGTAGGTCTTAGATTTTACATTATCTTTCCATTTTATTTAAATAGTTAAATAATGAGGTCATCGCTGCATCATCATGATGTCATAAATAATTTAATTTATTTAATGTCTAAAAATTATAAAAAAACAACTATGATGTAGGAAATCTTTTTATATTTCCAATTACTATTTATAGTAAAAAATATGACTTGTATAACCCCATGTAAAAATTGTTTTAGTATAACATCTCATGTTTGTGTCATTTTTACTTTAACATTAAATAAAAAGGTATTTATGTCATTTTCCAACCAAAGTGGCTCCATGGGGTCCCTAAGTTGACCCATGGATTGTCTTGGTCGGTCAAAACACATCAAATGAGGGTTGTACATGTTTCTAGGTCATTTCATTTTATTAAAACATTAATCTTACCTTAAACTACACTAATTACCTCTATTCACGATTAAAAACTTAATAAGTTACTATTCACCAAAAAAATTATTCTAATCCCATTGAACCACATTTTACTTCTTAATGACAAACATGTATGTTGGATTTTTGAAATTCAAAACACAAAGATGGAAAATTTTCATTTAAACGGAAAAATCAGTTTTTATAAGTACCACTTAGTGGTTTCACTATTCATCAAAAATTGAAGTTTTTCAGAAAATTATAAAACATTCACCCTAAGCTATATTTGATATTCCAAATTCAAAAATGATGTATATTTTAAAAAATTCAAAACATATAAGTTGCATTAATTAATTTAATAATTAATTCCCGCTGTCAAAACAAATAGCGTGTTTTTATGAAACAAAATGTATCAAAAGATTGACACTAGTTTAAGTCCGATTGCAAAGTGAAATTAATTCCATCGACCACTATTGTATTAAATGGTAAAAATATATTCTAATTTCACTTTAAAACCAATTCAAAAGATAATCTAATCATATAAATAAATTATATTAAAAATATGTTTTGAATTAAAATACAACATTTTTCACTATTCATTAAAAAAATGAACTTTATCGGAAAGATACCAAAAATTTACACAAAGTAAATTTTGATGTCTCGATTCTAAAGAAGTATTTTATTTTGTCAAATATAACACATAAAATTTTCAAAAAGTGGATTTAAAAGAGGATCACCATCAAAAGGCGGTTAATCGACCTTCTAATGAATATTAGAATGTTTACGCTTAAAATTGAATTCATTCACATTTTTAATCCTCTAAAATTTATTGTAAAAAGTAATAATATTTGACAAACATATATAATCATTTTTTAGTTAGTTCTATTAATTCCCTCCATTATAAAGGCTAGGCATTAACTACCATTTAAAATAATATTATTTTATTATTATAGTGCAACGTATGATTTTAAAGGAACTCATTGTTGCGTATTGGGTAAGTGATCAAGAATATCATTCCATTTAAATTAATATTAACATTTTATTCACAAATAGGGATAAATATAAATATGTCATATTCTTTATTTACCTGGGGTGTTACACTTATAACATTAAGTTATCTTTTTATAACCTTCTCAAACTCTAACACTTTCATGATGATCAAATATTTTGGTTCGAAATCATAGCCTTCACAAAACACCATCCTTCATAAACTATTTTGCAATGAAAAAAATCGCGAACCACCTTTACAAAACACGATCCATTAGATTTTCACTATGTCTTACTCAAAATATGAAGGGGGTAGAGGCCTATTTGTAGGCATTTCCACTAATTCTAGAATATTACAACCATGCCATCTCCATTTAAAAATGATACCTAATTTATTACATGATGATCCCTTATTCTTGAAGCTCCATATAAATTCACCATTCGCAATTCTCATCATAATTGTGAATCTTACCGTCAAAAACCTTCACAATCATTCGCGATGCATATCATAATCGTGGAGAACACCATCTCTATTCGCGATGCTCCAAATATTTTCAAACCTCAATCAAATATTCTAGAAACTCAGTCCTTTCCCATTTTTTCATATGGCCTTCAATGATGTCCATTTTTTTTGATACTAGACAAACTCCAAATTTCTGATCCAAAAAATTTGGAAAACACTGGGAAATGACGTCATCTCGTGTACACAATTTTTGTATCACTTACATGGAATCAATGCCTTAATATTAGATATTTTTTGGCATATCGTGTCGAAAATCTTTATGGACTCCACAACTTACCATGGAAAACCACTTTGTTAACAAAAAAAAAAGCTTCAAAGTTTCCTTGAGATATTTTTGCCGACAAGAATCACTCAAAAATAGAGGATCTTCTCATACTGATCCTAAATATATATTGGGGTTTTTGAAAAAGTAACACCATCCTCAATGTCTATAATGGCTAAATTGATAACATGTGATGATTCATGCATGTACCTCCTCACATGACACATGTAGAAGACATTATGTACTCGCACTCACTACAAGGGAAGATAAAATTAGTATTCCACCTAAGTAACTCTATTTAGTATCTAGAAAGGGTTAATCAATCTCAAATATAGATTTCCACCATATCCAAAAATCTAATACCCATAGAATTGTGAGATCCACATGGACACATGGTCTCCCTCCTCCAACTCCAATGACATCTATCATCTATACATAGAAGACTTGTGAGGGATATGTGTATCCCTCATCTATTCAATCCTGATCTAAACCTTATCTATTATGGATCCAACCAACTTCGAGCCCATAAGAGTTGACTCTTCTGGGTCCATCTAGCATATTGGTGACCTATGTGGTTTCCTGTACAAGGTCTGAAATAGTGCCATACCAATGGTGGAATGGTATCTGTTTTCGTACGTAAAATCCACCAGTGGTAGGTGATCCACCCAACCATGGAAAAAGTCTGAAATGAAATCTTGTAGTATCTCCTCTAGGATATGAATGGTGTGATCAGAATGGCTGTCAATATGGTGGTGAAAATTCTTGCTGAATTGAAAATATGTGATGAAGGATTTATAGAATCCTTTATATAACCAAGAGGTGAAGTGATCATCATTGTTTGAAACTATTATTGAGGGAACTCTTTGGAGTCTGACTATCCCCTACGTGTAATTGTGTCAAAATCTCTATACTAAACTATACTCTTGGATAGCTAGGAAATGGGATGACTTTATGAGTAGTTCTATGATCACCTAGATGGAATTGTGTCCTCTAGACATCCATGGAAGCCCTATCATTAGGTATAAGATATCCCACCACAATTCAACTCTGGAACCTCAAAAGGATGAGCTAAACCCGATAATACATGGTGTTCAACCTTCACTTTCTAAAAATTAAGAAATCAAGAGACAATTTCTGCAAGTCCCTTCATTATCCATGGCCAACCAAATTAATGTCAGAGGTACTGATACGTCTTCCCTACACTACAATGTTCTACCAAAAGAGATGTATGAATCTCTCTTATAATGACTTCCCACAACTTCATTGCTACCATAATCCATCCTCTAAAATGGATGATGTGCTCCCCAAATTCAGAAAATCATCAAAAGCATGTTCATTGGGCATCTAAGTATGTAAGGTCTTATAGTTGATATCTCTATTCTGCACATTCGTAACTCACAATAGAAGAAATGGGGTAACATCCATCAATTGGAGGTAAACTACACCATCTCCTTCCACTAAGGACAACAATAATGAGTCTAGACACTTTTTCACATTACTCAGCAACTGAAAATAAGATCTCATACTGAGAGCATCTACTACCACATTCACCTTCCCACGATTATAGACAATATCAAATTCATAATCCTAGAAGAACTCTAGAAATTTACACTATCTCAAGTTAAAATATTTATGATAAATGATATATCTTGATACTCTTATGGTTATAATAGAATATAACTCACTCCTTTAAACGACATTGTCTCCACACCTTTAGTGTAAAAACTACCACTACTAGCTCAAGATCATGGGTTTCATAGTTCTGATCATTTGGTCTCAACCTACATGAAGAATAAGAAATTACCACTTTCCTATACATCAGAACACAAACAATCCCTTTCCTTGATTCATCACAGAACACTACATACTCAACACCCTCCTATGAAAATCTCAAGAAGGGATCACTCATCAATATCTTCCTCAACTATAAAAAATCCTTCTAGAACCTATCTATCCACAACAAATTCTTCCTCTTTTGTGTAAAATCTATCATGAGAGATGATTTCTTAGATAAATTGGGTATGATTATTTGATAGTATCCTTCCAACCCAAGGAATATCCAAACCACATTAATGCTCTTGGGTGGCTCCAAAGCTTACACTTCCTCAACCTTTACTCTACACGGTTTTTAAGATAACATGTACCAGAAAGTGGTCCTTAAGAATCCAAAATTTTCACTTCAAGAGCTTCCTATAAAGTTGGTTCTCTTGGAGTTTGTTCAAGGACATATTCATGTGTCTCATGTTCTTTTCCTCGGACACTGAGTACATTAGGATATCATCAATGAATACTGTCACAAACAGGTCTACAAAAAGTTGAAACATCTAGTTCATGAGTCACTTGAACACTTATGGGGTGTTCAACACACGAAATTGAATCCCCATATATTAATAGTGATTATTAGGAAATTTAAAATTCACCTTTGGTATATCCTCTTCCCATAATCATAGCTGGTGATAGCCTAATCTAAGGTCAATATTTAAGATCCATCATGCCCATCTCAACTAATTGAAGAGGTCACCGATCCTCAATGGTGGAAACATGTCCTTTATGTCCTCCTAGTTTAGTTGATGGTAATCCAAAAACAACATCAGGATCCCATATTCCTTCTTGGAGAACAATACAAGGACTATGTAAGGGGAAACATAGGGCCTAAAAAAATCCCTTCCTGTACAAGTCCTTCAAATGCACCCTATACTCACAAAGCTATGTTAGACCCATTTGATGTGTTGCAAAAATATTGGGGTCATCTCACATTGTAGATAATTGAATAAGTCTATGTCATGGTACATAGGTAATATTTACACATCCTTAGGAAAGACATCCTCGAAATTATCCCCCACTATAGAAAACTAAAATCTCAAACCATCCAATATACCAAGAGTTATGATATCCAACAGTTGTGTATTCAACTGTACCCTCCGATGCATGATCCCATCCTTCCCTGTCTGGGTTTCATTTTAACCTACAAAGGAGAAACTCATTGCATCATTATGGACACATTGTATCTTCTTCCTAAAATATTCTATTTCTGCATGAAATGTAGATAACTATTCCATACCTAATATGACATCGTAAGGCCTCATCGCTGGTACAAATACATTCAAAAAATAAATTATCACCTCCAAGATTCAGGTCATATTTTCAGTACAAGTCTTTGATTGCTGAGTCTCCTCCAATATTAGTTTCTATGTGAAAGGTTTGATTCAAGGGCTTTACCAACATCACTAGGTCTCTAACCAAAGTAGTTGAAAGAGAGGAGTGATTCAAACCCTTGTCCGTAAATAATAAATCTAAAGTAGATAAGACATAGATCATAACTCATATCATCCCAAGAGCCTCTGGTTCTTAATCCTCAACCAACTACATCATTCCTTGCCCCTAACTACCATCTGACTGAGCCTAGTGGGGACCATGTGGGGGTGGTAGTGGTAACAAACAAGAATGTATACCACATTAAGCTACTCTCCTAGTTTCTCTACCATGTCCACCACCCTATATACCTACCTACTTATGCCACAATCTTTGCCTATGTGGACCATCCCCTACCTCTCTATAAACCACACACCAGGTTAAGAAATATCAAGCAAGATTCCCCAGAACATTACAAGAGTATAAAATGCTCTCTCTAGTATGACTAGATCCATTCATTGAGCCATGAACCACATACCCTTTGTCCTAGGATCACCCCTGAAACATCTCACACATCCTAGTCCATGTGTCTATCATATGATACATGCCAACGAAGTCTCAACTCCTATATTACCACCACTAGAAACTACTATCGGTGTCTTCTTGCCCTAAAATATATCTATCACCAAGTATTTATATAGTATTCCAAAATAAGTAGGGATTCATAGTGGTATCACACTAGCCCAAATATCTCTGCGTATACCACACTAAACAGTCCGTGTCTGAAATAACTGCTCATGCACCATGTCAATTGAGTATTGAGAAATGATGGTAAACCTCGATGAATACTCAGCTGCAATCATGATACCCTTCTATAAATGTAAAATATCCTAGATGCACACAACTAACATCATGGATGAAGAGTAATCCTCCCTAAAGAGATGGTCTAACTATATCTATGAAATATTTGCCTCATCTTATGCTAAAACCACCGAGCCCCACCAATGTCCTATGGATCCATGGAGAATGATCACTACCAAGACCACTATCTGTTAGAAGGTTTCATGAAGAGATGAAAGACTCACATATCTTACCCAAGACAATCCTCATCTTCCTATGGGTATGGATTTCCTATGAACCTAAGGGGTCACTGACACTAAAACTCATGAAGTACATTAATCCCATTCTCCTCATCTTCTTCTACTATTGGTACCATCTACTTCTTGATAGGTAGTGGTAGGATTGGTTTACTACCTAGATGTAACACCTCATGTATAGCTATTTTTATCAAATCCTCATCACATAGGATATCATTATTATGATCCTAATAATAATTCCTAGTTAGAAATCATTATAGATTCATCCTAAAATAGACACAATTTACAACAATCAATGATTTTATCTGGATACATCAATCAAGATGGACATGGAAAGCCAACCCATTACTATATTATGCGTGTTCCAATGTTTCCCCCCCACAAAAATTTTCTACATGTTCCGAGTTGATAAGAAGGGAGTCAAAGTCATGGTGAATGGATACATTAACTGTTTCACCAACACTAGAGTCCCTAGGTAGAGATTGGAGCTCGAAATGCTTATCAATATTTCCATAAAACCCAAACCAATATCATTGCCATAAAAAAACTCAAAAAACCCCAGTCCTAAATTGATACAATCCCCTAATACCACTATGTCATAATCTGACCCACTAGGGACCACCTGGCAGAAAATAAGCTGAGTGTGACTACCCCAAGCCAACCTCCAATAGAATAGGGGTTGGTGGCCAGTGATGAGTAGGAATAATAATCACATGGGAGGCCTCTACCTAAGGTACCTGTACACACACACACACACTCTCTCTCTCACACACACATATCAAAGCCAATGCAAAGAAAAAATTTAAAATACAACTGATACCAAATGCATTAGAACTTCCAATCCCACAATAATAGTATAAAAAATACTAGGAAGTGAATAGGTCCAAATACAATCCCACCAAAAACTATAAAGAAGTTGAACCTAATAAAAGGATGGTATTATAGTCAAATGTTACCCCAGGTACAAAACACATTATTTCTAGACTAAATCCAAGCTCCATCTTCTCTTATTCTACTAAGAACCCAATCAAATACCCAATCGTTTTCATAATACATGACACCTCTGGGTAGATCCCATATAGGGGTGAGTATAACAATACCTAATAGGACACCCCAAAAATAACTGACTGTATAACATCAAAAATAGGGGTGAGCTAACTATAGGGATATTCCAACAACATACATGATTAGAACATGCAAATTTACTCCTAGAAGACACATAGTCCCAAGATAAGGTCACAACTCTATTTACAAACTTGGATTCTAGCTTAAAGGATCCATATAACAATGATCTGAGAGAATAAACTCTATGAGTTAGATAACAAAAATATAATCCATCCAAGATGTTATGACTATCCTTTATATCTATGAGAAGTAGGCTCTAGAAGTATTAAGATATCAATACATAGATGAAAATCACACATAGGGCCATGGTGCATACCAATAACCCAATCTGGATCAACTGACTAAGTTGGAAATCGATGCCCATGTAGTGTTGGTCATTAATTTTCCAAGAACCCCACCTCTGAAAAATAGAATAGAATATCTCATTCCAGACTATATGAGAGTATGATACCAATATATTTGAAAGTAATCCCTTTATAGGATCAAAATCAATTGTTAGAGAAATAATGAAAATACTATACCCTCAAAGGGATGGATAGAGGGATCACACCCTTAAATAAACTAGTCCACGCTGAGGGGAACAAGGTATATAAGTCATATTTAAATATTTACACAACATGTACTGGAATTAGATGGCGTGTCCCTTCGGCACTAGGTATACCTATGTGTTAGTGCCCATTCCCATGTTTGTGCCTGTGTATGCTTGGTCGTGTCAATGTACATGGAAGTGTCTATGTACCATGATATGTCTGAGTACACGGCTCAGCCCATGTGCACTACCCATGTTAGTGTACCCCTTGAGATACACACTAAGCTTCAATGTATGGGTCACATGGAGTGTGACACGTGTGACATGATATGTGATACTTTCCTTCTATATGGAAGCCCTTTCAACACAACAAGGGACACACATGTTGTGTAATATGGGATTAAATACCATTTATAGCAAGAATTTATTGAACCTTAGATATTCACATGATCATATCCTCTAATGGGTTTTCCCATGATTCCCATATCCAATCTCATCAAAGATGGTGGAACAAAGGGACCGAGAATTTCTATCACTTTTCACTATAATATGACCACCAATTCACATGGTAAAACCCTTCCATCACATCACCTGGTATCCTCACACCAAAACCATGCAACGAACTCTGATCTGATCTTGATCTATCATAATAGATCAATTCCATCATCAATCGAATCCTGAATATCTGATACCAATCTTTTGTGCGAAGAAAATGGTGTGTAATGATTTATTACTGGGTATTTGTAAAAGAACTGACCAATATGAATATTGGTGATGAATGAAAAAATAATGAGGGGTGGGGGATGCAAAAACAAAATAAGGAATGTTCCTTGGACAATGTTCAAGTAAACCTCAATTTTTTATTATTATAATGATGAATGATGATTTATAAATAATCATTAATAGAAATCCTTAATCCTGAATAAATCTAAACCATACCCACAAAAAACTAAATACATGAATTAATTTTTTAGTTTATTGATTTTAATTCATCATAGAAAAAATAAATCAGGGATTAATCCACATAAAAAATCCTACCTTTAGATCGATCCATTGATGTGGAAGAAAAAATCCACATTATTTTCATTAGTGAGACCCTTGATTTTCATTTTCATAATGATCGATAAAGCTCGATCCATCTATGTTCATCCATGAAATATCCTCCACCAATACCTCTCTCAAATTCTATGGTTATGAGGCCAACCCTGAAATTTGGTTATAAATGGGTTTATGTAGGATTTAATTAGGTCATTTTACATCAAATAAAAATAAAATAATTTATTATTTAATTTATTATTTTCTCCTGCGATGATTTTTTTACAAACTCCCAATGTTGAAAAAATTATTTCATGCTTACAGTAAAACTCACACTATAAACTCAACAATCTCCTTATATTTCCAATATCAGTGACTATTTGGGAGTTACACCAATTTTTTTAGAAAGATAAGCATGCATTCAATTAATATGTTTACTATATTTCAAACATCAATTCTTGGTTCATCGGGGCTCAGAATCATGTTCCGTCTTAGTGTTTGGTCTTGAAAATATTACTATACATACTTGAAGACTTTTAATATAATAAATTTATATTTCTTACATAATGTACGTTGATATTTCTGGGGAAACTGCACTCCCAATGCAAAACCTATATCTACTAACAATTTCAATGAATTTTCGAAGTATTCATCAACTATGGAAAACAATATGTTTCATATTATTTTAATTCTCAGTCCCTATTCTCTCATTAGAGACACCAAAACCACCTCTATGACAAATTTCATCTCATCATTTCTCATAGGTGGATCTATTCTATGATACAATTAGTGAAATGAATTGATCTAAAACCTCCTTCCCATTTTCACTTATACCCTAGAACTCATGATTTGTGAATTCACCATGTTGACCAAAATTTTAACTGATAATACCCCACGATAGAGTCACTTATTCATTTCACATCCCCCTGCATTGTAGTGGAACGTATCTCATCATATCATGAATAAAAATTTTCATAAAATTTCATTTTTTATTGATTCTATACACTCATATTGAATATTAATCCTTTTGAAGAACATAAAATAATTGACTAATTTAAATTAAAATTTATTTAGAATATTTATTCATAATTATATTTATAATTTTATCAGATATTTCTCAGGAAACTCTTAGTATATTTATTATGGGGACTCAAATTTTCACTCAACTGACTCCTCAAAATCCCGTAAGTGTTGATGTCATAGGGGATCTCCGTCAAAGTCATACACACATGACCCCTTAATTGTTTTTTGGATATATTTAATTTTATATTACTTGTGAGGTTATACAAAAATCATGATGTCATATGAAATCTTTATCAACATATGACATTGGATCTCAATGAAATATTCTGATAGAGGTCAAATGATGCAATAAAGTTTGATTTTGGTAATTTAATTATAATTCATGTTTTGAAATTCATGAAATCATAATTATTTTGATCAATATAAAATTTTTGTGCTCTATAATGAAGTCAAAATACAAACAAAATACATTGTATGAATTCATATTATCAAGATAAAGTCACAAAGTCGAGAAAATTCATAAAATTAGACAGAAATCCATATAAAAATGCATGAAGTCATATAAAAATAACTAAATTCATATTTCATTCCTTTTTATGTCGTATGAAGTGATATAAGTTATATAAATTCATGCCTTTGTGAGATACCTATTTCGACACTCTAAATCCATAATTCACTGAAATTATTTTATGTACTTTATCAATCATTTTAAAACCACCTAAACCATCTCAAAAATAATTATAAATTGTGTTATAATAGTGAAAATTATTCCATGTAAACTCATTTTGATTTATATGAAGAACAAAACTTTAATCATCACAAATAATTTAGGCTTTGTATTAAATCCATACACTAATGAATTCCATGCCATAGCCTCAATACACATCTTCAAATATGATCTTTAATACATTATCAAGCATCACATCCAATTATAACACACTCCTATGATTCCAAAAAGGATGAATCTATAATAATACTCCATGAACCGCCACATTTTTTTATCACACACACATTGAAAACAAATACAACATGACACTTGGACACGTGAATCCCCCCTTTTTGTTTTTTATAAATACTTCAAGAACTTATCACGTAAATATGTGTGATATATTATCTAAACTTTATTAATAATAAATACAAATGAAAATATGGTATTTTATTCTCACCTCATCTTATATCGTTAAAAATTCTCAACCATATTTTTCCATTTCCAAATAAGAATTAAACTTATTCCACGTGGGAGAGGTATGATACCACATGAGTTTCTTATATTTGAACCTTTAGTAAAGATGCTCTAAATCTATTTGGTATTACAAATTGTAAAAAATAAGAGTTCATAGAAAATGTTTTCAATGTTTTCCATAAATAAAAACCCATGTGATATCATTCATTGTTTGTTTTGGGGATATTAAAGAAATATTTATCAACTAATTTTATCCCAAATTCATCTAAACAAAAAAAATAAAAAATTTATAGTGAAAGACACATAAACTCACCCTTTTTACCTAGTAATAAAAAAATACCCACCCATTTTGAATACACTTGATATAATAAAAAATAAGAGGTAAAACATTGACCAAATACCTCATTATATAGTTCCATAATGTTTCTAGATTTTCCAAATTTAAATAGATTTTGAAATTTTAATGTTTCCTATATTAATACCGCATCAATGGATGAATTTATTTTCTATACCTAATTTTAATTGATACATAACTTGAATAAAATATTATTTCATGTCCAGAAATGACATAATTCAATCTGATCATTTAATTACATTCTTATTAGAAAAAGTAAACAATTTTTTTTGAGATTATGGAGGGACCTCTTTATTAAAAGGAAGTAAAACTGAAATTGAGAGTTTTGTATTAAACTAGTTCATTATTTCCTTAAAATATAAAAATGTATAGTGATATTATTTTTATTAATAACATTCAAAAGTTGTATATCTACATTATTCCCATTAAACATTTCTTCATGTGGGGATTTTTTCTCTGCCTTAGTTCACAATGGAACCTCATATTCTTGTGATTTCATTGATAATTTCACAAATTAATCTTGGGCTAGGAGGTGTTTCACATTGATCTTTATTTTGTACACAAACTTCACACATTACTCATATAATGTTTCTTGGACTTTTAAATTTTTATTTGAAAATAAATTCTCATGATGTTCAGACTTTTCAATTGAAATCACATAGTTTATTTAGGCTCAACATCCATTTTGGATTTCTCCATTTTATTGGCCATTATTAAATAGCCTGAAGAAATATTTATGCATCCTATTTTTAATTGAACGACCTCTTTGGACTCCTCACATTGATTCCAGACACTTTCTACCTTGCATAACTTCTCAATTTATTTCTTATTAATTTCATCCCTTTTGATTTATAGGGAACTTCCCCAAATAACATAGTTGTGCACTCCAAAGCTATGTGACCCTAGTGATTATATAATCTACTAAAATATTATAATATCTAAAATTTATTTTTGGTGGATAGATTACCTGATTTTCGGGTCACAACGTTTTTATTTGAAACATTTCTCATGTTTTCTCTGGATAACCCCCCCATAGTTCATTCATCTTTTATATAAATTATATATTAATCCAAAAAGAATAGGATTTTTGTTCATAACTTCCTCATGATTAGAAAAATACTGTAAAATATGATCATTCATTTTTATGATGAATCTATCTATAATTTTTATATTATTTTCTTGTAAAAAACTAAGACTCTTTTCTCCTCGGGGGTGCAGTTTTTTTGAAAAAATTCTTCCATTTATTTGATGTGTAATATTTTCTTATGTTTAGAATTCTATAACTTTTCCATTTTACTTCTTGAGAACATTAACCTTTTACCAATACTAAACATTTAATATATTTTTTAAACTTATTCAACTTATTTTATACTAAAATACACATGGGTTTTGTCTCAAAACAAATATTATTATATTATAGATAATTTTTCTTCAAGGTCAACAACTGTATTTACCCATTAATCCACCTTAAATTTTTATTTCCTAGTCTTTTTAATGTATGTCACTTCTATATTGATATATTCTTCCATATCAGTAGCTACATTGTTTTTATATTTATCTAATTTTCTATTTTCTTTCTTATGTTTTGTGTTATTATCAAGACAATATTCCAACTCTATTAATAACTACCACTCTAGTGTTGTTATTTATTCTCCATCATCATATATTCTTGATGAATAAAAACATTTCTAAACTTGAGAAAAGAAATTTACATAATCATTTAGTGAAACTCTATTGTTATCATACTAATTTTTTCTCATCAAGATCCCATTATTGATATTAGTCTGATTGTAATTTCACTTACACTCATTCATCTTTTTAGTCTTCCTTTTTTCCTCACCTAACTAAAAATGAACAACCTTATTATTTGGATAGTCATAAAAAAGTGTCTAATTCCATCATAGTTCCATAACATTGGTAACTGTTTCCTTTTTTTCCTTTACACCCACATTTTTTCAATCTCTTTTAAAGAAGAGAAATATTTATATCAAAGTCTTCATAATCTTCCTTATCTTTAGAAGAACTTGATTTGAAAACATGCACTTATTCTACAATTTCTTTTAAAAAGTTCCCAAAATACATCTCATTATTTTTCTAGTTCTTGAATTCCATATATTTCATCATTTAATAGTCTATAATAATATAGTCAATCCCATAAAATTAAAATCCTCCCAATCTTACACAAATAAAAATATAGGACCAAAGATGTGAAGAAAATTTCTCATAAGTTTTCTAACAATAGTGTAGTCATATATCTTCTCACCAAACCCTAGAATAATACTCACAATCACATTAACCACTATAAAACTATCATTAATATTCTCATAATCAGCCATATTAACATATTCAAATACACTCCTTTAGACGTGCAATGTGTCTTTATTGAATTTTATATAACCTTCAGAACTACTTCTTAATTTTTCCCAAATCTCCTTTTCAGTTTGAAGCTTAATCAAATTCGTGCATAAATTTTTAAAAAGATTCATCATGATAAGATTTTTTGTTATTCCATCATTCTCTATATTTCTCTTTTTAGAAATATTAAAAGTATATTCTTTAGTAATGGTTAGAAAACTTACTATGGTAGCATATCTCACTTCCTGGAAAAGAGATAAGATGTAGGAAAACATCATATTACACTAGTGGTAATAGTTCATGCCATAGATCATAGAAACAACTAAATTATTCACAGAGTCTTGATTATATATATTCATAAACCTTTTTTATATTTAATATGGAACAAATATTTTCATAGATATCCCTTTTGATAACTGATGTGCAATTAAACACATGGGGGTGGGGGTGAATCAGTGATTTTATTTTTATGAATTTTATATTCATCTTATAAAAACTTTTAAGGCCTTAATAAAATAAATATTTTCCAACATCTGCACCTCTTGTACAGTAGTAATAAAATAATTAGTGATACAAATGATTTATAATGTTCAAGCATAAATAATTTCTTCTTTCTATGTTTGTCAGATGTTCCACCAGGGGTTAACTAACTATTGACAAAAGTGGATATAATTGTTTTTTTAGAAATGACAAATAAAATCCTCCAACAACTAGTTAAATACCCTAGTAAAAAATATACTCTTTAAAAAATGTTTATAGAATTTAATTGAAAACATCACTTCCTTGAATGGCTTGATGCCCCAATCACACTTCACTTCCTTAAATGGTTAGGTACCAAAATCACAAGTTCACCAAATTTTGTTATCTAGTGATATAATTACCTTACTCCTATTTATGTTTTATTTTGTTCCTCTTTAATATGGCATTACACCACAAGTCTATAGGACCAGGTTTAATCATTTACAACATTTTCATGATCTTTAAAAGCTGATAGTATTGATTAGATCTTCTATTCTCAAAACTCTCTCCTGATGTCGATCAATTTAGTTATTTCTCAACCTTCATGTATACTTCGGTTCTTCCAATCTCCTACTTCTAAGACTACCCAACATGAAATCATTCCATCACTTTGATTCAGTGTAGTATCAATCTTATCAATTTTTTTGAATAAGTGTTCTTCCTCAACAGAATAACACCCTAAAAGTATCTCGCTCCTCATTAACTATTTTTTATCTCCTACATTTAAATACTCATAGAAAATATCATGTTAATATTATTTGAACATTATTTATATATTTAATATATAGAACTATCTATGACTTATTATAGGTTGTTCTCTCCTTGAAAAAAATTAAAATACTTGGAAAAAATTACATTTAAATATCCATATGAATAAATAGTTATTTTATATGTGATATACAAATAAAATTCTCTCAATATCCAATAAATAAACTTTACTTGAGTTTAATTCACATATATATGAAATATAAAGTATTAAAACATGTCTGGAGACATGGAGATCCCTATTCATGACCTCCATCTACTTCTAATGTGAATGGATTTTTAAAATTGTCATCATCTATGGACCATAATGGGGATTATGCAATTTTTATTATAAGAACTTCTTATCTCATTCATGACACCAAATTCACCTCCATGAAGTCATTCAAAATTTTCATTCCTCATAGGTGTATCTATTCCATGAAACACCAAGTGAAATAAATTTTTCCACAACCTCCTTTCAATTATAACTTATATCTCAAAACAAATAATTTTTAAATTCACCATGGTGACTAAAACAACCACTAATAATACATCAGGATGTTGTCTAATCTTTATTTTAATTCTCCCAGTAGCATGGTGGAATTCATCAGACCACAGTTGAATTCAACTTCGTATAAAATCACTCTTATTTTGATATTAAAAAATTATCTTGAATCAAGATCCCCATGAATGTTTTTCACAAATCATCAAAAACATATGTTGGAAGAAATAATATTATCCAAAAAAATTTAATATTGGAACATGAAGTATGACATGGGTTTTCAAAGTCTTATGATATGAAGTCTTACAATCAATATTAAAGTTCTACACTTAGTAGAGAAGTCATAGGATGAACCAAAGTGATATGATGAAGTTGTATGATCAAGATAAATTCATATGTCTTGTAATAATCATACACTTAGAATAAAATTACTATAAAATTGCATGAAGCCATAAAGAAATAAAAAAACATATGAAATTTATTCCAAAGTCATACAAATTCTCAAAGTCATTTGTCTTCATACCTCTGTGAAATTCTTTCTTCAACACTCAAATTAAAGACTTCCCTATAATTAATTTAGTGGATTTATCAATCATTACAAGGATTCCTAAAACATCTAAAAAACACATAAAAAATGTTATAGAATAGCGTAACTTTATCCTCCTATACTCAACTTGATTCCCATTAAGAACAACACATCAAATATCACATGTACTTGTTGTTTTTTTCTTAAATCTGCCCATGTGATGAACTCCAAGCCGCAACTTAAAAAAAATCTCATATTGTTATATAAATTAAATTATCAAGAATAAAATCTAATGACAACACACCCATGCGATTCTAGAAATTGTGTATCGATAATAATACTCCAAGTATCCCCACTTTACATTAACAAACACATATTAACAATAAATACAATCCAACAATTGGACACCACAATATGTTATGAAAATAATTAGGGTTTCCTAACCAGGTGTAACCCAAAATGTTTTGCTAAAAATAAGGAATATAATGGATATGACCACCTTATTACATTATTTCCTTATACAAGATAATAAAAAATATCCCAGATTTGGAATGAAATACCTGGTTGGATGATCAAGGGATTGAAACTTTTTTTTTTGATAAAACTAAAACTTATTATTTTAAAGTGGATCTAATCTCACAATATTATCTCATGTATTCGCATTACATGTATACATAAATTTAATTATTTAGCTTTAAATCTATATTTTATACACTAAATCAAAAAATTCAATCCATATTTTTGTGAAAATCTATAACCAACTCTTAAATTGTTATACTAACCGAAATTAAATCCATACTCTATTCACACATATCCAAATTAATACCAAGAATAAGATACATGAAAACGTTTCATATAAATGAATTTAGTGTTATTAAATCAATAAACCCAATAAGATTAATAATAGAGTGATAATTAACTAACCCCCATTTTCTAGATAATCTATAATCTTCTAGAATAGTGAGAATTCAAACCTAAAGTACCTCTACCCATAGTTTTTTACCTAATAGAGACTTTAATTCCACCATAATTATAACACCTTGAAGAGAGAAATAATGGATTTAATTTTCTGTCAATAATGAATATTTTCATTATGATAAAAATATCAATATGTATTGGGTGATCTTAGAAGAAAGGAAAAATATGCTACCATTATTACATATTTGAATATAAGATTGAATGGTGATTTTGGATGAAAATATATTCTGTATAAAGTTATTGTAGGAAAATATTTATAGTAGAATCCTTACATGTTATGATTTTTCAAGATGTTATTAAAGATAAATAAAATTACGAATAAATAAACACTATCTATACCAATTTGGAATATTTTTTAAAGGAATCCATGTTGTGGGTAATTTGAAGGATTGGTCTGAAGTGAGAAAGCTAGACAGAGATATGAAAAAAGTATCTAAAAGATATTGTAAAACAAAGTGTCAGCTCCATATTAAGATGAAAAAAGGACTAGAGGGGGTTGGGGTGGGGTGAATGGAGAAGTTTAAATTTAATAAAGAAGATAATTAAATTAGATTTATCAATTACTTAGGTAATTGAGAATGATTAACGAAAGTATGGAATGAGATGTGTGTGGTTAAAATGAAAAATAGATAGCACACAATTTTTTATAATTTTTAGATAAAAGTGATCGTACATATACTGTTCACATCCCTCTAATCCTTGAGAGGTAAGTTATCAAATAAATTACATGAAAGTTTTAGGGGATTCACAACATAATATGCCCTACCTTTTATATTGGAGGCACTACCACAAAATAACACTGACTTTTAATGAGGGTTTACAACCCGATTACAACAAATATTTTTAACTTTGAGTCATAACCTAAATGTAATTCAATAAGAAGAAAGCTTCTAAAAGGGAAAATAAGAAATTATATAATAATTTAGTTATAAATATAAATATAAAATAATTAAGAATAGACTTAAATAACTAAGTCCATAAAATCTAATATATAAACATTGAAGTCTAATAATCAACTCTTGAGTAATGGATCTAATTGTCTCTCTAAGTTAGTAAATATTTTATATGTTTAGATATTACATGATAGTTTTCTAGTAGTTTGAAAATTCTTTCACACAGGATCAAAAATCACTTTTAGGGATTCTGTGAGGTACAACCATTATGTATTATTTGACTCAGTGTCTTAGTCTCAATGATTTTCTTACAGATTTAGTAACCTCTAAATAATGTTTTTTATAGTTATAAAATAGTATATTTGAGGTTCCCCATATCCAAAATCCTAGTTCCAGTGTTAAAAACACAAACTTTTACAAATTAATGATGATACCAAATGAGATGATCCAAGATAAACTTACACAAAATTCACAATAGTATTGCATCTATTAATAACCACACATTGATCAGTGAAAATTTTGGTTTAGTGTATTTGAGTAATAGTTATATAAGAGATTTATTTTACAACACATGTGACCATTTCACCATAATATATTAAACTACTTAGTGTTTGGAATTGGTTTGTTGACAATATTTTTGGAATGTACTTTTTGACAATGTGTGTAGAATGGATTTGTTGACAGTACCATTGTTAGAAACACATGTTAAAGGTGATCAAACTACTTCTTAGCTTATTAGTAAATCCTAAAGATTATGGACAAGGTATGTAATTGAAATAAAGCTCTATGGCTATTTGAAGTGTTGAGAAAATGATGATTTTCCATTTAGAGATGTGCAGAGAAATTATGGAAGTGCATCACATAAGAGTGAATGTTTGATAAAACAAGAAATACTATGCCATTTTGGGGACCATAATTTGTGTGTTGTTAAAGACCATGCTATAGTGGTGTCCGTAGCATTTGAGCTACACCATAGAGATCATGAGACTTTCCACAATGGAGCTGTTAGAGGTACACAAATATGCCATAGTTCTGATGGTTACGCCAATATGAAACATGTAAGGATGAAAAAATAAGGGTAACCATAGATGGGATACAAATAAAGATTGAATGTATACAAGTGGGTGAAATATAGACTACATAGGAGGACCAACAAGCCATTCTATTCTGCTGTGGCACCAGGGAGGCAGGCAGGAATGTGTACACAAGGGTTGGTATGTTCTTAGAAGAACTGGTCCACTCCATAGGGGAAAAAACATGAAGGAATTTTCCTATAGTGGAGTGTAGAATAGTGAAGAATGCTAGGATCATATCTTTTTACTCACGTTTAGTGAGTAAAGGGAATGAGAATGATTATATAATTTTGGTTATTTGTAGGAGTTACCAATGTTGGAGAATATGTCTTTAGGTTTCACTAAAGGTAGAGAGACCACAGTATAAAGTAGTGCTTTTGGGATTTTTGGAATCTTTATAATTTTGGAGGTATCAACATTGTATAGGATATGGCTATGCCAAACAATTGAGGATCAATATTCCTGGGAGTTTTCCATGGCACATCCAAATAGTCAGTGATATTGAACCCCAAGAAGTGTTTTTTGTGTCACTGGAGTTTTCAAGGTGCCTACACCATAGTAGGATATGCTACACTTCAAAACCATTGAATAAAAAATTGCCTACATGTAGCTATTCATTGTGACATAGAGGGTATTAAATTAAAATAAGCAATGTTTTGAGATCCCATATTGTACAAGAGGCAACACTGCATCATCTAAGTCTATACCACAACTAGTATGGTGTGAGAAACAGTTTGAGTCAATAATTCTTAAATTCATTCAATGGAGTTTATGAGGTGTAAAATCTTTTGAAAAATATGATCTAGTCAACTATAGGAATCTATACTATAGTGTTATTACCACATTGATTTGAAGTATGATATGTTTATGGATGAAACATGGTAGCAAATTCCACACCCAAAAATTTTGTTTATAGAAAGATGCTAGGCTTTAGTCCTTCATACCACACTGTATCTAGTTATTTTATATGGGTCTGAAAGTGTTTATTTATTAGTATTTATAGAGAAATTTGTGTGTATTATTGGGCATTTTGAATTTTCAAATTATGATGAAGCTTGTGTAAATTAATTGGAACATAATTCCATATTTATAAAGGGAATATCTTAAAGTCCAAATAGAGTTAGAAGACATAAAGGATAGAATTACCTATACACATACTACATATCAAGAAAACATAGATTAATAGTGGAACATATGACTTCATGAAGATATTAATTCCTTGAAAATAAGAAGAAATTTGTGTTCTAGTGAGGGTATGAAAGATTGGATAATTAGAAACCTTTGAAGACATAATCAAAGAAGAATATTTCTTGCTATACCTATAATAAAGTGGAATTATTCTAGATATTTTTGAAAGTGGAAGGGCTCCATCAAGGTGTTCTTGTAGATTGTAAAAGAGAATATAAAGGGACTTAAATAGAGAATCTTACCATTGGTTGAATATTTATTCTGAGTTGTTGATGAAGGTAACTACATGTCTATAAATAATGTGTGGACCCTTTATGGAGTAGTGAGAAAAGAAAGAGGAAGAAGGTGGTTCATTCCATTTGGAGTTATCCAAGTAAGGAAGGTTTGAGGGAGTGTCCCTTGGGAAGTAGTGAGTTTTCCAAAAAAAACTTGTAAGGTAGTGGTATTGAGCATAGAAGTGTTATAGGATGAACCTATGTGAGAAATGAGCTTTAGAGTGGATTTGGTTCATGGAACAACAAAAATTAATTCTCTCTGAATATATCCCAGTGAGGTTAAACCATATAAATACTCATGTAATATTTACACCCTGAACTCACAAAAAAATAGAACAAGTAACCATACACAAATCCATTAAAGAGAATAAAAAAGTGAACCTTAGGGCTGAGAGGTCAAGATATTATAGGGAATGATATAATCATCATAGATTTTTGATACACTTATTTACCCCCTATCAGGGTAATCTCATTTTGAGTACCATATATTAGTCTAACAAGTGGTATCAAAGGGATATGTTTATTTTTGGGATGGTTATTTCTCTAACTTGATCTGAAGTTGTATTGAAGATGAAATCAATAGTAAAATATACTTTCTTCCATGGAATGAATTTCAAAGAATGGAAAAGGAGTTCTCCAATACATGGATGCTTCAATTGGTGTTTCTCATGATGTGTTAGATGTTGTAATAGTTATATTGATAAGACACAAAGTTATATTTAGAAAAGATAAAAGAAAAATTTGAAATTGATGCTTTGGTCATGGAAGCATTAAAATAGGATCCGGAGGATGACTTTCACAAAAGTGAATAATATAAATCTCTCCAAAGACATATAGATTCAATTGAAATATTTTTTTCCAAAAATAATGGACTGCAATTGACTGATTTTCTTTTGAAAAATACAAGATAAAGAGAAACCAAAAGAATGCATCCCAAAATTTATGTTCAAAAACTAAGGAAAAATGAAATGATTTTTTACCTTTGATTCTTAGCCATGTATGGATAAAGGGTGTCAAATTTTAGACTTACTCTTGGATGTTAAATGAATATTTTATTCTCTAGATGAAGTGGAAACCACATCAAGTTTATATTCCAAGGAATGATAATGCAATGAAAATGAGGAATAATGGAGGGTAATGCATGGTATGTACTTATTAATAACTGAATACATATACTTAGAAAAAAGAGGTAAATGGATTAAGAATTGGCATTAAATTTTATCATCTATAAAATTAGAATGAATATGAAAGAACATAGTTATATTCTTGAATCACTTTCCCAATAGGCTAGAAAACAAATGGCCACAAAGAAGTATTTTAAAGAATGTGTTCTTTTACAAAGAATACAATCCGATGAAAGGTGATTGGATCTGAGAGATAGTGGATCATAATTGAATAAATTATATTTATATCTTGATGTTTTGAATAAGAAGATAAGAAATCTTGAAAAAGGATGAACACATCAAGAGAGAAGGTGAAGATACCTACAAAATCTATCTTTACTCATAAAACAATTAAGAGTTATCAAGATCTGAAACTTATAATAAATTAGTTTCTCCATTAAAAATGTAGAAGTCTGATTCCACAAAAAATGTGGCAAAAAATTTATTTTATTTTTTAAAATTTAGGCACACCATAGGTAGATCCGTTGAATCCAAAAATACCAAATATGTGAGAAGAATTCCCACAGTTCCAACATGTTAATTATGGTGAGATTGAATGAGGTATGATTAATTTTATAGATGATTCATTTGTTATAACCTAAGGTATATGTAAAGGTATTACAATTAGATAAATTCATGGACTGGTAAGGAGTCCATATGGAGATAATACACTAATATGAATTTCAAGGAAAATTTCTATCCTATAAAAAGTCCTATTAAGATGGAAAAGAGGTTCAATGTATTGGAAAATGAAATGGAGCATCAAATAAGGGTTTATCAAGCACCAAATTTTGAGTAGTCAAAACAAATTTCTTGAAGGAAATGAATAATTGGTTTTTTAAAAACCAGAGGTTGTTATAGCTGTAAAGAAGGTGGAAGATAATGTGAAGTTGACTCCATCAAAGAATATATATCCCAATATGACATTCATGTCCATCAAATAAGTGTTTTTTATAATGCGTTCCAACTCAAAAACTAGAGGGAAAAATTGGAAGATGAAATGGAGAATAAATCCATAGGTGAGAACCACTCGTGATAAAACCAAAGAGGCTACTTGTTCAAGTGTGATTAATTCCACAATTTTGAAAAAACCCATGCCAAGGAATGATGAAGATGTTCATATTCATGAAAAGAGGTATACAAGTGGTAGAATGAAAGTAAGATCATTTGTTAAGAGGTTGAGTTATCTTACTACAAGTGATGATGAAGATATTAAAGATATGACTGCATTCCTATCCCAAAATTTGAAAATGGGAAAGGGAAATGCAGATGGTGTGGGGTTGGTTCATCTCGAGTAGCCCTATTACATATCCTAGAGAACATTGAGGAAATCCTATCCCCATATTTTATATTATCAATAATTTTTTAAGAGGTTTATAATTAATGGGGATATATGAACCATGGGTTGAATATTCTTAAAAAGCACATGATTGACTGTGCTAGAAAAAGAACTAGTGGACGGAGAAGAATGCATATATTGAGAATCAGAAATTTGAATACAAATTGTAATTTCAGTGTTGGTTCAAAGATAAATTGGCAACTACTTGTATCAACTGATTTAATGACAAATGATTCATGATTTTAAAGAATTTCCATACTAAAAATACACGAAATCAAGGTCCGGATAATTTATAGAAATGTTAGTATCAAGATAAGTGTTTGAATCAGGCCAGAAATCAAATGATTTTACTCATACTAAAGAGGATTTAATGAGAAACATTTTCATATATCTTTTATTTTAAAAAGTGTTTTGGATTTTGGTATTAGATTTGTTGATTATGAAGAGTGTCAAGAGTTTCTGAATGATGTTTATTCCCAATCAAGTGATCCCCCATTGTTGAATACTAACAAGTGTCATAAAAAACGATTTCTAGATATAAAATTATTAATGGTATTTTTTCTCTATATCGAAGTCCATTAAGCATCATCTAATGTTTTTGGTGAAACCATTTAATATTTTAAAGGAATTTAGTTCAAATGATGTCATTTTTTTGAATTTTACCACTATTTCAATACATGGAGTCAAATTTTTATCAAGTGGTATCAATTAATTCATCATATTGAAGGTATCTTACAACCATGTACTTTAATGTTATATACAAATGGTTATGTATAAATTGATGGAGGTCACATGTTATCTTTTGAAAGTGGAAAAACTAAAGCTGTTATTTTTTTTCTTGATAGTCATAACTGATATGGAAAAACCTTTTAGATGTATATAAAATTTTATTTTTATTACACAGTGAACCAACTTAGTAGACCTAAAGGATTTATTTACCTCTCTAGTGCCAAGTGGTAAATTCACAAATTAAATCTGTTTGTGAAAAATATAGATGGAAAAGAGATTTGATTGTGTAACATAAGGATTCAATGTATTTATATGATCAATATATTGTTGATATAAATGAATTAAGTTTTTATTGAAACATAGGGAGATAATTTCATTATCTGAATAATAAATCCTACTAGTGGGAGTTCAACTTTTTTAGATTATTTCCATACACTAAGGGGGTAATTTTTCAAAATAAAAGGAGGTAGAAGCTATATTAATAGGGGTGAAATTTATCATATCCATGGGTTTTTTTCTTTGAATTTAAAAATTACAGTGAAAAAAGAAGCGTGTGGACTAATTCCTAGTATTTTATTGACAATAAGGGAGATAAGTAAAAATAGAGATTTTGATCCTAAAGTAAAAATAAATTTTTGATGACATGTTTTTAAGGTTATACTGTCACGATTAAATTTTCTACTAAATACAAGGGGAGATTATTGAACTACTAAGTGTTTGGAATTTAATTTTTAACAATATGTTTGGAATGGATTTGTTGACAATGTGCATGGAATTAATTTTTTGGCGACACCAATGTTGAAAACACATGTTGAAATTGATAAAAGTTTTTCTTAGAAGTTTTGTTGGTAATAAATATAGTGGAAATGGCATGTTTTTGACACCAATCTCTATGGATATTTGAAGTTTTTAAAAATTGATGATTTTACAAGTGGAAATATTTAGAGAAATACTAAACGTACATGGAAAAAGAGTGAAATCTAAATAAAACAAAAAACACCACACTATAGTGGTGACTCTGGTGGATGTTCTTTGAAGGACCATGCCATAGTGGTGGTGAAACCTTATATATATACTATAGAGAACATTATCCATTCCATAATAGAGCTATTAGTGGATTAACGATACACCATAGTTCTAATGGTTGATCTGAATTTAAATATGGATGGTTGAAAAAATAAGGATAGCCATGGCCAACTAAGAAAACCTGCTCGACCCTAAACATGTGGGAGGAAGGGTTAGCACATAAGGAAAAAACAAGGCTTTCCATTCTATGGAGACACTAGGAAGGTTGGTAGGAAGTCTTGTATGCAGGTTGGAATGTTTCTGGAAGTAGTGGTCTATGTGATAGGGCTGATAACATGGAGGAAGCGGTCCAAAGTTCAGGGAATCACCATTGAGAATATCGAGAGTATACCACATTATTCACATCAAACAAGTCATGGGGATGATAATTATTATATGTTATGGGATTTTACACTTTCCCAAAATACAAAATATATGGCTAAGATGCAAGAAAGAGGATCTAGATTAACGAGATTTGTCTACAACGCAGCAAGATGGTCTGCTGTGTAGATCAATGGGATGTGTTTTCAGTTCCACTAATTTTTTTAGGGTTCCCGTGTTATAACTAGATAGGCTACGCCATAGTCCCCATGGATAAGAATTTATCTTTACCATAGAAATACATTATGACATTGAGGGTCTGAAATCGAAAAAAGAACATTTTGAGATATATTATTCTATAGGAGGATATGCTAAAACCTCAAAGTCCATGATGTACCTAGTCTGGTGTGAGAAATGATTTGAGGATATCATTATTGAATTTATATAGAGAAGCTTATGAGGTGTTAATTCTCCCAAAATACCAAATTTGGTGAACTATAGAACTTCATGCGACCGTGTGATGACCATACCATAGTGAAGTCGTATTAGTTGAATGATACATCGTAGAAGATAAGACCACAACACTTAAGTTTCATAATATAAGGAATCTATTCTATAGTCATTTAGACCACACTGCAACTAGGTGTTTTTGAGGAGTACACAAGTGGTTATTTCATAGTAGTTATGGAATAGGTTGTTGGAATAACCCAATTATGGTTAAATAAGTTGAAATATATTGAAACATAGTTTTTTATTTATAAAGGGAATATTGTGAAAGAAAAATAGAGAGAGAAGACATATAAGTGAAAATTGTCTGTACACATCCTACACATCCAAAAAACCGAGAAGAATAATGGAACAAATGATTTATTGAATATTTAAATTCCATGAATAGAAGAAGATGATTGTGTTCTAGTGAGGGGATAAAAGCTTGAATAATTAGAATCTATTTATGACTTACCCCCAAAATAATATTGTTTATTGTGCCTACAAAAAAGTAGAATTATTATAGTTATTATGAAATATGTAAGTTCAACATCAAGGTGTTTTCATATAGCATGAAATAGAAAAAATGGGGACTAAATAGAGTATCTAACAGCTGGTAAAATATTAATTTAAAGTTACTAAAGAATGGAACTATATATTCATAAAGAGTGTGTGGATCCCTTCTAGAGAAGTGGGAAAAGGAAGAGTAAGAAGGTGATTTTTTCCACAAAAAAAGATCCAAAGACGAAAGGTTCGAGGGAGTATCCCTTAGTAAGAATTGTGTCATCCATAAACTTGTAAGGTAGTGATCCTAGGCATGGAAGTGATCTATCTTGAACCTGTGTAAGCAGTGATCTTTCTAGTGGATTTTGGTTCCGAACACCATGCCAATGCATGCTCTTTGGATGTAGACCAGTGAGGGTGAAACAAGTAAATACTCGGGGTCATATTTAATATATGAATACACAAAAAAATATAACCTTAAGAATATTAAGTAAAGTGAATAAAAAAATTGAATATTTTGGTTGAGAGGTCAAGATCATATTGGGAAAATTAGACTTTTGTAGAAGTAAGAGTTTTAATTTTCATATACAGTTCATACCCTGATTCACCCCCTCTCATGGTAATATCACTATGTGTCCTTTATATATGTCTAAAATAATCAAGATCCTCTATACTAACTTCTATACTTCCCACAAGTTATACATATCATTATAACCCAAGGAATGTAAATAACAAGAAATGGGTGACCTCAAACACATGGTAAGTGAAAAATTAACAACATGTCTTCAAGGTTTATATTATAATTATATGAGAAAACATTGTAATGGAAGATATTTATTATTAATAAGAACATATAAAAATATTATTTTTCTATAAATCATAATAGTAGTACATGTAATACTGAATGAGAAAACATATAACATTGAAACAAGAGTGGGGATAATGATATTATAAACTAGATCCATGGAACATAATCATATGCATAAGAATATAAAAAAATGTGTGGCCTAAGAAAAGGAATATAAATCATATTTCAATGCTACACACCAATACATTCATCACATACTAGGCTTAGGTTAATCACTAGTGTACCTTCTAGGGCTCTGGATAATCCTATTATGTACCCTTGGTCTTGGGATAAAAACTTCTATATACCTCTTTATCTTGGTATAAATTCTCCCATGTACCATTTGGGTTAGGATAAATCCTCTTTTGTATGATTTTTACAGGGATAAATCATCTGAGGTACCCTTTAACTTGGGATAAATCCTCCCATGTACCCTCTGGCTTGTGATAAATCCTCCCATGCACCCTTTAGCTTTAGATAATTCATTCTTTTTACCCTTTTGAGCTCATGAAATATAAACTGTACTGATTCATTGGACGATGATATATGCCCCTAATTTTCATTCATACATTCATATGTGTTCCAATTCCAAATAATCTTTCATTATATCAAAATTAACTCATGGAAAGAAAAACAATTTTCACCAAATTTCTAGATGGTATCACTAAAATTGACCTTAAAAATATAGATAGATAGTACTAAAAAATAAATCAACCAAAAATAGTATTTCATTATAGAATTTTGAGGGCGGTTCAAGAAAAATAACATCTATAGAAATAAGGCCTTTAATGATAAAGAGGGATTTTTTTAAAAAAGTACCATAAAATAGTTTTTAGAAAACATTTTTAATATTATCCGAAAAGGTTAAGTCATGGGTCATTCTGAAAATCCATTTACAAAATGTTCACTTTATTGAAATTAAAAATAAATATTTTTTAAAATAAGTTTTTGTAAAGAAATATCAATAACTAATTTTTTAAATAGATAAAAAGGTTTAGAAAGGGAGAATTGAAATTTTTCTAGAAACATTTACCTTGAAAAGTATTCAATAATAATTGAGCCTTAATAATTACATAATGTTTTCTAAAAGGAAATGTGAAAATTTTGGAAAACATTTAAATTTTAAATTAATATTCAGTAATGAATCCTTGAAAATATATAAATGATCTCTAAATATAATGTGGAGTGGAATATAAATAATTGTTTTTGAAAGTATTATTTTATTAATATTTTGAAATACATTTTTTGAAAACCCAAATCATAAAAAGAGGAATAAAAACTTATCTTTGAAAAGTTTTAATGGATAATAGGAAGTTCACATGGCAAAACAAATAAATGGGGTTTCCAAATACAAAAGATATTTTTTATGGGAAATGAAAATATAGAAAAAGAGGGGAAATAGTCATTAAAGGGGATACAAATTATTCTCAAGAATGATATACTTTTTTATGGGGATAAAACTCATCATAAAAAAATATTTGAATCTAATTATTTATTTTTTCTATAGATAAAGAGAACATACTATGAAATAAAATATTATTAAGGAATACACCCATCATGGGAAAAAATAATTGCAAGGAGACACATTATAACTCAACAAAGGGAGTTCACTCAATAAAAACCATTATAACATTTGTATCTTTTTAATAAAATACTCTTTAAAGAAAGAACATTATAAAGATCTTGAAACCACATGAATTTATTTAATATAAAAGTAGAAATTAATTAGGGGTAATCACACCATATGAAATAAATTATGATGTAAAATATAAAGCAAGTCTCATGGATTTAAAAGTGAGACAAAGAAACCTTTTCATTGTAATGACCCTAACTTTTATAAGTGTTATACATTACTTTTTAATGATTAAATGAATTATTATGTAATGAAGTTACAGAAAAAACATGAAGAATGTTGGTTATTTTCAAACATTATATCCTATCATATATAAAGGATCATTCATCATCATAACCATTACTAATATAGCCATTTAATTTTTTTCTTATAAGAATTATATATAAAGGGTTATGATAAAGTCCAAATAACATAGAAAAAAGGAGTGATGACCTCGACCAGTAGAATCATACCCTTTGAAGCACATTTATCTATGTTTCCAAGGAAGATAACATCACTAGAATTTTACTTTGACCAATCCCAAGATGAGATTCAATAACTAAATCATGAGTAATACCATTTATAGGAGAAGCTCAAGATCATGGATTTCACAACCAAAACCATATTTGTTGAGACAAACCATGAAAATATCACCACCACACACTTTATCCTTTGGGAATTCACTGGTGTAATAAAGTGCAATGCATCTAGACCCTAAAAGTCTCAATTTTTAAATTTTATTTTTAATAAAATAATGATTATATTTATCCCTCTTTAATATTATTTTTTATGTGATTAAATAATTTGTTTGATAAGAATTAGATTTTGATAATATGAAACACAAATTGTATCTTAAAAAAAATATATTTTTTGTCAAGACACCCATTTTTATGAATTTAATAATTTTTGAAATAAATCACATTTTAATAAATTATTATAGAATAATATTTATTAAATATAATTTATAATACAATTATCAATGTCAAATGTAATTTTCATAAGGGATATAAAACTCTTTTTGTTAAAAATTATTATTTTTCAATTAATAGGGATTTTTTATTTCAAAATTTTAATGCCTATAATTAGTTATTTGGTATGATAAAATAAATATAATTTCTGTAATTATAAAGTTGAAATTTTACAATAATGAATTTTTAATAATTCCCGGAGGTAGCCAAATGTTTGGATAAAAATTAAATACTGTATAAATATACAGTGTGTATTGTGACATCATAATGAAAAAAAGTGTTGTAATATATGAAATTAAATGTATTGATGACCAAATAAAATTTTCCCATTTAAAATATTGTGTTTTTGAGGCTATTTGACTAATTTTATAAAGCATTAATGAATCCTATATGATCTATATTATATTTTAAAGTTTAAAAATCACTTATTTACAAACATGAATCACTTTCACATCACCAAGTGTATTATATTAATGATATAAGTTCTTAAACATGGAAAATAATCAAATATACACCTTTTTTTGTAATAAAACATGGTATGGTTTTTTGTTTTGGTTACTTTATCATATTGAGTTCAAAACCAAAATTTAGAAAATAATGAAAGATTATCCTCTCTTTTCCTATATACACCTACGTAGACTCCCATTCCACTTCACTAAAAACTATTTTTTCAATACATTTTTCTAATATTCTATATCAATATAACTTAAAGGTTCCCTAAATCCCTTAATAAAATCCTCCCAATCGTTTAGAAGTTCCCTCTCAAGGTTAGGGATCCTCACTTCCTCTTTATTAAAACAATTCCTTTGTATTATGCCTTTTGTTTTCCACTTGTTCAAGTTGGTAAATACTTTTATACATTCATATCACTATAATTATTATTCCCATGTTAAAAGAGACCCCTTTTTTACTTCTTCCCCCATTCTGGAATCCTTAATGTACGCCCATTATGCCACCAAAATTATATTACGATTTTCCATGCCAAAAATTTGTGTAGTGAATACACATATGAATTTACACTCAAGGGTATTCACCTAGTTGTTAATATTCTTAATTGATTGAGGGATTACATGTATTTAACCCTAACTACTTAATAATGGGGTTAAAATTGATGAAAAACATCCTTATGTTTTATGATATATGTGGAACAGTTTTACAAGTACATGATATGAAAGTGATGGGTGGGTCCAAAATTATATAGACCTCCAATGAATTTGGTAATGCTTTTATAGAATTAAATTCCATTTATAATGAATTATATGTTATCCTAGGAGCACTTTGTTATTTTTTCTTGCAGTATAACCTATAATTATGCTTATTTAAACTTTTAAGATGTTTCCACATTCCTATGTTTCCTTTATGTTATCATGTTATATCATGCATCATTATTCATGAATATGGTTATTTCCTCTATTATGTTAAATTGATATGACTCTTGGCTAACATGTAATACTTTAATATATTATATTATTTTTTATTCTTTTTCAGATCTTTATATCTCACCCCTTTCTGATGTATGTACCCAGGTTATCCCATGCAGTTTTAGAAGAATAATGAAATTTGAGGAGCATGTTAAGGATGTTCTCAATAATTCCATTGTATTTTTGTTTCCAATATATTACAGTGTACCAAATTTCCCAAAGACACTAGTATTCATGATCTTTTTGGATTTTATTATGTATACCTATATATAAAAAACAATGAGTTAATTTATATTAACTATATGAGTTTTCATAGTTCGTTTGAAAGTGAAGTTTTGTTATTTTTGGGATTTGGATTAAAAACTATAAAAATATCTTTAGCTATAACATGAAACATAATAAATCATCCCTAAATTCTGGTAATGTTTATATTAAGTGGGTTCCATGAAAATACATCCTTGTATGGATACTATAAGTGGATATGTATTTGGAAAAGAGTTACCCAAGGTTAATAACCACAAAAAGGGTGCATTGAGATTAACTCGACCATAAACTGGTGTATGAAAATGGTCCTTGATGTATAACTAGTTTGAAAATCATATGGGATATGATTTTGTAAATTCAAAAGATCCTTATGAACTATTATTAAGGGAACAAAAATTACCATAAGATTTTTGTTAAGAAAAAAATCATGGATAACATAGATTAAAACCTAGAAATTCATAGGTTAAAGAACACATGTCATTTATGAGTTATGTCACACCTAAACACTGGTTTTATTTTATTTTTATTATACACTTGATGTTGGATAATTTTGTTGTTGTTTAGGATTATTTCTCAGTGAGTTTTTCAGAATTTCAAAGGTTTTAGGTCGTTTTTGGCCATGTGCATGATTGGTGTGTCATGTTTGGGGAGAAACCTTGTGTCTGGTTAAGGAAGATAGTGTTTTCAGTTCAATTTACTCTTTAACACTTTCTATGGAATTATCTATTCATAGTTTGGACTAAACAGTTTGAGCTAAATGTATAACCATGTGGTGTGTAGGTTGGTGTATAGGACAAGGTGCACAACTTGCTCAGGATTAAGAATAACCGTGTGGTAAGTATGCAGTGAGGATCTATAATTTAATAGAACCACTATATACATTTGTCACATAATTTCCCAAACTATGTGGCATTCACATATGGGCATCCCTTCCTTCTAGAATGGTGTAAATGATTGGAACGTAATTTGGAAAACCTTGCGGCCAAACCATGTGACTTAGCCATATTTATAAAACATTTAAATCCACATCTTTCCCTCATTATGTTTTAAACCTAATAATCCTACCTCTCTTATTCCTACACCTAGACACATGAAGGGGGCTCCTAATATCTTCCCCATTTATTCTTCGTCCTCCTTTGGTGCTTCCTTAAGGTTATTAGGTGAGTTATTTACGTTTCTTTGTTCTTTTTTCTTCTATTCTTCTCTACCTCTCTTGTTCCTTGATTATTTTTTCTTAGTTCCCTATTGGACTAATACTAGGGTAGATGGATGATCTTTGAATTGTGTTCCATGGATGTTTGGGTGTTCATTTTGTCTATTAGTCCTAGATCTTCCTTCTCCCTAAGTTTCATTGATTTTACACACCACTAAGAAAGGTGTTTACATCCACCACCTTTATAAAACATTGCTTTTGATTCGTGATAATTTCCAATTAATTTCTAAAAGTGTTTCTCATGATTATGATGTGTTTTATTGAGGAATTTTGGTGTTTCCATGGTGGTAATTTGGTGAAAATGAGTTCTTAAATGATTTATTAATTTATTCATATATGTATATGCATGCAAGATGTTTGATGAAATTCTAATTGGCCTTTTAATATGAAATTGGTTATTTTCATATTTTGTTTGGCCTTGGATGGATCTTGGTTCCATATTTACATGTGAATTGGGATTTTGAGTGGATTTTGGTGTCTTTTATGGTTTTATACTTATATGTGCATCCTCATGATAGGCTGTAGTGTTACTTCTGCTTCATTAATTAAAACTTTTGTAACTTTTAAGTGTTTAAAAAATTTCATCATTGTATGTGGGAATATCCATATTTTCACATGGTAAATATATGGATAGTCACAAAAATAATAATTTATTTGTATAAAAATGTCCAACATAAACCTAGGATTTTAAGAAATCATTCCCTATTCATTATTCTCTACTTTATACCTCATCATTTCAAATGGTTCTTCTAAAATCCCAATCATCTTAAATGGATCCTTGGTTCCCAAATGATCTCAAATATGGCATTAAAATTTGTTTACAAAATTTTGTTCCATTTGGAACCTTGAGGTGTGATTTGGTAACTAAATTAAATCAAAGGCCCATTTGGAATCTTCCAAAAAAGAATGGTGGTTCCACCTCGGGTTAAAGAGGGTTTTGGAAAGAAAGGTTTTATTATTGGAAATGGTTTTAAATTATAAATGTTTAGGCATGTTTAGTGCCTTGTGAAATTAAAAATTTTGTTTAAATTCATATGATTTGTAGTCCCATTTGTATGTTTGGTATGGTTCTATGTGTGATGGGAATCCCTATGTCTATCCTTTCAATGAGAGGGACTTCAAATAGTTGGTGACATGGTTTGGATAAGGCATGGATAGTGGCATATTTGAGTTATGGTTAATGAAAAGTGTGTGATGACCTTCTCATTCCCCCTAAGAACATCATAATGGGATTTTTAGGCAACATCTATAGGGTAGAGAAATGGTTTATTTCTAATCCTAATTAGATGGATTAGTACCCACTAGATAGTGGATTGTCCGGGAGGGATTTTATACTGGTGATGCTAGTTTAGTTTAGTCAAGTTGGTTATTGAATTTGGGGCTACACCATACACAAACAAGTGTTTCTGAACTTACTATGTGTAATAATTTATTCTAGATATGTTTATGAGATTCCCATGGTTATTATTTATACGCTTCTATTTTATTCATGCTCCACTCTAGTTTGTTTCTTCATTTAAATTTATCGGTTTGTATCGATAATGTTTACATTATTCTTCGTAGAGCACACTGACAACATTACTTGGGTTCTAATTCAGTGTTTGGTTTTTAAACTAGGTATTAGAATGGAACTTTTCTTTAAAAAGAATGTTTTCCTTTGTTTTAAAAAGGGAATTTTCTAGAAAATTTGTGTTAGGTTCTTTAAGGATTAAAACCATATTTTCTTAACTATATTTCAAACTAGACTTTATGGAATGTTTTGGTAAATGAAACTTATGGATTCTATGGTTCTTACATACTAAAATGTTTAATTCTCACAACCTATTTGTGATACTCAGTATTGGTAGACCCAACATGTTTTTTAGGTTTAGTTGTATTCATGTTTCCTGTGAAATGAGATAGTTTTATGAATGGTGTTGACTAGGAGGTCACTTAGTGATCTATCAGGTTCCAGTTCAGTTCTAGTTTAGTTTTTTAGTTTTCATTTTGTTTAGAATTCATTGCATCTAGAATGTATTATTCATTTATTTGGTTCATTGATACATAGATCCTTGATACATACTATATTTGTTTTTTATCAATTTATTATAGGGATAAATCATTCCCATAATTATATCTTTGATTCATGATACTATTTTCTAGCATGGTGGGATCTAGAAAACCTCTTTAGCCTCTAGTGTTTGTCAGGTGTGACCTGTGGAGTTGAAAGGTCACACTAAGGATCATGATTTCATTTGGCCTCATTCAGTTTCAAGCTATTGCTTTGTTAGTCATTTATCATGGTGACGTTATGGGGGAATGAAATTTTTGTGGTGGGGAGAATTGCCACACCCCAAACCTGGGCATATTTTTTTATTCTTTTATTGATGTTGGATCTTTTGGATGAGGTTTGGGTTGAGTTATCAATGAGGATGTTTTAGTTTTGTAGGTTTTGGGTTCTTTTTAGCCTTGGGAAAGGTTAGTGTTCACATTTTTTTGGAGAAACCATGTGGAAAGTAAAGGGAGAGAGTGTTTTCCATTCATTTTTCTCATTCATGGTATTTATGGAAAGTCCAGTGCCTAGTTTGTCCTAAACCGTGAGAGCCAAAGGAGTAACTGTTCGACATGTGGATAGTTTCTGGGACAAGTCACACATCATGCAGATGGTTTATCGGAACTATGAGTCTATCTTACAGGGGAAGATTTGAAATTTAACAAAACCATTATGAACAGTTTCGACATGCTTCCCATACCACGCATCTAGCCCATGTAGGAGCCCCTACTCTCTAGTAGGGTATGTATAGTTGGCATATGGTTTGGAAAACCATGTGTCTTAACCAGATTCTCAAAACATTGAAATTATCATATTTGCCTCTATATTTTTTTAACTACAATTGGACACCCTCCCCTATTTCTCTAACATGGCACATGATGGGGGCTCCCGAGCTCTTCCCCTTGATTATTATTCCACCATTCATGCTTCTTCAAGATTCATAGGTGAGTTACTTTTTGTTTTTTGTCAATTTTATCCTCTTATTATATTCTTATCTTGGTCCATGGTTCTGTCTTACCTTTGTTTCCCCTTCGAAGAAACCTAGGGTAGAGGGATAATGTTTGGATTGTGTTTCTTGGATGTATAGGTGCACTATGTTTCTCTTGGGCCTATATATTTCTTCTTCGAGTGTGTCATTGTTTTCACATGTCGCTGAGGTAGGTGTTTCCATCCATACCCTTTATAGAACATTCGATTTCATGATTTATTGTTATGAATTAATTTCAAAATGTGTTTCTCATTATTGTGATGTGTTTTTTTGATGACATTTTTTGTTTTCATGTTGAAATATGGTAAAAATGGGGTTTCATTGGATTTCGGTAATTATTACTATTTGTACATGCATGAAAGGTGTTTTTTTAAATTATAATTGTACGTTTAAAATGAAATTGGGTATTTTTATATTATGTTTGGACTTGGATGGATCTTGGTAGTTTTATTTACATGGGAGTTAGGAATATGAGTGTGTTTTATTGTTTTTACGGGATTATTCTTACATGTGTATCCTAGTGACAAGTTGTAGTGTTACTTGCATTTCTTTAATTAAAAATAGTGGTAATTTTATGGATTTAAGTAAGTGTTCCATTGGATGTGGGCATATCTATATGTTCATGGGGTGCACAAATGTATAGTCGGAGAAATGAAAATGTATTTCTATAGAATTGACCACCTTAAACACAAGATTTCAGAACACATTTCCCTCTTCTTTATTATTTTCCTTATCTATATTCCTTAAAATGGAACTTCTTAAATACTCAATGCTTCCTAAAGGGTTACATGGTTTCCATATGATCTCAAATATGGTTTTCAAATGTGATTCCAAATGATCATCCTATTTGGAACCTTGATGTGTAATTTAGTAACTAAAAGTCATCAAAAGCCTATTTGGAATCTTCTAAGCATGAGTGGTAGTTTCACCTTGGTTTCAGAAAGGGTTAGGGGAAGAAAAGTACTCTTATTGGAAATGGATTAAAATTATAAATTTTGAGGCCCAGTTGGTACATTGTGATGCATAGAAATTGATTTTAAATTCATATGATGATTTGGCTTGGATGACACTTTGGGATGGTTCTATGTGTAATGGGAGTCCCTATGGTTGTCCATATGATGATAGGGCCTTTTCATAGTTGGTTTTCGGGGTTTGGTCAAGGCATGCATGATCGAATCTCTGAGTTATGGCTAATGCCAATCATGTGATGACCTCATCATTCTCCCTTGTACTATCATCATGGGTTGCTTCAGTGTCATCTAAAGGGTCGAGTGATGGTTGATCGATGATACATATTAGAACTATTGGTACCCTTTGGATAGAGGAAAATCTATGTGAGATTTTCCACTGGTGAGGATAGTATAGAGTATCCCGGGTGGTTATTGAATATGGATTTTCTCTCTATGCAGGATAGTGAGTCTAAACCGAGTTCATCCAGGGATTACTTCTTGTAATGTTTAGTAAATTCCCATAGTTATTATATGTATGTCCCTATTTTATTTTTTTCACCACTTTGGTTACTTAATTCATTTTTATTTACTTGTTTATATGTATACTATTCACTTTATTCATGGTATAGCACTTTGAACACCTTGTTTGGTTTCTTATTTTGAGTTTGTTTTGAAACTGTTTATTGGAATGGAAATCTATTTTAAAAATAAAGTTATGCTTTGATTTAAAAAAGAGGATTTTCTAGAATAGATGTGTTTGGTTCTTTAAAGATAAAAATCATATTTTCTTAAATGTATTTCAAAATATTGTTTACGAACTATTTTAGGAAAAGACACCTATAGATTTGGTGATTCTTACTGATTGAGTTTTTTATGCTCACACCATACTTGTACCACTCAACTTCAGTAGAATCGAGATATTTTTTAGGTTAAGTATTTTTTAGGTTTCCTATGAATTGGGATGGTTTTAGGGATAATTGTGACAGGGAGGATACATAGAGATCTCATTGGGTTCTGATTGGGCTCTATTTTTGTATTTTATTTTTCAGTTTGTTCCAATTTTGTTGTATTTGGATTAGTTTATGGATTTATTTCATTCTATGGTTTATAGTTTCTTTTTGTGTCTTCTATTTGTTTTATTTGTATCATTTTATTATAGAGATAAATTATTCCCACATGATATATTTTTTTCCAAACTCTATTTTCCAGCTTGGGAGGATTGGGTACGCCCCCCGAGCCTTCTCGCAGGTTAGCTCGAGTGACTAGTTCTGGGTCAACTCGAGTTTGTTCAAGTAAGTTATCCCTTTAATGATCATGGATTCCCATTTTTGTATTTAATATTTTAAAAAAATTTATCCTTAATTTTCAATTTATTTTTAGTCAATGGCTAGAAATAAGAATAACTGAGCCAATAACCAAGGTAATGAACAATGTAATGGATGTCAAAATGAAATGCCCAACTCGATGGGAGCATGAATCAAAAACTTTAAGAAAATAATTTTTCAGTTGAATCATGTTTTAAATCAAAACATCAATTATGAGGAATTCCTGAATCTCCAAAATAAATAACCTTGAGACCTTTATTAGTTAAATTCCTCTAACTTATTGTGGATCTTCTAATCCCTTAATCATAGAGCAATGGACCAACTCTATTGAAAAGATACTATCCGTCCTTCAATGTTATAAGAATTATAATGTCATACTAGTGGTTTATATTATGGTTGTAGAGTCTTATAAATGGAGGATTTTGGTCAAAAATTATAATCACATGGAGGCGATTGAAGTAATGGAGTGGAAGGAATTCTGGAAAATTTATTTTGAAAAATATTTTCCATGCACTCTCTAACTAAGAATGGAGAAGGGATTCTATATCCTCAAGCAAGAGGATGATGAATACACTGGGTTGTATGAGCCAAAATTCACTATAATTTCATGATACACCTTCATATTTATTTATTTCCCTCAAAATTAAATATAACCACTTCTTTATGGGGATAAATATGAATTTACAAAAATCATGATCTATTTGAGACTTTTACAGCTATGAAGAAATTTTTAGATGTGCTCTCAATATCAAAATGGAGATTGGTGAATCAAAATAGTTTCTTGGGACTGGATAAAATATGTGAAGAATGGATTTTAATTCTTATAGTGAAATGGAAAAATATCACGTGGTTAAGAAATTTCATCATCCCACTTGTCAGAAGTGTATGAAAAAGCAACTGAGAAATTGCTTGAATTGGACGAGGTAATGATTTTGGCATGGGAAGTAAGGGAACCGAGATAGAAATTTTTTATAGGATAATACAACCCATGTGATACATGGAAGGAATGCTCCATTGAAACCTCATCCGATTATACATTATTTAAACTGAATGAAATAGATACACTATGTCAATCATTTCCCTAAGCCAAGTATTATTGACCATAATCGATGATAATGACTTATAAGGCCTAGAAATCTTGGGAAATAATATTCCATCACAAATGCTAACGTGGATCCTGAAATTGAATGGTGATAGGTATGATAGTTAACAAGGAATCCTCTGATAATTCCCGAGGAGTAATTTAATACAATTCTTGGTTTTTATTGTCTTTCCTTATTTAGATCCAACATAAAATTATGAGTGAAAGAAATCACACTTTGTATAGTTAATCACCCGCCAATTCTACACAATTGAATGAAGAATGGTTAATCATCTTTGGTACCATAATATCAAGTATATTTTTTGTGATTAAGAATATATATCTTCAATGATTGAGACTTAAGGAAAGATCATCCCTGATGACATTCCCATTGTAAAGGAATTCATTGATGTGTTTCTGTAACATCCCAGATAAATAAAGAATAAGTCACTTTTCATATTTATTAATATTTGTGAATTAAATATTTATTTTACATTAAAGGGGATGCTATGTTCATTGACGTACCCGATATGCAACCACAAGTTTCTTTGAAATCATACATTGCACACTAATAATATAATATTATTATTTTAAATGATAGTTAATGCCTAGCCGTTGTATTCGCGTGAATGAATAGAAATAACTAAAATATGATTATATATGTTTGTTAATTTTTTTTACAATTATCCAATAAATGTTAGGGGTTTAAAATATGAATGAATCTAATTTTAAGCATGAATACTCTAATATTCAGTAAAAGGTTGATTTATCGCCTTTTAAGGGAGAACCCTATTTAAATATAGTTTTTGTCACTTTAATACATTATTTTTGACCGAATAAAAGCGTTATTTAGAATGGGGACATAAAAATTTACTTTGTGAAAATTTTTGGAATTTTTTTTCGATAAAGTTCATTTTTTATTAATAGTGAAAATTATTGTATTTTAATTCAAAACTGTATTTTAATATAATTTATTTATATGGTTATATTATATTTTTAATTGGGTTTAAAGTTTAATTAGAATAAATTTTTACCATTTAATCCAATGTTGGTCATTGGAAATAATTTCACTTTGAAATTGGACATAAACAAGTGTCAATCTTTTGATAGTTATTGTTTCTTAAAAACACGCTATTTGTTTTAAAAACAATAATTAATTTTAAACTAATTAATGCCACTTATATTTTTTGAATTACGAAAAATAGACATCATTTTTGAATTCAGAATATCAAATAAATTTTAGGATGAATTTTTTGTATTGTTCTGAAAAACTTAAATTTTTGATGAATAGTAAAACCACTTTGTAGTAGTTAAAAAACGGACTTTTTCATTTAAATGAAATTTTACCACATCTGTGAATCGAATTTCAAAAATTCTACATACATGGATATTATTATTAAGTAAAATTTGGTTCAATAAGATGAAAATAATTTTTTTGTGAATAGTTTCTTTTTGTCTTTTTTACCACAGTTAAAGGTAAATAGTGTAATTCATGGTAAAAATAATATTATAATAATTCAAAACTACCTTAACAATTTTCACAACCTTATTTATTGATTTATTTGCAACCATGGGAATCATTGGGTCTCTTTTGGGACCCCATTGAGCCACTTGGGAGTGATAATGACAATTTAGATCAATTAACTTATTGTAAATGCTAAAATGACAAAAACAAATATCTTTTAGTAAATTAATTTTTATATGGAATTATATAAGTAATATTTTTGTCTATAAATATTAATTGTAAATCTAAAAAGATTTCATACATCATGGTATTTGTTTTATAATTTTTATACGTCATCTAATATAAATTATTTATGACACAATAATGATGCAGTGTTTACCTCATTAATAAATAATTTAAATAAATAAGATTATAAATATTAAAATAATATACAAAACTTATCCAATTGATATTGTATGATTTTATTTCGACCATGATTTATCTTATCTTTGACTCTAATGATTTTTGGACCTTTTAAAACCCATTATGAGTTTATAATAAAATAATATTTTCACACTTTCCTAAAGAGCCCCTCCTCCCCTTTATAAAAGGACACCACTTCTAACTAATTACCCACACCTCTCATGCCTTTAGGCTCGTCAAAAATCTGACCAATTAATCTCCCTATATCCCTCTACTCCTCCTAGAAGCCTTACCTTAGTCATAAGTCACTTCAAGAAGTCCTTTTGATTCAAACCAAAGGAAGTTACCCAAATCGAAGGTAACAATTCCTCTTAACTTCTTTTCTTTTATTTTACTTCTCCAACCCCTAAACTCTTTTCATTACATTCTTTTATAACAAAACCATTATCCTCAATATACTAGGATGTTTTTATGATAATTATTTTAACTACAGTTACACACACCTCCCTCTAATGGGTGAAGAACATACTGTTTCTATGGATAGAAAACTAAGGCCTCACAAAATGATGATTGTTTGATTATCTCTTACCGCCTCTCATAGTGGAAATTAAAATGAAACTGAATTTATATATGATATAAATTATATTTAGATTTTATTTATGCTTTTATATTTTACATTTATATCTTACCTTTATGGTTTCCATTATGGGTAACGCGATAATTTCATTTGAGGAAGTGCAGACTACCGCCCTCTCAAAGTGATATGACTCATTAATTACATATGTGGGATGTATAAAGGAAGGATTTAATGATATTATTTATGATATTATATTTTAATTATAATATACCTATGTATAATTATGTTTTTATTCCATTAAAATAAGAAATAGAATTGAAAGTAGCATTTATGCGTACGTACGACTTACCGTCTCCATGAACGGTGCATTTTATTTCATACCTCCAAATGTTATGTGCTATTATAAATACATTTATATACTAGTTATATATGATATATATGATTTATAAATCCTGAATATCATTCTTATTATAATGAACTTTTTAATATGTGAGCAACTTGTAATTATAAGAGGTCTATTTTTTTACTCAAGTACCAAATATCAACAAAACGACCATTATTAACTTAAATGATTGAATAATATCAATAACATGGTAATAAGTTATATAAAAAGAAAAATAAACTTGAAAAAGGTTCTTAAGAAAGTATAAATTAACTTTAGTTTATTATTCAGGAAGAACAAGGAACAAATAAGTCAAGTCGGACACGAGGTAACAGATTTCTTATCTCACGTTTAATTCCGTGAGATTTCATTTGTTCACCACTAATTTATTGCATGTGGTGTATTTTGTACTAACAATTGATATATATTATCATGATTATTTTTATATTCATTTTATTCTCTGAATAATTTCATGGTTATTAACTTTTGGTCATACGAATCAATTGATTACAAAGTGGTAAGGGATTTTCTTATCTCACTTTTAATTCCCTGAGATTTCTATTGTTGGTCACTTATTTATTGCATGTGCTGTATTGTGTTATTCCATTTGATATATATTATCATTATTATCATTATATTCATGGTATTTTGTGGTTAATTATGTGGTTTAACTTTTGGTTATATGACTCAGTTGATTACAACGTGGTAAAGGGTTTCATCTCACATTTTATTCCCGTGAGATTCATGCTATATTTGCCACTATTTCCTTTTGTGTGGAGTATGTACCGACCATGATTGTACTCTTTCTGTAATATAATTTTATTTATGAGTATTTTAATCTTCATTTTATGTTCCTTCTTTCATGTTGTGTATGTTTTGTATGTTACTAAATCGGTAAGGAAACCTTTGACCGTCCTCTATTTAAAAGACTTCTTTTTGTTATGTCTTTTAATTTACATCTTATTATGTTGGGATATGTTCTTATATATCCTAATTTATGTAAGATTTATCTCCAAGTGATGATATACACTTTTTATCTCATCAACTAATTTTATAAATTTTAAATTAACGTCCTTAGGCTGTCGAATTTTTACAGGGGAACTTCTTAACCCAATTTCAATTCTTTGGGTTCAACTTTTAATTCTTGAATATGTAATCCTATGAATATGTGTGAATGACCTATGATTGTTTTACACCTAATATAAACTTATATTTTGTGTATTTATATTTGTCACACATAATTATGTGATTGATTTATCGTTAATTTAAGGATACCATCTTTCTAAGGGATTTCATCTCAATTTACATTTCCACTAAGACTTCGTTGTCGTTATGCACCAATTCACTCTTATATGGTGTATGTACTTTCCATTGAAATATTATATCATAAATCCCTTAATTCTCATGATATTATGAAGTTCTGATTAAATGTTGTTCCTCAATTTTTTTTATTCAATCATCTCTATTTTTGTTAAAAAAACTCATTAACTAAAATATCGTTTTAAATGATTTAAAGATTTATTCTTCTAAATATTTCTCACTAATGTACATGTTTTCCAAATCAGTTTTAGTATTTATTTATATGGATATTAATTTTTTAAAATTATAATTCATTTAAAAGGATTAAAGTGGTATGAGACAATTTGATTTAAAAATATATTTTTAAATGATTTTGAAAATGATTTGATAAAGCATTGTTTATTTCAATATCTTGATTTGATATAGTAGAATGTGGAAATTCTATCTTTCTTTTACACTTGTGTAATTGTTTTATTATTATGTTATGGTTATTGGGTATTGTTTATGTATACGGGTGGTTCTATAATAAACCTAGGACAGGTAAGCCCGAGATAGCTCTCTAATGCATTGGGTAAGGTGACGGAGGTAAACGTGATGTTTCTCCTAATTGATTTAGGGAAGATACTGTGATGAGTATTCCAAGTGTAAATCCCTATGTAGCTGTGATAGATACAATGTATGTTTGATATGGATACCATAAGTAACCTTTATAATTTATGATTTGTTTGTGTTCTTCATAAATCTTATGATTTCGTAAGGTATGCCATGATTGAAAATTATAGTTTCATTGATTTGTATTAATTGATGGTTTAATGTTTTCATTCCTTATTTTATATCCCTTACTAAGCTTTTTATGCTCATACCAAGTTTTTGAAATGTTTTCTATATGACTTAAAGATGAATAGGGTCAAGGATGAGATCATGGAAAAGTCATGCTGTCTAAAATATGGAACTAGATATGTTTCTTTTTATGAGTTTTTATTTTATGAAAAAAGGATACTGAGTAGTAGTGTCTACTTGTAATATTCAAGTTGTTATGTAATAGTTATGGCCTAATTCTATAAAACTATAAACCTGAAAAGATCCTCAATGTGAATTATTCATTTAATTAAATATTATGTAATGTATAAGTTCATATCCTTATAGTTGGTGTCAGAGGTCGGTTTAGACAACTTTAGGGATTAAGAGTATTCGTTAAACACATGGTTAGTCCCTATATATATTATTTCAGTTAAATCCACATTTTATAACTTTTTCAGATCAAGGATAGTCTGTTACAAATAGAAGGAGGAGGATATCAAACGACATTCCTATCTCTTCCTGATGACTTTCTTTCAATAATTACTGTAAAGTCATGTTCGGATGATTGTGAAACTTTTTCTTGCATTAAACTCACTTTCAATAAGTTGATTGAGATATCAAACACCTACACTATACCTCGTTATCATCTTGGATCATGGGTTATATTTAGAAAAATCCTATTTTCACAATATTCTCATATTTTCAAGAAAGGTAAATATTATCAAGTCATTTTAAAATATTTTACCTTATCACAAGATTTTGAAGCATATTATGATTTCAAAAAATGTGCTGAAGAAGGATAACCTTGCGAAACATATTTATATTTTATTTTACAATATATTCTCTCAGTACAAACATATGGTATTTTAAAAGGACCATTAATTGAAAGTTTCAACTCAAATTTGGTATGACTATTTTATAGAAATCATGTTTTATCAGATGTTTTGAAATTATATGTCATACATGATTATTTTTTCCAAAACAGTTTTTATGTGAACACCCATATGACCCATGTTGTACAAGGTGTATTTGGATGGAGGAAGCAAATGATTTTTAAGGATCTCTAAATAATTGTTTCAATTCATGGACCTTCTAGCTACATGAACAAGATGATGATGAAACCAAATGGACACCATTATCAAGGTATGATGTTCTTCATTTTTGGGATCATTTTATTTTATCATATGTTGGTGAAATAAGACTTCAAGTATTAAGATGTTAATATCATAATGAATTTGGATAAAAATGAGAGGTATAAGGAATACATTGAAGTTAACACATGTTAGGGTTATTTTATAGTTTTATAAAAAGGACAACACATAGGATGGGTGACAACCTGTCACATATGGTAAGGTCATAGGAATCGAACCCACAACCGAAGGGCGATAAGGGCGCATCACATACCACTAGCCTACTTGAATTCCCAGGTTAGTATGACTTATTATTTTATTAAAATATTTTTACGGAACAAGAATAAGTTGATTTTTTTAACTTATGTTTTATCAAATGGATGTACTTATCATAGAAAAATGATTTAGTGATTAAGTGATAAATGTTTTTGTGGAAGACATTCTATCTTTTTAGGAAACACTATATGCCTAAGGAAGATAGAATACTATGGGATTTCAATTGTGGAATAATGGTTGAAATTTTAGTTTGAAAGAATCTATGTTTTTATTGTGGACATATGATGATTTGATTTATTTATGAAACTGATTAACCAGTCATGTAGAATATGTGATTAGGTTAATTACTTTTCAATATGAGATTTTATGAGTAACTGATGTTATTTGGAGATAAATGATAAGATTTATCTTGGAAGACTATATCATTAAATCCTTATGAGATTTGGGTTTCAATCTTAGTTTGGATTAATTTTGAAATATTTTAGGGGCAATTGTTTATTGAATGGTCTTGGTTGAAATTTGGGTATTGTTTTACAAATTTTGGAGATTAAGAGTAGTTTTTATTTTTGAAAAATATTATACTTTTTGGGTATTAACTGATCTTGCACTAACCATTTTTTTTATTTGATGTCTAAAGTGAAGGGAAATATATAGTTCTTATTTTGTGGATTATGTGATACTCTAGAATTTGATTCTAGCTCTTTTAATGTGACCAAGTCAGTTTGAATAGTCATTGTTTGGAGAAAAGATTAGTTTGTGGTAGGACTTTAGTAAAGGATGAAAGTCGACATGACAAGTAAGTATGTTTACTTATGTTTTTAGTTAAGCTCATAAATAAATTCCTCAAATTTATGAAAAGTAACATATAAAAAAACATTGTCTGTTAACTTTTACTACTGGGGAATAAAAAACTACTTTATCCATCACAAGTTTGTGATTTTCTGGTGGTTAACTTTCTCTTAAACATGTTTTCTATCACTCTCCATCATAACTTGACGATTGTTTTCCTCCATATCCATGTTTTCATGAAATCCTATTTTCGGTTGTCTCGGGTAACCTTCGTACTTCTCTTCCTTTGTTTTAAAGTGATAGTTTTATTGACTCTTTTTATGTTGAGGGGCTTTCAATGATGTTTCTGAGCCCAATTTTAAAATTAAGAGGACACAATTCCCAACAGGGGGGAAGGATGTAACATCCTAGATAAATAAGAAATAAGAAAAATTTTATATTTATTAATATTTGTGAATTAAATATTAGTTTTACATTAAATGGGACGCTGTGTTCGATGGCGTACCCGATACGCAACCACAGGTTTCTTTGAAATCATACGTTGTACACTAATAATATATTATTATTATTTTAAATGGTAGTTCATTCCTAGCCGTTGTATTGGAAAAAATGAATAGAACTAACAAAAATATGATTATATATGTTTGTTAAATGTTTTTACAATTATCCAATAAAAGTTAGGGGCTTAAAATATGAATGAATCTAATTTTAAGCATAAATATTCTAATATTCAATAAAAGGTCCATTTACCACCCTTTAATGGAGAATCTTATTTAAATATAGTTTTGGTCACTTTAATACATTCTTTTTTAACGAATAAAAACTTTCTTTAGAATGGGAACATCAAAATTTACTTTGTGTAAATTTTTAGAATTTTTTTCGACAAAGTTCATTTTTATGAATAGTGAAAAATATTGTATTTTAATTCAAAACTGTGATTTAATCTAATTTATTTATATGGTTATATTATCTTTTTAATTGGTTTTAAATTATAATTAGAATATATTTTTACCATTTAATCCAATGTTGGTCATTGGAATTAATTTCACTTTGAAATTGGAAATAAACAAGTGTCAATCTTTTGATAGTTATTATTTCTTGAAAACATGCTATATGTTTTAACAACGGGAGTTAATTTTAAATTAATTAATGAAACTTATATGTTTTGAATTTGAAAAAATAGAAATCATTTTTGAATTCCGAATATCAAATAAATCATAGGCTGAAATTTTGGTGTTCTGAAAAACTTAAATTTTTGATTAATAGTGAAACAACATAGTAGTAGTTAAAAAACTGACTTTTTCCTTTAAATGAAAATTTACCACTTATGTGAATTGAATTTAAAAAATATAACATACATGGTTGTTATTAGTAAGTAAAATGTGGTTCAATAAGATGAAAATAATTTTTTTTGAATAGTAACTTTTGACTTTTGTTTACCGCGGTTAAATGTAAATAGGGTAATCCAAGGTAAAAATAATAATATTATAATTCAAAATTACCTTAACACTTGCCCAATACTTATTGGTTGAGTAATTGACGACCATGGTCATATTTGGGTCGATTTTGGGACCCCATTGAGCCACTTGGGAGTGATAATGACTATTTAGATCAATTAACATAATGTAAAGGAAAAATGACAAAAACAAATATCTTTTTGTAAATGAATTTTTATGTGGTGTTATATAAGTAATATTTTTGAATATAAATATTAATTGGGAAGAAAAAAATATTTCCTACATCATGTTATCTTTTTATATAATTTTTAGACATCAAATAATTTAAATTATTTATGACACAATAATGATTCAGTGTTTACCTCATTAATAAATCATTTAAATAAATAAGATTACAAATATTAAAATAACATCAAAAAAATTTTCAATTATTATTGGCTGATTTTATTTCAACCATGAGTCATCTTATATTGGAATCTAATGATTTTTGGACCTTTTTAAAATGAATATATGTTTATAATAAAATAATATTTTCACACTTTCCTAAAGAGCCCTTCATCTCCCTTTTAAAAGGACACAACTTCTAACCAATTTCTCACATCTATCAAGCCTTTAGGCTCGACTAAACTCTACCCAATTAATCTCCATACATCCCTCTCCTCCTCCTAGAAGCCTTAACATAGGCATAAGGCACTTCAAGATGTCATTTTCGTTCAAACCAAAGGAATTTACACAAATTAAAGGTAACCGTTCCTCTCTACTTCTTTTCTTTTATTTTACTTATCCAACCCCTAAAATCTTTTTATTCCTTTCTTTTATAACAAAAACAGTATCCTCAATATACTAGGATGTTGTTATGAAAAGTATTTTAACTAAAAATACACACACCTCCATCTAATGGGTAAAGAACATACCATTTCTGGGGATGGAAAACTAACGCCTCACGAAACAATGATTGTTCGATTATCTCCTACCGCCTCTTATGGTGGACATTAATATGGAACTGAAATTATATATGATAAAAATTATGTTTATATTTTTTTTATTCTTCTGTATTTTACATTTATATCCTACCTTTATGGTTTCCATTATGGGTAGACACGGTAATTTCATTTGAGGAAGTGCAGACTACCGCCCCTTCAAAGTGATTTGAATCTTTAATGTCATATGTGAGACATATAAAGGATGGAGTTAATGATATTATTTATTATATTATACTGTTATTATAATATACCTATGTATCATTATGTTTTAATTCAATTAAAATAAGAAATAGAAATGAAAGTAGCGTTCATGCATACTACGGCTTACCGTCTCCATGAACGGTGAATTTCATTTTATACCTCAAAATTTTATATACTATTATAAATACATGTATATAATAGATATATATGATATATATGATATCTAAATCATGAATATCATTCTGGATATAATTAAATTTTGACTATGTGGACAACTTGTAATTATAAGAAGTCTATTTTTTTACTAAAGTACCAAATATCAACCAAACGACCATTATTAACATAAATGATTGAAAAATATCTATAAAATTTTAATAAGTGTTATAAAAAGAATAATAAACTTGAAAAAGTTTCTTAATAAAGTAGAAATTAACTTAATTTTATTATTCAGGAAGAACAAGGAACAAACTAGTCAAGTCAGACATGAGGTAAGGGATTTCTTATCTCACTTTTAATTCTATGAGATTTCCATTGTTTGCCACTAATTTATTGCATGTGGTGTATTGTGTACTGACAATTGATATATATTATCATGATTCTTTTTATATTCATGTTATTCTGTGAATAATTTGGTGGTTATTAATTTTTGGTCATACGACTCGATTGATTACAACGTGGTAAGATATTTTCTTATCTCACTTTTAATTTGGCGAGATTTTCATTGTTCATCACTTATTCATTGAATGTGGTGTATTTTATTCTTCCATTTGATATATGTTATTGTAACACCCTGAGATTTTATGAAAAATATTATTTTAATTTCATTAATGTCTTATGTTGTATTCTACACCAAGATTACCTTGCACTATACGCAACACCGTATTTGCTTGCAGTATACGCAACACTATTCTTGGACCGTGTTACACATAATTTTGATAATAGTTATTCTACGCAACATTGAGTATATATATATATATATATATATTAAATGTATAAATGAAATATGGTTGGATTCTGTTATACGAAACAATGAAGGATTCTTTCACAACACGCAACCATGACTTGGCTTGCATTACACGCAATCACGACCTTCCTCGATAGCGTGTGTTGTACACAATGTCGGGTTTTAATAAACAATGTTATATTATTATAATATTGTCATGAACTAGCCGTTATGAATAGTATTAACTAAATTTTGAATTTTATAACATTATTATTCATCTTACACATTTCTAGAACATGGTATAAGAACAAAATAAATTTTTCGGGTAAAATAAGTATTTTTCAAAAAAAATGCAGTTTTGCCGCCTTTTGATGGCGCACCCACTTTAAATCTATTTTTTGACATGTTTATAAGTTCAATTTGACAAAATAAAATTCTTCTTTGGAATAAAGAAATAAAAATTTACTTTGGATAAATTTTTCATATTATTCTGGTAACTTTCACATTTTAATGAATAATAAAAACACGCTATATTTTAATTAAAAACAACTTTTTTCATCGTAATATCTTATGTGGTTAAATTATAATATTGAATGGTTTTAAAGTATAAATAGAATATATTTTTACCATTTAATATAATGTATGTCATTAGCATTGATTTTACCTTGAATTCGTAGGTTAAATCAATTCAATCTTTTGCAATGTTTTAAACAAAAACCCGTTTTTATTCGACAACGGGATTAATTTTAATTTAATTTCTGCAACTTCTGTGTATGGAATTTTAAAAAATGGATTCCATATTTGGAATCAGTGGGTCCAAATTATGTTAATAAGCTACTTTTTTTGGGATTTATGAATAGTAACTACGGTAAATTTTATTTACCATAGTTAAAGGTAAATCGGGTAATTAAGGGTAAATATAATATTTTAAAATTACCCTAACAAATGTCAAAATCCTATTGGATGACTAAAAGTCGACCCATATCACCTAAGGGTCGGATTAGAATCATTTAATGAACATTTGTCCATGAAAATAACTTAATTATTATTAAAACCGAAGAAAGTGACAACATGTCACTCTCTTAAATTTTATAAGTATATTAATTTTAATTTAGTGATAAACTTCATGAAACTTCGAACATTAATATTATACAGAAATCTAATGAAATTATCTACATCATATAAATTTATTTATAATTTATAGGGATTAAATAATTATCATTAATTATGACTCAATAGTGATGCAGAAATTGTTTATCTAGTGAAAAATCAAGAATAATGTTCTTTTAAACTAATAGTGACCATAAAATGCACAAATACCTAACCAAAACATATTGTACATGTAAATGTAAACCATAAGAATCCAATGGTCTAATATTTGACCATTTGGAGCCTTATAAAAGCGATTATGACACTTATATTATTTTATTTTAAATGATGCCAAAGTTGTCACCTTCATAATTTAATAAATATAACAATTTAAATATTGTGATTTTAAGATGATAAATTCGAGTAAAAGTATTATTGTGAAAGTTAATATATTTATCTTCATCATAGAATTTTATTTTAAATTTTTATACAAAAATATGTATATTAAATAATTATACAAAAATGATGTAGTAATTATTTTATTAAGAAATAAACCAAATAAATGGTTTTAAAAATAATAAAATAAATATTATATGAACTATTTAATGTGATACACTAATTTTATAGATACATATGACCTTTTATTAATATATTAAAGCTTTTATTTCGAACATATCTTCTGTATATATTTTATTTAAATTCAAATAAATGAATAGTGTCAAAATTGACACTATTGTTATTTTACAAAAATAACATATTATAAAATTGTTTAAAAATCACAAAAATATTTAAAAATTATAAATTTATATTCATATGGTCTATAATGTTATAAAGTAAACAATTATGGAAAATTCACAACAAATAAGTAATTATTTGTTATAATTTAAAATTTAGAATTTTATTACCACAAATAAACTTAAATAGATTAAATAAGGATAAATCAAAATGATAAGGTTTAAAATAAGATCCAAACATGTCTAAATTTGATTGGTTGATGAGATTACAACCCTATATCATCTTATCTTCGAATATGAGTCATTTTTGGAGGTTTTTAAGTGGGGTTAGATTTATTATAAATTAATATTTTTAAGAATTCCTAAGGTGCCCCTCTCCTCCCTTATAAAAGGGCACCTCCACCCCCTCCTCCTCACACCAAATTGAGCACTCAAGCCCGGCCAACCCCTACCAAAATCCCTTCTACACTTCCCTAGAATGATCCTAGAGGTCCTGTTCTTCTTCAAAGACCAATCTTAGTTCCCTATGTGGAGGATTCAAAGAGGCGTTTCAAAGAAGAGGTAATATCCATTACCGACCTTTTCAATTTATTTCTTCTTAAACTTCTTCTTCTTTAGTTGTTTCATGACAAAGTAATAACATCCGTATTACTTACATACTGATATGTTATTATAAATATGAAACAACCCTAATCCACCTTCTATCCATCCTACGGAAAAAATGAAATCACCGCTCGTGCGTACGTACGGAATACCATCTCCACGCCGTGGTGTAATCTATTTTCCACCACCACCTTAATAGGATGGGTATAATGGTGTAATGAGTAAATATATATGATTATTATAAAGTGATATTGATACTGAAATAGTCTACATACACTTCAACACAATTCCACGACCATGGGAACGATATCATCGCTCGTGCGTACGTACGGACTACCGTCTCCACGACGCGATGAGATTCATTCTCCACTTTAAACCATTCATTAATGATTATAAAGTATATATAATAAGTAATAATTAAATATATTACATAACAATTATACTGGATTTATGTGTATATATATGAATGTCATCTACTTAATTCCATTCAATTCAATAAGGAAACGAAAACAGCGTTCATGCATACGTACGGACTACCGTCTCCATGAACGGTGTATTTCTTTCCCTTTAATGATTTATTATATATATGTATATCCTGAATATATATATATATAAATCATGTTTTATGTTCTGGAATTAAGTAATCATGATCTAAGTAATCATATGAATAATTACAAGTCAAAACACGGATGACAAATGAAACAATTTTACCCAAAACGCTCTTTATCATGGAATTTACAAAAGAACGGGTAATATAAATTCATAAGTGAACCATATATGATATCATAACAATGAATATGATTCTGTAATAAGTAAATGACATTATTTAAATCATTATACAAGAGGTTCAGACACTTACGAAGCAAATCGGACCTAAGGTAAGGGAAATATCACAATCTCATTTTTATCCGAGATTGTTTATATGTTGGTATTTACTGGGGTGTATTTTATCATCCACATCCATGTTTTCTCAATATGTAATATTATTTACATCCACCTACAATTGTTTAAATCCAATTTTTACCCTTCGGTGAGTTTTTAGTAATATCTATGAAAGGATTCTTTTGTCATACGAGGTACTTTTTGACTTTTCCGACAAAAGTACGAAGAATGTTTTTTTAACTTATACGGCATGAATGGATTTTTAAAACATTGTTTCCAAGAATATTCCTTTACAACTTTTCAAGTTTATTTTTAATCAACTTCTTTTATTTTAAAGTTGTATGACATGTTATGAAAGGAAAAATGTTTTTGAAGAAGAAAGGATATTTTCCTCAAGAATGGAGTTCAAGTGTTTTATCAAAATTATTTTCCATCTAAGATAATAAAGGGTTCTGTTTTTATCCCTATTATTAAATTGATTTCTTCATGTTGTGATGGAATTATTTTTATTAATTCCTTTATCTTATATGAATTGATTTATGATGTCATGATGTTTCAAGAATCCCATTTTTGTTACATGTGTTATGCGATGATGTATGTTTTATGATTATGTGGCACACATAAGAAAGGATTCATTATAAGATGGGTGGGACCTATATCTCCCTCCAATGCATTGGGTAAAGATTTTATATCTCATGAGATAGACATGACTGGAATGGTAGGTTATACCGGTTCAGTGAAACAGGACTGAAACGAGGGTTACTTGATTCAGAAAGGGACTTTGTCCACTAAGATAGTCTTGACAATGAGTCTTGACTAACAAGAAATGATTCTGTATGATTATGTGTGAATGCCACAAAGTTTCATGTTTTAAGTTATGAATATTGTGATTACATTTCACTGCCATGATTTATCCCTTGTTAGGAAATTATGCTCTCTTTTGCAGGTTAAGATTTCCAAAAGTTATGTTCTTATGAATATGATGTGATTGATTTTTCTTTTGTATACTCTTACTGAGCATTTGAGCTCACCCTTTTATGTTTTATTTTCCCCAGGATATAAAGAAAGGTTTTAGGTAAAAAAAAAAGGGAAGATCTTTATGGGAGATATTGAAGATCTTTCACCACAATTAGAAGATTACGTTCCGAGTTTCCAAAGACACTAAACTATTACGATCATTGTGTGTGTGTTTTTGTTATGTACTAAGTATTCCGCAAATGTAATGTAATGTCAATGTACGTCAGGCTTCGGGTCTCTACAGTTGGTATCAGTGGAAAGGTTTAGTCAACCTTTGGAAACTAGGATACGAGAACTTTAGTGAGATCCCAAGAGATATTTATAAGGTTTGTCTAGGGATGTCCCTAAGGATAAGTATACGTATAGGATACAGTCCTATAACTACGGTAACGATTTTAGAATTTAACCTAAGAAGTTAGATATTGAGGATACTCCCCCTTTATAATTTTGTTTTCCCTAGCATGATTTTTGCCTCTCACACTATTCTTTTGGGTTTTAGAAAATGGCTGGAAACAAGATGATTCACGATAATGGAGGATATGATGGACAATGGAATGATATTCTTCATAATGAAATGGGATTTGGAAGTCCAAACATCATTATTATGCCGAATCAGCAATCTCATAATATGATCAATAAAGTAAAATTTGGTAAGTTTCCTGACTCGGCTAATAAGAGAAAGATGGAGTTTCATGATGATCATAGAGGAAAGAAAGTTCAATTTCCCCTATGTAAATCATGTGGGAAGAGGCGTCAAGGAGAATGTTTCAAAGGAACTGGAAGATGCTTTGGGTGTGGAAAAGAAGGACACAAAGCAAGTAAATGCAAAGGAAAAGGTTCAGTTAACAACATGGATGAGGATAATGGTATTGCTACGACATCAACAATGGTTAAATGTTTTAAATGTGGAATGTACGAGCATTATGCAAACCAATGCCCTAAGGGAAAGTCTCATGAAGATAATCAGTATGGTCATATGGGAAGTATTTATGTGGATGATGATGAAGAGACTACAAATGATATGTGAGATGAATGAATTTTTGAAGCTCGGTCAATGGTTTAAGAATGTAGTGGAATGATTACATGTTTATCATGTGTAATGTTGTATAAGTAATCTCATGGCACTATGGAATAAAGAGACATGTAAGGATTGTTACATTGTTGTCTGATTAATGTTACCAGTATCCATGAAAGGTTATTCAGATATTTTTGGAATGTAGATGATATGCGCATAATGAAGGGATAAGGAGAAAATAAAATGTTTGATAGTATTCATGAGCTCATGACTGATATAAGGAGAAGGTTATATCATGGTTTGAGTATATAGAATTTTTGGATTTTGGTATGTGGAAAGAGTTAACTTTTGACAGCATTCATGTTTTCACTAAGGTTTAATGGGTATTCATATTTTTCAAGAGAATACATCATTAAAGTATTCACATGATTGGAATGTGACCAAAAAGATATATGGGGGATAAATGATGGTATTCACATGCTTGGTTGGCGACATTTCAAGTAATCATTTTCTTTATACTATGAGCTTGGACCGAAGTATTTTAGATAAGCCTAAAGATTGTAATGGATTATGTTAACCATAAGTTAGTATTGTTTAAGTATAGAACTTTTTTTTGATATTATTTATGTGATGTTATAGTAATGTAATTTTAGAAAAAGGACAACCTGTAGGACGGGCGACAGCCCATCGCTTCGGACAAGGCTGTGGGAATCGAACCCACAACCGAAGTGCGACTGACCTTCATCGCCTACCACTGACCTACAGGAAGTCCCTGTTTAGTAGAAAACTAGTTTTATTATATTAAGCAGTATGATATGTGAAGTATAAGTTCATTTTAGGAACCATATATGATTAATCTCACTATAGATCGACTTATGTATATAATTTTTGCTAACCTTTTGTTTGAGACAGATGGAATGACCCGTCATTCTATCACATGATCTGCTAACACTTCACGAATAACAAATTCAACTTTATTTATTTAAGAGATGAAGTGGAAATTGTTCAAGGCACGAACAACAGTGAGATTGTACCAAAATAAAGTAAGTATTTATTGTAATTCAAATTTTCAACTTTAAGGAAATGATCTTGAAAACTAAAAATGTTGTCCTAGTGCCCTTATATCCGATGAATCAGATGATACCCTAGATCATCACAAATTTATGGCTTTGTGATTGCTAGCTTTTCCATAGCCATGTTCTCTACCACTCTCCATCAGAACATGATGGTTAGATTTCTCTTCCATATCCATATTTTCACCTATGTGGAAACCGAGTGATTAGTTTATTTGGGTAACCGTTACGTTTCATACTTTTGTTTTTTAAAGATAAGTTTGGGTATTCCTTTTTACGATGTGGGTTTCTATCAACGAAACTTTCAAATAGTAAACCATTTATAACCCCGACGAATTTCGAGGGCGAAATTAATTTTTAAGGGGGGTAGAATGTAACACCCTGAGATTTTATGAAAAATATTATTTTAATTTCATTAATGTATTATGTTGTATTCTACACCAAGATTACCTTACACTATACGCAACACTGTATTTGCTTGCAGTATACGCAACACTATTCTTGGACCGTGTTACACACAATTTTGATAATAGTTATTCTACGCAACATTGAGTATATATATATATATATATATTAAATGTATAAATGAAATATGGTTGGATTCTGTTATACGAAACAATGAAGGATTTTTTCACAACATGCAACCATGACTTGGCTTGCATTACACGCAATCGCGACCTTCCTCGATAGCGTGTGTTGTACACAATGTCGGGTTTTAATAAACAATGTTATATTATTATAATATTGTCATGAACTTGCCGTTATGAATAGTATTAACTAAATTTTGAATTTTATAACATTATTATTCATCTTACACATTTCTAGAACATGGTATAAGAACAAAATAAATTTTTCGGGTAAAATAAGTATTTTTCAAAAAAAATGCAGTTTTGCCTCCTTTTGATGGCGCACCCACTTTAAATCTATTTTTTGACATGTTTATAAGTTCAATTTGACAAAATAAAATTCTTCTTTGGAATCAAGAAATAAAAATTTACTTTGGATAAATTTTTCATATTATTCTGGTAACTTTCACATTTTAATGAATAGTAAAAACACGCTATATTTTAATTAAAAACAACTTTTTTCATCGTAATATCTTATGTGGTTAAATTATAATATTGAATTGTTTTAAAGTATAAATAGAATATATTTTTACCATTTAATATAATGTATGTCATTAGCATTGATTTTACCTTGAATTCGTAGGTTAAATCAATTCAATCTTTTGCAATGTTTTAAACAAAAACCCGTTTTTATTCGACAACGGGATTAATTTTAATTTAATTTCTGCAACTTCTGTGTATGGAATTTTAAAAAATGGATTCCATATTTGGAATCAGTGGGTCCAAATTATGTTAATAAGCTACTTTTTTTGGGATTTATGAATAGTAACTACGGTAAATTTTATTTACCATAGTTAAAGGTAAATCGGGTAATTAAGGGTAAATATAATATTTTAAAATTACCCTAACAAATGTCAAAATCCTATTGGATGACGAAAAGTCGACCCATATCACCTAAGGGTCGGATTAGAATCATTTAATGAACATTTGTCCATGAAAATAACTTAATTATTATTAAAACCGAAGAAAGTGACAACATGTCACTCTCTTAAATTTTATAAGTATATTAATTTTAATTTAGTGATAAACTTCATGAAACTTCGAACATTAATATTCTACAGAAATCTAATGAAATTATCTACATCATATAAATTTATTTATAATTTTTAGGGATTAAATAATTATCATTAATTATGACTCAATAGTGATGCAGAAATTGTTTATCTAGTGAAAAATCAAGAATAATGTTTTTTTAAACTAATAGTGACCATAAAATGCACAAATACCTAACCAAAAATTATTGTACATGTAAATGTAAACCATAAGAATCCAATGGTCGAATATTTGACCATTTGGAGCCTTATAAAAGCGATTATGACACTTATATTATTTTATTTTAAATGATGCCAAAGTTGTCACCTTCATAATTTAATAAATATAACAATTTAAATATTGTGATTTTAAGATGATAAATTCGAGTAAAAGTATTATTGTGAAAGGTAATATATTTATCTTCATCATAGAATTTTATTTTAAATTTTTATACAAAAATATGTATATTAAATAATTATACAAAAATGATGTAGTAATTATTTTATTAAGAAATAAACCAAATAAATGGTTTTAAAAATAATAAAATAAATATTATATGAACTATTTAATGTGATAAACTAATTTTATAGATACATATGACCTTTTATTAATATATTAAAGCTTTTATTTCGAACATATCTTCTGTATATATTTTATTTAAATTCAAATAAATGAATAGTGTCAAAATTGACACTATTGTTATTTTACAAAAATAACATATTATAAAATTGTTTAAAAATCACAAAAATATTTAAAAATTATAAATTTATATTTATATGGTCTATAATGTTATAAAGTAAACAATTATGGAAAATTCACAACAAATAAGTAATTATTTGTTATAATTTAAAATTTATAATTTTATTACCACAAATAAACTTAAATAGATTAAATAAGGATAAATCAAAATGATAAGGTTTAAAATAAGATCCAAACATGTCTAAATTTGATTGGTTGATGAGATTACAACCCTATATCATCTTATCTTCGAATATGAGTCATTTTTGGAGGTTTTTAAGTGGGGTTAGATTTATTATAAATTAATATTTTTAAGAATTCCTAAGGTGCCCCTCTCCTCCCTTATAAAAGGGCACCTCCACCCCCTCCTCCTCACACCAAATTGAGCACTCAAGCGCGGCCAACCCCTGCCAAAATCCCTTCTCCACTTCCCTAGAATGATCCTAGAGGTCCTGGTATTCTTCAAAGACCAATCTTAGTTCCCTAAGTGGAGGATTCAAAGAGGCGTTTCAAAGAAGAGGTAATATCCATTACCGACCTTTTCAATTTCTTTCTTCTTAAACTTCTTCTTCTTTAGTTGTTTCATGACAAAGTAATAACATCAGTATTACTTACATACTGATATGTTATTATAAATATGAAACAACCCTAATCCACCTTCTATCCATCCTACGGAAAAAATGAAATCACCGCGCGTGCGTACGTACGGAATACCGTCTCCACGCCGTGGTGTAATCTATTTTCCACCACCACCTTAATAGGATGGGTATAATGGTGTAATGAGTAAATATATATGATTATTATAAAGTGATATTGATACTGAAATAGTCTACATACACTTCAACACAATTCCACGACCATGGGAACGATATCATCGCTCGTGCGTACGTACGGACTACCGTCTCCACGACGCGATGAGATTCATTCTCCACTTTAAACCATTCATTAATGATTATAAAGTATATATAATAAGTAATAATTAAATATATTACATAACAATGATACTGGATTTATGTGTATATATATGAATGTCATCTACTTAATTCCATTCAATTCAATAAGGAAACGAAAACAGCGTTCATGCGTACGTACGGACTACCGTCTCCATGAACGGTGTATTTCTTTCCCTTTAATAATTTATTATATATATTTATATCCTGAAAATATATATATATATATCATGTTTTATGTTCTGGAATTAAGTAATCATGATCTAAGTAATCATATGAATAATTACAAGTCAAAACACGGATGACAAATGAAACAATTTTACCCAAAACGCTCTTTACCATGGAATTTACAAAAGAACGGGTAATATAAATTCATAAGTGAACCATATATGATATCATAACAATGAATATGATTCTGTAATAAGTAAATGACATTATTTAAATCATTATACAGGAGGTTCAGACACTTACGAAGCAAATCGGACCTAAGGTAAGGGAAATATCACAATCTCATTTTTATCCGAGATTGTTTATACGTTGGTATTTACTGGGGTGTATTTTATCATCCACATCCATGTTTTCTCAATATGTAATATTATTTACATCCACCTACAATTGTTTAAATCCAATTTTTACCCTTCGGTGAGTTTTTAGTAATATCTATGAAAGGAATCTTTTGTCATACGAGGTACTTTTTGACTTTTCCGACAAAAGTACGAAGAATGTTTTTTTTAACTTATACGGCATGAATGGATTTTTAAAACATTGTTTCCAAGAATCTTCCTTTACAAGTTTTCAAGTTTATTTTTAATCAACTTCTTTTATTTTAAAGTTGTATGACATGTTATGAAAGGAAAAATGTTTTTGAAGAAGAAAGGATATTTTCCTCAAGAATGGAGTTCAAGTGTTTTATCAAAATTATTTTCCATCTAAGATAATAAAGGGTTCTGTTTTTATCCCTATTATTAAATTGATTTGTTCATGTTGTGATGGAATTATTTTTATTAATTCCTTTATCTTATATGAATTGATTTATGATGTCATGATGTTTCAAGAATCCCATTTTTGTTACATGTGTTATGCGATGATGTATGTTTTATGATTATGTGGCACACATAAGAAAGGATTCATTATAAGATGGGTGGGACCTATATCTCCCTCCAATGCATTGGGTAAAGATTTTATATATCATGAGATAGACATGACTGGAATGGTAGGTTATACCGGTTCAGTGAAACAGGACTGAAACGAGGGTTACTCGATTCAGAAAGGGACTTTGTCCACTAAGATAGTCTTGGCAATGAGTCTTGACTAACAAGAAATGATTCTGTATGATTATGTGTGAATGCCACAAAGTTTCATGTTTTAAGTTATGAATATTGTGATTACATTTCACTGCCATGATTTATCCCATGTTAGGAAATTATGCTCTCTTTTGCAGGTTAAGATTTCCAAAAGTTATGTTCTTATGAATATGATGTGATTGATTTTTCTTTTGTATACTCTTACTGAGCATTTGAGCTCACCCTTTTATGTTTTATTTTCCCCAGGATATAAGGAAAGGTTTTAGGTAAAAAAAAAGGGAAGATATTTATGGGAGATATTGAAGATCTTTCACCACAATTAGAAGATTACGTTCCGAGTTTCCAAAGACACTAAACTATTACGATCCTTGTGTGTGTGTTTTTGTTATGTACTAAGTATTCCGCAAATGTAATGTAATGTCAATGTACGTCAGGCTTCGGGTCTCTACAGTTATCATTATTTTCCTTATATTAATGGTATTCTGTGATTAATTTGGTGGTTATTAACTTTTGGTCATACGACTTAGTTGATTACAATGTGGTAAAGAGTTTCATCTAACTTTTTATTCTCGTGAGATTCATGCTATATTTTCCACTATTTCCTTTTGTGTGGTGTATGTACTGCCCATGATTGTAATATTTGTTTAATATAATTTCATTTATGAATATTTACATCTTAATTTTATGATCCTTCTTTCATGTGGCATATGTTTTGTATGTTACCAAATCGGTAAGGGAACCTTTGAACCTCCTCTATTTAAAAGACTTCCTTTTGTTATGTCTTTTAATTTACATATTATTATTTTGGGATATGTTCTTATATATACTCATTGATTTAAACTTTATGTCCAAGTTATGAGATACCATTTTTATCTCATAAAATCATTTTATAAATTTTAAAGTGATGTCGTTAGGCTGTCGATTTTTTACAAGGGAACTTTTTAACCCAATTTCAATTCTTTGGGTTCAACTTGTACATCTTGAATATGTCATCCTATGAATATGTGTGAATGAAATATGATTGTTTTAAAGTTAATATCCACTTATATTGGGCGTATTTATATTTTTCACACATAATTATGTGATTGAATTATCCTTAATTTAAGGATAGCATCTTTATAAGGGATTTCATCTCAATTTACATTTCCACTGAGACTTCATTGTGGTTATGCACCAATTCAGTCTTATATGGTGTATATACTGTCCTTTGACATATTATATCACGAATACATTTATTCTCATGATATTATTATGTTCTAATTTAATTATATTCCTTAATTATTTGTATTCAAGCATCTCTCTTTTTGTTAAAAGAACTATTCAACTAAAATATCGTTTTAAATGTTTTAATGATTTATTATTATAAATATTTCTCATTAATGTAAATGTTTTAAAAATGGGTTTTAGGATATATTTATATGGAAATTAATTTTTTCAAATGATAATTCATTTAAAAGCTTCAGAGTTGTATGGGACACTTTGATTCAAAAATCTCTTTTTAAATGTTTTTGAAAATGATTTGATAAATCATTGTTTATTTAAATATCTTGATTTGATATAGTGGAATGTGGAAATGTTATCTTTCCTTTATACTTGTGTTATGTGTTATGATTATGTTACGGTTATTGGGAATTGTTTATGTATACGGGTTGTTACGTGATAAACCTAAGGAGGGTGAACCTGAGATAGCTCTCCAATGCATTGGGTATGGTGAAGGAGGTAAATGTTATGTTTCTCCTAAGAGATTTAGGAAATATACTGTGATGGGTATTCCAAGTGTAAATCCCTATGTAGCTGTGATTTCTAAAAGGTAATTTTGATATGAATTCCATAAGTAACCTTTATGATTTATGATTTGTGTGTGTTATTCATAAATCCTATGATTTCGTAAGGTATGTCATAATTGAAAAGTATAGTTTCATTGATTTGTATTTATTGGTGGTCTAATTTTTTTCTTCCTTATTTTATAACCCTTACTGAGCTTTTTATGCTCATCCCAAGTTTTTGAAATGTTTTCCATAGGACTTAAAGATGAATAGGGCCAAGGATGGGATCAAGGAAAAGTCATGCTGTCTAAAATATAGAATTAGACGCATTTCTTTTTAAGAGTTTTTATTTTATTAAAAAAGGATACTGAGTAGTAGTGTCTACTTGTAATATTTAAGTTGTTATATAATACTTATGGCCTAATTCTCTAAAACTCTAAACCTGAAAAGATCCTCAATGTGAATTATTCATTTAATTCAATATTTTGTAATGTTTAAGGCTGGGTTGTTATAGTTTCCTAGATAATTTAATGTTCTTCCTCCTAGTCGTGAGGTTGAGTTCCCAATCGAGCTCATACCAAGAGCATTTCTAATATCCAAGACTCTATATATAGTGGATGTTATTGAACTTGAGGATCAGAAGGAATAATGAATGGAGAATATAGATAATGGTTTTATACACCCCAGTGATTCACCATGAGGTGAACTAATCCACTTTATAAATAAGGATGGTTCATTGTGCCTTTTCATTGTTTATCTTGGAATCGACAAGATCCTGATAAATAACAAGTATAATTTTCCACATATTTATGACATATTCAATAATCTATGCGGATCCCATTATCTCTGTAAGGTGGATCTTCATTTGGGATGTTTTTAAGTAAAGGTGAAGAAGGTGGATATCCCCAAGACTGATTTTTGAAAAAGGTATGGGTACTATGAGTTCATAGTGATTCTATATGGACTCACAAATTCTTCATCAATCTTCATGGACATAATAAAAAACGCCTTTAGGGATTACCTCAATAAATTTATAGTACTCATTATATAAGCTATTCTTATCTACTCCAAAAGAATGAAGAAGCATGGGGATCTTTTAAATATTGTTTTGAAGAAATTGAAGAAGGAAATTCTATATGAAAATTAAAGAATAATTAAGCTTTTGTGGGAGAAAGTAACTGTATTGGGACATGTCATCACCAATAATGTGCAGTCATTGGATCCATAAAAAAGTATAAATCAAAACATATCCCAGACTAACATATGAGTAAAAAATGTGTATTTTCCTTTGACTAAATGGGTACTATAATTGATTTATAAGAATCTTCTCCTTATTTTCAATCCCAACAACCAATATTACATGGCAGGGAGTCCTATTTTTCTAGAATAATGAATGAAAAGAACGTCTTAAAGAGGTAAAGAAGAGGCTAATCACTACACTTGTGCTCACATTACCCACCATTGGGGAATATGTTTTGGTATTCTGCTATGAAACTCAAAAGGGACTAAGTTGTGATATTATGAATGATGAAAAAGGGATATCCTATGCCTACCACAAAGTAAAGATCCAGGAGTATAACTAGGTACACATGATCTAGAATTGGTAGCAGTTATCTTTGCACTGATGATTTGGTGTTGTTTTCTCTGTGGGGAGAAGTGTAATCTATATACAAATTGTAAAAGCCCCGACTACATATTCACAAAAAATGGTATCAATTTATTCTAATGAAGGTGTTTATATAAAACCAAGGATTATGATTATGTAATAAATTGACCTCCTATGAAGGAAAAAAAGTGGAAGATACTCTAAGTAGAAAGGATCCCACAACCCTATGCATGATGATGATTGAAAGGGATCTAATATTCATTGACATGTAAAAGATGTACATGGGAAAAAATGTTGTTATCTTACCATTATCAATTAATTTCTCAATTTTCTATTCTATAGAGGATCAAAGAGAACTATAAATATGAATAATTGCTATAAAATAAGTTAGAAAATATTCTATAGCCCAACTTTAATGAAGATGGAGTTATACGGTTTGGAACTAAAAATTGCGTCTCATAAAAACTAAAATAGAATAGGTAACTTCTAGATAATTTGTATAGATTGTACATCAATATTAATATTTGAATAAATAAGATGTATAAATATTTAAGGAAACACTTTTAGTGGGATAACATGAAGAAGGGAATTTTGGCTTTTGTATCTTGATACTTGGTATGCTATTAAGTCGTGGTAGAACTAAAAATGTACTAGGTTATGGTGAAACTATTACATATAATAATATGTAAATGGGGAAATTATAACCATGGAAATCATCATAGGAACCCACAATGAACATAAAGGAAATAACGCCATCAATTTGGTAGTCCATCACCTTAAAAAGTTGTAACATTTCATGTCTATCAAGGAAGATTTTTCACTTTACCAACTCACCATAATGTACATTAGATAAATCAAAAGACTGCATGACGTTCCAATACCTATTATATCTAATTAATATATAAGGTTTACCTCAATATTTTGTATAATCCTTCAGTAAGCATAGGATAAAAAAACTGAGCATCATCACTACTCATCAGCCTCAGATTGATGGTTAGTATGAAAGAACCATTTAACATATGGAGGATATGATAATATCATGTTTAATGGATTTCCAAGGATATTGCGACAGACAACTTCCCCTTTTAGAGTTCCCAAAATATAATAGTTTCCATTATAGCATTGAAATTCCGCCTTATGAAGCTATTTATAGCAGGAGGTGCTATATTATGACATGTTGGGATGAAATCAGAGAGAATATGTTTATGGGACCTGATATTATCAAATAAATGATAGAGAAGGTTCAAACAATTTATCATCATATGAAATTCTCCCAAAGTTGAAAGAAAATCTTGGTAGAAAATCATCGATGAGACCTATATTATGTTTTTAGAAATAAAATTTTCCTTTGTATATTTCCATGGAATAAATTTATGAGGTTTTGAATAGGTGAAATATTAGTCGTAGACACATAAAACACTTTGACATCCTTGATCAAATCAAAGTTGCAGCCTATCGACAAGAACTCACACGTAACCTATATTAAGTACATGATGTGTTGAATGTATCTCTCTGGGGGAAGTACATACCATAAACCTTACATGTATTTAATCTACATGTCACACCATTGAAAAATGTTCTATATGTGAGGGGTATCCAGTGGAGAACATAGATAATAGAGAAAAGGTTCTACGAAACAAGACAACTCACTTGGTCAAAGTGTTGAGGTAGAACCACATGTTTTAGAAAGTGATGTGAGGAATAGAAGAGGTTATTATACGTTATTAATAATATTATATAAGTTTAAATTATTTTATAATGAACATGGTTATATGTTATGAGGATGAATCATTATATAAAAGATAACGATGATTGTTTTTGGTTAATTTTTATGGTTTTCAATCCCAATGAACTCATTTGGTTTTATCATTTAGTATTATGTATATAAACTATTTATAGAAAAAAGGGTCATAAAATAATCTTTAAAATATTTTTTTAACCATTTAATGGTTTTATTTACAACCTTGAATGTGTTAATGGAAAATGAAGGTGCATTTCCCACGATGTTAGTATATTGACACATCACGGACAATAATTTGATTCTTAGAATAAAAGAGGGAGATGAAGGAGTTTAAGGATGGAGATTCTATTGACATGATATAATTAAAATATATATAAAGTAATGGAGTTACCATGCAATTTATATTAAGGGATATGAGAATAGAATAAGAAAAGAAGTTAACATGAAAGAAAATTAAAAGAAAAAGGGAGAGGATTTATCACTTCAATTCTCCTCTAGATATCCTCCTCTAGCCACCTAGACTTGGTATTTTGATGAGACCAAGAGCTCCAAGACGTGGGGGAGGGACTATGGAATAGGGTTGAGTAGAATTTGGGAAATGATTAAGGATTTATGGGTGCGAGGAGAAGAGTCGGCGAGGGGTGGAATTTATAGTGGAGGAGAGGGGCGTTTGTTTCATTATTATATTCATTAGTTTGTTATTTTAGCTCAAGACTTTGAATAGATTAAGAATTATAAAAACATATGTTAAAATATTGAAGGACAGTTCTAGATTATGGTGATTACATCAGAAATGAATCAAGGAATTGTGTATTTATGATATAATGTATTCATACTATAAATTACCATATTTTACTATTAACAAAATACAAGTATTTTTGAAAAATGAAAAATATTCACCCTGAATTTTTTTTGACATTTAGAATCAAAAAATGAACTCCATTTTATGAAAATAATTTTCTAAAAATGAGTAATTTTATTTTTAATTAAAATCAACATTTACTCGAAAAATACCAACTTTTAAATTATAACTGATTTTATATCTCTTTTGAAAAAATACATAAGGTATCATAAAATTTTCTTAAAAACATAATACATTAAAATATTAATTTATGAATACATATTATGAAAATAAATTTTCATTTAAATTATTAAATTAATCTTAAAATTTTAATTAATATTTTATGACTTACAACATTACCGACACTAAATTAGTAAATTTTTTAAAATTATTTACCAAGACTATGAAATAATTATATCATTCATTAATATATAACATTTCTATATTTTATGTATACTTTCAAGAGTGAGTTTACTATTCATTTGGATTGTTTACTATTCACAAGGGTTATATTACTATTCATATGGTCAAGTTATTATTTTATCCCTATTGGTTCATTAAATTCAAAAAAATACCTCTTATTTAATTAATTCTTCATTTATAATGTTTTTATTATGGTCTATAAAGGGGTTTTGTGACATTTATACTATGTGAAATTACTATAAGAATGGAGAAATTACAATGATAAATGTTTGGGTTGTTACATTCTTACCCCATTTTGAAATTTCACCCTCAAAATTTCGCTTTAGATAAAAAAGAGAGTGTTCTTATCGTATATCACCTCTTTGGATTCCCATGTTGGTTCTTTATACTTATGATTCCTCCACAACACAATGAGAAGGCAGGTTATCTTCTTATGTAGTACCTTATCTCTCTGATCTAGAATTTTTAATGGCTGCTCCTCATAAGAGAGATCATTTTCTAGGTGTACCACCTCTGAGTTCAGTACATATGAGGGATCTAGTACGTACTTCCTCAGAAGTGATACATGAAAAACATGATAAACTTGAGCCATATTCGGTGAAAGTGCAAGATGATATACCATGGATCCTATGTGATCAATGATCTTAAAGGGGCCAATGTACCATAGTATGAGCTTTATTTTCTATCCAAATCACATGAATCTCTTCCATAGTGATATTCAAAGGAGGAATTTATCTCTAATATTGAACTAAAAGTCCCTTCGATGGTCGTGAGCATAGCTCTTTTTCTGAATTTGATTAGCTTTGATATATTGTTGTATATCTAGAACCCTCTCTATCATCTCTTATACAAGATTAGGTCCATGTTCCTTTCTTTCACCTACTTCATCCCAACATGTTGGATTTCTATGCTAATTTCCATATATAGCTTCATATGGAGACAATAGAATGCACGAGAAGAAGTTATATTTGTATGAGAACTCAATAAATGGGGGATGATGATCCCGTCTACCAATAGATTCTAAACATTTGGATCTTATCAAATATTTGAGTGTCTGAATAGTCCCATCATATTGGCCATTAGTTTGGGGGTGATTGACCATGATTAAATACAATTTATTACAAAAATAATTTTTAAGACTCCTATAGAATTTAGATGTGCACATGTGATCCTGATCAGAGACAACAGAGAGTGGAACCCCATGTAGTGTCACCACTTCTATCATATATATATTTTCAAGTTATTAAAGAGAGAGATCATCCCAAATTGCAAAAAATTGGGCAGTCTTGGTGAGTCATTCCACCATAACTCATCTCGCATTATTCCCTTTGGATTTATTTGGGAGACTTGTGGAAAAGTCCATAGTGACATTTTCCTATTTCCACATGGGTATAGGCAATGGTTTCATCATCCATTTTGACTTATTTCATTATTATTTAACTTTATGACATATAAATTACCATGATATATACTCATTAATCTCCTCCTTTGTGTGGTCTCTCCAGAAGTGTTCTCATAGATCATGATACATCTTGGTATTCTTGGGATAGATAGAGAAAGTTGAGATATGTGTATTATCCAATAGATCCTTATTTATCCTAGGTGATGAGGCACACATAAACTCATTCCAAACTAAATCACACTATCATCATCGATATGGAACTCCTACATGTTCCCTTCCTTTACAACATTCACCATCTTTTGTAACTCTTGATCATCCATTTGTGCCTATAAAGTCTTATATTATATAGATGGTTGGGAAATAATTTGTTCAAGGTGGGATTTATTCCATATGGTTATGATTTCCAAACATATCATTTTCATATCCATGAAGATATGGTTTTTCTCAAAATGTAACATGGATATAGTAGCATGTTATTTTCTACAGAGAGCATTATCCACCTTGTTTACCTTGTAGGGTTTATAGTGAATAGAGAAATCATAGTCCATGATTAGCTATAACTATCTCCTTTGATACATGTTGATCTCTTTTTTTGTGAATATATACTTCAGGCTCTTTTGATCAGTATATATTTCACAATTCTCACAATAGAGGTAGTTTTGCTAGATCTTCTAGGAAAAAATCATTGCTTCTAGATCTATATCAGGTGTTGGGTAGTTCTTCTAATGGATCTTCAACCGCCGTGAGGCATAGGCTATCGTATTATCATTTTTCATGAGTACACATCCTAGGACTTCCTGGAAGCATCACTGTATATCAAAAAACATTCTCCATTTTTCGGTAATGTGAGTACAAGTGCAGTGGTCAGCCTTCTATTTATCTCTTTAAAGCATTACTCACATTCTTCTGTCCAAATATACTTTACCATTTTCCTTGAAAACTTGGTTAGAAGGATTTAAAATAATGAGAAATTTCTCAGAAAAAATTATTAGTACCCTACTAATCCAAGAAAATTTTAGATTTCTATGACACTATAGGGTCTAGGCCATTCCTCAATTTCTTTCGTTTTTGAAGGGTCTATAGAAATACAATCACTTGTGATCACATGTCACAAGAATGTAAATTTCTGCATCCAAAATCCACACATGATGAACTTGGTGTATAAATTATCATTCCCTAATGTCTCCAACACAAGCCTTATATGTTCTTCACATTCCACCTTTCTCTTTGAGTATATGAGAAAATCATCGATAAACACTACTACAAATTTATATAGGTAATGTTCAAAGACACTATTAAACAAATCCATTAAGATTTCAGGGGAACTAGTATGTTTAAAGGGAATCATTAGAAACTCATAGTGCCCATAACTTTTATAGAGGAATTATTATAAATATCTTCATTCTTCATCTTTAGCTAATGATATCTAGAATGGAGATCCACCTTTGAGAAGTACTGATCTCCTCACGACTGACCGAACAAGTCATCCATCCTTGGAAGAGGATAAATGTTATTTATGGTGATCTTTTTGAGTTTTGGATAATCGATAAAAAACCACAGTTATCCATACTTCTTCTTGAAAAAGTACACTGGTTCACCCCATGGCGATGCACTAGGGAATATGAACCCTTTGTTCAAATTCTCTTGAAGCTACTTCATTAACACCTCCAGTTTGATAAAATCTATACTATAGGGACACTCTGAGATAGGAGTATCTCTAGGTATGAGTTCTATTGAGAAATATACCTCACGATCTATGGGAATTATGGTTAACTGTTCAAGAAATAAATCATTTTATTTCCTCACAATGGTCATTTCCCGTAGGTTTGTACCTTCCTTTGACTCTACCATTTGAGTGAGGTATGCTTCTTCACAGGAAATCTACACCCACACCATTGAAGGATTTTCCCAAGGATATTCATGATATTCCGTGAATTTGTAGAGGAGAATGGTATGGTTCAGAATATAAAAACATATTTCCTTTTCCTTACAATATATAGTTTCTCTATAAAACGAGAGCCAATCCATTCACATTAAAGCATCAAATTCCACCAAGAGATGTATCATGAGAATTCATGGAATAATCTTCCAACATATTCTAATAATAGAATAGTATAACCCCTGGTTTACAATTATTTCACCACATAGTGTTTTAATTGATATATATACTTCATGTTTTTGGGGATTAGATTCAACGGTTCAAGAAAAAATTGCAAGATATAATGGAATTCAATGAACTAGAATCAAATAATACTTTTTTCCATTATTGATTGAATAAGAATTGTACCTTGTATGAATTAATTTTCTTGCTCCACTTAATAATTAGTAATGGTATAAGACTTCCCATTATACTTTTTCATTTGTGGATAATGATGCTAATTACCCTCGAGGACTCAAGGTTTAGTGCACTATATTTCATAGTTCCCTTACTCGCTACAGTTGTATCATTGGAGCAGGGGTGGTTTCTTCCTTTTCTCCACAACATTCTCCTTTCTTCTCATTTATTTTTGAAATTCAATAGATTTTTTTCATTCTCTCCAACACTTAAAAAATTTACTCATATCATTGAAGTAGTTACCATGATGATTCTTCCCATATTTTTGACATGTGGGTAGTAGAGTTTTCTTTCCACCATTTTCATTATATCCTCCGGCTTGAAACTTCATATTTCATTTATTATCACCATATCTAAGGGAACAATCTCAAAAATCAATATCCACTTTGAGAGGACATTGAACAAAATCGTCATAACTCCCAAAGTCTCAAATTTCAAGATCCCTTTAAAGGTGCAGTTTAAAACAACTAAAGAATCTATCAAATTTTCTATCATCGTTGATAAAAAATCCTGAAGCGTACCTTGAATGCATTATGAAAATTTCTTCATAGGCCATGAATGATTATCCTTACTTTTACTTCATCTCTATGAATTCTCTCTCTATATTTTTACAAAGAGTTTTAGGGAAATAATTGCTAAGAAACATTCTATTAAATTATACCCACTCCATCTCTTCAATTTCATCCAAAGGCTTAGTGTTTTTAATTAACACCCAACATCGATCAACCTCTCTATATAGATTATAAATAGCTAGTGTGACCTTCTACATCATATAATAGTAATGAATAGAAAAGATCTTTTCCATTGAGTTTACCCATTGTTCCACAAATAGTGGATCAAAAGATCCACTAAATGTTTGCGGTTATTATGGCATAAAATACTCGACAGCCAGTTGTTCCCTCTTAGGTGAAGGTGGACATTCCACATTATTTAGGTTATTGTTCATAAACCATGAGAGATTGGTAAACATATCCATGTTGTTTTGAACTCTACCTCCCAAAGCATTGGGTATTTAATTTGGGAAATACCTACATTGTCCCTCGCATGGTTTTTTTGGATTGGTTTCTCATGGTTCCCACCATTTTTTAAAATCGAAAAGATTAGAACAAAACATAAGTAAATAAAGAATGAATAAATAATTTATTCCTTTCTGTAATTAAGTCTAAATTCATATCTTAGGGTATAAATAGGTTAAGAATTTTCCAAAACAATGCTTATTGGGTACTTACTTATACATAGTCTCATACCAAGGGTTTTCACTAAGGTTATCTAATCCCAATTTCCAAATTCACTAAACCTTGCTTTGTTACCAAATATAATGACCCTACTTTTTCTAACATTACTATTAAATTATTTTAATGATAAACATAAAATCATTACACAATGAGGATCTAATGTTTTAGTGTCTTGGGTGAACAAGGATCGTACATAACATTTACAAAATAAAACATTAACATTTATTTAATTCAATCTTCTCTAGCTTCTTATTTCCACTTTAATTCTCCTTAGTACATGTAATCACTTGAGGATATATATAAAAAAGGGAATATATAAAATCCTAGTAAGGGGATAGATAATAACGTAAAACAATATAACATGGAGTGAGAATAATCATAATATCATCATCATAATCCTTAGAAGAATAATTAGATAAAGGCATGGAATGTGGCAATGCATAAAAATGAAAATTCATGTCTTAGTGGTAAAATACCACAAATAGTTTGGAAAAAATCTAGAATCATGTTTATTTATATATCATTTTCCTCCTAATATACATCACATTAAATAATTCATTATATCATTATATAATTCTAGGTGCCCTTGTCACATCATAACATTTATATTGCACTGTATAATATCTAGCGCACCCATCACATCATAACATTTACATTACCATGCATGAAATAAAGAACATATATCAATGATGGAAATAAAATAACACATGAAAAAAATGGGTTTCATTTCATAAGAATACATTCATAAATATTTTGTTCCCAAATAAAAATGGAATAATACTCTTGATATCAATCTTGATTGAAGAAGAAACATTCACATGGGAAGTAAAAGATGTATTTTTTTGAAAGAATTGTTCTTTTAGAAAACATTGTGTTTGTCATAAACTTAAGTAGAAATAATATATATCCCAATAAACGTTAGATAATGATGAGTAAAATATATTTATGGAATATCCATACTGAAAATGTAGTAAAGGATGGAAAACACAAAGAAGGAGAGTTGGGTTCGAGAATTCCTCTTACTTTATGTCTGAATGATTTATTCCCTTTAATGTCCTATATAATAACATTAGATTAATTAATTAAAAATTATAGATCCTTTTATACAAGAAATTTATTCATTATATTTTTATTTAGTTCTTCTATTGGCATTTTAATGAGTTATAGAGTTTAAATTCATTATTTGCGAGTGTTCATTTTCTTAGTTTTCATGATTGGTTAACTTGTATACATGAATAGAAGTTCATGTAAAATGATTATATAAATTAAAATTATTATTATATATTACTAATGATATTAAATAAGTTTAAATAATCTTATAATGAATTTGGATATATGGTATGAGGATGAATCATTATATAAAAGTTAAAGATGATCATTTAGGATAATTTTGGAAGTTTTTTATCACATAAAACTCCTTTTGTTTTATCATTTTTTATAATGTATATAAGTTAGTTACATAACATTAAAAGGGTTATAAAATAAAATTTAAAATCATTTTTAACCATATAAGTGTTTTATTAATAGTCTCTGAGGCATTAATGTAAAATGAAGGTGCATCACCCATGATGTCAGTATATTGACACATCATGGGCGACGATTTCATTTTTAGAATAAAAGAGAGAAATGGAGAATTTTAATTATGGATATTCCATTAAAATGATATAATTCCAGTATATGTAATGTACTAGATTTATCATTACATTTGGATGAAGAGAGTTGATTTGATAATATGAAAATCAATGAAATTGAAAGTAAATTGAAAGTAAAAGAGAGAGGATTTACCTCTAGAATATTCCTCTTAAGATCCACCTCAAGGAACCTAGGATTTGTACTGTGATAAGACCAAGATATCCTAGATGTGGGGAGTAGATAATTAATATGTTTTGTAATACTTTGGATAGGTCTTGAGGCTTGAGAGGTGTGAGAAGAAGATGGGGTGATGGGTGGTATTTATAGTTGAGGAGAGGGGTGTTTTCTCGTTGTTATATTCATTAGTTTATTACTTTCCCTCAAGACTATGAATATTTTGAGAATTATCAGAAAATGTATTGAAATATTTTAGGGTAGTTCTATATTATGGTGACTACATTAGTGATGACTCAGGGAATAGTATATTTAACATATAATGTATTTATATTGTAAATTATCGTTTTTTTCTTTTCAAAAAAATTCATGTACTTTAGAAAAATTTAAAAAATCAGCCTAAACATTTTTTAACATGTAGAATAAAAAAATAAACTCCATTTAATGAAAATAATTTTCTAAATATGGGTACTATTATTTTTAATTAAAATCAACATTTACTTGGAAAATACAGATTTTAAAATTAAATCAAATTTTATAACACGTTGAAAAAAACACTTAATGTATCATAAAATAATATTAAAACCAAAAGATATAAAAAAATTAATTTATGAATATATTTTATAAAAATACATTCTCTTTTAAATTATTAAATTAATCCTAAAATTTTAATTAAATATCTATTACTTAAAAAAATACAATCACTTAGTTAATAATTTTTAAAACATTTATTTACTTAGACTATGATATAATTATATCATTATTTAATTTATAATATAAAAAAATTTTATGTCTACATTCATGGGTGGGGTTACTATTCATTTGGTTGGTTTACTATTTATAAGGGTTATATTATTATTCCTATGGTCATGTTACTATTTCATCAGTGTTGGTTCCTTAACATCCTAAAATACCCTTTATTCAATTAATTATTCATTTATAATGTTTTTATTATGGTCTCTAAGTGATTTTGTGTCATTTATACTATATAAAATTATTCTAAGAAGGGAAAAATTACAATGATAAAAGTTTGGGTTGTTATAAATATGCTCTTTAGTTCATCAAAGCATTCTTCACATTACCTTTCCAAGACAAACTCAACCCCTTTAAGTCTAAGATTGGTTAATGGTTTAGCCAATCAGGAAAAATTTGAAACGAACCACCGATAATATCATACCAAAAAAATGAAAATACATAAATTTTTTATTTTTATTAGCATATTCCATTCTCTAAATAACTTTGTCTTTATAGGAAAAACTCATATTCCATCCTTGGGGATAATATGGCCATGAAAGGGAAATTCTTGAATCTATAAATTACACTTACTAAATTTACAATATAACTCTTCCCTTCAAAGAGTCTTAAGAATAATCCACAAGTTATTATCAGGATCTTCATATATTTTAGAATGCAATAGAAAAGCATAAATTAATACCATCACAAAATCATTAAGGTATTCATTAAACACTCTGTTCATTAGGTCCATAAAAATATAGGATGCATTCAGTAATAAAAATGGAATTATTATAAACATTTAATGTCCATACCTCATCCAAAAAGATGTATTTAGAATTTATTCATTCTTTACTCACAATTGGTGATACCAAGAAAGAATATTAATAATTTAGAAATATTGTTCTCTATAAAGTTGATCAAACAAATCATCGATATGATGTATAAGAAACTTGTGCATTATTGTATTAGCTTTTATTTCCCTATAATCAATACACAACCTCGTGGATCCACATTTCTTCTTATAAAATAAAACAAGGAATCCCCATGGTGCATAAATATGGTGAATAACTCCCTTATTACATAAATAATTTAGTTGTTTCTTCAAATAAACTAATTCCACAAAGGCTATTATATAGGGAGTCTTTGATATTGTCCTTCCATTTGGGATTAAATCAATGGAAAATTTAAATTCATTCTCAATGGGAAGACCTTCAAATTTTATAGGAAATACATCAATTTATTTCAGAACAATAAGTATATATCAAATTATAATATTCATTGATTCATATCTAGATGTTGTCTTCTCTTCCTCCATAAGAATTTCATTTAGTATAGCTACTGGTGGTGGATCTAGATAAGAATCCGATAATGATGTTTTTTGCTTTAAAGAGAAGGGATTCTTCTTCTTCCTCACAAATCGTAATGTCATTATTCTTGAAATTTATTTTATCATATTATTTTTAAATCCATTTTATATTGGGGATTATATCAAAGTTAATCATAGGTTTGATGATAAGGTCAGCAAGTAAAGCACACTTATGTGTAATAAAGGCGACTGGCCAACAAATCGTTGATATAATGATACTTACCTTAATATTTTTAATTAAAAAATACTTTATTAAATAAAAATTGGAATTTATTAATTTATTGGAATCCTAAGAAGATATAAATGATTGTGATGATCCAGAATAAAAAAATTCATTATCTATGTTTGAGGAGAGGTTAAAGTAGCTATCACTACATCATTAAGAACTTCAACCAGAGTATTTTTGATCGCATAAGCCTGGGCTTGCTCCCTTGGCCTTTTATGGGGAAAATTTAATTGATATTTAAGACAATAATTTACATATTGTCACATATCTTTATAGTTGAAACAATGCACATCACTAGCTTCTTTCTTTCCCTTGAAATCATAGGCCTCGTGTCCTTTCCCTCTACACTTGTAACAAAATCCCATTCAATTCAAGAAAGTACCATGGTGTTTCTACCCAAAATTATCACTGGATTTAAATTAAACTCTTCCCTTCATCAATTTTTCTTTATTTACTTTTACAAATTGCTCAACATCCCTATTCTTTTCTTCTATTCCATTAAAGTCACCAGACATAGAAAATTATTTTTTCCCTTGATTGCACCTGAGACTATATCTTCATATGACGAGAAATTTTTGGAGATTAGTGAAATTTGATTGAATAGTTTTAACCTATAAAATAATCAATGAATCATTCTCATTGGATAATGTACGTAATCCCTAGAATGACTTGTTGACCTTGTAAAAGTTAGAATCATATTTAGCAACATTGTCATCCTTTTTTGTCCTCATATTCATGAATTTTGTCTCTATATCTGCTCACTGTACACGAAGAAAATATTATTCAAAGAAAATTACCTTAAAATACTTCCTTTCAATGCTTTCAGTTTATTCATCCTTCTACTTATTTTGAATTAGTGGCCACCATTGATTAGAATCTATTAATAGATAATAAACTACCATGCCAATATTTCGCTTTCATTACTTCCCAAAGAAAGAATTATCTTCTCAACAAAACTCATCCATTATTAAATTAAAAATGGATTTGTAGTCCCATTTAATGTTAGATGTTTTTATCTAATGGAGTCGTCTAAAACTGTTCTTCCAGGATTTGGATTAGGATGATCCAATTGGGTAAGGTTATTTTTCATAACTAGATTTAACGATCCTAGTATAGTTATAATTTTCACAGCACCAGTTTCAGATCTAACTCCAACATCATTATATTTCATAGGAGTGAAATACCTAAATTTATTACATTCATTAATACTATTTCCATTACTTAAACTAGGATCCATTTCTAAATAGTGGAATACATTGGATTATGTTATAAATCATAATTCATAATTTTGAACTAGTAAAACACATAACATAAATTGAAACTTTATGCATAGGTAATCTCATTATTATAAACATGGTTTCTTTGGGGATATATTTATGTTTAAATCATTCATAATGATTTTTAATGAAACATGTATTATAATAGAACATTCCCCAAGAGTGTCAATGTAGGTGCACTGTAATGTTCGTTGTTGTGTACCGAGTTATGCTGTGTCAGGCACGATGTACCTTGTTGGATTTATTACCCCTAGACACATCTATGATAGAACCACATCCACTTATAGTATCTAGAAATAGATTCATTTCTAGGATGACCCACAGAATATCTACCTTACCAAAATTCATATATTTTCTTATATACTTGTCTTCAAAGTCAATATTAGGGTTATATCACATAATCTATGTTTTCTAAATCTAGATTCCAAGGTTTCAACTGAACTTGATCTGATACCAAATATAAAGACCTCCACCCCTATATCCCAGAGCTAGTTCCTTACTTTATTACATTGGAATATATACAATTTTCTAATACCAAAATATTTACCTTCTTAGAAGTCCTGGAAAAAAGATTATATACATGACCCTCAAATTACAATTAAAAACATTAAAATACAACATATAAATTCCTTTAAGAATACCATTATTCTTCTAGTTTAACCCTTTATATTAATCATAATACACAACTTAGCATCCTTGAAAAATAAAATTCAATAAAGGGGTGAGCTCAGATGCTCAGTAAGGGTAAATAATAAAGTGAAAGTTATCATAATTAAGAAAAAATTTTAAGGTAAGGTGTATAAATAAATCTAAATCCTTTTAACCATACTTTTAAGAATAATATAGTAATAATAAATCAAATAAGTTCATATAAACATTCAATGGATATTCTACTAGTAGAATAATCATATATAATATCAATAACCAATCTCATAATGATGTACTACATAATTTTGGATTTCATAAAAACAACGTCAATGATTCAACCAAGAAACCATACATAATTCAGTAAAAAACTGAACAAGTTTGTCTCATGAGACCTAAATATGCATCAAGGGGTTATAGAGGGCCCACCCATCACTTACTAATTCCAATCCATTCTTCATATGAAAATAGAGAGATATAACCAATAAAAACATTCTTATAAAAACTAGCATTAAAAATATTAATACATTAACCATAAAACACGATTAGTATCAAAATAACACATCCAAAATAAAACATACCATAATCCCTTCAATATAATATGATTTATTTGATCATAAGAAACCAACTTCAACTAGGAAAAAAACCCCACAAAGTATGTTGACATAGATGAAAAATAATCTAATAAAATCCTTAAAAACTTCTTGAGTGTATAACCTCATTTATATTGAAATTATTTTAAAATGGGAATTTAATTTTAAAATAAATAATTCTATAGGAACATAATCTTGTAGTACTGTAAAGGAATCTTTTCTCATGCCTTACAAGGTAAAAAAATAACATTCCTTCTATATTTTGTTAAAAAGGTCATAAAGTACCTCATTTGGAAAATGACAGAAAGATTCCTTTTGAAATATTTAATAAAAATTCAAACATCGGTAAATATTACTTTTTAATATTGTATAATAATAGTAAGAATATTTTGAAATAAGTTTTTATGAAACACATAAATGGATGATAAATACATCCCTATAAATACTGATGTATAATGAATCCTGAATAATAATGGGATTGAGAAATTAACCATTATCTCATACATTCCTTTAGTTGAGGGTGTGTTAATCTATTTTATAATAAATAAATAGTGTTATTAAATTATACCATAATCATATCCATTATTTATGATATCATATATTATCCTCTTTTATCATTTTGTTATTAATATTTCATTATTACCTTTATTTCGGGTGTTAACTATTTCTTTTTCCTATGAATGTTTTATTGCTTATGTACTATTTATTATGAATAGGATATATGTTATTTATATAAATAATGATATTATTTTCATAAATATTATATTTATTCCTCATATACATTTATATAATAATTCTTAAATGGTTATTGTGGAGGATGAATCTCGTCACGTTATGGAGACGGTAGGCCGTAGGTATGCATGAGCGACGATATCATCCCGTAATGATAAAGGGGTAAGGAATTGGATGATATATTAATTATAAAGAATAAATAAAAGTTCATATTTATTATTTATATCCATTATATTCATCATTATACCCATCCAAAAAAGTAATGATGAAAAAAATTACTTTGCAATGTGGAGACGGTAAGCCGTACGCATGCACATATGGTGATAATGTTTTTAGTAGGATGGATAAAAGGAGGAATATGGTTGTACCATAATAATTGAAACATCTCAGAATATATATGATACTATATTTATTAATTTATTACAGAAAAAACATATGTAGAGGATGTAGAAGAAGAAAAGAACATGAATGAGTTGGTAAAAAAATTACCACTTCTTCGATGAACTTCCTTTGGATCTCATAATAGTGACACCAGGGGTTATATTTTTTTGAAGTCCAAGACATATATGACATATCTAATTATTTTTTGAGGAGAAATTAGTAGGGTTTGGTCGATCTAGAAGGCCCAATGTTGTTTGAGGAAGTGACGGAGGAGGTGCCCTTTTATAAGGGAGGGGAGAAGCACTTTTGGAAACTCTCAAAATGTTAAATTAATATAAATTGATGTTCAATTTAAAATATATCCAAAGTGATATATATAAAATATATGATGATTATGGGTAGAAATACTCTCAACAAATTTTTTTTATACATATTTAGGTCGTAATAGTAACCTTATCAATTGGATCAAAATCTTATTTATACCCTTTATATCTTTCCATGACAACATGATTTTTTACTCTTTAGGGTTTATATAGTGAATATGAAATGACAAAAGAATCCCAACTAAATCATTGATGAAATATTTAATCTTATTAAAGTCAGTTCATATAATTTTAGTTTTTTATAAATTTTATATCATTTAATAAAAATAATATTTATTTTAAAGTATCATTTTTGTCATTTTGATATTATCCATTATTTTTCATTTTCAAAATATAATAAAAACATGATAAATTCAAACCAAAACATCTAATATATTACTATAATTTATATTTTATCTATAAAATTCATTCATTTCATTAATTAATTCAAATAATATTTATTTTAATATTTTTGATATCATTTATTTGATATTTTAATTAATTAATTAATCACAACACCATTACTATAAATGCCTTTAATTATATTATTTATTTTCTAAAAATTAAAAGTAAATTTTCAGGATGAATATTAATTTAATATATTTAAAATTACTAATCATAGTTGAATTTAATTTCTATATAATTCGATATTAAAAATGATTAATTATTAAAAATATGAGTATGACATTTTTAACTTATCTATAATAAAATATTATAAATATAATATTCTTACACAAGTGAACTAAAAAAGATATAATTTCTGACTAAGGTTGATTTTTTGTGAAAAAAACTCATACAATTAAATTAGGAAAAGTGGTAAGGAAATTTTATAATATTATATTATTTTTTTTACCATTAATTACCTGATTTTTCCATAACTATAGTAATAAAAATAATACTAAATTTAAATCTTCATATCCCCAAAATTAATCAAAACCTATTTAAATAATTTGTAAAAACTAATTATAAATATGGAATCTATTTTTTAAATTTCAATACATAGAATATTCCAAATTAATTTAAAATTAATTCCATTGATGGGGTGAACAAACGTGTTATTAATGTTTAAATATGCCAAAGATTGAAACGTTGTTTTAAAATTGAATGTAAAATTGATAGAAATTACCTAAATTGGAATAATTTTTGAAAAATATAATACTTATAATTTAAAACCATTCAGTAAAATAATATAAAAATATAAATTATTTTGATGAAAAAAAGATGTTTTTAACTAAAATATTGTACTTTTCACTAATCATCAAAACATGAAACATATCGGAAAAATAAAACAAATTTATCAAAATTAAAATTTTATTTTATGATTTAAAATAAGAAGTTTAGTTTTACAAATATAATATATAAATGTTTATAAAAATTGCAATTAAAATTGGTTCTCCATTAAAAGGCGGTAAAACTTATTTTAAAAAATTCAGGTTTTTATGTATAAATTTGGGTTTGTTCTTATCTTATGCTGATCAAATATATTCGATATATGTCAAAATATTTGATTGGAAGTATGTCAAAATATTTTATTGGATATATAAAATATAAATTCAATTTATAAATTCCCTATATGTTTTAGAATTTTATTGACTATACAAAACATGAATAAATTGTATTTTGTTTAAACCTGGTGTTGCGTGTATTGTTAGCTATCACAAAAAATAAATTTATTCTAAAAGACAAATATGCTAATGTCTTGGGGTGATACATTATTTCCTCCTAAAAAAATTTATTCCTCCAAATTTTTGGGGTGTTCCCTTTTAAAAAAGACATGGATAGTTCTTCTTTATATAATCCTCAAGTTCCCATGTTTCTTCTTCAGTTTTGTGATTTCACCAAAGTACCTTTACCAGACGAGTTATATGATTCCCCAATATTTTCTCACTAGTAACACAAATTGGGATGGGTTCTTCAAAATATTAAAGGACAAGATCAAAATATATTTCATCAGAGGTGATCACATGCATTGGGTCAAGCATATAAGGACCCATCCTAATACATTACAAAATCTTGAATTAAATGAATAATTCACATTGATAATCCTTCTAGGTTTAGAGTTTTAGAGAATTAGGCTATAAATATTATATTACATCTCAAAAATTATGAGATAGACACTTCTACTCAAGTTTAATTTTTTTCATAAACTAAAAACTCTTGAAAAAAAGAGTCATGTATAGTCCCTTGTTTTTGAGATCATGAATTTTCCTTGATCTCATCCTTGACCCTATTCAACTTTATGTCATGTGAGAAACATTTCAAAACATGGGATGAGCATAAAACGCTCAGTAAGGGTTATAAAACAAAGAAAGAAAACACTAGTTAATCAATACATACATTACATAAGCTCTTTAACATACCTCATGAAATCATAAGATTAATGAATCACACATAGAAAATATAAAACATAAAGGTAACTTGTGGCATCCATATCATACTTATATTATAGCTATCAAATCTATGTAGGGAGTTACATTTGGAATACCCATAACAGTATATTCCCTAAATCTATTAGGAGAAAAATTCACGTTTACCTCCATCACATTACCAAATGCATTGGAGAGATATCTTGGGATCACCCACCCTAGGATTATCATAGAACCACCCGTATACATAACAATTCCCAAGAACCATAAAATTTTTATAACACACAAAGAAAACATAGAAGAAAGATAACATTTCCAAATTTCAATCACAATATATCATTTAAATATATTTACATAAAAAATCTATTATAAAAACCATTTTCAATACCAAAATATGAAAAAGAGTATTTGGTATTTGTTTTCATTTTAAAAACATTACGGCTTGTTAAGGAAGCCAGAGATCAAATAATACTCGCGGCGGAAGAAAGTTCATTGTCACAGCGTACATTAAAAGAAACATTATTTCTTTTCATTTTGTAAAACGATTATTAAAGAAAAAAATCCCTTTTGAATAAAAGTAAAATTCAAAGGGGTTTATACACCGTATAAAATAAAGTCATGTATAATACAAAATATGCCTCAATGAAAGGAGACTGAGAAGAAGTCCCTTACCTTATGTCCGATATGACCCGTTCATTCCTTAATCGCCAAAATAATAAACTAAAGATAATTTATAATTTATTAAGACCATTTTTCATGTTCAGTATTCCTTTTATATCTTTTATTACAATGTTATAAACATTATGTAATAATTTAAGTTAATTACGGTCATTTTGACGATATTTGGAACTTGAGTAAAAAATGAACTTCTTAAATTTAAAATTTGTTTACGTGGTAAAAATTACATTATCTCCAGAATGATATTCATTATGTAGATATAATATATATCATATATATTCAGTATATTTATGTATTTATAATAGTACATAATATTTAGAGATAAGAAATGAATTGCACTGTTCATGGAGACGGTATGTCATACGTACGCATGAACGGTACTTTCATTTCTATTTATTATTTTAATGGTATAAAACCATAATAATACATTGGTATGTTATAATTTCAGTATAATATCACATATAACATCATTAACACCATCATTTATACGTCCGACATAGGGAATTAACGAGCCATATCGCTTCGAGGGGGTGGTAGTCCGCACTCCTCAAATGAAATTTTCGTGTTTACCCATAATGGAAACCATAAAGGTATAATATAAATGGAAAATTAAGAAGCATATAGAAAACATAAACATAATATATATCATATATAAATACAGTTCCATCATAATGTCCACCATGAGAGGTGGTAGGAGATAACTGAACAATCATCATTTCGTGAGGCGTTAGTTTTCCATCCACAGAAACAATATGTTCATTACCCATTAGATAGATGTTTGTGTAAGTTTAGTTTGAATCCTTCTCATAAAAAACTCCGTGTATATTTAGGATATGTTTTTTATAAAATAAAGGAATAAAAAGTGTTTATGGGGTTATAGAACTAAAATAAAACAAAAGAACTTAAGAGAAGACATAACCTTCAAATCAGGTAACTCCCTTTCATTTGAACCAAAAGGGTTTGTCAAAGTGATTTATGACTAAGTTAAGGCTTCTAAGAGGAGGATATGGATGTATAAAACTTAATTGGGTAGAGATTGGATGAGACACGGGACTTGATAGGTGTGAGTAATGGATTATAGGTAAGGGATTTTTATAAGGGGGAGGAGGTTCTCTTTAGGAAAGTGTGAAAATATTATTTTATTACATAATGATTTTCAGTTTCTAAATGTCCAAAACTAATTAAAGTCTAATATAAGATGACTCATGATATAAATAAACTCATAAAATTATAGTTGTATAGGTTTAAGATATTATTTTAATCTTTATAATCTCATTTATTTAATTCATTTATTAATGAGGTAAAAACTACGTCCTTATTGTGTCATAAATATTTTAATTAATTTAATGTATAAACATTATATAAACAATAACACGATGTTGGAAAACTTTTTATATTTAAAAATAATATTTATATTCTAAAATATAACTTATATAACTCTATGTAAAAATTTATTTACTAAAAGATATTTGTTTATGTCATATTTGTCTTTACTTTAAGTTAATTAAAATAATGTGTCATTATCACTCTTAAGTGGATCTATGGGGTCCCAAAATCAACCCAAAGATGAAAATGGTCGGATATGTATTAATAAATAGATTAGGACACATGTTTGGGTAAATTTATCTTATTATAATAATATTTCTTTACCCTTATTTACCATATTTATCCATTAACCATGGTAAATCAAATATTTATTGAAGTAAATATTCATAATGTCTAAAAGTAAAAGTTACCTATTTACAAAATTTGGAACTCATGATTAAAAATATGAAATAAATTTTTCCAAATTCAAAACACAAAAGTGTCAGAAATTAATTTAAAATTAATTCCTGCTATCAAAACAAAATGCGTGTTTTTAGGAAATAAAAATTGTCAAAAGATTGACACTTGTTTATTTAAAATTTAAAAGTGAAATTAATTTAAATGGAAAAAATTATATTAAATGGTAAAAATATAATCTAATTACACTTTAAAACCACTTAAAAAGATAATCCATCCATATAAATAAATTATATTAAAAGGCAGTTTTGATTTAAAATACAACATTTTTCGCTTTTCATTAAAAATTGAGTTTTATCAGAATAATACAAAACTTTCATCCAATGTAAATGTTGACGTCCCAATTCTAAATAAAAATTTTATTTTGTCTAATAGAACTTCTAAAAGTGACCAATACTAGATTTAATGAGGGTTCTCCTTCAAAAGATGATAAATCAACCTTTTAGAGTAAATTATGCTTAAAATTAGATTCATTCACATTTTAAGCCTATAAATTTTATTGGATAAATATAAAAACATTTAACAAACATGTATAATCATATTATAGTTAGTTCTATTCATTACTTCCAAAACAATGACTTGGTGTTAACTACCATTTAAAATAAAAATATTATATTATTATTGTGCAACATAAGATTTCAAAGAAACCTGTTGTTGCGTATCGCGTACAAAATAGAACATAGCAAGCCCTTTAAGGTAAAATTAATATTTAATTCGCAAAATATTAATTAAAATAAAAAATTTATTATTTCTTTATTTAACTGCAATGTTACATCCTTCCCCCCTTTTGGAAATTATGTTCTCGCAATTTTATTCACTTATCAAATAAATGGAGGTATTTATCCCTCATAGAATTTTGAGATTCCCACGTTGCCTCTTAAACCATATGGTTTTACAAACACCCTTTACCTGGTGAATTACCTTATTCCGCAATACATTCTCTCATCAGTTATGAATCTAGACTGGGTTTTCCTCATAAGAGATATTCTCTTCAAACTAAACTACCTATGGACTCAAAACATGAGATGGATCTAGCATATACTTTATCTGCATTGAAACATGAGAAACATTGTGTAAATGGGAAAAAAATGGAGGTAAAGCCACTATATATGCAACTGATCCAAATTTATCCAGGATTTCATAAGGTCAAATGATCCTCAGATTCAACTTTCCCTTCTTACCAAAACGTATCACAGTTATCCATAGAGAAACTTAGGGAAAGACATGATCACCTACCTCAAAAGAAAGATCCTTCCTCCCATTATCCGCATGACTTTTTTTCCTACTCTGATCTGTTCTCATGTGCTTCTAAATCAAATAAACTTTTTCTGCCATCTCTTATACAAATTCTAGTCTCATCAACTTTCTTTCACCTACTTCATCCCAAAAAGTAGGAGTTCGACAATGCTTCCCATATAATGCCTCAAATGGAGCCATCTATATACTAGAATGAAAGCTGTTATTATAAGAAAAATCAACCACAGAAAGATTTTGGTACTATCTTCCTTGGTAATCTAGTGAATAAGAATGTAATATATCCTCCATAGTCTGAATTGTTCCTTCTGACTGCCCATTTGATTGTGGTTGAAAAGTTGTACAAAAATTTAATTCAGTACCTAACAACTTCTGAAGGCCTTTCCAAAAGTTATAAGTAAACCTGGGACCACGATCAGATACAATAAAGAGGGGAACACGATGGAATATAACTATCTCATTAATATACAACCAAGAAAGTTGATCTAGAGACAAACTATCTTGAATTGGAAGGAAATGATCAGATTTAGTCAATCAATCAACAATAACCCAAATTGAATTATTACCTCGAGATGTCTTTGGTAATCCCACAATGAAGTCCATGGATATATTTTCTCATTTCCACATTGGCTCTGATAAAGGCTGAAGAATCCCTTTCAATAACTGCCACTATACTTTAACCTGCTGGCAATTCAAACACTTCATAGTAAAATTAGCAATATCATTTTTCATTCCAACCCAACAGTAATAAACCCGAAGATATATATATATCTTAGTACTGCCAGGATGAACAAATAATGGGTAACTATGAGCTTCACATAACAACTAATTCTTCAACTGTGAATCACAAGGCACACATAATCTTTTCCCAAACCTCAAAACACAATCATTATCAATTTGAAATTCAGGAAACTTACCCTTCTGAACCAACTCTACCTTTTTCTACAACTCTCTGTCTTCCTTATGCACTTTCTTTATTCTGTCTGATAGAGATGATTTCACTAACAGCTAAAACAAAACAGAATAATTTTCTACACCAATAACTTCTATGCCAAAGCTCATCAAATCAAAAAACAAAGGATCTCATTCCAAACGTATCATGGTCAATGAGGCATTACTTTTTTTACTCAATGCATCAACCACTTTATTTTCTTTTCCTGGATGATAATGAATCGTGGAATTATAATCCGTGATTAATTCCAACCATCTCCTCGGTCTCATATTCAATTCCTTCAGAGTGAATATATACTTCAAAATTTTGTGGTCAGTATATATTTCATATTTTAGCCCATACAAATGATGCCTCCAAATTTTTAAAGAGAAATCAACAGCAGCTAATTCAACATCATGTGTAGGGTAATTTAACACATGAGGTTTCAAGTGACGTGAATCATACTTAATTACCTGATCATTCTTCATAAGGACAAAACCAAGTCATTTCAACGAATCATTGTGGTAGAAAACAAACTCACCATTTCTAGAAGGAATTTCCAAAACTAGATCATCCACCAATCTTCTTTTCAATTACTGAAAAAAATCATCACATTCTTTTGTCTGAACGAACTCAACACTTTTTTGAGTTAACATAGTCATTGGACTAGATAATTGTGAAAAATGTTCAACAAACCTCTGGTAATAACCTTACAAACCAAGAAAACTATGAATCTCAATTATATTTGTGGGTCTTGGCCATTCTTCAATAACTTTTGTTTTAGTAGGATCAACAGTTATTCCATTTTTTAAAACAATGTGACTTTGAAAATAAATTTACTGTAACCAAAACTCACACTTGCTGAATTTCCCAAATAATTTATTTTCTTTTATGATTTGAAAGACAACCATTAAATGAATTTTATGCTCTTTTTTTACTTTTATAATAAACCAAATTATCATCAATGAACACAACCACAAACATATCTAAGAACTCATGGAAAATTCTATTCATAAGATCCATGAATATAACAGGTGCATTTCTTAAACCAAAAGGCATAACTAAATATTCATAATAACCATATCTAGCACAAAACGCGGTCCTTGGAATGTCTTTTTCCTTTACTTTCAACTGATGGTACCCCGACCTCATGTCAATCTTCGAAAAATACTATGCTCCCTGGAGATGATCAAAAAAATCATCGATATGAGGCAAATGATACATGTTCTTAATTGTGATGTAATTCAATGCTCTATAATCAATGAAAAGTCTCATTGAATCATCTTTATTTTTAACAAATAATACAGGAGCACCCCATAATGATGTGCAAGGTCGAATGAAACCTTTATCTAATAACTTTTGAAATTTTTTTTAACTCTAAAAGTTCAATTTGAGCCACTCGATAAGGGGGTTTTGAAATTAGCATAGCATCAAGAACTTAGTCAATAGTAAATTCAACTTCTCGATTAGGTATTATACCAGAAAAATCATTAGAAAAAACATTAAGGTACTCATTTACCACTGGCACATCATTAATCTAAACAGCTCCTTTGTTTTCAACAATATGTGCAAGGTTACATTATTTTCTATATTTTACTAGTTTCTTAGCTTTCTGATATGTTATCAAAATTAAGGGTTCATTCTTGTACACAAAATGAAAATATTTCAAAAAAGAAACCTCTTTAGCTCTGTAGTCAATCTTAGCTTGATAAATAGAAAACCAATCTATACCCAAAATAACATCAAACTCTACTAGAGGGAAAACAATAAGGGTTGCAGGAATATTTTTCCACACACAATGGAAAGAAGGTTCTTATTATTTCTTTTTGTCTCAAAATTTCCTTCAGGTGTTTTTACCATAAGTTTAGGTTTCATATCTTGAGTTGGAATTCCCAATTTACCAGAAAACTTCTCAAAAATGAATGAATGTGTAGAACCCAAATCAAAGAACACATTGGTATAGTCTGAACAAACAAACAGTGTATCTAATACTACTTCATTCGATGTCCCAACATCTGATTAAGTAGTTGCAAAGGATTTCACCACCCCTTTATGCTTGTAGTATGGCTGCTTTCCCTTAGTTGAGTTCTTCATTGTACACTAATTTGTATAATTACCCATTTCATTGCACTTAAAACATTTTACTGATTGTAAATAAATTTTTTTTCTTACAATTACCTGGATCTTTTTCAGTGCAATTACAAGCTTTATTTCCCATTTTACCACATTAGTAGCACTTACCAGAATTTAGAAGGCATTCCCCAACATGCTTTTTAGCACAATTTTCAGAAACTGTAAAATTTAGTTTCTTACCATCAGATTTTTTTGAAGAGTTCATCCCTTTCGTCTTCCACCTCGACCTCCTATTCTATTGTTTGTTATAGAACACCTGATCATCAGGAAACTCCATTTCCACCTTATTCGCATGTTGAAAAGTTTTTCATAACTTTTGAACTCACAAGAATCTAAATCCCTTCGATACTTTGGCTTTAATCCTGAGTAAACACTGGTGATCTTACTATCAAGATATTGTATGAAATTTGGAGCATACCTTTCCAGTCGAGTTAATTTTTCTTCATAAGTAGCAACTGAGTCATCCTCCTACCTCAATTACAGGGGTTTCTATTCCATTATAAGACAAATTACCTTAGGAAAATATTTCTCAAGAAACATACCTTTTAATTAATCCCAATCAGGACCATTAATATCCTCATTATCATTGATATTTTCAGTATCGACCACCACTGATCAGCTTCACCTTCAAAACGGTAAATGGAGAGACTAACCATTTGATGTTCTGAACACCCCAAAACATCAAAAATCCTCTTCAATACTTTAATACATACGTTTTCTAGCATAGGGTCAGATGATCCTCTGAAAGATGGGGGATGTTGCTGCATTAAATTCTATATTACTAACATGTTCCTATGTGGTTGATCTGACTGATCTCGTGCAGGGATACCAACACTATTTATAGCCTGATTCAATTGTTCCATCACTGTAACAAACTGTTCAGTTCCGATTATGACCATCTCAAGTTGCTGATTTGAAAGGTTGTCTTCCTCCTGATGTTGTCCCAACATAGCTACCCTATTTCCTCTAAAAAACACCATTTGAACACAGATATATCTTAGGCGAAGAAAAATGGTAATCTATAAATGCTATATCACTTCAATCTTACCATAAATTAATTTATGGACATTAATTTACCAATATCCTAACTTCTAAAGTTATCTAAACCGAACTATGATACCAACTACATGGACTCGTCCTTAAACATTACATAATCTTGAATTAAATGAATAATTCACATTGAGGATATTTTCTGGTTTAGTGTTTTAAAAAATTAGGCCATAACTGTTAAATTACATTTCAAAAATTACAAGGTAGAAACTTCTTCTTAGTTTCCATTTTTTCATAAAATAAAAACTATGGAAAAAGGGGTCATTTCTAGTCCATGTAATAGACATCATGACTTTTCCTTTATCCCATCCTTGACCCTATTTATCTTTAGGTCCTATGAAAAACATTTCAAAACATGGGATGAGCATAAAAAGCATAGTAAGGGTTATAAAATAAAGAAAGAAAACATTAGTCCATCAAAACATATATAACATAAGCTATTTATCATAGCTCATGAAATCATAATATTTGTGAATCATACATAGAAAACATAAATCATAAAGGTTACTTGTGGCATCCATATCATACATATATTGTAACTATCATAGCTATGTAGGGAGTTACATTTGGAATACCCATCATAATATATTCTCTAAATCTATTAGGAGATACATTCATGTTTACCTCCTTCACGTTAAACAATGCATTGGAGAGCAATCTCGGGCTCACCCACCCTAGGTTTATCATAGAACCACCCATATACATAACAATGCCCCAGAACCATAACATATTCATAACACATAAAACAAACATAAAAGAAAGATAAAATTTCCACATTTGAATAACAATATATCATTTAATTATGTTGACATAATGAATCCTTTATAAAAATAATTTTCAATACCAAAATATGTAAAAGATTAAATGGGTATTATTTTCCTTTTAAAAACATTACGGCTTGTTAAGGAAGACAAAGATCAAATAAAACTCATGGCGGCAAAAATGTTGTTTTCACCGCATATGTTAAAAGAAACATTTTTTTGGTCATTTTGTAAAATTATTAGTTGATAAAAGATTCCGTTTATGTAAAATTTAATGTCAAAGGGGTTTATACGCCGTATAAAAGAAAGTCCTATATAAAACCAAATATGCCTCAATGAAAGGAGATTGAGATGATGTCCCTTACCTCGTGTCCAATTTGACCCGTTCGTTCTTTAATCTTCTGAATAATAAAATAAAGTTAATTTATACTTTCTTAAGACCCCTTTTCAATTTTATTATTCATTTTATATCACCTACTACAATGTTATAAACATTATGTAATCTTTTATGTTAATAACGGTCTTTTTGTCGATATTTGGTACATAAGTCAAAAATGAACTTCTTATATTTACAATTTGTTTATGTGGTCAAGATTTCATTATCTCTAGAATAATATTCCTAATTTAGATATCATATATATAATATATATCCAGTATATTTATGTATTTATAATAGTACATAACATTTGGAGATAACAAATGAAATGCACCGTTAATGGAGACGGTAAGTCGTACGTACGCATGAACACTAGTTTCTTTTCTATTTCATATTTTAATGGAATTAAAACATAATGATACATAATTATATTATAATTCCAGTATAATATAATATATAATATCATTAAATCCATCCTTTATATGTCCCACATATGTCATTAACGAGTCATATCACTTTAAGGGGGCCGTAGTCCGCACTTCCTCAAATGAAATTATCGCGTTTACCCATAATGGAAACCATAAAGGTATGATATAAATATAAAATACAGAAGCATAAAGAGAAAATAAAAATAATATATGTCATATATAAGTACAGTTCCATCATAATGGCCACCATGAGAGTCAGTAGGAGATAATTGAACAATCATCATTTCGTGAGGCATTAGTTTTCCATCCACAGAAACAGTATGTTCATTACCCATTAGATGGAGGTGTGTGTAAGTGTAGTTCAAATAATTCACATAATAACAACCTAGTATATTGAGGATATTTGTTTTTTTATAAAACAAATGAATAAAAATAGTTTAGGGGGTTAGTGAAGTAAAATAAAACAAAAGAACTTAAGAGAATATGTTACCTTTAAATATGGTAACTCCCTTTGGATTGAACCAAAAGGGTTTTTTGAAGTGCCTTTTGCCTATGTTAAAGATTCTAGAAGGAGGAGAGGGATGTAGGAATCTTAATTGGGTAGAGGTTGGATGAGCCAAGGGGCTTGAGAGGTGTGGGTAATGGATTATAGGTGAGTGATTTTTATCTGGGGGAGGAGGTTCTCTTTAAGAAAGTGTGAAAATATTATTTTATTACATAATGATTTTCGATTTCTAAATGTAAAAAACTTATTAAAGTAAAATATAATATGACTCATGGTCGAAATAAAATCATCCAATTAGATTTTCACAGGTTTTTTATATTATTTTAATCTTTATAATCTTATTTATTTAAATCATTTATTAATGAGGTAAAAACTACGTTATTATTGTGTCATAAATATTATAATTTGTTTAATGTCTAAAAATTATATAAAAAATACAATGACCTAGGAAATATTTTTATATTTAAAAATAATATTTATAGTCAAAAATTTATCTTATATAAGCTTATGTAAAAATTTATTTTCTAAAAGATATTTGTTTATGTCATTTTTGTCTTTACTTTATGTTAATTAAAATAAAGGGTCGTTATCACTCTTAAGTGGCTTCATGGGGTCCCAAAATCGACCCAAAGATGACCATGGTAAGATATGTATCATCCAATAGGATTAGAACACATTTTATAGAAATTTGATATTATCATAATAATATTTGTTTACACTTATTTCCCAGATTTACCCTTTATCGATGGTAAATAAAATATTTACTGATGTAAATATTCATAATGTCTAAAAATAAAAGTTACATATTTACACAATTTGGACCTCCTAATTACAAATATGAAATACATTTATCAAAATTCAAAACAAAAAAGTGGAAAAAATTAATTTAATATTAATTCCGGTTGTCAAAACAAAAGGCCTAGTTTTAATAAATAATAACTATCAAAAGATTGACACTTGTTTATGCCCAATTTAAATGTGAAATTACTTAAAATGACCAAAATTGGATTAAATTGTTAAAATATAATCTAATTACACTTTAAAACCAATTAAAAATATAATCTAACAATATAAATATATTATATTAAAAGGCAGTTTTGAATTAAAATACAACATTTTTCACTTTTCTTTAAAATTTGAACTTTATCAGAAACAAATACCAAAATATCATCCATAGTAAATTTTTATGTCCCAATTCCAAATAAGAATTTTGTTTTTTAAAATATAACATATAAACGTGAACAAAAATATATTAAAATATGGTTCACCAACAACCTTTTAAAGTAAATTATAATTAAAATTAGATTCATTCACATTTTAAGCCTCTAACTCTTATTATATAAATGTAGAATCATTTAAAAAACATGTATAATAATATTGTATTTACTTATGTTCATTCCCTCCAATAAAAAGTCTAGGAATTAACTACCATTTAAAATAATGTTATTATATTCTTATTGTACAACGTATGATTTAAAAGAAACCCGTTGTTGCGTATTAGGTACACCATCGAATATAGAAACCCCTTTAAGGTAAAATTAATATTTAATTCAAAAAAATTTAATTAAGAAGAAAATTTATAATTTATTTATATACTTTGGATGTTACAAAGCATGTACTTCATTAATAGATACATATGAAAAACATTATACACTTTTGAGATATTCGATAGCATTTCAAAATGATAAGAAACAATTACAACCCTTTCTAGAATCTCATAGGTCTCGATGTACCTGGTACTTAGTTTCCCCTCATTACGATACCTTATAACACACAACCATGGAGATACATTCAAGAAAACTTTTTATCCCACATATCACTCTAAATCATTCCTATGATTATCAGTATAACTCTTGTTCCTAATTTGAAATGCTTTAATTCGATCCTGAATATGCCTAACCTTTCTTATTGATTTTAACTAGTTCTAGAACTACGAGTTTCCTTTAACCAACTTCATACCAAAAAGTGGTAGTATGACATCTCTTACCATATAATTCTCCATAAAACACCATTTGAATACATGAATGGAAGTAGTTTTTGTTAGAAAACTCTACTAAAGGTAATTACTGATCCCACATACCTTGAAAGTAGAGTGAGCATGACCTAAACACATGTTCTATTGTTTGAATTTTTCTTTTAGACTATCCAGTAGTTTGATGATGGTTGGATGTGTTCTAATAAAGATCATCATCCCGACCCTTATGATGACTTTTCTAGAATTTCAATGTAAAGCAGTGATCTCGATCAGAAACAATTGATATAGCTACCCCATGAAGTATTACAACTTAATTAATAAAGAGTCTTGCAAGGCACTCAAGAGGCGTGTCCTCTCCTATAGTATGGAAATGTATAGATTTGTCTTTTTGACCAATGATAACCCATATTTCATCATTCTTTCTAGGAGTCTTTGGATGTCATGTTACAATATCCATAGTAATTTCATCCTATTTACACTTATGAATAAGAAAATGTTGAAGGAATACATTAGGATTCTTCCTCACAGCCTTAACTTGTTGCAACCAAATATTTGAACACATAATCACTAATTTGATGATTTATGTTATACACCAAAAAAATTTATTCACGTCCCTATGAATCTTTGTGATACTAGGGTTTAAAAATAAATTTTAGTTATGAGAGTCATACAAAAATTATATTTTTTAGATTAGGTATAAATAGAACACACAAACTCTTTCTAAATTTTAAAAAACCATATCCAAAAATAAAGTTTTCTAATTTTCATTAGTTCACACTTTTAATCTTCTTATAAATGTCCTCATCATCAGTTCAAGTATTTTTTATCTTCTTTAATAAATATGGTTTTTCAATCATTTAATGATGATTGTTGTATCATATTTCTTGGAAATTCCCAAATCCATATTTACTATGTCCAAGATAATTGGATCCATATCAATCTTAAATTTGGTTAGAACTCCATGATCCATCTAACTCAACACATCTTCTATCTTATTCACTTTACTTTGGTGATAGTGTATTGAGAAATGATAATCCTTGAGTAGCTCAAACCATCACAACTTACTCATGTTGAGATATTTCTTTGAGAATATGTATTTCAAGATTTTATGATCTATGTATATCTCCCATATTTCAACAAATAGATAATTTATATGAATTTTAAATGGGAATATTATAGCCTGTAGCTCTAGATAATGGTATGTATAGTCCTATTAAAGAATATTCGTTTCCTTGATGTATATGTGATAACATTATCCTTTTTCATTAGGAAACAATTAAGCCTCCTATTCTATGCATAAATATATGTGAAAAACCAAACACTTCTAGATTGTAGAGTCAAAATTGGAGAATTGAATAATCTTCACTTTAGTTCATGAAAATATTATTCACATTCCATTTTCTAAACAAACTTAACCCCTTTTCATGTAATACTAGTTAACGGGTTAGCCAATCGGGAATAATTCTGAAGGAACCACTGATAATAACCTAGAAAACCAATGAAGATATGTACCTTATTTATTTTTATTTTCATAGGAAATTATCTAACTACTTTTGTTTTTTAGGATCAGCTGATATTCTACCCTTGGAATCAATATGGCCAATAAAAGGAACTTCTTGAAGACAAAAATCACACTTACTAAATTTCTAATATAGATCTTACCTTATAAGACTTTTAAGAATAATCTGCAAGTGATTATAATGATTTTAATATCTTTTAGAATACACCCGAATATCATCAATGAATAGAACAAACAAATCATCAAGGTATTCCTTGAACACTGAGTTCATTAGGTCCATAAAAATAGAGGGTTCATTACTCAATCAAAATTGATATACTATACACTCATAATTTCTATACCTATTTTAAAAACATGACTTCATAATTTCTTCCTTATTTACTCATAATTCGGGATACCCAAAACAAAGAAAAATATTTGAGAAATATTGAGCTCCATAAAGTTTATCAAATAATTAATCAATGTGAGTTAGAGGATTTTTTTGTTATTTTAATATCATTTATTTTCCTATAATCAATGATAAAACTCATGGATCCATATTTATTCTTAATAAAGAGAACATGTGTCCCCAAGGTGAATCACTGGGGAGAATAAATCTATTATTACCCCAATCCTCTAGGTGTTTCTCCAACTATAGCAATTACATAGGGGAAATTCTCTAGAGAGTCTGTAATATTGGCCTTGCATTAGGGATTAAATCAATGTAAAATTCAACTTCACACTCTAGTGGAGGTCTTGGTAATTACTCCGGGAACACATCAATGTATTCCTAGACAATAGGTACATCCTCAAATTGAAGATTAATTTATTTATACATAGTTATTTTTCCCTTATTCCACAATAATTTAATTCATAAGAGCTACTAGGGATGGATCTAGATAAAAACCAGATAATGAAGATTCTGCTTTAATGACAAGTGATCATTCTTCATGCTCACATTTTGTAATTTTGTTTTTTCTTACAATAAATTTTCACATCATATTTTAAATTATAGTCTATACTGAGGATTATATCAATGTAAAATATATATATGATGACAAGGATGACAAGTAAATCATGATAATGTGTCATAAAGTGGACTGACTGAAGCATCTTAATTGAAACAAGACTTCTATTAGGAGTTTTAAAAGAAAACCCCTTTATTAAATCAAAATGGAATTGTATAATTTTTAAAGAAAACTATGAAGATATAAATGAATGAGATGATTTAGAATCAAATAAATAATTAGCTATGTTTGATTACATGATTAAAGTACCTACTAATACATCATTAATAATTTCAAACTCGTCATTTTTGATCACATAAGCTTGGACTTTCTCTTTTTTACTTTTATAAGGAAAATTTTATTGATTATTAGGACAATAATTTCTATTATGTTCCATATCTTTAAATTTAAAACACTTAACATTAATAACTTCTTTCATTCCCTTGAAATCAAGGGTATATTTTCATTTCCCTCTGCACTTATAACCGACTCACATTCCCTTAAAGCAAGTACCAGAGTGTTTGTTCCCACAATTATCATAGGGTGGAAATTAAAATATTCTTTTCTTCCCTTTTTCCTTATTTTATTCGTGAGAGTGTTCATAAACAGTTTTATTTTATATCATTCCTTTAATTTCATAATACTTAGAGAATTATTTTCCTCTCTTGATTTCACATGGGAGTATATATTCATATAATGAGAAATTTTAGGAGAGTAGTTCCGCTATGAGGAATGGTTTTAACCCATCAAATAATTGAACAATATTGATCGTTGGATTATATATATAATCCAAAACATGAATTTCTATCATTTTAAAGTTATATTTATATTTAGAAATATGATCATTCTCATTTTTCCTTATATTCAAGAGTTTTTTCTCTATATATGGTTTCTGTTCATGAGGGAAATATTTTCCTAGAAAATTTCTTAAAAATACATCCATTCCATGATTTCAATTTCCATGTCCTTCTTATTGTTTTGAATCAGTGACCACCATTGATCTGAATCTCCCATGAGAAGATAAAATACCATGACAACCTTTTCCCTTTCCTCACTTCCCAAAAAAAGAAATATCCTCTTTATGGAACTTATCCATTGTTCAACTACAAACGGATTTTTAGTCCAATTGAATGTTGTAGGTTTTGTCTCATGAAGTGGTAGACCATTATTCCTCAATTTTGTGGATCAGGATTCTCCTTATATGTATGGTTATTGTTCATAACCTGAGTTATGTATCACAATATATTTATACATTTCTCAGCACCAATTGCATCTCTAGAAAAAACATCATTATCTTTCACAGTATAGAAATCCCTACATACATTACATGTATTGATATGCTTTCCATTCTATCCACTACACATCATTTATAAACAATGGTATTCACTATATTAGGTTATAAATCTTAATTCATAATTTCAAACTAGTAAAACACATAAAATAAATTGAAAATTTAGGCATAGATAATCTCATAATAATAAATATGGTGTCTTTGGTGAAAAATTTAATTTTAATTACTTTACAATTGTTTGTAAAGAAAACTTGAATTATCCTAAGAATATCCCTTGGGAGTGTCAAACCATGTGTGCTGTAAGGACCATAGTCATGTACCAGGTTACACCAAGTTAGGCCTAACACACATTATCAGAGTTATTACCCCAAAGTACTTCTATTCCAAAACCACAATCACTTATTGTATCCCTAAAGAGATGTGTTTATAGGAATAGACACATTATCTATACTGTAAAAAAATTCTTTTATGTTATTATATACAGGTCATCAAAGTCAATATTCTGTTTATGACCCCTAATCAATGTTTTCTATATCAAGATTCCAAGGGTTCGAATAAACTTTATCTGATACCAATGGTAATGAACCCAACCCCAATAGCTCGGATCTGGTGAATTTCTTTATTACATTGGTATATGTACATGTGTAAAATTCCTAATGACTGATTAGTTTTGAAGTATTGGAAAATAGATTACATTCGAGAACCTTACATTATAATTCAAAAAATAAAATACAATATAGATAATCCTTTGAGAACACCATTATTATCCTTACTCGACCCATTATATCAATCATAATACACATATTGGAATCTTGGGAAAATAAAACATAAGAAAGGGGTGATATCAGATACTCATTCATGGTAAATAATATAGCGGAATCTATTATAAATAACTATAAAATTTTAAGGAATGGTTATAACTAAAACACAAGGATTTCAATCATAATCCTAAGAATAATATGGAAAGAATAAATCAAATAATTCCATATAAAAATTCAAATGGATATTCTAATCTATGAAAATTCAAATGTAATATCATTAACTAATCTCATAATGAGAGAATGCATAATGCCAAACATCATAAACATACCATCAAGGATTAGGCCCCGAAACCATACATATAAAAGTAAAATCCACAGTAGTTTGTCTCAAGAGACCTACCGATGTATCGAGGGGATATAGCTTGTCCCACCCATCACTTACTAAGTTCATTTCATTTCTCATATGAAAAGGGTGAAACATAACAAACATAAAAATTAATTTTAAAACTAGAATAAGAAATGTTAATACACCAACCATAAAACATAAATGTTATCAAAAGAATACATACACAATCAAATTATCATAAATCCTCCAATAAAATATGATAGAATTTTTCATAATAAATCAACTTCAAATAAACATAAAATCCAAAAAATTATTTTTGAAATAGATGAAAATAATCTAATAAAATCATTAAAAACTTATTAAGATAATTATAAATTTTATATTAAAATTATTTTTAAAGGGGAACAAAATTATAAATGAAATTTTTTTAGTAAACCAAATCTTTTAAGCTTGTAAGGTAAGGTTTTATGAGGATGTATAAGTTAAAAAATGAATATTCTTTCTTTATTTTTTTGAAAATATCTTAAGGTACCTTTTTTGGAAAATGACAAAAATATTCCTTTCGAAACATTTTATAAAAATAAAAACACAGGTAAACATGATTTTAAACAATTGTAGAATAATAGTATGAATATTTTGAAATATATTTTTATGAAACATGGACATGGATGATAAATATTTCCCAGTAAATACTTATATATAAACAATTCTGGATAATAATGAGATTACGAAATTAACCCTTACATCATACCTTACGTTAGTGGAGGGTGTTCAACCTTCTATATAATGTTTAAATAATGTTATAAATTTATACCAAAACCATATCTATTATTTATGATATTATATATGGTCATTTGATATCATTTTGTTAATAATATTTCATTATAACCATTGTTTTGGGGTTTAACTCTTTAATTTTCCTTGGCATGTTTTGTCTTGTAAGTCCTGTTTATTATGAATATGATGTATTTTATTCATATACATTAGGATATTATGTTCATAAATATTATATTTATTCATCATATAATCTTTAATAATAATTCTTAAATGGTTATTGTGGGGGATGAATCTAATTACTTCATTGAGACGGTAGACTGTACGTACGCACGAGTGATGGTATCATCCTGTAATGGTAAATGTGTAAGGAATTGCATGGTATATTAAATATAAAGAATCAATATCATGTCATATTTATTATTTATATCCATTTTATTCATCATTGGACATATCCAAATAAAGTCGTAATGAAAAAAAATTAGACCACAGTGTGGAAATGGTAAGCCTTACATTCTCTCACATGGTGATATTGTTTTTTTGTATGATGTATAAAAGGAAAAATATGGTTTTCCCTTAAGCAATAAAAAATATCAGAATATATATGATAATATATTGGTTATTTTTTGTGGAAACAATAAAGTAATAGGAATTAGAAGAAGAAAATAACTAGCATGAGTTGGTAAAACAATTACCTTGTATTTGATGTGCTTCCTTTGTATATCCTATAAGGGACACCTGGGGTGGTATTTTTAGAATACTAAAACCTACAAAACATAACTAATAATTTTTTTCAGAGAAATGTGAATGTTTTAGTCTATCCTGAAGGGTCAATGTGGTGTGAGTAAGTGGAGGAGGAGGTTCCCTTTTATAAGACTGGAGAGGGCACTTTAGAGAACTCTAAAAATATTAAAATTAATATAAATTTATTTTCTATTTCAAGAAGCTCCAAATTGAGTTATTTATAAAATAAGATGAGTATGGGTAAAAATAATCTCATCTAATTATTTTTAGACATGTTTACGTCAAAATAGTAACTTTATCGTTTGGATTTAACCCTTAGTTAAACCCTTAAACTATTACCATGACCACTTGGATTTTTACTATTTAGAGTTAATATACTTACTATAAAATAGAAAATGATATCCAAATGGATCATGAAGAAATATTGGACCTTATTCTAGTAAGTTGGACAAATTTTAAATTTTTATGAATTTTATATCACTTAATAAAATATTATTTATTTAAAACTATCACTTATAAATATCATAACATCATGATAACTTAGAAAAAATACTTCTAATATATCATAATAATTTCTATGTGGTATATAAAATTCTTTGATTTAATTAATTATCTAAAATTATATTTATTTTAAATTTTTTTAATATCATTTAATTGATATTTCCAGTAATTAAATAATTAATGCATCATTATTATGAAATCATTTAATTAAAATTTTTCTTCTATAAAAATTAAAAATAAATTATCAGGTTGAATATAAATGTATTATCTTTCAAAATAGTATTTATAGTCGATCTTTTCTTCGGTGTAACCCTATTTTGAAAATGAATATCTTATTAAAAATATTAGTATGATTTTTTAACTAATATTTAAATAAAAGATAATAAATTTCATATTCATACCCAAGTGGTAATTTTTTTTTATAATTTCTCTAAATAATTGATTTTGGTCAAACAACATTCATACAATTCAATTAGTACATGTTTTAGGGTAATTTATTAATTTTATTATATTATTTTTACCTTTATTTACCCGATTTACCCTTAACCATGGAAAATAAAATATTACAAAATTTTATTATTCATATACCCAAAAATAGAAGAAAAATATTTAAATAAATTGGAAAATATAAATCTAAATATTAAATCTATTTTTCAAAATTCAAAACATAGAAGTTGTAGTAATTAATTTAAAATTAATCCATTTTAGTTGTGAGAAAACGAGTTATTAAAGTTTAAACATGAAAGAGATTGAAACATTTTTTATCTAAATTGAATTTAAAATTGATTCCAATGACCTACATTGTAATAAAAGATAAAAACTAATCTAGTTATACTTTAAAATCATTCAATAATATAATTTATCACTCTAAATTCTTTTGAATAAAAAAGTTGTTTTCAATTAATATGCAGTATTTTTCACAATTCATCAAAACAAGAAACTTATTATAAAAATACCGTAAATTTAACCAAATTAAAATTTAATATTCTTATTTGAAATAAGTAGTTTATTTAGTCAAATAAAATATATAATTGTGTCAAAAATTGGATCTCTATTAAAATGTGGTAAAACTACTTTTATAAAAATATAGGCTTTTATGTGTAATATTGGGTTTGTTCTTATCTTATGCCTATAAAATATATTGTATGAATTTAAAAATATTTTAATATATATATTACTTATAAATTTGCTAAATAAATTGACTATAAGTTTTATAATTTAGTTGACTATACAAAATGTGACTAAATAATATTCTGTTTAATACTTGTATTGTATGTGTTAGAAGCTATCAAACAAATTATATTTATCCTAAAAGTAAAATACCATAAATTCATGGGCTATTACATTTGGAAAATACATTCATGTGGAAAATATTAAAACGAATGTTCTTTTCACACTTTTTTAAAAAGACTCTTCAGAAAACATTATGAAATTTCATTTCTAATAATTTGAAATCAAATTAAAATAAGGTTTAAAATAAAATTAATTAATCATGGGAATATATAAAATAACATTCTATAAATCAATTTAAATAACATGGAAATGGAAGAAAAAGTTCCATGTCCAAAAAATAAATATGGTCAATATTTTTGAAAAAAAAATTTATCGATCATCTTAAGTTCCAAGAGAGTATAATGAAAGGAAGACACGAAAAAGCAAAAAATGAACCAATTAGAAGAAAATACACAGGTATTAAAATATTAAGAGAATATAATTCAACCAAATTAGATTCGAGCATCAACAATATTGATTAAAAATGAGATTTGAAACATAAACAATTATTTCAGGTTCTGAATTTCTTCATAAATTCTCTTAAGTTATAGTGTAATAAATTTAAATTTATTCTACCTTTATAAACATAAAATATTAATACATATATTAATCTATTTAATTTACTTATAATTTAAAGTTGAACATTTATTAACAATTCATCATTGAAGTCAATATTTAGGGGAAAATTAGTATATTTTTAAGGCATGTCTCAATTCAACTATTTTGGTCCTTTCACCTTAGTGATGGTTTCATAATCTCCATAGAATTAATAATGTAATAAATATCGTATTTATTCATTAAATATAATTTTATAACAATTCATATAATGTGGAAAAAAAATTATTCACATCACTTTTTGGAGATGGCATTCCGTATATACATGTGAGTAATGTGTTTTTTTTCCAAAAAACATGAAAAAATGCTTTTTAAATAATAAAAAATATTCAAGGAATAATAATAATATAATAAATTTGATATATATTCATTAAATAAATTCATATTACCATTAATGCATGGCTGAAATGAAAAAAATTACATTGCTTCATGGAGGCGGCAGTCCACATGTACAGTAGAATAACTTTATAATTTCTCATAGGATGGAGAGGAGGAATAAAATGGTTATACCATTAGCATAAAAACATAATTTTATACTAATTATACTAATATAATCATGTTAATATTGTTATAGAACATCTCAATTTGGTTAATAATGAAATAAACTTAAAATAGATTGGTAAAGACCATTACTACTACATTGGGGAACATCTTTTTGATTACTCTTTAAGCCTTCAAAGGATAGTGTTTTTGGAATATAAAAACTTCCATGACAGGAGGAATGAATTTAGTAATGTATATGGTCTGAGATTTTATGATATAGATGGATCAAAATGTTTGAAGGAGTGAGGGGAGAGGTCCAATTTTTATATGTGAGGGGAGTAACACTCTTGTAAATACTTATATCATTACAATAGAAAAAATATTATTTAAGTGAAATTGGTCCCAGGAAAACACAAATTAGAACAAAATATATGTTTGGGTATAAATTAACTTAACCAATCACATTTATCTTTGTTTTGGGTATATTGTTTTCCTTATCTCTTAGTTTATCCCCCGTTTATCTATTTACTCTTACTAGGGTGACAAAATGTTACCATGACAACTATTCAATATAAGAAAAATAACTAAACTTATTATGTAACCTACAAACGATGAATCTAAATTTTAAAACAATTTAACCATATTAAATTTTTATAAGTTAAAGGAATTAATTTTAAAATAAGTTTTAAAAACACAATGCAATCCATTTTTAGAAAAATGAATTTTTGATCACAACACCCAAATTATTATTATTCCTCTCCTAGTAAACACCACTCAATTAATATTAAAATATTTGGTTGAATATAACATCTGAAAATTTATTTAAAATAATTTATGAATAGTTATTAATTTAATTTATTAATATAATAACACACTGTATCTATTAAATAAGTTTTTTAGAAAAACATATCCTTTTCACTTTAAATGATTTTAATTCCATGTTAACTAATTTATTACTAATGAATTCGTTTTATATGTGTCTAAATAATAATATCTCATAACCCAAATATTCTTAATTAATTTCTAAATATAACCTATACGAAATAAAATAATTATCATATACAAAATATTTTAAAATAATTCTTTAGGGTTAATACTATTTCCTACATAAATTAGAATTTATTTTTTTGAAATTTATATTTTAATTAAATACCATTTAATATGATTAATTTTAAAATATATCTGAATAGTTATTTACATAAGTTTAGGGTTTTGTGATTAAAAATATATTTATGAGAAAATATCTATTCCAAAATCTTAAGGAGTCATATTCGACCCCTTTATATGAATTTTCCTTCAAAATTATTTCACTCTGACACAAACAACCGAGGATGCCACTACCTCATCACATTGTCAGGTTTCCAAGTTACATAATTAAGAATTTTATTCTTCCAAATAGCCATGAATAATTTTTTTTCTTATTTTTTATAAAATTATACTTATGATCCAAGATTTCTTTTGATTTCTCATAACAAGAAATATCATGCTCCAATGGTGTTACCTATGAGTTCAGTACATGTTAAAGATATGGTATGTACTTCCTCAAAGGTGATACATGGAATAAATTATAAACTTGAGAGAGATTTTAATGATGTTCCATGTGATAAACTATTATCCTGGTTTGATCATGAATCTCATAAGGGCCGATATACCTCGGGATCAACTTCTATTTCATTTTAAATATCATAACCTTTATCTAAGGATATATCCACAGGAACAAATAATCATAAAGTTTTTATTTCAAATATTGGTGATGGTTATCATCATAAAAATTATCTATATTATGAGCTTCCTTGATGTGCTGTTGAATGGATGTAAAATTCTATACCATTTCCTCAGCTATCAAAGGTCCCAATAGATTTCTTTCCCCAATCACATCTAAGAATATTGGAGTTTGAAAATTCTTCCCATATATATCTTCATAATTATCTATATGAATGAACAACTGAAAGTTATTTTTATAAGAAAAATCAGGTAGAGGAAAGTGTAGACATCAACCTACTTTGAAATCCACAGAGTAATCTCTCAACATATCTTTAAGGGAATTAATGGTCTTATCAGAATAAACATTTATCTTATGATAATGTACAATGTTAATGCTCAAATTCATATTCAAATCTTGTTTAATACTTCTCTAAAACCTTGTCGTAAACCATGAATCTTTTCCAGATACGATTGAGGGTGGTACTCCATAAAACTTCCCCAATTCCTTAATATACAACTGGGAAAGATGATTAAGTGATTAATATTCTCAGATAGTAATGAAATGTGTTGATTTTTTAAGGTGATCAAATACAACTCAAATAACACTATTCCATTTAGATGTCTTAGGGAGTCCCATGATGGAATCTATGGGAATGTTTTTAAATTTCCACTTAGGTATGGGGAATGTTTGTGACATATCCATAGAATTTTGTCTCTCATGCTTAATTTATTGGCATACCAATCATTAAGATACATACTCCACAATATCTATATTTATATTATCCCACATGAAATACTCTAATATTACTATACATCCTTGTACTTATAAGATGAATAGAGAAGGATAAACTATGATATTCATCGAACAACACCTTCTTCAATTATGGTATTGATGATAAAAAATAATATGTTCCACAACCTTATCATTATCACTATAAAATTATCTGTGTATTGGATATCTTCAAATCCTCATCATGTAAAAACTAGTATTGTCCTTCAGACTCCATGAACTATCAACCTTTTTCTCGTTCCTAGGGTAGTAATTTATTGACCAGTCATAATCTTTAATCAGTTTCAAAAATCTCATATAACTCATATTAAAATCTCCATGTGGGGATTGAAACTTAAATAATTTATGATTGGTATATATTTCACATATTTAACCATAAAAATAATTCCACGATATCTTCAAAAAAACTACTACTACCAGCATTAAATTAGGAGTCATGTAATTTTTCTCATAAACCAGAAATTTCCAAGAGGAATAAGTTAATATCGTGTTATTATTCCTGGGAACACATCCCAACCCACTATTTTATGTGTCACTATAAATCACAACACCTTATCTACTATAGGGTAGTGTAAGAACTAGTTATGTGAAAAACATTATTTTCACTTATTTGAAATTCTATTCACATTAATTTGTCTAAAAGAACATAGATCCCTTCTGTATTGAATTGTTTAGTGTGTTTTATATCCATTATAAATTTATCATAAATCATTAATAGTATCTAAATAACTCAAGAATACGTTAGATTTCAGTCACAGTTGTTGGTTTGGGCTATTTTTTAGTAACAACCATCTTTTAGGGATCCATTATTATACCACCACTTGTAATCACATGACCCAATAAGGACACTTTCTATATCAGTAATTCACATTGACTTAATTTCTCATAAAAAGTCTACTTCCTCAAAGTCTTTAATACAATCGATAAATGACCATCCTTGTTTCAATTTATTTTAAAAAATATAAGAATATCATCTATAAATTATAGAACAAAATGATCAAGGTAATATTTGAAAACAATATTAATTAGATACAGTAATAATTCTTGGGCATTGTTAATTAAAAATGAATTCCTAATATATTTATAAAGACCATACCCCATATATAATTTTGTCTTGGATATTTAATCCTTTTTAATTCTCAAATCATGATATCCCTATAATATTTCAATATTTTAAAAGTATTAATATCATCTTAGTTGATCAAAAAATCAATAATATGGGGTAGATGATACTTTCTCTTGATAGAAATGTTGTTAAGTTCTAGATAATCAATGTAAAGATGCATTGACCCATCTTTCTTCATTATAAAAAGAACAAGTTCACTCTATAGTGGTACATCTAGATAAATTAATAACATATTAATATTCTTCTAGAGTTTTATATTTAATTCAAATAATGGAACTTGGTATCTTGTAGAATGATTATTTGAAATAATTATATCCCCAGATATGATTTCTATTAGAAACTCCACTACACGATTTTTGGGAGGAATGGGAAAATATTTAAGTAATGCATCTACATATTCCCACACAATAGGATCATATTTAATGTTATGTTTATCCATATAAATTTTATATATTACTCATCTTCAATAGGTAATAAGACCCATTAAATGGGATTAATTTCCATTAGAAGTTCATATTTATCCACGCACTAATAAACAATTATCAGATTCATTTGGAATATTAAATGTCACTTCCCTCACTTGAAAATTGATATAAAATCTATATAATTAAAGCCAATCCATGGTCATAAGCACATTAAATTCATCTTAAGGGAGAATCATAAGATTTAACAGAATCACATTCCCACAAAATTCTATCAGATTGGATTTATAGAATTGAGAAAAATCACCAGACAATTATGTTTTTTACTGCTAATTGTTAACACAAACACTTATATTCATGCATTGGTCGGTATAATGACCATACTCCTCATATTTTTAACATTATATAGTGTGTTTCTCATTAAGTTGAGCTCTCTAAATATTTATTTCATTAGGTTTACTCTATATATCTCTTTAGTATTTACATACATGATGGATTTCTTTTCCACAATTAAATTTTTAGAATTTCCCTGAAGATAATTTCCAACATGATTCTTCCCAAATTTTCGACATAATGAAATATTTATTTTCTATCCTATATGTATTATTTATTATAATTTCATAGAAATTATATATTTATCTTCTTTTTAGAACCATCAGAATTATGGGAATATCCACTATATATTTCAACCTTGAGATCACATCTTAATATTTCCTTATAACTATCAATGTCTCTTATAGAAAAATCAGTTTAGAAACATGGTTTTAATCTAATAAAGAATAGATAAATTTTATATTCAAGGTGTATGATAAAATTAAAAGCATACCATGAATTTTTTTTGAAACATGACTCATGAGTTCTGATAGATTCATTATCCCTCTTCTTAATCTCTTGGAATTCCTTTTCAATTTTTGTGTGAATTTTTCTGGGAAAGTTAATACTAAAAAATACCCTCTTAAACTAACTTGATTCTATGGAGTTAATTTAGTAATATTTACTAGTATTATTAATAATATTCCACCATTGGTCGTATTTGCCTTCGAAATGATATAACACTAGTAGAAAATTGTCCTACTATATGCATTGTAAAATGGAAAATATCTTTTTAGTGGTATTATTCTATGACACGGTAAAATGTGGATCAGAGGATGCATTGAAATATGGTGAATGTGGCATACTAAAAGACTCAATGGTGTATTTCTACCTTCTTTTATCATTTTTATTCCCATAATTTTCCATGGATTTGGAGATTTTAGTAATAATAGAAATAATATTTTCCATTATGACACACATTCCATTCAGATTTACATGATGAAAATAATTTAATTATTCACCACATTATATTCTAAGAATATTCGCTTTGGTTATAGACATTGAATAAAACTTAAAAAATAGTGTGAAATATATAATAATCAGAGTGGGAAATATGATAATAATTAAAATATTTCCCGAGATTTCAAAAATTCTGACACATTCTTATCAACCAACAAAAATTTAAGGTTCACCCTATATCAATATCTTTTCGTAATAGTTTATATTAAATTATAATCAGATATTATTTATATAATAATCTATAAAAATTATTAAACCTTTCTTGGATATGAGATTATGTGATTGAAGCATTATATAAATAAATATTACATCATTTTAGATTAATATTCAATACATTTGACAATAATACACCCCCTAAAACCATAAAAAGTGAGTGTATTTAGAGACTAGTTAAATAATAAATATATTTTGTGAAAGAAATTTAACATATCCCAAAAATTTATTCACACATATAACTCTTTATAGTCATAACCCACTTAATAAATTTCTCCATAACCTAAAGAAAATTGAAATATAGGAATGGGTGAGGTGAGTCTATCTATATGGATAAACATGTGAGATCTCAATCGATAACTATATGCATGTATAAGATAAGTATAACAATATGAGATAATGATAAAAACATATTAAGTTCATAATAAATCATTCATAGATCATAAATCATGCTTCTTTGAATAAATACTTTATCATTTCAAAATATGTGGGTCATAAGTGTGGGGAATCATCACTAATATATCCTGAGATATTAGTGAATATCCTAACCATAAAAATATATCATTAGAATTTTGATATAATAAAAATCATTTAAAATCATTTCATTAGTCAAGGATCACTAATAAGACAATCATCACATAGTGGAAGAGGAACCATAATAGATTTGGTTCACTCCCAAACCTATTTTCATCCCTATAATGGGTTCACTCACCATCCTTTTTATATTATATAACAGGACAAAATTCATTACCCAATGCATTAAAATGATATATAATTATATGAAAACTCACCAAATAATGAATAAAATATTTAAGTGTTCCATAAGAACATAAAAAAATCCATCATTTCATTATATCATAACCCATGTAAAGAAAAAAAATTTTATAATGATTATACCATAACACAATTAACCTGTAGGAATGAAATGATTTTTGTACTCATACTAAAAAGAATTATTATAATAAAAATATAGAATAAAATTTAATGGTATCATAATATCATATCCCCAGTGAATCATAAGAAACAACCATGGGCGCTAACATAGATAAAAATTCCTTTTAAATAACATTGAATCCTTTATTTGAAAACTAGCAAAAACAATTCTTTTTTTTAGAATTTTAAACAAAAATTTCCAAAATATTGAAGAAATTATTTTAGTTTAAAATAAAAATGGAAACTATGAAAGTAATATTTTGAGAAAAGAAAAATCTTAATGATGGGAAAATTTTTTGATGTGGTAAATGTTAAAATAAAGATTCTTTTTGTACTTTTGTAAAAAGTCAAAAATAACCAATTCAGAAAACATTTCTATAATTACATTTTAATCCTTTTAAAAGAATGAAAAATATTTGTTTAAAATAAATTTTAATAATTATTATTTTATAGAACATAAAATACGTGATTTATTTAAATAATATTTGTATAAATGAAAATATTTTCCAACTAAATAGGAAATAAGGTCGACTTCTCCAGATAAAATCTATCGACCATTTTAAGTAAAAAAGAGAGGATAATAAAAGGAAAACATGAAAAACTCTATAAATAACCACATTAGAGGAAACAAAAATCGATTTTTAGAGACAAATATAATTTAATACTCCCGAAGTATATTCATGTATTAATAATCCTGATTAAAAATGAGATTTCTACATGAGCCCTTACCCGAGGTCCTGACATTCTTTGTACAAACTCTTCTGTTCTTGTTTATTAAATTTTTATTTATTTTATATTTATATATGAATATAAATATAAATTAAGATCATATTCATACATATATTACAATATGAAATTCCCATTTTAATTTCAAATCACTCATTTATTAACAATTATTCATTAAAATCAACATTAAGGTGAAAATTGGTTTGTTTTCCATGCTTGTTTTAGTTTGACAGTTCTAGTCCTTGAACAATGGTAATGGAATAATTATTTAAAAACTGTTAATCACATTATAATTATAAAATTTATTCATTATATAAATGTTTTTATAACTATTCTTAAAATTTTCTGATGAAAAATGATTTACATTACTTTGTGGAGATGAAAAAATGTACGTACAAACGTGTAATATTTTTCCTTTTTCAACAAAATAGAAATTAATAAAGGTAAATAAAAATCAATGTTTATAGAATCATAAAAATGTCATATATATAATATATAATCATTAAATAAATCCATATGAACATCCATGTAAGAGGGACATCAAGAAACTATTCACATCACTTCGTGGAGGTGACAGTCCATACATAATCACAAGCAACATTATCATTTATCATAGAATATAAAAGTGATAGAAAATGGATATAAAATTAAAATAATTTTTTTATTGTGATTATATTAATTTAATCATTTTAATATGATCATATAATATTTTGGGGAGGTTAAAGAATAAATAAAATTGAAATAAACCAGTTAAGACAATTACCTCTTCTTTGGGAAACCTCATACGGATTAAACCTTATGACTTGAGAGGTTGGTGTTTTGGGAAGAATAGAATCTCTAGGGAATGGGTAATGAATTTATAAAGGCGTTTGGGAATGTATTAGTTGTTATAGATGTCTCAAAAGGTGAAAAGTATTGATGGTAATGAGACCTCCTTTTATAAGTTAAGAGAGTGGAACTCTTATAAATATTTAAAACATTGAAATATAATAAAGTCATATTCAAGTGAATGTGGCTCCAAAGAAACCCAAATTATAATATATGATAATTATGGGTCTAAATACACTTAACCGATCAAATTTATCCAAATTTTTGATATATTATATAGCCTATATATATTTTTAACCACCTATTAACACTTTTAACCCTTACCATAATGAAAAAGTTTTACCATAATAACTATTCCCTGGGACCAAAAATAAAATTTCACACATTAATAAAATTTAAAATAATAATTTAAAATATGGAAAACATTTTATGATATTCAATTTTTATAAGTAGTTGAAATTTATTTTAAAATAGGAACACAAAACAGAATGAAAATTGTTTAATAAAAAAAGAATTTTAATGAATATCATTTAATTTATTCTTATTAATTTCCTAGAAAAAAAATAAATGAATGATAACACATTTTATTGAATTAAATATATACACCTTTAATTAAAATCATTCATACATAGTGATTAATTTAATTCATTAAGATAAAAACATGTTGCACATATAAATGGTATTTTTCAGAAAAAAAAATCACTTTTTCCTTAAAATGCTTTTTATTTTACATTATATGAAATTGATTACCAAACAATTAATTTCATAAAATGGAAAAAAATAATTTTTATTAGGTATAATACTATGATATTTTTTTAAATAAAACATATATAAAAACTATAAGAGTTATAAAAATATATTTTAAAATAGTTCTTCAAGATTAATAGCATTTTCCACGTAAATTAGAAATTAATTTTGACAATTATATTTCTTTTAATTTGCATATAATGTGATTAATTTTATAATGTATAGTAATTATACAGATAATTTTAGGGTTTCATGATTAATATCTTATCAAAAAGAAAGAATATATTCGAAAATATTAGGGTGTTACAATTATAAAGAGATAAAATAATTCTTATGAGATATATATCTTTATAAGATATAATAGTTTATAAGATTGAGTTTTTTGTAAAATAATTTTTTTATAAGATATATTTATCTAAAATATTCATGATTTTTATAAGATACCATTCTTCATAGAATATAAAATATTCAACAGACATGGTTCTTTATAAGGATAAATATTTTTCTAATACACTCTTCTTCATAAGGTGCAAAAAAACATAAAAGGGAAAAATACTACTATTAGAGATTGATGTAAGAGTAAAATTTACATAAAAAATAATCCTATGGTCATGGAATCCTTAAAAAAAATCATATAAAATATTACTAAAAAATAATAAACTATTCTCGCAAAAAATTATAATTATCCAATGAATAAAAGAGACATTAATGCCACCGTTTTAGTTTAGAACAATTGTAATAGTTAAAAAATAAATACTATATAGTTAAGATACAGAATTTTATAACAATAATTTTTTTAATTATTAAAAACTACATAAATATAGTGGTGATGATCCACTCAATACAAAGCTGCTAAGAAGAGGTGATAAAAACCTTTTAAATAGTGATTCTGAGTAGATTTGAAGGGCTATTGAAGTCCCTATGATGATTTGAGATGATATGAATCAAATATGGAGTTTCTCAATTGAATTTAAAATTGAAAAAGTTATGTCGATGATTCAATTTTTTCGATTCAGATGCTTTATGAGCTTATATTTTATCATCTTCATTGGGTTGTCAGGAAACATTGAAAAGTTCATTACTTTTTGAAAATTGGAGTTCATAAGGTTACTTCTAAGATTGAAGTGAACTTCAAAAAATTTATAACAAGAAGTTTGTATGTTTCAATGTGTTCATATGTTATAGAAAAATAATAAATATGATTCACAATTATTATAAGGATGCAATGTGTCACTTCATTAGGCTGTTACTCATCATTGTAATGTCCAAGATACTTTGTAAGGATAACGATCATCGTAAAGTTCAAGAAACTTTGTAACATTAGTGATCATCATAAGGTACATACTTAATTTTTATGATTTCACTAACATTATGAAAAAACATAAATAAAATTAAACCTTACAAACACATTCATAAAGTTATGGGAACTTTATAATGTCTTATGATTTGTGAAAATTCAAGTGGATTATCTTTGTAAGGTATATTTCATTGAACATTAAAAAATAAAGAAAAACTGAATGAAATATTACGAGGATTTAAATTAAATTAGATGAAATTATAATTCTATTATTTACATATTTAAATATAAAAAATTATTTTGAATTTTTTTTTATTCAATCTATATTGATGATAAGATTTCAAATCAATGATCCACTGTGTTTTGTATCAATTCATGGGGCCATTCATATATTGATGTAGATATTAATGAAATTAAAAGAGTGTATTTTTTGGGAAAAAATTAATAATGATATAAAAATATAACATGAGGAATGAATTACTTGAGTATTAAGGAATATTTAAAAAAAAACTTTACTTTGAATGTAAATGAGGACTTGGTGATAAATTCAAACTGGAAATATCTACCCGTTTGAATAAACAAAGATCCTTGATTATTTAAGATCAACGAGTTACTTTAATTCAAAGTGGAAAAATATTAATTCTTATTCTATGAGTATAAATAATGTTGGAAGAGAAGAATACATTTTTTGAGGGATAACCTGGTACTACTTCTATGAGTGGACACATGTTGATATCAATTTAAAAGAACTCAATTACATTTAGGACATACTTTTGCATCAAAGAAGAATAATAAAACCGATAAATAAGAAAATGACGATGATAAAAAAATCTTTTATGTAAAATCACATAAATATGGTAAGAAGAATGAATATCTTCATATGAGATGGTTAAGAGATCCTACTTAATAACTAGATTCATGTACCTGAAAAAGAAAATATCCCCCATATACTCAAAACTAGGCGAAAATAGTGGTTGAAGTTATAATCAAGAGTGGTTGCAAAGAACCATTGATAAAATGGATGGCTATAGTATAAATAAATGTTTTAAAGTCTGAAGGAGAATATTATTGAAATATATCATCAATAGGTGGGAGCCAGTATAAGACCTTATTGAGTGAAGTCTTCTCCATTCACTTGTAAACTTTTAATTTTAGAATATTTTATTTCATGACTTTTAGTTGAAGGATTTTACTTATAATCATAGAGATTCATAGTGGAAATATAGTTCTAAAAAGATGAATTGAATATGGTAGGTATTAGGCTCTCATATTGAATCCCAACATTGTAAAAATTACTATGTCAAGTGCCTTTATTCTGGAAATATTATGGTAGGCCTGAGAGACATAAAAATTGTGAATTTAGATTTTAACCTACCATAGTGTGTCCAAAATCCACACCATTTTACCTCTTAATAGAACTCTAGAACCAGCCTGTGACATACATGAGGGTTATTCATCATCTCCATGTGTTGATGTAAAGAATGAAGGAAGTAGATATAAATTAATTGTAAATATTTCTCCCAATAAACCTAAATTCAATATAGTAGAACATTTTTCAAAATTTTCGAATGGACACTTTATATATCATAGGTGTGTGCAAAAATATTAAAATAGATTACAAACAATCCAAACCAAACAATCGTAGAAAAAAATATGTTATACAACTCATGAAAAATCATACACTAAAAACAATTTCTAAAATAAGAGAGGATATCTAAGTTAATACCAAATAAAAAATGAAATAATACCCAAAATGATCTATATATGGCTTTACAAGTCACCATCTGAGCTCAATACTATAAATGTTACATGAGAAACCATAAGTGGGACCTAGATCTATAAATTAAAATTTAGATAGGAATGAGTATAAAAATTATAAGGCATGCCAAAGAGACCAAACTCCATGTATTACATAAGAAATATCCATTTCATAATTATTGGAAATAATGTTTAAAAATATAGTGTTTTCATTTTAAATTGAAACTAATCAAAATTTATTTCCCTACTTCTATTAAAATGGTTCCATTTAAGACATAACATATAAAATATTTACCAATAAATATTCCTTTAAAAAAACCCTGTGAAAGAGTTAAAAAGAGTTATAAATTTTTTAATAATTTATTTGAAAATAAAATCACAAGCTATTTGAAATAATATAGAAGAAGAAAAAACAACAAAAAAACAAAATTGATATAGTAAAAATAAGGGGAACATAAACATCAATAATTTAATACCAAGATAAGGAAACATAATCCATATAATAAAACCATGTACTGGTGATTAGGGGAATACATAGAAGATGGGGGAAATTCTAGAACACACTAAACATGATCCTTTTTGTTAGAATTCTATATGCCATCTAACATCCGTAATGCTTGGTCATACACAACCTTGCCTAACCATGGGAAAACCCTCAATGTAGTGAAATTACATACAAATATCCACTAGCTAGAGAATAATACTAATATAGTTCAATATGTGTTATTGGATGTTACAATAGCTACTCTAATTTACCATGAATTATGTAAAATGGATACAAGCTAATCAATAATATTAAACATTTCCATGAAAATGAAATACATAAACTGTTGCACAAAAACAGAATAATAGACCATTACTCACTCCTGTAAACCCATTTTAAGAATAATCCCCTTTATTTTAATATACAACAATATAATAAATGTTTTCTATACCAGGGAAATTTTCCTCTGTTTTAAAAATAGAGAAAACAAGTGGAATGTCAAAGGGACTGTTTAATTTGGAAAACCATCATTGAATGTGACAACTAGGCCTCCTAAACATTCTTTAAAAATCATGACATTTATATAAAGTACCAATCAAACCTCTTAAAAATTGAGAATGACTTTTAAAAATACATTAGAAAACTAAAATAACAAGTGACATCATAGAATTCATATATAAAGTTCATTCAATTATTTCATCAAACATTTGGTTTGCATATTTGAGTAAAACAGACATTCCAACTTTGAAAACAAGGAAGAAACCATCTCATTACATGAAAATGAAGTGAAAACATTGTTATATTTCAAAATATACATTAAACACATTCAATATTATAATTTTATATCTTAATAATATATGTAAATAACAAACTAGTCATGGTTTCAATATTAAAAGGCTAATATAAGTGTAAAACTACCTCAAATCTAATGAGAATGGTACAAAACTTTGAATATTGGGTGAATAAAACCTAAAATATAATCTTCACATCTTAATCATGAATAATCCAAATTATCATGTTCAAACCGCCACCCTAATTTTTGACCAAAGAAAATACAATGAAGGGAGAAGAGAAGAACAAAAAGGAACAAGGAAGAAAAAACTAGGTGAAATGAGAACATAACTGGAACAAAAAGACTCAAATTGAATGTCAAACACATAGAATCTCCATAAAAAGAGGGAGAAAATGGAAGAGGTGAAAATGAGGTGTTGGAGTAAAATTGGGGGTGATAGGGTATCGTAGGGGTTAAAATGAGGGTGGGGTATATGAGTAATTTAAAAAAATTTATGTTCTAGGTGGGACGTATGGTTTGAGTGCATGATTTAAAAAGTTTTTTTTCCAATATTGAAACCCTCACTGGACAAAAATGGGAACCTATACAGTCTCACTACCAAGTTTATAAAACCATAAATCAACTATAAAAAATGGATTGGTTAAAAATTAAAGAACCTCACATTGTTGTTCCATGATTTTTCTTAATGTAAGAAATTTGTATGCTAGGAAATTACCATTAAAGGGTAACCCTATACGGTCTCCACGTAATGATAGGCTTCATGTGTTAATAAAACTTCATGTTCATTTTTTTTAAGAATTACCCAGATAAGAGTAACCCATATAGTTTTTTCCAAACCATGCATAATGAACCATGTTCCTTAAGATAGAAATAGAAGGGTTCACACATTTATAGTAGACTCTATGAAAATTGATTAATTATTCACCAATTTTGCGATATTGTAGCTAGTTTCTAGGGATTAAAACCATAGGTAAGGCTTATTAAGTGATAAAACTAAGAAAAATACCTCAAAACACATATGAAAACAATTGATAAAAAAGAAAAACATTGAAAATAGTATTAACAGAAAGATTAATGAACAAGATATATACTATATATAGTCAAAAATTGGAACATTTATAATGTAAAGTAAATATATTGATTGACTTGATATGTTTTACTTTATTCATGAAAAAAAATACTTATTGGAATGGAGTCTTAAGGAGGTTAAAAATCATTTTTGGTTGATTAACTTGTGACTAAAGTAATTCTATAATTTATTAACTCTTGAATTAATCATTAATGAAAATGATAAAATTAGTTTTCAACAAAATTAAATTTTCAATTATTCTTGTCATTCCATTATCATGATAAATATCCTGTTAGAATATTGTAAATGAAGAATACTTTTGAATGAATAATTTGTGAAAATTTTCAATTATTTTCAAATAAGAAAAATATGTCAATTCTTCATGAATTTATTTGAGAGAATAACTATCTATAAATAATTTGTTATAAACAAATAAGTAAATGTTTTAACAATTAGATAAATTTTCCTAAAAATTCTTATCTAGAAGATATGTTTTAGATTTTTTATTTCAAAATAATTCAAAACCATAGTTACAAAAGGAAAAGAGAAATAAAAATTGAAATCTTCTCTATCGAGGATGTCTTAGCAAATGTCTAGCCACCATTCTGATGTCTGGTTCTCTTTTTACAACAATCTTTCTAGGAATATCTAATAAATAATCTCTCATAGGGGAGTTTTCCTCCCCCCAAAAGTCTCTTTTATCATAACTGTTCAGAATCACCTTTTTTGGTGAATTCTTATAATTTATTTGCAGTCATTTTCTCGGTTGGTCACCATCACATTTAAAGAACTCAACCATTTCTTCTAATCATCACAAAAAATGTGTCTACAGTCATGGTATTTTATCCCATGTTAGAAACTTAATCATTCTCGTTCTAAAAAATGTGATAGACCCATGTATGCTCTATTTAATATGAAACTAGATTATCTTCTAACATGATTCATTATATATTAGTCATCCCCAACTCTTCCCAAAATTTGAATTAAAAAATTCATGTGTAGACGTCAATTGTGCATTCATGTTAAATAATTTCTTAAATTGATATTAGAATTATTCCTTCCTGAATCACATTTTATTTCGTCTCGATTAAAAAAATTATATTGAATCTTGAATCAGCTTCAATTAGTGAGAAAAACCCTAACTTGATACCACTACATTCCTAATATTTTATATTTTCAAATTAGGTACAACATATTTTCTTCTTAATTTCTACCTTTATTTAGTTTACACCATTTACCAAATTTTTAGACAAAAATTTAGAAGATAAATCCATGGTCCTTTTATGATAATAATCTTCATCTTATAAAAAACTGAAAATCAAAATCAAAATCCAATATTAAAATTTATTTTTATTGATAGGTTCAAGTTGAATTCACCAAGGATGGATAAATATTAGTCTCAAAAAATGTCTTAATTTGATTGAGATAGGATTAAGAATTTACAAGTGGTTCTCAAGTTTCCGATGTTTCATTTCCATGAATCTTATAAAAATAAAATAATGTTCCCCACATAACCAAATACCTTGAACAAATTGTCTAAATTTATTTTTATTTTCCCAAATTCAATTTAAGTAACAGAGCATAGTAAAAAATAAAAAGATATATGATGTCACACCGAATCTTACTGAACATAGATCTGGTTTTCTAAAACCTTTTATGACTTATTTTTGGATAGTTTCTATCTGATCTTTCATCATTGTGGGGTGTGATGAATCCATCTCATCTAAACACTCAAGCATTTCCATCTGTATGATGATGAAACTCAATCCCAACAATGATACCATTGAATAATTCAATATTCCACCATTGATTTGTCCAAAAATACTTCAAACTAAACACAAAATCTCATAAGGGAAGCTTCATGTATCTTATATGGTGTTGGATATATTTAGTGTTCGATCAAAGACTAGAGTTGGACCATAAATCTAAGCCTAAAAGAATCATATTTATGGACTTTATCAATACATACAGTTATTTCATTTATATTTGTTTTTGATGATATTCACATAAGCTAAATTGGATCAAATTGAGATTTGGTTCATCAGTGTGGTTTTTCTTCAAGATGAATGCTTCATCCAAAAAGCATTAAAATAGCTTCCATTAAGAATAGAAACCTCGGTGTTGGTGTAAATTTTTTTTGTTCTTCATTATTAAATAAATATGGTTTCTTTGGCATTAGAAAAACTTTCTTTGGTGTTATTTAGTGGATTTAATAGTTATTTCAATGACCCTCAGATGCTGGATACTCAAATAAATTTTTTGTAAATTACGTTTCATAGTAAACGGAAAGGGTGTTGCACTATAGACACTTGAAGTGTGGTCAATCTCATTAGCACACATGGTCGATATACTTATAATGATTGAATTATTTTTACTTGGTCATTTTTTTAAATAAACATCACAGACAAAAGGTACTCCATGCAGGCAATGTAGTGTCATCATTTCAAACCCATTGTAGATTCAAATAAGACGTGTGGTCCCTTTCCTTTGTCAAATTCTCTTCACCTTCAATGACCGCACATGGGAAAAAATATTAGTCATCTAAAACTATTATAAAATAAAATAAAACATTAAAATATATAAATAATCATTTCATTTAATAAAAAAAATATTGGACTAATTAATTTATAAAAAAAATCAATACATAACAATAAAGAGTTAATTATAATTACAATTAATTAAATTATTTAAAATAAAAGATTAAGAATTTTATTTTCTTAAATTAATTAATAATTTAATAATAAAACCACATAAATTATTATTCAATTTAACTATGATAGGAATTACCGAAAAATATATGTTCTATAATTTAAAATAAAATTTATGAAATAAAATAAGTAGATACATTATAAATTTAAGAAAAGATGAATTGATCATTAAAAAAAATTCAAAAATGAATGATTTAAATATTAAATTTTCATTAAATTATAATAAACTATTTAAATTATAATTTAATCTTAAAATCATATGAAGTAAACCAAAATTGATAAAGAAAACCCAAGAATTAAATTCCACGAAAAATTCCTTTCCACTTAAACATTTATTTTCCTCAAGAAATCATTTTTAAAAATTTGGTGGAAGAAAACAATTCAAAACAAAAAAAGGTGAATTAATACTAATAATCATTTCACAAATGTATTATTCATCAAAGAATATTTCAAGTAGGAAACAAGATATTGTGTTCTAAAAATAAAAGTTTTGATAAAAATTCTCTTTTGGTTTTACAAAAATGATTGAGATTTACAATTTTAAAAGAAATTAAACAATCATCTATTTTCATCTATCTAATAATTCCAAACATTTATTTATATATAGGGGAATAGAAAAAAAATATTTTAAATACATTATAATTAGATACTTTATTATGGATGAGAAAGTTAAATACTTACAAAAAATTTAAATAACCCATCTAACAACTTAAAGAAAACAATAATGAATGTATAAAACTGATCCACAACCTGGATTAGGATTTTAATTTAAAAGATCATTTAAATCAATTTTTAAGAGTTTGAAACCAAATAAAAATATTTAAAACGAATTATGATTGTAAATATATCTCCAAAATTTTTTCCAAAACAAATTCAAGAGAGAAAGAAACTGATGGAACCAATTAAATCCATGGGAGAGAAAAAAAGTTATCTTCTACCAAGTGTATATTAAAATATAATTCTTTTTAAAATGTTTATTCTAATGAATAATAAATTTAATTCATGAATAACTAATAATATGAAAAAAATTATAGGGGTAGAAATGATTTTCTTTTAAAGCCCAGTTTATCTTATTAACGAAGACAATCCCCCAACACTTATAACCAAAATTTTCTTATAATTTTGAATTAAAAAAGGAAAAAAGAAAATTAAAATTTTATGTGCATAAATATTTTCGATTAAAAAATTCAAATATATGTTTAAGGATCAGAGTATAGTTAAACAATAATTTTTCCATAATTTTTAAAACATTTTTCAAAATAAATTTAAGATGTATATGTTTAAACTCAATTGACACAATAGAAAAATTTTCATTAAAGCACAATAATGAAGCATGTTTAATAATTGATTCATCAAGAATGTATATTTTTCGACATATCAAAAAAAATTATATGAAATTAAAAGAAAAATTAAAGGTTCTAAGTATGATTTATTTTACATCACAAAATTTTACAACATAATAGAATGAGACAAGAACAGAACCAAGAAATTTAGATCAAATTTTAATTTCAAAGGAATTTCATAAAATCAAGGAGTCTCCAACATACCAAATTTCATGAAATATAAATAAATGAATAATAATTATAAATATATTAAGGTAAATAATATAAACTACCCTAGTAAAATAAACCTTATACATGTATGTTCATTCATATTTACTCCCCATATAATACTTGAGTGAAATGAACTTGATAGAAGTTTATAGCTCTTAAAATATGAAAATATAAACTTTAAATTCTCGAAATTAGAATAAAAAAATAATTAAGTGGAGAAAATTTTAGGTAAGTGAATGAAGTATGAAAAAGGCTTGCAGCTCCTCAAAGCACTACACACAAGTTCGTGTTTTATCGAAAAAAACATTGATCCTCCTCATAGTCTAATGACCTACCACATTGAAATTTAAAAATTTGTGACACTTGGGAAAATAATAAGACAATTTATAATTATAAATACACTAAGTAATTATTTATATATAGAAATAAATAAACTACCAAAACCATGTGTTGATTACTATGAAATACTATGTTCAATGTGATCACTTAGACTCAGTGGATATTCATCTTTCAAGAACAGAGATGACAAACAAGATCTTTGGTTTACTCAGGAAATAGTGCTTAACCCTCTCATAATTAATCAAGAATTGTCTATTCTCCTCAAAAAGTAATTCGAAATACCTATTCCTAATCAATCGTAGGATAAGAAAGAATCAATAGAATTTAAATTTGAGTTTCCCTATAAAAATCATAAATCGAGAATTAAAAAGTAATTACTTTTGACCCACCATAAGGTTACTATTATGAATAATGGAGTCATGAAATTATTTTTTTCATTATTGAGAAATTCTAGCATTCTCAAAATACTCTGTTAGAATTTATACAAGATCACTTAACTCTGAAAATATTCTCTCTCCGACAGACTTAAAATCATAGGTAAGGCTTTCACTGCACAATAAAATTTCTTATAGAGCTTTATATGAATATTTTTTGTCTTAGAAAAGAAAATTATATAAATTGACATCCCTTTGAAGGTTTTATATGTAGTACTATAATACTATAATTGCATAGGAATCTTTAAAGACAAGCAGATTCTTGAAATAATCAAGGTTTTCTCCAGAATCAGTTTCAATTCTTTATTTGAAATATCTATTTTCCAATTTGATTGTCGGTGATAGGTTTTACCATTTTTTGAATATAAAATTAATTTTCAATTAAAAATTTAAATTTAATGTACTTAAAATGTGTACCATTATATGTGATGAAAGATTTCATCATAAAAAATCTAGAGAACATATTCTTCTTGATGAAACTCACAATACTACAATCATGGTTGTTTGGGAGAACTATTTCCTAAACCAACTTAGAGACATAGTATAAAACATTAATGATGTAATCATTCCTACACGATTATGGGAATGGTCCCACTAAATCTAACCGAAAAACATCAAATATTTCAACTTCTAGAATTCCTTTATGTGGAAACTCAAGATTTCTACCCACATCCCCCCAACTTTATCATTTATCACAGATTATAACTACACATATAACATCCTTGAATATAAAAGTATAGTAAAAACCTGATTATAAGACATTATGGGCAGTACACTCTCCCACATGGTGTCCACAACATTGAAAATATGGAAACTTTTCCTAAATAATAAGAATTTCCTCTTCAAGAACACAGCTCTTGAGTATCCCATTGGCACACCACTAAAAAACATCAGATCATCTGAAAAGTAATAATTAATATCAATAAATAATTTCGTCATTCTATTTTTAACTATTATTTTGGTATGAAACCAATAGATAAAAATTTAAAAAAATCCATTAAAAGGATTTTTTTCATATAATAAGAAAATAACTAATCTTATAAAAAATATTTAACAATTTTTGATAGATTAATAGTTTGAATTGTGGTTGTGGGTAACCTAGAGAAGTGTTTAGATACCATATTTTTAGGACATTTATTATCTATCATGTCTAAATAAAACTCATATGAAAATAAATTCCACCGTATAATTGTTATTTTATATTCCTTATAAAAATCATCTTGTCATTTTCTTGCATAATAAATCACATGTAACCTCTTATATTTTATATTTCATAAAACTTCACCTAATTATGAGTAACTAGAATCACACATAACCTCAAATTATAGTTTATAATCAAGGTAAACAAACATTAGTGAACAAGTGATACTTTCCATTAATGGATTAAATTATTCTTGTAACATTACATCAAAAAAAAAAGGTGTACTTGATTGTTCATGGGTTATAATTAATTCCCAGAGAGTTAGAAAATTTATAAATTTAAAACATAAAAAAACAAACCACTAAAGTATAGAGTTGTATGGGAATTTCAAATCGGAGGTTGAACCCATAGAGACAGGGTTGGAGAAAATATGAATTTAATAAAATAAACCATAATAGTTTAATGAAAGAAACATAACCAAATTTATTAAAACAAGAGATGATGATTGATGTGGATTTAAAGAAAATAGAAAAACGTTCTTGTAAATTGAAAATTTTGTTTTATGATTGAATAGGGAATTAAATAATTTAAAATGAATCATAGGCATCAGAACGACGTTATTTTATTCCAATGGTCATGGTAAACAACCCTGAAATCATTTATGTTCCCTTTTTAACAATAGTCATGTTACTTTGAGTTTTTGTTGACCTAGTAACATAGAACCATTTTTAACCATAGTCAAATTTCCATGTTTATGGTGAGGACTATTCACTATTCAATGCATTGAATGTATCACTCCATCACCAATTATTCAATGATCATGAATGATAAAGAGAAAAATAGATTTGGGAAATTAGGGTTTCTATGAAAGACAATAAAATGCCTTTATAAAATAAATAACCATTTATTAAAATTTATTTAAACAAATTATAACCCCTTATTCTATCCATGAGAGATTCTCTGGTTATAAAACATGTCAATATTTGAAGATACATTTAAACAGAAAGTTTTTGGTTCGTCATGAACTTTACACATTGTGTAGTTATTACACAACATGTAATAAATGTTAGCTGTTGATTTTCTGTATCATTGTATTCCTCGAAATCTCACGGTGTAATGTCCCAGTTCCGGGTGCCACACAACGGGTTCCCCGAACCCGGTTCACCACAAGACCTCAAGAGCATTTCCCCAAATGCCAGAGGTTGCCGACTAGTAGCGAGGGCCCATGTCTAATAGTGGGGAAACTATGCCCTCATTTGTAAAAGTGTAGCGCATCAGAATACGAAATTAAACATACAACAATAGTGGAAGCAATAACCACTCATATATAACTTAAATGGATAACTAATAAAGAAAAGGAACTAGCAGTCATATATATTTGAGAAGATACAACATATCACTATCCTATAAAATAGCCAGAACATGTTACACTGCGATACAATACAATACAGAGTACAGCAAAACAAAACAAAACATCTTGAAGCATTGTGAGCCTAAGCTCAGTCCCATGCTCCCCTAATCCTCAGCATCAATCAAGTACATGTATAAGGACTCTTTCCCCTATCTACACTTGCAACAACATAATCTGTTTGGGTCGAAAAAGCATGTCCCAAACAGGGTGTGATAAATAAATCCCAGTAGGCACCCACCAAAGGCCCATGCTCAAAAATGTGTAAAACATGAAACAACAGTGTGCAGTAGTAAAATGAAATAAAAGAAATCAGTACTAAAAGTAACTAAATTAACCAATTATATTTCCATTTTAATATCCTTTTAATCATTTAATTTAAAATGTCACCATAGTGAATATTATAAGTAAACAGCTAATGTCCTAAGACACATAAACCCCTACCCCCAGGTAAAGAATATCCAATAAAAGAATCTTCCCATAGGCATATGGATATTTCCCTCGGGCATAGGAAGTGTCGCCCACAGGCACAAAATCAACTGCCCACAGGCACGGAAGATGTTTCCCTTAGGCTAGGATAACAACTGCCCTTGGGCTAAGAAAAACAATGCCCACAGGCTAACCAAAACACTGCCCTCAAGCATGAGTAACCGGTCCAGGACCAACATGTAAATAAACATTCACAAGAAATTTCTCTCAAGGAAATTCTACAATCATTACTTTAAAGGCATACCCTAGGGTATCCTGGCCAAATGGCTAAACAGAGGAATGCACCCCTGGGGTGGTCCTGGATCCAGGAAATGATCCAAACCGGAATTTTATTATCATAATCAATTAAATATGCAATTATAGGTATTTAAAATAGCCACAACCTCATCCACATGACACCCCAACATGGGTTTGTGGTACCTAAAATGCACAAATGCACAAAAGTTGGAAAAAAACACCAAGACACCTTCCAAAAACGCTAAAGAGTGTTATACACGAATGATGCCTTCTGAAACATCCAAGAACACCGTAGATTTGAGGTAAAATAATTCTCACTTAAATGCAAATAACTCCCATTATGGGAAGAATTGGTAAGAACCATTATAGAAGAGTGGAGGGCTTACCCGTGTGGTTCCAACAAGATCGTCTGAGGAGGAAAGAGATTCCCAACGTGCGCTCAGTGGATCTCTGAAGGTTCGGTCGTCCTCTCCCAAGCTCCCGTCTGGTTCTAAGCCTTCCCTATGAATAGGGGAGGATACTGCCCATTTTAAGTGAAAAAACAAAGTACACGGCATGTACTTCCAAATACACGGTGTGTACTTCCCATTTAAACTGTTCCTCTGGAGGCTTCCTGCCAGCGCGACACTGTTAATCTGCCGACATGACTACACAACATGTCTTCATGAGTACACGGTGTGTGCTGCCCCACAGCTGGCCACTGCCTTACTATTCACCTGCCGACTGACTACACGGCGTGTAAAGGACCCCTACATGGAATGTAGTCGGTTCCTACACCCTTCATCACCGGTATGGCCACACGCCCTGTGTACTCATTCCACACGACCATAAGTACACGACATGTGGAAAAAGTACACAGCATGTACTTTTCAAAATTCAGCATTTTTCCCCATTTCCCATATTTTCTCAAAAACACTTAAGGAAAGGAGAAAATAAGAAACCCATACCTCAAAAGTAAGAACCGGGTTCTGACAAACTTCCCTCGTTGAAGAAATTTGTCCTCGAATTGCCCTTCCAAGGGTGGCGAAGATAAAGTCATGAACAACTCCGGCCACTGAGCACGAGCATCGGTCTCCCGCTCCCAGGTTTCGTCCTGCACTCGGCCATGATGCCATAGCACCCATACGAGTGGAACTGACTGGCCTCGGAGAACCTTCGTGCTCCTGTCAACGATACGAATCAGATGCTCCACAAAGGACGCATCCATCTGAAGCTCAACCTCCTCTGGCTAAAAGGTGTGAGATGGGTCTGAATGATAGCGGCGCAACTGAGATATGTGGATGACGTCGTGCATGCCTCGGTACCACTGCGGTAACTGCAACCGATAGGCAACCAGACCGACTCTCTCCAGAATCTCAAACGGCCCCACATACCTCTGTGAAAGATTGCCCTATCTCTTGATCCGTCCATGTCCCAGCCTCGGTGAAACACGCAAGAAAACCTGATCCCTAACCACGAACTCCAAAGGTCATCTACGATGATCAGCATAAGATTTCTGACGAGACTGTGTGGTAGCCATCTGCTTCTCAATCAACTGGACCTACTCAGAAGTCTCCTTCTCGAGACGTGGTCCCAGTAAGGCTGCCTCACCTATCTCTAACCAACACAAAGGTGATCGGCATAGCCTACCATATAAAGCATCGGGTGGTGCCATCTCGATAGTCTCCTGAAAACTATTGTTATAGGAAAAATTGACTATGGGTATATGCTTCTCCCAAGAGCCTCCATAGTCTGGGACGCATGCACACAACATGTCCTCAAACACTTGTATCTTACGCTCTGACTGGCCATCTGTCTGAGGGTGGTATGCTGTGCTCAGAAGCACCTATGTACCCAGTGCCCTCTGAAAACTCTTCCAGAAACGAGATGTAAAGTGGGTGTCCCTATCTGGAACGATAGAACAAGGGACCCCATGAATACGTACGATCTCTCAGATATACAAATTTCTGATCTCGTCAACCCCAAAGGACTCCTTGATCTGAATAAAGTGAGATACCTTCATGATTTTGTCCACAAAGACCCATACGACATCACTCTGTCGAGGTGACCTTGGCAAACCAGTCACAAAATCCATTGCGACATCATCTAATTTCCACTCCGGAATGGGTAACTTCTGTAACAGTCTGGCTGGCCTCTGATGCTCTGCCTTCACCAACTGATAGGTGGAACACCTCGTAACAAAACCAACTACTTCTCTCTTCATACCCGGCCACTAGTACTGACGTCTAAAGTCACGGTACATCTTGGTTACTCCGGGATAAACTGCCCAAGCTGAAGCATTAAACTCCCGTAGTAAATCCTCACGTATATCCCCTAGAACCCACACTCGTCCATGGAAACACAAAACTTCATCATCTCCTATCGTCCAATCAGGAGGAGGGTCCTCACTTGCCCCCGACTCCCATAGAACTAGGCCTTCTAAATCAGATAGATGTCTCATCCTCACTCTTTTCACGAGGGTAGAAGTCATATATAACAAGGAAAGATAGGTCTTCCCCTGACTGTCATGAACTTCTAGATGCATCTCAGAGAACAAGGCCATGAGCGGCTACTCACCTCTGGCCTCTTGCACCACCTGTATCTGAGTCTTCATTCTCAGTGCATCAGCTACTAAATTTCCTTTACTAGGTGTATAGGTAAGCTCAAAATTGAAGGACTGTAGGTATTTGACCCCCCTCCTCTGCCTCAAATTCAGGTCACACTGAGTAAATATATACTTGAGGATTTTTTTGGTCGGTGAAAACCACAAAATTCTATCCCAATAGATAATGCCTCCAACATCGCAACACACACACAACTACAGCCAACTCGAGATCATGTGTCAAGTAATTCATCTCATGTGGTCTCAACTATAGAGACCCATACACAATGACTCGATCGCCCTGCATCAACACTACTCCCAGCCCAATACCTGATGCATCACTGTAAAGTTTATAGCTCTTCCCCTGCTCTGGGAGTATCAGGATCGGTACTCAGGTCAACCTTCTTTTAAGGTCCTAAAAGGATGCCTCACAAGCTTCTGACCAAACAAATTTCACACCCTTCTTAGTCAGACCTTTCAACAGTGCTGCTAAGTGGGATAAGTCCTGGATGAGGCAGTTGTAGTAACCAGCCAGCCCCAAGAAACTCTGCATCTCGAACACTTTCTTAGGCTGGTATGAGGAAACTACTGCTCTCACCTTCTCGGGGTCTACTAAAAATCCCGCCTTTGAGAAAATGTGACCTAGGCAGTGAATCTGGTCCATCCAAAAGTGGCACTTTGATATCTTAGCATATAGCCGATGCTCTCTCAGTGTATTTAATACGATCTAAAGATGGGTGGAGTGGTCATTTCGAGTGGGAGAGTACACTAAGATGTCGTCCATGAATACTACAACAAAAGAATCAAGATACATATGGAACACACGATTCATCAGAGCCATGAAAACTGCTGGCGCATTCGTGAGTCCAAACGGCATGACCATGTACTCATATAGACCATATCAGCTCCAAAAAGGTGTAAGCGGTATATCCGATGGTCTCACGCGCAGATGATGATATCCAGATCTCAAGTCAATCTTTGAGAACACTCGTGCTCCTCGATGTTGATCAAAAAGATAATCTATCCTTCGAAAAGGATATCAGTTCTTAACAATCAACTGGTTTAGATTCCGATAATCCACACAGAGTCTGAGGCTACCGTCCGCCTTCTTCGCAAAAAGGACTGGAGAACCCCGAGGAGAAGTACTGGGTCAGATAAAACCCTTTCGCCTGTAACACCTCTAACTGCCTCTTGAGCTCCCGCAACTCAGGTCTAGCCATCATATAAGGAGGAATGGACACCGGTGCTGCTCCTGGCACGAGATCAATAGAGAAATCCACCTATCGCTCCGGAGGTAGACCTGAAAAGTCGTTCGGGAAGACATCCCTGAAACGATCAACGACTCGATGGAAATCCATCTGACATGTCCCCTGGTCGTCCAGATATAAACTCGCAATCTGGGTTGTGACTCCACCTCGCCCACGATGCTCTGGTCCAGCTCGACTCTTCTGGACATCCCACTCACCATTTTATAGAAACTCTCCACCCTCTGGTGACGTGAAACACACCCTACGACGATAGTAGTCTAAAAAGGCTCGAAAGAGAACCAACTAGTCCATCCCGAGAATGACATCATAGGTTGCCATATCTAAGACATAGAGGTCCCAAAGGAAGTGACACCCACCAACCTCAAGAGGGCACGCCTTTCATTGACACACACCAGCCATTCTAGTCCCCAACGGAGTGTCTTGCGTCATGATATCAAAATAAGTAGAAACATAGAGCCCAAGGCTCTCCACAACCGGTATAGATATGAAACTATGTATAACACCCATATCAAAAAGTACAGAAGATAAGAGAGAAGCTACTAAAATCGTACCTATGACTGTAGAAGGTCCGGGATACTACTCCTGCTAGGTCTATTTCACTACATATGCCTGCCCAGTTCCGTGGCCCTGTGACAAAACCTGGCTACCCTGAGCTGTCCCACCTTACTGCCTTTGCGATCCTGGTGTCTGGCTACCACGACCATGACCACCATCTCTGCCTGTACACCCTGACGCATTCCAGTTCCCTGACTGGTAAGAAGACACTAGTCCTGCTCTTGCATGTGGAGTCTACACAAAAACCCTCTAACTATCCACTAATGGAAACGCCCTACAAAAGCGCTGTAGATGACCCATTTTTCCGCAAGCTCGACACTCCACTGGATCACGTGGACACTGTGGCCTCTTATGCCCCTGTCTACCACACTAGTAGCACATGACCTAGCCACCTGAACCATTCTTCTGACTGGTACTGCCACCCTGAGAGAAGTCCATCTGTCTCTTCCTCTTGCCAGCAGAAATAGTACCAGTAACTGGTGCTGAACCACCCTGGCCCACACCACTAGATTCTCGCAGGTTCCTCTCTATAATCAGTTTCGGGTTCAAAATAGCATGTACTGAAGGCAACCTGAAAACATTAACCAGCACTTGGATGTCATAATGAAGACCATCCTCAAAATTTCTGGCTCTCAACGTCTCATCACCCACCAGCACGGGTGCAAAGCGCTGAAGCTCTGTGAAACGACCAGAATAGTCCATCACCGACATAGCGCCCTACTGAAGATTCATGAACTCTCGAGCTCTATCTTCCATCAATGTTTCTGGAAATAACAAGTCATAGAAGACTTCCTGAAAATATTCCCACTCTATGTCTCTGTGATGATCTGACTAGGTGGTAACATCCGAACACCTCTTGGCGGAATCATGCAGCATAAATGCCGCGAGCTTGACCCTCTGCCCTGGAGGCATCTCAAGATGCTCAAAAATAGTCTGCATCGATCCTAGTCAGAACTCCGCAGCCTGAGGTCCGCCATTCCCTGAAAAAATAGGTGGATGCTGCTGCTGAAATATATGAGTCAGCTCAGCCATAGATGTGGCAGCCTGTGGTTCTCCCTGAAAGGTCTGCATGAACCGCACAAAACCTTCATGGAACTGCGCCTATGTCCGGTATAACAGTGAGCGCCGCAACTTGCTATGCTGGAGGATCTACTGGTATCCCATGTCCCAACATCTATGGAGTATACTCCTTTCCGCTCTCTTGGTGAACAATGCATGGTCATCTAGGCGGCATGACATTACAAGGTCAAAAACACGCCATAGATTCAAGATTATTGTAACGACCCGAAATTTTGAATAAATATTGTTTCCTAATTTTATGTGTTATTTTATTTTATTTTTATACTCAACAAAAATGTTTCATTTGATAACATGAGTATAATTAAAATGAGACAGTCGGCGTTTAACTGTTATATGACCATTGGTCAATATGACCGCTGTAAACTAAACGTTTTGATTATTGCCTCTAAATTCATGTAATCTTGGTTAATTATTATAGAAAGAAGATTCGATGGCCCCACCCAATAGTCTTGGACCGATCAAAGCCCATCTAACAGAACTTGGGAAGGAGGTAGCACCACTGGGCTTTGCTCTGGACCAAACCCAAGCTGAACTTCATCGTGTGAAGCTAGAACGGAATCACCTTTGCGAGAAGTTAAAACTGATAGAAATTACTACTCGTGTGATCTTGGCCGAGCCTCCCTCGTATTCTCTCACCTTAGTGCACCTTAAACATAGGTCTTATTCTAGTGTGATAAGGGGCTATGTAAAGAGACCATAACCGCCTTGTTTAATCCCTTGTTTTAAATAAAAATTTGGATTTCTTCTTATGATGATGTTTATGAATTTTCAAATGACCGGATAAATAATGTATGCATATTTTTTATGAATTTTAGAAAAACGATATTTTAAAAATGTTTATGTAAACCTTAAATTATTAAAAATGTGTAATGAAATTCAAAAAATGGTCTTCTGCAATTATAACCAGTACAAAATTTAGAGTCTAATAAGATCAACTTGATTTTTGATGAATAGTAAATTATGAATAGTGATTTTATGATTAGGATTAGTAATGTGTCCAAATGGATTATTAATCTCACTTAAAAAAAGTATTAATATAATCTAGGCACCTTGATTAAGTAATGTGATTCAATAAAATGGTTAAATAACGGTTTCATAAATTATTATTCATGTATTAATTTTTTAGGGTGAATAGTGTTTTTTAATTAAAAATTAAATTAAAAATATTTAGAAAAATATTTTAATAAAATGGATTTCATTTTTGAAATCAGAGCATCGATATTATGTTAATGAAATTTTTGGGGATTTTTTTGAAAAAAATGAATTTTCGGTGAATAGTGTATTTATTTAACAAATAAATTAAAAATATTTAGAAAAATATTTTTATAAATTGGAGTTCATTTTTGAAATAAGAGCATTGATATTTGGTTAAGGTGAAATTTTGGGATTTTTCTTAGAAAGTTGAATTTTCAGTGAATAGTAAAAATACAGTTTTATGGTTTCGGTATGTTTAATGACATCATAACTGTGTCATGATGATGTCATGAGATATTTTATGGGTTGGCCATCCAAACGTGATGAATTATTGTATGGGGGGCCCCATGTGGCCTAACTCTATGTGAAATAACATGGGAGAGCCCATGCTTTTGAGAAAACCACTTGTGAGGTGTCCCTTGGCCATTAATGCCTTGTCCCCTCACTTTCCCTATAAATACCAAGCCATCCTCTCATCCATTTCGACTCCCCACTCTCCCCCAACAATGTTCTGGTCTCATTACCTCCCATGGAGTCCTCACAAGGTGCCCCAAGCCCTCAAGGTCCCAACCTTTTAGTTTTAAGAGTTGCGTTTTAAGGTAAGGGATCCGACCTCTCTCTTTCTTTTCAAGTAATCTCTTTTATGTCATTTCTTTTATGCTCCATGTTATTATTTTGGAGGATGTTCTTTTATATTAATCTTACTTCCCTTTTCATGTTCATATGATGAGAGACCCCCTATTTCTCTCATCATTTCATTTTAAGAATGTTAAAGTGGTGCCGTTAGGCTGCCGAATGTTTAAGGGATTCTTTCACCCTTCTCGTTTTCAAGTTCTATTTTAATGTCATGTGTTTCAAGTTCCTTTTTATTATGTTGGGGTATGATATCTAAATCTATCATACTGATATTTTATGTTCATATGATGAGAGACCATATTTGATCTCTTCAATTCAGTATTTTGATGTTTTAAGTGGTGTCGTTAGGCTTCCGAATTTTTAAGTGGTTCTTTCACCCTTCTCGTTTTCAAGTTCTACTTTAATGTCAATACTTTCAAGTTACTTTTTATTATGTTGGGGTATTATATCTATATCTATCAAATAGATCTTTAATGATCATATGATGATATACCCCATTTTATCTCTTTAATTCAGTATTTTGAAGTTTTAAGTGGCGCCGTTAGGCTACCGAATTTTTAAGTGGTTCTTTCACCTTTCTCCTTTTTCAAAGTTATAATTCCTTGTCAAGTCTTGAAAGTCCCTTTTTATTATGTTGGGGTATGATCTCTATATCTATCATACTGATCTTTTATGTTCATATGATGAGAGACCCTATTTGATCTCATCAATTCATTTTTGGTTGAAATTTATGTGACGCCGTTAGGCTGCCAAATTTTCATTAGAGAAATCTTATTTTTGTCTTCCTTTCATGTTAATCATTTCATATGGTATATTTTAAAATTTCATTACCATGTTCTTAAATACCTTATATTCTGTCCCTATACTGTTTTATGGGTCATTTATGAATGATTGACCCATTTCCCCTCTCTTTTTAAGGTTTTCTAAAACCCTGTAACATAGCCATTGTGATGCAGAATTTTCGGCTCAAAATACTTCTCTCTTTTTCTCAAAATTACTTCATGTTATTAAGTTAATACTCAAAGATCTTATTTCTATAGGGGTATTCACATATATATATCAAAATTGTTTATTTTTTAATTCTAGGATTTACATACATGAAACCCTCTTTCCCTTTCCATGGGTTTAAAGTGACATAAAGATCATGTCTTTAAAGCAGTTTTTAAAACATTATGATTATGAAAGGAAACCCATTTATTTTATGCTATCTGGGTTTCTTATGAAATGATTGATGATTATATATGTGGCTCACATGATAATAAAGGTAAATTTAAGGGTGCGCCCTGATAGCGCTCCAATGCATTGGGTAAAGACTTAATCACTAGAGATGACCATTTAGACTGATACCTTGGTGAATAACCTTGGTAATTTTTAATGACACCTTGGGGATGGACCTTGGTGAAACTAAATGATTGTCAATATTAAATGTTGTAGCCACATCTTAAAGTTATGAAAAATTTTATTTTTATTATGATATATTTCATGATTTCTTTCTCATGCCTTAAATTTCTTTTCATGACCTTATTGAAGTATCTCAGGTTCACAGGTAAAATGTTTCTCTTGTTTCCCTTACTGGTTCTTATTCGCACCCTTTCTTTTGATGTATGTCCCCAGGTTATGAGATGCAGTAATGAACCTAGGATGAACTTAAGGAGAATACTTTCAAGTGTTTAAGAAGAATTTTTTTGTTGTTTTCATGTATTATGTTCCTGGTTTCCAAGACACTAAACCTTAAAGATCCTCAGTTTTGTGTAAGGTAATGAAAGTTTATGTGATAAAAAGACGGGATGTTATAATTATCGAGACCAAAAATGAAGAAACCCAAAAGGGAACAGGAGGAAGAATGCATTCAAAATTTGAAAAACAATATTATACAGCGTGTATACTGAATACACGTCATGTACCGAACTTCTCTTCCCCTGCCCAGGTCCTTCCACATGGCTAAGCCACACAGCTCCCATTGAACAAAACTACACGACGTGTATAATATCTACACGACGTGTACGATGTTATTTTCCAACTTCCTGTGACGTTTGTGACACGACCGAGTAGTCGGATTGAAACTACAAGTCGTGTTACACCCGCACACGGCGTGTAAACCATCCCATTTTCCATCCACTCAGCTAACTCCACACGGTCTGTCCTCAGACAAGACTACACGACATGTCCCACGGGTACGCGGTGTGTTCAAGGAGAGGTGACACCAACTTGTGTTGTTAGTTACACGGCCGAGTCCTCAGGTCACACTACACGGCGTGTCCATCATTGACACGGTGTTTTCAAGAAAATAGTTCACCAACCCATGTTTTTAGTTACACGACTGGACTCTGGGTCAACACTAAACGGCGTGTACATCAGGTACACAACGTGTTTTACCCAAGACTTTCCCTACTCCATGTCGCCGCCCACACGGTTTCTGACATGGGAAGCGACTACACGGAATGTATAGAAGCTACCCGGCATGTTCACCCCAATCTCTTCCCTTCTTCGTGTCGCTGACAACACAGTTTGTGACACGGGAAGAGACTACACGGCGTGTACTCTGTGTACATGGAGTGTACTCAAAAAGTTCATTTTTCTTCCCCAACAGAAGGCCATACACAGTGTGTTTGAAGTACTAAACGACATGTATACTAGATTTCCGGACATTATGCCTCAGAAACTTCCCTAGAACCCAGAAAATACTGAAAAACAACACCTAAGTGTCAAATTCCCACCTGTGAGGGCCCATACTCCCCACGAATCAAAGTTTTACATCTCATATGTGTTATAACTAAATAAACATCTAATGAGACACCAAATTCCAGTCAATGGGGGCCCATACTCCCAAAAAACCAATGTTTGGCATCCATTCTATAAACAGGCCCACAAAAAAAAATACCCTATCACAAAGCAGGTATTTATCAAGTAGCTATCAAAACAACATGCTTCTCTAGCACAACAACTATCACAACAACATGCAATTTCTCATGCACCTACATGGCATGGAAACTATGCATGAAATGTGATATATGGCATGTTACTATATGATGCATGAAAAGTAATACCCTCATTTCATCGGGTTGCAACTAAATTGAACCCATAGATAAAATATAACAACATAATCTCAAGTGTGTCACCCAACGGTGAAAACAAATCATCTGTAAAATTGCAAAATCAGAAAAATTAGAACAACTGAGGTAGACTGGCTTTTCCCTATACATGGGTTAGATATTCCTGGGCACATCTTATTACCAACTACCATTTCCATCCTATCCCTGACTAAGGCTCCAAACACTAAGTCAAAGAAACGAACCCCTCTGATACCACTTTGTAACGTCCTGGTTCCGGGTGCCATACAACGGGTGCCCCAAACCTGGTTCTCCTCAAGACCTCAAGCGCATTTCCCCAAATTCCATAGGCTACCAACTAGTAGCGAGGGTCCCAGTCTAATAGTGGGGAAACTATGCCCTCATTTGTCAAAGTGTAGCGAAACGGAATACAAAATTAAACATACAACAATAGAAGAAGCAATAACCATTCATATATAACTAAAATGGATAACTGATAAAAAAGGAACCATTAGTCATATATATATGAGAAGTTGTAGCATGTCACTCTTCTATAAAATAGACATAACATGTTACATTGCAATACAATACAATATAGAGTACAACAAAACAAAACAAAATAGCTGGAAGCATCACGAGCCTAAGCTCGGTCCAATCCTCTCCTAATCCTTAGTAGCAATCAAGAACCTGTATAGGGACTCTTGCCCCTATCTACACCTGCAGCAATGTAATCTGTTTGGGCTGAAAAGCAAGGCCCAAACAGGGTGTGAGAAATAAATCCCAGTAGGCACCCACCAAAGGCCCATGCTTAACTGAGTGTAAAACATGCAACAACAGTGTGCAGTAGTAAAATTCAATAAAAGTAAGCAGTACTAAAAGTAACTAACTTAACTAATTATATTTCCATTTTAAAATCCTTTTAATAATTTAATTATAAATATCACCACAGTGAATATTCTAAGTTAACAGGTAATTTCCTCAGACACGTAAACCCCTACCCTCAGGTAAAGTGTATCCAACATAAGAATCTGCCCACAGGAATACGGATATTGCCCATGGGCATAGGATGTGTCGCTCACAGGCACAGAATCAATTGCCCACAGGCATGGAAGAAGTTTCCCTCATGGTATGATAACAACTGCCCTCAGGCTATGTAAAACAATGCCCACAGGCTAAGCAAAACACTGCCCCCAGGCGCGAGTAACCAGGCCATGCCCAACATGTAAATAAACATTCACAAGTAATTCCTCTCAAGGAAATTCTACAATCATTACTTTAAAGGCATACCCTCGGGTATCCTAACCAAACGACTAAAAAGAGGAATGCACCCCTAGGGTGGTCCTAGATCCCAGAAATGATCCCAACTAGAATTTTATTATCATAACAAATTCCCTATGCAATTATAGGTATTTAAAATAGCCACAACCTCAGCCACACGACACCCTAACATGGGTTCATGGAACCTAAAATGCAAAAACACACAACAGATGAAAAAAACACCTAGACACCTACCAAAAATGCCAATGAACGTTATACGCGAACGATGCCTTCTGAAACATCCAAGAACACCGTAGATCTGAGGTAAAACAATTCTCGCTTAAACGTAAATAACTCCTGTTAGGGGAAGAATTGGAAAGAACCATTATAGAAGAGTGGAGGGCTTACCCGGGCGGTTCCAACAAGATCATCCAAGGAGGAAACAGATTCCCGACGTGTGCTCGGCGGATCTCTGAGGGTTCGGCCATCCTCTCCCGAGATCCCATCCAGTTCTAAGGATTTCCTGTGAACAGGGGAGGCTACTGCCCATTTTAAGCAAAAAAAAAACAAAGTACACGGCGTGTACTTCCAAGTACACGGTGTGTACTTCCCATTTTTAAACTGTTCCTCTAGCGGCTTCCCGCCAGCGTGGCACTGTTCATTTGCCAACATGACTACACAGTGTGTCTTCATGAGTACACGACGTGTGCTGCCCCACAGCTGGCCACCGCCTTACTATTTGCCTACCGACTGACTACACGGCGTGTAAAGGACCCCTACACGGCATGTAGTCGGTTCTTACACCCTTCATCGCCGGCATGGCCACACGCCCTATGTACTCATTCCACATGGCCAGAAGTACACGACGTTTGGACAAAGTACACAGCGTGTACATTCCAGAATTCAGGATTTTTCCCCATTTCCGATATTTTTTCAAAAACACTTAAGGAAATGAGAAAAAAAGAAACTCGTAACTCTAAAGTAAGAACCAGGTTCTTACCCACAATATGTATAGTGTACCTGAGGGGTAATGGATTTTTTATAATTTTTTATTTCAAGATGTTTTTTGAGCAGTAGTGGGTTCCTGATGAAATCTTATTATGTAATTTAATGCACAACATGTAAATTGTATTTTTCTAGTTCTCCAGTATTCTCTGGCTTCAAATATTAAATGTTACACTATGAGTGAAGCTCACAGTGTGAATTGTATTTTTCTCCAAAATTCATATATTTGTTTCTTATTTTCCAAATATAGGTTGCATCCTGCCATAAAATACAATGAAATTAAAATTGTTTTAAAATTTGAAAGATTCAATGGGGAAATATATAAATCAATGTATTAAAATTACAAGCATACATGAAATACACTTATCAGTATCATTTATTAACATATTGAAAAGTGTCCTAAAAATTTAGAAAATTCATTGATGAATCTCCAATAAAAACTAGCACGTACTAAGAAACATATAACACCTTTTATATTTATAGGAGGTGGAATATTTTAAATCACTTAAATATTAGTAATTTTTAATTATATCCCCATCATAGAATCTTTATCACCTAAGAAAATTCTTTATTTAACCAGGAGCTAACATTTATCCAAATTTAGGACATCGTTTGTCTCCTCACACATCTATAAAGAAGTTTCCATAATTTCTGAAAATCCTTCAAAATTATAACGAACTATGGATAAGTTATCCATGAACACTTCAATAATTATCTAAATAATATCATAAAATATGGTCATCACACACCATTAAATACCAGTAGGATCACCATACAAGCCAAAGAGTTTCCTTTTGTGGGAAAATGTGCCAAATGGACAAATGATGGTGGGGTTTTACTGGTCTTCTAGAGCCATGATATTCTAATCGTAACTAGGATAACCATCCAGAAAATAGAAAAAAAAACATTTATATCCAACCTATATATCATTTGATCTTGAAATAACACTAGAAAATGATATTTCTTTGTGAAAGAGTTTTTCATTGTATAATAAATGAATACTCTCTACCTTTTTAAATCCTTAACATGGATTTGTTTGTTTTTATCAATAGTCACAAATATGAAACCCCCTTTCCTTGGAACATGATATATAGGACATACCCGAGACTTTCATAAATAGGAAATATTATTCATGTATCAAGTAGCTTAATAAATCCCCTATAACTATCTATTTTTTGTTTGAATTCAATATTCTTTAATATTTTACTCTAGGATTTTGATTCGGGTCCATTGTTATTTTATGTATGAATTAATATGGTCTTATTACCTTAATATCAACTATAGACCACCTAATAACATAGTTGAACTTCATTATAATAGACAAGAAACTCTATTTTTGACTCATAACTACTATAGAAATAATTAATATAGAAATGGTATAAATTTAACCCAAAAGATAGCATTTCAGATGAAAATAAAGAACCTTCATCTCTAATGTTAGAGATTATTGAAAATATTGATGAAAATTTTTCATAGGAGGTCTCAAGCCCTCAATATGCTTTTTAAAAATGAATGAGAGTTAAAGAAAACCACCACCATACTATTGACCAATTATGAAAATTCCTTAGAATCAGTTAATAGTTTTTTTGAAAACATTTTCTACATAAATTTGATCAATATTTTCAAGAAACTAACCCCTGTAAGCATCACATAGCTCTACATATTTACTTGAAAAAATTCCCATGCATGTCCCATATTCTGTTGTGTTACTATTTATTTCTTCAATCATGTTTAAAAAGTCTTTTTATTATTTATCAAAAGTTTATTTTCTAATTTATAAGGTATATAATTATAATTAATTCTATAAATTGGTGAAACTTTTTATTTTTCAAAAACATTAAACTCTTCACTTTTCTCTCCTACATTGAAAATCAACTTCCCTTTTCCAACATTAATTTCAGCTCTACTAGTGTAAAGGAAGGACCTACCAAGAACTATAGGGACTTCTTTGTCACACTCCATATTGAGTATAAGAAAATCCATCGGAAAAAATAATTTCCCATCCCTTACGATCAAATTATGAACTCTTCCTTTATGGAGGGTGATGGAGCGGGTTTCCAATTGTAAGACAATAGTGGTGGGAAACTGTTCTCTTAATATCAATTGCATGAATTTTGAGTGAGAGTTAAGGTTATCACTATACCCATGGTCATAAATATAGTTTATCTATCCACTATTTCCAAAGGTATATTGAGTAACAAAACTACCAGGATATTTGAGCTTAGGAGGTATCCTATTTTTAACTACAACGTCACATTCCTCAGTTAAACTATAAGTGTAAAACTCTTAAAAAGGGGTTTATTATTCAAAAAAAAATTTATAAGAATATTTAGATATAGAGGAACCTGGAATAAAGGTTGAAAAAATGTATTATTAATGTTAGTATTTTTAAACAACTTATGAAATTTTAAAAGTTTACGTTCATGATTATTCCTCTCAGTCCTATTATAAATAGTAATTTAATAAGCAAATTTTATTAAAATCATAGGAATCCATGCAGGTTCTTTATCAATGTTTCATTTATTTTAAATTTTTTTGTTTCTTATATTTTTATCATGTTTATTAAAATGTGGAAGCATGAGTAATTTATAAAATTTAATGGGCCTATCTAGATTTATTGTTTTTGAAATTTCGTTTTTTTTTGTCATCATTTTTTTTTGAGAATTTTAATTTTAGTAGGTTTTGGATACCTAGGGTATTATTGGGGATTCTGAAGACTAATAATTGTAGAGATAAAATTAAAATTATCCATATAGTATTGAATTTATAAGTACATGATAATTTTTTTCCCCTTTTATTCATACCCCAAGAAAGTTGGCCTATTTCAGTTTCAAGATTTATCATCCTTGAATAAGATATAATTTTATCAGAATCATATTTTCTTTTTTATTAATTGAATTAAGTATTTTTTTCAACTTGAGAATGAATTCTATTTAAAATTTTATATAGATTAGAAAAAATTTTCTCTTAATGTTTTCTTGAGTATTAGAAGGCTCTTCAATTTGTTGGTTTTGGTATGGATATGAAGGACGCTATTGGAAACTAGTGGTATAAAATTTCTAACCCCCCTTATCATTCCAATAAAGTTTGAGATGATTTCAATAACCTTAATTATAATTTTTAGATAAAGGATATTCCCTTGGATGTAACCTAGGTGATTAACCAGTAATGTTGGCTTTCTCAGGTTGTTGGGTAGGCATATCAAAATTAGGGAAGCTAGATTTGGAATGGATATTTATGCCACTATGGTCACAATGCACCCCATGTGAGTCTTGATCATTCAAATAATAATACATAGAAGTTTTCAACTGAGCTTTTCAAATATTTTAATTCTCTTTTATAACTACTATTATTCTCCTAGAACACTTATTTTGAGTGTTTTATGCAAGTGTGATAAAAAATTTCATCAATTAATTCGTATTTTTATTACTAAAATCCCCTATATAATCTTGATCAAGTAAGGGATGATTGTATTGTGTGAGGGTGTTAAAAAAGGTTTCCATAAGAAATTGTGCAGTTCACTAATGATTTGGAAATTGCCTAATAGGAACCCTAAATTTTTTCCAAGCCTTGTAAAATATCTCACCCTCATCCAGTAATAATTTTAAACTCATATGCTTAATTTTATTTCTCATTCTACTTGGACAGAATATCATTACAAAGGATTTAAAATGTCGATCCCATGTACCAAAAATCTCCTCATCTAGCTATTGGTACCATCTCTTAGTAAAACCTTTCATGCATAATGGGAAATCTCAAAGTTTCAACTCTTCTTCACTTAATCCTATCAAAGGAAGTTGTTTCAACACATAGTAGAAGTCTCTAATGAAGTCCAAGGAGTCTTCATTAGGAATTACATTATATGATGGAAGCATGGAAATAATTTTCTACTTAATTTCATAATATTGATCCCTAGAGGGTACCTAATATAAGATGGGTTACTAGGGATATTGAGTACTAGGAACTCCCTAAGGATTGATCTCTCAACTAAATCATTCCAAGGTGGGTTTCAATTAATAATTTTATTTTGATTATTATTCACATTTTATATATCTCATTCCATTTTTAATTGTTTTTTTGTTTTTATTGATGTGAATTGAATATTTATTTCTAAAATAATATGTTCTAATTTTTTAGATTTTGATATATCATGCATAAAAACTCAGAATCAAGATCATGTTCATAGAAAATTTTAATTGTAAAAAAAATATGTTTTAAAATTAAATTTTTGAGTATTTTATTTATATTTTATGATTTTTTATTGTTTTTTGGAATAGTATAGATTTTTTTTAATATTTATCCATATTCCCTCATGCCTTCCCCACCAACTATTTCAAAATTTGACACCTTTATCTTTGACTATATGAAAATTAGTTTTGTATTCCCCTATTTCATGCAAGTAAAACTAGTGTGTAGGTAGTTGAATCATAAAGAAGTTGAATTGAATAATCAAAACTAGAAAAAGACCTCAAAACACACAATAAAACATGCTGTAAAAAAGAAAAATGTTCAACTAAATATCCATATAAAGATTCAAAAACAATATATATATATACAAGATAAATTCTAATAAATGAGACAACTATAATGGTGGTGAAATATATTGACCAATTTGATAAGCCTTTCATCATTACCGTACAGAATATTTTAGTGGAGCTGAGTTTTAAGGATGTTATCATGCTTTGTGGGCAGGTTAACCTGTAACTAAATTAATTTTATATTTTATCCACTATAGAACTAATAATTCATCAAAAATGATAAAATCAATCATCACTACAATCAATTTTTCAATTAATATTTTATGCTATTTTTATGGGAATCCTCCTGTTAGAAGAATAGAAATGAAGAAGTACTTTTTAATGAATTAAATCGAGAACAATTTTTAATTATTTTCAAAGAAAAAAAATAATTTTTTCAAGAATTGATTTTAGAGAATATCTATCTAGGAAAACAGATTTATGAACAATGAATTAATTTTTTTTACATGTTTATACATTTAAATTAATAATGTTTATCCAGAATATGTGTTCTTATTTTATATTTCAGAAGAAGTTATAATAGCTGCATCAAAAATACTAGATAAAGAAGCAGTGAAATCTTCTCTATTGTGGATATATTCCTAAGTCTCTATTATCCATTCTATTTCTTGTGTCTCATGTCATGGATATTTATATGGAAATATCTAATCAATTTTATCCCCTTTAGAAGTTGTACTCTCCTCCCAAAAATTCTACTCCATCAAAATTGTTAAGAATCCATTTTTTTATTATGTGACTTCCTAGAATTTATTTATTGTCATATTCCCGATTAGTCATCGATGATTTTCACCAACATAATTAATTCTTCAGTTATTCCCTAAACACGTGTCACCAATCATTTTTTTTATCCCTTATAAGTGATTAAAAATTACCATTCTAAAAAAATATGATAGACCCATGTGTGCTCTCGTTAAGATGAACCTGGATGTACTTATTGATTAATTCATTCTTCATTGGTCATCACCAACTCTTCTAAGAACATGACTTGAAAAATTAATTTGAATATTCGAATTTCACGTGAATATTCTGTAATTTATTAAATTGGTTATGTAATATGTCCTTAATTACTAGAATTTTATTTCTTTTAGCTTTAGAAAATTATTTGGAATCTATAATAAACATCAATCAATGAGCTAAAGAAAAACCTAAAACCACTGTAATCCGACATACTATTTTTATTCAATTCGGGTACAACAAATGTTATCAAGAATTTCTCAAAATATAGTGTACACCATTTCCCAACATCACAATAAGAACTCTGGAAGGGAAATCCAAGGCCTCTCAATCATCCCTATCATCTTTATACCACACTAAAAAACCATAAATTGAAAAACAATATGCAAATTTTATTTTTATTATATGGTTTAGTTTGAAATCCCCAAGGATAGAGAATGCTAAATCTCAAAAAATATATCTTTTTTCAATTATAGTATGCTTAGGAATTTATAATGGGTTCCAATGTTGCTGCAGTTTCACTACCATTATTTTTGAATAAAAAAGTGAAGACACTCAGGAAGTCAAATTCAATGAACCACTGGATACCATTTATCAATATTTTCTCAAATCAAAATTTAAATAACAATGCATATTATAAACTGATATGATGGATGACATTTCAACAGATATTTCTGAACACAGATCTGGGGTTCTAAGGCCATTTGGGCTTGATTTGTTTACCATTGTTTTTTAATATTTTATCTATGAGGGGTGATATGAATTGATTTCATCTCACCTTTGGAGATTTCCTAGATATTAAATGATGAAACCTGAGCTAGATTAGAGTACCATTATATAATTCAAGCTTCCACTACTAATATTTCCAATAAAACATCAAACTAAACAAAAAAACTTTTAAGGGAATCCATATGGATCAATGATGGGGTTCAATTTATCTAGGGTTCGATCAAAGCCTAGTGTCAAGCTATCAATCTGATTATGGTAATATATTATATGTGTTTTATTTCAATATATACCATAATTTCAAATAGATTTGGGTTTAATGATTTTGGAACATGCAGAATCCTCTCAAATTTGCATCCAGTTCATCATTTTGGGGTTTCTTTAATAGGAATGATTCATCTAGACGCTTCAACTCAGCATTGGCTTATAATTGAAACTCCAATGTTGGTGAAACATCCATTTTTTCTTCATTGGTAAGGAAATAGAATATATTAGAGTTTAGAAACACTGACATTATTGTTCTTTAGTTGATTTAAAGGTCATTTTGGCACGCTTTAGGTAATAGCTTTAAAATCCATAGTCAATTAAATTACTATACTCAGTCGATGCAATTGGCTCCATGTAGTCATTTCATGAAGCATAGTCAATAAACTTTCCATGTGTGGTCGATTTATTTATAATAGTCAAAGTATTTTAACATTTTAATTTTTTAAATAAGCTTCATTCCAAAAAGGTACTCCATGCTATCGATGCAATGTCATTATTCCAAGCCTATGTCAGCTTCAAATAAGATTTGTTGTCACTTTCCTTTTACTAATTCTCTTCATATTCAATAACTGTACCAAGAAAATAATAATAGAGATTAATATTAGTCATATGCAACTAACATAATTTTAACTAAAAATTTTAAATCTAAAATTAATTAATAAATTGAAATAACTTAAAATATTTGGAAAATTAATTAATTTATAAAAAAATTAAAAAACTATAGAAATTAAATAATAATTATATTTAATTAAAAATTTTAAAATAAATGATTATGAATTAGATTTTAATTAATTAATTGACAATAAAATCACATAACTAATTATTAAATTTTAAAAACAGAAGAATTATCATTAAAGCTATGAATTAAAATCTAAAATAAAATTTATGAAAAAAAATAACTAAATACATCATAGAATTAACATAAGATAAATTGAGCATTAAAACAAAAAACACATTTTTTTCAAATATTCATAATTTCAATATAAAATAATCATTAAATTGTAAATAACCATTTAAAATATATTGTAAAGATAAAAAAATAAAATACAGAGAAAATGATGTAGAAAAACAAAGAATTAAATTCCCCATAAAGGGTTTTCTACATTGATTAGAAAACAGTGTGATGACCGTGTAAGAATATTACGCGACATGAGAAAACATAAATAATTTTAAAAATTAAAATTGGTTCAACCTAAAACCCATGAATAGTTGCGAAAACCATTTAATAACTAAAATAATTGGAAAAATCATGGTCCATGTGTTACAACTCTCTCATCCATAACTGTTTCTGCCTCAATAAAGCTTTATTAGATTCAATTGATCAATAGAATGATGAAACACAACCTCCTCAACTGTGAATAACTTTTCAAAACCATGTAACACCATGAGATAATTAATATGAATCCCATGGAGCCAACCAAAATTGGCCAAAATATCTCGTAAACTATATTCATCCCTTAATGATATATAGTCCACAACTAATGACTAGCCAATCCTTTTTTCAAAAAAATCATCCAAAAGATACATTAGATTGGATCACCAATACAAATGTGGTATGAATAACTATGGTGGTCTCCATAAGATATTATAATTCCTCTAAAACACTTACTATTTTAGAATAACCAGTTACACCTAAATACATGAACAAAAAATAGAAGAAACTAAAAAGTATACAAAAAAATACCAAACAAAACCATTGACAATTAAGGATTCAAAAAGAAGGAATTAATCCCAATGAGGATAAAATATTTCTTAAAATATAAAGGAACTAGAGTAATCACAACCTTAATTAATGAAAAAGTGATACCAACTATATTGGATAAACCAAGTAAAACAAATAATTCCACAAACATCCACTTAAGAAACATCAAATTCAATAAGTGGAGTCAGGGGATTATTTGAAGAAATAGAATTGGAAATAATCAATATTTAAAAGGATCCTTTATAAAACCTCTATAGATGACCCAAATGACCACAAACCTGATAGGCATTCAATGATTGGTAACTTGAGGACTTCTTATGACCAAATTTTTTGCATTTATGGAATTCCAATGTATGGCCTTAAAAATAATTTAATAAGAAAGTGTAGGGACTCTTAATCTTAATTCTTAACTACCTATCCTTAATATGATTCACCTTTCATTTACTAGATATTCCTTCACTATTTATGGGAATATAGGAGGTTGAATTCACCACAAGTACTATTTCTAAAAGTTCCTCAATGTAAACTACCTACCTTCTCACTTTTGAAAAAGAAGTTAAAAAAATAAAAAAAACTCATTACTAATGATTAATATGAAGAACTATTTCAAAATACCACACCTTAAAGGAATCAGCCACATATAACTCTAAAATATATGGGAATTGTTCAATGAAATGAAAAACATACTCTTACACAAATTGATCACTTTATTAAAGGTTATAAATCTCTAATGCCTTATCCATTTTTATGGCCTCATAGAAATACTTATTGATGAATGAAACAATAAAAATTCCCAGTGAAAGGTTATCTCAGGTCTTAGTTTGAAAAATATAATTTCACAACTTATAAAATACACCTTTAAGAATAAGGTCAAAAAATTCATCATGAGAGACTCATGGATCTTAATAAGAGAAAATATAATTTCAGTACCCAACAACCACTCATCTACTTCTCAAGGATATTACTGAACCTAAAATAGATTAGTATTCAACTTGTATAATTCATTAAGAAAATATCTAAGTATATTAAATAAAAGGTTTTCTTGTGGATAACCACCCATAATTTCCCAATGAGAATCCATAAAAACCTGGAAATTATGAACTCAAAATAATGTGAAAAACATAAAAAATTGAAAATTAACAAATATAAAATCATTCCCATCATAAAATAAATAAAAATTGAGAAATATCACTACAAAAAATTGAATCATAACAACATAAAAAAGGATAAAACCTCTCCTGTAAAACTATTCAAAAATAAAATATCATATATTTGGAACCCTAAAACATCACTTAGAAATAACTTCAAAATTTTCCAACATCCCTCATTAAAATCATTTATCAATTTCCAAACATATATTTAATTTTAATACACCTTAAAACCCCTTTAAAAATATAAAAAACATCACTTTTTACATGTAAAACATGATTTCAATCATGAATCCCCTTTATAATTTTTATATCCATACTCATACATTATTAAAACAATCATATATATTTTCAAACCTTGAATCAAATTTTATCCTTTTTGAAATGCTTCTTTATAAATTTATAATTATCCATCAATATTCGAAAATACAATCTATTCTTTCAAAATCTTTTAAAACACAAGGAAAATATCTCAACACCCCACACACTATATTACTGTAATCAATATGGACTAATATTCATTCATGAACTAACTCCATACCTTATAAGACCATGTTACAGTCATGTAGTTTCAAATGAGAGTTATAACTAACCATTCACTTGTGATTTTCATGGTTTTTTGACCCTACGAGATCACCATGTACCACAAGTTCAACTACCACTATTACCATAAAATATTGAAAATCTTATAAACCTTCCATATATCATCAATATGTTTTAAAAAAATATCAATTAAAAAAACAATATCCTACAAGAAAAACTCAAAAACCAAGACTCACTACCCAACATCCCCTAGTAACTCCAGGCTCCAATTGAGAAAGAGCTCACAAGGCTCTGCCAACACCATCCTTTTGAGTTGTGATTGTACTAAATACAATCTAACAAAATACCCCAAAAAAATCCATTTAAGAAAACTTCTACGTCTTAATAACCTATGTTCTGAAAAATATTTTAACTAATGAACTATGTTCCATCCCTAGATCTGGTAATAGGACCCTACATTTACATAAATGAGGGGAATTACAGATCCCTATGAGAATATGATAAACACTAGGACACAAAATAAAATCCAATGGGAAGGATTTTTACAAATAAAAATAAATAAATAATAGTTTAATATTTACCATTTTTTTGCATGGCCACTATATACATGAGATGTCCATGAACTAGAAAAAAAGATTGAAACTAAGAAGAAACAAACAAACCATAATAAATAAAACAATCCAACCAACTCAAGATAAATATTGAACTAAAAAATTATAAAATAACAACACTCATTTTTTCTCATAAAAAAATAAAATAAATGGGACTAATACCCAAACTGATCTCTACATGACTCCTCAAATCACTATTTAACCTCTCTAACATAAAAAATCCACAGGCCACCACAAGTTGGACCAATATCCTCAAAACTAAATATAGAAATGCATGGGAATGAAAATTAGTAATCGTGAAAAATAAACAATATTCCATGTATTACCATTAAATAAAGGATCCATTTCTGAATAGTTTCAAATATATTTTAAAAATATCATTTTTTCACTTTATATTGAAACAAATCACAATTTGTTTTTCTTATTCTTTTAAAATAGTTCCAATTAAAACATAAATCTTAAAACATTTCCCAAGAACATTTCTTTACAAATACACATGTTATAGAGTCATAAAAAGAGTTATAAAACCTTTTAAAAATTGTTCGATCATTTATTTAAAAATAATAAAAATTGTTACATAAATAATGCAGAAGAAAAATAAAAATAATACTAATAATGATAATAATAATAATAATAATAAAAATGACACTATAAAAACAAAGGAAATATAAATAGAAACTAATTATTACAAAGGTAAGGGAATATAATCCATATAATAAAACCAAGTACTAGTCATCATGAGAATATAAAGGATATGAGGGGAAATTATAGAAAATACAAAACATTATTCATCATATTGGCATGCTTGATAAAATCTGACCACGCTAATGCTCATTCATACCCTACCTAGCCTATCAATGGGAAAACATCCCAAGAAGGGTGTATATATAATAAGGTATACTAGCTAGAGATTAATCTTATGCTTGTGAAATGTCTATTCTCAGATGTTCCACTGGATACTTGTGATTCACATGATATATATAAAATGGATATGTTCCATTCATTAATAGTAAGCAGTGACATGCAGAAAAATACATAAGCAATTGAATGAAATGAGAATCATGGACATGGCCTCAACTCTAATAACCCTTCTTAGGAATAATACCCTTTATTTACATAAACAGTAGTATCATAAATATTTTTTAGATAGGAAACATTACTCCAATTTATAAATCAAAAAAATAATGGGAATGTGAATGGGTGTGTTTTATTTAGAAAAAATTCTTTATAATTATGAATGGGGACTCATACACATTCATTTAAAATCAAACCCTTTCGTAAAATTATTAATTAAACCTCTTAAAAATTGATGAGAACATTTAGAAACCCATTGTAAACCAAAATACGATTTGAAATCTCACAATTCATTTATAAAGTCCATTTAAGTATTTTTTTCTATAATCTACTTTTCATGGTTGGGTAAAAAAAACCTTATAACATCGAACTCAAGGAAGAAACCATCTCATTCCACTAAAATCAGGTTAAAACCTATTTTTCTTTACAAATAATCAAAAAAATATAATATTATCATTTGGTATGTATATCATTTATTTAAACAAGAAGGAAACCATGTTTAAAAAATTTAATGGATAATATAAGGGGAAACCTACCTCAAATTTAATGTGCATGGATTGAAGCTTCAAAAAATAGGGTGACCGCAACAAATAATATGATCCACACACACTAAACACAAATAATAACAAGGAAAATGGTCAAACCCTCACCCTAGGGTTTGAGAAATGTAAACACAATTGAGGGGAAGGGGAGAAAAAAGGGAATAATGGAGAAAGCAAGAACAAAGGGATGCGATAACTTATCTAGAATAACTAACCACAAATTGCAAGGAAAACACTTGAACCAACATGGAAGGGGTGGAAAGGAAGGAGTACATGCATATAGGGTATAAGAGTCAAATGGGTGGAGATGAGTTATCTTAGGTGTTATAATTAGGGGTTGGTAGATATGTAATTTCAAAATTTTAATATTTTTAGTATTCTACATGGTTGGGCTATACGGTTTACCCATCCACTAACTAAAGGTTTCCCTTATCTGGACACACCTGATCATCTTTACAGTTTGGAAGCACGGTTAGGAAAGCTATTACCCAAAATTAAAAAATAGTCCTATTATAAATTTCATGACCTCTCGGGGGGAATTGGACAGTTTCTCTGTACCATGAACAAGAGAAGTGTCAAAAAATTCCCACAAAAGGGTAACACCGTATGGTCTCTCTCTAATAGTGCACTACCCTTGAAGAATAATAATAAAATTTAAAAGATGAAATCAAAAGGCTCTTAGTGGTCCCTAATATATTCTCAATGAAATAAAAACCCCAGTATAGATACAAAATGGTCATCCCCAAGTCTTGTAAAATTAGACAATGATCATGTAAGAAGACAATGTGACAGAAGAAAACGTCATAAAAATTAAAAAAGGGGTTTGGTCTGAAACTCAAAGAAAAAATTGAAAACCATTTAATAAATAAAATAATAAAAAAACATTGTATAGTTTTGACATAGAGGTTAGTTTCAAATAAATAAATCATAATAATAAAAAAGGATAATTGATTTACCCCTCCCTCTATTGGTGATCTAGATGAACTTGGGTACTACAAGTGATATCAAAGCTAACCAGGTTACCCTATGAAATATGAAACCTTTATTGAAGGATAAGAATAATTAATATCAATATTATCAATATTATATGTGTTCATATTTTATATGGATTTAATTTTCATGGATAAAATAACTAGATTCTTGCATGTTTAATATCACAAGGTTTTTTGATGAGGGATGCTACAACAATGAGATTTACTCCATATAGAGGAGATTATTACAAGACATATAAGGAAAATATAAATATATAAGTGGATGGGAAGGATATTAAAATTATAATTTCATCATTTTATAATAAATTATTCAAAACTTTCACATGAAATTAAATTTACAAGGTGTTGTGGGAGTAGCCTCAGAAAATGGTTAAATGAAAACTGAATATTAAATAAGATAAACATTAGAAATATAGATCTTTGTTCTAATACATGTGAAAGGATGATGGTGAGGATATTAGTGAATATTTTATTAGGGTTAATAAGATAGTTACTAATATTAGAGATATTTAGATAATATGTAAGATACAACTATTCATATTATGATAATATGGAATTTCCTTAATAGATTTGACCCAAATATACGAGACCTAGAGGAGGTATGCGAATTATCCATTAATGAGTTGCGTAAGACACTCCTATATTATTAAATTATGAAATATCCCATGTTAAAAAATAAATAAATGGGGGATATGGTATTAGAATCCAAGAAATATGAAAATCTCATGCATATGATAGTTGAATATGACATATATTGAGAAAGTAATGATGAATGTATTAAAGATAATATGTAAACAATGTCTTTTTTTCTATAAGAACATCAAAATAATGAATGAAAAAAAAAATTTCTTCCACATAAATGATTTATTTGTGGAGGAAGTGGGTATTTTTAAATTGAATACCCTAGGATTAAATATATTGATGTTGGGAGTAATGATGAGGAAGAGTGATTATCTAGAAAAAAACCCTCAAGAATCATGAATAGTTATATTAGAATGAAAAATAATTCTTTTTAAAAATAGAGAATAAATTTTAATGACTTGAGAAGAAATTGAAGCATCATAAACATGGATTGAGTAAAAATATTAAGATAAATTTTAAAATAATTAATATAACGTTATCTCAAGTCATAAGGAATGAAGACACACCGAGCAATGATGTAGAGTAAAAAGAGATCTACAATGAATACAAGCATAAATATGAACTTCAAGCCTATCTTAAGAAAAATATAAATCTAAAGAAGACCTTAAAGCTACTTGATAAATAAGGATGAACATTTGATGAGAAAAAAAGTTATCTCATCAAATAGACTAGGACTTATATAGTTATAATTGAAGAATATAAGTAAATACTAAAGGATATTAATGATAAACTGCATGAAAAATAAGAGGAATTGAATAAATCATAGTCTAAGTGACTTAAATATGATAAAAACCTCAAATATGAGATGATAAAGTTATGAAAAATATAAGGATGTTTAGGCTGAGTCATCCAAATTTATTGTGAAGTGTATCCCAAATAAAAAAAATTATAAATTGTTTTTAAATTTTTAAGTGATAATGGATCTATATTATTAAATTATGTGAACTCTGAAACCCAAACATGAGGTTTTTGATCCAAATAGAGTTATAAAAACTATTATTATTTAATAATAAGAGATATATATGAGTTTACAAGGGGATTTTACACATTTTTGATGAAGAATAAAGGTTAAAATACCTTATAGAAACAACATGGTAATTATAGGTAGATCTAACAGAATTAAAGAAGGTTTTTTAATGTTTCTTATTTATGTTATATAACCCTCAAGTAAAAATTCTTCTAAATACCAGTATATCATTTCACTTCCTTATAATTGAAATAATTCAATGGAAAAAGACTCTAGAAAAATAATAAGTAGATATGTGAGGAAAAGAATCAACCTTTGGAATAATGAGTTTTCTTCTAAGAAATCAAACATACTATTTACACAAAACAAATTTGATAAGATGAATGAAGTATATTAAATGTGTGAACAACAAGGTTAAACTACTAGAAACAACATGATAATAATTCATGTACAAGCTATATAGAATATTGATTTAAATGAAGACTATACTTAGATGAAGTGATCTTACCATTTAGTTTAAGTTAATTATTTTCAAAAGGTGGAATTAAAAAAATCATAAGAAATTACTTATTAAAAATAAAAATAAGAATGCTCCAATTAATTTAATTATGTGTTTTTTTGGGAATTATAACCAAGATGTACAGAAATTATAGGATAAATCAATAGTGCTTCCATATCAGGCTAAAAATAAAAAAAAGAAGTAATAGATATCTAATGTTGAGTGTTTTTTACATCTCACAACATGAAGATTTCATACAAAGTGAGAATTAAAAGGATTAAATAAAAAATTTAACCCATGAAGTATCATATTATAATATTTATAAAATATATCATTATGCTATCTTCAAGATTTGGTGTTTGAGAAACTGGAGGATCCTAGTTGTGAGGCAAATCTCAACCTTATTACTATCATTAAAGATCATGGAATCCCCTCCTCATCCCCATATCAATTTTCTATTTATATTAATATACATGTAATTGAAGGATATTATTTATCATAAAGTTGGATGAGTTATATAACTAATTGGTTTATAAAAAGAAATAGGAGTTCATCATGTAATTTTGAAACTTTCATGATAAAAAGAGTCAGAGTGCATCCCGTGAGGGAGAGAAAACATGAGGTGGTTTTTAGAGACAAATATACATAAATATGTTACCAATGATGAAACAATATTATGTTAAAAATGAGTATTTTCATGAATTTCCATTTATTTTTTAATTTTTCTTGAAGATGAGTGTAGTTTCTACATTCCATGATAAATCAGGTTGAACAACTACCGAAATGAGAATGTTTAAGTAGTTTCATATGGTGAATAAATTAATAAGAAACATTTATTAATAGGTTTCTTCACACTTTTTTAACAATTTTTTATCTATAGTACACATATAGTTGAATGGATGATGGATCATTTATAAAACACTTGTTATGACATCCCTCTCTTAATATATTGGAGCATATTGGGATTGAAAACAAGTGTTGGATAAGAACTTGTTTTGGATAAATATTGATGTTTTTTGAAGATGATAAGTCCATACCTTATATTTCCTTTTCATTGATTATCAATATGGGGGAGAATAAAAATAAACACACATTGACATAATGACTTATTGGTATTGATAAGAAACAGAATGGGAGATTTTAAAGAGACCAAGCATGGATTTTATTTGGTGTATATAAGGATCACTAACACTGTGGTAAAGATTTTATTATATATTAAATGATATACAAAGAAAGGATAGAGCTTATACCAATATTATATAGTGAAAAATAATGTTGGATACTACTGCTTGAATAAAAAATATTATGATGAGTTTTTTTAGGAATATATTTATAAAATAAACCTTATATGTGGTGATTGATTGAGTTTTTATTCAATATAAAGACAGGTGATGTTAATGAAACACCATATACACTATTTTTGATGATTTTTTATAGGAATCATGCTAGTGGGGATATTGAATAATTTTTATGAAGGAATAAATCTATATGAAGTTGTGAATAAACCATACGAAATATGATAGAAGTCAAAGAATCTTTGATGTGGTGATAACTAAATTTTGGATGATGACTATAAGTTATTTTGGGGTGCATCAGAAGTCCTAGAGATAGTTTGAGTTATTATGGATAATATATATAATTTTAGTGATGAAGTTAAAATTGAAAAAGTCCTCAACCCTAGATAACTTTTTTGGTTCCCATGTTTTTAAGGTTTTACTTTTGGATCTTTATAGGTTTTCTTAAAAGAACAAAAATTCCCTCACTTTTTCATATAAAATGGTTGTAAGGGTTTCTAAAATAAAAAAGTTAACCTTTTAAGGTTAACAAAAATAATTTCATAAGGTTCACAAATTTTATAAGGCACAATAATGATGTTGGTAAGGTTCATGAAGATTATAACATTACACTATAATTCATTGTAATATTTTCAAGGATCATTATAATTTTGAAGAGAATTAATATTGATGGAAATAATCATAAGGTTTAAGTGACATTATATGGTTGGTGATCATCATAAGTTGCATATAGACTTTATATGGTTCAACAAACCTAATGTAAAAATGTAAATTTTTATTAACCTTTTGAAAATGATCTAAAATTTCAGATAACATTATAAGGTTATATCAATTTTAAAAATATATGTAGATTAATTTTGTAAGGAATATTTTAGAGAACATTACATAATAGAGAAAACCAGAATGTAATTATTGGAAGATTGATATTTAATCAGATGTTGTTTCTATGTTGTTCTTTAAAGATTTAAATATCACAAATTATTCATTAACATTTTTTATTAAATGTATTTTTATAATATGAGTTCCAAGTTGTGAACCACATTCCGATGTCTCAATGCATGGGGACATGCATATGTGGATAAGGAACTAAAAGGAATTTAATGTATGTATTTTATGGAATAGAAGGAGAATTTTATATTCAAATAAAATTAATTGAAAAAATAACTTGAGTCTTAAGGAGGATTTTAATGAAGAACACAAATTTGAATTTAAATTAGGATATTTTGAGAAATTCAAACCATTAATATCTACTAGGTTGAATAAAATAAGATATCCAATTTCTGAAGATTTTGGAGTCTATATAATTCACATTGGAAAAAAATATTCATGGTTTCTCTATGAATATAAATACCATAGAAAAACAATAATACATTTCTTGATAGAGAACCCAATACTTCTCCCAAGAGATAACACATTATACTATCAAAGTAGAGAAAATTTAATATATTCAGTAATTTCTTATGAATTAAAGAAGAAGAATAATAAGAAAGTATATCGATAGGAGAAGGATGTTGACACCATGTTTATTGTGTAAAAAATCATGAATAATATGAGAAGTTGGAATATAATCGTACACCTAATGATATCATTATATATTCAATATATATTATGATTTAGGTCGATAAATACTATCAAATAACTTGATGTGAGTAATTGATAATAAATAAGGCCACAAAAGACTAAACTATGAGATAGGAATAGTTAGAGACATATTTAAGGAAGTTTTTGTAGTGCCTTTGATTAATTGGAGAGAGTTGTTAAAAATAAACAACATGAGATAATAGTGGAATCTTTTTTAGCAATAAAATCAACTAGAAATAGACACTATAAAGAGCTCATTGAGAAATGACTGATGCATTCCCTTGTGAAATAAGCATTTTAAGATATTGTTTGAAAATATTTATGGTGGATAGATTATATATATACTCATAGTGATTTATAGTGGAAATATAAGTATCAGGACTCACACCAAACCTAAAGAAGAGTAGGTTTCACATTGAGGCTATAAATTTAAAGAATAATTTCGAAAATTTACATCAATTCTTGAAAAATATACATAAGGATGAGATTAATAAGAAGAGTGAATCAAGACCATAATTGGATAAACATTTTTGTTAGAAAGAAGAAAATCAAAGAAAGGAAAAAGATCATCGATTCACCCCCTCCACCACTCAATGATCTAGTCAAACATGGAAACTTCATGAAGAATATTTGTAAAATATAATTGACATCTAAATTGAAGCACATTACCTAATAAAATCCAAAGTCAATTTTAAATAAAACTAAATAAATTAACATACGTAACATATAACTCCTTCAATACATGTATGAGAATTTAAAGAAGTTTTTAACACATTTAAAATCATAAATACATCCACTTATAACATAATATAGATATTCATGAATAAAATATCATGTTATTGTACTAAATAAATGAAAAAAATAAAAAGGTATTAAATGAGATAAATATTTAAGAAAATTTAGAAATATATTATAAACACATTATAATTTTAGTATATATAAACATGAATAATTCCCTTTTATCCATTTTGAAATTTTAAAATTATGATTAAAATTGTTTTAATGTGAAATCCTTAATATTAAAAAATATATGATATTTTGTGATCGCTTATTATCACTTTTATTATCAAATAATAAAAATTTCTATATTTTTGTAAAACAAATTTTTAATTAAATATCACATATTTTTTATTAAAATATTTTATTAATTAATATTAATCACCTTTTGTAATAGTTCGACTAAAATTTCAAAATAAGTCCTTAATATTAATATTTTATATTTACATTTATGAAAAATATATATATATAAATTAAAAATATTATATTTTGTTTATTTTAGAATTTATATTCATTTTAAAAATTATTTTCTATGTAAATATATTGATAACCTAGATCACATTTACCAAAACAAATTTGGTTCAATTTAAATCTCTATTAGGAATGCATTCAGGCCCTCTGAGATTGTACGAATAATTGTTTTTGAGAATTTAAAAAAAATATAGTTTTCTTTAAAATTTCTCTAAATGAAACTTACACTGTGGAATAGTGTTCCTAAGTACAAATCCTGTAATGGGTAACACTAAGAATGTTTTTTGAAAATTAAAATTCATTTTGGTTGTAAGGTCTTACCATCATATTCAACCATTTTTGGAAGAAATTTTTAGATTCAAACCATTTTGAAATGGTAGCCAATTCATCCATGTCATTTTAGTGTGACCAAGGCATTCTAGCAAGCAGTTTCAACCATAATGTTAAGGGGAGTATACAACCATTTTAGAGAGGTTATTCAAGTAATCATAATATGATGAAAAATATTTTTTCCAATGTCACTATACCATTTTAGTCCTCACAATGGAGGTCGACCATGACATAAATTCATAAAAAACATAATGATATAATTTTCTAATAAAACACTCAAGAAAAAATATTCTCATTTAAACTTGGACAATAAAATGGTCTCAAAAAATTTATTATACTATCAAGAAAACGATGGTGTGGTTTGGAATCATTAGGAACAAAAATAATCATTTCACATGAGGTCATGTTATGGATGCAACACGTAGAGATTTTAGAATATATTTTCCTTTAAAAAATTATTATCTTTAATCACCAAAATAAAATGAATCATGAAATATTTTAATATAAAGAAATATAAACATTAATACATTATGATAATGTAATATGAAACAAAATTAGGAAAATTAACATAGGAATAAATCCACATGTAAATAAAAAAGTACATGAACATATAACATTTATCATCATGGTTTACCATAAAGAACATGACATTGATTGAAACAGTGGAACTAAGTTTAAACATGAGAAATGTAATTTTAATTTTGAGAGATTAGTAAATAGTATGAATCATTTTAGTGATGTTTGTATAATTATATATATGTATAATTTTTTTATTTTTTGGGGAAACGAACCTTTTTTCTATTAAGTGAAAATATCTCTATTTTCTATAGGGTTTATTGGTAACCCTTACATGTCCCGAAGGTTTAGTGGCTCAGATGCCCACTACAATTTATGATCGCCCGCAGTACCTATGACCCAAAGGCCAAATCTGAGTAGCCAAACTTCACATCTTGATCCCAGTCTCCATGCTCGGATTTCCCCATCCCTATTAGTAGTTGATAATAATATAATTCAAAAATGAAAAATAAGGAAAAATATTAATTCGAATATTTTGTAATAAAAATATATTTTTATGAGTAAACAATTATTAATATTAATATTATTTAATTTTTTTGATAAGTAGTAGTTAAATTTTTTAATGAACTAGATTTTTTTTCTGGTTTTATTTTTATAAATTTTTTGGGAAAATTATGAGACCAGGTGCTAAGATGGTGTGTCATTCTAAGGCCCGATGTGCCAAGAACAATTTATTGAAAAATGATAAGTTTTTAATAAAGCACACGAAAGGTTTTTCTATAAATTAGAAAAAAATATAAACAGGTTAATAGATTAGAAATATAAGGGCACCGTTGCGTTTAGAACATCAAATTTACCTTAAGCATGTCCTAACTCATCCAATGTAGGATAGATGTAAAAGTTAGTTTTTAGACGTGTTGGTAATAAAATTACTAATAAGAATATTTTATTGAGACACAACATGGGTTCCCATTTTAAATTAACTTTTTTATAGAATTCAGGGATATCATCATAACCCTGGAGTTTCCCTTACAAGAGGATACTGAGCTCTATCCAACGAACACCAGCAGATCAAGAATCAGTGACAATAGATCGGAGATCAGAACCTAGATCAAAGATCAATGGATCAACGAATGATGATGCTGCAGTTCTTAACATAATCAATGACTGATCTAAACTAAAGGTAGGGATTTTTTTTTTGTAATTCATTTCCTGTCCATGAATTCAAATGTGAACATGAACCAGCTGATGAACATGTTGATCGGTGGTTCGATCACTTGTGGGATGGGAGTTATATTGTGGGGATTAAATGGGGGTTAGATCTGTGTAATTGCATCATTCTTAATGATCCATCTAACAAGGATGAATCAAGGCCGACACAACAAAAGGACAAGATCCATCCATAAGGTTATTTTGTGCTTCTCATTATCCCCTATTCTTTGTGTTCTTCATATTCATCATGGCTGTATGAGCGAATAGATTATTACACTTATGATTCATGGCACAAAAACCCACGACTAAAGATAAAATACCCCCACGAACTTATAAAGGCATGATGGTGAAGGTATGAAACATTTTGGTCCTAGAGAAACATGGGGATAGGACAATAGGACGGTAGCAGGATGTGTCCAGGTAGGGTTAGTCTAGACAGAGCGTGAGGGGGATCCCATCGGTAGGGAGCCCATCTGTAACACCCCAAGTAAGTAATGAATAATAGATATTTTTATCTATGTCTATTAATGATTAAGATAGTGTTGTAGAGGCTTAAAATGAAAATAAATACAATCTTATGCATGGAATACACTAATATTCTTAAAAGATTGTTTTACTGCCTTTTGATGGCAAACCATTTTTGAATCTATATTTTGACAATTTTATAAACTATGTTTGTCAAAATAAACTTATTCTTTATGATTGGGACATCAAAATTTACCTTGTGTGAATTTTTGGTATTTTTCTGACAGTATTCATTTTTAATGAATAGTGAAAAATACTGCATTTTACATCAAAACTGCTTTTTAATCTAATTTATTTATATGATTATATTATCTTTTGAATTGGTCTTAATGTGTAATATGAATATATTTTTACCATTTAATCCAATGGTGGTCATTGGAAACAATTTCACTTTGAAATTAGACTTAAACTGGTGTCAATCTTTTGATACTTATTGTTTTGTAAAAACACGCTATTTGCTCTGGCAGCGGGAATTAATTATTAAATTAATTAATGTGACTTATATGATTTGAATTTTTTAAAATGGACTTCATTTTTGAATTCGGAATATCAAATATAGCTTAGGGTGAATTTTTGGTAATTTTCTGAAAAACTTCAATTTTTGATGAATAGTGAAACCACTAAGTGGTAATCAAGCAAACTGATTTTTCAGTTAAATGAAAGTTTACCACTAATGTGTACTGAATTTTGAAAATCCGACATACATGGTTGTCATTAAGAAGTAAAATGTGGTTCAATGAGATTAAAATAATTTTTTGGTGAATAGTAACTTATTAAGTTCTTAATCGCGATTAGTGGTAATTAGGGTAGTTTAAGGTATAAATAATGCTTTAATAATAAGAAATGACCTAGACACATGTCCCAACCATATTGGTTGTGTCATGGCCGACCAAGACAAGCCATGGGTCAACTTGGGGACCCCATGGAGACACTTTGGTTTGGAAATGACATAAATAACTTTTCATTAAATGTTAAAGTAAAAATGACACAAACAAGAGATGTTTTACGAAAACAATTTTTACATGGGGTTATAAAGATCAGATTTTTGATTATAAATAGTAATTGGAATGCTAAAAAGATTTCCTACATCATAGTACCTTTTTTATGATTTTTAGACATTAAATAAATTAAATTATTTATGACATAATAATGATGCAGCGATGATATCATTATTTGACGATTTAAATAAAATGGAAAGATAATATAAAATCTATGAACTACACATGTCCAAAACCAATTTGATGAGTGGATTTCGAACCCTTATCACCTTATCCACGAATTATATCAATGTGGGACCTTTTGAAACTGAAACACATTTTCAAATAAAGTAATATTTCTTTACTTTCCAAAAGTGCCCCTCCTCTCCTCTTATAAAAGGCCCCCACCTCTACCTCATTTCACACACTCCTCAAGCCTTTGGCTCGGCCAACCCCTGCCCATTTACTCTCTCCACATCCCTCTACTCATCCTAGAGGATTCCCTTTGGGCATAATCCTTTCAAAGGAAGCCTTTAGGCTCAAATCAAAAGGAGTTACACTTTTAAAGGTAATTCATTCTCTCATGTTCGTTTGTTTTATTTTGCTTCTCCAACCCACTAAACTCTTTTTATTTACTTATTTTGTAACAACACCAGTATCTTAAATATACAAGGATGTTGTTATAATATTTATTTGAGCTAAAATCTCACACAACTACATCAAATTGTTAAAAAACATACGGTTTCCGTGGATGGCGAAATTCTGCCTCCCGAAACGATGATTGTTCAACACTCATTTAACACCTTCAAAGGTGGCCATTATGATGTCACTATTTTTATATATGATATATAATATGTTTATGTTTTCCTTAATCTTCTGTTTTTTTTCATTTTTGGCATACCTTTATGGTTTCCATTATGGGTAAACACGATATCTTCATTTTAGGAAGTGCGGACTACCGCCCCCTAAAAGTGATTTGATTCGTTAATACCATATGTGGGATGTGTAAAGGATAAAGTTAATGATATTATATATGTTATTATACTGGAATTATAATATACTCTTATATCATTATGATTCCATTCCAGAAAATATGAAATAGAAATGAAAGTAGCGTTCATGCGTACGTACGGCTTACCGTCTCCATGAACGGTGCATTTCATTTCTTACCTCTAAATGTGATGTAATATTATAAATACATGTATATGATGAATATATATGATATATATGTTATCCAAATCATTAATATCATTCTGGATACAACGAACCTTTGACCAAATTAACAACATGTAAGTGTAAGAAGTCTATTTTTGACTTAAGAACCAAATACCGACAAAATGAACTTTATTAACTTAAATGATTACATGATGTTCATAACATGGTATAAAAGGAATAATGAACTTGAAAAAGATTCATAAGCAAGTAGAGATTAACTCAAGTTTATTATTCAGGAGATTAAAGAACGGTCGGGTCAATTCGGATACGAGGTATGGGACTTCGTCTCAATCTCCTTTCATTGAGGCATATTTTATTTTATACACAACTTTCTTTTATACAGTGTATAAACCCCTTTGACTTTTACGTTTATTCAAAAGGAATCTTTTTTATACGAAGCGTTTACTAAACGACAAAAGGGAATGTTTTTGTCGTACGTATGCGGCGACAACGACTTCTCCGCCGTCGTGACCGTTATTTGAGTTTCGGCTTCCTCTACAAGCCATACCTTCTTTTTTAAAAGAAAAAAAAATACCATGTTTTACTTTTCTTTTATTTTAGTATTGAAAATGGTTTTCATAATGTTTTTATATCAATGTGTTGTATTGATATCTCATGATTGAAATGTGGAAATTTTATGTTTCCTTTATGCATGTTTTATGTGATATGATTATGTTATGGTTCTTGGGCATTATTATGAAGACGGGTGGTTCCGTGATAAACTAAGGGCGGGTGAGCCCGTTATAGCTCTCCAATGCATTGGGTAACGCGAAGGAGTGAAACGTTAAGGTTTATCCGAAGAGATTTTAGGGAATATACTGTGATGGGTATTCCAAACGTAACCAAGAGGGTTACTCCCTACGTAAGAATGTTATGAATGCCTCAAGTTACCATTATGTATTATGATTTCTATGATTTATTCATGATTTTATGAGGTATGTTAAAGTGCCTATGTTTTATGGGTAAAGTATGATTTCATTCTTATGTATATATGAACTCATGCTTCCTTTCCATGTTTTTTAACACATACTGAGTTTTTATGCTCATCCCAAGTTTTTGAAATGTTTTTCACAGGTCAAGGGAAAGGTATATGATAAGATGATAGAGTCAAGGATGTGTCAAGAAATAATCCATGTTTTATTTTAAATGTGTTTCCATTGATGGGAATGAAGAATACTATCTTTTTGTAACCACTTTGTTTATATGTGGAATGTAATGCATGTTTTATGATCTAATTCTCTAAAACTCTAAACCTAAAAATATCCTCAATGTGTAATCTTGTAATAACTCAATATTAAGTAAGGTTTAAGGCTGGGGCCTTATAGTTGGTATCAGAGGTCAGTTTAGATAGCTTCAGGAGTTAGAATTCTATTAAATGATTATCCAAAAATATATTTTTTTGAAATGATATAGCATTTAAAGATTACCATGTTGCTTCATCTAAGACATGTTTGTTCAGAATGGTTTTCCGCAGAGGAAATAGGGAAGCAGTGCTAGGAAGTCATACCAAAGGAAGTAACCTTCCGAATCAGCATCCAGAAATGGTCGGAATTGGAACTGAACAGTTTGTTGCAGTAATGGCGCAGTTGACACAAGTGATAAATGGCGGTGGTATCCATGCACGAGATCAGCCAGATCAACCGCAGAGGAACATGTCAGTGGTGGAACATTTCATGAGGCAACATCCACCATCATTCAGAGGGTCATCTGACCCTGTGCTAGCTGAAGGGTGGATTAAAGCACTGGAGAAGATTTTTGATGTCATGGGGTGTTCAGACAATCAAAAGGTTAGTCTTGCTATTTACCGTTTGGAGGGTGAAGCAGATCAGTGGTGGTCTATGGTTAAAAATATCAGGGACGCCGATGAGATTGATGCTCTTGACTGGGATGAATTCAAAGGTATGTTTCTTGAGAAGTATTTTCCTAAGGCTGTTCGACTTAGGATGGAAAAGCAATTCTAGGAATTGAGGCAAGAGGAAGACTCAGTGGCTGCTTATGAAGAAAGGTTCACTCGATTGGAAAGGTATGCTCCAAATTTTATCTGGGACCTTGATAGTAAAATCAATCGTTTTTACTCAGGATTAAAGCCAAAGTATCGAAGGGCATTAGCTTCTCGTGAGTTTAAAAGTTATGAAAAGCTTGTTCGATGTGCTGAGAAGGTGGAAATGGAGTTTGCTGATGACCAAGTTTTCTATAACAACCAGCAGAAGAAGAGACCGAGGTGGCAGGAGAAAGGTAAGAATTCTTCAGAAAAGACTGATGGTAAGAGAACTAAGTTTCCAGTTTGTGATAAATGTGGCAAAAGGCATGCTGGGGAATGTCTTCTGAATTCTGGAAAGTGCTACCGATGTGGTAAGATGGTACATAAGGCTCGTGATTGCACTGAAAAGGATCAAGGTGAAGGTAAGAACAAATTTGATTTACAGTTAGTGAAATGTTATAAGTGCAATGAGATGGGTCACTATGCAAACAAGTGTCCGACAAGGAGCTTGAGTGATGGGAAGCAGTTAGACTACAAGCAGAAAGGGGTGGTGAAATCCTTTGCAACTACTTCAGCAGATGTCGGGCCATCAAATGAAGTTGTATCAGGTACTTTGTTTGTTTTTTCAGATTATGCCAGTGTGTTGTTTGATTCGGGGTCTACACATTCTTTCATCTCTAAAACCTTTTCTAGTAAAATGGGAATACCATCTCAAGAAATGACTCCCGAGATTTTGGTAAAAACACCTTGGGGGAATTTTGAGGCAAAAAGAATTTATAAGAATCATCCTATCCTTATCTGTGGAAAGAACCTACTTGCAAACCTTATTGTTTTACCTCTAGTAGAGTTTGATGTTATCCTGGGTATGGATTGGCTCTATATCTACCATTCTAAGATTGACTGTAGAGCTAAAGAAGTTTCTTTTCAGAAAGACTTTCAGTTTGTTTACAAGAATGAACCCTTACTTTTGATAACATATCAAGAGGCTGAGAAACATGTAAAAGATGGAAATGAATGTTACCTTGCACACATCGTTGAAAATAAAGGAACTGTTCAGATTAATGATGTGCCAGTGGTAAATGAGTATCCTGATGTTTTTCCTGATGAGTTGCCTGGAATAATACCAGATCGGGAAGTTGAGTTTACTGTTGACTTAGTTCCTGATGCTAATCCAATTTCAAAACCCCCTTATCGAATGGCACAAATTGAACTTTTAGAGTTGAAGGAGCAATTGCATGATTTATTAGAGAAAGGTTTCATTAGACCTAGCACATCACCATGGGGTGCTCCTATTTTATTTGTTAAAAAGAAAGATGGTTCTATGAGACTTTGCATTGATTATAGAGCCTTGAATAATATCACTGTTAAGAACAAATATCCTTTGCCTCATATCGATGATTTGTTTGATCAGCTCCAGGGAGCTCAGTTTTTTTCCAAGATTGACTTGAGATCGGGGTACCATCAGCTGAAGGTAAAGGAGGAAGATATTCCGAAGACCGCGTTCCGTACGAGATATGGCCATTATGAATTTGTAGTAATGCCTTTTGGGATAACCAATGCACCTGCTGTATTCATGGACTTAATGAATAGAATTTTCCATGAGTTCCTGGATAAGTTTGTGGTGGTTTTCATTGATGATATTTTGGTGTTTTCTAAAAGTAAAGAGGAGAATGAAAAACATTTAAGGGTTATCTTGCAAACCTTAAAAGAAAAGAAACTGTATGGGAAATTCAGCAAGTGTGAGTTTTGGTTGCAACAAATTTCTTTCCTTGGTCACATTGTTTCTAAAGATGGAATAACTGTTGATCCTGCAAAAACAAAAGTTGTAGAAGAATGGCCAATACCCACAAATGTAACCGAGATTCGTAGCTTCCTTGGTTTGGCGGGCTATTACCGAAGGTTTGTTAGAAATTTTTCACGGTTATCTAGTCCAATGACTAAGCTAACTCGGAAGGGTGTTAAGTTTATCTGGATAAAAGAATGTGATGATTGTTTTCAGGAATTGAAAAGAAGATTGGTGAATGCTCCAGTTTTGGCACTACCTTCCAGGAATGGTGAGTTTGTTATATACAGTGATGCTTCATTGAAAGGAATTGGTTGCATCCTAATGCAGAATGATCAGGTAATTGCTTATGCTTCATGACAGTTGAAAACTCATGAGGTAAATTACCCTACACATGATTTGGAATTAGCTGCTGTTGTTTTTGCTTTAAAATTTTGGAGGCATCATTTGTATGGAGTAAAGTGTGAAATATATACCGATCACAAAAGTTTAAAGTATATATTCACTCAGAAAGAGTTAAACATGAGACAAAGGAGATGGCTGGAATTAATCAAGGATTATGATTGTACAATTCATTACCATCCGGGAAAAGAAAATAAAGTGGCTGATTCTTTGAGTCGAAAAAGTAATGCTTCATTAACAATGTTGCATTTGGAACGTGATACATTGGTTAACGATTTGATGAAATTTGGCATAGAAGTTGTTGGTGCAGGAAGTCCTTCTGTTTTGTTTCAGGTATCAGTGAGATCATCTCTATCAGATAGAATCAAGCAAGCACAGAAGCAAGACAGTGAGTTACAGAAAAGGGTAGAGCTGGTTCAGAAAGGTAAGTTGCCTGAATTCAACATTGATAATGATTGTGTTTTGAGATTTGGGACGAGATTGTGTGTGCCTTGTGATTCACAGTTGAAGAGAGAGTTGTTATGTGAAGCTCATAGTTCTCCGTTTTCAGTTCATCCGGGCAGTACTAAGATGTATAGAGATCTGCGGGAGTATTACTGGTGGGATGGAATGAAAAGAGATATTTCTGATTTTACTATGAAGTGTTTGACTTTTCAGCAGGTTAAAGCAGAGCGGCAATTACCAAAAGGGATGCTTCAGCCTTTACCAGTGCCAGAGTGGAAATGGGAGAATATATCCATGGACTTTGTTGTTGGATTACCGAAGACATCTCGAGGTAATAATGCAATCTGGGTTATTGTTGATCGCTTGACCAAATCTGCTCATTTCCTTGCTATACGAGATACTTTCTCTCTTGATCAACTTTCTCGTTTGTACCTTAAAGAGATAGTCAGGTTACATGGAGTTCCTCTCTCCATTGTATCGGATCGTGATCCCAGGTTTACTTCTAACTTTTGGAAAGGCCTTCAGAAGTCGTTGGGTACTGAATTAAATTTTAGTACAGCTTTTCATCCTCAATCAGATGGGCAGTCAGAACGAACAATTCATACCTTGGAGGATATGCTATGAGCTTGTTTTGTGGATTATCAGGGAAGTTTGGACCAACATCTTTCTTTGGTTGAATTTTCATATAATAATAGTTTCCATTCCAGTATACAGATGGCACCATTTCAGGCATTATATGGGAAGCGGTGTCAAACTCCAGCTTTCTGGGATGAAGTGGGTGAAAGGAAGTTGATTGGACCAGAATTGGTAGAAGAGATGGCAGAAAAAGTTCAGCTGATTCAGAAACACATGAGAACAGCTCAGAGCATGCAGAAGAGTTATGCGGATAACCAGAGGAAGGATCTATCTTTCGAGGTAGGTGATCATGTTTTTCTCAAGGTTTCTCCTTGGAAAAGTGTGATGAGATTTGGTAAGAAAGGAAAGCTGAGTCCAAGGTTTATTGGACCATACGAAATTCTGGAGAGAGTTGGATCAGTTGCATACCGAGTGGCTTTACCTCCGAGTTTATCTCAGGTTCACAATGTTTTTCACGTTTCGATGTTGAGAAAGTATATGCCAGATCCATCTCATGTTTTGAGTCCAGAGGGAGTTCAGTTGGAAGAGAACCTATCTTATGAGGAACAACCGGTCCAGATTCTTGACCACAGGGAGAAAGTGTTACGGAATAAGGTGATTAAGCAGGTAAAGGTTTTGTGGAAAAACCACATGATTGAAGAGGCAACATGGGAATCTGAAAATGCAATGAGGGATAAGTACCCCCATTTATTCGATAAGTAAATAAATTGCGGGGACGCAATTTTCTAAAGGGGGGAAGGATGTAACACCCCAAGTAAGTAATGAATAATAGATATTTTTATCTATGTCTATTAATGATTAAGATAGTGTTGTAGAGGCTTAAAATGAAAATAAATACAATCTTATGCATGGAATACACTAATATTCTTAAAAGATTGTTTTACTGCCTTTTGATGGCAAACCATTTTTGAATCTATATTTTGACAATTTTATAAACTATGTCTGTCAAAATAAACTTATTCTTTATGATTGGGACATCAAAATTTACCTTGTGTGAATTTTTGGTATTTTTCTGACAATATTCATTTTTTAATGAATAGTGAAAAATACTGCATTTTACATCAAAACTACTTTTTAATCTAATTTATTTATATGATTATATTATCTTTTGAATTGGTCTTAATGTGTAATATGAATATATTTTTACCATTTAATCCAATGGTGGTCATTGGAAACAATTTCACTTTGAAATTAGACTTAAACTGGTGTCAATGTTTTGATACTTATTGTTTTGTAAAAACAGGCTATTTGCTCTGTCAGCGGGAATTAATTATTAAATTAATTAATGTGACTTATATGATTTGAATTTTGTAAAATGGACTTCATTTTTGAATTCGGAATATCAAATATAGCTTAGGGTGAATTTTTGGTAATTTTCTGAAAAACATCAATTTTTGATGAATAGTGAAACCACTAAGTGGTAATCAAGCAAACTGATTTTTCAGTTAAATGAAATTTTACCACTAATGTGTACTGAATTTTGAAAATCCGACTTAAATGGTTGTCATTAAGAAGTAAAATGTGGTTCAATGAGATTAAAATAATTTTTTGGTGAATAGTAACTTATTAAGTTCTTAATCGCGATTAGTGGTAATTAGGGTAGTTTAAGGTATAAATAATGCTTTAATAATAGGAAATGACCTAGACACATGTCCCAACCATATTGGTTGTGTCATGGCCGACCAAGAAAATCCATGGGTCAACTTGGGGACCCCATGGAGACACTTTGGTTTGGAAATGACATAAATAACTTTTTATTAAATGTTAAAGTAAAAATGACACAAACAAGAGATGTTTTACGAAAACAATTTTTACATGGGGTTATAAAGATCCGATTTTTGATTATAAATAGTCATTGGAAAGATAAAAAGATATACTACATCATAGTATTTTTTTTATGATTTTTATACATTAAATAAATTAAATTATTTATGACATAATAATGATGCAGTGATGACATCATTATTTGACGATTTAAATAAAATGGAAAGATAATATAAAATCTATGAACTACACATGTCCAAAACCAATTGGATGAGTGGATTTCGAACCCTTATCACCTTATCCACGAATTATATCAATGTGGGACCTTTTTAAACTGAAACACATTTTCAAATAAAGTAATATTTCTTTACTTTCTAAAAGTGCCCCTCCTCTCCTCTTATAAAAGGCCCCCACCTCTACCTCATTTCACACACTCCTCAAGCCTTTGGCTCGGCCAACCCCTGCCCATTTACTCTCTCCAAATCCCTATCCTCATCCTATAGGATTCCCTTTGGGCATAATACTTTCAAAGGAAGCCTTTAGGCTCAAATCAAAAGGAGTTACACTTTTAAAGGTAATTCATTCTCTCATGTTCGTTTGTTTTATTTTGCTTCTCCAACCCCCTAAAATCTTTTTATTTACTTATTTTGTAACAAAACAAGTATCGTAAATATAAAAGGATGTTGTTATAATATTTATTTGAGCTACACTCTCACACAACTACATCAAATGGTTAAAGAACATACGGTTTCCGTGGATGGCGAAATTCTGCCTCCCGAAATGATGATTGTTCAACACTCATTTAACACCTTCAAAGGTGGCCATTATGATGTCACTATTTTTATATATGATATATAATATGTTTATGTTTTCCTTAATCTTCTGTTTTTTTTCATTTTTGGCATACCTTTATGGTTTCCATTATGGGTAAACACGATATCTTCATTTTAGGAAGTGCGGACTACCGCCCCCTGAAAGTGATTTGATTCGTTAATACCATATGTGGGATGTGTAAAGGATAAAGTTAATGATATTATATATGTTATTATACTGGAATTATAATATACTCTTATATCATTATGATTCCATTCCAGAAAATTAGAAATAGAAATGAAAGTAGCGTTCATGCGTACGTACGGCTTACCGTCTCCATGAACGGTGCATTTCATTTCTTACCTCTAAATGTGATGTAATATTATAAATACATGTATATGATGAATATATATGATATATATGTTATCCAAATCATTAATATCATTCTGGATACAACGAACCTTTGACCAAATTAACAACATGTAAGTGTAAGAAGTCTATTTTTGACTTAAGAACCAAATACCGACAAAATGAACTTTATTAACTTAAATGATTACATGATATTCATAACATGGAATAAAAGGAATAATGAACTTGAAAAAGATTCATAAGCAAGTAGAGATTAACTCAAGTTAATTATTCAGGAGATTAAAGAACGGTCGGGTCAATTCGGATACGAGGTATGGGACTTCGTCTCAATCTCCTTTCATTGAGGCATATTTTATTTTATATACAACTTTCTTTTATACGGTGTATAAACCCCTTTGACTTTTACGTTTATTCAAAAGGAATCTTTTTTATACGAAGCGTTTACTAAACGACAAAAGGGAATGTTTTTGTCGTACGTATGCGGCGACAACGACTTCTCCGCCGTCGTGACCGTTATTTGAGTTTCGGCTTCCTCTACAAGCCATACCTTCTTTTTTAAAAGAAAAACAAATACCATGTTTTACTTTTCTTTTATTTTAGTATTGAAAATGGTTTTCATAATGTTTTTATATCAATGTGTTGTATTGATATCTCGTGATTGAAATGTGGAAATTTTATGTTTCCTTTATGCATGTTTTATGTGATATGATTATGTTATGGTTCTTGGGCATTATTATGAAGACAGGTGGTTCCGTGATAAACTAAGGGCGGGTGAGCCCGTTATAGCTCTCCAATGCATTGGGTAACGCGAAGGAGTGAAACGTTAAGGTTTCTCCGAAGAGATTTTAGGGAATATACTGTGATGGGTATTCCAAACGTAACCAAGAGGGTTACTCCCTATGTAAGAATGTTATGAATGCCTCAAGTTACCTTTATGTCTTATGATTTCTATGATTTATTCATGATTTTATAAGGTATGTTAAAGTGCCTATGTTTTATGGGTAAAGTTTGATTTCATTCATATGTATATATGAACTCATGTTTCCTTTCCATGTTTTTTAACCCATACTGAGTTTTTATGCTCATCCCAAGTTTTTGAAATGTTTTTCACAGGTCAAGGGAAAGGTACATGATAAGATGATAGAGTCAAGGATGTGTCAAGAAATAATCCATGTTTTATTTTAAATGTGTTTCCATTGATGGGAATGAAGAATACTATCTTTATGTAACCACTTTTTTTATATGTGGAATGTAATGCATGTTTTATGATCTAATTCTCTAAAACTCTAAACCCGAAAAGATCCTCAATGTGTAATCTTGTAATAACTCACGATTAAGTAAGGTTTAAGGCTGGGGCCTTATACCATCAAAGGAAAAGCATGGAAGAGGGTTGTGTCGATGCTAGAGTTGTCGATGATTGTGGGATGAGGTATTGGCTGGGGTAGATGGATTGGTGTCGTTTCAGATGAACTTGTGGTGGTGAATCCGCAAGGCAGGTGGTACGGCAAACCGGCCTCATGGAACGCAACTCAACACCATTTCATTATAGAGGCATGTGGTCAGGGGGACCGTGTTCTGCATAGCGAACTAGATTGCATGCAGAAGGCTGGACCAGAGGATCCAGGCCACTCTAAAGCCCAGTAGGATGAACAACACCAGACTAGGCTAGGTCGGGTTGGTCATACATGGTTGGTCCGTTCGGTGGGTAGGATCAGACCGAGACCAGGCCTGGGCAAGAAATTTTCATTAAAAAACCATAACACTCAAATTGTATATCCGTTTGATAAGATATTTGTAGTGTTGGGACCCTTCAAACTGGAATAACCTTTTGAAATACTCTTAGTGTGTTTTTATGGAAGTTCTAATAATACTTAATTGCTTGAGGAGTAGGTTTTCATGGATCAAGCATGCAACGAGGGAATCATGTGGCAGGCTATAAATTGGAGACTACGTGACTTGGGGGCTGCATGAATTATAAAAAATCCATGTTTCATCAACATTCTGTGTATCATCGAAACTATATATGTTTTCTACACCGTATGTATTACCGAGATTACATGTGTTACCAATACTCTATGTCTCTTTAGGACTCCGTGTCTCATCGATACTGGGTGGTCTATGGACTACATCTGATGATCCTTTTTTTGTGATATAAAATTGTACATGTGTGAGATGACTGTACTCTGTCTATTTTCTATTGTGGTATACTCTGTGTGTTTTCCATTGTCATATACTTTTGGTGTTTCCTTCATGGTATACTCAAGGTATTTATTATTAGCATTCCTTTGTAATTTTAGAGTTTCATATTAAGTATTATTTTACTCACCCCGTAAATTCTTTGCCCTCATGTTTCATGTCTTGTGTAGATGATCAATTCAATGATAAAGTTCTAGGTGGACAAAGAACAAAAGGTTTTTGGGGTGATCATACATACGAGGTGCCCTCCTACGAATTCCAAAATCTATCTTATAACTACCCTTCATGTAGTGTTTTCTATAGATGAGTTTTTGGAAGTTGTGCATTCACTTAAAAAAACTATTTCTTTTGGTGGGATTTTATTCTATCCCTAGTTACTTTCCAGTTTTCTACTGATGTGCTCTGTGTTTGGTATCTTACTATACACATGTATTTTTTACTTTGTGTTTGTACATTTCAAAATTTTGGGATTGGAGAGGTGTTCATTTTTATATGAACTTATGAAAACTCCTCCCACTTATAGAATATTCCTACTCCACACAAGTCACCCGACCCTAACCTTTTAGAGGTGGGATTGGGGTAGTCAAGGAACATGACCCTCTAGGATAGGCCCTGACATAATGGTATCAAAGCAGTCAGTTCTAACTAAGGAATGAGAGTTTGTGAGGTTGGTTTAGGGAAATGGAGTTGAGTGTTTTGAGTTCATCTTTTAGGCTAGGGAATCCAGTGTTCTGCCCCAGCTGACGTATCCATACACCAGGACTCTGGACTTCTGCTTTTCGACTCGACAGCAGAAAAAAATGGTTGTGTTGAAATTAATAGTACATGAATCATATAGGATTTGGGTGTGTTCTAATGTACTTCTTGAGTTAGATCAGTAGGTATACTCTATTGACCATGGTCCATAATAATTTATTTTAGAACTCTTCCATACAAGAAACCATCCAGGATTCTACTATGTGATCCTGAGGATGATTCCCCTAGAGACGTTGAGTCAGTACATGGGCCAGTACTAGAGATGGAACATCTAGGTGTTTTTCTTGTTGTTGTGAAACCATTCAAGATAGAGTTACTACTAGAACTATCAGCTGAAGAAGCATGTAGACTGATCATGTTAAATGAGTTATAGACAATGACCTCCAAGGTTAAGGGTTGAGCCATAACCCCACTTATATGAGGATTGGCTAAAGGTATTTAGTCATGTATTCTGTCTTATGAGGAAACCTTCCGACCATATGGAAGTCCTAGCCGTGAGTCTTAATCTGGGGTCATTGAGAAGATGGTGGAGCTTAGTGACCTAGACACATGATGGGGTGACTCTCTCTTGGGCAGACTTTGAGATACTCTTTAAATAGGAGTTCTAAACAACTATGTTATGCTCAGTTCACATACAATATCTCCTACATCTATAGTGGGGCAGTCAGACTATGGTAGAGTAATTGGTGAGGTTTACTGATATTTATCACCACTCCACAGATATGTTATGAGATCCATTTTTTAGGGATCATACCTTCGATAAGAGTCTATTCCATGAGATCACCGAATTAATTATATAGCTTTGCTTCCCTGCATATATTGGGGTACTAGAGAGAGCTCTACCATTGGAGAGCATTATAGCGGAGCAAACACAAGTAGTGGGATCCACTAATAGGTCGCAAGCAGCTAGGTATTCAGTGGCTGGTAGCTGACATTAGTCGTCGGGACCCAAATGGGTCAATCACTCTAGGGGATGATCCAATGATATGGTATCATTGATGCGGGGCTCCCGGGGAAAAGCAAGTCAGGTGAAGGACATGCTATGTTACTAGTGTGGTATTCGGGGACATCTGACTGTAGATTTTCCGACTCGCCATACCAACGATCAAGAGAAGGTTGACGTACCACTGAGGTTGAGGAGGAGGATTGAGAAGGGTTTTACACAGGTTGGAGGATGTGGAAGAAGAGAAGGATGTTGGAGGAGGTTTGATATATGACCACCACTACCCCTAGGTGGTCCACACTTGGCTCAGGGAGTTGGTGGACATGGAGGAGGATAGCTGCAGGTGATAGATGATTTTGACCTTGGTGATCAAGTGATGATTCATGGTTTGATCTATGTCTTTTTCACCCTATATTTAGTTTTGATAGACACATGTTCCAGTCATTCCTTTCTTACCATAGACCTTATATGGGGCTCGACGTTTTTGGTGAATTTTTTTACTCGACCCTTACATTTAGAGAGTCCTTGGGGAGGGTGGGGGGGGGGGATTCGATGATCAAAAAATGGTTCTGACAATATGTTATTACTCGTTTAGGTGATTTTTTCTCTTGGGATCTTTTGGTAGTGGCATCGAGGCCTTACGACTTAGTTCTTGAAATAGACTGTGTATTTCTAGTCCATTCTGACATTGAATGTTTTAGGCACAAAGTGTGGTATGTACACAATGATTGGATATGTTATCCTTTTTTGATGAAATGGAAATGCATGAAACACATATGGACTTACTCATTGGAGGGTACATCGAATTACTCACCAGTTTGCTAGCCTCACCCTCAGTGTAGTGGATTATAGGAGTCCTCAGTTTCCTAAAGTGAAAGAAGAGTATGAGGACATCTTTATGGAGGATGTCTCCCGATTACTTCCCCAAAGGAAGGTAGACTTATGTATCGATCTATACCCTATCATGAAACTGATATCTACACTTGCATATCAGATGGCTCCACTAGAGCTTTGTGAGTTGAGGTTATAGTTTAAGGACCTGTAGAGGTTGGGATTTGTGAGCCCCAATGTTTCACCTTGGAAGCCCTAGTTTTATTTTATAAGAAGGTAGAAGAGAGTTTGAGGTTATGTGTGGACTTGAAACACTAGAATCAGGTGACTGTGAATAAAAATTATCCATTGACGAGGATCGAACACCACTTTGATCAGCTGAAGGGAGTGAGTTGGTTCTCAAAGAAGGACATTGGATCGAGCTATCACTAGTTTCATGTATGGGATGAGGATATATTTAAGACATCCTTTAAATGTCGGTAAGACCACTATAAGTTAATGGTGATTCCATTTGGAATGAAGAATACCCCAGTAGTGATCATGTGACTCGTGAATAGTATATTCAAGATGTTCTTAGAACGGTTCATCGTGATCTTCATTGATGACATCCTTGTGTCCTCGTTAACCAAGGAGGAGCACACGATACACTTGAGGATGGTGTTGGGCACTCTTTGGAAGCACCATATTGATGGGAATCTCTCAATGTGAATGTTATATATTTTGGAGGTCCACTTTCTTGGACACACTAGTTCAAATTCTTGAGTTTTAGTGGATCCAGTGAAGATTAAGGTGATGATTTCTTGGGATCCACCCAAGAGTATTTCCAAGGGGAAGTGTTTCCTTGGTTTAGCAAGGCATTATCAGAGGTTTTTACACTACTTTTACACAGTTTTAGTACCCTTTAAGGCTTTTACAGTAAAGGGTAATCCCTTCGCGTGGATAGAGAAGTGCCAACAGTGATTCCATGAGCTGAGGTAGAGGTTTATGAGTTCTATAATATTGAGACTACCAGAGGTGGGTGTCAGGTATGTAGTGTTTTGTGATGCATCTGGGACCAAGAATGGTTGTGTACTGATATAGGGGAAAGTGGTTATCACATATGGATTACACCAGTTGATACGACATAAGTAGAAATACTGGACCCATGATCTTTCAGTAGCGGCGGTAGTCATTACATTGATGATATGGTAAAATTACTTGATGGGTGAGAGGTTAATTGTCTACTATGACCACAAGAGTCTAAAGTATATCTTCTATCATAATGATATAAACACGATACATAAGATATGGATAGAGTTATTCCAAGACTACGAATTTCAGATAGTCTATACTGTTAGGAAGTGGAACATGGTGGCAGACTTTCTCAACTGGAGATCCAACTTGCAGTTGCTGAGTGAGGCATCAGAGCAGTTGGTCGTATTGTAGATATCCTCTGTAGATGGCTATTGTAACACCCCGACCCCAGTTACCCAGAGTCTGTGCATTATTACATAACATTGGCATGATCAAAAAATATCAAGTCTTGAAAGACCGATTAGTTTAGTATCCTTGTAAGTACTAGATACATTTATAAGTTTCACGTTACATCATAAAATGAAAAAATACAGCAACATTGTCTCAATAGACAACACTGAGATCCCATAGACTATCCCTGGAGGTCAGTCATAATATACTTCTTTCCATCCTCCAAACAAAACATAGAAAGGGGTGAGCTCAGATGCTCAGTAAGGATAACGTTATAGCGGAAACATTCATAAATAAGTATAAACATTTAAGGCAATGTATAACTAAAACAAAAGCATTTTAAACTTAAACTTCAGCATAATATGGAAAAAATAAAATAAAATAATTCCATTTACTTATTCACATGGATATTCTACTAATCTAATAATCACATGAAATATCAATAACCACTTTCATAATAATGGAATGCATAATTCTAGACTATCATAACCACATAGTCAAGGCCTTGTGCCAAGACTACAAATAAGATTTTTTCAAGGCCTTTTTCCAAGACACTAGATTGTCTCATGAGACATACCGATGCACCGAGGAGCTATAGAGGGCTCCACCCGTCACTTACTAAGTCCAATGCATTCCTCATATGAAAAGTTTGAAACATAACATAAACATTCGTATTAAAACTAGCATACGAAATGTCAATACTTTAACCACAAACCATGAATGGTATAAAAATAGCACATCCACAGTCAAACATAACTCATTCGATACAATATGGAAGATTTTATTGTATCATATTGACCTCAATCAAGAATAATGAAGGATATTGACATATATGAAAATAATCATCAAAACTATTAGATAGAAATGTCCCCCTTTTCATGAAATCATTTAAATGTCACAATATTTTTCAAGAAACCATTTAAAAATAGATTTTTTAATCAAAGTGTCCCATACCACTTTGAAATTTTTAAAATGAATTTTAATTTTAAAACATTAATGTCCATATAAATAAATCCTTAAATCCATTTTTAAAATATGGACACTAATAAGAAATATTTAGAATAATAAATCTTTAAAACATTTAAAATGATATTTTAGTTAGAGTTCCTAACCAAAAGAGAGACACTTGAATAAAAATAATTGAGGTAATATAAACTTTGAAATATCATGAGAATAAAGAGATTCATGATATTCTATGTCAAATCACAGTATATACACCATATAAAAGTGATTTGGTGTATAACAACAAATAAATCTCAATGGAATGTAAATTAAGATGAAATATCTTATAAAGACCATATCCATAGGTTAAGGATAAATCAACGACATAATTATATGTGAAAAATATAAATAAACTCAATATGATTGGATATTCAGGGTAAATCAATCATAGGACATTCACACATATTCTTGTAAAAACAACACCAATGAATAAGATTTTTAACTCAATAAATGGAGATTGAGTTAAAATTACTCTTATGAAGTTCATATCGACGACTTGAGAATTTTTGAATGGAGTGATTATGTGTATAAAAAGTATATCGACAGAAAGGGGAGTGGAAATTATTACATAAGAAAATAAATAGTGATCTCACACATAATCTTGGAGTAAAATAATCAATGAAGTATGTGTAAAGCCGAATGAGTGGAAATTGAAATTTCAAATTCCCTTATCGATTTGGTAACTTACGAAACATACACCCATGAAATGAGGATCATACAATGATGATGTAATTATCCATAATTTAAATTATATTACACAATCAATACAATCATGGGCAGTACACACACCACATGAAATAAATAAGTGGTGAACAATGGAAATCTCGCAGAATTAAAAGTGAGATAAGAAACCCCTTACCCTGTACTTTTCCTTGGCCAATGGTAGGTTAAACTCTTGTATAATGGTGAAAGAGTTGTTATTGAATTATAAAAGAATCATATACATTAATATTATATCATATATGATCTTTTAAAGTTGATTTTTTAATAATATTTTAGTATTATCGTCATTTGGGGTGTTAACTTACTCATTTTCTTTTAAATGTTTTGTTACATAAGACATAATATTTTTCCATAGGTTGCATCTTATTCATATCCAGAATGATATAAAGTCATTAAACATTATTTTTAATCATAAAATATAAATTATTCTTTAATGGATACGATGGGGAATGAATCTCATCACGTTCGTGGAGACGGTAGTCCATACGTACGCACGAGCGACAATATCATTTTTTTATATTAAAATAATATATAATTTGATGGTATATCATATATACATAATCAGTATCATGTTATATTTATTATTTACATCAATTAATATTCATTATCATACCCATCCAAATAATAATTTATTGAATAACAATAACACGACGACGTGGAGACGGTAGGCAATACACATGCACGTATGGCGACATGTCATTCAAAGGATGGATAGAATACTGAATATGGTTGTACCATATTTATAATAACATCATAGTATATATAAGATACTAGAGTTATTACTTTATAATGGTAATAACAAATAAAGATGAAGTGGAAGAAGAAAGGAATTTGAAAGAGGGTGGTAAAACCATTACCTCTTCTTCGGGTTCTTCCTTTTGATTTGATCAAAAGGGCTCCTTAGGTTGGCTTTATGATAAAACTAATGTGTCTAGGTTGAATTTAGGGAAGTTTATAGAATATTTGGGCAGGTTTTGGCTGATCCAAAAGGATTTTAGGGCATTAATTAGAGGGAAGGGGGAGTTCCCTTTTATAAGAGGGGTGAGGGGCACCTTTGGAAAAGCTTGAAATATTATTTTATAATAAATTCATATTCGGTTTATAATGTCTCAAAAGTGGATTATTTAAATTTTAAGTTGTGGATATGTAGAAAAAACTCAACCAATAGGTTTTATACAGGTTTGGGTTACTATAATGACCTTATCTTTTAGTTTTAACTCTTAGTTACTTAGTTCGACATTTACCATGTCATCTTGTATTTTTATATTATATAGTAAATAAACATACTTTATACATCCAAGAGACCCCCAAGTGGTCCATTAATGATAAAAATATCATGATATAAGTCATTTTGTATAATTGTAGATTTTTAGGAATAGAATATCAATTAATAATATAATATTTGTTTTAAAAAATCATTTATATCAATTTTTACACTATTCACAAATTTATTTTTTTTAAAGTCATAAAAACTTTATTAATTCGAAACAAATTCATTTAAGAAATACTAACATGTAATATTAACCAATAAAATTTTCATATGGCATCAAAACTTTCAAATTATATTTATTTTAACATTTATAATACCAATTATTTGATTCTTTCGTTAATAAGGAAAATATTGCATCATTATTGTGTCATAAATAAATTTAATTATTCAATTTATAAAAATTATAAATAAAATACCATTATATAGGATATCTATTTTTTTTATAATGAATATTTATAGTTGAAAATATAACATATATAACCCTTTGTAAAAATTGTTTTTTTAAAAGATATATGCTTATGTCATTTTTTGATTTACTTCAACTTAATTAATATAAAGTGTTATTATCACTCACAAGTGGATCCATGAGGTCCCAAAATCGACCCAATGATACCCATGGTCTTACATGTATCAACAAAAAGGGTTAGGACAGGTTTTAGGGTAATTTATTATTATTATTATAATATTATTTTATTACCCTTATTTACCGAATTTACCCTTAACCATGGTAAATAAAATATTTACCGAAGTAATTATTCAAAATGTTTAAAAATAAAAGTTACCTATTAACACAATTTGGACATCATGATTCTAAATAAGGAATCCATTTTTCCAAATTCAAAACACAGAAGTGGCGGAAATTAATTTAAAATTAATTTTTGCTGTCAAAACAAAAAAGCGTGTTTTTAAGAAATAATATCTATAAAAAGATTGACACTTGTTTACATCCGGTTTAAATGTAAAAATATTTCCAATGAAAAAAAATGTATTAAATGGTAAAAATATATTCTAAATATACATTAAAACCAATCAAATTCAAAATTTATCACTATTAATTATTTTGATCAAAAAAGTTGTTTTTAATTAAAATTTAGTAATTTTCACTATTCATCAAAATATGAAATTTATCCGAAAAGTACCAAAAATTCACGCTAAGATAATTTCGATATTCCGAATCCAAATATGATGTCTATTGTGAAAGTTAAAATTTATTAAATTTCAAAAAGTGGGTATTACTATTCATAACGGCTAGTTTCATTGGTTGTGGTGTGAGTTAGAACTTGAAGTTGCATACAACACACGCTACTGTATTATTCAAACAGAAGTATACCGTGGAACGTTGGGGTGTTACATTCTCCCCTACTTCAATAAATTGCATCCGTGAAATTTTTAAAATTGGGCATTAGAATATAATGTAAAGTCCCACATCGAAAAAAGAGTCCATAAAATTATCACTTTAAAAGAAAGAAAGAGAAGTACAAAGGTCACTCGAGATAACCTATACTAGGATTCCATGTAGAAAAACATGGATATTGATGATAAACTAAGTGTCAAGTTATGAGGGAGAGGGATAGGAAACATGATCAGGAGAAATTTAACAATAAGAAAACCACAAACTTGTGGTGGGACAAACAGTCATTAGTTTCCCAGTAGGAAATGTAAACAGACAACATTTTTTTAAGTTACATTACATAAAGATGAGGAATCCATTTATGAGAATGACTAAGAAGATAAAGAGATATAATTAATTTTTATGTAAAGTTTCATTCCTTAATAAATTTCTACTACTAAATCATTTTTAAATGATGATTATTCAAGAAGACTTGGTCACATTAGAAGATCTAGAATAAACATATTATAGTATCACATGATCCATGAAGGATAAACTATATATTTACCTAGTATTTAGAGATTAATCAAAACCAAAATGGTTAGTATAAGATATGATGATTCCCCAAAAGGACATTCCATTAGATAAAGAAACACTAATCTTAATTTCTAAAATTAAACCAACAATACCCCAAAGTTAAATAAATACCATTCAATAAACAATTTTACTTAAAATCCTTCAATATAATCCAAAAGAATATTGAAACTCAAAACAAAGAAGAATTTTGTTATGTAGTCTTCCACGTTAAATTGTATATCCAAATGAAATCAAATACTCTTAAAGTCACATACATAAAATTAATTAACCTAATGACATGTTCTCTATTATAGGTTAATCATTTCCATAAATAACCCAAATCACTATAAATCCAAAATAAATACATAGATAAAAATCCTCTATTACTCCTAAAATAAAATCCCATGGTATTCTATTTTCATTGGGAATATAGTGTTCCCAACAAAGCGAACATCTTCCAAAATAACATTTATCACTTAATCACCAAATCATTTTCCTATACTATGGTTATTAATTTGATAAGACATAATATCCCAAATAAACTTATTATTGATCAATAAAATCATTTTACTAAAAGTAATTAGTCACACTAACTAGGGACTTCACATAGTCCAGTGGTAGGCGATAAATCCCAATCGCACTTTGGTTTTGGGTTCGATTCCCATAGCTTTGTCCGACACGACGGGTTGTCACACGGTCTGCATGTTGTCCTTTTTCAAAAACTATATTTTATAACATTACCAAAATGAGATAAATTCCTCAAAATAACTATAACATAATTTAACCACAAATGTTATCTCATACCTTTCATTTTCATCCCAAAATATAGTAACATGTAATTTCCTCAAACCCAATGATCATATAAAACAAAATGGTTATTTATAACTATATCTACAAGAGAAAAGATAATTCTTCCTCAAATATCACTCTCATAGGGAAAACATCAGGGTTACAAATACAAGAGAAAATTATTCCAAAGTAATCCAATCAACAAGGAGCACTAATAATTTTAAACATTTCTCCAACCATTTATTTCCACATAGATTCTTTTTGACAAAGAAAATATCCTATAGAATAGGGCATTCACTCGGGTAATGGCATGGTCCCCTATATTTACGGAAAATGACTGTAAATGGATTCTTGGGACCATTTTTATCTTCTTCCACAGTACTCATCATTTTTCTTCGGCAATTCTTCACTTTATGTCCTTCTTTCCCGCACATAAAGCATTCCATTGTTTAATTGAGACACTTTCCTGGGTGTCTCATTCCACATTTCCTACATGATGGAAATTGAGGATTCTTTTCTCCATGGTCTCCATTGCCGGAGATCCAATCATTCATCACCTTTCTCTTCTTTGTTGAGTCCGGGAGTTGGTTAATATATATGTTATTGATCATATTTTTGGAAAACTGATTTGGCCGGAACTCGATATCTTTTACGTCTATCAATATTCCATTTTGTTTCTAATTTCCACCACCGTCCCCACCAGGTACATCATTCTCAAAGTTACTATTACTTCCTTGGAATCCATCCATTGACTAAAACTAGAAAGAATTATGTGAGAAATAATAGTCATAAAATCATTTAGAGAATATCATGACACCATATTCTCAATTTGAAACACCATAGGATTAACCAAGGTCATTTAATCTCATCTTATATTAAAATAATTCAATTCGGTTTGTAATGAAAATGTATATTATCCTAAGCATATCCCCAGGGAGTGTCGTAACCAAGAGTGCAGCAAGGCCCGTTGTCGTGCACTAGTTCCCATTCAAGACTAGCTCAAAGCGGTGTTTTTGGGTTTTACCCCTAGGTACATATGTGTCAGATCCACCTCTATCTGCTCGTATCTAGACAAGGATGTATTTCTTGGAAAACTCACAAAATCTATACAATACCAAAATTCTAGGATGTTCTTCTATATTAATCCTCAATGTCTATCTTAGGGCTATGTGCTTTAATCAGAGTTTATTTAAATCTTGTTTCTAAAGTTTGTACTAAACTTCCTCTGATACCAACTGTAATGCCCCGACCCCAGTTACCCAGATTTGGGGAATTATTACATAACATTAGAATGATCATAGAAGGTCATGTCTCGAAAGACCGATTAGTTTAGTCGCCTTTGAAGTACTAGATACATTCATAAGGATTACATTACATCATAAAAAGGAAAACTACAACAACATTGTATCCATAGACAAAACTGAGATCCCATAGACTATCCTTAGAGGTCAGTCATAATATACATCCTTTCATCCTGGGAAAAATAAATCATAGAAAGGGGTGAGCTCAGATGCTCAGTAAGGATAACATTATAGAAGAAACATTCATAAATAAGCATAAACATTTAAGGCAATGTATAACTAAAACAAAAGCCTTTTAAACTTGAACTTCACCATAATATGGAAAAAATAAAATGAAAAAATGTCATTTACTTATTCACATGGATATTCTACTATTCAAATAATCACATGAAATATCAATAACCACTTTCATAATAATGGAATTCATAATGCCAGACTATCATAACCACATAGTCAAGGCCTTGTGCCAAGACTACAAATAATATTTTGTCAAGGCCTTGTGCCAAGACACTAGTTTGTCACATGAGACCTACAAATGAATTGAAGAGCTATAGCAGGCTCCACCCGTCACATACTAAGTCCAATGCATTACTCATATGAAAAGTTTGAAACATAACATAAATATTTATATTAAAACTAGCATACCAAATGTCAATACGTTAACCACAAACCATGAATGGTATAAAAATAGCACATCCACAGTCAAACATAACTCATTCGATACAATATAGAAGAATGTATTGTATCATATTAACCTCAATCAAGAATAATTAATGATATTGACATAGATGAAAATAATCATCAAAACTATTAGATAGAAATATCCCCCTTTTCTTGAAATCATTTAAAAGTCACCCTATTTGTCAAGAAGTCATTTAAAAATAGATTTTTTAATCAAAGTGTCCCATACCAGTTTGAAAAATTTAAAATGAATTTTAATTTTAAAACATTAATGTCCATTTAAATAAATCCTTAAAACCATTTTTAAAACATGGACATTAATAAGAAAGATTTAGAATAATAAATCTTTAAAGCATTTAAAATGATATTTTAGTTAGAGTTCCTAACCAAAATAGAGACACTTGAATACAAATAATTGAGGTAATAAAAACATTTTAATATCATTAGAATAAAGGGATTCATGATATACTATGTCAAAGCACATTATATACACCATATAAAAGTGATTTGGTGTATAAAAACAAAGAAGTCTCAATGGAATGTAAATTGAGATGAAATCTCTTATAAAGACCATATCCATAGGTTAAGGATAAATCAACGACATAATTATGTGTGAAAAATATAAATACACTCAATATGATTGGATATTCAGTGTAAATCAATCATAGAATATTCACACATATTCTTGTAAAAACAACACCAATGAATAATATGTTTAACTCAATAAATGGAGATTGAGTTAAAATTACTCTTATCATGTTCATATCGATGACTTGAGAATTTATCAGTGGAGTTATTATGTGTATCAAAAGTATATCCATAGAACCGGGAGTGGAAATTATGACATAATAAAATAAATAGTGATCCCACACATAATTTTGGAGTAAAATAATCAATGAAGTATGCGTAAAGCCGAATGAGTGGAAATTGAAATTTCAAATTCCCTTATCGATTTGGTAACTTACGAAACATAAACCCATGAAATAAGGATCATACAATGATGATGTAATTATCCATAAATTAAAGTACATTACACAATTAATACAATCATGGGAAGTACACACACCACATGCAATAAATAAGTGGTGAACAATGTAAATCTCACAGAATTAAAAGTGCGATAAGAAAACCCTTACCTTGTACATTTCCTTGGACGAGGGTAGTTTAACCTCATGTATAATGGTGAAATAGTTGTTATTTAATTATAAAATAATCATATACATTAATATGATATCATATATGATCTTTTAACATCGATTTGTTAATAATATCTTAGTATTATCGTCGTTTCGGCTGTTAACTTACTCATTTTCTTTTATATGTTTTGTTACATAAGACGCACTTGTTATCCATATGATGTATCTTATTCATATCCAGAATGATATAAAGTCTATAAAAATTATTTTTAATCATCAAATAAAAATTATTCTTGAATGGATACGATGGGGAATGAATATCATCGCGTTAGTGGAGACGGTAGTCCGTACGTACGCATGAGAGACAATATCATTTTTTTATATTAAAATAATATATAATTGGATGGTATATCATATATACAGAATCATTATCATGTTATATTTACTATTTCCATAAATTAAACATCGTTATCATACCCATCCAAATAATAATGTATTGAATAACAATTACACCACGACGTGGAGACGGTAGGCCGTACGTACGCACGTTTGGTGATATGCGATTCAAAGTATGGATAGAATACTGAATATTGTTGTTCCATATTTATAATAACATCATAGTATATATAATATACTGGAGTAATTATTTTATAATGGTAATAACAATGAAAGAAGAAGTGGGAGAAGAACGGAACTTGCAAGAGGGTGGTGAAAACATTACCTCTTCTTCGGGTTATTCCTTTTGATTTGATCGAAAGGGCTCCTTAGGTTGGATTTATGATCAAACTAAGGCCTCTAGGATGAATTTAAGGAAGTTGAGATAATATTTTGGTAGGTTTTGGCCAAAATAAAAGGCTTTGAGGGTATGAATTAGAGGGAAGGGGGAGTGCCCTTTTATAAGAGGGGTGAGGGGCACCTTAGGAAAAGCTTGAAATATTATTTTATAATAAATTCATATTCAGTTTCTAATGGCTCCAAAGTGGATTATTTAAAGTTTAGGGTGTGGATAGGTCATTAACCACTCAACCAATAAGTTTTTTAGAGGTTTGGATCACTATACTTATCTTATCCTTTTGTTTTAACTCTTAGTTAATTAGTTTGACATTTACCATGTCACTTTGTATTTTTATATTATAGAGTTAATAAACATACTATATACATACAAGAGACCCCCAAGTGGTCCATTAATGATACACCTATCATGATATAAGTCCTTTTTTCGATCCTTAGATTTTTTGGAATAGAATACCAATTAATAATATAATATTTGTTTTAAAAACTCATTTATGTCAATCTTGACACTATTCAATAATTTATTTTTGTTAAAGTCATAAAAACATTATTAATTAAAAAAAATTCATTTAACTTATCCTAAAATGTCATATTAACCAATAAAATTCTTTTATGGCATCAAAACTATCAAATTATATTTATTTTAACATTTATAATACCAATTATTTGATTCTTTCATTAATAATGAAAATACTGCATCATTATTGTGTCATTAATAAATTTAATTATTCAATGTCTGAAAAATATAAATAAAATACCATTATGTAGGAAATATTTTTAGATTTCTAATTTATATTTATAGTCAAAAATATAACATATATAACCATTTGTAAATTTTTTTTATAAAAGATATATGCTTATGTCATTTTTATATTTACTTTAACTTAATTAATATAAAGTGTCATTATCACTTACAAGTGGACCCATGGGGTACCCAAATCGACCCAAAGATGCACATGGTCGGACATGTATCAACCAATAGGGTTAGGACACGTTTTAGGGTAATTTATTATTATTATAATATTATTTTATAACCCTTATTTACCGAATTTACCCTTTAATCATGGTAAATAAAATATTTACCGATATAATTATTCAAAATGTATAAAAATAAAAGTTACCTATTTACACAATTTGGAATCCAGATTCCAAATATGGAATCTATTTTTTTAAATTCAAAACACTGATGTGGCAGAAATTAATTTAAAATTAATTCCTGCTGTCAAAACAAAAAGCGTGTTTTTATGAAATAAAAACTATAAAAGGACTGACACTTGTTTATGTCCGGTATAAATGTGAAATTATGTCCAATGACCAAAATTGTATTAAATGGTAAAAATATATTGTAAATATACTTTAAAACCACTAAAATTCATAATTTATCAATATTTATTATTTCAATTAAAAAAGTTGTTTTTAATTAAAATTTAGTAATTTTCACTATTCATCAAAATATGAAAGTTATTTGAAAAGTACCAAAAATTCACCCTAATATAATTTCGATATTCCAAATCCAAAAATGATGTCTATTTTTAGAGATAAAATTTATAAAATTTCAAAAAGTGGGTATTACTATTCATAACGGCTAGTTTGATTGGTTGTGGTGTGTATTAGAACTCAAAGTTGCGTACAACACACGCTACTGTATTATTCAAAGACAAGCATACCATGGAAGTTTGGGGAGTTACAGTTATAGAGAAGCTTAACTCCAGTTTATGGTTGACACCCCTCCAATATTATATGGATTCAAGGAGTCATAGCTTGGGGATATCAACCGTGAGAAACGATGTGGTCAATTGTCCACAGTGAATGCCCCTAATGGATATTTGATAGGTGGGGAGCACATTTTTCTTTTCAGAGGGTGCACAGTGGTACCAGTGGCATTGAAGGAGGAGGTTATGAGGGAGTTCCACACACCCCATTTAGTTGTACATCCGAGTGTGGAAATGATGTTCTAGGACCTCCGATATCAGTTCTGGTGGCCGATGATGAATAAGGAAGTGGAATTGTTCTTTTCTTGTTGCCTTAGTTGTTATCAAGTGAAGGCTGAGCACTAGGTTCTACCAGGCATGACCCAACCACTTTAGGTGACAGAGTAGAAGTGTGATTAGATATTGATGGAATTTGTGATGGGTTTACCATGAACTTATAGGGGACATGATACCATTTGGGTGATCGTTGACCATCTAACCAAGTCAACCAAATTTCTACCGATCCAAGAGTAGGGTTTAATAGAGAGTTTGGGACTCCTCTTTGTGAAGGAGATAGTTTGGATTTATTGAGTACCATCGATGATCGTTTCATATTGTGATGTTCGTTTCACATATCGATCGTGGCACTAATTGGAGGAGGTGATTGGGAATCAATTGCACTTGAGCACGAAATTTCATCCCTAGATAGATGTACAGATAAAGAGAACCATTCTGGTTCTAGAGGACATTCTATGTACTTGCATTCTAGACATTGTCCACAATTGGGAGGATCACCTACCTCTGGGGATGTTTTCATAAAACAACACCTACCAATCCAAAATTGGCAAGACACCATTCGAGGCCTTATACAAGTGACCATGTAGGTCACCACTATGATGGATGGACCTATTGGTGTCAACACCCATGGGTATAGAGTTGGTGTGAACTACCACTGATAAGGTGCAGATCATCTAGGAGAAAATGAGGACTGCACATAGCTGAAAGAAGTCATATGCTGATTGGAGGTGGAGGCCCTTGGAGATTGAGGATAGAGAACGTGTGATCCTTTTGGTCTCACCTCGATAAGGATTACATATGTTTAGCAGGGGTGACAATTTTTTTCTATGATACATAAGAACATTTCAGATTTTTCTTAGAGTTGGTGAGGTGGCGCACCACCAAGTTCTACCCCTGTAGTTGCATCAGATACATCATATCTTCCATGTGTCATAGCTAAGGTGGTACATTCATGATCAATCACACATCATCGACTGAGGTGATCTATAAATTGATGATGAGGTGACTTTTGTACAGTACCAGGTAGAGATCGAGGATCTATAAGAGCAGATCATTCTTGGGTTTTCGATTCATCTGGTGTGTGTTTGTTGGTAGCACATTAATCTCCAAGAGATAAGTTGGGAGTAGGAGGCTCAGATTGGTGCTCAGTAACAACACCTTTTTGTTGATTTTCCCTTGTTTTGACTTTAGATGATGTAAATACCTATGGTGTAGAGAATGTAAGACCTTATTTTTTTTTATTTTTTTTATTTTATAAATTAATTAAGAAAATTCTAAGACCAAGCGCTGAGACAATGTGTGATTCTAAGGCATAGTGTTTCCAAATCAATTCATTAAAAATGCTATTTTTTTAATGAAGCGCATGAGAGGTTCTTATCTAAATTGGAATGAATTTAAAATTGGTGTCCATATCAGAAATTTGAGGGCACCATTTCATTCATAACATTGAATTTAATTTCGGTGGTTCCTAACATCATCCGGCGCAGGCCAGACGTAAAAGTTGGTTTTTGGATGTATAGGTACTAAAATATTAAGGAAAAATAATTTATTGTGAAGAAGCAATGGTTTCAATTATAAATTAATTTTTTTATAGAATACAAGTTTATTGTCATAACCCTATAATTCCTATGATATGCGGAGAAGTAGCTCTCTCTAATGAGCGCTGATGGATCATGAATCAAAGATAACAAATTGAAGATCAGAAGCTAGATCAAAGATTGATAAATCGATGAATGACAATGACATTGTTCAACACTTCACCAAAACCTGATTCGAACTCCAGGTAGGGTGTTGCTTTTTTTTTGATTTGTTTCTCATTTTCAAATTCGATGATGAATGTGGATAAACCCATTAAAAGGTTGATATACAGTTCGATCACTGGCAATATTAGACTTATATTGATGGGACTAAATATGGGTTTGATCTATGTAATTTATTTGTTTTTCATGATCACTATAACAAGGATGAAACCATGACGACAAGAAAAAAAATCCCAAGATCCATCCTTTGGGAAATTTTATGCTTCACCTTTCCCCATGTTCTTCGTGTTCTTCACATTATTCACATTTTTCATGATTGGATATACAAATTGATTGTTGGGCCTTCAATTGAAGGAGAAACAACCCGAGACCAAAGATCGGAAACCCCCACAACACCATGGAGGTTCAATGATAAAGGCATGTCATAGTTTGTTCCAGGCCAAGCATGAAAGAAGGATGATAGGTTGTTGGTGTTGTAGCTAACAGTGGTGGAAGGATGGGGCCCAATGTGGTCGGTACTGATAGAGTGCAAGGGGGAGGCCGCCGGAGGGGAGGCCTATGGAGCCAAAGAGCGATGGGGGGCATTGAAGCTAGCATGACTGGTCGTCAATGGATGTGGAAGGAGGCTGCATCTTTGACTAAGGGACACGACTCGGTGTAGCTTCGGAGGAACCTGTGGTAGCGATGCCACATGGTAAGTGGTGCGGTGGGCCACTCGCATGGAACATGTGTAACATCCCTATTCCGGAAGCCACCCACAGGCACCCTGTACCCTGTTGGTCACATGGCCTCAAGAGCATTTCCCTGAACACTAGAGGCTACTGACTAGCAGTGAGAGCCTTGTGTGTGATAGTGGAGAAACTATGCCCTCATTGGCATAATACACAGTGGAAGAGAAAACAAATAACAACAATAGCGGAAGCACTAAACAGCCATACAAGAGTAAACAACAGAAGACTGATAATGGAAACAACTGGAGCAAACATATGTATAAATGATGCATGATAAATATAGGTCTAGGAAAGCAGCCAAACAAGTCACAATGATGAATATAGTATGAAAACAAAGTACAAAAGAAAAGTAATCAGATAACTCTTCTGCATCGCAATCCATAGCTTCGTCCCATGCTCTCCAACTCCTCAGAAAGTCAAGTACCTGAAGTAGAAGGGCACTTTCCCTTATCTATACCTATAACAATATAATCTGTTTGGGACCAAAAGCATGACCCAAACAGGGTGTGAGACTAAATCCCAGTAGGAAACCACCCAAATATCTGTTCCTTACAGTCAGTGAATATATGGCAGGTAAAGTACATTAAAAAAAAATAGTAAACGGGGAAAGTAATCTGCAGCAACCAATCCACAGTTCTAGTGTATAATGTACAAACAAGAAAGCATCCACTCAATCAAGTAGAAAAAACATGTAACCCTCTAGGTAGTTCTCATAGCCTAACCCTTATGGTTCAACCTACATGTACTAGAAACCCTCTAGGAGGCAAACACAGTCTCACCCCTCTGGTTCAGCTAAAGAAATAATAGACTCTCTGGGGAAGCACCGACAGTCAATTACCCTTATAGTCTCGTATCATACTAAAGGCACTCTGGGGAAGCACTCAACGTCTCATTCCCCCTGTGGTCTGCATCGAGGAAATACAGACACTCTGAGGAAGCACTCTACATCAATCCCCCCTTGTGGTCTCACATCGTAAAATTAAAGACAATATGGAGAATCCCTTACGTCCATTCTCCCTGTGGTATACTAAAATAGGTTCTCACAGCCCAATGTAATGTGAGAAAGTATCTCATCACGTAACGGGAATGGTGAACCACAAGAAATACTTGGCTACCTATCTACAACATCTTAGCATGGAAGAACAATCGTCACACCATCCTACATCTAGACATGGAACTGGAAAAATCCTAACAAGCAAAGCTAGACCAAACGATCATCAACAGGCAGAAAATGCAAGGGTTAAACATCCAAAGCACAGTAATTTACCCAATTCATAAACAATACCCTCTACTCAGGTATATAAGCAAAGAAGACAAACAAAAAGGGAAAAACAGGAAATACACAATACCCCGTTAAAGGGTATTGGCGGAATTTGCACAAAATACTCAAATAATTTCTACAGAAAAGAACAAACCACCCACCTCGACATTAGAAGATTGATATAATTGAACCTCAAAGCTTGATTCTCCTTGGAACATTGTAGATCTAAGAAAACGTCCAAAACTCTCAACCCACGATAACTTGAGGAAGAGGAGGAATTGGATAACGAAGCTCTAGGAGAATTATGATCTTACCACTGTCGTCCCAACGCAATCGACGACAGTCAATTCAAAGAACGGATGGAGGCTCAGGGGCTCAGAGAAGATCTGCGGCCGTACGGAACACTCTCGGTTGAAGAAGCAGGAAAAGAGGACAATTATGGGGTTAAGATGTTACCTCAGTCTGTTTAATGAAAAAAAGAAAGTACACGTCTTGTACTATTAAAGTACACAACGTGTACTATGATTTTCAGTACTCCGCTTTATGCGGCCTCCATGTCACCCCTACATGGTCGTGTGTGTTTCCATGACACGACCAACACACAGCCTCGAGCAGCAATGAAGTACACAATGTTTACTCATAAAGTACACAACATGTACTTCAAAAATTTCTAGAAACTCCTATTTTCTCAAAAACTCTAGAAAAAAAGAAAAACATACCTAAAAAAGAAGTTCTCGGTTCTTAAAAACTTCCCCCCTTAAAGAAATTCATCCCCGAATTTCCCTAGCGTGCAGTAGAATAAGAAACCCCAAACAGCTCCGGCCACTGCGATCGTACATCGGCCTCCCTCTCCCAAGTCTCATCCTATACTCACCCATGCTGCCATAGCACCTGTAATAGAGGAACAGACTGGCCACAGAGAACATTTTTACTACAATCAACAATCCGGAAAGGATTCTCCTCATACGATGCATCTGTTTCAAGCTCAACCTCCTCAGGTTGAAAGACATGATATATGTATGAAAAGTAATGTCAGAGCTGAGAAACATGTAAGACGTCATGCATAACTCGGTAACTCAGAGTTAACTACAACCTATAGGAAACCTTCCCAACTCTCTCCAACTCCTCAAACGGTCTGATGCCCCTCGGTGAAATCTTACCCTACCTCTGAATCCTCTTATGTCCCAACCGTGGTGTGACACAGAGGAAAACCTGATCCCCAACCTCTAACTCCAGAGGCTGTCTCCGCTAATTATCATAAGACTTCTATTGAGACTATGCCGTATCCATCCTCTTCTGAATCAACTCTATCTCCCCAGTGGTTTCCTGAACAAGACGAGGTCCCAACAAATCTGCATGTCCTACCTCCAGCCAATATAAGGGTGATCAGCATGGCCTACTCTACAAAGCCTCATAAGGTTCCATCTGAATAGTCGTTTGGAAACTATTATTGTAGGAAAACTCCACAAGAGGTATATTATTCTCCCAAGAACCTCCAAAATCTAGGATGCATGCTCGAAGCATATCCTCAAGCACCTGAATCGTATGTTGGGACTGACAATCTATCTGGGGATGATATGCAGTACTCAAAAGTACTTGTGTACCCAAGGCCTTCTGAAGCCCCTTACAAAACTGAGAATTAAATATCACATCTCTATCTAAAACAATTGAGTGTGGAACTCCATGTAGGCATACAATCTCTCAGATGTACAACCATCCCAGATCACCAACACTGAAGGTCTCCTTTATCAACAAGAAGTGAGAAAGCTTTGTAAGCCTATCAATGACATCCCAAACAGAATCACTAGCTTGAGGTGACCTCGGAAAAACGGTCATGAAGTCTATCAAAACATCCTTCCACTTACACTCGGGAATGGGTAAGTGCTGTAAAAGACCTGCTGGTCGTTGATGTCCTGCTTTCAACTTCTGACAAGTGGAACACCTCATGACAAAACTAGCAACATCCCTATTCATTCTGGGCCACCAATACTGACGGTGTAGATCACGATACGTCTTGGTGACACCAGGATGAACTTCCCAAAATGAGGAATGAAAGTCTTGCATCAGCTCCTCGCATATGTCTACTGGAACCCATACGTGTCTCTGGAAATGAAAGATCTCATCCTCGCCTACTGTCCATCCATAAATAGGGTCCTCTCTTGATACACATTCCTATAGGACTAGGCCTTCAGAATCGGGTAGCTTCCTCATTCGTATCTAATCAATAAGTACAGAGTTAACAATTACAAAAGATAGGAATGTCTTCCCATGTATGCCGTGCAACTCCAAATGCATATCAAGGAATAGATCCATAAGCTTCCACTCACTGCTGGCCTCCTGATCTGCCTGAATATGAGTCTTACTGCTCAATGCATCAGTCACTGTGTTGCCTTTCCCAGGTGTATAGGTAAGCTCAAATTCAAAGTACTGAAGATACTCGACCCACCTGTGTTGTCTCAGATTCAAATCACGGTGAGTTAATATGTACTTGAAACTTTTTTGGTTAATGAAATCACAAAATTCTCTCCCAGAAGATAATGTCTCAGACAACGTAAGGCATGAACAATAGCAGCCAACTCCAGATCGTGCGTCAGGTAGTTTTTCTCATGTGGCCTCAACTACCGAGACTTGTACGCGAAGACTCCATCTCCCTGCCTAAGTACAAGTCCCAGCCCGATACCTAAAGCATCACAGTAAAAAGTGTAGTTCTTTCCTAGCTCTGAAAAGACTAGTATCGGTGCTATAGTAAACCTCCCATTCTGCTTCTGAAAGGCTGACTCACAAGAATCTGACCATAAGAACTTCACACCCTTCTTGGTCAGACCCGTCATTCATGATGCTAAGCATGAAAAGTATTTTATGAAGCATCTGTAGTATCCATCCAGCCCTAGAAAACTCCCCACCTCAAAGATGTTCTTCAGATGCTCCTAGGAAAATATTGCTCTCACTTTATCTAGGTCTATAGAAACTCATGTCTCTGAGATAAATGACCCAAAACGTGAATCTGATCCATCCAAAAGTGGCACTTCGATAGATTAGCATATAAATAATTCTCTCTCAGTGTACTCAGAATGATCTGAAGAGGGGTAGCATGGTCATGTAGAGTGTGATAGTAGACTAAGATATCATCCATGAATACCACCAGAATAGAGTCTAAGTATGGATAGAACACTCGGTTCATCAGTGCTATGAAAACTGCAGGCGTGTTCGTGAGACCGAAAGGCATAACCATATACTCATATAGACCATACCTACTTCGGAAAGCTGTAAGAGTTATATTAGATGGTATAACGTGCAACTAATGATAACCAGAACTCAAATCGATCTTAGAGAACACCCGGGCTCCTCGAAGCTGATCAAAGAGGTTATAAATCCAAGGCAAGGGATATCGATTCTTGACCGTCAACTGTTTCTGCTTCCAATAATCCACACAAAGCCTAAGGGTGTCATCTGCCTTCTTTGCAAACAGAATAGGCGAACCCCAAGGATATGTACTTGGTCAGATGAAACCCTTTGCCTACAAATCCTCCAACCATTTCTTGAGCTCCTGCAACTCAGGTGTATCCATCATATAAGTAGGAATAGACACCGGTGCCGCTCTTGGAACGAGCTCAATAGAAAATTCTACCTCACGCTCCAGCAGAATACCTGAAAAGTCCTTTGGAAAGACATCCATGAAACATTCTACTACTGGAGGAAAGTCTAAATACAAAGTCCCCTGTTCATCCAGATACAGACTAGAAATTTGAGTTGTAACTCCTCCCAACCCATTGTGCTATGGACCCTCTCTACTCTCCTGGACATCCCACTCGCCCCAATGGACAAAATATCCACCCTCTGGTGATATGAAACTCACCCTATGGTGATAAAAGTTGATGACTGCCAGGTAAGGAACTAGATGGTCCCTTCCAAGAATGACATCATAGCCTACCATCTCTAGGACATATAGATCCCATAGAAACTGACACCCCACAAACTCAAGAGGGCACTCTCTTCACTGATGTACACTACCCGTCCTAGTCCCCATCGGTGTGTCTAGAGTCAACATGTTGGAAGAAGAAAAGATACAGAGCCCAAGGCTCTCCATAATAGCAATAGAGATAAAGTTATGGGAAGCCCTTGTATTGAAAAGAGTATAAGATAAAACTGAGGCTACTAAGATTGTACCTCGAATGGTGTAAGGTCCGAGATCCTTCTCTTGAAGGGTTTTCTCCACTGCAAAAGCCCGACATGTTCAACGGCCCTGTGACCCTACCTGACCGCTTTGAGATGATCCACCCAACTGTCACTGAAAGAATGGTGACTGAACACCCCGACCTTGACCTTCACCTCGACCTGAACGGCTGGAAGAACTCCAGTTCCCAGAATGGTGAGAAACTGGTGGTGTTTCTCCTAAACGAGGAATCACAGAAGAACTTCTGTCACCAACTACTGGTGAAAAAACCTGACATAATAACTGAAGGTGACCCATCTTTCTGCAAGATCAGAACTCCACTGGGTGCCTCTGGCACTGCGACCTCATATTCCCAGCCCTTCCATACTAGTATCATACCACCTAGATACCTGAAGATGTGTCTCTCCCCCTTGAATCACCACGCATAGACTCCCTACGGTGCTTCCTACTATCAGCTAGTGAAGCACTATCTCTGGAAGTGGAACCGCCCTGGCTCTCAGCTCTAGAATTTCTCAGGTTGAGATCTGCAATCAATTATTGGTTGAAAATAGAAGCAATGAAAGTCATCCTAAAGATATTCACCTCTTAGCGGATCTCCCATCTGAGACCATACTCAAACTTCCTTGCGAAGAACATCCCATCTCTATGCTGGAGGGGTGTGAAATGCTAAATATCGGTGAAACGAGAGGAATACTCCATGAAACAAAGAGTACCGTGCTCTATTCTCATGAACACTAGGGCACGGTCGTCCCTCAGGGTCTCCAGATAGAAGTAGTCATAAAATAAATGTTGAAACTCCTCCCACGCCGTAACCTGCTGATGACCCGCCTGTGAGATCATGTCCCACCACCTCTTGGAAGAGACTCGTAGAATATAGTTAGATATCTTGAACTGCCTTTATGGAGGTGTCTCCAAATTCTCAAATATCTTCATCATGGTTTCTAGCCATGAATATACAGCCTGAGGTCCTCCTTCCCCTGAGAAGTTGGGAGGATGATAATGCTGGAAAACCCGCGTCAAGTCTTCCATAGTCAAGGAAGGAGGCAGAGATCCCTATAAGGTCTATATCATACTCAGAAAACCTTCCCGAAAGTTCGCATCAGTGCCTGCAACTGGTATGACTGCTGGTGCCAAGGTTGGCACAGAAGGAGGATCTGCAGGAGGCCCCTGATCAGCCATATCTGGCGTCTGATCACTACCCTGCCACTGATGGACAACCGGAGGACGTCTCGGTGCCATATCTCTAAATGGTCAAAAGAAAACCTTAGATTTAGGATTAAAAAGGAATTAAAAACTAAAGGAATATAAAGGAACAGGGAAAAGATGGCATTAAAGTTATGAAAAACATGACTATGCGACATGTTCTTTTCCTACATGATGTGTTCCCTTATGTCATCCACATGGGCGTGTACTTCTACCTAAACTGGTCGTGTAACACCCCAAACACATGGTGTGTTATCCTAACACATGGCATGTACCTGAATCCTCTTCCCTGCCCAAGTCCTTCTACACAGTCTAGCCACACGGCTCCTTTACGTCAAAACTACACGGTTTGCAAGGGAGACATGACGTGTATTAGATATGCCTTCCCTGGCCCGTTTTGTTAGCGACACGGTCTGACACATGGATAAAACTACATGGAATGTTCTAGATGGACACGATGTGTATGAGAAAGGGTAACACTGACCCGTGTTGTTCGTGACATGACCGGGTACCTAGATCAGACTACCCAGCGTGTAAGATTCAGACACGACGTGTATGTGAAAAGATAACACGACCCGTGCTGTTTGTGACACGGTCGGGGTACCTATTTCATATTACACGGTTTGATAAAATAGTACATGATGTGTATAAGAAGATACTTCATCAACCATGTTGTTAACTACACAGACAGACTCCTATGATTACACCACAAGGCGTGCGAAACCAGTACACGTCGTCTTCTTGGAATATTTTTCACAACCCCGTGTCCCTGCTCGCACAGTCAGCAACACGGTTTGAAAACTACATGACGTGTATTCATAAAGTACACGCCGTGTATTTTTAGGTTTTCCGGGCAGTAGACTTAGAAACTGCTCCAAATCCCAGAAAACACCGAAAACACGAGTTAAGGTGCCAAATTTCGATCCGTGAGGGCCCATACACTTCGGGAATCAAATCTTGGAATCTTATACAAGTCATAACAAGGAAACAAGTAATGATCCACCAAATTCTGGTCCATGAGGGCCCATAACACCTGAAGAACCAAAGTTTGGCATCCATCTAAGAAAAGAACTATACAAACAAATTCTTTATCAAACAGTAGGGATTCTATCAAAGTATCTATCACAACAACATGCATAATGTACACAACATATATCGCAACAACATGAAATGGATAATGCATCCTAGATGTCATGACAATAATGCATGGAAAGTGATTTCTAACAAGTGCCAATATGATGCACGAGATGGAATACCCTCATCTCACCAGGTTGTGAAAGAAACATAACTGCAATAAAAACAACGATAACAGCCCAAAGCATGTGAATCAGCCAATGGTGAAATCAAATTAACTGTAAAATTTTCAAACCAAATAAAATTGAAATAATTGAGGTAGTATCGATTTTCCCTATACACAGGTTAGCTACTCCCGGGTGCATCTTATTACCAAGTACCTATTCCATCCTATCTCGGGATAAAGGCTCCAAAAAGTAAGTCAATAGAAAAGAACCCTCTGATACAACTTTGTAACGTCCCGGTTTCAGAAGCCACCCAGGGGCGCCCTGTACCCGGTTGGTCACATGACCTCAAGTGCATTTCCCCGAATGCCAGAGGCTTCCAACTACAACGAGGGCCTTGGGTGTGATAGTGGGGAAACTATGAACTGATTGGTAGAGTACACAGCGGAGGAGAAAAAAATATAACAACAATAGTGGAAGCAGTAAACATCCATACAAGAGTAAACAACGGAAGACTGATAACGGGAACAACTGGAGAAAACATATGTATAAATGATGCATGATACATATAGGTCTAGAAAAGCATACAAACAAGTCACAATGTTGAATACAGTATAAAAAAAGTACCAAAGAAAATTAATCAGATAACTCCTCAGCATCGCAAGCCATAGCTTGGTCTCATGCTCTCTAGCTCCTCATCAAGTCATGTACCTGAAGTAGAATAGTGCTTTCCCTTATCTATACCTGCAACAATCTGATCTGTTTGGGCCCAAAAGTTTGACCAAAACAAGGTGTGAGACTAAATCCCAGAAGGCCACCACCAAAAGATCTCTTCCTAACAGCCAGTGAGTATATGGTAGGTAAAGTACCGTAAACAATAAACAGTAAATAAGGAAATTACTCTGCAGCAACCAATCCACAGTTCTAGCATATAATATACAAACAACAAAGCAGCCACTCAAGAAAGTTGAACAAACAGGTAACCCTCTGGGTAGTTCTCACATCCTAACCCTTATGGTTCAATCTACAAGTACTAGAAACCCTCTGGGAGGCACACACAGTCTCACCCATATGGTTCATCTAAAGAAAGAATAGACTCTTTGGAGAATCACTCACCGTCAATTCCCCCTACAGTCTCGTATCATACTAAAGTCACTCCAGGGAAGCACTAAAAATCTTCTTCCCCCTGTGGTTCGTGTCAAGGAACTATATACACTCTGACAAAGCACTCAACATCAATTCCCCCTGTGGTCTCGCATCGTAAAATTAAAGACACTATGGAGAAGCCCTTATGTCCATTATTCCGATGGTCTACTACACTAGGTTCTCACAGCCCTGTGTAAAGTCAGCAAGTATCGGATCACATAACGGAAAAAGTAAACCAAAAGAACTAGTTGGCTAGGAGTCTACAGTATCTCTGTATGGAATAACAATAGTCCCACTATCCTACAACTAGGCACGGAACTGGCAAAAACCTAACATGAAAAGCTAGACCAAACGATCATAAATAGTCAGAACATGCATGGGAAAAACTTCCAAAGCATAGTAATTACCCATTTCACAAATAATATCTTCTACTCGGGCATATAAGAAAAGAATACAAACAACAAGTAAAAAACAGGAAAAACACAATACTGCGTTCAAGGGTATTGGAAGAATTTTCACAAAATACTCAAAGACTTTCTACAGAAAGTCACAAACCACCTACCTTGATGTTAGGAGATCTATATACATGAAACATGAAGCTGGATTCTCCTTGGAACATCATAGATCTAAGAAAACATTCAAAATTATCAACCCACGATAACTTGAGAAAGAGGAGGAATTGGAAAATGAAGCTCTAAGAGAAGGAAGAGTTTACCGATGCGGTCCCAATGCAATCGATGAGGGTCAATTTAGAGAATGAATGGAGGCTCAGGGGATTGGAGAATTTCCACAGCCATACGGAATGCTCTCAGTTGAAGAAGTTGGAGAAGAAGATGGTTCTGGGGTTAAGACGCAACCCTGGTCTGTTTAATGAAAAATAAAGAAAGTACACGACGTGCACTTTTGAAGTACACGTCGTATACTAGGCTTTTCCATAATCCACTTTAGGCAGCCTCCATGTCACCCTTACACGGTCGTGTGTGAGTCCATGACACAGCCAACACACGACCTTGAGCAAAAACAAAGTAGATGGCGTGTACTCATAAAGTACACGACATGTACTTCAAAAATTTCTAAATACTCCCCTTTCCTAAAAAACTTCCGAAAAAGGAAAACATACCTAAAAAGAAGGTCCTAGTTCTTAAAACATGACTCGACACCATGTTAGCACAGAGGCACGTCGTCCGGGTGGACCACGTGTGGCACAACAAACCATTGCACATGCGGTGGGATGGACCAGAGGATTTGGGATGCTCCAGCGAGCCTGCATGTTGGACGATGCGTCCCAGCAAGCCTAGGACATCGGACTAGTCTGAATCGGGTAGGCCGAAACATGTTGGGTAGGGTCAGCGAGAGTAGGTCAGTTTTGGTCGCCCGAACCCTAGGTTGCGTCGAATAGACTAGCGTGGGTCGGTCTCAGTGGTCCGGATCAGACCTTTTAGTAAAACAACCGTATTTTGCAAACCGTGTGTCTATTTGGAATGAAGATTGTGGCATTGGTACCCATTCAATAATATGGTCTTTTTGAGATAATATAAGTGAGTTTTTTTTGTGTGCAAGTTGGAATTTAACCAAATTTCTTGAGGAGTAGGTTCTACCAGAACAAGCGTGTTTTGAGAGGAATCATGGGGCAGGCTGTGACATGGAGACTGTGTGACTTAGGGGATACATGACTTATCAACACTATTTTGTGTTATCAAAATTCCATGTGTTATTGAAACTCCTTATTTTATCGACAACCCATGTGTTATCAACACTCTGTGTGTCATCAACACACTATGTGTTTCCATGACTCTGTGTCTTACTAAGACTCCGTGTCACAACAGGAATCCATGTCTCATCGATACTGGGTGGTCTGTGGACCAGGTCTGATGATCTTAATTTTAGTGCTATAAAACCATACCTGTGTGAAATGACTATACACTATGTTTTTTAATTTTTGGCATGCTAAATTTTTTTCCTTTATGGTATACTTCATTTGATTATTTCATTGTATATTTCGTGTATTTATTAGTGGTATTACTTCATGGTTTCATGGTGTCCAACTGAGTATTGTTTTACTCACCCTTACATAGCCTTTTCTCACACGTGTTATGTATTTTTTAGTATAGAAGAACAATGCTTTAACAGAGTTCTCGGTAGAACAAGACCTGGTGGAGCTTAGGGAGATCATACAGATGAGGTGTTCTCCTATGGCTTCTGACAGATCTCTTACTCCTACATTTCAGGTAGGGTTTTCTGTGGAAGAGTTTCAAGAAGTTGTACATTAACATTGCATGAATCATTATTTTGGTGGTCTCATATTCTATATTTGTATACATTCTATTTTTCTACTAACATAAGCTATGTTTGGTATCTTAGTTTATGCATGAATTGTTTACTTTTTGTTTTTATATTTCAGAATTTTGGACTTGGAGACGTGTGTGTGTACATGTACATAGGAAAAGGCCTCCCACTATTGGGATATGACTACTCGGTGCTAGTCTCCAACCCCTGGCTTATTTGAGGTAGTCATTGGATAGTCATAGCATGGGCCCCTCTGGGAAAGGTTGTGACAAAATTATTTGATTAAATTTAATGTTAAGAATATAAATACTTAATTTTAATTGAACGTGAGTAAACTATTTATCGTTAAAAGGAGTGAATTTTCAAATTACTATTTTAAAGTATTTTTTACTTATCTTATATTAAATTTAAATTGTCAAAGTATTATATTAATTTAATGTTTCAATGTTCAGACAAATAAACTAACACTCTTTATCAATTTATATGATATAAGGGAAAAAATACTTAACGTTTTGAAAATTCAATATCCTAGAAAATGTTTCCATTATATTTTATGTTTTTATTTACAGATTAATTTTCATATTATAAAATTTTAATTTTAAACAATTAAATTCATATTTGGACTCATCATTTAAAAATTATCTTCGGGGGAATATTTGGGAATTTTTTAAAGGATTGAATTTTTATGTGAATAGTTAAAGTACCATTTTTACAAATATCATTACTTTTATAACATAATTGTGATATAAGAATAACATAAAAAACATGAAACATTATGAATAACCAAAATATTATTTATGTGGTTAAATAGTGAATTTACATAAATTATTTTGAATTTAAAAATATCAATTTATATTTTTGGAATCAAAGTTATATTTTATTCTAATAAAAACTATTTTTCTCTTATTAAGTATTCACAATGATACATTCAGGTTTGGACTTCCTAGAAAGTAACTAAAATATTATTTTTTTATTCTAAACCAATAAATATAATTGGATTAATATTTTAAAATATTTTTATGAAAATTCATTTTTATGCTTAAAATGCTTTTTTGATAAAAAAATGTTTTTTGATCCGTTAGGCACACTTTAAATAAAAATAATTTTACTACCTCTAGAAATTCAATCTTGGATTTTTTTTTATTTTTAGAATTATAATTTTCAAATTATTTAATAATATTCATTTTGTTTTTAGTCATAATATATGACAACAGCCTAAATTTTAGTCACCTCTATATGGGTTAAATGTGATAAAATGATTAAATTAAGGGATAATGTCACAAAATATCACAGAAACATAGCCTTTAGTTGGTGGATATATGATTTTTATATAACCACTTATCCCTTTTCAATTTTAATCCATATTGGGTCCACTTTACATGAGAATTACTTCCCATTTTTATATTAAGAATCTTATATTACAAAAATATCACTCAAATCAATTATAAAGGGATCCTTCCTCCACCCCTTAAAATAATTATCTATAATTAGGTCTCTCTCTTATAATATTACATATTTAATTCCCTAAATATATAACCCCACATTGTTAATCTTCTATCTATAGATATTTTCAAAATTCATTCAAACCGAGATGGTTTGGGAGACTGGAGATAATTTATACTTTGTAAGTTATATTTTCTTATCTATTTTTTCATTTATCATTATCATCTACCTATTCTTGATTATTATTTATCACTTTCATTTTTTTAAAACCACTATTATTTTTTAATGGTCATATTATTATTATATATTCACATGTTCGTACACATTAAACCATTATAATGTGTTCTTATTTTGGTTGGTTTTAGCACCGACAAGCACACTATTACAATGTTTTTATTTTGATTGACTAAGAAAACATAAATAATGGTAATAAGATTTAATAACAAAGAATTTAATTTTTTACATAATTATGGATCTGTAATATAAAAAAACTATATTTTCCTATAAATTCAATTCTTTATTTAATTCAATAGTTATCGAAAAAATAATTTTTAAGAAATTCCTGCGAACCATCAACAAAAGTCCCATGAAATGAATATGGGACTCTAGAAATATACCAAAAAATTAATTAACATATCAGTAAAATTATAGACTTGGTTAACACATGATAAATATTCCTGAACCTAAACCACCAAGATAAATCTTATAAGGGAAACAGAATGGTTAACACCTGTATATTGATTTTAACAATAATCAATTAGTATACAGGAAATAAGGAATTATAAATAAATTTTATAAAGATAATTAACCATGAATAAAAGTATTATTCATATTAATAATAATCCTAAACTTATTATAATAGGATTTTATTGTGTCTTTGACTTTGAGGAAGTCTAAGGTAAGTTTTCGTGGTCTATGTTTCCATTTTTTATAAAATATTTGAAATTATATATCATTTATTCTCTAAAAAAATGTAACAAATGGTTATTGAATTAATTTAACCAAAATAATATTTTATTCATCTGATTTAAATTCATATTTTATGTTCCCTTTCAATGTTATTTTTTATCATTACCAAACCCATACATGGAATCTTAACACAATTCCCGTTCATTAAGGTATATCCCCCTTTTATTAGTAATGTTATAGTAAGATTATCTTAATTATAAATATTATTTTTGTGTTTTATTTATACATTCTTGTATTTATTTACATATCTTTCATATAATATCATACTTTGAATATTTTTTACTTTGTATGTTACATTCATGGTATGGGTATCTAATCTCAAATTTCCATCCTTAAGACATGTTTCATATTATCTACCTATTTTAATTTATAATGTGTATATAATTACTATTTTATATATCATATAATGAATCTATTTATATCCTTGGTATTTTAATTTACATCTCATGTACCTTCTTTTAAGGGTTATTTTATTTAAAAAGTCGTAAGGGTTTATATTTAAAACCATTACTTTAAAAGTTTTGAGGTCCTTTACCCAATACTTTTACATCGATATAAATTTTGTAAATATCAATTCAGGAATGTTCCACTAAATCATGAAATTATTTTTTAAGGATATATTTAAATAAATTTAAATTTCTTTAAAATTATCTTATAAATACTATTTTAACATTTTCTATATAGGTTTTTTTTTATTTTCATTATAATGGTTTAAAAAAAGGTTTTTTATTGTTCACCACTAGATCAAATTCCCAAGTAATTATGTTTATTATTCATTACCAATATTAATTTCCAATTTTCCATGTTTTTTCAAATAAAATCATACTCCCATTGTTTTGTGAATTTTACCCTTTTCCAATGTTACCAAAATAAAAGGTTATTTCTAATTTTTTTTCAAATCATTTTTTTAATGAATTTAAAATTGTATTTTTAATCAATGTCAACACCCTTTAATTATTGTTATTATTTAATAGGGATATTCTATCTTGGTACTATTTACTTCTTTCTATAGAATTATTATGAGGATCTATTGAGGAAATTTTAACGAAACCCCTTTTTCCATGGGGTAATTAAGCTATGAAGAAATGATGAGAGATACTACGTTCCTACGGAACAAATAAGTATTATTTATAATTATGTTATTGGTCGGGTCCAATGTAGTCCTTCAATTCATTGTTTAAATATTTATATCTCAATATATTTTATTGTATTCTAGTTGTAAGATCCCATGTCCATAGATATTGAAAATTATTGTAGGAATTAAAACTTATTGAATTAGTGGATGGGTCATATTTTTAACTGGGATTCCAAAAGATATTCTAATATTTTGAAGACATTAAATGTGGTATTATGAATATGAAATGATGAATTTATTGGATATGAGGTTTTCGTGGAGGCATTAGAGGTTACCCGAGGTGGTTGTCCAGCTAGTAGCTAGCAGCTTGTAGCCACAACCAGTCCATCTGCTCTGATGTGGCTTTCCCATGAGTCTTTTAAATGAAAAAATTACATTATTTACCACCATAGGTTTCTATATAGTACCCAATCACTACCTATCCTATTTTTCAAGTATATGGGGGTCTCCCAACCCTATCTATCCTTTCACCCCATGTTTTGGGTGGGATTTTGAGGCATTTTCAAATGATTTGAGATATGCCTCCACCTCTACTGGCCTACATTTTTATTTCCCTCCATTATTCTCAAATATTAACATCCTTGGTTTATTATTATGATTTTGAGTCCACTAGATCATGGTGGAGTCAAACTATATGGATGTGGGTTTCATTCCTCCCTCAAATAGGATGTCTCTAGAATATGTAAAGGAATATCCACACATCGTTTTGATGAGATATGCCTCCGTGGTAAATTTTCCATTGTTTTTATTTAAAATATAATCAACTTAATAGATTATTCAGGGATGAATATAAGGGATATGGACCAGGTTGGTATTGAGAGTCCTATATAGATCATCTGTGGTTATGGTGGTGTGCTTCCAAAGTGAATGGTTCACTGGTGAGTGAAACCAAAACTGATGCTAATGGAATGAAGGCCATATTTTTTTATTTTATTTGAAGACAATAAATTTTTAAATTGGTTGAGAGGGAGTCCTAACATAGTTAAAATTCCATGTTTCTCAAGTCCAATATATATCCCATAGTCCCTGCGAGACAAGTTTATTACGAGACCTAAAGGGTCAATCCCTAGATCCCACACTGAAGAAACCCCATTCCATTTAACCAATATTTTTACATCATATTATAGTCCTAAATTAATGTCTTTGGTTATTCATTTATCCCTCCCCTTCATGGGGTCTTTAAATGGTGTGTCATATCCCCACCATTATGCACCCTCTATTTCTAACTAATCCCTCAAGTTCTGCCTTTTCCCTTCTGATTCTTCACTGATCAGGAATGATCCAACATTAATTCCAGGTCCACTATTTGTAGTTCAAGATGTCCAGCTATATTTAAATCGCTTATCTCAAATGCCTATGGTAGCCCAAATACTGGGTGGCCTGATGGTCTATGGTTTATCGAAGGAACCGTGGCTTGAAGGACCGAATATATGGCTCATATTCCCAATTTGTTTGAATTGTTATACTCATATAGTTATTTCTATAGTGTTGTCTTGAAAAATTCTATAGTAACATTGAAAATCCACCCCACTTGTTTTTTCACATGAGTCTTTTGGATGAAAAGGAGGAACTTATACCACTTGACTATAGGCTTGTTGAACAAATGTGTGTATATTTTATGCTTGACTCTTAAGGGGCACTGAACAAGACCAAAGAGTTTCATACATTCCCCGAATAATAAATTTATATGAATTATCCTGATAATAATATGAAAAATATCCATGTTTGGAGGTACTCGAGTCTAAGCTAATTTCCCTAGGTAGTGAGACAGACTGACCTCATATACCACTCGAATAACATGCATATGGCTCGGTGAGTGAAAATATAGTTATGTCCAATTTCATTTTCAATTTTTTAATTAATTATATAATTAATTAATTATTTATTTTTGGATTTATACATGAGATTTTGTGATGAATCGATCATGGGTGGACATGGAAGAGATTAGATACGCCTTGACAAAGTTCATAGAATGTGATTTATAATGGTATTGGCTTCTAAAAAGGAAAGTAGTACTTGAGTCTCTCCCTAATGATTAATTGATGATATTTATGATTCATGAGATCCAAAAACTCACCACTTAAGGTATAGAACTAATTTAATTAAAAAATAAATTGGTGATTTAATTAAAATTAAATGCTTGTAATTTTTCCATATAAGGAATAAAAGCATGATGTGTACACTTGGCCTTGGGATGGATGCCCAATCATTGATGAGCATGGGTTTGAATAATGAAATAGTGCGTTACAACCCTCAAACACCTTGGAAGGGTGTGTCTAGACTATGAAAACCTAGAGACCCTTATCATAGGTGTCCTTAACGACATCCCTAGATAGTTTCTTAGTGACTTTGAGTGAGTGGTATAATGTTTTGACATCTATGATCCATGGGAAATGATGGTAGTGGGTTCCATATTATAAATAAAATAAAACATGTTAGCCCATGGGTTTATGGATTGTGGTGATGGGTTTGACATTTGGTTAACCCTATAAATTTATTTATTCTTTCATTTATTTATTTGTATTCACTTAAGGATACAAAAATGTGATTCTTGGACTCCAGATAATGAGCCTAATGTGATGTGAGTATGATGTTGTGGATTCCTAGAGGTGCTTCCCTGGGGTCAAGATTTTGAGCCTCATGATTTACTAGTGTAATATGACTAATGGGATGATGTCATCAGGGATTTATAGTTTTGTTTCATGGGATCTGACTTTCGAGCCACGTAAGAATACCCAATATGTTGAGATTTTACATAATGTATGTATGGGATGCCTTGGATTCCAAGGGTCTCTTAGATTCCTAGAACTTCTTGGATTTAACCATTTAGGATTTCATATTGTGATTATTATTATTATTATTATTATTATTATGAGATTCATAGGATATCCCTAGGATCTAAAAAGTCAAGCCATATAATATTACATGTTTTTGATTGATATACCTAGGATTCCAAGGATCCATTCAATTTGAATAGTGACAATGAGATGATTCCGATTCAGCGATTTCTTGGCATGTCTAGGAAAAAACTTTTATCCATTGATGAAAATTGAATTTGTATAGATTCTTACGAAGCCTAAGATTTGGCTATTAAGCCATTAATGATGAGATTTTTGGCCATCTGATATTGAGAATTAGAGATTCTTAGATTCCACCAAAGTATTCAATATTAATATGGATGAAATGATCTCATAATGTGCTTATTGACACTTTATCTATAGATGAATTAGGTATTTTCAATCAAGGTTTCAAACCTAATGATTGAAAATGATTTACATTTTCATTTCCTATAGTTTATTTATTAGTTTTATTTGATCATGTCACATAAAAATATTACTATATTGATGGATTTTTATGAGACTAGTCAGTGGGGTCCTAATGATTTATGTACTCAAAACCTACTTAGTGAACCATTGAACTATGGTACTTGAAAATACTTTCACTAGTTTCAAGTAATGGATGGGCATATGCCCAAATGAAGGATAGCTTTGACTTATGAGATTGAGATGAGGTATGTCTTGAAGTAGTAGAATAGCCCCACATCCTTTTTCTCTTATTAATTTTATTTTTCATATGTGATAATCCTAGTAGATGATCAACCTAGACTGCCTGAATGATTTCATTCCATTTTATTATATAATGTATAGTTTTTTTAATATTTATATGTACTTAGAAACATATGATTCTTAGGTCTTTGTTAATGATTGTGAACTCTAATATAGGGGGTACAATCTTCCAATAGTACATCCTTACACCCATTCTATTAACCAAAAACCTCTAGTGTGCAGGGGGAACACTTGTGATCTTGTATCATTCTGATCGGGGAACCAATAGAGTGGCCTCTAGGATGAGACATTATAAAATGATATAATAGGGTTCTTTATCTTTTTTCATACTATTTGGGATATGGTATCCAGGAGATATAAAAAATCTTTAGAGCCTATGATAGATACTGGGATGATGTGCCATGAACACTAATTATCCCAAGATGTCAAGGTTTATAGTTTCTTAAGATTTATCTTATTGGCTTTTACTATAATGATTATTAGTGATTTTTACATCCCATAACACACAGGTTTTTTTAATGATTTGATTATTTATTATTGATTTTTGGTTCATAGCCAATTGGTAAGAGGGTAATTATTTATTTGACTCTGGTCCATAAGGGAAAGAGGATTCTTAGGCATTATTATTAGGAATGTCGGATTCCCAATATATATGTTTGTACCTATGTGTGGTTATCACTCATGAGAGGATAAATTGTTTAATGTGTTAGTGAAAAGTCATTCAGTGTTTATGGTATATGTTCTTGGGAGCATTCTGAAGGTTTCAAGAATTACAAAAGCACATTTTGAGGTATAAAAAAATAAAATATTTTCTATTCGATGGATTATTTTAAATATTGTACATGATGTGATCACCATGAACAATAATTTTTTTCACCAAATTACAATGTAGAGAAACCTAGAACTAGGAGAGAGTATATTTTCATGTTAAATTTATAATTAATTTTTTATGATCAGAAGAATGAATACATGATCTGAGGATATTTATGTGATGAAAATATAGATCATAAAAAAATCATTTTGAATTATCTTCGTTGCATTGTGAGGATCTAAGTGTAGAACCCCACTAGTGATGATCAACAAATGCTTCTATAATCTAATAATGACACTTATTTATTTCCAAATTCTATCTTGAATAATCGATTATCATTCATTATGATTGCTTTCTATTATTAAATTCTTGATGGAGTTCTTTGAATTTTGAGATGATGAGAGAAATAATTCAAGAGAGAGAGAGAGTTGTAAATTGTTTAAAATGATCCTCTATTCTTAATTTTTCAACTAATCCTACACAATAGACCTAATCATCAATTTTTTGAACAAGGGATTAGGTTAAAATATTTCTTAACTACATATTTATCCTTTAATAATTTAATAATTCTTAACAAATACAATAATAATAATAATAACAATATTTTAGGGAATGTGATATCTTTTGAAGTAATAAATATAATTTACTAGCTAGTAAAAAATTATTCATCACCAAACATGACCTTGGTCCTCTCCAACCACTCATAATTTATTAAATTCCCAAATAAATATTTAATTAAATATTTTTTATTGATAAAACCTGAATAAAATTATTCTTCAATCTAGAGAATAATATTTAATTCATTAACTAAATTCAAAAATCGGTTAATTGAGATCAGCCAAATCAATTAGTGTGTGACCCACAATGATTCTTTATTTTTGTCATTAAGAGAGCTTTTCTAAAGTTAAATATTACTCCCTATAAATGAGTAAAGGAACTCAAGATAAATAACATAATGTATCAACATTTGAAAACCACAGATTAATTCTCACTGTGTCATATAATACCTTAATAACAATATCTCTTCATGTAAGTTTTACATCTATATCATCAACCTATATTATTGAAAAATCATTATTCGACTCTCTAAAATTAATGAATCAATACTGTATTTCCATGTAATTTTATTTGATGATTTTATTCCAATCAATGTGATGAGATATTGGGTTCCACAAATATGGAATGTAAAAATACTATTCTGACTAATATATGAATTACATATCATTTGTGAGTCATGAATTTCATTAATTACAATCATAAAGTCTAAGGACCATTATAAAAAATTGAAAAAGGAAATATACGAGGATAACAAAACATGTATTATTCTAATTGTTGGGTCTGTTCTTGTAATCGCCCTTCTTAAAAATCAGAAAGTGAGAAAATCATTATAATAATCCTCATCTGCTTATGAAAACTCACATATGACTATATAAATAAAATGTGCCCTATCATAGTATGTTATACAGTTATAGAAGTATATTTAAGAATATCATTATGTCACTTCTGTTGAGATGGTATGTGAGTATGATATACTCTATAATACCAAATGTAGGATCGAAATAAAAGAGATACAGAGTAAAGTATCTACTGATGTTTAAAATACACGAGGGGTGTGAATTGTATAATTTAAAAAATTCCTTTAGAACATTTAACGATGGTTATGTTTAATAAGGTTAAACAAGGTAATTCAAAAAACCTCTTAAGTTCTACACACACATGCTTGATTCAAGAAATATGATTCTGAGAAACTGATTCCGAAAAAGATAGTTTTGGAAATGAAACTTAATGAAAGTTTACAATGATGAAGATTCTAACATAAAGCGTACATAATCCAACTAAATCAGAGTACATGTATAAGGATGTATAGGATAGTTATACTTTCCTCAAAAATACAAATGTTGTGGAAAGCTTGTAACAAAACAAGTAACAAGTAGTAAATCTTTTAACCCAAAGAGAAGGGTATCAAACAGCCTTGGATAAAGGTCCATGGATTTATACTTTCAAGAACGTTTGTCTTACCCACACCAATGTAAGACCTCGATATGAAGTTCAGATTCTATCTTTATATCCCCGCAAGCCCTAAACTTCAAGTTAGTTGGCACCTCTTTCTTCCTCAGTAAGGAATCCCTCAACTTCAATGTAGTTGGAACCTCTGTCTTCCAATCCCTGGAAGCCCTCAACTTCAAGGTAGTTGGCACCTCTGTCTTCCTATCCCCAGAAGCCCTCGACTTCAAGGTATTCGGCACCTCTATCTTCCTTATCAAGGAAGCCATCAACTTCAAGGTAGTCGAAACCTCTGTCTTCCTATCCCCGGAAGCCCTCAACTTCAAGGTAGTCGGCACCTCTGTCTTCTTATCCCCGGAAGCCCTCGATTGTACACAACAACAATCAGAGTCACCCAAAGAAAATATGAACCAGATGTTCAGTATGCACAAAGCAATGAGATACTCTCTCTAGAAATCACTTCAGAAACATGTAATCTCTAGAGTCATAGAATAATGTTAATATTTTTCAAATGAGCTCTTATTTATAGGCACAGCTTCAACGGTCGACTCCCTCCTCCAACGGTCATATTTTTCTTTGAATTTTGGATGGACCTGTACACGTGTCACTCAAACAAATGTTTGTGAGTAACTAAAAGCACAAAATCATTTTATGACAAAACAAGTGTATGAAAAAATATGGTTACATAACTAAAATCCAATATTTGGAATGTAAGCAAATGAATGTTTGGAGTCTAACAAAAATTGAATTCAGAGTCTATAATACAAGAATATTCGGATTCTGTTTTTTAGTAATTCAGAACCTGAACTCTATAGAATTATGGAGTCTGAATATCAAGGAAATTCAGATTCTGGATTCACAAGAATTCAGGACCAGAACATACAATGTTCAGAGTCAGATTTAATGAGACTTTGGAGTTAGAACTCCTAAGAGTTTGGAGTCAGTATTCAGAGAACTTGTATTCAATACTCGAAGAAGTTCATAACCAGAATTCGTATTCAGAATTCGGAGTCATAACTCACAAGAGTTCGTAACCAGAATTCATAATCAGAATTCGGAGTCAGAACTCAGAAGAGTTCATAACCAGAATTCGTAATCAGAATTCAGAGTCAGAACTCAGAAGAGTTCGTAACCATAATTCCTAATCAGAATTCAGATCCTAAAACAGAATGCTTCATATCTAGGTAATTATAGGATTCTGAGGTTTTGGATTCAAACCAAATTTTCCACTTAAAAAAATTATAATATGAACAATAAAAACATGATAAGGATAAATTTCATTGGGTAAAGAATTTTTTTTATATAAGTAAAACATAGGATAAAAAGAGATTTTCCTAGAGATAAGGTGTTTGTGAATTTCAAAACAAGAATGAATGATAAAGTCTTAAGGATAACGTTATTGACTTAACAATATCCCTCAAACATGAAATAATGGAAAAGTCAGAAGGAAAACCTTATTGACTCAAAAATCTCCCCCTTTTTGGAAATCACAAACATCCTTATGAAAAAGAATATAATGGCTTATAATTTTTTTTCTAGATTTTGAAATATAACTTGTCCCCCTTTTCACAATGGAAAAGATGAATACTACTAACTCCCCCTTAGGCTTTGGAACAATAAAGATCATATTCTAGATTTTTGAAATGATATTTTTCATTATCTTGAGTGTGGAATTCTCTGTTATGGAAACTCAATCCTAGATAAACTCCCCCTTACTTAGGGATATTTCATTTTTACATAGAATTATTTTTCCTTCTCCCCCTTTGTGATTTTCAAAAAGAATTTGAGGGAATGGAAAAAAATATGTTACCTAAAATATTAGTACAAACAACCAAACAGAAACGAGAAATCCACAATTTTATTAAAATTGGAAAATTTGTACAAGGGAAAAAATACAACAAAATATCAGATTGATCTCTTTTCTTTCCTTGTCCTTGGGAATCAACTTATTTACTATGGTTTTCAGCTTCTTTAGCTCATTGTGATCTTCGTATACTTGCTTCTCTAAGGCTTTGATCCTATCATCCCGAGCCTTCAGAGCCTCTGCATGAGCCTTTAACAAGTCATCTTGCTTTACTAGCTTTTATTCAATCACGATCCGAAGATCCCTTTCTCTCTTCCAGCTTTGAGCAATAGAGTTCAGCTCTCTATTCAGATCCTTGACCTACTGAATCCAAGTATTCTGCTCATGATTTAGCTTTTCCTCAAATATATTTGTGAGATCCTTGATTTTTCTATCTTGAGTAACAAAATATTCCTTAACATCATATTGAAACTCATGATGATCTCTCAAATATTCATCTATATTCTTTGACCAACTGACTACTTTCTTAGAATATTTTCCTTGGGAATCATAGTTGATAAGGACGTTCTTGTGATCGGCCTCAATATTTATGAACCTATCCATCACCAGGGATACAGAATCTGACTTTTGATAGAAGCTATGTTGGAGCATCTGACCTCTGGAGTCAATTGTTGTAAATATCGGAATGGTGTCAACAAGATTCTTCAGATATTTAATGAAAAAATCATGTCCCAGAGCTGAAAATTCCGAATCTAACACTTTTTTTTTATGGTTCTTCCTCTAGCTCAACAAGCTTCCTCTTAGAGGATCCACTAGTTTCCTTCTTCTATAAAGAAATTTTGGTAGGTGTATCAACAACAACCTGTTTACCCTTATTGGTTCTTGGAACAACTTCTTCATTTGGAGATTCATGCTCACTTTCAGACAACCGAACAATCTTATCTTCATCAATTTTTTCTTTCTCAGCTCCAGCCTCAATATCCTCAGGATGAATGGAGTGATGATTATAGGTGTTTTATTGTGATAATTTATTCACTTCCTCTTCAGTATTCTCATCAATTCCAGTGGTAGAAAGTTTCAAAGATCCGTCTTGAGAAGTCTAGATTGACAATTTTTTAGGACTTTACTTCTCATGAAAGTCTTCGACTTGATTTATCAGATTAGATGTATCATCACTACTTTCATCTTCTTGTACTTCTTCCATAGCTTCCTTTTCTTGGAAAACCTTTTCAAGTACTTTTTCTAGAGTCATGAACTTCTTCCTCAGAGTCTTATGTAATGGTTCTACTAAGAATGATTTCAGTACAGGAATGTTCTCAGATACAATTTCAGTGTCCCTTAGTAGGGGTTGAAAAATTTCAGCCTCAGACATTTTCTTCTTAAGTTTCTTCTCTTTGACTTGCTTCTCATGCTCTTCAACAGTCATCTCTTTTAGAGCCTTGGCCTCCGCAGGATCTAGACCAAACTGTGGTTCTCCTTCCTTCTGATTCTTTTTATCCTCCATCCACTTGGCAACAACCTCATCCGGATAGGCTTTTTGTTTCTTGGGCATTGGAGGTATGATTTGAGCTTATTTATCTTTAGGGGTTTCACCTTCAACTTCTACTTCCATTAATTTTCTTTTCTTTTCAAACTTCTTAGACGGTTTAGCCTCTTCTGTATTCTTCGAAATAGTGTTTTCTTCTTCCATTGGAAGATCATAAAACTCTCCGGAATCATTAGAAAAGTCAACATTCATTCTTTTCAAAGTATCATCACTTACTAAAACAACTTTGAAATTCCTTGTCTTGCAACTGCAAGGAATATTGAAGGACTCAAGACATCAAACAATCAACTTGGAGAGTAGGGCAGGATACATGATTATCTGTGCTCTCAAATTCCCATTCTTGATATTCTCTATCGTAATGAGATTATGCTTCATCAAATTGATCTTCCTTAGATTTACCAAAAAATCCAGGACATACATATAACTTTTCTTCAGTGTGTCCTTGTCACCCTTTCTCGGTACGATAAAACCCTGAACCCATAACTCAAGGATCCGATTATTTGTGGATAAATGATCAATCATTGTGGTCTTGACATATAAAAGTCAAATACACTCCAAATCCTTCACCATTACAAAACACTCTTGATCATTTGAAAGATTGTGGGAACAAAATTCTACCTCTCCTTCATAGGATAAACCTACCAAGCTAGCATCCTTGGTGTATGAAAGTGCATATGTTTTTTCATTGCTTTTGAAGGAAAATTTTTCTCTTCCATCTTCCTTGAAAAAACAAACTGATTCATAATATTCTATCAGCAAATCTGGATACACTACATCCTAATCTCCTGGCATTGATATGGATACACTCTCCCATACATTAAGCTGGATATTCTTTGAAATAATAGAATCATAATTGTTGAAGAATTTTAGATGAACCAACCTCTCTCTATATACTTTCCACTCCGCAATCGTCTTGAAAGAAGAAATATCTTGAGAATGAACTTCACTAGACATTCGGAATGGAGAAACTTTTGAAAATTTGGAACAGGATTTTGAAGTGGGGTAGAGATTCAACATGCAAAAGCTTGAAAACTGATGTGGGAAAACCATCAGGAGTCCCCTTTTATTGGTGTTGATGCGACAATTCAACTTCCCATCTCAATCCAATGGCTGATAATTCTTTTGATTAGATCTGACAGTTGAAATGATAGCCGGAAGGAAAATTTGGTAGGATCCGATCTTTTGTGGAATTTAAAATAAAACATTCATATTTAAGGAAACTAGAATACGAGGACAATTAAAAATACAAAAAAACTACCAACAAGTAAAAGGTGATTACGAAAAGTCAAGAAAGAATCAAACCTTTCAGATTGTCAGGAGAATTATTTATATTGAGGAAAATTATTCTTGAAGGACTTTAGATTCTAAAAAAACATGGGTAAGAAAAACTTAATTATTAAATTTTCATGTATGAAAAGTTTCATTACAAATACTTTGAGTATGAAAAACATCATTATGAAAAATATGAAAAACATCATTAAAAAAATTTGAAAAACATTTTTACGAAAAATATGAAAAACATCATTACAAGAAATATGAAAAACATTATAAGGAGAAATATGAAAAAATTCATTATGGAAAATATGAAAAACTTAATTACTAATAATATGAAAAACTTCATTAAGAAAAATATTAAAAACTTCATTACGAGAAATATTAAAAACTTCATTACTAAAAATATGAAAAACTTAATTACGAAAAATATGAAAAACTTCAATACGAAAAATATGAAAAACTTCATTATGAGAAATATAAAAAACTTAATTACGAAAAATATGAAAAACTTCATTACGAAAAATATGAAAAACTTCATTATGAGAAGTATGAAAAACTTCGTTACAAAAATTATGAAAAACTTAATTATGAAAAATATGAAAAACATCATTACGAAAAATATGAAAACATCATTATGAGAAACATGAAAAAGTTCATTATGAAAAATATGAAGATCTTCATTACAAAAAATATGAAAAACTTCATTACGAAAAATATGAGAAAATCTATTACGAGAAATATGAAAGACTTCATTATGAGAAATATGAAAAACATCATTACTAAAAATATGAAAAATTTCATTATGAAAAATATGAAAAACTTCATTACGATAAATATGAAAAATCTCATTACAAAAAATATAAAAAACTTATGAACAAATGTACTCGGCCCATGAAAAGAAGTTAATTGCTATAAGGAGATTGGTTCAATAGGACGTTAATGTGGAATATTACCTTAAGGTTATCATTCTTAAATTCTGCTTAATATATTCAAATATATCGGAGGGTAAGGATTTTGTAAAAATATCCGCAAGTTGATCTTGCGTTCTGATAAACTGAAGAATGATATCTCATTTTTGTGTGTGATCCCTAAGAAATTGATGCCTAATATCTATGTGCTTTGCACGAGAATGACGTGTATGGTTTTTACTAAGGGAAATGGCATTTGTATTATCACACAAAATTTGTGTTTTGGTAAAACTCATACTATAGTCTGTGAGTGTGTATTGCATACACAACACTTGAGCACATCAACTTCCTACTGCTATATATTAGGCTTTAGCAGTGTAAAGTGCTATTGAGTATTGCTTCTTGCATAACCAAGAAACTAATGAATCTTCTAAGAAATGACATGTTCCGGCTGTAATCTTTCTATCCATTCTACATCCACCAAAGTCAGCATCCAAAAAACTTTTTAAAACAAAATCATTTCTAGAAGTATAAAAGAGTCCTAAATCCATGGTCCCTTTAAGTACAAAAAAATTATTTTCACTACCATTAAATGAGATTCCTTAGGATTTGATTGATATCTTGCACATAAGCATACTGAAAACATTAAGTCTAGACGACTAGCTATCAATTAAAGTAAACTACTTATCATACCTCTAAAAGATGTTTGATCTACTGGTTTCCCATCTTCATCAAGATTATGTGTGTTTGAGGTACCAATGGGAGTACTTATACTCTTTGTGGTCATAACGAAACTTTTTAAGAAGATATTTAATATACTTATGTTGGCATATATAGATTCCTTCTGGTTTTTGAGATATTTTAAACCAAGGAAAAATGTTAACTCACCCATCATACTCATTTCAAACTCAAATTTCATTAGATCCCCAAAAGAATCAGTTAACGATTGCAAAGTTGAACCAATTATAATTCCATCAACATAAATTTGAAGAATCAAAACATTTTTATTATATTTCTTTATAAAAAGGGTTGGATATGCATTTCCCTTAATATAATTTTTTTGAATAAAAAATCATGTAAGTCTATCATACCAGGCTCGAGGGGCTTTCTTAAGTCCATACAAAGCTTTGGTAAGTCTGAAAACATGATCAGGATGTTTTGTATCTTCAAAGCCACGAGGTTTTTTAACAAAACCTTCCTCTTGTACATAACCATTAAGGAAAGCACATTTCACATCCATTTGAAAAAATTTGAATTTGAAGAATGATGCAAAAGCCACTAGGATACGAATGGATTCAATTCTAGCTACTGGAGCATAGGTTTCTTCATAGTCTATTCCTTCTTTTTGATTATAGCCTTTAGCAACCAATCTAGCTTTATTTCTAACAATGATTCCATTTTCATAACACTTATTTTTGAAGACCCATTTTACTCCAATAATAGAAGTTTCCTTAGGTATTTCAACCAAGGCCTAGAATTTATTCCTTTAGAATCCATTGAGTTCATCTTGCATGGCTTTAATCCAATAATCATCACTTAAAGCCTCATCAGTGCTTTTTGGTTCTAATTAAGAAAGAAATGCTAGATGTTCTACTTCATTTCTTAAGGAACTTCTAGTCCTTATAAGTTGATTCACATCAACAATGATTTTATCACTAGGATGATTATTTAGAAACAACTAATTTGGGTTTTGTAAAACCTGTTCATCAAAATAGGGTAGAAAATCTTCTGGGGTAAATGTTTTAGAAGTATCTTCCTGAAAAATTTCCTTATCCGAAGGATTTTCTATCAGAGGTTGATAACCAGTTTTTGAAAACACATTTGAAGATATAGGTTGGGGTTGTTTAGAAACAAAGGGATCAGTTTCATATAATTTCACATGCACTGTCTCTTCAACAATACAAGTGTTTTTATTGAAAACTCTATAATCCTTAGAAGTTGTGGAGTAGCCTATGAAAATTACTTCATCATATTTTGGTGCAAATTTATGAAGATTATCTTTAGTATTCAGAATGAATACCTTGAAAGCAAAAACTCTAAAGTAGGAAAGTCTAGGTTTTCTACCATTCCATAACTCATAATGAGTTTTATTAAGAAAAGGTCTAATCAAAAATTGATTTATAGTATAACAAGTAGTACTTAAAGCTTCATCCCAAAAATTTCTGGCTATAGAATTTTCAATCAAAATGGTTCTTGTTATTTCTTAAATAATTCTATTTGTTCTTTCAACAACACCATTCTGTTGAGGATTTCTTGGTGCTGAGAAATTGTGAGTAATGCCTTTTCTACTACAAGAATATTCAAAATCAGAATTTTGAAATTCTCTACCATGATCACTATAAATAGTTTTGAATGGAATATTTTTCTCATTTTTTACACGGGATCTAAAACTTTTGAAATAAGAAAAAGCTTCAGACTTCTTTGCTAGAAAATAGACCCACAGAAATCTAGTGTAATCATCAACCAAGAAATATACATAATACTTTCCCCCAATGCTTTTAGTTTGTGTAGGAACCAAGAGATCCATATGCACTAACTATAATTCATCACTAGTTGAGACTTTACCAATTGATTTAAAACATTATTTATGCTGATTTTCATATTGATAAGGGTAAAAACTTTTGAAGAATCAAATCTAAGATCCTGTAGATCCTTAACTAATCTTTTCTTAGAAAGTTTGAATATGTTCTTAAGGCTACAGTGTCCTAACCTTCTATTCCATAACCAAGAATTATCCTTCATTGAACTAAGGCAAGGTAGATCTTGGCTCCTAAGGTCTTATAAGATTAGTATGCAAACATTCTTATGGATATGGGTAGAAAGAATAAACTCTTCCTTGGAATTGTGTACTAGGAACTTTTCATTCCTAAAATTCACAAGGTTACCTTCATCACATAATTGGATTATGCTAATGAGGTTGTGATTAAGACCCTTAACAAATAAAACATTTGAAATCAACGTTTTTCCAAGAAGAACGATGTTACCTATACCAATAATTTTTCCCTGAGCATTATCTCTGAAAGTTACGTTTCCTCCCTTCGTCTTGATAATCTTTTCAAAATATTTTTTATTACCAGTCATATGCCGGGAACATCCACTATCAATGTATCAAGCATTACTGTGGGTACTTTATCTATTTTCCTAAAAATAAGAAAAAGTTAGGTTTTCGGAATCCAAACATTCTTGGATCCAGAAATCTTAGAAAAAAAATTTTAGGCACCCACATTTTCTTAGAAAAATAGGATTTATGAAATCCAAAACACTGGGTCAGTTTAAGGATCAATTTTTTTCCCAGTGTCCACCACAATGACACTTAGTGCAGAATGGAGCACTTTGAGGGACAAAATAATTGTTACTAAAAATTGGTTTATAACTAGTATAACCAAAACCATATCTATTCCTTAGAGGTCGGATTTGGGAATACATTTTATCAAAATTCTCCTTACCTAAGGTAAAGTTTGACAATCACTTCCTCAAGGAAAAGATTTCGGATTTCAGTTTGATAACCATGTTATTGTATTCTAAAAAATTTTATTTTGAGCTAGAGTTTGGATCAAAAACATTTTTCATAGAAATTAAGTTTTCTAGATCTTTAGAATGTTTATTCTTCTCAGAATTTACTTCCTCATCATTTTTTACAATATTTTCAAAATCAAAATTTTTCTTATCAAGATACTTAGAAAGATCTAATATTTACTTAGTAAGAATTGTATTCCTAGATTTTTCCTTATCAAGTGTTTTCATGAGTTCATAGTTATCAATCTCAAGGAGTTTGGAAAACCTAGAAACTTCTTCATATGAAGGTAAATTATTATCTTCATCAGAAGAATATTCTTCATATGAAGAGTTATAATATTTATCATTAATATAATTTTCTTTTAAAGAAACATTGGTCATTGATTCAACATTGTGTACCTTAGCCATTAAATAATGATTTTCAATATGTAGTCTAGCTATTAGACCAAGACTCTTCTTTCCAGAAGATTCATAATCTGAAGATTCTTCTGAAGAGTCACCACAACTGGCACTCCAGGTGTCATTAGATTTTAAGACTTTCTTAGCTTTATCCTTGTAATACTTTTTTTGTTTCTATCTTAATTCTTTTGCTATCCTTTTTTCTCTTGAGCATAAGACAATCGGGTTTTATATGTTCATCTCTCTCGCATTCGTAACATGTAACTTCTGAATCTTTTTTATCTCTCCTTTCTTTCTTCTTGTATCTGGATTGAAAGTTCCTTTGTCCAGCTATCTTGTTCATCCTTCGAGCAAGATTTGTTAACTCATTCTATGAGGATTCACTTCCACTAGATTCAGATTAAATAAAAAACTTCATAGATTTGGATATAGTAACTCTCTTAGGATTCTTAACTTTAATATGATTTGAAGTAGTAGTAAAAGAAACAGTTCCATTCCCATTATTCTTCATTACATTATAAGTATCTCTCTTCATTCTAGTCTCATGCTGAAGAAGAGTTCCTAACAGTTCATCAAGATAAATCTGAGTAACCTTTCTATTCTAATCAATAGTAGTTCTCTTGGATTCCCATTCATTGGTAATGATGTCTATGATATTATCAAAAATAGCTTCATCATATAATCCTTTCTCACCCATGGATTGTAAACTATTCACAATAGTCATGAATTTTTGTTTGAACTTACATATGGGTTCTCTATAAGGAATTTTAAAACCACGGTATTCAGCTCTGAGCATGGATCTTCTAGTTTCAATATCCTTGGAAGTTCCAAAGTGAGTGACTTAATGTTTTTTCCATATATAATTTTTTACATCACAAGATGAAATTTGGCTGTATATATTTCTAGTCATGGAGAAAATCATTGTATTTCATACCTTATAATTTAATTGATATTCATGCTTTTCTTAATTAGTAAAGGTACTAACTTCTTTGTCCAGGATTTTATATCCTCCAGTAAGCATAACAAAATTATCAACACCAGTATTAATGATGAAATTATTCATCCGATCTCTCCAATATTCGTAATCATTTCCATCAAAAGTAGGTGGTCTATTTGGATTGAGATTGTCTATGGAACCAACATTAATTCTTGCCATCTTAAAAAAATTATTTCCACAAAAACTTGTTAGTAATAAAGGTTTGAAAACAAGGAAAATATTCCTAAGAAAAAAAATATCAACCAAGTGTATCTCATAGAAAAAATGAATCCGAACTTTATGAGTCCAAAAAACAGATTCTGAGAAAAAAATGAGATGAATTCTCTTCTAAAACTAATAGTGAGATTAATTCATATTGAACCAATATTCTGAAGCCAATTGTTAGATTGGTTTAGGATTCATGGTCACCTCCTCTGATCCCAATTGTTGAGATGGAATGTGAGTATGATATACTCTATAATACCAAATTTAGGATCAAAATAAAGGAGATATAGAGTAAATTATCTAATGATGCTTAACATATAAGAGGGGTGGCGGGTGAATTGTATACATTAAAAAATTCCTTTGGAAGTTTTAAAGATGGTTATGTTGAACAAGGTTAAACAAGGTAATTCACAAAACCTCTTAAGTTCAACACACACATCCTTGATTTAGGAAATATGATTCTGAGAAAGTGATTTTGGAAAATATGGTTCAGAAATGAAACCTAAAGAAAGTTTACAATGATAAAGATTATACCTTAAAGTGTAGAGAATCTAAAAAAATCAGACTACATGTATAAGGAAGTATATGATAGTTATACTTCCCTCGACAATAAAATTAAGAGGAAAACTTGTTACAAAACAAGAAACAAGTAGTAAATCTTTCAACCTGAAGAGAAGGGTATCCAAAAACTTTGGATAAAGGTCAATTGATTTATACTTTCAAGAAATTCTATCTTACCCACACCAGGGTAAGCCCTCGATATGAAGATCAGAGTCTATCTTTCTATCCCCAGAAGCACTCAACTTCATGGTAGTCGGCACCTCTGTCTTCCTCAGCAAGGAAACCCTCAACTTCAAGGTAGTCAGAACCTCAGTCTTCCTATGAAAGGAAGCCCTCAACATCAAGGTAGTCGGCACCTCTGTCTTCCTATCCCCGGAATCCCTCGACTTCAAGGTAGTTGGCATCTCTGTCTTCCTCAACAAGCAAGCCCTTAACTTCAAGGTAGTCGTCACCTCTGTCTTCCTATCTCCGGAAGCCCTCAACTTCAAGGTAGTTGGCACCTCTGTCTTCCTATCCCTGGAATCCCTTGTTTGTACACTACAACAATCGGAGTCGCACAAAGAAAATATAAACCAGATGTTTAGTATGAAAAAAGAAATTAGAGACTCTCTCTAGAAATCACTTCAACATCATGTAATCTCTAGAGTCATAGAACAATGTTGAGATTTTTCAAATGAGCTCCTATTTATATGCATAGCTTCAAAGGTCGGCTCCCTCCTCCAACGGCCATATTTTTCCTTGAATTTCGGAGGGACCTATACATGTTTCACTCAAACAATGGTTAGTGAGTAACTGAATCCATGACATCATTTTATAAAAAAAGAAGTGAAAGAAAAAATATGGTTACGTAACTAAATCCAATATTCAGAATGTAAGAAAATGAAAGTTCGGAGACTAACCAAAATTGAATTCAGAGTCTATAATACAAGAATATTCGGATTCTATTTTCTAGGAATTCAGAACCTGAACTCTATAGAATTCCAGAGTCTGAATTTCAATGAAATTCGGATTTACAAGAATTCAGAACCAGAACATACAATGTTCGGTGTTAGAGTTCATGGGAATTAGGAGTCAGAACTCATAAGGGTTTAGAGTCTATATTCAGAGAACTCGAAGTCATAACTCGGATAATTTTATAACCAGAATTCGTATTCAGAATTCGGAGCCAGAACTCAGAAGAGTTTGTAACCAGAATTCGTAATCAGAATTCAGAGTCAAAACTTAGAAGTGTTCGTAACCATAATTCATAATCAGAATTTGGAGTCAGAACTCAGAAGAGTTTGTAACCAGAACTCGTAATCAGAATTCGGAGTCAGAACTCAGAAGAGATTGTAACCACAATTATTTTTCAGAATTTGGATCCCATAACAAAATGCTTCATATCTAGGTAATTATAGGATTCCGAGGATTTGGTTTCAAACCGAATTTTACACTTAGAAAAATTATGATATGAACAATGAAAACATGATAAGGATAAATTTCATTGGGGAATGAAATTTCTCCTAATAGAAGTTAAACATTAGATAAAAATAGATTTTCCTTGAGATAAGGTGTTTGTAATTTTCAAAACAAGAATGAATGGTAAAGTCTTAAGGAGATCCTTATTGACTTAACAATCTTCCGCAAACCTAAAGGAATGGAAAAGTCATAAGGAAAACCTTATTGACTCAACAAATTCAATGTTATCATTATAAAAAGGAATTTTTATGACCATATCAATGATACATATACCATATAAAATTATTACATTATAGTCATATTAAATAATGAAAATTATGTAATAAGATACTTTGTTACTATTTAAAAGTCTCAGTTTACATGTAATCAAAATGAAAAAATTATGTTTTAATACACAAACTGCAATAAACTCCCACTTGGATTGGATCCAACTATCTTTGAATTTTAATCCACTAGACCTCACAGAATGACCATGTTTTTACTATGTTATGTATTTAGTCAAGGCATCTACTGTTGGGGAAAAATCCCTCAAGGTATCATTGATTCATTTTTGAGGTGGTTGTGTTTGTTGCCAAAGTGGACATCGGTGTTGTGATTATTGAAGAAGCAAACCATGACATAAATTTGTTTTTGAAAAAGGGGATTTTATGGTGGCATGTTGAGTTCAAGAGATGTGTTTAACGATCCATGTTTGATTTAATAACATTGAAAAAGGAATGGATGGTCTGGAGGCGGTACAAAAAAACAGATACATGGTCGTGCCGTTTTTCAGTGCATGCCAAATTTTTGGGCCTGAAAATCATTAAATGGAGAAAAGTTGTTTTGGAAAAGGGGATTGTGCGCCATTGTCTTGAAGGATGGGAAACTTGAGCGCCATATTTTTTTCCAGATCAGAGCATCAAAATATGGCAAAGGAAAAAGTGGCGCTCAAGTTTTAGGGTTGGTCGCGCAAGTGACCTGCACGACAGAGACTTACGCGCTGAAACTTGCATGCTGAGGGGAGACTTACGCTCCATCGCTCAGGGTGTCCAAATGCCTATAAATAGAGGTTGACACCTTCTCCTTCGGTAAAGAGTTCAACACTTAGAAAAAAATGAGCTCCCGTCGCGCAGTTGTGGTGCTCGCGCAAGTGGTGTGTGGTTGCGCAAGTAGAAGTTGCATGCTAGGTGATAGCTGCACACCTAAAGTGGTTTGGGAAAGGTAGGAAGTGAGTTTACCAAGTTTATAGTTGAAGAAGGAGGTTTTGTGCAAGTGATTGAGGTGGACATGTGCGCCAGTTTTGAAGAAGCGCGAAAGTTGTTGGTTGCACGCCAATATGGGTTTGGGCAAAAAAGGGTGTGAGTCGCGCAAGTTTGGAGTCGGAGAAGCTTGTGTCGCACAAGTAGTTGAGGTGGACATGCGCGCCAGTTATTACTTGTGCACCGATACTTGCAAACCGGGTTAGAGAAAGGTGCGAGGTAAGGTTAATTCACGGTAGTGATTCAGGGCTGCGGGAAATCTTGATGATTTCCTGATACCTTTGGTGAAAAATGAGATTCATCTACGAGTGAAAGTTGGACTTCAACAGAGCATCCACATACAACATAGGATGTATTCCTTAGTGATAATGAAGAGACCTACAGGTCTATAAACTATGAGTGGATCCTTTTCATAGCAGTGAGAAAAGGAAGAGGAAGAATGTGATCCTCTCCACCAGCAGTGATCCAGAGAGACAAATAGGGAGTGACCCTTGGGATAGCTGTGAGCTAAACCTAAACCTTGTAAAGGTAGTGAGCCTGGTTATAGAAGTGATCTATCCCGAACCTTGTAAATAATAGTATTATTTAGTGGATTTGGTACAACGGCACATCACCATTGTATGCTCCTTGGACATAGTCCAGTGAGGGTGAACCATGTAAAAATATCTATGTCTGCCTTCCTGCTTCCCTGTATTGCATTTAAAGCATTATCATCAGATAACGAAGAAAATAAGAGATCATAATAAACACACATGTGAAAAAGAAGCGACCCTTTTAATAAAGAGGTCAAGACCCAGTGGGGTAAGAAGAATTTTTAAAAATAATATCCATACCCTGATTCACCCCCCCTCTCAGGGTATATAGGCCCTTATTGGTCCTAACATCTACCATGTCATATTTGATATTAATTTATCTCACAACAACTACACCTATCTGAAAAAAATCCCTCAAGAGATGATACTTCTAATGTATATATTCCATTCATTTATATGACCTTGGCTCCTTTTCAAGAACCACCACTACAGTATTATCGAAATAAAGTGTGATGGGATCATTAATTTTATGTTCTACATCAAGATCAATGATGAAGTTTCATATCTATAATGATTTATTAGTTTCCTTAAAATCATGAAAATAAATTGACATTACAATAGATTCTATGACCATATCCTACTTTGAGATCTTCCAGCCCACATTACCTCCATTGAAAGTGTAGATGTATCCCATCTGAAATTTTAGATCACCTTGATCTGTTTGGAAACTAGAATATTCATATCCTAGGATGAATATTTTCTTTATATCCTCCATATACTTGGAACAAATCTTTAGTATTCATTAGATACTTAAGGATATTCTTGATTGTCATCTAATGGAGGTCACTTGAGTTAGATTGATATATTCATATTGAACTAAGGGAATAAGAAATATCTATCATAGTATATAGAATAACATAGATGAATGAACAAATCACCAAAAACTATGGAATCCTTTCCACTATTTTTCATTCCTCGTGTTCCTAAGGATATTTTTTCCTAGAAAGATGAATTCTATGTGACATTTGATGAAATCCCCTCTTGGATTTATCCATTCTAAATTATTCTGCATCTTATTAATATATGTACCTTGACTTAATACGATAATTATATTGGACATATCATGATGGATCTTGACCCAAAGAATATATGATTCCTTAAATAATACCTTTATAGATATTAATTTCTTCAACCATGCCTTAAAAAATAGTAAGACTAATATTTAATTTATAATAAGTAGTATTTCCTCGAAAAATACTATTAAGAAAATGACCAAAATACTATTAATATTCTTATACACACAATTCTCACATTCATTATTTAGGAAAATAAAATTACATTATGGCCTCATCAAACCATGTTTTATATGACATGATTCTTTCTTTAAAACATAGGTGGGTTTTTTCAATTTTCCAATCATGTTTGAATCATTTGGAGTCACAGAACCGTTAGGTTGTGTCGTATAGAAATATTCATGAACATTCCCAATAACGATTTTTGTTTTTATATCTATTTTTTAAATATCATAGTAATGGATGGTTTTAATGACCGGTAAAATTATAATGGATTTCATCATCCTGACTGGTGAAATGGTTTTGTCATAGTTTTTGGAATGACAATGTTTGAACCCTTTCCCAACCAATCATGACCTATAGGTTTTAAATTTTCCATACATGACTAGTTTATTTTGAATTACGATTTGAAACCAATGGGTTTTAAATATACTATAGAATCTACCAAAATTCATCATGGTTTTGGTACATGGAATCCATTTCAGAATTCAATGTTTCATTCCACATGGGAACATCAATGCCTCTAAAATTTTCTTTATAGGTTATTGGATACTTATTATCAACTAAAAACAGGTCACTATCATCAGTGACTTAAAAACCACCCTATTCGGGTTCTTTGACCTCTCTTTTACTCTTATACAACATTTGTGTCTCCATAAAATCTAATTCTAGGGGTTTTGGTAGAATTTATTCCGGTACTAATTTTTTTTATACATTGATCCTCGACTTTATTGAATTCTATCTCACATTAAATATCTCCATTAGATATGTGATCCCTATCAAGGAACATGGAAATTATTTCCACACTTACCTTTTTGTATGTGGGGTTTTATAGGTAATATGACCTTATTTCTTTAGGTTATCCTATAAAGGTACACTTTGTGAATTAGGGTGAATGTTTATTACCTAAAGAGACCTTAAAAAATGCAAAAAACACCACACATGTATGTATGAAAACATGGGTTTATTTACAATATTTAACTGGTATGGTATACCTCTTACACTTTTGTGGGAACATGGTTTAGTATTTGAGTAGTTGTTTGTAATGAATATCCCTAAAGGATAATGGAAGAATCACATGAATCTTCATTTATCCCACCATATCTGAAAAGGTATGTTTCTTCTTTTTTCTTATGCCATTCCATTGAGGTTTATAAGAAGGATTGAGTTGATATAGAATTATAAACTCTAATAAACAAACAATGAAAAGTTGATTAAGATATCATCTACCATGTTCTGAGTGATATTTTTTTAATCTTTTTACCAAGATGTTTCCAAACATTGTTATTATATTCCTTGAATCTCTCAAAGTATCTAGATATATTCTTTATTAATTAGAAAAATATATATTTAAAAAATCATCAATAAAATTTAGAATGTATGTGTACCCACCTCTTTATTCAACTCAAAATGGTTGACACAAATTGGTATGGATTAATTAAAGAATATCTTTGTCCCATTCTCATATCCAACTAAGTGGGTTCTTTTTCATTTTTCCATGTAGAAATACATGACATACATGATGTGGTTTTAGTTCAAATGAATCTAAATATTTTTCGATCTATAAAACATTATAATGTTTTTAATTTACATGACCTATTTGGTCATTCAATATTTGGGTGTGGTATGAGTATTGTAATATAGTTTCATAATCGATTAACATTACATAGTTCATTTTATCTAACACATTATGACCATTATTTAAAAGTGACTGAGTATAAAAATGACATCTTTATAAAAGAAGTAACATTTATTCCTAAATGTGAAAATAAATCCATATTTATCAATTCTAGATACTGGACTAATGTTTTTGGTAATAGATTGAACAAAATAACAATCCTTCAAAACCAAGATCATTCTTGTTTGTAATGTGAGGTGGTGGTCCATGATAGTTACATCAACTAGTTTGGATTCATTGAATATACATATATCTACCTAACCTATGTCAATCTTCATGAATCAACTCGATTTCTATATTTTTATACATATATGAGCAACACAATATTTATCTAATACCCAATTTTTAGAAACATATAATTTGATATTGATAAAAAACTCACATGAAGCTTCCACATACTTCTTTGCGTGATTTCAATATTTTTATTATAGTAGTCCTTCTTGCCACATATGAAAAATAAGACATCTGACTCATATAATTTCCCATTGATCTTTCTCTTCATGGAAGGGAAAGGAAATTACGCTTTCGACATAGAGCTCTTTTTATTTCCTTTCCTCTTATTCACCACAAGGATGAAAGATTTTCTTGATTCATTTTCTTTTCTACATAGAGGTGAAGAGTGACCAGATATTGGAGAGGATTCTTAATATTTATCATATTAAAATTAAAAAAAAATCATGTGAATCACTAAGGGATTAATTCAAGAATTTTTTAGGGGAATTATTCCTTAGGGAGTTCAAACCCTACAACCTTTAGGCATTTAATATCTTCAATTTTATTGACTATGTGAATCCCAATTCGTTCACCCTCCAAATCTTTACTATAAAATCATTCCTTGGATATCTCAAAATATTCTTATATTTATCTCTCTTAGTTTATACCACATAGATATTCAACCATGATATAAGCACCCATGTCTGGATGTGGCTTCATGAGATTACAAGATGTAGAAAAAATCATCAAAAATTGAATGTAAACAATGTAATTCAAGTGTTTTTCATAGATAATGATCTCTTCATCACTCACCTCCTTGGTAGGTAGATTAGGTATTATGGATTATAGCATGTAAGATTTCTGTTCATGGCCCAACATAACAAGATGGAATTAAAACCATTCCTTGAAGAAACTTCTAGTGATGAAATGAAATTTCTCTAATATATATAATTGGGATAACATGGATGATGATATTTCAATTAATATAAAATTATAATGTAGAAAATTATTATTACTTTTATTTATTTCAAATTTCTTGAGAGATAATAATAATTAATTTTATCAAATTTCCAATAATTTTTTCAAGACTGAAACAAAACCCACCATTGAACTAGGAATTCCTAGTTTCATAGATATTCTAGTGGATAAGATCCGCATTCCCATTTGTATAAACCCGAAAAGTATTGTTTAAGATACTTGTAGGTATTTAAGTTGTTAAGTATTTTAAAATTGTGATCTTATATCTCTATAACCCATTGACTAGACTCTTCAATCCTAAAATCATGACTTTGATTTCCTCAGCACTTTCCTCAATGTTACACCAAGTCTAGTGAGGGCTTCTTCTTTTAATTTAATGTGGTTAAGTTTACCGTTAACCATTATAAGAACTCCATGATGAATGTAAGTCTCTTAATGAGGGTTGTTAAAACACATAGTTTTATGGATTTAATTCCTAATCAAGTAATTTAAGGAGATGTCTCACATGATATTTATTTGAGATTTTTTAATTATGTGTAAAATAATTTTTTACCCTCTAAATGTCTTGTTAATAATATGTGGTTTTACTTATGTTATTAAATTTTATTTTTGATAAAATATTTAAGTATAATAAGTCTATTAATATTCCTTATTTTCACATTAGTTAATTAAATTATTTGATTGCACTCTTGACTTCATAAAACAAATAATTCACAAGACATAAATATATAAGTAAATAAATCAACTAAACATGATCATTCCTAATGGTTGATTTATTGAGAAAAAAATAAATCAAACTATAACTGATAGAAAACTTCTTATGATGATCTTTGAACATGTAACATAATTCCACTTATCCACTTCTGTATCACCTCGGTTGGCATCATCTAGGTTCAATCATGAACAACCTCTATGCACCATGGGATACTCTATTTATTAAAATTACTTATAACTTACATGTAGATAAGGGGAACCAAAGGATTGGTTAATATTAATTACATAAATAACATTGGAAATACATGTGCTACAAAATAATCAAGGGAGGGATGAATCAGAAGCCATAATTTTAATTAAATCATTAAATAATTGAAAAACCATGCAATAAATTAATTTATATAACGCCATGTGGTCCGAACACCACTTGTCCATAAAACAATGTAGAACCCATCATGTCCATTGGATTTTGGACTAAATGATGTGAAAAATATGACAATACGTCATATATCTCACATTTCGTGTTTCCTATTGCTACACCGAATGTCTTGATGTATACTTCAAATTTAGAAAATAATGTACCACATGTTGTGTATACTGGCTATGAATCTTGTATTTCATTATTGATCCATGATTTCTGTGTAGAATTGTTTTGAATATTAATTTAACCACATGATTTGTGATTTTTTTATGAACCATGTATACTACATGACATGTACTCTAGTTAAACTCCATGTAATCTGATAAGATGTTTGATAGACTAGCCCTGTAGACACATGCTGTGAAATAAATACACTATGTGTAATTTTTTCGTGGTGGGTCATGTATCCTAGGACATGAACTGATTCAATGCACATGAGTACACAATATAAAATATATATATATTCAATGTAACCCATTCTTACCATCCAAAATTCTTAGTACTTCCCAATGTAATCACCATTTATTCAATATCTTCGCTTAGACAGTTAAGAAATTTAAATACTGAATGACGATAATTAAAATATTGAAATCTTGATAATTAAATAACTAAATTAAGAAAAAAAATATTATAGAAAGTAAATATTTATCCACATTAGTGTATATAGATCAATGATAAAATAAAAAATTATAAATTTGAAAAATGACCAATTTTTAAAAAATGAAGGTTCCAAGAAAAACAAAAGTGCATTGGTGGGTGTTAAACAAAGAAATTATTATTTATTTTATTTATCATTTATAATATTTTACATGACATGAATTCCCAGGAAAATGATTTTTTACCAAATAAAGACATAGAGAAACTAAGTTCCCAGAGAGATGATATTTTCATGTTAAATTCATATTTTATTTATTTATTATCATAAGAAAGAATACCTAATTTGAGGATATTTATATAATATAGATGTTGATCATCAAAAAAACCCATTATGGGTTATCTTCATTGAATAGTGAGGATCCAAGTGTATAAACCCTCTAACGGTGATCCATCCATGATAATTCTACCATTGAGTGACACCAATTGATTTTTGGGTGCTAGAAAGGTGAATCAATATTCTTGCATTACTGATTTAGCTCAATTTTTATCCTTCTAGATTGAAGGAGTTGTTAATGTTCTTGAGAAGATGAGAGGATGAATTCAACAGAGATAGATAGATAGATAAGAATATTGTGCGCAATGATTCTATATTTTAAATTTATCAATCAAACCTACATAATAAAATTAACCATCTATTTATAGTGAAAGTGTTTAGGTTAAGATATTATTTAATTCAATACTAGACCATAAATAATATATTAATTCTTAACAACCCCATGTTATATAATAATAATAATAATATTATAATATTATTTACTTGATTGTAAATTTTTTTTACATCACCGGACAAGAACTTTTTTTACTCCAACCTCTCACCATTTATTGAATAAAAAAATGAATATTTAATTAAATATTTAATTCATCAATAAATATGTTTTATCAATATAATAATAATAAAAATTTTCCTCATTATTGAGAATAATATTTGTAACAACCCTGACCCTAGTAGCCTAAAGTTTGTGGTCATTTTATTTCAATGTCATAGATACCAAATATCACATCACCTAGGATTGATCAGTTTATTAATATTGAAAAACTAGATACGTACATGGTTCCCTTATTACATTAGTAATTAAACATAGAACAAATAAAATAACCTTCTTCTTGTTACTTATTAAAATATTTAATTGTTAGAGTTTTGTGAAGGAAAATAAATGAAAGGGGTGATCCCAAATGATTAGTAATGGAAACATCAATAAATAATAAGAGAAACAAAGTCAATAAGGTGTAATAGTAAAGAAAATAACTGAAAAACCCATTCCATCAGTAAACTGAGAATAAAAATGCATATATATATTATTTCATTATGAAAATTGAATAGAAAGTAATAACAGAATATGAAATGAATAAAATTATTAATAATTGTATTTAATGTATCTATAACATGAACTATTATACCATCAATACAATTTAAGTTTGTGTGTAGAGACCTATATGATTTTCTATGAAATAAACATGAATGGTTTTTCGATAACTGTTTTGTCTCATGAGACCTGTTGATGCATCATGGGGCTATAGAGTTGGGCCCCAACCATAAATTCAAGACCCAAAAATTATGTATATATAGATTTATTTCATTAACAATATGGATTAAAAAAATATCTATATTGAGTAGGAAATACTACTTTATCAATATTTCAAAAGACAAAGTAAACACCGTATGGAAAAATGGTATACTTATAAAACAATAATCATATCCATAATACAAAAAAATCTTAATATTAAGGAGGAATATAATTTCAAATGATTATTTTTATTAAATTGGTAGTAGATAAAAAACATCCAAATTATTTGGTTAATAATACAATGTAAGTCTCAATACAATGGAAATTGAGATGATGTCTCTTACCTAATATCCAAATGTGCTTTACACCTGATCTTAATGTCTTGGATAATCAGATTAAATTAATTATTTAATTAATTCAAAATCTTTTCCAAATGTCTTTCATTGATTATATTTTTTTCATTTATGAACTATTTACCGAGTTTTAAGATATGATTTTATTATTCGGGAGTATTTGTTTCCTTGGATTTCATGTTCTGTTTACTTGTATACATGTATGGGAAATATTGTAAAATCATAATAGTATTCTAGATTTAAATGTATATGTTATTAATTAAATTAATTAATATTAAATATTAATGAATTTTATTTGGTTATATTTCATGAGTTTTATTCATTATATAAAACGTTTGTGATAATCATTTAGAATATTTTGGCGTTTTTTCAATCATCATTAAGATGTTTTGTTTTATTAATTAATATTTTGTATATATACATGTTCTAGAACATTATATAAGATATAATACCTATATTATAATATTTTTAAACCATATAAATGGGGTTTTTCCTAGACATTAATGTATTAATGGAAATTGAAAACCCATTGACTTTAAATGTGATAAATTAACAAATCATGAAAGCTATTTTTATTTTAAGACAAAAATGGTAGAGGAAGAGAAATGATGATGGATTATTCCATTAAGATAATAAAATTACATTACGTATAATATAATGGTGTAATAATTCTTGTTTTTATATATGAGGTTAGGTAAGGATAATTAATGTAACGAAAATAAAAGAAAATGAAATGGTATGATTAAGGGTTTTACCTCTTGAATTCTTCTCCTTGAGAACCCCATTAAGGGACTTGGGTTTGGTGTTTTAATAAGACCAAATGATCATGGATGGTAGGGAGGGACTCAGGAATATGATTGGATATAAATTGAACAAGATTCATGGATTTGGAGGTGTGGGGAGAATATGTGGTGAGGGGTCATATTTATAGTGGAGGAGAGTAGTATTTTTTTTTTATTTTAATTATATTATTATTTTGGATCAAGGTAAGAAAAAGTGATGATTCATGTGACTAAATATAGTAACTAATTCATGTTAGTTTTAACTAATAGTTCTTACATCATCATACATCATCTATGAATAAATAATTCATATATATAGCTTATACCTTAAATTACTCAATTTCACTATTCACTAAATATTCAACTATTTTAGAAAAATCACTAGAAGTCACCCAAACCATTTTTTGATGCGTAGAATTAAAAACTAAATTAACTTTTATGAAATAGATTTTTTAAATATTATAAATTTAATTTTTAATTAAAATATATCATTTATATGAAAAATAACAATTTTAAAATTATAACTGATTTTATAACACTTTCAAAAATTAAATAAGGTCTCATAAAATTTTCTTTTAATCATAATGAAAAAAAATTAATGTATGATTCTATTTTATAAAAATAAATTTTCTTTTAAATCACTATATTATTTATAAAATTAGAAATAAATATTTAGGTTTTATAAAAATACCAACACTAAATTTATCATTTTCTATTTTTTATTTACATATACTATGATATTTTTATATCATATTTTCATTTATAAGAAGGCTAAATTTGATTTATACTTTCATATGTGAGTTTACAATTCTATTAGATGAATTACTATTCCTATGGGTCATATTATGATTCCATAGAGCATGTTTATATTTCAATGGTATTTGTTCCTTAATTTCTAGAAAAAGCCTCTTATTTCATTAATTATTCTTTTATAGAGTTAATATTTTGTTCTCTATGTGATTTTATATGATTTATTATATATAAAATAATATTGCGCATAATGTAAGATATCAAATTAATTGAATTTATTTAAAAGGATACATACCATAAAATCTTGGGGTCATATATTCTTTCCTCATTTAGAAATTTCAACCTTGAAATTTTTATGAGTGTTTCCTTCTAAACAGAAGATGGAGGTTCTTCTTCATAACATCCTTAGGCTTCCATATTTTAATTCAATATAATGGTTTCTCTAAATTACCTTTACCAGTTGACTTATACGAGTTCTCAATACATTCACTCTTGTATCACGATTCTTGGTAGGCTCTTCATAGTATGACAGATCAAGTTCCATTTCTATTTCATCATTGGTGAGTACAATCAGTTTGGTTGGCATGTAATTCTTTAAAAATGGTATGTCTAACACGTCATGTACATTGGAGAGACTTGGGGTCATTTCTAGTAGGTAAGTTATAAATCCAATTCTTTCTAGAATTTCAAATGGTCTGAAGTACATGGGGATCAATTTCCCTTTCTTACTGAAACTTAAGACACCCTACATGAAGATACATTCAGAAAAATGTGATCCCCCTCTTGAAATACCAAATTCTTTCTTCTGTTGTTAGCATAACCCATTTTTATACTTTGAGATGCTTTAATATGAACCTAAATATTCTTTACCTTTTCATTGTTTTTTCAATATGTTCTAGGCCGATAAGTTCCCTCTCAACAACTTCATCCAAACATGTTGGAGTTCAAAATCTCTTACCATATAATGCTTCATATGGATCTATTTTAACACTAGAATGAAAACTATTATTGTAGAAAAATTCTACCAAAGGTAAATACAGATCCCAAATACCTTGTATGTCATGTGATCATGATCTCAACATGTCATATAATGTTAGAATAGTCTATATAGAAAATCCTTCGGTTTCAGGGTGATATGAATTACTAAAATGATGTTTTTAATACAAATAATTCTAAAAAATCTTCAAGAATTTGGATGTAAACAAGGATCTCGACCAGACATAATCGATAGGGATTCACCACAACATCTTACAACAATATTAATATAAATTCTTCCTAGTTTCTCAAGAGTAAAATCTTCTCTTACATTAAAAAAATGTTCTGATTTAGTAAGGTGATCAATAATAACCCATTCATGGATTCCAATATTCTTTCCCGGACCAACTGGGATTCCATTCATAGAGAAAATATGGTGCAGAAAAGAAACTGTTTGAATCTAGACTTCATACTTTCGAAACATCCCATATAACTCATTTCATATAATATTCTTTGAAAAATCTGCATGTGGTTCTTATGGTTCTTATAGCCTTTGGAATATATCAAAATATCATAAAAAAATACCATAAAATTGTCAATATATTCCTTGAATACTCAATTAATTAGATCCATTAAAAAATATGGTGGATTAGTTATTCCAAATGACATCAATATACGTTCATAATGTCCACACCTAGTTTGGAATGTTGTCCTAGGAATATCTTACTTCCTCACATGCATTTGATGATATCTTGAATAAAGGTCAATATTGAAAAAATATTGACATCCATGGAGTTGATCAAATAAATCAACAATTCGAGGAAGAGGATGCTCATTCTATCTTCTAAAGTCATTGATTTATCTATAGTAAATGCACACCCTCAATGATCCATATTTCGTCATAAAAAATAATAGGGGCGCCTCATGGAGAAACACTAGAGTGAATAAATAACTTATTACTCAACTCCTCCAGTTGTTTTTTCAGATCTATTAATTCCACAATTTCCATTATATAAGGATACATTGATATTGGAATTTCATCAAGGACTAAATCCATGGTAAACTCAACTTCATACTCTAGGGGTATCTTAGTAATTATTAAAGAAATTCATCCATGTTTTTCAATTTAATTTGTATATTCTTGATTTCAATATGAATTTCCTCATCCATATATTTCATTTTATATTCCTCCCCAAGTGTTTCATTTAGTATATTTTCTGGGGGTGGATCTAGATAAGAATCCAATAGTGATGTTTTTTCTCTAAATATAAGGGATTCTATATCTTTCTCACAAATTATAATTTACATATTCTTGAAATAAATTCTCACATAATATTTTGAAATCCAATCCATATCAAGGATTATATCAAAGTAAACCAAGGGTATTATGATATGGTCAAAAACAAAATCATGGTTATGTGTCATAAATGGGACTAAACGACACAATTTTGGGGCAATGAGACTTCCCTTAAGAGTTTTAACTGATAACTCCCATGTTAAATCAAAAAAGGAAATGTCATCTTTATTAGGTAATTCGGTAGATATAAATGAGTTTAATGATCTAGAATTAAATATAGAATTGGTTAAATTTAAATATATAATTAATGTACAGACCACCATTTCATTGGGTACTTACACTACATCTGTGGTGATCACATAAGCTTGTCCATCTTCCTTTAGATTTTTCTATGGTACATTCCCTAAAAGATTAGGAAATTGATTTGATTAATTCCCCATTTAATTATAGTAGAAGCATTTAACATCATTGATTTATTTATTCTACATACATTATTTTGGAAGACGATCATTTTCTCCAAACTTATAATAAAACTTGCACACCATTCAAGAATTTCCAAGGATGATTCTTATCATAATTTTTTTATAATAGAAATTTCATAATTTCCCTATTTTTATTTGATGCTTCACCCATTCAATGGTTATCATAATACCTCTTCTTATATTTATTTCCATTAAACATATAAGATCTAGAAAATTCATTCTCTGTTTTGATGGCACATAATACTATTTCATCATATGATGAAAATGTTTGAGAATCTAGTCCTCTTCAAAGACTTGGTTTTGGACCATCAATGAAATGATAAATATTTTCTTCTAAGTCACATATATAATATATAGTTTACCTAACTATTATTGTGAAGGTAGCCTCATAGTCCACAACACCCTCTTCTTCCCTTTTGTTTAAGCTTATGAATTTTCTCATCATTTTAGCTTGTTGATCATGAGGGAAATATTTTTTAAATAATGTTTATTAAAATGATCTACATTACATGTCTTCTTTTTTAGCTTCCTCATTAATATTTTATATCAATGCCCACAATTGATCAAAATATCCCTTGAGATAATATAATTCAAGAACTACCATTTTATTTTCATTTAATCCCAATACTAGAAATATCATTTTAAGGGACTTGATCCATAGTTCAGCTACCACTAGATTAGTAGTCCCATGGGGGATTCTTCCTCATGAAATGATCCAAAATAGTTGTAATATGATTATTCATAAAAACCTAAGTAATTTTTCATAATATTGTCATGATATTCTCATCTCTAACACTAACTATATTTACTTTCTCATTTGTTCAATCACTACATTATCCATGAGTATTGATTCCATTCCTTCCATTAAGTTCCATTTCTAAACAATGGAATACATTAAATTATGTTATGATATAAAATTCATAATTTTGAACAAGAAAAACACTTACCATAAATTGAAAATTTATACCAATCTAATCTCATAATCATAAAAATGTTTTCTTTGGGGAAATATTAATTTTAAATTACATAAATATGGTTTGTAATGTGATTGTGAATTATCCTATGAATATCCCCATGGAGTCTCAAACTAGGTGTATAGTAAGTGATGTTGTCGTGTACTTAATTATACCGAGTAATGATCGATCCACCTTGTAAGACATGTTACCCCTAGGTACATCTATTCCAGAACCACACCCACTTTTAATATATATACATGGTTGTGTTTATTGTAATACTAATATAATCACAAACATAACAAAATTATAGTATGTTATTCTAAGCCTATACTTAAAGTCTATCTTAGGATTATGATCCCTAAAATATGGTTTATAAATATTGTTACCAAGGATTCTACTAAACTTTCTCTAATACCAACTCTAACAACCCCGACCACAATAGCCCATAGTCGGTGGTCGTTTTATTATAATGAAATATATACAAGAGATCACATCACCAAGGAATGATCATTTTAGTAGTCTTTAAGAAACTAGATACATACATTGTTCCCTTATTACAATGGTAATTAAACATATAACATTACAAAATAAAATAAAATTATTCTGGTAACTTATTCTAAGATTTCATCATTAGATCATTGGGATGGTAACAAATGTAAGGGGTGGGATAAAATGATAAATAAGGGTTACCTGAATAAATAATAATTTAATCAAAGTTAATAAGGCATAATGGAAATGTAAATAACCGAAAAACACATTCCATCAATAAAATGAGAATGAAAATGCATCTAATGATTTTTTTCATAGTGAAAATATCATGGAATGTATTAATTCAATACTAAATGATGAAAATTATTAATCATCAAACTCCATGTTTCTAAAATATGAACCATTATACCATCATGATGGTTTAAGTATATTGGTAGAAACTAGTCAGATTCAGATTAAAACAAAAATGAAGGATTCATCACCAACTATTTAGTCTCAAGAGACCTATTGATGCATCGAGGGGATATAATGTTGGCCCCCACATTTCACTGAAAGTACAAAGAATTTTTCATACGTAGATTTATATAATAAATAATATGAATTAACAGAATATCTATATTGAGTAGGAAATACTGATTTATAAATATTTCAACACTCAAAGTAAACACCATATGTAGATATCGTATAAGGATTTGACAATAATCATATCCATGATACAAGAAAATACGAATATTTAATAGTAATATAATGTCAAATGAAAAATCATCTCAAAGGGGTAGTAGATAAAAAAAATAAAAATGAATTGGTTCACAATACCATGTATGTCTCAATGAAATTGAAATTGAGATGAAATATCTTACCTTTTGTTCGAATGTGTTATTCATATGGTATTAATGTCATTGATAATCATATTAAATCCATTAATTAGTAAATTCAGAACATTTTATACATGTATTTGATTTATTATAATATTATTAAGTACATTTATGGCCTCTTTGATGAATTATAGAAACAATTTTATAATTCGAGAGCATTCAATTCCTTAGTTTTCATGTTTTGTTTACTTGTATACAAGTATGGAAAATCATTTAAATTGAGAATAATTTCAAAGAATTGAAATTATTTGTTATTAAGGAACTCCAATAAAATTAAATTGTTATATATTTAATTTAGTGATATTTTATGTTGACGAATCATTAGAAAAATGGTTAGTGATAATCAATTAGATTCGTTTAGCGTTTTTTTCGATAATCACGAACTAGTTTTATATACTAATTAATATTATGTATATATACTGATTTAATAAAAATATAAATTCTTTAATACATATATTATAATCATTTATTACTATAGAAATGGTTTTATGACCATACTTGAAGTCAATAAGTTAAATTGAAAACTCGTTGTCCTTGAATGTGAAAAATTAACACATCGTGGATGGGGATTTTATTTTTAGAACAAAATGGGATAGAAAGAGAAATGATGAAAGATTATTACATTAAATTAAAAAAAATGTAGTATATATAATATAATATAGTTATAATTAATGTTTTTATTGAGAATTAAAGGGGATGATAATAAAAGAAAAAAATGAAAATTGAAGTGAAGGATTATGGGTTTTTCCTGTTGAATTTTTCTTCTAGAGAACCTCCATGCGGGGCTTACGTTTTTTTATTAATAAAAAAGGATTATTAACAAGGGGGAGATACTTTGGGAAAAAATTACAATATTCAATTATTTTGATAAGAGAGGAGAAGATGTGTTGATGGGTGGTATTTATAGTGGAGGGGAGGGGTGTTTTTTGGATTTTTCTATTCATTATTTTGTTATTTTTTCTCAAGAAAAGTATTTTTGATGATTCTTGAAACTAAATACAGAGAATAGTGCAAGGGTGTTTGAGCTAGAGGTTCTTACATCATAAATACATCACCTATGACTCAATTAATAATGTATTTATCATATATAGTAAATTATCATATTTCACTATTCACAAAAAAATAAAATATTTTTGAAATATCCTAAAAAGTAACTCTACCCATTTTTGACATGTTCAATTCATAAAATAAACACCATTTTATAAAAATAATTTTCTAAATATAAGAAATTTATTTTTTAATTAAAATAATAATTTACTAGAATTATACCAATTTTAAAGTTATAAATCATTTTATAAGACATTGAACAATTAACTAAGGTCTCATAAAATTATCTTATAATCATGTGGAAAAATATTAATTTATGATTCTCTTTTAGGAAATTTTTTTTTCATTTAAATCATTATATTAATTATTAATTTGTAAATAAACATTTATGTTTTATGAAAATACCAACACCTGATTTATCATTATAAAAATATTTATTTACTTATAATCTTATATAATTATATCATATATTCATTTATAAGATTCCTAAATTTTATTTAATCATTCATAGGTGTGTTTACTATTCTATTGGCTGAATTACTATTCCTAATGGTCACATTACTATTCTGAAGGACTTGTTACACTTTCATTGGTATATGTTCATTAATTTCTAGAAAAATATTATTATTTCATTCATTCATCATGTGTAGAGATTGTTTTTTATTCTCTATGTGATTTTATAAGATTTATTCTAAATGAAATAATTTTTTGTGAAATGTATGCTATTTAATGAATTAGATTTATTTTAGAGGATACATACTGTAAAATCGTAGGGTGTTATAATATATATTTAATGAAATAAATAAATATATAATTTAATCAAGATTAATATAAATACTTCATATGTGATCCGACAAGATTCATTATCATTGGAATTAGTTTGGCTAGTTTAAAGTCCAAGATTCCTATATAGAATCTGGTTAAGACTTCTAATAGATAGAATATTATGTCACAACATTGACATATATATATAAACACTAATTGTGTAATATAACACCTTTATCACAATATCTCATAATAAAAGTTTCACATATATTTCACCACACAATGTGCTTGATACCTCTTTCTTAGTCTGTCTAAAATAAAAAAGTTGTTATTCGATGACCCTAGAACCCAATGTGATTGTTCTATTCCAATAAAAGGGCCCTGATATCAATATCTACAAATATGGAAGGGATATATCCATTATCTAATTATCCATTAATAACTTGTCATTCATGAATCACCCTACATTCCCTAATTCATGTTTATATATGGCATCACAATTTTGGTCAATAAATGGAAGTTTGTAAGTCATGAAATGCAATAATGTCAATATAAAAGTATAATGACCATTAAATACAAGATAATAATATATGATGAAATCAAAAAATACAGTATTTCTACTGAAGGTCTATTCTCATAATCTCCAATATTAGTGATTATTAAGTGTTAAATTAATGAGAAAAACCCTTATATGTTTTTAAGTACTTTCTTATTAATGTATTCATACTATGTTACCTATAATAGTATGTTATTTGATCATATTAATGTATTTAAGAATATAATTATATCACTTCATGGTTATCATTATTGTGGGGAAATACAATGACTTTATAAATGTGATAGATTCCCAAGAACATTATTACATTAATGTGATGAAGAACATTGAACAATATATAATAATATTTTTTATTAATCATCAAATGTTTTAATATTCATGTTATAAAATTAAAAAAAATCTTGTTCTAGAATATGAACTACAAAAAAAAACATTACTCAGCTTGACGAACAAGTATATTTTTCCTTATGATGGAAGGTCATATAGATTTATGGTGAGATTCTCGATGATGGAGGGTTACAATGTAATCTATTATGAAAAATAAATTTGGAGACCCTATTTTTTTGGATTTTGATGCCTTAGAGATAGACCCCTTAAGGTTTTTTCCTTATTGGTTCAGTTATCTAATGTTTCATTAACTTCCAATATGGCGTTTCCTATATATCTTGAAATTTAATTTTACATTAATGATCTTGTGATTTTTTCCCCATGATACGGATCATCAAGGGTGATGAAGTTAAGTATATATATATATATATAAACTTTTTCATAATAGAACATTATTCTTAAGGGTAAGTCATATATGTATATTCCAAATGAGAATGAGTGCCCTAGTATGTTGATGACTTGGAATGAGTTTCCTGACCAATGTGTATATGAGACCCTGTAGTGGGAATTGAAATGTCTATTGCCTTAGTTTTTAAAGGGGAACATACATTTTCTCATGATTTATGACATTATGTGATTTTGAATTCGGGGTAAGTGGAAGGGGCTAGTGACCCTTGGGATGTGACTTCGGGTTCTGAGTAAGTCGGTGCATATTTTTTTCTGAGGATAACCTATGAGAGGAGTTAACCTAGGCATGGGAGTTCACTAGAGATGAAAATTCAAAGTTAGAGTTCTTGGGATTGAGATTGATGCACAAGGGTGATATTGAGTTTTTAGAAAAGGAATAGACATGTATCGGGGTTTTATAAGAGTAGAACCTTGAGTTATAGAGCCTTGGGATATGAGTCACTTAGAGTGTTATCGTATTGAAACTATCTTTTAATGGGAAGGACTATCTATGTTCCTAACCCTACTAACTTTGGATGTGATTTATCATCATGGTTAGAAAATTTTTGGATGCTCATGACTTTTAATGGATCCATATAGAGTCTAATAATATGGTTAAGCTTAGAATAGGTGAAGTGATTGATTTGGAGGAGTATTCAGTGCACTCCTGGTTAGATAAAACCGACATTCTGAGTAACATGATCAATGTTTGGAATGTTTCCTTTCCTTGGTGTTATATGAGTCATGTGAGTATGGGTAAAATTATTTAGGAAGTTCTAGGGTGTACACCCAGTTATTTTTATATAATTTCATGGTGGTCTGCACACTGGTTATGCGTGATGTTACTTAAATTTAGTATTAGTGAGTGGCCATGTATTATACAAGGACCATTGGTTTATATGGTTTGACACGTGAGTTTGTTTTTGGGAGTTTTATGGGAGAGGTAAAAGTCCATCCATGGGAGATGATATATCAGAGACAAATCAGGTGTTGTAACATAGCCGATCTAGGTTGATCATGGTTAGGTATTAATAGGACGACAAGTGTGACTATAAAGGAGAAGAACACGAGTTATATGTGATCTATTAGAGATTTTACTTGAGATTCTATAAAGAAATGAGTATGGAGGGTATTCCTCTATAGGTTGATAGAGGGTGTGATCCTCATTATATATTATTTTCAATAGGTACCAGGTGGTGATGTTCCTTGAGTTGAGAATGGATGAAATTTGAAGTTTTAGGTTATCAGTTGATTATGACGAGGATGAAAATATATATTCATCTCATTTGTTTATATATGAAATATAGGACGTGGTGATTATTAATATAGTTTAATTAAGTGATTATAATGACACTCATATTTTGGGGATCCTGATATCAGTCGCAATGGTATGACCCCCATGTGGGTAGGGTCATGTTTTCCTGAGACCGGTTGTGGGAAGATCATTTTGGTTTATTAGTGTTGGTGAGAAAGTGGATATAAATTCATATTATTCATTTTTAAATTTCATTTATAAATTTATAAATTATTTTATAAGGACTTTGATAATCGGCCTAATCGTTGGATGAATTGGTATGGTCCAAATATGATTGGATTATAGATGAATTGGTACTAGAGGTGTGGAAACTCATGAAGGGTCATTTTTGGAAAATTGGTGTTTTATCCTAGGAGTTTGACAATGATTCAGTATTAGTATTTAATGGGAAAGAATATATGATCATAGTATTTCATTAGGAGTAAGGGTTTGTGTTCTAGTACTTCAGGCGGTGCATCGGTGGGTGGAGTCGATTGTTTTCGAGAAGAGTTGTTCAGGAAAGGTTTTCCTTGTGTCTTCATGCGAAATTAGAGGTGGTAGGTTAGAAACCATGTTAGATATGAATTTTTAGAGATTTTGGCTATGTTGTGAATATTTTCTAGGGATTTGTTTGGGAAAAGCGACCTATGTGAACTAGTTCTTTGGAAAATAAGTGCATATCTTTTCTGGATTGATTTTCTCGAAATTGGGAACATGTAATGGTACCAAAAATGGACTAGTGTTTTATAATATATTTGGATAAAAATGTTGGATTTCACATAATACGTGTAATTAAAATGGGATTAGGGGGTTTTGGTATCCAATTCCAATAATGAGTAGCATCATGGCTTGGAATTGACTATGATGATTGATGTCCTATTATTGGGGAGACCATACCCAGGATGATCAATTATAAAAATACACATGGATGTTAGAGGATTTATGGGTTATAGGGAGTGTCATCCAAGCATTTTAGTAATTAATTCAAGAAATTGATTATGTTTCAGAGGGTTGAAGACATTATGTTATAATTTCACTTGAGAATAACATTATGAATTTAGGAATGGAACACAACCACTTGAGTTTGAATTTGTAGGTGAGGAAGGTTGAGATGGATAAAATTTATATCCAATGGGATTTATTTTGGATGATAAGTATTATAGTGGAGATATTTTAAGATCCCATTTCCATGTGGTTTGAAAATTACTAAATAAACCTAAATGTTTTGAATAAGTGTATGGGTAAGATATTTAACTGGGATTCAGAATGAGATTTGAAGTATTGGAACACCTAAAAAGAGGTGTTTTAGACAAAAAAGAGGATTTTATGAGAGTGTGGGTTCTTGAGGTAGCATCATATGTCAGTCAAGGTTGTTGGTCTATTAGTATCCAGTCTCCTATAGCCACCGTCTAGAAGGTGGATAGCGCAAAAAACATACATAATTTAAGTGTTCATTGGACAATAAGTAAGGATTTTTAATGTAAAATAAATAAATTATTTCTCCATTGGGTTTTTAGGGGGAAGCCCCCATCTCTAAATATTTTTTTTGTGCATCGAAAATGGTCTCCCCCCCCCTCCAAGTCCTCCTCCCCCAATGTTTGGGGTGGGATTTTTAGGTGTTTTTATATATTTGAGGTATTCTATCACCTCTATTAGTCTCCTATTTTACTTCCCCACATTATTAATTAATATTATCTTCTTCAGTTTAGGGTTTTGATTTTTATTCCACCAAATCATGGGGAAATCAGATGATGTGGATGGTGGTTTCATTCAGATCTCATAAAATATTCCTAGAGATGATATCAAGATTCCATCACATCTCATTTCTAGTAGGTATGTATATATGGATTTTTTAGGTATTTTATTTAAATTTAAATTATTTTGGTATATGTTCTCAATATTTATACTAGGTCTTTATCTTGGGTTGGTACCTTGAGTCCTATGTGGACATTCTAAAGATAGTGGGTTGTGCTTCTGACATAACTGGGTCGATGATTAGTGAAAAAATAAGGATTTTTTAAAATTATTTTTTAATTAGATATAAATGTTATAATTAATTAATTATGGATCATTAAAATTATACATGGGCTTATGTGATGAGATAGGCTTGGGGGGAACTTGGATGAGCTTGGACAAGGCTTGGTAGAGCAAGATACCTATGATTTAAAAGGGGAATGACTATTTAAAATATAGGATGTACATTGTAATCATCTTAAGGATTAATGAATTTAATTTATAGTACATGTGATACAAATTAGTGGCACTAAATATCTATACCCACTTTAATTAATAAATAAATTTTTTATCTAAATAAAATATATTTTTTGAAATTAGACCAGACAATGTGTCCAAGGCCCCTATAGACCCTTATACTCCAGATGGATTCCCAAACACCAATGGCCAGGTATTTTAATAATAAAATAGTTCATTATAACCATTATAATACTTAGATTAGTTTCTCTATAGTATGATAATGTATCAACCCTTAGCTTAGGAACTTTTAGTGACCTTCCTAGAGAGGTTCTTGGTGACTTATAGCGAGTAGCGTAATTTTTTCTGTGTATGATCCTAGGGAAATTTATAGAGACTTTGGGAAGGTTGATATTACTGTAGTATGAGGGATCCTTCCCATTAGATGTGTGTTTAGATAGGTAGGATAATATATACGAAAAATGCACTTGGGTTGGGAGAGTGAACTGACCTTGGATGAATGTGGGATTTTTGATGTACCATGGTTCATTGTTATGGACCCTTGATAATGCGGCATCCCCTATATAGCATGTGTTTCTATATTCTATTTTTGGCACAAACGAGGAGTGTGAAATCCCCCATGACATGGGTTAGGACCCAAGAGTCTCTCTTGAGACTGATAACCCTAGTAAGTTACCCCACCTATATAATGACCTAAGGGTCCCTATGATGGTTTCCCTTCCACTATGATTACATAGAGGACCCCAATTGGGGTTCTTATCCCTTGCTGTGACCTAAGGGACCCATGTGGTTACCCAAATAATATATTGACCCTGATTAGGTATTTTTATGAATGGGTAGAGATGATAGTAGGTTTCACCTTAGAGCATGTACAAAACATTAAAGGCCATAGGGATATGTATAGTGGTGAAGGGTTAGGCATTAAACTAACCATGGAAATTTATTTATGATTTAATTTATTAATTTTGATACAAATAGGGATACCTAGACATGCTTCAGTATATTCTTCATATGATCATGATGTGATGTGTTGGCTATGTTTTGGATGCCCATTAATGATTCCTAGGATCCAACTTTTGATCCTCGTGAGATACTAGGGTGCTAAGATTGATGAAATTACATCATCATGGATTCCCAGATTTGCTTCCAAAGATCTTTTTTTTGAGCCATGTATAAGTAACTATGATGTCAAGATTCTACATAAATTCTATTTAGGATTCCCTAGATGGCCCATGTCCATTGGATGATTAGCATTTCTAAGATCCATCCATTCAGGCTTGGAGATTATTATTATTATTATTATTATTATTATTATTATGAGATGTATAGGTTATCCCTTGGATTTGGAATATTTAGCCAGATGATATAACATGTTCCTAATTTGTATTCCTAGGATATCTGGGATTTGACCACTTAGCATAGTGACATAGATATAATTCAGATTCAGTGATTTATCATGGTTCCAAGGACTAATATTTTATCCATTTATTACAAATGATTTTATACATATTCCTAGGATTCTTGGGATTTTACTGCTGAGCTACTCATAATGAGTTGTTTAGTAATTTGAGCATAATATTATTTGATGATTGAGTTATGTCCTAGGATCTGATATTTATATGGTTTTAATGATCTCATGACATGAATAGAGACACTCTAGTTCTAGTTGAATTAGGTATGGTCAATTGAGGTTGTGGACCTTATGATTGATAATATTTTTTCTAATGTTTATTTATTATTTTCAGTTGTTTTTTCATAAAAATATATCATTTCATTGTCTATTATATATTGGAATTAATTGGTAGTTCCATACAATAGTTTGTACTCATATCCATCTCAGGAATCCATCACAATAGGGTACTGATTGGAGTCTCATTGGTTATAGGTACAGTTTAGGAGAGGTCCAAGGTTAGATAATTGAGCATGACACCTTAAACTCTAAAGATTGAGATGAGGTATGGATCAATTTAGTAGTAGAGCCTCACTTATTTTTACTCTTATTATTTTTATTTTTTTATATGTGATCGGTCTAGTGGGAGATCGAGCTTGAATGACTATAATACTAAATTCCATTTTATTATAAAATTTTTATTTTATTTATTATTTATATATACTCTCATATGTATGAAACTTACCTATCTATTTTTTATTACAAAATATAACAAATGAGGCACAGTCTATATATGGTACTATATACCTCGCTTCAAGTAGGTAGCCTCTAGTATATAGAGAGGTGAACCTAAGGTGATGTTGCATTTCAGTTTAAGGAACCCATTGATTAGACTCTAGGACTAAATATTAAACTCGTAGTGATACCAAATCCACTATACTAAGGAATACTGGTAGTAATTCCTAATCCATTACACTATGAGATACTGGTAGTGATACCTGATTCATTATAAAAACGGATTCTAGTAGTTTTGACTGATCCATACAATTATGACTTCTATGCTTATATTTATACCACACTCTAATTTTATGGTTCCATGATGTGGAACATGTTTTAATACATCCATGATGGTCCTTTTATAACATATAATCTCATTCCATGATATACGATGTTCAATCCTATTTTATGAATTTCTGAAATGATTCTATAGTCTTTTTAATTAGATATTTCTCTCATGTATATTTTTCTCCCAATTTTATAATCTAACCCTTTATAAATTGTTGATAAGTTCTCCCTTACTAAGGATTTGAACTCACCCTTCTAATGTTTCCATCTCTCTAGATTATGAAGAAGACAATTATGAATGATATGTCTAGAAGTGTATCATTTAGGGATAATTTTTTGGGATATTATGATGAGTTTTTTTAAAATAATGAATCATTGGTCTGCGGAATGTTTTTTTAAAAATAAAGGGAATGGCATGGTTTTTGTTAGTATATGGTTCATTTAATAATTCTCTAAAACTATAAACCTAAAAGGTCGTATGTTTATTGGTTACTCAATATTTTTTATTGATAATATATTTATTAATGGTTATGTTTGGATTATCTCTACTAGTATTGAAGATAGTTTGTAAAGAGTATGTTTTTAGCACCAGGTCTGAGAATGTGGTCTAAGGCATCTCAGTTGGTATCAGAGTTGCGTTATAAAATATTTATAGGTTTAGATGTTATTATACTAGGATAATTTAAGTGTTGTGGATATCATTGTGTGTTAATAAGTCTAAGTTCTATTTTATGTTCAAAATCATATATATCCTTTTAAGGTGTTATGTAATCCAATTTAAGGATGTTAAATTTTATTTTAGATATTTTTATTTGGTATTTTTGAAAAATAAATAAATGTGGTATAGATATATATTAGAGTTGGTATGTGATCTTATGTTGAGAAAATTATGATTAATCAATAAAATGTTATAATTGATTTTGGTAATATAACTTTATAGGTTTATATTACACTAGGGGTTGAAATGTGATTTGGTGACAAGGTGATTTAAGTTATTTTGAGAACAGATTAATATATTTTTAGGATTATATATGATTAAGGTAATATTTATTGACATGTGATTTTATATTTCTTATTGATTGACGGAAAATTTTATTTTTTGAAGAAATAGTTTCCATGAATTTTTGTTTACAATATAATAATAAAGTTTATTATAGTTTTGGGTTAGTTATTTTTGTGTAATAGGTTATGAATTAAAATGGAGAAAATAATATACAAACATAAGATCAACTAATAGTATTGTAGGTTTAAAATAATTTGTCATAGGATAGAAAACTTATGAATAATTATTTCATATTAATATATTTTTATATTTTTATTATAACCATTTATGTTTTTATGTTTAGTTGACAACATTATTATGAAGATAAAGCTATGAATTGTATGCACCAATAAAATATTATATTCAACTGATGAACAATATTTATTACAAATGGTTGAGATAAATGAGAATATCAATATATGACTATCATGTAGGAAAATACGAGTTTATAGTATCATTGATAGTGTGGTTGATATCATAGATGAAATTATATAATGAGGTGTTTTTTTATTATTGATCATATAGTTATTTTTTTGTGGTGATTAAAAATTTAAATTGAGTTTGGTGAAATTTATTTAATGGGCGTAGATTATAACACCCTATGATTTTAGAAAATATTTTACATTAAAAATATTATGTTTAATTGATTTTATTACATGCTACACTGAATAAAACATAAGTATAATTTATTTTTTTACAAATAAAGATGAACATTAATTCATTTTGAGCTTGAAATATGAAGCACCATTAAGAAAATTATAAGTGGAATAAATCCACAATTAAATAAAAACACAATGAACATGTAATATTTTTCATCGTGTTTTTCCATGAATATCATCACCCCTATTATAACATTGGAAAAAAGGAAATGACTGAGAAATATAATAGACATGTTAAGATATAATTAAATAGGATGAATGATTTAATTTATGTCTGTATGGCTATATATAGTAATGAAATATGGATATTAAATAAATTGATATTAGATATTTGTCCATAAGAAATATATCCATTGGAAATATGGCTGTAGGATATGTGATCAATGGGTACACATGTATCTAAATGGAATGTTAATTATGTGTAATTGTTATTAACAGATTGAAAATAAGATAATTCTTTAATGAAAAATAATAGAACAAAATTTTTAATTAGAATATTTTATTATGAAAATATATTTTTATACATTAATATTATTATTATTATTATTAAATAATTATTGATTAACTTTAATACCAATGAAATTATTAAATTTATTTTTTTGAAGATAAATAATTAATTTTAATGTAATGTGTCTAAAACTATATATCATGAAAAGAGATATTTTTCAAAGAACTATTTTTAAAGTTTGTGTATTTACGATATATAAAATGGACAATTTAAAAGGGTTATTATATTACATTTTTACATGAGAGAGAAAATAAATTAACACTCATTGTGATTTGATATAAAATTAGTTTAATACAACTTAAAAGTTTTAAAAATTCAATTTTCTATAAAAAACGTTTTCAATATGTTTTATGTTTTTTTAAAGATAAGTTTAAAAAAAATTATAATTTCGATTTGATAAAAATAAATTTATTTTTTTATTCATCATCTCAAAATTATATTAGTTTAAATACATTCAATTTTTCGAAAAAGTTTTAATTTTTAGGTGAATAAGGAAAATACTATTTTAAAAATACCACAACTTTAAAGAAATAATTATGATATAAGAAAGAATTAATAAAATTTAAAATTTTTTTCAATAGAAAATTAATTTAATAAGTAAAATAAAATTAATATATTTAATTTAAAAATCAATTATTGACTTTTTGGAAAGTAAGTTATATTTTTTTATATAAAATATATTTTTTTCCATTCCCATTAATTAAGTATTCAGAATGAGAATTTTTGTTTTTAATATCATTGAACATCATAGAACTCTTTTTTTAATTATAATCCAACAAATATCATGTTAATCAATTATATACATGATTTTAATGAAAAATTATTTTTATTCCTTAAAGGCATTTTTTTAAAAAAATTATTGTATTTAGAACACATTTATTGAAATTAAGTTTTACCAACATTAGAAATCAAATATTGTAAAATGGTTTTAAAATTTGGAATCATAATTTTTAAATATTTTTTAATGTCCATTTCACTTTCCCTTGTAAAACTATTTTACCATACTAAAAGTTAGTCTCCTCGGTAAGGGTTAAATATGGTAATGTCGTTAAATTAAGGTATAAGGTCACAAAATACAACAAAATATTATTATTTAATGGGTGAATAGAAGATTTGTCCACATCCAACTTTTACCTTATATTTTGTTTTCCAAATGGGATCCACTTTCATTGATAATGACTATCCCTTTTTATATTAAGAAATTGATATTAGAAAAATGCCACAAATCTCACATAAAAAATGATCCTTCCTTCACCCAATCAGAGAAACATCTAAAATTATAAATCACTCATATAATATGAAATATATACTTATATAAATATCCTAACTAGATTTGGTGACATTTTTTCCCTTGGTATTTACCAAATCCAATCAAAATGCATAATTTTTCTAAGGAGAGAGATAATTTGTTCTTTGTAAATGATGGATTCTTATCACTATTTTCATTTATATATTTAAACTACCTCTTATTGAATTTTAATTGGCCACTTTAATTTTTTTAAACCGTTTTTATTCTATACTTGTTATATTATCATTATATATTAAAATTTTCTAACTCATTCAATCATTATAACGTGTTCTTTCTTATGTCAGTTTTACCAATTTCATGTACATTGTTATCATTTTTGTCACATGAATCAGTGATAAAACATAATTATTTGTAATAATATGTTATAATGATTAATTTATTATGTTTTTATTATTCTATAGTGGTGATTTGTAAAATTTAATTTACTTATATATTCAATTCTTTTGCTAATTCAATAGTAATCGAAGAAATGAATTTTTAAGTGATTCGAAATAATCACCACCATATATTCCATGAAATGAATATATGACTCCAAAATTATACCAAAAACATGACAAAAATTATAATTAACATTATATATACCATAAACGCATAATGAAGACTCCAGTCTGGAAACCTCCGAACGAAGCATGTAAGGGAAACATAACAGTTAACATGTGAATATTAATCTTAACAATAAATAGTTAATATATGGGAAATAAAGAATTATAAAGGGATCGTATAATGTAATATATATATATATATGTGAATAAGGTTCTTATTTATATTTATATTAAATTTTCATTTATTATACATGTAAGTTAGAGTGCATTCAACTAAATAGAAGTTCAAAGAAAGGTTTCCTTGTCTTAATTTATATTTCTTGAGACATATATACAATTATGTATGTATTCTATTTTATCATTATATAAATAATTTAAATTGAATAATTTTATAATAAATCAAATTTTTATTCATGTTTTTTAAAAGTCTATTTCATGATATCTTTCCACTATCCTTTGATTCATTACCAAACCCGTATGGGGATTCTTAATTCAATTATATTTTATTGAGTATTATCCTCCCTAGATTGTTTATGATAATATAAAATTATGAAAAATATAAAATATGACTGTTTTGAATTTTATTTCAAATTTTATTATTTATATATACATTTATTTCACATAATAGCGTACTTAAAATATTCTTACTTTAAATGTTAGGTTCAGTGTAAGCCTTTCTCATCTCAAATTTTCTTCTTTGATACATGTTTCATATTCTGAACCTATGTTCATTGATATGGGAATATACTACCTATTTTAAATAGAATATCACTAATTTATTTATATTGATGCTATTTTATGTTCTTTCTCAAGTTTATTCCTTTAAGGGGTTTTGGATTTTAAAATATATAAGGGGTTTTATTTTTAATCATTGCTTTAAATGTTTTAATGTCATTTACCCAAATTTTTTCCTCCATATATATATTATTTAAATTATTTCAAGAATTTTATTATATATATTTCGATTATTTTAATGTCATATTTAACCATATTTTAACATATTTAAAAATTTTATAAAATGAATCTTTTCATTTTTTCTATATAGGTTATTATCTTTCTTTTTAATGTTTCAAAAAGGATGTTTTCTAACCTTAACCACATGATGGCCTTTTTATAATTTTATGTGTGTTCTTAATTATCAATAAAGGTTTCTAAGTATATATGATTTTTAACAAAATCCCATTCCCATTAATTTTTGAATTTCTATTTTTTATTTTTCTAAAAGGAAACAATATTTCTTCTTGTTTTTCAAATCATATTTATTAGGATTTTACAGAAACATTTTTCATCTATGTTAACATATTTTAATTATTGTTATTATTTATTATGGATATTATCTAATGATACCATCTACCATCATTATATAGATGGATTATAATGATGTTTTGATGATATTATCATAAAAATTATTTGTTTTATATGAGATAATTAATCTATAATAGAATCATGAATTTTCCTATAATCTTATGGAAAACAGAAGTTCAGTTTATCATTATATGATAGATGGGGTCATGTATATCCCTCAAAATCAATGTTTAATGATTTATATCACAAGATATTTCTATGGTATACTAGTATTCATACCTTATCTAATATAATAAGGGATGTTATTAGTGATTCCTCAAAAATTACACTATGTGATGATGGTAGTGATTCTTGAACCAATATACTAAGGAATTATGATAGCTAATATATATCCATAATGTTATGATTTAAATGATTATGTTTCTCCATGCACTAATGTTATGTTTCTCATACATGGTATATATTTTAGTGCTTCCATAATGTTTCTTTCATGACACTATAATCTCATGCCATGATCTATGATGTTATATATTTTATTATGATTTAATAAAATGATTTTATGATATTTTTAATAAGGTATTTATCCCATGTTCTAGTTTTATCACATAATTATTATCTAACCCTTTATGACTCATGGATAAATTCTCCCTTATTAAGATTTCAAGATTACCCTTCCTTATTTTCCGTTTCCCCAGGTTATAAAGAAGAATATTATGCATGATATGTCAACAACAGTATCATGTGAGGATAATTTTTCATGATATCTTGATGATGTTTTTTAAAATAAGGTATAATTGCTTTGGTATTATAAATTTTTATTAAATGGGAAAGGAACGTTGTTTTATAGATTATGGTTTTTTTCATGATTTATGATAACTCCAAACCTACATGATCTTTTTTATGTAAGTGGCTCAAAATTTTTATTTATACTTTAATTTATGGAAGGTTATGTTCGAGTCACCTTAGTTGATGTCAAAGACACTATGTAAAGAGAAATTTTATTACACCATATTTGGGTGTGTGGTCATGGGGAATCATAATGGAGACTAGAACAAGAATTTACTAGTTTATTCATATTCTTGATAATTAAATAAAAATATAAAAAATAGGTCTCTAATACCACTGATGTATTTTGGTGAGTATAATAATGATTCAAATACAAGGTAATAATAATAAACCCTAACCTAAAAATATATTATATTCAATATGTAATTGATAGAATAAAATAATGAACAAAAGAATGGTGTACCTCTCACCATGATAATTAGGCTAGAATATTACTTTCAAAAGGGATTGATTAAGATCACCAAGAAGAATTCAAATGACTCCTTCCTCCTGAGGTTTCCACGGATTGCACATTTCTTTTGATTGTCGATATCCATGGGTTTCTAGAACCTTTGTATTGAAGGATGAAGGGAACATGAGATATTGATTTTTATATGAAGAGTTTTATAGTATCACACCAATATGTTCAGTGAAAAAAATAAAACTATAAAGTATTCCAAGAAAGATAAATTTTTTATAATATTTAATGAATATTTAAAAAATTCGTGGCATACATGTATCATAGTTTGAGACCATGTTATTAATTTAAATTTTGTCTATTTTTGAAATGTTCATACTATATTTTTAGCTTTAATATCTTTTATAATAGTTTAATTTATAATATGAGAAATCACTTACCAAACTTTATTAATCATCCCTCATAGTTTATACCATCCTCTCATAACTCGAATGTGTGACTTAGATTTTTTTTTATGATTAGATCTTATAATTATTGGGTGTAAAATTCTTAGTCATTACAAATACCGTAAGTGGACCATGCTTTGATTAAAAACCATTATGATTTAAGAGTATAACAATCATTGGTGGTATATTATAGACATTTTATCCTATATAAAAATAAAGGTAAACTAAAATAAGGTATTTAATTTTAGTTTTAACATAGCTAAAATTTTCTGGCCACATCAAGTTGAAAACTAAGGAACAATATGATATTTTGATTATCCCATAGTATATTAGGGTAAAATTTTATATATACATAATATGAATCCATTATATAATAATCAATAATAAGAAAAACATTATTACCAATAGAAATATAATCTATTAAACAACTTGTGAACAAAAAATAAACTATTATTAAACATGAAGTATTGAAAAACAAATTAATAACCCCTTAAAGGATATTATAAAGCAATAATTTTACCTAAAGTGCAAGGAGAATATTTTAACCCATTTCAAAGTATCCTAAAATTTAAAATTTTAGAAAGGTATTCCTTATTATCCACCATAAGGACTCAACATATACCTATTAGAAGGCTTCTATTTTCTAACCCCAAACACTCTATCTCCCTCACTAAAAGGTCTCGATCACACTGAACGATGATAGATTTATTCCAGAGACTTGAAGATCATGATATTAAGAATTGGAAACATTTCAATTACCATTAAATCCCTCTGTATAGAATGATTATAAGAAAAAATGATTATAAAATAATGTTCTACGACATTTATAATGAAACCCTCACAAACAAACTCTTTGAAAAAAATAAGAAAGAAAATATTATGAGAAGTTCTCTCATGAATACAAGTCATTGAAGAATTTTAAGAAATTACATGATCACAAAGTATAATTTATTATTTTATTCACTCTATTAATTTATTATACTATTCTATTTATAGAATATCCTTAAATGGTTAGATTTTCCATTCCTTGGGATGAGTTATAACTACATCATAAGAAACTTCATTATCTTCCGATGAACTCAACAAAAATATTCATATTTATATGAAGTTTATCATGAAACACTAGAGTGATTATATATGTGGTGATTATAATCTTTAATGAATATTTAGATCTTTTTATTTTCATGAAATTCATCTTCTACTAAAACCTATTGAATTAACGTTACTTGACTTTTTTTATATAAACAAACAAAATAAGAAATAATAAATTCATGTTAAATACATTTTATATGATTTTTGTTCCAATTTTTAAAATAAAGGATGAAATTTATTGATAGAATCAAAAATATCCTCCTTTTAGAAGATCACAAGACATTTTTAAAAATGAATAAAAAAGTTTTACATTGTTAAATAATAAATTATCTTCCTTTATAATGTAATTTAAAAATGATGATTTGTAAAGTCAAAAAATGTTTTTATATATCTTAATATTTTCAAACATATGATTATATATGTTTTCTTAAATTTCCCCCTTAATGAATTAAGATTATTACTAATTCTTTCAAACTTCTCCCACATTGGTATTTTTGAAGTAGAAACACAAAAATATAAATAGAAAATTAAACCACAACTTTTGAAATTTTAAAATAAAACCCTATGAAAGTAAATTGAATTAAACGTAATTGAAAATTTCCTAATTTATGATAAATAAAAAATTATTAAGTAACTCCCCCCTAAATGTTTTGATATTAGATCCCGAGACATAAAAAATACCTTTTCCCTCTTGGATAAGTAGGATCATTACCAACTAAAAAATTCTTTAAAATATTAATAATTCATAAAATCATCAATGAATCAAAAAATAGAATTATTAAAGAAATATAAAATCAAATATATATAGTACAAAAGTTCAATAAAAAATTAAAAACATTCAATGAATAAATATAAAATCTTTTCTTGAATTACTCAATAACATTAGCTAAACTGGTGGCCACATGGCCTCAAGTATGCCTCCATGTATGCTATTGGATTCCATCTACCAGTGAGGGCCTAAGGTATATTTTTAGGGAGACTATTCCCTCTGGTTAGAATATATAACAACATTATAATAATAAATATATAAAAAACATAATCATAAAAATATCAATATCATAATATCATAATAAAATCAACATTTAGGTAAGGTAAATAGACTAAAAAATAATAACCAATACTGTATAAAAAATGATTTAATTTTCATGAGGTTATACAAAAGGAATATGCATACATGAAATACATGCATATCATAATTGAAAAAATACCAAACATATCTCCAACAACATCATGAGACTCAAGAATCAATTACCAGGATCATTACCTGGTCCATACATACATCCATGAATCTTAACATGGAAAAAATAAACGGCCCAAAAAAGGTGTGAGATATACTCATTACGCCACCAAAAAGTATTTCAATTAAAAAAAATCTTTGAATATAAATTTAATTCTGTACAGGTATGTTACTAAGAAGTGAAATAAAACTTGAGAAACGATATCCATGTTGTGTTCAAGCTCACCATTGAATGATTAACCAACCATACCGGCTTCATCCTGAGATGGATATGTTTGAGTAGGTGACCTATAAATAGTTAGGGTCTAACAAATATATCTATGGTATCCATGTATAAACTATATGTATAAATTAGGACCCAATGTGTAATTGAGTAGTGTACGTAGAAATAGTAAAAAAACGGGATCTTAGTTGTGACTAAGGAATCTAAGTAGTGATAATAGGCTAAGAGGAACCAAGGTAAAATTGAGGCATCCTTGACCATATATGGTTCATCTAACTCATATAAATAAACCATTTATCATATATATTTGTGTCTTAGTGTAATCCAAAGGTTCCACCTAAATAATTACTCTAGAAAATGGTTTAAACTATTTCATGAAGAATGTCCATGAAATTATTCTTTTAAGTTTGACTAGGGCCCAAGGGAAGAACAAAATTCATCTCACATCTGATGATATCAGTTAGTCACAAATAGTGTATCCAAGGCATTATAAATATTCATAAATTAAGGGAGTGAATAATCCATAAAACACTAATAATTCACTTAATAGTAAGAAATTTAATTGATTCCAAGGTTGGTACCACACTTGGAAATTATAAGAATGAATTAGGGTGGATTCCTATGAGTACTCAAGGAATTACCTTATGAATCTAAGGTGATATCATGTCTTGCCACTCATTTAACAAGAAAAATGTCCATAATATTCTAATGGAAATTACATTTAATAAATAAACTTAGTACATGGTGTAACCATGAAAAATAATTCACTTTATTTAATTCAGTCTATTTCCATCTAATTTATAAATGATAAGGGTCAAAGGATATCTCATATCAGTTGATATTTCATTGAAAAGTAATAAGATTAAAAAAGTAGACTTTCCCAATTATAAATTAATTAGGTATTCGATTAAAATTTATTGAGTCACTTGAGAAATTCTAGTAAAACTCACCAATTATTATTTGGGTTAATAATACGCAATGGTTTACATAGGCATGGTGATGGAGAACCGAACAGTTGGATGATGTCATGGACATTAACCTCCAAAAATATTAAGTGGATCTAAATTGGGTGTTTAGATTCCAAATTAAAAAACTAATTTAAGTCATATTTATTTCTATGGGTACGAATGGGTAAAACTGTTGCCTGACCCGATGAAAACAAATATAAAAGATTAAAATTGAGGGAATTTTATAGATCACATATATTATGGTGTGAGATGAACCCTCAACCAGTATTAGATTCCTATTTCATCCAGAACAAAAGAAATTCAAAAAACATTACTTGAAAATAGATAATATTAGCCTACATGGATTTAATGATGAATATGGTGAGATAATCTGATAAATGAAGGTAGTGGATTGAAGCACATAATGACATACTTCCAACATGATAGACGGAGGTACGAATAGAGGTGAAATATCCAATCCTTGGAAGATTCTTAAAGGGATCTACAACAAGAGATAGTTTTGTTGTATGTGGGAGGAGAAAGAAAATAAGGGGAATGATTTATGTTGAAATAGTTGCAAAATGACTTTTCACATAACATTGATGATGCCCATGGTTTGGCTACCCGGTTGGTCAAGCCATGCACCAACTATTCACTAGAACTACCCAAGGAATTCACCCCTTTCATGGTTAGGAACATGGCTAGACTAACCATGTACAACCCATGAAAAAAAAAGTACAACACGGAAGAATGTTTTCACATGGATATGCACCCTAGTGTTCATGGTTGGAAAAACCGTATGAAACCCTATAAGTATCATACGATTGAAGTGAACAGTAGACACTAACCATGCCCTAACCTTGTGCCACCTCATTATCTTCTAAAAAATGGACATCCAGAATCCAAAAAATCCCTTGATGCTCCATAACCCTTCCATAAAATATTATGCACATTTTTGAGAATATGTTTAAGATGAAAATTATGGGTCCACACCTTAAGAGAATGGTAAATATATCAAAACACACCCTCCTTAAATAAAATCATCCCTATGTTTTCATTTTGAAGGTTATAAAACTTTATTTGATAAATGTTCAATCCACTTGTCATGTACATCATACTGTCACTTCGTGGGATCATCCAATATTCGACTAATCTATTATAGCACTTGGACTAAAGGAATGGACATTACATGGAGAGCCACGATGCTCTGATCAATAACATGCATAAGATAATCCTCAAAGGAAGCATTATCTGCCAATTTAACATTATTAATATCTAAAAAATGGGGTAGATTTGAATAGTAAAAGTGATACTCCCATACATGGAAGACATCATGCATATCCTAGTACCTCTGTGGAAATGCTATTTGATAGCTACCTAGGAGAGTCTCTCTAATATCTCAAAAGGACTGACGTAATGAGGTGATAGATTACCATGTCTCCAAATTTGGTTATGCCCTACACACAGTGAATCACATAAGAATAACAAATCCCTAGACTCAAATTATAATGGTCAATAATGGTGCTCATCATACGACTTCTGCGTAGACTGATCTATAGACACAAACTTATGAATAATCTATACATGATCTGATATCTCATTTATAATATGAGGTCTTAGTAGCTCTGCACCTCTGGCCTCTAACTAGCACATGGGTGAACAAAAAATCCTTCCTTGGAAGGCCTCATAATGATCCATCTATATTATCACCATATATTTATTATTGTAAGAGAAATCAGTTGGACATTTGTTCTTTTCACATGAACCATTGAAATAAAGGACTCACACTCTAATAATTTCCTCTAATATCGAAATATTATATTTGTATTTCCTTTAATTTTTTTGGGAGAAATGTTTTTCTAAGAAGCACCTAAGTACAAAGAGCCTTCTACAACCCCTTATAGAACCATGAAATAATGTGATAATATTGGTCTCATATGATAGAATGGGGATGAACATGAAGATGTATAATTGCTAAGATGTAAAGTGTCTCATGATCATCCACAAAATGGTATCTTCTATATGTATAATCTAAGTGACCAGTGTCAATCTCCTATAGATCACCTATACCACATCACAACCTGAAGGGTATCTCAGTAAGAATCATTCCAATTTCAATTTAGAATGGGAAGTGGATATAAAATCCCTACTAATCACTAGTTTTTGTCCTTCATGTGCTAACCGGTAGAAGAAAATGTAATAAAGGCATCAATCTAACTTTTTATCCTCAACCACCAATACGAATGACGTATGTCATAATACATATTTGTAATAATAAGGACTAGTTTCTAACTAAAACCCTGATATTATTGAATCCATTCATCTTGCACATATCCGGGAACATGAAGGTCTCTGTGAATACCCAATATCTCACCCTCATCATTGATCTAGACTGGTGGTGTGTTCCCACCTGAAACACATTCCCATATGATTAATCCCTTAAGTATGAATGTTGACTCATCTTCGCTGTCTCCATAAGTGAAGATGTCACTGCTAAATATGTGACGTTAATATTTCTAGGGTGATATTTGACCTGTATGTAAATCTAAAAATATAGGTCCATCAACGGAAACTCATAATGGGTTCTTTAAACTACATATGTTCATGTCCTCTATCTCAGAGTGTTATCCACAATATTTCCTTTACCAAGTGTATAGGCAAGCTCAATGTTGAATGAATACAGGCACTAAACCCACCTTCTCTATCTCAGATTCTAGTTATCATGTGTGAAGATGTATTTGAATCCTTTTTGGTCTATTTACAACACAAAATGTTCTCCCAACAAGTAATCAATCCAACAATACAAGGAATTGACAAAAATGGTATGCTCAAAATCATGTGTTCGGTACATTTTCTTATGTGGACTTAATTGACGAGACACATACACCAGGACTCGATCTTCTTGCATTAAAATAAATATTAAACTTATTCATGAAGCATTAGAGTAAAACATATAGATTCTAATCAGGTCTAGAATAATTAGGATAGATATTGAATCTGGACTCCCTTTTGGTTCCTAAAAGGATTCCTCACATGTTTCTGACCATAAAAACATAAAACCAATTTTATTTTATCCCATGAGTGGTGCATAAAAATGTGAGAAATATTGGATTAAATTATTTTAATAACCACAATGCCTAAATAAGAACTATATGTCAAAACATTTCTTGGGATACTCCCACTAAAAAATGTATCTAACCTTCTCTTGGTTAATGGATACTCTTTCCCTTGAGATAATGTGACCTAAAAAGTGCAGCTTGTCAATCCAAATGTGTAATTTGGTGCTATAGACAAACAAATTGTGATCTATCACTGTATTTAGCATATTCTCATGATGTTTTGAATGGTAGTATCGAGTATAAGGATACCCCAAGATTCTATCAATGAGAACCACCACAAATGAGTCCAGATAAAGGTGGAAAATTTGTTTCATCAGATCCATGAAGACTGTGGGAGCATTCATGAGATCAAAATTCATTACTAGATACACATAAAGTCCATAATTATTAAAAAAAACTATAAAAACTATGTTTGAAGGTATAACTCATACCAGATTGTATCATTATCCAAAATAATTCAGAGAGAAAACCCTCTCCCCTTAGATATAGTCCAATATGTCAACTATTTGAGGCAACAGATATTAGTTATTAACCATAAAATGGTTCAACTAATAGTAATCCATGAAAATACTGAGTTTACCATACTTATTCTTTGATAAAATTAATGGAGAACCCTAAGGGAAGTACTAGGATGTATAAAACCCTTATTTTCCATATCTTTTAGCCGCCTCTTGATCTCTTGCAACTCAATTGTATCCATCATGTAAAAAGGAATGGATGTTAGTGCTACTCCAAGAACTAACTGAATAGTTAAACTCTACCACTCTCTGATGAGATATATTATAAACAATTCTTGTGATGATATCCCTATAATGATCATATTTAGGTGGGAATCATCCTGATTTGTTCCATGATCATCCATAAAAATGAATGAAATATTTTCCATCAATTTTCACAGCCCATGATACTTGGGTTCATCACAACTTTCTTAGACATACCACTCATAGTTTTGAATATAACTATATCCCTCTAGTGATTTTAAGGATACCCTCTGGTTATATATATCAATGTAAGTGTGATAGGGGACCAATGATTCCATGTTGAGAGTGATATAAAATTCATTCACCTCTACGATGCCGAGGTTCCATAAGAGACAATACCTACCAATCTTGAGGGAGAAATCTATCCATTTTCATACACTCACTAACCATACTTATATTGGAGTATCCAGTGTCATCACTCCATATATATATTGAACATCAAGCCATGTGGTTTTTAAGATATTCTTAGAGACTAATGAATGTGAATCATCTATATAAAAAAGTCTAGATACTGAAGTAGAGGCTATAAAATTGTACATAGTACTTTAGACAGGCCAACACCATACTACTTATATATCATCTTTAATGAATATATATGAGATGATCTATATCAAAAAGCTACAAACCTACCTATATAGAGTGGTCCACTCAAATGGATCTACATGTCATGTGTTTGGCCTCATCGACTACGCCCACCTCCACAACCTTAATGGCTAGTGAGAGTCTAGTTTCCACCCTGACACATAGCTACTAATCCTTCTATAGAAATAAGAGCCATTGTAGATACTATTAAACCAATAATAGATGGAATGGTCCTGAAAACATTTTAATATTCCCCATTATTCCATAGGCTTGACACTCAACTGGGTCTCGAATGTGTTGAGTATTTTCATGACAGTGCCTCTAAAACTGATGGCATATAACAAAATTTCTAATGCAGATACTTTTTCTTCCACAAATATGTTGAGAACCAACCAAATTATGTTTACTGTCTCAGGATGAACTACTACCATGTCTTGGTACTAAACCACCATTCTGTGCACCATTGGATTCCCTGATATTATGCTCAGTGATTAGGCCCTAGATCACATTCACTGAATTAATAGTCAAATGAAAGGAATTTAACTAAGGACGTATGAAATACTGATCCCATCATCAAAGTCCATCTATCTTTAAAAATATCAATAGAAGAAAATTAAACATAAAATTATGAATAACTATAAAGGTATTTGAATAATCTATAATTTACAAGGGTCCGTTGTCCAGGTGTAAAAATTCCCAAGCACGGTTATCCATCTTTGTCTATGGAATGAATGGTTCATAAAAGATATATGGGAAATATCTCAAGACCATATCCCAAGGATGGTTTGACTGAGTGATTATGTCCAACCAACAGTTGGTAGAACCATGAAGAATATTAGTAGAGAGCATGACCCTCTACTATGGAGGCTTCTCTAGATTCTCAAATATTGACATCATGGCCTTTAACTATGTCTAAAATACCTATGGAATCCTATCCCATGAATCATTGGGTAGATAATATTGACCAAACTCTCACTTCAACACATTTATATTATGGTATGTTCATGATTTTTCCTAAATAGTCTACATAAGTTGTACGAAACCCTATTGAAACTAGGCATCAGTTCCCCAGTTAGGTATAATAGGAACTGCCACAAGTGTTACTAATGGTAGGTTATGTCTCAGCAATTTAAGAAAATGGTCACCACTACCTTCCTAGAGCATGAACCAAGAATGTAATGGTATAATAGCTAAAAAATTAAAAGAACACACGTCAAATAATATTTAACAATGATTAAATTGTAGATATAATAATAAGATAGGGACAAATCTTCCTAAAGAATAGTCACACCCCCATTCCTACTCATAAGCTCATGTATGGGTGACGTATAAGATCAAGATGAAAAACTAGAGAAATTACCTACTACTCACTACTAAAGTCATGTTTGAGTCATGTTCTATTTTTTATATTATGGGTTCCTGTATAAATTGTGCTAATTGAATATTATAATAGAACAAACCCTTTCTATTTGGATTGGCGTCACTATATAATGAAAACCAGTTCATTTAAGTTTAGATCTCAATTATTCATAAATGTATCATTATGTATACCCACATATATATATATATATATATATATATATATATATATCAGGGTCTAGATAGATGCATAAGTCATTATCAAGATATAATTTCATACTCTTTATACGATGCAAATAGAACTCCATGTACCCAAAACTAGTATTTTTTGATGGTTTATTTTGATATATCACCATTCAAAACATATAGAGGCATAATCACCCTTTAAATTGATATTGGAATACATGTAATTGAAATGAAAGAATGTTTCATCTTGTGTGACCAATGGTATTTGAATCAAAAATAATTTATTTTGCTAACTAAGTATTTATAATCAAGATATATGGGAAAACTCATTTAGGTTTTTGTAAAAAATTTAATTTTCCAATTATTTTATCCCTGTAGGAATGTTTAGAAAAATATAAAACATAAATATCAAGTTACAATGAATATTTAGCCAAAAATGAATGCAGTAAGTAAACATGGAATGACATAATGTATGTCATGTCAATACTCAAGTTCTTAAAATGATCAATGAGACAATACCCACTTACCATACCTGGCCATGGATAAAATAAATAAATTACATGATAGTGACAAATTCCATATTCCATTATCATCACCTAATATTAAAATAGTCACAAATATTGTGACACCCCTAAAAATTTAATAAGAACCCTGTATTAGATAGTTTGTATGACACACGAAACCAATCAAGTAAGGTAACATAATATCTAGATACTTTATAATATATTTACAATTTATAATATATTATATATATGTTTCAATGCATGAAACACTGATTTATCATGCATAAATGTTAAGAGATACTTTCCTCAATAGCATGAAATACATGCAAAAGGGGCCTTCCTCAAAAGCTAGTGTTATAAGCAAGATTGAGGTTCATAGAATAATGATATATTATTAAAATACTACTATAACAATATGTAATATTTCTGTTAAAAATATTATCAACTAACTTATGAAAATATGTGGTTTATAATAATATAATATTAATTCAAAGGTTAAAATTTATGTTAGTAACCAATTGGATATACACGAAATGTTTTTATATAAAACTATTTTAATACTCATGAAGTTTTTTAATGTAATTAGAACTATTTAATAATTTTAATGAAATATATATGTTATTTATCAAATCATATATGTTTTATAATCATCCATCATATATTATATGCATAAGATAAGAAAAACCTGATTTTATATATAAAAACCTATATTTTTATAACGGAAATTTTACCACCTTTTAATAGAGAAACCATTTTAAATCTAATTTTTTAAAATTTAATTGATTTAATATATCAAAAAAATTTATCATTGACATATAAACATAATAATTAGTTTATAGAAAATATTTGATATTTTTTGAAGACGTTTCATTTTTTAACAAATAGTTAAAAATGTTGAATTTTAGATCAATACTGCTTTTTAATGTAATATATTTAAAACGATATATTAAAATTTTAATTGTTCTCAAAGTATATTTTGATAATATTTTTATAAATTAATCCAATTTATGACATTTGGGTCAAATTCAAATTGAAATTTAATATAAAAATATATCCATGTTTTGGATGTTTTCACATTAAAACCCCACATTGACGGCCCATCTACTGGATTAATTGAAAATTAATTTTTTTCACTTATGTGATTGAAATTTGAAAAAATGGATTCAGTATTTTGAATAATAAGAATTTATAATTTCTAATAAAAAATCATTCTTTTTACCAAAAATATTAGTGAATGTGATTGAAATTAAATAAAATTATTAATGTTAAATCTTGGATAATAAGGGACTAAACCTTTAACTTAAGGGCCCAAATAACATGTAAAATTTTCCAAAAACAATATTATGGAAAAAATTATGCCATTAACCGTAAATTAATTAGTTTTGGTTTGTTTTGTATGACTGTTTTGAGGTAAGAACATGTGAAAACCTAACTTTTTCTCAAATATTCCAAGTGAGTATTTTTCCTTCCCAACAAAAGAACACCATCTCTCCCAATTCTTCACACCTCTAAAACCTCTTAGATTCTTCAAAGAACTACCTAAATAGATTTCAAAAAATCCAACCCTCTTACTAGAATCCTCCCCTTTGGAAAAAATCAATCCATGGATCATTTGGTTCAATCCAAAAGAAGTTACCAAATTAAGAGGTAACGCTTTCTATCAAGATTTTTAGTTCATTTTCCCATATCCACATACTATAATAATATTATTATATTATTAAATAACCAAGAAATTATATTAAACATAATTTTATGTTTTTATTTTAACATATCTACCAAAATTTACACACACATTCTTCTAATTGGTAACAAACATATTATTTCTATATTTGGAGAACTACTGCCTCACAGAACGTTGATTGTCCAATTCTCTTTTACTGCATTTCATGGTGGAATTTTAGATGGAAAAGCTTTTCATATGTTTCATATATTATATTTATAAAAACATTATACATCTCTATTTTTTATTTAAAACATACCTTTATGATTTCTAGGTTGTGTAAATAAGATAATTTCATTTGAGGAAGTGTGGACTACCACCCCCTCCAAGCGACATGACTCATTCACACCAAACATAGAACATATAAGAGATGGGTTTAATTAAAAATATGAGACATATAAAACCAATTTATGAGACTAATTACACAATTAAGTCTCTATAAATATAATATATATCATTTTATTTATTATTCTTTCACACACATTAAAAGAGATAACGCCATTCGTGGACACGTGGACTACCTCCTCCTCGACAAGATGTGATTCCTTTTACATCACAGAAGTATATATATAACTATATATGATTAAATAAAATTTTTATTATTATATAACGATAATTCAATAAATATAATGTGTTACTTACCTTCTTTCAACAGCGATCATTTAAAAATAGAAACATTACTCATGCATATGTACGACCTACGATCTCCATGAATGTAACATTGATTAATTTTTCATAACCATATTTAACGACTAATTATAAAGGATTAATTTATGTATACATATAATAATTATGTCCATATTATTATTCAGTAGATATTATATAATGACCCCTTTGACCATAGTTGACCTAACAAATTTGATTTTGATACATAAACCGAATTTGGTCAAAATACCCGACATAAAATTAATTGTTTAAGTGGTTGTAAACTACACAATAATAACTGAAGTAAAATTAACCATAAAGACAAAAATGTTTTGAATGAAGTCGAAAATTAACATAATTTTATTTTATATTATGTTAAAGGATGTTCACCTAACATGAAACCCAAGGTAATGATTTTCATCTCACTTTTTACATCTTTGAGATTAATGTTATATTCACAACATCCTTATATTGTTTGCTATAACTGCAACCAATTTTGATATATTATATAATTACCTCAATTTATTTCATGATATTAAATTTTTTAATTGATTTTAATCCTTTTTTGAATCCTTAACTCAAAAGAAACTCATGTGGTAGTGGATTCTTATCTGATTTTCATTCTATGAGGCATACTTAAGTATTGTGCACCTAATTTCATATACATGGAGTACATATTTCAACTTTGAAATATCATACCATGAATTTTTTAGTCTTAATGGTATTTAAATTTTTTATTTAAATATTATTACCATTGGTTTTTCCAATTCATTGGTTACTACATTAGTAATGGATTTCATCTCAATTTATATTTCATTGATACTGGTTTGTTGTTATGAACCTAATTTCATTTTTATAGTGTATATACTAACATGAAATGTAATATCATGAGTATAATTACTCTCATAATATTATAATTTTCATTTAAATTTATTTTTTCATGAGGTTAAGATTCCTAATGTTTCAAAATGGTGTGGGACACTTTGGAATTTTTAAATCATTTTCCCCATGACTAAAACTAATGATCTTTCAATGGAAATTCCATTCAAGGAAATTATGCGACCATTATTCAATAAAAAAATTTATTTTTATCTAGTTATTCATGAATATTTTATTGTATTTGTACCATTTACCACTCTTTGGTACTAAATATGTTTTTATGAAAACCGGATATTATTTCTTTCTTTAGATGGATACCATGTTTTCTTTTAAAAACCATGTTTTATTAAAATGTTTTCATAAATGTCTTTAAAAATATTTTTATAATGAAATTTTTAACCTTTTTGTGTTTTACCAATGTTTTCAAAGGTATATTCATGTTTCTTTCCTAATAGAGAATTTTATTTCTTTTCACAATACAAAAGGAATATTATTTATTACCTTTTACGACATGTACGGATTTATCCTCCATTATTTATTTGAAGCTTCCTTATTAATTTCCATTTGTTTATTCTAAAAGAAAATGTTTTCAAAATTTATTTTCAAGGAAAAATATTTTCAAAGGGATTTTCTAAAGAAAAGGATATTTTCATTATGAATATCTTTAAAAATACATTCTTTTATTTCAATATTGAAAAAACCCTCTATTTTACTCCACTTGGGATTTTTTTATATTGATACCATCCTTATTCTTCCTCTAGATGATTTATTATTGATTTTACAAGAATTGTATTTACATTCACTTCCATGATTTATTTTTTATTCCACTCAAAATACTCAATATCTTACGATCTTTGAGAATTTAATTTCCCCTAAATTATCCATTTCATTTATCATGTATTTTACTTTTTCCTAAACCATATATATACATACACACGATTTCTAGTTTTATATATTTTTTATTATTTGTGGAAATATAGGTAAATATGAATTATTTATTCGACATTGATATTTGATTGGTTATATTATTTATTAATTAAATCATTTACTCGATATAAATAATGGCTTGGACATGTAATGATGGGTGGATCCTGAAGTTTATTTAGCTCCTCAATTCATTGATAGGTTCTCATGATAAAAACTAGTTTCCAAATAAAATAGAGGATAGATCCATAGTTTTAAATAGTCTAGGGGATGGATCTTGACAGTAATAGGTCTTTATGTGCCTTTTAAATGAAGTCCATTAAGAAATAATTACCTCATAAGGCTTTCAGTTATTATTTATTCATGAGAGTTTTCATCGATATATCTATGGATAAATTTCATTTCAGTTCACTTGATTAAATGTAAAGAATTTCTAATTCTTAAATTTCCATATTAATTTTAATTTATCATGTTATTTTAATGTAATTTATTTCTATTTATTACCTTTCCATGTTTCATATATACTTAAATTTTGTTTATTAATTTCCTTGCATATGTGTTCAGTTATTTAGCATTCCATATTTACTTTTCTCATTGATTCCTTTTTGCTTCCCCAATATTTTTCTCTTACTGGCCATTTTAGAACACCCTTATTATGTTTCATTCTCTATGAATCCATGGATAATAATATTACAGTTATGCAGGAATATACAAGATGGATTAGAGATTATTCTTGAAGTTGTTTATTTAGCTGTGCAGAAGAATAATTTTTTTTGTTGAATTGGTGTATCCATTTTTAATACAATACTCATTAATATATTCGGTTTACTACGAATACTAAGCTGATTAGCCTTTCGGAGCTAGATTCCTTGTAATCATTCTAATGTAATTGATATAAGACACCTACATCAGGTTATATGGGGTCAAGGTGCTACAATTGGTATCAAAGGAAGGTTGGTACCAACTTTGGGAACTTGATTTTGGAAAACATAGATTAGAAAACATTACCCTAAGGTAGAATCTGAGGTTATGTACAGTTGAAAACTCTAGAATTTTGGTAACGTATACATTATGCGGGTCTGTCTAGAAATAAATCAATGTCTAGATATAATCAGTGGACGTGGTTTTAGAGAATATGTACCTAGGAGTAACAAATATGACATGTAGTTCTCGGGGTGACTCATGGTAACCAAGAACATGAAAACATTCCTTACTACTCACATGGTTTGAAATTCCTAAGGAATATCTATAGGATAATATATATTTTCATTACAAACCATTAGGAAATATTTAAATTGATAATGAAAATGAATATCCTAGGTTAATATAAAGACTTTTAGATTGAAAATAATGTTTCATGACTATAAATCATACAAATTATATTATGGATAATCCATATAAAAATAAAGGACCTATGTCGAAATAAAATCTGTAATGTATTGAGGCTATATTCAAAACATTAGATAAAATTCTATTTAGTGAATAACCAAATTTTAAGGATATCCATCATTTTTATTTTGAAAATAATATTAATTTGGTCTTAAAAAATGACAACCTATATGCCAAGTGAAAACTGGTCAAATCCATCAAGTCTAAAGGTTTGAACCCATGATCGAAGGACAATAATGGTTTCATGACGACCACTAACCTGCAAAATGTGCTTGATAATTTTTCATTGTTTTTAGATAAACAATTTGATCAATAAATGTTAATTATGAACTGGTAAAATAACTTTTGAGGATTAGGGGTCAATATATTTACCATATATGTTTTGGAAGACATTTGAGGAAAAACAGTAAGGATTCTCACTCTTTATGGGTTGTAAGATCCTTTAGAAGTGTAAATTAATGTTTTCGTCATAAAAAACAAAACAAAATATTCGTAATTAATTTTTGGTAGTAATTGAATGAATTATAATTTAATCAAATCACAACCAAAAGTTTGGATTCTTCATATGAAATTGAAACCTACCAAGTGAGAATATTTTGTTACATTCTTGGTCAGTAAAATAATTAATAAAAATTAATAAAAATGATCAGAAAATGTGTTTTCCTAATACCTTAATTTCTATTGAATCAATGATCTTCTAAATCATCTCAGATTTATGGCTTTGAGGCCCTCAACATTCCATTCATCAATAAATTATTTGTGATTGATGAACTCAATCACACCCTATAAATATTTATGCTTTTCTTCCAAGTATTTATCCATACTTGTCACTAATTTTTTCTTAATTAGTTATCAAGTTACATGGTAGTCCATGCGACCTTTTTAATTTACATTCTCCCTTTTCTAGAGGATGTTTTATGAAATCTTCTACTGATATGCGATTTCAATGTTGGATGTATAAAAGAAAAAATATTATCAAGATCATGTTTAAATATAAAGGATGCAATTTAAATATGGTGGGGAGTATGTGACTCCCCATAAAACATATGTAAGAACATTTTATTTGATAGTGTGTATGACATGTGAAACCGATCACATATGGTTACATAATATATCGATAATTTATAATATATTTAATATTTAAAATAGAATATATATATATATATATTTCATTTTATGCAACACTTAGTTAGTGTCTGTTATATGCAAGAGGGACCTTCCTTGATAGCTTGAGTTTCACGCAAATAAGAACTTCTCGAAATCTTGTGTTATACACATGACCGAGTTTCACCAAACATAGATATATTATTTAAATATTATTATAATATGATATAAACTAGATGTTATGAATAATTTCAAATAACTTATGAAAATAAATGGTTTATAATAATATAATATTAATCTATATGTTAAAATTTAATGTAGGATCCAATTGAATATAAATATATTGTTTTTATATAAAACAATTTTAATACCCATTAAGCTGTTTAAATAAAATAAAATCTATTAATTATTTAAATTACATATATATTTCGTATATTCAGTCAAATATTTTTTATAATCATCCATTATTATTTATATGCATAATATAAGAACAAGCCCTATTTTACACGAAAAAACCTACTTTTTTATTAAGGCAATTTTGTAGCCTTTTAATGGAAACCCCATTTTAAATATTACTTTTTAAAAATTAATTGATTTAATATGTAAAAATAAACTTTATAATTTAAATATAAACAAAAAAATTAGGCTACCTAAATTTTTTGAAATTTTTCTGAGACATTTCATTTTTTAATGAATAGATACACATACTGTATTTTAAAACTAAACAGCTTTTTAATAGAATATATTTATAATGTTGAATTTTAATATTAATTGGTTTTAAAGATTAATTATATAATATTTTTATAATTTATTCCAAATTTGTTAATTAGAACCAATTTCACATTGAAATGGACTATAAAAATATTGCCAACTTTTAGATGTTCTTACTTTAAAAACCCGCATTGTTTTCTCGACTGTGGGATTAATTATAAATTAATTTCAACCACTACATAAATTAGAATTTGGAAAAAATGGATTACACATTTAGAATATGAATAATTTATAATCTTTAATAAGTCTATATTTACTTTTGACCAAAAATATTAGTGAATGTGATTAAAAATAATTATAATAATTAAGGTTAAATAATTCTTAATAATGGACTAAAACATAAACTTAAGGACCCAAATCAAGTATCCACTTGTCCAGATCCAACTGGATGGAAATAATTACTCCATAAACCTTTAATTCACAAGTTTTGGTTGTTTTGGTATGACTTTTGTTAGGTATGAACTTGTGCACACTTAAATTGTTTCCAAAAAATCCAAGTGAGTCCTTTTCCATCCCTATAAAAGGCTACCAACTCTCCCACTTCATCGCACATCTAAAACCTATTAGTTTCAAAAAATATCTACCCAAATATATTCCCAACAATCCAATCATTAAAAAATCACCCTCCCTTTTTTACAAAATAAAATCCAAGGAAGCTTTTGGTTCAAACCAAAAGAAGTTATCCGATTAAGAGGTAACACCTTCTCTCAAGATTGTAAGTTTCTTTTCAACTATCCATATACTATAATCCTATTATTCTAAAACAAAAAAACAAAAAACGTATAATAAAAATAATAATATTTTGTTATGTTATTATTTCTACCGAAAATTACAAACACCTCCATCTAATTGGTAATGAACATACTGATTCTGTGTAGGGAGAACTACTACATCACGAAATGATTATTGTTAAATTCTTATTTTCCACCTCTCATGGAGGAAATTATGATGGAAAAACAATTTATACATGTTATATATTATATTTATAATAACTTTATAATTTTTTAATTTTTCTTTATAACATACCATTATGCTTTATATGTTGTGTAAATACGATAATATTATTTGAGGAAGTGTGGACTACCGCCCCCTCAAAGCATTATGACCCATTCATGCCAAACTTGTAATGTATAAAGGATGGTTTTAATTAAACACATGGGACATAAAAACCCTATATATTATATTCATGACATAATTAACTTTCTATATATATATACATATATCATTTTCTTTAATATCCATTCACATACTTTAAAAGAGATAACGTCATTTGTGGACTTGTGCACTACCACCTCCTCGACATGATTTGATTCCTTTTACATAATTAATAGAATTATATATATATAATATATGATTAAATAAAATATTATTTATTATATAAGGATCATTATTTAAATTTATGTTGTTACTTACCTTCTTTCAACAATTATCATTTAAAAATGGGAGGATTACTCATGCGTATGTACGACTTTCTATCTCCATGAATGTAATGTTGATTCATTTATGATTACCCTATTTAATGATTCAATTTAAAAGAATATTTTATCTATAAATAGAATAATTATATCATTATTATTATTTTATAGATATTATATAATTTCTCCTTCATCCATAGTTTACCTAACAAAGATGATTTTGATTGATAAACCGAATTTGGTAAAAACACCCAACATAAAATTAATTGTTTAATTAGTTGTACACAACATGGTAATAAGTTAAATAAAAGTAATTATAAAAATGAAAAAAGTTTATAAATAAATCATAAAATTAAAATATGTTTATTATACATTATTTTAAAGGATGTTCACCGAAAAGGAAACAAAAGGTAAGGATTTCCATCTCACTTTTTTTACATTCATGAGATTAATGTCATATTCACTTCATCCTTATTTTGGTGCTATACCTGCTTCCCATTTTGATATATTAAATAATTATTTCAATTTATTTAATGATATTAAATGTTTCAATTTCTTTTAATCATTCATGTAATCCTTGACTAAAAATCAACTCAAGTAGTAAGGGATTATTGTCCCATTTTCGTAATACGAGGCATACTTAATTATTTTTCACCTAATATCATATATACGGTCTACTTAATAACACTTTGACAAATAATACCTTGTGTTATGTTATATTTATAGTATTTTAATGTTTTATTTAAGTATTTTTAACTTTGGGTTTTCCAATTAATTTGTTACTACATTTGTAAGGGATTTCATCTCAGTTTACATTTCCTTGATACTTCTTTGTGGTTATGAATTTTGTTTCATTTATATGAAGTATATACTACCTTTGACATGTTATATCATGAATATCATTATTAAAATGATATTATAATTTTCATTTAATTTTATTCCTTCATGAGGTTATGATTTATAATGTTTCAATGTGGTATGGGACACTTTTGAATGTTTATAGATTATTTTCATCAGGACTAATCCTATATATATTTTAATAAAATTTCCATTAGATAAAATTATATAACCATTTTTCAATAAACCATTTTATTATCCTCTAGTAATTAATGAATATTTTCATTTATTTGATCCAGTTTTTCACACTTTGGTACACAATATTTTTTAAACTTGTTTTTAAGAAAACCCAACTTTATGTCGCTCATTAGTCGGAGAACCTATTTTCTTCAAAAAACCATGTTTTATTAAAAAAAATCAAAAATGTTTTTAAAATAAATTTGGTAAATAAATTTTTAACCTTTTTTTCTTTTACCATTGTTTTCATAGGAATATTCTTATCGCTTTCCAAACAAGACATTTTCTATCCTTTTTCCGTACAAAAGGAGTATACTTTTTTACATTGTATGGAAGGTGTTGATTTATCCACCGTTATCTATTTTAACAATTATTTGGAATTTAAAAAGGTTTCGTTAAAAAAATGTGTTTGATTGGTATTTTCAATGAAAAATATTTTTAAAATGTTTTTCAAAAGAATAGGATATTTTCCTCAAGAATATCTTTGAAAATCTAACCTTTTATTCATCAATGAAAAAATACCACTATTATTATTGACTTGGGATTTTTTGTATTGATTCCAAATTTATTCTAACATTGGATGGTGTATTATTGATTTTATAAGTCTATTATTCACATTCACTTCCTTGATTTATTTGTTAGTTGGCTTGAAATACTAAATCTCTTATGACCAATGAAAATTAAATTTACCTGAAATTATCCATTTCATTTATCATGGGTATTACTATTGCCTAAAATATATACCTACTTAAATATGGTGTCTACTTTTATGGATGTTTGATTATTAGGGGAAATATTGGTAAAATATGTATTCATTATTCAACACAAATATTTTATAAGTCATATTGTTTATTAATTAAATTTATTACTCGATATGAATAATGATTTGGACATGCAATGACTAGTGTAGCCTAAGATTTATATATATCCTAGATGCATGGGTAGGTTCTCATGAGACAAACTAGTTTCCAAATTAAATGGATAATATATCTATTGTTCAAAAATGTCTCTAGGATGGTTCGTGATAGAAATAGGTCATCATGTACCATAGACATTGAGTCCATTAAAAAAGAATTTCTCTTATATTAGTTTCAGTTATTTTTCATCCACGACATGTTGCATCAACATATATGTGGATTAATTTCATTTCATTTCGTTGATTAAATGGCATGATTTTCAGTTTCTTACCTTTCTATATTTATTTTCCCTTGTCTAGTTATTTGAATGGAATGTATTTATAATTATTTACTTTCCATGTTTCTTATGTACTTTGATTATTTTATTGATTAAATGGCATGTTTTTTCAATTATATACCAATCTATATTGGCTATTCTGATTGATTTATTATTTCTTCCACTATATTTTTTCCCTTACTAAGATTTTTATCTCTCCCTTATTATATTTACCCCCAGGAATCCAAGAAGCATAATATAAAAGTTATGTAGGAATATACTATATTGATAACATATTATCCTCAAAGTTGTTTATTTATTTGTTCAAAAGAAGAAAAAAATATATTGTAACTATTGTATCAATTTGAAACAGAACACTCATTTATGTATCTAGTTTACCAAGTCTACTAAAATAATCAGTCCTTCGAGGATTGATTCCATGTAATCCTGGAAATTTAATTGATAAAAGACACCAAATTTAGGCTATCTGGGGTTGGGGCGCTACAACAATAATAGTAATAATCTATAATAACAATTCCCATCTCATGTAGTCTGTATTTTCCCCTAAATAGGGATTAGGTTCTCCCAGACATGACTGATTACCAAATAACATTACTTTCACGGTATCCTATCTACCAACCAAAAACATTATAAATAAATGAAAAATAGTCTCTAATATCACTTTGTAACAACTCAGACCAGATTAGTTGATAACTGAAAATGAGCCAATGGACACACGACCTAAAGATCACCTCTCCATATGCTTGAGGTTGTCAACTACCAGCGAGTGTCAAGGGTGTTTCTATAGAGAGTATATGACATCTAGTCACATTTTAGAATATATAAACATTAGAAAGGGGATTAATAGAGGAATCATAATAATTGTCAACTCATAGCAGTGTATGAAAATAAACATCTAGATAATTTAAATAGACTGAACAATAATAAAAAACATTTTATTAATAATGATTCCAATTTTGTTATGATATAAAAAAGGTATATGTATATATATAAGAATAAATAAAATATAAATGAGTATCAGAATGAAGAAAAGAGTAAAACTATCTCCAATATCATAGTGAGACTAAGATCAGTCCATTTCTCTAGGATTCTATGCCATAAACTAATTGGGATTCCATGTTCAGGAAAATCCCTTATCCCTACCATCATCACTGTAGTATGCCTTGATAGCAATTAATGCCTCGAGTGTGGTGTGACATATACTTAGTAGGCTACCACCAATAGTGGCTATATTAATTCTAATTTTTGAATATAAATATAAAAATGTGTATTCATGGTACCAAGAACTGAAATAAAATGTGTAAAATAATAACCATGTTGAGGCCAGACTCATGGAATTCTTATCTAACCTAACATTATTTAGCTAAGATAGGTAAATCTGAATAGGTGACTTGTAAATGGATATGGTATGATAGATATATCGAGGGTGTTGAGGAAGGATCAATATGTATAATTTGGGATGAAAGGTGTAACTAATGCAAATAAGCATATATAATGAGAAAATGGGATCCCATGTGTGACCAAGGAATCCTAGTTGTGAGAATAGAAGAATATTACCCAAGGGGTCACAGAGGAATCCTTGACCCTAGAAGGTAAGAATAAATCAAAATAATAATCCAGGAAGCCTAGCTATAGGGGTAGGAGTGTAATCCAAGGGGTAACCATGATTCATTATATTTGAAAAATTTATAACTGAGTCCATGAATCATGATGAAAGTAAATCTTAAGCTAATCAAGAATGAGGCCCAAAGGAAGATTCAAAGACATATCATATTCGAAGACATCAACTAAATCAATGGGATGTATCCTAGGAATTATAAATATCTATAAAAGAATCATGTGAGTGTTCCATACTATACTAAGGAATTCACATACAAACAAGACATTGAAATGATTCAATGGTTGGTATATCCGTTGGAAATCGGCCCAACGTATTAGGGTAGAATTCTCAGACTTTCCTAGGAATTCCACTAGAGATCGAAGGAATACTGAAGTATGACTAGTCCATTAATAGTAAAAATATTCTTAATTATATTATTAACCTTCCATTTAATAAATACACTTTTTTCCATGGGGTAACCATGCTTACTAATTCACTTTTTTAACTCAATCCATTACCCTTTCCTTTATAAATGACTAGGATCAAAGAAGGTGTCATTCCATTTAACACTTAAATGAAAATTAATAAGATCAATGTAAAACATACTTTCCCAAATACAATGTAATCAATTCATCAATTTTAATTAACTGAGTCACTTGAGGAAGACAATACAAACACACCAATGAGTGTTTTGGTATATAATATGAAAATGGTCAAAAGGCAGTTTTACTTTCCACCGAAGGGGTGGATCATGTTGAGTTCATTTCCCTCCAACAATATCAGAGGGGATATTAATTGGGATTTTATATACAAAAATAAATAACTAATATAAGGAACATTTATTTTTTGGGGCCAACATAGTTAAAACATATGCACAACAATATAAAGACAAATATAAATGTGGATGCCTGAGGGAAAGTTGTATTCCACATAACTTATGGTGTTAGAATAACTTTCATCAAGTATCAACTTATTATTTGGGAAATAATGGAATAAATCTTCAAACTAGACAAACACCCTAAAAACTACTAGAATAATATGTTTTCCCAATAGATATAAACAATCTCTTTCTTCAAACCGTTGCTACACTGTAAAAAAAAGGCAACATTTTCCAACAGTTTGTTCAAAACATTGGTATTGTGTAAATATACTTAAGATTTACCAACGGTTTGACAAACCCGTTGGGAAATATTTAGTTTCTCTATGATATACCAATGGGTTTAATAAACCGTTTGGAAAGAGAGGCTTTCCCAATGGTTTTTAAAAATTGTTGGGAAAGTTTTCCCCCAAATACCCAGCACTATAGCTCCCACTCGGCCTGATTGCAGACCCTAGTCCAAAGCTCCTCCGGAAGTTTTCTCGACCACAAAACTCCTTCTATCCATAGATCCATCTTCAATCAAACAATTTGTTATTTATAAACATAAACTTAGTAAGTGTTACCTTAGTTTTAATGTTCTACCTCAATTTTTTCTGTTTGCTATTTTGATTTTGGCTAAATTATAGTTCATGCAATCTGTGGAGTATCGAACCATTTGATTTGTTTTCTATTTCTTGTAATACAATTCAAACATGGTAATGGGTTTGTTTAGTGGGGTGATATGGTAGTTTCTATGGACTTTAGTTTAGTTGAAAATTGGATTTAGATTTGTGTTATAGTTTTTGTTCGAAGAATAATGGGAAAGGTATTGATATTGAGGATGAATTGGTGTTGGTTGAGAGATTGATTGGAATTGTGGACACCCCCACCCCCACCCCCCGGGGCACCCCCCATCGGACAACACCCACCCCCACCCCCTGCACCCCACCCCCTAGACACCTCCAACCCATGGACAGCTCCCTCCCCCCACCCCCTGGACACCCCACCCCGACCCTCCCAGGACACCCCTCGCCCCCATGGACAACCCACCCCCTTGGACACCCCCACCCTTTGGACAACCCCACCCTACCCCTGGACACCCCCACCCCACCCTCCCTGAACACCCCTCACCCCTCATGGACACCCCCCTGATCACCCCCACCACCCCTAGACACCCCCACCCCTTGGACGCCCTCCACCCCATTGGACAACCCCCCCCCCCACTCCACCCCCTTAGACAACCCCCCTGGACACCACAAAACCTCATAGACACCTCCACACCTCCTAAGTTCTTGTCCAAATATTTAAATTGGAGTTAATAATGTAGTTGATTTCCCCTTTCCCCAATGACATTTTCTATGTGACCCATAGATCCTTACAAATTGAATTTGTTATGTTTTGATAAATTGAATTTTTTATGTTTTGATAAATTGAATTATTCATGTTTTGATAAAGTGAATTTATCATGTTATGATAAATTGAATGGGTTGTTTGGAATGAAATGGCTAATGCATGATGGTTTTCCTTTCTTAATGAATAAAATGGTTTAAATAAAATTATCCTAAGGGTGTAGCAGGAGGGGTAGGGGGGATTTCTAGGTGTGGGGTATGTCTAGGTGGGGGTGGGTTGTCCAGGGGGTAGTGGGCAGCGGGGGGGGGGGGGGGGGGGGGGCAATAGGGGTATGGGAGATGGGGAGACGGGCTTCCCAAGGAGGGGTGTAGGCGGTCAATGGGGGTCAGGGTGGGTGTCCAGGTGGGGGAGGGGGTGTGGGGTGTCCAAGGAGGGGGTGGGTAGTCCAGGTGGGGGTCGATGGCTATCCAGGTGGGGGTGGGCTATCCAGGTGGGGGGATCACTAGGTGGGGGTGTCTAGGGGGTGGGGTGGGGGCTGCAGGGGAGGGGGTGTGGGATATACAGGGAGGGGTGGGCTGTCCGGGGGTGGGGGGCTCTCTAGTTGGGGGAGGGGGGTATGGGCTATCTATGGGTTTCTAGTGGGGGGCTGTAGGGGAGGGGATGTGGGCTGTCCAGGGAGGGGGTGTGCTATCGAAGGGTGGTTGTGGTTGGGCTATCCATGTGGGGGAGGGGGTGTAGGCTGTCAAGGGGGTGTGGGCTGTCCAAGGGGTGGGGTGGGATGTCTAGGTGGGGTAGGGGGAGGGTTGGTTGTATAGGGACGAGGGGGTGGGTTGTCCAGGTGTGGTGGGGGTGTCTAGGTGGGGTGGGGGGCTGTAGGGGGGGTGGGGGTGGGGGTGTGGGCTCTCCCGGGAGGGGTGGGTTATCCACTCAGATACTCTAAAAAAATAGAAATCACATATAACCAATGTTTAGTTTCTTTCACACATTAAGACTTTTCTTGAAGTTTCATACCAACACTCACTCTTACACATCCAATAAGAAGTGATCTCTTCAATTAAATCTCACTCAGGTTCTTATCCACTATCCATATTGATCTCATAAAAATTTAACATTCATACAACTCCATATCACTTAATGTTGTAACAAGGCTCATGCATCTATGAGTATTGTCCCATTGAAACATGGCTCAAAAAATATGATCCAGATATGATATATGTTTGTCTGTTTACAATTAGGTGTGTTGTGATTTATAAGTATGATATTCATTGTTTACACCAATAGTCTTCTCGGTCATCTATAATATACTTGAAATCAAGATACAATTGGATAAATATTGGATTTTATGACCCTTGTTAGGGGGTGGACACCCCCACCCCTTTGGACAACCCCCACCCCCTTGGACCCCCACCCCTGTACACCCCCACCCCCTAGACAGCCCTACCACCCCTATGTACATCACTTCCACCCCCATGGATAGCCCACCCACCCCCCAGGGACAGCCTGTCCACCCCCTGGACACCATGTACCCCCTGGACAGCCCCTCCATCCCCATGGACAGCCCTCCCACCCACCTTGTACCCCACTTGATATCCCCACCACCCCTTGGACAACCCCCCCCCCACGGGCACCTTGTACCCCCTAGACAGTCCCCACCCCTAGACACCCCCCCACACATAACCCTGGACACCCCAGACCCCCTGGACAGGCCCAAAACTCCATGTACAGCCCACCCCACCCCTTGGACACCCTATACCCATGCATATCCCCGATCTCTGTGGACAACACACCCACCCACCCCGTACCCCATTGGACAGCCTTGCCACCCCCGGGAGAGCTCGCCCTCCCCCTGGATGCCTCATACCCCCTAAACAGCCCCCACCCCTGAAAATACCCCTAGAAACCCTGACCCCCATGGATAGCTCTTCCATCCTTATAGATAGTCGGCCCACACCTGGACACCCCATACCCCCTGGACAGCCCACACCCCGATGGACAACCCTCCCACCCTCTGGACAATCTTCCACCACCACTCAGATACCCATATCCCCCAGACACCCCCATCGCTTGGAAATCCCCCCAACCCCTAGACACCCCTAACCCCATTGGATAACCCCGCCATCCCCATGGATATCATGGTCACCTACCATGGACAGCCCGCCCACCCACCTAGACACCCTGTACCCCCCTTGACAGCCCTGCCACCCCCGTGGATTGCCCGCCCACCCTGGACACCCCCACCCGGTTGGGCAATGTATGTGATCACTCAAATAATCTACTAAAATATAAAATTTATTCGATCTAAAATTTACTCAACTTTGGAATAATTCCCCTCTACAAGTGTACAAGATCTTTTACACTCAGTTATTCTCATATAGAGCAGTGTGTTAGTTATGGTTTCATATAAAGTGAACAATTCTCGTTTAACTAAATATATTTTCGATGAAACATAGATATTATTGAGTTTATTTTGGCGAAATGACTTATAAAAATTTTATCACAGACTGGATATAAGTAGGATGTATGAAACCGATCTGATCCTAGGTGATTTTCAAAAGAATCTGGAGAGATTTTTAGATTTTGAATTTCACAATGATTTAGATAGTGGCAACATACACTGCCCCTATTACAATTGTGTTGGAAGACCTTGGGTGAGCCATGAAGAAGTCAGCTACCACATAACCAAATATGTTTTTTAGCAAACTACTCTGTGTGGTATCACAATAGGGAGAAAATGAAATCTCAAATTACTGATAATTCAAATTATAAGACTTGTTTGGATAATTTGTTTTATGATCAGTTTTCATTTATTCGTCATCATGAAAAAGAAAGGATTTCGACCCAATAATATTTTTATATGAGCACACTTGATTATTCTAATGAAAAATATCATGTTTTCAGGGTGAAAAAATTGAATGATGCAGCCACGACTTCAGTATATTGACAATGCGCTAAAATGAAAACATTGGATTTTTTAATCTGATTATTTCATGGGAAAACTATGTATGGGATTTATAATACTTCCATCGATTAAATTCATACCTACTTGATGAAATTACTTCCAAATGATTTTGATATTCTCTCAATCCACTATATGGCATGGATAATAGTTGAGGAACATGGATTTTCATGAAACAAAATTCATGATTTCCCGAAATATTGTAGTTTATTCTGGTGGGAAACTTTTGAATGGAATGATTGTATAAAATGTCGCACATCCCACTAGATTCCAAAAGCTGAAGGAACACCATCCTCTATGCCACAGAATGTAATGTGGCACTTTCCATTGATCCCCAGACTCTAGAATCTTTTTATGTCTGATTAAATATCAATAAAAATGTGATAGCATGATATCGAGAGAAAGAAGACTAATTATGAGTTGGTTCACCCTGCAGATGGATTTTCATGGCAAAGATTTGATGCTTGATATCCGGATTTTGCAACAGATGTGCGTAATGTGAGTTTGGGTCTTTCTTGTGACAGTTTTAATCCATTTGGGTAGATGCTTATGTCGCACAGGACATGGACGGTTTTTATACACATTTATAATCTTCCCCCATGGTTGTGTTTGTAAAGTCCTTTCACTTTCATGAGTATACTCATATCTATACCTTATGATCTCAGAAATGATATAGACTTATATATGAAACCTTTAATAAATGAGTTGAAACATCTTTGGGATGTTATTGTGCACATAGACGATGCATATTCGAAAGACATATTTCATATGCATGCTATGCTTATGTGTATGATCAATGATTTTTCTTCTTATGCAATGATGTCTGGATTGAGCACAAAGGGAAAACTATCATGTCTTATTTGTGTGAAGAATACACGATCTAGAAGACTGAAATGTTTTTTTAGTTTTAGTTTTATGGGAAATCGATGATTCTTTCCAACGGACCATCCATATAGAAATAATCATCGAAGATTTGAAAATATCATAGAGACTGATGATCCACCTCAGTGTATGTCTGGAACTGATGTGCTTAATGAATTTAAAGATTTTAGTTTTTTAATTAGGAAGGGTCAAATAAAATTTGGAAAGAGAAAGAATGTTTCCACTGAAACCTATTACAATTGGAATAAGAGAAGTATCTTATTTTATTTTCCTTATTGGTCAACCAATTTGTTATGTAATTGCGTAGACGTAATGCACATAGAAAAAAATATATGTGAAATTTTTCTTTCAATTCTAATAAATTTTAAGGGAAAGAAAAAAGATGATTCATGGTCTCAGTATGACATGGTGGATTGGGGAATCCGACCAGAATTGCATCCTGTGTGTATCAGTGAAAATAAATGGAAAGTTCCATGTTCTTCTTATGTGATGAAACCTATAGAAAAAACAATTTATGGAAGTACTGAAGACTATTAAAGATCCTGATTTCTATTCAAGCAACATATCTAAACGGGTCAATAGAAGAGAGTTAAAGCTAAAATATTTTAAGACTCATGATTATAACATCCATCTACATGAGTAGATTACAATAGAAATCTGTTATTTTTTTCCCAATAAATTAAGGGTGGCTGTTATTCGGTTGTTCCAATTGTTTAGAGATCTTTGTGCTATGAAGATGTCCACATCTTTCTTGAAAAAATGTTGGCAGATGCCCCATTGATTTTTGTGTGAGTTAGAGAAAATATTTCTTCCATCATTTTTCACATGCATGTTGCATCTGACTGTCCATATTCCAACTGAAATACTCCTATAAGGACATATTTCTTTTCTTTGGATGTATAAAACTAAAAGAAATATGTACACATTAAAGTCGTATGTCCTTAATTGGAATCATTATAAATGTTCTACAGTGAACGGTAACCTGGCTTAAAAATGTATGGATTTCTACTCTATGTATTTGTCTAATCTTACTACAAGAATGAACATACCAATGAGAAATGAATAAGAACAACATGATAAAATTGAACCCAGTTTTCCTTTACTTCATCAAATAGGAGGAATTCCTGGATCATATACATTGATGATATTAAGGATTGAAGAGCGGGAGATGGCACATCACATAGTTTTGTTAAACTATGATTTTTTCGATGAATACATCTTGTAAGTAAATTCAATATGTATATTATATATATATATATATCTGTTAATCTATTCCTATTTTTATCTACAGGGAAGATAAAGTGAGGATAAATAGAAATCACCGTTCGTTATCTTTGAGAAGGAGGGAGACATTTCCTAACAAAGAGTTTTCTTCTTGGTTAAAATTGAAGGTAATAATATTAAGGTTTAAAATAATTTAACAAAAATATATAATTATGTTTTATATTGATTTATATTTTAGGTATTGAGTTTTTCTACTGACTCTGTATCTGAGAAAATAAGAGCTTTGGCTTTTGGTCATAATACAGTGGTTCGTGACTGTAAATCAATTGTTATCAATGGGTATAGATTTATTATCAATGAAAGAGAAAAGAACATGAGAACACAATATTATGGTGTTATGGTTACTACCACAATATACTGTAATGATAGTTCATCAGATTGTTGACCACGATTTGAAAATGAAGGTTATTATGGATTCATTGAAAAAATAATAATATTGGATTATTATTCTCATGGACAAGTCACAATGATGAAATACTAGTGGTTTGATTCAATGATGAGGCATGGAACATTTATTGATGATTTTGGATTTCAAGTAATTTATATGACTCACACTCTTTCTATCGATGAACCATAAGTATTGGAATCAATGGAAAAACATGTTTTTTATGTGAAAGGCCATCTTCGACCTGAATTTGGTGTCATTATTAAAGTAATTCCAAGACATATTTTTTTGATGGTGATGACTGAATTAACACCATCCCTATTTCCATTGGAAATGATCCATTTATTACTTTTTATGACTATGATTGCTCAATTATCAGAGTTGGCTGTGAACATGAATTTGTGGTGGGAAATATATAAAATCATCCATTCATGTTCATAATTATTATGGATAACCTAAAATTGTGATGTTATGGTGAGTACTATTCAAATTGATTTAATATTGATTATAAATATGTTGTATCTGACTAAAATGTTATGCGAATTTTCACTATTTATTGGTTGAAATGTTATTTGAATTGAGTTTTCTAATTTGGAATTGAACTATATTCAAACTTACGAAACCAACATTTCTAACATGGTGAACATTTCAATGCTTCAACTCTGATTTGTATAAAATTAGTAAAACTCTTAGATCTCTCTTTAACATTTTACTAGGTAATGAACATGATGGTTTGTATTCATCTAAAAAACATGTATTAAAACTTGCATCTTCTACCTGGGCTAAAGAAATTAAATTTTCTTAATTTTCACAACTGTTTTACCCATTATGAATCTGGTAGAACCAAGGTTCTGTGATTTTAATACACTGAAGAAACATAGTAAATAACCATCCTACTAAAATTTGAATTTATTTATTACATCTTTTATGATTTATTAACTTCATTATATATCTGTTCAAGCTCACCTAAAACAACATATATTTAAATTATCCATTAATCACCCTATTCCCTCTCATATATTTTGTTTTCTGGGTTACACATTAGTTATTCATTCCTATTTTATTCCATATTTGTTTTCAAATGCATAAAATGAAAAAATTTGAAGAGAGGGGATGAAAATAGATTATAGACAATAATCGTTGAATGACTGATTTGGGCATTCCACCACTAGTGCCTACAGTGAATATATGTTTAAATAAAATAAAATGTCATGTGATTAATTTTTTTAATTTTTTTCAGGATCCATCTATTAAGAGAACGTTATTTTATTAGCATCCTAGTAGTGGTCCCATTACTTAGGGTATTAGTATGAAGGGGGGGGGGGGTATGAGAGCTAGATGATTTGGTCGACGTGTCTGATTAGACCCTGCCCCTCCCACTAACATACCATCCATCCCACATTCTGATCCCTGTGTGTCGTTAGGGACACCCGGGCTGTTTAGACCTCCGATGTTTTCACCGCCCTTTATATCTAAGCCTCATCACCCATTTATATCATATCCTATGATGATTTCCACTCCCCATCCAGCATTCAGCCAGCTATCCCTGCCTTCTTCTTTTACTTCTTCTTCCTTCTATCTGGGATTTTATATTCCATCTTCTTCGACTCTTGATCTGCCTAAGTCTGTCCCTGCAGAGCATACATTGGGACCCACTACATAAGTACAGGGAATTCCTTCAGTTTCTGTGGATCCAACAACACCCGTTGATCTAACTACCGTATGAATACTTATACAACCCGAACAAATTTTTACACAATTTTTTATTTTCTTTATTACATGTATTGATAAAATAATATTTTTTCATTCATAACAGATACATCTACTGATATGAGGCGGGGGTGGGGGCGTACACTCATTAGTGTGGTGTGGAACCTCCGCACATAGTTGATGGTGGACTACAATGAAGATAGTCAAATGATTGAAAAATCAGGTCAATAATGTTGGAGTTTTTGGGGACACTTGCCAAATACTCTGACATCATTTCTGTCATCCCACTCTCATGGAGACAGCTTCCAAATGAAGTCAAGAATAAATCATTGGTAGTGATATGTGTAATAAAATCTGGTGTATTTAATGAAATATGTTATTTTTTGTATTTATATGAATTAATATTTTTGTGTCATCTACGGTTTAATTTCCCCGATGGCGAGGGTGCACAGCCAGCATGTCTAAAGGATTTAGGAAAGCTTTAGAGAGCATATAAGCATGAGTTGTACATTGGATAGCATGCTAGAGTGGGACCAGATTTAGAGGCAGTCCCGGTCATGGACGATTTTCCATTAGAACAGTATCGACATATGATTACTCATTGGATGACTAGACAATTTAAGGTATTAATCACATGAGAGGTATTTAAATGTAAATTTTCAAGTTTTTTGTTAATACTAATTATTAAATTTTATTTAGGATTCATCTAGAGGACATAAAAAAAATATTTATGATAAAAAATACATCCACACATTAGGAAAAACCTTGATGCCAGATAATGAGAGGGAGCAGGTATGACAGTTTATAATTTTTCTTTACAAATTGCACTTTCTATTGCAACCTCCAAAATTTATTCAATTTATAAATTTGTTATATAATTCTAGTTATGAAATTAATTAATGGTATCCTCTATTTAATTATGTTTTCCTACATTAAATTTAATTTAAGAGGCATAAATTAAATATAGAAGGACTTGTGCCTCAAGAAAAACTGTTTTGCTAGTGTAGAAGAAAGAAAGATGGAAGTGCGATTAATGAACCGAATCAGCAGCAGAGTGTAAGTTTTACATTGTAGATTTAAAATTTTAGTCTCTATTTTGTAAATTAATATTCTATTTTTATTTTAATAGGCTTCTTTAGTGGACCTTGATTCCCAGAAACCTGAAAATTTTGGGCCAAATGAACACTTACATTAGGTGTTGGGAGGTGAACACCCTGGTAGAGAACGCTGCCGACCTGGGAAAAGTATAGTTCTGACGAGGTATTGGCCCACCTTAGGAATGAGTTGTACTACCAATGAGTTCTATCAAGTTAATGCAGAGGCAAAATAGGCTGAAAAAAGGGCCATAGAGACGGCAGAACAGTCTGCTAGGGAAAACACTGTATTTACGAAACTGATGGATATTTTATGTCCAACATTTCTACTAGAGGCTAGTATAACTTGTGATGAATATATTTCGTAAATGAATTATATATATGGAGCACTAGGTGGAATTTATAGTGGTGGAGGAGACAATTGAGAGGAGGAGACTGTGGAGGAGGATGAGGCAAGGGAGGAGGGTGAGGGGGAGGTTGAGGCAGAGGGGGAGGGCGATGAGGAGGCTGAGGCTGAGTACGAGGCCGAGGAGGAGGGCGTTGAGGAGGGCGGGGATGGTGATGAGGATGAGGATGAGGATGAGGTTAAGGTTAATGATGATGGTTATGATAGTGATGGTGATGAGGGATAGATTGATCTGTTAGATTTTTGTCTAATATTAATGACATTTTATACTTATTGATTTGTTGTGCCAGAATATATGTGTGATTAGGTAGGTCACATTATCTTTATTTTTTTATATAAATAATAAAACTTGACTTGATGATTTTATGTGACTGATTCAACCCTCCCCTAGACAGCCCCACCCTCATGGATAGCCCGCCCACCCCTTGGACACCCTGTACCCCACTAGATAGCCCTTCCACCCCCATGGATAGCCCACCCACCACCTTAGATAGCCCCTCCCCCAGTGGATAGCCACCACCCCCATGGATAGCCCCTCCCCTTGTGGACAGCGCCCACCTCGTGGAAAGACTGCCCACCCCCGTGGACTACCCCCACCACCGTGGACAGCCCGCCCACCACCCTTGACACCATGTACCCCCTAGACAGCCACGCCCACCCCCTTGGACAGCCCTCCCTCCCCCGTGGACTGCCCCCACCACCACGGACACTGCGTACCCCCCTACATAGCCCTACCCACCCCTTGGACACCCCGTGACCCTGGACAACACCCCACCCCCATGGACAGCCCGCCCACCCTCGTGGATAGCCCTACCACCCCTTGGACACCCCATACCCTCTGGATAGCCCCACCACCCTCATGGACAGACCACACACCCCTTGGACACCCCGTACCCCTGGATAGCCCTCCAACCCCTATGGACAGCCCGCCCACCCCCGTAGACAACCCCCCCCCCCCTGTACCCCCCTAGGCAGCCCCGCCCACCCCAAAGACACCTCTTACCCCCTCAACAGGCCCCACCCCCTTGGACAGCCCCACCACCCCCTAGACACCACGACCCCCGTGGACATCCCCGCCACCCCCTTGGACATCCCCTCATCCCCTGGACAACCCATACCCCCTGGCAGCCTGCCCACCCTCGTGGATAGCCCACCGACCCTTGTGGACAACCCGCCCACCCACTTGGATAGCACCGCCACCCTCATGGACATCTCACCCACCCACTAGACACCCCGTACCCCCTGGACAGCCCTCCCAGTGGACAACCCACCCACCCCGATGGACAGTTCGCCCTCCCCCGGGACACCCCGACCCCCCTCGACAGCCCCGCCACCCCTGTGGACAACCCTCTCACCTCCTGGACACCCCCTCCCTCCCCCCCTTGGATAGCCACCACCCCCATGTACAACCCTCCCACCCCCTGGACACCCCTACCCGTCATGGAAAGCCTGCACACCCACTGGACACCCCTACCCCCTGGAAACCCCTTCAACCCCCATGGACAACCCGCCCACCCCCTAAACACCCCATACCCCTAGACATCCCCACCCCCCTGGACACCCCCAACCCCTTGGACAACCCCCAACCCTATGGTCAGCCCCGACCACCCCCCTAGACATCCCCACCACCCCCGTGGATGACCCCCCACCCCCCGTGGACAACCACAACCCTCATGTATTATAGGGTTTCTAACAACTCAAAGATCTCGTTAATCGTAGATACCCATGTCAGTTCTTCATGGGATCCTTGATCACCTATAGAAAATATTGTATTGTATTTTATAAACCTCCATGCATAATAAATGATTTGAGAAGAACATGGCTATTCCACTTCCACAAGAGTTTGAGTAGAGACCAAGACTAGGAGGACAATAGCTGGATCACAAGAATAACTACCTGAGATATCCCCTTATAGACATTTTGATTCATTTATAGTAGTAACAATCTAAATAATTATACATAAACATTTAGTAAATTAATCTGATGTAATAAAGCAACGGTCACAAAATAAAAAATCCTATAAAGATACATCATAAATAATTCTTTGTTAAACCATTTCTAAATCACATTATAAAGACTTCCTTCTATTTAAAACTCCCCAATGGATTATAAAAATACCAATTAAGGTTCCATTTCAAAAATCATAGAGTATTTTTTCAAAAAATAAAAATGTAATCCATTTCCTAATAACAAAATCCTCCTTCCTACCATACACACAAAAAACATTCATTTTTCCCAAAGAAACACATACTATTGAAAAAAACACTATTTTAAAACCATTTTAAAAATTCCAATGATCTAAAAATCCATTAAATTCATTTCATTAAAATGATTAAAGCCCCCACCCCTAGACACCCCCACCCCCTGGACACCCCCCTGGATAGCTCCCCCCCCCCACCAGGGACAACCCACCCACCCCCTAGACACCCCCAACAACCTGGACGGCCCCCACCCCTCATAGCTACCACCCCACCACCTTGACATCCCCACCCCCAGACACCCCACCCCCTGAACACCACCCCACCACCCTATGGAAAGCCCCCCACCCCCTAGACCGCACCACCCCATGGACACCACCCCACCCCCTGGACACAACCCACCCCTTGACACCCCCACCCCCTAAAAAGCCCCCAACCCCCGGGACACCACCCCACGCCCCTGGACAACCCCATGGATATCCCCTACGACCATAGATATCCCCCACCCCCTGGACGACCCCCACCTTCTGGATAGCCCCCCACCCCTCCTAGACACCACCCCACCACCTAGACACCCCACCCCCTAGACACCCCACCCATATGGACAACCACCCCCACCCCCTAGACAACACCCCACCACTTGGACAACAAACCCCCCTGGATAGCCCCCACCCCCTAGACACCGCTGACCCATGGACGACCCCCATCCCCTAGATTCCCCCACCCCTCTTAGACACCACCCCACCACCTGGAAACCCCCACCCCATGGACACCCCCACCCCCATAGATAGCCACACCCACCCCCTGGACACCACCCCACCTCCCTTGGAGAGCCTCCAACCCCCTAGAACACCCCCACCCCCTGGACACCACCCCACCCCCTGGACACCCCCACCCCATGGACACCCCCACCCCCTGGAAAGCCCCCCAACCCCATGGACACCACCCGACCCATAGACATCACCCCACTCCCTGGACACCCCAATGGTATGACACCCAACCAATGGATAGCCCCCACCCCCTGGACACCCCATCCCCCTGGACAACGCCACCCCCTGGACACCCCCTTACCCCCTTTGACAGCCACCCCAAACCCCTGAACTGCCCCCAACCCCCAGAATTCGGAATTGAATTCTTTATTTATTGAATTAACATATGAATTATGTGTTAATGGTGTATGGGTATACTTGTTGTATGTGTATACTTATTGTATATGTATACTTGCAGTAATTAACTTGGGAATTATGTGTTCATTATGTATGTGTGTAGAGGGTAATTAAATACAGATGGATGTATTTTGATTTCTGTATGAATTATGTGTTGGGTGAATTCTGTATGAATTTATAATTACTTCTATATGTATTATGAACGAATACTTGTTAATGTTTTATTGTGTTACATGTTGTAGGTGTGTGTATTATGCAGGTGTTCTGTTGTGTATGAATTTTGCAGGCCTTCTAGTGGAAGTTCTGCAGCTGCATAGGGGGAGGCCAGTAAGATGATTGCTGCTACAGGTACAAAAAGGATATTCAAATGGTGTACAAATATTGGAATATGTGTAAAAGAAGAACTTATACAAACAGTTTTATGTAAACCATTGGTATAAGTATATTCCAACAGGTTGTAAACCGTTGTCATATATAATTTTACATAATATTTACCAACGGTTTGTGGGAAACCGTTGGTGAATGTTTATACAAACGGTTTTGTAAACTATTGGTATAGAGATAATTCATTCTATTACCCATGGTTTAAAAACATTGGTAAACATTTATATCAATGGTTTACTGATGTTATTAGTATATACTGCAATTTTTAGATATATCCCAACAGTTCTCATAGAACTGTATGGATATGTCTACCCCTACTACAAATGACCCAACGGTTTGGGAAACCGTTGGTATAGCTAAAATTTCCAGTAGTGAAAATAGGGAATCATAGATTTCCGGGAAATAACATTGGATATGGTTAGATAAATTGAGATGTTATGGAAGTGGATTGAAGAATGTACTAGCCCGCTTCCAATGTGATAGAATGAGGTTTGATTGGTTTCTAGATGAAGGAGAAATCTAATATCGTAGGAAGAGGCCCAAGGGGAGTTCCAATAAGATATGGTAGTGATGTTCATGGAAGAGGAGAGAAAAATTGTGTGGTGAGTTTTATTGAATGCGGGGGGGGGGGGGGATAAATTTTCACTTAACATAAATGAGTAACATGGTTTGTCTGCATGGGTTTCTAAACCATGAACCAACGATTCACCATCATAGTCCAAGGGAGACTCCCCATTACATGGTTAGGTAAATGGTTAGACCAATCTTATGCATCCCTTAAAAATTCTCTTGGAAACATGTCTGAAATTTTCCACATGGTCATGCTGCATGGGGTTCATGGTTTGAAAAACATTGTAACAACCTCGAGGGCTTGTAAGGATGATGTTCATGTTTAAAACTAATCATGTGCTAAACATTCACCTCCCGCAATACTTCCAAAAACTAGAACTGTATTCTCTAAACAAGCCTCAAATGCTCCTGAACACTTCCTTAAACTCTTATTCACATTTATTGGAATAAAAAAGTGGTCTAAGCTAAAAATTTAGGGTCTTAACCTCAAGAGAAAATCTATGATCTTACAAGAAACAATGATGTTCATAATATGATTTATCAAAAAAATTAGAGTAATGTTTATTTTTACAACCCTAAATGATTAAAAAATTCTATCAGAAATTAATATTTTATTCGTTGTTGTAAATTTTTTCAATCATATATTTTAGCTTCTTGTTCTACTTATGTTTCTTAACAACAATTTTTTCTTGGGTTACTAACATCTTATCCAAGCCATTTTTCTTCTCTTCATGAACAAAATTTTTTTGACTCTTCTCTTCCAAATATATATTTAGAGAAACCTCTAAACTATTTATCTCTTAAAATGATTTGGAATTATCAAGAATATTTACTACTTAGTTCTTAACAACCTCCCCATGTTCTTCTTATATTATAGAATGGTATTTAAGATTATAATGTATGGTAGTATTATGCTCAACTAATGAGTTAATATCATTATTCTACGAGTTAAAATATTTTTAAAAGACCCTATTATCCCAACCATTAAATTCAAATTCATCTTTTATATTTATGAAGCTGTCTTTACATTATATAACCAGTTATATAAGATATTTTAGAAATATTAAAAAATGAATATTATAAATAAGATCTTACATTATATTAACACTTCCATTAATTTCCAACATAATTTTAGTTAAATTATCTAACATCTTTAGTATGTTATTAGAGAAATATATTTTTCATTTAATAACCTATAATAGAGAAATAGAATCTAATTCCCATAAACTATCATATTTTCTGTCTTTTTTGAAACATCTATAGGTAGAACTTTTAATGTTTTTCTATTCAATAGAAATATGAAAAAGATTAATAGGATCATTGGATTTGATAAAATTAGCATCATTCAAATAATTTGAATCTAGTGGACCTGTTCTTTTAATTAAAACACTAATGGATTGTATTAAAAATAAGAAATAAATATTTTCTTATTTGGAAGAAGTAATTTATATAGTGGGAGGTGAAGTGAATGATTTAGAAGAGTGAACTCTAGATTATTTTAGTGAAGTGTCTCTTTCAGATTCTTTATCCACCTCTTTATCAAATTATTCAAATTATTTCACCAATTAAATATCTTCTCTAACTAGCAGAACTTTATCTGAAGGAAATTTTATAATGGGAAATTTGGAGATATGAACATCCAATGGGACAACCTTTGGCAGACCAAATTATTCATCCTTTTTTATATTATCCTCACTAACTTATATATGAGGATGTGAGAGGGATAGAGAGTCTTTCTACACTTCCTTTAAATAATCCTTTACATTTTTTATGAAATCATCTTTCCACTAGATATGTTTTTCTTCAACATGATTCCATATGATGGTAATAAAAGAATGAATATATCTTTCAACATGGGATTCTCTCAACTTTTGTGAAAACATTTCCTTCATTTTCTATTTAGATTATTTTTTAATAACTTCTTCTCTCAGGGACTTATCCTTTAAATTATCCAAACCAATTAAACACATCCTGACTTCTCAATATTCTTTCACATTGTTAATTTCATTAGATTTTTATATCCATGATTCAATATGATTTTACACTACCTTTCGTTAAACTCTTTATCAAATTAAGTAACTCTTGGTCTCAACATTTTATTCTTATGAAACCCACCTTCCAATGTTTTATTTTTATTCAAAGATGGAGATTTAATTGAAGATCCTCTTAGTGATTTTCTATTAATGGATTTATTAGCATATGATGAAATGAAATTTAGTGACTTTTTAATAAAAATATTTATGTTAAATTCATAAGTAATTCTTATCTAAGAGATTTCCATTTCACCAATCCAGTTATTCTTTATCCTTTACAAATATGCTTTATCATCAATTTCATTAACTCATAATAACTTCAAAATATCCTTTTTGAGTATTCATGAAAGAAATAGTCAACTTCACTATTCCAATAATAATAGCTTCAATGTAAGATAAAAAAACAGTGAATGAATAAGATTCCATATATTTATAAGAAAATCTAAAAGATATACATCTAGGATTTTCATGGTATCCTTGTCATTGTTCCTTGGTAATAAAAAGGACCAATCAAACTGAAATAATATTCGAACTTCACATGTCATAAATTTAATTTTATGCATATTTTCATTTACCCAAAAAAAGGTTCCTCCATTTTTATTTTGATAATAGAACTTCAACCTCCAATATGATTTTGATATACAAAGAGTGACTCAACTTCAAATAGAAGTTATGTCTCTTAGTAAACCATTCATGGGTTAGGTACAATGGATTTTAAAACAGTGTAAAAAACTCCATTTCACATCTTTAGACTCCATAAACCATGAATTTCCATAGAAATTAAGAAATATGGGATGATAAAATAACTTATAAGCTTCCATATAAATAACAATAACATCCCATCAATGAAACGTAATTAAATATTATAGTATAAAATCATGAATTCAATATAAGTCCCAAATGATTAGCCTCTCATGGAAAATATCTATATCGTAACTGTCTATAGAAGATTCCAGTTCATAAATGAAAAATGAACGGTGATCTAGTAATTAAGAAAAAAATTGGACAGAAGTTTATATTAAATGTTTCTAAACTAGTCTTGGTCTAAACCCTTATATTAGCATAATAAGTATCTTACACTAATTATTTATTTTCCATGATTAGAGGATACAAAAAAGTTCCTACGAAGATATCTAATTAAATAAATTCATTAAATGAATTGACATTTTAATTTCATAATCTCTATATTTCTTAAAAACTGTTTTTTATTACTAAATATTATCATCTGATGAAATAAAATACTCCAAAATAAAACAGTTGAAATTTCATTAAATAAAAAAAGTTCTTTAAAAAATCCATATACATAAAATCAATGATTGAACCGTCTTGAACTTATCTTATGGAGTGTCATATTTTTATTCTTCAATATAAGATGGTTCCTAAATTTTTTATCTAAACTTATTAACTCTTCAATATTAAAAGATAGGTTTTTAAAAAGTTATATATCAATGAGAACACTACCACCCCCCACCAAATGAATTAAAAAAGATTTAATCCTAAAATTTTAATATCCAAAACTTATAATAAATATAAAATTCAAAAAACATATAACATTCAATGAACAAAAAAGTAATGACCAGGTACCCGATATAGTATTTTTGAAACCATTATATAGTAACTTAAATACACCATAGATCACTTTTTCATATGATAACCCTTCATTGGTCCAAAAGGGTTAATGGAAATAACTTTTGAAACCCAAAATTGGTTTTATATTTTGTTCTCATAAGTATTATATTTCATTCAAATAAAATATCATGTCTTTCCGAATGATTTAACATTAATTGGGGAATTTTTTTCATTGAATGAACAACTATATAAAAAATGGAGATGAAATTTCATTGGCTTGGAACAAAGTAATTTGATTGATATATTGAGCTCTCATTTTATTTATGCCCAATTATACAAGTAGATATTTTTTCTCTCAAATGACCAAACATCATTTCCAAAAACTTTTATCTAAAAGTAATGGTAGTAAATAACTTCTTCAAAATTTCTATTTTTATTTTAACTTGATAATAACCTTATTTTATTCCGATTTATTTTGAATTTATTATCTTCTAAATATTTTACTTATGATGATGTTCTGGTGACTTAATAACACGGTTTTCTTTTTAACTCCTAAAAATATATGAAATATTTTATGCATACTTGTATCACTTAGAAAATTGTTTTTATTATCCTTCTATAGTTTTTAAAAATATTTTAACATTGAATAGAAAAATTATTTTTAAATTTAAATTCATATGTGAGTTTATAAACTTCACATTTATCTTTTTATTATTTGGTTTTTATAGTACTCAACTCATAAGTTATCTTTGAATCATTAGTCTTATTTTTATATGGCATTGATTTATTCACAACCACCTCAGACTTGAGTCCAACATATGTTTTTATATTTTTTTTAATACTCCTTAACTTTAGAAATATTTTATTCTCATTATTTCTGAAATTTATCCTTCTAATCATTACTAGAGTAATATAAAATTTCCTCATCAAATTCTTATTAAATATAAAAATATGTAAATAATTTTTCAAATAAAATTATGATATATTTTTAGCATTGTTTATTTTACCCTTGGGGAATTTTTCTTTTTTAAAATTATCATATTTATATATAAACCCTAAATCTTTATGCTAAAATCACATTCATTAAATGAGATATAAAAATAAAAGGATAACCCACTTGTTTTTAGGGTATATAAATCATTCAAAAATTTATTATACAATACTTCGTATAAAATATTGTACCTCTTCTCTTTAGTTATGGATAGTCTATTTGAATATGTCAAGGATTCCTACATTAATACAAACTATTTTATGAAAAGTCTATATTATCAATTTTACCCTTTATTACATTTAGAAAATTCTCTTAAAATTAAAACATATGAACTTCTATCTTTACATATAAGAAAATTTATACTTTATAATTTATGGAAAATTATATTATGAAAATATTTTAACATGAATATAAATAATTCCTCTAGAATTTATGTCTCTAAATGTTGAAGTAATGGACACACTATATTTCCTCCTTTATTTTTATGTGTCTCTCTTTAACATTCTCTAATATTCCAAGAGAGTTCTGAAAAGGTCAACCCAACATAATTGTGTAATCTTATTTATACCCTCAATAGAATATATTTTTGATAAACACTCATTTAGAAGTATTTATAAAACTTTTTCAACAATATTATCATATATTAACTCCTTCTTACCTAGATATTTAAAACTATTAAAAAATTTATCAATCTTTGATGCATCTAAGAAACATGTTATCTAGTTATAAAAAAATATTTACAGTCTTGTCTCATCATAGATCTCCTATAATCAAGAAATTTGAAGGTTTTGATGTGTTTAACTTAAAAATTCTTCCATACACCAAATTTTTTTCTATGTGATGAAGCTTGGATAAAAATATTCCATTGAATTGAACAAGAAAAATTACTATGGATAAGAAATTTTTACTAAAATTTATTTACTATTTCCTTAAATAAAATTAATAATTTTTTTCACCAGAATATTATTGATTATGGTTGGCATTATAAAATTTTATACGATAATATTAAAAATGAATGTTTCAATTTGATCTATAAAATACTGAAATTAAATAACACATATTATTATTGTTATATTTGGATTCATATTATCCAAACTACCAATATAATTATGTTCTTCATTTAAGAATATAATCAAATTTTTTTATTCACCACAGTATTTTTGTATATAAACCAAGAATAAAATTCCGATAATCATACAGAAATTCAAAGAGTAAGAATATGAATAGTCTCAAATGTAGAGATGTGATCTGATAAAAAATGTTTTCTTAGATAAACAAGATAGATATACTAAAATATGTGATGAAATTTAGTTTAAAATAACTATAAATTTTCATGCTATCTCAAGTTTAAAACCAATGGAAGATATGATATTTTGATCAACCATAGTATATTATATTAAATATATTTATATAGTAGAAATTAAACCATTGAGTATTTATCAATTTTCAAAATAATAAATTCAAATTGGATATATAAAAAAGTAAAAAAACAGTAAACACAATTAAAATATAATGAAACATACAGTAATTGTTAACATACCAAGCACCACTTATAGGATATTATAAGAACAAACTATTTTAAAAATTTAAAGAAGGATATTTAAACATGAATCAAGGAACACAATAATTAAAACAAGTTTAATGGTCAATCTATCTATAAAATGGAGACTCTCAACTTTGTACTCGTCACTAGGTATCAATTCCCAAAACCTTGACATTTTGTCTACCTCGCTAGAATCCCTCAATCACACTAAATTATGGAATATTACATTAAAAAATATATAGATCATGATATCAATGATTTAAACCTCTATATTACTCACATAAGACCTTAATTCTGATGGACCAGAGACATAATGATTATAAAACAAAGTGTTGTGATCCTTATAGAGAATGACTAAAAAATAAAATCATAAAAAAAATAAAAAAAAAATCATTTATATGATCTATCATGACAAAAAGTTATTTTATAATTAGATATATTGAAAGATAAAAATTTTAATTTCTTATTTTCATCCTTTTAGTGCTCAATGATTTTGTCTTATTTAAAGAAAATCATTCAATACATGGATTCTTCATTATTTGGTATAAGTTATAGATACATTGAAATATTATTAATCATATTTCAATAAACTCTATGTATCTATTAATCTTACCATGAAGTCAATCCTATACTAATATAGTTATGATATATGAGATTGTAATCTGGAATGAAACTTTCTATCTACAAACTTTCATACTGTTCAACATAGACAATAATTTTTTTAATTAATGTTAAAATATAATATTTCTAGACCAATAGAAACCATTAAAACAAAATATTAATTTTAAATCAAGTTTATATGAAATTTATTATGATTTTTATAAAAAAAGTTGAAAATAAATCATATAAAAAAACTGAAAAAGGTAATAAAAACCAATGGTTGTAATGGAAAGTATTTCAAGAGATTTAATATAATAATTAGTTCTTGATTCTTTATTCATGTTTAAGAATTTATAATTATTATAATTCAAGAATGGGAGATAAGAAAGATAGAATATATCACTATCCTCACAGATATACATTTCTTTATGACTAACTTCAGTGGAAATGAAAAATATATATCCTGAAACATTGAGATGGGGTTGAAAGAACCATTGTAGACTCAAGTTATGTTATTCAATATTAATAACTTCTCATAGGTTATGAAGGATGATTTTTTAATAGAGGTTGGTTCCATGGGAATTCTAGGGACTAGTGGTTTACCACATTATTGAATGATAGGTGAGGGATATTCTATAGGATAAAATAGTTAAAGGGAAGTGATGTGTTAGGGAGGATATTTTTTGGATAGACCAAGTGAAGTAATAATTTTCCTCTTATCTCTATGAGACCTCATGTTTTTTCTCATCACCAAAAATGAAAATGAAACACTAAACATAATTTCCCTATTAAGGAAAATCATTTTCATTTTGTGGTTAGTATGTTCAAATATTAAGGATTTTCTAAATAAAATCATGAAAATGTGTTGATCAATTCATAAACATAGTATTTCATGCCCAAACTGCTATATAGTTGACCCAAGGCATTCAAAAACCCATTGTAAAACATATTCAATGGTGTATAAGGGGTTAATATAGTTAGAATTCATCCAATTAAGATTTTGGTAAAGGATCATTGTCTTAGGAATTTTTAAACATCATAAGCATGTTATTTATAGCTGAGAAATTTATAACCAATACTCGTGAAGGTCCTCGAATTGTGATGGATACTATTTTAAAATATTATACTCACATATGTATTTTTTTGATCCATGGTCCTCTCATTCATTCATTTATAATAATTTTTTATATTTTTTGGGGCTAGGAGTTGAAGTATCATCAAATCTTATGAGTATTGACATTCCTTTAGCTTAGCGCTTAAAAAAGAGTAAGAAATGTTAATCCTATGCTATTGTAGAGAGAACCAATGATCATTCAAAGGATTTATTCACCCTTAAAATGAATAATTTTTATGTTATATTAGGTATGGACTAATTAACCTAGTTTAAACCCAATATCAAGTATTATCAAAGATTGAATTCTTTCATATATCTAACTTCTATTTAATTTACTCTTACTATGGAGTTGGAATATCAAGAATGTTGGGCTATGATGTATCATTAAATATTGGATATATCATCATCATAATGGGTTGTTTAATTATCAAAGTAGTTAAAGCAATAGGGAATTAATTATTATCTCCAATGGTATACCTCTTTCTTGATATCTATTTTCAATATTTTTTGGTCTACCTTCTAATTAAGAGGCATAGTCATCTACTTATCTATAATATGGAATGGAACCAAACAAAATCTCACATTATCATATATCTATAATAGATCTAATATAATTAATAATTTTTCTCAAATATCACAAGGCTAAGTGATTTATCAAACCTAACACTTTTCTAAGGGATACTCCACTTATTTTTATCAAGAAAGGCGACTAGAGTTTATGGTTATATTATAATTACAAAAAATTATATCTGGTTACCATCTAGAAAATATATCAATTTCATTAGGATGATGATTTATTTGAACAACAAAAATGGGGCTTGATGACTTCCAAATTTTACTTTGAATTTTCTTACCATAAACTTTATGTGAAAAAAAAGGAAATTACAAATAAATATCACAAAAGCTGATATGGTCATGTGGAATACATGGGTTTTCCATCTAAGATTATGAATGAACCCTCTGTTTCTGTGTCCATAATGGACTAGATATTTTATCCATCTGTATACTCCTTCATGGAAGTCCTTATGGATGACATCTTTGTGTATTTGAGATATTTTTAAAAGCGTGGAAGAAATCTATATAATTTTTTATAGAAACCATAAGAGTAATAAATATATTCAAATCTTTCAAAATTATTCTTTTAAATACAACAGATTAAATTTCATGGATTTATGATGTTAGATGACAAAATTTATGTAGATATAAAAAAGATATATGCAGTCATGTATTGTAATTTACCCATGAAAATAATTGAGATCAAAGCTTTCTTTGAAAATAAGTTATACAATATTTTCTTTATTCATTATTTATCTCAAATAGTTCATCCAATGAAGGCATTGAAAAATATGGAAGTAAAATACATTTTGTGTGATAATTATGAATTATATTTTTATGAATTAAATAATAGTCTTTGAACAACATATGTCACGATTTTACCTAAGTTAGGTTACGTGTTTTTAGTAAATTATGATGCCTCTATAGTGGTTTCAAACTATTTTCTTATGGTGGATAATCATATAGTGGCCTATATTTCTCAACAATTTTTCCATAATGATTTTATAAACCTTGTCCTAAAATTGATTCATTTATTTCATTTTTTAATTAATCGAGTTATTTCATATTTTGAAAATTATTTTTTGTATAGTCACATCATAAAATCCGTATGTACATTGTTTCTTAAGGAGACATAAATTTATGTTAACATCGTCGCATTAAATACCTACATTCATTTGATTTCAAATTATTATATGAACCTAGAAAAGGGGATTTGGTTATATATTCTCTCAATAGAAAGTTCAAATGTAGAAGGTGAAAATGAAAAAGTAGAAATGTAGATTGATATATTTGATCAATGATCTTCACTTGGACATCACCAAGGATAATAAAGAGGAATTCATACAGTATATTGATATTATATCATCAATTGTGAGAGAGTTAAGGATTATGAAATTTGTGATAATGATTGTATTATAATTTTAGAAGGAATTGGTTCAGGGGAGATCCTGAAAGGATTTTTTAAATACAATATATCATTACTCTTTGACCAAGGAATACAAGTTGTTCCTTAATTTTTGTGAGAACAATTCATGAATGAATATCACTATTGTAGTTAAGATATTAAGGGCGTTTTGGAAATAATTATGCATATAAGTTTCAAAAGGAAACATAAAACCCATTCATAAGATCAAACATGATAGGAAATAACATTATTAAATTTAAAATATTAAAATACATTTACATAATTATCTATGATTTTATATTCATACATCATTAATTTTATTAGGGCTCATTAGTAGAAACAATTTGGTTCCTTCCTCTAATGGTATCCCTCAATCACTATAATCAATGAACGCTTCAATATCACTTATTCCCAACAAAGGTTTCTATCACATCCTCCATGAAGGAAAATTTAGAGAATATAAATGGATAGAACATAGACTATTATTTAATTAACACTTGTATAATCAAATTTGGTTTTTGAAAATCTAATTTATATGACTCATTAATTGAATGAAGGAGCCTCTTAGAGTCATCAAAATTTCAAATCTTTATAAATTTACATCAATTTCCATTAAAGGTTATAAGTATTATGACATCCATGTAATTGGTTATGTAATTGTTAAACTAATTTAATAATAAATAACATATCCATAAATAATCTCACTATGTGTAAATAATATGAATGAGAATGATAATCATCATTATAGAGATTCCAATTCTCAACCACTTACACTATAGAATTATGGAATTTATATAATATTTTGAAACTCTTTTTGAATCCATAAATACACATTGGGAAATTATTACCAAATAAAATATCTAAAACTTTGGACCAATACTTTATAAAAAAATTAATACTCATTATAAAAAGATATGTGTGACCCTGTAGGCACTTGTAGAATTGAAAACAAAATCCCAAATTTAATAATCCATAATTATATGCTAAGAGTGGCCTCTAGTAAACCATCATTTCTACTAATTAATTGAAGGGTTTTTTGTGTTCTCAATTAAACATACTCATTTCTCAATTTGAACATTTACACTATATTATTTATATTTTTATATCAAATTTAGGATTATATAATTTCTTTGGCCAAAATATCAAATGAACACTAGGCATGGAACATTTAAATTTATTATAGGCCATCTCATATATTCACAATTTTATAAATAACCTAAAAATATTGAATAAATTTAAAATATTCCATTAATCAAAGTATTTGATCACATTACATGTCAGTAAACTATGAATTATTTTGAGTCTAATTCAATTAAGGGACCACATGGCATAATTTTTCTACAAAAAAAAAATTCCATATTGGATAAACTGAACTGATGACATGGTCAACAACATACCCAACTACCCCTAATTCTCATAACATCAAGGATAACAAAAGAATATTATCACATTATTATGGTTTATATTGTAAGTATCATGTTAACCATTGGTAATGTGGGTCTATATTAAGAATACATCCCAAATTATATAAATACCCTTATAGAATTTCATGTGATATACATTCTTGGATCGATCTAGATAATAAGTCTCCACTTATTATATCATGAGTCAAATGTATGTCATATACAATATTTGACTAATGAAAATATTAAAATATCATCATAAAATATACTTATCCAAATGATAATTAGTTAGGGATAACTCTAATCCATACTTTGATGTAAATTTATCATTGCATTATTCATGTAATACATGTAGAACACATGAATGAATGATAAATAGAGGCCATGTTTATTATAAAACTAGGATGAAATTACGTTCATAATAACCATACACTAGTATCTCATGTATCTAATGAAAGATAAATTTACATTACCCTGATTATTTTTATACATTAATGATTTAGTTAATTGATTCAATAAATTATCCTCTATAACCACATAATAGATATTTACATCTCCCACCTCAATGATTTCTCAAATGAGATGGTATTTTCAAAGGATTAGTTTGGTTCTTTGGTTAGAACAAGGGTCATTGTTCTAAGAAATAACTTGTATCTTATCACAATAAGGATCATTTTATTCCTTAATTATATGAACCACTATAAGTTCAACAACAAAATTCTTAATCCAAAAAACATCTTTTTAAACATTTGATGTAATGATGCACTCTACCTCTATTGCTGAGTCCATGATGGAAGTTTATCTCAAATTTCTCCAATGGATAGGTCCACCACTATGAAGAACCATATAAACAGATTGAGATAACAAATCACCATTATTGGTATGAAAACTGTCATCGGTGTAAACCCTTACAATGGGAACCTCCTTACCCCCAAAGAATAAAAATATATCTTTACTTCTTATCAATTACCTAAGGATAATATTTACATAAATATAGTCACTATAATTAGTACTAGAATGATTTTTACTAGGTATGATAAAATCATTATGGACATCATGTCAAGTGCACTACGCACCATACATGATAGAACCTATGGTAGAAACATATGTAATATTATCCATGATTATATATCTAACTCTTCATAAGAAAATTGAGTGTTTATAAGACTTATACCATGAAACAAAAGAAAAAAAACCCCTATTATAGATGTAACACCATGAGATTTTATGTGATTTTTTTTATTTCATTGATTTCTTGTGCTTTACGCTACAAAAATATTATCTTGTGCTATACGCAACACCATATAATTTGGTAGTAGACGCAATAATATTCTTGGCTGTGTTGCACACAATTTCAAGTTCTTTTGATAGAATTCATTTCATGTAACACTGAGTATAGATTTTGTTCAATGTATAAATGAACTAATTTTGGATTATGTAGCACCCAACACCAAAGGAAGATTTCATTACACACAAAATAGCCTTGGCTTGCGTTACACACAAGAGCGACCTTTCTCGATAGCATGCATTGTATGTAATATCGAGTTTCATTAAACAACGATATATTATTAAAATATTATTATTTAATGGGATATAAACTAGACATTATGAATAATATTAAACAATTTTTGAATTATATTTGACATTATGATTCATATGACACATTTTCTAGAACATGATATGAGAAGAAAATGAATTCTTCAGAAAAAAGAAGTATTTTTCATAAAATTCAGTTTTACTACATTTTGATGGTGTACACATTTTAAATATAGATTTTGATAGTTTCATAAGTTATATTTTACTATATAAACAACTTATTTGTAATCGGGACATAAAAATTTACTTTTGTTGAATTTTTGGTATTTTTCTCATAAAATTCAAATTTTAATGAATAGTGAAAATACTGCATTTTATTTCAAAACTTCCTTTTCATATAATTTATTTTTATTGTTAGATTATATTTTTAGTTGCTGTTAAAGTGTAATTGGTTTATGTTTTTATCATTTATTCTAATTTTTTTTCATTTTAAGTAATTTCAATTTTAAATTGGACATAAACTCATTTCAATCTTTTTATAGTAATTACTTCTTAACAACTCGCTTTTTTAGTTTTGACAATGGGAATTAATTTTAAATTAATTTCTACAGATTATATGTTTGAATTTTTAAAAATTAATTTCTTATTTCGAATCATAAGGTTCAAATTGTGTAAATAGGTACGTTTTATTTTTGGACATTATGAATAGTAACTTCAGTAAATATTTTATTTACCAAGGTTAAAGTGTAAATCTGGTATGTAAGGGTAAAAAATAATATTATAATAATATTAAACTACCATTACACATGTCATAATCCTATTGGATGAGATATTTTTTACCATGTTCATCCTTGGGTCTATTTTGGTACCCCATGGATTCACATGGATATAAAAATGACATTTTATAAGAATTAATGTAAATTAAAGATAATGATAACCTAAAAAAATATCTTCTACTAAATTGATTTTAATATAGGGTTATATATTGGATCTTCATGTCTATAAATATTCATTATAAATAAAAAAATATTTCCAACATCATGGTATTTTATTTATAATTTTTAGACACTAAAAAATAAATTTATTTTTCACATAATGATGATGTTGTGATTACCTTAATGATTTAAATAAATGAGATTATAAATATTAAAATAAATATACATTGAAAATATTATGCCATCCAATAATTTTATGGATGATTATTACTTGTTATATTTGAATTAATGATTTTTTTTTGAAATAATCAAGTTGTTATGGAGTATCAAAAAATAATGATATGAATAGTATAAAAATTGACATAAATGAGTTTTTAAAACAAATAATATTTTAAAAAATGATACAATAGTCCTAATAATATAATATTAGGACCAATGACTTAGATATTGTTTAAATGGTCATTAATGAACCAATTTAGGTTCTATTGGCATTTTATAGTAACTATGTTAACCATATAGTATGAATATACAAGAAGACGTGGTAATAGTTAAATTAGTTAACTAAGGGTTAAGCTAAAAGATAAAGTTATATTTCAGACCTATACCAATATAAATACTATTAGCTGAAATGATTTAGAACAATACTCATATTAACTTAGAATAAAATGTGTTTTGGACCTTTTGAAACTGAAAATCATTTTGTAATAAATTAATATTTTGAGAGTTTCCTAAAGTCCCCATATCCTCTCTTATAAAAGGGCACCTCCTACCTCTCCTCTTCACTTCATTTTGAGCCTTCATGCTCGGTGAAAACATTCTCATTACTCTTATCAACTTTCATAGTTAAATTATAGAGGTTCTGGTATTCTCAATGTACCAAATCTAGTTCCCTAAGTGGAAATTTAAATTTGGAATGTCGAGGAATAGGTAATCACTTCAACCGATTCTTTCAAATTTATTTCTTCTTCTACTTAAACTACATTAGTTATTTCATTATAAAGTATTAAAATTATTTCACTCAAAAACTGATATGTTATTGTAAATATGAAACAAATAAATTTCAACTTCTATCCATCTAACAGAAAAAAATCATCACATGTGCGTACGTTCGGCTTACCTTTTCCACGCCATGGTGTAATATGTTTTTCACCACCACCTTACATGGATCGATATAATGGTGGAAATAATAACTATATATTATTATTATAACATGATACTAATTATGATATATTATACACCATCCACTTCAATACCATTTAATAATTATGAAAATGATATCGTCGCTCGTGCGTATGTACGACTTAACGTCTCCACAATGCATTGAGATTCATTCTACTCATTAACCACTAATGAATGATTATAAAGTATATGTAATAAATAATCACAAAATATATAACATAATAATTATACATGATATATATATATATCATTTACTTACTTCCATCCTATTTAATAAGGAAACAAAAACAGCGTTCATGCATATGTATGACCTACCGTCTCCATGAACAGTGTATTCCATTTCTTTTATATATCTAGTATATATATATATATATATATGTACTTAATATATAATATATAAATCATGTTTTGAATTATGGATGTAATTAATTCATGATATAATTAATAATAATAGGGATAATAATTCAAAAGATGTAAGATAAATAAAACGATTATTATCCAAAACGTTGCTTTAACATGGAATTGATAAATGAAATAGTTATATAAAGTTGTAAGTGAATAATATATGATATCAAGAATATTATTACAGTTCTTTTAGAAGTTTATAATATGTTTAAACCCACTATCAATTAGTTTCAGAAACATATAGATGAAATTGGACCTAAGGTAAGGGATAATTTTGCAATCTCATTTTTATCTGAGATTGTTTATTCGTAAGTATTTATTGGGGGTATATTTAAGATCAATGTTCATGTTTTATAAATTTGTTTTACATAAAATGTTTAATATTATACTATTTCTTTTGAAATTAATTTCTACCCATTTTTAATTTTACTAGAAGGTTTGGAATGAATCTTTCTTACGTTTACCATCCAAAGTACTTTTTGAATTTTCCTGCAAAAGTTCGAGAAGAATGTTTTTTAACTTATACAGCATAAACAGGTTTTTAAATATTCATACTTCCTTATTTCCATGAATCTTATTCTACACATTTACAAATTTATTTTCAATTAAATTCTTTTCTTTTAAAATTTCATGACATGTTTTGAACAGAAAACATTTTAGGAAAATAATGGATATTTTACTCAAGAAATAAGTACAAGTGTTTCATTAAAATTATTTTCCATCTAAGATGATGCTATTAAATAGAGTTATGTTTTGATCCCTATTATAACTATGATTGTATTATTTTAATAATAGAATAATATTTTTATGGATTATGTTATTATTGAATGATATTTAAAGAACCCATTTTATTTCATGGGTTATGGTACGATGAATGATTCATATTTTGGGGAACATGTAAGAATGATTTCATTATGAGATGGGTGAGACATATATATCCCTCCTATGCATTGGGTAAAGATTTATATCTCATGAGATATTCATGGATGGAATGAAAGTAAATCTAGCTCAGTAATACATGGTTGGAATGAGAAGTGAACCCGGTTCAGTAATGGACTTTGTCCACTGTGATCATCTTGGAAGTAATGCCTTGGCTACTATGAAAATAATATTTTTTGTGTTTTAGTTTTCCAAAATAACATGTTTTATACCAATTATATTCTTTCATGATTAATGTTACTTTTTGATCAATGCCTTACGTACTTTTAATAATTATTTAATAACTCGAGACTTTGATGTTTAAACATTATGTTCGGGTTTTTAAGGTCAAATGTCTATGTTTTGTTTTATGTTCTCCATGTTTACCCATACTATAAATTTGAGCTCACCCTTTTTATGTTTTCTTTTCTAGAGGATATAAAGAAATGTTATAGGTAGTAAAAAAGGGTGAATATCTTAATGGGATATGTTGAAGATCTTTCACCAGGATTATCAGATTTTGTTCCGAGTTTCCAAAGACACTAAACTAATACGGTCTTTAGGCATCTGTTTGTGCCTTGTAATAAGTATTCTGAAATATAAATGTACTGTCTATATACGTCAATCTTGGGTCTCTATAGTTGGTATCAGATTGATGGTTTAGTCAACCTTTGGAAAAAAGGATGTAAAAAACATTAGTGATATCCCTAGATATATTTGTAAGGTATGTCTAGGGATGCCCCTAAGGTTATGTATAATTATAGTTTATAGGAAAATAATTATGATAAAAATCATGAATAACCTAGGATTAAACCTAAGATGTTTGATATTGAATTCACTCCTCTTGATTATGTTGTTTTCCCTAGTAGATTTTTGTAACACCCCGAGATTTTATGAAAAATATTATTTTTAATTTCATTAATGTCTTGTGTTGTACGCTACACCAAAAGGAACTTGCACAACACGCATCCCTGACTTGCCTTACATTACATGCAATTGCAACCTTCCTCGATAGTGTGTGTAGTACGCAATACCGAGTTTCACTAAACGAGATATTATTATAATATTATTATGAACTAGCCATTATGACAAGTAATAGAAACTTTTTGAAATTTTATAAATTTTATCTTTCAAAATGGATTTCATTTTTGGATTCGGAATATCCAAATTATCTTAGGGTGAAATTTTGGTACTTTTCAGATAACTTTCATATTCTGATGAATAGTGGAAATTACTAAATTTTAATTAAAAACAACTTTTTTAATCGAAATAATTAATAGGGATAAATTATTAATTTGAGTGGTTTTAAAGTATATTTAGAATATATTTTTACAATTTAATAAAATTTTTGTCATTGTATGTAATTTCACATTTAAACCAGACATAAACAAGTGTCAATCTTTTGATAGTTATTATCTCTTAAGAACACGCTATTTGTTTTGACGACAGGAACTAATTTTTAAATTAATTAATGCAACTGATATGTTTTGAATTTGGTAAAATAGACATCATTTTTGAATTCAAAATATCAAATATATCTTAGGCCTAATTTTTGGTATTTTTCTGGAAACATTCATTTTTTGATGAATAGTGAAACCACTAAGTGGTAGTTAAAAAAACTGTTTTTTTCATAAAACTTAATTTTACCACTTCTGTGAGTGGAATTTCGAAAATCCGAGAGACACGGTTAATATCAAGGACTAAAATGTGGTTCCATGAGATGAAAATAATTTTTGGTGAATAGTAACTTTTTACTTTTTTTACCACGGTTAAAAGTAAATAGGGCAATTAAGGGTAAAAATGATTTTATTATTACCCTAACACATGTCCTAATTCTATTGGATAAGTGTAATTCGACCAAAAACAACCTTAGTAATAAAATATGACCATTTAGGCCCACTTGGATTAGATTAGGACATTTAATTTTAATTTATTTAAAGAAGGGTTAAAATAGTAAAAATCAAAGTTTAACAACTAAATCATTTTTAATATAGGGTTATAAATAAGATAAATTCTACTATAAATATTAATTAAAAATATAAAAAGATTTCCTACATAATGGTATTTTATTTGTAATTTTTAAACTTTAAATAATTTTATTTATTTATGACACAATGATGATGCAGTAATTATATTATTAATGAAATATTGACATAATTGATGTTATAAATACCCAAATAAATGTAATTTGAGACTTTTTATGAATTAAAATAATTTTTTATGTTAATATGACATGTTATAATTGATTTAATTAATTATTTTTAAATAAATCGTTTTTTTATGATTTTCTCAAAAATCAATTACCAAAATAGTGTCAAAATTGACATAAAATTGTTTTTTTAAAAAATATTTTATTATTAATTGTTATTTTATTCCTAAAAATGTAATGTTCATAAAAATGACATATATAGGGTTATATATATTAATAATAAACAACTTGGGGTTCGTTTGTCTTGTTATACAAAGTTTATTAACCTTATAGTGTAAGAAAACAAGAAGACACGGTAAAAGTTAAATTATCTAACTTAAAGATAAATCTAAATTATAAGGTTAAAATAGATACCTAAACTTGTCTAAATTATATTTTATGAGTGGATTTCGACCCATCCCCACCTTAGCTTCAAAATAAATCAATTTGGAGCTATTAAAAACCGAATATGACTTTATAATAAAATAATATTTTTCGTTATTCCAAAGGTGCCCCCTATCCTCCCTTATAAAAGGGCACCTCCTCCCTCTCTTCCTCTCACCCCTTTGAGCTTTCATGCTCGGTCAACCCCTGCCAATTTCACTTCCCCACTTCCCTAGAAACATCTTAGAGGTACTGGTCTTCTTCAAAGACCAATTTTAGTGCCATAAAAGGAGGTCTCAAAGAGGCGCTTCAAAGAAGTGGAGGTTCAGATACGTACGAAGCATATCGGACCTAAGGTAAGGGAAAATATCACAATCTCATTTTTATCCGAGATTGTTTATACTTTGGTATTCACTGGGGTGTATTTTATCATCCACATCCATGTTTCCTCAATATGTAATATTATTTCCATCCACCTACAATTGTTTAAATCAAATTTTACCCTTTGGTGAGTTTTTAGTAAAAGATATGAAATGAATCTTTTGTCATTTTTCGTACGAGGTACTTTTTGAATTTTTTTGACAAAAGTACGAGAATAATGTTTTTTAACTTATACGGCATGAATGGATTTTTAAAACATTATTTCCAAGAAGCTTCTTTTATAGGTTTTCAATTTTATTTTTAATCAACTTCTTTTAGTTTAGAATTGTATGATATGTTAAGAAAGGAAAAGTGTTTTTAAAGTAGAAAGGATATTTTCCTCAAGAATGGTGTTCAAGTGTTTTATCAAAATTATTGTCCATATAAGATAATGTAGAGTTCTGTTTATATCCCTAATTTTACATTTATTTGATTATATTGTGATGTAATTATTTTTTATGAATTCTTTTATATTATATGAATTGGTTTATGAAGTCACGATGTTTAAGAATCCCATTTTTATTACATGGGTTATGCAATGATGTATGATTTTATGATTTTGTGGCACACATAAGAATGGTATCATTATGAGATGAGTGGGACCTATATCTCCCTCCAATGCATTGGGTAAAGATTTATATCTCATGAGATAGACATGGCTCGAACGGTAAGTTAATCTGGTTCAGTATTACAGGACTGGAACGAGGAGTGAACTCGATTCAGAAAGGGACTTTGTCCCCTAAGATGGTCTTGGAAGCAATGTCTTGGCTACTATGGAAATCATTACATGTGCTTTATGGATTCCAAAATTACATGTTTTATTCCAATGCTAGGTTATCATGATTTATGTTCCATTATAATTTATGCCTTATGTACTTCCATGTTTTAAGTCGTTGCTCAAGATTTTGATGTTTAAACATTATGTTCATGTTTTTAGGTTCAAATGTATATGGTATGTTTTATTTTATCCATGATTAGCCTTACTGAGCATTTGAGCTCACCCTTTTTATGTTTAATTTTCCCCCAGGATTAAAAGAAAGGTTTTAGGTAAGGAAACAAAAAGTGGAAGATCTTTATGGGAGATGTTGAAGATCTTTCACCATGATTATAAGATTACGTTCCAAGTTTCCAAAGACACTAAACTATTACGGTCCTTGTGTTTCTTTTTTTGTTATGTATTATGTATTCCAAAAAATTAATGTAATACTTATGTACGTCAAGCTTCGGGTCACTATAGTTGGTATCAGAGGAAAGGTTTAGTCAACCTTTGGAAACTAGGATGCGAGAACTTTAGTGAGATCCCTAGAGATATTTTTAAGGTATGTCTAGGGATGTCCCTAAGGTTAAGTATAAGTATAGGTTATAGTCCTAGAATTATAGTAACGATCTTAGAGTTAAACCTAAGATGTTAGATGTTGAAGGTACTCCCCCTTTATAATGTTGTTTTCCCTAGCATGATTTTTGCCTCTCACACTATTCTTTTTGGGTTTTAGACGATGGCTAGAACCCGAAAAAACCGTGTTGATCAATGCAATGGAAAATGAAATGATTTTCCTCTTGAACAAACAAATGTTATGGGAGATGGAGTGAAAAATCTTATTGATATAATTACACAAGCTATGAATCATTCTGGACTTCCAAATGAGCAAAGAAGAGAACAATATTCTATTGAGTCCTTCATGAGGCAATGTCCACCTTCTTTCAGTGGGTCTTCTCATCCACTTGTTGCTGAAAAATGGATCAGTACCACTGAAAAGATATTTTCAGTTCTTCAATGTTCTGAACATGATAAATTCATCTTAGCAGTATATCGTTTGGAAGGTGAAGCTGATCTATGTTGGAATCTTATCAAGAATATGAGGCCAAGAGATGAAATTGAGTACATGGAATGTGACAAGTCAAGAACTTATTTTTCAATAAGTACTTCTCTCGTATTCTTCGAACAAAGATGGAGAAGGAGTTTCTTGAACTAAATCAAAAGGATGGTGAATCTATTGGTGTATATGAAGCGAATTTTACAAGGCTTGAAAGGTATGCATCTGGCTTTATCATCCAACCTGAATGTAAAGTTGATCGATTCTTCAGTGGATTAAAAAAAAGTCTTCAAAGGGCATTAGCTATAAGAGACTTCAGTAGCTATGAAGAAATTGTGTGTTGTGCTATCAAGGTAGAAATGGAAGTTGGTGTTACTTATCCATCTCATAGTTTTGACAAGAATCGAAAGATGGAGTTAAAGGAGAAATCTCATAATAATGGTGAAAAGAAGATGAATGTTTCCTTATGCTCAAAGTGTGGAAAGAAGCATGGTGGATATTGTCTTAAAGGGACTAGAAAATGTTTTAAGTGTGGAAAAGAAGGTCATCGAGCTGCTGAGTGTCGAAGTAATGGAAAAAGGGTTTCAAATGATGTGAATAAAGAAAAGACTGCAGAGAACGCACCACCAACACTTCAATGCTTCAAGTGCAAGGAAATGGGGCATTATGCTAATAAATGCCCTAATCCAAGGGTTAGTGATGATCGACATGAGCAAACACTTAAGGCAAAGGACAAAGGGAAGTCACATGCGATCACTATTGGCAACGATGTGGTGGAATGATTAATTTTTTATGTAATGGGATTCCAAAATAATGTTGTATATAGTATCGTGGAATATTGGAATATTTATGTATTGGTCTATTGTGGTTTTCAATAATTTTATGGTACCGGTAACCATGGAAAGTGATTGAGATATTTTTGGAAAAAAGATGATATGCGCATAATGAAGGGATAAGGAGAAAATGAAATGTTTGACAGTATCCATGAGCTCATGACTGATATAAGGAAATAGTTATATCATGGTTTGGGGTTTTGGTATGTGAAAAGAGTTAACTTTTGACAGCACTCATGTTTTCACTAAGATTCAATGGGTGTTCATTTTTCAAGAGAATACATGATTAAGGCCTTAGAATGTTTGGAATGTGACCAACAAGACATATCTCATGATATATAGGAATCAATGATGGTATTAACATGCTTGTTATATGAACTCTTTGGTAATAGTTTTCACTATAATATGATATTGGGCAACAGTATTTTGGATAAGCCTAAAGATTGGAATGGATTATGTTAGACATAAGTTAGTATTGTTTAAGGATAGATGTTTTTTAGATATTATTGATGGGATTTTATAGTAATGTAGTTTTAGAAAAAGGAAAACCTGCAGGATGAGCGACATCCCATCGCGTCGGACAAGGCTATGGGAATCGAACCCACAACCGAAGTGTGACTGGCCTTTATCGCCTACCACTAGCCTATAGGAAGTACCTGTTTAGTAGAAACTAGTTTTACTATATTAAGCGGTATGATATATATTTTAGGAACCATGTATGATTAATCTCACTATATATGGACTTATGTATTTTTTGATAACTTTTCTAACCTTTTGTTTGAGACAGATGGAATGACCCATAATTCTATCACATGATCTGCTAACACATCACAAATGAAAAATTCAACTTCATTTCTTTAAGAGATGAAGTGGAAATTGTCCAAAGAATGACCAACGATGAGATTGTACCAAAATCATGAACGTATTTCTTCTAATTCCAATTTCATCAACTTTAGGGAAATGATCTTAAAGACCAAAAATGTTGTCCTATTGCTTTTATATCCGATGAATCAGATGGTACCTTAGATCATCACAAATTTATGGCTTTTTGATTGTTGGATTTTTCATAGCCATGTTTTCTACCACTCTCCATCAGAACGTTATGGTTATATTTTTCTTCCATATCCATATTTTCACCTATGTTCTCCTACGTGGAAACCTAGTGATGACTTAATTTGGGTAACCGTTAAGTTTCATTCTTTAGTTTTTAAATCCAAGTTTTGGTATTCCTTTTTTATGATGTGGGTTTCTATTAAAGAAACATTTGAGTAGTAAACCATTTATAAGCCCGACGAATTTCGAGGGCGAAATTCATTTTAAGGGGGGTAGAATGTAACACCCCAAGATTTTATGAAAAATATTCTTTTTTATTTCATTAATGTCTTGTGTTGTACGGTACAAAAAAGGAGCTTGCAAAAAACGCATCCCTGACTTTCCTTACATTACACACAATCACGACCTTCCTCGATAGCGTGTGTAGTATGCAATACCAAGTTTCACTAAATGAGATATTATTATAATATTATTATGAACTAGCCGTTATGAATAGTAATACCCACTTTTTGAAATTTTATAAATTTTATCTTTCAAAATGGACTTCATTTTTGGATTTGGAATATCGAAATTATCTTAGGGTGAAATTTTGGTACTTTTCGTATAACTTTCATATTCTGATGAATAGTGGAAATTACTAAATTTTAATTAAAAACAACTTTTTTAATCAAAATAATTAATAGTGATAAATTATTAATTTGATTAGTTTAAAGTATATTTAGAATATATTTTTACAATTTAATACAATTTTGTTCATTGGATGTAATTTCACATTTAAACCAGACATAAACAAGTGTCAATCTTTTGATAGTTATTATCTCTTAAGAACACGCTATTTGTTTTGACGACGGGAACTAATTTTTAAATTAATTAATGAAACTGATATGTTTTTAATTTGGTAAAATATACATCATTTTTTAATTCATAATATCAAATATATCTTAGGCCTAATTTTTGGTATTTTTCGGGAAACATTCATTTTTTGATGAATAGTGAGACCACTAAGTGGTAGTTAAAAAAACTGAATTTTTCATAAAACATAATTTTACGACTTCTGTGAGTGGAATTTCGAAAATTCAAGAGACATGGTTAATATAAAGGACTAAAATGTGATTCAATGGGATGAAAATAATTTTTGGTGTATAGTAACTTTTTACTTTTATTTTAACCACTGTTAAAAGTAAATATGGTAATTAAGGGTAAAAATGATATTATTAGTACCCTAACACATGTCCTAATTCTACTGGATAAGTATAATTCGACCAAAAACAACCTTAGAAATAAAATATGACCATTTAGGCCCACATGTATTAGATTAGGACATTTAATATTAATTTATTTAAAGAACGGTTAAAATAGTTAAAATCAAAGTTTAATAACTAAATCATTTTAAATATAGGGTTATACATAAGATAAATTCGACTATAAATATTAATTATAAATCTAAAGATATTTCCTATATAATGGTATTTTATTTGTAATTTTTAGACTTCAAATAATTTAATTTATTTATGACACAATGATGATGCATAAATTATATTATTAATAAAATATTGACATAATTGATGTTATAAATACCCAAATAAATGTAATTTGAGCCTTTTTATGAATTCCAATAATTTTCTATGTTAATATGACATGTTAGAATTTATTTAATTAAATATTCTTGAACAAATCATTCTTTTATAATTTTCATAAAAATCAATTACCAAATAGTGTCAAAATTAACATAAAATAGTTTTTAAAAAAATATTATATTATTAATTGTTATTTTATTACTAAAAATCTATGGTTCGGAAAAATGACTTAGATAAGGTTATATATATTAATAATAAACAACTTGGGGTTATTTTTTCTTGTTATAGTATGTTTATTAACCTTATAATGTAAGAAAACAAGAAGACACGGTAAAAGTTAGATCTAAATGATAAGGTTAAAATAGATACCTAAACTTTGTCTAAATTCTATTGGATGAGAGGATTTAGACCCATCCCCACCTTAGCTTCGAAATAAATCAATTTGGAGATATTAAGAACCGAATATGACTTTATAATAAAATAATATGTTAAGTTATTCCAAAGGTTCCCCTCTCCTCCCTTATAAAAGGGCACCTCCTCCCTCTCTTCCTCACACCACTTTGAGCCTTCAAGCTCGGCCAACCCCTGCCAATTTCTCTTCTCCACTTCCCTAGAAACATCCAAGAGGTCCTGGTCTTCTTCAAAGGCAAATTTTAGTGCCCTAAGATGAGGTCTTAAATAGGTGCTTCAAAGAAGAGGAGGTTCAGATACGTACATAAGCATATCGGACCTAAGGTAAGGGAAAATATCACAATCTCATTTTTATCTGAGATTGTTTATACATTGGTATTTACTGGGGTGTATTTTATCATCCACATCCTAGTTTAACCAATATGTAATATTATTTCCATCCACCTACAATTTTTTAAATCCAATTTTACCCTTCGGTGAGTTTTTAGTAAAAGATATGAATGGAATCTTTTGTCGTTTTTTGTACGCGGTACTTTTTGACTTTTCCGACAAAAGTACGAGAAGAATGTTTTTTGAAAATTATAAGGCATGAATGTATTTTTAAAACATTATTTCCAAGAAGCTTCCGTTACAAGTTTTCAAGTTTATTTTTAATCAACTTCTTTTAGTTTAGAATTCTATGACATGTTAAGAAAGGAAAAGTGTTTTTGAAGTAGAAAGGATATTTTCCTCAAGAATGGAGTTCAAGTGTATTATCAAAATTATTTTCCATCTAAGATAATATAGGGTTATGTTTATATCCTTATTATTACATTTATTTGATTATGTTGTGATGTAATTATTTTTTTTGAATTCCTTTATCTTATATGAATTGTTTTATGAAGTCACGATGTTTAAGAATCCCATTTTTATTACATGGGTTATGCAATGATGTATGATTTTATGATTTTGTGGCACACATAATAATGGAATATTTATGAGATGGGTGGGACATATATCTCCCTCCAATGGATTGGGTAAAGATTTATATCTCATGAGATAGACAAGGCTGGAACGGTAAGTTAATCTGGTTCAGTATTACAGGACTCGAACGAGGAGTGAACTCGATTCAGAAAGGGACTTTGTCCACTAAGATGGTATTGGAAGCAATGCATTGGCTACTATGGAAATCATTACATGTGCTTAATTGATGCCACAATTACATGTTTTACTCCCATTCTATGTTATCATGATTTATGTTCCATTATGATCTATGCTTTATGTACTTCCATGTTTTAAGCTGTTGCTCACGATTTTGATGTTTAATCATTATGTTCATGTTTTTAGGTTCAAATGTATATGGCATGTTTTATTTTATCCATGCTTACACTTACTGAGCATTTTATCTCACCCTTTTTATGTTTTATTTTTCCCCAGGATTAAAAGAAAGGTTTTAGGTAACGAAACAAAAAGTGGAAGATCTTTATGGGAGATGTTGAAGATCTTTCACCATGATTAGAAGATTACTTTCCAAGTTTTCAAAGACACTAAACTATTACAGTCCTTGTGTGTCTGTTTTTGTTATGTATTATGTATTCCGAAAAAGTAATGTAATATCTATGTATGTCAAGCTTCGGTTCTGTACCATTTTTTCCTCTCACACTATTTTTTTGGGATCTACAAAATGGATGGAAACAAAAGGATTCATGTTAATGGAGAATATGATGGACAACATAATGATATTACTCATGAAGAACCAAATGAAATTGGAGTTTGAAGGAGTAACATTGTTATTATTCCTAATTAAAAACCTCATAATATGATCAATAATATCAACATTGGTGAGTTTCCTGATGCAGCTAATAAGTGAAGGATAGTGTTTCATGGTGATCATAGAGGAAAAAAAGTTCAATTTTCATCATGTAAATCATGAGGGAAGATGCCTCAATGAGAATGCTTCAAGGGAACTGGAAGATGTTTTGGGTGTGTAAAAGAAGGACACAAATCCATTAATTGCAAAGGAAAAGGTTCTATTAACACAATGGACAAGGATAATGGTATTACTAAGACATCAACAACAATTAAATGTTTTAAATGGGGAATGTACTGGAATTATACAAATCCATGCCCTGAGGTAAAATCTCATAAATATAATCAGCATGGTTGTATGTGTAGTATTTATGTTGATGATGATGCATAGACTACAAATGATATATAATTTGAAATAAGTGTTGAGGAATAAAACTATGAATCTCGATTAATGGTTTAAAAAGTTAGTCGAATGATTTATTGTTTATTGAGAAAAATGTATAGTACTATGGAATAATGAAACATATATGGATTGTTATGCTATTTTTTTTCTTAATTATTTGTAAGAATATGTTGAATGGTACCAGTAACAATGAAAGGTTATTCATATATTTTTGGAAAGAACAAGTCATGCACATAATGAAAGTATTAAGAGACAGTGAGATGTTTGATAGTATTAATGACCACATGACTGATATAAAGACAAAGTGATATCATAGTTTGAGTATATTGAATTGTTTTTTATGTTAGTATGTGGAAAGAGTTATGTTTTTAAATCATTCACGTTTTCACTATGTTTCTATGGAAATTTATGTTATTATCAAGTTTAAAGAGAATACATGATTAAGGTATTCACACATTTGGAATGTCAAAACTAAGAACTGACAAATGAGATATGGGAGGAAAATGTTAAGTTGATTTAGTTCACCTCCATATAAAGTAATATATTTTCAGTTTTGGAAGGATTTTATTATTATCCATTCAGGGATAGTATAAATTATATTCTACTTTATGTTTGTTAGATTAATGTATTATCTCACTATAGTCAGACTTATACTTATTTGATAACATGTTCTAACCTTTTTGTTGAGACATATGGAATGACGTATTATTCTATCGCATGATCTTTTAACACTTCAAGAATGAAAAATTCAACTTCATTTCTCTAATTAAGAGATGAAGTGTAAATTTTTCAAGGAACGACCAACTATGAGATTGTAATGAAATCATGTAAGTATTACCCCCATGTATAAATTTATCAAAATTTGGAAAAGATATTGAAACCAAAAATGATATCATAGAACATTCTTATATGATGAATCATATGGTCCCTTAAATCATTGCTGATTTATGGATTTCTAGTAGTTTACTTTCTCCAAACCTTATTCTCTATCTCTATCCATCTGAACTTGATAGTTAGATTTGTCTTCCATATCCATATTTTCTCATCCCACCGATGTTCTTCTATGTGGAAACCCAGTGATGAGTTAATTTGGGTAGCAGTTGTGTTTCTGAAACTCCTTTTTAAAATGAAGTTTTTCTTTGTCTTTTTACGATGTGGGTTTCCCTGAAAGAGACATTCAAGTAGAAACCCATTTATAACCCAGATTAATTTCCGGGGGGAAATTCATTTTAAGGGGAGTAGAATGTAACACCCTGAGATTTTATGAGAAAGATTATTTTTAATTTCCTTTATGTATTGTGTTGTAAGATACACCAAGATTAGCTTTCACTATACAAAATATCATATTAGCTTGTAGTATATGCAACACTATTCATGGCTTGTGTGGCACACAATTTTAAGTTCTTTTGATAGAAGTAATTTCACGAAACATTGAGTATAAATTTTGTTCAATATATAAATAAAATATGCTTTTATTATGTTATATGCAACACCAAATGATTCGTTCACTATACACAACACAGACTTGGCTTATGTTACACTCAAGAGCTACCTTCCTCAATAGGATGTGTTGTACGCGATACTGATTTTCAAAAAACAACGATATATTATTAAAATATTATTATTTAATGGGATATAAACTATATTTTATGAATATTATTAACAAAATTTTGAATTTTATATGAAATTATAATTCATATTACACATTTTCTAGAACATTTTATAAAAACAAAATCAATTTTTTCGGATAAAAAAGGTATTTTTAAAAAAATGCAGTTTTACCACTTTTTGATGTCGTACCCATTTTAAATATAATTTTGACAATTATATAAGTGATATTTGACAAATTAAACTTCTTATTTTTAATTTGGACATAAAACTATACTTTATGTTTGAATATTTGGCATTTTTCAGATAAAATTTAATTTTTAATGAATAGTGAAAAACACTGCATTTTAATTCCAAACTGCATTTTCATCTAATTTATTTATATAGTTGGATTATCTTTTTAATTGGTTTTAAAGATTAGTTGGATTATTATTTTTTAATTTAATACATTTTTGGTCATTTGAACTAATTTAACTTTTAAATTGGACAAAACATATGTAAATCTTTTGATAGTTATTACTTCTTAAAAACCCAGTTTTTGGTTCTAACAACAGAAATTAATTTTAAATTAATTACTGCAACTTTTTTGTTCTGAATTTTTAAAAATGGATTCCATATTTAGAATTATAAAGTTCAAATTGTGTAAATAGGCACCTTTTATTTTTTTGACATTATGAATAGTAACTTCAGTGATTATTTTATTTACTATGGTTAAAAGGTAAATCTGGTAAGTAAGGGTAAAAAATAATATTATAATAATATTAAACTATAATAACACAAGTCCTAATACTATTTTATAAGATATTTTCGACTTTGGTAGTCCTTGGGTCGATTTTGGGACCCCATGGATTCACTTGAATGTTAAAATGACATTTTATAAGAATTAAATTAAAGTAAAGATAATTATAACCTAAACATATATCTTTTTCTACATTTATTTTAATATATGGTTATATAACATATATTTATTTCTGTAAATATTAATTACAATTCTAAAAATATTTACTACATCGTGGTATTTTATTTATAATTTTTAGGCAACAAATAAATAAATGTATTTTTGACACAATGATGATGTAGTGATTACCTTATTAATGAATGTTTTAAATAAATGAAATTATAAATTTTAAAATAAACTTATTTTGAGCCTTTTATGAAATATAAGAAATTTCTGGATTATTAGTACATTTTATATTTTAAATAATGAAGTTTTTTATAAAGAATAATGTATTTATGGTTTTTTAAAAATAATGATATGAATAGTATAGAAATTGACATATAAGAGTTTTAAAAAAAATACTATTTTATTAAATGATATAATAGTGATAAAAATTTAATATTCGGCCTAATTACTTATATATGCTTTTAAATGTCATTAATAAACTAATTTATGTTCTATTGGCCTTTTATAGTTACTATATTAACCATATAGTATTAATATACAAGAAGACATGGTAAGAGTAAAATTATTTAACAATGGGTTAAAGCTAAATCATAAGGTTACATTTGAGACTTAAACTGGTCAAAAACTATTTTTTGAGTGAATTTAGAATATTAATCATCTTAACTATAAATTAAATGATTTCTGGACCTTTTTAAACGGAAAATTATTTTTGTAATAAATTAATATTTTGATAGTTTCTTAAAGTGCCCACTCCTCTCTTATAAATGGGCACCTCCTCCCTCTCTTCTTTACTCCAATTGGTGCCTTAAATATTGTGAAACCAATGACCATTTATCTTCTAAGTATCTCTAGTTACATTATATAGTTTCTATTATTCTCAAAAGACTATCTCTTGTTCCCTAAGAAGAAATTTAAAAGAGGCACATTGGGGAAGAGGTAATCTCTTCTACCGATTCTTACAAATTTATTTCCCCTTCGACTTCATCTTAAGTAGTGTTTTCATTATAATTTAATATAATTATTATCACTCATATTCTGATATGTTATTATAAATATGAAACAACACTATTTCAACTTCTATCCATCCTATAAAAAACAAAATCACCGTGCATGTGTACGTATGACTTACCGTCTCCAAGCCATGGTGTAATATGATTTCCCCACCACCTTACATGGACATGTATATTGGTGGAAATAATAACTATATATGATTATTATAACATGATACTAATTTTGATATGTTATACACCAACCACTTCAATACCATTCTACAATTATTGGAATGATATCGTCGCTCATGCGTATGTACGGCTTATCGTCTCCACGTTAACCATTCTAGAATGATTATAAAGTATATATAATAAATAATCAAGAAATATATGCAATAATATTGCTACTATATATATATATATATATATTTAATTCACATACTTCTATTCAATTTAATAAGGAAACGAAAACAATTTCCATGCGTACGTATGGCCTACCGTCTCCCTGAACGGTGTATTCCATTTCTTTTATCTATCTATTATACATATATATACTTATATACTTAATATATAAAATATGTGAATAATATTTTACATTATGTATGTATTTGAATCATTATTTAAGTAATAATATCTACAATAACAATTCAAAACACGTATGATAAATAAAACAATTATTACCCAATACGTTGCTTTAACATGGAATTAGCACATGAATAGTTAATATAAAGTCGTAAGTGAATCATATATGATATCATAATATTATTATGATTCTGTTACAATTCAATAATAATTTTAAACCCACTATACAAGATTTTCGAACATATAAAGAAGAAATCAGACTTAAGTTAAGGGATAATTTTTTAATCTCATTTTTATCTGAGATTGTTTAATTGTACGTATTTACTGGGGTATATTTATCATCCATGTTCATTTTTCCTAATAGTGTTTTCATAAATTTTTTACTATTCTTCAATTTATGTTTCATTTCATTTTTTTTCTAATTTTTACTTTTACTACATGGTATGGAAGAAATCTTTCTTCTGTTTACCATGCGAGGTACTTTTTGACTTTTCTGGAAAAAGTATGAGAAGAATTTTTTTTAACTTATACGACAACAACTATTCTATAAATATTCATAATGCCTTACTTACATAAAGCTTCATATACATGTTTTCAAATGTATTTTCAATTAAATTACTTTATTTTCAAATTTCACGATAATTAGAAAAAAGAAAATGTTTTCGAAAAAGAAAGGATATTTTCCTCAAGAATTAAGTTCGAGTGTTTTAGCAAAATAATTTTCCATCTAAGATAAAGCTCCTAAATACAATTATGTTTCTATCCCAACTATTACTATGATTTTAATGAATTAATTATGGAATGGTCATTTCATGTATTGTATTATGATGGAATGATATTTAAGAAACCCATTTTATTTCATGGGTTATGCTATAATGAATGATTTGTGTATTGTAGAACATGTAAGAATGATTTCCAAATGAGATGGGCGGGACCTATATCTACCTATAATTAATTCGGTAAAGATTTATATCTCATGATATATAAATGGATTGAAAAAAAGTAAATCATATTCAATAATACATGGATGGAATGACAAGTAATCCCAGTTTAGTAATGGACTTTTTCAACTATGATGGTCTTGGCAGCAATGCCTCGCATACTATAGAAATCATATTATGTGATTATTAGTTTTACATAATTACATGTTTTATACCAATTATATTCTATCATGGTTAATTTTCATTTTTTATTCATTCCTTACATACAACCAAGATTCATTTTATGACTCAATATTTTGATGATTAAACATTATGTTCATATTTTTACATTCAAATGTTTATGGTTTATTTTATGTTCTCCATGTTTACTCTTATTGATCATTTGAGCTCACCATATTTATTTTTTGTTTTCCCCGGGATATAAAAAAGGTTTCAGGTAAGAAAAATAAGATGATCATTATGGGAGATATTTAATATATTTCTCCACAATTAGAAGATTTTGTTCTGTGTTTCCAAAGACACTAAAAAAATACTGTCTTTGGGAATATGTTTGCATCATGTATTAAATATTCCGAAAAAATAAATGTAATGTCCATTTACATCATGTGTGGGTATCTACAATATTTCTCTATGATAAACCTCTTCAACACATCACCAATATAAATGTTTTGAATGAATCTAATATGTCACTCATTCTATTCATTTTGAAGAAATTTTCCATCCATACCATAATATAATGTAAAGTGAAGACATTAATTTTTAATGAATACTATGTTATCTAAATAAAACAATAAAACAACCAATATTATAACTAATTTACTTATATACACAATAATCATCCACATTCATGATTAAATCAATCTCTTTGATTGAACCGTCAAACTGAATGGTTAAAATTTAAGAATCTTTCCTTAGTCCACGAATGGATGGTTACAAATTGAAAAAATTAGTAGAATAATTTTTCACTTCAAAACCATTAGACAATATCATATACACATCAATAATAAATATTCCCTTGAGGAAACTGTTTATATCTATATGATATATCACATAATCATAATGAGATTTTGTGGTATGAAATATCTGAATGGACTAAATCATAAATTTTAGTGAAATGGACTTCCCATTTTCAATAACATGATTTCTTATATCAGTTTTCCTATAATAATTATTTATAGGTAATAACTCTATTATCAATGTTATTATTCTTATAAACCCCCAAATTCACCCAACAAAGTTTAAACCTTTATGTGCATATTCCATGTTTTAAACATAGTTAGTGTTCATGAAGTCCACCTCAAATATCATGTAATTTTACCATTTATCAAAGTTATAACTCTTATTGGTATCTTAGTATGTAATAGGTTAATTATCTTAAAACATTATCTTATCATCATTCTCTGCAAGAAATTTGTATCACCTGGGATCATAATGAATCTTACCAAACCTTAAAAGAGCTTATGTATCCTGAGTCGGTTCTTCTCTAATAACATTTTATTTAAATATGTCCCATTCCTCCCCAATAATAATTTCAATTTCATTCTTATAAACAAACAAATTTCATATTTTTATACTAACATCTCAATTGGAATTTTCCTTATCAAGGAACATACAAAATCAGACAATTTTTTTGTGTCTTGTAGGATTATTAAAATAATATCCCATTATTCCCTTGGATAACAAAAAATGATGAATTAATTTTAGTTATGAAAAATTTATTCAAAATCCAAATGTTGTATATAATATTTATAACCTTTCATCCTTATAAAATTAAAATTAGTACACCTCTCAATCCATATCTTAAATGATATCATTATGACTACTCTAACTACCTAGTTTAATTTTCGTTATTTTTTGTTAGTTTCATTAATTTTTATGATCTCTTTTATTATTAATTATTATATATATTTAATTAAATGTAATTTCAAATTATATGGTGTGGTTTTTTTACTAACATGTTGTGATATGACTGATGAGTTATGTGTGACTCTATTGGGTGAGTATATATAGTTATGTATCGACCTTTTTTGATATACATGTTTAATGATATGAGATTCATTATTTTGTAATATTTATTTGGACATGAATGTTTATGTGTTTATAATTATAGGGTATAAGGACCTGTCCTAATTTGGGTGGTATCTGTGAGTCTCTTAGGTGCATTATTCTTCTGGCCATACTGTAACATGGGAATGGATTTGTATTACAATACATGAGTTATGTTTATATGTGGGTTGAATTATACTCACCACAGAGTTTTACACACTACATACTTGTACATACAACCACATAAGCTATATAACTCAATGTGTCAATGTGAGTGGGGGAATCAACTTGGGGTTTTGATTTACCCCTTATATTCATAAAAAACACTAGTTTTACTATGTGTGGGTAAAATTTATATTTTATTTAATGTTCTGGTATCAAATGGGAGATGGATTTATGTGTTTGGAAGAGAATTTTGTCAGAGGCCAATGGTTTGGCAGGATTTAGTCTATAAGATTAGTCTAGAGGAATTATAATTATTATTTAGTTATCATGCTATATATGTATCAGACAAGGGGATATATATTTGATTATTTTAATGATTTTTTTTTACATTTCTTCTATTTTTTCTAGTGTCTCTTCTCAAATATACTTTTTCTGTATCAATTAGAATATATAATTTTATATTCTGGATTATAAGACTCCCACTTAGTTCCCTATTTTATGTCTATAGGTTTTGGGTATGTCTGTTATATGGACAAGTGATGTTGGTATTTTGGTATATTTAGGAATGGAACTTATGGATTATATTGACTAGAATAGTCTCCCATTGACAATTTAAACCCCTCAACAGTTGTACAAAATCTCTATCATATAATATGCACTCTTGGGGTGATTTTTAATCTCTATCCCTATTACATGTTTATGTAGACTAGGAAGAGGCATTAAATTGTACGTAATGGCTATGAGTTTACAAGTATACACAAGGTGTATATGCACACACACACACACACTATTATAAGGGATTATCATGATATGATCCCATTCAATAAACATATTTTCATATATCCATAATTGTTTTCCACAAAAATTATATATGGTTATTTCCATCATGTAGAGGATACAGAATTCATACAATCATGGCTTTCATGCTTAGACTGTGGTGGTATGGTTGGATTCCACCATGTCTTAGTTAAAACCTAAAAATAAATATCTAAGGTAATTTTTTTATTTGTATTTTCTACACCCCCATGATTTTAAAATAACACTACCTTTGATATCATACATAAAACACATCACCGAGCCTAAACGAACTTTGAAATACCATTATTTAAATATGGCCACTATAACATAACCATTTAATTTATCTTCTTGAATATGGTCAACCAAACTATAAAAATATATATATTGTTTTTATAAAATATATTTATTAAAGATAAATATGTTTTTAATACTTAGTAAAATTATTTTATACTTAAAAAATATATTTTCTTAAAAAATTGTTTAATTTAGTTTTTTGATGTTTCGTAATTATAATTCCTTTATTCAACATTCTAAATTTTATTATAAAAATTAACATAATTTTAAGAATAATCATATCAAATTTAACTTAAGTAATATTATTTATATTTTTATGAGAAGATTGATTTTCCAGTAAATAGGTAGCAATAGTAATTTTCATTTAAAACTCTATTTTTGGTTTGAATAATTTAAAAACAAAAATTTTTAAAAATGATTTAAAAATAAATTTTGTTCTGTTAAAATATAAATTTTCAATTAAATTTTATTTTAATCAATTTAATTATTTTATTTAGTAAAAAAAAATTAACAATTAAAAGGCATTTTTCTAAAAAAATGTATTCCATTTCATTGTGGATTTTAATCATAAATTAATATATTTCACTTCTACAAAATGAATCTTAAAAATTATATTCCATATTTATAATTATGATATCTAAATTTTTTAAATATAGCACTTTTAATCATGATCATTATATTTAATAACTATATTATATAATTTTCACCACGGTAGAGGTGAATCGGGTAATTAAGGTTAAAAATAATTTGAAAATGACTAAAAATGAACCTTACACTTTTCTTTATCCTATAGGATGAGTGGTTTTCATAATTACTATCCATATTTTCAACATATGTTAACTCATGGCCATATTTCATTGATTTTGACCTTTATAATACGGAAGTCATAGATAATGAAAAAATGTCACTTTTCATATTTTAATATCGATAATATTTCATGATAGGGATAAAAATACTTTTTTGAGGATTTTAGGTGTTTATTTAAAATAATAATTAATTGTTTTATCATTGTTATTTATTTGAAATTTTTAGTGACTGAATAATTAGGATAAATGTTTACACAACACTATCTCAATAATTATTCAATAAATAGAAAAATAAAATAAGGATCTTCTAAAATATTATATGTAATACAAATTTGATGAATTATTGTGTTAGATGAATTTTATATATAAATATGAAATTTTAGTGGTATATTAAAGGATTATATTTTAATTACCCATTTTCCTTGATGTATTTAAATTAAAATTAAATGAATATTCTCAAAAATGACATTAATGATATTTTAAAATAAATTATATTTTATCAAATGATTCAAAATTGATAAAAATATTATTTTTATCCAAATGGATGTAAAATGGTTGTAGAAATCAATGATTTTCCATTTATGGGTGGTTTTTCCATTTATGGTAATATTTTTTACCCATAAATGGTAAAAAACATTAATACTGCAGAATTTGTCAAAAGGGATAACAAGGTGCTAAAACTAAAAGATATGGGTAAAAACATAACCAAAACATATCCAATTTTTATTGTATGATTTTAATTATAATATTAATATTATTTTATTTAAATTATAATAATTTATAACCATATTAAACACAAAAATAATTTATATTAATTTAATACTTTAAGAAATTACAAGAATGCCCCTCACACCACTTTTAAAAGGACACCCCTCTCTCATTTCTTGAAACCACTTAGAGAAACCTAGATCGAAAAAATCCTTCAAAATTCATTTATAGAAAAACTTTTACATGTTTTATTGGTTCTGACCCTTATAAAATTCCATCACTAATTCCTTTAATAAGATATTTAAAAGAATTATACTGAAGATTTTGTAATTGTCTTTACCAAAACATTCAAAATTATTTCTTCTTCTAATAAAAATTAATGATATTTAAACATTATAAAATAAAAAATAAAGAATCATGTATATACTTACATGTTATTATTTTTATTTTAAAACCACAATACATATTTATTTAATCATATAAAAAGAGAAAACATCCCTCGTGCGTATTTTGAGATTACCATCTCCATGTAGCGGGGAAATTTATTTTTCATAACCACTTTACGTGGATGGTTATAATGATAAAAATAACTAATATATATCACATTTAAGATATAAATACAATTATTTGATGATAATATTATATCATCATTTTTACATTCCAATCCATTGGAAATTGATAATATTGGTCGTGTGAGCGTGTGGACTACCACATCCACAAAGCGATGTGATTTGTTTTTCATTTCCTCTATACGTGGATCTTAATAAGGATATATTTAATTAATATATACGATATAAAAATTATATTATAATTTTTAATTATTATTTACCTTTATATAATTCCATCAAACAAATAGTGAAGACAACGTTAATGCATATTCATTTACCAACATCCATCTTTTATGAATGATAAAAAATAAATAAATATTGAGTTAATATTATATTTTCATCATGAATTAAATTCGTTAAATTATTGAACCATGATCAAAGTACACTGACCAAAACTACCAAACAAAATCATACCTGGAAAATATAACAATCATCACTTGAAACAAGGATTTTAATAAAGAATTGTTTGTAATTGTGTGATACAAGGTTCTAAGTATATCATATATATTATAATATATATGATTATTATTCTTGAATGTATTTATAATAAATATGTATTTATTATATAGGGGGTTCGAACACAAACAATGTAAGTCATACTTAAGGTAAGGGTTCTTCATTACAAATTATATTATTTTGGATATACGTTATGTTAAATACATATATTCTTTTATGAGGATTATATACTCATCTTTTGATATTTTATATAATGAATATCATTATATACATGGTATTTGATGTTTCAATTGATGTTATTTATTTCATTTTGGTTAGGATTCAAAATTTAATAAATTTGTAACGGTTTAATTTATAGACTCATCAATATTAATATTTTTTATATTTATGTATCTAATACAGGAATAATTTTTTTCATTATATATTAAACCCATTATATTTTATTTTCCTCTGGTTATTTCTATAAATTATATTTTTTTTCTTTAATTTCTCTCTCTCTTTTAGTAGTAATGATAACAAAATAATGTTTTTATGGAAAATCAACTTTGTTTTTCTACTCAACAAGGAATATTTTTATTCCACACCCATAGTCTCCTTAAAATATTTTAAATAATGTCATTTAATATTATATGATGACATATTAAAGAACTTTTACCCATGTTTGTTTTTTTAGAAATTATTTTAAAACAAATCTTCTTTCCATTTTCTAAATTAGCTATTTTATGACTTTTTAATGAAAATGTGAAAGGTGTATTTGTTTTAATGTATATGGAATGAAATAAATATCATGCCATAATGATATCTTTATGATTTGAATATATTTTTAAATGTTTATGTGGTTATTTTCAAAGAAAAGTTTTCCTAATATTTTCAATATTTTTAATTTTTAAAAATTAAATTTCAAAATGAACATGGTATTTTCATCAAGAAAGTTTTTAATGATCATTTTATAATATTTATTTTCATCAAAGAAAACACCATTTGATTCTACATTGGGTATATAATTTTATAATACCATCCTTATTCATTATCTCAGTTATTTATGATTAGTTCTACTGGGGAGAGTATTGACATTTCAAATGTAAGTTCTTCCTATATAAATAATTCTTGAATTAAGAATTTTGATTATATTGTATTGTTTATTTATACGATTGATGCATTGGAATTATTATATAATGGGTGCGGCCAAAAAATTCATAGCCCTTGATTCATTGGAACGTATAATTAGAAAAGTTAATTTTATATCCCTATTAAATAGTTTTTCAGTGTTTACCTACCCAAGGTTTAAATTGTCTTAGGAGATGTTCTCAATGATATGTTTCAGATGTCCAACATTATGGATTCCATCATTATGAAATTATTTATTATTTTCCATGAAATTATTTTGAACAATATTTATGTATAGGATTCATGTTCATTTTATTATTTTAATTTCATCATTTGATCTTCAATTACACATATTATATTCTTCTTCTTGATCATGTTATTGAATAAATGGAATGTGTCTTCATTGATATACCTTTCCACATTGATTATGACTTATTTACTCATAATGACTTCCATTTCATGTTAACCTTATCGAGAATATGATATCACCATTATTTTGTTTTCTTTTTCTATGATTTGAATAAAGAATATTTAAAATATTTTAATGATGAAGAATATTTACATCCACTATATTTTTATTTTTTGTTTTGATATGTAAATTGATATTCATGTATGTATCTAGTTTAACAAGACCACTAAAGTATTTGTTCCATCAATATATAAATCATTGTATCTGGTGCCAATATAATAATGCAAAAACCTACTCTGGGTTACTGAAATAGTGGTTTTATAGTCTTCAAAAGATAAATGATCAATTGGTTATCATTATTATTTTCTTTCTTTCCAACTTTATTTTTATACTTTATACACTTGGTCTTAAAGTAGATTAGAAGGGGTTCGAAGGCGGCTTATAACCTGGTATGTTGTACTCAAACACTATACATATCTCATGGGAAGTGATTAAATCGTATAATTATTGATTTAGGATAGGGACATTTTCTGGAATATGAGAGTTAATAGGTACTAGGAAATGGGGTTAGGGTTATATTTTTGAATTTTATGGTAGATGGTCAAGTGAATATGGATGCACTAGTGGAAAAAATATTTATAACGATGAATTTTCAGGTCGGTTTTTTAGAACCAATATGATATTATTTGAATTTTGTTTCACATTATTTTATATATAACCGATGTGAAAAAGAATTTTTTTTATCCTTTTAAAATTGGTTATTTAAAAATCGATGTGAGAAATAAATTTCTAGGACTTTTTCATGTCGGTTTTAAATAACCAATGTGAAAATTAGTTTTTCATGTTGCTTATTAGAAAACCAATTTGAACACCCATATACATGAATTATGAAAGTTGGTTATTTCTCCACCATTTTTGGTGTGGTAGTAAGGTCTTGGGGGGTGAGGGGCAGGTCATGGGGTCAAGTCCCCAGGCTTGCGATTTATATGTAATTTTCTTACTTGTGTGTGTGCCACTTTCGCGGTTGTACCCAATTTTTGTTTTAAAGTTGGTTATTTACTAACCAATGTGAAAAATGTTGAAATGTTTTTAGTTAATTTCCTAAGATTTGATTTTAGTGCTGGTGGAGCTAAAACAGACTTATGGATCAAAAGTTATGGACATTTAAAGTTGATCATATCTAAAGAATATCTTTGAAAAGTCAATATTTTGATAACAATAACTTTGTATCCATAAATCTATTTGAGATTTATGACTAGTAAAATAAAATCATATTAAATTAACATTATGTGGGTAATTAATTTTAATGTATTTTTTTGATAACTGATGTGAGAAAATACTTGTAACATCAGTTTTATAAAAACTGATGTTAGAATTCCTTAAAGAATATTTTTAACATCAGGGTTTTTAAAGAATTTACAGTAAAAGTTATTTTCATTTCGATTATAAAAATCATTTGGAAAAATGTTCAAAAAAATTTAGCTCATTTTCCAAATTTTGATTTGAGTGGTGGTGGAGATAAAATGGAATTATGAATAAAAAATTATGGAAATCAGATGTTGACCATATCTATATAATGTCTTTGAAAAATCCATCTTTCAACAAACATAAATTTTGAACAGTAACTCTATTTATGCTCCATGAACAGTCAAATAGAGTATTTGGAATTGAAATACATTTTGGTAAACATTATTATTATTATTTTTTTGATAACCGACATGAAAATGAGTTTGAACATCAGTTTTGGAAAAACTGATGTTAAGAGACACTTTTTCACATTCGTTATCATAAAACCGACGTGATATGGTTGTTTTTCACATTAATTATCATAAAACTAATGTGAAAATACATCTTTTAATATATTTTCATGAACTTTATCATATATCCGCTTTTAAAATTGAAATTTAATATCCTATAATTTAGAATTCTATGTTTTCTATAGTGATACATTGAAATTTTCAACTACTACCTAAAATTTATAATATCGTGTTTAATTTTACTATTTCATTTAAATGATTTAAAACACCACGTGTATTAATTTCATGAACAATTATTTAAATAATTATTATTACAACATATCTAATATTTCTATCATTATAATTAATCAACTATTTGTTCTTTCAGTGACATCCACGTGGTATTTGTAATTATATTTCAATGATTAAGTTTTTTATGTTTTGTTTTCCAAATTGATATACAAGTTAATGATGTTGTTTTTATTATAATTAAGAATAATTCATTAGATCATGGTAAAAATATAATGTTCTTTTTTTGATTTTAAATATATTCTAAGATGAATCATTATTTTCCTTTAAAGATATTTCCTCAAAAGAAAATTATATCCACTAAGACATCAATATCTTTGGAAATTATGGCATCACTTCATGTTTTTTCTATATTTTTTATGGTTTCTAGGAGATGTTTTTTCTACAGATCATAAATTTTCCATGATTAAGTAAACATAAGTAATGAATATTAGTTGAAAAAAATAGTTTTAACTTATGTTTTTAGAAAACCGATTTGAAAATAGGTATTTCTTGGTGGTTTTGATAAAATTGATGTGAAAAATAGTTTTTTAATGTCTTTTTTTAAAAAACCAATTTTATGATGGTATTTGATGTCAGTTTTTAAAAAATAGACATGAAAAATCATAAAAAAAATATTTTTATGGTTGGTTTTAATAATCTACATTAACAAGAATATTTACAACGTCACCTTCAAAGATGTCACCTCTGAACAGATGTTATGAAAATAAAAAAACCGACGTAAAACCCCTATTTTTATAATAGTGATAAGGATATTTTTGTTTATTTTTTGTACATTATAAATAAGGGTTGTGAATTAGATATGTCATATAGTTTTTTAGTTTCCTAATATCTCAAATATATGAAATATTCCTTCTTTTAGAAGGTTCTATACCTACTATAAAATTTATATTTTATGTTTATTATATGTTTATTTTTAAAGTGTATCTATTTTCATTAGTTTATATATTTATTATTATGGAATATCATTTCCCACTTCATTCTATTTATCACATGAAATTTACAGAAAAAATCTAGTGATATTTGAAGTCCACTTTAATAATTTTAGTGATTTGTGTAAGAATATGGAATTATAACTAGGTTACTATATTTAGTTTCCACAAGAATAAGTTACGAGAGACTTTTATCAGACAATTAGTGACCTCCATATAATTGGTCATATTTTATGAACACTTAGGGATTTATATATCTCCATTTGATAGTAACTAATGATTCTAAAAAGGTGACTCTTAAGTGACTTCAAAATGTTACTACTACATGTCATATTTTTAATATTTTTTTATACTCCCACCCCTTCTATACAAAAACCAAAATAAAAATAAAAAATTAAATATTTCTGTCATAATTAAATTATAGAAACATATTTTTATATTATTAAAATTCAATAGATCATATAATAATTAAGAAATCAAATAAAAACTACCCTGAAAAAAGTTTTTTATTGAAAAACATTCACTATCTAACAATAGGAAAGACAATTAAATTTAAAATAGATGGAAATAGAATAAAAATAAATAAAAAATGAAATTGACAACTAGTATGATTTTTAAATTATTAAAATATAATTTATATATAAAAAATAACATTTATTATTATAAACATTAATTTGACTATTTGGACCACACTGCATGTCGGATTGACATTTCATCTTTTTCTACATGCCATAAATTAATTGATGATAATTATTCTATAATTTAATGATAATTCAATGGTTTCATCTTTTTCACCATGGCCATATCAATGGTTTCTTTCATCCATCATTCTAAATACAATGCATGTGATAATGATATTTTATTAAATATAACATCTAAAAATATTAATAAGTGTTCATTGTACCAAGATTTCATTGAAATACATGGTCATATTTTTAGTTTTAACCATATTAAAATTTTTAAATATATTTTTAATTTAAATATTTTTAGTCCTTTTGGGTACATCAATTTTCATATAGACTTAGAGCACTTTCTTAAATGTCCAAAATTAGTTAATGATCATTGCTCTAAGGTTTTTTTGAAAATCCTTGTCAGTGTGCTCATTTTTTTTCATAATATTTTTTAATAAGATTTTTATCTATAAATATTTTTTCAGTTATTCTGATAACACCACAAATTTTATCAAAATACCATTTATTTCTATTTATAAAAAATTTAATTTCCATTTTTCATTAGATTTCATAATGATTTTTTTCCATTTTATCGTACTTTTAAACACTTTTAAATCTATAAAAATTCAGTTAAAGTCATATCAATTGAACCACACATAAAACTTCAATATAATTCCTTCTTAAATTCCCAGAATTAATTTAATCCCATTATTATAATATTTTATATCAAACTATGATTGTTTTCTTCGTTTTGAATTGATCATTTTTTGTCATTTTAAAAATAAAAATTACTCTTCCAGTAATTATAACACACAACATTTCATATTGATATTTTGTTTATTCATACACATTATAAATTAATATTAGTTGATTTCACTAATATTTTGAAATTATTCAAGGTTCTTTTATTATTTTTAATAAATTTATTTTTATTTTTGAATTCCACTTAATATTTAAAAATAAACTTCTTTTTATTTAAAACACCACACACATTCTATTTATATTACATTCATTCATACATTTAATCAATTAGTCAATGTTTTTTGTCCCAGGATTACATGATGATCGGAGGTTGTTTGATTGGTTTTAACAATTTTTACCACATTTGAAGACACTTTCAAATCTATATAGGCACAATATCAATACTTTTAACAACACCCATGTTGAATTAATCTATATTTTATTATTAAAAATAATAAATTAATTAGTAATCAATATTCAATAATTACAAGGTAATCTGAGGTCATTTTCTTGATTTTGGTCACATTACATTATTTAATATTTTTTTAATTTTAAAATATATTTTTTTCAATATTATAATTATACAAAAAAATTTACAGATGTATGACTTATTATTATATGTATAAAATTATTCAAATATCATTCAAATTGAGTTTCAAAAAATATTGTCAATTTTTTTCCTGATTTTATCATTTTGAAACGTATATTTTGACACAATTTAATCTACAAAAGTACACATTTAGTCATTTTTCCACATCGAATGTATTATTTCCTTCTTATTCATTCCCACATGTCATAAATTAATTTATGATTATTTTTTAATTAATTTATAATTATATATGAATTTTTATTAGTTCTTATCATTTTATGCACATTTTAAAACTCTTTTAAATCTATAAAAACATACTTATGATAATATCAACCACACAATTTGATTGGTGTGTATTTTCTTTCATGTCACAAAATAATTGAATATTATTTTATTATTTTTTAATGAAAATCAATGTTCATTTTCTCAATTTTAATCATCTGAATTTTTTTAAATTTTATTTCAATCTGCAACTACATTTTTAATCATTATAATCACATAATATATCAAATTTATGTTGCATTTATTCCTATATACTATAAATTAATTATATATCACTATAATGAAATTTCATCATAGTACATAGATGTTTTATTAGTTTTAATCATTTTACACATGTTTTTAAACACTTTTAAATCTATAAAAATGTGAATCTAGTAATTTTAAAAACAACATATATCTAATTAACATTATTTTCATTCCTATATGTCAAAAAACTAAAATCTACAATTTCCATATGATACAATGAAAATAAAATATCATTTGATTTTTTGAGCATTTGATACATATTTTTATGGACTTTTTAAAATATAAAATTACACTTGGTTTGATCCTCTCTCCTCAAGTAACCTTCAATTCTAATATTTCAAAAAAAGGTCAAAAAATTATAATCCACATACAAAATTATAAAAATAAATTTCTACCCGTTAGATGTATACTATTTTTGATATGTTACATCCTAATATCTATGTTATTTCACATTCTCTTCAGGATTATGGTTCCAAATGCAGTGATAAATCTAATTGAATGGATTTTCAATAATTTCCTCTCATACACTAAATTTGAAAAATGAAATCACTATGATAGTTATATGTGGTTGAAGAGACCATTTAATTTAGTGGGTATAAATGTTATTAGTTTATATGACACCATTCCATGTATTCCAAACATTCATGGGGCTATATCGTGAATGATTCATTACGAGCTCATTACATTAGGTGAATATATGGGGAGTCCTTGAACATGATTAAGCCCAATTTCTATTATCCCATCACTTTGTTGAATATTATATTTGTCCTCATTCTATGTTTTATGTACCACTATCATTGGATTATCTAGAACATGGAGGTTTTTTATGGATGTATAACATTGAGGGGAGGGTTCTTAATGAACTAATTTTTCCAATGTCTAACATGGAAGTCTAAGAGGTAGTTTTTTACAAGATTTCATGTGATCCATCATGGGTTATATAAATAAAGAGAATTTGTATAATATTTCCTTATTGAATAAAATATAACATATCATCGTTATTGGTTCCCCGTTATATAATTTCAGGATAAAATGATTCCTCAAGATATGGAAATACCACAATCATACTAATCAATGGGAAAGATTTTCTACATTAGAGGAATCTCTAAAAGGGTTATCTCTCCATTGGTGAATTTTTTATAGAAACCTTTAAATGGACCAATCCATTCAGATGAGAAGCATCTCTCTAGACTATTTCTACAAGTGTTTTATTGATCATAAAGTGGAATCCACCAACCAAATCGTTCGTTAGGATCTTGGGTGGATTATATATGGATCTTTCTTAGAAATAATATTGATTTGGACTTCAGAGTATCATTGATAGAGAGATTTATATGAAAATCCTAAAAATATTACTAATGATATCCCCCTTCTTAATGAATAACTTCCTTATTAAGTAACACAGTCATGGAAAACGTGTGAACTACTTTGGTTATTTTTTTACTATTATAAAATACATCTGATCATATTTAAAAGACTATTAGGTATCTTAACCTTTGATAATATTACCATTTATAATGACAATTAATATTAATATATATTAAGGGTTATGATAAAGTATAATTGACATAGATGGAAGAATTGAGGACCTTAACAAAATGGACTGTGATCTATGAAATCCAATCATCGGAGTTTCTAAGGGAGATGGCATCATTGGAATTTTCCCTTAACCAATAACAAGCAAAAATCAACAAATGAAACTTGAAAAAAAATTATGGTAGAAATTAATAATTATTGAGATCACAACCCAAACCATATTCACCAAACCACTCAATGAAAATACCACCATCACACACCTTAGAGTTAGGTAACACATTGGTGTAATTAGGGGTTAGGCATCCAGAACCTAGTAGTACTGTTTTTTATGTTGTATTTGATATAAAATAAATATTCTATCAATAACGTTTAAGTATTACGGAATATATACACTTATATATGAGTTTATTAAAATTATATTTTGAAATGAAGAAATCAAAATTGATTTTTTTAAATTATATGGTCTTAACAAAATTTTTTTATATCTAACAATATTGAAATAAATATAAATTTCATATAATATTATTATTAAATTTTTTTTATTTATATATAAAAGGTAATATAATTTTATGAAGTCTAATTTAATCTTTATAAGTGTGGGAAAATTTCTATTGTCATAAAAACATGTATTTTCTATTAAATAAGTTATTTATTTAATATTTTAAATTTTCATATCTATAAATTTATTATTAAAAAATAAATAATATTTTTAAAATCAAAATGTAAATATTATACAATGGTTAAGTTCTTATAATTTTCTGAGACAGTAACATTTTTTCGTAAAAAATTAAATACTTTGTAAATAAGCGGTCTTTATAATGACATTATAATTTTCCAAAAGTGATGAAATAAATTCTATAAAAGGAATTGATGAATATATATATATATATATACTAACGAAAAATGTTTTTTATGTTATTTGATTAATTTTATAATCCTTTAATGAATCCTTCAAAACCTATATTTTATTTTATGGTTTTAAAAGTTATTCTGTATGAACAGAAGTCACTTCCACATCACCAATGGTATTATTTTAATATTTTCAGTTTTTTCTTATATGATATAGAAATATAATCCTATTATTCATTAAAAAATGTTAAAAACTATGGGATGGTTTGTGGTTTTGATTATTTTATCATATAGATTAAAAAACTGAGTTTAGTAATTAATAAAAAATTCCCCACTCTTTTCTACAAATACTTACCAAACCTCCAAATACTCTTAAGTAAAAACCCATTGGACATTATTTTTATCTATATATCCCTCAATAAATATCTCCCAATTTATTCCCAAACTCTTAATAAGAACCTACAAATCTCTTAGAACCACTATCTCAGGGAAACATATTCACTCTTCTTTTTTATTCATGGAATTTCTTTATACTATGCCTTTTTATTTTAAATGTATTATGTTTTAATGTGATTTTAAACATATATTTACTAAAATTATGATTTTAAAATAACTATACAACACATTTTTCTCACATTAAACTCTTCCATGAACCTTTCTTTACACCCATTATGTCTCTGAAATTACCATGTGATTTTTCATAACAAACTACTAAGTTGTGAATATCCTTCTGCATTTATAATCAAGGGTATTATCCTAGATGTAACTATCCTAAATTTATTATTTAAACCCATGTATTAAACCCTCACTATTACCTCATGTTATTAAAACTAATGAAATACATCCTTAGGTAGTATGGTCTAGGTGGTGTGCAAGTGCATGGACAATATATGAATATGATAGATGTGCATGGAATTATATATCCCTTCAATTCATTGGGAGATGATTTGGTAACCTGAGATACAATATATATTTTATGATAGGTTATAATAAGTACATTATTTTATTTATTTCTTGGAAATTATCCTTGACTTATGCTTAGGTTGTCATGTTTTTTTTCACGTTCCTAGGTTTCCTTGATGTGATCATATTATATCAAGCAATAATTTTCATGTTGATGATTATCAAAACTTTTATCTCACCTTGATATTCATCTTTAATCACATATATTACTTTGATAATGTTATTGTTTTATTATACCCTTATTGGTCTTAATAGCTCGCCCCTTTCTTATGTACATTCTTAGGTTATTTCGTGTCGTATTAGAAAATTAATGGAATATAAGGGCATGTTTTAGAGATTTTAAATAATTTTATTGTACCCATGTTTCATGTTATAGTTTTGTGTAACTAATTATCCCAATACACTTTTCCTTATAATAATTTTGGATATTATTATTTGTTTATTTTTGTAACTAATCATGAGTTAATTTGTATTAAAGATATGGGTGGTCATAAACTATTTAGAGAAAGGTATTGTAATTTTTGTGGATTTGGATTATAAAAACATAATGAAATCCTTAGGGGTAAAACTATAACATTGAAAAAATAGATAAATTTTTATAGTGTATTGAGTGAGTGGTTTCCAAGCAACAATATCCATGTTAGGATAATACAAGTGTGTGTGGATCTAACAAACTTTTATCTAGGGGTAACAATCCAGAAAAGGGTGTATTGGGTATCAAATCTGTTATCACTTGGTGAATAAAAAAGAGGAATTTATTCACAACTTTTTTTATACTCATGAGGATTAGGCTTTTCTAAATTCAAAAAATCTGTAAAAACCATAATGAGGGGGAAAATGACACTAAAAGTTTATGTTAGTAAATAGACCATAGATAACATAGATTGAAACATAGAAATTCATAGGTTAAGGAATGTATGTTATTTATGATATATGCCTTATATTTTAACATTTTACCTTTTATATGTTTAATATTTTAAAATTTCTAATTAATAATTTTCCATTTATTATAGATAATGGATGGAAATAAGAGGAATCGAGTTAATAACAAATGTGATGGGAAATGTGATGAACACCCAAATGAGATTCCCAACCTAATGAGAGAACAAGTTAAGAACTTCATGAAAATACTTACTCAATTAATTAAAGGTCAAAATAAAAACTTGAATCAGGTGGAACACCCACACCCCCCTAAGAAAAATATAGTTATAATTATGACTATTATGAGACAAAGGGCACATACATTTAGTGGATTATTAGATCCCTTAATCATGGAATAGTGGATCAAGTACATTGAAAAGATCTTCTCTACACTTAAATACTACAAGAAATAAAATCTACAACTGAATATTTATCATATGTTGGGAGAAGCTGATCAATGATGGTCATTGATCAAAAAAACAATTCTTGAGGAGGATATCCAAGTGATTGACTGGAAATAATTCCAGAATTTTTTTGATAAATATTTTCTGCACACTCTCCAACATAAAATGAAGAGAAATTTTATTATCCTCAAACAAAAGGATGAAAAATCAATAGTAGAATATGTCGTAAACTTTAAAATAAATTCTTTACACACCTATTTCATTTTTATTGACACTGAATGTAAATTTTACCACTTATTTGGAAGGTTAAAGATGAATCTATGAAAATATTTGGTGATTCAAGACATTGAAAACTATGTGGATATTTCCTTTTGTGAAATCAATGTCTAATTAGAGGTCAGTGAATCTTAATGGTTAGTATATTGGAATTGGAGAATATATTTCAATTATAATAGAGAGATGGATAAATATCATATTTGAAAGAAAGAGGAACACCCCACATGTTAAAATAAAGGTAATAATTATCTTTGTAATTACATTAAAGGGATAATGAAAGGATTCAGTTGTGTTAATGAAAGGAAGAGAGATAGAAAATGTCTATTTGAGATACCAAAAAATATGATAGAAGAAATGAATTCTTTAGTCAACCCTCACCTTAGTATCCAATGTTTCAATTTCAAGTAATAGGGATACTATATGAATCATTTCACTAAGCCAAGGGTTTTTTATGATAAATGACAAGAAAATCATCTAATGTTTAGGGTGTAAGGGTGAACTTATAGAATCCTAATGGTTGAGTTGGTTTTAGATAATGACATAGTAATAGGTATAGTAGTAATTCATTCATGAATAGTGAACACATAATTTGATTATGGTTATACACAATCTTTTATACCATAAACATTTAGTATAAATTTTTAAACACCACTCAATAATATGGAAGTAGAGCTATTAGTGAAAATGAAAAGTGAGTAAATTATTTCATCCAATTTGTATAAATCCTCCTCCATATCGTTGTTCATGTTTTAATTCCTATTTATCTTTGTTATACTCACTTTAACGGAAGAAATATTGGGTATGGATTGGATTTATGTATATAGAGATATCATAAATTGATGATAGAAGGAAATCACCCTCTATATTTTGAATCACCCTCCTTTCTATACATGTTTTGTATCCGGATGAATCTCCATTTGAATCATCATATAAATCATGAATATTATTTTTTATGAGAATTTTTATCTTTATAAAATGGTTGAGAAAAATGGAAAGATCTTCCTTGAGGAAATGTTCATTGTAATGAAATATGATCATGTGTTTCAAAAATAATTTTTTGTGTTTCTCCAAGCCATTATGTTGAGTTCTCAATCGATCTTATACCAATAACTTTACCAATATCCATGACTCTATATAGAATATCCACTTTTAACCTAAAAAGTTGAAGATGAAACTATAATAGAATATATATAAAGGGTTTATATTCCCAAGTTCTTTAGCATGGGGTAAAATGGTGCTCATAATTAAGAATAGTGGTGGGTAAATTCACATTTTGATTTATTAGAATAAGCTCACCAAAATCACGATAAATAAATAGTATCCATTTCCATTTATTGATGAACTTTTTGATCAGCTATGTAGATCCTAATACATATCTAATGTGGATCTTCATTTAAGATAATATAAGTTAAATGCGATAAATGAGGATATCCCCAAAAATAATTTTCTAAAAAATTATGTACATAATGAGATCTTAGTGATTGCGTTAAGATTTACTAATTCATTAAATATATTCATGGACTTGATGAATAGGGTGTTTAGGGATTAACTAAAAATTTTTTTGGTAGTCTTTATAGATGAAATTATTATTTTTACTAAAGTATAGAGGAACATGAGGATCATTTAAATGTCATACTGAGGACATTACAATAGAAAATTTTATATGATAAGTATAATAAATATGGGTTTTGTATGGGGAAACTAAAATTCATAGTTCATGTTATCACCAGTATAAATATATATGTGGATACATCATTAATAGAGGTTATTATGGGACTGCCTAGACCAACATCAATGACAATGATTTCTAGTTTTTATGGATTAAATGTGTACTATCATTGATTTGTGAGAAAATTGTAATTTGTTTTCAAGACCCATAACCTAGCTTACATAGAAGGGAATAAAGAGTTGTTGGATGGATGAATTCAATGAGAGATTTTAAGAGTTAATGAAGAGGCTAATCACGACACTATTGTTCATAATACACAGTGACATGGAAGGATTATTGATCTACAGTGATGCGGAAAAAGTTAATTGGGATATGTATTAATGTATGACGAAAATGATATAGTATAAACCTACTATAAATTAAGGATACATGATAAAAAATACGCAACAAAATATCTAGAATTTTCTACAGTGATATTCTTGTTGAATATTTATAGGAATTTTCTCTATGAGGAGAAGTGTGAAATATATATGGATCATAAAACCTTAGGTGTATATTCATATAAAAGTAAGTCAATATATGATAATGAAGGTGGTTATATGTGATCATGTATTATGATTAATCTATCCATTTCCATCCTGTGAAGGCATACAATGTGGTATATTCCCTGAGTTGAAAGGATCTTACAACACCATTCATGTTGATGAAAAAAGCAACCCATCTTCTTGGAAATTAAAATGATGTACATGGGAATAATAAAGGGAAATTAAATATATATTTATCAAATAACTACTTTTCCATCCATTATTGACCAGATCTAGGAGATCTAAAAAAATGATGAGGTGCTATAGAGAAAAGTACAAATTATCCTAGAGTTTAACTTTGCTAAATATTGAGAAATAAGGTTTGGAACCTAAATATGTGTCCCATAAAAACTAGAAACAAAGATGGAACATTTGGATGATGGGAATAAATCATAATTCTCTATTTATTTAAGAATCACTAAAAAATTTAGAGATCTGAAAAAACATACTGGGATAACATAAAGAGGGAGACTATAGAATTTTCATCTCAGTGCTTGTTATGCCAACAAGTCAAGGAGGAATGGCAGAAGTCTAATGGTATGATAAATCCATTACCTATACCAGTATGGAAATGATAAAAACTTACTATGAATTTTGTCTTATTACACTCTAGGGAATCTAAATGAAATAACTCCATATGGGTAGAATTTGACCGCCTTACAAAGTCATCATATTTCATTAATATAAAAAAATATTTGTCTGTAAACCCACACTCTATGTCATAAATATGGTATGTGGTAACACTACACGAAATACCAATATATATTTTATTTAACCAAGAATGGGGAATTTTCTTGAGGTTATAGATAATCCTCTAGCAAGAATTGGATATATAGTAATTCTTATCACCCTCAAATAGATGGCCAGTTTGAGAGAACCATTCAATCTCCATAGTATATGTTGAGATCATTTTTAGTGGATTGGGAAGGATGTTGGGAACAACACCTTCCCCTATTAGAGTTATCTTAAAATAATAGTATCCAACATGATTTCAACATATCCCCAAGTGTCAAGTTATGAATATCTATATGGGAAGAGGTGTTAGATTCCAATATTTTGGGATGATATTAGAGAGTGGAAGCTTATGGGGCCAGATCATTTCTAAGATATGATTGAGAAGGTTCAAACCAATCAATTTCATATGAAATCTGAAAATATTCAATAGAAAATCTTTGAAAATAATCATCGATGATGAATAGAGTTTGAGGTATGATATAATTTATTCCTTCATATATGATCCTAAAATAAATTCATGACGTTTTAGGAAAAGGTAAAACCTAGTCGAAGATAATTCATATCCCTAGATATCCTTTACCACATCATAGGTATGGACTATTGACTATCACTCCCACATAACCTATCCCAAGTAAGATATGTGTTCAATGTAACTCTTTTGAGGAAGTATATACCAAACCCCTCACATGTATTGAATCCACAGGTGTTACCCTTGGAAACATACCGTTCAAATGAGGAGAAGTTAGTGATGATATTAGATCATTGAGATAATGTTCTATGAAATAAGATAACTCACCTAATCAAAGTGTTGTGGATGAACCACAAGTTTGAGAAATAAACAGATGACTAAGATATGGTGATGAACCAAAAGTAAAATCATGTATTTTATTTTATGAAACAAAATTTATGTGGATAAATTTTTAAGGGGGAAATTTAACAACAAAAACATTTATAAATTAAATTAAATTTTTGAAAGAATAAATTACTTATTAAGGATTGCGTATATAAAAAACCACATGAACTAATTTGGTTATTTTAGACCATTATAAAATATATACGGTATAATTTAAAAGAATTTTAATAATCTTAATCATTAATAATATAGACATTGTATTTTCCCATTAATATTAGTAAATGTTAAGTGTTATGATAATGTATAATACACATATATGGAAGAAGTGATGGACTCATATAGTCGGATTGTAACCTTTAAAGATTAATTATCAAATATTCTATGGTAGATGGAATTACTGGACATTACATTGTCAAACAATAGGTTGAAATTCAATAACTAAAAAAAGAATGAAACCATATACAGGAGAATATCATGTTTATCAATATCACATCTCAAACCATATTTTCTAAAGCACCCCCAGAATGTACCACCATCATAGACCATACCCTTAGGATGTACTCAGATCTAATAAGTTATTATATATCTATACCATTGTAGTATGAATTTGTGTGTGTCATTTTTTATAAAATAAAAATAATTTTTGTACCTTTTCATTTTTAAATTATATATACAATTATATACCAGTTAATGAAAATTAGATTCTGATATGTAAAAATAAGAATAATGTTTTTGGAAAATATATTATTTTAACACAATTTTTGATAAATTATACAATATATTGATAAATATTAATTTTATATAATAATATTTTTATATGTTACTTATATATATATATAAATGATAATATAATTTAACGAAGTCTAATGATGTATTAATAAGGGTTGGGAAATTTTTATAGTAAAAAAATAATATTTTTCTAAAAATAAGGGTTTTCCTTAAATATTAAATTATAATTTATAGATATTTCTTATTTAAAATTAATATTATTTTTTAACCAATCATGTAAAAATTATCCAATGGTGAAATTTTTATAATTTTTTGAGATGACCAAATATTTTGGTAAAAAATTAAATAAGGTATAAATAAACGGTCTCCATTATGACATCATAATAAACCAAAAGTGATATAATAAATGATATAAAATTAATCCATGTCGAAATATATATTACCCCTTTAAAATATTTTTTTAAAAGTTATTTTATTAATTTTATAATTATTTAATGTATCTTTCAAAACCTATTTTACATTTTATGGTTTTTAAATCAGCTCTTTATGAACAAGAGTCACTTCCACATCACCAATAAAATAATTTTAATATGTTAATTCATGTAACTATAAAATATTTAATACCACTCATCACAGGTAGAAACAATTTTTAAATACCAATGAATGGTTTTTGGTTTTGATTATTTTATCATACAGAGTACAAAACATATGTCTAAAAATTAATAAGGAACCCCCACTCTTTCTATAAATAATCACCCAACTAACCACAAATTTTCACTAAAAACCCATTTATCTTGATGTTATTACACATATACTTCTATAAATACCTCATAAGGTGTTCCAATTATTTTAATAACATCTTACCAATATTTTATAATCTCCTAAAAAAGGTAAGAGATTATATCCTCTTTTTTTCATTAAAGTATTTTCTTTTTACTAGACTTTTGATTATTTATGGATTATGTTTTAATGTTTCGTCACAGATAACCATAAAAATCTTATGATTCACAAGTAATGAGATACCACCATTAAAACTCATTAAACTCTTATATTAACTTTTATACACACTCGTTATGCTACTAAAATTGTCCCTTGATTTCCCATGCCAAACTTTTATGTTTTGAATACCCATACCCATTTCAAATAAATTGTATTAAACTAGATATACCAATCATACATTGATTGGGTAATCCAATATATGAAACCCAAACTAAATAACCATGGGATTAAAAGTTATTAAATACATTTTAATGTTGTATGATTTATGTTCCACAAAAATGCATCTATATGATATGAATGTTAATGGTGGGATTGATATTATATAGCACTCCAATTCATTTGATAATGTTTTAATATCATGATACACCATGTATGGTGAATGGGAGGTTATCCTAATAATAATATTTTAGGATGTATCGATTGTTAACCGTGACTTATTCTTATAATTTCATGTTTTTTATTGTTTATACATTCCTATGTTCCCTTGATGTTATCATATTATATCATTCTTTGATATTCTAGTTTGTTATTTTCCCAAATTTTAGGTCACATTGATATACCTTTGGACTCAAATGTATTATTTCATCCTGTTATTCCTTTATTATTTCCTTACTCAGATTTCTAGCTCAACCCTTTCTTATGCACTTCCCTAGGATATCTCGTATAGTATAAGAAGATGGATCAAATATAAGGGCATGTTTTAATGTTTTTAAATAATGCTATTGTAACCTTTTTTCAGTTTATTGTGCTATATATATAATAACCCAAATAAACCTAGACTCATGATATTTTTTTAATGTATTATGATTTTTTATATGTAATAAATGTTGAATTAAGATGTATTAAAGTTATAGCTTATCCTATTTTGTGCTCCTATATTTCTATAGTCAGTAACCCTAATGAAGGATACATATGGGATCTTATTGTTATATAAAGTTGTTATAATTTACAAAATATTTTCAATAATAGTTGGAATAGGTACACAATTTTTAGCATGAATGCTCATAATCTATGGCTTATTTTTATTGTTCAATACCTGAAAACGTCTTTAGACATGGATATTTCATCATCGTTTCTTCAGTGTTTTAGGCTTGAATCAATTCATACGACTCATCCCACTCACCCACATAATAAGTGTCATTTTATATAGTATTTCCACAAATGATATAGTATAAAACACAATAATAATGAAGCTATTTAAATGGGTTTATATTAAGAGGAGGACTTGGTTGTGGAAAGCTTTCATGAGTTTTCGTAGACTTTGAGGTGTCATTAAAATAGGTGTGGAAGAAACTAATATTCTTTGAACTCTCCATCATTACAAGTAGAAAAGTATTACATTTACTATCATGGACTTAGACTTGATACATACATCCAACTTGATCACTTATCCATTGTTAACTCACTAGGGGATATCTTATATTTTTTGATGTGGTAAATGTCTTATTGAAGACATGATTTTTATTTAGTATCACTTTCATGAGTTGAATTTAGTAATGGAATATTTAGCTATGATTGATGGATATTTGGTAGATCCTTCGATTTTTAATGGTATTGGTTCCATTACAATTTTATGTTAGCATTTTATATATGGATATGCCTTTGGAATCTAAAAATTTAGGACATTGTGATTGTATTTGGATCCCAAGCCTTTTAATGGGGGCTTTAATAAAATGAAATGGAATGTTTATTTTCCTATTATTTCATGATAATTTAAATCCATTTTATAAATTTAGACTATATCAGTTATTTTAAACCACTTTTTTTATTTTAAACTACCTTTTTGGTTATTATGAACAAACCACATAGTGAATTAACATTCCATTTATTCATACATATCATAAATTAATTAATTAATATTTTCATATATTTTAAAGACAATCCAAAAATGTCTGTTGAGTTTTTAAAAAATTTAAGAATAAAAACCTACTTTAATTAGAATTTTAAAATGATACATTCAATAGAAACTTTTAATGAAACATACCTCATCCATCTGGTGTATATATGGTGGATCTCTAAAAAACACATGAAACTATAAACTAGAGGCATATTGAGTCTACAATAAATAAAAATTACATATTAAAATAATTTTAATGAAAATTATTGTAAATGTAATTTATTACATTTTCACCCCTTCCTCTAAAACATGTTAGTAATCAATGAGTGAGTATATTTACTTATAACATTTCATCTCTAGATCTACTATACCTGTTTTTGAAAAACCACTAAAATGAATTTTTTTGATTGTGTTTACTATAAATGCTTCTTAAATATCCTTCAGAAGACGCGTCAAATCATTTGGAATTGTTTTTCTATATTTGGGGTTGTTTATGAGTTTTTTAAGATGTTTTAGATTGGAAAATTGAAATAATTCTATCATTAAATGTGTATTATGTTAGGATTATTTTGTGATACTATACTTGGGTCATGTTGGATAGTTACACGATAAATGTGGATGATTATACTATGATTAATGTGTAACAGTATGTTCTTATTGAAGTATGGACTATAATAGATGAAATAATATCATAATTATTTATATTGTGTAATGAAGAGAATTTATGCACCATAAAAGTGAAGGGAATGAAATTATTATGTTTCCCTAGATGAGGCCATTGTTCAGATTGCGATGCTGGTTTAACCATGTTTTCATAAAAGAATATTTTTTTAGAATAGCCATCACACTATAAACATCCAAGTCTAATTCACTTGGAAATATGTTTTTTATCAGAGTGGAGTTTTACAGTATGATAAGGGTCATTATGAATTGATTATGTCAAAGTCATATAAATTACATTTTTTTATTACTCATCTAAATAAATAATGCTAGAGATTTAAATAAAGATATATTGAATTGAATTTAATGGATATAAATAGAATATTTTTTTTCAATATTCCTGAATGAACTTGAATAAATTAATAAGGGGAAATTGGGAGATTCCCTTTTAAAATTTGAGCGATATATTTTCTCATATGATAGAAAAGGATAATAAGAATAATGTATATGTTATATTGATAAAATAAGATAACTATATCAAATAGTGGAACAATAAGACAATCTAAAATTATGAGTGTTTAAAAAAAAGATATAAAGGCCTATTATAGGATATTATTCTTGTAAACTTAGGTAGTTCATCATATTGATGGGGACAGAGTGTATTTATAAATTAACATTGGTGTAAACCCTTGTGGTATTGGTTTTTTGAATATCAAGGAATTATCTTTGAGGTTCAATTAGTTCTTCTAGTCTGAGAAGAGTAGTGGGTTCTCAAATCATTATAAGGATTTTAAACCTAGAGGGATATTGAGGCCTCTTTGAAATTGTATGATCATGTAGTGTGATTATTGTGGATTTTGGTACAGAAAAACAACACCAACTGTATGATCCTAAGACATAGCCCAATTTAAGTATTCTAAGTAAATATTTTTTGTGTCTATTTTTATATTTTATCAATTATATATATTCTATGATGAAGAGAAGTGATTTTAGGATAATAAAAAATAAATATTATAATTAAGTGATAATTGAAATTGGGATACCTTGATTCACCCCTGTTAATGGGTATCATTATTGTATAAGATAGATAAGTGTTACTAGAGTGAAAGGTTAAATATATATAAATCTTATCTCTTTAGATAGAATTAATGTAGTTCTGAATCCCAAAGGATTTATAATTTTTGATGCTCCCAACATTCAACTATGAATGAATAAAATTAAAAACTAATTTGGATCTATGGGTATGGATTTGAAAATACCTTTAATATATGTAATTAAAACAACATTAATGTGGACTTTTATTAGAAAGATAACTTAAAAATTGGATTTTAATTCTAATGTAATGACCATTTTATCAGGAGATTTTTAAAATGTAGACTATAAGAAAGTGATGTCATGTAAATCCTTATAGGTCATATGAAAAAAATTGATAGACATCCTTGAAGGTCAAATGAATGTTTAAGGATAAAATTTAAAAGTCATATAAAAGAATAAAAATGATTTTAAGATAATCCTAAATGTATATATTGACATATTCTTAGACTAAGATAAAGTGATTATGGAAGAAATATGCGGTCTTAGAGAAACCCTCAATGAAACAAATATTATGAATTTTATCTTACAAATATTTTTAGATTTACTCAATATAAAATATTAATTACTCTAGGTAAAGGATCAATTGGATATTAAATTTTAAAGTCTTTATGGTAATCTTGTTTCATGTGAGATGAGGGCAAATGAATATTACATAGTGGAAGTAGATAAATATAACAAAGTGGAATTCATGGTATTGAAGATTTTGGTAGAGAATGATCTTGAAGAAAAATTGGTTGATGAGGTAATTTCATCCATTTCCACAATTAAAAAATGTGGGAAATGAATGTTCAAAGAGAATATTTTACTTGTATATTTTCTAGGTGGAATTATTGGGAACCTTAATAAAGTGTCATAAAATATTATAATAAGAATAATATGATAATGGAAATCTAAAGAAATATTCTAATGATGTGAAAGGAAAAGGTTTTTCAAAGCATAATTTCATTAAAAAAATTTGAATTCAAAACAAATAAAATATTCAAATAAAATAGTAGTGTAGGATATTAATGATTTCAAAGGCTTCAAAAATTATTTTAGAAATCAGATAAAAACAATAATGAAGGAGAAAGTCACGGTGATGATGCTGAAGTTTAGGGTATCATATATTCAAATCCTTAATAAATTTAGTCCTTTACAGTTTCATTAGAGTGTGTTGGTGGTGTTGGTGAGGATTTTGAAGTAATTTTTTGTTGTGAAATTAATATTTTCTTTATTTTAAAAGGAAAAAATGGATTTTTGACACTTGACTTTCCATAGCAATGTCCATTTTGGGTTATATGGTATGAATGGTATAAAATGGATATTTTAGAGGACTTCAAGCCATTTATTATGTTATGGAGGTGTTGCAATTGTGGAAGCCAGACCTTTTGGGTTCATTGGATGGTTTCTTTGTTTTTATATGGTTATTGGAATTTTAGTTGTTGGAGGAATGGTATAAAAAATTTTATAAAAGACGGTGCCTTTTTAATGGTGTTGTTCATTAGTGGGGATTTGGTAGGAAACGGGGTTTTAAATACTTATTTTTCCAAGAATGGTGGTAAATTTTTTTTAGTGGAGTTCTATTCTATAGTGAATCTCGGGAGAAAGGGTGAAATGATTATAGTGGGGAAGCCATTCGATGTTCATTATTATTGAGATTAAGATTTTAATATATCAATTACCTTTTCAAATATAAAAATTTCAGGGTGGAGGTCAACTCAACAAACTATTTGGAAGTTTTCAGGTATTTTTTTGAGAGATTAATAGCTATTTTAATGGATTATAAATCTATAGAGAAGGAATCTATGAATTTTTCAATATTTTTTGGCTTGTATCACTTCTTCCATTTCTCTCATCCTTCTATAAAACCTAGAGAACCCTTGAAGGTATTTGTATTTCTCTTGATTAACTCTTCAATGATAAAATTTCATTTTTTATGTGGAAAACATATCTTATAACTGATTTATTATTGTTTTTCTCTTTTATAAAATTTCACTATATATTTAAATTATAAACTCTCTTCCACATAAGGCCTTGATAAGAAATTTCGACCTCTCTTTGCGATTTCGTAGTCATGTTTGATGGTTATATAATGTACATAGGTTATTACAGGTTTATCTTGGTGATTCATAATTGTGGTTTAATTTTTATTCATCTTATAATTTCTTGATGATCATTAAGCATTTATTTTTGGTTCAGGTATTCAAAACATCTCTTATATAACTTTATATATTTTTTAAATTATCATATTTTATTGTTTGTGTGTTAGGAGTTGAAATTAACCTAAGAATCTACTGAAATGGATTAAATAAATTTTTGATGGAAGAGGTATGTGATTTTATTCATTATATTCTATTTTGATATTAATCATCTATTATTGATTTCAATGTTATGGATTTTATGATTTTCTTAGAATTAATGATATACAATTATAGTTATATAATACTATTTGTTTTTTAACTAGTTCCCAATAAGATGATAAATAAATAAAGGTAATGTAAATAGGCATTCAATGTGAAGATGATTATATTATGGTTTATACATAGAATTTACAATGTATGTGAACATGATTATTATATTGAAAAGTTGTGGTAATATTAGTTTATTGATATCAGTCGATGAAGTTCCTCCTATTGTGAAATATTTGTAAATAGAATGGGTTTAGTATGTTTGTAATGTCGTTTTGGTGAAATATGGGATGTTAGTATGTTGTTGTAGTGGAAATGGTTGATACGGTCGATGATGAGTAGTAATGGAGAAAATGTTTTTGATGTTGGCCTAATATGGTGGTATTGATATTTTTAAAGTTAGATTTTTCATCTATATGTTTTTTATATGGCAATAGACATGTCATAGAAACCAATATACAAAAAGATAATTAATTTTTGAGTTAATTAATGGGATGTTCTATGATGATATTGGAATTATTAATTTAGATTGTTATGGAATAATGATTTGTAATTATGGAAGAAGTGGTGATTGGATTCCATGTTGTAATTGGATTAAAGGTGGTGGATTGAATATCTTCAGTATGATCATAATGGTTGAAATAATAAATATGTATTAATGAATGTTATGTAATTGATGTTTGATAATGTGGTTTATAATGAGTTAGATAAATTGAATTTATAATAATTGAATTGATAATGTAATGAAAAATATATAAGTTATATAAGGTGGTCATCAATCCTTATTGTAATTATTAGAGAGTTGGTTTCTATTATAACAATGCGTACTAACACAGTTAATTTAAAATATTGATAGTAGAAGCTTTTATATAAAATGTTTTACAGTTGACCATAGATTGGATATGTGTGAGATTACATATACATTTTTTATCATGATACCCCACATGAGTTAGTTAATGTGACTAACTTTCATATGAGGTTTTGGATTCCGAGTGTTTTCTGAACATCTATGTTATATAGGATACAAATAACATAAAACACTCTTACCCCACTCTAATTTCTAGAAATAATATGATATGTATACTTGTATGACCTATAAAACATAAGGTTACATTATATTCTTTTCAATAGGATGTAATGGATATCATTTATGACATATATATATATATATATGAAGGTGTTGTAATAGACTAAGGTAATGATATATATATATGTATAGGAAATACTGTATTACAGTTATGACAAGTGTATATATACCCTGATGATAATTGAATAAGTTTGTTTTTTATAAATGTACCAGTTTAAAAGGCCCTAGGTTATGATACATCATGATATGGATACAATGGTGATATGGGTGTTAATTAGTAGATTTGGTTGTTATTTAGATATATGGTATTTTTTTTATATGATTATGGAGGGGATATGAGTACAAAGATATGATATGTTAGGGTATAAGGTGACTCGTTTAGTGGGATAGAAGATGTGGGGTACATTTAAACATATTTCCTTCCAATATTAAAATATCATACATCTATGGAAGATTTGGTGGGTGATCCTTAATGAGTATGGGGAATTAGTTAACCAGATTTAGGTAATGAGTTGGTGACATTATTTATTTCTAAGGCTTTAATATGTTTCTTCCATATTTTCAAGAGAGGTATTGGGGAGAATCATACTACATATACATGTATGGCCATCCCTGTATAAATATGTTCAGGTATCTATTTTTCAAGTATATATAAAAATATTGGTGAATGAGTTAGATTTTACTTACTTTTGGTGGTAATTAGAGTTAGCTGGTGGTCATGGAGTTTGGTCCACAATAGCTACTCATATGGAATTATAGAAGGTTTTAGCTATATATAACATTTCCTTCATGGTGGGATGGTTTCTTTATTAAATTTTAGATATTATTGGTTTTTATCATTTTATTCCTATGATTTAGGAGGATTATGCCACCCATTAGTGTTTTTCATTCCCTTAGTACTAGTCTAAAATACATGGACTATTAAAGGTGGGGTTTGGGGCTCTCTCTCATTTTATTCTTGACCTAATAGTGATTCTAGCTAGGGTGAGTCTCAAAAAAGTGATATCCATGAATTTTTTGAGATTCAGAATGGAATTTTTTGTTATAAATTAGACAAGTAAAATAGGGGTTTGGGAGGGTAAGGATGTCAACTAGAAAGGGAGATCAGTTTGGGTATAAGTGATTTGTGTCATGAACCATAAGGAGCTTCCCCTGAGCTAGGTGCTTGAGCAAGCCCACAGTTTATCTAGGGTGTGTACTCTATTTCCATGAGTTAGTGAAAAGAATCAAAATGTCAAACAAGAATTATTGGGAATCATTTAACCCTTGTAATCCCAAAAAAATCTATAGATTCTATCAATGAATTTGACATGACCAATCTATCAGTTGGATGCCAATGCCATCAAATTAACATGTCAGAAAAGAATTGATAGAAAAATATAGTACACAACATGGAAATATATATATATATCATAAAATGTTCAATATAATGAGTTTCAATACACTAATTATGAATCTAATAGATATTTGGGATATCAAGGTTAATATAAAAACATTCAAAAATAAAAACCAAAACCAAAACCCAATCATATTCTAGGTGACCCAAAATAACACTCCACAATCCTCAAACCGACTATCCTTGAATAACCCAAACACTGAAACTATGGACCAATACATGGGAACCTAGATAGAAATATATGAACTCCATATAGTGAATGGTGTATATAGGGTTTGAGTGAAACCAAGACTATTAGGATTTACTAATGTTTTTATGAAATTTCTTAGGAATTAAATTCATTAATTCTTGTTTCAAATGAAATTATAATTTTTTTTCTTTTATAGTCTCATGATAACCAATATCAAATCAATATATTTTCTATTTATCTTATTTTATTTTTGATAAATAAAAACAACAAATTTGAAAACATTCATCAGCATAATCCAATCTCATTGAAGACACCGATTTGATATAGACTTCCAAAATTTTTGAAAATATATATTTTCCATGATTTTTATGAACACTAAAACAACTGTAAGATGTAATAATAAATATAAAACTCTATGGTAACACATCACAAATTATTTAAAGTTGTACTTATCTGCTTTTGATGTAAGGTGTTAGTTCTTTTGACATTTAGTTAAAACATTGGTTCAGCTCTATTTTTGGATTAGATTTGGAAGATGATCCCTTGGTCTGGTTGGTATGTATTTAAGGAAGAAAGTAGGAAGCATAAGACTAGATTCGGGATAATTACATGATATTTATTTGGAATACATGGTTTTAATTCAATAAACAATGTAAACTATTCTAGGAAGGACAATTCATGACATCTAATAGACTTTACATAGAAGGGAAATATTGAACATTAAATTACATGTAAATCAGTTACACACCATGTGAATTCCCTACGTCAGTTTTTTATAAAGGAATGTTGGTCCTCGTATTTTTTATTAAGATCCTCACATCTCTTAAATATGCACATCTGCTATAGGATCTTCCATTTTTGGATTCCACTTAAGCATTGAAGTAGATCATTCATCCAAACTCTGATTCCAAATCCATCTAACTTGATGGATAACCACTGATATTCTATCAACTCATTTATCTCCTTTCATCATTCTTCTTTATATCGATGGTGTTATTTTGCTGAAATATCTTATGTCCTATTTTTGGGCATTTCTTCCAATTTTCTATTTTATTCTACTTTGGACCAAACCTGGAGGGAATACTAGATGACTATTCTACCAAATATTTAAGGTAGGTAGTCTATACCTTTTCCCTAATTTATTATTTTCTCATTGGAAATAGCCATTATGTTGTACACTATAACTTCTATCCTATGATTCATAAATTAAATGATAAGTTAAATAATGGTTATTACTTCTAATTTGGGTCACCATTATTGAACTTAATCATGGTTGAAGGATTTCAACCTCAACCTAAGCCACCCATGTGGTTTGTTCTCTAATCCTTCATATTTAAATGTCCATTTTGGGTGTGTGATATTTCCAACCTTGTTATGGGATCCCCTTTGAGTTAAAATTGTTTGTTTTAGAGGATTATGCCACTTTTTCCATGTCATTAAATAATGTTAAAATGATTAAATGGTTGACTAAGTATTAATTGTTGATGGCTATAGACACTAACATGGACTTCATCCTTTTTATTATTATTTTCTTGATGTTATTACATCCTATCTTAGACCTATAATATTATTGTTGTATGGTTCCTATTATTGAGGTATGTAACATATTATTAAGGATAATGATCCAATTGTTATCAAGGTATGGAACCTGTATATTTCAGTATGTAATTTACTTATTTGAAAGGTATGCCACTAATCGTTATCTCAGTTTGGAACCCAAAATAGTATTGAGGTGTGGCACTACTGAACCCTAGATATGATTATTTACACTATGAAACCATTGAGCAGGATCAAGGTATGGGACCTGTGACTTCCATATAAATTTACATCACTGGATATAGGTCCCACTAGTAATACACATTCGGACCTGAACCATGTAGGTTTGTTACTCTTATCATAAGATTCTTATGTAGAGCTAGTTAGTACCAACTATTGATACTAAATATATATTTATTCTCATCTATTTAGCATGTTTCAATTACAACTTATTTTATAGTCTAGTTTTATATTTCTTACATTACTAGTTACCTATTTTAACTACACATGGACATAGTTTATAAAATGATGTTAGATTTGTTATCGACACCATTGGTGGTGGCCTATTGAGATTATCATACACTCTACCCAAACCACCGATGGTACCCAGGAAGATTGTGAGGATATGGGTAGGGACATGTGAACATTAATGGTTGTTTATGCATGTTTGATTATCGCTTTGGAATGGGGGAGCACATGATAGATCGAGGGATCATGATGCTATCTAGAGATAGAATTTTGGTCACTTTGGTTCTTTTTATATACGTGTATTGTGTTCGATTATTGTTTTCATGATGCATGTTCCATTTTTTAGAGACATGAAAATACATCATATTGTATGTGGAAATAGATATTATCATTGAAGACCTATTTATTATTATCATATGGATGTTGTGCCTTCATTTTTCAAGTAACCACTTATTATGATTTCATTTTTAATACATTTATTTATTACACTATTGTGTGACTATGATTATGAGGGTATGGTCTCCCCACTATACCTCCTAGTACCCTCACCGCTAGTTTGAAGGCTCAAGCATATGGGGAGGCACACTTGAGGCCATGTGACCCACTCACCCAAGGCACTGTTTTAGGGGCTCTAGGGCATGGATGTTACAAATTAGCATCATAGGGAGGTTTCTTTTCTTGAAATACATGTTGGGATGGTAGAAATGATACTTAGACATATCCAAATCTAGTAATGACCTTGTGTTAGGGAGTATTTAACCCATGTATGGGGAAAATACAAATTACATGGGATGGGATATGATGTTTTGATTTATTCCTATTACACATGATTTGATTCCACTACTGGGAGACAAACATGATATGTGATGTTATTATTCTTATGATATTAGATTACATTTTATCCTTTTCCCAAAACGGAAAATAATCATTGATCATGCATCATTTTAGGCACCTTATATTATAGATATGTCACTAATTATGTTAACATATCCGTTGTATTTCTTGACTACATGATACTTGTTGAATCTGCCTTAAATTATATACCTATTATGAAAATAACTTTTTATTAGAAAAAAGAGATTAGATAATGGGTTATTAAAGTGAATGAATCAACCTAAACAATGTTTTCCCATACAGTTTAATTATTTCACCTTAACAAACCATCTATCCCATGTTTGAGTTATGTGACCAATGTTATATGGACTGAAATATTACTTTCTCTAAAATATATGAATGAAATTTGTAATTTAAAGAGAGAGTTGACCTCTATAATTTTGTAATGATGGTTAATTTATTAAAATCATATTATGCTACTTGTTACATGCTGTTATCGAATATAAAGGTTTGGATGTAGTTAAATGACCCACAAATTAAATTTTATAATGAATGTACATATATAAATTGGGAATGATACATCAGAGAATTTTCCTATTATATAAATGCATGAATTGATAAGTCTTAAATTTAATATGGTCTATGTTAAATGGGGATATTAGTTGAAATTTAAATGGTGTTTTCCTCTGTATCAATCATATGACAGTCCATTTATTGGGACCCTTATAGTGAAATATAGAGCTTGACCCATAACTGACCATAGTAGTGGGAAGTAGGTAGTTTATTTTAGGTTCTTTATGACCACTCCATTCACAAAGACCTAGCTTTAGGAGTAGTAAAAGAGTGTGAATATTATATAAGATGTCTTGTACATATCCTATTCTTATATATGCAAACTTATCATACATAAATCCCTACCACAGGAGCGTGGTTGATATTTTTAGTGCTATTCCACCACAACATCCTCGAGTTATGAACCATGAGTGTGGTGAAGACCATGTTCCACAAGTGTTTGTTCCTAAGACACCAATGTCACCTCATGTAATTCCACCTATGTTACCTCCTATTCCTTACAAGAGTGATGGTGTCTAGTTTAAATGGGAATTTATGTGGCCGATGTAGACTATATAGTGAGTTCCGTGACATACCCTTCTATAAGATAGTTGATGAAGAAGTTTTAGATTTAGAATCCACATTTTTTGTTAGGGGATGGTATCCCCTATGAAAAAGAGTTATGGATTGAAACTATATTATATATCTTATATCACCTTGATACACCTCATGAGAGGATAGTGAATCTCACTAAAAATATGCTTTGAGGATCCTTCAAACATTGGTGGGATATTCTAAAAGAGGAAGGTCAGAATCAATAAGTGATTTAGAGGGATTTATAGTCTAGATTTTAGGACTATTTCTTCCCTAAGACACTGAAGGCTAACTGTTCTAGGGAGATAATGAACTTGTCGTAGGTTTTTACCTTATTTATGTATTAATCCACTTGATTTAAAAAGCTTCAATGCTTTGAGGATATCTATATTGATGATGAGATAGAAAATGTGAGAAATTTTGTGGATGGGATTAGGAATTCTACTAGTTCTCAGTTTAATGTTTTCCAATTGACTACCATGATTGAATTTGTGAATTAGGATCTTATTATAGAACAAAACCATGAGGATGATTTATTTCCATATCAAATTAGATTAGCTTCTCGACTTAGTAGTGTGGTATATTGTGGTAGGAAAAATATCATTAGGATATATCATGACTGAATTACCAGTCAGAGTTCCCGTAGAGGTAGTTTCGTAGTCTTTCATCATTCAAGAAATCATAGGAATGTGAAACCTTGGTTGGAAAGGGCTTGAATTGTGTTTCAATCCTATGGTTGGATGTGTCATTTATAGAGGTTTTGTATAATCTTTCATCCAATGGATGGTGATAGAGGATCAACACTGAGTCTGGGTCCTAGATTAGGATTATTAGGTCCATGATAGGTATTGAGCTAGAGTGTTACCCATCAGTCATACCAAAGAGGTGGTTATGGCTGGGAGAGCAAGACAACAGTTATGTTGTGTGAGTATAGTGGGACTACTCAAGGAAATAATATTGTATCTCAAGGACACAAAACTAGTAAGGATTACACAATGTATCATTTGAGGGGATAAAGATTCTAGGAATTATATAGTTGAAGGAATGTTTTAAGTATCAAATGCCTTGGTATCTATTTTTTGACTATAGGGTTTAAAATCCATTCAACTATATAGCTTTTTTGGAAATCATCACTGAATATATTTAGTAATTATATAGGGTGATTACGCTTGTAACCCCTTGGGGTATACATTCTGAGAGTGTATTCTAGTGTAGGGAGTTCCCACCTAAGATAGGTAGTTATGGTTTTATATAGAACATATTTTCCCTCAAGATAACAGGTTCCATGGAATGGAGTAGTTAGTTTCTTACCATGCATACATGGATTAGTATTGTGAGAGGGTGTCATCTCCATTAGCAGAGGGTAGTTCTTTTGTTCAAAAGGGAAACTGGGATGTCCAGGAAGGTAGAGTTAGACCAGAGAATTGTGGGTTGAGTACTATCATGACCCAATTTTCTATCCATTGTATGGATGATCAGGGTTTACATTAGGCTGAATTCCCACCAGTAATAGATATTTTTAGTGATTTATGTTGAAAAAATATATGTTTGACCTCTTGAGCGAGAGGTGGGGTTCTCTATTGAGATGGGTCTAGTAGCTTAATTGATTTGCATTCTCCCATATATGATAGCTTCAACAGGGTTTAAGATCTCTATAGATAGTTGTTGTACATATAAGATAAGTGTTTAATATGACCCAGTACTTCTCAATGGGGTCACTTGACCTTTTCTATAAAAATAATATGGAACCCTCAGGATTTATGTGGATTATCAGAAGTTGAATTTTCTTAATCTGAATAATCATTATGCCTTTCCTCATATGAATTTCCCCTTTTATTAGCTCTAAAAAGTTAGTGTATTCTAAGATGTTTATTTGAGGTGAGGCTACCACTTGAAAAATTTCCAAACATAATATTTACATTATAAAATGTTCCATAGTAGATATGGTCTTTATCATTATATAGTTACGATGTTTAGATTCACATTTGTGCCAAACATTTTCTTGGTTCAGATGAATTAGGGTTTCTACCCATATATGGATTCTTTATGGGTAACTATTTGGATGGAATTTTTATGTATTCTCATTCTCAAATTGACCATTCCAAAAATCATGAGATCATTATGAATATAATGAGGGAGAATCATCTGTATGTTTATCTCACAAAATTTCTCATTTATATCGATAAATTGAACTTCATATGTCTTATTATCTCAGAGGTAGGTGTATGAGTTGACCCAGAGAAAGTGAGATATGTAGTTAGTAGGGAGCATCCTAATAATTTATTTTACATACATAGTTTTTTAGGGCTAGATAGTTATTAAAATTTATTTATAAAATATTTTCATGCCTAGAAGCACCTCTAATGGGATTGAATAAGAAAAATTTAAAGTATATTTGATCATAATATTATGATACATCCTTTTATAAGATGGAAGATAGATAGAAATAATCCTTGATATTGATTCTAACAGAGTCAGGTAGAAGCTATATTTTCTACTATGAAGAATTAGGTATTAAGCTGGGAGCAGTTTTGATGTTAGATGCTCGATTCATTACATACATTTGAAATCCATTGAGGCCACATGATATAAATTTCCTCATGCATGAACTTGAGTTCATAGCTATTGTTCACAGATTGTGTTTTTGGATGAATTACTAACCATGAGAGCTTTTATGGTATTTAAATACCAAAAAAGACTTAGGTATATCTTCTTACATCGTGACATGAATATTTGGAATAGATGGTAGGATGAATACATGTAATCAATTTAATTTTATCTTTCAAAAAAGGCTAGGAAATTAAATATTGTAGCGGATTCTATGGGCCAGAGGACTCAGGCACATGGTGTTCAAGAGACCAATGAATATTAGAAGCTTATGGTCTTATTTTTTGAGATTTTCTTGGACGTTTAAGACCATCATGGATATTCTATAATAGCATCATTATTAGATACCTCTTAACTTTTAGAGAAGATACATATGGATCCCTATGAGGTGTTTATATAGTATACCATTTCGTTCATCTTGGGGATGGTAAGAGTTTGGTGAGGTATCATTACTTAGACCTCATCTCATTCAGGAGACTTCAAAGAAGGTATAGTTTTTTAGGAAGCAGATGGATATAACTCAGTCTATGAAAATGTCATACACCAATCATAACTTTCAACCACTAGTGTTAAATGTTAGGGATCCATTATTGTTATGTGTTTTGAATAGACTAAGGAATCGATGGTTTAGACAAAAGGGGTTGCATTAACATCATTTCGTTGGACCTTTTGAGGGTGTGGAGAGAGTTGAGCATGTATAATGTCAGTTGAAGTTTCCTAAAAAACCAAGATATGCATGAAATCTTCCATGTTTCAAAAACATTCCAATACAATTTAGATATAGTTCATATCATTCAGCTTGATGTGTTTGAGTTGGTAGTTTATGCATCCTTTGAGAAGCAACCTATATGTATTATGAACAAGATCTTGAACACTCTATTAGGCTGGTTGGTTCATTTGGTATAGGTGATATGGTAGCATAGTCATATATAGGATTAGACCAAGAAGTGAGAATCCAACGTACATGCTTAGTGGCTGGAGTTATTCACAAATGATGTTATACCACCATTGGAAGGAAGACTCAGGGATGAGTTTCTTTAAGGAGGGAAGACTTTAACATCCTGGATTTTCATTTGAGGTAAGATTTCATTACAGTTCAAAACATTCTGTAGCGATCGTTTTGGGATTAGATCCATATACCGAGCCCTTAAGTTATTTGGTATGTTTTCAATGAAGGAATTGTGTGGATGACGGATAGCTATATACGAAGTACACGACGTGTATTGAGAATACATGGCATGAATTTAATACACACCATGTACTGGATTGGGTAGGATAATTCATGACATGTAATGGAATTTCCCCATATGGAAAACCCCATACATTACATAAAGTGTAAAGAATTTATATTCCATATAAATTCCCTTGGTCATTTTTTTTAAAAATAGAGGAAGGGCCTCTTATTTATTATAGTAGCCTTCTGATATCTCTCACACAATACCACCACCGTAGGAGCACACCTTTTTAGATTTCACTTAGGATTTGAATCCAATCATCCATCTGGACTCCAATTACAAATCCATATATCTCATTGGATATCCAAAAATATGTTCTACACTTCTTTAAATTCATTCGATGTTCATCTTTCTGTCAATCGAGTTAGTTTGGTGCAAAAAATTATGCAATATTTTCAAGGTGTTTATCTATTTTCATTTGATTTGGTCCAAACATGGAGCCGGTACTGAGTGAGTGCTTAGCCACATCCATAAGGGTGGCAGTATATAGATTTTACCTATGATTTTTTTTCCATTTGAATATTGTTGTTGTGCCAAAGGACATAACTTTTGTTCAATTCATCTTAAATTAAGTGTTAATCATTAAAATGATTATTTATTCTAATTTGGGATGCACTTGTGGAACCTAATCATGGTTAGAGGTTTTCAACCTCAACCCATTCCACCCATGTGGTGTGTTCTCTAATCTTACCTATGTTAAACAACTCCTTTGCATGTGTGATCTCACCAACCATGTAGTGTGAGATTTTATGAGTTAAATGAATCGGATAAAGATGATTATTTATCTTTTAAATTTCATTAAATTCTATTTAAATAAATAAATGGTACATTTTGTATTAATTTTAGATGGGTATGGAACCTAACGTTGACCTCATCCCTTTTATTACCACTTTATTACTATCATTACATCTTAGTATTTGCCTTTTTATTATTACATGCTTGATATTGTTACATCCCGGTATAAAACGATCCAAGTATTGTAGAATGGAACCTATTATTGAAGTATATAACATATTATTATGGGGTGTAACCTATTATTATTAAGTTTTGACACCTATAAATTTCGGTATGGAACCAAAATATTAAATAAGTATGGAACCTATGATTTTATCAGCATGGAACCAAAATAGGTATTGAAGTATGGCACCTGTGAACCCCAGATATAATAATTTATGGTATGGAACCGTAGAGGAGGATCAGGGTATGGAACATGTGACTTCTGTATACATTTTCATTTTTTGATATAGGTATCCCTGGTTATGAACCTTGAGACCTGACCCATATCGGTCTATCACTCTTATCATATGTGGCTAATGCTAAGTTGGTTGCTACTTGTTATTTATAGTATATATATATATTGATAATAAATTGTTTAAAATGTTTTTGTTATATATTATTCCATAGACTTGTTTTATTTTTCTTACATTACTTCTTACCGGTTATACATGTGCACAACCATAGTTTATTTTCAATGACTGGATTTGTTATAGGCACCATTGGTGGCAGCGTACTGAGTTTTTCTCACACCCTTTCTGGTATGCCGATGGTACTTAAAAAGATTATTTGTATACAAGTTATTATATGGGAAAAAACTAGGATTCTGATAGTTGATTGACTATAACATGGGATATGGGGATCACATGACCTATCTATGGATCATGATGCTATATGGAGATTGACTTTTTGTGTTATTGGTTCTTTTGATATAGATTTATTATGATGGATTCCTAGTTTCATGTTGCCTAATCCTTTTTGTTAATTACATGAGATCACATCATATAATACACGGTATTGGATATTTACATTGATTCTATTTTTATTATTATCATTGGGTTGTTTTACTATAAATATTTTAGTTACCATTTATTATTCTTATGTTGTTTATACATACATTTATTACACCTATGTGTGAATCTGATTATGTAGGTATAGTCTCCCAACTGTACCACCTTGGAACCCTACTACTAGTTGGAACCCTTTTTCATAGAGGGAGGAACACTTGAAGCCATGTGACCCAGCAGATCAGGGCACCGTTTTAGTGGATATAGAGTAAGGATGTTACAAATGTAGCCCCTAAGTCATGATTCCATTGATTTCAATCATATTGGGGAACACTAAAAAGGGGTTTAATTAAGGAGTATCAACTATTAACATGAGAAATCACACAGATTAATAAAATTATATAGTCCTAGAATTTAATAAATGAGGACAAATTTCAACCATATGTTTCAACCATATAAGAAGACACTTGACTATCCTACATATGACCTAGAATAATTGGTATTACCCACTATCACTAACACTTATTGAATGTACAGTGACACTAGTAGCGTAAGACTATCTAGTGTAGTATAAATATATACGTCTCACTTAATGTATAGTAACCCCATGAATGTGTTCAATAGGTGGTGAGAAATCAAGAAAGAATACTAAGATCAATATAAAATAATATCATAAATATCCCCTCACCTTTAACGCCTTTGTAAGAAACAATCCCAATTATATCATCCATATCAAATGAATTAAAGACTTTCCCTTCAGGATATAATCAATATCAAACATAAAATGATTCGGTCTCTAAGAGGGTCTCATACACACACCTTGAAAATATATGTTCAAAGGTAGAAAAAATTCTTTCTATAAAACCAACTCGACATATTGAGTCCCTTAGGACCATTGAAATTCATTTCAAAATAAATCTATATAAAATAACCAGTTAAAACAACATTCAAATCCATTTCAAACATCACCCCATATCATTTAAAACTATTGGGAAAGAAAAATCTAGACAAAAATGAAGACCTATATGGTGTGAAATAAATTTTTCTACACCCTATTCATTTAAAAGAAATCATTGAAACATCTCTACACACACAAGAAAATCATAAATAATTTTAGGAATAAAAACACCTTGATAAAACAATTTCAACCAAGTCAGAAACCATTATAAAAGAATCATGAAATTAATTTAACTAAATAATATATGAATTGATTAAGAAATAAAACATCTAGAAATATTAATCATAAAAAATAATGTTAAATAAAAAAATTATAACAAATCACCTAACATAGATCAATAGAATTCAAGATGTATGTTGTCTCATTCGATAGAGAAATCACAAAAAATACAAAAGAGACCCTTAAAAATCCCTCGAAAATGAAAAACCTAATAATAATACACCATGAAACATAAATCCAATCCTATAATCCCCTACGGTTCCAAAGATAAAAAAATCATTGGGGGCAGGGAAAGGGGAAGAAGAAAGATGAAATAAGGGTAGATAAGTGATTCACCTCCAGAGATACTCATAGTAATGATGGTGTAGGAGCTTCAAATCAACATTGACGAAGGGATGAACCTCCCTCAATTGACATTAGGAATTTTAGAATGAAATAAATTGAAATAGGGGTAGAATACCCTTACAATTCATGATGGGAAAAAAGGGAAAATCACATTTTTATGAAACTTCATAGCTCACAGGGTTACCACCCATTTCGAAAACTTTTGCTCTAATAGTGTATAATGGTTCTGTTGCGACTACAGAACACTTTTAAAAATTTCTACATCGTTTCCTATAATTTTGTGTAAACTGTATTCCGGAAAACCCACACAAAAATGTTTCCCTACTTGGTCTCCCCAATTTATGTACTACCCATGAAGACTAACTGTGAATGTTAACAAATGAACGGAGATGGCCCTATATAAGGGTATTCTATATGGTTTTTCTATTATATACACCACAAAAAATGAACCTTATGAGATACATATAAGTTTCATCAAAACATGTTCCACAAATTTTATAGTGAATGTGCATACTCTATATATAAAAAAATGTTTTCATATAAAATAAAATTCATAGCCAAAATTTCCTAAAATTTTAAAGGACCCTAAAACAAAATGAAACAATATAAAATTAAACCTATAATGAGGTGTGGGTGAAAACATTATCCCATCATGTCACTTTATGCCCACAATAAATTATTTAGTATGTAAATGGAATGAAATGAAGGTTAAAGAATACCAAAAGAAGACACTCCTCATGATCCGTCACCAAAACCATTCATCCAAAATACTTAAACAACACCAATATCTTCAAGGGGAACCAAACCACAATGGTGATGTTTGTAACCCAGAAAAAAAAAGAATGGAGTCTTATCATAGATCTCAAAAAAATTAGAATTTATCAAAAATTGTGAGACTAAAACAAGACACTCCTTCTCAAGAACGAATTTCTAAGAACATCTCATGAATAAACCAATTATTTCAATCATTAATAACCACTTAATAAATAGGAGTGAACTCCAAAGGTAACATGACCTATGAAAAAGCAAACATGTGTTAATAAAACACCATAAAAATATCAAATAAAGCACTCCAACCACCATATAAAGTAGTGATAACTCTCAGAGAACCAAAATATAGAAGAAAAATGGGCTCGAGACCAAAGTCACAATACTTAAGTGGGAAAAATAGGTCCTTAATCTAAAACACCTTCTCATGGAAAAACCAAAAAAGCAAAACTATCACCGTCTCATGATAAATATCCCAAATTAATCCCTTTTCCTACTCACCCTTGAATTTCCCCAAGGTCACCCATGATCAAACTACCATGAATCCAACATTACACAATCAATCACAAAGAATACATAAACGTTAAGAGAAAAGAAGAACAAAAAAAGATACATACACCAAAGTTATATTCATAGCCATCTATAGGAGAAAATTTCCAAAACTCCCCTAAAGTAAGGTCCCCTAACAACCAAACATAATAACAACCACAAGACAAACAAAAAAGCTTTAAAAGTAAATACCCGTATAGATTACCACTAATGTTACAATCCAAACTAAACACATTATGATGAATCCCCAATATTCAAAAAAAAATTGACAAATTCCTCCAACTCAATATCACTATATATGGAAGAAGAACGCTTATATAAGAAATCATTTAACAAAGAAATATTCCTAGATTCACCACTCCATTTATAGTCAAGGAAGATACTTGGATGGGGAAATGAAAATTCTAGAGTGTGGAAGAGTCCAAGAAAGTATAAACACCTTATCTATCACAAATACTATTCTAGGAGGCATAAAAAACAAAAAATAGTACATGAAAATAAATTAGTCCAGGTTCTATAAATCATATCACTATAATCAATCAAAACAAAAAAAATAAAAATATTAAATAAAAGCATCCAACCAAATCATAGAGAAAACCATTCCTAAAAATCATAACACTGTATACTTTTTTTTCCAAAACACCCTTTATTGAACAAATTTTTTGAACCCCATTTTCCATTTTTCCCAATGACCCTCTAAATGAACAGTCATTCAAACAACCCATTCAAATTTTTTAAAACATATTTATAAACATATTTTTAAATCCACTACTTGAAATAAAGATTATTTTATAAAAAAACATTAAAACCCAGTTTAGAAATCCAACATTTTCTCTTCAAAATAAATTTTTTCACTTAAAATAACCACATAAATATGAATTTATAAACCAAAATAAAACTAAATAACATATCATAAATAAAATTCATGACAAATTAGAAAATAAAAAATCCCAATTCTATATGAAAACGAAATGGCCAACATTCATATCAATCAAGACACATAAAATAATATGATTTAAAACAAACACCCACAATTAACATTGAACCTGAGGTAGGAAACACTGGGAAAATTTCAATGATAAAGGAATGAAAATAAATTACAATGATGAAAAACACTATTTATGGTCTGGCTCCATGTTCCAGAGAACTATGAAACAACCATGGAACATAAACTGTTATGGATATAAAAGAATATGCATGAGCTCCACAAGGTTCAGCAGATTATACATGCTAACTGTGCCATCCCAGTTTTTTCATCATTCCCACCTTTGAAACTTATGTTGACCCCAAAAATCATCAACATACTCACCAAAGATCTAAATATCATCATCACATAACAAAATAAAAAATTTATTCTAAAACAAGAACCCAATTTAACACTCATATGTACTGAAACCCATAGAAACGCATGGTTCAGTGCAAAGAAGAGTTGTCCAAGAACACCCCCACACACTCAACATGAGTCGTGATATAATTTAAATATCCTTTCTACCCAAAAACACCAAAAATAGCCATAGAGATCCTACGATGCCATTTTTCATGGACTCTCTCGGTTCTCTCTTAATTCAAACACTCAATCCATCCCACAATATACTAAAGGTGAAAAAACTAATTGTAATAATCTATAAAGAAGTGATAGGGTATAAAATGAAAAAATGGTAATTATTTATGCATTTGAATCAAATTAAATCCCACATATTCAACAAATATTCTGACATGTCCTATCCATGAGTTAGATGTCCAAACAATAAAACAGACTGGTCAATAAAAAATATACAATCAACCATAGAATTTTACATGAATAAATAAATACATACCACAAACTAATCAACATAATTAGAATCAAAACACAAATGAATTAATCAAATGATATTTGGGTCATAAATTCCAATACATGCACATGTCAAAATTTAAACCAAAACCAAAACTAGATCATCAAACATGTGGCCTATGACCACACTCCACAAACCACATAATGACCATCTATGAACTGCATAAACATCCTAATTGAAGTGAAATACTAGGTCACCTTAAAATAAATATAAGAATCACATACACCAAATGTGGTATACAGGGTGTGAGTGAACCAATCCTAGTAGGATTTAACAATTGATTTTGTTTAATTACTAATAATTTTTTTAATTTATCATAGTTTAAAATAGAATTAGAATTTAGGTTTTTCATTCATTATCACATGAAAACTAACATCACATCCAAAACCATTTTATAAATTATCTTTTCATTTTATTAATTGAAAACATTAAATAACCTAATCCTCTTTCATAAAAATCAACCATTTAAAATATAATTCCAATTTGTTTTATAAATATCTATTTTCAATGATTTTTAGGACCAATTTAAAGAAAAAGATGGAAATTAGAATAATAAAGATCAAATAGTAAGTACATGACCCATAAATGATGTAATGTAGACAAAGTGTCATAATTTTATATATTCTTATCGAACTAGGGAACTTGAAAAAATAGATTCCCTAATGGATTTTCATCTAATATCATGGTAAATCAAACTAAGAACAAAAAAAATTAGTCTTAGACATTTGAAAACATATACTAACTTCCCTAACATGATACATCCATAACAAAATAAACCTGACTAGACTACACATGACCTAAAATTTAGGGTACTCTATACTAGCCCTAACACCTATTGAAAATTGGGGTACATTAGAAGCCTAAAAATATCTAGTGAATCATAAATCTATTACTATAACAAAGTACCTAGTAAAACCAGTAAAGTAGTCAACAAGTGGATAGAAAAAAATCTTAATATGTCCATATAACAATATATCATAAATCTCAAATCAAACCCAACTCTATCACAAGAAACAATACCAATCATATCATCCATATCAAATGAATTATAAAATTTTCCCTGGGGGAAAAATCCTTATAAAATTATATAATTATGTTTATTAAAGAGTTCCTCATACCCACACCTTTAAAATCAATGTTTAACGGTTCCAAAAAAACATGTAGAAAAATAATATTTTATGTAAAGTCCCTTGCTAACATTTAATTTCTTTTCAAAATAATTATTCATAAGAAGTTTTTAAAACCACATTTCAAACCATTTAAAATTCACCCTTTACATTTAAAACTATTATGAAACCAAAAAAGTGAACCAATTACAACCCAAATGCTGTCCAAAACCTTTTAGAACACCCTGTTCATCTAAAAATGTTATCAAAACCTTTTTAAAAATATCTAAAGTTCAAAATCATATTATAAATCAAAACTACATGATGAACCATTTTATTCTATGTGATAAACCATTCAAAAACATTATAATTTTTTAAAAAAATGCATATAGTCATACTTTAACAGATAATAAATTTATAAATCATAATCACAAACTAACATGTTAAATCTTGGAAATAGAAAAAATCACCTTCCAAAAATAAGTGGAAATCAAGTTGTAAGTTGTCTCAATTATTTGTGATTTCTCAATCAAGCCGTTGGAGACTCTCTACAATCTATGTCCCATAAATACCTCATTAATAATCTATGCCGGACCCTAAATTTTAAAATATTATCCACTAGGGTTCTTGAGTGATAAATAAATTTATGGGGGAAGAAAATGGGGGAAAATAAGGAAGATATAAGATCAGGGGATCAATTAACTTTGAGAAATTCACTTAAAAATGATGGAGGAGGATCTTGGAATCATTATAGAGGGAGAGAGTAAATTATATCATTGTAATATTGGAGAATAAAAATAACATAGAGACAAATAGGGGTTTAAAAACCTTAAAATCCATGGGGAAAATAGCTAAAATCACAATTTTAAGAAACTAAGATGCTCATTTTATTATCACACAATTTGGAAATTCATGCGCCATCTATGCATAATGTCATAATTAGGACCATATAACAATTAAAATGGTTGCATCATGGTTTCTCCTAACCATGAAAAAATTATGAACTTAACCACCCACATGTAAAGGTAACCCAACATCTCCTCCCCAAATCATACATTACTCATGTAGACTAGTTTTTCACATTCAATAATTTATTATGAAGGTCATACCTAAGGGTAACCTTCTTGATTTATCTTAAACCACACTTCCCAAATAGTTAACCTCTAAAGATATATGTAAGGTTCTTTTATATGGTTACCACTAATCATGAAGTAAGTGGGAAAAAACTATTCAAATAAAAAAATCTACAGAGAAATTTAAATAAAAATCCAAAACACCCAAAAAATTTAAAGGACACATAAAAATAACAATATAAAATATGTATATTCACTGAAATGTTGGTGTGGATATTAGGGTACCCAATGATCTAATGGAACGACCTTATTTTACTGAATATTATAGGTAATTTAATTTCACTTTTAGGGTAGACTACTTGGTAAAGATTCTACATCATACCTATTTGACCTATGATTGAATTTGTAATATTATTTGAAATATGAAATGAACATAATTAAATAATCTTAAAAAAATCATAGTCCTACGAAAAATTGTCCCAATGGTTTCACTATCTTATATAGATGACTCATATACAACAGATGAGTGATGTTCAAGGAGATGATGTACAACAGGATTCTCTATAAAATTAATAAAGAGTATAAGATTATGATGATTAATTTAAATAAAGTTACTAATTGCGTTATAGTGTCAAGTCCTATAGAAGTTAGCGAGATATATTTATGAATAGTATATTGCGAGATGGATGGGGGATAAGGATATTGATTTCAAACAAATTCATTCTAGGAAGTAGAATTATAAAACATTGGTCATTGGTTTATAATATAAATCTACATATCATTGGTGGATCATATTTTTGGGTGATTTTGGGGAGTTAGAAGTGAAATGGGAGAATTTCGACAGATAATTCCCGTATGAGTTTCTTTCAACCACTATGAAGTTGGAACAATGATGATAGTAATTTTTTTATCTTACATGGAGCTCTAATGTTTTATAATTTGGGAAATATTTGAAGGACCAACTTCATTTTTATACATTTTTTTATTGGAGGAATATGATAGAGTGAGTAATTTCAAGGATTTTTTGTGTCTAGAGATCCAAAAATAGGTTACCCCTTTTATCAGGTCGATGATACTAGAATTGTTGGAAATGAAAACATTATAGAATAGTTGAAGTCTAGGATAGAATCATCATTAGTTGGAAGAAATAAATAATTTTTATGGAGAATTGAAGTTAATGGGAGATCACAATCTCTTGGGTAGTTAATGTTTTGGATAGTATGTATTTATTGTTAGCTTTCATAATCTCATTTTACTAGATCCTTAATTTCATGGACCTATACTTGTATATTGTATATGGTTTAATTTTCTTATTGTGTTCATAACCACTATTAGTTAGGATGTCTCAACTTCATTATTAGTTAGTGAAAGGATTCCATATATCATTATGTACATGCCTTGGTGATGTTTTCTCAGAGGGTACAATAGCTGGATAAGTGTGGATTAGGTTTTGGAAAATAGAGAGGTGGTGGACTAGGAAAGGAAAGCTTCGTACTTCTCTATATACTAAGGTACACAGAATTTCACTTGGTCGAGGTCATCATCATCAACAAAGCTTTAGAGGAAAATGAGATTGACATAGTTAGTTTCATGTAATATAGTTTTCAATGTGAAGAGGATTTGATGTAATATGAGCGAGTCTATTTATTTATTCTTGTTTGGTGTATTGTTTTTTTCATTCTAGTACTACACACTCTCTCCTTGTAGATTCCTTACTCAATGATTTAAAAAATAATGCATAGATGATTTCTACACCAGTGGTGTGTACTATACCTATTGAAGGATAGGCTGGATTATATGACCTATGTTGATATTTTGAGCTAATGTCCGTATAGAATCAATCATTGAGAGATTTACTATATTTTTGAATATAACAATATGATGTCATCATTGGAGTGAATTAGCTATATTTGTTTCATGTGATTATTTATTTATTCTATAGGATAGTTTTTTTATATGATGATATAGTTGAGTGCATGGTGTTCATCAGTGAGAGAAAACACCAGATAGATCTAAGGTATTTAGATATTTTTCTTCTCAGTTAGTTGAGTACATTATGTGTTTGATACAGGTTCATGTGGTAGGGTTTGAAAATGTAGTAGATGAATTTTATAATGTCTTTATTAATGATATTTTAATGTTACCTCATCAACATGATATCATATTTGGGATAGAGTTACAGTCTATCATATATCTGTTTTACAACTCTCCCTATAGGATGTTTTCCTTTTTTATACACAGGATGAGGATATAGATCAATGATCACTAGAAAAACATTTTTATCCAACCTTGTGTTCACCATGAAGTGATTTAGTGTTTTTTTGAAGTTAGATGATAGTATTAGGAAAATCTGTATCGTTTATTGTCATATTAATATACTAATGGTGAATAAACATTATCCACTCCTGAGGATTGAAAATTTATTCATCCCAATGAAGGGAGATTGTTGGTTCTTCATCATTGACATATAATCAATATATAAATGAATTTGGTTGATGGATGAGGATATCTTGAAGACTAATTTCATGTAACATTATGGAATATATTATTTCACTATTATACCATTTGGTTTCATGAATACTCCATCAATATTCATGGAACTGATGAAATATGGGTTTCATGGGTTCCTAAATTAGTTTTTGGTTGTGTTCATTGATGAAATTATTATTTACTTGATGTGTGAGAAAGATCATGCTATTTTTTTTTTGCTATTTTGATTTTCTTTAACATCATTAGATATTTGGAATCCTATATATGTTTTTGTTTTGGTTTAGATAGGTTTATTTCAAAGGTACTAATGTGTCTCACCATAGACTATCTATGGATCCTTTGATAATTGAGTTAATTTATTCTGGCATAATAGTCAAGAATATTGTAAAATTTTATACTTTTTTTTGTTATTGTACTGTTAATACATATTTTTTATTGATTTATCTCATAGTGTGTCTCATTTTACATGCTTTAATAAAAAGGATTATGATTTTTTTGGAAAAGTCAATGTTAGGCTATGTTCAAGTACTTGAGGGAGAAGTATTTTATTGATTTTATTCTTTAGTTTTTTGAGTAGTGAGTTATACAAGAGGATTTTTTTGATGCATTTTTATCTTGGATTGGGATGTTTTTTAAAGTAGAATATAGTTTTTATATTTTATGATTCTTGGATGTTATTTCCTCATGAATGTAGCTGTGCTATACATGATCTCAAGCTAGTGGTAGGTGTGTTTTCATTTGGGATATAAAGCCACTATCTTATTAAATAACATTTTTAGTCTTCGCAGATAATAAGATATTGAGATATATTTTATATCAGTGATATTTTAATCTGTATTAATGATAGTGGATGAAGTTCTTCTAAGATTATGACTTCAAGATCTCATATACACTAGGGAAAGTAAATATTATTTCTAATGCACCAAGTGGGAATTCTCATAAAATCTTTTTTCATGATTATAGGTATCTGTAAAGATTGATGTAGGATATTATAGAATTTAATATTGACAAATATGAATTCATTTAAGATTTTATCATTATCTGATGAAAGTGAAATATTTTTGGAGAAATGGGTAGAAGAACCTCAGTTGGGAGATTGTAAGGTGAAGGTTATGTGGGATATTTTTATTTATAGTGATGATCCCAAGGAATGATTTGAGAATGATCATCATCGTGTTTTTATTTAAAGGAGATTCATTGTTCTATTTGTGGTGGTCAAGGTGATTCTCTACAAGTTTTACATCTCACATTCTGCAGTTCATCTTAGTGTAACTATGATTCATCATTCCCATAAGAGTAAATTTATGTGGTTAGTGATAAGTAATTTATTAGTAAGGTTCATTTCACAGTGTTTGGTTTTTTCAAAGGTTCATGAAAATCATTGCGTTGATAGTGGTTTTCTTAATCCATTTATGTTCTTTTTTGGATGTGGGAGGAAATATTGATATTTTTTCTATATGTTTTCCTTAAGACCATGGTGAATATGACATTATTTGAGTGATTATGGGTTTGTTAATGAATTGCGCTCATTTCATAGTGATGATGGGGTTCGTCATGGTGGATAATTTTTTGAGGTTATCTACTGATAATATTATGGTGCTTTTGGAGCTTTTTAGGATGATAATATTTTATCATGATCTCAAATTTACCTCACATGAATATAAGTGTATTCAATGTAATTTTGGATCCTTATTATACCCTAAAACTACTTTTTATCCTCAAATGGGTGGTTAGATAGAGGAGAATATTTATAATTTAGAGGAAATATTGTGTTCATGAATACTAGTTTTCAATGTCGATGGATGAATCACATACACTTGGTTGGGTTTTCTAATAACAATACATATAATTTATCCATTGGTTTGACTTTGTTTGAAGCATTGTATGGATGAGCAAACATGTATTTATTATGTTGGAGTGAGGTTTGAGAGTCAGTGATTTTTTACCAAAATTTGTGTAAAATATGATAAACATTGTGTAGTTTATTCATGCGTCGATAATGGAATCTCCATATCATTAAAAGTATTCTGTGGATAATATCAAGAGACCTTTGAGGATTAATGTTCGAGTTCACATGTTTTTTAAGATTTATCCTCTTTATGAGGAGTGTAAGGTCATTCAAGGTAGTTAGATTTCTCTAAAATTAGTTGGACCAATCAAGATATTAGGTAGTATTGGTGAGGGAGCATATCAATTGGGAATTAATTTATATATGTATCTTATCTAGGATATATTCCATGTGTGTTTGATTCATTTATATCCTTATGATGAATCTTTTTCTATTGGTTTGGGTGTGTTTTATGTTAAAGATGATGTGATATTCATAGATCAACCTATTGAGAGTCAAGACTATCAGTGGATGTTTTACTTTGGGGTTTTTTACCCTTAATTGATATATTATTGTGACATAGTGTGTTGGAAGAGTTTTCTTATGTATGTGAGTCTCATATCCATGCTCAGTATCCCTAGTAGTTTGACAATTGATTCTTATTTAGTTTATATGTATACTATTGAATTTATTTAATGAGATGTTGATGATTTCTTATTTTTGGTAGTATTATTGTATTTCATCCTTGAATTAAGACGGTATAATTATGATTTAGTGATGGAGATATTCTTGTTGGAGAGGAATCACATGGGATGTTTAGTTTTGGGATAATTTCTTTCTTCCCAGGTTTAGTTTTCATTCTAAATTATGAGAATCATTTCTAAGGTATATAATGAAGAGTCTCAACCCTTACTTGGTATTTAAAATCGTGGTTTGAGGGTGTTGGAAGTATTGGGGGTGAGTAATTTAGAGATTTTGGCTGTGAAAGGAGGAATTATGGAATTCAAAATTCTAAAATGTCACTTTTGACATTGTTCATGCCTTGATGGTGGATATTTTGTTTTGTGTTATATGGTTGGTCTAAAATGATATTTTTCTTGGAGTAGATTTGTTTTCGATTTCATGATGTTTCTGTAATCATGGTGGCTAACTGTTTTTGGTGATTTAGATGGAAGTGTTAGTTATGAGATATTTCAAGGTGTTTCAGTAGCTGGAGGGCATGTAACGCCCCTTTTTTATTAATTATTTTGAATTTTACAAAGTATTATATATTAGTGGAGTTTTAATAAGAAACATGGGTTAAAACACCATTTTTTCATGAAATGTTAAAAAAACAATTTTCAGAGGAGTTAAATTTCATTGTCAAGGTGGGAATAAATAGTGAGATAACAAGAGTGGGGTTTCCATTCTATGAAAATTATTGCTGGCCTTCATGGTTCAAAACCAAAATTCCCATTGTAGCTCAATGTTATTCGTGGTGGAGGTAAACTCTATGTAATATTGATAAATGGTGTTTAAAGTAATATTAAGTGATTTTTTAATATTTGGGAAATCTGAATCTCCCTGCCCAAGGAAGAAAAACTTGTTTTGGTGTCCACCATGTTATAGTGGATTCCCCCTTAAATATTTTTATAAATAAAATGTCTCTATCTATATTTATCTGGTTATATTAACCTTCAATAAACCATAGTAAACACATATATCACTTTGCGTTTAACTTGGAGAATTTTTAAAAATAAAAATTTCATTCCCTGAGTAGCCAGCATCCATTTAATCTAAGGTATTATTCATTTTTATCACTTCTATCATTTCTATATTATATTGATAATTACTAGTTCTTTTCCTTATGGTGTTATGTAAGGATATATAGGCCATGATATTGAGAGTCCTTAGTATTTTATGATTGTGGGATGATGTTCATAGTCTATTGTGGGTTTTCCATAGTGATTCAGGGTGGTGGTTTCATCATTCTTTATATTGTACATTCTTGATGATCATTGAAGCTTCATTTTATGGTAGGGTATTTGAAAATTATCCTCTATTATTTTTGTTGAAGAAAAATTATCGCGCTTTGGATATAATGGGTAATTAGGTGAAATTATTCTTTGATGATAATGAAATGGATTAATGAAATTGGAAATGGAATAGGGGATTTATCACATACTTTATAGTATTTCTATATGTTGGTACAAAATATTTAATTCCATTATATTGATTATATGATATTTTTCTATAGATTGGTAGATTATTATAGTGATATTATACATGTTTTGTATTCATTAACATGTTCCGAATCATATGATAACTTAATGAAGGTAACAAAAGTAGATGTAGTATATGAATATAAATATATTATTGTTTATTCTTAGAATTCTTAATGTGTATGAGAATTAACGATAAATTTATATTTTTTGGTAGTAATAATTATTAATTTTATTCACTGTGGTTACCACCATAGTCACACCCCTTTTATTATATTTTCTCTAGAATGGTTTTATTATTGTGTAGGAGAATGTTGTTTTGTTGGTATGTTGTTGCAGTGGTGACACTTTATATAGTTGATGATGAGTACTATTAGGGATAATGTTTTGGTTGATGAACTGAGATAATTGTGTTAATATTATGACATTTACCTTGGTAATCTTCATATGTTATTTTGATAGTCACAGTCAATCCATTGTTTTCATGATATGAAATGGAAATTGATTAATAGATTAATTAATGGGATAGACTATAATAATATATTATTGAATGATTAACTGAGATTGTAGTGAAATAATGATATGGTATTATGAAATAAGTGGTGATTAGTTTATTTTGGGAATTGAAACATCATATAATAATTGGATGATAGATCCTAATTTCATCAAATGATCGTTTAAGCCGATGGTTCTACACAATGGAATCAAACCATCAAAAATTCCCATAATCTTAGAGCACAAGAATTATGAAGTCTTCATACCCCCCAAAGCCCGACCACTATGTTTCACCTCTCATACACACATTTCATAAAATCATCCACATACATTTAAGTAATGAAATATAAGGAAAATTAAGGATTACAGATAAAGATTATTTGGCTTGTACATTTACCCTACATCAATAATAGAACTATAAAAAATAATTATATTACGAAAACTATACAGGATTAAAAACATTGTATCCAAGGATAAAATTCTAATATATGATTAAATGACATACATTACTCTTCTGTAATTGGTACCACCTCTATATTATAGATGTTTATAGCTAGTTGAACATGTTGCTCCACCCTATGAGAATCATGATCAAACGTTTATTAACTTCTTAATTCACTGGTAACCAGAATTGACTCACCTTTTACAGACGATATACTATTCACAATCCCAATCATGTAATCTCATAATTTCTTGGTCAGCCAATCAGAAGCTTGCAATCTTTTAATAAACATGTCTAGATACAAAATTTGTTAACTGTAACTACTTAGTCAAAATTAAAGTGTTCTTCAATAGTTACTACTTCTATTAAGTTTAATCTAATACCTTAAAGAATCCTCAAAATCCCAAAAATATACCACTTAAATATTTCTTCAACACATCTCTTTAGAAGCCTCAAACACTTAGAAAAATTTCACCATTCTGTTTTTTTCATGAAGTTCTTTCCACTATCTTCCATTCACTTGAGTCTTATTAGGGCACAATTCTACCTCATATTTTCGTGGTCTAACATGTTCATGACTATGCCAGAAATAAGTTTCTTCCTAGTTTTTTCTACAGATTTAACACCATGTCTTTAAATATATTCGATATAAAATTGAATTTTAGGTTGATGTATTTTTTTTTGAAATGAAATACCATATTTTTGGAATGATGGACTACACTCTAGATGTGTTAGAATAATGTCCCTCCATCCAATTATTTTATGATATTCCTCAGCAAGTGAATCAATCTATCCAAATCCTATTTAGGTTTCTTGCTGCAATATATTCCTCTTTCTTCATAGTGAAAGTATCCACTGACTACACTGGATATATCCAACTAAGGATCATTCTAAAAAATAAAATAATGAATAATGTTACGTTATCTTGGGTGTATGAATCAACATAAAAATCCAAATCCATGAATCCTATTAATTGATCATCATCTCCAAAGCATTAGATTATATCTTTTGATCCACTTAAGGAATAGATGATCCACTTAATCGATTCCTGATTCTCCATTTCATGGATTAAAATAAACTAACTTACTACTCTCTCTACAAAGGTTATATCTAGAATAATACAAAGAATCATATATGTAAAACTTATAGTAGTTTATTCATACAAAAATTTATCAATATATTAGTCATCATCTACCATTAACTGTGTATGTTCCTTGGATAACTTGAAGTGTCTGACAAGTGGGGTGGAATTATGTTTACATCAAGTCATCATAAATTTCATGATGATATTTCATATGTATTCTTTTTTTTATAATGATGATGTGATGTATTTTAAATCGCTCTTAATCCTCATCCCCAATAATTTATTTACTTTGAAAAGATCCTTAATCTCAATTCTATTAGAAACATACACTTATGATCCTAAATATTTTACATATTAAGGCCTAAAGCATCATTTAATACATATAAAGTAAGAGTATAATATATGTTCCATTATAACTTGACATTTTATTGCAATAGTTACCAGTTCCCAATGTGTGAAGCCTTATCCAACTATGAATATATTGAATTTATATTTCTACTATAAATGTTCATGTTTCAGTATGTAATGGCATCAATTCAACATAAAAACATGGAATTCATTTTTATGAACTTCCAAACTCATTGGATTCCTCATGTTCATTTAGTCCTACAAATATTCAAGATGTAAGGTAGTTTTGACATCCATATAATCCATGTTCAAATCATAAATACTCATTGTACTCCAAACCATCTGGATGGTTATGTGTTTTATAATTAGATAAAATATTTTGGAATTTTTTTTATTACTTTTATTTGAATCCTTTCACCATCATTCATGAATTTTATCTACCACTTCAATAATATCATTCCTTAAACTATAAGAATAATTTTTTTTTGAATTTCTCAAATCCCATATTATAATTCTTCCAACTCCCATGTTTTATTAAACTTATAAGAAGGAATTTATTCCTTCATTAGTGACTACCAGTACTTTGATTCGTTGATTGTCATGACCTCTTCATAAGATTTAGTTTCCCTAGTATCCATTTGAATTATTATGTTCACATTGACCCCATACCATTGTATTAGTCATATGACTCTAGAATATCACATAAGTAAAGTATGTACTATTTTTTTACAACTACTTATAGTGATCATACTTCTATTTCACTAAATATTAATTTCTCAATTTTTGGATAATTCCCATAGTCTTCAGAAAATGTTGAACAATCAGGAATTTATATCACTGATTGAATTTATGAAAAAAAAATTATGACATCAGGTGTCACTGGAAATTATGATCTTTCAGTTTGTTTATCTATATCAACTTGAACTTTTATAGTTTACTTCTTTCCATCAACCTCTGAAGAATCTAGTTGTTTTATTTCCATATAATTTTTTTCATTAAAGATATCATTATGAGTTCTATTGATATTTAATTGATCTTCATTCCATGTAAAATATAAAAATACATCATTCTCATATCCTATAAGAAAATATGATTTGGACTTTTCCTCCAACTATCAGTACCCATCGTATCAACATGACCATAATATATAGGGACAAATAATTTAAGTTGATATACTTCTTATAACTTATTAGACTATTTCTATTATAGTGGATTTTGTAGTAGTGTAAATTATTGACATATATTTACTTGCAATGTTTCAGTGTTATTTACTTCTACCCAAACGTCCTTGAGAATTCCAAATTGCAGACACATGAATCCTTCTTTTTTAGTCATTTTCCTATTCATTCTCTATTTTATACCATTTTTATTTGGCGAGTAAGTAACTATTATTTATTGATTGATCCATTTATTCTAGAATTTTCTAATTTTTTATTCACAACTATGGATCAAATCTAAGGAAATTCAACTTTACATCATTTTTCAACATAACCATGGATTTTCACTGTATAGAGGTACAAAAATCATAATAATTTTTCCAAAGGAAATATAGCCACACATTCCATTTTTTCATCATTAATGAACATGATGATATAAGTAGATCCTCTACGAGGTATGCCCCCACACATAATAGTGAAAAAATTCCAACTTTCATGTTCTGGGCTTCTAACCATTCATGTTGAATGGTACTTGATTTTCTTTCCATATATGAAAATATCACTACTCATGATTCTTGTGTGATCAATATTTAACATGAACATAATAGATATAAATTTCATATTTTTTCACTATGATTACATAGCCTATAAATGTAGAACTATGTATCTTCTAAGGTTGTAACTCTAACCATTTCCCTTCTATATGAATTTCTATTCATGTTGAATACACAAACCTTCATTCCATGTGCCACTACCATGGATCCACAAGTAACCTTCTAGACTATGTTGGTTCCCCATGGAAATGAGATTTTTTGAGAGACCTGGTAAGTGAAATAATTCATTTAGATAACTGATACTCTAATTTATCATTTGGATGCCTACATCTCTCTTTATAATAACTTATATAGTATCACTATATCCTTAATGAACTATCCCAAAGATTCAAAATTAATAATTCACCATGAATCCAAAAATATTATATTGAGTATAATGATACAATGGAGTTAACCACCACTTAATCCATCAAAATATAAACTTTGAGTAGATGATTTTTTTCACCATCCATTAAACAAATTCAAATTGAACGTTGAGGAGTTTTCCTTCCATTTCCTTCCTTGTGATTTATGAAATTCCTCTGGAGATATGAATGCTTCCCCAATACTAGAATGTAGGTCCTAGATCTATTTACTTTCTTAATCTCTTATCCCTTAACATTACGTTTTATCGTCAATGATTCTTTATCTATGGTGAGGATCCCCTTCCATAAGTACTAAGAGATTTTGTTGAATGTTCTTGGAGATACCTTATCTAGAGATCCTCATTGAAAATAAAACATTTAACGTATTTGAACACCATTTTTTTATTTCTATTTGTATTACTTTCTATATTAACCATACCACCCTATATTCTAGTAATGATGAAAGAAATAGAATTTCCCACACAACATCTATGCAAGAAAATTTCATTGCATCAAGAGTCTCTGGATAATGTTGAAGTCATTTAAATGACATGCCACTAATATTAATTCTAAAAATATAATTATAAACAAATTTCTCATCATGAACACGTTATTTAATGTCTTCAGTTTCTGATAGATGTCCCCCAAGGTCATCATTAGCTTAGTTGTATCCCTCTTCATCTAGATTTTGAAGGCCAAATTTAATTCTAATGACATACTAAATAATAAAATAGATTTTTTCAGTCTTTCCACTTTCACCATACCCTATCATATCTATTTTTTACAAACTAACATATGTTCTAGGTAATTTGGAATGATAAAGTCTTCCATATACATCCTCCAAAATCCAGAGTTGGATCTATAAAAATAAGTAACTCAACATTTTCCTTCTTAAAGAATCATATCTCAGTATGAGATCATGCCATTCTAAAATTAATATAACTCTAAAGAAATTGAGAATGATACATATGATTCCTAGTGTGTCCAACCATCCTATGATATAATTTAATGGGAATAAAAAGCTTCATACAATCACCTTATGACAGAACCGTTTTTCAGTAGAATATAATACATGTTGATATTTGTTTATAGATAAATAAAACAATAAGAACATCCCATGATATTATAGCTCCAAAATTAGAAAGTATAAATTAACAATAATCAATACCACTAATACACACCTCACACATATGTTTTTTATCGACCCACACACAAACATTCAAATGATGGAATACCAGTAAATGTATCGAGGACACACAGAGATTATGTGGTTCATAAATTCAGCCCATGTATATGGGAGAACACTTAAAAAATATATTAAAATAATTTAAATTTATTACCAAAACTATATCAAAGGATCTAGTGTGATAAAATACTACTGAGTAACTGGTTCCACCTATACTTTATAGAGTTTCAAATCAAGTTGAAGAGGATCCACCACCCTTCGAGAAACGCGATCAACAATCCATTGAATTCACTATTATTATGCATCTAGCATCAAATAAACCATTTTAATTATTAGAGTATTTAAAACATCCATATGAAAAACTCATACAAGCCAACTTAGCCCATGAGATTCACTCCATATTCTAGTAATTTTGAATGTATATTGAATTCATTGACTTCCACTACCCAATCAAGTCCAAAGTAATTTTTCTGAGTTCCTCATTGGGTATGTTGAATATGGTAACATGAAGAATATTGATAATACTAATAGAATTCAATGTATTAAATGGATTAAAGGTTATAGATTGAATATTTTTAGTATAAATATAAATGTTAAAATAATAAATCTGTATTAATGAATGTTACGTAATTGGTTAATGATAATATAGATTATAAATAGTTAAATAAATGATTGTATAAGAAGAGATTTGATAAAAGAATGAAAAATTTTCAGTTATATTATGTGGTTTTTATTTTTTATTTTTATTAGTGAAGAGTTTGGTTCAAGTTATGGCTACGATTGGAATTCCATTCGATGTTTTGGTTTTATAGTATTATCTTTTTTGTAGTGTGTTATATAGTTGAACTTATTTAGGGTTTGGGTGATATCATATATTTTTCATGGATATTTATGTCTTATGCTCCACCAACTATGTAAGGTAATACAATTGATGACCATATGAGTTTTTATTTTTACATTGTTTTTCTAAACTTATTGGTTATGAATATTATGGGTGCTTAACTAATGCACCACCTCTTTCTATCTTATAGATATTGTATAGAATATACACATGTATGAGTAGTGATTAATTTAAGTTATAATATATGTTTACATATAAGATTTAAATTATTTTTATTTCAACACTTGTATATCTTTTTGTTGTGATGGATTAAAAATAATTGATATATATAGGTATAGGTTGTAATAGATTATACTAATACATGGGTGGTAATTTATTATGTTCTTTTTCTATATATACATGAGTTTTAATAGCTCTCGGTTAAGGTTTGTGATGATGTAGATCTAATTGATATATTCATGTGCTTATGTATATGCCTTTTTAATGTGGATATGTGCATATATAGTATTTGATGATATTATTATGATAGATATTGGATTACTAGGATTGGTGATGTTGGTGTATTATGTGACAAGTTTAACAAGAATGAAGATGCCAGGTACCAGCTGATATATATCCTTTAAATATTAGAGTTTCCTGATTCAATGCCTTATTTAATAGGTAAACCTTGGTGAGGTAGGATAATTAGTAGATATGGAATAGGTAATGAGTTTATTTCATGGTTTATTCCATTGAGATTTAGCATGATTATTCCCTATTTACATGAGAGGTTTTAGGGAGGATCATAATGCATATTCTTGAAAACTCACCCATATAATATATATATATATATATATATATCTGTGTGTGTGTGTGTGTTTGATGTCCATAGGATAATGTTTGTGAATGAGATACCCTTTACTAGTTTATGGTGGTAATTGGAGTTTTCCAATAATCATGAAGTTGTTATAATAGGAGTTATTATCATGGTATTTTATAGGTTTTTCTGTTATGTATGACATTGTTAGCACATTGAGATTAATTATTTATTAGATTATGGTTTTATTGGTCATTTCCTTCTTATTTATGGGATTTATAAGGGTAGTTTCGCATATGGGTATGTTTTTATACCCTTAATTATAGTCTCTCACTTGTGGAATATTTGAATTTAAACTCAAGGGTCACTATTATATTTATTAATGACCAAATAGGTGTTCAATTGGTGGACGACCATGATAGTAGACCACAAAATGGAGTTGTAGGCTACACTTGATGATATATAAATTTATAGAGATAAAATAATGAAAGCTAATAGAGTAGTGCATGATTAAAAACTCTATATATAATATTAAGAATATGATAAATCTAAATTCAGGGTTGTGATTGAAAATCCAATATATGGGAATCTAGAAGACTTATAGAAAGTAATTAAACTCATTATTATTATAGAAGAACAATCCAAGATCATCATTGTATTGAATGAAATAGTGAAAGATATGGTAAAAAGGATACAGGATCCTGAAATATAATTCATCATAATAAGGTGAGAAATCTAAGATAATGAAATACCCTTGACTGCTAAGATGAATTCTGGATGTTAGATTATGTTGGATATAATGAAATTAATAGAGAAACATGGAGATCCAAAAATAAGTTAGTGTATTTTCTAAAATAGTAATGGTCTTATCAGAATTAGAAATTGATAATGGGGCACAATAATAAGAAACATTTGATCATGGTAGTGGATATGCCTAATAATCAACTCCTCTAAGGATGATTGATATTGTAGAATCCCAAAATATCATCAGATTAGTAGTGAAGGTACAAAATAAGACACACAAAGTCCGGTGTTATTGTTATTTAAATATGGGTTATATACAAAACATGTGTTCTATAAATATAGGCACATTAAATATTAATATGAGAAAATAAAAAAGGGAATAAATCAATTTTATTGATATGTTTTTGAGGGATACTATTTTTTATGTAATGGATATTGACACAAATCCACATATTTCTCATAAAGGATATGATGTAATGTCCTTAGGGAGACCCAATGTTTTATATTAAAGCTGATCAATAAGTCAAATAATTAGATAAAAATTTAAAATAAGTTTCAATCTTTGTAATATAAGGAGTACCCATCATATTAGGTGGGGGGAAATACATATTAACTACAAATGAATGAGATAAAGAAATTTTGATTCGAAAAGAAAATGGTTGATAAGGTAGTTATAGAGTATATTTTTTTGAATGAAATATACTAATAAAAAAAGTTTATTCTTGAATGTGGATAAACATACTTTTTAATGGGAAACAATGATCTTATCATAGTAATTAAATATGGAATGGATGTTTTATTTTGGTATGGAAATCATAAAATCATTAAAATAATTATATTTGAGAAATCCATAATTAATGAAAAAGATATGAGAAGAATTTAGGTCTTAGATATTGATGACCTTGGTCAAAATTTACAACATAATATTCAATAATGTGACTTAAGGTATTAATGAAACTACACTAAAAAAATTGTATCGTTATAGAAAATTGACAGTTTAATATTATGTATGTATTGTGTAAAATGGGTATATCTACCCCACTAGGGGAAAATAAGGTGTGTGCATTTTATCCATGGAAAATGAAAATAAAATTTTCAATAAAAAACTTTTCCACTTGATCTAGAAGTCATTGGAAGAGTTTTTGAAATGTGAAGGATTTCATGATATCCATATAATTTCATATTATTATAGTTATACATATAAGAATTTTATAAAATAGAAAGAACATTTAAATTTATTATATATTTCACCATAGATTAAATAACACATAATTATGAGTTTTATATAATTTATTTCAATTTAAAACATTTATATGGTCTTTTAGGTTTAGAGGTTTATATAATTAGGAAACCCCTTATGTAATAAAGTGGATACTTCTAGATAGTGTAATTTTTTATAAAAAATAATGTTCTTATATTTACACACTTTTTTATTCAAGAAATTTTTTATTCATTTTAGATGAGTCACTATATTATAAATATTGATATTTTTATGGATCATTCACATTCTTCAGTCCTGTGAAAGATATTTGAAAACAAGGGTTGAGAAAAACAAATCATAGTATGTGATATAAAAATAAAATTAACCAATTAGTCCATTGAAAAAAACCCATAATGATGTTATCATTTTCATAATAAAGTTTGAGAAAAAAAATATTATCAAATGTTAAAATCAAACATATCTCAAATAAGACTATTAAAACACCTAGTAAGCATATAAAAAATGAATAAATCTTGAGAAAATATTATAACCAGTTGAAATTATTTTCCTTAAAAACCGTTACATTTTTAAATATCAAATACATAATCCTTTAAATAAAAATATATATAATAAAACATCTATCAAGTATATAAAACTACATAGGCACTGTGAGACATTATATTCATTACTCAGGATCACTCATGTTTTACTCCTTTGGAATAAATCAAAATTAGCTATTTCCAGTCTGTATTTATCTAGAAAATAATTCATCACCAAATGAATCGGAGTAATATATCTTGGTCTCTCCCATGATAATATATAATTTTTATGATTCATAACATCAAAAAATTTCATATGCCTATAATTTCAAGAAAAACACCCGTAAAATAATAATCATTCAATTATAGGTTGATTAATACTTGTAAAAGAAATGTATTTCATGATAATTTCCCTAAAATAACATCATTATATATCCATATAAATAATTTGGATTTAATATTTTAATATTATTCTAAATGAATCCAAAAAATCAGTTAAAGGGTGTTGACATAGTTGAAAAAACCAGTGTAAATTATTTTAAAAAATTATTTTAAAAATAAGTGGAAATATATTTTTGTGTTGTAATTTAGAAAAATAAAAATTACACAAAAATTTTGAATATTATTTTATTTTAAAAAATGTGAAATGTTTTAGAGGAATCGTGGAAATTAATAATTGCTCTAACGGTGTGAAAAACATGATCATGTGGTAAATGTTAATTTTTTTAACTTTAGTCAAAGGAGACAAAAGTGATCTAGATGGAAAATGATAATAAGATTAATTTTTTAAAATGTTTTAAAATTATAAGGGTGAAATTAGAAAATAATTAGAGTGTATATAATAACATTATTGAATGATTTTTATGAAAATTGATATATTGGAAAAAGTCTTGGATGTAAAACCTTAAAATTAGTTTTAATGAAAAATTAGTTAACTTAAGTATCATATATCTTCACAAATTCTATAAATCATAAATAAAAAAATTCCATTTAATTTCTAATGAACCTTTTTTCAGCCTCATTTACTAGTTATTGTTCTTTTTATTTCATTTATTACCATGTAATATTTATTTTAGGTGAGATGTTTTGAGGTTGTTATGTCTAGAATAGATTTCGTGTGTTGACTGTGGTCATATGTTTCATGGTTCCATCATCTATATAATATTAATGATTTTATTATTTTCATAATAATTTATTAAATATACTTTTATAAAAATTGATGTAGTGAAGTAATAAAAAATTAAATACATCGTTTCATGTAGTGGTAGTCTATACATACACATGAGCGACATTTTCATTTTTATAATGGAAAGAAATGGAAAGACAGAAGTTAAAAGTGCATGATTAGAAAAAAACACAATAATATTGTAATTATCATATTTATTCATTAAATAAATCCTTATATCCAATGTTTTTTGAAGGTAACAAAAAAATAATTTCATCAATTCGTGTCGGCGGTATTCCACATGTACACGCAAGTGATATTTCTATATTCCAATGAATGGGAGAGAAATAATATAAATAATATTTTATCTTTATAGAATAATTATTATGTCATAATAATAATAGATATCCATTAATTCGATCTTTACAAATATACTAGTTAGGTGATGATGAAAGGTGAAACACATTGCTTCATGGAGGTGGTATGCCGCATATATACAAAAGCATAGTTTTTATTTTCCATAGGTTTAAAATGAGGAATAAAAGAGTCAGTACAAAAACATAATAAAATTTTAGTATGTTAAAGATACTTGTTTAAATATTTTCGTATGGTTAGAATAGAATTGTAGGATGTGTAATTAGAAATAATATTGAAATAATTTGGTTAATAAATTTACCTATTCCTTTGAAATACATAATTTTATTGATCTTAAGGAATTTGTAAGAGAGTTTTACTGTCACACAAAGGGATTTAAAGCTTGTATAGAATGTTTGGATTGGTTTTTTGGAAGAATTATGTGTTAAAACAAAACTCATATATGCCTTTAGAATAGATATAATCAGTTTCTTTTTATTTAAAAAAATCAATGGCCTTTTTCAAATATTAAGTATTTACAGGCCAATATTGTAATTTTTTAAAAATAAAAGTGGCGCCAAAATGTTCCAAGTATGGTATAATAAGAATTTATCATCACAATTGTCATAATATTATATTTTTATAATTTACAAATCAACTAATAATAAATATAATTTAGAATACTGAGTATCATTAAATATCCATAAAGTCATTTTCAAGACTATTCACCTAATTTGACATTCACAACACCAAGATAAATTGAATTTAGAATATAAAAAACATATCAAAATTTATCCTTAATAATTATCTATAAAAATCTTGTAATACCATAATTAATTTAATGCTTTCCACTTTGAATTTTTTTTAAATAATTTAATTGATTTTTATACTACTTGCACAACCATTCTATCAACACTACAAAAGAATTTTATATATTTATAATAATGTTTAAAATAAAATTTAAATAAAAAAATATATTTAACTTATTCTTCATAGATAATATGATATTTAATGGGCCAAAAATTATTTTTATCATTATAAGTATAATAAAAATGTATTATGTGATCTTCAGAGACATTTTAGTTTATATTAATTTCAACATATAAATGATATGACATAATTAATGAAATTTGAATCGAATGGAAAAAATTTCAAATATATGATAATATTTATTCCAAATAAACTTATAAAATAAAATTTATACATGTCATATAGATATTATTTTCCTTATATATTAGTGTATTCCCTCATTAAACCATTTAACCCTTACCATGGTAACAAACTTTTTCTATGGTGACTATTCATTATAAAAAATTGAAATGAGAGTTATTACATCTTTGAATATATGGATCCAAAATATGAAATAAATTTAATAAGATTAAATTAAAAAAAATTCTTAGAAATTAATTTTAGGAGAATTTTGTAAAATGTAAAGACAAACTATTTTTTAAAAAAATTCATTTTTATGAATAAAAATGATTTTCTACAAGAATCACGTTTAATTTTGGTTAACTAGAAATTATTTATTTATTTATAAAAGGATAATTATTTTAATTTTAAACCAACCCATATTCTGAAGGAACCATATGAATACTTGACTAAAACAGAAGATCAAAAAAATGTTTTTATTTAAATAAAAACATTACTTAGATTTCCAAAACGTAAAAAGGTGATTTGTAAGTTAATTTTTTAAAAATAAATTATATTACTTATTAAATATTTATTTTTTATATAAAAAGGTTTTGTAATATTTTAATTAATTATTATATTACGATATTGTCATAAATTTAATAGTATTTGTAAAAACATTAACATTTCACTATTCACATAAAAAGGCATTCTTTTGGGAAAAATATTACAAATTCACCCTCAGATAATATTAGTATGCATAACTCAAAATATTATTTATTTTTATCAAATATAATTTATATATGTGGAATAATTTATTTCTCATATTTCTAATTAGAACGCGTAAATACCATTTTTAGAAAAATGTATTTTCGAAGCATACAATGAATTTATTCTCATACCTTGCCTAGTAAAAACTATTAGATGATTTTTAGGTTAGTTTTTTTAAAATTTAATAAATACATTCCTTAAAATTCATTTATAAATAGTTATTATCTTAATTTATTAATTCATAAAGACATTACTATTGTAATTGTTTTTAAAATATTTCATTTTTCAATCCAATGATTTTATCTAAATTTATAAAAACCTTATAAATAATTTAAAAATTATTAATAATTAGTTAAAATGTATATAAAATATATTTTTTCATTTTATTTACTTCTCCAAATAAGATAAATTATTATTTTAAATAAAATTATATTATATAATAAAAATAATTTTTGTAAAAACACAATGGTGTTAGGCTAGGAATTAATATATAAGTAGTCATTATCATTACCGAATCATTACATGGAATTTATTAATTGATTTTTTATAAAACCTACATCAATGTTTTATCAATACATTGACATATTTCATCAATAGTGTTAAATTTAAAAAAAATACATAATTTATCAAAATAATTAAAAATTATTTCTCTAGAATCCATCATATGTTTCAATGTGATATAGAACCCGGTTGTTTTTTAAGGAAATATTAATTTTGAAAGCAATTTTTCATTTATCGAACTTTCAATCTATCTCATTTTTATTGTAACAAAAAATTATTCACTTTATAAGCCGAAGGATAAGAAGTCAACATGATTGTTAAAATAAGTTGATATTGATGTTTGTGGAATGAAATCACCAAGATATATTGTTAGGAAGAAGTATCATTTAATGTTAATTGATGATTATAAGAATATGGGATGATTTTTGGGGATCCCTAAAAAATATTAGGTTTTTAATTGGAATACTTGTTACCAAAGATTGGAGGAGAAGATTCTGGGGTGTAAAAATCTAAAATTCTAAACGAAACAATGGAACAAAGTGTAATAATAAACAAGTTAAGGTTTATCTTGAAAATCATGAGATAATAAAACAAGCTTCAATGATAAGGACTCCAAAAAATGGTGTAGTTTTGAAGAGGTACTATATAATCAAAAATATGTATAAAAATATCTTATAAAAAGGATATGGTAGAAATTCTTTTAATGGTAGTAGTTATGGAATTTCGATATATAATTAATGTAACCTTGTAATATCAAAATAAATAAAACATTCCTTATAATATGTAGTATATGAAGAAGACAACACTAAAGAAATTTTAAAACTTCATATGTAAATGATTTACTCTTCAAAAGGTGACGAACCAAAAAAAGTTTAAATCTTATAGAGAGAAAGTAATTATTCTTCTAATTTATTTAATGATAAAAAATTATAAATGTTTAAATAAATGGATTTAAAAAATAATAGAAATATTGTCTGACAACTAATGTTGTTCCAATACATCTCATGTGATTTATATTTTAATAATACCACAAAATCTTTTTATTTTACTATCAAATATTATTTTACTAATAAATCTTTTTTTAAGTATGTTTAATCAATTTTAATATTATTTAGTTAAGTTTTTCTGAAATCAGTAATTACTCAAATGATGTCTACAATTAAGCTTTGTCAAAAACAAATAAGCTACATGAGGAATTTTCTGACACATTATTTCAAATAAATCAATCGCCTATATTATTGAATTACCTAGATTAATCTCCTATATCAAAAAATCAGTTATGTGAGAAATAGATATGTCGAATTTTACATTGAGAATTCAGCTTCATGAATGGAATCCATTGCATACTTGGATATATGGTTAAAATAGGAAAAGTTATTTAGTTATTTATATAAACATTGAATATTTGATAATTTTTTTCTATATAAATTTAGCTACATGATCAATATAGATACTTGATTTTTCATCTTTAAGATTTAACCTACATGAAGATTGAATACATGATTTAAAATATATAAATATTTCTTACTTGGTGAACCAAAATAGACAACTCCATTTCTTAAATTGGTATTAATTACTATTGTAGTATTTTAAGTGAAAAATAATGTTTTTTTTTGATGCATTAATAAATGTATTTAATCCTTATAGGAAAATCAATTTCCAAAAAGGCTATAAGTACCAATTATTAAAGGAGTAGAGATTATTTTATTTCATAGTAATTCTTTCCATTGAAATTTTGAGAGAAGGACACCTTATGTTTTAGCTGACACCTGGTCATTGTGTATTTAGAGTTAAATAATGTTTCCTAGAGATAATAATGATATATTTGAAAAATAAAATGATGAAAATAAGTTAAAAATTAATCCCACATCCTATATTAATGTATTTTTGTGATGTTTATTCTTTGTGCCAAGAATAATAATAATAATATTGTATTTAGAACCTATTATTTTAATATATATCTTGTTTTTAAGACTATCCCCATTCTATTCCCTAATACAATTTTCTTTATTGGAGTCATGTTATCCTCTATTAGTGTAGTCCTTCAACCATGTGATTTTATTTTTAATCTCTCATTATTCACTCTCTCATTATTGAAAGTAGGAACTCCTTGAACTAAGTATTAAAGAATATTTTTTTTGTAAATCTTTATAGGAGCCTATCAAAAACTGTAACGACCCGAAATTTTGAATAATTCTTGTTTCCTAATTTTGTGTGTTATTTTATTTTTATAATCAACATGACTGTTTTATTTGATAACATGAGTATAATTAAAATGAGACTGTTGGGTTTCGACTGTTATATGACCATTGGTCAATATGGCTATTGGAAACCAAATGTTGTGATTAATGTCTCTAAATATAGGTGATCTTGGTTAATTAATATAGAAAGAAGATTATATGGCCTTATCCAGTAGTCTCGGGCCAATCAAATCCCCTCTAACAGAACTTGGGAAGGAGGTAGCACCACTGGGCTTTCTCTCTGGACCAAACCCCAGCCGAAATTTATCATGTGAAGCTATAATAGAATCTCCTTCATGAGAAGTTCAAACTGATATAAATTACTACTCGTGCAATGTTTGCTGAGTCGCCCTCAGATTCTCTCACATTAGCACACCTTACACTTAGGTCCTATGCTGGGGTTATAAGGGGCTATGTAAGGAGACCGTAACTACTTTGTGTAATCCTTTGAGATAAATAAAATTGTGTTTTCTTCTTACGGTGATGTTTGAAATTTTCAAATGTCCGGATAAATGTAGGATGTATATTATTGATGAATTTTAAAAAAAATAATATTTTAAAATATTTATGTAAACCTTAAATAATTAATGATCTGTAAATAGTTTCAAAAAATGGTATTCTGTAAATGTGTTCAGTAAGAAATTTGGAGTCTAATAAGAACAAATTAGTTTTGATGAATAGTAAATTATGAATAGTGATTTTACGCTTAGTATTAGTAATGGGATCAAATGTATTTGTAATCTCATTTAAATAATGTATTAATATAATATAGGCACCTTGATTAAGTAATGTGATTCAATAAAATAGGTAAATAACTGTTTCAGAAATTATTAGTCAAGTATTAGTTTTTTTTGGGAATAGTTTTTTTAATTAAAAATTAAATTAAAAAAATTTAGAAAATTATTTTTATAAAATGGAATTTATTTTTGAATTCAGAACATCGATATTATGTTCTGGTAATTTTTGGGGTTTTTTCTGAAAAAAATGAATTTTCAGTGAATAGTGTTTTTATTTAAAAAATAAATTAAAAATATTTAGAATTTTTTTTAAATGGAGTTTATTTTTGAATTCAGAGCATTGATATTATGTTAGGATAAATATTTTGGAGTTTTCTAAAAAAGCTGAATTTTCAGTGAATAGTAAAAATACAGTTTTAGGGTTTCAGTAATTTTAATGACATCATAACTGTGTCATGATGATTTCATGAGATATTTTAAGGGATTATAGACTAAAGGGGATGAATTATTGTATTAGGGGTCCCATGTGGGAAAAACCATGGGCAAATACCATGGGCAAGCCCATGGTTTTTCCAAAACCACTAGTGAGGTGTCCCAAGAAATTATTAAAGCATCACCTCCCTTTCCCTATAAATACCCACCCTTTCCTCCGTTAGTTTTCACTCCCAACTCTCCCCCAATGATACTTTGGTCTCATTACCTCCCAATGAGTCCTCCCAAGGTGCCCTCAAGCCCCTCAGGGTCCCAACCTTCGTGTTTTAAGAGTAACATTTTATAGTAAGGGATCTTACCTCTCTCTTTCTTTCCAAGTACTCTCTTTTATGTCATTTATTTTATGCTCAATGCTCTTATGTTGGGGATGTTATTTTTTATTCATCCGAATATCCTTTCCATTTTCATATGATGAGAGACCCCCTCTTTCTCTCATCATTTCATTTTATGAATGTTTAATTGGTGTCGTTCTGCTGTCGAATTTTTAAGGGATTCTTTCACCCTTCTCATTTTTCAATGTTCTACTTTCATGTCATGTGTTTCAAGTTCCTTTTTATTATGTTTGGTTATGATCTCTATATCTACTATACTTATATTTTATGTTCATATGATGATAGAAACTATTTTTTCTCGTCAATTCATTTTTTGATGTTTTAAGTGACATTGTTAGGCTGCCAAATTTTCATAAGAGAAATCTTATTTTTGTCTTCCTTCCATGTTTTTCATTTCATATGGTATGCCTTTAAAATTTCATTACCTTGTTCTTATATCCTTTAAATTCTTTCCCTATACTGTTTTATGGATCATTTATGAGTGGGTGACTCATGTCCCCTCTCTTTTCAATATTATCTAAAACCCTATAATATAGTTGTTATGCTGCAGAATTTTTGTCTCAAAATTTCTCTCCCTTCTTCTCAAATTATTTTATTTTATTAAGTGATTACTCAAAGATATTTCTTCTATATGGGCATTAAAATATATATCATAATTTTCTATTTTAATTCTGGGACTTATATACATTAAACCCTCTTTCCTTTTTCCGTGGGTTTAAAGTAACATAAAGATCATGTCATTAAAGCAGTTTTTAAAACGTTATGATTATGGAATGAAATGCATTTATTTTATGCTATATGGGTTATTTATGAAATTTTTTATGATGATATGTGTGGATCACATGATAATAAATTCAAATTTAAGGGTGCGCCCTGATAGCGATCCAATGCATTGGGTAAAGACTTAATCTCTAGAGATGACCATTTTGAACGATACCTTGGTGAATAACCTTGGTAATTTTTAATGACACCATGGGAATGGACCTTGGTGAAACGGAAAAGATTTTATATGTTAAATATTGTAGCCACATCTTCATGTCATTAAACAGGTTATTTTTATTATGATATGCCTCATGTTCTCTTTCTCATTCTTTAAATTTATTTTCCATGACTTTTTGATGTATCTAAAGTTCACATGTAAATTTTTTCCCTTGTTTCCCTTACTAGGCCTTCTACTCAACCTTTCCTTTTATGTATGCTTCCAGGTTATGAGATGATGTAATAAACTTAGGATAAACAATGATTAAGCCTTTCAAGTGTTTAACAAGAATGTTTTATGTTGTCATGTATTAAGTTCCTGGTTTCCAAGACACTAAACATTAAAGATCCTAGGTTTTGTATAATGTAATGAAAGTTTATATGATAAAAAGGTGGGATTTCATAGTTGGTATCAATTGATGGTTTAGTTATTTGTTGAAATTAGGATATGAAATCATTAGGAATAACCCTATAGAAAAGTTTAAATATAGGAAATTTTCCTGGTATTTTGGGGAGTATTGAGTATGTGGGTTCCAAACAAATAAATCCATGTCTGGATACAAACAAGTAGAGGTAGCTCTGGAACAGATGTTCCAAGGAGTGAATACTCTGACAAGGTGTTACGGGCTTGACCAGGGGTAACCTTGTGCATGACAACGAGCCTTGCTGCACTCTTGGGTTGACACTCCCGGGGGATATGCTTTGGTAAATTCATAAGCATTGTATGAACCATTATTAAAGGGACAAAGATAAAATAAAATAAAGATTCACATAAGAATATATGATCATGGATAACCTAGATTGGAAGCTAGGGGATCACAAGTTAGGGTATACTTTTCTTCTACAAGTTTATCCTTCTATGATTTAAGATTCCTTTTCATGATTATTGGCTACGTATTTAAGCCCCCTAATTATACTTTCTTTTCTTAGTTAATGGTGGGAAATGGAAGAACATGTCCCAACAACCAATGTGATAGGAAATGTGACGATTGCCATATTAATATGATAGAGATGATGAGAAATCAAGCTGAACATATTGTGATTATTCCAAACCAGCTATCAAAAATCATAATTAATAATTGGTACATAGTTGAATGCCCAAATTCATCAAGGAAGAAGAAGACGAAGTCTCAAGGATGTTCATAAGATAAAGTAGATAAGGGAAGGAAGACCCAATTTCCTTTGTGCAAAAACTGTGGAAAAGGGCACCAAGGAGGATGTCACAAAGGAACCGGGATATGTTTTAAGTGTGGGGTGATAGGGCATAAAGTAAGCAACTGCTTTAAAAATGGATAATGTGATGAATAGAGATAAGTTTTGGTCAAATGTACCTTATACTTTTCAATGTCATAAATGTAGAGAAGATGGAAATTATCCAAGGAAATTATCTCTTGGAAGGGATGAGAAGCATGGTGAGCATCAAAAATCTTCAAGGACAAGGGAACAATGCAAGTCCTATGCTGGGATGGATCATGATGACTAAAGTACATGTAACTTCTTCGCAATAATTTTCTATGTCATGTTGTATTTTAGTTTGTGCCCTATGATCATATCTTTAATGTTTTCTAAGAACCTAGAGTCACTACCTAAGATGGTTTTATATCATTAATTAAACCATCTATTGTTATGTACCACATATTGATTCTGTGAAGCTGTTCTTCTTGAAAAAAAAGATGATTAGGGGATTAAAAGATTATTATTATTTTGGAAGACATTTACTATTTTGGGAACCCTATATGATCGAGGTAAATAGATTAATACGGTATTTTATTTGATGAGTAAAGGTTGACTTATATTTTGAAGAATAGATGATTTTAAGGTGAACTTATAGTAATTTAGGTTACTTATGGAAATGATTAACCTATCTGGGTGAAAATATGTTTACGTTAGTTACTTTTGTTATAAGATGTTAGGAGTGGTTGATGTTGTTTGCAGATGAATGATAAAGTTTATCTTGGAAGACTATGTTATCAAATCCTTCTTGTATTTGGGTTTAAATCTTAGTTTGGTTTATTTTGAGGAATTTTAAGGATAGTTATTTATGGAATTGTCTATGATTAACTTTCGGTAGTACCATGTAATTTTGAATATTTAAAAGTAGTTTCCCTTCCTATGGGGTTCTTTCTTTTTGAAGAGTTGTTTTATCAAACCCTTTCTATTTTTGGGATAATGTTTAAAGATAGAAGAAATAGATAATTAATCTTTTTTGGATTATGTGATTCTCTAGACGATGATTCTTGTGCTTTTGATGAGACCAAGTGTTTTTGAATGCTAATCGTTTGGAGAAAATATTAGTTTTAGTAGAAAATTATTAATGGATAAAACTCTAATTGAAGGTAAGTATATTTCCTTGTATTATTATTCTCTGTAGTAAATGAATTCTTCAAAATTATTAAAAGGGACGTAAAACAAAAATTTTGTTGGTTTAAGTTTCCTACTGGGTAATAAAAGACCGTTTACACAAATCATAAGTTTGTGATTTTCTTGTGGTTAGATTTCTCCTAATCATGTTTTCTATCACTCACCATCAGAACATTGCCGTTTGTTTTCTCTTCCATATCCATGTTTCCCTACATGGAATCCTAGTATGGGTTAACTCGGGTGACCTTTGTACTTCTCTTTCTTTCTTTTAAAGTAATAGTTTTACAGACTCCTTTTCTGATGTGGGATTTCAATAAAATTTCCAAGCCCAATTTTAAAAATTGAGAGGATGAAATTTCTTAAGGGGGGAAGAATGTAACGACCCAAAATTTTGAATAAATCTTGTTTCATAATTTTGTGTGTTATTTTGTTTTTATACTCAACAAAACTGTTTCATTTGATAACATTAGTATAATTAAAATGAGACTGTTGGGTTTCGACTGTTATATGACCGTTGGTCAATATGACCATTGGAAACCAAATTTTGCAATTATTGTCTCTAAATACAAGTGATCTTGGTTAATTAAGATAGAAAAAGATTCGATGGACTCATCCAGTAATCTTGGCCTAATCAAAGCCCATCTAACAGAACTTGGAAAAGAGGTAACACCACTGGGCTTTGCTTTGGACCAAGCCCAAGCCAAAATTCATCGTGTAAAGCTAGAACAAAATCTCTTTCACGAGAAGTTCAAACTGATAGAAATTACTACTCATGCAATGTTGGCCGAGCCGCCCTCAGATTCTCTCACCTTAGCGCACTTTACACTTAGGTCCTATGTTGGGGTTATAAGGGGCTATGTAAGGAGATCGTAACTGCTTTGTGTAATCCATTGAGATAAATAAAATTGTGTATTCTTCTTATGGTGAAGTTTTGAAATTTTCAAATGTCCGAATAAATGTAGGATGTATATTATTTATGAATTTGAAAAAAAGGATATTTTAAAATATTTATGTAAACCTTAAATAATTAATAATGTGTAAAGATTTTCAAAAAATGGTCTTCTACAAATGTGTTCATTAAGAAATTCGGAGTCTAATAAGATCAACTTAATTTTTGATTAATAGTAAATTATGAATATTTATTTTACACTTAGGATTAGTAATGTGACCAAATGGATTAGTAATCTCACTTAAAGAACGTATTAATATAATATAGGCACCTTGATTAAGTAATTTGATTCAATAAAATAGGTAAATAAATATTTCAGAAATTATTAGTCATGTATTAGTTTTTTCCAGGTGAATAGTTTTTTTTAATGAAAAATTAAATTAAAAATATTTAGAAAATTATATTTATAAAATGGACTTTATTTTTGAATTCAGAACATCGATATTATGTTAAGGAAATTTTTGGGGTTTTTTCTGAAAAAATGAATTTTCAGTGAATAGTGTTTTTATTTAAAAATTAAAGTAAAAATATTTAGAAAATTATTTTTATAAATGGAGTTTATTTTTGAATTCAGAGCATTGATATTATGTTAAGAAATTTTTTTAGGAGTTTTCTAAAAAAGTTGAATTTTCAGTGAATAGTAAAAATATAGTTTTAGGGTTTCAGTATGTTAAATGACATCATAACTGCGTCATGATGATGTCATGAGATATTTTATGGTATGTTCGACTAAATACGATGAATTTTTGTATTAGGGGTCCCATTTTTTCAAAACCATGGGCAAACACCAAGGGAAATCCCATGGTTTTTCCAAAACCACTAGTGAGGTGTCCCTTGAAATTATTAAAGTATCACCTCCCTTTCCCTATAAATACCCACCATTTCCTCCATTAGTTTTCACTCCCAACTCTCCCCCAACAAATATCAGGACGCATTACCTCCCAATAAGTCCTCCCAAGGTGCCCTAAAGCACTTCAAGGTCCCACCCTTCGAGTTTTAAGAGTTACGTTTTAAGGTAAGGGATCTTACCTCTCCCTTTCATTCCAAGTACTCTCTTTTATGTCATATATTTTATGCTCCATGTTCTGATGTTGGGGATGATATTTTATATTCATCCTACTGTCCTTTTCATTTTCATATGATGAGAGGCCATCTCTTTCTATCATCCTTTCATTTTATGAATGCTTAAGTGGCGTCGTTAGGTTGCCGAATTTTTAAGGGATTCTTTCACCCTTCTCATTTTTCAAAGTTCTACTTTCATGTAAAGTCTTTTAAGTTCCTTTTTATTATTTTGGGGTATTATATCTATATCTATCATATATATATTTTATTTTAATATGATTAGATACTTTATTTGATCTCGTCAATTCATTTTTTGAAGTTTTAAGTGACACCGTTAGGCTGTCAAATTTTCATAAGAGAAATCTTATTTTTGTCTTCCTTACATGTTTTTCATTTCATATAGTATGTCTTAAAAATTTAATTACCATGTTCTTATATCCTTTATATTCTGTCCCTCTATTGTTTTATGGATCATTTATTAGTGGGTGACCCATGTCCCCTCTCTTTTCAATATTTTCTAAAACCCTATAACATAGTCATTATGCTGCAGAATTTTTGTCTCAAAATGTCTCTCTCTTCTTCTCAAATTATTTTATTTTATTAAGTGAATTCTCAAAGATCTTTCTTCTATATGTTTATTCACATATATATCAAAATTTTCTATTTGAATTCTGGGACTTACATACATTAAACCCACTTTCCTTTTTCTGTGGGTTTAAAGTAACATAAAGATCATGTCTTTAAAGCAGTTTTTAAAATGTTATAATTATGAAATGAAACCCATTTCTTTTATTCTATATGGGTTATTTATGAAATTTTTGATGATGATATATGTGTATCACATGATAATAAAGGAAAATTTAAGGGTGCACCCTGATAGCACTCCAATGCATTGGGTAAAGACTTAATCTCTAGAGATGACCATTTTTAACGATACCTTAGTGAATAACCTTGGTACTTTTTAATGACACCTTGGAGATGGACCTTGGTGAAATGGAAATGATTTTCTATGTTAAATATTGTAGCCACATATTCAAGTTATGAAAAAAAGTTATTTTTATTATGATATGCCTCATGATATCTTTATCAATCCTTAAATTTATTTTCCATGACTTTTTGATGAATCTCAATTTCACATGTAAAATGTTTTCCTTGTTTCCCTTATTGGGACTTCTACTCAAACTTTCTTTTTATGTATGCTCCCATGTTATGAGATGCTGTAATGAACTTAGGATGAACAATGAAGAAGACTTTCAAGTGTTTACGAAGAATGTTTTATGTTGTCATGTATTAAGTTCTTGGTTTCCCTGACACAAAACCGTAAAGATCCTCGGTTTTGTATAATGTAATGAAAGTTTAGTGATAAAAATATGGGATGTCATAGTTGGTATCGAAGGGTGTTTTAGTTATTTGTGGAAATTAGGATATGAAAACATTAGTAATAACCCTATAGAAAAGTTTAAATATAGGAAATCTTCCTGGTATTTTGGTGAGTATTGAGTAAGTGGGTTCCAAACAAATAAATCCATGTCTAGATAAGAACAAGAAGAGGTGGCTCTAGCACATATGTTCCTAGCAGTGAAAACTCTAACAACGTGTTTTGGGCTTGACCTGGGGTAACCTGGTGCACGACAACGGGCCTTTCTGAACTCTTGGTTTGACACTCTTGAGGGATATTCTTTGGTAAATTCATAAGCATTGTATGAACCATTATTAAAGGGACAAAGATAAAATAAAATAAAGATTCACATAAGAATATATGATCGTGGATAACCTATATTGGAACCTAGGGGATCACAAGTTAGGGTATAAGTTTCTTCTACAAGTTTATCCTTCTATGATTTAAGATTCATTTTCATGATAATTGGATATGTATTTAAGCCCCCTAATTATACTTTCTTTTCTTAGTTAATAGTGGGAAATGGAAGAACATGTCCCAACAACCAATGTGATAGGAAATTTGAAGATTGCCCTATTAGTATGATAGAGATGATGAGAGATCAAGTTGAACATATTGTGATTATGCCAAACCAGCTATCAAAAATCACAATTAATAATTGATACCTAGTTGAATGCCCAAATTCATCAAGGAAGAAGAAGACGAAGTCTCAAGGATGTTCATCTGATAAAGTAGATAAGGGAAAGAAGACCCAATTTCCTTTGTGAAAAAAGTGTGGAAAGGGGCACCAAGGAGAATGTCACAAAGGAACCATGATATGTTTTAAGTATGGGTGATAGGGAATAAATTAGCCAATTGATTTAAAAAAATGGATAATTTGATGAATATAGATAAGGTTCGATCTAATGTACCTTATACTTTTCAATGTCATAAATGTGGAGAAGTTGGAAATTATACAAGGCAATTCTATCTTGGAAGGGATGAGAAGCATGGTGAGCATCAAAAATCTTCAAGGATAAGGGAACAATGCAAGTCCTATGCTGAGATGGATCATGATGACTAAAGTACATGTAACTTCATTGCAATAATTGTATATGTCATGTTGTATTTTAGTTCGTGTGCCCTATGATCATATCTTTAATGTTTTCTAAGAACATAGAGTCACTACCTGAGATGTTTTTATATCATTAATGAAAACATCTATTGTTATGTACGACATGTTGATGTTGTGAAGCTGTTCTTCTTGAAAAAAAAAGATGATTAGGGGATTAAAAGATGATTATTATTTTGGAAGATGTTCACTATTTTGGGAACCCTATATAATCGAGGTAAATAGATTACTATGATAATTTCTTTGAGGAGTAAAGGTTGACATATATTTTGAATAATAGATGAATTTAAGGTGAACTTATAGTAATATAGGTTACTTATGGAAATGATTAACCTATCTAGGGGAAAATATGTTTAGGTTAGTTACTTTTGTTATAAGATGTTAGGAGTGGTTGATGTTGTTTGGAGATGAATGATAAAATTTATCTTGGAAGACTATGTTATCAAATCCTTCTTGTATTTGGGTTTCAATCTTAGTTTGGTCTATTTTGAGGAATTTTAAGGATAGTTATTTATGGAATGGTCTATGATGAACTTTGGGTAGTACCGTGGAATTTTGAAGATTTAAAAGTAGTTTCCCTTCCTATGGGGTTCTTTCTTTTTGAATAGTTGTTTTAGCTTACCCTTTATATTTTTTCTATAATGTTTAAAGATAGAAGAAATAGATAGTTAATCTTTTTGGGATTATTTGATTCTCTAGAAGATGATTCTTGTGCTTTTGATGAGACCAAGTGTTTTTGAATTCTCATCGTTTGGAGAAAAGATTAGTTTTGGTAGAAACTTATTAAAGGATGAAACTCTACATGAAGGTAAGTATATTTCCTTGTGTTCTTATTCTATGTAGTAAATGAATTCCTCAAAATTATTAAAAGGAACGTAAAACAAAAACGTTGTTGGTTTAAGTTTCCTACTGGGTAATCGAAGACCGTTTACACACATCATAAGTTTGTGATTTTCTTGTGGTTAGCTTTCTCCTAATAATGTTTATGTCACTCTCCATCAGAACATGGCCCTTTGTTTTCTTTTCCATATCCATGTTTCCCTACATGGAATCCTAGTATGGGTTAACTCGGGTGACCTTTGTACTTCCCTTTCTTTTTTTTAAGTAATAGTTTTACGGACTCCTTTTCTGATGTGGGACATTCAATGGAATTTCCAAGCCCAATTTTAAAAATTGCGAGGACACAATTTCTTAACAGGGGAAGAATGTAACGACCCGAATTTTTGAATAAATCATTTTCCTAATTTTTTGGGTTATTTTATTTTTGTACTCAAAAAACTGCTTCATTTGATAACATGAGTATAATTAAAATAAGACCGTTGAGTTTCGACTATTATATGACCATCGGTCCAAATGACTGTTGGAAACCAAATGATGTGGTTATTGTCTCTGAATACAAGTGATTTTGGTTAATTAATATAGAAAAAAGATTTGATGGCCTCATCCAGTAGTCTCGGGCCAATCGAAGCCCATCTAACAGAACTTGAGAAGGAGGTAGCACCATTGGGCTTTTCTCTGGACCAAACCCAAGTCGAACTTCGTCGTGTGACGCTAGAACGGAATCGCATTCACGAGAAGTTCAAACTGATAGAAATTACTACTTGTGCAATGTTGGTTGAGCCGCCCTTAGATTCTCTCACCTTAGAACACCTTAAACTTATGTCATAAGCTGGGGTTATAAGGGGCTATGTAAGGAGACCGTAAATGCTTTGTGTAATCCTTTGAGATAAATAAAATTGTGTTTTCTTCTTATGGTGAAGTTTCTAAATTTTCAAATGTCTAAATAAATTTTGAATGTATATTATTGATGAATTTGAAAAAAAAGGATACTTTAAAATAATTATTTAAACCTTAAATAATTAATGATGTGTAAAGATTTTCAAAAAATGGTCTTATGCAAATGTGTTCAGTAAGAAATTTGGAGTCTAATAAGATCAACTTAATTTTTAATGAATAGTAAATTATGATTAGTGATTTTATGCTTAGTATTAGTAATGTGACCAAATGGATTAGAAATCTCACTTAAATAAAGTATTAATATAATATAGGCACCTTGATTAAGTAATGTGATTCAATAAAATAGGTAAATAATTGGTTCTGAAATTATTAGTCATGTATTAGTTTTTTCAGGTGAATAGTGTTTTATAATTGAAAATTAAATTAAAAATATATATAAAATTATTTTTATAAAATGGACTTTATTTTTGAATTCAGAACATCGATATTATGTTAAGGTAATTTTTGTGGTTTTTTCTGAAAAAAATGATTTTTCAGTGAATAGTGTTTTTATTTAAAACATAAATTAAAAATATTTAGAAATTTTTTTTTATAAAATGGAGTTTATTTTTGAATTCAAAGCATTGATATTCTGTTAAGATAAATTTTTTGGAGTTTTCTGAAAAAGTTGAATTTTCAGTGAATAGTAAGAATAGAGTTTTAGGGTTGAGGTATGTTTAATGACATCATAACTACTTCATGATGATGTCATGAGATATTTTAAGGTATGGTCAACTAAAGGGGATGAATTATTGTATTAGGGGTCCCATGTGGCCAAAACCATGGTCAAATACCATGGGAAAGCCCATGGTTTTTCCAAAACCACTTGTGAGGTCTCCCTTGAAATTATTAAATTATCACCACCCTTTCCCTATAAATACCCACCCTTTACTCCTTTATTTTTCACTCCTAACTCTCCCCCAAAAAATATCTGGTCGCATTACCTCCCAAGGATTCCTACCAAGGTTACCTCAAGCCCCTCAAGGTTCCAACCTTCGAGTTTTAAGAGTTACGTTTTAAGGTAAGGGATCCTACCTCTCCCTTTCTTTCCATGTACTCTCTTTTATGTCATTTATTTTATTCTCCATGTTCTTATGTTGGGAATGTTATTTTATATTCATCGTACTTCCCTTTTAATTTTCATATGATGATAGACCCCCTCTTTCTCTCATCATTTCATTTTTTGAATGTATAAGTGGCGCCGTTAGGCTGCCGAATTTTTATGGGATTCTTTCACCCTTCTCATTTTTCAAAGTTCTACTTTCATGTCAAGTATTTCAAGTTCCTTTTTTATGTTTTGGTATGATATATATATCTATCATACTTATCTTGTATGTTCATATGATTTGAGACCCTATTTGATCTTGTCAATTCATTTTTTGAAGTTTTAAGTGACGTCGTTAGGATGCCGAATTTTCATAAGAGAAATCTTATTTTTGTCTTCCTTCCATGTTTTTATTTTCATATGGTATGTCTTTAAAATTTCATTAAAATGTTCTTAGATCCTTTATATTCTGTCCCTTTACTGTAATATTGATCATTTATGAGTGGGTTACCCATGTCCCGTCTTTTTTCAGTATTTTCTATAACCCTATAACATAGTCGTTATGCTGCAAGATTTTTGTCTCAAAATGTCTCTCTCTTATTCTCAAATTCATTTATTTTATTAAGTGAATAATCAAAGATATTTCTTCTATATGGGTATTCACATATATATCAAAATGTCATATTTTAATCTTGGGACTTACATACATTAAACCCACTTTCCTTTTTCCGTGGGTTTAAAGTAACATAAAGATCATGTCTTTAAAGTAGTCTTTAAAACGTTATGATAATGAAATGAAACCCATTTCTATTATGCTATATGGGTTATTTATGAAATTTTTGATGATTATATATGTGTCTCACATGATAATAACGGCAAATTTAAGGGTGCGCCCTAATATCACTCCAATGCATTGGGTAAAGACTTATTCTCTGGAGATGACCATTTTTAACGATACCTTGGTGAATAACATTGGTAATTTTTAATGACACCTTGAGGATGCTCCTTGGTGAAATGGAAATGATTGTCTATGTGAAATATTGTAGCCACATCTTCATCTTATGAAACATGTTTTTTATGATATGCCTTATGATCTCTTTCTCATTCCGTAAAAATTATTTTCCATGACTTTTTGATGTATCTCAAGTTCACATGTAAAATGTTTCCCTTGTCTCCCATACTAGGTTGTCTGCTCAACCGTTCCGTTTATGTATGCTCCTAGGTTATGAGATGTTGTAATTAACTGAGGATGAACAATTAAAACTCTTTTCAAGTGTTTAAGAAGAATGGTTTATGTTGTCATGTATTAAGTTCCTGGTTTCCAAGACACTAAACCTTAAAGATCCTCGGTTTTGTATAATGTAATGAATGTTTATGTGATAAAAAGTTAGGATGTCATAAAAACACCACGTTTTTTACCAATTCACAAATACTTTTACTCATCTTGGTATCCCCTAGAAAATGGATGAGTACTAGTAAAATCACCAAGCTCTGGGTGTTGAGAAATACAGGAGTACATTATGCAATCATTGTGCCTCAAACCACTGTAAATATTTAGTGTTATATCTCTGTATTAATTTATTTATTTCCACTATAGTATTGTGATATGATTTGAACATAATCAATCATAATTTAAAAAAATGTGGTTTAAAGTGAATAAATTTTCCAGGGCACAATTTACCCCTTCTTAAGTCATTATGAAACACCTATCCAACAAAACATTTGTATCAATTGATGAGAATCGTTAGTTCTCAACACTAAAATTTTAAATTTGTAAAGATCATATTCAAATGGATGAAATGGAGGAAAATATAGAATATATTTATATGTTTAGAGAACCCTATTTCGATGGTGAAAATTGTAGATTTTAGAAATAATGGTTGAATATTTTTAGAAAAAACCCTGTTCTAAAGGTTTACGTGGAAGCTATCAATACTTACACAATTACTGAAATGATTTGGAAAATTTTGATTCTACTATATAAAGTTAATAAGATATTAAATCCAAATCCCTAAATTTTCTCATATGTGCACTTGGTCCAGATGAGTTCAATAAAGTTTTTTATTTAATATAACATATTTAATGTGGAAAACTATATCAGTAGCCAACAAAGTTAATAATATTATATGCAATTTGATTTAGAATAATAAAAAAGAAATGTTTTAAAAATTAATAATTATTAATGGTGAAATTTTATCATATATTAATGGAGGGCTGATAGAAATTTTGAATAATTTTTCTTTTTTAGGATAACTGGTTCTTAGGCCTAATCAAGCTCTCAAAGTTCTCAATGTTCCACCATTCAAATGGAGTGGAATTTCTTCTTCCATTTTGAAATCCAATTTTGATAAAAAAAATTAAATAAATGATCTCAAGGTAACACTTCGGATTTATGATGTAGAAAAGAAGTCTTGTCATGTTGAGAATATAATGGTGAATGGTGGGAATGAGTCCATAAAAGATTCTACTTCAAAGGATGGAAAGAAGAGTAAAATTATACTAAATTCGAAATCATCAGATGAAAATTCTTCAAATAGACTTTATTTATAAGGTGAGATAACATAATTCTATATTATTAAAATGATTTAAAATAATAAAACAGGACTCAAAACATCCATCTTCAATTAATAATAAATTATGTAAACACTAAGAAATTTAGTTTCTATTAGTTGATGAGGAATGTACATATCAAGACAGATTTTAAAAAACATGAAGAGAATAAATAATCTAACATGAAGTACCAAGAGAAACAATATTTCAAGAAAAAGATAAAATTACTATGAAATAAACAAAATTACCTCTTAGGACTATAGTGATGACACGTCTTCTAAATATGGATATAAAATTCAAAATCAAAGGCAAACAAGTTCTTTATGGCATAATTTGATAAATTACATTCATTTTTTTGAGCATGAACATAATTTTGAAATTGAAATTTTCACTTTTGAATAACATAATGAATATTTCACCATTACATACTCCAAATATTAATTCTTGAAAAAGAAAAAATCCCTTAAAAACTTTTATAAAGTTGTTTTAAGTGAGAAGGATGACTTAAGAAAACAAATTTTATACCTAAGAATCAATTTGTAAAATTCTATTACTACTTATACTAAAAATGAAAATGGAATTGAAAACATTAAATAATAAGTTAATGATTTTAAATATACTTCCAGTTCTTTACCAAAGGAGAAAATAAGCTAAACCAAATCCTTGTTAACAATAATATTGATAAATATATTTTTTCAATATGATTTAAATTAGAAATAAATATGTATAGGAAATATTTCATTATATTTTCAAAGAATAAAAAATTTGTAATTTTTTTTATTTTAGAGAATATATAAATTATTCAGATTTTTTAGTCAATGTAATGTTCAATTATTTTGTGTTAGGCAAGATTTTATTTCAAAACATTTATCAAAATTCTGTGTTGTGATTTCTTAATAGCACAAGAATATTTGGATTCTCAATTTTTTAGATTCTAACATGTCAAATCAAATGATAATATGGGTAAAAAAACAAATTCAAGCATTATTTATTTTGTAGGGAAAATACTATAATATAATTAGTGAAAATGGTATATGGATAGTGGACGCTAAAAGAACATGAGTGGATATTTCTCATATTTCCATTATTTATCCAATATTGATGGAGGTTATGTAACATTTGATGATAACACGAGAGGAAAGATTATTAAATTTAGATTATTTTGAAAACCAACCTCATTTCTCATCAAAAATGTTATTTATATAGGAGGATTTAAACAGAAAATGATAAGTATTTATTGGATTTGTGATGAAAGTTACTTATTATTTTTTAAAAAAATTCATTTTTTTTTCAATAAACTCATGAATTTTATGTAACCTATAACTAAAAATGTATATACATTAGATAATAATTATTTTTTTAGAAAAAATTTGAATGGGTTGAATATAGAAAAAAATGAATCTTCTTTTTTTCATAGAAGACAAGGTCATTTCAATGTTCAATCTTTATGAAAATTGTCTACGAGAAGGTTAATTTATGATTTACCTTAATATAAATTGAATAAATAAAAATTATGTGATGTATTCCACATGGTTATGAAAGAAAATTAAAATATTTAGTCAATTAAATATTCTTCTACATCTTGAACTTCATATCATATCTGCATGTATCTATTTGGACCATCTTAAATTGAAAGCATAATAAGAAAATAATTATGTTATGTGTTTTTTGATGAATTATATTTGTTTAATTGGGCTTTATTTTGGAAAATTAAAATATTTTATTGATCTATTTTTATAGGATTCTATAAGTTAGTAAACAATGAGAAAGATTCCAAATTTATTTCATTGAGAATTGACCATGGGGGATAATTTGAAAAATAGGATATCAATTAATTTTATTGAAAGCATGTTATCAAAAATAATTTTTCAACGCCATAAAATATCAAAATAGTGTGGTTTTTAAAAGGTTGAATAAAAACATGTAATAAATTTATAGGACTATGTTATGTAAATATATCTTACCACTCAATTTTAAAATTTCTACTTTATAAAATATGGTATGTTAGTAACAAAGATCTAATTATAAATATATTGAAGAAAACACACAATGAGATACAATAACCCACCCTTTTTAGATTAATAATTCTTTATTTGTTTTACAATTTATATTAGTTTTGCCTTAACGGTCATATCCATGGTAGTAGAGATGGGTTTTATAGTATTTGAGAAGGTTCGGGCCTATAGATTGTGTTTTTAGGAAGGGGGAGTTGGGTTCATGGTTTCTACTAACTGTGCAGCTTATCCATCCAACATGAATTAGGGCATATAATTCTTTTTTAAAATATTTAATGGGGGATTAAAAACATACGTGGGACATTATTATACTATAGAGATGTCACACATGGTTTTCTCATGGTTTAAAAAATCTTGTACCAAACTGTGTGGGTGTGGGACTCTGGACCATTCAGTTCACACGGTTGCTGCATAGTCTGGCCAACTATATGCCCAGTTTAAAATATGGAAGATTAAATATTTTCCCTCTTACCTCTTAAATATATTTTTCCCTTCCTTCCCTTATTTTTTTATAGAAACTCCATTGTGGGCTCTCCCTCTTTCTCTCCTCCAAGCTTGGTGGATCTCCCTCATCCGACATCCATTTTCACTCCTATCTTTCAAATTGGATTGATATTTTTATGTCCATCACTCAATTATATTGTAATATTCCCTTTAATTTACATCCAAATATCTCACACCATATCTAATGTAAATAATATATTTTCAGGTATTTTTTCTAGTTCTTTATTTTCTCTCATTTTAGCTATAGTTTGATGTTAATACAAGATAGAGAGTCTTCCACAAGACTTAAATAGGTGATCTACATGATTTAACCTAAAACAATTTCCATTTATAAAACGTGTCTATGTTTTGCACCTTGATATTTCTAGGTTTTGACCATATAATTTATGTTACATTAAATTATTCCTTAATCACAAACTAGTAATTCTAAGAGCCTCCCAAACACCATTGGTGGATGATGATCGCAACCCAAACCACCACTCATGGTGTGTTTCGCCTAACACCCATGATAACCACAATTTGAATGTAACCAAAAAACCCCTTAGGGTGTGTTTGTGTTTAAATTTTATATAAACTCATATAATACTCAATATAACCAAACAAACACCTTTAAGGCGTGTTTGGTATTTGGAGTGTCTTGGGTAACTTAAAACATAGTCAAACATGGATAAATGCTATATACCACTAACTATAAATTTCATTAAATTAATAAAATAATGGAATGATTATATTTCAAATTGATGTGGGTATAAACTTGGTAATATTGGATGGAGCCTCCATGGATGTGACTTTATTTTTATAATATATTTTACAAGAATACATTACTCGGAACATGTGATTTTTTTACCATGGATGCCTTTATTACTAATTATGGGATATAGAAAAACTATCAAATGTGTAGAATGGATTGATAAACCCTTGGATTCTCTATTTGGAATGTCTTGTGTGTACTCATAGGATTCCACCTAATTTATTGATCTAAATTTCAAGTGTTAAATTAATCTTAGATTCGACTAGTGTCATACTCTCATGAATACCAAAGGTATTCGTCATATATTCATATGAATAACTAAAAAATATATAACTCTTAGGATGATCTCCCATGTTTGTATGTTTATCCTTATACAAGGAATTCCTTGGGTATTACCATGGATTCCAATCAAGACTTTTCCCTAAATGAATGGAATGTTTCCTTGAGTAGTTTTAAACTCTTAAGATAAAATACCACAGATTCCTCCGTTAGATTCTACTTGAATATATATATAGTTGTAGTTTACTCAAAAACTAAAAATAATAAATTCTAAGTGTCTTATATGGATTCAAAATGGATGCATATTGTCGGAATTCATAATCCAATTCCATGGATTCCTTGTGATTATTTATTTTTGGATCTCTTGTCGACATTCCTAGGGTACTTTAAAATAAATAAAAGGTCACATAATTAATGACATATGGATTCGTCTGGAGCAGGTAGGGTTAGTATGGTATCACAATAAGAGACCAAGTTTAACATGGTTTTAATTAATTTAATTATTTAAATTATTGTATATTAAAATAAATGCATTTTTTATTCACAAACTATATTTTCATTATAAATCATTGGTGGTGGCCAATTATGTTGTAATCACACCCTATTCGATTCATTTCCTTTTAGTCAGGAATATTTCATGGATATAGGAAAGGAAAAATGAAATTTCTCAGCTGTGGATGCCTGATTTATGTATTATGATATGAGTAGAGGGTAGAGTTGGGACTTGATATGCTCATGGAGCTTAGTAGTTATTTTTTACTTTTTCCTTTTGATTACCCTAGTAATACTTCTATAATTACTTTCATGAAACACTTGAATTATATTTTTCAGCAACATTACATCATATTTTTATTATGTTTTTTTAATTTATTTCTCTTTTCCACTGTTTTTAGACTATGGATTGTTAAAAAATGGTAATAATCATGTTCCTATGATTATTTAAACCACATCCAGGGGAAATAACAATCTATTCAGGAAGATACTTATTGTTATGGATTAATCTCGTTATAGTTGTAATATTTTCACTATTCATGACACACAGATTTGGTGATGTTAACTTTTATTGTATTTTTACCATTGGTCTAGTACAAAAAGGGAGAAATAAATTATGAACCATTATTGGAATGTAGTATTTTATATTACATTAATATGTAATTCCATGCATATTTCATTGATTTTTTTGCTTTCTTAATAATATGCATTGGTATCTAGATTGATGGTATTTTATTTAACAAATCCTACTATAATAAATTTCATGAAACCTTGGTTATAAAAGTGGATAATTTAAACTCATTATAATTAAATATAGTTATAATGAAAGATTATAAGTTTTGTAACTCTATAACTTTTGAATGTAAATATATATATATAACTGAAGAATTATATGTATACATGTTCAATTCTATCACCTTGAGTTAAAAAAAAGAAAGTTGGTTGTAATTAAATGGGATTCCAATTACAACATAGAGTTTTTACATATTTAACTTAGGATTGAAAATACATATAAATGAACCATTATGTTTTAGGATTTAAATCATACTATATAGCCTAAACTTATGAATAGGTAGTTGGGGTTAGTGTAATGGACTAAAGTATGCATTTTTATGAATTCAATGTATCTCAGGTAGTGAGACCTTGAAATTGTTATTTCATTACCCATAGATAATTTCATCTGCTACAATATTGTTTTTCAAGGTGTGTTATTTGAATTGTAGATACATGCCTCCCTGATGGCGTGAGGTCGGGCTCTAGAAAGTCTTCATAGATAGTTCCCATGATTTGATGAGACCTGAACCACTTGTGGTGCCCCCATTAGTTACACCTGTAGAGCCTCACATTGTACCACAATTTGTTCATGGAATATCAATTGATTCTAAGTATATAATGGGGTTTATAAATTTTGTACAGTCTTTTGATGGATAAGAGTGATCCTATTTTTTCTTTGGAATACATTTAAATATATTGAGTAATATTTTTAGAGCTAGACACATAGAAAACATTAGATTCCATGGCCTGATGATCCCAGATTTGATATCATAAAAAAATAAAATATATTAATATCATGTGAGAATAGTTTTTCTTGAAATAATAGTTTTTCTATATAAAAGTGTCTCAGATTAAAAATTTGATAGTAAAGTAGAATATGAAACATTGGGATTACCCTAGTTTCACCCTAATGTTGGTGGGAGCTTGATGTTTGGATGAGGAAGCTCATGGAGGTTGCGTTTAATTAATATAAATTATTTATTTATTTATTTTAATTTTAAGTACATAATTTTAATCCTTTATAAATATTCCAAAATGAAATATTTTTAGGGTTAGACACATAACCCTAGGAGCTATGAGGAGATAATTTAGAGTGTTCATCAATGGAGAATCAGAATCTATTGATGAAGGACGATCAAATCGATGTTGACCGTGAGGCAACAGATGCACCGAGTCTTCTACTTCACTAGAGAATTATTTATTCACCAAAATTTGATCCATAATCAATGTAGGGATCATAAATATTGGTTTCCACCCTTGATTAAAAGAATTAGCATTAATATTCTTTTCTTTATCTACATTTTCTACCCTTGTATGAGATCAATGCCATATTAAATTCTTTTATTTAATTTATTCTTTTTTTATGACATAATCTCACCCTTATTTCCTTGTTTGAAATCATAGGTTGAGAATTATTTGACATTGATCTTTATTACCCATGTTCTTTTTATTTTCTACTATTTTTCATTCCAGTCTTCACCGTTTCCATATGGGGTCACAATTCAACTTTTTTGAGGTGGGTTTGAGCTTGTTAAAACCCCCCATATTTGTGGTGATTGTACAAATCATGATTACTATGGTAATTTATAGGTCAATGTTTTTCCATTTTGGGATATGGGTCCTAAATACCATAGATCTAGGATCTAGGACCAAGAGGAACTGACTGAATGAGCATTATTCATGTATATGATTTTTTTAAATGGGCATAATCAATTTTTTCCATCATAGGATTGTAAATGATAGCCAGAGGAAACCCCCACTGATTTCTTGTGTCTAAACAAAGTAAATCTTGGTGGGAAATATGGATCTATAGAATGAATGAAAAAATTGCAGTTTCTATGAAAAAATAATTATACAGTGTGCGGTCTAATGAACACATGTTGTGTGGCCCCACCCAACTGTGACTTACAGGGTTACAAGGAAGTTAAGGATTAAAATCTATGTGGTTGGGACCACACTATATGTGACCCTCCTTTTGTGGTTGATTCATGTTCTAGTTGGAAACATCTAGGAAAATGTATGGGATGACACACTACATGCGTCTTGAGTAAACGAGAATGGGCTGGTACTAGGCCATGCCCAGGTACATGGCCAGGGATATAGACATGACCTGGCAGACACATGCATAGATATAAGAACACATAATGGCCTCAGGTGGCTAAGACATGTCGTATGGTCCCCATACACACCATGTGTTGTGAAATGTCTAATGATACATGTCTAGAGGATGATACAACCAGAAATCAATGTATAATTACACACAATGTGGGAACAATACATATTGTGTAACCCCATACTTTTGAGAAAATTACACCTTTCATGTCTTCTTCATCTAGACTCAGGGTGTAACATCCCAGGTAAATAAAGAATATAAAATTTTCATTTTTATAAATATTTTTGAATTAAATATTAATTTTAATTTAAATGGGATTCTATGTTTGATGGTATACCCAATAAGCAACAAAGAGTTTCTTTGAGATCTTACGTTGCACACAACGTTGAGTTATACTAAAAAATAATATTATAATATTATAATATGAAATTGTAGTTAAGGGCTATCCATTTTGTAGGAAAAAATGAACATAACATACTAGAATATTATTATACATATTTTAAAATGTTATACATTTATCTAATAAAATTTAGAGGCTTAAAATGTGAATGAATCTATTTTTAAGTATAAATAGTCTAATATTCTTTAAAAGGTAAATTTACCACCTTTTGATGGTGAAACCTCTTTAAATCTAGTTTTTTCAATTTTATAAGTTTTATTTGAAAAAATAAAATTCTTTTTTAGAATCGGTACATCATAATTTACTTAGGATGAAATTTTTGGTATTTTTCTAATAAAATCCATTTTTAAGAATAGAAAAAAAATGGTATTTTAATTCCAAACTGCCTTCTAATCTAATTTATTTATATGGTTAGATAATTTTTATAATTGGTTTTAAAGTGTAATTAGATTATATTTTTACCATTTAAACCAATGTGGGTCATTGGAATTAGTTTCACTTTGAAATTGGACATAAACATGTGGCAATGATTTGATAGTTATTATTTCTTAAAAACACGATTTTTTGGACAACGAGAATTATTTTTTAATTAATTAATGCAATTTATATATTTTTAATTTGGTAAAATATATATAATTTTATAATTTAGAGTATAAAATATATCTTAGGCTGAATATTTTGTATTTTTCTGAAAACCATAAGTTTTTTATGAATAATGAAAACACTAAGTTGTAGTTAAAAAACTGACTTTTTCATTTAAATGAAAATTTACCACTTTTGTGAATTGACTTTTGAAAATATGACATACATGGTTGTTATTAGTAAGTAAAATTTTCTTCAATAAGATGAAAATAATTTTTTGTGAATAGTAAATTTTGATTTTTATTTACCGCAGTTAAAGGTAAATAGGGTAATTCAAGGTAAAAATAATATTATAATAATATTAAATTACGCTAACATGTTTCCTAATACTATGGGTTGATATATTTCTGACCATGGGAATCCTTGGGTTGATTTTGGGACCCCATGGAGCCACTTAAGAGTGATAATGACACTTTATATTAATTAATTTAAAGTAAAGAAAAAAATGACATAAACAATTATCTTTTAGTAAATCAATTCTTACATGGGGTTATAGAAGTTAACTCTTCAACTATAAATATTATTTTGAAATCTAAAAATATTTTCAACATCATGGTATATTTTTTATAATTTCTAGACATCAAATATATAAAATTATTTATGACACAATAATGATGAAGTGTTAACCTCATTAATGAATGATTTAAATAAATTAGATTATAAAAATTAAAAAAATATCAAAAACCTGTTCAATTCTTATTGGACCATTTTATTTCGAACAATATTAATCTTATACAAGACTTTAATAAGTTTTTGACTTTTATAAACCAAAACTTATTTTATAATAAAATTATATTTTCAAACATTCCTAAAGAGCCCCTCCCCCCCTTATAAAAGGCCCTCACCTCTAACGCATTACTCACACCTCTAAAGACCCTTGGCTCATCCAACTTCTATCCACATAATCTCTCATGATCCCTATATTCCAACTAGAATCCTCCCCTTTGGTATAAGGCACTTAAATAAATATTTATTGGTTCAAACCAAAGTGAGTTACCCGATTTAAAGGTAACATATTCTCTTCAGTTATTTTGTTTTATTTTACTTTTCCAACCCCCTAAATTCTTTTTATTCCTTTATTTTATAACAAAAACAGTATAATAAATATAATAGGTTGTTTTTATGATATGTATTATAACTACACTTACCCAGACACCTCCATCTAATGGGTAATGAACATACGGTGTCTATGGACGGCGAACTACTGCCTCACAAAATGATGATTGTTCAATCTTCACCTACCACCTCTTATGGTGGCTATTAATAGGTCATTGTATTTATATGTTATATATATTATATTTATATTGTCTCTATACTTCTGTATTTTTCATTTATATCATACCTTTATGGTTTCCAAAATGGGTAAATACGATAATTTCATTTGAGGAAGTGCGGACTACAGCCCCCTCAAAGTGGTATGACTCATTCATGCCATACATGGAGCATAAAAAGTATGTAGTTAATAAAATTATATATTATATTATAATGGAATTATAATATACCTATGTATCATTAATATTTCATTCCATTAAATATGAAATAGAAATGAAAGTAGCGTTCATGCGTACGCACAACTTACCGTATCCATGAATAGTGCATTTCATTTCTTACATCCAAACATTATGTACTGTTATAAATACATATATATTATACTAGATATATATGATATATATGATATCTAAATCATGAATATCATTCGGGATTTAATTTACTTTTGACCTCACGGACAACATGTAAATACAAAAAGTACATTTTTGACTCAAGTACCAAATTATCGACAAAATGACCATTATTAACTTAAATGATTAAATAATGTTTATAACATGATAATAAGTGATATAAAAGTAGTAATAAACTTGAAAAAGTTTCTTTACTAGATATAAATTAAATTTAGTTTATTATTCAGGAGATTAAAAAATGAACAGGTCTAGTCGGATATGAGGTAAGGGACTTCATCTCAATATTCGTTCATTGAGGAATATTTTTATTCATGCATGACATTATTTTATATGGTGTATAAACACCTTTAACATTTAATTTCATTAAAAGGGAATATTTTTATATGTGTAATTTTATTAAACTTAAAAAAAGAGTGTTTCTTTTTAACATATGCGGTGACAATGACCTTTTCTGCCGCCACGAATATTATTTGATCTTTGGCTACCTTAACAATCCATAATGTTTTTAAAAGAAAAATAAATACCATATAACCTTTTACATATTTTGGTATTACAAATGGTTTTGATAATGGATTTTTTATGTCAATATTTTATGATTATATATTGTGATTGAAATGTGGAGATTTTATCTTTCCTTTATGTTTTTTTTGTGTAAAGAATATGTTATGGTTATTAGGAATTTTTTACGTATATGGGTGGTTCTATGATAATCCTAGGGTTCTTGATCCCAAGATAGCTCTCCAATGCATTGGGTAACGTGATGGATGTAAACATTAATGTTTCTCCTAATTTATTTAGGGAATATACTTTGATGGTTATTCCAAATGTAACTCTCTATGTAGTAGTGAAAGCTACAAATGTAAGTATGTTTTGGATGCCACAGGCTACCTTTATGATTTTTGATTACTATGTGTTATTCATAAATCCTATGATTTTATGAGGTATGTTTAAGAGCTTGGGTTATGTATGTATTGATGAACTAAGGTTTTCTTTCTTTGTTTTTATAACCCTTACTGAGCTTTTTATGCTCGTCCTATGTTTTGAAATGTTTTTCATAGGAATTAAAGATGAATAGGGTTAAGGATGGGATCAAGAAAAATTCATGTTGTCTAAAACATGGAACTAGACATGACTCTTTTTTCCATAGTTTTTCTTTTATGAAAAAATGGAAATTGAGTAGAAGTGATACTTTGTAATTTTTGAGATGTAATGTAATAGTTATGGCCTAATTCTCTAAAACACTAAACCTGAAAAGATCCTCAATGTGAATTATCCACTTAATTCAAAATTATGTAATGTTTTATGGTTGAGTGCTTATAGTTGGTATCAAAGGTCGGTTAAGAAAACTTTAGGAGATAGAATATTTTTTAATTAATGTCTATAAATTAATTTATAGTTAGATTAAAATGATATAGCATTTACATATTACCATGTTTCTTTGTCAAAATTATTTCTGGGTTTAGAATGGTTTTCCGCAAAGGAATTGGGCAGCTGTGATGGGATGACATCAAAAGGAAGACAACCTTCCAAATCAGCATCCTAAGATAGTCAGAATCATAACTGAATAGTTTATTATAGTGATGGCACAGTTGACTCAGGATATAAATGGTGGTGGTTTCCATGAATGAGATCATCCAGATCAACCACAAAGGAATATGTTAGTATTGAAGCATTTAATAAGGAAACATCCCCCACTATTCACTAGATCATCTTACCCTATGCTAGAAGAAGGTTGGATTAAAGCACTGGAAAATACTTTTGATGTTAAGGGGTGTTCAGAACATCAAAAGTTTAGTCTCGATGTTTACCATTTTGAATGTGAAGTTGATCAGTGGTGGTCAATGGTGAAAAATATCAATGATAGTGAGAAGATTGATGCTCTTGATTGGGATGAATTCGAAGGTATGTTTCCTGAGAAATATTTATCTATGGTGATTCATCTTAGGATTGAAAAACAATTCTTGGAATTGAGGGATAAATATGACTCAATGGATTCTTATGAAGCAAAATTCACTTGAATTATCAAGGTACTCTAAATTTCATGCGAGATATTGATAGTAAAAGCAATCATTTTTTACCAAGGATTAAAGACAAATTATCGAAGGGATTTAAATTCACATGAGTTCAGAAGTTATGAAAAACTTGTTCAATGAGCGGATAAGGAGGAAATGTAGTTTTCCAATGATCACATGTTCTTTGATAAAAAACAGAATAAGAGGTCGAGGCGGCAGATAAAAGGGAAGAACTCTTCAAAAAATTCGGATGGTAAGAAACTTTAGTATATAGTTAGTGAAAATTTTGGTATAAATTATGATGGGTAATGTGTATTGAATTCTGGTAAGTGTGATAGATGTGGTTAAATGGGACATAAGGCTCATAATTTCACTAAAAAAGACCTGGTTAATGATAAGACAAAATCTAATTTATAGTCAGTAAAATGTTTCAAGTGTAATGAAATGGTTCATTATGAAAATTAGTGTCCAATGAAGAACTAAACTGAGGGAAAACAGCCAGACTACATGCAGAAAGAGGTGGTGAAATCGTTTTCAACTACTTCAGCAGATGTTAGGACATCAAATGAAGTAGTATCTGATACACTGTATGTTTATTCCGATTATGCCTGTGTGTTTTTTGGATTCAGGGTCTACACATTCATTCATTTCGGAGATTTTTTTTTATTAAATCAGGAGTTCCATCTCAAGATATGAATCCAGAAATTTTGGTAAAAATACTAGGAGGAAATATTGAGACAAAAACAAATTATACGAACCTTTATGTCCTTGTGTGCGGAAAGAATTTACTTGCAAACCTTATTGTTTTTCCTCAAGTAGATTTTGATGTTATTTTGGTTTTGTATTGGATTTATGCTTTTCATTCTAAGATTGACTATAATGATAAAGAGTTTTCTTTTGAGAATTATTTTCAGTTTGTGTACAAGAATGAACCCATAATTTTGATAACATATCAGGAAGCTGAGAAACTAGTAAATGAAGGAAATGAATGTTACCTTGCACATATTGTTGAAAACAAAGGAACGATTCAGATTAATGATGTGGTAGTAGTAAATGAGTACCTTGATGTTTTTCCTGATGATTTTCCTAATATAATACCTAATGAGGAAGTTGAATTTACTATTGAATTATTTACTGATGCTAATCCAATTTCAAAACCCCCATATCTAATGGCTCGAATGTAACTTTTAGAGTTAAAGAATCAATTGCATGAGTTATTAGATAATGATTTGATTTGACCTAGCACATCACCATGGGGTGCTCCTATCTTGTTTGTTAAAATGAAAGATGATTCAATGAGATTTTGCATTGATTATACAATATTAAATAATATCACTATTATGAAAAAGTATCCTTTGCCTCATATCGATGATTTGTTTGATCAACTCTAGGGAGCTCAATATTTTTTGAAGATTGATTTAAGGTCGGGGTACCATCAGTAGAAAGTAAAGGAAGAAGACATTCTAAAGACCGTGTTTCATACTAGATATGACCATTATGAATTTTTAGTTATGCCTTTTGGGTTAACTAATAAAACTACTATATTCATAGATCTTATGAATAGGATTTTCCATGAGTTTTTGGATAAGTTTGTGGTTGTGTTTATGGATTATATTTTGGTTTATTACAAAAGTATAGAGGAACATGAATTTCATTTAAGGGTAGTCTTTCGAACCTTAAAATAAAAGAAATTGTTTGGAAAAGTCACCATGTGTGAGTTTTGGTTATAATAAATTTCATTCCTTGGTCACATTGTTTCTAAAAATGGCATAACAATTGATCCTACTAAAACAAAAGTGGTTTAATAAGGGCCATGAACAACAAATATAACTGAGATCCATAGTTTTCAAGGTTTGGCTGGTTATTACTAGAGGTTTGTTGAAAATTTTTCATGGTTATCTAGCCCAGTGACTAAGTTAACTCGAAAATGTGTCAAGTTCATTTGCACAAAAGAATGTGATGATGGTTTTTTGGAATTGAAAAGAATATTGATGAATGCTCTAATTCTGGAATTACCATCCAGAAATGGTGAGTTTGTTATCTACAGTGATACATTGTTGAAAGGAATTGGTTGTGTCCTTATGCAGAATGATTAGGAAATTGCTTATTCTTCCCATTAGTTTAAACTTCATGAGTTAAATTACCCTACACATGATTTGGAATTAGCAAATATTGATTTTTCTTTAAAAATTTGGAGGCGTCATTTGTATGGAGTAGAGTGTGAAATATATAATGATCAAAAAAGTTTAAATTATATATTCACCTAGAATTAATTGAATATGAGATAGAGGAGATGGCTGGAATTAATTAAGGATTATGATTGCACGAACCATTACCATCCAAGAAAGGAAAATAACGTGGATGATGCTTTGAGTCAAAAAATTAATGCTACATTATCCTTGTTACATTTGGAACATGATCATTTGTATAAAGACATGATGAAATTTTTCATAAAAGTTGTTGGTGTAAGAAATTCTTATATTTTGTTTCAGGTGCCAGTGACATCATCTCTATCAGAAAGAATTAAGCAATCATAGAAGGTAGACAGTGAGTTGCAGAAAAAGGTAGAATTGGTTCAGAAGGGTAAGTCTCCTAATTTTAACATTGATAATGATTGTGGTTTGAGGTTTGGTAAGAAATTATGTGCACCTTTTAATTCACTGTTGAAGAAAGAGTTATTATGTGAAACTAATAGTTATCCACTTTCAGTTCATCCTGGCATTACTGAGATGTACAATGATCTTCGGGAGTATTACTGGTGGGATGGAATGAAAAGAGATATTGATGACTTTACTGTGAATTGTTTGACTTGTCGAAAGGTTAAAGCAGAGCTGCAATTATCGAAAGGGGTTCTTTAGTATTTACCAGTGCCATAGTGTAAATGGGAAAATATATCCATGGAATTCATTGTGGGATTACCAAAGACATATCGAGGTAAAAATGAAATATGGGTTATTTTTTATCGATTAACTAAATCTGCTCATTTCCTTCCTATTCGAGATACTTTTTCTCAAGATCAACTTTTTCGGTTGTATGCTAAAGAGATATTCCAGTTGCAAGGAGTTCCCCTATCCATTGTATATGATCATGATCCTAGGTTTACTTATATTTTTTGGAAAGGCCTTTAAAAGTCGTTGGGTACTGAATTAAATTTCATTACAGCTTTTCACCCTCAATCATATGGGAAGTCCGAACAAACAATTCAGACCTTAGAGGATATGATATGTGCTTGTTCACTAGATTTCCAGGAAATTTGGGACCAACATCTTTCTTTGTTACATTTTTCAAATAATAATAGTTTTCATTCTAGTATATAAATGGCTCCATTTGAGGCATTAGATGGAAATCTGTGTCTAACTCTAGATTTTTAGGATGAAGTAAGTGAAATGAAGTTGATGGGACCAGAATTTGTAGAAGAGATGGTAGAAAAAGTTCAGTTGATTCAGAAGCACATGAGAATATCTTAGAGAAGGCAGAAAAGTTATCCAGATAATTAGGGGAAGGATCTCTCTTCTGAGGTAGGTGATCATGTCTTTCTCAAATATTCTCTATGGAAAAGTGTGATGCATTTTGGTAAGAAGAGAAAGTTGAGTAAGAAGTTCATTGGACTTTATGAAATCTTGGAAGAAGTTGGATCAGTTGCATACAGAGTGGATTTACCTCCATGATTATCCCAGGTACACAATGTTTTTCATGTATCAATGTTGAGAAAGTATATGCTGGATCCATCTCATGATTTGAGTCCAGAGGTAGTTCAGTTGGAAGAAAATCACTTTTATGATGAACAACTAGTCTTGATTCTTGACCGAATAGAGTGAGTGTTGCAGAATAAGGTAATTAAATAGGTAATGGTGTTTTGGAAAAACCATATGGTTGAAGAGGCAACGTGGTAATCTGAAAATTCTGTGAGGGATAAATACCCCCTCTTATTTGATAAGTGTATAAAAATTATGGGGATGCAATTTCCAAATGTGGGAAAGGATGTAAAATCCTAGGTAAATAAAGAATAAGACATTTTCATATTTATTAATATTGGTGAATTAAATAATAATTTTAAATTAAATGGGATGCTATGTTTAATGGCGTACCTAATACGCAACAACAGGTTTCTTTGAAACCTTATATTGCACACAAAGTTTAGTTATACAGAAAAAGAATAATGTAATATTAATATTATAAATGGTTGTTAACGCCTAGACATTATATTAGCAAGAATGAATACAACTAAATATAATATGATTATACATATTTTATAAATGTTTTTATATTTATCTAATAAAAGTTAGATACTTAAAATGTGAATGAATCTAAATTTATGAATAAATATTCTAATATTCTTTAAAAGGTCGATTTACCACATTTTGATGCTGAACCCTCTTTAAATCTAGGTATGGTCACTTTTATATGTTCTACTTAAAAAAATAGAATTCTTCTTTAGATTCGGGATTTCAAAATTTACTTTGGATGAATGTTTTGGTATTTTGTAGATAAAATTCATCTTTTAATGGATAGAGAAAAATAATGTATTTTAATTCAAAACTATATTTTAATCTACTTTATGTATATGGTTAGATTGTATTTTTAATTGGTTTTAAATTTCAATTATATTATAGTTTTTCCATTAATCCAATATTAGTCATTGGATGTAATTTCACTTTGGAATTGGACATAAACAAGTGTCAATCTTTTGATAGTTATTATTTCTTAAAAACACTATTTTTTTGTTTCGACAATGGGAATTAATTTTAAATTAAATAATGAAACTTATCTGGTTTGAATTTGGTAAAATAGACAACATTTTTGAATTTGTAATTTCAAATATAACATCGGCTGAATTTTTGGTATTTTTCTGAAATCCTACAATTTTTTATAAATAGTGAAAACACTAGGTAGTAGTCAAAAAACAAACTTTTTCATTTAAATAAAATTTTACCACTTCCGTGAATTGAATTTATAAAATCTGACATACATGGTTGTTATTAGAAAGTAAAATTTAGGTCTATAAGAAGAAAATAATTTTTTGTGAATAGTAATTTTTTTTATTTACCATGATTAAAGGTAAATAAGGTAATTCAATGTAAAAATAATATTATAATAATTTTAAATTACCCTAACATTTGTCTTAATCCTATTCATCGATACATTTCCGACCATGGACATCCTTGGGTTGATATTGGGACCCCATGGAGCCACTTAAGAGTGATACTGACACTTTTTATTAATTAAATTAAAGTAAAGGCAAAAATGATATAAACATATATCTTTTTGTAAATCAATTATTACATGGGGTTATATAAGTTATATCATTGACTATAAATATTCATTTTAAATCTAAAAATAATTACTACATTATGGTATTTGTTTATACTATTTAGATATCAAATAAATAAAATTATTTAGGAAACAATAATGATGTAGTGTTTACCTCATTAATAAATGAATTAAATAAATATGATTATAAAAATTAAAAAAATATATATAAAAACCTTTAAAATTCTTATTGGATGATTTTATATCAAAAATTAGTAATCTTATCTTTGACTTTAATAAGTTTTAGACCATTATAAACCTAAAATAATTATATAATAAAATAATACTTTCAAACATTTTTAAAGAGCCTCTCCTCCCCTTTATAAAAACCCTCACCTCTAACCCATTAATCACCCCACTCAAGCCCCTTGGATCCCCCAACCTCTATCCAAATAAGCTCTTAATATCCCTTTATTCCACTAAGAATCTCCCTTAGGTAGAAATAAATTCATTAAATCCTTTTGGTTCAAACCAAAGGGAGTTACATGATTTAAAGGAAACGACTTCTTTTATGTTCTTCTATTTTACATTACTTCTCTAACCCCCTAAAATCTTTTTATTCCTTTTTTTTATAAAAAAACCTATATACTCAATATATTAGGTTTTTTTATGATAATTATTCTAACTACACTTACACACACATCCATCTAATGGGTAATGAACAAACTATTTCTGTGGACGGAGAACTACTGCCTCACGAAACGACGATTGTTCAATATTCTCTTACCACCTTGTATGGTGGGTATTAAGATGAAACTATATTTATATGTTATGTATATATTATATTTATATTTTCACTATACTTATTTATATTTCATTTTTAGTATACCATTATGGTTTCCATAATGGGAAAAACAATAATTTCATTTGAATAAGTGCGGACTACCGCCCCCTCAAAGTGATATGACTCGTTCATGCCATACGTAGAATTTATAAAGGATAGAGTTACTGAAATTATATATGATATTATACTATAATTATAATATACCTATGTATCACTATGTTTTAATTCCATTAAAAATGAAATAGGAATCAAAGTAGTTTTCATGTGTAAGAACGACTTACCATCTCCATGAACGGTGCATTTCATTTCCTACCTACAAACATTATGTACTACTATAAATACATATATATATATATATATATAGGATATATATTATATATATGATATCTAAATCATGAATATCATTTTGGAGATAATTTACTTTTGACCACACGGACGACCTGTAAATATAAGAAGATCATTTATGATCCAAGTACAAAATTATCGACAAAATGACCATTATTAACATAATGATTACATGATGTTTATAACATGGTAATAAGTGATATAAATAGAATGAAAAAATTGAAAATTTTTCTTAATAAAGTATAAATTAACTTTAGATTATTATTCCGAAGATTAAAGAACGAACAGGTCAAGTCGGACATGAGGTAACGAACTTAATCTCATCTCCTTTCCTGGATGCATATTTATATGTATACATGAATTTAATTTATACGGTTTATAAAAACCTTTGAATTTTAATTTCATTCAAAGGGATTTATTTTCTACAAGGGTTCTTACTAAATGAAAAAAATAATGATTATTTTTAACGTAAGTAGTGACAATGACTTTTCTACAGCCACAAGTATTATTTGATATTTGGCTTCCACAACAAGACATAATGTTTTTAAAAATAAAAAAAACCATATAATCATTTACGTATTTTGTATGTGAAAATGGTTTTGAAAATGGATTTGTTATGTCAATGTATTTAAATGATTTATTGTGAATTAAATTTGGAAATGTTATCTTTCCTTTTTGTTTGTTTTTTTTGTGTTATGAATATATCATGGTTCTTGGGAATTGTTTATGTATACGGGTGGTTTCATGATAAACCTAGGGTGGGTGAGTCTGAGATAGCTCTCCAATGCATTGGTTAATTTGATAGAGGTAAATATTAATGTTTATCCTGAGAGATTTAAGGAATATACTGTGATGGGTATTCCAAATGTAACTCCCTACGTCGCTATGAAAGCTACAATGTAATTATGTTATGGATTCCACTAGTTACCTTAATGATATGTGATTACTATGTGTTATTTATAAATATTATGATTTCATGAGGTATGTTAAAGAGCTTATGTTATACATGTATTGATGAACAAATGTATTATTTCTTTGTTTAATAACCCTTACTGAGATTTTTATGCTCATTCCAAGTTTTGAAATGTTCTTCACAGGACATTAAGATGATATGGTAAAGGATGGGATCAATGAAAACTCATGTTGTCTAAAACATGGACCATGACATGACTCTTCTTTTCAAGAGTTTTTATTTTATGAAAGGAAATATAAACTCAGTAGAAGTGTCTAATTTGTAATTTTTTAGATGTATTGAAATAGTTATGGCCTAATTCTTTCAAAATGTAAACCTAAAAAGATCCTCAATGTTAATTATCCACTTAATTCAAGATAATGTAATGTTTTATGGCTGGGTCCTTATAAATAGTTTGGCCCATGAGTAGCCTATCTAGAGAAATGTTTCACATAGAATGTGATGGTGTCCTTTTATTGTGTCTTTTGGTATATGACTTGGAAATGTTTCAGGTTTGATGCTTCTTAAGGTGATACTTGATGATGAAAGTGATTAGAAATGACCATCAGAGATTGATCGAGGTCTATATTCCCCCTATCACATATGGGAGTGGTTACCTCTTACTCTTGATATATTGGGTAGGTAACCCACTACTACTCATGTTGTAGGTCCTCTACTTATTGGGATCAGCAATAACCCTAATCGAACCTAGGCACATGCCCCCTATATTCCTTGTACAGGTAGAGTTGATATTTTCCCCTACATTACCAATGCACTAGTCCTCTATCCTTAGGGTCAGTGTTTCACCTTGACATGTCAGTTTGTGGGTCCCCCATTTTATACTAAGTGGAACCCCACCTGATGTACTAGGTAATAATTCCTCTACCCATGGAGTGACGCCCCCTGCCACACTAGTGAATGGGTCCTCTATACATTGAGTCCCCCCCCCCCCGATGCACTGGGGTGTGGGTCCTTTATCAATATTAGTTGAGTATAACCAAACCAACCCACTAGGCCATGGGCACTATGTTGAAGATTATTCCCCCTCCTCTTTGTGGAATTGTAGAGAGGTTTGGTCACACTAAACAATTACTTCGACATATACACATAAATATGGGCATCAGAGGTGGCCCTTGTTGATCTTTTAGAAGATTCATTTTTTCAGGATAGTGTGTGAGATAGAGATCCACTTTCTCCATTATCTAGGTTTATTTTACAAGGATATATATATACATATATATATACATATCTGAATTGGGATTCATTTCCATTTTAATTTGGGTTGAGATAACCACTTCTATCTTGTATTCTATTCCCCCTCTTCAGTTTTCATGGTGTCCTACTGGATATGAATATACTCACCCCTGTATGGGATTTTCCCACACATGTCATGTCTTATGTAGATGATAGGAATATTGGAGGTGGTTTCAATGGAGTATAGGGATAATCGTTGTGAATAGACCGCATACTATGGTTGGGATTGGAGATCATGATACATGGAATCTCAGAATTACTTTATTATTTTTTTGTTAGGTTGAGATCTATTTTATGTTTGGGATTGTATTTTTTCTATTTTGCTTTTGTTTTAAACTGTCATTCACTTTTTTATTATCAAGAGGTTATTGCATGCTTGGTTTTCACTCTAGATGATACTTTCTTCTATTATTATTCTTTTTTTAATTCTGTATGGAGATGGTTAGTTGTATTTATATAGGTTCATTAGAGAAAGGACTCCCAATTTATTTATTCTTTCTTAGACTTTGTCACGAGCCCCTCAACTATAGAGGTGAGCTTGGGGTTGTAGAGGTTCGGTTTACCGCTTTCCCGGTAGGCCCCAGTGGTTCGAGTTATTATAGAGTGGTATCTGGGAAGTTAATTTCTTAGGATGTGTATTGGGGTTTTCCCCTTATAAGGATTGGTTTAGACTAAATGAAATGGTTTTAAAGTACCTTGAGTGCATCTTTCCAACTAGGGAACCCAGCGTTGGTGTAGCGGTCGATGTATCTATACACAATGACCTTGAGTACCTTCTTATCAACACAACATACTAAGAAATTTGTTGTAGGGAATTGTGGTACATTCATTATATAGGATCGAATCCTTTGAATATACTTCAGAAGTTTGATACCCATATATATATGCTCATATGATCATGGTACATAATAATTACTTTTAGTATATCACTATGAAGATATCTAGCTACATTTACAATTCAAGACCTTGACAATCATCAGATGTGCAACAAGGCCTCAGTTTAGGGGCCATCTATCAATATGTTCCCTCTTAACAGTATGGTAAAATAACCCTTGCATATTGAGCATTAGATTATACCAGCAAGGTAAGCTATGGTTTCCTACAGGCTTAGTTCACCCTATGAGTTCCAAGAGAAGATGCCACTGAGATTCTATGGTGAGATAGATCCACATATAGAAGAGGATTGTCTTCAGTTGGTGATATTTTATTTTCCACTCATGTAGACCCTAACTGTTAAAGTGGTTGCTATAGCCACCGACTTTTTAGTATAGAATCAGGAAAAATTGTTCATTCTATTCACACAAGTATTTGATGAGTCATCACTCTCATGTTTTATCTTCCAGTAGTTATTTCATGAGGTGTAAAATCAATCATGATTGTATTTATTTCTGATTTAAAAGATTATGGAGATGAAAGAGGGTAGTATGTTGTAAGGTTCACTGAACTTGTATGGTACTCCTTCAATATGGTGCGAGATAGTAACTTATAGGCATGGAAGTTCCAGTAGGGTATCTAAAAATACATATGTGACAATGTGATTACCCATTGTATTACCACCTATTATGGAGGGCTAGAGAGGTAATAACAGGAAGAGATATTATTATATAAAAGGTAAAAAGAATTAGTATTTAGTACTGGGAATCATGGGGCTGAGTCCTTTATAGAACATAGTAGTTTCCAATCACTAAGATCTAAATGCTAGATATCCATTAATGGTAGGTCATAGCCACATAGACATGTAGTAGATGGTTTTTAATGTGGATTAGATCTACCCACAGAGGTGTGATACTATTCATGTTTTGAGTGTGGTCATATGGATTGTTATTTTCTGACCCTATGTGTTGAGGACTACAGGAAGGTAGTGGATGGATCCCCATGATAGATGCAACATTTTTATCAACATTTACTCAAGAATGGTCAAGGAAGATCCAAGGGTGGGAGAGCTAGAAATTTATAAGTTGTGTCTCAAGGAGGATGAGATGATAGTAGAAGGCGATGTTATGAGCTACATTGACCACCACCACCAGGAATCCCATTTATGTCTCAAGATGTTCGTGGATGAGGTTGTGGGTAGAAACTGGCGGTGGATATTTATAACCTGATAGCTCTCAAGATGATACAACATATTATATCTATTTATTCTATGATTTAATCAATACATATATACATTGGTGTCATCCGCTCCTTCATTTTCATATCCATACTGTGAAAGATATATCATTCCGTTGATACCTTGGAACAATAATGTTTTCTATATGTTCTTAATGTGTGTGATTATTTGATATCACTTATTTTTCGATAGTTTTATTTATCATTGGATGGAGAGAGTTTATCTTGGGACCTCTTTGTCTTCATTGTAAAAAATTCAGAAATCATCTTGAGTATGGACTGGTTTTCTATGGTTTTATCCTATATTGTTTTTCAATTCATATGGTTTATTTGTTTGCGAACATATGTGATGAGATTCCCCTTTACGAGTAAGATAAATCTCATGGATGAGAAATTGGGCCTTATGAGTGTGGGGATGTAGCCCATCACCCATTATTTGGTGAGTTTAGAACATAGTGAAGTGGGGTCATCAGGGATCTATATTCCCTCATTAGTGGAGGAATTTATGGACTCATTTACCAAGGATGTTCTAAGATTACCTCATAGGTGATAGATGTATTTTTACATTAACATTTACCCAAGGACCACACTATTATCTTTTGCAACATACCAGGTGACCCATACTGAGTGTTGGGAGATGAGTGTGTAGTTGAGGAGATTCATGATAAGGGTTTTATTTGACCCATTATGTACCCCTAGGAATCATTGTTTTTTTCTTGATAAAAGAGATCATTATCTTGGATCTTTGTGATGATTATCATTTCCTAAACCATGAAATGATAAAGAAAAAATACCCCTTACTGATGACTGAATAAATTTTTGATAAAGAAATTATGGTTTCCCGGTGATTCCTTTTAGTGTGATGAATTCCCTAACTATGGTTATCATTTTCATGAATGTATCTTCATGCCATAGGTGGAACAATTTATGGTTGTCTTAATTGATGATATACTCATATAATCTATGTTAGAGGAGGAGCATCATAACACTTGAGGATGGTCCTAAACATACTATGGTAGAACCAAATTTATTTTAAGATAACCAATTTCTAGTTCTAGCTTATTGAGATTCACTTTTCTGGGAATGTCACATCTGATCATGGATTAGCTGAATATCCGGTGAATATTAATGAATTTATTTATTGGGAGCCACCCAAGAGCGTATAAGAGGTGTATAATTTTCTTATCATGGAGGTGTACTATATGTGGTTTATAGAAGAATTATATAGTATTTTATCCCCTTTCACCACCGTGATGTGTAAAGGGATGAAATTTACCAAGAACGAGAAGTGTCAAAGATCCTTTAAGGAGTTGAGGATAAGGCTTCCCAGTGCTCTTGTGTTGAGACTACTAGGGGAGGGAATTGTTTTAGTAGTGTATTGTAATGCTTCTGGAGTAAGGCTCGAAAACATGTTAATTCAGAGGTTATCAATAATTGCATATTTATTAAGGAAATTGAGGCCCCATGTTCATAACTATGTGGAACATAACCTTGAGTTGGCTATGGTAGTCTTCCCTATGAGGATATGGTGGAACTATCTTCTCATAGAGTGATTTTTTGTTTACTTAGACTCACAGAATATCATGTATGTCTTCATGGAAGGATATTAGAACATGAGATAGTTATTCTGGTTAGACTTATTTTAGGATTTTTACTTAAAGATATTTTATACTCCTGGATATTGAAACAAGGTATAATATTCTCTTAGCAGGAAGTCTCGTTCTTGTTTGCTGGATGAGGAGTCTGACCCGTTGGTTTATTTAATGAAGACCATGGCAGAGGAGAGTGGTGTAGATTATCTTCAGTTGATGGTGCTGATTCCTCTCCTCGATTAGTATTTGAGGGAGGATCAGTAATGATACATCAACTATGAGGTTATCCATTAACAAATATCCTCCAGATATTTTCCATATTGAATTTTTATAGTAGGGCATCACATCATCCTTTTATAATGAGTGAATGTTGTTCTAGTAATTATATGAGGGGTAGTGATAAGGAATTTTCACACTTCTAATTTAGCTATACATCCTGATGTATGGAATATTTAAAGGGACTATTGGTAGTTTTTTTTGTGGTATATAATGTGACAAAGTGTTTCTTAGTTAATTTCTTAGTGTCTCACATAATAGCATGATTAGGATGAGCACTAGGTTCCAACATGTTTTACGTAGCCTCTTGGGATAAAAAAGTTGAAATGATATATTATATCCTTAGAATTTGTGTTATGGATTCATTAAAAAAATAAGAGTCGATGATTCCATTTTGGTGATTTTTGACTGACTTATGTTGTCAGCATAGTTTTTTTCTATCAGAGAGCACAGTTTGATGAAGATTATGGGAATTTTGTACATTCGATAAATCTTAGGACTCTATGGGGTACCCTTGATGATTGTATCTAACCATGAGTCTTGGTTTATGTCATTGTTTTGGAGATTCCTAATGGAGGCATTCAATACATAGTTTTGAATGAGTACAATATTCCACACCCATAAAGATGGGAAGAACGAGTGCACCATTCATGTATTGGAGGAGATGTTGAGGGCTTGTGCTTTAGAATTTTTCTGGACCTCGAAGTATTACCTATCATCTGTAGAGTTTTCTTATAATAACAACTATCACTATATGACCAGCAAGGAATATTTAGAGGCCTTGTAAAGGAGACCCTATTGGTCAACCTTATGCTGGACTGAGAATGATGAGACATATCTTATTGGGACATAGATGGTGCATGTTAGTATGTAAAAGGAATAGGTGATCCATGAGTGGATGACGATAGCCTTAAGCTGAGAAAAATATTAGGCAGATTGATGTCATAGTCCCTTGGAGTTAGATAAGGGGGATAATTTTTTCAAGATAGTCTCCACTTGTTTAGGATTTTGGGGATTTGGTCGTGGAGGAATGATATCCTTGAGGATGATTGGGTCATTTGAGATCATATGGAGGGATGGTGAGGTTTATTACAACCTAGACTTACCCCCACATTTAAAGTGGTTGTGGAAAATCTTTCATGTGTCAAGACTGAGGAGATACATGGATGATCCCATGAATTTCATTTACTCGGGTGATTTGGACATCATTTATGGAGGCAATTTCATAGATTACCTTGTGGTGATAAAAGAATAGAAGTATGTGATTCTTTGATGATGGCACATTCCCTTAGTCTGGGTGATGTGGTAGCACAATAGCATTCTAGAGAGCTCCTGGGAGTGGGAGATCCAGAAGCGGGCTTATTATCCTCACCTTTTTTGTATACCTTGTTATTTTATAGGATAAAAATAATTTAAGGGAGGGATAATTCAGTGATCTTGTTATTTCCAAGTAATACGTTGAAAAATAAGTGTATTTTTTTCTAAGCTAGGTGCTGAGACGACATGAGATTATGAGGCATGATGATCCAAGAATAGATATTATAAAACTATAAATATATTTTTATCATTCATGAACTTTTTTTCAAAAAAAAAAAGAGTTATCTCTCTGTTGGCGCCAAAAATTTTCATGAAAAAACGACCTCAAGATGCCCCCCCCCCCCCCCTGACTGCCTCGTGAAGCCCCTTCGTGGTGTCCCTAGCACCACGGCCGCTGCGAAGCACAGGAGGCAGGATGATCCGTGAACGGATTTGACATTCACAAACCTGCAACGAAGAATAGGAGGCGGGATGATCTCTAAACGGAATTGACATTCGCGAACCCACCGCGAAGCCCACGAGGAGGGATGCTCCACGAACGGATTTGACGTTTGCCAACACGCCGCGAAGCATAGGATGCGAGATGCTCCACAAACGGATTTGACATTCATGAACCTTCCACGAAGCCCAAGAGGCAGGATGCTCTATGATCAGATTTGACATTCGTGAACCCGCCATGAAGCACAGCAGGCAGGATGCTTCGCATACCCATTTGACATTTGCAAGCCCGCCGCGAAGCTACATCACCCCCTTGCGCCACGTGAGCTCCGATCCGAAGCGCCCCTTTCCTATAAATACTGAGCTCCCCCCGAGCTCTTCAGATGGATAATCCTACCTTCCGGCTTCTCAGCTCCCGAATCTCAAAGAATTCTTCTGCTCAGTGAATCATGAGCTGTGCGAGGTACTTCTACTTCATGAAGTGCCTCCCCATTGTCTCATTTTGATCCCCTCTTCTGAGAGGGATGCCTTTCATGAAGCCTAGGGGATTTCGCGAAGGAAGGGGATCCCCATGGGGACCCGGGTTGTCGCGGAGCATTTATTCTTCGCAAAACACCCTTCATGTACACTTTATCCATTTGCTAAGCCTTGATCACTACACTCCGTGAATCACATTTCTTCCCGACATCCTTCTTCGCGAGGCACCTTTGCTCCACGAGGTTGTGCTTCGCGAATGCCTTTCCACTTCATGAAGTAGCTCCCATTTGCACCACCACCCCATGATAAGGCTAAGTCACCCCACTTTGTAAAGCACACCCCTTCCCAAGTTCCTTCCACCATGCTGAGCGACCGAGCTCCACAAGGCCACTGCCTATGGACACCTCTGCTTGGAGAATCCTATTCCCATGCGACCCTCCAGGTTTCCACGATGGGACTTTAATGTCCCTTGGATGATACTGCCCATAGCATTTCAGCACCTAATGCTTCTACTCATAGGCACACTAATTGTTATTGCTTCTTCGCATAGCCACGCTAACGTGGACCCCTCGATGGTTCGCTCCATGACACCCCTTCACCATGGCATTGCCAGTACCTTCCCTCCCACAAGGAGCATAGGGTACCGGTTATGTAAGTCCTAGGGATGCAGAGTAAACCCACCTCGTCCAAGATGCAGGACATTAAACTGTCAAGCACCCTCGTCCTCAACACACGACGTTAAACTGTGACCTCGCCCTGTGCCCCACATGCAGGGTCCCCCACCCTAGGCATTCTCCATGTCCCCTGGTCTCCACAGGGGATGATATCTTCCTCCTAGGAGTGGTATTTGTCCGTGGGGAAAGAAAGACACCTTGGTGTAAGCCCCTAGCCGTTCTTATAGGAGGCAGAGCCCCTGTTGCCTCCTTTCATCTTCGGTCCCCAAGGCCAGCGGAGGATGTGATAAGGAACATGCCCCCCTCCTCTCTTCCTGGGTGCCAAATCCCTCTCCCTCTGTGCCTTTTCACCCTCAGGCCCCCATCCTGGAGAAAGTCTCGGCACCATGGGCCGCTCAACGCGTAATCCCCTCTTCGATTCCCACAGACGCACCCTTCACAACGTGATCATAGGGTCCCTGTAACCTCTTTTTTCTCACACTGAGCACGACTCACATGAGCTTAGAGTAAGCATCGACCATGACACCATCCCCATCCAACATGATGTTAAAATGTATACCTGAACTACGTGGACTTTGATCCATGTCAAGGCATGGTACGTAGGAAGCCTCCATGAGGTTCAAGCCCACCACCCACCTAGACCAAGGTCCTCATTCACGTCGGTTCACCGACACCATCCCCATCCAGTATGACGTTAAACTGTATACCTGAACTACGTGGACTTTGATCCATGTCATGGAAAGGTACGTAGGAAGTCCCCATGAGGTTCAAACCCACCACCCACCTGGACCTAGGTCCTCATTCACTTCGGTTCACCGACACCATCCCCATCCAGCATGACATTAAACTGTATACCTGAACTACGTGGACTATGATCCATGTCAAGGAATGGAACGTAGGAAGCCTCCATGAGGTTCAAACACACCACCAACCTGGACCAAGGTCCTCATTCACGTCGTTTCACCAACACCATCCATGTCTAGCATGACGTTAATCTGAACACCTGAACTATGTGGACTTTGATCTGCGCTAAGGCATGGTAAGTAGGAAGCCTCCACAAGGTTCAAGCCCCACCACCATGGGTCGTCTCAGAGAATAAGTCCCGAATTCCCCTATCTCACATGACGTTAAACTACATTACAATATAGTGGTAAGCCGTTGTGACCCACCCGATCTACGGGGACATTGATCCATGTCAAGGCATGGTACGTAGGAAGCCTCACGAGGTTCAATCCCAACACCTATCGGACCCCCGGTCTGTCTTTACATCGGTTCGCCAACATGCCCCCATATAAACTATGTGTTCTTTGATCCATGTCAAGGCATGGTACGTAGAAAGCCTCACGAGGTTCAACCCCACCACCCATCTGGGACAAGGTCCTTATACACGTCGGTTCTCCGACACTGCCACCACCCGAACTACAGGGACTTTGATCCATGTCAAGGCATGGTATGTAGGAAGCCTCCATGAGGTTCAGGCCCACCATCCAGTTGTTCTGACACCCCTTCATGTTGGTTCAACATCCCCTTTTATAACCCGAACTACAAGGAATTTTATCCATGTGAAGGCACGGTACGTAGGAAGCCTCCATGAGGTTCAATCCCACCACCCGGTCATTCCGACCTCATTCACGTCGGTTCACCCACCACCTTGGGTGGCCTAGAGTGTAAGCCCCATAAGTCCATCTCGAACTACGTGGACTTTGATCCATGTCAAGGCATGGTACGTAAGAAGCCTCCACGAGGTTCAAGCTCAACAACCATTGGACCAAGGTCCATCTTCACGTCGGTTCACCAACATCCATCCTGATCTATGAGGACTTTGATCCAAGTCAAGGCATGGTACGTAGGAGGTCTCCTTGAGGCTCAAGAAAAAAAACCATCATTCAACTTGATCCTTACCCGGGCCGCCACATCATGGTGAGATCATGCCAGCTCATCCCCCCTCCCCCCACAACATTCGGGAAGCCGCCCACATGCCGGCCCCAACATCGGTGTTCCCTCTAGGGGGTTCTTCAATCCGATCCACTCTAGTTAGTGTTCCGATCAGTCTGATCCATCTCCGCTGGATGTTAAATTTTCGGCATACCCCATGTTAAACACAGGAAGCTGAGGAAAACCTCGGATACTTTCCTATGGCATAAGATTCACCACGCTTGATGTGGGATGCCTCGGGATTCTAAGCCATCGAGGAGCCCTATAATAAGGGAAAGAAGAGAGACACACCAATCCCCAGCATCCAGACACGTCAGTGATGCCCCAGCGTGACTAATCCTATAACCGAAGGTTGCTTCCCTGACCAAACCCCTTGGAATGTCCTGCCAGAAGCAGTGAAATTAACTGGTGTCCATGAAGATATGGCGCCGGGGAGAGTTTCACGAACAATGTATTAAATCTAAGAGGGAGACCTGGACTAGGTGACGAGTTCCGATGAGGAATCCACGGAAGGGAGAACCGACATCCCATCATCCCGTTTCAATCAAGGAGAAAACGTCCCTGGACAAGGAGTGAATGCCACCCGACTTTGGAAAGCGGGAATGCGGGGTAACAAAAAAGTCGCGCCTGTCGCAGTCGAGCAGACGAACACGCGCACCCCGGTGAAAGCATCAGAAACAGTAATGGTAAACCTGATGTGAAATTCTTCTCCCCAATATGGAGATTATTAATGCTTGGGGCATCCATGGATTGATGTGTCACTGGATCCAGTTATCTGGCACAGGGTCCCACCATGAAAATGGCATGCCTGGCATGAAACTCACCCGAAGTTGGGGAAATATAACGTTGGTCATCCCGTTCTGCGACGTTGTTAGCGTGGATCCCTCTTACCGGCCACGGAAGACGGAATTGTTTTGGGGCACTGGTTTTTGATTCCTTTTCCGAGTAGTGCTGATGAGTTAATCCTCCTACTTCCAGGAATCGGGTTTCTGCCTTGGGAACACGATCACCACCCACCTGCCTATGTAGGGGCAAGGGCAATGCCAGCACAGCCGCTCCACGTGGCTCCACTTCCGCCGCAACGGTGACTGCATCCACTACCATGGGGCACCCATTCCCCATCTCCCCATCGAAATTCATCCAACGAAGGGTGATTAACTACATCGTACGTCGTTACAAGGTGGAGGGCATAATCCCAACCCGGGATATGGCCCGCTTGGACCTGGAGGCCTCCAGGCCCCACCGTCAATGATGCCCATGAGGGCCGAACAGGGAGCCCCTGCTCCCCACCCCAACATTCAATCATTTCGGGAGCTTGTCACTGAAATGCCTTGACGACTTCCTGCCTTACACTAATGAGGTGGGTGACATCCGGATCAGCCCGATCAGAGTCCTGATCTAGGGTCTCCAAGAAAGGGCCCCTACCTAGCCACGACAACGCCATCGTCCGGCCTTTCCAGAGGAGCAGGTAGGCTATGCACCTGCACCACCAGCACCAGCTCACCTTTCCCGATGCCAGCGTCGGGCATGGGCTGAGGAGAGCGCCCACCAAGGGGCATCAACGTCGATGGCTACTTTGGACCGAGCCACCACTGATGCATATCATCAAGTCCCTGCACGCACTGAGCAGGGGAACTTATACGCCCAACCGGGATGGAGTCCCCAACCACCCCACGGGTAGGCTGGGTTGACTCTCCTGGTCGCATTCATGAGTGGTGATCGTTGCAAACCAACCCGCGATGATTCCACCCCATACGGAGGTCCTCCCTGTACCGCCACTACACAGAGTGTGGTCCTTCCCCGCTCTGAAGATCAACATGGAGGTATGCCCCGTGCTACCCCCAACCCGAGTGAAGGTCTGCCCCACGACAGTGACGTTCAGTATGAAAGCCTCTCTCGTGCCCATCACACCTAGTATGGAGCCCTCCCTCCTACTCCCGGCCGTTGATGTGGAGACATTACCCATATGGTATCTCTCCAACGTGGGGATCCTCCCTATATTCTCTCAGTAGCTGGAAAAGGTCCTCCTCACCCCAGAAATCAGAGGGGTGAAGGCCAGCCTCGTTCCACCTGCACTAATAATGAAGGTCCTCCCCATGCTCCCGTCAGTTCCAGCAGAGGTGTTGCATGATTTAGTGTTGTTCATGGAGGTCCTCCCCATGTCCCCTTCGACATCTGTCCCAGTGCTCCTCGCACCTCAACTATCATAAGTGGAAATCCTCTCCACCCTAGCATCAGTGTGGCCTAAGGACGACATGTCCAAAATCTAGCCTATCCTAAGGAGCCACCCAGGGGAACGAGGGTGGGTCATCGCTGCCACAAGAAGAATCCTTGGAAGGTCTGGATAGAGATCAAACTAGTCTTCTTCTCAGACTCTAAAGCGGAATGGGACTCAACTCAGGAACGCTCCCCTTGCTCATCTGAGTGAAGGGCCATGTCAGGGATGAGGTGAATCAACCTGGTGCTCCTAGAGTACAAGGTCCAAAGGATTCTATCTTCCCTCCGCAGATTTATCCAGGAGGACGAAAATCAGGTGACCCCACAGGTTACAGTCGTGCAGTCACTGCCATCATCGCCGATAGCGCTTTCTACCTCCACAATAGATCAGAGAGAGCTATTCTGGGGACCAATAGAAGAAAAGCAGCAGTGAGACCCACCACCAGAAGCCTCAGCCCCTAAGCTGGGAGTGACGGTCGTCAGCCCCTCTTACTGCGACATAGCGGCGAGGTCACTCCACTCTTCGGAGGAGAGCTCGAGGATCGGCGGTCAGTCATCTCGTTCACCGTATTCTCTGCCAGCCAACCTCTCGTCCAAGAGGTCCGCCTCAGTACTGATGCTTATTCCTCAACCACCCCCAATTGGTGAGTGGGTAAATCAAGGGCCAGAACCTAAGTTTGAGTCAAGGAGCTTCTAGGAAATCCTTGCAGTGGACCACTTCCCTGAGAATTTTTGGCCTGCAGTAGCGCGAGATTTCTGCATACCCGAGTCCCTCACCCCAGAGAAAGTCGAGTGTCTCTATTACACCCTCTGGGCGATGCATCTCAGTCTCCATTGTCATCATGTGGTATATCCAAGGAGCCAAGCACATTTTGAAGACATTAGAGAGCAGTGCCATCTAGTCGATCTGGACGTACTCTCGGTTTCCCAGTGCCCCGAGTCACCAGGTCGCCATGAGGATCTCCAGCAGAAATGCGTTCAGAGTATTAAGTTACTCCGCAAAATTATCAGGGAGGCTACCCCCCACGTGCTAGTCTGTGGTTGGGGGAAGTACGATGCCCTACTTTTCAGTCTTATTCGGTGTCAGCCTGACTTGATATGCGATATTGAGTACATTCCCCCAAGAGGGGTCACAGTCCACATGGCCGACATTGTGGACAAGGAGGACAATCTGGAGTTTCTTGATGGAGACTTACCCCCTAAGGGTGTACCACCACTGTTGGACCCATCGGGGAGGATTACCCATCAGTAGTGGAACCTCTTAGGTCTCCCTGCACCCACCGAGTCGTTGGTACTCAATCGGAATGTCAGTAAGGGAAAAGAGCATGTCGGAGCTGTTAAGCACTCTGACATGTCCGCCTCAGTGCAGAAGATAGAGGAGGACCCCGAGAAGGCCGCGTTGTGCCAAAAAATTGGTGAGCAAAAGAGGTTGGTCGACGAACTCCTGGCTGAATGCGTGATAGAGAGACGACCATACTATGGTGATCCTAGGCTAGGGTACTAGGGGCAGAAACAACTTCCTCCCGGAGAGATGCCTCCGGCCAACCCTGATCATACCGCTCTCACGGACAGGGCTGAAGCCGGAACTCATGGAAAGTGGGCCCGGTATGTCTCACCAAACCCTCCCGAACAACGCAGCAATCCGAGGAATCCAGCCCAAGTTCCCCCAGCTGCCCAGCAGGCCGCTCCACCAGCCTCTCCATGAGCTGCTGAGGCCATCTATCGTGTCGAAGATCCTAGAAATGCACTCATGGTTAGGGATCCCCGTCAAGACAGGGACCCCCGCTTGGATGATCTTATGTCGGCACTCATCGCCGACCTTGAGGTATTGTAAACACGACAAGTGGAAATCCCTCCAGATGGAAAGCCATACTCGGCTTGAGTGGATGATATGCCTCCACCTCCGAGTTTCAGGAATCCCACATTCTCCCCCTTTAATGGGATGGGGGACCCCCCGCAGCACTCGGCCCACTTTAACTCAAGGTGTGGGCCTATGTTAGGGACTCTAGCACAGCAGGAGGCCACCAAGATCCACTGTTTCGTTTAGATACTGGAGGGGTCGACGTTCGTTTTGTACAGTGAGATCCTCGTCGGATCCGTGACTAGCTGGGAGAACCTTCACAGGAAGTTCCTCTACCAGTTTAGCTCTACCACCTAGAAGGCCAACATCACAGACCACTTCAAGTGAAAACAAAGGCCTGATGAGCAAGACGTAGACATCATCACCCAGTGGAAGGGGCTCACATACTCCCTTTACATGCCACTAACTCAGAAACAATTACTGACAATGTGCGTGGGGAATGTCAAGATGGAACTGGTTCCCTACCTGATTACTTAAAATTATCCTGGAGGGTTCCGAGACTTCTCAGATATGGCCCAAAGCCTTGAAGAAGCCCTGCAACATGCCAGGCAGGCACGCCCGTTGCCCCCTGAAATCCCAGCTAGGAGAGCTTCCAGAGCCGAGCCCACCGCGATGGCCCAGATAGAGGCCCCCAGGGAGCTAGAATTACTACCAGAAGCACCGGCCCCACATCCTCATAGGTTCCACCAGCCTTAGGTGTAGCCTTCGGCTCCGCAACGTCCTCACAATCGGCAGGCTCCTCCGCGTAATGTGTCACCACCGCCCAGGCAGGACAATCAAGGTCCACCTCCTCAGCAAGACCCTCCGGCTCCTCGTCAAGGCAAGGCTCCAAGGGCTCCCTATCCAGAAAGAAGACACTAGACTTACTCATTCAGCAAGAATTAGGTTCCTGGTTACTTCTGAATTGTCCTAGAGCAGCAGATTGTATGCCTGCCTAAGTGTAGAAGGATGGGAGAGGTGAATCTCACTGATCGCCCTAAATACGGCCCCTATCATCAGATTCTGGGGAACATCCTCAAGAAGTGCTATGTGTTTAAAGGCTGGCTCCAAGACCAAGTTGATAACAACATAGTGAGGTTGGGCCTGGCACCTTCACAAGTGGTAGGTGTCTTTGTGAGGTCAGAAAGCGGTAGTGATGACGAAGGTGAGTGGCAGCAGGTTCCCAGCCACGGATCCCAGAAGTACGATGACTGGATGGCTCGTAAAATAGTCGCTCGCGCCCATCGAATTGTCCATGCATGTTTGAACCTACCGGAGCCTTCAGAAGCGGCGGCCAACACCTCTGTGTCATCATCTCAGCTGGCCTCTTCCCAGAAGAGAAAGCATCAGCAGTGCAAGAAGAAGTAAAGCGCCCCACCAATATCATCGTCATCTCGCAATCTCAATGAATTCATGCCCCCTAAGATGAGGATACCTCCCAGAGTCCACCCAGTGGTGGATTATTCATCAAGTGATAGTCAGGGGTCCTCTTTGGTTAATACCATTGATTTGGTAAATCCCTATATGACTCCCGACGAGGGGGAACTCCAGGCGAACCTTCCCAACGTCCTCAGCTGACGTCAGCATCGGCGGAGCCACGACTATATGGGTCTTCGGGGTGCATCAGTTGGCACCTCTAGCTAGGCTGGGCATGCCACTGAGACTAGATAGCAAGCCCGGTGCAAGGCTCAGCACACACAACCTCTTTATCTGGTGTCGTTAGGACCGCCTCCACCATCGTTTGTGCTACTGGATCAGGCATAGCTGCTTTGGCCGCACTGCGACCAGCTTCTCCCCGCTACTGGTCAACCTCAGTTGTCCAGACGTTATCCGGCATCTACTCTTCAGGCCTCGACTTGTGAGCAAAGGGACGTACCTAGCACCAGCCACCCGTTGGTCCAGCCGATAGGGCCCGCTATGCCTTCAATCACTGAGCGGCCTCCTGTAAGCAGAAGTTCGTGCCTGACATAGAAGTATGATGTCCTGAAGCACATCGCCCGCATCCCACCATGGACCTCCATCTTTGAAGCTCTTCACCTATCGGCAGATATGTGCAATGCCCTCGCCGAGGCTTTAAGAATCCCCCTCCAGTTTGAGACGGAGGTAGCAGCTACAGAATCCTTCCATACTGAAGCAGTTGGGAATGCCAAATATTAGGTCACCATCTCTTTCTCAGGAGAAGATGAAGGCTCTCCCATACAGGGGAACATCCACCCTCTGTACATCACTGTCCAGTTCAACGACGTGGAAGTCCACCACAATCTTGGTGACACCAGCTCTGGGATCAACCTTATCCCAACACGGACGCTGTGGAAGATGGGGTTATCCGAGGATGACCTGACTCCCTCCGATTTAAGGATCCAGGGATATGAGAGGATAGAGCAGACCCTGGTCAACAAGATCTAGTTGAAGACCAGTTAGGTGGCCTAGTTTCCAGTACCAAATTCATGTTTGTCTCCCATGACACCGCGTACAATGCATTGATGGGTAGGTCATGGCTCCACCTGCATGTGGAGGTCCCATCATCGTATCACCAGTGCCTCAATTACTCCCTTAATGGCCGAGTATGCGTACTCCAAGGTGTTGTATCTCATTTCGCCTCTTATTAAGCCCGTTATCTGGACGCTAACTATTATAAGAGCAAGGATAAGCAGATTCTGGAAATTGTGGTTGAACCCGCCTCAGTCACAGGTGATCCCTGGGCAGGTCAGGATGAGGCCTACATCTTCTCGATCCATCGGTTGGAGGCCATGACCCCCCGACATGGGGAAATGATTTGCCGTTTCGGGTATGATAGGAAGGCATATTCCCAAGTCCAAGCGATGGAGGAAAATCCCTCATACTCCTACACAAACCTAGCTCGGGTGATCTGGGAACCTCCTACCCCTGTACGGTATCAGGACATCTGGCGCATGGCAACGACGGTACGTCATACGTATCTGTTTCGCTGGGATGGAATTAACCGGCTTAGGCCGACGTGCCACTACTACTTTGATGTTATCAAGAGTGGCCCCATGGGCCGGAGACCAGATGGGATTGGGTCGACTTCCTTCATCGCTAAGGTCTCAGTGGCGCATGAGTCTCTTGATGTGATGACCACTACCGCTCAAGCCAGCACCAGCCTCCCATCAAGGTCTGGTGGCTCGGAAGCATATTCCTCTATGGAAGATTCCTCTATAAGTGGAGAAGGGGATTTGGAGGATACCCCTCCTACCTTTGAAGTATGTTTCTCTACCATAGTTGATGAACTAGTACAGGTGAACCTTTGTAGTGAGGCAGATCCGAGTCCCACATTGATCAGTGTCGCATGTCCCTCGAGGAGCAGCAGCGGTATGTGGACTTATTTAAAAATAACTTTGATGTGTTTTCCTAGAGATATGATGAGATGCCAGGACTAGATCCTCAGGTAGTCGTCCACCGCCTCGGTCTCCCTACAAACCATCTCGGGTTCATGAAGCCTCCCAGAAAGATGCATCTGTCTCACGGTGCCATGGTTTCGGCTGATGTTGACAAGCTCATAAGATCCTACTTCGTCAAGGAAGTTATGTATCCCAAGTGGTTAGCCAACATAATTCCAGTTAGTAAGAAGAACAGATACATCAGAGTCTATATCCTCTTCCGAGATCTCAACCGCCACTATCTAAAGAATGATTTCCCCTTCATGTGACAGAATTTTTTATTAATGCTACGGCCAGGTTCCAAGCCCTATCCTTAATGGATGGGTATTCTGGGTACAATCAGATCTAGATGGCCCTCGATGATGAGGATTCCACTGCTCTCAGAGCCCCCAAGGTACTTTTTGTTACCAAGTCATGCCCTTCGGCCTGAAGAATGAAGGTGCCACCTATCAGTGGGCCATGCACCGAATATTCAAACCAATTCTCAGAAAGTTAGTGGAATGCAATGTAGATGATCTAGTGGTAAAATCTCACCAGCGCCAGACCATCTCAAGGATCTTGAGAAATTGTTTGTCTAACTCTTTTCCAGACACCTGAAGATGAACCCTTTGAAGTGTGCCTTCGGGGTCACCTCCAGGAATTATCTTGGCTTTGTTGTCCGATATTGATGCATTGAGATCGATTGAGAGAATATCAGGGTCATCAGCCAGATGCCTCCACGGAGCAATATTCGGGAGCTTTGAGGTCTTCAAGGCCACTTGAACTACATACGCCAATTCATTAAAAATCTGGATGGAATGTGGAAGCCCTTTTCTTGGCTCTTGAAGAAGGGAAACACCTATGAATGGGACGAAGAGTGTCAGGCCTCTTTTGAGGAAATTAAGTAGTATCTGCTCCACCCTCCAGTCCTGATGCCACCCGTCTCCGGAAATCCACTGATCCTCTATGTCACTGCCCTAAAATGATCTCTTGGTTCCCTTCTCACCCAGAAAAACAATGATGGGATAGAGAATATCCTCTACTACCTCAGCTGCATGCTCCTCGATACGGAGACCAGATACTCCCCCATTGAGAAGAGCTGCCTTACGCTCGTATTTGCTGTACAGAATTTATGGAATTACTTACGGTACCACGAGGTACATCCGGTCTCTCGGGTAGACCCGTTGAAGTACATTCTGAACCGCCCCATGTTGACAGGCCGACTAGCACGGTGGGCTGTGATCCTCCAGCAGTTTGACATCAGGTTCGTGCCTCAGAAGGCTATCAAGGGTCAAGCATTGGTAGCCTTCCTAGCTTCCCATCCAACCTCCACAGACCAGTCCCTGGACCTATATTTTCCCAATGAGGCAATCATCTTGGTCCATCGAGACATCCCATGTTGGCAGATGCATTTTGATGGTGCCTCCTGGAGCCCTACTGGTAAAAGGCTCAATGATCCTAGGCTCAATAGAGTAGGCCTGCGTATCATCTTCATCACCCCGACGCAAGCCATCCTACCGTACTCATTCCTGTTGTCCGAAGGTTGAACCAACAACAAGGTAGAGTATCAGGCCCCCATTACCGGTCTCGAGCTAGCCCTTGATATCGACGTGCCCCATTTGAATGTGAAAAGAGGATTCTGAGCTAGTCCTCAAGAAAGTAAACGGTGACTACATTGTCAGGAATCCAGAACTCGTGCCATTGTTGGAGTGCACCCTCCATCTAATGGCTCAGTTCCCTTCTCACCTGGAAGTTACCCATGTCCCTCCGTCACAAAATGGTCGATCAGACGCTTTGGCCAGCCTAGCCGCATCACTTGCAGAGCCCGAGCAGGATGACCTGATCATACATGTGGCACATCGGAGAGTCATTTCCCCCGTCACCCCAGAGGATGACGACTGCCTGTGAGTAATCCATCTTACCATCAGATCCTCCATGTCAGGATCCCCTGGTTCTTCAGATGAAATGGTTGAAGTGATTCCCAACTGGAGAGCCCCTTTTTCAAGTATCTCTAAAATGGTTTCCTCAAAACCGGTCGGGCCAAGAGCAAGAGAATCTGACTCTGCGCGCTACAGTTTACCCCCCAGAGTGGTCCCAGTCTTGAGCAAATCCTCTATAAGCGCAGTTTAGATGGTGTTCTACTCTGTTTCATTCAAGGTGTCATGATTTCTTAGGTCATGAAAGAGTTTCATGCCGGTTCCTGTGGTTCCCACCAGGCTGGGCCAAAGCTGTCCCATCAGATCCAGAGACTAAGGTACTTTTGGCCCTCGATGTTCCCTGATTTTATCAAGTTTTCCAAGAGATTCCACATGTTCCAAGTTCATTCTAACTTCCTGCATCAGCTTCCAGAACCTCTCCACTCCACCAAGTAATCTTGGCCATTTGCGGTGTGGGGACTTGATGTCATGGGACCATACCCACCGGTGACATCTCGCCAATTTAGGTTCATCCTTACCGCCACAGATTTATTTTCCAAGTGGGAAGAGGCAGTTCCACACAAGGAGGTCAAGGCCCATTCTATATTTGACTTCGTGAGCTCTAATATCATCCACTGGTTTGTAGTCCCTCACTTTGTCCTCAATGATAACAGCACCAACTTCTGAGCAGCTGAGCTGAAGAAACTGTATTCCAAGTACAACATTCGCTCCAACCGTACCTCCTGCTATAAATGCCGGAAAATGAGTAGATCGAGGCATTCAAAAAAACCCTCTCTAACATTTTGCAGAAAATGGTTGGCCATTACATGAAGAGTTGTCCAGTCAAGCTCCCCAATTCCCTCTGAGCTTATTGGAGGACGACTCACAATTCCACCCAGGTGACTCCACATTCACTGGCGTATGCGGCTGAGGCCGTCCTGCCTATCGAGATCCAGCTGCCTTCAATACACACTTCAGTCTATGACCAGCATGCTCCAGATAAGGTGGCCGAAATCCATCTAGCTGAATTGGAAGCACTTGATGAAAGTAGGCTCTGTGCCCTGCATAATCTGGAAAGGAACCAGAATAAGATAGCTAGAGCCTTCAACAAGAAGGTTCGCCTCCGCTCTTTTCTGGAAGGCGACCTGGTATTGGCCCTCCAAGTGCCAATGATCCCCGGCAGAAAACCACCCAAGTTGGAGCCCAAATGGGAAGGAACTTACATAGTCCACAGGGTTTACCCCAATGGAGCATACTCCTTGGTGACCATAGATGGTGAGCATATAACTCCTCCCACCAATACCAAATTCATCAAGAAATACTTTTCCTGAGCCCCATGGTCCTACATGACCTTAAACTGTACGGTCCCACATGACCCTAAACCTCACGATGGTCCTGCATGACCCTAAACTACAAGATGGTCCCGCATGACCCTAAACTGCATGACGGTCCGACATGACCTTAAACCGTCCAGTCCTACAAAACTTTAAACTGTGCATGGCCCTACATGACGTTAAACTGCATCTTTAGAACTACGTGTGGCTTGATTCCCATCCTCATGGGATACGTAGGAATGCTTATATGCTTCATCTCGAGCCCAGCCCCAAACTCTTCACTTTGACTATCCCCCTGGGTATAGATTCCTCGGAGGGTCCTTGAATGATATGGAGTAGGCTTCCTTATCCCCACTCATACAAGGATTATAATGGTCGCACCATGTTCCCACTCCCATTCTTCTATCCTCCCGCGTCTTCACCGCACAACATTAAACTGCATGGCCTTCATGAACTATGTATGGCTTGATTCCCATCCTCATGGGATATGTAGGAATGCCCAGACATTTTGACTGTTGGCCCATCCCAAAAGACAGAATCTTCCCCTCCGGTCAAGACATATGGTAGGGTGTATACTTTTTCCCCAATTCACATTGATATAGCCTCGATCCAGCTGTATGCCCCCCTCCCTGAAGATGTTCACCTCTTTCGTAGATGGGTACAACTATGCTTCACCCTCTCCATGACTGGGATTCCATCACCTTCCGTGTCCGGAAGGGCCCCTAAATGGTATGGAGGCTAGGCCTAAGGTCTCCCTTACCTCTTCAGGCTAACACCCTCGAGGATGTCGAGCAACAATCTGATACAGGTGCCGTGTTTCGAATGTGGTATGTGGTCGATGCTCATTTTTGCTCCCATTTCTGGTCACTATAGGGATGTTGTGTTTTGAACATGGTCAATAGTTGTCCTGGATCGTTAGGACCACCCCAAGATATCCCACACATCGAGTGTACTGGTTCATTCTTCCCCATTATATCTAAGCGACGGACTCCCCTCGGGCGATGCCAGCTATCAGGACCCGTTGGACGGAGATAACCAAGACCGGCTCTTTGTTTCCCACACTGAGAACCGCTCACGTGGGCCTAAGAGCTATGATGAGGCAGTAACCGTACAAGAGGGTGTATAACCTTCAACCCAGCCTGGGTTCTCTCTTCCATGATTGTACAACGTGGTGTGGGATTACGTCCTCATTTGCGTCGGGTTACACGTCGTGTCGTACACATCCCCGGATGAGACCTTCCCCGAACCTTGTCCTGACTGCAAGATGTTAAACTAAAAGCTAGTCAGGCCTTCCAGACCGAGGCCCAGCCTCAGGCCCCTTGGCATTTTGGGCCCTCATCCCTCATCCTCACTTCAAGACGTTAAACTACAAGCTGGTCAGGCCTTCCTGACTGAAGCCCAGCCTTAGGCCCCTTGGCCTTTTCAGGCCCCTGACCCTCATCCTCACTGCAAGACATTAAACTGTAAGATGGTCAGGCCTTCCTGACCGAGGCCCAGCCTCAGGCCCCTTGGCCTTTTCGGGCCCCCAACCCTCATCCTCACTACAAGATGTTAAACTGCAAGCTGGTTAGGCCTTCCTGACAGAGGCCCAGCCACAAGCCCCTTGGCCTTTTCAAGCCCCGACCCAGGATCTCTTATGGGAGTGTATGGTGTGGTGCGGGATTACGTCCTCATTTAAGTGGGTTTATTCGTCGTGTCATACACCTCCCTTGTTTGGGGGTATCCTACTACCCTCCTTGTCCTTCATGACATTAAACTGCATCTTGAGAACTACATGTGGCTTGATTCCCATCCTTATGGGATATGTAGGACCACCTAAATGTCTAGGCTTTGGGTCCTGCCCCATATTCCGAAAATCTCCATTCCACCTTGGCCCCTTGGCCTACCTCTCCCTCCTGAGCCACTTCGTCGACCCTTTTTGGCGGTTCACCAATGTGCCTAAGGGTGCTCTGGTTTAATACCTGGAATGTCGGACTCTACTCGGACATGTTCTCACCCACTTTTTGAGGCTTTTTCTTCACCTTCATCAGGGCTTTAGTCACCTTTCACACCCGAAGGGACCTCCAAAAACAGCATGGATACCAAGCCTAAGGGCTCTCCTACCATTACGGGCCAACACCCCCGAGGGTTTCAGACAAACAATTGATACAAATACCACGTTGCTAATATGTTCAGTGGTCGATACTCATTTTTTGTTCCCACTTCAGGATAACGTGATATGAATTCTACGTTTCCGCCATAGTTAACAGTTATCCTCCATCGCCACGCCAACCCCATTAAGCCCAAAATGTCGATTACATGATTCACATCCTTCTCCACCTTCTCATGTCCAAGTAGATCTTTGAAACTCTTGGTACTATTCCTCTGTGCGCATCCACACATTAGGAGGACCAAATATATGATGGGGATGTCATTCGGGGCTCCGCACAAATTTCCCATTGACATGCATTCTGGGTATTGCAAAATAAATCTTCCTCCCTTTTTTCTAACACTGATTTTGACTCACGTGTGCTTACGGATTGGGTCAAGGTCTACGCTTACTTAGAAGGTTTCCATCCCTCCATGGTCAGAGATCTAAGACCATAAACTAGGATCTCGTCTAGAACTACATACGGCTTGATTCCCATCATCAAGGGATACGTAGGAACGCCCAAGCCTATTGTCTTTGGGTCCGGCTTGAGTTTTACTAATTTTCCTTTTCTGTCCCGCCTTATAGACATTGACTATGGGGCCACGTGGTGTGGAATGGGAGTACCTCCTGATTCATGTCAGGTTTGCAATAGCTTCACAACGCGCACCCCGTTATAAAAATTAGCCCTCCTGTTTCCTATCCCACAAGACATTAAAATGTATGTTGTCCTGCACGAAATTAAAAGGCACCCCCTAGAACTACGTATGGCTTGATTCCCACTCTTATGGAAAACGTAGGGTCACCTGAAAATCATGAATTTGGGTCCAGCTCATGTGGGAGCTAGTTTCTCCTGCCTCTTTCCCTCTTACCTCTATGTGTGCCCCTAGGCCCAAGGTTCCCTTCATGGAATGGCATACGTTGTGATATAGGATCATGTCCTCATTCACGTTAGGTGTGTTTTATTGTGTCGTACACATTCCCCACCTAGCATCATCTCTGCTACGTCTACGCTTCATGACATTAAAATTCATGCTTGGTCCTATCACATAACCCTAAATTGTGACAACATCGTCCTGGCCGCATGACGAAAAATGGAACAGCATTGTGATGTTCTCACTCAAGAGGACATCACGTTGGGTATCAGTCATTTACCATACCATTTTTCAACGCCTGTATACAACTTGATTCTTGTGGCGATGCCAGGGCCTACTACACTAGGCATGTCTCTTAACAAAAAAAACCACTCACCTTAAAGGACAAAAATATTTATCAAATAATTCTTCTTTTGGTGCGAGGCCCATGCCCTTACACCCCTTTTATCTATGGAATTGGTACCTTACCGTGCCACCTTGAGAACTATGTGCATCTTGATCCCCATCCTCATGGGGTACGTAGGAACACTTGTGCACTTTGCCTCAGGCCCAGCTCAACTCTCGTTTTTGGTCCCTCGACCTAAAATCTCTTCAAGGAACACGTGGTGGACAGACCCCCAGTTCTTATTCGTGTCGGGTATTTGTAGATTCCCCACCATGCGCCTCTCGTGTTTCCTGCCACCTATGGTCTGAATTCTATTACCCTAAACTAAGATCTCCCTATGGGATGGGACTTGACTCCCTCTATTTAATATGTCTCGCTGTCGTATTCAGATGCATTTTGACAAAGACCCCGAAGTGTGGGATTTTCATGGGGACATTACCCTCATTCCATGTCCAAGATTCGTGAGCTTGCTATTTGGATCCTCATCCTCTTCCACATCCAAAAGTACCCTCGGACGACATGGATGCTAGTCTTAAGGGCTCTCAGTAGATGCTAGGCCTAAGGGCTCTCCTATCGTTTTGGGCCAACGTCCCTAAGGATCTCGGATGACATTTTTGACAGGTCCCATGTTTTAAATATGGTCAACAGTCGAACATCATTTTTCTATCCCTTTTCCAGGCTAATGCGATGTGGATGCTTCGTTTCTACCATGATCAACAGTTATCCTCCATCGTCACTCCGCCATCATTGTGATCCAAATTTCGAGCATCATGATTCACACATTTCCACTTCCTCATGTTCAAGTTGAATTATAACATACTCGTATTTATCTCTTCATGCGTCTAGGTGCGCTACATAGACAGTTTAGCATCATCGGGATGGTATTTGCCGAGCGTCCCTTTGCCCTACCATGTCCCTTCTTGTGTCAGGAAAGTCCCACCACTACTTCTTGTTTCCCACATCGAACATGACTCATGTGGGCTTAGTAGTTCTGGTAGGATGTGTACCGGCACAACCAGGCTTCTCATCGTCCTACATGACATTAAACTGTGCCCCAAGAACTACATACGACTTGATTCCCATCCTCATGGAATATGTAGAGACACCCCGGTATTTGTCCTAGGGTCTAGCCACAGGAATAATAAGTCTTGTTCCTCCCCATTTCAGGCCCCTAGCCTGACCCCTCATGAGGAACCAAGTAATTGAGGCCTTACCCCGAACAAGTTTGAGATGCCCCAAAATGACATTGGGAAGCAACATCACCCCTCACTAGAGAGGCCCTGTCTAAAAGAAAGAATGATCCATGATCAAACCAATGCACCCATCTAGCGTACTCCCACCACGGTGGGGTAATTTTGTGGGTGTTGGATTATATTCGAACAAACCCTCACTCCACATCCCATGCTTTGTGTACCCCTTATTCAGACTCTCGTCCTCTTGCTTGTCTGGAGGAACCCCCTAACCGTATGGATGCTCGGCCTATGACCCGCCTACTGTCTTGAGGAAACATTCTGGAAGACTAATGGATTACATTTGCGACAGGTCCTGTGTTTCAAACATGGTCAACAGTTGACCCTCATTTTTATGTCCCCACTCCGGGCTAATAAAATAATAATACTGTGTTTCGAATGAAGTCAACAGTTACTCTTTATTGTCACACCACCCCCACAATGTTCTGAATCCTGGGTATTGAGATTCACACTTCCCATTCCCATCTGTTCTGATCGATTTCAGTGCCCCTGGCGTTACATTGTTCATGCACAAGAGCACACTAGAAAAATGGTAATTTGGTTGTTCTGAAAACATCATTCTCAAGTAAGGTCTCTCCCATTTCCTGAAAATCTGGAGCGGTTGTCCATGACCTAGATACCCGAAGCTTGGTTTGCACTCCTACGTTTGGATGGGGTGATGAGGTGGCTATCCCTTGTTTCTCACTTTGGTCCCAACCCACGTGATCTTGGGGAATGGTCGTTGGACATTCTGCGAACATCATAAGGATTCAATAAATGAATGTAAACAACAGAACTCGTGCATGCTACGACATTCAAACAATTAAAGCACGAAAGTACGTTTAAGGGGTGGTAATCATTACAGTACCTAGGGGTCGACTCCGCCCATGGATGGATTGACCTCGTCGAAGGAACGTTGTAGCTCTGCCACCCTCTAGCTGGTGGCGTCCAAGAGACCCTGCCGCTTGTTCACCTCCCGCTCCTCCTCGGTGGCGAGAGGGTGCAACTCATCATCCGCGATCTTGGCCCGCTCCATGTCGGCCTTGATGGAGATCACCTCCCTAGAAGCCCACTTAAAGCCCTCTTCGTCTTCTTCCAGCTGAGCTTTTAGCCACAAGACGAGCTCTGATTGCACACCGAGAGAAGCAAAATGCTCATCCGGCCAGGCCTGCAGCCGCTGGACCTCATCTTCAGCCTTCTGGAGCCTTCTGATGTTTACCACCTTCCTCCATTGCCAGCCCACACCAAGGCCTCGGTCATACTCCTAAATATTTTTCGCCATAAGATCTCATATGAGCATGTGAGAGCGTTGGGCGTCCACTCCCCTAGCGAACAGTTTGCGCAGTCGCAAATGAAGTCTGTCCATCTCATTTAACCATAGCACTTGGGGGTTTCTTTGATGATGCGTGTGATCAGCTTCCATGATTGGCGATGGACTATCTTTCTTTCATCCTTGTCAGAGGCCATCTCATCCTAGTCAGTGCGATTGGCGGGCTCGTATGCAGGAAACGCCCCCAGGAACTCCTCGGTCGGGTCTACGTCTGGCATCGGATCGGGCGTGGCGGGACCTGAATTGTCTGGTTGATCCTCATCATTGGATCCCACATCGATGATCTCAGGAACAGTCCCACTGGATCCCCCGCCGGCTATCATAAGTGCTGCAGTTCAGTCTGGTTGGACGTTCACCTCCACGATCATCGGCATGCCTCTGGGAAGAGATCTACTAGAAACCCCCATCAACATCGCCGCAGCAGCCCATGCCAATTGAAGGATTGTACACTCCAAAGAAGGGACGTGGATTTTAGTTAACGTGGTCAAGGGATGGCAGTTTTGAATACAGCAGATAAAACATACAGAGGTAAAATCCCTGGTCTCGCTCTTTGGCTGATGTCGTCGGTACCCCGAGATGCGGCCCCCTGTATATTGTCAGCAGGTCTGGAGACTCCAAGGGAGCTGCCTCGACTATCCCAGCCCTGCTAGACACGGAAGGTGATGCAGCCACGAGCATGGATCCTAAAGGTACCGCATCGGCACCCGTAGAGGGATGAGAATGTGGTCTATGAACAAGGTCCTCCTGCACAGTACAGACGCTGATAAATAATCCAGAGTAACCTAAGTGATGACTCTGAAGAAAGAACTTGGTATTTCACCTCAAGGGACTCCGTGAAATCTTCAAGACCTGAGGATTTTTCACGGACTTCACCCTCCCCTAGTGGACTCTCCCTACTGGCCTCGTCCCCCCAAGAGGATTCGTTTGATTCTTCCGGTAGGGGAAAGCGCTCTCTTAGATCAGCGGACGAAAGCTGTGGGGGAAACATCTGATCCAGCAGTACCATCATTTGGTCTGTAATTGGACGCAGGGAACCCCAAGAATGGATGAAGTCCTCCAGCTCGGTGATGTATTGATCCACCTCCGCATGGGATACTGCAAAGCCAGCTCTAATAGGGCCAATCTCCAGCAAGTCTATCCCGAGGCGGTTAAGGTGCTCCGATAATTTGAATGTTACAAGGAATTTCCGGTTGACTTCCCAGATTTCCCAGGCCTCCAGGAAGACAACATTCTCTGGCATGGTAATGTGGCACAGCCATTTTCCTGGGGCCTGTGTAGAGATCCTGCAGAATCCTATCGGTGGTCGCCCCTATGGACGACTCCGTTCTCCTGAGACCACCAGCTCAGCTATCGCTGCTAGATTTTCCACTGTTGGATCCGCTGATGTTGCTCCCTCCTCAACTTGTGCGGGCAATGCCACTACATCATCCCTGCCACTGTGGGATTCCCTTGTCGCCTTCTAGCCTCGGCCCCGAGATCAAGGAAGTTCACCATCACCGACCATGACAGTTGTCTGCTTCAGCATCTCCCCTGGGTAGGCCGCCTCCCAGCTCTGGGCGTATTCTCTTATCATCCCAAAGATAGATGTCGGTGGAGGAATTACATTCTACATCTTCTCGTCTTCCCGTGTGAACATGATCCACATATTCCTCATCACACATAGGTGATCATCGTTGCACATCCCCAGATAGACCTACGGGGTCAGCCGCTGCAGGCACCAGAATTGTCTGGAGAACTAGTGTGGAGTGTATGGCTCGCAGAGATGCTCGCGGTCCACCCTGGCCACCAGGAATCCACCTCGAAAGGCCAGAAGGTAGGCCTGATGATCTTCTCTATCCTGGAAATCGTCAGTGAAGTCCCCCATCAACAATGGGAAGGGGTGGAAGTTGAATTCTTCCACCTTCCACACCCGGTTTAGAACCAACGGTGCAGTTAGCATGGTCGGAAAACTCCCCATGACGTTCAAAATCAAGGGACGAAAGTTCGACCCCGGAGGTGAGATGGGGTTCGGATACTCGTAGATCCCCCTGATGTACACCTCCATCCACCCTTATAGAAGGTGGCACGGCCCGCATACCCTATGTGGCCTTTTCCCCTCACTGATGTGCCAAATAATTTTGTACAACTTTGCAAGCATCGGGATCCCTAGGTTGACCCGCCCTCTTATTGCCAATGTGGATTCCATGATGAAAGAGCTTGGCCGCACTTCAATGTTTGTAACCCTCACCGGCAGGATCCAACCACAGATGAGGACTGCGATGAATACCGCTAGCCTAACTATTGGTCGTTGTTCAGTACTGACACTGAACCCCTAGGTCATCCACTATCTATTCTTCCGTAGCCTCAAGTACGAGTTTTCCTTGATCCAGGCACCCTTTGGGAAAGTTTGAGGCCTCACCGGGAACTTCCTGTTTTCTAGGAAGTTCAAGAACTTCTTGAACCAGTTCTTGAAGTGGACATCCCTCACGACCTCCTTGTCCTCCCCGGGCATCAGCTCCATCAATGCCATAGCCAGATGTGGCATCTGTTCTGGATCCTCCCACACGCCCATGGACGGGAGGAATTCCTCACACATTGGCCCCAGTATCGGGACCCCCGAGATCTGATGCATGTCCCATAGGCTGATGCTGACCTCCCCATGGTGCAGGTGAAACGTATTGGTCCCCGGTAACCACTAGATCAATAGCTCTGGCATTAACTGCTTCAGCTAGTACATATGGAACTGGGAAGCCCAAGCTCCCTCATACAGGCCCGCTCTCCTTAGCTCTGCCCTGAACTCCTCACAGGTGGCGCCTACCCAGTAGGCCAAAGCCCAATATTTCATAAAGTTTCCGCCCTGGCGCAGGTCCCATTCCTAGGACCACCCCTTCTTTGGGTTCCCCAATGCCGCCTTAAGGATGGTTCGGTATAGGGGATGGGACGTCTTTGGCTCCAATGGCTTCCGGTCAATGTTGTTCAGATGATTTTACAGGGGGTCAGTGGTGACAGGCATGAATTCCTCTCAGGAATGGCCATTGGGCGCCCTAAACCATCGGTACTGGCACGACGTGCTCCGGAACCAGTATGCTGGCTCATCCCTACCTGGTGGAGGAATGAAGACGTCGTCCCTCAGCCTGAATCCAAACAGAGGCAACCTCCTGCACAGCGGGTAATTCTTCTAGCTCTCCGACAGCAGCTCCACCAGAGAATTATGGTCCGAGTGGCTCCGTACAAGCTCCCCCAGCCCTAGGTTGTTCACCATTTCTTCAATCTGAGCGGCATCCGCAGGGACCCCCTGTGCAGCTTCTTGGTGAGCCATTTGGTTCTGGGACTTGGACGTTCCCTTTGCTGGTTCGTGAAGATCGTTCATGAATGGAGTTTGTGAAGTGAGTTCGTGAAGGCCACTTGTGAAGACTTTTCATGGAATCGATGCCTCGGCATTCAAATCTAGATCGTGGAGTGCGAACGCGGAGTCGAAGACTCGCTGTGCACCATGAAGCCTCTATTCAGAGAGAACACTCACGGAGTATGTAGAGCTTCGTGAATCGAGATCGCAAGAAGACAAGATCACGGAGAACGTAAAGGACAAAAGAGATGGTAGGCCCCCAATTTATATGTGATGACCTTCGAAACATCACAGCACATCCAGTCCGGGTGGAGCATCGCGGTGCGCCCGGCCCGTGGGGCCACTCTCCACCTCGCGCACCCTCTTCGCGAGTCTACACTGTGAACAACTGATGATTTTGGTGATTTGACTCACACTTCACCCCTTGATCCCTCCGCAGCTCCAAGTCTGAGGGGGGAATTTGTTGCCGCCAAAATTTGGCATGAAGAAGCTACCTCAAGACACCCCCCTGACTGCCTCATGAATCCCCTTCATGGAGTCCCCAGCACCGTGGCTACCGTGAAGCAGAGGAGGTGGGATGCTCCGTGAACGGATTTGATGTTTGCGAACCCGCTGCGAAGCATAGGAGGTGGGATGCTCTGTGAATGGATTTGACATTCACGAACCCCCCGCGAAGCCCAAGAGGTGGGATGCTCCGCGAACGGATTTGACGTTCTCAAACCCGCAGTGAAGCACAGGAGGGTGGATGCTCCGCGAATGGATTTGATATTCGCAAACCTGCTGCGAAGCCCAAGAGGTGGGATGCTCTGAGAATGGATTTGACGTTCGCGAACCCGCTGCGAAGCACATGAGGTGGGATGCTCCCTGAACCCATTTGACGTTCGCGATCCTACAACGAAGCTACATCTCCCCCTTTGTGTAGCAGGAGCTCTGCTCTGTAGTTCCCCTTGCCTATAAATACTGAGCTCCCCCTGAGCTCTCCAGATGGACAATCCGACCTTTAGGATTCTCAGATCGCAAATTGCGAAGCATTCTTCTGCTCGGTGAATCATGAGTTGTGCGAGGTACTTCTACTTCGTGAAGTGCCATCCCATTGTCTTCTTTTGATCCCCTCTTCCGAGAAGGATGCCTTTCGCGAAGCCTAAGCACTTTCACGAAGGAAGGGGGTCCCCAGGGGGACTCGGGTTGTCGCGGAGCATTTATGATTCACGAAACACCATTCATGTACACTTGATCTATTTTCTAAGGTAGGATCATTGTACTTCACGAAGCACATTTCTTCCCAGCATCCTGCTTCGTGATGCACCTTTGCTCCGTGAGGCTATGCTCCGCGAATGCCTATCCACTTCACGAAGCACCTCCCATTTTCACCTTCGCCCCATGCTAAGTCTAAGGCACCCCACTTCATGAAACACACCCCTTCTCAAGTTACTTCCACCATGTAGAGCGACCGAGCTCCACACAGCCCCTGCCTATGGATCCCTCTGCTGGGAAAATCCTTTTCCTGTGTGACCCTACAGGTTTGGACGATGCGACTTCAAAGTCCCCTGGATGATACTGCCTATAGCATTGATGTTCCTAATACTTCTTCTCATAGGCATGCTAATGGATATTTCATCTTCACATAGCCACGCTAACATGGACCCCTCGATGGTTCGCTCCGTGACACCCCTTCACCACGGCATTGCGGGTACATTCCCTCCCACAAGGAGAAGAGGGTACCGGTTATGTATGTCCTAGGGGTGTGGAGTAAACCCACCTCGTCTGAGCTACAGTACGTTAAACTTCCAATCACCCTCGTCCTCAACACACGACGTTAAACTGTGACCTCAACTCGTGCCCCGCACACAGGGTCCCCCGTCGTGGGAATTCTTTAAACCCCCTGGTCTCCACATGGGATGATATCTTCCTCCTAGGAGTGGCGTTTGTCCACGGGGAAGGGAAAACACCTTGGTGTAATCCCCTATCCGTTCTTATATTAGGCAGAGCCCCTGCTCCCTCCTTTCATCTTCGGTCCCCAAGGCCAGCGGAGGACGTGATAAGGAACATGGCCTCCTCCTCTCTTCCTGGGTGCCAAATCCATCTCCCTCTGTGATTTTTCTCCCTCGGGCCTCCATCCTGGAGTAATTCCCAGCACCATGGGCCACTCAATGTGTAAGCCCCTCTTCGATTCCCACGGACGAACCCTTCGCGATGTGATCGTCAGGTCCCTGCAACCTCTTGTTTCTCAAACTGAGCACGACTCACATAGGCTTAGAGTAAGCATCGACCATGACACCATCCCCATCTATCATGATGTTAAACTATATACCTGAACTACATGGAGTTTGATCATGTCAAGGCACGTTATGTAGGAAGCCTCCACGAGGTTCAAGCCCACCACCCACCTAGACCAAGGTCCTCATTCACATCGGTTCACCGACACCATCACCATCCATCATGATGTTAAACTGTATACATAAACAATGTGGACTTTGATACATGTTAAGGCATGGTACGTAAGAAGCCTCCATGAGGTTTAAACCCACCAACCACCTGGACCAAGGTCCTCATTCACGTCGATTCACCGACACCATCCCCGTCTAGCATAATGTTAAACTGTATACCTGAACTACGTGGACATTGATCCATGTCAAGGAATGGTACGTAGGAAGCCTCCACGAGGTTCAAACCCACCACCCACCTGGACCAAGGTCCTCATTCACATCTGTTCACAGACACCATCCTCATCCATCATGACCTTAAACTGTATACCTGAACTACGTGGACTTTGATCCGTGCTAAGGCATGGTACGTAGGAAACCTCCATGTGGTTCAAGCCCACCACCAGGGGCCGTCTCAGAGCGTAAACCCCAAATTCCCCTGTCTCACATGATGTTAAACTAAATTCCAATCCAGATGTTAGCCGTTGTGACCCACCCGAACTACGATGACTTTGATCCATGTCAGGGCATGGTACGTAGGAAGCCTCACGATGTTCAAGCCCAACACCTATCGAACCCCCGATCCATCTTCATATCGGTTGGCCGACACGCCCCCATCTGAACTACATGGTATTTGATCCATGTCAAGGCATGGTACGAAGGAAGCCTCATGAGTTTCAAGCCCACCACCCATATGGGACAATTTCCTTATTCACATCGGTTCTCCGACACTACCACGACCCGAACTATGGGGACTTTGATCCATGTCAAGGCATGGTATGTAGGAAGACTCCATGAGGTTCATGCCCACCATCCAGTTGTTCCGACACCCCTTCATGTTGTTTCAACAACCCCTTTTTTAACCTGAACTACGAGGACTTTGATCCATGTCAAGGTGTGGTACGTAGGAAGCCTCCATGAGGTTCAAGCCCACTACCCGATTGTTTCGACCTCATCTATGTCTATTCACCCACCACCTTGGGAAGCCTAGACTGTAAGCCCAACACATCCATCCCAAACTATGAGGACTTTGATCCATGTCAAGGCATGGTACATAGGAATCCTCCATGAGGTTCAATCTCGACACCCATTGGACCAAGGTCCATCTTCACGTCGGACATCCATTATGAACTACGAGGACTTTCATCCATATCAAGGCATGGTACGTAGGAGGTCTTTTTGAGGCTCAATCCCAAAAATCATCGTTCATCTTGATCCTTAACCAGGACACCACATCCCGGTGAGATCACGCCACCTCATCCCCCCTCCCCCCCACAGTATTCGGGAATCCGCCCACGTGCTGGCCCCAACGTCGGTGTTCCCTCCAGGGGGTTCTTCAATCTGATCCACCCTAGTTAGTGTTTCGATCAGTCCGATTCATCTCCACTGGATGTTAAACTTGTGGCATACCTCGTGTTAAACACAGGAAGTTGAGGAAAACCTCATATACATGCATATATCATACGATTCCTCGCGCTCTATGTGGGATGCCTCAGGCTTCCGCTCCATTGAAAAGCCATTTAATAAGTGACAGAAGAGAGAGACACCAATCCCTAGCGTCCAGACACGTCAGTGATGCCCCAGCGTGACTACTCCCCTAACTGAAGGTTGCTTCCCTGACCGGACCCCTTGGAATGTCCTGACAGAAGCAGTGTAATTAACCGGTGTCCATGAAGATGTGTTGCTGGGAAGAGATTCATGAACAAAGTATTAAATCTATGAGGGAGACCCGGACTAGGTGATGATTTCCGAGGAGGAATCCACAGAAGGTAGAACCGACATCCCATCATCTCGTTTCGATCAAGGAGAAAACATCCCAAAACAAGGATCGAATTTCACCCACCTTTGGAATGCGGGAATGTGGGGTAACAAAAATGTCGCGCATGTCGCACTCGAGAAGATGGAACCGCACGCCCCGACGAAAGTTTCAGAAACACTCCTCAAAAAAATAAAAGATTAGAAATATAATTCCACAATTTTTTTCTGAAATGAAATGTTTACCATAGGCATGAGTTAATGTTAGTCAGCACCAGACGTTTAGATGAGGAATCCATTAGTGAGTGAAATTAATTTAAATAATGATTTATTTATTTATTTTAATTTAAATGACCTTAAATTAATCATATATAAGTATTTTATTATTTCATCTAACCATGATTAGATTTGTAACACTGGGAGACTTGGGAAGAGAGTTTAGAGAGTTCTTTATTGAAAATTGGATTTAGATGATGAACGATGAATGGATCAAGGTGGATAATGAGGCCATAGACACAATGAGTCTTATAATTTTCTAGGGTATGCATTCTTAACCAATGATCTATCCATAATTGACGTAAGGATCATCAATAATTGTTTATTTCCTTTATTAAATGATTGATCATGGACATTTTTTTTATTTATTTTGATTTTATTTTTTCTTCCCTTCACATGAACCCGTTATAGAATTAAATTGTTTTATTTAATTTATTCTTTTCTTATGCCATGATCTCACTCTAATTTACCCAATTAAAATTATTGACTATGAAATAATTTCCAACAATTTTTATCACAATTATTTAGGATTTTCCCCCATTGGTCACCACATTATTCAACGTTGGCCTAGGGAATCACATTTCCAATTTCATTGTGATTTTTTGATCCTAATCGAACCTATAGATTCATGGAAGTTGTGAGAATGTTCACTAAGATGGTGAATATAAATAAAAATAGAGTTATTTTGTGGGATTCAGGTGACAAATCCTCTATATTTGGGACCTGAGACAGAGAGACAATGACTGTATGAACATCTAGCACATATAGGTTTTTTGAGAATGGATGAAATAATTGTTTTGGCCACCAAAGGCTGAGAAATTATTTCCAAAGGGGGAACCACCAATTTATGTTGAAAAAATGGTAAAATCATAGTAGTAAAGATAGATCTAGAAAACAGCTATAAAACCTAGAATTGTTGTGAAAAAACGTAACTAAACTTTATGTACTATGATGAATACATTCTTTGTATCCCCAAACCACTATAGAGGCTAGTATTTCATGGAATATACTGATCTCACACTATGTGGTTGGGACTATATGTCATGTAACCCTCCCTGGGTGGGTGATCCATGTGCTAGCTACACACATTTAGGACCCTATGCAGGAGGCCAAACAATGAATTTTTTTAGTATAAGGGCATGGGCTGCTATCTAGTCATGCCCAGGTATATGGACAAGGATATAGATATGTCCCAATGGACACAAGCCCAACCATGAGTGCATGGTTAGGTACCGAGTGGTTGGGACACACTGTTTGGGTCCCATACACACAATTTATAATTACAAGGCCACTAAGACATGTCCATAGGAAGGTAAGGCCATGAAATGGAGTGGTGCCACACACCTTGTGGGATCTATACATGTTTATTTACCCCTTATATTTGATAAAATTACACCTTTAATATCTCATACTTGGGACCCATATTTCGGACCACAAGTAGCTTATCTTATGCAATTTATCTGCTAGAATGTGCGGGTAATGTTCATAGCCTCTTTCAATATACTCCTTGGTAATGTTCCTAGTGTGACAATTCATCAAGTGATACTTAATTATGGCGGTGATTAGGTAAGATCAGCAGAGAGTGATCAATGTTTTTATTCCCCCTATCGCACCAGGGCTTGAGTCCCCTGTATTTATTATACATGAAGGGTTGATATTTCCCCCTACATTACCAGAGTGTGGGTTTTCTAAACATGGGATTTGAATTTCCCCAAAACATATCATGGTGCATGTCCCCCATTACCTACAGAGTGGAACCCCCTTAATGTACTAGGTTATAGGTCCTCTATCCATAGAGTGGCACCCCATGACACACTTGGACATGGGTCCTCTATAAAATGAGTGACACCTCTAACACACTAGGGAATGGATCCTCTAACAATATCTAATGATTTGAACCCCCAGAGTCACTAGGAAGTAGGTTGTACATTGGTGATTATTACCCCTATAATTTTCAGTGTAGTGTAATGGTGTTGTTCCACCGCACAGTTACATCAATGAATACATGAGTTTTGGGGAATCAAAGATGAACCCTTCAGATCTATTGGTAGACTCATCAAACTAGGATGATCTATGAGAAGGTGATTCATATTCTATATCATTTGGGTATATTTTGTGAGAATATATATATATATATATATATATGTGTGTGTGTGTGTGTGTGTGTGTCTATATGTATATATGTATGTATGTATATGTATATATTTGGTTTTACTTCACTCTTGATTTTGGGTTGAGCTGATACTTTTATCATGTATTCTATTACTCCCTCTTCAATTTTTTGGGTTTCATATTTGGTATGTATATACTCCCCTTCCATAGGCTTTTAGTTTACATGATGTGTCCTATGTAAATGATAGAATGATCAATGGACATTTCATATGATCATATAAATTCTAGGGTTTATAGGACACAAACGGTTGTCAGGCTTAGGGAATAGAATTCAGGCTCTCTTGGATTTACTTTATTCCTATTATTGTCAGGTTAATAAATCATTTCTGGATGGTCATGTATTTTTAACCATAATTTTTTCCCAATTTTACACTTTTATATTCCCTAGACATTATTTCTTCCACGGTTTTCACTCTATTTGTTGTTATCTTTTGTTATTTTTCCTCTTCACTTCTCAATGGAGTTGATTGAGCATGTACAAACCGGTATGTCAGGAAAAGGCCTCCAATTTTAGGTATGAATTCTCTGAACATGTAACTGGACCCTCGTATATGCAGTCATGATTTGGGATATGGTGTTCCAATATTCTACTGGCCAGGATAACCCTGGTGGTTTGGTTCATTATAGGGATCTCCATAGGTAGTTCCCACTATGTTTATGTTTAAAAGGGAGTTCAAGAAGATACATCATCATATTTTGAACTAGGCCCCTATCTATGAGAGAAATTTGAGGGATTATGAATGTGTTAGTCATAGTGATTCTACAGATAGGATAGTAAGAGGATTATCCATGGCAGGAAGAATCTCTATGAGACTTATTGCAAGATAAATGGTACACATTATGTGTGTATTGGAAATTCTATGTTATATCATCAGCGTGGAAGTAAGGGTCACATGATTCCTCTATCTTAAAATAACAAAATAGATTTTTTATCATGTGGAAATTTGGTCCACCCCTGGTGATTATACGAGGTATTTCCACTAGTTCCCAATGAGAGGATATATGCACCAGTTCATAGTTTTGGAGCAAGATCAGTGGCACCATGATCAGTTAGAAGCATGTGTACTACATGCCATTCAATTTGAGGAGGTGGTCTTGGACAAGTAATCTAGAAATTATAAATAAAATTCTAGTAATAAATTCTTCTTAGGGTAGTTAGGTTTTATCTCAAGGTCATGGACCTTTCTAGTTACATATAGTGCATCCAACACCTTTTGAGTAGAGCATCAGACCATATATTGCGCAAAGTATGATCTTAGTTTGAACACATTTAGTATTTTCCTTAGTTGACATAGTTAAATAACACTAATTTATATTATTTTATTCAATGGTAATACTAGATTTATATATTGAATACCAATATGGGGTAATGTCCTTTGACACACCACTAAGAACCCAGTCATAGGGAAACATGTGTTGTAAAGAGTTTCCAAAAGATATTGGTGGCTACCATTTTTTACTAAAAATTTTCGTCCTTAAGATGTAAGAATTTAAATTAATTATTAGGATTAACATGGTGGAATCATTTAAAGTGTATATTGAATCATAATATCAACATATGTCCTTTTCATCACACAAGGGATGTAGATTGTTTCATAAGATACAATGGGATGTGCATAAAGTTTGGACTATATATGACCATCATGGGTTGGGTTGAGTATCAACCCATATTTTTTGCCACTTATTAAATAAATAGAGAGAGTGTAAGGCTATCATTACTCATATTATAGTCCATTTTCAGAATATCATTCTAGGTGACTATTCCAGTGTACATCCGAATAGAGGGGTTTATTATACTATTGAGTTTATGCAATGAGAAGAATCTGTATCTATTTCTCCATATAGGATGGATACATTTGGGCTCAATGAAATCAATAAGTAGTTAGTGGACCTAGTAATAAATGGGTTTATCTTACCAAATATTTCACTTTGCGGTTCAACGATAATTTTAATTAAAAATAAGTTGGTATTTTTTTATTATATGTGGATCTCCGATAATATAATCAGCTTACTTTCAAAAAATGCCAACCACTTCCTCATAGAGAGGATCTCTTTGACCAACTTAGGGGAGGTAGGGTTTTATAAAATATTGATTGAGATCAATCTATCTTCATGTGAGATTTAATCCCTCAGAAATACCATGTATAACATTCCAATTTAAGAATGTTTTATATGATTATTTGGTAGTGTCTTTTGGTTTGATGAATGTATATGTTGTCTCTATGGTATTAAATAATTGATTCTCCCACTAATATATGGATGCATATAGGGTTTTTTTTATGATATCTTGGTGTACTCGCAATCATGATAGGATCACATGAGACATATTAATTTTATTCAAACTACACTTAATTATATTCATCTTTTTGCTAAAATATTTTGTATTTTTTTAACAATGTTTTTCACTTCCTGGGTAACATCCTATCAGAAGTTGGGGTATCAATGGAACCCGCGAAGGTGAGAGATGTTGTTTACTAGGATCATACCAATAATATTTTTGATATTTGAAACTTTTTGAGATTCATTGGTAACTTCTAGTGATTCATTTAGGAATTCACTCCCCTTAAAGCACAACTGGCATGCCTCTCAATGAAGGGTGTAGGGTTTATATGATCTAAGGCTTGTGAAAATTATTTTCATGAATTGAAATGAAGAATAAACTTAGAAAGGATCTAGATTTTTCCTATTCTAATAATTATGTTCTTGGTTTATTTTGATGAATCATGCATCTATCTAGGTGTTATATTAATTCAAGGAGAGTGATTCATGGCATACATGTTTTTGATTTTTAGGCCTCATGTGTTTAAAAAGAAAACATATTACTATGATTTAGAATATGATATTCATACTCATTGTTTATAGAGATATTACTTAATGAGGATGTAGTTTAAGGTGTATAAATATCATAATATACTCATATATAAATATATATGTATATATATTCTAAGTGAGACCTGAATATTCTTCAGTAGAGGTGGGATGAATATCTTTAATCTTTTTCCTCCGAGATTACATATACACCAGGGAAAGGAAATATTGTTGCTGATTCTATGAGTTAAAAGACTCAATCTCAAATACATCAGGATGTTAGTAGTGAATAGTAGGTGATGACTCCATTTATTGAAATGAAACACATGTTTAAGATCATTTGGGGAAACCTATCATTATAGATTTATTATTGGTTCCATAAATTCTATATTCAATTAAGAAGTGGAAATTACTGATCCTAAATGCTTTTTCTTGAGGGAAAATATTTATGGTGTGGTGCCACCTTTTAGATGGGTAACTGATGAGGATGATATTCTGCATTTCCAAAGTGTATTTTGGTCTTTTAAGAAAATTAAGAGGATATTATGTGAGAATCACATGCTTCTAAGATTGAAGTAAATCATAGACTAACAAAGTTGAATTATAAACTGCATCTCAAGTACATTTTTTTATGAATAAGGATTGAAATTACAATATTTATCACATATTGTTCAACCTGTTAGTAGGTAAAAGTTGATCACCAGTGGAAATATATAATTTTTAAACCATTACCCATCCTTGAATGAGAATGGGTTGATTTCACTATAGATTTAGTGATGGGGTTACCAAAGTCACAATGAGGTAGTGATTTCTTACCTATCCGGGAGACCACTCAGTGGAAAATCTTACGAGTATATATACCCAAGAATTCATATGTTTTCAGGAGAATCCAAATACCATATCATTAAACAAGGATTCACCTATTACATCATAGTTTTGTTAGGGATTTCTATTGGATATTTTTTTTGTAGGAAATTTGGAGTGCAACTTATCAACCTTAAAATAAAATGTATTCTGAGTGAACTATACAAGTAATGGAAGATATTCTTTGTGCATGAATCCATGTTTTTTGAGTCTCTAGGGAGAAATAGTTTCCTAATTTTTATGTTACTTATAACTACAACATCCAAGTAAAAATTCATATGAATCTAGATAATTATTATTTTTTGTTCATTCCTTATCTTCTGGGCTTATTAGAGGTTGGGGAAGTGATTCTGTAACAAAGTATCCTTCAAGAGGCATTATAGAAAGTAAAATTGATCAGGAATTGAATGAAAATAGGATAGTATAGGATGAAATCATATATCAATTGATATCCTCATCCTATGTAGTTTGAGTTGGGGGATCATGTCTTTATACCTGTTTCATGTAGATTAGATCGTCGATAGATTTGGAGGCATGGAAAATGAACCATATATTTATCAGGCCATTCATGATTTAAGAGAAGTCTAGTAAAATAGATTATCAATTATATATTATATTGTTTTATAGTAATATTAATGATTTATTCCACATATATTATCCCTTCCATTACTATCCCAACCTATCTAATGTTTTTATCTCAAGGAATTTTTATAGGAAGTTGATGCTTCATTTGAGAAGTATGCAGTTAATATCATCGATCATATCATCAAGAATCATTGAGGTATAATGGTTCCCCTGGTTTTGGTGTTATTGAAAAAATTCCATATTCAGGATGTGATGTTGCAGTGGGAGTATAAAATGGATGTTTATTTTCCTACTTTATTCTTTAATATTTCTAAACAATACTCAGAGTCATAACTTGGCAATGAGTTATCTTAAGATGGGATGGATGTAAGATGCTGATCTTTTTTATAGTAAAAAATCCTTTATCTTTTTTCATTCCCATACTGTTACCATGATGGATTTTTATAAGGGATTATAGGGGGTTTCAAGAGCCTTTAATAAGGTTTATGTTTAGAGTTTTGGTTTTCAGGGAGGCAAAAAAAAAGGTGTACGATTTGTCGTAACCATGCACATTAGCCATGAGACATCAAAAGGGATGGATAAAAGTTTTTTAAATTTTGTAATGGGCGACTAAAAACCATCAGTGGGACTATATTTTATTACAGATATTTCTCAAATTGTTTGAAGAACCCTATGCCAAACTGTTCATGGTATGTACCTTTGTATAGTGCACATTGCATGGTTGGTGAACACTTAGTCCAACCATGTTTCCAAACCATGTACCCAATTAAAAAATGTGGAAAACTAACCTTTTTCTCCTTTAACCCATTAAATATAATTAGTAATTCCTCCCCTCATTTTGGAAAAATACCTCCACTATGGGCTCTCCCTCATCCTCTCCTCTAATCATTGTGGGTCCTCCTCATCCAACCTCTGTGTCTGCTTCCATTGGTCAGGTTGGATGGCTATTGTTACGGATATCATTTCATTAGCTTTGAAAATTTTCTTTACATTCCATCCAAATCATTATCACAATATCTAACATAATAACATATTTTTAGGGATTTTATATTGTTTTTTATTTTCATTCATTCCCTTTAAAATCTGACGCTGATATTATATAAGGACTCTTCCAAGAGCCCTATATTGGAAGTCTATATACATTCCCTAAAAGTCTCACGATTTAAAAAAAATTATTATAGTAACACATTTATATTTATTCATGTTGACCCTATAATTTATATTCCCTAAAATTATAACCTAAACCACAATATAGAAATTCTATGATCCTTCCGAATCACAGTGGTGGTCAATGATCTCAACCCAAAACAACCCTTACGGTGTGTTTGGCAAAAAACCCAATACCATCAAACATTGAGAGTAACCAAATCACTGTTTAGGGTATGTTTTTATCAAGAATTTAATGAAACCCCAAACCATCTTCTTTGTAAAAAAAATGACCACCATTATTGAGTTTTTTGAATATTTCAATTTAATGTGTAACATGAAATTACTTATTGGATGTCTTAGATAAATTATAAAGAATGAACTCCTTAAAATTCAAGTAATTCCAAAAGGAATAGTGTAATTTAATTGTGAATCGACATGGTTATCTTATGGAAAAATATTAGGAGACACCACTATGTTTGTCATTTAATTTTGGTAAAATACTTTACATAGATACATTACATTTAACTTATGATTTAGTGCCTTTATTTTCTTGGTTACCAATTATGGAACATATTGACACCATCAAATGTGTGGAATGCCTCATGCAAGACTTACATTACCAATTTAAAATTCCTTGAGCACATTCATAGGGGAACAACTGATTCATTATAGGATATTTTAAGTGGTAAAATAATATTGGATATGTTTAGTGTCTTGTAATCATGAATGCCACAAATATTCAACATGGATTCATCTAAAACTCAAAAAAAGAACTAAAACTCTTGGTATGATCTCCGATGTTTTGATTAATTTCCTCATATAAGAAACACTTTTGGTAATCCCCTTGGATTATAACCTTTACCTACCCCAATATGGAAGTATATATTTCCCTGGTTCTATTAAAACACATGGGATTTAAATGTCAATGTTCATCTCCCAGATTCCACTCAAACCCAAGTGAAAAAATTATAAATTGATCATTGTAGTTGAAAAAAAACAAAAATTGATGAATTTCATGGTTCTTATGTGGATTTGAAAAGGTTTTGTTGTTTATTAATGTCCCATCCATTTTTTTGGATTTCGAAAAAATATTTCATTTCAGATGCCTTGTTTATAATCCTCGGGTCCCTTGACCAACTAAATTGTCTCATGATCAGAGACATCTAGCATTGGATGAAGTTAGTAGGTTACTTGGTATCCCATAAGAATCTTGAGTTAAATATTATTTCAATTAATTTCAATCTTTAAATTATTATATATTCACGCCATTACATTTTGATTTCATATATTGGATTTTCATTAGATATTATTGGTGGTGTCCCACTAAGTTGTACTCAAATCCTATTAAGGCTATCGCTTTGTGCCTCCGTAGATTTATGGGTTGAAAGAATGGAAAAAAGAAAAAGTAACCTACTATGGATGATTTATTTTAATCTTAATTTGAGTGAATCAAAGTAGAGTACTGAGATATGACTCAGGATACTCATGGAGCTTAGTAGTTTTTCCCTATTTTTGTTTTCTTTTTCATAGTTTAGTGCTACTTGTATGACTGCTTTCACGATACACTTGATTAAATTATTTTTCACTAACATGACATCATCAATGTATAGAGACTTTTCTTTATGTAAATTTATTTTTTATATAGATGGAATATTTATTCATTATTTTTTTCTTTACTCTAATGAAGAGGGTATAGTCTCCCCACCATAACACCATATGAACTCACTACTAATCAGATGAATATGTTATATGGGGAGTTTTTCTTGTGTCCTTGTGGACCACTAGACTAAATACATATCAATAAACTAGGTTGGGGATATCAAATGAGCTATGTAATAACCGAAAAAAAATTGGATACTTTAAAGTGTTTAGATTTCAAGTTTGTATTCTGAGCACTAAGGATAATAATGGTAAATTTGATCCAAAGGATAATGAATTAATATTTCATGGTTATTATACTAAATCAAAGGTTTATATTATTTTTAATAGCAGATAAAATATATTTTACGAATATGATCAATTGAAATTTGATGAAATTTTTTAGATTGATCATAAAATGAATCAACGTGAGGAGTTGGGTAATTCTTTTGAAAACATGGGACCTAGTCATCTTTTTGAAAATAGAAAAGTTAATGATTTGTTACAGGACATTGGTGAAACAAATTCTGAAAGTATATAAAATAGTGAACCTGAATGTGTGCTTCCTAGAAATCCTAGAACCCTAATAATCAATCCCTTTGATATAGTAATTATAATATAAGAAGAAGGAATTAGATCTAGAAGGAGTGTAGAAACACTATATAATTTTCTACCTTTCTATTTCATCTTTAACTTAAAACACTAGAAGGATATTTTTTTATGAAAGATGGATTCAAACATTTTATGAATAGTTAAACAAATTCAAGTGGAAACGGTATCAGAATTAGTTGATAGACAATCTTATTATACCGTTGTAAGAACCAAGTTGTGTTTTATTGATAAAAAGTATGGAAATGGCATGATCACTTTGAATAAGTCTAGATTATTGGAAAAATAGATTGATAAATTATATAGAACAGATTATATGGGAACCTTTTACACTATAGATAGACTAAAAGCCATTAGAATTCTTTTTTCTTGTGTATATAATATAGAATTCAAAATACATCAGACTGATCTTAAACCTACATTTATAAATGGTTTTATTGTGGATGAATTTTATATTGAGAACCCTCTTGGTTTTGAAAATAATAACATTCCAAATTTTGTTTCATAATTTACTAAAACACTTTGTGGTTTTAAACAAGAACATAGAGCATTGTATGTTCATTTGAGTTCTTTTAGTTTTTTGAATGGTTTTTCTATTGGATAATAAGATCTTAGTATTTCTGAGAAAATTTTACATTCATAAATTTTATAGTCTAAATATATGTTCAGGATGTGTTTTTTTGTATTATAAATAAATTATTATTTAGTTAATTTTCAGAACTCATGCAAAAAAGAATTTAAAATGAGTATGATGGGTGGGTTAAATTTATTTCATAGACTTCAAATTTATCAAAAATTATTTTGGAATTTTATAAATAAAATAAAGTACATTCAATGCTTTCTTAAAAGGATTAGTTTTAAAATTAGTAAGCTATATGAATCCAAATTGAAATCTAATGAAAAAAAATGATTTGGATGAAGTTGAGAAATCTATTGGAAGTATGTATTATAGATGAATCATTTGGAGTCTATTGTATTTGTATGATAGTTGAATGAATCTTATATTTATGGTATTCTTGTGTTCTTGATTCCATGTATATCCCAAGTAATCTCATTTAAAATATTATTATTTTTTAATTTTTTTAGAGGAACAATTTTCCATTCTTTACCTTCCCCATAACCATTAATTTTAATTTAACTTCATTCTTAAAGGATAACTTTTATGATTGAAGACTAGATATAAATATTACATTGGTAACCTTTCCCTTTACAAGTAAATATCTGGTATCTATTTCTTGTATGAAACAACACTGAATTTCATTATCCACAACTAATGTACAATATATGGCTATTGGTAGTTGTTTTCTACAAGTGTTATGGATTAAAAACACCTTATTAGATTTTGGATTCAATTTTATTCAATTGATAATCAAATTTGATAACTCCAGTTATATGAAAAATTATAAGAATCCAGTAAACCATTATATAATGAATCATATAGCTATACAAATTCCCTAGTTTGTCATTTTCTAGAGCTAGCGTGGAAGGACCAGTGGTAAGACTAGATACTAATGTTAAGGCTAATGTTGAGGCTAAGGTTGAGCATATAGAGGTTGTTCCATATTCCGGATCACCTACCATTAGAAGATATAGACAAGTTAATATGATCTAGGAGGAAAATTATGTTTATTCACTTACCCCATAGATGCACCATTTGTAAGAATTTTTTTAAAGGATATTCTATTGAGTGGCATTTGTAGACATTTGCATCAACTGTATTCATGGAGTTGGAAAATATCAAGGTAGATAATGATGACCTAAAGAAGGATTGTATCTCTTACATGTTTTAGATTATATTGTGGAAGGGTTCTTTAGTGTCCAGAGATGACAATGATAGGTTTATTGGGATTATGGATACCCAATTCAATTTGATCAATAACAATCAACTATTGCAGATAGTTCCCCATGGTATAAGTGATATGGATATTGTGGCTGTGAAATCTATGGTTATTAAGCTAAAAGGTTTGTGAACCATAAAATAAGAAGTATATATACATGTATTTCTAGTGTTATCAAATATAGATAATATTATGAACATACTTATTCTTATATCATATCATTCTATGGATACCCTTCAAGAGTTTAAATGTTTCAAATATTATGTGAAGGAATTGTATACTTTGAGAAGTATGGTGGTAATCTAGTTCATTTTTATCATGATATTTCAATTAAGTTCCCCTAAATTAGATCTTTTAGTGGTTCCTAATCTATATAATCACTTTTACTAGATTTTATATTATTTGAATTTAGTTTCAACCATGATCCAATCATTATAATGTGAAATGTTCACTCCAGTGTTGGTGAATTGTTTTGAAAAGATTAGTAAACAAAGTATTAGGAAAATAGAGTGGTTATTTAGAGAGAGGTTATTGGTACTGGTGTACATTTTCATGACATATTAATCTGTCTTAGGGAATTTATTCCCATGATTATTATTATGTTGGATGAAAATTTTATTATGTCTAATGTTATATAAAATATGATTTCACCATATCATAAAAATTTATAAGGAATCATCAATCCTTGATGACTATAATGCATAATTTCTATGAGGGTATTACAGATCTCTACATGAATTCCTCTAAATAGGGGAATAGTTCATTATAGTCTGAATAATCCTTTATTACAAATGCTCAAGAAAAATGGAAGAATATATCAATGTACAAATCCATCAACCCTTCTATAGATATCCCTACTATTACTCATTATTCCAGAACATGAGTTTCTTAATCACCCCTTCTATGACTATCATGAGTTTTCTTAAATGTAGTTTTGGAGTATCTAGCTTAAATAGACAAGAATTTGACTTCTTTGTAAGGGAATATGATTAGGTTGTAAGTATCTACAGATAGAATTCATGAAAATTGGGTTTCAGAACCACCTGTAGCTCTATCCAATTCTTCTTATGTAGTACCCATAGATGGTGATTCTTCTTAGAGATTCTAACATAGTAATCTTAAATCTTTTGATGGACTGAGAAATTGTTCTTATGCTATTCTAGATTAGAGGTTATTGAAAAGGTATACAACCATTTTTTATTTTTGTTATTTATTCATTATGAATTTAACTGATTTGTGTTTTGATGCACAATTACTAATTTGATGAAGAATATACATAGGCCCTCTACATCCATATAACAAAAAATGTACTATCAGTATGTTGGAGACCATGTTTGATCCATCTAATTTCTATTATAAATAGAACTCTTGGTTTGTTGTTGAGGTTATACATGCTAGAATATAACCCACCCCTTTAGTTCCGGAAAATAAAATGCCCTTCCCTCTCTCTAGTTATTAATATTTTAGTGTTTCATGTAGGAACATATATATGAATTTTATAATATCTACACAATGGCCTTGAGATACATCTCAATTTCTAGAACATGATAGTTCAATGAATGACCTTTTAAATATTTTTCCTCCTCTATTGGTTAACCCACCAACTGCCTATTCCTCCCCTCAGTCCTTTAAAAACCCTCAACCCAAATGTCCCTCTACCTTTGAACTTATCTATAAAACTAGGTAATCTGATGATATATTTTAATGTATTTTTGTATGTGTTAGGTCTACTAGGTTAAATACCCTGAGAGGGGGGGGGGATCAGGGTATGAAAGATTAAAACTTCTTCCCCTTCGGATTTAGTTTCTCCATTAAAAAATCTATTCCCTCTCATTCCTCTTACAATGTACAAATAGAATTGAAATTGTGAATGAGACACAACAAATTTTACATGGATCAACCCCAAGGGGCTACATCCAAAGAGCATCCAATGACAATGTGCCAATGTTACAAATCCACTAAAGATCAATTCCAATAAAGTGGTTTGGGCTAGACCACTTCTATTCCTAGGCTCACTAACATTACAAGATTTGGGGTCTTCTCACTGCATTCCCAAGGCTCACTCCATATGACACTTTCTATGGCTCTCTAATAGTGGAAAATGTCACTATTTTCATCTTACTTCGGTCACTACTTATGAAATAGATCCACACATAGTTTATAGATCTGTAGTCCCCTTTATTTGCAAGAACTCATGTATCCTGAACTAATGGTGGTTGTTCTGTTGACATTACCTTTTCTCCTATAAATTAAATTCACTTTCCTACATACTCTTAGGATAGTGATAATTACTTTCGAAAAATATTTTAGAGATTTTGAAAGCTCTATTGAGTCCTCTAAAAACCTCCTTTCCAATTCCAGGAAAAACTTAGATTCTTTCATGTACTAAGTAGTGGGTATTCTTTGTGTATCACCTCCACCACATAATGGCTCTATTTTACTAACCATCCTTTTTTGTGGACCGCTTCTCCTTTGATTCCATGTATCGATTTTGCAAAAATCCTTGGAAAATAATCCTCTTTCCGGGGACTATTCTTCTTCTTCATATCGTCCCAAATTTCACATACCATATTCACTTATGTGTACCACATACAGAGTTCCTTCTTCAATGGGTCACTTCATCCTTTGTAGGATTTAGTGGATCAAAAAAATCCTTTCATGTAATTTATTTTGTGAATTACTTCACCATTTTAGGAATCACTTCCTCCAAACCACTTATCCTTCATCGAATCCTCCTCAGGAACCACTTTAGGAATTAACCAAATTCTCAGATAAAAGGTTTTTTTCTCTAATGATATTCAGTCTCCCTTCCAATGATGGGATTATTGCTCATTATATAGAAAAAATAGATCTAAAAGATCCCATAATCTATGGTTGACCAAATCTTTGATTCGGTATAGCCTTCACCACATACAATGGAATCATCATGAACCACAACCCTTCTACATAACATTTTTCATATGTGGGTGATTACTTTCACAAAAAAAAAATCTATCCCATGTATTGAATGCCTTTTCTACGAATTGTTCTTCAAAATATTCCTACTACCTCATCCATTGTCTGCGAACCATTCTCGATTCATGGTATGAAGTTCATATACTGAGCTATGGATGGAATGGCCCTAAGGCCTTAATTTTTTTGATAATCTTTCTTTAAAGGGGTGAGGTGGACCTCTTACAAAGCCTGAAGTCTTAGAGACAATTAAATGACCCATTGGTCTTACAGGGAATCACCCAGACAAGAAAACTGGTAACTACTCCTCCCTAGAATATCTCATGATAGTAGAACTCCACCGTCGTAGGGATGGTCGTCTATCTGTCCTATGAAAAGTAGAACAAGCCTGGTACCGATGGCAATGACATGAACTCTTGCTCTTCCAATTTTGGTTAGCTCTGCTCAATGATTGCACCTCACTTTAATCCTCATCTGAATCTGTGTCCCTTGTAGTCTGACTGGTGCATCTGTATTCAAGTGGACCAAAGTCCTTGGGGTGTCCCTAAGTCCTTAAGGTGGCCTTAAGGCCTTGAAAAACAACTATCCCAAAGGCCTTGGGGGCCCAAAATCCTTTCAGCACCCATGGACCAAACCGGTGGCCTAGAGGCCCAGATGGATGAATAGTTCCGGCTGATACAGTACAGAATAATACCTCCTACAGCAATAACATGTTACCTGCTACAATGCGTGCTAAAGTACTACTATAGTACCAAAAAATATGTCTCTACCCAATTTTGATCTTGGGTATCTTGGATGCACTTATTGAGTCCTCACCAACTGGGATGAGACTCATAAGCTATCCTGAGCTATGAAGTTCCATTAATTTGCAGATTTCATTCTTCATTTTTCATACAATTCATCCCTATGAGGAAAACCTTCATTTTCCAAACACAACTCTCGATTTTTAGGACCAAAAATTTGGTACACTGAAAAACTTTGCCACCTTAAAGGCCAGTGTTTTGGAAACACCAACCATACTCATTTTAAGTCATCTATATTTGTCAAAAAATACATTCACACACAAAACATACTAAGAGGATTCCTTTAGGGATTTTCCCTATAGTATGTATTGTGTATATGGGTTTTGTATAATAGGTCTTGATTAATAAAAATAATATTTATCTATTTATTTTTGTGGGATTTTATTGTTTTAATTTTATGTTTTTTCTTGTGAAGATATTGTTTTCATTTAATGTTTTCTATTTTCAGGTTTTACATACTACTATTACTAAATTCCAATCATTCCTTATTCAAAATTAGTGTCACCCTTATATTTTAACAATTCATGACTCAGTGTACTATAATGAATGTGTTTTCATATTCTTTACTGTCCTTTTTAATGTCATGATATGGGGTAGAATACAAATAAATGGGGAGAAGAAATGATTAATACAATATTTTAAAAGTATTATATGGTATATATTAATTTTATGAAAAACCCTTTATACACTTTAAAATTTCATTCATAATGTTAAATGGGTTTTTTAATAATAAAAAAGGGGGATATTGTTATACTAATAATGTTGTTCCAATATATCTCATTGATTTATGTTTTGATTATCTAAAAAATACTTCTTATTTTATTAATCATTCGTTGTTGAATTATGTTAAATAGGATTTCATATTATTTAGTTGAATCCTTATAATATATACACTTTTGATGAATTTTTCTAAAATCTTTCTAATTTTAGAAATATTAGTTGTATAAGAACTTTGGATATATAGATTTTGGATCCTTCGAGCATTGGAACACATCAATCTTTGATGTGGAGAAATCATATATGAAATAGAATTAGATAATTGAAAAATAACTATGTCAATTAAAATGATAAATTGAATCTACTATATTGATAATTTGACTATGTGAATTAGATCCATAGAATATTTTTTTACATGGATCCAATAGGCTATGTGATTCACTCAGGTACATGAAGATCAGGTACATGGAAATTCCCTCTATGAAAATTCAACAATGTTATCAAGATTTATATGTGATTTTTCGGTATTAAGATTTCTCCTATATAAAGATAAGCTACATTGATCGATTCTGCTACATGATTTCTAAAATTTGAATTTTGGCTACCTGGGGAAACCAAATCGGCTACATGAATCTAAAAATATTTATTTATTAAGATTGGAGTATAATAAATGAAAATTAATGTTGATTTCTTTAATTAAATAACAGATTGAATCATTATGAAAAAAGAGTTTTCCAAAAAATAATTTAAGTACCATATAATGATGGATAAGAGATTAATTGATTTCCTATTGTTTGTTATCATGGTTATTTTAAGGAAAGTTCTCCTAGAGTTTTACCCAACACTTCATCTTTGACGATGTAAAGTTAAATGATGTTTCTAAGAGAAAAATTTCATTTTTCAACATGAACATAAAAAACATAGGCTGTAGAATATTCTCCCACTCTCTCTTGAAGCTTTCTTCATTTTATATTAATTATGCAAGGAAGAAGATGAAGAAGAATGTTTTCTATTAATTTTATTTAGTAATAAATACATATATTTTTTAATGAACCCTAGATATATTATCTATTCTTATTTTCTCTCTTGTACTTGTCTTCATTTCTGTCAGTTTCATCTTGCTACTATGAACTTCAATTAGTAATCACTCATTTTTCGCACTCTCATTTCTAGAAGTAAGCACTCCATGTACTGAGTGTTTAGGGTTTCTAAAAAAATCATGTAGAATCACAATAAAATCAACCAGTTTTTTACAAAGTGAAAAAAATTTCAAATCAGTTGAGTATTCCATAGGAAAAGACTAGTACTTGTGAAATCACTTAGCTCTAGGATTCTAGCATTGGTAGAGTGGAGTAGGGGATATTTGTTACCCAAACCACTATACATGACACATGTTTTATCATTCTCTTAAAATTTCACATTACACTTTTTATTGATTATAAGAGGATATCAGAATAAATCATACCTTAATACATTGCAGTATTAGGTGAATAAAAACCCCAGAACTCTATTCAACCTCTCTTGAGTTATTGTGAAACACCTATTCGACCAAAAAGTAAAATATGTCACTATGGTGGAGATCAAGATTTTTTTTAATAATATAGATAGAAAATATCAAAGGACAGATTTTATGTGTTGATACAATATAGGGTACCACAAGAGGATGGTATTCATTTAGATAAAGACAATTACAATTATTTAACAACATGACCCTCACAAGAACCATAATTACCCCATTGGTATGTGTTTTGACCTCACTGGAGACCACCCATAGGCCTAAATAGGATATCATACTAATATATTTCCCCATAATACATCACTTTTTTTCCATTGTGCTATTTCCTCAAAAAAGTCACCACAAAATATCATTAACTATGGATTCTAATCGGACAGGCTCTAAAAAGGAAAGGTTCACCTTGTAGACATGGGTTGTAGAATTTATCCCCTTTAACATTATGTGGCATTATATTCATCCCATACCCCATTTACATAATAATGTTATCTTTTTGGACACTACATATTGACCTGGGAACTGCCACTGCTCTTATTGATGGGTCCTCCTTTCATACTAATGTAACAACTGGGCCCCTCAGACATCTCATTTTTCCCATAGACATTTTTTTACCACACTACAATCCACCTATATTCTCTAATAGGTCATCATACTAAATACTATCCCCAAAAGCCAACACATGTTCTTTCTAGTGTGATTTTACCTCACCCACACACCATGGGAAACTTCCCAGGAGATCATTGATCTTGATCACTAATTCCATTCGAACCTATTTAATTTTGGAGATCTAATTAGGTAGTCTCCCAAAAAGAATGGTAATCCTTTTTGACATGAGTAATAACATTTATCCATTTAACTCTTTAACATTAAAGGTTAGTTTTAATGAGTATATTGATGAAATTTTAACTATAATAATGTCAATAATTATGGTTAAAATCGTTGAGAAAATAATTATTGATGATTGAATAACTCCATTGAAAAAAAAAGATTTTTTTTTCTACAATAACATTTACTTATGTTACAACTACAACTAAATAGTATTATTGAGACTATTAATTATGAGAGTTAGATTAGGGTTATGAATGAAGATCTTGACCAGATTGAGATAAATCAATCTTAGTTGACTATTTAATATATTGAGTGAATTAATTTGTTCAGACTCAAATTAATTTAATATATAAATCAAAATCATTAAATTAGATTCATCTAAAACAAAACAAAAATCTTATTTGAAAATGATACCCCAAATTTAATGTCAAATGTATCAGAATTTATGTATATTTTTTTAAATACTATGGAATTATTTCCATACTACAATCTATGACAACACCTGATTCTAAGGCAGAGAGTTCCCAAAATATAATTTTGAAATTATTTTAATGTATGCTCAGTAAACGTGTTAGAGGGTTTTTCTAACATTTGAACAAGTGCTCGAATTAGAAATCATAGGGAACCATGGAACTCAGAACACTTGTATTCACCTAGAAAGTACCTAACATCGACTAGGAAGGTTATACAGAAATGATAATTTTTGGGACTTTTCAAAAAAAATAATATTAAACATTTATTTTTTTTTTCTTTCGCACATTTGAGCAGTGGGAAATGATGCTATGGTGCAGAAACAAGGTGAAGACAAGGAACAATTAAGAAATCCCCTTCAACATCTTTCTGGATTCGTATATCGAGGTATGTTGAAGACGATGATGTTATGCCCGCATTGAAACCTCACGGAAGGAACACTGCCACAACGAACATCAAGAAAGTAGGAATTTGAACCCTTTAAAGTATCCCCATTCTTATGCCAAGAGACGAAGGCGGATTGACCAACGAACATGATAATCCACTGACCATGTGTTCTTACTGGAGGGTGACTTCGTTTTGGATTACTCTATCCGAGATTATTTTATCACCTATGTTGGTTGAATTAAAATCCCCGAACATCCCCATGTTTTTTTAAACTTCTTACACAGAGAGTGTTGGCTGAAACGAACTAGGAATGATCCCCTCCACATCTGCATTATTCATCAATGATTTCTCAATACGGAGGAAAATCAAGATTCTGGTCTTAAAAATGAAGGTAGTGGCCTAATGATTCTGTTGACGTAGACAGATCAAGAAATATACTGCCATAGGAACTCCAGTGGCCTTTATAAGAAACTATTGGTATGTTGGTGCTGGTGGCGGCTAGAGGGAGGTGGTGTGCCCATCAGCAAGCCATAGTGGCAGAGGGCTGCGGCCATCCAACCACGGTGATGTGGAGATGGCGACCCGAGCCCGGGGCGCCCGGGTGGATGATGAAGGCCGCATGCTCTCGATCGCGATGCTGGAGGTCTGTGCGGCCACGAAGGTGTCGCGTTGACAGAGTCAACCATTGGACTCAGTCTGCGGGTGAAGTGGAGGACATGGAAGCTTGGCCATGTTAGAGACCGCAGGCAGTGCATCATGCGGTGTGCTGCAGTCACTCGACCGTGGTGGTAGAGGTACCGAACGCGACTCCCAGTTGAGTCCTAGCCCGGCCGAAGGTCGTTCCCCCTTTGGAAGACTGAGAAAACCTATGGGTCAGACCCATGATACCAGGCCGGGCCCATGCCAGACTGGGTCTAGTCGGGTCTGTTCAACTAGGTCGGACCCAACCTAGACCCAACTGGCCCGTGTTTCACTGAAATGCCAGTATCTCTCAAATCGGGCGTCTGGGTAACGCATTATCAGTGGCGTTAGGACCCTTTCGACAGGGAAGTCCTTCTGAGATACTCTATGTGAGTTTTGGTAGAAGTTGCTTTATGGATGGTTGGGATCGTACTCAAATCCAACCGAGCCCTTTTTAAAAAACTTACATATCTTACAAACAAGTCGTCTCTTTGATGTGTCGTCTCTTGCATTGGGTTCCTTACGACGAGACAGTCCTAAACGGTTACTCTATGTGGTACTTCATGGTTGTTGAGGAATGACAGATGGATTGAGGATCAAATCCTCTTAGAAAAAAGTGTGCTAAGTGTGAGAATCTAGTGGATGGATGTGATGTGACAAATGAATAGTGATAATGTGAGGTTCAGCACCTAGAGATCATGTGTGGGTCAGCACTCAACATTCCTATGTGGGTCATCACATAGCGATCCTATGTGGGTTAACACCTAGGGACCTTATGTGGATCAGCATTAGATCCTCTCGATAGAATAATATGATCTAGATTTACGACTAATCATCTTTAGTTATATACATATGTTATACATGGTATGAGTTGAGACTTTTACATTGTTCAATGTGTTCGAGGAATTTCTTGATTGTATTACCTCTTGGTATTTTATTTGTGGTGTTTTCCATTGTGGATTACTGAGAGACCATTGGGTGTCTTGGGGTCCCTACCGAGTATTGTTATACTCACCCCTACATGGGCTTCGCTCGCACTTGGTGTGTCTTGTGCAGATGAAAAACAACTTTGACTGGGAATTTAGGGACCCAGGACGAGACGGTTCTCAGAGGTGGGTTTATAGACCTGGTGTGATGCAGTGACATTCGAGAGAGAGAAATACCTACCCTTAATGTAGGATCATTCAAGGGTGACCTCCAGAGCAGTTACATCTTTTGATGTACTATTCTTTTAGTTGGGATTGTATTCTGTCCCTTTTACATTCTGTTTACACACTTTACACTTATTAATAATACATTGCGATAGTTATACTACATTCTTTTCATTGTGGTTTTCTTTGTATGGTATTCCTTTTCTGTGTATGTACAAGTTTAAAGGCAATGAATTCTCTTCTTAGGATATTCCTCTTCAGAGATATTCACCAGCCCCTAGCCTATGGATGAAGTGCTTGACATAGTCACAGTATGAGCTCTAATGGACAAGTTGTGAAAAATTGGAATCAGATGGTGGACAGTTCATCTAGAAGAACTAAGAATCTATAATTTTTATTTGGGGAAATAGTGTCAAGTTTATTGAGTTTTACTTTTGTTTTAGGGAGTCTAGTGTTAGTGAAACGACTGATGTATCCATACACCGGGGCTATAAATTTTATTTTCTAACTCAGTACATGAAAACACTAGTTTCATGAATTTTGGGAATGTTTTTCTCTTGATATATTGTGAGTCAGATCAATAGTTATAAATTATTCATTATGTCATATCTTATTCACTAAAGGATGCCTCCACGAAGATAGCCAGCAAGGACTTCAGTGAGAGATCATGATGATGGTCCACTGAGTGATGAGGAATTGGTGAATGGACCACATACAATAATAGAACATTCGAGTGGTGTACAAGAACCACCACCACCACCTAAAGTGTAGCAGTTTCTACCATCCCCACCAATAGACAGTGCATGCTGACTGAGTACACTGCATGAGTTGCAGAGATAGAGGCCTCTAAGGTTTCCCAGTGAGACATATCCTTAGGTAGCTAAGGATTGGCCGAAGACAGTTACTCAGTTTTTTTCACCTAGTATAAACCACTAAATAACATATGGTAGTTAAAACATCTAGCCTTTTTAGGTCACGATAGGGAGGTGGTGTACCCTGACACTCCAAAAACACGAGGAGGTGAACCTTGTATGGTCGGACATCGAGAGCCTCTTCAGGCCAGAGTTTGTAAAAGCAACACAGTGCTTAGTTCGCATTCCAGAGTTACTTCACATACAATAGGGCAGCATGACTATGGACCAGTACTCAGTAAGGTTTACCAACCAATCCCACTACTCCACCAATATGGAATATTACCCTTTCTTTAGTGCCCAAACCTTTGAGTAGGGGCTCCGATGGATGACTAGAGCCTTGATGATTTCACTCAACAACTCGACGCAGGTTGGAGTGCTAGAATGAGCCCCTATGGTAGAGAGCTTTCTAGACAAGAAGGAACTGACAGTGAGATCCACCATCAGATGACAGGTGGCCCATTCATCTGCAGTAGGCAGTAGGTATATGACGTAGAGGCCAAATGGGAGAAACACTCCAAAGGATGACCCTAGGATGCAAGGTCTGAGGTGCATAGCCAGTGAGGTAGAGGGGGTTATATGACAGCTAGAGTTTGTTATTATTTTAGTGGATAGGGGTACATGGATTCTGAGTGTTTGACTCCCCACATGGATGACCTATAGGTGGTTGAGGGACTGCTGAGACAATGACCTAGTTTCGAGTGAGGAGACCCGCAGAGTGGCAGATGTGGTAGGGGAGCAGGTCGAGTGGCAGGTAGTGGATGACAGTTCTAGGTACTACCACCGCCAGCCACATGAGGTCAACAACGAGCTCCGAGAGCAGGTGGGAAGGGGCAGTTCTAGCTTCAGGTGATGGAGGATTACAACCACAATGCTCTAGATATGATTTGAGTTACAATCTATGTCTACTCCACCATAGATAAATATCTTATAGAAACAATTTCCAATCAATATTTCATTTCCAATGACTTCATTCGTGGATTGGAGGTTCCGGTGGAACCATTGGCTCATTCCTTACAATTAGAGAGTCCTATGGGAGGGGACTCAAAGATTACACACTGCTGACAGTAGTGTGAGCTAACTATATGAGGTGAGAGATTCAGCTGGGATCTCCAAGTAGCAGCCTCAAGTCCTTACGATGTCATCTTGGGTATGGAATGTTTATCTATAGTCCATGCTCAGATCGAGTGTTTTTTCCACAATGTGCGTTGTGTTAATGAGGATGGTACCTGGTTTTACTTCACTCATGAGAAGTGATCCTTTGCAACACATGATGGACTTTCTCAATGTTGGATATATCTTATCACTCACAAGATAGATAGGCTGACCCTTAGTGGGGTGGACAAGGGGAGTCCGAGTTTTCCTATAGTGGTGTGCGCGTATGAGGATTCCTTTCTAGAATATTTCCTATGACTACCTCCTTATAGAGAGGTATACTTATGAATTGACTTGTACTCAGGAATGACAATGATATCAACACCTTCATATTGGATTTTCCTTACAGAGCTCTGGGAGCTTAGAGTACAACTGGAGGACTTGAAGAGGAAGGGGTTTGTAAGGCCTAGTGTTTCTCCATGGGTAGCCTCGGTGTTTTTTTCCAAAAAAGAAGATGGGAGCTTGGGGCTATGCATGGACTTCCGGTGCAATATTGTGGTGACCGTGAAGGAAAATTATCCACTACTGATGATTTATATCCTCTTTGATCAACTGTAGGGAATGTGGTGGTTCTTGAATATCGTCCTCAGATCAGGTCATTGTCAGCTTCGGGTATGGGATGAGGACGTACCAAAGACGACCTTCTGATGTCGGTACGACCACTAGGAGTTTTTGGTGATGCCTTTCAGTGTGACCAATTCCCCAACAGTGTTCATGGGACTCATGAACCTGATCTTCTAGTCTTACACTGATCATTTCATGGTAGTCTTCATTGATGACATATTGGTGTACATAACGTCAGAGGAGGAGCATATTACCCACCAACAAATAGTCCCTGATGTACTCCGAGAGCACAATATGTATGGTAATATCTCAAAGTACCAGTTCTATATTTCTGAGGTTAACTTTATAGGAAACGTGATCTTGAAGGATGGAGTTGCAGTAGATTCATTGAAGGTAGAGGCAATGCTTTCTTGGGAGCCAACCATAAGCGTGACTGAGGTGCAGAGTTTCTTAGGATTGGTTGGATAATTCCAAATGTTCATGCCTGACTTTTCTAGAGTAGAAACACCTATGAACGCATTGAAGATAATGGGAAAACCATTCATATGGATATAGAAATGCTAGAAGAGCTTCCAGTATATGAGGTAGTGCTTGACCAACACTCCCATATTGAGGTTTCTAGAGGAGGGAATCGATTACATGGTATATTGTGATGCATCAGGTACCGGCCTAGGTTGTGTCCTGAAGAAAAAGCGAGTAGTGATCGCCTATAGCTCATGGAAATTGAGGAATCATGAGCAGAACTATGTGAACCATGGCCTGGGTTAAGAAGCAATGGTCTTTTCCTTGAATATGTAGTGGTACTACTTGATGGGTGAACATTTTACTATTTACTCTGACCACAAGAGTCTTGGGTATATCTTCTCACAGATGTACCTAAACTTGAGGTAGCGGCGATGGGTAGAGTTCATCCAAGACTATGAATTTTATATAGTCTATACTCCTCGAAAGGGGAAAGTGGTGGATGGTGCACTCATTTGGAGGTCTGGTTTACCGATGTTTATTAACGTGATAGAGAAGATACCCACTATATAAATATCCTTCATGGATAATGGTGGAGTAGCATACCTCTAATCAATGAATGTCACTCCCCCAATCATACAACAATTTTGGGAGGTTCCACTTGAGGATGTTGAATTTGAGGCCCAACGTGCTCAGATATTTTCAAGACACACTCTAGAAGGATTTTCTATAGGTGGGGAGCACATCATTATTTTCAGAGGATGCACCGTAGTACCAGTGATGTTACGATAGGTGGTATTGAGGGAGTTCTATAGATATCCATTGGCAGTACATCCTGGTGTGGAAAAGATTTACCAAGACCTCTGATTTCAGAACTGATGTCCTTGGATGAATAAAGTAGTGGTAGAGTTTGTTTCATGATGCCTCACTTGTCATCAAGTGAAGGTCGATCATCAGGAACTGGAAGGCTTGACACAACCACTTGAGGTACCATAATTGAAGTGGGATGGTATCTCCACAGACATCTTAATGAGATTACCATGCACATCCAGGGGCCACAATTCTATTTGGGTGATAGTTGACGGACTCTCCATGCCGGCTCACTTCCTGCCCATTTGAGAGTAGGGATGGGTAGAGGGAATGTGACACCTCTACATCTAGGAGATCATCATCCTTCACGAGGTACTTTCAATGATCATCTCGGAGCACGATGCACGCTTTACATACTAGCTGTGGAAGGGGTTGCAGGAGGAATTCATGACTCAACTGTGCTTGAGTACATGTTTTCACCCCAAGACGGATGATTAGATGGAGGAGACCATAGAAACAATGGAGGACATGATTCGTGCTTGTTTCTTAGATTTTGGTCATAGATGGGAGGACCACCAACCACTGGTGGAGTTTTCGTACAACAATGTCTATCATGCCAGCATTGGAATGACACTGTTTGAGGCCTTATACGGGTGGTCATGATGATCTCCTCTCTGTTGGTAAGACCCAGGGGATTCATCACTCATGCATATAGAGTTCGTATGGGCTACCACTGAGACTGTGAAAATCATGTAGGAGCGGATTAGGACTGTGCAAAGTAGGAATAAGTTGTATTCCAATAGGATACATACACCATTGGAGTTCGATGTGGGAGACCATGTTTTTGTTAATTCCTCTCCCCAATAGGGATTAAGGAGATTTTTCTAGGGAGACAAGATATCTCTGAGCTTCATAAAACTTTCTAGATAGTCAGTAGAGTTGGAGAGGTGGAATACTTCCTAGATCTTCCCCCACAGATGCATCAGGTGTATCATGTTTTTCACATGTCATAGTTGAGGAGGTATGTGCATGATCTATCGCAAGTCATCGATTAGGGAGAGCTGGACATTGACGATGCAACGACATTCACAGAGTTCCCATTAGAGATAGAGGAATGATAATAGTGGGTCCTTCATGGATAGTCAATTCCTCTAGTGTGCATTCGGTGGTAGCACAAAAACCTACAAGAGAGTACATTGGACTAGGAGGATCAGATTCACGCTCAGTACCCCCAACTGTTTGATTAGTCCTTGTTTTTTCTTTCAGGGGAACAAATCCCTAAAGTGGGGAGAATGTAATGTATCATAATTTCCATGTATTTATTTAGAATTATAGGGAATTACTTCGAGATTGCATGTTTAAGGGAACACGATTCCAAGGACTGGAGTTCCCAAAATGTAATTTTGAACATATTTTAAAGTACGTTCACTAAACATGTGAGTAGGTTTTTATAACATTTGAACTAGTTCTTGCATTATAAATCTGAGGGTACTGTTTAACTTGGAACATTGAGATTCATATATAAAGTAATTAACGTTGATAAAAAAGGGTTGGATGGAAAAGTTAATTTTTTGGACTTTTTGAAAAAATAATAAAATAACTTTAAAAAGTTATTTTATTTTTCTTTTTCACCATTGAGCGGCGGGTAGTGACGTTGCGGTGCAACAATGAGGAAATGATGATGTGTAATTATGGAATCCACTTAATGGCATGTTGTGAAAGTGTAACCACTATTCTATTTCATAAAAGAAACTAGGGGATGATCCTGTAAGGGGATCTTCTTACCTAGGGTTCCCCCCTGTCGCCACCTTCCCCTTCTCCGTCTCAGGTTGGTGGTGGCCCCTCTCTTCGGTTCTTACCTTCGGTGCGATCGTGGTTGTGAGTCCTTAATCAACGGAAGTGTTGTATTCACGGGCTCATCCATTTGGAAATTATCACCGATTGTTGGCTCGTCCTCTTGCTCAATCCTTAAATCCATCTTGGGTTTTGCACGACTGTGCGGTGAAGGTTCAGTGGGCGAGTTCCAGCTGCTGCAGTTTGAGGGCTTCTACTCTTTTCTATGTCGGTTTTGGTTAAAGTGGGAGGATATGGTGATCCTTGAGTGTGGTATTGAAGGTGGCGATGATATGTGGATAGGGCTTGAAACAAAACCATTTTTCATCAGATGGATACCATTCGGTGATGTGTTTCTGTTTCTTGATGTTTGATTCGGTCTGGTTTTGGTTGCATTTAGTGGTGAGTGCTTCTGTTTTTGTGATGCTGTTTCTACGGTGTTCTATGCAGCTTTCCGAGGATCTGTGGATGTTTTGGATGATGTTGTGCGACATAGTGTTGATTCTGTTTTGGAGGTTTTCAATCGGTGGTCTAGTGTGTTTCTCTTCAAGTCCTGCTTTGAAGGTTTTTTTGATTTTGGTTCGGTGGAATCGTTGGTCTGGTTATGGATCCACTGCTCACAATGGTTTTTGGCGTGGTTTAATTGAGTTTGTTATGCGGAGTGTCGACTAGCTCATGGTTGTGCCATAGTGTCTGCATAGTAGGTTATGGAGTTTGGACGGCTTGGTATTCCTCGTTTTAGTTTCTTCATCACCCTTTGTGGATGTCCTTTGGGTCATCTCACTTCGTTGGAGGGTTGGGCGAACTCTGACTGAGTCGGCCGGCGGGTTTGGGGATTTGGGCTGGTGTCGACGGTCGCACCGGTGGGCGCGTGAGGAGATCGGTTCCGTGGTTTATCTAGCTCTTCTAATGTTCATGTTTCCTGGTTCATGGTTCCCTGACCTTCTCTTGAAAATTTCTCCTCCAGATTTGAAGGTTTGTTAGTTTTAATGCTTGAATGGATTGTCCATACATTGTGATTGAATGTCGTTTATTGTGAAGGCTTGTTTTGTTTTAAGTGGGGAAGTGGAGAAGTTGTGTAGTGGTGAAGTGGTGAAGTCATGTATGGTTTCTCAATTTTTCCTCAAAAGTGTTTGAACAATAATAAAAATAATAATTTTCAGTCATAAAAGAAACTATGTAATGATGCAACATCGTAGCATAATAGAAACAGGTCGACATGTTTCTTTTTATTAAATGAACACATTAGAGAATGGTAAATTAAATTATTGGAAAATCTCTAATGATCCTCCGGTGAGATTTCTCTCCAACAAAGTACAAAGAATGCCTGTGGAACGTCATCGACTTCAACACCCCTCAAAGGACAATGCTGGAAAGAGACAAATGACAAAGACCCCCTTGAACCATCATGGACGGAACACTGCGGAAATGACGGTAAATCAAGGTAGGGATTTGATCCTTTTAAAGTTTCCCCATTCTTATTCCAAATGATGAACAAAGATTAAACCACGAATAGGTTAATCCGCAGACTGTGCATTCATGCAGGATGGTAAATTATTTTGGGATTCGTCACTCTTGGATTATTTTATCACTTGGGTTGGCTGAATAAAAATTTCTAATCCTCCCAATGTTTTTTAAACATATAACATGGAGAGCAAGAGCCAACACAAATATGGCCCAAGACCCTCTGTATGTTAGATCATCATGGTATATTTCTTGAAATGGAAGGAAAGAATGTCTGAAGTTGCCACAATGAAAGTGGAGGCCTAATGATTCTGTAGATGTAGGAAGATCGAGAATCAGACCATTGGATCAAATCTCATGTCCTGTAGAATAAACCACTCGTGGTGGCCTGTGGCGGCGACGATGGGCGTAGGGAGGTGGCGTGCTGCAGCGGCAATGGGTCGTAGCGTTGTGGAGATGGAAGCCCATACTTGGGATGCCTGGGGGGATGGCAGAGGCCACTGTCACTCGAATGTAGTGCTGGAGATCTGTGGCACCACACTGGCACTGTGTGGAATGAGTCAACCCACATCCTCAGTTTGCAGGTGATGTATAGGATGCAGCCGCTCGACCCTGTTAGAGACCATGTGTGGCCCGGCATGCGACAGGTCGTGGGTGGTCGACCACAGAAACAGAGGAACCAGATGCAGATATCAACTGCATCCCAGCCTAGCTAATGGTCATTCCCCCTCTGTCAGACTGGGTGAACCCGCGGGCCGAACCCACGCAACTGGGTCAGACCAAGTTGGGTCGGCCCGGACCAAGACCCCACCGACCCCCGTCTCACTATAACGCTCGTATATCTCAAATCGGACATCTGATTGAAACGTAGTCAGTGGCGTTGGGGCCCTTGTGATGGTTCGGTCCTTCTAAGATACTCTACGTGAGGTTTGGTGGAAGTTGGCATATAACCGGTTTGGATCAGACTCGAATCCAACCAGGTACCTTTTACCAAAATGCCCATATCATACAGACTGAGCATCCGTTCGATGTGCAGTCTATTGTGTTGGAACCCTTAGGACTATATGGTCCTTTGGGGTCACTCTATATTGGAATTTGTGGTGGTTGAGTTATGTAAGATGGCGTGAGGAGAGTATCCTCCCAGAATCAAGCATGCTAAGAGCGGGAATCCAGTAGCTGGATGTGACGTGAGGAATGAATAGTGATCTTGTGTGTTTCAACACCTAGAGATCCTATCTGAGTCAGCACCTAGCGATCCTGTGTGGGTCAGCACCTAGAAATCATGTGTGGTTTAGCACGTAGCGATCCTATGTGAGTCAGCACCTAGCGAGCCTATGTGGGTCAGAACCGGACTATATTGTGTGGATCCGAAGTAGAGCCTCTCGACAAAATAAGATGATATATATTTATGATCAATATTCTTTACTTAAATAGTTATGTTATACCTGGTGTGAGTGGAGTATTTTACTTTGTGTTTAGTTTTTTTGGTCTTTATTTCTGGTATTACCTCTATTGTATTTCCTATGTGGTGTTTTCCTTTGTGGATTACTGAGAGACCTTCGAGGGTCTCAGGTTCCCTACCGAGTATTGTTATACTCACCCCTACATAGGCTTCCCGTGCACCTATTGAGTCTTGTGAAGATGACAGATGTAACACCCCATGCTTCTACGGTACGCTTCCCTTTGAATAACGCGATAGCGTGTGTTGTACGCAACATCGCGTTCTAACACACACCACAACCGTTCATACTAGCCATTATGAATAGTAATAACTACTTTTTGAAATTTTATAAATTTTATCTCTCAAAATGGACTTCATTTTTGGATTCAGAGTATCGAATTTAACCTAAGGTGAAATTTTGATACTTTTCGGATAACTTTAATATTTTGATGAATAGAGAAAATTACTAAATTTTAATTAAAAACATCTTTTTTAATCAAAATAATTAATAGTGATAAATTATGAATTTGAGTGGTTTTAAAATATATTTAGAATATATTTTTACCATTTAATAAAATGTTGGTAATTGGACATAATTTTTCAATTAAACCGAACATAAACAAGTATCAATCTTTTGATAGTTATTATATCTTAAAAACACGCCTTTTGTTTTGACAGCGGGAATTAATTTTAAATTAATTTATGCCACTTATGTGTTTTGAATTTGAAAAAATGGATTCCATATTTGGAATCAGGATTTTCAAATTGTGTAAATAGGTAATTTTTATTTTTAGACATTTTGAATAATTACTTCGGTAAATATTTTATTTACCATGGTTAAAAGATAAATTAAGTAAATAAGGGTTAAAAAATAATATTATAATAATAACCAATTATCCTAAAACGTGTCCTAACCTTATTTGTTGAAACATTTTCGACCATGGGCATCGTTGGGTTGATTTTGGGACCCCATGCTGCCACTTGTAAGAGATAGGGACACTTTATTTTAATTAAGTTAAATTGAATACAAAAATGACACAAGCATATATCTTTTAGAAAAACAATTTTTACATAAGGTTATATATGTTGGATTTTCGACTATAAATATTCATTATAAAACTAAAAATATTTCCTACATAATGGTATTTTAATTATAATTTTTAGACATTAAATAATATAATTTATTTATGACACAATGATGATGCAGTAATTACAATAATAGTGAAAAATTAAAATGATTGATATTGTAGATACCAAAATAAATAAAATTTGAGACTTTTTATGAATTAAAACAATTTTATAGGTTAATATGTCATGTTTGGATTGATTTAATTAACTGTTTTAGAATTAATAATTCTGTTATGATTTTTACAAAAATCAATTATTGAATAGTGTCAAAATTGAAATAAAAGAGTTTTTAAAACAAATATTATATTATTAATTGATATTAAATTCATAAAAACATATTGTTCATCCAAGAGACTTATATCATGATATTGTAATCATTAATGGACCACTTGGGGGTCTTTTGGATGTATATAGTAAGTTTATTAACCATATAATATAAAAATACAAAGAGACATTGTAAAAGTGAAACTAATTAACTAAGAGTTAATACTTAAAGATAAGGTTAATATAGTAACCCAAACCTATCTAAATTATATTGGTTGAGTGTATTTAGACTCATCCCCACCTTAAACTTTAAATAATCAACTTTTCAGCCATTAGAAACCGAATATGAATTTATTATAAATTAATATTTTTAGCTTTTCCAAAGGTGCCCCTCACCCCTCTTATAAAAGGGCACTCCCCCTTCTCATTACTTCACACCTTCAAAGCCTTTTGGTTCGGCCAAACTCTGCCCAAATACTCTCAAAACTTCCCTCACTTAATCCTAGAGACCTTCCTTTAGTCATAAAGCCATCTTAAGGATCCCTTTTGATCAAATCAAAAGGAAGAACCCAAAGAAGAGGTAATGATTTCACCACCCATTTTTCAAGTTCCTTTCTTCTTCCACTTCTTCTTTATTTGTTATTACCATTATAAAATAATAACTCTAGTATCTTATATATATTGTGATGTTATTATAAATATGGTACAATCATATTCAGTATTCTATCCATCCTTTGAGTAACATGTCTCCATACGTGCGTACGTAGGGCTTACCGTCTCCACGTCGTGGTGTAATTGTTATTCAATAACTTATTATTTGGATGGGTATAATAATGATATGTAATTCATGTAAATAATAAAGGTAACATGATAATGATTCTTTATATATTATATACCATCTAATTATATATTATTTTAATATCAACAGAATGATATTGTCTCTCGTGCGTACGTACGGACTACCTTCTCCACGAACGCGATGAGATTTATTCTCCATCGTATCCATTCAAGTATAATTATCATTTGATGATTAATAACAGTATCTAAGGACTTGATATCATTCTGGATATGATTAAGATACAACCTATCCATTACAAACATGTCTTACGTAACAAAACATATAAACTAAAATGAGCAAGTTAACACCCGAAACAACGTTAATACTAAGATATTATTAACAAATCAATGTTAAAAGATCATATATGATATCATATTAATGTATATGATTCTTGTATAATTTAATAACAATTATTTCACCATTATACAGGGGGTTAACCTACCCTATCCAAGGAAAAGTACAAGGTAAGGGTTATTTCACAATCTGTTCATTATCCGAGGTTGTTTATACGTAATAATCTAATTGCATCTCTTTATCACCCACATCCATGTTTCTTAAAAATGTATTTCAAAAAAAATTACTATTTAAAAGAATATGGTTTAAAGTCATTTATACCCTTTTTTGACTTTTTATAAGAGTTTTATAAAGGAATCTTTCCGTCGTTTTCCAAACAAGGTGCTTTTTAACCTTTTCGACAGAATTAAGGTAAGAATGTTTTTTTAACTTATACGGCGGGTGCAGCTATTTTCCGCCGTTATAAAATAGTCGAAGCTTCCCTTACAAGATTATAAGGATATTTTCAAAGACAATGTTTTATTTTATATATATATGGCTCTTAAATGATTTCAAAATAAAAACAGATATTTCTCTAAAAAGAATTTTGATTTCATTTATGATGGATTTTATGCTTATTTGAAGTTGATTTATTATGATACAAAACTTCTATATTGTATTGAAGATTTAGTGATATGTTTGACTGTGGATGTGTTATTTCTATACAATTCATAGTTTATGGATGAAGTATTTACATTTCGTATTCTAGTTTTAATACGAATGTTTATGTTATGTTTAAAACTTTTCATATGGGAATGCATTGGACTTAATATGTGAAGGGTGGAGCCCGCTATAGCTCTTCGATGCATCGGTAGGTCTCATGAGACAAACTAGTGTCTTGGTACAAGGCCATGACAAAATTTTATTTGTAGTCTGGGCACGAGTCCTTGGCTATTTGGTTATGATAGTCTGGCATTATGCATTCCATCATTATAAAAGTGGTTATTGATATTTCATGTGATTATTCGATTAGTAGAATATCTATGTGAATAAGTAAATGGAATTATTTCATTTTATTTTTGCCATACTATGTTGAAGTTAAAGTTTAAAAGTCTTTTGTTATAGTTATACATTGCCTTAAATGTTTATTCTTATTTATGAAAGTTTCTGCTATATTTCTATCTTTACTGGGCATTTGAGATCACCCCTTTTCTATGTTTTATTTTTCGCAGGATGTGAAGAAGTAAATTATGAATGACCTGTAGGGATATTATGAGGGGATAATAGTGTGGACTATGGAGACAATATGTTGTTGTAGTAGTTTTTCACATTATGATGTAATGTAAAACTTTATGAATATATCTAGTGTTTCCAAGGCTATTAAACCAATCGGTCTTTCGAGATTTGATCTTTCTTGTGATCATGACAATGTTATGTAATAATGCACTGACTCTGGGTAACTGGGGTCGGAGCGTTATAGTTTGTATCAGAGGAAGTTTAGTACAAACCTTGGAAGCTATATTTACATAAACTCTAATTAGAGAACATAGACCTAAGATGAACTTTGAGGATTAGTATAGAAGAACTTCCTAGAATTTTGGTATTGTAGAGATTTTGTGAGTTTTCTGAGAAATACATCCCTGTCTGGATACGAGCAGGTAGAGGCGGCTCTAGCACAGATGTACCTAGGGGTAAAACCCGAAAACACCGCTTTGAGCTAGACTCGAATGGGAACTGGAGCACAACAATGGGCCTTGCTGCACTATTGGTTACGACACTCTCGGGGGATATGCTTAGGATAACTCTCATTTTCTTTACGAATCATTATGAAGGGTTTATGAGTTTATACATCCTCAATGAAAACATTTTTATCATTATGCATTATATCCATAAATAGTTCAATTTATGTTAAGTGTTTTATAAGTATGGAATTATGTATTTTGATTCATAAATTGATCTAGTTTATGCCATTGTTTAGAAATGGTGCCTAGTGGAAGAAACGCAAACTTTATCAATGCACTCAATCCATGTAGGGATTTCCCTCCTGCTCAAGATAATTATATTGGAGCTGGTGATGCAACAGGTGCCGATCAGCTAATCACCGTACTGGGACAACTCACTCAGGTTATGAATAATAACCTTACCCGTATGAAGCACCCTGATCCGCAGTGTGGAGGATCAATGTTAGATCGATTCATGAGGCAAAAATCACCAAAGTTCAATGGGAGTAAAAATCCCTTACTAGATGAGTAGTGGATAAATTCCCTAGAGAAAATATTTCAGGCCTTGGGGAGTAGTGGAAGGGAAAAGGTTATCATGGCAGTTTACCGCCTCACTGGAGATGCTGATCAATGGTGGTCATTAATTGAAAACATGAATAAAGATGATGAAGTATCAAATATGGAATGGAGGGAGTTCAAAGATCTGTTATTAGAAAAATACCTTCCTCGTGACCATCGAGCGGATATGGAATGGCAATTTCTGAGTCTAAGACAAAAGGATGATGAGAATGTCGCAAAGTATGAGGCTAACTTTAAAAGGTTATCAAGGTATGCTGGAGATTATATACATAACCCAAGAATTAATATTGATCGTTTCTTTGATGGGTTAAATCCATTTCTCCGTCGAGCATTAGTCTCACAATCCTTCTCGTCGTACGAAGACATTGCCTCATGATCTATCAAGACAGAGAAAGAATTCTCAAAGTCTTATGACTTTAAAGCAAAGCAAGAGAAGAAGAGATCTACTGATCAATCTGGGAATAGAAATAAGGGGAATAAGGGAAAGGTTGAATATCCATCCTGTGGTAAATGTGGGAAAAAACACCCTGGTACATTCTTAAAGGGAATGGGTGTCTGTTACATGTGTGGTGAAAAAGGACACCAAGCTAGTGATTGAAAAGGGAAGAAGGAAGCTACCAATGTTAAGTGATACAATTGTAGGGATATGGGACATTATTCAAATGAATGTGCTAATCGTCAGGGGAACATACCTCAGAAAAGGCCAAGGGATCAAGGCCAAGCTTATGCTATCACTACTGCTGAGGTAAAATCTCTAAAAGATGTGGTGGCAGGTAATTTAATGGTTTCCTCAAGTTTAGCAAATCCATTATTTGATTTTGGATCATTCGCATTGTTTCATATCTTCAAAGTTTTCTAAGAAAATTAGATATTTCCAATTTGATTTAACAAGAGAGTTATCATTTAAAACTCTTAAGGAAAGTATCATTGCAAAAAAGTTTTGTGAATCAGTCCCAATTAGAGCACATAAATGTTATTTATCTGCTAATCTCATCGGCATACCTATGATTGAGTTTAATATAATCCTCGGTATGGATTGGCTTTCAGACTATGATGTGATCATTTATTGTAAGAAGAAGGAGGTTACAATTTTTTATGATGATAAGGAACACCTTATCTTTAGAGCAGAATCATCACCACCTAATTCTTTTCTAGATCCACCCCCAGAAGCTCAACTAAATTCAATTATTGGGGAGGAATAGAGTGAAATGACTATGGGTGAGGAAAGGAATGTTCAAATAGAGGATGTAACTATTGTGAAAGAATATATAGATGTATTTCCAGAAGATTTACCTAGACATCCTCCAGAATGATAAGTTGAGTTTTCCATTGATTTAATTCCTGGATCAAGGCCTATATCAAAGACCCCTTATAGAATGGCCACTGTGGAATTAGTCAAACTAAAGAAACAACTAGAGGAATTGAGTAATAAGGGATTTATTCTCCCTAGTGTTTCTCCATGGGGAGCCCATGCTCTTTTTGTTAAAAAGAAAGATAGATCTATGAGGTTATGTATCGACTACAGGGAGATCAATGCTATAACAATAAAGAACAAGTATCCCCTACCTCGCATTGATGATTTATTTGACCAACTACATGGAGCTCAATACTTTTCAAAGATTGACCTTCGATCTGGATACCATCAGTTGTGTGTAAAGAAGGAAGACATTCCGAAGATAGCATTTCGAACCAGGTACGGGCATTACGAGTTTACAGTAATGCCTTTTGGATTGACTAATGCACCCTCTGTATTCATAGATCTAATGAATAGAGTTTTCAAGGAATATCTCGATGAATTTGTGGTGGTATTTATTGATGATATCTTGGTATACTCCAAAATCTACGAAGATCATGAAAATCACTTGCGTGTTATCCTAAAGACTCTGAGAAGACATGAATTATATGAAAATTTTAGCAAATGTGAATTCTAGCATCAAGAGATTTCTTTTCTTGGCCATATTGTCTCTAAAGATGGAATCTCTGTTGATCCTTCTAAGACCAAGGTAATCCAATAACGGCCGGCACCTACGAGTATAACTGAGGTACATAGATTTATTGGTTTAGCTGGTCATTATCGACGTTTCGTCCAAAATTTTTCCCAATTGGCTAACCCATTAATGAATCTCACACGTAAAGGGGTTAAATTTTTCTGGACAAAAGAGTGTGAAGAATGTTTCGAAGAACTGAAGAGAAGATTATTCAATGCTCCTATATTGACTCTACCATCGGGGAATGATGGGTTCGTTATTTAAAGTGATGCATCGAAGAAAGGACTTGGTTGTGTCCTTATGCAGAATGATAGGGTTATTGCCTATTAATCACGACAGTTGAAAATTCATGAGAAAAACTATCCTACACATGATCTCGAGTTATCAGTTGTGATCTTTGCTTTGAAGATATGGAGGCACTACCTCTATAGTGAAAAATGTGAGATTTATACTGATCACAAAAGTTTAAAGTATATTTTCTCACAAAAATAACTCAACATGAGGAAAAGGAGATGGCATGAATTACTCAAGGATTATGATTGCATGATACACGACCACCCGGGGAAAGCAAACAAGGTGGCAGATGCTTTGAGTCAAAAAGACCATGGAGTTTTGAACAATATGAGAATTGAAAGGGACCCAATTTTCATGGATCTAGTGAATATGGACATGGGAATAACCAGGGAAGGTGAAACATCAATGAATTTTCAAATGGTTTCCAAACCATATTTACTAGAAAGGATTAAGAGTTCTTAGACCGATGATGAAGAATTTCAAAAGAAAATTAAAGCTGTGAATGATGGGAGATTGAGAGACTTTGTGTATGAAGAAGGAATTTTAAAATTTGGGAAGAGACTTTGTGTTCCCGATATACCTGATCTTAAAAAGGAATTTCTGGATGATGCTCATAGTTCCAATTTCTCTATACACCCTTGGAGCAAAAAAATGTATAGAGATTTGAAGGAACATTTTTGGTGGGACAACATGAAGAGGGAAATTGCTGATTTTGTGTCAAGATGTACGGTTTGTCAACAAGTGAAAGTTGGAAGGAAACAGCCTGGCGGAGTCATGAAACCTTTTCTTATACCGGAGTGGAAATGGGACAATATTATGATGGACTTTGTCATGGGGCAACCAAATACTCCTAGAATGAACGATGCAATATGGGTTATTGTTGATCATCTTACCAAGTCAGCACAATTTATTTCTATAAGAGAAGATTTACCACTGGAACGTCTAGAAAGACTATAAATTAATGAAGTTGTGAGACTTCATGGAGTACCCATATCGATTGTTTCAGATCGTGATCCCCGATTTACTTCAAGATTCTGGAAAAGTCTTCAGATATCCTTGGATACTGAACTTCATTTGAGCACTGCCTACCACCCTCAGACAGATGGATAATCAGAACAAACTATTCAAACCTTAGAAGACATGTTGAGATCCTTCTCACTTTACTTTCAGGGTATGTGGATCAATATTTACCTCTGGTAGAATTTTCCTATAACAATAGCTTCCATTCGAGTATTCAGATGGAACCATATGAAGCGTTATACAGAAAGAGATGTCGCACACCAACCTATTGGGATGACGTTGGTGAAAGGAAACTTGTAGGCCCAGAACTGGTGGAGGAAAGGATGGAGAAGGTGAAGGTAATCCAAAATCACATCAAAGCAGCTCAAAGGAGGTAGAAGATCTATGCCGATAATCGAAGGAAGGATTTGGAATTTCAAGTCAGTGATCATGTTTTTCGGAAGGTATCTCCATGGAAGGGAGTCATACATTTTGGTAAGAAAGGTAAATTGAGTCCCAGGTACATCAGACCTTTTGAAATTCTAGAACAAATTGGGGTCGTAGCTTACCAATTGGCAATGCCGCCAAGTCTCTCCAAAGTTCACGATGTGTTCCACGTATCTCTATTGAGGAAATACATGCGTGACCGAATGCACGTACTCACCTATGAGGAATTGGAACTGGAACCCGATCTGTCTTATTGCGAAGAGCCCATCAAAATTATTGATATGAGAGAACACGTACTGAGAAACCGGACGACGCGTCTGGTAAATGTTTTGTGGAGAAACCATAAGATGGAAGAGCCAACGTGGGAACCTGAGGAACATATGATGAAGAACCACCCGAGTCTTTTCATGCGGTAGTATTCTAGAAATTTTGAGGACGAAATTATTTGAAGAAGGGGAGAATGTAACACCCCAAGCTTCTACGGTACACTTCTCTTTGAATAATGCGATAGCGTGTGTTGTACGCAATATCGATTTCTAACACACACCACAACTGATCAAACTAGCCGTTATGAATAGTAATACCTACTTTTTGAAATTTTATTAATTTTATCTCTCAAAATGGACATCATTTTTGGATTTGGAGTATCGAATTTAGCCTAAGGGGAAATTTTGGTACTTTTCGGATAACTTTAATATTTAGATGAATAGTGAAGATTACTAAATTTTAATTAAAAACAACTTTTCTAATCAAAATAATTAATAGTGATAAATTATGAATTTGAGTGGTTTTAAAGTATATTTAGAATATATTTTTACCATTTAATACAATGTTGGTCATTGGATATAATTTTTCAATTAAACCAAACATAAAAAAGTATCAATATTTTGATAGTTATTATATCTTAAAAACACGATTTTTGTTTTGACAGCGGGAATTAATTTTAAATTAATTTCTGCCACTTCTGTGTTTTGAATTTGGAAAAATGGATTCCATATTTCGAATCAAAATATTCAAATTCTGTAAATAGGTAATTTTTATTTTTAAACATTTTGAATAATTACCTCGGTAAATATTTTATTTACCATGGTTAAAGGATAAATCAGGTAAATAAGGGTTAAAAAATAATATTATAATAATAAAAAATTACCCTAAAACGTGTCCTAAAATTATTGGTTGATACATGTTCGACCATGGGCATATTTGGGTCGATTTTGGGACCCCATGGTGCCACTTGTAAGTGATAGGGACACTTTATTTTAATTAAGTTAAAATGAATACAAAAATGACACAAGCATATATCTTTTAGAACAACAATTTTTACATAGGGATATATATGTTGGATTTTCGACTATAAATATTCATTAGAAGTTAAAACGATTTAATAGATAATGGTATTTTAATTATAATTTTTAGACATTAAATAATATAATTTATTTATGACACAATGGTGATGTAGTAATTACAATAATAGTGAAAAATTAAAATGATTGATATTGTAGATACCCAAATAAATATAATTTGAGACTTTTTATGAATTAAACTAATTTTATAGGTTAATATGACTTTTTAGGATTTATTTAATTAACTTATTTCTAATTAATAATTCTGTTATGTTTTTTACAAAAATCAATTATTGAATAGTGTCAAAATTGACATAAAAGTGTTTTTAAATCAAATATTATATTATTAATCGATATTAAATTCCTAAAAATCTAAGTTTCTGACAAGAGTCTTATATCATGATATGTGTAACATTAATGGACCACCTGAGGGTCTCTTATATGTATATAGTAATTTTATTAACCATATAATATCAAAATACAAAGAGACATTGTAAAAGTGAAACTAATTAACTAAGAGTTAATACTTAATGATAAGGTTAATATAGTAACTCAAACCTGTCTAAATTATATTGGTTGAGTGTTTTTCGACCCATACCGACCTTAACCTTTAAATAATCAACTTTGGAGCCATTAGAAACCGAATATGAATTTATTATAAATTAATATTTCTAGCTTTTCCAAAGGTTCCCCTCACCCCACTTATAAAAGGGTACTCCCCCTTCTCATAACTTCACACCTTACAAGCCTTTTGGTTTGGCCAAACTCTACCCAAATACTCTATCAACTTCTCTAAATTCATCCTAGAGACCTTCCTTTAGTCAGAAATCCAACTTAAGGAGCCCTTTTGATCAAATCAAAAGGAAGAACCCAAATAAGAGGTAATGATTTCACCACCCTTTTTTCAAGTTCCTTTATTCTTCCACTTCTTCTTTCTTTGTTATTACCATTATAAAATAATAACTCCAATATCTTATATATACTGTAATGTTATTATAAATATGGTACAATCATATTCAGTATTCTATCCATCCTTTGAAAAACATGTCACCATACGTGTGTACGTACGGCTTACCGTCTCCACGTTGTGGTGTAATTGTTATTCAATAAATTATTATTTATATGGGTATAATAATGATGTTTAATTCATGTAAATAATAAAGTTAACATGATAATGATTCTGTATATATGATATACCATCTAATTATATATTATTTTTATATCAAAAGAATGATATTGTCGCTCGTGTGTACGTACGGACTACCGTCTCCACGAACGCGATGAGATTCATTCTCCATCGTATCCATTCAAGTATAATTATCATTTGATGATTAATAATAGTATATAAGGACTTTTTATCATTCTGGATATGATTAAGATTCAACCTATCCATTACAAACATGTCTTATGTAACAAAACATATAAAATAAAATGAGTAAGTTAACACCCGAAACAACGACAATACTTAGATATTATAAACAACTCAATGTTAAAAGATCATATATGATATCATATTAATGTATATGATTCTTGTATAATTTAATAACAATTATTTCACCATTATAAAGGAGGTTAACCTACCCCAACCAAGGAAAAGTACAAGGTAAGGGATATTTCACAATCTCTTCATTATCCGAGATTGTTTATACGTAATAATCTACTGGGATCTCTTTATCATCCACATCTATGTTTCTTAAAAATGTATTTCAAAACATTTTTACTATTTAAAAGAATATGGGTTAAAGTCATTTATACCCTTTTTTGACTTTTTATAAGATTTTTATAAAGTAATCTTTCCATCGTTTTCCAAACAAGGTTCTTTTTAACCTTTTCGACCGAATTAAGGTAAGAATGTTTTTTTAACATATACGGCGGGTGTGGCTATTTTCCGCCGTTATAAAATCTTTGAAGCTTCCCTTACAAGCTTATAAGGATATTTTCAAAGAAAATGTTTTATTTTATAAATATATGGCTCTTAAATGATTTCAAAATAAAAAGAGATATTTCTCTAAAAAGAGTTTTGATTTAATTTATGATGGACTTTACGCTTATTTGAAGTTGATTTATTATGATAAAAAACTTTTGTATTGTATTGAAGGTTTTGTGATATGTTTTACTGTGTATGTGTTATTTTTATACCATTCATAGTTTATGGATGAAGTATTTACATTTCATATGATAGTTCTAATACGAATGTTTATGTTATGTTTAAACCTTTTCATATGGGAATGCATTGGACTTAATATGTGAAGAGTGGAGCCCGCTATATCTCATTGATGCATAGGTAGGTCTCATGAGACAAACTAGTGTCTTGGCATAAGGCCTTGAAAAAATCATATTTGTAGTCTTGGCACGAGGCCTTGGCTATGTGGTTATGATAGTCTGGCATTATGCATTCCATCATTATGAAAGTGGTTATTAATATTGCATGTGATTATTCGAATAGTAGAATATCCATGTGAATAAGTACATGGAATTATTTCATTTCTATGTTGAATTTAAAGTTTAAAAGGCTTTTGTTTTAGTTATACATTGCCTTAAATGTTTATTCTTATTTATGAAAGTTTCCGTTATATTGTTATCCTTACTGGGCATTTGAGCTCACCCCTTTTCTATGATTTATTTTTCCCAGGATGTGAAGAAGTAAGTTTTGAATGACCTTCAGGGATATTATGTGGGGATAATAGTGTGGACTATGGATACAATATGTTGTTGTAGTAGTTTTTCCCATTATGATGTAATGTAAAACTTTATGAATATATCTAGTGTTTCTAAAGCTACTAAACCAATCGGTCTTTCGAGATTTGATCTTTCTTGTGATCATTCCAATGTTATGTAATAATGCACTGACTCTGGGTAACTGGGGTCGGGGCATTACAACAGAAATTGTTGACGTGGACATTGGGGATCTGTGACTAGGTGGTGATCGGAGGTGCGTCAATAGACGTGGTGTGCTGTAGTGACATCTGATAGAGATCTATACCTACCCTTCAGGTAAGATCATTGGAAGACGACCTCCAGAACATGATCTTATTTTTATTTACTTTACTTCTAGTTGGGATCATATTCTGGCCCCTTTAATTTTATTTTACATACATTAATCTCAGTATTGAAACATTGTGGTGGTTTCACTACTTTCTTTCCCTTGTGGGTTCATTTTTTTAGTATGCCCTATCTGTGTCTGTACAGAATTAAAGGCAATGCATTCCCTTTTTGTGATATGCCTTTCCGATGCTAGTCACCAGCCCATGGCATATGGAAGGAGGGATTGGGGTAGTCACAACACAGTCCCCATGGGACGAGTCGTGACAAAATGGAATAATATGGAATATATATTTTTTCCTGTGGATTGTTTGTCAATTATAACATTATTATTTTATAATTACGTTGAAATTGAAATTTAATTTATTATGAATAGATCATCAATATGAATTTCAAAATGGAGTCTTTAATGAAGAATATTATAATAACCTAGGCTTCACATACATAGATATTATATCATTTTTCATTAATATTCAATAGATTAAAAAAACACATTCCTGAGGACCGTAATTTCTTAGTGTATCTAAAGACTAGGTACACAATATTCTAATATGGTGATAGATATTTAACATATCCAATAAGGATATTCTCCTTTAGTCCTTCTCACAAACATACCCTATCTAAAACCTTTATTCATAATCTGGGGAAAGAAATTATAATAAAGGGTGACTTGAAATTAATAGTAGGGGTAAACAATGGATATGTGGAATCATAACATGAACATAAGGGAATGAAAACATGAACAAAACATTTTAAAACCATACCATATATATAAATGATCATAATATTTAGTAATGGAATAAATATAGGAAATTCATAAGATATAAATCATAAGGGTAACAAATAATATAATCCATGAACCATAATATTTTCATAATAATAATATTTAGGGAATACATATCATCTTATAGCATTGTGAAAATAAATAAATAGAGAAAGGTTCACTCATTTTGTTAATACATGAAATAAATACCTCACTTAAATTTATGGTCATGAAACCAATTTCATACATTACATTATAAATATGAAAAACATGTCGAATCATAACACTGTGAACATATAATCAAGTTCAGTCATAACATTGTGAACATTTAATTAGGTTCACACATAAAACTGTGAACAAGTAATCAATTTCATGTATAAAACGGTGAACATGTTATCCGGCTCTCACATAACATATTTACTCACGAGTCATCTATATTTACCCAATTTAATTGAGGGAGATATAGGTACCACCCATCACATAATGAAAATCATACACATGTATTCCACAACATCATAAACCCTTCATCATATCATAACCCATGAAAATAAATTGGTTTCATAATTATTTAAACATATCATAACATTTAGAAACTATGTTAGTTTAATAATCATTTCCTCATTTAATCATATCATAACTTGTGGAAATAAAAGCGGTTCTCATAAGAATTTATCGTGGTATAAACTATAGAAAAATAATTGAGTTTTTTACACAACTAGTAATTATAAACCACTCATTAAAATAATAATAAGGGAATTATTGGTTCATATCCTGAGTAACAAAAAAATTAAATTAAAGGATGTCTTCTTATATGAAGAATGATTTGGAAATATCACTTGTAAAATTTATTTAGGAGAATAAATTTTAATTGAATATTACTTTTTAAAACTAAAAAATAATGAACCATTTTGAAAATAATTTTCCTCAAAAATAACCTTGAAAAATTAAAAGTAATATTCAAAAAAATAATGGCCATGATGGAACAAAATTCATTTCATGATGTACATGTAATAAAAATATTATTTTCACATTTTTAGAGAATGTTAAATGGGAATCGTTTGGAAAACGAAATGATTATTCATTTCCAAATATTATTTAAATTAACACAAAAATGTGTATAAATGTATTTAATAAATAATTTTAAATGTTTTAAAAACATTATTCAATACATTTTTATAAAACTTGGTTTTGGAAGGAATACATGTTTTCGACCGAAGAGAGAAATAAACTCAATTTTTATTAAAAATATTATCTTGAAATTTTTAGTTCATAAAGAGAAGAAATTAATGAAAATTCATGTATTCATTATAAATAACCATATGATAATAAAATAAACGAGTTTTTCTAGATTTAGATCATAATATTTTATCATAGGAAGCATAACCACGAACAATCATGATAAATGATGATAATTTAACATAAAAATATTACCAAATTATTGATTTTGAATCATAAGTCCAATGAAAGAATATAATTAAATGAATCATAGAATATAATTACTATTAATAACTTCATGATATTATATTTAAAATTGTATATATATACATCTCATAAATACGATAGGTTCATAATAGAACATATGACTTAATGAAGGAAAATTGTGACCAAGATCCCTTACCGCAGTGGTACCTTTGGAACTATAAACCCTAAGAAAGAGAGATCCTAAAATGTATATATAAATAACTGTATTTTTTATGAGAAGAATCATAAAATAAATTCATGATCAGTATGTACACCACATATAATAAATAGGTGGTGAATGTAGCTTGTGTGTCATTGATGTAAAACTTGGGACAAAAATTCATTACCTTAGGTCTCGACTACCTTCACACACATTAAATTATCATATATAATAATTAAAAATATATTATAAATATATTATATAAATTTAATAATATATATTATACCATATATGATTTATTTATGACTATTTATTACCAGTTTATTACTAATTCCTTTTTAAATTCATGTTTTGGGTAATAACCACTTCATTTTTTGTAAATATTTTGATTTGTTATTTTCATTCCTCTTACATTGATCATGGTAACTTATTATATAGAATAATAAAGATGAAATAATTATCATTTTTATTCATATATTATATTTTTATGTCCAATCATGAATGATGGTTTTGAGAAATGAAATACGTTATGATGATGGAGATGGTAGGTCACACGTACGTATGAGTAACATTTCCATTTTTTGAAGGATCGTTATAGAGAGGAGGTAAGTAATATTTTATCATTTAATATTTATAAAAATATACTAATTTCCATATTATATCTTTAAATATACTTATACATTTAATATATGTGGTGTTTTGATGAAAATAGAGAGTAACATCACTTCAGGGAGGCGGTAGTCCACATGCACATGAATTGCATCATCATCATTCAATGAAAGACAAGGTAAAAATAAAAGGATTAATTTTTTTCATAATGATAAAAACGTCATTAATTTAATAATAATATAATTTAAATAACATATATTCATTAAATTTATCCTTATTATCATTCATTTAATGTGTTAGTGAATATTTAATCACTTCACTTCGCAAGACGGTAGTTCACTGTATACACAATCAGTCTTATCGTATCCCATAAGGAATGAAAATTTAAAATTTATATATGATATAATGACAAAATAGGTATAATTAGGTTTGAAATTATGATATATATACTTTTTATCTATCATCATACCAAATCATGAGATTTGGTAATGAAAAAATTAATGACATTTGTTCGCGAGGCGGTAGTCTGTCGTACACAAGATTAATGATTTAATAACCTATTTGATTGAATTAGGGATGGTTGTTGATAAAAATAAATAAATAAATAAAACTTTTTATGTTTAATATTCTTATTTTATTGTATCATCATGTTTAATTAAAAATTTATGGAGTTGGATAAAGAAATAAAAAAAAATTCTTGTTGATGAACAATAACTATTGTTTGAGTAAACACCGTAGGTTTGTATCAAAACCCATTATAGGTTTGGTTTATTAACAAAATAAGGATTCTAGGATAAGGTTTGAGAATTTGGGAAATTATTTTGTCAGGTTTTGGATGAACCAAAGAGTTTTAAGGTTTGAATACGTGTGGAGAGGGGGTGACCTTTTATAAAATATGTTAGTGAAACACTTGTAATTTTTTTATACAAAAAGGAGTACCCTTGGTTTCCACATGAATAAAGTGTAAACAATTGAGTATTATTGAGACTTATATATTATTGGATTTATATACGCCCATAATATAGATTCCAAACTAGTTTTTAGGTCATTTTATACTTTATCTTTTTATTTTATCCTGGGTAAAACAATTGATACCTTAATCAAGGTAAATTGATTCTTACTGTTTTTACTAGTTATTACATTCAATAATTAATTTGATATTATTAGATAATATAAATGATTCTGATTCCAAATATTTAATATATTTTGCTATTCCATTCATATATGAGGAAAATTTTAATTCAAAATTAATCCCACAGACATTAGGAGAATGCAGGTTATCAAAGAGAAAATCATAAAAAGATTACATGATCTTTATATTAAAATTTAATATGAAAATTATTCCAAACATCTAAATTATATTAATAGAATTATAATTTTAAAAATTAAAATTTAAAATCAATTTCAAATATACATTCACATTATGAATAATTTAAATTAGTAGACAATTTTAAATTAATTTCAGTATTTTTGAATATTCATCAAAACATTACTCTTCAGAAAAATTTAAAAAATATTCCTAAATATATATTTGACAATATTTTTTCATATATAAAAATTAATTTTTTTAAACTAAAGTGTCAAAAATTTGTTTTAAAATATGTTTGAAAATATATAACCAAACATCTTTTTTGAAAATTGAAATTTTATGCATAAAATTTGTTTTTTCATATCTCTTGTCTAGAAAAAAGATCATATGAATGTTAAAAAGATGTTTAAATATATTAAATATATATTTCATTATAGGTATTAACCTAATGTGGTTTTTTTAAATTTATTGAGGTAAAATATGTTTGTTTGAACAAAAATAGTTTTTCATAAAAATATTTCCTTTATTTAAAAACATTTTTTAATTTAATTTATAATTAATTAGTCACTAAAGAATTAATTTTATATAGATATATAGACTATATCTTTTCATAATTTAGTTAATTCTATTGATTAGCTCTATTCCAATGGCTTGATGATAACTATCATATTAAAAAATAATATTTTAATAGTATGTTGTGTTTTATTTAGACTCGATGTAGCGTGTATCTTATGTTATACTCAGTGTTGAATGTGTTGAAAGATAACCCTAGTGTTCTATGTAACATGAAATATCAAAAATATTAAATTTATTATAAAAAATATATTTCAAAAAATCATAGGGTGTTACATTCTACCCTTTTATAGTGGATTTCACCCTCAAAATTCATCAATTTGGTACAAAAACATAGGAAACTCCTTCCTCATTGCATTGTTAGGTTCCCACATAGCTTCCTCAACGTCATGGTTTCACAAAGAAACATTGAATACGTGAGTGGAATTATTTCATAGAAATTTATCTACTTTATACAAAATCTCAACTGATTGTTCCATATAATAATAATCATGCTCATGTGACATGACCTATCAGTTCATTACATGTGATAGATAATGAATGTAATTTCTCAAGAGAGATACATGGGACACATGTTGAGCTTGAGAGAGTTTTGGTCGAATCCCCAATTGATAATCCATTTCCCCAATACCATCATGAATTTAAAAATTACTGATATACCATGGATTTAGATCTCCCTTCTTTCTTTCACTATAAAATTATAGAAAGAACTTCTCACCAGCTCAAAATTTTAGATCGTGTCAAATATTATATTCATAACATTTTTGTCAACTTTTCATGTATATTTTATTTAATTTATTTAAACTACTATTCAATTTCATTATGTAGATCAGGTCCAAGTAGCTTCCTTTCTACTATTTCATTATAGTACATTAGAAATCAGTATTATTTATATAGAGGGCTTTATAAGGTGCCATTTGGATGATCCAGTGAATGATATTTTTTAAATAAAACTAAACTTCAGAGAGATGTTGATCCAAACCACTTTTGGAATCCATAGATCAAGATCTTATCATATCCTCTATGGTTTTCATTATTCCTAGAGACTGATCATCCATCTGCTGATAATACATAGTGCTGAAAATCAACTTTGTATCAAGACATTTCTAATAAAATTTAAAAAAATTCATAGTAAACTTTGTTTCCTATTCAAGTATAATTTAATTTGGTACCCCGTGAAACTATACAACCTTATTAACATATTTTATAAAAATAAGTTTCATAGAGAAATATTTTCTGGTAAAAATGATGTGTATTGAATTCATAATGTGATAAAAAATAACCCATAATTACCTCATCATAAAGGATGAGATAAAATGTAAAGGTCACCAATAACATTAATCATATGACCACAAATAATAAATGAATTCCACTTCAAATGACTTTGTAACTAAAACTTATACCTAACTAATGGGTTGTATTGCAATAAATGTCTCTTAAAATATCCTTAATCTTGATAAAATGCAATAACATAAAACCTAAAAAGGGGTGTTAGTGGATTCGAACATATTATCAACATTAAAATAATAAACCCATAATGGTAACCATAACTCTTTAGTTATTATCCCATAGACACTTATACACATCCAAATGTTTCCTTATATGCGATGTTATCTTATAAAAAACCATTTTTAATGGAATCTTGGTATCAACCTTGTACCAATAGAATATCCAATGTTATTTCATTATTCCAGAATCTATGTAGAGGGTGATAATCAAATGAAATTTAACTAATATATGAAGAATAAGATTTTCATGGGGATCATTCATACAATATCAAGCATGAAATTTCAAAATCAGTAGGGGAGTATAAGTGCTCCCTCATTATCATGATTCACATATTCCATTATGATTGCATAATATTTCCCTTTTTTACTTTGTCTTTAGAGGTTGTTGTGCTTTTTCATCCACACTATTCCTTGGATTGGGGGATTGATTTTAATAATTCCCAAAACTTCTTTAAATTGAAACATTGGATTGTGGTTGGTAGACTTAGTTTAGCTCTCTCTCTATTCATTTCATTGCATATCCTCTTTATAGTACTTCTAAATTACATTGTTCATTGCCCAGGCTTCCCATAATTGAATAACCTTTTCTTATTTCTTTTAGGAACTCACCAAAGTGATCATTTCTATAGTTTTGGAAATTATAAGTTGTGAACTCTTTATTCCTTCCATGTGAAATATCATTAGAATATCCATGAAATCACATCTTCCTTTTATTTTCCATAGAATTTAAAGGGTTTCCCTATCTCATTTCAAATTTTAGTACACATAGAATGATTTCTTCATTGCACCCAAATTCTCGTATTGCTAACACCATTCAAATATTTTATTTTATGCAACCGGATAATCGGTCAACCATATATTCGGAATAAATGATAATACAAAAAGAGTACCTTATAAGTAATGTAAAATTTTCTTCATAGATTTATAAACCTTCTTCTTAATCATGAGGAATTCATTTACCAGTTGTTTGTAATGAATATGAGGAATGTAGTTATTTAAAAACAACATGTTAAACTCTTCTCAATTCATGGATTCAATTTATTATCCTTGCCTCTTACTCTATGTAAGTGTCCACCATTTATCTTCCTTACCTTCCAAATAGTAAACAAGAAAAATTAATTTTTCATTCTCTGAACACTAGAGAATGGAAAATATATTTTTAGTGGTACTGATCCATTTTCACCAACTATTAGATCATTGGAACCACCAAAATAATATGATAGTTTAATCATAAAGGACTCGATTCAACATAATTCCCTTTGATCATCATCAGGAAGTTCAGCATGGGTACTTTCTATATAACATTGTGTGAGAATAGAAATGAAGAATTTAATTTAACTCCCATAACATTCAATTTTTTCAGGAGGACAATCATTATATTGTGTATAGCATTTAGTATTAACACAGTTCTTGTAGGATCCAACAATTTAGTAAATCTAAACAAACATAGAATAAGAAACAATAATCATAAAGGGGAACCACATAATAATGATAAATAACTTATAGGGTGTCTAAATCATGAAACCTTCTTTTTAATATATGATACCACTGGTTTATCAATAGAAATAAATTATATAAACCCTAACTTTTAATACATTAACATTACATCATGTTTGTGGAATACTTAATACATTACACTAACACACACCCAATGAAAGCATTAGTTTTGTGACTTTGGAAATTTGGAGACCTAAACAATGTGTTTCAAACACATCTAATTCTCCCCCCACATATTTCATCATAATTAGAGCCATTAGTTTCCTATAAAACTTATTAAGATTCTTCGTATCATATGGAAATGATACATAATAAAGGGTGATCCTAGATGCTCAGTAGGGGTAAATATAAAAGATATGTAAGAATAATAAGATCATTAGGGTACGAAAAAATGAGAATGAAATTTGAGGATCATAACCTACATATCAATTTATTATATGATTGATTCATGGAATAAATATTAGTAGTTCATAAGACATGCATCAAAAAAAATAAAGAACATAACCCAAGAAATAAAAAAATTATCATTTGAATGAACTTTTGGAGAACACATAAACTTGTAACTTTTGGGGAATGTGTAAATAGTATAAGGTTCACTAATTAAATCAAGGATATGAAATCAGGACCTTGTATAAACATATGGACATGGAAACCAGGTCCACACATAAAATTATGGACATAAAAACCAGGTCCATGCATAGAATTCTAATCATTAAATTAGGTTCATGCATAACCTATATACCTTATGATTTATCCATCTTTACCCATTTAATAGGAGACAGGTATAAATCCCACCATCATATAATGAAAATATACTTATATATTCTATAGGAAAATAAATCATTCATCATATTATAACCCATAGAATTAAATAAATTTTATAAAAATCATGCAATCGTAATATAACACAGGAAAAGAAATGGTTATCCAAAATATCTTTCCATAAAAAAACAAAAAACATTTTATAAATAATAATAATTGAAACATTGAATAATATCCCTAACAAAACATATGTAACATAAAACAATGTTATATTAGATGTAAATTAATTTTTAGATATCTCTTGAGAACAATTCTTGAGGAAAATATCATTTCTTCCTTGAAAACATTTTCTTTACTTGAAATAGTACACAATATTATAATAAAACATTTTATTTTAAAATTAATTTATAATATTTTAAGGTATTATTAAAGGAAATAAATTTAATTAAATCATAGAATTATGTTCCTTCCATATATGTTAAAAAGACATACATCTTGTACTTTTTTCGAAAAAGTCAAAAAGTACGAAGTGTGAAAAAATTGAAAAGGATTCCTTTAAAAATATTTTATAAAATGTAGAACATGGGTAAAAATAATTTAATAATTTTTTGAAATATATTAAAATTATTTTGGAAGACATTTTTAAAGAAACATGGACATGGATGACAAATATTCTCCATTAGATACATGTATATAAACAATCATGAATAATAATGTGATTTTAAAATAACCCTTACAACTTCATAATCCGTAGAATTGTATGCACCAAGATAGAATGAAAATTATATAGATATGAAAATACCATATTATTATGGTTAAGACTCATAAAATACATTCATGGTCAGTATATAAAAAATGAAGAGGAAACTTGTAGTGTATGAGGCATGCGTCTCACAGAAGTAAATGTGAGATAAAAATCCCTTGCCCTTGGTTTGATTCACTTTGTACATGTATAAAAATACATTATATTGGTTTTAAACATAATATTAACTTATACCAGAATCATAATAATATTTATGATATCATATACGATTCATTTATGACTATATATCACCCTTTTTTAACAATTCCATGTTAAAGCAACATTTCGGGTAATAACCACTTTGTTTATCGTATGTATTTTGGATTTTTATTATTGAAAATATTTAATAGATCATGATTTAAATACTTCTAAAAATTCAAAAATTATTTATAAGTCACATATTTTATATATATATATATATCATAAATTTTTGAAATTTAAGACACCATTCAAGAAGATGGTAAGCCGTTCGTATGCATGAAAGATGTTTTCATTTTCTTAACATACAAAATCGAAGAAGGTAAATGGAATATATTAAAATAAATATTTTTACATGAGAATAATTATGTCATATAATTTATATTTGTTCATTGTATACATTTTTATAATCATTCAGGAAATGGGTAACATGGAAGATGAATGACATCATGTCGTGGTGACGGTAAGTCGTATGTACACACAAGCGACGATATCATTATCCTAATAGTAAAATAGTGAGGAATTAGATAATATATTAATTATAAAGAATCAATATCATGTCTTCTTATTATTTATATCCATTATATTTGTCAGTATACACAGCCCAATAATGTAGTGAAGAAAAATATATTACACCACGATGTGGTGACGTTAAGTTGTACGTACGCCTGTTTGGTACTTTGGTTTTTCATAGGATTAATAAAAGGTGCAAAATAGTTGTTAAACAATCAATATAAAAACTAATCATATAGTCTATACTGGAGTTATTACTTTATAATTGAATCAACACAATATGGGTGAGTAAAAGAAGAAACAATTTTTAACGAGTTGTTAAGGAGATTACTTCTTTTTCGATGATCTCCCTCTAGTTCTCTTAATAGGGACAATAAAGATGGTCTTTTTGGAAGATTAGGACCTATATAATGTTAAAATGGAAGTCTAAAAGTGAAATTGGTGGGTTTTTGTCAAGATAGTGGGCACAAAGTTGTGTGAGTAAGTGAGGGAGGAGGTAACTTTTTATAAGGTAAAGGAGGGGAACTCTTAGAAACTCTCATAATATTAAATTTATATAAATTGATTTTTGATTTAAAATAGCTCCATGGAGAGTTAATTATAATATAATACGAATATAGGTCTATATTTTCTCATCCAAATATTTTTCTACATGTTCATGTTAGAATATTAACCTTATCTTTTGTCTTTAACCCCTTTTAAAACCCTTTAACTCTTACTCTGACAACATGCATTTTTACTCATTATAGTCAATGTACTTAATATAAAATATAAAAAAAATGGATTATTTATTACATATTTGACATTATTATATTCATTTTTTGAAATATATTTTTATAAATTTTAAATTATTAAATAAAATATTATTTATTTCAAGTATCCTGAATGTAAATTTTGATATTATTCATTAATTATCATTTTAAAAATATCCTACAAATTTGATAACATTGAACCAAAACATATAATATATCACTAACATGACTATCTCGTCAATAAAATTATTGTATGTAATTAATTTTGTCATATTTTATTTATTTTAATATTTTTAATATCATTTATTCGATATTATTACTAATTAAACAATTACTGCATCATTAATATTCATGATTTTAATTAAATTATTTATTCTCTAAAAAGGAAAAATAAATTTTAATAATGAATATAAAGTTATTATATTTTCAATAAGTATTTATAGTTTAATTTGTCTTATTTGAAACCTTATATTGGAAATTGTATTGTTATTAAAATTTGAGTTTGTCATCTTTATGTCTTCTTTAAATAAAATATAATAAATATTTTAATCATACACAAGTTGCATAAAAAGGATCATAATTTCACCCAAATTATGATTTTGGTTGAAACTAAATTATCCAATGAAATTAAGAAATGTGTTTGTGTAATTTTATAATATTATAATGTTACTTTTACCTTTAACCACACGATTTACCTTTAACCGTCGTAAATAAAAATTCATAAACATAATATTCATATGAAAAAAATAAAATAAGCATAATTATGTAATTAGGAACAAATAATTAAAAATATGGAATCTATTTTTCAAAATTACAAACACAAAATTTGTAGTAATTAATTTAAAATTAATCTCGTTGATGGTGTGAGAAAACGGGACGTTAAATTTTAAACATTAAAAATATTGTAACATTTTTATATCTAAATTCAAGTTAAATTTAATGCCAATGACCTAAATTGGATAAAATGGTAAAAATATAATCTTTTTATACAATTAAACCAAAAAAATATAATTTGATACTATAAATTATTTTCATGAAAAAATTGTTTTCAATTAAATTGTAGTATTTTTTACTATTCATAAAAACATGAAACTTCTTAGAAAAATTCCAAAAAAAAAAATTAAATTTAAAATCTGGATTTCAAAAAAATAGATTATATCTCCAAATATAATATATTGATGTACCAAAACTTGGATATAAAATGGGTTCGCCATTAATATTCCATAAGGTTACCCTTTTAAAAAATATAGGGTTTTATGCATAAAATTGGGTTGGTTCTTATCTTATATATATATATATATATAATATGATAAATCAAAATATTTATTTAATAAATTACATATAATTTTTAGTAATATTATTTACCAATTATAAGTAATTTATTGTATTAATACAAATTGAATTTGGGTGCATAAAATTAAAAATATTTATTTTATATTCAATTATGGGGAAACAAATGAATTAAACTTATAAAGATTATATTTTCATAGTTTACTTAATTATATTCATAATTTTAATTGCAATTTTATATATTATTATATTAAAAAATTAATAATATATTATTGTTCGGTAAAACTATATCCTACATGAAATGAAAGCTATTGAAGAAACTCAACATTGTGTGTACCACAAGGCAAGAAAAGTGTTTCATTTACCACAAGCTATTATGGTGTTGTGTGTAGCACAAGATAACTTGGAGTTTTGTGTTACATAATCCTAACATGGGGATTTTATTTAATTATAAAAATTTTAATTTAGTGTTTCATGAAATGAGAAATATCCAAAGGATTAAATTAATTTGAAAAAATAATTCACAAAATCCCAGGGTGTTATATTCTACCCACCATAAAATTAATTATGACCTAGAAAATGATTTGGGTTATCAATGTTTTAATTCTTGAATGTTTCATTCATCGAAACCTATATCATAAAAATGAATTCTATGACTTCATTTTGAAATGGAAAAGATTAAAAAAATAATAGTTACCAATCTAAAAAGGGAAACATTTTACATCACGATCTCCTTTCTTAATATTGAATAATTTTCCTGAGAAGATATACATACTTGATTTCAGAATAATCTTACCCTTCTGCTGTGCCTTGATTAATTTCTACATCTTATCATATTCCAAGAAATGAATTTGAATTTATCACTCTTGAAGCACTAGTAGATTATAAAATCCATAAATAGAATGATTGGTCATTTCATCAGTCTTTATCAAAACAAAAAGGTAAGCATAAGTTATCAAATATGCATAAGTTCACTAATAGTGTGATAATAAATTAATCTAATAGAATTCCTCCAGATTTTGACTTATAATTTCAAAAATGAATAACGTTAAAATCCTTTTGAAAGATTAAAATACAAAACATTATAAATAACATCACTAAATAATCTTAAAATCTATCTCTTTTAAATAATAATGTAGATCTTAGTTTTCACATTCCAAACATGTGAATACCTTCATCATATATTCTTCAAAAACATAAAAATAACCTGAATTACCAAACATCCTTATTGAAAAAAATCATGTTTCCCTATTCCAATGTTTTTTGGATATATTATGTAAGTCCAAAAAGTTATATACATAAACCATGAAAGCATAAGCCTCTTGTCCACAAATCAACAATTAGTTCCCAATAAATTAGTATCATCCAATTTACTTATTAATACACAACTTTTCTTTATCCAAACATCAGTATCTTAAAATAAGGTAAATATTAAGAGTTATATTTCCCTTAGTCATGCATTCACAAAATATATCCCTTTACCATTAAATAAAAATTCATGGATATTAGAACTATTCACCATAACCATTCCAATCATTAATGAAAAACATATAATAAAAATAACTACACATTTCATGATTCGTATAATATAATATTTAAATTCCAAAACATATACATCTCGATAATATAACATTATTCTTGAACCATTGATTTGGATTCATCATATTATTCTTTCTTGAAAAATGAATCATGTCTTAAGGTCCATCAAAAATAATTTTAATAATATTCTTTTGATTAATGTAAACAATTATGCTAGAACTTCCCATACCTTTCACATGCCATCTGCACTCTGGTTATTCTCAATAATATAACCAACACTCATACCACAGTCTTGATTCTCTTCCTGGATTTCCACTTAAGAAATCAATTTTTATTTTCCCCAGACATTCAACATCTAAAACATTCTATATTAACCTAGGTCCTTTTAGTTCATTAGATTGACTAACAAATATATGAATAGTGTGAGAAAAAATTACCATAATTGAAAACCACATAATCATTTAAAATTAGTTATAAGGTGTCCGAATCATGATACTTACTTTTAAATCGATAACCCCATAGGATAATCCTTAAATAAATCCATAGAGATATCATTTGAAATATCATTATGTATTTTAGTATGTTTACTCATTTTAGTTTCCAAGGGTTGACAAAACCTTCACTATGATTCCAACTATAGAAACCCTTTATTTTCATACATTAACATTAAATCGCTTTTTTGTAATACATAATAAGTTCGACTAACACACACCCAAATACTATATTATTTTAGTGACTTTGGGAACATAAGAATATATGAAATTTGATAATAACACATCTAATTCGTTTCTTATCTATTTATTCATAACTAGATCCCTTTTTTAAACATCTAATTTATTCTGTTTCTTTATATCTTGCGGAAAAGATGCATAATAATGGGTGAGCCTATATTCTCAGTAAGGTTAAACATGGTAGATATCTAATCATAAAAATAAAATAAGGGTATGGAAACATGATCATATCATTTGATGATTATTCCCTCGATACCAATGGATAATATTCATGAGTCATGGAATAAATAATTTCAGTTCATATGGCATGAATCATAAGTAAATAAAGATCATAATCTAAGAAATCAGAGCATTAGCCTATGAATGAAATTATGTAATTCGCATAAAATTGTAAATTTGGGAAGATGAATAAATAGTAGTAGGTTCAATCATTAAATTATGGACATGAAAAAGTCTTGTGTATAAACATATGGACATGAATACTAGTTCCATACATTAAATTATATACATGAAAACTATGTTCACACATAGAATTGTGAACTTGAAATCAGGTTCAGGCATAACATATATACCTCATGAGTTATCCATCTTTACCCAATGCGTTGGAAAAAGTTTTAGGTCACACTCTTCACATAATTAAAACTATAATTTTTTTTCCATAAAAAATGAAAACATTCATTATATCAAAACCTAAGGATGAAATGTATTTCATAAAGAACATTCAATCATAATATTTCCCTTAAATGAAATGGGTTTCATAATTAACATTCCATAATAAACATAAACAATTAACAGAAATAATAATAATGTAAAAAATGATTCATACAACATGTAAAAATTATGTTACATAATAAAATTTTATCTTAGATAGAAAATAATTTTGGGATATCCGTTGAAAATAGTTCTTCAGGAAAATATATTTTCAAATTTAAAAACATTTTCTTTGCATGAAATGATGTACAATTTTAAAATAAAAAATTTTCATAGAAAATAACCTTGTATGTTTATAAGGGAATATTCAAGGAAAAAGGGATCATGAAATCATAAAAATAAATTCATTCCATATTATTTTAAAATAATATTATTCCCATACTTTTTCTGAAAAAGTCAAAAAGTTCACCATTTGAAAAATGTATGAAAGATTCATTTAAAACCATTTTATAAAAAGGAGAACAAGTATAAAAATACCTTAAACATTTTTAGGAATATAGTAATAATATTTTTCATTTTTTTAAGCAACATGGAAATTGATGGTAAATATTCCCCAATATATACTTACATATAAACAATCTCAAATAATAATGAGTTTATTAAATAACCCTTGCATCTTTCTAATCAATAGAACTGTTTTCCCCAGGAAAGAAAGAAAATTATATGGATATGAAAATATAATAATAATATAGTTTAGAAACATAACATAAATTCATGAGATGTATATTCGTCACATAAATGAATCAAGTAGTGTATGAGGCATGTGTCTCACATAAGTAAAGGTGAGAAAAAAAATCCAATACCTTATGTAAAATTCCCTCCATACACATTCGAAACTCCAGTATAATTATTTGAAACATATTATAAACTTCTAACAAAATCATAATAATATTCAAGATATCATATATTATTTATTTATGACTTTATATTACCCATTTATGAACAATTCCAAGTTAATTTAATGATATAGGTAATAAATAATTTGTTTAACGTATGTGGTCTAACTAGTTGTTCTTAATAAAATTAATAAGATCATGATTTAATTAATTAAAAAATGTAAAACATTACTTATATATCACATATATTTATTATATATAAAAATATAACATGGATATATGAAATAGAATACACTATCTATGGAGATGGTAACTCGAACATATGCTTGAACACTTTTTCTTTTTTCTTATCATAATGAATGGAAGAAGGTAAATGAAATACATGGAAATATAAATTAATAAATTATAATTATTAGGTAAAATATTTCATATTTGGTATATATATACATTTTTACAGTCAATATTGAAATGGATAACATGGAATATTAATCTCGTCATGTCATTGAGACAGTAGACATTACGTAAACACAAGTGACGATATCATTATCTTAATCGTAATATGGTGAAGAATTATATGGAATATTAATTATAAATAATCAATATAATTAAATATTTATTATTTATAAACATTATATCCATCATTATACCCATACAAATAAATTAGTGATGAAAAGAATATTACACCACGACATGAAGAAGGTAATTCGTACGTACACACACGTGGTAGTGTCATTTTTCGTAGGATGAATAAAAGGTGGAATATGGTGGTTAAATAATAATAATGAAATCTCATAATATATGTGATACTATATTTATTACTTTTTTATGGAATCTACACATTTATAAGAAGTATAAGAAGTAATAACTTTGAAAGAGTCCTCATTGATATTACCCCTTCTTCGATGATCTCCATCTAGATATATTCTTATGGACACTAGAGTTGATATTTCAATAAACCCCAGACCTCTATAATGATACTAAGTAAATTTATAAGGTTAATGGGTTGGGGTTTTTGAGTTATATGACTCAAATTTGTGTGATAAAATGATAGATCATGTTCCATTTTATAAGATAGGGGAGGGGCACTCTAGAAATATCCAAATATATAAAATTAATATAAATTTATTTCATATTTTAAATAGCTCCCAAGAGATTTATTTAGAATATAAGATTATTATAGGTATAAATAATCTAAATAAGTTATCGATGTTTAGGTAATAATATTAACAATACCTTTTAGCTTTAACGCTTTGTTAAAATATTTAACTCTTACCATGAAAACATGGATTTTTACATATTAAGGTTAATACAGTTACTATAAATGGAAAGAACCCCAAATGGATCATTGATGTCAGATTTAAAATTATTATAGTTTGTTTGATAAATTAAATATTTTTATGAAGTTTACATCATTAAATAAAATATTATTTATTTTAGAGTATCATTTATGTAACTTCTGATACTATTCATTATTTTTCTTTTTAAAAATATCATGACAATATGATAACCTTGAAGAAAAACAAATAATATATCACTAACATTTATAAATAAACTAAAAAATCTATGGATATCATTAATTATTCTAAATTATATTTATTTTAGTATTTTTAATATAATTTATTTGATATTCCCATTAATTAAAAAATTACTCCTTCATTAATATTCATGACATTAATAAAATTATTTATTCTCTAAATATTAAATATAAATTATCATGGTGATTAAAATTTTATTATATTTAAAATGGATGTTTGGGGTTGAATTTATCTTATGTATAACCCTATGTTAAAAATGTTATAGTTATTAATATTTGAGTATGACATCTTTAACTCTACATTAAATAAAATATAATAAATGTCATAATCTTCACTTATGGATAAAAAATAATCATAATTTTGGAATAAGGTTTATTTTTTTTTTGAATAATACATTTCAAATGAATTTAGGACAAGTAATAGGGAAATTTTATAATTTTATAATATTAATTTTATCTTTAATTACTCGATTTACCCTTTAACGTGGTTAATAAAAAATTACTAAAGTTAATATTCATATGACCAAACATAAAATAACCCTATTTAAATAATTTTTACCCACAGATTCCATATATGGAATATATTTTTCAAAATTCAAAACACTTAAGTTGCAAAAAATAATTTCAAATTAATCTGATTAATGGTGTAAAAAATAGTGTATTAAGTTTAAACATGAAAAATATTAAAATGTTTTTAAATCTAAATTAAATGTAAAATTGATGAAAACTACCAGAATTAAATTAAATGATAAAAATAAAATTTAGTCATAATTTAAAACTAGTCAAAATTATAATTTAACACAATAAATATTTTTGATGAAAAATTGGTTTTCAATTACCACTTAGTAATTTTTTTACTATTCATCAAAACATAAAAATTATAAGAAAATTTATAGCAAAGTAAATTTTTTTATATTTCATTAAAATAATAAGATTATTTTTTCAAATAAAATATAAAAAAGTGTCAAATAAATTATTTAAAACGGGGTTTCCATTAAATGGTGATAAAATTATCCTTTTGAAAAATATAGGGTTTTATGCGTAATGTAGGGTTGGTTATTATCTTATTATTATAAAAATATTTGATAAATATAAAAAATATATGATGGAACATAAATAATATAAATTTCATTAACTTTATTTACCAATTTTAATTAATTTAATTTATTTATACAAAATAACTTTGGAATCATATTGTTATTAATATTACATTTATATTCAATTAATTGGTACCCAATGAGTTCAAATTATAAACTATATATTTATACAGATTTGTTAATAATATTAATAATTTTAATGTATAGTTTATATCTTATTACATTAAATAATAATATTTTAATAATAAATTATTTTTCGGTAAAACTCAGTCATGCATGAAATGAAAGCTATTGAAGAATCTCATCATTGTGTGAAACAAAAGCTAAAATTGTTGTTGCTTATACTAAATGCTAAGGCGATGTAGCATATAGTGCAATATTAACTTGGTGTTTCACATAACATAATCCAAAAATTGTTCTATTATATAATAATAAAAATCCATATTCATTTTTTCATGAAATGAAAATTTTCAATAATAGTAAATTAATTCGAAAATTATAATTAACAAAATCTCGGGGGGTTATAATTCATAGTTACATACTATTTAAATCCATCTTTAAGGTTCATAAAAAGTTTGTTAATTCCTAAAGATTATTCCCTGGGAGTGTCAAACTATGTGTGTATTAAGGCCCATTTACATGCACTTGGTTATGATCAAGTCCATCTCAAAGCACAATTTTTTGTGTTTTTACCACTACGTTCCTTTGTAGAAGAGCTACATCTCGTTATAGTATCTAGACATGGATGAATTTACTTAGAAAACACTCACAATATGTAACGCCCCGACCCCAGCTGCCCAGAGTCGGTGCATTAATTACATAACATTGGCATGATCACAAGAAAGATCAAATCTCGAAAGACCGATTGGTTTAGTAGCCTTGGAAACACTATATATATTCATAAGTTTTACATTACATTATAAAATGAAAAACTACTACAACAACATAATGTCTCAATAGACCACACTATTATCCCCTCATAAAATCCCTGCAGGTCATTCATAATTTACTTCTTCACTTCCTGGGAAAAATAAAACATAGAAAAGGGGTGAGCTCAAATGCCCAGTAAGGATAACAATATAGCGGAAACTTTCATAAATAAGAATAAACATTTAAGGCAATGTATAACTAAAACAAAATCCTTTTAAATATGAACTTTCAACATGGTACGGCATAAATAAAATGAAATAATGCCATTTACTTATTCACATGGATATTCTACTAATCGAATAATCACATGCAAAAATTAATAACCACTTTCATAATGTTGGAATGCATAATGCCAGACTATCATAACCACATAGCCAAGGCCTCGTGCCAAGACTACAAATAAGATTTTGTCAAGGCCTTGTGCCAAGACACTAGTTTGTCTCATGAGACCTACCGATGCATCGAGGAGCTATAGCGGGCTCCACCCGTCACTTATTAAGTCCAATGCATTCCCATATGAAAAGGTTTAAACATAACATAAACATTCGTATTAAAACTAGCATACGAAATGTCAATAATTTCACCATAAACTATGAATGGTATAAAAATATCACATCCACAGTCAAACATATCACAAAACCTTCAATACAATATAGAAGTTTTGTATCATAATAAATCAACTTCAAATAATCTTAAAATCCATCAAAGGATGTTGACATAGATGAAATCAAAATTCTTTTTAAAGAAGTATCTCCTTTTATTTTGAAATCATTTAAGATCCATATAAAATAAAACATTTTCTTTGAAAATATTCTTATAAGCTTGTATGGAAAGCTTCAACGATTTTATAACGGCGGAAAATAACCGCACCCGCCGTATAAGTTAAAAAAACATTCTTACCTCAATTCTGTCGAAAAGGTTAAAAAGGACATTGTTTTGAAAACGACGGAAGGATTCCTTTATAATCCTCTTATAAAAAGTAAAAAAAGGGTATAAATGACTTTAACCCATATTCTTGTAAATAGTAAAAATGTTTTGAAAAACATTTTTAAGAAAACATGGATGTGGATGATAAAGAGATCCCAGTAGATTATTACGTATATACAACCTCGGATAATGAAGAGATTGTGAAATAACCCTTACCTTGAACTTTCCTTGGTTGGGGTAGGTTAACCTCCTGTATAATGGTGAAATAGTTGTTATTAAATTATACAAGAATCATATATATTAATATGATATCATATATGATCTTTTAACATTGATTTGTTAATAATATCTTAGAATTGTCGTCGTTTCGGGAGTTAACTTACTCATTTTCTTTTATATGTTTTGTTACATAAGCCATGGTTGTTGTATCTTATTCATATCCAGAATGATATACAGTCCTTAAACATCATTTTTAAATCATCAAATGATAATTATACTTGAATGGATACGATGGAGAATGAATCTCATCGCGTTCGTGGAGACGGTAGTCCGTACGTACGCACGAGCGACAATATCATTCTTTTGATATTAAAATAATATATAAATGGATGGTATATCATATATACAGAATCATTAATATGTTATATTTATTATTTACATGAGTTACACATCATTATTATACCCATCCAAATAATAATATATTGAATAACAATTACACCACGACGTGGAGACGGTAAGCCGTACGTACGCACGTATAGTGACATGTTATTCAAAGGGTGGATAGAATACTGAATATGATTGTACCATATTTATAATAACATCACAGTATATGTGAGATACTGGAGTTATTATTTCAGAATGGTAAGAACAAAGGAAGAAGAAGTGGAAGAAGAAATGAACTTAGAAAAGGGTGGTGAAATCATTACCTCTTCTTCGGGTTCTTCCTTTTGATTTGATCAAAAGGGCTCCTTAGGTTGGCTTTCTGATCAAACTAAGGCCTCTAGGTTGTAGTGAGGGATGTTGGGAGAGTATTTGGGCAGAGTTTGGCCGAACCAAAAGGCTTTGAAGGTGTGAAGAAATGAGAAGGGGGAGTGCCCTTTTATAAGAGGGGTGAGGGGCACCTTTGGAAAAGTTAGAAATATTAATTTATAATAAATTCATATTCGGTTTCTAATGGCTCCAAAGCTTATTATTCAAAGGTTAAGGTGGGGATAAGTCGAAAACCACTCAACCAATAGAATTTAGACAGGTTTGGGTACTTATATTAACCTTATCTTTAAGTATTAACTCTAAGTTAATTAGTTTCAATTTTACAATGTCTCTTTGTATTTTTATATAATATGGTTAATAAACTTACTATATACATCCAATCGACCCCCAAGTGGTTCATTAATAATTAACATATCCTAATATAAGTCTCTTGGCCGAACCTTAGATTTTTAGGAATTTAATATCAATTAATAATATAATATTTGTTTTAAGAACTCTTTTATGTCAATTTTGACACTATTCAATAGTTGATTTTTGTGAAACTCATAACAGATTGATTACTTCGAACAAAGTCAATTAAATAAATCCTAATATATCATATTATCCTAGAAAATTAGTTTAATTCATTAAAAGTTTCATATTATATTTATTTGGGTATTTATAATATCAATTATTTTAATTTTTCACTATTATAGTAATTACTGCATCATCATTGTGTCATAAATAAAATAAATTATTCAATGTCTAAAAATTATAAATAAAATATCATTATGTAGGAAATCTTTTTATCTTTCTAATGAATATTTATAATCTAAAATCCAACTTATATAACCCTATGTAACAATTGTTTTGATAAAAGATATATGCTTGTGTCATTTTTGTATTCATTTTAACTTAATTAAAATAAAGTGTCATTATCACTTACAAGTGGATCAATGGGGTCCCAAAATTGACCCAAAGATGCCCATGGTCGACCACGTATCAACCAATAGGGTTAATACACGTTTTAGGGTAATTTAGTATTATTATAATATTATTTTTTAACCCTTATTTACCGGATTTACCCTTTAACCATGGTAAATAAAATATTTACCGCAGTAATTATTCAAAATGTCTAAAAATAAAAGTTACCCATTTACACAATTTGAACATCCTGATTCCAAATATGGAATCCATTTTCCTAAATTCAAAACACAGAAGTGGCAGAAATTAATTTAAAATTAATTCCCGCTGTCAAAACAAAAAGCGTGTTTTTAAGAGATAATAACTATCAAAAGATTGACACTTGTTTATGTTTGGTTTAATTGTAAAATTATGTCCAATGACAAACATTATATTAAATGGTAAAAATATATTCTAAATATACTTTAAAACCACTCAAATTCATAATTTATCACTATTAATTATTTTGATTAAAAAAGTTGTTTTCAATTAAAATTTAGTAATTTTCACTATTCATCAAAATATGAAAGTTATCCGAAAAGTACCAAAATTTCACCCTAGACTAATTTCGATATTCCGAATCCAAAAATGAAGTCCATTTTGAAATATAAAATATATATGATTTCAAAAAGTAGGTATTACTATTCACAACGGCTAGTTTAATTAGTTGTGGTGTGTGTTAGAACTTGAGGTTGCGTACAACACACGCTATCGCATTATTCGAAGAGAAGCGTACCGTAGAAGCTTGGGGTGTTACATTCTCCCCTCCTTAAAATAATTGCATCCTCGCAATTTCTAGGGTATTACTGCATAAAAAGACTTGGGTGGTTCTTCATCATAAGTTCCTCGGGTTCCCACGTTGCCTCTTCCATCTTATGGTTTCTCCACAAAACTTTTACCAGACGCGTCGTCCGGTTTCTCAGCACTTGTTCTCTCGTATCAAGAATCTTGATGGGCTCTTCGCAATAATACAGATCGGGTTCCAGTTCTAAATCTTCATAGGTGAGTACATGCGTTGGGTCATGCATGTATTTCCTCAATAGAGATACGTGGAACACATCGTGAACTTTGGAGAGACTTGGCGGCATTTCCAATCGGTAAGCTACAACCCCAATTCGTTCTAGAATTTCGAAAGGTCCGATGTACCTGGGACTCAATTTACCTTTCTTACCAAAACGTATGACTCCCTTCCACGGAGATACCTTTAGGAAAACATGATCACCGACTTGAAATTCCAAATCCTTCCTTCGATTATCGGCATAGCTCTTCTGCCTACTTTGAGCTGCTTTAATGTGATTTTGGATTACCTTCACCTTTTCCACCGTTTCCTCCACCAGTTCTGGGCCTACAAGTTTTCTTTCACCAACGTCATCCCAACAGGTTGGTGTACGACATCTCTTTCCGTATAACGCTTCATATGGTGCCATCTGAATACTCGAATGGAAGCTATTGTTATAGGAAAATTCTACTAGTGGTAAATATTGATCCCACATACCCTGAAAGTCAAGTGAGCAAGATCTCAACATGTCTTCTAAGGTCTGAATAGTCCGTTCTGATTGTCCGTCTGTCTGAGGGTGGTAAGCAGTGCTCAAATGAAGTTCAGTATCCAGGGATTTCTGAAGACTTTTCCAAAATCTTGAAGTAAAACGGGGATCACGATCAGAAACAATCGATAGGGGTACTCCATGAAGTCTCACAACTTCATTAATATATAGTCTTGCTAGACGTTCCAGGGGTAGATCTTCTCTTATAGCAAGAAAATGTGCTGACTTGGTAAGACGATCAACAATAACCCATATTGCATCGTTCCTTCTAGGAGTCTTTGGTAGCCCTATGACAAAGTCCATCGTAATATTGTCCCATTTCCACTCCGGTATGGGAAGAGTTTGCATGACTCCTCCAGGCTGTTGCCTTCCAGCTTTCACTTGTTGACAAACCATACATCTTGATACAAAATCAGCAATCTCCCTCTTCATGTTGTCCCACCAAAAATGTTCCTTCAAATCCCTATACATTTTGGTGCTCCCAGGGTGTATAGAGAAATTGGAACTATGAGCGTCATCCAGCAATTCCCTTTTTAGATCAGGTATATTGGGAACACAAAGTCTCTTCCCGAATTTCAAAATTCCACCTTCATACGCAAAGTCTCTCAATCTCCCATCATTCACAGCTTTAATCTTCTTTTGGAATTCTTCATCATCAGTCTGAGAACTCTTAATCCTTTCTAGTAAAGATGGTTTGGCAACCATTTGAAAAAGCATTGATGTTTCACCTTCCCTGGTTATTCCCATGTCCATTTTCACTAGATCCATGAAAATTGGATCCCTTTCAATTCTCATATTGTTCAAAACTCCATGGTCTTTTCTACTCAAATCATCTGCCACCTTGTTTGCCTTCCCCGGGTGGTAGTGTATCGTACAATCATAATCCTTGAGTAATTCAAGCCATCTCCTTTGCCTAATGTTGAGTTCTTTTTGTGAGAAAATATACTTCAAACTCTTGTGATCAGTATAAATCTCACATTTTTCACCATAGAGGTAGTGCCTCCATATCTTAAAAGCAAAGATCACAGCTGCTAACTCAAGATCATGAGTAGGATAGTTTTGTTCATGAATTTTCAACTGTCGTGATGCATAGGCAATAACTCTATCATTCTGCATAAGGACACAGCCAAGTCCTTTCTTCGATGCATCACTATAAATAACGAACCCATCATTCCCCGATGGTAGAGTCAATATAGGAGCATTGACTAATCTTCTCTTCAGTTCTTCGAAACATTCTTCACACTCTTTTGTCCAAACAAATTTAACCCCTTTACGTGTGAGCTTCGTTAATGGGTTAGCCAATCGGGCAAAATTCTGGACGAAACGTCGATAATAACCTGCCAAACCAATAAAACTACGTACCTCAGTTATACTCGTAGGTGCTGGCCATTCTTGGATTGCCTTGGTCTTAGAAGGATCAACAGAGATTCCATCTTTAGAGACAATATGGCCAAGAAAAGAAATCTCCTGAAGCCAGAATTCACACTTGCTAAACTTCCCATATAATTCATGCCTCCTCAGAGTCTTCAAGATAATGCGCAAGTGATTTTCATGATCTTCGTAGGTTTTGGAGTATACCAAGATATCATCAATAAATACCACCACAAATTCATCGAGATACTCCTTGAAGACTCTATTCATAAGATCCATGAATACAGAGGGTGCATTAGTCAATCCAAACGGCATTACAGTAAACTCGTAATGCCCGTACCTGGTTCGAAATGCTGTTTTCGGAATGTCTTCCTTCTTCACACACAACTGATGGTATCCAGATCGAAGGTCAATCTTTGAAAAGTATTGAGCTCCATGCATTTGGTCAAATAAATCATCAATACGAGGTAGGGGATACTTGTTCTTTATCGTTATAGCATTGATCTCCCTGTAGTCGATACATAACCTCATAGATCCATCTTTCTTTTTAACAAAAAGAACAGGGGCTCCCCATGGAGAAACACTAGGGCGAATAAATCCCTTATTACTCAATTCCTCTAGTTGTTTCTTTAGTTCGACTAACTCTACAGTGGCCATTATATAAGGGGTCTTCGATATAGGCCTTGATCCAGGAATCAAATCAATAGAAAACTCAACTTCTCGTTCTGGAGGATGTCCAGGTAAATCTTCTGGAAATACATCTACAAATTCTTTCACAACAGGTACATCCTCTATTTGAACATTCCTTTCCTCACCCGCAGTTATTTCATTCTCTTCCTCCCCAATAATTGAATTTAGTTGAGCTATTGAGGGTGGATCTAAATAAGAATTAGGTGGTGACGATTCTGCTCTAAAAATAAGGTGTTCCTTATCATTATCATCAAGAATCGTAACCTCTTTCTTCTTACAATAAATATTCGCATCATAGTCCGAAAGCCAGTCCATACCGAGGATTATATCAAACTCAATCATAGGTATGACGATGAGATCAGCAGATAAAGAAAATTTATGTGCTCTAATGGGGACTGATTCACAAAACTTTGTTGCAACGATACTTCCCTTAGGAGTTTTAACTGACAACTCCCTTATTAAATCAAATTGGAAATATCTAATTTTCTTAGCAAACTGGGAAGATATGAAACAATGCGATGATCCAGAATCAAATAATGCATTTGCTAAACTTGAGGAAACCATTAAATTACCTGCCACCACGTCTTTCGGAGCTTCTACCTCAGCAGTAGTGATAGCATAAGCCTGGCCTTGATCCCTTGGCCTTTTCTGAGGTAAGTTCTCCTGACGCTTAGGACATGCATTTGCATAATGCCCCATCTCCCTGCAATTGTAGCACTGAACGTTGGTAGCTTCCTTCTTCCCCTTGCAATCATGAGCTTGGTGGCCTTTTTCACCACACTTGTAAGAGACTCCCATTCCCTTCAGGCAAGCACCAGGGTGTTTCTTCCCGCACTTACCACAAGATGGATATTCAACCTTTCCCTTCTTCCCCTTATTTCCATTCCCAGATTGATCAGAAGATCTCTTCTTCTCTTGCTTTGCTTTAAAGTCATAAGACTTAGAGAATTCCTTTTCGGTCTTGATAGCACATGAGACAATGTCTTCGTACGATGAAAAGGATTGTGAGACTAATGCTCGACGGAGAAATGGTTTTAACCCATCAAAGAAACGATCAATCTTACTTCTTGGGTTGCGAATATAATCACCAGCGTACCTCGCTAACCTTGTAAAGTTAGCCTCATACTTTGTGACATTCTCATCCTCCTTTTGTCTCAGACTCAGAAATTGTCTTTCCATATCTACTCGATGGTCGCGAGGAAAGTATTTTTCTAAAAACAGATCTTTGAACTCCCTCCATTCCATATTTGATACTTCATCATCTTCCTTCGTATTTTGAATCAATGACCACCATTGATCAGCATCTCCAGTGAGGCGGTAAACTGCCATGATAACTTTTTCCCTTTCACTGCTCCCCAAAGCCTGAAATATTTTCTCTAGGGAAAATATCCATTGCTCAGCTACTAATGGATTTGTATTCCCATTGAACGTTGGTGGTTGTTGCCTCATGAATCGATCTAACATTGATCCTCCACGCTGCGGATCAGGGTGCTCCATACGGGTAAGGTTATTATTCATAACCTGAGTAAGTTGTCCCAGTATGGTGATTAGTTGATCAGCACCAGTTGCATCACCAGCCCCACTATAATTATCTTGAGCAGGAGGGAAATCCCTACATGGAGTGCGTGCATTGATACGGTTTCCATTTCTTCCACTAGGCGCCATTTCTAAACAATGGCATAAACTAGATCAGTTTATGAATCAAAATACATAATCCCATACTTATAAAACACTTAACATAAATTGAACTATTTATGGATATAATCCATAATCATAAAAATGTTTTCTTTGAGGAAGTATATACTCATAAACCCTTCATAATGATTTGTAAATATAATGAGAGTTATCCTAAGCATATCCCCCGGGAGTGTCGTAACCAAGAGTGCAGCAAGGCCCGTTGTCGTGCACCAGTTCCCGTTCGAGTCTAGCTCAAAGCGGTGTTTTCGGGTTTTACCCCTAGGTACATCTGTGCCAGAGCCGCCTCTACCTGCTCGTATCCAGACAGGGATGTATTGCTCGGAAAACTCACAAAATCTCTACAATACCAAAATTCTAGGAAGTTCTTCTATACTAATCCTCAAAGTTCATCTTAGGTCTACATGCTCTAATCAGAGTTTATCTAAATCTAGCTTCCAAGGTTTGTACTAAACTTCCTCTGATACCAACTGTAACGCCCCGACCCCAGCTGCCCAGAGTCGGTGCATTAATTACATAACATTGGCATGATCACAAGAAAGATCAAATCTCAAAAGACCGATTGGTTTAGTAGCCTTGGAAACACTAGATATATTCATAAGTTTTACATTACATTATAAGATGAAAAACTACTACAACAACATAATGTCTCAATAGACCACACTATTATCCCCTCATAAAATCCCTGCAGGTCATTCATAATTTACTTCTTCACTTCCTGGGAAAAATAAAACATAGAAAAGGGGTGAGCTCAAATGCCCAGTAAGGATAACAATATAGCGGAAACTTTCATAAATAAGAATAAACATTTAAGGCAGTGTATAACTAAAACAAAAGCCTTTTAAATATGAACTTTCAACATGGTATGGCATAAATAAAATGAAATAATGCCATTTACTTATTCACATGGATATTCTACTAATCGAATAATCACATGCAAAAATTAATAACCACTTTCATAATGTTGGAATGCATAATGCCAGACTATCATAACCACATAGCCAAGGCCTCGTGCCAAGACTACAAATAAGATTTTGTCAAGGCCTTGTGCCAAGACACTAGTTTGTCTCATGAGACCTACCGATGCATCGAGGAGCTATAGCGGGCTCCACCCATCACTTATTAAGTCCAATGCATTCCCATATGAAAAGGTTTAAACATAACATAAACATTCGTATTAAAACTAGCATACGAAATGTCAATAATTTCACCATAAACTATGAATGGTATAAAAATAGCACATCCACAGTCAAACATATCACAAAACCTTCAATACAATATAGAAGTTTTGTATCATAATAAATCAACTTCAAATAATATTAAAATCCATCAAAGGATGTTGACATAGATGAAATCAAAATTCTTTTTAAAGAAGTATCTCCTTTTATTTTGAAATCATTTACGATCCATATAAAATAAAACATTTTCTTTGAAAATATTCTTATAAGATTGTATGGAAAGCTTCGACGATTTTATAACGGCGGAAAATAACTGCACCCGCCGTATAAGTTAAAAAAAACATTCTTACCTCAATTCTGTCGAAAAGGTTAAAAAGGACATTGTTTTGAAAACGACGGAAGGATTCCTTTATAAACCTCTTATAAAAAGTAAAAAAAGGGTATAAATGACTTTAACCCATATTCTTGTAAATAGTAAAAATCTTTTGAAAAACATTTTTAAGAAAACATGGATGTGGATGATAAAGAGATCCCAGTAGATTATTACGTATATAAAACCTCGGATAATGAAGAGATTGTGAAATAACCCTTACCTTGAACTTTCCTTGGTTGGGGTAGGTTAACCTCTTGTATAATGGTGAAATAGTTGTTATTAAATTATACAAGAATCATATATATTAATATGATATCATATATGATCTTTTAACATTGATTTGTTAATAATATCTTAGAATTATCGTCGTTTCGGGAGTTAACTTACTCATTTTCTTTTATATGTTTTGTTACATAAGCCATGGTTGTTGTATCTTATTCATATCCAGAATGATATACAGTCCTTAAACATCATTTTTAAATCATCAAATGATAATTATACTTGAATGGATACGATGGAGAATGAATCTCATCGCGTTCGTGGAGACGGTAGTCCGTACGTACGCACGAGCGACAATATCATTCTTTTGATATTAAAATAATATATAAATGGATGGTATATCATATATACAGAATCATTAATATGTTATATTTATTATTTACATGAGTTACACATCATTATTATACCCATCCAAATAATAATATATTGAATAACAATTACACCACGACGTGGAGATGGTAAGCCGTACGTACGCACGTATGGTGACATGTTATTCAAAGGGTGGATAGAATACTGAATATGATTGTACCATATTTATAATAACATCACAGTATATGTGAGATACTGGAGTTATTATTTCAGAATGGTAAGAACAAAGGAAGAAGAAGCGGAAGAAGAAATGAACTTAGAAAAGGGTGGTGAAATCATTACCTCTTCTTCGGGTTCTTCCTTTTGATTTGATCAAAAGGGCTCCTTAGGTTGGCTTTATGATCAAACTAAGGCCTCTAGGTTGTAGTGAGGGATGTTGGGAGAGTATTTGGGCAGAGTTTGGCCGAACCAAAAGGCTTTGAAGGTGTGAAGAAATGAGAAGGAGGAGTGACCTTTTATAAGAGGGGTGAGGTGCACCTTTGGAAAAGTTAGAAATATTAATTTATAATAAATTCATATTCGGTTTCTGATGGCTCCAAAGCTTATTATTCAAAGGTTAAGGTGGGGATAAGTCGAAAACCACTCAACCAATAGAATTTAGACAGGTTTGTGTACTTATATTAACCTTATCTTTAAGTATTAACTCTAAGTTAATTAGTTTCACTTTTACAATGTCTCTTTGTATTTTTATATAATATGGTTAATAAGCTTACTATATACATCCAAGAGACCCCCAAGTGGTTCATTAATAATTAACATATCATAATATAAGTCTCTTGGCCGAACCTTAGATTTTTAGGAATTTAATATCAATTAATAATATAATATTTGTTTTAAGAACTCTTTTATGTCAATTTTGACACTATTCAATAGTTGATTTTTGTGAAACTCATAACAGATTGATTACTTCGAACAAAGTCAATTAAATCAATACTAATATATCATATTATCCTAGAAAATTAGTTTAATTCATTAAAAGTTTCATATTATATTTATTTGGGTATTTATAATATCAATTATTTTAATTTTTCACTATTATAGTAATTACTGCATCATCAGTGTGTCATAAATAAAATAAATTATTCAATGTCTAAAAATTATAAATAAAATATCATTATGTAGGAAATCTTTTTATCTTTCTAATGAATATTTATAATCTAAAATCCAACTTATATAACCCTATGTAACAATTGTTTTGATAAAAGATATATGCTTGTGTCATTTTTGTATTCATTTTAACTTAATTAAAATAAAGTGTCATTATCACTTACAAGTGGATCAATGGGGTCCCAAAATTGACCCAAAGATGCCCATGGTCTACCATGTATCAACCAATAGGGTTAAGACACGTTTTAGGGTAATTTAGTATTATTATAATATTATTTTTTAACCCTTATTTACCGGATTTACCCTTTAACCATGGTAAATAAAATATTTACCGCAGTAATTATTCAAAATGTCTAAAAATAAAAGTTACCCATTTACACAATTTGAACATCATGATTCCAAATATGGAATCCATTTTCCTAAATTCAAAACACAGAAGTGGCAGAAATTAATTTAAAATTAATTCCCGCTGTCAAAACAAAAAGCGTGTTTTTAAGAGATAATAACTATCAAAAGATTGACACTTGTTTATGTTTGGTTTAATTGTAAAATTATGTCCAATGACAAACATTATATTAAATGGTAAAAATATATTCTAAATATACTTTAAAACCACTCAAATTCATAATTTATCACTATTAATTATTTTGATTAAAAAAGTTGTTTTCAATTAAAATTTAGTAATTTTCACTATTCATCAAAATATGAAAGTTATCCGAAAAGTACCAAAATTTCACCCTAGACTAATTTCGATATTCCGAATCCAAAAATGAAGTCCATTTTGAAATATAAAATATATATGATTTCAAAAAGTAGGTATTACTATTCACAACGGCTAGTTTAATTAGTTGTGGTGTGTGTTAGAACATGAGGTTGCGTACGACACACGCTATCGCATTATTCGAAGAGAAGCGTACCGTAGAAGCTTGGGGTGTTACATTCTCCCCTCCTTCAAATAATTGCGTCCTCGCAATTTCTAGGGTATTACTGCATAAAAAGACTCGGGTGGTTCTTCATCATAAGTTCCTCAGGTTCCCACGTTGCCTCTTCCATCTTATGGTTTCTCCACAAAACTTTTACCAGACACGTCGTCCGGTTTCTCAGCACTTGTTCTCTCGTATCAAGAATCTTGATGGGCTCTTCGCAATAAGACAGATCGGGTTCCAGTTCTAAATCTTCATAGGTGAGTACATGCGTTGGGTCAGGCATGTATTTCCTTAATAGAGATACGTGGAACACATCGTGAACTTTGGAGAGACTTGGCGGCAATGCCAATCGGTAAGCTACAACCTCAATTCGTTCTAGAATTTCGAAAGGTCCGATGTACCTGGGACTCAATTTACCTTTCTTACCAAAACGTATGACTCCCTTCCACGGAGATACCTTTAGGAAAACATGATCACCGACTTGAAATTCCAAATCCTTCCTTCGATTATCGGCATAGCTCTTCTGCCTACTTTGAGCTGCTTTAATGTGATTTTGGATTACCTTCACCTTTTCCACCATTTCCTCCACCAGTTCTGGGCCTACAAGTTTTCTTTCACCAACGTCATCCCAACAGGTTGGTGTACGACATCTCTTTCCGTATAACGCTTCATATGGTGCCATCTGAATACTCGAATGGAAGCTATTGTTATAGGAAAATTCTACTAGTGGTAAATATTGATCCCACATACCCTGAAAGTCAAGTGAGCAAGATCTCAACATGTCTTCTAAGGTCTGAATAGTCCGTTCTGATTGTCCGTCTGTCTGAGGGTGGTAAGCAGTTCTCAAATGAAGTTCAGTATCCAGGGATTTCTGAAGACTTTTCCAAAATCTTGAAGTAAAACGGGGATCACGATCAGAAACAATCGATAGGGGTACTCCATGAAGTCTCACAACTTCATTAATATATAGTCTTACTAGACGTTCCAGGGGTAGATCTTCTCTTATAGCAAGAAAATGTGCTGACTTGGTAAGACGATCAACAATAAACCATATTGCATCGTTCCTTCTAGGAGTCTTTGGTAGCCCCATGACAAAGTCCATCGTAATATTGTCCCATTTCCACTCCGGTATGGGAAGAGGTTGCATGACTCCTCCAGGCTGTTGCCTTCCAGCTTTCACTTGTTGACAAACCATACATCTTGATACAAAATCAGCAATCTCCCTCTTCATGTTGTCCCACCAAAAATGTTCCTTCAAATCCCTATACATTTTGGTGCTCCCAGGGTGTATAGAGAAATTGGAACTATGAGCGTCATCCAGCAATTCCCTTTTTAGATCAGGTATATTGGGAACACAAAGTCTCTTCCCGAATTTCAAAATTCCACCTTCATACGCAAAGTCTCTCAATCTCCCATCATTCACAGCTTTAATCTTCTTTTGGAATTCTTCATCATCAGTCTGAGAACTCTTAATCCTTTCTAGTAAAGATGGTTTGGCAACCATTTGAAAAAGCATTGATGTTTCACCTTCCCTGGTTATTCCCATGTCCATTTTCACTAGATCCATGAAAATTGGATCCCTTTCAATTCTCATATTGTTCAAAACTCCATGGTCTTTTCTACTCAAAGCATCTGCCACCTTGTTTGCCTTCCCCGGGTGGTAGTGTATCGTACAATCATAATCCTTGAGTAATTCAAGCCATCTCCTTTGCCTCATGTTGAGTTCTTTTTGTGAGAAAATATACTTCAAACTCTTGTGATCAGTATAAATCTCACATTTTTCACCATAGAGGTAGTGCCTCCATATCTTAAAAGCAAAGATCACAGCTGCTAACTCAAGATCATGAGTAGGATAGTTTTGTTCATGAATTTTCAACTGTCGTGATGCATAGGCAATAACTCTATCATTCTGCATAAGGACACAGCCAAGTCCTTTCTTCGATGCATCACTATAAATAACGAACCCATCATTCCCCGATGGTAGAGTCAATATAGGAGCATTGACTAATCTTCTCTTCAGTTCTTCGAAACATTCTTCACACTCTTTTGTCCAGACAAATTTAACCCCTTTACGTGTGAGCTTCGTTAATGGGTTAGCCAATCGGGCAAAATTCTGGACGAAACGTCGATAATAACCTGCCAAACCAATAAAACTACGTACCTCAGTTATACTCGTAGGTGCTGGCCATTCTTGGATTGCCTTGGTCTTAGAAGGATCAACAGAGATTCCATCTTTAGAGACAATATGGCCAAGAAAAGAAATCTCCTGAAGCCAGAATTCACACTTGCTAAACTTCCCATATAATTCATGCCTCCTCAGAGTCTTCAAGATAATGCGCAAGTGATTTTCATGATCTTCGTAGGTTTTGGAGTATACCAAGATATCATCAATAAATACCACCACAAATTCATCGAGATACTCCTTGAAGACTCTATTCATCAGATCCATGAATACAGAGGGTGCATTAGTCAATCCAAACGGCATTACAGTAAACTCGTAATGCCCGTACCTGGTTCGAAATGCTGTTTTCGGAATGTCTTCCTTCTTCACACACAACTGATGGTATCCAGATCGAAGGTCAATCTTTGAAAAGTATTGAGCTCCATGCAGTTGGTCAAATAAATCATCAATACGAGGTAGGGGATACTTGTTCTTTATCGTTATAGCATTGATCTCCCTGTAGTCGATACATAACCTCATAGATCCATCTTTCTTTTTAACAAAAAGAACAGGGGCTCCCCATGGAGAAACACTAGGGCGAATAAATCCCTTATTACTCAATTCCTCTAGTTGTTTCTTTAGTTCGACTAACTCTACAGTGGCCATTATATAAGGGGTCTTCGATATAGGCCTTGATCCAGGAATCAAATCAATAGAAAACTCAACTTCTCGTTCTGGAGGATGTCCAGGTAAATCTTCTGGAAATACATCTACAAATTCTTTCACAACAGGTACATCCTCTATTTGAACATTCCTTTCCTCACCCGCAGTTATTTCATTCTCTTCCTCCCCAATAATTGAATTTAGTTGAGCTATTGAGGGTGGATCTAAATAAGAATTAGGTGGTGACGATTCTGCTCTAAAAATAAGGTGTTCCTTATCATTATCATCAAGAATCGTAACCTCTTTCTTCTTACAATAAATCTTCGCATCATAGTCCGAAAGCCAGTCCATACCGAGGATTATATCAAACTCAATCATAGGTATGACGATGAGATCAGCAGATAAAGAAAATTTATGTGCTCTAATGGGGACTGATTCACAAAACTTTGTTGCAACGATACTTCCCTTAGGAGTTTTAACTGACAACTCCCTTATTAAATCAAATTGGAAATATCTAATTTTCTTAGCAAACTGGGAAGATATGAAACAATGCGATGATCCAGAATCAAATAATGCATTTGCTAAACTTGAGGAAACCATTAAATTACCTGCCACCACGTCTTTCGGAGCTTCTACCTCAGCAGTAGTGATAGCATAAGCCTGGCCTTGATCCCTTGGCCTTTTCTGAGGTAAGTTCTCCTGACGCTTAGGACATGCATTTGCATAATGCCCCATCTCCCTGCAATTGTAGCACTGAACGTTGGTAGCTTCCTTCTTCCCCTTGCAATCATGAGCTTGGTGGCCTTTTTCACCACACTTGTAACAGACTCCCATTCCCTTCAGGCAAGCACCGGGGTGTTTCTTCCCGCACTTACCACAAGATGGATATTCAACCTTTCCCTTCTTCCCCTTATTTCCATTCCCAGATTGATCAGCAGGTCTCTTCTTCTCTTGCTTTGCTTTAAAGTCATAAGACTTAGAGAATTCCTTTTCGGTCTTGATAGCACATGAGACAATGTCTTCGTACGATGAAAAGGATTGTGAGACTAATGCTCGAAGGAGAAATGGTTTTAACCCATCAAAGAAACGATCAATCTTACTTCTTGGGTTGCGAATATAATCACCAGCGTACCTCGCTAACCTTGTAAAGTTAGCCTCATACTTTGTGACATTCTAATCCTCCTTTTGTCTCAGACTCAGAAATTGTCTTTCCATATCTGCTCGATGGTCGCGAGGAAAGTATTTTTCTAAAAACAGATCTTTGAACTCCCTCCATTCCATATTTGATACTTCATCATCTTCCTTCGTATTTTGAATCAATGACCACCATTGATCAGCATCTCCAGTGAGGCGGTAAACTGCCATGATAACTTTTTCCCTTTCACTGCTCCCCAAAGCCTGAAATATTTTCTCTAGGGAAAATATCCATTGCTCAGCTACTAAGGGATTTGTATTCCCATTGAACGTTGGTGGTTGTTGCCTCATGAATCGATCTAACATTGATCCTCCACGTTGCGGATCAGGGTGCTCCATACGGGTAAGGTTATTATTCATAACCTGAGTAAGTTGTCCCAGTATGGTGATTAGTTGATCAGCACCAGTTGCATCACCAGCCCCAATATAATTATCTTGAGCAGGAGGGCAATCCCTACATGGAGTGCGTGCATTGATACGGTTTCCATTTCTTCCACTAGGCGCCATTTCTAAACAATGGCATAAACTAGATCAGTTTATGAATCAAAATACATAATCCCATACTTATAAAACACTTAACATAAATTGAACTATTTATGGATATAATCCATAATCATAAAAATGTTTTCTTTGAGGAAGTATATACTCATAAACCCTTCATAATGATTTGTAAAGATAATGAGAGTTATCCTAAGCATATCCCCCGGGAGTGTCGTAACCAAGAGTGCAGCAAGGCCCGTTGTCGTGCACCAGTTCCCGTTCGAGTCTAGCTCAAAGCGGTGTTTTCGGGTTTTACCCCTAGGTACATCTGTGCCAGAGCCGCCTCTACCTGCTCGTATCCAGACAGGGTTGTATTTCTCGGAAAACTCACAAAATCTCTACAATACCAAAATTCTAGGAAGTTCTTCTATACTAATCCTCAAAGTTCATCTTAGGTCTACGTGATCTAATCAGAGTTTATCTAAATCTAGCTTCCAAGGTTTGTACTAAACTTCCTCTGATACCAACTGTAACGCCCCGACCCCAGCTGCCCAGAGTCGGTGCATTAATTACATAACATTGGCATGATCACAAGAAAGATCAAATCTCGAAAGACCGATTGGTTTAGTAGCCTTGGAAACACTAGATATATTCATAAGTTTTACATTACATTATAAAATGAAAAACTACTACAACAACATAATGTCTCAATAGACCACACTATTATCCCCTCATAAAATCCCTGCAGGTCATTCATAATTTACTTCTTCACTTCCTGGGAAAAATAAAACATAGAAAAGGGGTGAGCTCAAATGCCCAGTAAGGATAACAATATAGCGGAAACTTTCATAAATAAGAATAAACATTTAAGGCAGTGTATAACTAAAACAAAAGCCTTTTAAATATGAACTTTCAACATGGTAAGGCATAAATAAAATGAAATAATTCCATTTACTTATTCACATGGATATTCTACTAATCGAATAATCACATGAAAAAATTAATAACCACTTTCATAATGTTGGAATGCATAATGCCAGACTATCATAACCACATAGCCAAGGCCTCGTGCCAAGACTACAAATCAGATTTTGTCAAGGCCTTGTGCCAAGACACTAGTTTGTCTCATGAGACCTACCGATGCATCGAGGAGCTATAGCGGGCTCCACCCGTCACTTATTAAGTCCAATGCATTCCCATATGAAAAGGTTTAAACATAACATAAACATTCGTATTAAAACTAGCATACGAAATGTCAATAATTTCACCATAAACTATGAATGGTATAAAAATAGCACATCCACAGTCAAACATATCACAAAACCTTCAATACAATATAGAAGTTTTGTATCATAATAAATCAACTTCAAATAATATTAAAATCCATCAAAGGATGTTGACATAGATGAAATCAAAATTCTTTTTAAAGAAGTATCTCCTTTTATTTTGAAATCATTTAAGATCCATATAAAATAAAACATTTTCTTTGAAAATATTCTTATAAGCTTGTATGGAAAGCTTCGACGATTTTATAACGGCGGAAAATAACCGCACCCGCCGTATAAGTTAAAAAAAACATTCTTACCTCAATTCTGTCGAAAAGGTTAAAAAGGACATTGTTTTGAAAACGACGGAAGGATTCCTTTATAAACCTCTTATAAAAAGTAAAAAAAGGGTATAAATGACTTTAACCCATATTCTTGTAAATAGTAAAAAGTTTTTGAAAAACATTTTTAAGAAAACATGGATGTGGATGATAAAGAGATCCCAGTAGATTATTACGTATATACAACCTCGGATAATGAAGAGATTGTGAAATAACCCTTACCTTGAACTTTCCTTGGTTGGGGTAGGTTAACCTCCTGTATAATGGTGAAATAGTTGTTATTAAATTATACAAGAATCATATATATTAATATGATATCATATATGATCTTTTAACATTGATTTCTTAATAATATCTTAGAATTATCGTCGTTTCGGGAGTTAACTTACTCATTTTCTTTTATATATTTTGTTACATAAGCCATGGTTGTTGTATCTTATCCATATCCAGACTGATATACAGTCCTTAAACATCATTTTTAAATCATCAAATGATAATTATACTTGAATGGATACGATGGAGAATGAATCTCATCGCGTTCGTGGAGACGGTAGTCCGTACGTACGCACGAGCGACAATATCATTCTTTTGATATTAAAATAATATATAAATGGATGGTATATCATATATACAGAATCATTAATATGTTATATTTATTATTTACATGAGTTACACATCATTATTATACCCATCCAAATAATAATATATTGAATAACAATTACACCACGACGTGGAGACGGTAAGCCGTACGTACGCACGTATGGTGACATGTTATTCAAAGGGTGGATAGAATACTGAATATGATTGTACCATATTTATAATAACATCACAGTATATGTGAGATACTGGAGTTATTATTTCAGAATGGTAAGAACAAAGGAAGAAGAAGTGGAAGAAGAAATGAACTTAGAAAAGGGTGGTGAAATCATTACCTCTTCTTCGGGTTCTTCCTTTTGATTTGATGAAAAGGGCTCCTTAGGTTGGCTTTCTGATCAAACTAAGGCCTCTAGGTTGTAGTGAGGGATGTTGGGAGAGTATTTGGGCAGAGTTTGGCCGATCCAAAAGGCTTTGAAGGTGTGAAGAAATGAGAAGGAGGAGTGACCTTTTATAAGAGGGGTGAGGGGCACCTTTGGAAAAGTTAGAAATATTAATTTATAATAAATTCATATTCGGTTTCTAATGGCTCCAAAGCTTATTATTCAAAGGTTAAGGTGGGGATAAGTCGAAAACCACTCAACCAATAGAATTTAGACAGGTTTGGGTACTTATATTAACCTTATCTTTAAGTATTAACTCTAAGTTAATTAGTTTCACTTTTACAATGTCTCTTTGTATTTTTATATAATATGGTTAATAAACTTACTATCTACATCCAAGAGACCCCCAAGTGGTTCATTAATAATTAACATATCATAATATAAGTAACTTGGCCGAACCTTAGATTTTTAGGAATTTAATATCAATTAATAATATAATATTTGTTTTAAGAACTCTTTTATGTCAATTTTGACACTATTCAATAGTTGATTTTTGTGAAACTCATAACAGATTGATTACTTCTAACAAAGTCAATTAAATCAATCCTAATATATCATATTATCCTAGAAAATTAGTTTAATTCATTAAAAGTTTCATATTATATTTATTTGGGTATTTATAATATCAATTATTTTAATTTTTCACTATTATAGTAATTACTGCATCATCAGTGTGTCATAAATAAAATAAATTATTCAATGTCTAAAAATTATAAATAAAATATCATTATGTAGGAAATCTTTTTATCTTTCTAATGAATATTTATAATCTAAAATCCAACTTATATAACCCTATGTAACAATTGTTTGGATAAAAGATATATGCTTGTGTCATTTTTGTATTCATTTTAACTTAATTAAAATAAAGTGTCATTATCACTTACAAGTGGATCAATGGGGTCCCAAAATTGACCCAAAGATGCCCATGGTCGACCATGTATCAACCAATAGGGTTAAGACACGTTTTAGGGTAATTTAGTATTATTATAATATTATTTTTTAACCCTTATTTACCGGATTTACCCTTTAACCATGGTAAATAAAATATTTACCGCAGTAATTATTCAAAATGTCTAAAAATAAAAGTTACCCAATTACACAATTTGAACATCCTGATTCCAAATATGGAATCCATTTTCCTAAATTCAAAACACAGAAGTGGCAGAAATTAATTTAAAATTAATTCCCGCTGTCAAAACAAAAAGCGTGTTTTTAAGAGATAATAACTATCAAAAGATTGACACTTGTTTATGTTTGGTTTAATTGTAAAATTATGTCCAATGACCAACATTATATTAAATGGTAAAAATATATTCTAAATATACTTTAAAACCACTCAAATTCATAATTTATCACTATTAATTATTTTGATTAAAAAAGTTGTTTTCAATTAAAATTTAGTAATTTTCACTATTCATCAAAATATGAAAGTTATCCGAAAAGTACCAAAATTTCACCCTAGACTAATTTCGATATTCCGAATCCAAAAATGATGTCCATTTTGAAATATAAAATATATATGATTTCAAAAAGTAGGTTTTACTATTCACAACGGCTAGTTTAATTAGTTGTGGTGTGTGTTAGAACTCGAGGTTGCGTACAACACACGCTATCGCATTATTCGAAGAGAAGCGTACCGTAGAAGCTTGGGGTGTTACACAATATCGTTAACCAAAATTCCAAGGCATTTTCCAATACAATGAATATTCCCTAGACAAATCCTTAGACATATCCCTAGACATATGTTTATAAATATCCCTAGGGATATCAGTAATGTTTTCACATGATAGTTTCAAATGTTTAACTAAACCTTTACACTGAGACCAATTATAGAGACATGGGATTCACATACATTGATATTACATTATTTTGGATTAATATCCAATACATTACACACACACATATGTTTAGGGTCCATACCATTTTAGTTTCTTTAGAGACTAGGTACAAAATTTTATAATTTGCATAAATATCTTCAACATCCCCCATAATGATCATCCCTGTTTGTACTCTTCACAAAAATTCCCTACATAAAACCATTCTTCATAACCTGGAGAAAATAAACATAAGAAATGGAGACCTAAAATGATTAGTAAGGGTAGAAAAGTGTGATGCATAAGAATTATATAAACATAAGGGTATGAAAATATGATCATGAAATTTGAAAAAATAACCCTACATATAAAGAACTTAATATAGAGTCATGGAAGAAATATTAGATGTTCATAAGTTAGTAATCATAATGGAGTCAAGGAACATAGTCTAATGGAGCCTAACCTTGGAATATGATATAGATGTGGGGAATACACATCACTTTATAACATTGTGAACATGTATAAATACAGACATGTTCACTCATTATGTAAAGGACATGAAATTAGGCCCTCGCATAAACTTTTGGAAATAAAACTAGGTACACAAATAACATTATGGACCTAAAATAAAGGTCCACACATAACATTGTGAACATGTAATAAAATATAAAAAATTTCACTGAGAATGTAATATGGATCACATATGAAATTTTGAATCCATAATCAGTTTCACACATAACATTGTGAACATGTAATCCTGTTCACACATAACATATTTTCTCATTATTTTTCCATCTTTACCCAATGGATTGGATGGAGATAAAGGTCCCAAATTTCACATAATGAAAATAATATGTAAGTGTGCCAAAAGATTATAAAAAATTCATATTATAATAAAACATGAAATAAAATGTGTTAAATAATCATTTCATCACATTATAAAATATGGAAAAGAGATAAGTTTCATAATCATTTCATCATTTCTCCATAGCATAACCGATGGAAAACGAAGCAGGTTTAATAATAAGGATTTCATGGTATAACCCATGGAAAAAGAAGTGGGTTTCATACGCATCATTCCATTTTAAAAATTTAATAGAAACAATAAGAATGATATCCATGATTCATATCCCCCAAAAATCATAAGTTACATTAAAGGATGTCATATTAGATAGAGAATGATTTTGAAAGAAAACTCTGACCATTTCATGAGGAAAATGACATTTCATTGAAAATTACTTTATAAAACTAATAATTCACAAAAAATATTGAAAATATTTTTATTTTAAATTAAACATAAAAAATTATAAAGGAATAATTAATGAAAAATATGGTCATGATGGTGGAAATTTTTTTCAGGCCGTAGATGTTAAAATAATGTTTCTTCTATGTTTTCTATAAAAGCTAAAAAGGCATTCCTTGGAAAATGACAAGAAGATTAAACTAAAATAATATTTTTAAAAAGGTAAAACTTGGGTAAAAATGAATTTAATAAATCATTTAAATACTATTAAAACTATTTTCTAAAACATTTTTATAAAACATGCGTTTTTATGAAAAATGACTCTTCGAACAAATAGAGAAATGATGAATATTTTTAAGTAAAATATTATCTTGAAATTCGAAGTACATAAAGAGTGTAGAAATATAGTTAAAACATGTATTCTAAAAAAATAACAAGAGGAGAATAAAATATATGAGTTTATTCATATTTATATCATAATATGTCATCATTAGTATCATAATCATGGGCATTCCCAAAGAACGGTGTGATTATAAAATTAAAATGTTAGCACTTTTGTAACATTGAATTGTATGAACCAGGAAAGAATAACATTGAATAAAACATAGAATATCATGAAAATAAATAAATTCATTATATTACATGACAAATGGGCTATATATGAACCTCATAAAGAAGATAGGTTCATAAAATAACATATGCCTCAAAGGAAGAAAATTATGACAAATATCCCTTACCACTTTGGTAACATTTAAACTGTAAACTGCATAGAATAGAGATCCTAAAATGGACATGTTAATCCTCATGATTTTAAAAATAATAATCATAAAATAATTTTAATGATATTATATACACCACATAAAATAATTAGGTGGTGAATCTGTCATGTGTCACACACAAGTAAAAAAGTTAAACTAAAGTTCCTTACATTATTTGTCAACCTAATTCTTACACATTAAAGACTCGTTTTTAAAAAATATATGTTTATTTAACATATATTATAGAACCATAATTTTATATATTTTACCATATATTTTTTAATTATGGACATTTATTACCCATTTATTACAAATTCCATGTAAACATCACATTTCACGGAGTAACCATTTTTTTCATATATGTTTTCATTTGTTATTTTTAGTCATATTATTTTGATCATGGTTACATATTATCCATAATAATAATCATGAAATAGTTATCCTATTACACATAAATTATTCTTTTAATACCAAACATGAAATATGGTTTTGAGAGATTATTTACATTATGATTATGGTGATAGTAAGTCATACATACACATGAGTAACATTTCCAATTTTTAATGGATATTATAGAAACGAGCAAAGTAATATTTTTATCCAAAATGAAAAAATATCAAAATAAAGTATTATTTATTTGAATATAATTATCAATATCATCCATGTGGTGTGGTAATGAAATGAGATAGCTATATCTCTTTGTGAAGGAAGTGGTCCACATGTACAAGAACATTGTTATCATCTTTCAGTGAGTGAAAATGTAAGAAATGAAATGATATATTGTCATTTCAGAATGATAAATATATCATGAATATTTTAATTATTTAATTTATATTACATATATTCCTAAACTATATCCTTATTATCTTTCATGTAAAGTGTTAGTGAAAAATGAGTCACATTGCTTAACAAGGTGGTAGTCTTCCGTACGCACGAGCGACATTATCATATCCCATATGGAATGGAAATTAATAAAAGGTATATATGATATAATGACTGTTGAGGTATAATTATGCTATAAATATCCTATATATACTATAGAAACCCTATATTTTCATTTATAAATATTACATAATTCTAAAGGAAATCAATATAATAGCATTACAAATCTAGGTTCCAAAGGTTTACCGTCTTTGGAAAATAAGGCTCATACATGAATTTTACATAATAAAACATAAAAATTATTTAATTCATTCTTATAGATCTTATTTTTGGACCTCACATTCTCCTTCTTATGGGTATTAACTTGAGGATATACCTCAATGAACAGGGTGAACTAAAAGCCTATAAGAGTATGAATAAAGGACATGGATCAATATAAAATATGCTAACATAAGAAATCAGAATAGAATAAGAATTTGATCATCTTAAAAATCATGAGGTACACATGGATAAATTCATTGTTTTTTTCAATGCATAAAAATTAAACATCATGTCTTAGTGGTAAAATACCACACAATGTTTTGAACAAAGATACAATCTTTTTCACTCATAATATATGTACATAATAATAAAATCATCATTTTGAAAATAGTTAGCATCATGTTGACACATATTTCACATTATCTCAATTGATACATAAAATTTCAGATTACATTATAGGATAATAGATATATTGTACCACCTATCACATCATAAAATTAACATAATCATGAATTCCACATAGAACATATATATCTATTGTCCTATAATGCAATCTGAAATTTTATGTATCAATTGAGATAATGTGAAATATGTGTCAGGGAAATCTAAAGAAGAGAATGTGTTTCATATATGAATCAATGTCGTGAAGTAAACCTAAATAAGAGAGTGTGTTTCATATGAATTTCATAAATCATACATCCATGAATAAACATTTGTGTTCCCAAATGTATAAGGAAAATCATACATGAACATAATACATCATTATTCTTTATTGGATAAGAAATATTTCAAAGGTAGTAAAATACACTGTTTTAAAAATTGAAGTCACTTTAAAAATATATTTATTTTTATTAGAAAACATTTTGACATGGTAGGAACATGTATATACCTAAATGAGAACTTAATGTACATTATAATAACATAATATGAACATTCATACCATAGAAGGGAGAATAACTCAAATAATGGAATTGGGTTTGAGAATCCCATTACCTCAATTCTCTCCTTATATTATTATGTTTGAGCCTCCTGAATAATGAACTTATATTAATTAAAAAATTTATCTCAGAGTAAATTATAATAATTAATACATCAATTTATCTATTATAATCATTTCATTATATTTCATAATTTCTGTTGAAGAAATTGATGAATTTTGATATCATATAATTCTTAAAAAAAATTTGTTTCACATTTATTTCTCTATTTTCTTAAACATTATTATAAATAACTCAAGAAGATTATAATTCATATAATTAAATGCATATATATTATATTTGTTTTATAATATCTACCCATGATGACTGTTATATGTGTTTTCAAGGTAATGTCTCTATAGGTGGTTAATCGACCTTTGACGGGACATTTTCAGGAGAGTGTCAATGAGGTGTTTAATATATATATATATACATAATATCATGGTCCTTGTAGTAGGTTAAAAACATTAATATAATTTCAAAATAAAATATAATTAATTATATAAAATTTTGGTTGTGAATGGGTTGGTGTATAAAGAAATAGAAGAAGATGAAGAAATAACCAAGAGTGGGGAGTGGATGAGAACTTACATAAACTTCAGTGTAACTTATCTTGTATGGCACTTAACCTTCATGGTGACTGGAGTGAAATTTCTTCAAAACATCCCAATGTATTATAAGTGTCTTAATAGGGAATATTTTGGTTGATAATTGTATTTAGAATGGGTTTGAGGACTTGTTTTTAATGGGGGAAGGGTTATTTAAACATGAGGGGAGGGGTATTTTTAAAATAACATATTGGATAAAATATAATATCAATGGTAAAACTTATAATATAAATTTTTTGAAAATATAAAAAATATATTAATATAATATAATGATTCGATGACTTTAAATACCCTTTTTAATTTTAATTAATTAGTTTATTAAAAATGAAATGGGAAAGAAACAAATATTGTTTTTTTAAGAAATCACTTTTTGCATTAGGGTTTGGAAAGTTCATTTAGATTTGGAAATTGAGTTTATTGTATATTAATCAAAAATTTATGAACATAAATATACCATGTCTGAGCATAAAGTTCTATAAATAATTATGTAATTATTATATCATGAATGATGTTATTTGAGTTACACCAGTTATGTGAAAAACTATATTTTTATTATTCGCCTGAAAATCAAAGTATTTTTGAAAACTACAAAAAAAATTACCCTTGGATAATTTCAACATTCTGATTCCAGAAATAATATTCATTTTATCAAAACCAATTTATAAAATCAATAATTTTAATTTTTAATATAAAAATAATTATTTTTATAAAATACATTAAAATATAGTTTATTTAAAATTTGTTTATATTTTCTTTGAGTTTTAATCATGATATTTATCTTTATGGAATTATAAAATTTATTTTTACCTAAAATAATCCTGATAAATATAATTTATATCAAAATTTATTATTTTGAGGTGAAAATATTATTCCTATGTTCAGGTTACTATTCAAAAAGTAACATTACTATTCTAATTGCTACATTACCTCTCTTAAATACCTCTACATTCCATTATTCATTATTCAAGATGGTTATATATTTCCATAATTATTCTTGGTATGATAATATTTTTATTTTTATCTATAGTTTTTAGTGGAGGTGATGATTCTAGTAGATTGGGGTGATCCCTATTTTCCCACATTAGCTTTCCTATTTTATATTTTTGTCCTATTGTAATGTTTTTTATTTTAATAGGTTAAATTAATGATTAATGTAACAATATTTAGTAATGAAAAAAAGTATTTTTTAGTTTATCTATATTATTTATGTTTATAATTTTATATAATACAATAACACAAAATTTATTAAGGAAATATTTTTTTAACAAAAACATAGGGTCATTACATCCTTCAACCCTTTAGAAATTTCCTCCCTAAAATTTGAAGTCATATTATCAGTTGATAATAGTTGTGGGTACTTCTATTATATTGTTTCATTTGGTTCCCAAGCCTCCTCATCATACTTATTGTTCCTCTAAAAAACTGTGAAATGATGATTTGTGTCGTTGTGTAGAACATTGTCTTTATGGTAAATGATTTTCACTAGATGAACTTTATATGAGAGGTAATTCTCTAGTTGTACCACCTACAAGTTCAGTAAATATGAGGGGTTATTTAGATACTTTATCAAGAGTAATATGTGGAAAATTGAATGAAATTGATCCATACTTGGTGGAAGCCTAATCATATAGTCACTGCTTCTATGCAATCAAGAATCTCAATGGGGATAATGTACCTTGAGCAAGGATTTCCTTTCTTTCCAAACTGCATGACTCTTTTCTAGGGTTATATTTCAAGGTATAAATTCCCACCAAAATAAAACTCTAATTCCATTTTTAGTTTTGAACATAGATCTTTCTCTAAATTTCATAAGCTTTTATATGATGTTTGAGGGATTGAACCGTCTCTTCCATCACTTTCACAAGGTTAGGTCCCAAGAGCTTTCATTCTCCAAATTCATGATGAAAAATTGGAGTTTGACATTACTTTGCATTCATAGATTCATATGCATCCATTTTAATACTCAAGTGGAAGTGGTTTTTATATTAAAACTCAACCAATGGGATATGTTGATCTCATCCTCCATTAAATTCCATTAAAAAGGATCTTAGAATGTCCTCAAGTGTATGAATAGTTATTTCATATTGACCATCAGTTTGGGGGTGATAGGTCATGATGAAATTCAATTTAGTAATCAAATCATGAGGAAGACATCTCTAGGAATTTATAGGTGAACCATGGATCATGATTAGAGATGATTGAAAGTGGAATCCCATGCAGCCTCACCAATTCCTTCCCTTATATTATAGAAATATTTTCAAGGGATAAATATTCTAGAATAACACGAAATTAGGCCATCATGGTGTGCCAATCCACCACAAACCCTATTTAACTGTTTCCTTTGATTGTTTTTATGAAACCAATGACAATTTATATAGTGAATTCTCTCATTTCTATATGGGTATAGGAAATGGTATGATTATCCCTATGGACTTCCATCACTCTTCTTTATCTTACTGATATACCAAAAACCATGATATGTACTCTATATTCTCTTTAAACATGTTGTACAACTATATGTTATCTCAATGATTGTGATAAATCTTGGCACTTCAATGATGGAGGGAGAAAGATGATCGTTATGAATTATCCAATAGATCCATTTGCATCTAAGGTGATGAAGGAACACAAATCCTTCTTCCAAACTGAATCACTCCATAATGATTGATGTGGATCTCATGTAGCTTCCCTTCCTTTACTGATTTCACCCTCTTTTATAGCTCCAAATAATCCATTTATACCCCTTGATCTTCTTCAGATGGATGGTTGGGAAATAATTTTCACAAGTTAGGTTGAATTTCCTACCATTATGATTTCTAGATTCATCCGTTATATTTCAAGGAAGAAAAGGTATTTCCCAATCTAATTTATGGATAGAGTTGTATGTTATTTTATTCTAAGAGCATTGTATACCTTTTTTCCCCTTCCTAGATGGTAGTTAATAGATAAATCAAAGTCCTTGATGATCTCTAACCATCTCATTTTATTCAAGTCGATGTCCTTTTGTGTGAATATATACATCATACTCTTTTTATACGTATATATGTCACACTTCTCACAATAGAGATAATTCCACCAAATATTTAGAGAAGAGATTACATCTACTAACTCTTGATCATTGGTCAGGCAGTTCTTCTCATGTATCATCAATTGTCATAAGGTGTAAACTATCACTTTATCATTATTTAGGATTAGTCAACCTAAGCCTTTTCTTTGTTCTGTGGTCTGCAAAAAAACTTTTCCAGCCACTACTTAAGGATAATCATTCTACCAAGGGACTAGTGTTGTCATTTATAACATTCCTATTCAATGAATATCTATTTGTTAACTTCTTTACTTTTTCACACTGTAAAATCAGCCTTCTATAGCTTTCTCTGAGCATTTTAACAAGGAAGAATTGGTATCATTAGTAGAATACAATAAAAAGGAAATGAAATCTAAGAGGACATCTTTTATACTTCACTCTAGATTTTATGGATTCCTGATATTATTAGACTATGTCTCCCATGAATGAAATGGAGAACATGGGCTGGTTTTGGTCAAGGAATTTCGTTCATTTTCTCCTTCTTGAGTTATCTGATGTATTCTAGGTATTCTGGGATTGTATCCCCATTCAATCCTTACAAGTTTAATCTATTTACACCTTGTGATTGTGATGAAACTTTTTATTTTAATAATTTTTTTGGGGCATGAATTGGTTGAACAATTATTGTCACCACTTTTATTAAAACAATCTCAACTTGTATTTGAATAAACAATATATCTCACAAATCCATATCCACTTATTTGTAGTGTGAGTATAAGTGTAGTGATTAGCCTCTTATTAAGCTCATTAAAGGATTCCTTACATTCTTAAATCAAGACACACATTACCCCTTTCCATGTTATCTTATTTAGTGTTATTTAAAATCATGAGAAATTCATCACAAAACATCGATAGTACCTATAAAATCCAAGAAATGTACATATTTTTGTGACACTAGTGGATCTGGTCCATTTCTCAATTGCCTTTGTATTTTAAGTGTACACTAAAATTCTTTCACTTATGATCACGTTCCCTAAGAATGTGTCTTGATGCATCCAAAAGTCACACTTTTTTAACTTAGTATATATTTTATCCTTCCATAATGTCACTAGTAAAATACTTAGATTCTATTTATGTTCCTCCTTGCCCTTAGAGTATATTAAAATATCATCGACAAACACAACCACATATTTTTCATGGTAGTGTATAAATACTTTATTCATCATATACATTAATATTTTAGGGGTATTAGTATGTATGAAGGGAATCACAATGAACTCATAGTTCATATACCTTGTATAAGAAGAAATATTATGAATATCTTACATCCTCAGCTTCAACTGAAGATATCCTGAATGAAGATCCACCATTGAGAAGTTTTGAGATCCTCATTTTTGATTGTACAAGTCATCAATCATTAGAATATGATACTAGTTCTTTATGGTGATCTTATTTATATCTCAATAATTGATACATAGCCATAATTATATGCCCTTTTTCATGACAGTGATTACTGGAACACCCCAAGGTGATCCAGTAGGGTGTATGAATCCTTTTCCCAAATTCTCTTATAGATTTTTCTTTAACACATCATTTTTTATCATGGAAATCCAATAGAGGCATTTTGAGAATTGAGTAGCTCCAGGTATGAGATCTATTGATATGTCTACCTCATGATCTAGGGTAAGTATGGGTAACTATTTTGGAAATAGATATCTATGGTCCATGACAATGGTAATTTCATCTAATTTGATTATTTCCATCAACATAACCATTTGGACAATGTGCTCATATTCACATGTTATCAACAACCCCACCATTGTAGGATTTTCCAAAGGAGTTTCATGATCTTCCATTAATTTGTAGAGGATCATTGTATGGTTTAGAAAATTAAATGATATTTCATTTTTTGGATAGTTGATGTGTGATAAATATAATAATATCCAATACATTACCATTATAGTGTGGAAATTCACTAAGGGGAGAATTATTATATTTCTTTGAAGAAACTTCCCACAAACGCCAAGATGAGAAAATTCCAAAAGATGGGTTGCACTGATTGTATATGACATGAACACTATCATTTTTATTAATTTTTGGAAACCCCTAGAAAATGAAAAGACACCTCATGGGGGCCTAAAATAATGGATTCCAAAAGATTAATTGTCAAAAAACATAAAACCAATAGGAGGAAAGGAACCGAAATTCAGGAATATGAAAACATTTTGATTTGGAGACGCCTATGATGCCAAGAAGTCGACAATCTTATTCCCCTCTCTCTAGGTGTGAAGACCTTCTTATGGGAACCCAAAATATTTCTTCACTTTCGAATGTGATATTTTATGTTACAAGGGCAACCACCACTTCTTATTAGAGCTTTGTATAGTAAAAATTTGTCTTTCTCCACCGTCTTTATATTATTTTGTCTTTTCTCAGATAATTCTATACCTGTAACCATTAATTTGGCGTCGGTCTAAAGTACACCACCTCTTCCTTAATAATCCAAGAAATATGCGACAACGTAGCCCCTATGTTCCCTTATTACTCCTCCACCTCTCATCTCCCCCCATGACTGACCCTTCCATATTGAGTTTGATCCCACTACTTAGGGGAAAACAATGAATCCAATGGCCCTATTCCATCCACTCACCCTGATTATACGTACAGATGAATATAAGTCTTACCTCTGGGGATCCGTTGGAAAATTTACAATGATTGAACAATTACAAAAAGGTATTCTTCATTTTGAATATGATGCTAGTGTGAGAGCTGCTGTTGTTCTTGTGGAGAGCATTGTTCTTGGCATTCCAAAGGGTCCAGCATCTCGTCATTAGATTGACTGAACGACCTTTCATCTTAGGACCATGATCACCAATGCTAGTAAAACAATGACTGTAAAAGTTATAATGCATCCCACATTGGTCATGCCAACCTGTGAACGTACCAAAAACCTACCAAATTCAATGACCCCATTCACCCTCGAAAAATAGATGCTACACCATTTCTTGTTTGGGATTTTTGTAGCACCACCATATGTAGGCCATGTTCATGCCCATACATTGGATATTCACGTCAGTGGGTATAGAATGATTCCTCACTCGCCACAACATAAAATTGAACTTCAGAGGAATGCCTTCGCAGCACAATGTTTCCCCCATTGGTTGCCTCAGTTTGGGTCCCTCCTTGTGCGATTATAATCCTTGAAAGAGAACTCACCCGTCGATAAACCTGTGAAGATGAGTCTGTCAGGATCATTATTGGGAACAATCTCCTTGAAAGAAGCACGTTTATCTTCCTCAAGGATTATCTTAATGAAGATGGGGTGATTTCTTGCTTCTCTAAATGAAAAATCTGGGGTGGGACATCCTAGAAACCACATCCTCCCACCCCCCAATCCAAGATCCAAAATTTTACATCACTTCTTCCCACGAGCCACCTGGGATGGGAACGGATGGCCTCTATATACAGTTCGATAAAATTCCATATCCTCAAAGCCATAGAACTCTTCTCCACCAACTCCAACCCATACCTATCCTACATGATCTTTCCCTATAATGTTCGGCCTTCCATAGCTTCCCATGCATGTTTGGCATGCATCCCTTGTATGGTCGATGAGATTCTCCTCAGATTGATCACTCGTTCAGAAATTGGTCTTGCGAGATGCTTCCCCTAGGCCTAGTGATTCCTACCTCCCCTACCCATCCCAGATAAAGGACACCATTATCCTCTCCGTGTTGAAAAGCATGCTTTTGGAAACCTTTATAATGGACAGTAGGTGCATAGGGATTGAGACAATGACACTTGTAACTAATGTTATGCAACATCCAATGGAGAGGAGGATATTCTTCCAATTGACAATGTGCCTCATAATCATTCCCACTATATTTTCAAAATAATGAACATGAAGGGAGTTTGGACTCACCGGCATGTCGGGATACTCCATTGGAAAAGACCCTCTTTTCATGTTTAAGTTATCATCTAGAGACCTGGTCCTCTTGTCTGAGGTTTTCCTAGAAGTATAATAGTTACTTTTCTCCCAGTTCACCACCTGGCCACTCCATTTCTAATACTTCCCTATCAATCCATTCATTCCCTTCACTAACTTCCTTATTCCATTTATAAAAAGAATAGTGTTGTTCGAAAACATCAAGTGTGAAATACCCATCATGACATGCCTGTCCATATATGGTAGAATTTTACCCATACGCATGCCCCTCTTTATATGATGACAAAGAATGTTTTGAGTTAAAATGATGAGAGCTGGGGAGAGGGGATCCCCTAGCCTTTAGCCTCATCATGCCTTGAAAAATATGAAATACTTACCCATAAATGAAGTTGAATCCATGCTGAGTTGAAGCAACAGAACAGTAGGTCACAGGTCCAATTGGAGAACCCCATGCATGATAACACCCTTAGATTGAACCCCCACTCCATCCTATCATTGGACTTTCTCATGCTGAATTTGATATCTATGTTACTCCCAAAATACTTGTTTTTGATCCTACTAATATTTTTTTACACTACTCCAATCGCACCCTGTATTGATCTTCCTTTAATGAAACTGTGATGCACTACTTCCATCCATGTGCATAAATGGGGAGATATCCTTTTATTGAGAATTCCACCTAAGATTTTGTATGGTATATTTCACAAGACATTGGGCCTGTACTACTCTATGAATTGAGGATTACTCACTTTCAGTATCATAACCATCTCGGAAGCACTGGCTATGTGTGGATGATGTCCACCCTGGAAATAGACCTGCACCACTATCACTAAATCCCCTTTGATAGTTTCCCACACATCCCTGTAGAAAGACCCTGGTATACTATCCAACCTTAGTACAGTATATGGATTCAGAGTCCATACCACCTCAATCACTTCTTCCTCTTCCTGTATCCTCCTCAAGCACCCATCCACCTTGGTCTTCACACTGCTTGGGATGTCCTCAAATATTTATGTTGCCTGTCTTGGATAGTCATTTTTCATGTTAGAGTTGGGTCATTCTAGTAACCCATTCAAGTTATCATTGGCCATTTCCCCAACCTCATCCTAATTATTGGAGTAGGAGCCATCCTCCCTGATAAAGTTAGGCCTTTGAATCTGATGCCTCTCTTAAATTCTTTCATGGAAAAAACTGGTATTCTGGTCACCCTTGCTGATTCATCCAGCCCTCGCTCCTTCTCTAGCAAGCCTCTCATGCCATAAAAGAATGTCCACCAGTTGATCCTTCTTGGACCTTAGATCATTGAATATGTTTTCATACCATTCTTGATCAACGCTTTCCTCCATGCATTCCACCTCCTAAGATTCTCAAGCAGATCCTGATCGTGGCCAGGGAGATTCTTCCTCCACCTACGTAGTAATGATTTAAGCCAAATGATATTGTTGTGAAGTGATATCTATGGGTTCCCTGAGAGAGAACAGATCCATGGTTCCCTTACCATATCCATGAATCTAGGATCTTCCAACCACGCCCTAGAAAAGTTAGTGTAATCCTCACTCGAATTTCTGGAGTTCAATGAAAGCCTCAGTGGAGAGTGATCAGACAAACACCACAACTGGTGAGACAGTTTTGTGTCCGGGATTAAATTGATAGGGGCATCATTCATCAAGAATAGATCATGACGACACCATGTGCGCCTACCTATATGTTGATTTTGGCACCATGTAAAGTGATCTCCCTCAAAGCCCGCATCCCAAAGGACTTTCCTTGTCATGAAATACACAAATGCTTAGCTTAAACCCCTTGAAAATGCCCCTCCCACTTGTCTCTCCTTAGGGGAATCTATGATATAAAAATCACCCCTGAAAATCGATGGGGTATTGTCACAAATATGGCCTTTTAGGTCACTCCATAAAATCTCTCTGTCCTGAGCATTGAATTTTGCGTAGATGAAGGAGAAGAAGAAAGTTACCATACCTGTCAATATTTTCATGGAAAGATGTTGATCTGATTTACAGATCAGATCGATCGAGATGTGATCCATCTTGAACAGTCATATTTGAGGGTTAGGTTCCCGTGCATGTATCCACGTACTCTGAGCCACTGAGAAAACCCCAGGATTTTACTTGGCGCATATTTAGGTTCCACAATTTCCACCATAGAAATAGAGTTGTTAAAAAAATCATATCCAATGAAGTCTGATTTCTCCTGCAGCCCTAGCCCTTAGGAGTTCCAGATTAAGATCCTAAACATTAAACTGAGAATGTTTGGATTTGGCCCTAGACTCCATTCCCTTGATAGAGTGGTGACTATAGAGAACATAGAACTCTGGAAGAATGGGTGTGCTTGCCGCCTTGCATGACGTGATCCTAGGACAGCCAAGTGATGTCCATCTCAATACAAATCCATACAACCGACAACACATCCAAACGAATCATTCTATTGTACGCCCAAAGGTACGACCCCAGTGAATCCCCTATCACCTTCAAGAAAGCCTCATTCATAAGGTGGAGGGGAGCCTAGGAAGAGAGATACATAACGCCATAAGGGAAATTTCCCTTCGAGAGTGAGTGTCAATCGACCAAAGGGAAAGAGAGAAGCGCCAACACCCCACCCAGTAAGGACCCTTTCTCCATGATTTAAAAAAAAATACTCCTTTGAAGCCATGATGAGGCAAAAAGCCCTCTGATCCCGAATCGACACAGTAGCCAGAAGATCAAGACCCCACCATTTGATGTAGTCCAAAAAAACTGGGAGAGTGGTTTTTTGGAACCAATACACGCTATCAGGGTCCACTGGAGATTCCCCACCACCAACTCGAAAGACGCTTTGGGAACTACAAAGGTGGGGCGACCATTTTCCAAGAAATAGAAGGCAACCAGAGGAACCTATGTCATCTTTTCCTGAAGAGAACATATTATATGAGAAGAAAATAGAAGAGCGTCCTTGAAAGATAATCAAGGGGGCTGATCTGATCTTCCTCTGAGCACCTAAGAACCACGAACCTCAATATAAGCATTCCAGGCGATCACCGGAGTAACGGTCATGAGCGGAGTGTTTGAATCCATCACCTTGTTGTACGGATTGTACTATGAGGTGTTTTTACATATATAAAGGTATGAGGGACTTGATTAAATAGTTATAGAAAACTCTTAGTTTATAAAAATAATTTTTTTCCATTCCTGACAGAGTAGGAAATGTACCTTGTAAAACATCATTTTCTTGTTACAATTCAATAGTAGGGATGACATGAGATTTCCCTTTCTCCCTTTTATTTGGTGGTTGTTGATGCTGAATAGCCTCAAAAACTAGAGATTTAGTGCAATGGGATTCATAGCTCCCTTCCTCCCTATAGTTGAAGCATTGAACAATAGGTGGTTCATTAAGAGGTTACCTCTGTTCCTCAATCAAGTTGGTCAGATTATCCATGTCTCTTTGAAAATCATGAGTGTAATAGACCATGTAATGATAAAATAAGATTGTTCATTAATTAATTATATAAAAATTTAAATAAATAAAATGTTCATTAAATAAATAACATATCTAGTTTTATGGTTAAAAACATTTTTATTTCTAAAAAAAGTTTTACTATGATTTTGATGGTAAACACATTTAATATATAGTATTTGAAATTTTTATATGTTCTATTTGAAGAAATAAACTTCCTATTTATAGGAAGAGTATCAAAATTTACTTTTGATAATTTTTTTGTACATTTCAGTAAAAAGTATAACTTTTTTGATGAATAAAGAAAAATGCAGAATTTTAGTAAAAAAAATACCTTTAAATAATGATTATAAATTAAACAGATTTTTAATGTAATAGTAGATAAATAATAAATTTATTAATAAAATGAAGTTCATTGGAGTAATTTTTATATTGATATTAGATTAAAAAATTATTTATATTGTTGACGTCTTTTTTACCCACCTTCTCAACATACATGCAGGATAAGTTAATAAACATATTTCACCACTTACGTGAATTGAATTTTTAAAAACATACATACATGGTTGTAATTACTATGAAAAATGTGATCCAAATGGATCAGACAAAATTTTGGTGATTAGTAACTTTAGCATTTTATTTATCACTCTTAGAGGTTAATATGGTGATTAAAGGTAAAAATTATATTAAAATAATATAAATCTACCCTAACACTTGACCTAATACAATTTGATGAGTTATTGTCGATGAATAAAATACTTGGGCTGAAATTTTCACCATTATAATCCACATGGGTTTGATTATGACATTAATAACATTTTATTTAAAAGTAAAAACAAAAATGTCAAAAACATGACTCTTATTACAAAAACAATTTTAATATGGTGTAATATAAGTGATATATTAGACTATAAATAGTTCATATGAATATAATAAGATTACCTAAATAATGGATATTTATTTATAATTTTTAGTAATTAAATAATTAAATTTATTTATGAAAAAATGATGACGCGATTATATATTTATTAATGAAAGAATCAAATAAATGATATTAATAATACTAAAATAAATATAATTTAAAATATATGATTCCAAACACAAATTTTATGGATTAATTTTACTTTTTCGGGATGCATTAACATATTTTTTTTAAGGAATAAAGTTTTTAAGATTTTTAAAAATGTCATGCAATGAATAGTTTCAAAATTTACATTTCCATAACATAAAATACAAAATATTTATCTATATGATATAATTTTTTTAAAAAACTAATATTAGTCCAAAATGTTGATATATTTCTAAAATTTCACTAATGACTCAATAATTTGTCATTTTTCAGGATTTGGTAATTATTTTATCCATCACAATGTAAATTACTTGATAAACAAATAATAGTTAAAAGGGGGTAAAACAAAAAGATTAGGATTCAAAAATATTCAAAACTTTATTAATTTTCATTGGTTTTTATAATTCACCCTGTAATCATCCAATATATGATCTAAATCATTTTTGTTCCATTTTTAATTGAAAATGAATTCATAAATATTTAATACTTTTCATAATTACAATAGGTCCCCTTCCCTCACATATAAAAGGGAACCCATTCCACTCATCTACTCAAATTTCAAAAACCATTTGGTTCAGACACAATCTATCCAATACCCTTAATATACCACCTCCACTCATTATTGATGGATTATTTTATGCAGAACTACCTCCAAATAGTTGGTAAGTTGTGATGAATTGTGATCAACTGAAGGAAAAGTAATGTTTTTATTTAAGTGTTCCTATTTTATTTCTTCTTCCACTTCATTTAAATATTATTCACCCATGATATAATATTAACTCTTGTATCATAAATATAATGAGATTTTATTATGTTAATATCATCACCTAAATCCTCCTCACCTTATATTAAATGGGTTGGGAATTAATCATCCATGCGTACATGTGAACCATCACCTCCATGAACCGATATAATTCGTTTTCCATAAACATATCTCAAGACTGGTTATATGATGTAATTATTTTCCATATATGACATTCTTGACATATTTATCATTATGAGACACTAATATATCAATTATGTAGCTAATTTCCTGGAACATAAAAATGCGAACTACGTCCATGGATACATCTGAACTATCACCTCCACACAATGACGTGAATCATTTTTAATCACCACATATCTTATATAATATATATAAGTATTTGGAAATAATTAATATTATTTTAATGATGTTGTGATAATTTTACAAAGATAAAATACCACATACATTCTTTCCTTAATGATCAAAGAAAAATGGAAAACGTTACTAATGCGTATGTACAACTTACTCTCTCAAGGATTGTAATGTTGTTAATTTTTCACACATATTTAATGATAAGATTCAAAAGTATAAATGATATATACAAGTGATTATAATTCCATGGATATTATTTTTCATATTATAGAATTATGAGCAGTTAGACTATTGACATCATACAAAAATCCTTTTTGAGTCTAGTATCGAATATTGATAAAACAACAGATACGAACATAAATAATTAGGAAGAAGTTATAACCTGATAATATGGGATATAAAAGTAATAATAGAAATGAAAAAGGTTATCAAGAACATATAAATTAATCTATGTATACTATTCCAGATGATAATGAATCATATGGATATTTTGTATTTGTATGAGTGATAAATATGGAAGTAGACTGCATGGCTTTTCTATTTAAGTATGATTACATCCCATGTAACCTTTATATGTGATATGTAATTTCAACGGGTCATATGGTAATAATTAGATTAAAAAAGTGTAAGCAATGAGATTATATTCAGTGAAGAGTATTCATAGCTTATAAAACGTGAAAAGTATTGCATTATGATAAAGTATTCATGGATTAAATGTTTTCACAAGTCTACCAGTTTTATTTCTTTTTGTATCCGCTACTGAGTTTGTTTTTTCTCATCATAAGTTTTAAAATGATTTTCACATGAATTAAGGTAGAATAGAGGCAAGGATGGAATCAAAGGAAACATTTGGTTGATTGAACATGAAAAGAAACCATGTATCATCTTAATAGTTTTTGTTTTTTAAAAATGGATAGTGAGTAGAAGTTTCCACATTGTAATATTTGAGTTGTTATGTTTGATTTATGGCTTAATTATCTAGATCTCTAAACTGAAGAGAACGTTTGTCTGAATAAAAGTAAAATTATTAACATAACTCAAGATTAAGTAATGTTTAAGGATTGGTCCTTATTGTTGGTATCAAATGATGTTTTAAATAAAATTAGAGGTTAGAGTATTATTACTAACATACCTTTGAAATAGTTTTCCTGATGGTCAAGTAAAAATGTTATAGCATTTGTGGATTACCAGATTGCTTTGTCCAAGATATGTTTCTTCAAAATGGTTTTCCACAGAGGAAAGATGAAATCTATGATGAGAAGGAATCCATCAGAAAAAAAACCATCAAAATTAGCATCCCAAAAAGATGGAATCATAACAAAATAGTCTGTTTCAGTGATCACTCAGTTGAATCAAGCGATAAATGGAGGTGGTTTCTAGGAATGAGATCAACCAAATCAACCACAAAGGATCATTTAGGTAGTGGAGCATTTATTGAGGCAATGTCTCACATCATTCAACGGATAATCTAACCACATGCTAGATGAAGGGTGGATTAAATCACTAGAAATGTTTTTGGATGTAATGGTGTATTCATATAGTCAAATTGTTATTCATTCTATTTATTGTTTTGAATATGAAGACAGTCAGTAGTGGTCAACGGTTAAAAATATCTGAGGAAGTGAAGAGATTGATGCCATGGAATGGGATGAATTTAAAAATATCTTTGTTGAGAAATATTTTACTATGGTTATTTGACATATGATGGAAAATTTATTCATGGATTGGAGACCAAAGGTGGAAGATTTAGTGGTGGAATATGAATAAAATTTCTACCATTTGGCAAGGTATGTACCAAATATTTTCTGGGATACTGATTGTAAGATCAATTAATTTTACTCAGGATTGAAGCCAATTAGTAAAGGGAATTGTCCTCTTATGAGATCAAAATATATGACAAACTTGTCTAATGTTCTAAGAAAGTAGAACTAGTGTTTTCTGATGATCATGTGTCTCATGAGAGCAAGGAAAAGATGTTTTCCAGTTGGTAAGAAATTGGCAAGAATTCAACAATGAAGTTTTGAGGTAAGAAAACTAAATTTACATCCTTTGATATGTGTGGTAATAAGATTCCTATAGAATGTATCTCAATGTTTGGGATGTTTTTATGACGTGGTAATACTGGTAATATTACTTGTGACTACAAGGGAGATGATTATGAAACCAATGAAAAGCTTGCGGTAAGATGTTTTAGTTGCAATAATTTAGGTGATTAATCTCATGTGTGTCCAAAATGGATTAACCAGGGTGTAAACCAAACATATTTAAAATATAACGGCATCAATATATCATTTCCTACTACTATGGTTTCTTTTGAACCATAAAATGAAGTAGTGACTTGTTCGTTATGGGTTTTTTTCAAAATATTCCAATACTCTATTTGACTCTGGATCTTCACATTATTTCATTTCTGAGATCATTCCAAGTAATTTGAAATATCACCTTATGAATTTGATATATAACTTTTGGATAAAACTTATGGTTTATGTATTTATGAAAACTATATTTATAGGAATATTTCTATTATCATTAGTGGGATAGTCTTTCCGGTAAATCTTGTTGAACTTCCCCTAGTGAAGTTTGATATCATTTTGGATATGGATTGGATTTCATTTTATCATGATAAAATATATTTCAAAACCACGAAAATTTATTCAATGATATCATACATTTATAACTTACAAGGAAACTGAAAGATAATTTAACGATGGCACTGAATGTTATCAACATCATGTTGTTGAAATGAAAAAAAATAGTTTTATTTAATAATTGACCAGTAGTGAATGAATTCATTAATGTTTTTCTGAAGAATTTTACTTGTATTGTTTTTAATTAAGAGGTTGAATATACTCTTTATTTAGTTCCTGATTCTATTCCTATTTTTAAAACCCTTTATATAATGGATAACGTAGAATTGATGGAATTGAAAAAAATAGTTTCAAGAATTACTTGCTAATGGTTTCATTCGACCTATAAAATCACTATGGGGTGATTATATTTTATTTTTGAGAAATAATGATTGCTAAATAAGACTTTGTATTGATAAAAAATTTTTGAATAACATCACCATTTTAAAAAAGTATCATTTTTTCATATCAATGATTTGTTTGATCAGCTCCATGGAGATCACTATTTTTTGAAGATTGATTCGAGGACTCAGAACCATCAGTTGAAGGTGAAGGAGGATGAAATTTCAATGAAAATTTTCTAAACTAGATATTGGAATTATGATTTCGTAGTATTTCCATTTGGGTAATATAATGAACCAATAGTATTTATGAATCTCATGAATAGAGACTTTGAACAGTTTTTTGATCAGATTTTGGTTTTTTTATAGGTGATATTTTGGTGTAATATAAAATCCCGAAAGAACATGGAAGGAACTTAAAGATTGTTTTCAAAACCATTAAAAAAATAACTATATAGAATTTTTAGTAAGAGAGAATTTTGGTTGCAATTTTTTTTCCTTGGTCATATTTTTTAAATATGGTATAACAGTTGACCCTTCGAAAACAAAAGTTTTTGATGAGTGGATAATTCATACCAATGTTGTAGAGAATCATATTTTTCTTGAATTAGTTGGTTATCATCGGAGGCTTGTTGAATACTTTTCTCATCAATCTATCCCACAAACTAAGTTGTCATGTATGCGAGTTAAGTTCATCTTTTAGGAACTGAAAAGAGGATGGATAAATGATTCAGTTTTGGCTCTACCTTCTAAAAATTGTTAATTTTTCTTCTATGATGATTCTCCATTGAAAGGGATCAATTTTTTCCTAATGAAATATGATTAGGTAATTCCAAATTCTTCATAACAGTAGAATCCATGTGAGTTAAATTACCCTACACATGATTTGGGATTAGATACTGTTTCTTTTTCACTAAAAATTTTGAGGCATCATTTGTATGTTGTAAAGTGTAAAATATATAAAAATAAAAAAATATTTAAGTATATATTCACACAAAAATAATTGATCATGAGAGAGAGGATATGTTTAGAACTAATCATGGATTATAATTTTATGATTCATTACAATAATGGAAAAGCTAAGAAAGTGGTCGATGCTTTGAGTAAAAAATGTACTACTGCATTAACCATGCTATATTTGGAACTTCTTCCTTTGGTTAATGATTCAATCAATTTTGTATCAGATGAAGTTGGTGCAGAAAATTACTCTATTTTGTTTCAGGTGTAAGTGTAATCATCGCTATCAGACAGAATTAAGAAGGAATAGAAGGAAGACAACGAGTTATAGGAAAATGTAGAATTGGTACAGTAGGGCATGTAACCATAATTTATCAGTGATAAAGATTATGTTTTAATATTTCGAAAGAGTTTATGTGTGCCTTGTGATTCACATTTGAAGAGAGATTTGTTAAATGAAGTTCATAGTTCTCTATTTTCAGTTCATCTGGGTTGAACTAAGATGTACATATACCATCAGGAGTATTAGTGGTGGGAAGGAATGAAAATATATATTTTTGATTTTATATTGAGATGTTTTACTTATCAATAGGTTAAAGTTGAGTGGAATTTTCCAAAAGGGATGATTCATCCTTTTCTAGTGATAGAATAGAAATGGGAAAATATATCCATTGAATTCATTATGGGATTACCAAAGACTTCTTGAGGTAACAATGCGAACTTGATAATTTTGGATTGATTGACTGAATCTTCACATTTTATTTATATTAGAGATACTCTATCTCTAGATCAACATTCTCGGTTTTATATTGAAGAGATTGTTATGTTAAATTGATTTTCCATCTCCATTGCATCTTATCGTGATCCAAGACAGACTTCTGAATTTTGGAAAGTCCATCAGTAGTATTTGGGTACTGAATTAAATTTCAGTACAACTTTTCATCCTCAATTATGTGGGAAGAAATAATAAAAAATTCAGATATTGACAGATATGCTTCGTGTATATTTAATGAATTACCAAGGAAGTTGGGATCAACATCATTCTTTGGTTGAGTTTTTTTACAATAATAGTTTTCATTATAGTATACAAATGGCACCATTTAAATCATTATTTGGAATGTGGTGTCGAACTCAATATTTCATGGATGCAGTAGGAGAAAGGAAGTTGATGGGACCATGATTGTTATAAGAAATGGAAGATAATTTTTTGTTGATTCTTAGATACATGAGGACAACCCAGAGCATGAAAAAAAGTTATCCAGATAAGTGGAGAAAGGATATTTATATGGAGGTAGGTGATCATGTTTTTCTCAATTTTTCATAACAAAAAAGTATGATACATTTGGTAAGAAGGTGAAGTTATGTCAATGGTTTATTAGAATATATGAAATCATTCACTGAGTTAGATCAATTTTATATAGAGTGGTTTTACCTCTGAGTTTCTCCCCAATACAATTTTTTTCATGTTTTTATGTTATAAAATTATATGCCAGATCCATATCTTGTTTTGAGTCCAGAAGCAGTTTAGTTGATAGAGGATTATTCATATGAGAAACATCCAGATCAGGTTAATTAATAGAGTGAGAAAGTGTTTTGGAATATGTTGATTCATCAGAAAAAGGTATTATGGAAAAACCATATGGTTGAAGAGGTAATATAGGAATTTGGAAATGCTATAAAGTATAAACACCCCTACTTGTTTCACAAGTGAATAAAATTGCAAGGAAATAGTTTCCAAAAGGGGGGCGAATGTAGAAACCCCAATGATGATAAAAAACGTCTTTTTCATTTATTAATAATATAGTAATTAAAAGATATAATATGTTCTATAAAATATATGATAAATATATTTTTATTGTAAAAAACAATGTTTTTTTAAAAAATATTTTTACTGTATTTTTGATGGAAAATCCATTTTAAATATAGTTTTTTGAAATTCTAATATATTTTATCGGAAAAAATATACTTCTTTTTTAGATTGAAAGTATCAAAATTTACATTGGATCCATTTTTTTGGAATTTTTCTGAAAAGATTCATTTTATAATGAATAGCGAAATATACTGCATTCCCGTTAAAAAAACTGAATTTTCATTTCAATAATTAGCATATTCTAGACTTATTTTTAAATTAATAATAGTTCTTATAATACATGTATTAATACAATGAAGTTCACTAGATTTATTTTTATATTGAAAATAGATATAATTTTTTTGAAATTTTGAACGTCACGATTACCCACCTTCTTGCCACACCTGTGAGAGTAGTGTTAAACCAAATTTATCTACCTATGTGAACTGGATTTTCAAAAATTAACATACATGGTTGTAATAATCATGAAAAATCTGGTCCAATGGTATTGAAATAATTTTTGGTGAATTGTAACTTTATTATTTTGTTTTCCATGGTTAAAGGTAAAAAGGGTAATTAAAGGTAAAAATAATATTATAATAATGTAAAACCACCATAATAATTTTCTTAATCTTATAGGATTGGTTATTGTCGATGAAAAAATTACTTGGGGTAAAATTGTGTCCTTTGAAATCCCCTTGGGTGTGATTATGACCTTAATAACATTTTATTTAAAGTTAAAACAACGATTTCGTAAGCATGTCTCTTATTAATAAATTAATTTAAATATTGTATAATATATGTGATACATTCAACTATAAATATTACATAAAAATCTAATAAGATTTCCAAAATCATGGTAATTTATTTATAACTTTTAGGAATTATATAATTAAATTTATTTATGACACAATGATGATGCAATAATAGATTTATTAAATAATGAATCAAATAAATGATATTAATAATAAAAAATAAATATAATTTGAAATACTTGATGCCATAAATGAATTTTATTGAAGACTTTGATATTTTATAATTTATTTAATGTAATTTTATCTAAGTAATAATTTTGTTATTTTTTTTAAAAAGTCAAGTAATGAATAGTTTTAAATTTGACATAATTAATATCTAAAAATTTAAAAAATCTAATTAAATGATATAAAATTTCTAAAAAATATAATTTTCTAGAAAAAGATTATATATCTAAAAAAATGTAATTCAAGACTCATTGATTGGTCATTTATCATGATATGGTAATAATTTATCCCTCAAATCTTAAATTACTTTATAAAATGGTAAGAGATAGAAGGGGATAAAACAAAAATATAAGAATTAATTTTTTTTTCAAAAAATGTCTAATTATCATTAGGGATTATATTTAAACTCATAATCATCCTATATTCTAACTAAATTATGTTGGATTCATTTTAAATCTGAAATGAATTAATATCAATTTAAAAGTCTTTATAATTCGAAAAGTGACCCTTCTATCTCATATAGAATGGAACCCATTCTACTCTTTTAAACACACATTAAAAAACAATTTGGTTCAGAAAATATCTACCAAATACCATTCCAAAAATACCTCCCCACATTCCTGAAACCTTATTTTAGGTATAACACACTTCTTAGAGGTGTTAAGGTGTTATGAAGTGTGATCATCTGAAGGAAATGTAATGTTTTCATTTAAGTGTTTCTATTTTATTTCTTCTTACACTTCCTTCAAATATACTTTATAAATGTTGAAATAGTTACTCAAGTATCCTAAATATACTGATATGTTATTATTTTAATTTCATAACATAAATCCATCAAAACATTCATTAATTGGGAATGAAGTTAATCGTTCATGTAAATATGTGAACTATCACCTCCATGAACTGATATAATTTTTTTTCATAACCATCTCTAAATACTGGTTATAATGATGGAATTATTGTTCTTATGTGATATTAATGACATATTTGTCATTATAATAAAATAATATATCAATTACATACTTACTTCTCATGCACATAAAATTGATAACGCCGTTTGTGCGTATGTCTGAACTATCGTCTCCCAAAAGCAATGCAATTCATTTTTATTCACCCTATCAATAGTTTAATATATATATATAATTATATTTAAAAAATTAATATGATATTAATGATTTTATTATCATTTTTAAGGATAAAATACTACTTAAATTATTTCCATAATGTTCATTAAAAATAAAGAAAACGTTACTCATGTGTACATACAACTTACCGTCTTCATGATTTTGATGTCATTCATTTTTCATATTCATATTTAATGAATGGATTTAAAATTATAATTTATATATAAAATATATTATTTTATCTTTAATATTATTCTAGAGATGGTGGAATTGCGACCACATGAACTATTTACATCATACGAAGTTCATTTTTGACTCATGTACCAAATATTGACAAAATGAACAATATGAAATTCAATAATAAAATAATTGTTATAACGTGGTAATAAGTGTTATAAAAGAAATAATGAACATGAAAAATGTTATCAAGAAATTATAATTTAATGGATGTTTATTTTTTATAATGATAAAGAAGATACGTGATTAATTAGACTCAAGGTAAGGGACATCATTTCAATCTCTTTTAATTGAGGCATATTTTGATGTTATACATCAACTTCTTTTACAAGATTTAAAATTAACCCCTTTTGATGATTTCAATTTAATTATTGAAATGTTTATAATTGTTATCTTTTATGTGTTATTAGTAAATAATGGTACTTCGACATTTGATGGGTTGTTACGTGATAAACAAAATATGGGTTGTTTTTTGAAAAACTACGTATTGGTGGTTACGTTATAATCCCACTCAACTTCAAATTGGATTATCAATAATTATTTAAAAAATATATTTGAGGAGTTATGTTATAACCTAAAATTCATTGGGAATTGAAGTCTGTTGTATGGTTATCCCATTTTTAATAGTGATAAGTATAGAAGTTGACTGCAAGATTATTCCATTTAATTATTATTACTTCCCTTGATACCTTTATATGTTAATGTTCTTTCTATGGATTTTATGCTAATATTTAGATTACAAAAAGGTTATGCAATGATCTTATATTCAGTGAAGATTAATTACTAATTCTTAAGGGTGAAAATTATTAATTTATGATAAATTATACATGGTATACATTTTTTTCACAAGTTTAACAAGTTTTTTTCATTGTGTATCCCTTACTAAGCATTATATTGTCATCCCAAGATTAAAATTTTCATAGAGTATTTAAGGGAAAATAGTAAAAATTATGGGGTCAAAGGAAATATTTTTATGATTAAACAAGAAATGAAACCATGTTGTATTTTAATAGTTTTTGTTTTATGAAAAAAAAATGTATAGTGAGTACAAGTGTCTATAATGTAATAATTGAGTTGTTGTATATGGGTAATGGCCAAATTCCCTAAATCCCTAAACCTAAAAATATAATCAAGGTGAATTAAAGTAAAATTCATAACATAACTCAAGATTAATTAATGTTCAAGTCTAGGTACTTATATTGATCTTGATATCCTTATCTCCCAAAGATTATGTTTTTCCCCAACCCTTGGAGAAAATTACTATTATTCTTCTTCCATAATTTTTTATATATGGGTGGTTGGATAATTATTCCTCATTTTTAATTTGACCCACTCTCTTGAAAATCCATTATTCTTTTCTTATCTCTATAAAAATGGGACAATTTTCCAAACTCAATCTCTACACTGAGATAATATTGAACCATATCTTCATAAATATTAATGTATCTAATTTCTAGAGCCTTTCGAAGGTCTCATTTTAAACAAATAAATTAAATATCTCTTTTTATATCATTTTTATAACAAACCCCAAGTGATATCTTTCAATAATTGTGATGTTTTCATCTTATGTCGTGGTAGATTCACCATCCTTTTTCTTAAGCTCTATGAATTTTTTCCATATATTTTTTTCGAAGTGTTTGAGGGAAATACTTAGTATGAAATATTTTCTTAATGTTTTTACACTCCATCTCTTATATTTCATACTTTTTCATGGGGTTCATTACCAAATCCCATCATTGATTTAATTCTCCATCTATTTGATAAACTAAAAGATTTACCTTATCTGTATCAGAATAGTGGATAATATTAAATATCATATACATTGAGTTAACTCATTATTCTACAATAAATGGATCAGAAGTTCCACTAAACATTGGTGGTTGTTGACTCATAAAGGAATCAATGGAAAGATGTTCTTTCTTGGGAGAAGAAACACATTACAAATGATTCATGTTATTATTCACTGCCTATGATATCTAGAAATGCTTCTTCATAATTTTTTTAACTCTACCCCCATGGTATTTGGGTTGACATTCATATAACTGTTGTGTTGTAACTTATGTGGGTTGATGTCCTAGTTTCTCTAGGTTCCCACCATTTACTAAAATATAAAAGGACTGAAAAACATATGTCAATAAAGGAAGAGTAAATAATTTATTAATTTTTGAAATTAAGTCAAAAGACATATCTTATGATATCCCTATGTTAATTACAAAAAAAATATTCTTGTATGTTTATACATACCTTGTCTTATCATAAGGGGTTTCATTATGTTTCTATAATCCTAATTTTAAAAATAACTAAACATTTTTTAAAAACCAACTATAGAAACCCTAGTTTTTCTTCCCTAACTATTATCAAATTTTAATGATAATCAACAAAATAAAATAAAAAAACCATGATCCAAAAGTATTAGTCTCTTGGGGAAATTATTCTCATACATGATGCTTACATAATAAAAAATTTATATTTTTTAATTCCTCATTCCCTATCTTCCCAGTGGACCTAAATTATCCTTATTACCAGTAATCAGATTATGATATTCATCAATGAAAGGGGTGAGCTAAAATTCCAGTAAGAGAAAGAATAAGGAAATGAATAAATATTGGATGAGTGAACATAATCATCCTAATAATAACATAAACATAGTATAATAATCAAAATCTTGAGGGAAATAATGGATAAAGTCATGGAAAGTGGAAATTCACAAAAAGGAAATAACATTTCTTAATGGTCAAATACAACAAATAGTTGTGAACAAAGAATGCATAACATTCCGACATAACTTATGTGAATAATAATAATATCATCCATATGAACAAATCTAGCCTCATGTTCATAGATATTTCACATTATATCATGATATACATCGCATTAACCAATTCTTCATAGGGATATATAATTATAGGACCACCTATCACATCATAAAATTTATCTAATCTTGAATTCTACATAGAAACTATATCAATCAAATTCATAAAGTAAACCAACGAAGGGAATGAGTTTATTAAGGATTTTATAAAGAATACATCCATGAATAAATTGTTTTGGCTCCCAAATGAATAATTTTAATCATACTAGAACATAATTCATCATTTTTCACGAGTGATCAAGATTTATTTCAATATGAGCAAAATATGATGTTTTAGAAATTTAAGTCACATTAAAAAATAATTTTATCTTATATTTTTTTTAAATCATAGTAACATGTATATCCCTAAAGGAAAATGGAAAGGACATTTGTTGAACCAAATATGAAAACTCAAAAAATAGAAGAGTGTGTAACCCAAAAAAATGAATTGGTTTCGAGAATCTCTTTAACTTATTTCTCTAGTTATTTAATCAAAATTGAGCCTCCATAATTATAAACATATATTTATTAAAACATGTACCAAAAGTAAATTATTTCCATTTACACAACTTTTTACCATTTATAATTATTGTAATATATTTATGAATCTCTATTGGTGAAATTTATTCATTTTGATATCATATCATTATTAAAAAATTTCCATTTCTCTTTGATTTCACTATTTTATTAAACATTAGTATAATTAAATATATAAAATGACAATGCATATAAAAAAATGTTTATATATTTATTGTATTTTATAATATTCATCCTTAATTTTGGTTATATGTGTTGACATGTTAATGAATCCATAGGTGGTTAGCCGACCATTCATGGGACATTGGAAGGAGAGAAAAAAGGAGAAGTTTAATATATATATATAATAGTATGATACTTACTATAGAATAAAATCATTAATTTGTACATAAATTACTATCTAATTAATTATATTATGATATTATTTTGGAAGTGTTAGTAGATAATTAAAGAGAAGTGGAAGAAGAAATAAAAAAGGGAGAGGAGTGGATCAGAACTTACTGAATCCTCAGTGTATCTTCTCTTATATTGCACTACAAGTCTACGGTGGTTGGAGTTGAATTTACCCAAAATGTCCCTATATATTCTAAGATGCATAATAGGTATTATTTGGGCATAAATTTGGCATTGGAATGGTTGGGAGGAGTGGTTTCTTGTGGGTATGTATTTGGGTTATTTATACTCGAGGAGAAGGGTATTTTTAAAATAAAGTATAGAATAAAATAATAAATAAAAGGTAAAACATGTAATAATACTATTTTGATAGAATAAATCATATATCTATATAATATAATTTGTTTAGGATTTTAAAACCCATTTATAATTGTAATTTATATGTTTCATAAAATATGATTGTGGGAAGAAACTAAAATTGTTATTTTATGGAATCACTTTTGACTCTAGGTTTTGGATAGCTATTTTTCGGTTTTAAAATAGAGTATATTGTATTTTAATGAAAAATTATTGAAATTACATATTACAATGTAGAAAATAAATTTGTATAAAGGATTATTTATTTATTACATCATGAATGATGTAATTTGAGTTACACCGTTTTTGTGAAAAGGTGTATTTTTACTATTAACCTAAAAAATGAAGTATTTCAGAAAATTTAAAAAAAATATCACCATTCATAATTTATATATTAATATTTCGGAAATGATATTAATATTATAATTTTTTTCAAAAATAATTAATTAATTTTTTAATATAAAAAATGATTTTTAATAAAATATTTTAAAATACAGTTATTAAAAATGTGTTTATATTTTCCATGTGCTTTTAATCATGATAATTATTTTTTGGAATTATAAAATTTTAATTTTCATAAAATAATCATCATAAATACTATTTTTATCGTTGTTTATTATTATGAGGTTAATTTAATACTCTCACAGTCATGTTACAATTCCAACGGTCACAATATAATTCCAATGGAAAGATTACCTCCAATAAATACCTCTAAATTCTATTATTTATTATTCCAAAAGGCTGTAAATTTCCATAATGTTTTTTGGTTTATAAATATTTTTCTTATTCTCTGTAGTGTTTCAATATGGTTAATGATTCTAGTATATTGAGGCAATCACAATTTACCAATTTTTTATTATTTTATATGTTTTCCCACTTCTAATTTTAGGAAATTTAATTGGTTTCATTAATGATTAATGTAATAGTATTTAGTAATGAAAAAAGTATTTTTTTGGCTTCTATATATTTGGTATGTGTATAATATTATATAACATAATACAACTCAAATTTATTCATGAAACATATTTTACTAAAAAAATAAGGTCTTTACATATAATTTATTTCTATCATTATACCTAACCATGAGAGGTATTAATTGAAAAATGAATGATGTTGGTTCACAAGGAAGTAGTCTTCCGTACACTCAAAAGATGTATTCATAACCCATTTCGTGAAAGTGGGGATGGATGTAGGTCATACACATAACATAATAAAATACTATAATATTTAAGATACTAGGGTGATTATATTACCATGGATAAATAATAATTAAAGGATGCGGAGAAAGAAATAATGTAAAAATGATCATTGCAGAATGTTACCTCTTATTTGGGTAACCTCATTATGTTTGCACCAAATGCTTTCTGAGGTTGGATTTCTGCCAAAAATAAGGCTGCTAATATGTGAGGTGGGAATTTTTGGAGTTATGAGGGCAGTTATTAGACAAAAAATTTTATGAATGTGTGAAAAGGATATGAGTGTGGGTGTAATTTTATATGTTTGGTGAGGGGAAACTGGTAATCTTTAAGAACGAAAATTTGTACCCACGTTTTTCGCACAATAAAATGGTAAAAAATAGAGTATTATAGATTATTATACATGAAATGGTCAAAATATTTCCCTTCAAATGATTTTATATAAGTGATTAGGTCATTCAAACCATTATCAATTTAGTTTAACCCTCTGTAAACCATTTTTTTCATTAATCGCAGTAAATAGATTTTATTTTTTAATATTCATTGTGGTCAAAAGGTAATTTGATCTTATTAGATAATATGAATTTTTCTTATTGTAAATATGTAATCCTTTTATACTAATTTGTTTCATATTAGTGTAAAATTTTAAATTAAAATGAATCATGTAGATGTGACGAGAAAGTAGATTTTAAAAGTGAAATTTTAAAAATGGTTACATTGTTTTTATACCAAATAATAATATGAAAATGATTAATTTTTTTAAATTATATTTATATATGTATAATTGAACAAATTTTAATTTGAAATCAACTTAAAATTTTCGTTACATTTATAATTAATTTAAAGTAAAAGGTTGTTTTATATTAAAATTAATTATTTTTTACTATTTATAAAAATCAATAATTTTATAAAAATTATCATAATTTTTGCCTAATTTAATTATTTCATGATGATTTAATGAATTAAAATTGTTTTTTATATGAAGCTTATAAACCTTTAAAATAATTTTCTTAATATAAGTTCACAAAAACGTGACCAAACTGCATTATTGAAAAATACTATTTTAAGTGTAAAATTTGATTTATTCTTATCTCATGTCTAGAAAACACATAATATTGATGTTAAATACTTGATTTAATATAAAATATATAAGTTTCATTTAAATCATTCACTAAAATTATTTTATTTAATTTGTTAGGGTAGTGATTTTTTTGTTTTCATAAAAATAGTTTTTCCGAAAAATATTTCTTTATTATCAAATAGTATTTATTTTCATCAATAATTAATTGGACACAAAAGATTTAATTTTATATAAATGTGTCATCCATTTAGTTTCATAATTTATCTAATCATATTCATAACCTCTATTATAAAGGCTAGTCAATGGATATCATATTAAATAATAATATTTTAATAGTATGTTACTTTTTTCTTAAAATCAGGGTAGTATGTATCAGATGTTACACTAAATATTACATGTAACACAAGATAAGGTCAATGTTGTGCGTAACATAAAATTTCTAAAAGATTAAATTTATTTAAAAAAAATATTTCTCAAAATCATGGTGTGTTACAAAGACTATTTTAAATAAACTAATAGTTTTATTATCCATGAGTGTAACATCATGTTACATTATTTTAGGAAATTATCTTATCTTTACTTATTGTTCTATTTAATTGAGTGTATCATGGTAATTTTGAGGATAGGGAGAATTTTTTGGGATAAATAACCAAGATTTTAGTGATTAATGTTTGATTAAAAAATGGATTATGAGTAAAAAACTTTTATTGGATTTGCGGGGTTCATCCCGAGTTCAGAGAACGACTGAGTTGGTTTGGGGTTTTCGTGTAAAAATATTATGTTTTTTACTCTAGAGGAGATATAAACACTTTATAATGGGAGTAAAATACGTGTAAGTTCTGAAGGGAAGATGATGTAAAAATAGAACATTGAATGAAAGGATTATATGATGTTTAATGGTTACGTGACATGTAATGTTAAAAGATCATTTTTAATATAAATGTGATGTGTTTTTTAACATATCTGACTGTTGAGGATTACAAAACTTGTAAAGGGTTTAAAAAACATGTAAATTTTATAGGCATGGATTTTAGCGGGCCATATAGGATGATTTTTCCTTTATTCTTTTATAGACTTCTTTTCTCTCAACATATAGACCTTCTCCGAAAATTTTAGGAGTTTCTATTCGATCTAGATTGAATTGTCCAACAATTGATCATTTTTGTAGTTGAAATTAATCTCTCTATATTGATAATACATTAATATTATTAATTAAATTCATCATTATGGAATTGATTCATTGTAGTGTCAGCTCTTTTGACCCATAGTGATGTTTTTTTTATTTCTATTTAGATCTGTTGTGAAATATTGTTCTTGGGGTTGTTTCCTTTGTTGGTTGTGGTGCAACTGGCGTGCATTAATGAGTTATGTGTTGTTTACTCTTCTCCATTTTTTTTAATCAATTCCAAGATGTTTATATTAGTTATAATACATCATTTTTTATTACTTCATTATTCTTCTTGGTGGATTCCATTTTGGGTGCATCTGAATTGTGTTTTGAGGTTGGTGGTTACAACTGTAGATTTATTGGCGAACTAAATTGCTTCTATTTTTGATAAATTGTTATATTAGATTAAATGGTATGTTTTAATGATTTTTTTGTTTTTATGGTATGGGGTTTTTCTAAAACATGGCTTTTCATTCAGTTTTGGTAAATGGAAAAAGAGTTTTCAAAGCATTGTGAAATGGATTTTGTGAAATTTTTTTTGAAGAATGGTTTGTTGGAAATTATTTACTGAGCTGGTTTGAAACAATGAGCACATGGGAATCCTTGATTACTTAGGTATAAGAGACAGTAATAGGTCTCATATATTCCTGGGGGTTTTCTAAAGGGTATTTCATCTACTCCCACGACTTGTTGTTCTAGAGACTTGTTATATATATTGGTTGGTTCACTTATTTGGGTGCTTATCTTTTCTACCAACATGATTCTATTTATATTAAATTTATGCACAAATTTTTTTATGTTATGTATGAATGTCCTAGGTATCTTGACCTAGTTTGATCCCTCGGGAGATGTTACCTGTGATTTTGTTTTTGTTTTTTAGTATTTAGTTGTACTACCTTAGATTTTATATGATATGTGATGCATGACTTGTATTGATAGGATTTTCCCACTAAGAAATATTATCTTGAATCTTTAAAAATTATTTACCTAATTTATTCAGAAATGTGGAAAAGTGGGAAATAAATTTTTTCCACGCTTTTGATAAAAAAACATCTAAACTGGTATCATCATTTTTTTCTTTAAACATGATAATTTTGGGATTATTGCTCACAGACATGATATGGAACACCTGGGTGATACCCTACTAAGCATGTTATCTCACACTCTGCATACCCCTTAGGTGGTTCATAGACCTAGTTGTGTCTTTTGATGCATTGTATCGAATGGTACCATAGTTAGGCAGTGAGGTTTTATATCATCCATGATGGAAATTTTGTGGTGAGATGGTGGGATATTTCCCATGATATCACATGTAGTAGATAGTTTTCCCTATTTTCATAGTCCGTTATGTTTAGAACTATAACTGGAGATTGTTTCATCTATTGATTTTTTGGTTTTCACTATTTGTTTCTAGTTATGGCATATACTTACCCCATGACACTATTGTATATTTTCTATATATGTGACATGTTGTTTCTTTAGGTTGGGAAAATAATTATATTTATTTGTTTGATTCCTGAGTTCTAGTCGGCATCCCATATGGATTGAGAAATACCTTTGAGTATGTGGCAGATTGGTTAGGGTACTAGTCTGATAGGGTATTATGGTTGGCTTGTTACAGTTTGTTATAAGAGGTAGTATGTCACCAATAGTCCTTGTATTGGGACATTTGGTAGACAATAGATAATATTTTTAATACTTAGAATGTATATTGTGGTGAGTTCCCAGAGAACTCTTGTTGTGTTGAGACTCAAGTTACCATGGTATGTTGTGTTGTCTTTATCCTATTTTGGGTTTTTGATGTCAATATAAATTTTTTCTCTTGGGTTTTCTAGTTTCAACTAATATTGTTATGCTATTTGATCATCTCATTTGATTTTGGTGTGCAATGATATGCCTATGAGATGTTCTCTATGTGTTCCTCTGGAGGGTAAACCTGATTCTCCTCATGGGAATCATCCCTTTTCTCAAAACTAAAAAAAGGAAATTGTTAGAGCAGTTTGTTTTGTAGATAAGGATGTTCCACAATCATAGAACACAATAGTTTCTAGGAGGTATAAGAGAAAAATATCGATCACAAGAGTTTTACTTGAGAATCCACCATTCATTAAAGGTACAAATAAAACATAAGAGGTGAAGTAATAGAATAAAAATTTAAACAAATCAACAACTCCCTAGATACACATTAGAGTATCAAGGGGATGTGTGTGACATAAAGACTTGAGGGACCGAGCAAGCATTTGTGGGATTCTATTGTAATGATTGATTGGAACATGTGATTTGACTCAAAGGGTTGTAAGACTATCTTATTCCAGCATTTTTTCACAAATTCACTAATGATGGAAAAGACAATAGATTTTTACTCCTTGTAGTGGGGATTGTTTTTTGTGTTTTCATATGAAAATCAGATTTCTTATCTATATAGTTTTACATGAGAGGCTATGAAAATTTGAATCAATAAAAATCAAAAGAACATACAGGGTTTTTGACCGAATATTTATTCGTAGGTATTTATGCTGAATCTCTTAAAATATTTGGAGATAGTTTAAATGTATATAAGGGTATAAATAAATACTCTAGGAAAGGATAAATAATTTTTCCCATATAATCATCTTAATGGAAGATTTAGTGATGCTTAAGGGAAAATAGAATGTGGCAGGATCACCACAAAAGTGGTGGGGGTTGTTCTCAGTAATAGGATTCTGGATCCTTCAGTTTCATCTAGTGGTGTTCCTCTAACTTTCTAGCAGTGTGTAAATGCCAAGCACACAAGACCTTCATTTACTTCACCTACAATGTTGTGTAATAGTTCATGATTTTATGTTCATCTGTAACATTTCAATCAGGTTATTCTGACTCCTCAATATGGTTTCGGATTTTTAGCTACAAAGGCTACTATGATATAGTTAGATACTTAAAATACTACATGCCTCTATCCATAAGACTTAGGAGTGAATAAAAATCACAGTGTAGATTTGTTTCAATAGTCGGTTTATACGGGTCCATCAATAGAGAGAGGTAACATATTTATTGAATATTTAGAAGAATTTTCCTTATCTGAAACTAGAGCATTCCACTCATTTATATCTCGCCATTTTTTTTGGATATTATTAAACATCTAATAAAAATAATTAACTTTTTAAAGATTTAGATCACTTCTTGGGAAGAGGAAAGAGTAGGGGTTCTAGTCTCTTTTTGGGAACTATCATTAGTTGATGCAGATCTATTATGATATTTTCTTGTTCTCTATCTGGATATATTTGATTTAATAATCAAGATGTATTGGATTATTACTCATAGATATGAGTTTGATTATTATCATTAACATGTCTTTTTAACTTTAGTCAATGGGAGATCACATTTTTTTTTCAGGAGAATGGGATCTGAGGTCTGGTCATGTAGGACCTTCCCACCTAGATCTATGGATTTTTTTTCTGCTGTATTCAGTTGTGACTGATGATATATATTCTGTTGTTTATATTCCCACTCTTTTTTAAGACTTTGCATACATTTTCCATGATGATATTTTCAATATTCCCTGAGAGACATAGGTAGATTTTCTGAATTACCTATCTCCACGAACATAGCTAATGTCGACACCTTCTTATCGGATGTAACAAGTGGAGATAAAAGAGTTCCAAACTCAGTTGCATAACATGATGAAAAGTTGTTTTGTTCTCTAAATTATCTCACCTTGAGAATCTCTGGTGCTCTTTCCCATTATTTTAGATGGTTCAATCTAATTGTACGTAGATTATTAAATGTTTAACTGGGTAACAATTAAGAAAAAATATCATTTTCCTTTGTTTGATGATTTTTTTCACGAGTTAAAGGGGGGAAAGTGTTTTTTTGAAGATCGATCATTAGTCGGGTTATCATCTACTCATAGTTTAGTTGTTTGATATAGTAATGATGTCTTTCAGGAGTAGGTATGGACATTTTAAATATCTTATGATGTCATTTGGTATAAATATTAATCTTTCATCTTTTAAAGATTTGAAAAAATTTATATTCCATCAGTATCTTGACCCTTTTTGGGTCATGTTCATAGATGAAATTTTTACATGAGATCATAGAATGAGCATGAGAAACATCTCATTTTGAATTTTTAAATCACATGGAGTCAATATTTTTCTGGAATGATTTTGAAATTGAACTTTTTGATATACTAAGAGACATTTTTGGGGCACGTGACTTATGATCATGACTTATATGTTGATCATGATAAAGTGACAGTTTTACTTTCATGGGAAGATTCATGGAATTTATATGAGATTCAAGGATTCCTTAGTATTTCTAGATACTATCAATGGTTCTTCAGAGACATCTCAAATTTTGCATCAACATCAAAGAATATTACCTAGAATAGGGTGAAATTAATATCAGATGTACAGTTTCATTCTATTTTCTAGAGATGAAAATAATTCTAATATCAACTCTTATTTTTAACTTTACATAATCCCGATTAATGGTATGTTGTGTTCTATAATGGTTATATTGATATTTTGGGTTATGTTCTCATAAATGATAGTCATTTGGTCACTTGAGAATGTCATCATCTTTGACATCTTGAGAAGAATTACCCCACTCATGATTTTTTATTTGTATGATTATGTGTTGGTGATATTAAATTTATTGTTGAAAGTATCATAGTATTTTCTGGCCAAAATAGATTGAGCTTTATATTTTCATATAAACACATGAATCATAGATAGATGGGATGGGTGGAATACCTAAAATAATTTTTCATTAATATCACCTACACCACAAGGAACGAGAATATTTTTTTTCTATTACCCCTAGTAGGAAAGTTCCATAAAAATCATTTTGGGAATCAAAGGAAGAGTGGATCATTATATGGATTTTTTCGCATTTTCACATGGATACACAAAAGGATGTGTGAGGAATTATTTTCACCTGTGTTCAGTTATCATTCTCTATCATTGATATTATTCTGCAGATTTAGTAGCAACATGACAAGTTTGTTGGAATTTGATAGTCCCTATTTGTTGGGGAGACCATATCTGGTTGGTCTCTCTCTTCATATAATATTCTTTGTTATGGGGATCAATGTTTCATCCCAACATCTATGGTGAGATTAGTGTTTTTATTGGCATAGTTCTTCATTGGAAATTCTTCTAAGGACTATGAAGTTGTATTATTGCATGATACATCCATTATGATGGCTTCGTATGAAGCATGAAATTGCTTATTATTTCTCCCATTATTACACCTACCAAAATCTAAATGAATAACACTTGAAACCTTCTAGTTTTTTCCATCACTGTCCAGTTTTAGTTTAAAAATGATATGAGGTTTCCATGTCCATTTTTTGGATTATAATGGTCTACTAGAGAGAATAATGCTATCTATGTGGTGATTGAAATGTTGAAAATGTTGGCTCATATTATTCTGTTCAAATTCACTAAAAACGTCGAAGACCTAGGTTAGATGTATTTTTAGGAAATTGTGAGGTTACATGGTTTTTATTCTTAAATTTTTCTATATAGAGATCCTATGTTTACTTTGAGGGTTTTGATAATTCTCTAAGATATTTTGGGGACTCAGTTAAGATTGAATGCCACTTATCATCCATAGAAAATTGGTCATATTTAGTGTGCTATTCATATTTTTGATAATATGATCCATGATAGTGTTATGGATTTTGGTAATTATTTTGGTAGCCAGCTATGATTGGTTGTGTTTTTATATAAAAAATAGTCATCATTTGTCAATAATAATGGATATTTTTGAGGCTTTTTATGATTTCCTTTTTAGGACACCTGTTTGTTAAGAAAAGGTGGGAAAATATTCTCCTATGTGATAGAATTTGGTTCAAGAGTTATTTGTGAGGATGGAGGATATGTTCCAGTATCTAATTATAGTGTGAAGTCAAGAAAAGTCTTATGTAGATCATTGAGATCATCCATTAGAGTTTTCCCATAGGTTACTAGGTTCCCCTAAAAGTTTACCCTATGATGGGTCACTGTCTATTTGGGAAATAGGGAAATATATCTATGATATATGTTAGACCGTTTGAGGTCATTGAGTGGCTTGGGAAGGTAGGTTATTAATTTTTATTTTTGGATAAGTTAATAAGAATTAATGATGTTTTCTACATGTCAGAGCTTTGGAAATATCATCAAGACCCAAATCGTGATCTATGTTGGGAAGAGATATATTTAGATAGAGATGTTTTCATTAATGAGGATCCAATTGATATCGTTGAATCTCAAGTGAATTTATTTCATGGGAAGTCTATTCCATTGGTTTGAGTGTTGTGGAAAAATAGATCAGATTCTATTGATACATGGGAGCTTGATTTGTTAATGAAGGAGAAGCGGCCTCACCTAATTACTAGACTTCATGATTCCACATGACCTCCCAAGGATGGAATTTCTTATGGTACGGATTTTTCAACATACCATTACCATCTTTTAATTAATTCCCAAACCATTACATTTTTTCCACATTAATTGGGTGCATCTTGGGACTCACGAGGATAGAGATAATTTTTATGTTAAACTTACCTAATGATTGGGGATATATGTTTTTTTGAATCAATGGAGTCCATGTATAAATTAGTTAATGGATTGGTGCAGTTTTTCCCAAAAATCAGAGAACACTGAAATTGGTCTGGGGTTTTCATGTAAGAATCTATAGTTTTTTTCAATCTATAGGAGAAATACACATCGTGTAATGGGAGAAAAGAATTTATAAATTCTTATATGACAGATGTCATGAATGTTTAACACATTGTGAATGAAGTATCTTCCATGTAATGGTTAACCGATATAAAAAGATAAAATTTCAATTATTAATAAAAATGCGATGGGGTTTTCCTTTTGTATAACATCCATGCATTAGATGTAATTTAAATGGTTTTCAAACCATGTAAATTTCATGGATATGGATTTTGGAGAACTAAATTGGTTTATTTTTCCTTTATTCTTCCACCTCTATCTGTGCTGTCAACCTCTAGCCCTTATCTGGTGATTTTGGGAATCTATGTTCAATATGGATTGATTCATTCAGCAGTTGATCACCATTATGGTTGGATTTATTCTATTTTGGTGAGTAATCATATCTAATTATTCACTTATTTTATTGTGGTGTCACCATTTTGTTGAGTTAAAGGAACTATTGACATGTGGTGATGTATCTTCTTATTTCTCTCTAGATTCATTGTGAGAACTTATTCTTGGGATGTTTCCAATATATGGTGTAGTGTGACAGGTGTGTGTTCTTAAGGTATGTGTTTTTTAATCTTATTAACTAAAAATTTTATTATATTTAATCATTTATAATAGGGGTATATTGGTTTTAGTTCCACCATATTTTTTGTTTTTTTCTTATTGTTGGTGGATTCCATTGCAGGAATGTGTTACCTGGGTTTTGGGGCAGGTCCTTCTATTTATAGCCTATGTTGGTGAACTTCATTTATCATATTTTTGATAAGTTGTTTAATTAAATGAAATCGAATTATTGAATGATTTGTTTTGTGTGTTTCAACGTGGGTTTTTATAAAATAATCTTCTCCTCTAGTTTTATTATATAGATAAAGTGTTTTAAAAGAATTATGAAATGGTTTTTATGAAATGGTTTTCAAATCATTGTTTGGTGGAAGTGGATTGATAAACTGGTTTAGGAAATAGGGAACATGGGAACCCTTTGGTACTTAGGTTGAAGGAATAGTAATAGGTATCATCGACCTTCAGGGGTTTTTTCCATGGGACTTTCCTCTTCACTTTGGGGTATTATTTTAGAGACATGTTTGACCGATTGAGGGGTTCACTTACTGGGTGTTCCTCTAATCTCTATACTTAATACGTATTTCTAGTGGCATGATGTGTACACAATTTTCTATTTTAGGTACAAGTTTCCTTGCTATCCTAACCATATGTGATCCCTAACATGATGTTACCAATGAATTTTCTTTAGGATTTTTCTAGTTTTTGTACTACCATGGATTTTATATGATATGTGAAGCATGGTTTATTTTGATATGATATGTATTCTAAGAAATATGGTTATGAAATTATTTGAAAATTATTTAATCACTCTATTTAGGTGTGTGTAAAAATGGGTAATTAAAGAGTTTTTTCCAAGATATTGATTTAAAAAATTACTAAACATTTATCATTTATTTTTTCCATTAAAGTTGAGATTTCTTGGATTATTATTGAAAGACATGATATGGAACACCTGGGTGAGACCCCACCGAGCCTATTAGCACACACCTTGAGTACCCCTTTGGTGGAACATACACCTATTTATTTCTATTGGAATAGGGATAAGAAAAGAATCATAGTGAGGTAGTGAGTTTTTTTGTTAGTTGAATTGTATTACTTGTTGGGAGGTACAAAGAGCCTACCCATACTATCACATGGAGTAGATGGTTTTTCTTGTTTCAGTACTCCTTTTTGGTTGGACATGTACTTGGATATTGTTCTACTCTTGAATTTTTTAGTTTATATTGTTTGTTTTTAGTTTGGGTATATATATACCATTTTTCTAATGTTGTCTTTGTTGTATATAAGTTCATACTATTGCATTAGGTTAGGAAAAGATGTTCCATATGTTTGTTGTCGGATGCATTTTTTCTAGTTTCCAGCCTATGGGGATCGAGAATGGCCTTTGGGTATGTGGCGTATCCGGTTGGATACTAATTTGAGAGGGTATTGAGGTCAGTTTATTACAATTTAGATAAGAGAAAAGTGTTCTAATTAAATATTGAACCTTATGGGTTGATGTAACCACCAAGATCATGGTATTCTATATTTTAGGAATAATTGATAAGTATTGGTTTCCAACATAAAAGAATTGATCATAATCTATATATCAATAAGGATAATGATAAAAGTATGATTTTTCTTATTTTTATGAATAACATAAAATTTTGATGATTAAATGAGGCTCAATGTAAGGATTTTATTCAATATATGATAAAGAATATTTGAAATCTCAATGATTAGTGAGTTGAGATTTTTCCACACTTTACATGTGATAGAAGAAATGAATGATAAATTATTGATTTGAAATTTTCAAAAGAGGTGATTAAAGGATCAAGAATATATAATTATAGGGTTTTGAAAAGATTAGTTCTACCTGGATAATGTTATCAAAAGATGAAAATGTTGAAGAGGTAAATCTGATGGATTATAGATAAATTATCTAAAAGACAATGGAACATAGTATTTATATGAATAACCATTTTTATCTTACTATTCAAGATTAAAGGTATCAAGGTTGAACTGAACAGTCTGACAGTATAGTTTCTAAAATAGTACTAAATCATATCAAAGGAACATTGAATTTCAATTATTATAGTGTAACATCATAACCAGTGTTATATGGATTTAGAAATGCAGATTATATTGGTTTAATGAATTATTTTATGTGAAAATCATGTGGCCTATTTTATCATAAAGATTTTGTATTTTCTGTATTAAAAAGAAGAATCATTTCTTCTAATTGATCATTATATAATTGAAATATATAACATATACTAATTCTTTCATACCAATCATATTTTCTAAGGAACAACATGAAGATATTAAAGTTGAATTTGATTCTCCCTTCACAATAAAGTGGGATAACTCATGTTTTATTAGTGATTTATAAAATTATTTTCATAATTCATGGAAAAAACAAATCAATATCACATATCACTTTTTATATGGGAATTTTGAGAATGGATTTGGGGTTTTGACATATCTTCCTAATCAAAATCAATCCATAAACATCATAATAAAGGCACTTTGACAAGAAATTTTTTATAGAAATTGGTTTGTTCATAGAATTTAACAATATCCATTCAATTATATGGTATATGGAAGAGACCCCACTCTCCTAAGCTGATTTTCATTTTTGGGTTGACATTTAATAGGAAAGACCCGATATGTGGTTTCATAAATGAGTAGTCTATGGAAAGGTATTTATCTATCTTTGAGTAACTCATAATGTTAATATTTATTCTATGAAAGATTTATAAAATTTCTCATTGGTTTCATTGTCATTGGAGGTGATATAGAGTTATATATCCTTGATATGGGGGGGTTATTTAAAAGAGATAAATGATCGAGGAAGGATTATGGAGTGTTTATATTGTTTTGACAAAGGAGGATATTTCCAATGTCTTCTGAGTTTGTAAATAATTTGGGGAGGATATATTTGAGAAGAATCATGAGATAATATGAAATTCAAAAATTAGGGGAACATTTATAAATATAGACAGATGATCATAGTAATAAGTGGTTCCACAGTTATTATTATTAGGTATTGGAAGCATGTGGCATCTGGAGAAATAAATACTTTTTAATATACAAGTGTTTTCTAAAGAAAATAATTGGTCAGTTGAGTTTTACCTCGATGATATTTTCATTTAAATATTGTTTCTCATGGCAAGGATGGATCATATGGGATTATAGTGAATGCAATGTGCTTAATTGATTACACTCTCTAGAGTTTACTAGTGGTAGATGGAAAATGATTTTTGAAGAGATGTTTTTTAGTTAATTAAGTGTTGTAAAAAACTAAAAGTGGAGTTTTTTGGAAAAAACAGTCACATTAATTTAAGGTAATATTTGTTAAATAGGTATTGGAATATCAAATAAAATACTCATTTAATATTTAGTAATTTTTGTTTTCAGGTATATAGAATATTTGAGGATGTTAAAGATGTTCTGGTTTGGAGAATAAATATCATGACAAATTGAGAAATTGATCATGTTATTACTATTTTGAGTAACTATGTTTTAGGAATGTGGGATAATTTGACATTGAATTTAGAGGTTTACACCCTGAATAATTTGTATGATTAATTTTTTGATGAAGTATAGATTGATGACATGGAATCATATTGTTGAAATGTTGATAGTTCCGTGAGATTAAATCATGAACCGTAACAATGAAGGCTATCATATTTTTTTGATTCTCTAAAGGAGTTCATTATGTTGTGTTTATTATGTTTTCGTTATGATGTAATAATTGAAGATATTTTTTAATGGTCCATCATGCTAAAAACATCAGACACCAAATCAAATGGTATTATTATTTATGAAGGTGGAGTATTTCACTAATTGTTTTGATGCTTTCAACCGAGATCATCGTATCATAATTCTCCACATATGGTAACAATTTTGGTCTCTCATTATAAATTCCCAAGGGTGGTTGGTGTATCTCTACTAATGTAATGATGAAAAACACCTTGATCAAAATAGGAATATAGGATATTATTAATTTCCAACAAGGAGTTCTTTTAGACTCCCATATAGATGTAATATATACTAAGGAATCTCATTCCAGACTCCATATTCATGTGGAAATATATTATTTACATGGATTTTGTCCTTGGTAGGGTTCTCACCATTTCATGGAGAGGACGAGTCTATCAATTATCTTTTTTAGAAGTGGGTTCCCAATAATTAACTTGAAAAAACATCTGGATTACCATAATATGGTTACAATGAGTTATGTATGATGTACACTTATGAAAACAATGTTTATATTTAATAATCACCTATTTACATGGTATTGTAATTAGATTATTTTACGTGTCAAAAGGTAATTTCAGTTCCAAACATGTAATGAGAACCAAATGATATTATGACAATAATCCTAAACATGTTTCATATAGTCCAAATACATCACATTGATGTTAAAAAAATGGTGTGGTACCATACAAGGTTTAGAATTATATGCATTAAGAATTATTCCCATGAAGTTATTACCTAGTGATCCTATGTAGATGAGATCATAAGGATTGATCTTCCAACTAGAACACCCCAATTTCAAGTGTATTTGGTAGCTCTTATATGTGAACACATGTATTGGTCTCCTGAATATTGATTATTATTAGTGTATTAAATGTAACTATGTACACTTATAAACATTAATGACCATGAGATTTAGGTCATTGAAAGGTAGTATGCGTTTGGTGAACTATTGGTTTTGTAGAAATTATTTAATAATGAGGAGAAAATTTTTCTCCTCTAAAAATAAGTGAAATCTCAGGCCTAATTGATCTTGACGGTAGTACCTTTAGTAAATCCATAAACATGGAGGATAGAGTAAATTCCATCTAGTTAGTTAAATTTAAAATAAAGTTATAATGGTTGATGACACAAACTGTACACCATACTTATTGTGATTGTTGAAACCAAGGAATGTGTTTCATGCACATTTCCTGAAAAATTCATGGTTGGATTTCCGTTTTCCATGAAACTATTCCATGATGAGGGATAATTGTAATGATCCCCCATTAAGAGTAGGTTACAGATTTCTATGAGCAATGGAAAAAAGGGGTCGATGCTCAAAATGAAATTTCCATGTTTCTTCAGACTATACATAGTGAATTCACCATCTCTATAGGTGTATATCTCTTTAAAAGAATTGATTTTATTGGACTTAGTTCTCAAATGGACTTACGAATCAAAATTTTTGGCACTCAAAAGATGGAAAAATTTATAAATGGATTCAGAAGAGTTGTTCCAAATATCTACATTGAAGAGATTTGCGGAAGAGCCGCATGGAAGAGATTCATAGAGGAGACAAATTGGGGACCCATAATTGCTTATAAATAGAACCATTGGGCTCCACATTTCAAAGTTGGAATATTTCAAAGATGTCATAAAGCTCTCATTACATAGCCCATCTGACCAGGTCCTCAGAAACTCTCACCTAGCTATCTTAATAATGATTGAAGATAGAATTAAAGGGGAAAAGTTGGATCCAATTCCCATCATGGTCTAGAACATGACCCCTGAGCCTAAGACATGAGGCAAGGACCTGCATCTCGTACATGCACAACGAACATGCACAACGGACCTACGCAGCAGACCTTTTCAACAGACCTAATCTCATAACATTCTCTAAAGACCTATGCTAAGAACCCATGCTATGAAACTAAGAGACAATGGAATTACCTCTTGTATTAATCCCTAATCCAATTAGGCAAGAAATAATGACCTTAAACGTCAATTCATATTGAACGTCTCATTACTCTGTGCCCTTTTCCACCGTATCCAAAAACTCCTCCACTATATTCTCTACCTCATTCACAAATGAATGTGGAAAAACATCCCTTTGATTAATCATTCACATCCTATTTTTTCCAACATTGAGCATGACTCACACGATATTTTTTATTTATGATGATCACATCATTTGTAGAACAACCACATCAAATGAACTATGAAAAATATGATTCCCACCATAATTGGGATACATAAGAAGCCTTCCTAAGGGCCGAGACCCATATCATCTCATCCATAAAATGAGAAATAATACCCTCAGTAGGAATACTTCTTAAGAGTAAACACCATATTAAACCCCCAAATCACCATGATTCAAGACATAAGTCATGTTCCCTTTTATAAAGAATCCTTCCCAAGAATAAGGCCTAACCAATTTATCCCCTAGGGACATACTCTCATGTGAGGGTTACCAAACTAGGTGGTCTTGGATTCCCATCTAAACATGATATATAAGAAGCCTCTATGAGGTTAAAGCGCAACAATGCAAATAAACCCGCTACTTTATGGTCCATATTTCTTAACCAGGTCTAATTAAAATGGAAACTCAAATCTCTTCCAGGTTACTTGGGATACATTGGTAGAATCCCCATACAAAATTTTGAGTAGGAACCTTCCACCTAAATGTCATTTCCAAACAATGTTTAACTCTATGGTTAGGTCCTTATCACATGACCTTAAAAGGTTTTATGTGTCCTATTAAGAGGTAGTGGAGTTCGTGTTTTTTGACTTGTTTCAAAAGGATACGTATGTAGAAAATCTTTGGGTATGATCCCAATGTCAAAAAAATATCCATCTCCCTAGACGATGATAAATTCTAGAGTATCCTTCTATCTACATGGATGATGATAAACTCAATAGTCAATTTTCCATCCTGGATGATAATAAATTTTAGAGTACCCCAATATGTGGAAATAAAACCATCATCATCATAAAAATGACCCAGAATCTCTAAGTAATGTATAAAGGATACCATTGATGGGGAACCTCAGATACATACATATGTCTCCATAGAAGAAGAAACTTAGATACATATATATGATTCTAAAGTTACATACATGGTTAATTGAATTTCAATATCAAGGGAAACATATACCACACATGGGAAATTAATAAGGATTTATGAACATATATTAAATACTTGAAAGAGTCCTGGTGTAGGAAATAATTCCCATTAAAAGGGTGAGATGAGCATGACCTCCCATCCACTCAACAAGTGAATATTCTCAAGAGTTGTCAGCCAAATTTCCTAAATTAAACCTGCCATTAAAATGCAGGTACCTATGAATAAAAATCCATTGGGTGTTTCTAATTACATCAATAAATATGATGGAAAACCTCTTGAAACAATGATTCTTAAACAGCCTTATTTCCGTAGGGAAAAATATTTTGATCCCAATGTGAATCCTTAACCCAATTAGAAGTGTTTCCCATCCATTAGGCCCCTATCATTTAATAAAATGGGGCCATACATGGAAATCAATCACGCTAAAGTTCATCCACAATGATTTTGTTTTACCATGTTTTTCTTGATTATGAATATCATATATCCTCAGAAACACCTTTTTTCGAGAACTCCCATTAATCCAAATAGATTCTTTCATGTTTACACTCATGAATACCATAGTTTCTACTGTAGATGGTTTCTATTATACTTTGAGGATATCATCACCAGATCAACATCCTCAATGTAGGGTCTCGAATGTGCTGGTTTGGGAATACCATCAACACATTACTATCTGAACCCTGGAGCCTACCCGACGTGATCTCCAAGTCAGCAAAAACACTCAGTAATCTGGAAAGCAGTGACTGATGGTTTTGAAGAATATGGTTCCAACCACCATCATCAAATGTTTTGGGTCCTTATCCCAAGAGAACACTAATCAGTCTCTTGTATACTTTACGGAGGTGGATCAAGAGGTCACTCATGACCTCATCCCAAAGGTAAAAATGTCCTCTCTAAGATATCTTATCAACAATCACCTCCACCAACACTATGTGGGAATAAACCCTCAACATTGTCAGAGTGTTTCCTTTAGCTTTATGGTCTAGGTCCCTTAGACCTGGACATGAAAGATGGCTATTTAGGTTAGAAACCATCCCATATGGAGCAGGTTCATACCTTTTCCCCCTCTATAGAATCCCACCTACCCAAATTTAAGGAAAATTGTGAATAGGCATATACACCCACATATCTTCATTTTAACAGCCAGTAGACTCGCCTAGTGACATGTAAACAATCCCTCTATCCAAATTCGGTGGAGTTCCATGAGCAGCCACATACACCTGCTAATAATCTATCAGCCAGCCAGTAGTCTCTCCTTCCTAAATTCAAATAAGTCCTCCAACCATGTTTGGAAGAAAAGAGTCTACAATTACATACACCTACTAGAATTCATCAACCCTTCCAACAGTCTCATTTAGAAGCATTTTGAGATGATAGTTGGAAAGCTCTAACCATATTAAAGGGATAGACTCAACCCTCTACACCAACACATGATTTCTATCAGTATCAAATGGCCTGAAAGGGTGGAAAAGAGAAGGAACATACACCAACTCCAAACACAGAATTGACTTGTATTCTTTTTCCAGTCCCTAACGTCAATAAACATACTTTGGAAACGGTGAAAGAGAAAATGAAAATCCCTGCCAATATTCTAGAGATCTTATAGAATATCATCATGGTGAGGGTAGTAGTACCTGATATACAAATACAAAACTCATTCTTCACACCTGGGGTGGTTCATCAGCGTGTCACACCAGAGTAGATACATAACACTACTCTAGTTTAGGAGGGTTATGGGGAACACCCCCACATATTATATGGACAACCAGATCAGGCACATACACATGATCCAATTATAGATAATTGAACTAACCTGATAGATACTCCCAGTCATGTACATACACCTTTCCATGACGACCACTTCTCCCATCAAGTGGACTCAACTATTCATATGAATGTTTCTAACAAGAAGTCTCATCAAACACAGTTAAAGAATCAAGATCCAATCCCTAATCTTGTTCCACTTATTTCTAGAGTTCTTGAAGTCCTCATACAATTATCCATTTCTGCTCAAGATATTACCCTACCATTACCAAATTATGGGAGCAATAGAAGAAAATTTGAATGTCCTCATCATACATTTCTTAATTATGTATTGGTTCATGAAAATCCAATCAATCTTGAAATCACATATCTTGATGAGTGATGCAGAAACCCTCTGTGTGGACAAAATTCCAAGGAGCAAGAGTGTCTAAACCTTGCTGTATCCTTACATGGTGGTACTCCCCATGATGATGGCATTAGCTGCAAATGTTCTCTCTATAGTTGTAATTCACATTTTTAAGAGAATTCATCAATGGATAAAACAATAATGAGAAATCCATCTTAACTTAAAGCACATGAAAGCAAAAAAAATCAGTCATATCTAATAGTTTTTCAATGGCCAGTGATATTATTTCTTAGCTAGAAGATAGCCCAATGGGATAGTCTTTTATTAAACCTCCCTTGGGACACTCACCTTCCAAAACCAGAGGGTACTTCCCTTCTAATCTTGCCATTTCTGATCTAATTGTTGGAAAATGACCACTCTGATCAGACCAAGTCAAAGGTCCGTTAAATATGAGGAAAAAACTAACTACAAATGATGTACGAGTCATAATTTGGCCATTGGATACCCCTCAATAAATTATTTTAGAGATATTTATTGATGATTGTTTGCATGATATCTATCTCAACATTTGGAAAACTCTTCGTCACCTAAAAGAAAAGGTATTACCTTATGAATAATATCAAAGTCATGAAAAGGTAATAGAATGGATGAGTCTAAAAATTTTCTTAGAATCACTCTCAGTTTCCACACATCCAAATATTGAGAAGTAGTATAGATCCCCTCAGTATGTATGCAATGATGCAATAAAGCGACTAGACCAATTGATCACTGATACCCAATCTGATGTTCATAATAGGGGATGAGGGGCACCACGAGCACTACATTTCACTACACAATTTATCCAGAAAAATCCCGCCAATGTGGTTTCATGAAATTTTATTTCCCAAAGACTGCTACAATAAACAGATTCTATTCATAAACATAGTCAAACCCAAGAAGAGAATGTAGTCTAAAGACTTTTGCATCAACCATCTAAGAATATTGAGTATTCCTCCCATTTAAAGGATCTCCAACAACATATTGCAAAAATGTCTAAAAATTGTGCAATGACCATAAGAAATAGATGATTTGAGTCGATGTGGGATAATGAACTGAACTAATGTTAAGTACAGAATCCCCAAAATTAGAAGAGAAGATGCAGTAATATCACCTATAGTTGTTTAGGAGAAACCCAAGCCCACCGTGCTCGGGGGTTTTAAACCCAACACTTGGAACCAACAAACATGAACTGAAGGGTTGTGAATGAAGAACATGAACAACCCTAGACTGCAGAGTTGGGGTATTTTTTACCAAAACAATACCCTCCTCAATAAGAATGTGTTTTCTACCGATTAGGTAGGAAGGTCCGAGATTGTTATTCACTATTAATTCCATTTCGTGATTCATTATATTTAATTGGAACATGAATAACTAAATTATCAGAGGATTCCATTCATGATAATATCCTCCAGACAATCCATGGGAAATCTAATAGGAGAATAAGGACTCTTGGATGTTGCAGAGAACACAATATCACTATGATTTCGACAGAATGTCTGCAATGCATTACACATCGATAAATTTCATCAATGCTGTTAGAGAAGAACCTTTAGAACCCAAATCTAGTTCAAGGGAATTATAAGAGGAATTTAGTATTTAGGATTTGGTTCACACTAAAGGAAATTAAGAAGGTTTGTGTAACAGAAATTAAAATATATTCTAGAATGAAGAAACTCCCTTGAATAACCCAGTTCTACCTCTTCGAAAGGTGCCTAACTGAGGAAAAAGGTTAAAGTAAAATCATGTATCACATAACATTTGGATAAGGTCCACCTCTTTCATTAGAGGAGATATTATCACAATAATAGCAATAAATGAAGGAGTTGAGAATGCTCAATATAGAGTTAGTTGGTGGTATTATTCCTTCTAGATATGCTACACAAGAAAATTCCCAATAAGAAATTCTGATTTGAGCAATTTAGAAAAGAGGTTTTTTCACAATGACTGAGGCAAACCATGAATTAACTCCATTATAGAGGAAAATATAAAAAGATAAGGCATTTTATTATAGGACGGTCCCTTTGTGTTACCCAAGGAAAATCATAGAAGTATTGCTAGTAGTGGTTTTACATGTTGCTACACCAATTCTAGCTCTAGCCACCGCACCTACTCAGGTCCCAACCTAGCCATATGTTCATACAATGCTTATGACCTCCATGGAGTCATTAACAGCTCGATTAGAATCTATGGAATGATGATGTGCACCGATACAACTAGAAAATAAGGCTTAACCTTATTGGGTAGATCCTACTCCTCCCCAGCCAAACTTTTTGAATACCACATTTCCAATCATTAATGGCTTGAAAGATCCAGAGTAGCACCTGACACATTTTTTCTATTGTGGTGATCCCATCATAGTGGCCCTAAACAATAAGAAGCATTAAATCTCAGATGAATTTTGAAATCACTTTAGGGGATAACATTTATCTGGTATACATGTTTTTAATATCGATCGATTACTAGTTGCGAATATCTCTATCCAAAATTCCTTTTCCAATTTAGCTCAACACTATAGATGAAAATATTCTTTGATCATATGAACTACAAAAATGGGAAAATGAAAGAGATTTAGATATCATTGCTAAGTGTAAAGGACTAACATACCCCTTAAACCCACCACTCCCTCAAGAAGAGTTACTACCTATCTATGTGTCAAATCTCTACGATGAGTATCACACACCATTAATCCCATTTAAATACATAGTAGGGTTTCACAACCTTGCTTCAATATATTATCAAGTGAACAATTCCATTGAGGAAACCAAATCTAAGTCCTATGTAATTTTATCATCTTTGGGAAGAAGAGAAAGAAAAAAAGGGGTTGTTACAGTTAAACTCAAGTAGGCTCATGTACCCACTCCTATATCAAATCCCTCATCATACCATAGGGATCCCACTCCAGATTTCCAAAAACAATGAAAAACTCATCAATATCATTTAAAAGATCATTGGAGATAATAGTTTTAGGGGTTAAAGAACAAATTATATTCATTTAGAATGAACAAGTTCCCAGTTACTTCACTTCAGCTTTGGAAAACAACTTAGTACAGTTTCAAAAGCACAAGAAGATGAATATGGATGGAGATGAATACCTACCAAAATATTTTCATATTCATCAAATGTTGGGTCACCCCATCTATGAGTGTTTTTTCTCAAATAAATCCAACTAATGATGGTGGAATCTAGACATGTAAATTTGATAGGTTTACCAGCCAAGGTAACATATATTTTTGCTAACAATCTAGAGGTGGAAGGTTAATGGGAGGAAGTAAAAAAATTAATAATGCATAAAAGGTCCATGAGTGGATAGTCAAGAAGATAATCAACCAAACCCGTTCCATTTTAGGAAAGTAGTTGAAACTACCAACCATTCCTCTTGCTGTTTCTACTGAAGAAAAACCATCTTCATCAAAAGTTTAGTCCTCTAAATAAAAATCCTCAAAAATGAAACATTGATTAAACTATAAGGAGAAACCAGAATATGATGATTTCATGTATAATTCCTAAGTATTATTAAAATTGGATGATTTCATTCCAACTTCCTCAAAAGTACGAGCACTACCCCACCAAAGTACACAATAGGGATCGACTTCTCATAAAGAATCATCATCAGAGGAAGTGTTGATTTTCGGTTCTGTTAATGTTATTCAGTAAACAGAACCCTTCCCATATGATGATTATGATTATGAATATTATTTCCCTATATCTTATTTGGGAAGTGAAGGATAAGATCGATAAGGTCAATGATACATTGTAAGGGGTGGTTAGACTAGAGTCACTACATCAACCACACCACTGCACCAACTATTTATGAGGCAGAACCTCATGGGATTTCCCTTTAGCAGGCTCAACAAGAATAAGGGAAATCCCCCACATATGAACAAATAATCCATGAGATAATCATCATGGAAGACTGGTTAGAGTCTACACCACCAACACATTAGCAGGTGGGAGGACTTTATCAACCTAACCCTCGAAGAGCAGATGCACTTGAAGATCCTATTTAAAATATGGTACATCCACATCAAGGACATCATATACAAAGGTACCTTCCAACTAGAATCTTCATTCTAGGAAACGTAGACCACATGACCAAAAATATGATGTTTTTAAGAAACTAGCCCAGGTACCGATCAAATAATCTATCATGGATGCTCTAAATTTGTCAAAAAATCTCTGGGATGCACTTAATGATGCATTTCCAAGAACTCATGAGTTTGAAACCAATATTTCTACAATATAGGTATACTGTATAAAAATAATCTAATATAATTTCTTGCATCCATATATTTTATAGACTAGGATGAATATGTTTTCATTCAAAGACACATCAGAACCCTATATATATCTGGAAAAGTTAATGAAATTGATATCTGATGAGCCTTCATTGATAATGGGTCAGAGGTTAACCTAATTAAAATATGTACACTTATCCATTTGAGCCTTACCAAATCCAACATGTCTCCCTGAACTCTAATGTTATAAGCCTATGAATTGAATGAACATGAACCATTAGGTGAGATCACGCATTGAAATCAGTTTGGGGGTCTCATATCAGATTTATAGTTAATGGTTGTTCACTAGGACTTGACTTTCAACATTTATATGGAAAGACCATGGCTTAAGTGTCATGCATCCATTACTTCATCATATCATCAATGTCTCAAATATGTTTTTAATCAAAAAATTGGGACATTTTATGGAGAAAAGTCCCCCTTAAAAACATGTGAAACTCTGTACATTGATGTAGAGATCTATCATCACATGGGAGGATACAGTCCATGGTAAATGATGTAACCAGAATCAATGATTCGAATGGAGTATAGAAAATCACATTTTATCCATTCAAGCCTCTCACTGTAGATTATGTGTTTATAATCAATCCAATTGAAAGGGTAGGTCCAGGTCAAATAGATCATTCGATGGCTTCTACAATGTTAGTTTTGGAAATGAAACCTGATGACATAGAAGATGTAATTATTTCTCAACCAAAAAAATCAAATTTTGTATAAAAAACTTTAAGAAACCCTATATCATTGGTTAGGTCATAAATGGATGCATCTTCTTCGGGATGTCCAAATGTTGAATCCCCTCCCAGATCTAATGATTTAACTTCATTTCTTATCCTCCAAATGATTCTATAGGTATATTTATAAGAGGTAACATGTGAATAAGAGTAAAAATAGGAATTCCTCATGGATGCTCCTCTATAATTTGAGGAAGGTGTCTCTACCACTGTAGATAAACATAGATAAATAAATCTCAGTATAGAGAGAGAACCATAGTTCACTTTGATTAGTGCAGACATGAAAACTGAAGAGAAATACATTTAAATTTCCATTCTATATAAAAACTGGGTTTTGTTTGTTTGAATTATATATAAATTAAAGGTCATAACCACGAAGTGACCACACATCATTAGGGTCTACCAGAAAAAAATCAGGGATACAAGAAATCATAAAAAATAACACACACAACTCATGCTTCAAAAACTGAGGCTGAAGTTGACAAGATAATTGAATCTGACTGCATTTGGGAGGTGAAATATCCCAATGTTTGGCTAATATTGTCCCTGTGAAGAAAAAGAATGTGAAAATCAGCATTTTCATTGATTTCATGGATCTTTATCTATACTGTCCCAAAGATGATCTTCCAGTTATGATCACTGAATTCTAAAATGACACAACAACTAGATATGAGGATCTAACCTTCATGAATGACTACTCAGGGTAAAATAAAATCGAAATGGTCCAAGAAAATGAAGAACCCACTACCTTCAGAGTCCCTCAAGGTGTATTTTTCTATCAGGTAATGCCTGTTGGCTTGAAGAATGATGTCACAACGTATCAACATGCTATGCATAACATCTTCAAACCCTTCATTGGAAAATTTTTCGAATTCATTGTTGATGATTTAGTTGTTAAATACAATCCATTTTCTATCCACCTGATTGATTTGGAGGTCTTTCTCCGTAAGCTTTGAGAGAAAAATCTAAAGATAAAACCCTTGAAAGTGTTTTCGGGGATACCTAAGGAAAAGTTCTTGGATTTTTTTGTATGACATAATGGAATCAAAGTAGATCATGAGGAGACTAAGGAAATCTATGGAATGTAACCTCCATAAAACATGGAAGATATGGTAGGTCAACAAGGACACTTGTCCTACATCCGGTGTTTCATATCCAATCTAGAAATCAAATGTTTACCCTTAAAAAAATTCACGAAGAATAGGGTTAGATATCAATGGACCAATGAATTCATAAAGGTGTTTTTTACCATTAAAAAATACCTCTTAAGACCACTGGTATTGATTCCATCTGTAGAAGGAAATCTACTCATTCTTTATGTGATAGCCTTGGAGCGGTAACAGGGAACATTCCTGACACAAAAGAAGGATGCCAAAAATTAAGACGCCCTGTACTATCTCAGTCGAACCATGATTGAAAAACAGAATGAATATTTAGATATTGAGAAGAGATATATGGAATTGATCTTTCCATTATAGAAATCTAGGCACTATCTACAGTATCATGAGGTCCACATGGTTTTTCATAATAACCCTCTCAAATTTATCCATAGTCATCCTATGATAATAAGACGTCTGAAATGGTGCGAAGTTATTATATAGTAGTTTAATATCCAATTTGTGACTCAGAAATTAGTTAAAGTCCAATCCTTAGTAGACATCATTGTTGAGAATCCATTTAAAAAAGAAATATAATTGGATACTCAACTACCTGATGAATAATTTTTCTCTATTTAGGATAGCCCCCAATCATGGGAAATATATTTTTATGGTGCTTCAAAGATTCCAATGGGAAAAATATTGTAATACTATATGCTCAATAATGTTGGCTTGGGGATTTTGAATATCTACATAGAGAGAAAAATATTTCCATACATATTCCAATTATCAGAAGGTGGTACTTAACTGAGGAAAAATATCAGGCTCTCATTGAAGGCTAGTAATTGGTGCTCTATGTACCAATTAATCACCTATATGTGAAGGGTGATTCAAAATTGGTAATCGAATAGATAAAGAGTGATCACTCTATTAGAAAATGAGAGGTAATCCCCATTTGTGATTATGTTTAAGGGTTAATGGAAGTATTTCCCTTAGATCCAAGATTTTCTTATATACCTTGATTAGGAAAACGAAAAACATGATACATTGTCCAATGTATCCATAAAACTGGAAGATCCAAATTTGGACTAGTCAATTATCATCATTGCTCATCATCCTGTGGTTTCACCATTTTTCAAATTATGATGGAGGAAATCAATGAAATTATCCCCATTTCCAAACCATATGGTCATACCCCGGGATGGATGACACCTATCATTGGATATCTCTAACACCGAGTTCTTCTACCATATATAGATGGAAAAGACAATGTTCGATGACGAGTGGTCAATTTTCCTCTTAATGATGGGCCAAATAATCAAAATAACCTCTAAAATGATGCTTAAACCAAATAGTCTTTAGATGTATTGATAGAGAAGAGATAGTGGATATCATTAAATAATTTCATGTAGGAGCATGTGGTTCCCAAAATTCTAGGTATAGGCTTTATGATCACATCCAAAGGCTTGGATACATTTGGACTTCAATGATGCAAGAATTCATTGATTTTCCTAAGAAGTGTCATGTCTACCAAGTACATTCCAACATCATTCATCAACCCTCAGAGTTTCTACATTAAACTAAATACTCGTGGCCATTTTTTACATGGGGAATGGATATAGTAGGACCATATCCTCAAGATATGGATAAGTAGTTCAAGTAGATTCTTACTGCCATTTATTTCTTTTCCAAATGGGATAATCCAATCCCTCTCAATGAAGTCGGGGAAAAAATCATTATTACCATTGTTAATGATAATATCATTACAAGATTTGGTGTCCCTCATACCATATTGATAGACAATGGCACCGATTTCTTTTCTACTGAGGATAGAAACCTATATCAGGAATACAATATCAAATCTAACCATTCTTCCTGCTATCATGCAGTAGTTAATTGATAAACATTGGCTTTTAACAAGACATTGTCAAGCATACTCGAGAAGATGGTGGATAAAGATATAAAATCCTTTTCTTGATAAGCTCGTGCAATTTATGGGGTCTTGACGAACTACTACTCATACTAAAACATGGTTGACCCCATATTCATTAATGTACAAAACAAAAGTAGTCTTGACCATTGATGTTTTGTGTCCATCACTCCTGGTTTCCATTTTTGACCAGTTATCAATATATGAACAGTCTCAGACGTGACTAGATGAGTTGGTGTGACTAAAAAAATGAGATTGCAAATGTACAGTCACTTAGATGTCTATTAGAACATAATAGCACATGTATTCAATACAAAATTCTTACTTCGTTCACTTCTTTAAGGAGAATTGGTATTTTTCCTTAGGACAACAATGATACTAGGAATTGAGCCTCTGAATCTTGAGTCAAAATGGGAAGAACCTTACTCCATACATATGTTTCAAATAAATGGAGCTCATTTCTTGATCTCTATGGATGGAGAACTCATTACAACTCTAACCAATAGATGATTCCAAAAGAAATACATTGGGTAATCACACAGAGCCCATCCATGATGCATGAAATTAAAAAAAATAGAATCTATGTCATAGTTTAATGATGTTAAACTACGTAATGACCCTCATCTTAGCTATTAGATGTTAAATTGCATAAAACCATATCCTTTAAAGCTGCATGATATTTAACTGCGTAGCACCATCATCCATGGCACACGATGTAAAACTACACAGCGTCATTTTTCATTAACACATGACATTAAAATGTACAATTAATGTATCCTTCATTAAAAATTGAGACCCCCAAGATATCACAGATAGATATTTCTTGTGATCCATAGAAAGTTGTGTAGATTCCAATTTAAAATATCACACTATTGTCACTACTTGGTGGAATATATGCCTCATTTCTCTATGTGTTTGAGTACGATCTACATGGGGAACCCTTTTAAAGAACTATGAGAGGCTTGATTATCCTTTTAATGGGATACATAATGAAGCCCATATCTCCAATCATGGGTCTATCCATAATAAAAAATCTAATTTATTCATTTTTTGATGAGTCACATGTACAGAGGGAATATCTCTATTAGGAACTATGTATGGCTTGATTCTTATTCCAATGAGATCTATAGAGACACCAAGATCTCCAATATTGGGCCCAAATGTGACCATAAAGTAATAATTTATCCTTTCCTGTATATTAATTAAATCTATATAGAGTACACTCCCCAAACCCATTGATTGATTCTCATTCCATTTTTCTTCTTGAACTCAACCATTATCCTGGAAGATATTAAACCCTCATTCCTATATCAAAATTCACTTATTATGGGAAATCTTTCTATAAGAACTAAATGTGGATTGATTCTCATTCTAATTAGATATGTAGTGGCACCCAGATATCCTATCTTGGGTTTTTCTATGACATTAAAAAGACCCTTCCACACATCAAAACATAGTTGGTGTGAGGAATCATTTCAATAACTATATTTGGATTTATTATCATCCAAATAAGCTATATATTGATTCATGAGTCCTATCTTGGGTCTAGACACAAACTTAATATATATATATATATTCCCCCTTTTTTAATTCTTGTGTTATTAAATTAAACCTATACCGGGAGTATTTCAAGATCCATGTGTGGCTTGATTCTTTTTCTTGAAAGATACATACTGACACACAGATCATCAATATTGGGCGTAGTCATGAATTTGTGAATTTTTAAAAGCACCTTATCCTTACAGTTTTTCCTGATTGACGTAGGGATGTATTTTACGAACAATTTCTGGCTTTATTACTGTTCCAACCAGATATGTGTTGATGCCCGTTTCCTATAACGTGGCTCAACTACCACTTAATCATTATACCAATATTCATCAGTTGTATTACCTTTATATCACAGATTAAAAATGTTACCAATATTTATTTCTCATACCAAACATAGCTCATGTTGTCTTAGGAATTTGGTGATGAAATTATCTATTAAAAATAATGTATATCAATTTATATTTGGGGTATCAGTGGTCCTGGTTGTAAGACCATAAAATTCACAACAAACACCGTTGTTGTATAAAAATAAATTGCATGATTTTCTCAATAACTACATGTGATTCAATTTATGATTTCCTGAGATACGTTGTTATGCCTAGATGTTCACTCTCAGGTGCAAACCACAATGTTTTCATCATTTGACATTAGTTCTCTATCATTATTACCATATTAAAACAAATTTCATTGAATTTGAAGAAGTACGTTTGTATTGATTCTCATTCTATTAAGATATGTATTGACATATGAATTTTCTATTTTGAGTTCAGATGCAATTTTAGAATCCCCCAATCCTTGTGTAAATATCAGACCTTTATAGGGAATGTTATTAAGAACAATGTGTGGATTGATTCTCATCCTTATGAGATACATAGTGAAATCTAGAATTTCCATATGGGACCTAGCCACAACAGGATGTAAGTAATTCCTCTTTTCATTCAAGTATGAGTTAGATTTATGGGATAAGTTTTAACGAAACTTTTCATCCTCTATATGAGCCCTTTATTAAAACCCCCCATTATCCATCACTTCCGAATGGGTGGGGTCATATTTTATGAACTACACATGGTTTAATTCATCCATGGGATATATAAGATACACCCTCTCATACATACAATGATAATATTTGTAGGAGATTTTATTCTAGGTCCTACCCTCAAAGAATCCATTAAGGAAATAAGAAATTTTCCCTTATGTAGCTAACTCAGTTCTATGCAAGGAACTCAAACTCATATCCAGAATTGGTTCAAATACTTCTTTAATGCATTTAGAAAATTCCCCTTTCACATTTCATACCCATAATCATGAATAGATTCATATATTCTTAACCTTTTCCCCAGCTTTTGGTGATATAATGTCTACTACCTTATTGATCCTTTTCTTAAATTTTTAGTATGTTCCCCAGTTGGCCTTTCATAAATTCATCACCCATAATGGGTTTGTCAGCCAAAGGATGTCATTGTTTTCTTATGCAGCACATGCCCTATCTAGCCCTACATAATTTAACCCCCATAATAGATTTTCCAAAAATAGTGGCAACTTCATTCTTTGGAGAAGCCTCTTTTTCCCATTTATGCTTTAGTAATGATATGTAGGAACCCTTAATTTTAAGCATTCATACTTTGAATAATTTTTTGAAATACATTCTCCTGACCTAAAAGTCTTCAGGACCATGGCTATCATTTCCCCTTACATATGTTCAAATCATTCTAGATTAGCCTTGGGGGCATTCAACCATATATCATCCATTGTTTCCATAATATTATGGTCCTAGTATTATGACATATAATTACATACACCATATTTATTTTTTTTGTGTCAGAAATTCTAAGAAAACATATTCTTCTTATTCTTAAGATATTTATACATAGAAGTCCCCTTCTACATTTAGAAACCATTCCACATAATCCATACTCTGTACTTGATAAAATATGAATCTCCAAAAACATTCATTAGATTTTAAAAAAAGAGTGTCAGAATTCATAAGAAAACCTTTATCAAACTATGTAGTATATGCCCCAATTTTCCATGAATATTTCTACCCCCATAGTGGGTTTGTCAGCCTAAGGATCCCACTATTGACTATGCAGCACATGCCCTAGCTGGCCAGGTATATTTCAACCCACATAACGTGTTTATTAAGTAGTGGTAACTTTTTTTCTTGGAATATAATTCCTATACTTCCATTAGACTCATTTCCCATTTCACTCTTCAGATCTAGAAATACTAAATTCATAGCTTTCATTTCCCCCTTTTATACCCAAAAAAGGTATCATATTTCGAAAAAAAATTCATGAGTTGAAGAATCTTCAAATTTCAAATCACTGGTCGAAGCTAAATACCTTAAGTTAAAAATCCTCCAATTTCCTTTCTGTGTAACTTTAAAATTCATAGTTGATTACCAATAATCCCTTAATGTCTTTACTAAAATCCTTTAAACCAAAAAAATATAATGTCCTTGTCGTATAAATTTGAACTACATAGTCCCTGTTTTGTCCATAATGCATGACCTTAATATACAAAACCTAATGTCATGGATGCACAACTATAAAATACATAGAATAATATAATAAATCTCCTTTCGTACCAAAAATTCCCTCTTACAAACAATAAATTTTTGCAAGAGTGTTTTTCCATTCATGGTCTATGTTCAAATGAATAATCTCTTTATTCTCAGACAACTTTCCTTGAAAAAGCCACCCATAGTGTCCTTGAGACATCAAAATCCCAAATAATTTTGCATATTAGTTATCGAATGTTATAATTCTTAAGAGCCTATTTACCCAACTATATAGTTCATTCCTTGGTTAACCTTGACTAAAATCAGTCGCCACAATGAGTTTGTCAGCATAAGGATGCCGCTATAGACTATGTGTCACATGCCCTTTCTGACACTTCATATTTTAACTCCCAAAATAGGTTTTTCAAGTATTTGTAACTCTGTTCTTGGAAGAGACCTCCTCTATTTATATAATTTCAAAATTTGGGATTTTTTAATTAAAAAAATGGCTTATGATTTCCACTTGGAAATATCTTATTAATTTCTAGAACATTCCACCCATAAATACCTTGTTGGGTTATAATTTCAAAATTCATGGTCATTTCTATTCGACCTAAAACACTAGCCTTTTTATTCCAGCATGAATGACTTTGATCTATCCACAAAAAGAGACACAATACTGTCCAAAGTGGAAAACCCACAATGGGAACTATAGAGAAAAGAAAAGTCTCAGCTTGCCATTCCTACACCCTATACGGTCTAAAAAATATCAACCAATAAAATTTTAAAAGGAACAAATATTGTTAGTTTAAAAACCTGAAAATTTCATCCAAGGAAAAAGACAATACATACTTGCTATGCCTTCTTCGTATTGAGCTTAGGTAAAAATTTTGGTGATGAAATAAAAGTAACAATGTTTCCAGGGTTTTCCATATGAAGCTAGAAACAATCACACTATTCTTTATATGCCCCATGGATTAGGAAAAAGCTATATAATCCTTCCAAAAATTACATAGATCCAAAAACAATAATTTTCGAAATCATCAAAGTTCCCCAATGTCACCTTAGAAGTTGATTCTTTTTTTATGATCTAATTTCATTCTAAGGGGTATCTTTTTTTGGCACCATGAAATTTATTTCATGCACATTTTTCACAGAATTCATTGTTGGATTTCAATTCTATAGAACACTAATACATGATGAAGGTTATTTAAAATATCCCCCTCAAGAGTAGGATTCATATTTCAAAGATTGGGGACAAAAAGGTGCTGATGCATCAAAAAACAATTTCTGAGTTTCTTCTGATGGGACTTAGTGTACTCATCATCTCCATAAGTATATATCTATATAAAAGATTTATTTTACTAGTCACAAATACAAAAAAGACATAAAAATAAAAAGTTCTATCACTCGGAAGAAATTATTTTGTAAAGGGATTCTAAATAGATTCGTTGATGAACTATGCCGAAGAGATGCTTAGAAGAGCTGCATGGAAGAGCAGCCCCGAGGAGTTGTGATGGGGGCCACCACATGCATAAAAATTGGATGCTTGGGCTCCTCATTCTAGAGGTGAAAATTTTATAATAAGTATTTAAGCTCTTATTGCATATACCATTCACACATTCCTCAAAAACTCTAAGTGGACCTATGGCGTTGAGGACCGACACTATGGATCGGGGCAGCAGACTTGCGTAGCGGACCTGCACGATGGACCGAGGTGGCTGACATGAAAAAATAGACCTTCAAGAAGGACCTATGATGCTGACCTACTCTTAGAACCTACTCTAAGGACACATTCTAAGAACAAATTCTATAAACCTTAGAAGAAATTGGAACCCCTCCGGGAGTAATCCACAAGCCCTTCATGTCAGACATAATGACCTTCATCTTAATTTTATATTGAAAGGCTCATTGCTCTGTGACCTCCTCCACCGCCACCATGAACTCTTCCACTGTAGGCCTTGCCTCGTTCAGTAATGAAGGATGAAAAGTGTTCCTTTTTTGAATCTTTCACATATTCTTGTTTCTCACAGTAAGTATTAATCATGTGGGATTTGTGGTTTTTGATGATCAAAACATTTTTACAACAACCTCATTAAATGAACCATGAGAACATTTATTCCCACCATAATTGGGATATATAGGAAGCATTTTTAAGGCCCAATATCCATATCAACTCATTCATAAAATGAGAAATAATACCCTAAATAGGCATCCTTCTTTGGAGTAAAACCCAAATTCAACCCCCAAATCACTAGAAGTCAATATATATTTCCTGGCCCCTTTTACAAGGCATCATTCTCAAGTGTAATACCTAACCTATTTCTCTCGAAGGACCATAGTCTCCTAGGATAATTAATGAAAAAAGGTCTCTGGTTCCCATATAAATAGGATATGTAAATTGTAATCCCTGAGGTTCAAACCCAACACTCCAAATCAACACTATCATTTCTGGGCCATATTCACAATAGGGTCTAATTTAACATGGAAAAACAAATCTCTTTCTAGTTACCTGATGTACTATAGTATAAGTCCCATACAAAACTTTTACTAGGCACTTTCCCCCAAAATGTCATTTCCTTATGATGTTAAACTCTATAGTTAGGTCATTATCCTAGGACAATAAAAGGTATGATGTGTAATTCCCCAACCCTAGTTACCCAGTTTTAGTTCATTATTATATAACATTGGCATGATCACAAGAGATGAAGTCTCAAAAGACTGATTAGTTTAGTATCCTTGTAAGTAAGAGATATACACATAAGTTTTACATTACATTATCAAATGGAAAAACAAAAAATTGTGTCCCCTTTGAACAATCTCATATCCCTTAGCCTATTCTAGAAGGTTAATCGTAATATACTTCATCGCATCCTAGAAAAAATAAAACATAATAAAAGGGTGATCTCAAATTCTCAGTATTGATAAAAATAATAGTGGAAACTATCATAAATAAACATAAACATTTAAGGAAATGTATATGACTAAATCAAAAGACTTTTAAATTTAAACATCTACATAATATGGAAAAGATAAATCAAATAATTCCATTTACTTATTCACATGGATATTCTACTAGTTGAATAATAACATGTAATATATATCTAATTTCAAAATGTTGTATTTAATAATGCTAGACATCATAACCAAATAGTCATGTTCTCATGCCAATACTACAAATAAGATTTTGTCAAGGCCTCCTGCCAAGACACTAGTTTGTCTCATGAGACCTACCAATGCATCAAGTAGCTATAGTGGGCTCTACCCACTAATTACTAAGTCCAATGCATTCCTCATATGAAAAGGTTGAAACACAACATAGATATTCATATCAAAAATAGCAGAAGATGTGTTAATACATTAACCAAAAACCATGAATGGTATAAAAATAACACATCCATATTCAACCATATAACAAAACCTTCAATACAATATAGAAGATTTTATCATAGTAAATCAACATCAATGAAGTGTAAAATCCATCAAATGATGTTGACATAGATGAAATCAAAATGATTTGAGAGAAATATCTCTTTGTATTTTGAAATTATTTAAAAGTAATATAATTATAAAATAAAACATTTATTTTGGAAATATTCTTATAAGATTATAAGGGATGATTCAAAGGCTTTATAATGGTTGTAAATAGCTACACCCTCCATATAAGTTAAAAGAAATTCCTACCTTAATTTGGCGAAAAGGTCATAAAGTACCTTGTTTGGAAAAGGATAGAAAGATTCTATTTAAAACATCTTATATAAATTAAAACAAGGGTATAAATGAATTTAACCCATATTCTAGGAAATGGTAAAATTGTTTTGAATTTTTTTTTAAGAAACACAGATGTGGATGATAAAGAAGTCCCAGTACATACTTATGTATAAAATACCTCAGATTAGTAAATAGATTGTGAAATTAACCCTTAACTTGTATTTTTCCTTGGTCAAGGGTATGTTAACCTCTGGTATAATTGTTAAATAATAATTATTAAATTATAAAAAATCCATACACCTAAATATGATATCATATATGATCTTCTAATATTGATATGTTAATAATATTTCAGTAGTATCAGTGTTTCAGTAGTTAACTGATTCATTTTCCCATGTATGTTTTGTTACGTAAGTCATGTTTGTCAGGGATAGGATGTATTTGATTCATATACTGTATTATATTAAGTTCATAAACATTATTTTTTCATAAAATGAAAATTATTCTTGAATGGTTACGATGGGGGAAGAATCTCATCATGTTCGTGGAGACGGTAATCTGTACGTATACACAAGCGACAATATCATTCTATTGATGGTGAAATAATATCTAATTTTATGTAATATCATATATAAAGAATTAATAACATGTTATATTTATTATTTACATCAATTATACTCATTATCATATCCATCCAAATAATGAAGTGTTGAATAACAAACTACACCACGACATGGAGACGGTACGCTGTAGATACAAACATGTGGTGGAATTATAATTTATAGGATGGATAGAATAATGAATATGGTTGTACCATATTTATAATAACATCATAGTATTTATATGGTACTGAAGTAATTATTTTGGTATGGAAACCACAAATAAATAGGATTTTGAAGAAGAAATGAACTTTGAAAGAGGTGATTAAATTATTACCTCTTCTTCAGATGCTTCCTTTTTATTTGATCAGAATGGATCCATAATTCAACTTCCTAATCAAAGTAAGGACTCTAGGTTGAATTGAGGGTAGTTGTGAAGATATTTTAGTATGTTTTGTCCGTTAAAAATTGCTTTGGAAGTGTGATTTTGAGAGAAGGGGCAATACCCTTTTATAAGAGAGGTGATGGTCACTTTAGGAAAATCAAGAAATATTAATTTATTATGCAATAATTTTCAGTATATAATGGCTCCAAAATATTTTTTTCCAGGTTAAGGTGGGCCTGGGTTGAAATCCATTCAACCAATAGGTTTTCCATAGGTTTATGTCACCATATCAACCTTATCTTTTATATCTAACTCTTAGTTAAATTGTTTAACATTTACCATGTATTCTTGTATTATTGTAATAAATGGTTAATTAGATTTCTATAAATATCCAAGAGAACCCATAGTGGTTCATTATTTAGATACCTAACCATAACTAAGTTCTTTGTTTGAAAAATATATTTTTAGGAATATTTTTTCAATTAATAATATAGTATTTGTTTTAAGAACACATTTTTCTCAATTTTGACAGTATTTAGTATTTGGTTTTTGTGAAACTAAAAATACATGATTACATAAAAAAATTATTTCAATCCTAAAATTTCATATTAATCTATAAAATTATTATAATTCAAAAAAAGTCTCAATTTACATTTATTTGGATATTTATAATATCAATGAATTTAATCTTTCATTAATAAGGCAATTACTGCAACATAATTTTCTTATATATAATTTCAATAATTTAATGTCTAAAATTTATAAATAAAATACCATTATGTAGGAAATATTTTTTTATTTCTAATTAATATTTATAGTTGAATTTATATTATATATAACCCCTTATTAAAATAATTTTTGTTACAGAAATTTGAATGTATCACTTTTAACTATTCTTCAAATAAAATAATAAAAAATGTTGTAATCAAATCTAAGTGGAAAAAAGGGGATTATATATTATTATTAAATGTTATTTTGTTCAATATAAAATTATCCAATAGAATTAGTACATGTGTTAGTGTAATTATAATATAATTTTTACCATTAATTACCCTATTTACTTTTAACATTGCTAAATAAAATTCAAAAGATACTACTCACAAAAAGTTATTTTCACTCTATTGAGCCAAATAATACTTACTAATGTAAACTGATCTCTTGGATTTTATAAATTCAGTTCACAGGAGCAGTAGACATACGTTTTATGCAAATTTGCAAATGTTCCTAGAAGGTGGGTAAAATGTGTTAAATTGTTCAATAAAATTTTTTACATCTAATATTACTATAAAATTACTTCAATAAAATAAATTGAACCTATATAGGTACTAATAATCTATTTTTACTTCAAATAAAGTTAAATAAAAATATTTATTATTTAAATAAAAAGTTGGTTTTTATGTACTATGCAGTATTTTTCACTAAAAATTGAATGTTTTCAAAAAAATACCAAAAATTAACCCTATGATAATTTTGATATTATAAATCCAAAAATGATGTCTATTTTACCAAATTAAATTTTTAGGATTATCTAATATTAATTTTATTATTGTTCACAAAAGGACATAAAAAGTAGTTCTTTTAAGAAAATAGTTTTTCCAAATGTATAACTATTTTAACAAAAAATATACATTTCGTTATAAACATGTTTTATTTTTTTGAAAATATTATAAATAACAATAAAAAATTTATTTATTACTATTCATATCACAATATATAATGGATAAATAAATATATCATTTAAATAATTAAAATACTAATTTATTGTTTTGTAGAAACTCAATCTTGCGTATAACGCAAGCCAAATCGGTGTTGCATGTAGTATAAGCTATTGGATTACTTTAAAGATATAAATTAATATAAAATAGTGTGGTGTTACATTCTCCCCTCATTCAATAAATTGCATCCTTGCTATTTAAAATTTCTCTTCGAAAATAAAAGGTTAAAAATAGAAAATACCTTTGTGGAAACCCCACATTAGAAATAGTGTTAATAAAATTTAGTCTTAATAAGAGGGAAACAGAAATGAAAAAGTCACCACCAATTTTGGATTTCGAATAGGAAAACATTGGTGACAATTTAAGGCACATAATTAGACGAAAAATGTAAATATTTATAGGGAGTGATTGAGGTCATCAGTCAAAAATAAGTGAAAATAAATAGAAAATTGAGGGCTCAAATACATAAATCTATGATGACTTAAAATACTATTGCTTCATCAAAACAAAAGGTATTAGGATAAGACTTTTTTGGTTTTATAATCGTTTCCAAAAATTTTAAGAATTAATTTCATCATTGAATAAGAAAACAAATTATTGACTTGTAGAGATCCATCCATTAACTAATTTCTACCACAAACTCATCCTTCACTTTAAATGATAATAGAACTCAAAAATATTCTATTTATCCAAATTGTATAGGGTTTAAAAAAATGAATTTACAATTCATCTATCAGATAATTTTAAAAAAACTACATCATAAAAACTAGGATATCACGTAGGCTAGTGGTAGGTGATGCACTCTTGTCTCCCTTCGGTTGTGGGTTAATGTCTCATGGCCTTTCTGGATGCAACAGGTTGTCTCCCAACCTTCGAGTTTTCATTTTTATAAATAAAAATTCTATAATAATCTTATAAAATGTTTTAACCTTAAACCATTGTATCCAATTTCCAACTAAACTCATTCCAACCTTTAGACTTATCCAAAATAATTGTGTCCAAACTCATAGTCCCAAAATTTATAAAGAAGGTCAACATAACATAATAAAGATCTCTTTTTTCATGTAATAACATGTGAGTACCTTTATCAGGTATTCTTTTAAAACATGGTAACTCCCTGAATTACCTTAAAACAGTATTTATTACATTCATGCTCTCTTATTACTAATAGAATACTAGTTATATTCATTATATCCCAAAATTCAGAATACCCCAACAGTGATGGAATAAAAAAACCATTAATCAGTTCTAAGGTATTCAGGAATATCAAATATAATTTTTCCGAGTCAACCATATCTTTTTCCAAAATCACTACCTTAGTATGAGGACCATATTAAGGTTTATCTTTCCTTCAACCATGTATTTTCAAAAAAAATTAACATACTATTGAGTCAATTTTATTAGTACCATATAATCTCAAATCATCAATGAAATAATATTGCAGTACAATCCTTATTTATTTCCATAATTAATATAACCAGTACATCATTGATACAACACTAAAATGACATTATTTATTAATAAAAATATAAGAACTCTAATTATTCATCTTTATCTATGGTATTATCATAACTTTTTTATTATCCAATAGCATCATTTGGGGTGTAATCTGATGATTGGGACATTGATTCACGTAGTGTCCCAACTCCTTTTAGATAAAGAATTATACATTTGAAACCCTTTTCTTACCCATGAAATCTCATACTGGGTGTCCTTTTTCTCAACACTAATAACAAACTCCAATTCCATTCAATCATTTACCAAGGTGATTCTCTCTATAGTTATCTAATAATGGAAAAACCTTTCTTTCCCTTTTTCCCTTTATCCATATTTCTCATTACCATCCTTTTCATCTATGGATTCCCTTCAAAGAAATAGGACTCAGAGAAATTATGTACATATCTTATTAACACATGATAACATTTCATCATATGATGAGAATACATGGGAGACTATTTCACTTCTAAATGCTGGCTTAAGACCATGAAATATATAACCCTTCTTACTCTTTGGATCATGTGTACTGATGGAGTTCTAATTCCTTCTTCTGGGCACCATTTCTAAAGAATGGGATACACTAGGTTAGTTTATCAATTACAATCCATAATTCAAAACATGTAATATATAAAACATAAATTGATTTTTTTGCATATAATCCATAATCATAAAAAAATACTTTCGTTGAGGAAGTATTTACTCATAAATCATTCATAATGGGTTTTAATAAAAATGTGAATTATCCTATTCATATCCCCCAAGAAGGTCATAACCAAGAGTGTAGCAAAGCCCATTGTCATGTACCAGGATACCTTGGGTCAAGCCCAAAACTCCTTTTCAGAGTATTCATTTTTAGGTACATCTATTTTAGAGCTTCCTCTACCTACTCATATCTTGAAAAGGATGTATTACTTGGAAAATTCACAAAATCACTACATTACCAAAATTATATGATGTTCTTCTATACTATTCCAAAAAAATTATCGTAGGGTAATGTTATTTAATCATAGTTTTTCTAAATCTAGTGTCCAAATATTGTACTAAAATTCCTCTGATACAAACTGTAACGCCCCGATCCTAGTTACCTAGATTCGGTGCATTATTACAAATCATTGGCATGATCACAAGAGATTATGTCTCAAAAAACATATTAGTTTAGTATCCTTGGATGTACTAGATACATAAATAACTTTTAAAATACATTATAAAATGGAAAAACCACAACATGGTGTCCCCTTTGAACACTCTCATATCCCTTAGCCTATTCTTACAGGTTAATCGTAATATACTTCTTCACATCCTGGGAAAAATAAAACATAAGAAAGCGGGAGATCAGATGCTCAATAAGGATAAAAAAAAATAGCAGAAACTATCATAAATAAGCATAAACATTTAAGGCAATGTATATAACTAAAACAAAAGACTTTTAATCTTAAGCTATAGTATAATATGGAAAAGATAAACCGAATAATTCCATTTACTTATTCACATGGATATTCTTGTAGTCTAATAATCACATGTAATATCAATAGATAATTTCATAATGATGGCATGCATAATCCCAGACGTTGTAACCACATAGTCAAGGCCTCATTCCAAGACTATAAATAAGATTTTGTCAATGCCTTATGGTAATACACTAGTTTTTCTCATTAGACCTACCAATGAATCGAGGAGCAATAGAGGGCTCCACCTGTCACTTAATAATTCCAATGCATTCCTCGTATGAGATGGTTAAAACATAACATAAACATTTATATTAGAACTAGTATATGAAATGTTAATAATTTAACCATAAACCATGAATGTTATAAAATTAAATCATCTATAGTCAAACATAAAATGAAACTTTCAATACAATATGGAATATTGTATCATAATAAATTGTCTTCAAACAAGTGTAAAATTCATGAATGGATATTTACATAGATGAAATCAGAACTATTTGAGAGAAATATATCTTTATATTATGAAATCATTTAAAAGTCACATAATTATAAAAGAAAACGTTTATTCTGAAAATATTCTAATAATATTGTAAGGGAAGCTTAGAATGTTTGATAATGGTGGAAAATAGTCTCTCTCACCGTATATGTTTAAAAAAAAGATTTTCACCTTAATCTGTCAAAAAGGTCATAAAGTACCTTGTTTGGAAAACGACCAAATGTTTCCTTTCAAAAAAATTTATATAATGTCAAACCAAGGAATAAAAGACATTAACCCATATTCTAAAAAATTTTAAATTGTTTTGAAATAAATTTTTAAGAAACACATAGGTGGATGATAAAGAAGTCCTAGTAGATACTTACATATAAACAACTTCAGATTAGTTAAGAGATTGTAAAATTAACCCTTACCTTTTACTATTATTTGGTCGAGGTTACATTAACCTCCTGTATAATAGTTAAATCATTGTTATCAAATTATACTATAACCATATACATAAATATTATATCTTATCTGATATTCTAATATTTCTTTTTTATAATATTTAAGTAGTATCATTATTTTGGGTGTTAACCAATTAGTTTTCATTTATATGTTTTGTTACCTAAGTAATATTTGTTAGGGATAGAATTTATTTGGTTCATATCCAAAAAGATTCTAAGATCACAAACATTATTTTTAATAAAAAATGAAAATTATTCTTGATTGGTTATGATGCAAAATGAATCTCATCGCGTTCGTGGAGACCGTAATCCATATGTATGCACGAGCGACAATATCATTCTATTGATGGTGAAATCAAATGTAATTGTATGGTATGTCATATATAAAAGATCATTAACAAGTTATATTTATTATATTCATCAATTATTCTCATTATTATTCCCATCCATATAATGAAGTGTTGAATAACAAACTACACCACGACGTGCAGACGGTAAGCCGTATGCACGCACGTATGGTGACTTTGTCATTCCTAGGATGGATAGAACAATGAATATAATTTTAAAATATTTATAATTACATCACAGTGTGTAGAAGGTAGTGCCGTTATAATTTTGTTATGGAAACCACAAATAATGAGTAAGTGGGTGAAGAAATGATCTTTGAAAGAGGTGATGAAATTATTACCTCTTCTTCGGGTGCTTCCTTTTGATTTGATCAAAAGGTCTCCATAGGTCAGATTAATCATCTAATAGAGGCCTCTAGGTTGAATTCAGGTTAGTTGGTAATATATTTGAGTAGGTTTTGGCCATTCCAAATGCCATTAGATGAGTGATTTTGAGAAAAGGGGAATTACCCTTTTATAAGAGAGGTGAGGGTCACTTTAGGAAAAGCTAGAAATATTAATTTATTATACAATAATATTCAGTTTATAATGGTTCCAAAAGGATTTATTTCGAGGCTAAGGTAGTGATGGATTGAAAAACTCTCAAAAAATAGGTTTTATAGAGTTTTAGGTCACCATATTAATCTTATCATTTAGATTTAACTCGTAGTTAAATAGTTTAACTTTTACCACGTACTCTTGTATTATGATAATAAATGGTTAATAAACATACTATAAAAATCAAATAGAACCCCAAGTGGTTCATTATTGACATTTCGATTCTTATATAAGTCCTTTGGCAGAACCTTATTTTTTTAAGAATATTATATCCATTAATAACAAAGTATTTGTTTTAAATGCTCATATATTTCAATTTTGATACTATTTAGTATTTGGTTTTTGTGAAATTAAACAAAACATGATTACTTCAAAAAAATGAAATCTGTAATAACATGTCATATTAACCTTTACAATTAGTTTAATGCATCAAAAATCTCAATTTACATTTATTTTTATATTTATAATTTTAATTATTTTAATATTTCATTAATAAGGTAATTACTACATCATCATTGTGTCATAAATAAATTTAATTATATAACATCTAAAAAATATAAATAAAATACCCTTATGTAAGAAATATTTTTATATTTCTAATGAATATTTATAGTTGAATTTATATTTTGTATAAACCTATATTAAAAATGTTTTAGTTATGAAAATTTGAATTTAACACTTTTAATTCTACCTTAAATAAAATAATAATAAATATCCTAATACAATCGAAGTGGAACAAAGAGGATCATATTTTATTCCTAAGGTTTATTTTGGTCAAAATACACTTATCCAATAGAATTAGGACATATTTTAGGGTAATTATAATATCATTTTACCTTTAATTACCCTATTTATTTTTAACTGTGGTAAATAACATTCAAAAGTTTCTATTCACCAAAAAAAATATTTTCATCTTATTGAACAAAATTTTACATACTTATGTCAACCATTTCTATTTTATTTTTTAAATTCAATTCACAAGAGCGTTAAAATTATGTTTTATGCAAATTTGTAAATGTGCTCAGAAGGTGGGTAAAAGGAATTAAATAGTTCAATAAAATTTCATATATCTATACTAATTATAAAATGACTCCAATTAATTACATTGAACTTATATAGGTATTATGTACCTACTTTTACATAAAATTAATTTAAATAAAAATAATTATTATTTAAATAAAAAGTCGGTTTTCATGTACTATGTAGCATTTTTCACTAAAAATAGAATGTTTTCTGAAAAATACCAAAAATTCTACCTAAGATAATATTGATATTACAAATCCAAAAATGAAGTCCATTTTACCAAATTCAATTTCTAGGAGTGTCTAATATTAATTTTATTATTGTTCACAAAAGGACATAAAAAGTATCTCTTGTAAGAAAATAGTTTTTCTTAATATATAACTATTTTAAGAAAAAAAATACATTTCATTATAAATATGTTTAATTTATGTGAAAAAATTATAAATATCAATAAAAATTTATTTTTTACTATTCATATCACAATATTTAACTGATAAATAAATGTATCGTTTAAATAATGATAATATTAATGTATTGTTTCACAAAAACTCAATCTTGCGTATAACGCTAACCAAGTCAGTGTTGCATAAAGTATAGGATATTTACATACATTAAAGACATAATATACTATGAAATGTTGTGGGGTTACATTTGTTATGTGAATCTAAACTACAAGGGTTCTGATTCATTTTAGAAGGATAAGTTGGTAGCCCCTCTCTAGGTATGATCCAAATATCAAAAAATCTTTTATCTCTCTGGATGATGATAAATTCTAGAGTAACATTCCATCTATGTGGATGACGATAAACTCCAGAGTATCATTGTATACCTGGATGATAATAAATTTTACAGTTCCCTACTATATGGATGTAACTTCAGAATAATCATGACAAATACTAAGAATCTATAAGTAAAGTATAAAAGGATTCCATTTATAGAGAACCTCAGATACATAAAGATGTATCCATTGATGTAGAACTTCATATACATAAGGATGATTCTAAAAATCCATAAATGTTTATTTGATTTCCAATTTCAAGGAAAAAATATATAATAATTGGTAAATAAATAACAATTTGTGAATATATGTTAAATTAGTGATAGAGTCCCAGAGTAGGCAATAATTCCCCTCCAGAGGATTTTATGAGACTTACCTTCCATCATCATGACCAATGCATATTATCAAGAGTCTTCAGCCAAATTTCCTGGTGAATTCCTGCTTTTGGAAATCTAGTCCCTTGGATATAGAACCATTTTTTGTTTTCAATTCCATAAATAAAAACGATGGAAACCATCTGAAGATAATTATTTTTAAACACAGTCTCATATCCAGAGGAAACTATGATATTGAATGAAAAGATATTATATTACATGACATTTTTTTGTAGAGGGTTTCTAATGAAATAACTCTTTATTAACTCCATTGGGTAATTGATGGGTTCCTAAACTCTGTTCATGGTTTATAATGAGTACTCACAACAATCGAGATAAGGGCCTTGTGGGTCACACACCTAGAATATTCAAAATTTTTGTTATATTCTAATGAAGAGATTAAGAAATTATGGGACCCACTATGGGGTCCGGGTTATGTTCGAGTTTGGAAATCATCCACGAAATAAATAAATTCATATTTGTTGAGTTTAGAATAATTGTTGTTGAATTTATTTATTAATATTATTCACATGTTATTCTATGAAGAGATGAACAAATATTTATTCAGGGAATATTATTTTAAAATTCGTAGTTCGTTTAATACTTACAAGAATACAGTGTAACATTAATGAAACTATTTTATAAGGTAATATATTAATTATATAACACGTATTTTATAAAAATACAAATGACGTTTATGAAATAGTTGGTAAAAAACATGTTTTTTATTGTTTATGTAGATTTTAATACATATTCAGTGTTGGGGGGCCAATTCTTGGTATTATATACATCACAATATAAGGAAGAGGAATCTATCATTTGAATCACAATTCATCACACAAATTTGAGAGATCCTCTTTAATATATTTAGTATCATAGAGAGAGAAACAATTGATATGAGAAACTAATTTGAGTTCCACCTTACAAATCAAAGGATCGACTTAGCGATGATCATTAGGAAATATAAGGCTTCATTAAATCTTCTTACTAGAACACATATTTCGATCATTCAAATTTTCAAATATATTCAATGCAAAAGTGGATGATATTGAGGGAAATGAACTCAGTTTCATTGTTAAATGTGAACCAGTGACAAGAGATAGTAAAACATGCCTTCAGGAATGAGGAAAATTATATCTTTGTTTTTCTTCTTGAATCAATTCACATTACATGCTTAACATTTGTTACTGTGTTGTTCAATCACCGAAGACAATGTTGTTATGCCAATCTAATGATAATTTTTTAGTTTTATGGCCCATTTATTTTTGTTTCATTCCCCGATACCTTCAATCCATATCATAGAGAGTGAATGATATTTTAAACCAATGAAAAATTAAATAATCATTAAATTCGATTAGTAGATGTTGTAACAGTTCTACAATAATGAACCATGCTTTGATTAAATCTCAAATGGGAAAGTTGTGGTCATTCAAAGTTTTTATTTAGATTGAAGTTTGTGTTGTTGTGGGTTTCATTCAAAGATCGTATACACATATACACACACACATATATATATATATGGGTGTGTTTATGTTATTTTACTTGGAGGTTGTGGACATTTTAGTTTTTTTAGTAACCCTCCTATTTTCTGACTCGATTCCAATAGCTTGAATAGTGATTTCTAGAAGAGGGAAGTCTTCATCTTGGTGTAATGTTATATTTTTTTTTTTCTAAAACCCTATTAAATAGGTATTGAAATTAAATAATAAGGAATAAAATTCATGGGTGGGTGGAAATATTATAGGATACAAAAGAAGAAAACAAAAAGAGGTGTGTTGGGGGTGTTGGAAAATCCACAAAATGAAAAGAAGCATAAAAACAGGATACTACCCCACTATCTTGATGTGTATGGATCCCCAAAATGGGGGGGGAGGTATTATAGAAGACCCATTTATAGGAAGTAAATATTATTATAAAAAACATTATAATTTGATTATCCTTGGTGGTAGAAACTGACCCCCCCCCCCCCCCCGCCACAATCTGTGTGCCCATTCAGTCACCCCTCCACCCACTAACCAAGGACATGATGGGATTCATTGAGTCCTTATAAACCTGTACATCCCTATGTAGAACAAAAAATGGTCTATAACCCCTTATAATTGGTTTTTGGGCCACTCAGGGATCCCAAAAAATTAAAAATAAATTAAAAAATTTATGGTTTTTTGGAATGAATTTATTTTTTTGGGGGGACCATAAGATTAATATATTGTTAAATAAGATTAGATGAAATTATTTAAATCCATTTAATGATCCCATAAGTAAAATTTATTGGGAAAATAATTTTATATCACATTTATATTACCTGTCGAATGAACATGAAAATCGACATACCAATGTATATTTGGAGTTTAATTTAATTTAGTTAATATAATTTAATTATTTCATGGCATGTAATGTATGTATTAATTTATTTATTTTGTGATGTCCTTCACATTGCCTTACCCCTCATTATGTGTATAAGGGTTTTCCCATCCATTAATAGTTTTACATGTATTTTGTGCATTCTTGAGTGTGTATGTATAATTTCAAGAAATCTATAAGATGCATACCATGATGGGATGAGGTATTATTCTAAATGAGATGAAGATACAATGGAATGTTGTGCGAATAATCATAGGAGTTAGAAAAGACATATGAGTTTATCCCCTAGGGTCATGGTAAATTAATATTTATTTAATGGATAACCCAATAGTAAATTCTTAAGATCAGTGGCATTGTTTATTTAATTTATTAATGGTTTATTACTTTTTTGTAAATATGAATTTATATGTTATCATATAAAATAATAATAAATTCATATATTATAACAATTGCATGATGAATGTTTTTTATTTATTTCATAATCAGGTTGTGAGTGTGATCACATAATGTTTGAATATATAATAGAAAGTGATACCATTCATTGTGAAATATTTAAAACAATAAAAGATATATTAACTATTAATGCCTTATATTGCATAAATTTGAACAAAACTGAGGGTACAAGGTACCCTTCAACCATAGTTGAGGGAGCCTCCTACTTATGGGAGTTCTTATAAGAGTGATAAGTTGATATTACATAGTTGGATACATATAAGTAGTCATAGATACCTTTTCCACTTTATTGGTTAATCTTGTTGAGTCAATCAATATTAGGATTCCTAGAAGCTTGGAATTCACATTAATGTTCATGTATCCATGAGTAAATGTGGTTGGAAAGTTATATTCTTACATTGAAAATCTCAAAGAACATTTATAGTCATAGCTTGGACTATTAAGAGTGGTTTTAAAGAACCATTACACTAGAATACTCATGTTATTGGGAATTTTTAAGATAGTAGTGAGTGCAACAAGGTTTTGATAAAATAGTGAGAGACATTTAAAGATTTAACTGGTAATTTCTAATTAGTAATCAAGATAATCATACTAATTTTATTATACTAATTGTTGGAGAAAATTTCATGTAATACCATAGATACACTGTAATCTATATTGGACAAAGAAAATTTTCTCTCCCGCCAAAATTTCCAAGAGTGGTGCAAGAACATGCAAATAGTACTACATTTTCAAAGGAAATTATATGTGCTAGAGTCCGCAGTACATAATCAGCCTCTTCATGAACCAAGTGATGATACAAAATATTCTTATAGGAGTCTTGTGAATGACACATTTGAATTTTATATCATAATTATAAAATCAATAGCTAAAGAGTTTCAAATAAACAAGAAGACAAGGATTTCTATACCATATTTTCTCATATCTCTGGAGATTGTGAGGAGAATTAAAATAAATTGATCAATGATATTATGATCAAACTGATCATGTATAGAATGATTTATGGAACTTATGTTTTTAACAATGTATTAAGGATGATAAAATAAATTGAACAACTAGAATAATTGGGAATCACGTCGAATCCGGAACTTTTAGTTCATATCACAATCTCATCACTATAACTTCATGTCTACATTTTCATTGACTGTAATCAATTGAATATTTTATCCAAAATTCTTCGATATCTATTGGGAAAGGTTTTGGAAGAATACAAAAATATAAAAATGTTAAAACATTAAATCTTATGGTGATCAATAAGAAATACAATGTGAAAATTAAAATTCCAAGTACACCTCTAAAGGCACCATAAAAAAAATATTTTCAAGAGGCCAAAGATAAAGAGTTAGAGAACCAAACACAAGGATAATTCTTTCACATGTGTCTAGATAGGTCACCAGAAGAGAAATTGCTATTAATTTTGGAATATTGTAACACTATATTCTACTTCATGGATATTTATCATTAAATATAATATTTCATTCATAATCCTTGGATATTAGATAAAATATGTCCTCATGTATTTGTTTCAAATTATTTGAACCATTGAATTAATGAAACATTATTATAAGATAATGTGTGTTCTCCAAGAGGCCAAGAAATTAGGATAAAAACATTAGTATGGAGAAGTAAAAAAATTCTAATTTCCATGATTAATGGTTATAGTAGATTTTTTATGAGTCATACAATTACATGTATCTCACACATTTATTGGAAACAAGGAGGAAATATTCCATTTTGGAAGGAATATTTTTTGTTGTATAATACTCAAATGATAGTTCATTATTTCTTGGATAATTGGAAATGTCTAATGAATATAAAATGTAATACTCAATTATACCCATTTTAGGAAATATATCTCGTTTATATGAAAAGATTTTATAAAGGATATAAAAAAATTCCCCAAGGCAAACACAAAGTGTAATTCTCTAAATATTCTAATGTCCATAAAGGATATTATATAAATACCTATGAATGAAAATTTATAGTTACATGATAAATTATATTTCTATAAAAGGATGCACATATCTATTTCAAAATGTTGGAGCTACAAATTGACTTGGATTTAGTCAATTCCCATGATTCAAAAGTCATTTTTCATAGGTATATGTTCCATAAGATCCTGTGGAAAAATAATTTTCTAGAGACCCATTATATGTAGGAAGGATAAAACCATGGTAGTGGTTTTCTGTTCACTGTGGATATTGATACAGTATTCTCTAAGAAAAATACATCCTATAAAGAAGTAGATTGTTGAAATCCTATATGATTGACACATTTATGTGAATTTAGGAATTGAATTCCATACCCAAAATTCATTACTATATTTTGGAAGTTTCTTCAATTTATTTAATGATATTGGTGATTATTAAAGAGAGACTATACAAGGATGTTTCAATAAATGTAAAAATAAATATTGATTGTATATACCAAGCCACCGTTAATAAATACATAATAATTATACTTTTCATAACTACTTCCTATAATCAATATATTGGGAAATGGATATTAAAACCACCTTTCATGTAATGTGTCTTTATGATACAACCAAAATGATTTGATGGAACTATTGAATTCCAATTAGTGGTGAAATTTACTAAAATCCAACATTAGATCAACGTAAGAATTAAGATCATATAATATTTGTTTATAATGAATTTTTCCGAGGTATCTATAAGAGGTTGGTGGGATTTCCCTGGTTTTCTGAGGTAATATATTAATAACATTTGAAAAATGTCATTAGTTTTAAAGTTAGTTTGGACTGTAATGAAAGCAAATCTACAAATATTGAATTAATTTAGTAACCAATGTTCTAGGGAAATGTATATATTGAGGTAGATCTGATGGGTTCTTTAGACTTTGTCAAAGTACATACAATGATGAGGTGTTAATAAAATATAAATTAGAAGAATTAAAGAGAGAATATTTTCTAATGTCACATGGAATAAATCAATCGATGAAGTGATGAATGAGATATATAAGGTAATTATAATGGTGAGTGGGATTCCATAAGCACCAATAATGGATACATTACATATAACATGCTATGTACTACATATGATACTTACAAATTTTAATTTATCATAGGAAACATCTGTTTAGTCTAGGAGAATTACATGGGAAATAATCATAACTATACAATTAGACCTGAGCTAGTATAAAGTATATCTTCTTAGTACATGGAGAAGAAGGAAAATTAGCTATATGAAGACCAAAATTAGTTTTCCTTTGGATCATTATGATAAAATATTATAGTCAACCTAAGGTAATGAGTAAATGAAGCTCATTCATGAAATTGGTATCGATATCAATAAATAAAGAGTGAGCTGTGACTTTGGATGAAGCTAAAGAAACAGTGTAAAATTTTAGAAAAAATCTTCTAATTATTGGAATTGCACCATGTAAGTAAAGTATTTCCATAAAATAGATTATGATAAAATTAGAATAATTCTATTATAAAAGATGTCAAGATTATAGATGGGACAAAAGGAATATAATAAGGGATAAAATCTTCAGAGTAGTCTTACTCAAGAAGGGGAAGTCTTAGATAGCTGAGACACCACTAAATGGATATGTGGTACACCCAATGACTAAATCCCTAAACTCTTCAAAATAATCAAATTATCATGTGAGATATAACAAGGATAGTTCAAAATTTGTACATAGTTCAAGTGGGGGAGGTATAAAATTTGGTGCCCTACACTCTACATAAATTGTACATTTTGATTACCAAATATAGTATAGAGTGAGTTATGTAAGATTTACACTTACCATAATAGTATAGACATTTCTACATCCACTATTAACATGTTAATTTCTATAGATGTTATTTCATATCAAAAGGTAATAGAATTTCCCATTATATAATGAGAGCCTAGATAATACTTGAAAGTAATATTAATCTAATATATTATGGTCTAGATACATTATATTGATATGAAACATATGATGTGAGACCCTATGGTGTTTGGGACTATATGTATAGAAACATATTCTTATAAATTTCATTCTTAGTGATATCGAGTAAATGAGATCATGAGGAATGATCTGTTAATAAGAAAACAACATGTTTATGGCGTCATTAGTAGTTCCTATCTATGAGAACATGTAATGGTCTCTTGAAATAAAATTATTATTAGTGTATAATATTTTATTATGTAATTTTATAAAAGGCATTAAAATGAAATTTATTTCACGGTGAGGAATCTTCTGTTGTGTCTGACATTGGTGGTGAGGAATTTATTCAATAATCAAAATAAAATTTATCTCTTCTGAATGAAAGTGATATCTCTACCCATTTTTACTATGATGGTAGTATCACTTGTAAATCCATGGCCTTGGTAGAGGAAGGTAAGTATGTCTAGTTTGGAAAATGATCAATAAATTAATAAAGGATAATGGCACAAACTATGAATTCTACTTTATGAGATATTGTGGGACAAAGATATTATATCACATGATGTGTGTTCATAAGAGGCCATAAATTTTTAAATATTATTTGTCTTATTGGGGGCCTTGATGGGTTATTATAATCCACTCTTGGTCTGTTATTGTTACACACTTTTATTGAGATAAAAATAGATGGGCACCCACATATCATTTTCAAAACTCTACTCCTATTAAAATTAATAGGTGTATAAGGAATGGTGGTCCACACCGAGGGTATACATTATGTATGAGTTTAAATGATCTCCTTGAAAAAAATCATATAATCTGTTTTTAGAATAATTGGTACTAAATTGTTTTAATAAAAGTGTTGACAATTAAATCTATGAATACATGAAAACACATTTAACATGGGAATATTATTTTAACATTAAATTTTTATTTAATATTTCTGGAATAAATATTTGAGTAAATGACTCAATTTTATCATGTAATATATTTATTATATTTTAATTCAGTGATAAACACATAAGTTATGAATTTGAAAAAATTAGTTAGAAAAAACACATTATTTAGGTCTTATATAGAGTGTAAATCAAATTCATGGTTAGGGAGACAATTTTGAGTATGATATAAATCACTAAATAAGGAATTGGAGGATATCATTGGTAATACTATCCCCCACCTGATTCTAAGAACTTGTCTCTCATATATCGTGCATCCTAGAGAAACAATATTTTGATTCATGCAACCAATATAAGTTCTCCTTCCTAGATAAAAGGACTGAAAGTGTAGCGATCATTGAAACCTCAAAGGATTCATCGATTATCCATGATTACACCAATATTTTGATTATCAATATTCTTTTAAACATTTTAATCATGCATGGATTATATAGTGGGATCCAAAATCTTTTCCTTTCAATAATGGACTCTAGTTGTAAGTGTTTTTTAAACAAGCTTTCAAATTTAACCAGGGAATTATTACTTTTATTTTTGTGATTAATTCAATTCACATGAGATCCTTGGACTTTTGTACCAGGATGTGCATCACCTAACTCAATGTTGTTACATTGATTTTGTGGAAAATTTTTAATTCCTAAACCTATATAATTACACTAGATCCCAAAATACCATATTAACCCTGGGAATATAGGGGTTTATTTATCTTCCTCATGCTGGTCCATGAGGAAATCTTGTGATCATCACATAAGGTAAAGGGATGGGTTTGTAATTAAAAAACTAATAGGAAGGTTGTTTTCTTCTCCACAATTTAAACCATGTGGTAATTATTTTCTTATCACATAATTCATCATTTTCTTTTCACATAAGGATTCCTAGGTGCTTCACCTAAGGATCACCATGCTTGTCATAAGGGAAATATTATTCTCATCACACAAGTAATATTACACTCATCACCTATGTATCTTTATGATCATTAATAGAGTAATAACATGCTCATCACATAGAGAATCCAATTCTATCATTATAAGTAATCCTTGTCTCATCACCAAAGGTTCCTCTTTCTAATTACATTAGTAAATATGGGTTTCTAATGTATCAGATAGGTGGTCCATCCTATCATATTCACATAGGGAATCTTTTTTATGTTACAAAAGGAATGATTCCACTATTTCATGACATACAAGAGTAGTTAATCTTATTTTGATCACCATGAAAGGGAGGAAATTATTTAGTAAATATTGGGGACATTGATCATTTTATTATTTTCATGTAACTGTGGTAACACTTTAGCATCTTGTGGCAATATTGATCCTCTCACTCTCATTAGGTAAGGTATATTTCATTTTAGCTTCCCATGTGATATCACTTATATTTTTATTTTTCATATGGAAGGTTGTGGTTTAGTATCCAATGGATAAATTTATCCAATTAAACTATTCATGTAAGGGAAGACATAATTTAGAGTTCTATGAGGACACTTATAAAGGATTAGTTCTTTTCAAGAGGGTGTAGTTTTTAATATCTCTTGAATGAGAGAAAGGATGTTAATATTTTTCATATGTTGGGATTAAACCTCATAGAGGAATCCTATGTATCTTTTTGGAGAGAGAATCCAAACCCATAAATTACATGGTTCTCATTTTAAGATAATGTGACAAGTTTTATCTCTGAATTATATCATCATGGGGTAAGGAAACTGGTGTTGTGAAAGGGATTACATCAAGGGATAGGGTTAGGATTACAAATTAATTTTAATTATCCTATGGTTAGGAGAAATATAATTGTATCTTTCCCAAACCATTCTTGGTGAAAATAGATAGAGGTGAAAGTCTATACCACTAATTCTGCGTACAATTTTTTCGTAGAAAAACCCAAAAAGACTATTATGGGTCCCACATACCCTAATCTTCCATGAATGTGTGTATGAGGAATATAAGGAATCAAATGGGTGTGTGTGGATGGGTTTTTCACAACATGTATGTTTCAAAAAAACCATGACATTCATGATTTTTTTTCCATTTCATTAATTTTGTTCTTCATTGATGAGAGTTTTTTTATAAACTCTCAAGTTGAAACCAATAATTTTAATGATTTTTATGTGGTAATACATGTAAGATCCCCACCTACGTGTGATCATAGAGGTTTGTTTTGATTGTGATAATCATAGAAGTTGATTTTCATGAGTAGAGATATTTGGATTTTCTATAATCTAAAATCCAAAGTCTAAACACTTGAAATGGAAAGTTAAGAAGCATTTATAAGACTCTGAATTGTGAAAGAAGATGGATTTCCGAATGTATGGTTAATAATGAAATTATGGATTTCATGGTTAATTTGTATATACGTCTCATATTAACTCATCTTAGTGAATACAAGTGTTAAAAAAAATAATTTTGTTTTTGGTTCCAATTGTAATGGACATTCATAACATTGTTGTATCGGTAGTCAGTACAACATCAATATTGAATTCAAACTTCTAATGATCACAAATTAGGATCTATAAGTCATTCTTTTCTCTATGTATTGTAAAATAGATGAAATTTAAATAAATGACCCCCACAATGATAGTTTTCCCTCATATAATGTATTAAAAGAGGCCAAAAGTTTGTAGAATAATATAAAAAATGTATTTTATGGCTCTAATAACCATTTTCTAGTAATTATTGAAATAAGTTGTTTACTCCGGGGGAGACGTTCTCACCAATACATCAAAAAATAGGTAGTTTTATGGAATATTCATCCCTATTTGAGAAATCAATCATGTGATACATGAAGATCCCATGGGTGTCTTATTTGTGAATAGAGAAACATTACTACCCATAGTTGTGTTGAGTTTTCTGAATAAGGACCCTATCATAGATTCCACTTCAAAGTATGTGGAACATATTTCATGATGCCAATAAATGAACTACCATATAAGTGGATATGATAGAGTCTGGGGAGGCATGCAATATGTGGGAAATAAAGATTCAATAAAGGGTTGGTTGAATAATTTAATCCCATGCATTGGATTTTGAAATGTCTCAAACATGATAATGAAATAATCAACAGGAACCTCTAAAACCACATGAGTCGATGCTCAATTTGAGAAATTGGTAATAAAAGATCATTTGTGATTCACAAGACTACATAATAGGTGTGGAAAGGTTATAGTCATAATGTGACATCAACCATTAAAATGGAACCCATGAGAAGGGTAATCAGGTTTGTGTGATTTAATAAGATTGATTCACTCTACCAATGTTCATGGATATGTGGGGGAAGAAGACTAATAGTGTTGGAAATACGCATGATAATGTAATGTGGGAGAATTGGGGATTTGAATCTAGGAATATGAACTGATAAATGAATATTGAAGAAAACAAGAGGATGGTATTTTACTAAATTTAAAACATTGGTTCCATTATTGTGTCATCAGGATGATTCCTCTAGGGTGTGTTCCTTGGATAAAAGGATGGTCATAGGGTACTATTCTATCATCAAAAACGATACTGTTGAGAAATTTTAAGAGTGGTTCCTCTGGGAAGTGTATGCTCGATGGGAGGAGGCCAGAGACTAGGGGAATATCTCATCACCATTTGGGGTTCATTTTGAAATTAAAACGGATTTCAGTCCAAACCAGGGAACACAATTTATTACTATGGAAGACAGAGATTCTCAAGAAGAGTTATAGAAATATTAGGGTTATGTCTACATAAATTGATCATATTGACATGTCTTACTAAATAGATAGATGAAATATAGTTCACTGGGAACAACAATGAATTTATAGCCTTAAACATTTCATAATCTTCAGATTTATGTTAAGAATTCATTCTCTTAAATTTAAGGATCTTTTCAGGTTCATAGTTTCATAATATTATGTAATAACTCATACATAACAAAACCATTTAATAAAATGTGAATACTTCTAATCATTATACTTGTTCTTATAGTATAAAACATTTATGTTAAAAAATGATTTTTTTTAAAACATTTAACGATATTTAAATTGAATTATTCTATTCCATAAAAGCATTATTAAACTTTATGAAAAACAATTTAAAAAGGTTAAATAAGAACAAAAAATCATTGTAAGGTATATAAAAAAATAAAGAAAAAATTTTTCTCATGAAAAACATGAATAAAAATGAAATTGTGAGTAATATCCCAATTATATTTTAGTTAATGAAGGAAATCATTTCCACGTGAAAAATACACCCAGTTGTTTCCCAAAGATAATCATTAATATCTATTTCATGTAAATAAACCCCCCGTTTTCAAACTAATAACATCACATTCATAAAACAATTAAAACCATCGTATTAAATAAACAGTGTCTAGTTAAATCAATAAGAGAACACTTGGGTTAATTCCTCATTATTTTCTATTAATAAAAGGAACACTACCCAATTAATTAGAGCATTTTCTAGGATCATCCATCATATAAGATATATTGGGATAACCTGGTTCCATCTGTTTTCATCTATCGTATAAACTATATCATGATAACCAATGTGATATAATGGAAAATATCCCTTAATATAAGATATATCATTCTAACCCATTTTTTATATAATTCTTAAGTACCATATCATGAATAAAACATTATATTCTTGTACATTTTCATCATAAAACATTTGAAAATCACTTTTAAAAACATATGAAAAAAACTTTTAGATATCCAAATAGCCTTTCTTTTCAAAACTCATTTGCAAAACCACAATAACTAGAAAAGGGGGAAAAGAGGGTTTCTTTTAATAAAACGTGAAATCATGTAAAGGAATCCAAATTTCAAATAACAATTATGGTTTTTGGAAAAGTTTTCATCATATACATTAAAATACAACTTTCATTTTTTTCATCTGTAATGAAAGTCAAACATTCCATACAAAGATTCCTTTTTTTAAAACCTTTCATAGAAGGAAAAAAATTCTTTATGAATATATCATTTAAATATAATTAAATTCATAAATATTTTCAAATTCATGGACATGAACAAACAATATAGTTAGATGAAAATATTTAAAAGATGAGTTTTTAAAAGAAAAATTATTTACCATATCCCTGAATGGTAACGTGTGTTCCTTATCTTCCTAAATAATAAAAATAAGTTAATTATTTACATCATTGAGGTACTTTTTCAATTTATTAGTCCTTTTATTTAACCTATTTCCATGTTACATATAATTACTAAATAAATTATGTTTATATCAGATGTTTAGATGGTATTTGACTTATATCTCAAAAAATGACTTTGGTAGGTTGACTATGATAAATGAAGACATTATTTAAAAATACATAGAAAAAAATCATGAAATAATTATAATATATATTAATCCCTTATAAATTTAAAACCAATCATGAAATCTAGATATGAAAAATGAACTATATTACAATCATGAAGATGGTTGGTCGTTCATCTACATGAGTAACGTTTCAATATTTCATATATCATTATGGAAATAATGAATGTATTATTTTATCATCCTAGAATGATTTTAATATCATAAATTACAGATCCTTACATTAAATAAACACATATATATCATTTATGATATTTTGTGATGAAAAATAATCACAGCACTTCATGGAGGTGGTAGTGTACATGTACACACGAACGATGATGTCATTTTTTTGAAAGGGGAATGTTAAAAAACAAAATTACATATTATAATTTGATAATTTTAAGTATTTAATTAATATAATAATTATTTCATGTATATAAATATATTTATTTACATTATTCTTATTTCCTCCCCTAAATGGGTAATTGGAAAATGAATCACATTGCTTCATGAGGTGATATTCCTCTATACACATGAGCGATATTATTTTATCCACCAAAGATGAAAATTAAGAAGTTATATGAGCTTTAATGACTCCATGAGTATAATTATGTTTCAAATATCATATATATACTTTAATTACATCATTATTATATGTATTGAGAGGTTATTAAGATAAACGAATTACAGAGGTTTATGATGTGGTAATCTTCCATACACTTGAATGATAATTCCATTCATCATTTGTTTGAATAGGATATGGATTTAGGTTATTCCTTTAATATAATAAAATATCTGAAAATTGTAGATATTTTTTTATTATGTCATCATAACATAATAATATTTAAAGGAGGTGGAATAAAAATTGAAATAAAAATGCTCGATTAAGCACTATACCACCTCTTTGGACAACCTCCTTAGGTTAACATAGAAAGCCACACTATGATGGATTTATGACAAAAATAATGTATATATGTCATGAGTATTTAAATAAAGAAGTTATTTGGGTTGTTATTATCCAAGAAAAAAGTACTTTTAGGTGTAAATAAGAGTGGATAGGGTGTGACCTTTTATAATTTGGGGAGAGGACGCAATTTAAATTATTGATAAGATAAAAATTATACCCAAATTTTTCACATGAAAAAAGGCACCAAAATAGAAAATAATAGTGAATTAGAAAATATATGTCCAAAATATGGAAATTCAAATAAATTATGAAGTTATTTTAGGCCATTTTAATGCTTATTTGTTTTTATATTAACCCACTGGTAACCTTCTTTTTAACTTAATTATGGAAAAATATTCCTACTATCATCACTATTAATTATGAAAAAGAAATTATGTTGAACTTATTAGGGAATAAAAAATATTATGATTCCAAATATGGAATAAATTTTACAAAATTCAGTTCAATTAATTGGTGGAATTTAATGTAAAATAAAATCGGCAGACGTCATGAAAAAGGTGTTTTTCAAAATGTTTATTTTTCTAGCATAAGATTATTTTATAATATGTGTACTACTAATAAATATCATTTTATAGATTTAAATTCATATTTATTGATATATAATCAATAAAATTCATTCTAATAGTTACTTAATATGGGTTTTTTATTTAATTTAAATGGATAAACACTTTTCACATTAAAATAGTCTTTAAAAAAATCACTTTTTTAACCTAAAAATAAACTTATTCTAGAATCCAATTTAAAGATGATTGATAATAAATTATGTTAATTAAATATAAATATAGAGTATTTATGTTAATTGGAATCATATTAAAAACAAAATGGGAGTTTTAAATTACATAATTTTATTTAAATAAATCGCATATTAATAAAAAGTACTTTTTACTCTCACAGAAAAATCAATATTATCTGAAAAAATTCACTCTATGTTAATTTTGATATGTCTATTACAAAATAGAATTTTTTTTCAAATTGAGATAAAATAATTTATAAATGAATCTTTCAATGAGTAACATATTTGAATAGAGTTTAATTAAAATGATTTCATTTTTTATTTTAAAATTACTTAATTTTTTTATAATGAATATAACAATGTAATTAATAAATATTAAAAAAAATAAAAAATTATTTAATATATAATATCATTGTTTTTTGAATTATTCATGAATTTTGAAAATTGTATCCTTGTAATGTAATTAAATTGTTATAAAATTGGGGATATCTTTCAATCACTGCATTTTCAGATTCCCATGTTGTTTTTTAACCATACAGTTTTTCCAAAAAAACACTAACATTATTAATTACCTTATCCTGAAACACTCTGTATCTATCGTCATGATTTGGAACTAGCCATTACTTATAAGAAATGTTATCTTGAAACTTAAAAACTTTAGGGCACAAAATAAGAGATCAATCCAACACATATTTTCGTAAAATTAAAACATGAAGTACCTTGTTTACCACAAATAAAATGGGAGAAAAATACCCTAATTAGTATGATGATCCATCATTATCTAGGATTTCATATGGTTAAATGATCTATGGACTTCACTCCCAAATTTTACGAAAATGCATAACATTTTTCTCGGGAGATGCTTTAAGAAAAACCTGATCACCTCCCTTAATAGAAATTTCTTTACTCTAGTTATGTCTCTTCCTACTTAAATATGTCAACATATGTTGCTGAATATACTACACCATCTCATACATTCCCTTTAACAACTCTGGTCCCATCAACTTCCTTTATTTTTCTCCATCCCAAAACCTAGTGACTGACAGTAGTTTCTAAATAATTCCTCAAAGGATTCCAATTTTATATTGATATAAAAATTGTTGTTAAAAAAATAAAACAGAGAAATATGATGACACCAAAATCCCTGGTAAACCATTGGAAAATATTGAATCATATCTTCCATGTTCTAAATCAATTCACTTAGACTAGCCATAAAATTGAGGATGAAAATTTTTAGTTAAATTTAATTCTGTACCCAATGTCATTCGAAATCCTTTCAAAAAATTAGTTGTGAACATGGGATCATTGTCTGATACAATAGAGATAGCAACAAAATGTGACCTGAATATATCCCTTAGATATATTGGAAACTATTAATCGAAATACAAAGTATCTCAAATGGGAAGGATATGTGTCGATTTAGTTATTCGTTCCACAATAAACCAAATAGCATTATTATATCGTGATTTCCTTGGTAATTTGACCATAAAATCATTGATATGTATATCTATTTCCAATATTGAATTGGATAAGGGTACCAAATTTCCATCCGATAATTTCATTATACTTTATCTTATTGACAAGACAAACATTTCACTGAAGAATCAACAATATCTCTTTTGATTCCATCTAACCAGTAATATTCTTAAAGCTCTTTCTACATCTTTGTTCATCCAAGAAGAATAGAGAATGGAGATCCATGATCTTCACTCAACAACCCTCTAGTCAACTAAGAACCACAAAGAAAACACACTCTTTATCCAAATATTATAATACATTATTCATCAACATTAAACATAGGGAAATTACCCTTTTAAATAGATTCCACCTTTTACTACAGAACATCATCATTATTATGTGATTTCTTAACTATTTTTATCATATAAGAGTGTACTAACACCTGAAATGAAACAGAGGATATCTCTACATCCAGAACTTCTAGTCTAAAATTCATCAATTCACTAACCAATGGGTTGTGTAATTAACATTACACAGTTAATGTGGTTTTATTATTTGGACTCAATAAATCAACCATTTTTATTTCTTTTCAAGAATATTAATGAATCATGAAATCATAATCTTTGATCACTACCATCCATATTCTCTTCCTGACATTTAACACCTTCATAGTAATAATAAACTTCAAACTTTATTTACTAGTATTTATCTCACAATTTACTCTATATAAATGATGCCTACAAAATTTTATGGAAAAAATTTTCTAATTCCGAATCATGTTTTAGATAATTTAACTAACGAGGTTTCATTTTATAAGAAGCGTACACAATTACCTGATCAATATTTATTATGACACAACCAAGTCCCTTCAAATAATAATCCATGTAGATAAAAAATTATTCATTTCTAAAGGTATAGAAAAAACTGAAGAATTGACCAGTACTATTTTTAATTTCTGAGAACAATCATAACATTCTCTTGTTCTGATTAATTTAACCCCTTTTCAAGTTATCATAGTCATTGGACTACACATATAATAAAAATATTAAATTAATCATAGATAGTAACTCACTAAAAAAATAAACATATATGTCATTTTTTATCTTGTAAAATCCTTAACAACATTAGTTTATATAGGGTCAGTAGTAAATACATCTTTTGAACCAATGTTCCCATCGAATGAAAATTATTACAACAGATATTTACATTTACTAAATTTTCAATATATTTAATTTTATTTTGTATTTTGTAAAAAATATCCTTATATGTTTTTCATATTCTTCCAAATGTTTAGATTATAAACAAATATAATCATTAAACAGAACAAAAAAATTGTCCAAGAACTCATGAAAAACTTTATTTGTAAGGTCCATAAGAATATAAAGTTCATTAGACAAGACAAAGGGCATAAACCCAATATCATAATTCTGATATCATATATGATGTTTTGTCTCTATAATATCCACGTCTTTCACCATCATCTAATGTTAACATGACAAGAGATCAATCTTTAGAAAATATTGTGCTCCATGTACCTGATCAAACAAATCATCGATATGAATAAAATGATAATTTTTCTTAATACTGATTTTATTCAAGTATATATAATCTATTAAATTCCTCATTGAATAATAATTATTTTAAAAAAACAAAATAAGTCCACACATTGGTGATGTTCTAGGTTGAATGAAACCTTTTTCTAAAAACTCCTTTATTTTTTCGATTATAAATTTTTATCTTGAGCCATTCGATAAGGGTTTTTGAAATAGCCATAAAACCAAAAACTAATTCAATAATAAATTAAACCTCCCAATTAGTAATTACACTTGGAAAACAATCATGGAATACATCCATATATTTATCCACCATTAGAACATCACAAATTTTAACAGTTTATTTCTTAAAAAAATAATAGAAATATAATTGTCACTGCCATAACTAATTATTTTCTAAGATTCTGATAAGAAATAATTGAAAATAAGCCATTCAATAAATCTTTATTGGATCTGCAATCTATATTATCATGATAAAATGAAATCCAATCCATATAAATAATGATACCAAACACTATTATATGTAGTTCAAAATGATTTTCAGGAAAAAATATTCCGTAGATAAAAGTAGGAAGATTCCTATAATTCGTTGTTTCCTTAATATTTAAACCTTGAGTTTTCACCAAATTTTTTTTCTTACATTCATGTGCTGATACTCACAATTGTTTTCTAAAATTTATCATAAATTAAGGAAGGTGAATATCCAGTGTCAAATGTGGAATTATAACAATATGAATAAAAAATAATCATACCTACTAGCACTTAATTTGATGGTCCAACATCAACTATAGTAGCAGAAAATGACTTTTACACACCTTTTTATTTCTATACATGATTATTTACTCCCTATAAAATAATCTTCATACACATGTTAGCATAATGAATGAACTCATTGAAACTAAAACATCTCATCATTGTATGGATATGGGTTACCCCACTCATTGATTATCAAAATCCATTTATTTAGAGTCATGAGGCCTTCAACCCAACTGACCGAATCAAAAAATCATTAAACCATACTTGGATCATGTGGCGAATCAACTCTGGAATTGTTATCTATTTTCTAATCCATTACCTACCACACTGACCTTCTCTTACTATTTTTATCTAGAGGAACATAAGTATCCAAAAACTCCATCTCAAATTTATTAGCATAATAAAGCACTTTCTCGTAACATTTAAAATATCATGTGACCAAAGTTTTCCTAAAGATGGTTTCAATAGTGACTGAAATCTATAAAATATACTATATGTTTACTAAATAAAATCTAGAACATAGTTGGTCTGTCATTTGATGTTTTCTTCATACAAAGTCATAAATTCCTCAACTTTTTCCATCAATACCAAATTTTTTTATCCTTATCTAAGTGAATTTAGGGAAATTTTTATCATGAAATATATTCTTAAATGTGTCACATTCTGAAAAATAAAGATCATATTTATCTATGGTATTCTTAACAAAATTCCACCATTTTTTATTTTCATATTAAAAATGTTAAGCAAAATGAGTTACCTTTTTAAATTTTGAATACCAAATGTCTTTAAATGTTTTATCTTGTGTATTGATCCATCCTTTAGATACAACTATATTAGAGGTTAAACTAAAATATAGAGGATATTGTCTCATAAAAGGCTCCACTATCTTCATGATCATTTTTGGATAACCTAGAAATACTCTAGAATGGATACCACCACTATTTATATTTTGTTTCAAATTATCCATCATAGAAATAAACTAATCATTTCCATTTCAGACCATCTCGGGATGTTGATTTCGAAGGATATTTTCACCTCATTTCCTTCTTCATATTGAAAACCTATTTCCTCTATTGAAAACCATTCATAAAAAACATATTTTATATAATGAAACATCGTAATATTAAAGTGATATATCATTTCTAGTTAACCATAATGTATAATGTTTCAAGGGTGTACTATTAATATTATCAAAAACTCTAAATTTATCCAATCCATTAATTTGATACCTAATATAAGGTCCCAAATTTATAAATTCCACAATCTTCATTTTTAATTCAGGAAATAATTCTATGAAATTTGAGGATCCTTTTTGGTATATATTTTATGAGAATTAGGGAATAACTCATACATAAAAAAACTAAATAATACAAATTGGAAACACATGTCCAGTATCTATTTTTCCTACAATGTACAATTTTTAAAACAAAACATGATTTATTTTCATGAATTATATTCATGGATTTTATCTTGAAATTTTATTTTTCATTACTCAATAAAATACCCTTTTAAAAACATTTTTGAAATTTGGGATCAGTGAAAAAATTATAGTAAGGTACATAAAAAATATCATTATTTTGGTGAAAATATGAATACCCAGGACATTTTTACATTAATATCAATATTAATTGTGAAAATGAAATAAATCATTTCTGCATGAAAATCCAAAAATGATTTTTTTTCAAATATAAAATCATTAAAACCCTTATAATGAAAATAAAAAACTTTTTTGAGAAATACAGAGCATCACATTCATAAACTGTTTTTAACACAAGTAATAAATAATGGGAGCCTAGCTAAATCAATAGTAGAAACCCTCTAGTAACTCTATCCTTTCATGTTAATATATGGAACATTACCCAATGTATTGGGATTCTATCTGGGTGCACCTATTTTATAATAAATAATGGGATCACTCGATGCTATCTGGTTTCACCCGTCATATAAACTATATCATGGTCACCCATGAGCTATAATGGGGATCAACCCTTAATATAAGTTGTATCAAGCTAACCTATTTCTCAAAAAATTCCATGTACCATATAATTATTGAAACATTTAATTATTACTCTTTTTCATCATAAAACATTTGAAAAAATCGTTTCATCCGATATACAAAACAATTTCAGATATTAAAATATAATTTTCTTTTAAAAACACATTTCCACTCCAAAATACTGAAAAACAGAATGAGGGGTTTGTTTGAATAGAATTAAATTCTTTAAAGGAATCTGAACATCAAATAATGGTTATAGTGGTGGAAAAATTCATTTTTGTCATATATGTACAAATAAACCAACCTTTTTTTATTTGTAATGATGGTCAAACATTTCATACAAAGATTCCTTTTTTGAAATCCTTGGAATGAAATATAAAACGAATTTTAATAAATTTGTAATGTCAATGTATTACATTTGTAAAATATTATAAAAAACATGGAAATGTAAGAAAAATTTAGTTATAAAGACAACTTTAAAGGCTTATTTTTTTTGAAGAAATGTCTCTATTCTTGTGCCTGACTTGTCACATGAATTCATTTTCATTATGGATAATAAAATCATGTTAATTAATTACATAATTGAGAATTTCATTCTATTTTTTTCCCTATTTAGTTCAATTATTTACATGTAATATTAAATTACTTAATCCATTAAAGTTACATCAAATGTTTTAACAATATTTATCTTATATGTCCGAAAATAACTCTGTTAGGCTCACTATGGTAAACGTGGTAATTATTTTAACATATATAGAATAATAATCGTGAAATAATTATCAAATTTATATGTCACTTATAATTTTAAAATAAATAATTAAATATTGTTATGAAAAATGATCAACATTAGCATCTTGGAGACAATAGTTATTATATACGCTTGAGTAACATGTCCATCTTTTAATGATCATTATGGAAAGAAGGTAAGTATAATCGCCATGTTAAATAATTATCATAATACAATAAACTCAGTATTTTCCATTTATTTATACATATTTATATCATCCATGTGATTTAGGGTTCAAAAATATTGATAACTCTTCATGGGAGGGTAGTCCACATATACTAAATAATGACGTTATCATTTTTTATTGAGTGGAATGGTATGAAATAAAAAGATATATTATGATTTTATAATGATTAATATGTAACTAATATCATAATTATTTCCTTATTATCACATAAATTATTAAAAATTACATTTATTACCTTATGTGTAAAGCGTTAGTGGACAAATTCACAATTCTTCGAGTGGTGGTAGTCCACCATACACTTGAGCGACGTTATCTTATCCTCAAATGATTGAAAAGTATGAATATATATGTGGTATAATAATTAAATGAGTATAATTATTTTCCAAATATATTATATATACTATAAATACATAATTATAACTATCCAATAGTGGTAGTGATGAAAAAATTATTACAATGGTTCAAGAGTCGGTAGTCCACCGTACATACAAATGATGATTTAGTTTCCCATTTGATTGAAGCTGAGAAGGATTTAAATTAATAAATAAAATAATTTAAGTAAATTAGAGACAATTATTTTTATTATATCATCGTAATCGAATAATATTTGAAGGAGGCTAAAGAATAAATAAAACAAATATGATTTGTTAAGAATGATACAACTTCTTTGAAAAATAACCCTAGGTTAGAAAAAAAGCCTTCTTACGATGGATTTATGATCAACAAAGGGGAATTAGGTTAGGGTGAGGAAATTAACAAACTTATATTAGTAAGTATTATAATATAGAAATGTACTTGATGGTTTTTAGGAGAGATGATATGGGGTGTCCTTTTATAACTGGGGTAGATGTCACACTTAGATTTGTTTGAAAATAAAAAGGCATGCCCATGCTTTTCACTTGACACAAGGATCCAAAATGGACCATTATATTGAATTAGATGATATATGGTTGATATATATAAGTAAAATATATTTTGGACTAGTTTTTGGTAATTTTAACCATTATCATTTTACTTTAACCCCTGGTAAACATTTTTTTACCTTAACTATAGTAAACTATTTTTACTATTTTAACCATTTATTATGACCAAAATTTAAGTAGATATTATTATAAAATATTATTTTCTATCATTTTAATTATATAATATATTTTAATAAATTAAATTCAAAAAATTGGTATAATTTATTTTTAAATAAAACACACAAATGTGAATTTTTTTCAAGAAATGTATTGTTCAATCATAAGATGATTTTATATTAACTCTATGATATGTAAAAATAATTTCATGATTTACAATTTATATTTTTTGATATATAATTTATATAATCCATTTAAATTATTCTAAATTAGGGATTTTCTAATTAGTCCATATGGAGAAACATTATGCAATTAAAAGTAATTTTCATAAATATCATGTATTCAATCCAAAAATAAACATATTCTAAAATCCAATATAAAATTAGTCAATAAGTGTTTAATTATTTTTAATAAAACTAAAAAATTATTATTTCACTTTAAATAATATTTAAAACATAATGATTTATTGAAATTACATCTTTTATTGAAATGAAATGATAATTTAAAAATATATTTGTTTGTCATTGGTCATTGAAAAATAAATATTTGCCAAAAAATGAAAAAAAATCTACGTAAGTTAATTTTTACATTCTGATTTCAAAAATTAAATTCATTTTTTCAAATTAAAAAACTATAATTTATAATTTAAATATTTAAATAAAATCTTATTAGAATAGAGTTTAGTTAAAACTATTTCCTTTTTGATTTAAAATTTACTTATTATTTTTTTGATGAATATAAATATCTTATTCATAACTATCAATAAACATGAAAATTATTTATTCTATCATTAACTAGGTTTTCACACATAAATAATTTTCAAAAATTATGAGAGACATGAGAATTGGATTTGATCATTCTCTAATGAGGATATTAGTGTGATCTATAAGACTACATAATTTTGGGTCACAAGAAAATTTTACAAATAGGATATACTAGTTTATATTCGCAAAGAATGCACAATTTATATATTTAAGTTTATGGTAATATATCTTGGACTATAAAGGCTCTGAAACTTATGTTCATGAAACATTTACGAAGGTTTGTTCCTAATTTCATGTCTTGAAAATAGGGCCAAGGGTAAGGCCTTTTAAGTTCATGAAACTAAGTAAAGATGGTGAGATAATTTATATAGAAATAAGTGTAGGGAAAACCTGATATAAATATAAATATGGACTTTTATACATACAAAGTCAGAGAGAAATGCACATAGTTTAAGGTCAAGATGCCTAGACCAAGCGAGGTAGATTTTAAAGTCATTCCACCATGATGACTATTGTGAATTTTAAATTTCATATGGAAAGTATGATGATTATGTAATCTAAAATCATACATTGGGGATTAGATGGGGATTAAGATAACATACCTATTAATAGAGGAAATTACACAACCTGTTGTTGATTGTATTCCCAATTCTAATATAGACATCCTCAAAGATTAATACACACAGTTTAAGTCTATGATGCTTGAACCATGGTTACTATTTCATTGTTATGGAACACGAATTGTCCCCTTAGAGAATATTGTCATCTCGACATGTAGTATGAAAAATATACCCCAGTGGTGTAATAAAATATAATTAAACACTTTATGTATTATCATGAATGAATAGAATTAATCATATATTAGAATTTATGTGTGTTATATAAAAATGGTTTTTTGAGTTAATTTTCTACCTGCATACAATTACCTCCCATCTTTTTTTAAATTGGTTTCCATTAACACTTGAATTTTAACCTTATATTATAGAAAATGTAAGGTTTACTCTCACAACTTCCCATTCCTTCACATATATAAATGTAACAACTTCACAAATTCAATACAAAAATCTCATTATAGTTTCTCCTATAATAAACCTCTCAGACATTGATAATCATTTATTCACAATTACTTATCATAATGACTTCAATTCCAAGGATACATCCAAGGAAAATTCAGGTATCTGGAATGAGTATTATCAACTACATAGCTTCTCTTCATGATTATTTTCATTTTAAGTTATTCTAACCATAATAATTAAATTATATTAGTATAATATATTCACTATAATGTAAATATATTATGGTTATTATCATCTTATATTCATCTATATCATCCTTTAAGATAAATGAAATTGTCATTCGTGCATACATACCGACTACTTCTAAAATGTGAAATGAAATTCATTTTTATAAACAGCCATAATTATTGGTTCCAAGAATGTTATAATGATGAAATGGTATTTTTATTAAATCCTTTTGTTTCTGTAATGAAAAACTGGATATCCTATTAATGACATGGTCAAAAAAAATATTTTCATTAATTTAATCGTTTAAAATGAACGAACTAATGAAAAAAATGATAACTTTTTCTGAAGTAATGGATTTATATAAATTATCTTATCTTTATATTTATTTATAATTATTATATATATAACACTATTTAAAACCTAATAAGCTCATTATCCTTATATTATAATTATAATACAACTAAACTATCTTATAATCATCCATTAAACATGGTAGGTTTATAATTGGATCTATTTCACCACCTACTTTAACAATAGTATAAATTTATTTCATGGATGAATATGAGATATTATTTACTAGTGCAAGATGATATAAAATATGTAAATATTTTTTATAGGTTCTGGTAAGGTTATATCAATAATTAACTTATTAAATAAAAACACATTTCGTTTACTAATAATCATTGAATCGTAATCATCATCAAATTCTCCACTTCAATGATATAAAACAAATTGAAATGAAATGAAATTATATCATTATAAACTATCCTAAAAAAATATTATACTATCTTAGATTATATAATGGTGATATGACATGGATAAAATAATATATACCAACACAACTTTTATAAAACTTGTTCAATGTGATACAGATTTTTTACTCCCCGTAAGAAAATTAGGTCAATAATAACTAATATCTATTTCTGTGTGAAATGATTATAAATTAGTGGTATATATTTTTTAATTTATGAATAAATTTCCTAGGTATTTATTTAACTAAATTATTTAATTATTGATGATTTCAATTGAATTTATATAAAAGATTAGTATTCTCTAAGGGTTCCCATCACAATTTCCATTAATAGAGAAAAATATTTTATTTCTGCACATAATTCAATTTATGTGGGGTATATATTGACTATTTTAGATATTATATCATGAATTATATTTTAATCATGGTATTTTATGTTTAACTAAAATCCATCTCTTTAAATTTGGTTTCAATCAAATATGTCATAAATCATAAGGGTTCTTATGGTTTTAATTTACATTCTTTGAGACATAATATTGTTTTTCCGCCATGATTCCATTTTATAGTGTATTTATTACCCATGGATATATTTTTATAAAAATAATTTTACAATATTAGATTTATTATCCGAATCATGACCCTTATTTATGCATCTATTGATTCAGTTTTTCCCCTATAGTAGTGATTTATAATAACTAAACATCCATTAATTGAGTTAATATCATTCTCTTGGTATTATTTCAAATTCATTGGGTACATTATACCAATTTGGTTATATTATGTGATATTCTCTCATTTTTTTCAATGGATATATATTCACATCACATAAACAATTTTCAAGGCATTCCCTACATCTTGGGATATGTTTTTTTGAAATGATCCACTTTTTATTTGGATTTATCTTGATCTTGTTATCTATGAATTATCATAGTTGTATACCCATTTCTCTATGCGGTGTTGACATCAAATTTTAGATAACATATATTCGATGATTTTCACTGAGAAATTTTTATATTCTATTAACATGGGAAATGTATTAGAATTCCATATATTTTTATTCTATTACGAATTATTATGGAAAAGTTGACTACGTAATTTTTAACCATCGAAATTATATCATGGGATGGGTTATGATCATGTTATCTATTTTTATCCATGGGAAAAATTATTGACATCTTTGATCATTATGGAATACTAACATAGGATGATCAGTCATTGACATTCCATATTCTTCACTATATAGATAACCATTTTTTCATTTAGAAAAATATTCATATGGAATGGTATAAAATGCATTTTGACTCTTATTTTAAATGAATTATAATTAATCATATGATGGGTGGGGACTAAAATTATATTTCACCTTTATGAATCAACATGTATCTTGAGACAAAACAAGTTTGGGAATTTTTATTAATGTCTTTCCAATGCAGCAAGATGTCTTGTGAGTGGTCTCAATTACAATTAAAGTGTCTAGAAACCAGGCTGTGTCATCAGTATTTTGATGTTTAATGGTATATATTTCATCAGTATGATATCAATATTATTAATATCGATGTTTTCCTTTATTAGCATGCATAAATGTTTTTCTCAATTTCATGATGATAATGGATTCATTTTTTTACACTCCATACCATAATATTTACTCCATGTCTATGTCATGATTTATTCTGTTATATTTTTCCCTTAATAATTTTTTTAACTCACTTATTCTTATATTTTATTTTTCATAGTTTATGTTGAAAATTAGTACATGTGAAATGTTTATAAATATAGCACGTGTGAAATAATTTATGGGAGTTGTTGAAGAATTTTCATGAATGTGGATGTTTCTTATATATAATGATAAAAATCCATTAGTTGAGAATGAAAATGGTTTCATTAGTTTATAATGTGTCCTAATTCACTATTGATATAAAATTGAAAAGATTATTTAGACATAATATATTAAATAATTATTTTTCATTTTGTAATTATGTATTGTTATATCCAATCTTTTACAACTCGTTTCAAAAAAGTTTATAATGTATGGGACAAAGTGGAAAAAAATGAGAGTGAGGGTTTTTTGTGTTAGAGTTCATGTCAAATGAAAGTCATAGAAAACTTTGGACATTAGTATGTTTGTGTAGGATAATATGAGGGCTGAGAATTTAAAGTTAATCATAATTCCAAACGAATAGATAACCTTTTGGGATAAGAATATGATTAAATATTAAGGAAATGGTGACCATATTATTTGGGTGTCTAGATAATTAAACTTCAGTAAAACCCTTATGAATAAGTTTAAGTATTGGATAATGACATAATGTTTTATTAAAGTATATTTTATTAGATTTTACATAGAAAATCAACCCTTTTTGGATAATGTAAAGTGTATATGACTATGGCATAGATTCACATAGGTGTAATCACATTGAAAATGATTGGTTGATGATTAAATCCATCATCACTCTGATTCATGATTAGATGTAATATGACTGGAAACTAGGAGATAAAATCTAAGGGGATATGATTTGGTTAATAAAATTATCATTACAAGCCATTATGATGGTTTTAAAAATAATTTTAAATAATTGGATTAGATAACATAATAGAAATGTTACCCTAGATATTAAAAAATTGATCAAATAGAGTAATATATTGATATGAAAGTATTATTTGTTGAAAATATCTTTTATAAGGGAATACATATTAATATAGTGGTTTTTATACAAATATTTTGCATATTATAATAATAAATTTTTTAGTATTTGGTTGAAATGGAACCAGAATAATGAAGTTGAGAAAGGTTTGTCCTGGTAAACCACTATGTCATATAACCGAATAAGGGAGTATACTTAAATTTCATAGAATCTTAATATATGGCTTTTATGATGAAAAATATTTGTTTTGTAGTCTTACATAAGGTAATGAGATTTTTATTTTATATAAATTATTAGCCATATTGATACAACCCAACCCCAGTTACCCAGAGTCGGTGCATTATTTTAATACATTGGCATGATTACAGGGAATCATGTCCTGATGGACCGATTAGTTTAGCAGTATTGGAAAATAGATTACATAAATTAACGTTACATTACATAAAAAATTGAAAAACAAAAAAAAGTTTCTCCATTGACCACATTCATATCTATTAGAAAATCCCTATAGGTCAGTCATAATACACGTATCCGCATCTTGGAAAAAATAAAACATAGAAAGGGGTGAGCTCAGATTCTCACTAAGGATAAAAATATAGCAAAAACATTCATAAATAAGCATAAATATTTAAGGCAATTTATAAAACTAAAATAAAATCATTTTAAACATAAACTTTATAATAATATGGAAAATATAATTCAATTAATTCCATTTACATATTCACATGTATATTATACAAGTTGAATAATCACATGTAATAGCAATATCTAATTTTATAATGATGGGATGCATAATGTCAGAATTCATAACCACAAATTCAAGGCCTTATGCCAAGACTACAAATAGGAATTTTTCAAGGCCTTCTTCCAGGACACTAGTTTTTCTCATGAGACCTACCGATGCATCAAGGAACTTTAGTGGGCTCCACCAGTCACTTACTATGTCCAATGCATTCCTTATATGAATGGTTGAAAACATTCGTATTAAAACTAGCATATGAAATGTTAATAATTTAACCATAAACCATGAATTGTATAAAAATAACACATCCAAGGTCAAACATATCACCATACCTTCAATACAACATGGAAGATTTGTATCATAATGAATCAACATCACATAAGTGTAAAATTCATCAAAGGATGTTGACATAGATGAAATCAAAACTATTTGAGAGAAATATCTATTTTTTAAATCATTTAAAAGTCACTTAATTTAGAAACAAAGGCATTTAATAAGATTTTTAATCAAAGTTTCACATACCTATTTGAATCTTTTTAAAGGAATTACAATTTTAAAACATTCATGTCCATTAAAATAAATCCTTAAAACCATTTTGAAAACTGGACATTAATGAGAAATGTTTAATAGAATAAATCTTTAAAATAGTTAAAACAGTGTTTTAGTAAAAATTACATTAAAAATATTCCCTTTGAATTTTTTTTTATGAAACATGGTCATGTATAATCTATATGTCCCAGTAGATACTTACGTTAAAACAATCCCAGATAATAATGATATTGTGAAATTAACCCTTACATTGTATAATCCTTTAGTCAAGGGTACATTTAACATCATGTATAAAGACTGTAGTATGTTTATAAATTATACCAGAACCATATTAATATTTATGATATCATACATGATTCATTTATGACTTTATACTATCCATTTAATGATAATTTCCATTTTAAATTAACATTTCAGTTAATAATCTCTTTCTTTATTGTATGTGTTTTAACTTGTTACTCTTGATTGTATCACTCATATCATGATTTAAATACTTCTAGAATATAAAAAAAGAATTATATATCAAATATATTTAGAATAAAAATATGTATAATATGCATATATATTAAATAAAAAACACGGTTTATGGATACGGTAGGCCGTACGTATGCTTAAACGTAGTTTCTGTTTTCATATAATACTGAACAGAACTAAGTGAATAAGATATATGTAAGTATATATATATATATATATATATATCTTCAGTTGAATTATTATGTCAAATATTACATACTTATTAATGATATATAATTTTATAATCATCGTTGAGTGGTGATCGTGGAAATGAATCTTATCGTGTTGTGGAGACGGTAATCCGTACGTACACATTAGCAACAATATCATTATATTGATGGTGAAATCATATGTAATTGGTTGGTATATCATATATATACCGAATCATTAACATGTTATATTTATTATTTATATCAGTTATACTAATTATTATACCCATCCAAATAATGAAGTGTTTTAATAACAAACTACACCATGACGTGGAGATGGTAAGCCGTACGTACGCACGTATGGTGACCTTATCATTTGTGGGATCAATAGAATAACGAATATGGTTGTAAGGTATTTATAAAAAAATATGTATTAGGTACTAGTTTTATTATTTATTAATGGAAACAACAAAGAAAGAGGATGTGGAAGAAGAAAAGAAGTATAAAGAGGATGGTGAAATTATTACCTCTTCTTCTGGTGTTTTTTTGGATTTGATCAAAATGGCTCCTTAATATGGATTTATGACCAATGTAAGGACTATAGGATTATTGGAGGGAATTTTGGAGGATATTCGGATAGGGTTTGGCTGAGAAAAGTGGCTTTGGAGGTGTGAAATTGAAAGATGGGAAAGTTCCCTTTTATAAGAGAGGTGAGGGTCACTTTTGGAATAGCCCGAAATATTATTTTATAATAAAATCATTTTCAGTATCTAATGGATCCAAAATAATTTATTTCAAGTATAAGGTGGTTATGTGTCTAAATCCTTTCAACCAATATGTTTTAGACAATATAGGTTACCATTTTGACCTTATTGTTTAGATTTAAGTCTTAGTTAAATAGTTTAACTTTTACTGTGTCTTCTTGTATTCTTACACTATATGGTTAATAAACCTACTATAAACATCCAAGAGAACAAAAAGTGGTTAATTAATGACATATATAATATTATTTAATCCATTCAGCCAAACCATATATTTTTATGAATATTACATCAACCAATAATATAGTATTTGTTTTGAACATTAATTTATGTAAATTTTGAAAATATTTAGTATTTTGTTTTGTGTGAAAGTAAATAAAACATTATAACTTCGAAAAAATACATTATATCAATCCTAACAAGTCATAAGCACATAGAAAATTAGTGGATGTAATCAAAACTATCATATTATATTTATTTTAATATTTACAATACCATTTATTTGATTCTTTTGTTAGGAAGTTAATTACTGCAAAGTCATTGTGACATAAATAAATTTTATTATTTAATTTCTAAAAATTATAAATAAAATATCATTATGTAGGAAATATTTTTAATTTTCTAATGATTATTTATAGTCTAAAATACAACTTATATAACCCCATTTAAATCTTTTTTTACTATGTGATATATGTTTATGTCTTTTTTCTATTTACTTTAAATTAATTAATATAATGTGTCATAATCACTCTCATGTAGCTCCATGTGGTCCCAGAATCGACATAAGGATTCCCATGGTCAGAAATGTATAAAAAAGGAATAGTACACATGTTAGGGTAATTTAATATTATTATAATATTATTTTTTATACCCAAATTTACCGGATTTACCCTTTAACCAAGGTAAATAAAATATTTGTTGAAGTAATATTCATAATGTCTAAAAATAAAAGTTACATATTTACAAAAATTTTACCTCTCTATTAGAAATATGAAATCCGTTTTTTCAAATTCAAATCACATAATTGGTAGAAATTAATTTAAAATCAATTCCAATTGTCAAATCTATAAAAGCAGTTTTTTAAAAAGTAAAAACTATCAAATGATTGACCTATGTTTATGTCAAATTTAAATGTCAAGTTACTTATAATGAACTAGATTTTATTAAATGGTAAAAATATAATCTAATTATACTTATAGACCATTTAAATTCATAATTTATCACTATATATTATTTCGATTAAAAAGTGGTTTTCAATTAAAATTTATAATTTTTCACTATTCATCAAAATATGAAAGTTATCAGAAAAGTACCAAAAATTTATCCAAAATTAATGTATATCTCTCGATTCTAAAGAAGATTTTAATTTCATTAAATTGAATATATAAAAGAGTAATTTATTGGTTTTAGAAAGGGTTCCCCATTAAAAGGTAGTAAAAAAAATTTCTTGATAAATACTTCTTTTATTTGAAAAAAATTAATTTCTTCTTATATTATGTCTAAGAAACACATAATATGGATTCTAAAATTACATGGAGTAAATAAAATTCAAAATTCAGTTAATAATATTCATAACCACATTTTGAATTGCTAGTTTGGTATGTCATCGTGCGCTCGAACTCGGTGTTGCGGGTAATGCAACTTATAAAAATACATTGAAGAGATAATGTACTATGAAATCATGTGGTGTTATATTCTCACTTCCTTTAATAAATTGAATCCTCACAATTTTAAATTGTTATTCTGAAATAAAAGGTTAAAAGTAGATAAATACCTTTGTGTAAAATGCACATCAGACATTGGGTTAATAAAATATAGTCATAATTAGAGGGAAAGAGAAATGAAAAAGCCACCAACAAATTATGATATTGATTATGAGAACATTGGTTACAATTAGAGACACATAATTAGTGGATAACATAAATATTTATAGGGAGTGATTAAGGTCCTAAATCACAAACAACTATAAAATTGAAGTCCTCAAATCCATCAATATAATATGATATAAAATATCATCAGTTCAATGAAACATAAGATATTAGGGTAAAACAATTTTGGATTTAAGATCCCTTCCCTAATGTTTATGAATTAATTTATTCATTGAATAAGAGGAAAAAATATATATATAAACTTGACAAGTTATAAGGCCCCAGCTTTAAACCTTACTTAATCTTGAGTTATTACAAGATTACACATTGAGGATCTTTTCAGGTTTAGAGTTTTAGAGAATTAGATCATGAAACTTGCATTACATTCCACATTTAAACAAAGTGGTCACATAAAAGAGAGTATTCATTCTTCCCATCAACGGAAACATATTTAAAATATAACACGGATTCTTTCTTGACACATCCTTGACACTATCATCACATCATGTACATTTCCCTTGACCTGTGAAAAACATTTCAAAAACTTGGGATGAGCATAAAAATATCAGTAAGAGTTATAAAAATATGGAAAGGAAACATGAGTTCATATATACATTAGAATGAAATCACACTTTACCCATAAAACATAGGCATATCAAATCATGAATAAATCCTAGAAAACATAAGACATAAAGGTAACTTGAGGCATTCATAACATTCTTACGTAGGGAGTAACCTTCTTGGTTACGTTTGGAATACCCATCATAGTATATTCCCTAAATCTCTTTGGAGAAACCTTAACGTTTCACTCCTTCGCGTTACCCAATGCATTGGAAAGCTATATCGGGCTCACCCACCCTTAGTTTATCACGGAACCACCCGTTTTCATAACAATGCCCAAGAACCATAACATAAATGTATCACATAAAACATTCATAAAGGAAACATAACATTTCCAGATTTTAATCACAATATAACATTTTAGTATATTGAAATAATGAATCCATTCAAAAAGAAACCATTTCCAAAACCATTTAAAACATTTAATAAAGAGATTTTTGAATCAAAGTGTCCCATACCACCTTGAAGCTTAAAATTTTAAACCATTAATATCCATATAAATAAATCCTTAAAACCATTTTGAAAACATGGATATTAATAAGAACAAATAATTAAAACATTTAAAACGATATTTTGGTTAAAGGGGTTTTACCAAAATTAGAGACACTTGAATACAATAATTGAAAAATAACATTTAGTCAGAACTTTATAATATCATGAGAATAAATGGATTCATGATATAATACTCCAAAGGACAGTATATACACCATATAAGAGTGAATTGGTGCATAACAACAATGAAACCTCAATAGAAATGTCAAATGTGATGAAATCCCTTATAAAGAAGGTATCCTTAAATTAAGGACAAATCAATCTCAAAAATATGTGTGAAAAATATAAATACACCCAATATAATTGGATATTAAGTGTAAAACAATAAAAGGTCATTCACACATATTCAATGGATGACATATTCAATGACTACATGTTGAACCCAAAGAAATCGAAATTGGGTTAAAAAGTTCCCTTGACGGCCTAACGACATCACATCAAAATGAGTTGATGAGAGATAAAAAGCGTATCTCATCACTTGGACATAAAATTTACATCAATAAGGATATATTAGAACATATCCCAACATAACAATATGTAAATTAGAAGACCCAACAAAAGAAGTCTTTTAAAAAAGAGGAGGGTGAAAGGTTCCCTTACCGACTTGGGTATCTTTCAAAACATACACCCCATGAAAGAAGGACAATAGATAATTGATGTAAATACTCATAAACGAAAGTATATTACACAAAGAGTAGAATAATGGGCAGTAAATACACCACTCAATGGAATTTTTGGCAAATGTATCATAAATCTCACGGGAATAAAAGTGAGATGAAAAATCCCTTACGAAAACTCGGCAGCCTAACGGCGCCACATAAAACTTCAGAATATGGATTGATGAGATCAAATAGGGTATCTCATAACATTACAATAAAATGTACAGCAAGAGGAATATCAAGAGGAATATAAAATAACATCCCCCAACATTACAAAGAGGAGCTTAAAAGAAGTGACATAAAGGAGAGTACTTAAAAAGAAAGAGAGAGGTTAGATCTCGTACGAATGTTCGGCAGCCTAACGGCGCCACTCAAAACGTCCAAAATCGATTGATGAGAGAGAATAGGGTCTCTAATCACATGAAAAAAAAAATTACAGTAATTGTGATATAAAAGATCATCCCAGTAACAAGAAAGATGAGCTTTAAAAGGAATGACATAAAAGTGTGTACTTAAAAAGAAAGAGAGGAGTAGGATCCCTTACCTCGGGTCCGACTTGACTCTATCATTCTTTAATCTCCTGAAAAATAAACTTGAGTTAATTTCTACTTCCTTAAGAACCTTTTTCAAGTTAATTATTCCTTTTATATCACTTATTACCATGTCATAAACATTATGTAATCATTTAAGTTAATAATATTTGTTTTGCCGATATTTGGTTCTTAAGTCGAAAGTGGACTTCTAACAATTACATGTTGTTCGTGTGGCCAAATGTTTATTATATCCAGAATTGTATTAATGATTTAGATATCATATATGTCATATATATCCAGTACATGCATGCATTTATATCATTACATAATCATTTAAAGGTAAGAAATGAAATGCACCATTCATGGAGACTGTAAGCCGTACGTACGCATGAACGCTACTTTCATTTCTATTTCATATTTTATAGAATGGAATAATAATGATATAAAGGTATATTATAATTCCAGTATAATATCATATATAATATCATAGTTCCATCCTTTATACTTCCCACATATGGTATTTAACGAATCAAATCACTTTGACGGGGCGGTAGTCCGCACTTCCTTAAATGAAGATATCACGTTTACCCATAATGGAAACCATAAATGTATGCCCAAAATGAAAAAAAAACAGAAGCTTAAGTAAAACATAAACATATTATATATCATATATAAAAATAGTGACATCATAATGGCCACCTTTGAAGGTGTTAAATGAGTATTGAACAATCATCGTTTCGGGAGGCAGAATTTCACCATCCACGGAAACTGTCTGTTCTTTAACCATTTGATGTAGTTGTGTGAGCGTTTAGCTCAAATAAATCTTATAACAACATCCTAGTATATTTAATATACTGGTTTTGTTACAAAAAAAGTAAATAAAAAGATTTTAGGGGGGTTGGAGAAGCAAAATAAAACAAATGAACATGAGAGAATGAATTACCTTTAAAAGTGAAACTCCTTTTGATTTGAGCCTAAAGGCTTCCTTTGAAAGGATTATTCCCAAAGGGAATCCTCTAGGATGAGTAGAGGGATTTGGAGAGAGTAAATGGGCAGGGTTTGTCCGAGGAAAAGGCTTGAGGAGTGTGTGAAATGAGGTAGAGGTGGGGGCCTTTTATAAGAGGAAAGGAGGGGCACTTTTGGAAAGTAAGAAATATTACTTTATTTGAAACATTTTTCGGTTTTAAAAGGTCCCAAATTGATATAATTCGTGGATAAGGTGATAGGGGTTCGAAATCCACCCATCCAATAAGTTATTTACATGTGTAGGTCATAGAGTTTACATTATCTTCTCATTTTATTTAAATCGTCAGATAATGATGTCATCGCTGCATCATTATAATGTCATAAATAATTTAATTTATTTAATGTATAAAAATTATAAAAAAATTACTATGATGTAGGAAATATTATTAGCTTTCCAATGATTATTTATAATAAAAACTCTGACTTGTATAACCCCACTTAAAAATTGTTTTAGTAAAACATATCATGTTTGTGTCATTTTTACTTTTACATTAAATAAAAAGTTATTTATGTCATTTCCCAACCAAAGTGGCTCCATGGGGTGCCCAAGTTGACCCATGGATTGTATTGGTCGTCCATTACACATCCAATGAGGTTAGGACATGTGTCAAGTTCATTTCATATTATTAAAACATTATTTTTACCTTAAACTACACTAATTACCTCTAATCGCGATTAAAAACTTAATAAGTTACTATTCACCAAAAAAAATATTTCTATCCCATTGAACCACATTTTACTTATTAATAAAAACCATGTATGTCGGATTTTTGAAATTCAAAACACAAAGATGGAAAAATCTCATTTAAACGGAAAAATCAGTTTTTATAAGTACCACTTAGTGGTGTCACTATTCATCAAAAATTGATGTTTTTCAGAAAAATCCAAAAAATTCACCCTAAGCTATATTTGATATTCCGAATTCAAGAATGAAGTCTATTTTTAAAAATTCAAAACATATAAGTCACATTAATTAATTTAATAATTAATTCCCACTGTCAGAGCAAATAGCGTATTTTTATGAAACAATAAGTATCAAAAGATTGACACTGATTTAAGTCTGATTTCATGGTGAAATTAATTCCAATGACCACTATTGGATTTAATGGTAAAAATATATTCTAATTTCACTTTAAAACCAATTAAAAAGATAATCTAATCATATAAATAAATTAGATTAAAAATAGGTTTTGAATTAAAATACAACATTTTACACTATTCATTAAAAAAATGAACTTTATCGGAAAGATACCAAAAATTTACACAAAGTAAATTTTGATGTCCCGATTCTTAATAAGAGTTTTATTTGGTCCAAAAGAATGTTTAAGAGTGAACAAAACTATATTTAATGATGGTTCAACAACAAAAGGTGATAAGTGAACCTTTAGTGAAAACTAGGGCATATACACCTAAAATTGAATTCTTTCCGTATTTTAAGCCTCTATCCTTTATTGGATAAATGTAAAAACATTTAAAAACATATATAATCATATTTTAGTTATTTATATCCATTCCCGCCATTACAACGGCTAAATGTTAACTACCATTTAAAATAATATTATTTTATTATTAGAGTGCAACATAAGATCCCAAGAAACTCGTTGTTGCGTGTTGGGTACGCCATCGAGCATAGCGTCCCCTTTAAAGTCATATAAATATTTTATTCACAAATATGGATAAATATGAAAATGTCATATTCTTTATTTACCTAGGGTGTTACATCCTTCCCCCCTTTTGGGAATTGCATCCTCGAAATTTTAAAAATTGAGCTTGGAAACATCCTTGAAAGTCCCACATCGGAACAAGAGTCGGTAAAACAATCACTTTAAAATAGAGAAAGATAAGCACAGAGGTCACCCGAGTTAACCCATACTAGGATTTCAAGTTTGAAAATATGGACATGGAGGAAAAAACAAAGGGTCATGTTCTGATGGAGAGTGATAGAAAACATGTTTAGGAGAAAGTTAACCACAAGAAAATCACAAACTTGTGATGGGTTAAATGGTATTCGATTCCCCAGTAGGAAACGTTAATAGACAACATTTTTGTTTTAAGTTACTTTTTATTGAGGAATTTATTCATAAGGAAACATAATCACTTATCATGTTGACTTTCAACTTTTACTAGATTCCTTAATCAAGCTCATATTTTTTCCAAAAGACGAGTATTTAGGGAGACTTGTTCGCATTAAGAGTACTATAATCAACTTCAAGAGAATCACCTAATCCAAAAAAGAGAACTATATACATCCCATGTCTTTAGGCTTTAACCAAAACCAAAACCAAAAAGGTTAGTACAAGGTCAGATAATCCAGAAAAGGAAAACCCATTAAAAAGAAAATCCATGCTTAATCTCCAAAATTTGTCCAACAAAACTCAAAGTTCAACGAGGACCATCCGATGAACAATTTGCCCATAAAATTCTTCAATGTAAACCAATATAAGATTTAAACCCAAATATTTGAAGGATTTAGTCACATAGTCTTCCAAGTTAAATCGTAACATTTATCTCCATACCACATCAATTGCTCCTAAATTCTCGTATTGAAAAGTAATTAACCTAATCATATATCCTCTATGATAGGTTAATCATTTTCATAAATAACCCAAAATCAACTTACTCTTAAAACAAAGAATCAGTCAAACTAACCAGGGACTTCACGTAGTCCAGTGGTAGGTGATAAATAACAGTTGCACTTTGATTGTGGGTTCGATTCCCGCAGCTTTGTCCGACGTGACGGGTAGTCACACGGTCTACGTGTTGTCCTTTTCCCAAAACTATATAATTATCCAATCATTCCCCAAAAAGGGATAAAATCATCAAAAATACCCATAACATAATTTAACCTCAATTTTATCTCATGCCTTTCACTTCAATCATAACATATAGTAATCCCATAATTACCTCAAAAGTAAGGATCATATAAACCCAAATGGTTCTTTATAACTATGTCCACAAAAGAAAAGATAACTATTACTTGAATAAAATTTTCCTATATTAAACATCAGGGTTACACATAATATAAAAAGTCTTCTAATGTAACCCCATCATCAAAAGAGACTTAATACTCTTAAGAATTTCACCATAACTCTTGAAGCCCTTATATGTTGACATCTTACTCATTCACCATTCTTCATGATCCATTATCCATTCCTTTCCAACTTATTCCGAAATACCTCTTTCCTACAAACAAAATCATGAATCATATCCTAAGATTCCAAAATAAGAAAACTATAGTCATGAAATAGTACATACCTTTGATTGGTCATTGTTAGCTTCTCCATCCTCAATCGGAATGGCATTAGGTATTGGTAAACGGATATTGGTACGCTCTTGGTGACCCCATTCACGAAACTTCTTCATAGGACATGTGTTTGTATAATGACCATGCACACCACATTTAAAACATTCAATTGATCCCTCAGAAAGAACTTCTTTCCCTTTCCTCGAGTCAACAGGATGCTTCCTTTTTCCATGGCAGGTTATTGCTTTATGACCTTCATTTCCACATCTATAGCATATTTCTGTCCCTTTGAAACATTTTCCTAGGTGTTTCTTTCCACATCTTTGACACATAGGTTTTTGAACACACTTACCATTATGATTATTACCTGTACTTCCGTAGGGATTTGTTTCTTGCATATATGATGCCTTAGAGAAATCTCCAAGGTTTAGGTGGTCAATCATGACTCCAGATAGTTGGTTGAGGATAATCAAAAGAGTTCTAATTGCATCTCCCATATCATTCAGTTGCATGCTCAAAAAAGCTTTTACAGTTTCCTTCACATCCACTGTTACTTTGGTGCCTGCTAGATCCAGCCATTTACTAAAACCAAAAAGGTCAGTGTGAGTATATCAAAAAAACCATCATGTACTAATGAGTAAGATAAACACTAAGATATACTTACTCATTCAATTTATCTAAAACTGGGACTCTTTCTGAAATCCTAACCATTATGGTAACGTCACTTATGCTTAAAGAATACCCTAACCTCTAAAGTTTTCTAAACCGACCTTTGATACCAACTATAAGGCCCCAGCTTTAAACCTTACTTAATCTTGAGTTATTACAAGATTACACATTGAGGATCTTTTCAGGTTTAGAGTTTTAGAGAATTAGATCATGAAACTTTCATTACATTCCACATTTAAACAAAGTGGTTACATAAAAGACAGTATTCATTCTTCCCATCAACGGAAACATATTTAAAATATAACACGGATACTTTCTTGACACATCCTTGACACTATCATCACATCATGTACCTTTCCCTTGACCTGTGAAAAACATTTCAAAAACTTGGGATGAGCATAAAAAGCTCAGTAAGAGTTATAAAAATATGGAAAGGAAACATGATTTCATATATACATTAGAATGAAATCACACTTTACCCATAAAACATAGGCATATCAAATCATGAATAAATCCTAGAAAACATAAGACATAAAGGTAACTTGAGGCATTCATAACATTCTTACGTAGGGAGTAACCCTCTTGGTTACGTTTGGAATACCCATCACAGTATATTCCCTAAATCTCTTCGGAGAAACCTTAACGTTTCACTCCTTCGCGTTACCCAATGCATTGGAGAGCTATATCGGGCTCACCCGCCCTTAGTTTATCACGAAACCACCCGTTTTCATAACAATGCCCAAGAACCATAACATAAATGTATCACATAAAACATTCATAAAGGAAACATAACATTTCCACATTTCAATCACAATATAACATTTTAGTATATTGAAATAATGAATCCATTCAAAAAGAAACCATTTCCAAAACCATTTAAAACATTTAATAAAGAGATTTTTGAATCAAAGTGTCCCATACCACCTTGAAGCTTAAAATTTTAAACCATTAATATCCATATAAATAAATCCTTAAAACCATTTTGAAAACATGGATATTAATAAGAACAAATAATTAAAACATTTAAAACGATATTTTGGTTAAAGGGGTTTTACCAAAATTAGAGACACTTGAATACAATAATTGAGGAATAACATTTAGTCAGAACTTTATAATATCATGAGAATAAATGGATTCATGATATAATACTCCAAAGTACAGTATATACACCATATAAGAGTGAATTGGTGCATAACAACAATGAACCCTCAATAGAAATGTCAAATGTGATGAAATCCCTTATAAAGAAGGTATCCTTAAATTAAGGACAAATCAATCTCAAAAATATGTGTGACAAATATAAATACACCCAATATAAGTGGATATTAAGTGTAAAACAATAAAAGGTCATTCACACATATTCATTGGATGACATATTCAATGACTACATGTTGAACCCAAAGAAATCGAAATTGGGTTAAAAAGTTCCCTTGACAGCCTAACGACATCACATCAAAATGAGTTGATGAGAGATAAAAAGTGTATCTCATCACTTGGACATAAAATTTACATCAATAAGGATATATTAGAACATATCCCAACATAACAATATGTAAATTAAAAGACCCAACAAAAGAAGTCTTTTAAAAAAGAGGAGGGTGAAAGGTTCCCTTACCGACTTGGGTATCTTTCAAAACATACACCCCATGAAAGAAAAACAATAGATAATTGATGTAAATACTCATAAACAAAATTATATTACACAAAGAGTAGAATAATGGGCAGTACATACACCACTCAATGGAATTTTTGGCAAATGTAGCATAAATCTCACGGGAATAAAAGTGAGATGAAAAATCCCTTACGAAAACTCGGCAGCCTAACGGCGCCACATAAATCTTCCGAATATGGATTGATGAGATCAAATAGGGTATCTCATCACATTAAAATAAAATTTACAGAAAGAGGAATATAAAAGAACATCCCCCAACATTACAAAGAGGAGATTAAAATAAGTGACATAAAGGAGAGTACTTAAAAAGAAAGAGAGAGGTTAGATCTCTTACGAAAGTTCGGCAGCCTAATGGCGCCACTCAAAACGTCCAAAATGGATTGATGAGAGAGAATATGGTCTCTCATCACATGAAAATAAAAATTACAGTAAGTGTAATATAAAATATCATCCCAGTAACAACAAAGATGAGCTTTAAAAGGAATGACATAAAAGTGTGTACTTAGAAAGAAAGAGAGGAGTAGGATCCCTTACCTCGGGTCCGACTTGACTCGAACGTTCTTTAATCTCCTGAATAATAAACTTGAGTTAATTTCTACTTCCTTAAGAACCTTTTTCAAGTTAATTATTCTTTTTATATCACTTATTACCATGTCATAAACATTATGTAATCATTTAAGTTAATAATATTTGTTTTGCCGATATTTGGTTCTTAAGTCGAAAGTGGACTTCTTACAATTACATGTTGTTCGTGTGGCCAAATGTTTATTATATCCAGAATTTTATTAATGATGTAGATATCATATATGTCATATATATCCAGTACATGCATGAATTTATAACATTACATAATCATTTAGAGGTAAGAAATGAAATGCACCGTTCATGGAGACGGTAAGCCGTACGTACGCATGAACGCTACTTTCATTTCTATTTCGTATTTTATAGAATGGAATAATAATGATATAAAGGTATATTATAATTCCAGTATAATATCATATATAATATCATAGTTCCATCATTTATACGTCCCACATATGGTATTTAACGAATCAAATCACATTGAGGGGGCGGTAGTCCGCACTTCCGTAAATGAAGATATCGCGTTTACCCATAATGAAATTCATAAAGGTATGCCCAAAATGAAAAAAAAAGAAGCTTAAGGAAAACATAAACATATTATATATCATATATAAAAATAGTGACATCATAATGGCCACCTTTGAAGGTGTTAAATGAGTATTGAACAATCATCATTTCGGGAGGCAGAATTTCACCATCCACGGAAACTGTATGTTCTTTAACCATTTGATGTAGTTGTGTGATAGTGTAGCTAGAATAAATCATATAAAAACATCCTAGTATATTGAATATACTGGTTTTTTTACAAAAAAAAGTAAATAAAAAGAGTTTAGGGGGGTTGGAGAAGAAAAATAAAACAAATGAACATGAGAAAATGAATGACCTTTAAAAGTGTAACTCCTTTTGATTTGAGCCTAAAGGCTTCCTTTGAAAGGATTCTGCCCAAAGAGAATCCTCTAGGATGAGTAGAGTGATGTGGAGAGAGTAAATGGGCAGGTGTTGGCCGAGCCAAAGGCTTGAGGAGTGTGTGAAATTAGGTAGAGGTGGGGGCCTTTTATAAGAGGAAAGGAGGGGCACTTTTGGAAAGTAAGAAATATTACTTTATTTGAAAATGTGTTTCGGTTTTAAAAGGTCCCACATTGATATAATTAGTGGATAAGGTGATAAGGGTTCTAAATCCACCCATCCAATAAGTTATTTACATGTGTAGGTCATAGAGTTTACATTATCTTCTCATTTTATTTAAATCGTCAGATAATGATGTCATCGCTGCATCATTATAATGTCATAAATAATTTAATTTATTTAATGTCTAAAAATTATTAAAAAATTATTATGATGTATGAAATCTTTTTAGCTTTCCAATTAATATTTATAATAAAAAAGAGGACTTGTATAACCCCATTTAAAAATTGTTTTAGTAAAACATATCATGTTTGTGTCATTTTTACTTTTACATTAAATAAAAAGTTATTTATGTCATTTCCCAACCAAAGTTGCTCCATGGGGTCCCCAAGATGACCCATGGCTTTTCTTGGTCGGCCATTACACATCCAATGAGGTTAGGACATGTGTCAAGTTCATTTCATATTATTAAAACATTATTTTTACCTTAAACTACACTAATTACCTCTAATCGCGATTAAAAACTTAATAAGTTACTATTCACCAGAAAAATATTTTTATCCCATTGAACCACATTTTACTTCTTAATGAAAACCATGTATTTCGGATTTTTGAAATTCAAAACACAAAGATGGAAAAATCTCATTTAAACGGAAAAATCAGTTTTTATAAGTACCACTTAGTGGTGTCACTATTCCTCAAAAATTGATGTTTTTCAGAAAAATCACAAACCCTAAGCTATATTTGATATTCCGAATTCAAAAATGAAGTCTATTTTAAAAAATACAAAACATATAAGTCACATTAATTAATTTAGTAATTAATTCCCGCTGTCAGAGCAAATAGCGTGTTTTTATGAAACAATAAGTATCAAAAGATTGACACTGGTTTAAGTCTGATTTCAAGGTGAAATTAATTCCAATGACCACTATTGGATTTAATGGTAAAAATATATTCTAATTTCACTTTAAAACCAATTAAAAAGATAATCTAATCATATAAATAAATTAGATTAAAAAGAGGTTTTGAATTAAAATACAACATTTTACACTATTCATTAAAAAAATGAACTTTATCGGAAAGATACCAAAAATTTACACAAAGTAAATTTTGATGTCCCGATTCTTAATAAGAGTTTTATTTGGTCCAAAAGAATGTTTAATAGTGAACAAAACTATATTTAATGATGGTTCAACATCAAAAGGTGATAAGTGAACCTTTAGTGAAAACTAGGGCATATACGCCTAAAATTGAATTCTTTCCGTATTTTAAGCCTCTATCCTTTATTGGATAAATGTAAAAACATTTAAAAACATATATAATCATATTTTAGTTATTTATATCCATTCCCGCCATTACAACGGCTAAATGTTAACTACCATTTAAAATAATATTATTTTATTATTAGAGTGCAACATAAGATTCCCAAGAAACTCGTTGTTGCGTGTTGGGTACGCCATCGAGCATAGCGTCACCTTTAAAGTCATATAAATATTTTATTCAAAAATATGGATAAATATGAAAATGTCATATTCTTTATTTACCTGGGGTGTTACATCCTTCCCCCCTTTTGGGAATTGCGTCCTCGCAATTTTAAAAATTGAGCTTGGAAACATCCTTGAAAGTCCCACATCAGAACAAGAGTCGGTAAAACAATCACTTTAAAATAGAGAAAGATAAGCACATAGGTCACCCGAGTTAACCCATACTAGGATTCCAAGTATGAAAATATGGACATGGAGGAAAAAACAAAGGGTCATGTTCTGATGGAGAGTGATAGAAAACATGTTTAGGAGAAAGTTAACCACAAGAAAATCACAAACATGTGATGGGTTAAACGGTATTCGATTCCCCGGTAGAAAAAGTTAATAGACAACATTTTTGTTTTAAGTTACTTTTTATTGAGGAATTTATTCATAAGGAAACATAATCACTTATCATGTTGATTTTCAACTTTTACTAGATTCCTTAATCAAACTCATATTTTTTCCATAAGACGAGTATTTAGGGAGACTTGTTCGCATTAAGAGTACTATAATCAACTTCAAGAGAATCACCTAATCCACAAAAGAGAACTATATACATCCCATTTCTTTAGGCTTTAACCAAAACCAAAACCAAAAAGGTTAGTACAAGGTCAGATAATCCAGAAAAGGACAACCCATTAAAAAGAAAATCCATGCTTAATCTCCAAAATTTGTCCAACAAAACTCAAAGTTCAACGAGGACCATCCGATGAACAATTTGTCCATAAAATTCTTCAAAGTAAACCAATATAAGATTGAAACCCAAATATTTGAAGGATTTAGTCACAAAGTCTTCCAAGTTAAATCGTAACATTTATCTCCAAACAACATCAGTTGCTCCTAAAGTCTCGTATTGAAAAGTAATTAACCTAATCACATATCATCTATGATAGGTTAATCATTTTCATAAATAACCCAAAATCAACTTACTCTTAAAAAAAGAATCAGTCAAACTAACCAGGGACTTCACGTAGTCCAGTGGTAGGTGATAAATAACAGTTGCACTTTGATTGTGGGTTCGATTCCCGCAGCTTTGTCCGACGCGACGGGTAGTCACACGGTCTACGTGTTGTCCTTTTTCCAAAACTATATTATTCTCAAATAATTCCCCAAAAAGGGATAAAATCATCAAAAATAACCATAACATAATTTAACCTCAATTTTATCTCATGCCTTTCACTTCAATCATAACATATAGTAATCCCATAATTACCTCAAAAGTAAGGATCATATAAACCCAAATGGTTCTTTATAACTATGTCCACAAAAGAAAAGAAAACTATTACTTGAATAAAATTTTCCTATATTAAACATCAGGGTTACACATAATATAAAAAGTCTTCTAATGTAACCCCATCATCAAAAGAGACTTAATACTCTTAAGAATTTCACCATAACTCTTGAAGCCCTTATATGTTGACATCTTACTCATTCACCATTCTTCATGATCCATTATCCATTCCTTTCCAACTTATTCCGAAATACCTTTTTCCTACAAACAAAATCATGAATCATATCCTAAGATTCCAAAATAAGAAAACAATAGTCATGAAATAGTACATACCTTTGATTGGTCATTGTTAGCTTCTTCATCCTCAATCGGAATGGCATTAGGTATTGGTAAACGAATATTGGTACGCTCTTGGTGACCCCATTCACGAAACTTCTTCATAGGACATGTGTTTGCATAATGACCATGCACACCACATTTAAAACATTCAATTGATCCCTCAGAAAGAACTTCTTTCCCTTTCCTCGAGTCAACTGGATGCTTCCTTTTTCCATGGCAGGTTCTTGCTTTATGACCTTCATTTCCACATCTATAGCATATTTCTGTCCCTTTGAAACATTTTCCTAGGTGTTTCTTTCCACATCTTTGACACATAGGTTTTTGAACACACTTACCTTTATGATTATTACCTGTACTTCCGTAGGGATTTGTTTCTTGCATATATGATGCCTTAGAGAAATCTCCAAGGTTTAGGTGGTCAATCATGACTCCAGATAGTTGGTTGAGGATAATCAAAAGAGTTCTCATTGCATCTCCCATATCATTCAGTTGCATGCTCAAAAAAACTGTCACAGTTTCCTTCACATCCACTGTTACTTTGGTGCCTGCTAGATCCAGCCATTTACTAAAACCAAAAAGGTCAGTGTGAGTATATCAACAAAACCATCATGTACTAATGAGTAAGATAAACACTAAGATATACTTACTCATTCAATTTATCTAAAACTGGGACTCTTTCTGAAATCCTAACCATTATGGTAATGTCACTTATGCTTAAAGAATACCCTAACCTCTAAAGTTTTCTAAACCGACCTTTGATACCAACTATAAGGCCCCAGCTTTAAACCTTACTTAATCTTGAGTTATTACAAGATTACACATTGAGGATCTTTTCGGGTTTAGAGTTTTAGAGAATTAGATCATGAAACTTGCATTACATTCCACATTTAAACAAAGTGGTTACATAAAAGACAGTATTCATTCTTCCCATCAACGGAAACATATTTAAAATATAACACGGATTCATTCTTGATACATCCTTGACACTATCATCACATCATGTACCTTTCCCTTGACCTATGAAAAACATTTCAAAAACTTCGGATGAGCATAAAAAGATCAGTAAGAGTTATAAAAATATGGAAAGGAAACATGAGTTCATATATACATAAGAATGAAATCACACTTTACCCATAAAACATAGGCATATCAAATCATGAATAAATCCTAGAAAACATAAGACATAAAGGTAACTTGAGGCATTCATAACATTCTTACGTAGGGAGTACCCCTCTTGGTTACGTTTGGAATACCCATCACAGTATATTCCCTAAATCTTTTCGGAGAAACCTTAACGTTTCACTCTTTCGCGTTACCCAATGCATTGGAGAGCTATATCGGGCTCACCCGCCCTTAGTTTATCACGAAACCACCCGTTTTCATAACAATTCCCAAGAACCATAACATAAATGTATCACATAAAACATTCATAAAGGAAACATAACATTTCCACATTTCAATCACAATATAACATTTTAGTATATTGAAATAATGAATCCATTCAAAAAGAAACCATTTCCAAAACCATTTAAAACATTTAATAAAGAGATTTTTGAATCAAAGTGTCCCATACCACCTTGAAGCTTAGAATTTTAAACCATTAATATCCATATAAATAAATCCTTAAAACCATTTTGAAAACATGGATATTAATAAGAACAAATAATTAAAACATTTAAAACGATATTTTGTTTAAAGGGGTTTTACCAAAATTAGAGACACTTGAATACAATAATTGAAGAATAACATTTAGTCAGAACTTTATAATATCATGAGACTAAATGGATTCATGATATAATACTCCAAAGGACAGTATATACACCATATAAGAGCGAATTGGTGCATAACAACAATGAACCCTCAATAGAAATGTCAAATGTGATGAAATCCCTTATAAAGAAGGTATCCTTAAATTAAGGACAAATCAATCTCAAAAATATGTGTGACAAATATAAATACACCCAATATAAGTGGATATTAAGTGTAAAACAATAAAAGGTAATTCACACATATTCAATGGATGACATATTCAATGACTACATGTTGAACCCAAAGAAATCGAAATTGGGTTAAAAAGTTCCCTTGACAGCCTAACGACATCACATCAAAATGAGTTGATGAGAGATAAAAAGTGTATCTCATCACTTGTACATAAAATTTACATCAATAAGGATATATTAGAACATATACCAACATAACAATATGTAAATTAAAAGACCCAACAAAAGAAGTCTTTTAAAAAAGAGGAGGGTGAAAGGTTCCCTTACCGACTTGGGTATCTTTCAAAACATACACCCCATGAAAGAAGGACAATGGATAATTGATGTAAATACTCATAAACGAAATTATATTACACAAAGACTAGAATAATGGGCAGTACATACACCACTCAATGGAATTTTTGGCAAATGTAGCATAAATCTCACGGGAATAAAAGTGAGATGAAAAATCCCTTACGAAAACTCGGCAGCCTAACGGCGCCACATAAAACTTCCAAATATGGATTGATGAGATCAAATAGGGTATCTCATCACATTAAAATAAAATGTACAGAAAGAGGAATATAAAAGAACATCCCCCAAAATTTCAAAGAGGAGATTAAAAGAAGTGACATAAAGGAGAGTACTTAAAAAGAAAGAGAGAGGTTAGATCTCTTACGAAAGTTCGGCAGCCTAACGGCGCCACTCAAAACGTCCAAAATGGATTGATGAGAGAGAATAGGGTCTCTCATCACATGAAAATAAAAATTAAAGTAAGTGTAATATAAAAGATCATCCCAGTAACAAGAAAGATGAGCTTTAAAAGGAATGACATAAAAGTGTGTACTTAAAAAGAAAGAGAGGAGTAGGATCCCTTACCTCGGGTCCGACTTGACTCGAACGTTCTTTAATCTCCTGAATAATAAACTTGAGTTAATTTCTACTTCCTTAAGAACCTTTTTCAAGTTAATTATTCTTTTTATATCACTTATTACCATGTCATAAACATTATGTAATCATTTAAGTTAATAATATTTGTTTTGCCGATATTTGGTTCTTAAGTCGAAAGTGGACTTCTTACAATTACATGTTGTTCGTGTGGCCAAATGTTTATTATATCCAGAATTTTATTAATGATGTAGATATCATATATGTCATATATATCTAGTACATTCATGCATTTATAACATTACATAATCATTTAGAGGTAAGAAATGAAATGCACCGTTCATGGAGACGGTAAGCCGTACGTACGCATGAACGCTACTTTCATTTCTATTTCGTATTTTATAGAATGGAATAATAATGATATAAAGGTATATTATAATTCCAGTATAATATAATATATAATATCATAGTTCCATCCTTTATACGTCCCACATATGGTATTTAACGAATCAAATCACATTGAGGGGGCGGTAGTCCGCACTTCCTTAAATGAAGATATCGCGTTTACCCATAATGAAATTCATAAAGGTATGCCAAAAATGAAAAAAAAAACAGAAGCTTAAGGAAAACATAAACATATTATATATCATATATAAAAATAGTGACATCATAATGGCCACCTTTGAAGGTGTTAAATGAGTATTGAACAATCATCGTTTCGGGAGGCAGAATTTCACCATCCACGGAAACTGTACGTTCTTTAACCATTTGATGTAGTTTTGTGATAGTGTAGCTCGAATAAATCATATAAAAACATCTTAGTATATTGAATATACTAGTTTTGTTACAAAAAAAGTAAATAAAAAGAGTTTAGGGGGGTTGGAGAAGCAAAATAAAACAAATGAACATGAGAGAATGAATTACCTTTAAAAGTGTAACTCCTTTTGATTTGAGCCTAAAGGCTTCCTTTGAAAGGATTCTTCCCAAAGTGAATCCTCTATGATGAGTAGAGGGATGTGGAGAGAGTAAATGGGCAGGGTTTGGCCAAGCCAAAGGCTTGAGGAGTGTGTGAAATGAGGTAGAGGTGGGGGCCTTTTATAAGAGGAAAGGAGGGGCACTTTTGGAAAGTAAGAAATATTACTTTATTTGAGAATGTGTTTCGGTTTTAAAAGGTCCCACATTGATATAATTAGTGGATAAGGTGATAAGGGTTCTAAATCCACCCATCCAATAAGTTTTTTACATGTGTAGGTCATAGAGTTGACATTATCTTCTCATTTTATTTAAATCGTCAGATAATGATGTCATCGCTACATCATTATAATGTCATAAATAATTTAATTTATTTAATGTCTAAAAATTATAAAAAAATTACTATGATGTAGGAAATCGTTTTATCTTTCCAATGAATATTTATAATAAAAAATCTGACTTGTATAACCCCACTTAAAAATTGTTTTAGTAAAACATATCATGTTTGTGTCATTTTTACTTTTACATTAAATAAAAAGTTATTTATGTAATTTCCCAACCAAAGTGGCTCCATGGGGTCCCCAAGATGACCCATGGCTTGTCTTGGTCTTCCATTACACATCCAATGAGGTTAGGACATGTGTCAAGTTCATTTCATATTATTAAAACATTATTTTTACCTTAAACTACACTAATTACCTCTAATCGCGATTAAAAACTTAATAAGATACTATTCACCAAACAAATATTTTTATCCCATTGAACCACATTTTACTTCTTAATGAAAACCATGTATTTCGGATTTTTGAAATTCAAAACACAAAGACGGCAAAATCTCATTTAAACGGAAAAATCAGTTTTTATAAGTACCACTTAGTGGTGTCACTATTCATCAAAAATTGATGTTTTTCAGAAAAATCCCAAACCCTAAGCTATATTTGATATTCCGAATTCAAAAATGAAGTCTATTTTAAAAAATTCAAAACATATAAGTCACATTAATTAATTTAATAATTAATTCCCGCTGTCAGAGCAAATAGCGTGTTTTTATGAAACAATAAGTATCAAAAGATTGACACTGGTTTAAGTCTGATTTCAAGGTGAAAATAATTCCAATGACCACTATTGGATTTAATGGTAAAAATATATTCTAATTTCACTTTAAAACCAATTAAAAAGATAATCTAATCATATAAATAAATTAGATTAAAAAGAGGTTTTGAATTAAAATACAACATTTTACACTATTCATTAAAAAAATGAACTTTATCGGAAAGATACCAAAAATTTACACAAAGTAAATTTTGATGTCCCGATTCTTAATAAGAGTTTTATTTGGTCCAAAATAATGTTTAAGAGTGAACAAAACTATATGTAATGATGGTTCAACATCAAAAGGTGATAAGTGAACCTTTAGTGAAAACTAGGGCTTATACGCCTAAAATTGAATTCTTTCCGTATTTTAAGCCTCTATCCTTTATTGTATAAATGTAAAAACATTTAAAAACATATATAATCATATTTTAGTTATTTCTATCCATTCCCGCCATTACAACGGATTAATGTTAACTACCATTTAAAATAATATTATTTTATTATTAGAGTGCAACATAAGATTCCCAAGAAACTCATTGTTGCGTGTTGGGTACGCCATCGAGCATAGCTTCCCCTTTAAAGTCATATAAATATTTCATTCACAAATATGGATAAATATGAAAATTTCATATTCTTTATTTACCTGGGGTGTTACATCCTTCCCCCCTTTTGGGAATTGCGTCCTAGCAATTTTAAAAATTGAGCTTGGAAACATCCTTGAAAGTCCCACATCGGAAGAAGAGTCGGTAAAACAATCACTTTAAAATAGAGAAAGATAAGCACAGAGGTCACCCGAGTTAACCCATACTAGGATTCCAAGTATGAAAATATGGACATGGAGGAAAAAACAAAGGGTCATGTTCTGATGGAGAGTGATAGAAAACATGTTTAGGAGAAAGTTAACCACAAGAAAATCACAAACTTGTGATGGGTTAAACGGTATTCGATTCCCCAGTAGGAAAAGTTAATAGACAACATTTTTGTTTTAAGTTACTTTTTATTGAGGAATTTATTCATAAGGAAACATAATCACTTATCATGTTGACTTTCAACTTTTACTAGATTCCTTAATCAAACTCATATTTTTTCCAAAAGACGAGTATTTAGGGAGACTTGTTCGCATTAAGAGTACTATAATCAACTTCAAGAGAATCACCTAATCCACAAAAGAGAACTATATACATCCCATGTCTTTAGGCTTTAACCAAAACCAAAACCAAAAAGGTTAGTACAAGGTCAGATAATCCAGAAAAGGACAACCCATTAAAAAGAAAATCCATGCTTAATCTCCAAAATTTGTCCAACAAAACTCAAAGTTCAACGAGGACCATCCGATGAACAACTTGTCCATAAAATTCTTCAAAGTAAACCAATATAATATTGAAACCCAAATATTTGAAGGATTTAGTCACATAGTCTTCCAAGTTAAATCGTAACATTTATCTCCAAACAACATCAGTTGCTCCTAAAGTCTCGTATTGAAAAGTAATTAACCTAATCACATATCCTCTATGATAGGTTAATCATTTTCATAAATAACCCAAAATCAACTTACTCTTAAAAAAAAGAATCAGTCAAACTAACCAGGGACTTCACATAGTCCAGTGGTAGGTGATAAATAACAGTTGCACTTTGATTGTGGGTTCGATTCCCGCAGCTTTGTCCGACGCGACGGGTAGTCACACGGTCTACGTGTTTTCATTTTTCCAAAACTATATTATTCTCAAATCATTCCCCAAAAAGGGATAAAATCATCAAAAATAACCATAACATAATTTAACCTCAATTTTATCTCATGCCTTTCACTTCAATCATAACATATAGTAATCGCATAATTACCTCAAAAGTAAGGATCATATAAACCCAAATGGTTCTTTATAACTATGTCCACAAAAGAAAAGATAAATATTACTTGAATAAAATTTTCCTATATTAAACATCAGGGTTACACATAATATAAAAAGTCTTCTAATGTAACCCCATCATCAAAAGAGACTTAATACTCTTAAGAATTTCACCATAACTCTTGAAGCCCTTATATGTTGACATCTTACTCATTCACCATTCTTCATGATCCATTATCCATTCCTTTCCAACTTATTCCGAAATACCTCTTTCCTACAAACAAAATCATGAATCATATCCTAAGATTCCAAAATAAGAAAACAATAGTCATGAAATAGTACATACCTTTGATTGGTCATTGTTAGCTTCTTCATCCTCAATCGGAATGGCATTAGGTATTGGTAAACGAATATTGGTACGCTCTTGGTGACCCCATTCACGAAACTTCTTCATAGGACATGTGTTTGCATAATGACCATGCACACCACATTTAAAACATTCAATTGATCCCTCAGAAAGAACTTCTTTCCCTTTCCTCGAGTCAACTGGATGCTTCCTTTTTCCATGGCAGGTTCATGCTTTATGACCTTCATTTCCACATCTATAGCATATTTCTGTCCCTTTGAAACATTTTACTAGGTGTTTCTTTCCACATCTTTGACACATAGGTTTTTGAACACACTTACCTTTATGATTATTACCTGTACTTCCGTAGGGATTTGTTTCTTGCATATATGATGCCTTAGAGAAATCTCCAAGGTTTAGGTGGTCAATCATGACTTCAGATAGTTGGTTGAGGATAATCAAAAGAGTTCTCATTGCATCTCCCATATCATTCAGTTGCATGCTCAAAAAAACTGTCACAGTTTCCTTCACATCCACTGTTACTTTGGTGCCTGCTAGATCCAGCCATTTACTAAAACCAAAAAGGTCAGTGTGAGTATATCAACAAAACCATCATGTACTAATGAGTAAGATAAACACTAAGATATACTTACTCATTCAATTTATCTAAAACTGGGACTCTTTCTGAAATCCTAACCATTATGGTAATGTCACTTATGCTTAAAGAATACCCTAACCTCTAAAGTTTTCTAAACCGACCTTTGATACCAACTATAAGGCCCCAGCTTTAAACCATACTTAATCTTGAGTTATTACAAGATTACACATTGAGGATCTTTTCAGGTTTAGAGTTTTAGAGAATTAGATCATGAAACATGCATTACATTCCACATTTAAACAAAGTGGTTACATAAAAGACAGTATTCATTCTTCCCATCAATGGAAACATATTTAAAATATAACACAGATTCTTTCTTGACACATCCTTGACACTATCATCACATCATGTACCTTTCCCTCGACCTGTGAAAAACATTTCAAAAACTTGGGATGAGCATAAAAAGCTCAGTAAGAGTTATAAAAATATGGAAAGGAAACATGAGTTCATATATACATTAGAATGAAATCACACTTTACCCATAAAACATAGGCATATCAAATCATGAATAAATCCTAGAAAACATAAGACATAAAGGTAACTTGAGGCATTCATAACATTCTTACATTGGGAGTAACCCTCTTGGTTAAGTTTGGAATACCCATCACAGTATATTCCCTAAATCTCTTCGGAGAAACCTTAACGTTTCACTCCTTCGCGTTACCCAATGCATTGGAGAGCTATATCGGGCTCACCCGCCCTTAGTTTATCACGAAACCACCCGTTTTCATAACAATGACCAATAACCATAACATAAATGTATCACATAAAACATTCATAAAGGAAACATAACATTTCCACATTTCAATCACAATATAACATTTTAGTATATTGAAATAATGAATCCATTCAAAAAGAAACCATTTCCAAAACCATTTAAAACATTTAATAAAGAGATTTTTTAATCAAAGTGTCCCATACCACCTTGAAGCTTAAAATTTTAAACCATTAATATCCATATAAAAAAATCCTTAAAACCATTTTGAAAACATGGATATTAATAAGAACAAATAATTAAAACATTTAAAACGATATTTTGGTTAAAGGGGTTTTACCAAAATTAGAGACACTTGAATACAATAATTGAGGAATAACATTTAGTCAGAACTTTATAATATCATGAGAATAAATGGATTCATGATATAATACTCCAAAGGACAGTATATACACCATATAAGAGTGAATTGGTGCATAACAACAATGAACCCTCAATAGAAATGTCAAATGTGATGAAATCCCTTATAAAGAAGGTATCCTTAAATTAAGGACAAATCAATCTCAAAAATATGTGTGACAAATATAAATACACCCAATATAAGTGGATATTAAGTGTAAAACAATAAAAGTTCATTCACACATATTCAATGGATGACATATTCAATGACTACATGTTGAACCCAAAGAAATCGAAATTGGGTTAAAAAGTTCCCTTGACAGCCTAACGACATCACATCAAAATGAGTTGATGAGAGATAAAAAGTGTATCTCATCACTTGGACATAAAATTTACATCAATAAGGATATATTATAACATATCCCAACATAACAATATGTAAATTAAAAGACCCAACAAAAGAAGTCTTTTAAAAAAGAGGAGGGTGAAAGGTTCCCTTACCGACTTGGGTATCTTTCAAAACATACACCCCATGAAAGAAGGACAATAGATAATTGATGTAAATACTCATAAACAAAATTATATTACACAAAGAGTAGAATAATGGGCAGTACATACACCACTCAATGGAATTTTTGGCAAATGTAGCATAAATCTCACGGGAATAAAAGTGAGATGAAAAATCCCTTACGAAAACTCGGCAGCCTAACGGCGCCACATAAAACTTCCGAATATGGATTGATGAGATCAAATAGGGTATCTCATCACATTAGAATAAAATTTACAGAAATAGGAATATAAAAGAACATCCCCCAACATTACAAAGAGGAGATTAAAAGAAGTGACATAAAGGAGAGTACTTAAAAAGAAAGAGAGAGGTTAGATCTCTTACGAAAGTTCGGCAGCCTAACGACGCCACTCAAAACGTCCAAAATGGATTGATGAGAGATAATAGGGTCTCTCATCACATGAAAATAAAAATTATAGTAAGTGTAATATAAAATATCATCCCAGTAACAAGAAAAATGAGCTTTAAAAGGAATGACATAAAAGTGTGTACTTAAAAAGAAAGAGAGGAGTAGGATCCCTTACCTCGGGTCCGACTTGACTCGAACGTTCTTTAATCTCCTGAATAATAAACTTGAGTTAATTTCTACTTCCTTAAGAACCTTTTTCAAGTTCATTATTCTTTTTATATCACTTATTACCATGTCATAAACATTATGTAATCATTTAAGTTAATAATATTTGTTTTGCCGATATTTGGTTCTTAAGTCGAAAGTTGACTTCTTACAATTACATGTTGTTCGTGTGGCCAAATGTTTATTATATCCAGAATTTTATTAATGATGTAGATATCATATATGTCATATATATCCAGTACATTCATGCATTTATAACATTACATAATCATTTAGAGGTAAGAAATGAAATGCACCGTTCATGGAGACAGTAAGCCGTACGTACGCATGAACGCTACTTTCATTTCTATTTCGTATTTTATAGAATGGAATAATAATGATATAAAGGTATATTATAATTCCAGTATAATATCATATATAATATCATAGTTCCATCTTTTATACGTCCCACATATGGTATTTAACGAATCAAATCACATTGAGGGGGCTGTAGTCCGCACTTCCTTAAATGAAGATATCGCGTTTACCCATAATGAAATTCATAAAGGTATGCCAAAATGAAAAAAAACAGAAGATTAAGGAAAACATAAACATATTATATATCATATATAAAAATAGTGACATCATAATGGCCACCTTTGAAGGTGTTAAATGAGTATTGAACAATCATCGTTTCGGGAGGCAGAATTTCACCATCCACGGAAACTGTATGTTCTTTAACCATTTGATGTAGTTGTGTGATAGTGTAGCTCGAATAAATCATATAAAAACATCCTAGTATATTTAATATACTAGTTTTGTTACAAAAAAAGTAAATAAAAAGTGTTTAGGGGGGTTGGAGAAGCAAAATAAAACAAATGAACATGAGAGAATGAATTACCTTTAAAAGTGTAACTCCTATTGATTTGAGCCTAAAGGCTTCCTTTGAAAGGATTCTGCCCAAAGAGAATACTCTAGGATGAGTAGAGGGATGTGGAGAGAGTAAATGGGTAGGTTTTGGCCGAGCCAAAGGCTTGAGGAGTGTGTGAAATGAGGTAGAGGTGGGGGCCTTTTATAAGAGGAAAGGAGGGGCACTTTTGGAAGGTAAGAAATATTACTTTATTTGAAAATGTGTTTCGGTTTTAAAAGGTCCCACATTGATATAATTAGTGGCTAAGGTGATAAGGGTTCTAAATCCACCCATCCAATAAGTTTTTTACATGTGTAGGACATAGAGTTTACATTATCTTCTCATTTTATTTAAATCGTCAGATAATGATGTCATCGCTGCATCATTATAATGTCATAAATAATTTAATTTATTTAATGTCTAAAAATTATAAAACAATTACTATGATGTAGGAAATCTTTTTAGATTTCCAATGAATATTTATAATAAAAAATCGGACTTGTATGACCCCACTTAAAAATTGTTTTAGTAAAACATATCATGTTTGTGTTATTTTTACTTTTACATTAAATAAAAAGTTATTTATGTCATTTCCCAACTAAAGTGGCTTTATGGGGTCCCCAAGATAACCCATGGCTTGTCTTGGTCGGCCATTACACATCCAATGAGGTTAGGACACGTGTCAAGTTAATTTCATATTATTAAAACATTATTTTTACCTTAAACTACACTAATTACCTCTAATCGCGATTAAAAACTTAATAAGTTACTATTCACCAAAAAAAATATTTTTATCCCATTGAACCACATTTTACTTCTTAATGAAAACCATGTATTTCGGATTTTTGAAATTCAAAACACAAAGATGGAAAAATCTCATTTAAATGGAAAAATCAGTTTTTATAAGTACCACTTAGTGGTGTCACTATTCATCAAAAATTGATGTTTTTCAGAAAAATCCCAAACCCTAAGCTATATTTGATATTCCGAATTCAAAAATGAAGTCTATTTTAAAAAATTCAAAACATATAAGTCACATTAATTAATTTAATAATTAATTCCCGCTGTCAGAGCAAATAGCGTGTTTTTATGAAACAATAAGTATCAAAAGATTGACACTGGTTTAAGTCTGATTTCAAGGTGAAATTAATTTCAATGACCACTATTGGATTTAATGGTAAAAATATATTCTAATTTCACTTTAAAACCAATTAAAAAGATAATCTAATAATATAAATAAATTAGATTAAAAAGAGGTTTTGAATTAAAATACAACATTTTACACTATTCATTAAAAAAATGAACTTTATCGGAAAGATACCAAAAATTTACACAAAGTAAATTTTGATGTCCCGATTCTTAATAAGAGTTTTATTTGGTCCAAAAGAATGTTTAAGAGTGAACAAAACTATATTTAATGATGGTTCAACATCAAAAGGTGATAAGTGAACCTTTAGTGAAAACTGGGGCATATACGCCTAAAATTGAATTCTTTCCGTATTTTAAGCCTCTATCCTTTATGGGATAAATGTAAAAACATTTAAAAACATATATAATCATATTTTAGTTATTTCTATCCATTCCCGCCATTACAACGGCTAAATGTTAACTACCATTTAAAATAATATTATTTTATTATTAGAGTGCAACATAAGATTCCCAAGAAACTCGTTGTTGCGTGTTGGGTACGCCATCGAGCATAGCGTCCCCTTTAAAGTCATATCAATATTTTATTCACAAATATGTATAAATATGAAAATGTCATATTCTTTATTTACCTAGGGTGTTACACAAGTAGTGTTTCATCAATGAACTAATTTCTACCACAAACTCATCAATCACTCCAAAAGAAAATAGAATTCAAAAATATTCTATTTATCATAATATTATTGGGTTCCAAAAATATTGAGTTTATAATTCATTTGTCAGACTATTAAAAAAATACATTATACAAACCAGGACATCACATAGGCCACTGATAGGTGATGAACCCTATTCACCATTTAGTTGCGTGTTCAAGTATTGTGGCTTTGTCGCACGCGATGGGTTGTCGCCCGACCACCAGGTTGTCCTTTTTATGAAAATCCAAAAATAATATCAAGAAATGATTTAACCTTAAAAATAGTATCCAATGTCAAACATAATCGATCCCAAACTTTAGAATTATCCAAAATAATTCTTTCCAAACTCATAGTCCAGAATTTTTATGGACGTTAAACACAATGAAAATCATTTTTTCCACGTAATAACATGTGAATACCTTAATCATGTATTCTTTTAAAACACTATAACACCCTAAATTCCCATTAAACCTTATTGATTAAAATCAATCCCCCTTATTCTTTGTAGAATACTAGATATTCTCCTTCTAATTTTTTTTGTAAACTCCTTCAATGATTGAATAAACAAACCATTAATTAGTTACAAGGATGTCAATAATATCCAATATAATTTATCCAAATCAATCATCTCTTATTCCAAAATCAATACCTCAGTATCAGGACCATATCAATGTTTTATCTTTCCTTCAACCCTGTATTTTCCAAATAGTTTAAGTTTATATTGATTCACATTTCTTGGTACCACATAATCTCAATCCCTCAATGAAATAGTACTGTAGTACAATCGTTATATACTCCTTAATTATTATAACTGGTACATCGTTGATACAATAATAAAATGACATAATTCATTAATATCAACATAAGAACACTGGTCACTACTCTTCATATGTGGTAATATCATAACTTTATTATTATTCCACAACATCATTTGTGGTATACTATGATGATATGGACATCGATTCACATAGTGTCCTAACTCCTTGCGGATGAAGTATTGTACTTTTGAAACCTTTTTTCTTACCCTTGCAATCACATATTTAGTGTCCTTTTTCACCACACTTATAACAAACTCCCATTCCCTTAAATAATAACCAAGGTTATTCTTTCCATATTTATCACATATGGGAAAATCCTTCATTCCGTTATAACCTTTATCCATCATTCTCTCTACCATCCTTTTCTTCTTCTGCTTCCCTTCAAAGCCATAGGACTCAGAGAATTTTTAACTTACCTTATTAACACATGATACTATTTAATCATATGATAAGAATATGTGGGAGACTATTTCCCATTTAAATTTTGTCTTAATACCATGAAAGATATGATCCTTTTTAATTTGTTGATCCTGCGTATTGCAGGAATTCTCATTCCTTCTACTAGGCGCCATTTCTATACAATGGCATACACTAGGATAGTTTATGAATCATAATGCATATTCCAAACAATTAAAATAACTAACGTAAATTGAAAAGATTAGGCATATAATCTATAATCATAAAATGTTTTCTTTGAGGAAATATTTAATCCTAAATCCTTCATAATGACTTGTAAGGAAAATGTGAATTATCCTAAGCATATCGCCCAGGAGTGTCGTAATGAAGAGTGTAGCAAGGCTTGTTTTCGTGTACCAGGATACCCCAGGTCAAGCCTGAAACTCCTTATTGGTGTTTTCCCTCCATGGTACATCTGTGCCAGTGCCATCTCTACGAGTTTGTATCTAGAAAGGGATGTATTGCTTGGAAAATACACAAAATCTCTACATTACCAAAATTCTAGAAAGTTATTCTATTCTAATCCTCAAAGTCTATCTTAGGGTAATGTCCTATGATCAGATTTTATCTAAATCTATTTCCAAGGTTGTTTCTAAACTTCCTCTAATACCAACTGTAATGCCCCTACCCTAGTTACCAAGAGTCAGTGCACTATTTTAATACATTGGCATGATTACAAGGAATCATGTCCAAAAGGACCGATCAGTTTAGAAGTATTGGAAAACTGATCACATACATAAATGTTATAGTAACTTATAAAATGAAAAACCAAAAAACATTGTATCCATTTACCACATTCATATCTCTTATACTATCCCTACAGTGCATTCATAATATACTTATTCACATCCTGGGAAAAATAAAACATTGAAATGGATGAACTCAGATGCTCAGTAAGGATAACAATATAGTGAAAACTTTCACAAATAAGTATAAATATTTAAGTCAATGTATAAAACTAAAACAAAAGACTTTTAAACATAAAATTCAGAATAATATGTCCAAGATAAATTAAATAATTACATTTACTTATTCACATGTATATTCTACAAGTCGAATAATCACATATAATATCAATAGCTAATTTAATAATGATGGAATTCATAATGCCAGAATTTAAAACCACATTGTCAAGGCCTTGTGCATAGACTACGAATAATATTTTTTCAAGGCCTTGTTCCAAGACACTAGTTTGTCTCATGAGACCTACCGATACTTCAAGGAGATATAGAGGGCTCCACCCATCACGTACTAAGTCCAATGCATTTCTCATATGAAATGTTGAAACATAACATAAAAATTTATTTTAAAACTAGAAAAAATGTTAATACTTTAACCATAATCCATGAATGGTATAAAAATAATACATCCACTGTCAAAAATATCACAAAATATTCAATAAAATATGGATTATTTGTATCAAAATGAATGAACTTCAAACAATTGTAAAATCCATCAAATGATGTTTACATAGATGAAATCAAAACCATTTGAGAGAAATATATCTTTCTTTTTTTTGATATCATTTAACAATCACATAATTTATAAAGGAATACATCTAAAGACATTTTTAATCAAATTTTCCCATACCACTTTGAATATTTTTTAAGGAATTAACATTTTAAATCATTCATGTCCATTTATATAAATCCTTAAATCCATTTTGAAAACATGGACATTAAATAGAATGGTTTAAAAGAATAAATTTTTACAACATTTAAAATGAAGTTTTAGTAAATATTCCCTTACAAAGAATCTCTTTTAACACACTTTTATGTAACATGGATATGGATAATAAATATTTCCCAGTAGATACTTATGTAAAAACAACCTTTGATAATAAAGAGATTATGAAATTATCCCCTACCTTGTACTTTCCTTTAGTCGAGGGTATGTTAGACCACATGTATAAAGACTATAGTATGTTATTAAATTATACCTGACCATTTTAATTTTTATAATGTCATATAGGATTCATTTATGTCTTTATACTAGCCATTTAATAATAATTTCCATGTTAAATTAACATTTCGGGTAACAATCCCTTTTATTATCATATGTGTTTTAACTTGTTACTCTTGATTGTATCACTGAGATCATGATTTAAATACTTATAGAATACAAAAAATGATTTATATATCATATATATTTGGAATATCAATATGTATAATAGGTATATATATATGAAATGGAAAACATCGTTTATGGAGACGGTTGGTCTTTTGTTTCCATAAACGATGTTTCCCTTCTCATATCATATTAAACGGAACCAAGTGAATAAGATATATGTAAGTACATATATATGTATATCCAGTATAATTATTATTTCAAATATTATCTACTTATTAATGATATATATTTTTATAATCATCGTTGAATGGTGAACATGGAACAGAATCTCATCGCGTCGTGGAGATGGTAATCCATACGTACGCACGAGTGACAGCATCATTATATTGATGGTGAAATCATATGTAATGAGATTATATATCATTTATAAATAACCATTGAAATTTTATATTTATTATTTAAAATTTTTATACTGATTATTATACCCATCCAAATAATGAAGTGTTTGAATAAAAAACTACACCACGATGTGGAGACAGTAAGCCATACGCACGCACGTATAGTGAATTTGTAATTTATAGAATGAATAGAATAAGTAATAAGGTTGTACCATATTTATAATAATATCATAGTATGTATGAGGTAATGGAGTTATTATTTTTTTATGGAAACAACATAAAAAGAGGATGTAGAAGAAGAAAAGAACTTGAAAGTGGTTGGTGAAATTATTACCTCTTCTTTGGGTGTTTCCTTTTCAGTAAATCAAAAGGACTACATAAGATGGATTTATGATCAAAGTAATGACCATAGGATGATGTGAGGGATGTTTGGGGGATATTTGGGAAGGTTTTGGATGAGCCAATTGGTTTGGAGGTGTGAAATTAAGAGAAGGGGAAGTTCCCTTTTATAAGAGAGGTGAGAGTCACTTTAGGAAAAGCTTGAAATATTATTTTTGAATAAAATAATTTTTGGTGTCTAATGGCTCAAAAAAGTTTTATTTAGAGGATAAGGTGTTTATGGGTCGAAATAATCTCAACCAATAGGGTTTACACATGTTTAGGAAATCATATTGACCTTATCTTTTAGATTTACGACTTAGTTAAATAGTTTAAATTTTACTATGTCTTCTTGTATTCTTATAGTATGTGGTTAATAAAAATACTCTAAACATCCAAGAAAACCTCAAGTGGTTCATTAATGACTTATATAATATTATTTATTCTCTTTTTATTAACCATTTATTTTTTAGGAATATTATATCAACCAATAATATAGTATTTGTTTTAAAAATTAATTTATGTCAATTGTGACACTATTTGTTACTTTGTTTCGTGTGAACATCAAAAAAACTTTATTACTTAGAAAAAATAAATTAAATCAATAATAAAATTTCATATTCACCTAGAAAATTCTAGGATGACCTCAAAACTTTCAAATTATCTATATTTTAATATTTACAATACCATTTATTTGTTTCTTTCATTAATAAGGTAATTACTGCATCATCATTTTATCATAAATAATAATTAATTATATAATTTATAAAAATTATAAATAAAATATCAACATTTATGATTTTTTTTGTATTTCAAATTAGTATTTATGCTATAAAATATAATTTATATAACCCCATTTAAAAATTGTTTTAGTAAAAGATATATGTTTATGTCATTTTTTTCTTTACTTTAAATTAATTAATATAATGTGTCATTATCTCTCTCAAGTGGCTCCATGGGGTCTCAGAATCAATAAAATGATTTCCATGGTTGGACATGTATCAAACTATAGGAATAGGACACATGCTAGGTTAATTAAATATTATTATATTTTTATTTTGTTAACCCAAATTTACCGAATTTACCCTTTAACCATGGTAAAAAAAATATTTACCGAAGTAAATATTCATAATGTATTAAAATAAAAGTTATATATTTACACAATTTGGACCTCCTAATTACAAATATGGAATACATTTTTCCAAATTCATAACATATAAGTGGCAAAAAGTAATTTATAATCAATTCCCTTTGTCAAAACCAAAAAGTGGGTTTTTAAAAAGTAAAAACTACCAAAAGATTGACATGTGTTTATGTCAAATTTATATGTGAAATTACATATAATGAACTAAATTATATTAAATGATAATAATATAATCTAATTATACTTATAAACCGTTTAAATGAATAATTCATTACTATAATTTATTTCGATTAAAAAAGAGCTTTTCAATTAAAATTTAGTATTTTTCACTATTCATCAATATTTGAAAGTTATCAGAAAATTACAAAAAAATTATCCAAACTAAATTTCTATGTCATGATTCTAATAAAAAATTTAATTTCATTAAATTAAATATATAAAAGTTTCAAATATTGGTTTTAAAAAGGGTTATCCATTAAATAGTGTTTAAAATGTATTTTTTGAAAAAATACTTCTTTTATCTGAAAAAAATGAATTTGTTATTATATTATGTTTATGAAACATGTAATATGGATTAAAAATTTATATAGAGTATATAAAATTCAAAATTTAGTTAATACTATTCATAACCACTTTTTGAACGGCTAGTTTGGTAAGTCATGGTGCGCTCGAACTCAGTGTTGCGTGCAACACAAGTTATCAACTTATTTTGAAGATATGACGTACTATGAAATATTGGGGTGTTACATTATCCCCTCCTTCAATAAATCCAATCCTCTCAATTTCAAATTATTCATTGAAAAAAAAGGTAAAGAATAGAAAATTACCATTGTGGAAAACCCACATTGGGCATTGGGTTAATAAATTGTAGTCTTAATTAGAGGGAACGTGAAATGAAAAAGTACCCACCAATTTATGATATTAATAAGGATAAAATTGGTGGAAATTAGAGACACATAACTGGAAGAAAAAATAAATATTTATAGGAATTCATTGAGGTCATAAATCACAAACAAGTGCCAAATTGAGGGCCTCAATGCCATCAATCTAAGATGATGTAAAATATCATCGGTTCAACCAAACAAATGATATTTGGGTAACACAATTTTGGTTTTAAGATCCCTTCCCTAAAGTTTATGAATTAATTTATTTATAGAATAAGAGGAATATATATATATATATATACTTGACAAGTATAGTTTCATCTTTCAACTAATTTCCACCACAAACTCATCTTTCACTCTAAAAGATAATAGAATTCAGAAATATTCTATTTATCTTAATCGTATAGGGTTCCAAAAATAATGAATTTATAATTAATTATTTTGACTATTAAAAAAACTACATTATACAAACCAGGACATCATGTAGGCTAATGATATGTGATTCACCCTTGTCTCCCTTCAGTTGTGTGTTCAAGTCTCGCAGCCTTACTGGATGCGGCAGGTTGTCTCTGAACCTCCGGGTTGTCCTTATTATGACAATTCAAAAATAATCACATGAAATTATTTAACCTTAATAAAAGTATCCAATTTCAATATTAATCTATCCCAACCATTAGACTTATCCAAAACACTTCTTTCCAAACTCACAACCCAAAATTTAATTGGAAGGTAAATGCAATAAAGACCCTTTTTTCCATGTAATAACATGTGAATACCTTCATCGTGTATTCTTTTAAAACACTGTAGCACCCTGAATTACCATAAAAATTTATTGATTACTTTCATGCTCCCTTATTCCTTATATAATACAGGATATAAGCCTTCTATCCAAAAATGTTGTAAAATCCAACAATGAAGGAATAAACAAACCATTAATCAATTCCAAGTATATCAATAATATCCAATATAATTTATCCAAATTAAACATCTCTTATTACAAAATCAATACCTCAGTATCAGAACCATATCAAAGTTTTATATTTCCTTTAACCATGTATTTCTAAAAAAATATTAACTTGCTATTAAGTCACCTTTCTTAGTAACACACAATCTCAAATCCTCAATGAAATAGTACTGTATTACAATTCTTATATACTCCATAATTATTATAACTAGTACATCGTTGATACAATAATCAAATGACATAATTCTTTAATGTCAGCATAAGAAAACTAGTCATTACTCTTCATTTGTGGTAATATCATAACCGGATTATTATCCAACATCATCATTTATGGTATACTCTGATTATATGCACATTGATTCACGTAGTGTTCCAACTCTTTGTAGATGAAGTATTGTACATTTGAAACCTTTTTTCTTACCCTTACAATCACATACTCAGTTTCCTTTTTCGCGACACATATAGAAAACTACCATTCCATTCAATCATTTACATAGGTGATTCTTTCCACAACTATCACATATTAGAAAATCCATCTTTCCCTTATTCCATTTATTCATCATTCTCCATACCATCCTTTTTTATTCTAGCTTCCCTTCAAAGACATAGGACTCTGAGAATTCATTACATATCTTGTTAACACATGATACTATTTCATCATTTGACGAGAATACGTGGGAGAATATTTCCCTTTTAATGTTGGCTTAATACCATGAAAGATTTGATCCTTCTTAATCTTTCGATCATGCGTACTACTGGAATTCTCATTCCTTATACTATGTGCCAATTATAAACAATGGCATAGACAAGGTTAGTTTATGAATCACAATGAATAATTCAAAACATGTAAAATACCAAACGTAAATTGAAAAGATTATGTATATAATCTATAATCAGAAAATATTTTATTTTAGGAAGTATTTACTCCTAAACCCTTCATATTGTCTTGTAATGAAAATGTGAATTACCCTAAGCATATCCCTTCGGAGTGTCGTAACCAGAAGAGAAAAAAGGCTTGTTGTCGTGTACCATGATACCCCAGGTCTTGCCTGAAACTCTTTGTTGGATTTTTCACTCCTAGGTACATTTGTTCCAGAGATGCCTCTACCTGCTCGTATCCAGACAGGGATGTATTTCTTATTAAATACACAAAATCTCTACATTACCAAAGTTCTAGGAAGATATAATATAATAATCCTCAAAGTCTATCTTAGGGTAATGTCCTCTAATCTGAGTTTTTCCAAATATATTTCAAAGGTTGTTGCTAAACTTTCCCTAATACCAACTGCAATGTCCTGACCCCAGTTATCCAGAGTCGGTGAATATTTTAATACATTGACATGATTACAAGGAATCAAGTCCCGAAAGACCGATCAGTTTAGAAATCTTGGAAAATAGATTACATACATGAATGTTACATTGCATTATAAAATGAAAAAACAACATTTACTCCATTGACCAAATTAATATCCATTAAAAATTCCTACAGGTTAGTCATAATATAATTCTTTGCATCATGGGAAAAATAAAACATAGATAGGGGTGATCTCAGATTCACAACAAGGATAACAATATAGAAAAAATGTTCATAAATAAGCATAAATATTTAAGGAAATGTTTAAAACTAAAAAAAGACTTTTAAAAATAAACATCAGCATAATATTGAAAAGATAAATAAAATAATTCCATTTAATTATTCACATAGATATTCTACTAGTAGAATTATCACATGTAATATCAATATCTAATTTCATAATTATGGAATGCATTATACCAGATTTCATAACCACATATTCAAGGCCTTGTGCCAAGACTACAAGTAATATTTTCTCAAGGTCTTGTTCCAAGATACTAGTTTGTCTCATGAGACCTACCGATGCATCGAGGAGCTATAGCGGGCTCCACCCGTCACTTACTAAGTCCAAAGAATTCCTCATATGAAAGGATGAAACATAACATAAACATTCATATTAAAACTAGCATACGAAATGTTAATTCTTTAACCATAAACAATGAATGGTATAATAATAACACATCCACTTTCAAAAATATCATAAAACCTTCAATACAATACTAAATATTTGTATAATAATGAATCAACTTCAAACATGTGTAAAAACCATCAAAGAATGTAAACATAGATGAAATCAAAACTATTTGGGAGAAATATCTCTTTCTCTTTTTGAAAACATTCTAAAATCACATAATTTTAAAAGGAAGACATTTAAAGACATTTTGAATCAATGTGTCCCATACCACTTTGAAACATTTGAAAGGAATTAACCTTTTAAAACAATCATTCCCATTTAAATAAATCCTTAAAACCATTTTGAAAACATGGAAATTAATGAGAAATGTTTAAAACAATAAATATTTAAAACATTTAAAATGATATTTTAGTAAAAAGTATCTTAAAAACTATCTCTTTTAACATAATTTTATGAAACATGGACATGGATAATAAATATGTCCCAGTAGATACTTACGTAAAAACATCCTCAGATAATAAAGAGATTGTTAAATTAACCCTTACCATGTACATTTCTTTAGTAGAGGGTACTTTTAACCACTTGTATGATGACCATAGTGTGTTATATATTAATAATGGAACCATATTAATATTTATCATATCATACAAGATCTATTTATGACTTTATACTAACCATTTAATAATTATTGCCATGTTAAATTAACATTTCATTTAATAATCGCTTTCTTTATCATATGTGTTTTAACTTGTTACCCTTGATTATATCACTTAGATAATTATTTAAATACTTCTAGTATATAAAAAGTTATTTCTATATCATATATATTTAGAATATAAATATATATAATCAACCTATATATTAAATGTAAAACACCATTTATGGAGATGGTAGACCGTACCTAAGCATAAAAGTTGTTTCCGTTTTCATATCGTATTGAACATAACTAAGTGAATAAGATATATGTAAGTACATATATATATATATATATCTTTAGTATCAATATTATGTAAAATATTACATACTCATTAATGATATATATTTTTTATAATCATCGTTGAATTGTGATCGTGGAAATGAATCTCATCGTGTCGTGGAGACGATAATCCATACATACACACGAGCGATAATATCATTAAATTGATGGTGAAATCTTATGTAATTGGATGGAATATAATATATACAGAATCATTAACATGTTATATTTATTATTTACATCATTTATACTCATTATTATTCCCATCCAAATAACAAAGTGTTTGAATAACAAATTACACCACGACGTGGAGACGGTAAGCTGTACGTATCCACGTATGGTGACATTATCATTTATAGGATGGATGGAATAATGAATATGGTTTTAAAATATTTATAAAAACATAAAATTATGTAGCAGGTACTGGAGTTATTATTTTTTTTATGTAAACAAAAAGGAAATAGGAAGTGGAAGACGAAAAGAACTTGAAAGAGGGTGGTGAAATTATTACATCTTCTTCGGTTGTTTCCATTTGAGTTGATCAAAATGTCTCCTTAATATGGATTTATGAACAAAGTAAGGACTCTAGGATAATTTTAGGGATTTTTGGAGGATATTTGGGCAGGTTTTGGACGAGCCAAGTGGCTTTGGAGGTGTGAAATTAAGAGAAGGAGAAGTTCCCTTTTATAAGAGAGGTGAGGGTCACTTTAGGAAAGGCATGAAATATTATTTTATAATAAACTCATTTTCGGTTTCTAATGGCTCAAAAATAATTTATTTATAGGATAAGATGGGTATGGGTCCAAATCCTTTCAAATAGTAGGTTCCAGAAAAGGATATGTCACCATTTTAACCTTATCATTTAGATCTAACACTTAGTTAAATAGTTTAAATTTTACTATAACTTCTTGTATTATTACACTATATTTTCAATAATCTTACACCAAACATACAATAGAACCTAAAGTGGTTCATTAATGACATATATAATATTATTTAATCCCTTTTTATGAACCATATATTTTTATTAATATTATATCAACCAATAATATTTTATTTGTTTTAAAAATTAATTTATGCCAATTTTGACACTATTTGGTATTTTGTTTTGTGTGAAAGTCCAAAAAACATTATTACATCAAAAAAAACATTAAATCAATAATAACATGTCATATGCACCTAAAACATTCATGGATGGCATCAAATATTTCCAATTATATTTATTTTAATACTTACAATACCATTTATTTGATTCTTTCATTAATAAGGTAATTACTATATCATCATTATGTCATAAATAAATTTAATTATACAATGTCTAAAAGTTATAAATAAAATATAATTATTTTGGAAATATTTTTATATTTATAAATAGTATTTATTGTCTAAAATATTACATATATAACCCTATTTAAAAATTGGTTTACTAAAAGATATATGTTTATGTCATTTTTGACTTTACTTTAAATTAATTTATATAAATTGTCATTATTTTTAACGCCCCTACCCTAGCTACCCAGAGTCAGTGCATTACTTCGTAACATTGGCATGATCACAAAAGATCAAGTCTTGAAAGACCGATTAGTTTAGTAGCCTTGGAAACACTAGATACATTCATAAATGTTACATTACATCAAAAAGTGAAAAACTAATAACAAAGTCTTCATAGTCAACACTCATATCCTCTTCTGACTATCCCTGCAGGTCATTCATAAAAAACTTCTTCACATCCTGGAAAATATTAAAACATTGAAAGGGGTGAGATACGATGCTCAGTAAGGATAACAATATTGCGGAAGCTTTCATAAATAAACATTAAAATTTAAGGCAATGTATATCTAAAACAAAATCCTTTTAAACTTGAACATCAACATAATATGGAAAAAGTAAAATGAGATAATGCCATTCACTTCTTCACATGGATATTCTACTGGTCGAATAATCACATGCAATATCAATAACCACTTTCATCATGAGGGAATGTATAATGCCGGACATTCTGAAACATTTTGTCAAGGCCTCGGCCAAGACGTCTAAAATGATTAAGGCCTCGGCCAAAACCATAAATCAAATTGGGAAAGGGCCTCGGCCAATTCCATGTCTAGTTGTCTCATGAGACCTACCGATGCATCGAGGAGCTATAGCGGGCTCCACCCGTCACTTATTAAGTCCAATACATTCCTCATATGAATAGGTTTAAACATATCATAAACCATAACATAATCGTATCACATAAAACATGCACAAAGGAAACATAACATTTCCACATTTCAATCACAAGATATCAATACAACACATTGATATAATAAAAACGCTTTCAAAACCATTTTCAATATCAAAATAAGATAAAGTTAAAACTTTGTATTTATTTTTCATTAAAAAAATGATGGCTTGTAGAGGAAGCCGAAACTCAAATAATGGTCACGGCGGCGTAGAAGTCGTTGTCGCCGCATAAGTATGGAAAGAAAAACATTCCCTTTTGTCGTTTAGCAAAACTCTTCGTATAAAAAAGATTCCTTTTGAATAAACGTAAAAGTCAAAGGGGTTTATACACCGTATAAAAGAAAGTTGTGTATAAAACCAAATATGCCTCAATGAAAGGGGATTGAGACGAAGTCCTTAAAAGGATCATTTTTTTAAATAAAGTACATCTATAATGTGTATTCACTATAAGTACACATAAATAATGTAAAAATACAAGATAGTACATAATAATAGCATGACATAATTTGAAAGTAGGAGATTAACCCAAAGAATAGAAATTGGGTTAAGAAGTTCCCTTACCTTGTGTCCGATTTGATTCGACCGTTCTTTAACCTCCTGAATAATAAACTAGAGTTAATATCTACTTTATTAAGAAAATGTTTCATGTTCATTATCCCTTTTATATCACTTATTACAATGATATGAACATTATGTATTTATTTAAGTTAATAACGGTCGTTTTGTTGATCTTTGGTACTTGAGTCAACAATAAACTTCTTATAATTACAAGTTGTTTATGTGGTATAATATCCATTATCTCCAAAATTATATTCATGATTTAGATGCCATATATATCATATATATCCAGTATATACATTCATTTATAATATTACGTAACATTTAGAGGTAAGAAATGAAATGTACCGTTCATGGAGACGGTAAGCCGTACGTACGCATGAACGCTACTTTCATTCCTATTTCGTATTTAATGGAATGAAATCATAATGATATAAATGTATAATATAATTCCAGTATAATATAGTGTATAATACCATTTACTCCATCCTTTATACATCCCACATATGGCATTAACGATTCAAATCACTTTGAGGGGGCGGTTGTCCGCACTTCCTAAAATGAAATTATCGCGTTTACCCATAATGGAAATCATAAAGTATGACATAAATGAGAAATACAGAAGAATAAGTAAAACATAAACATATTATATATCATATATAAATATAGTTACATCTTAATGGCAACCATTGAAGGTGTTATATGAGTGTTGAACAATCATCGTTTCGTGAGGCAGAAATTCTTCATCCACAGAAACCGTATGTTCTTTAACCATTAGATGTAGGTGTGTGTAAGTGTAGCTTGAATCCTTCTTATAAATACATCCTAGTATATTGAGGATACTGTTGTTTTTACAAACGAAATGAATAAAAAAAGTTTAGGGGGTTGGAGAAGAAAAATAAAACAAAAAAACATTAGAGAAGACATTACCTCAAAATCGGGTAACTCTTTTTGATTTGAGCTAAAGGCTTCCTTGGGAAGAGTTCTGCCCAAAGTGAGGCTTCTAGGAGTAAGAGGGGGAAGTTGGGAGAGTATTTGGGCAGAGGTTGGCCGATCCAAATGGCTTGAAAGTGTGAATGAGGTGGTAGAGGTGGGGGCCTTTTATAAGAGGAGAGGAGGGGCACTCTTGGAAAGTAAGAAACCTTTACATTATTATACAATGCTTTTCGGATTCTAAAGGTCCCACACTTATATAATTCGTGGATAAGGTGATAAGGGTTGGAAATCTACCCATCCAATAGTCTTTGGACAAGTGTAATCCTTGGATTGTACATTATCTTTTCATTTTATTAAAATCGCTAAATAATGAGGTCATCGCTGCATCATAATGATGTCATAAATAATTTAATTTATTTAATGTCTAAAAATTATAAAAAAATATTATGATTTAGGAAATCTTTTTATCTTTCCAATTACTATTTATAGTCAAAAATATGACTTGTATAACCCCATGTAAAAATTATTTTAGTAAAACATTTCATGTTTGTGTCCTTTTTTACTTTAACATTAAATAAAAGTTATTTATGTCATTTTCTAACTAAAGTGGCTCCATGGGGTCCCCAAGTTGACCCATGGATTATCTTGGTCGTCCATGACACATCCAATGAGGGTATGACATGTGTCAAGCTCATCTCATATTATTAAAACATTATTTTTACCTTAAACTACACTAATTACCTCTAATCGCGATTAAGAACTTAAAAGTTACTATTCACCAAAAATTATTTTAATCTCATTGAACCACATTTTACTTCTTAATGACAACCATGTATGTCGGATTTTAGAAATTCAAAACACAGAAGTGGTAATATTTCATTTAAACGAAAAATCACTTATTTAACTACCACTTAGTGGTTTCACTATTCATCAAAAATTGAAGTTTTTCAGAATAATGCCAAACCTTCACCCTAAGCTATAATTGATATTCCGAATTAAAAAATGATGTCTATTTTACAAAATTCCAAACATATAAGTTGCATTAATTAATTTTATAATTAATTCCCGTTGTCACAACAAATAGCGTGTTTTTAAGAAACAATATATATCAAAAGATTGGCAATTGTTTATGTCCAATTTCAATGTTAAATTAATTCTAATGACCACCATTGGATAAAATGGTAAAAATATATTCTAATTATACTTTAAAACCACTAAATAGTATAATTTATCACAATAAATTATTTTGATTAAAAAAGTTGTTTTTAAGTATTTTTCACTATTAATAAAAATTTGGAAGTTCTCAGAAAATTACAAAAAATTCAACTTAGGATAATTTTGATATTACGAATACAAAAACGAAGTCCATTCGGAAAAATAAAATTTATAAAATTTCAAAAATTAGGTATTACTATTCATAACGGCTACTTTGATTGGTTGTGGTGTGTGTTAGAACTTGAAGTTGCGTACAACACACGCTACTGTATTATTGAAAGAGAAGCATATCGTGGATGCTCGGGGTGTTACATTCTCCCCTCCTTCAATAAATTGCATCCTCACAGTTTGAAATTTTTCTTGGAAAATAAAAGGTTGAAAATAGAAAATACCTTTGTGGAAATCCCACATCGAAAATAAGATTAATAAAATTTAGCCTTAATAAGAGGGAAAGGGAAATGAAAAAGTCACCACCCAATTATGATCTTGATTAGAAGAACATTGGTGGAAATTAGGGACATATAATTGGAGGAAAAACGTAAATATTTTTAGGGAGTGATTGAGGTCATCAATCACAATCAACTATCAAATTGAGGGCCTCAAAGCCTTCAATCTATGTTGATTTAAAATATCATCAGTTCAACAAGACATAAGGTATGAGGATAACATATTTTTTGTTTTAATACCCCTTTACTAAAGTTTAAGAATTAATTCATTCATTGAATAAGAGATAGGTATATATATATTTATTCTTGACAATTAGAGTTTCAACCTTCAACTCGTCTTTCACTCAAAAGATAATAGAACTCAAAAATATTATACATATCCTAATTGTATAAGGTTCCAAATGTTAACACATACCATTTAGATTAGTAAAAGTATTTTCTAATAACCAGGGAATTTCTGTAGGCTAGTGGTAGGAAATTAAGGCCTGTCGCACTATGATTGTGGGTTCGATTCCTGCAGCATTGTCCGACGCGACGGGTTATGCCCCACCCTACAGGTTGTCCTTTTCCTAAAACTATAGTATTATAATATTCAAAAATAATCATCATAAATTTTTTAACCTTAAACAATACTATCCAAAGATCAACTTAATCCACTCCAACCTTTACAGTTATCCAAAATACCTCTATCCAGACTTTCTCTAAAAGGTCTCTTAATTCCAAAATCAATTTATCAGATTCCCCAAACAAAGTAAAGTTTCTCTTATTGTCACATACTAAAAATATGATTACCTTCATCATATTAAATCCTTAATGAAAACAACATGTACTGTAGTACAATCCTTATATATCACATTATTCTAATAACCAGAATATAATCCATGAGTCCAAAAGCACCAATACATTAATTATTCCTCTTCAACTGTAGTCACAGCATAAGATTGGCCTTGATCCCTTGGCCTTTTCTGAGGTAAGTTTCCCTGACGCTTAGGACATTCATTTGCATAATGACCCATTTCTCTACAATTGTAGCATTCAACTTTGATAGCCTCTTTCTTTCCCTTGCAATCACGAGCCTAGTGACCCTTTTCTCCACATTTATAACAAACTCTCATTCCTTTTAGGCAAGTACCACGGTGATTCTTCCCACAATTATCACATAATGGAAAATCCTTCTTTCCCTTTTTCCCTTTATCTGTCTCTTGTTCCACTGTTCTCTTCTTCTCTTGATTTACTTTGTTGTCATAAGACTTAGATAATTCCTTTTCTGTCTTGATAGCACATGAGACAATATCTTCGTATGTTGAGAAAGATTGTGATACTAAAGCTCGACGAAGAAATGGTTTTACCCCATCAAAGAAACGATCAATATTACCTCTTGGGTTACGTATATAATCTGCATCATACCTTGCTATCCTTGTAAATTTGGCCTCATACTTTGCGACATTCCCATCCTCCTTTTGTCTCAGACTCAGAAATTGCCTTTCCATATCTGCTCTATGGTCATGAGGAAAGTATTTTTCTAAGAAAAGATCTTTGAACTCTCTCCATTCCATATTCGATACGTCATCATCTTCCTTTGTGTTTTGAATCAGCGACCACCACTGATCGGCATCTCTAGTGAGGTGGTAAACTTCCATGATAACCTTTTCCCTTTCACTACTCCCCAAGGCATGGAATATTTTTTCTAAGGAGTTTATCCATTGCTCAGCTACTAATGGATTTGTACCCCCATTAAAAGTTGGCGGTTGTTGCCTCATGAAGCGGTCTAACATTGATCCTCCACGTTGCGGATCAGGGTGCTCCATACGAGTAAGGTTATTATTCATAACCTGAATGAGTTGTCCCAGTATGGTAATAAGTTTATTAGCACCAGTTGTATCTCCAGCTCCACAATAATTATCTTGAGCAGGAGGGAAATCCCTACACGGAGTGCGTGCATTGATACGGTTTCCATTCCTTCCACTAGGCGCCATTTCTATACAATGGCATAAACTAGATTAGTTTATGAATCAAAATACATAATTCCATACTTATAAAATACTTAACATAAATTGAACTATTTATGGATATAATCCATAATTATAAAAATGTTTTCTTTGAGGAAGTATATACTCATAACCCTTCATAGTGGTTTGTAAAGAAAATGAGAATTATCCTAAGCATATCCCCAGGGAGTGTCGTAACCAAGAGTGCAGCAAGGCCCGTTGTCGTGCACCAGTTCCCGTTTGAGTCTAGCTCAAAGCAGTGTTTTTGGGTTTTACCCCTAGGTACATCTGTGCCAGAGCCGCCTCTACCTGCTCGTATCCAGACAGGGATGTATTGCTCGGAAAACTCACAACATCTCTACAATACCAAAATTCTAGGAAGTTCTTATATACTAATCCTCAAAGTCTATCTTCGGGCTATGTGCTCTAATCAGAGTTTATCTAAATCTAGCTTCCAAGGTTAGTACTAAACTGCCTCTGATACCAACTGTAACGCCCCGACCCCAGCTACCCAGAGTCGGTGCATTACTTCGTAACATTGGCATGATCACAAAAGATCAAGTCTCGAAAGACCGATTAGTTTAGTAGCCTTGGAAACACTAGATACATTCATAAATGTTACATTACATCATAAAGTGAAAAACTAATAACAAAGTCTTCATAGTACACACTCATATCCTCTTCTGACTATCCCTGCAGGTCATTCATAAAATACTTCTTCACATCCTGGAAAATATTAAAACATTGAAAGGGGTGAGCTCAGATGCTTAGTAAGGATAACAATATTGCGGAAGCTTTCATAAATAAACATAAAAATTTAAGGCAATGTATATCTAAAACAAAAGCCTTTTAAACTTGAACATCAACATAATATGGCAAAAGTAAAATGAGATAATGCCATTCACTTCTTCACATGGATATTCTACTGGTCGAATAATCACATGCAATATCAATAACCACTTTCATCATGAGGGAATGTATAATGCCAGACATACTGAAACATTTTGTCAAGGCCTCGGCCAAGACGTCTAAAATGATTAAGGCCTCGGCCAAAACCATAAATGAAATTGGGAAAGGGCCTCGGCCAATTCCACGTCTAGTTGTCTCATGAGACCTACTGATGCATCGAGGAGCTATAGCAGGCTCCACCCGTCACTTATTAGGTCCAATACATTCCTCATATGAATCGGTTTAAACATATCATAAACCATAACATAATCGTATCACATAAAACATGCACAAAGGAAACATAACATTTCCACATTTCAATCACAAGATATCAATACAACACATTGATATAATAAAAACGCTTTCAAAACCATTTTCAATATCAAAATAAAAGAAAGTTAAAACTTTGTATTTATTTTTCATTAAAAAAATGATGGCTTGTAGAGGAAGCCGAAACTCAAATAATGGTCACGGCGGCGGAGAAGTCGTTGTCGCTGCATAAGTACGGAAAGAAGAACATTACCTTTTGTCATTTAGCAAAACACTTCATATAAAAAAAATTCCTTTTGAATAAACGTAAAAGTCAAAGGGGTTTATACACCGTATAAAATAAAGTTGTGTATAAAACCAAATATGCCTCAATGAAAGGGGATTGAGACGAAGTCCTTAAAAAGATCATTTTTTTAAATAAAGTACATCTATAAGGTGTATTCACTATAAGTACACATAAATAATGTAAAAATACAAGATAGGACATAATAATATCATGACATAATTTGAAAGTAGGAGATTAACCCAAAGAATAGAAATTGGGTTAAGAAGTTCCCTTACCTTGTGTCCGACTTGATTCGACCGTTCTTTAACCTCTTGAATAATAAACTAGAGTTAATATATACTTTATTAAGAACATTTTTCATGTTCATTATCCCTTTTATATCACTTATTACAATGATATTAACATTATGTAATTATTTAAGTTAATAACGGTCGTTTTGTCGATCTTTGGTACTTGAGTCAACAATAAACTTCTTATAATTACAAGTTGTTTATGTGGTAGAATATCCATTATCTCCAGAATTATATTCATGATTTAGATGTCATATATATCATATATATCCAGTATATACATTCATTTATAATATTACGTAACATTTAGAGGTAAGAAATGAAATGCACCGTTCATGGAGACGGTAAGCCGTACGTACGCATGAACGCAACTTTCATTTCTATTTCGTATTTAATGTAATGAAATCATAATGATATAAATGTATAATATAATTCCAGTATAATATAGTATATAATACCATTTACTCCATCCTTTATACATCCCACATATGGCATTAACGATTCAAATCACTTTGAGGGGGCGGTAGTCCGCACTTCCTAAAATGAAATTATCGCGTTTACCCATAATGGAAATCATAAAGTATGACATAAATTAGAAATACAGAAGCATAAGTAAAACATAAACATATTATATATCATATATAAATATAGTTACATCTTAATGGACACCTTTTAAGGTGTTATATGAGTGTTGAACAATCATCGTTTCGTGAGGCAGAAATTCGCCATCCACAGAAACCGTATGTTCTTTAACCATTAGATGTAGGTGTGTGTAATTGTAGATTGAATAATTCTTATAACAACATCCTAGTATATTGAGGATATTTTTTTTACAAAAGAAATGAATAAAAAGAGTTTAGGGGGTTGGAGAAGAAAAATAAAACAAAACAACATTAGAGAAGACATTACCTCAAAATCGGGTAACTCTTTTTGATTTGAGCTAAAGGCTTCCTTGGGAAGAGTTCTGCCCAAAGTGAGGCTTCTAGGAGTAAGAGGGGGAAGTTGGGAGAGTATTTGGGTAGAGGTTGGCCGAGCCAAATGGCTTGAAAGTGTGAATAAGGTGGTAGATGTGGGGGCCTTTTATAAGAGGAGAGGAGGGGCACTCTTGGAAAGTAAGAAAATTTTACATTATTATACTATGCTTTTCGGATTCTAAAGGTCCCACACTTATATATTCGTGGATAAGGTGATAAGGGTTCGAAATCTACCCATCCAATAGTCTTTGGACAAGTGTAATCCTTGGATTGTACATTATCTTTTCATTTTATTAAAATCGTTAAATAATGAGGCCATCGCTGCATCATAATGATTTCATAAATAATTTAATTTATTTAATGTCTAAAAATTATAAAAAAAATACTATGATGTAGGAAATCTTTTTATATTTCCAATTACTATTTATAGTCAAAAATATGACTTGTATAACCCAATGTAAAAATTATTTTAGTAAAACATTTCATGTTTGTGTCCTTTTTTACTTTAACATTAAATAAAAGGTATTTATGTCATTTTCTAACTAAATTGGCTCCATGGGGTCCCCAAGTTGACACATGGATTATATTGGTCGGCCCTGACACATCAAATTAGGGTATGACATGTGTCAAGCTCATCTCATATTATTAAAACATTATTTTTACCTTAATCTACACTAATTACCTCTAATCGCGATTAAGAACTTAAAAGTTACTATTCACCAAAAATTATTTTAATCTCATTGAACCACATTTTACTTCTTAATGAAAACCATGTATGTCGTATTTTTGAAATTCAAAACACAGAAGTGGTAATATTTCATTTAAACGAAAAATCAGTTATTTAACTACCACTTAGTGGTTTCACTATTCATCAAAAATTGATGTTTTTCAGAATAATGCCAAAATTTCACCCTAAGCTATAATTGATATTCCAAATTCAAAAATGATGCCTATTTTAAAAAATTCAAAACATATAAATTGAATTAATTAATTTTATAATTAATTCCCGCTGTCACAACAAATAGCGTGTTTTTAAGAAACAATATATATCAAAAGATTGGCAATTGTTTATGTCCAATTTCAATGTTAAATTAATTCTAATGACCACCATTGGATAAAATGGTAAAAATATATTCTAATTATACTTTAAAACCACTAAATATTATAATTTATCACAATAAATTATTTTGATTAAAAAAGTTGTTTTTAAGTATTTTTCACTATTCATAAAAATTTGGAATTTCTCAGAAAATTACAAAAAATTCAACTTAGGATAATTTTGATATTACGAATACAAAAACGAAGTCCATTTGGAAAAATAAAATTTATAAAATTTCAAAAATTTGGTATTACTATTCATAACGGCTACTTTGATTGGTTGTGGTGTGTGTTAGAACTCGAAGTTGCGTACAACACACGCTACTGTATTATTGAAAGAGAAGCATATCGTGGAAGCTCGGGGTGTTACATTATTACACTCATGTCGCTCCATGGGGTCCCAGAATCGACCCAATGATGCCTGTGGTCGTATATGTATCAGCCAATAATAATACGACACATTCTATGGTAATTTAATATTATTATAATATTATTTTTTTTACCCAAATTTATCGGATTTACCCTTTTACCATGGTAAATAAAATATGTACGGAAGTAAATATTCATAATGTATAAAAATAAAAGTTACACATTTACAGAATTTAGGAATCTTTATTTCAAATATTGAAACCATTTTTCTAAATTCAAAACAGAAAATTAGAAAAAATTAATTTAAAATCAAATCCCGTTGTCAAAAATTCTGGGGTTTTAAAAAGTAAAAACTATCAAATGATTGACCTGTGTTTATGACAAATTTTAATGTGAAATTATTTATATGGAACTACATTGTATTAAATGATAGAAATATAATCTAATTATACTTCCAAACTATTCAAATGCATAATTTATCAATATATATTATTTCGATTAAAAAAGTGGGTTTCAATTAAAATTTATTATTTTTCACTATTCATCAAAACACGAAAGTTATTTGAAAAGTACCAAACATTTATCCAAACTAAATTTTTATGTCCCGATTATAAATAAGAATTTAATTTAATTAAATTAAATATAAAAAAGTGTCAAGTATTGGTTCTAAAAAGGGTTCACCATTAAAAGGTTGTAAAATTGCATTTTTTGAAAAATACTTCTTTTATCTGAAAAAATGAATTTGTTCTTTTATTATGTCTAAAAACACATAATATGGATTCAAAAATTACATGGATTATATAAAATTTAAAATTCAGTTAAAATTATTCATTTCCACTTTTATAATGGCTAGTTTGGTTTGTCATGGTGCACTCGAACTCGGTATTGCGTGTAACGCTAGTTATCAAATTACTTTGAAGATATAACGTACTATGAAATCGTGGGAGGATACAGTCTCCCATATTTCAATAAATTGCTTCCTCACAATTTGAAATTGTTCTTCCGAAATAAAAGGCTAAAATTAGAAAAATACCTTTGTGGAAAACCCACATCAGACATTGGTTTAATAAAATGTAGTCTTAATTAGAGGGAAAGGGAAATGAAAAAGTCCCCACCAAATTATGATTTTTATTAACAGAACATTGGTGGAAATTAGAGAAACATAATTAGAGGAAAATGTAAATAATTATAGGGAGTGATTGAGGTCATCAATAACAAACAACTGTCAAATTGAGGGCCTCAAATCCATCAATCTAAGATGATGTAAAATATCATCGGTCTAACCAAACATATGATATTAGGGTAACAAAATTTGGGTTTTATGATCCCTTCCCTAACGTTTAAGAATTTATTTATTCATTTAATAAGAGGAAATATATATATATATTTTTGGCATGTAGTGTTTCATCATTCAACTAATTTCTACCACAAACTCATCTTTCACTCCAAAAGATAGTAGAATTCAAAAATATTCTATTTATCATAATCGTATAGGGTTCCAAAAATAATGAATTTCTAATTAATTTGTCTAAATATTAAAAAAACTACATTATACAAACCAGGACATCATGTAGGCATGTGATAGGTGATGCACCCTTGTTTCCCTTCAGTTGTGTGTTCAAGTCTCGCAGCCTTGCCGAACGCGACAGGTGATCGCCCGACCTCCAGGTTGTCATTTTTATGACAATCAAAAAATAATCACAAGAAATGATTTAACCTTAAAAATGGGATCCAACGTCAAAATTAATTGATCCCAACCATAGAGTTATCAAAAATACTTCTTTCCAAACTCGCAGTCCAAAATCTATAAGGAAGTTAAACACAATGAAGATCCTTTTTTCCACGTAATAACATTTGAATACCTTCATCATGTTTTCTTTTAAAACACTGTAACACCCTGAATTCCCATATAACCTTATTGATTAAATTCATGCTCCCTTGTTCCATATATAATACTAGATATACTCTTTCTATCCAAAAATGTTGTAAACTCCAACAATGATGGAATAAACAAACCATTAATCGGTTCCAAGGATGTCGGTAATATCCAATATAATTTTTCCAATTCAATAATCTCTTATTCCAAAATCAATAACTCAGTATCTGGACCATATAAAAGTTTTATCTTCCCTTCAACCATGTATTTTCCAAAAAAAATAACCTTGATATTGTGTCACCTTTCTTGGTACAACACATTATCAAATCATCAATGAAATCATATAATTGTACAATACTTATACAATCCATAATTATTATAACTAGTACATCTTTGATACAATAATAAAGTGACATAATTCATTAAAATAAACATAAGAACACTGGTCATTACTCTTCATCTGTGGTAATATCATAACTTGATTATTATCCTACAGAATCATTTGTGGTATACTTGATGATATGTATATTGATTTACGTAGTGTCCCAACTCCTTGCATACGAAGTATTGTACATTTGAAACCTTTTTCTACCCTTTCAATCACGTACTCATTTTCCTTTTTCACTACACTTATAACAAACTCCCATTCCCTTCAATCATTTACCAAGGTGATTCTTTTCACAGTTATCACATATAAGAAAAATCCTTATTTCCCTTATTCCCATTATCCATTATTCTCTCTACCATCCTTTTCTTCCCTTACTTCCCTTTAAATCTATTGGACTCAAAGAATTATTTACGTATCTTATTAAGACATGATACTATTTTATCATATGATGAGAATACGTGGGAGATAATTTCCAAATTAAATGTAGGCTTAATTCTATGAAAGATATGATCCTTCATAATCTTTTGATCATGCATATTTCATGAATTCTCATTCGTTTTACTAGGTTTCATTTCTAAACAATGGCATACACTAGGTTAGTTTATGAATCACAATGCATAATTCCAGAATTGTAAAATACCTAACATAAATTGAAAAGATTAGGCATATAATCTACAATCATAAAATGTTTTATTTGAAGATGTATTTACTCCTAAATCCATTATAATGGCTTGTAATGAAAATGTAAATTATCCTAAGCATATCCCCTGAGAGTGTCGTAACCAAGAGTGCAACAAGGCTCGTTGTTGTGTACCATGATACCCCAGGTCAAGCCTGAAACTCCTTGTCGGAGTATTCAATCCTAGGTATATCTGTGCTAGAGCTACCTCTACCTTCCTATATCAAGACCGAGATGTATTTCATTGAAAATACAAAAAATCTCCACATTACCAAAATTCTAGGAAGTCATTCTATTATAATCCTCAAAATATATATAAGGTTATTGTCCTTTAATCGGAGTTTATCAAAATCTATTTCAAATGTTGTTGCTAAACAACATCTGATACCAGCTATAATTCCTTGACACCAATTTCCCAGAGTCGGTACATTATTTTAATACATTGGCATGATTAGAAGGAATCATGTCCCGAAAGACCGATCAGTTTACCAGTATTGGAAAATGGATTACATACATGAACGTTACATTACATTATAAAATTAAAAAGAACAAAAACATTGTATCCATTTACCACATTCATATCCCATATTCTATCCTTGCAGGTCAGTCATAATATACTAATTTTCATCCTAGGAAAAATAAAACATAGAAATGGGTGATCTCGGATGCTTAGTAAGGATAACAATATAGCAAAAACATTCAAAAATAAGCATAAATATTTAAGGAAATGAATAAAAATAAAACAAAATCATTTTAAACATAAGCTTTTTCATAATATGGAAAAGATAAATCAAATAATTCCATTTACTTATTAACATGCATAATATACTAGTCTAATAATCAAATGTAATATCAATAGCTAATTTCATAATTATGGAATGCATAATGCCAGACTTCATAACCATATAGTCATGGACTTGTGCCGAGACTATGAGTAATATTTAGTCAAGGCCTTGTTCCAATACACTAGTTTTTATCTTGAGACCTACCGATACATCAATGAGCTATAAAGGGCTTCACTCGTCACTTACTAAGTCCAATGCATTCTTTATATGAAAGGTTGAAGCGTAACATAAACATTTATTTTAAAACTAGCATACAAATTGTTAATACATTAACCATAAACCATGAATGGTATAAAAATAACACATCCACAGTCAAACCTATCACAAAACATTCAATATAATATGGATGATTTGTATCATAATGAATGAATTTCAAACAAATGTAAAATCCATCAAAGGATGATGACATAGATGACATAAAAACTATTTAGGAGAAATATCTTTTACTTTTTTTGAAATCATTTAAAAATAACATAATTTAGAAAGTAAGAAATTTAAAGACATTTTTAATCGAAGTGTCTCATACCACTTTGAATCTTTGGAATGGAATTAACATTTTAAAACATTCATGTCCATTTAAATAAATCCTTAAAACCATTTTGAAAACATGGACATTAATGAGAAAGGTTTAAAATAATAAATCTTTAAAACATTTAAAATGATGTTTTCATAAAAATTCCCTTAAAAATAATCTCTTTGAACAGACTTTTATGAAACATGGACATGGATAATAAATATGTCCTAGTAGATACTTATGTAAAAACAACCTTGGATAATAAAGTGATTGGAAATTAACCCTTAACTTGTACATTCCTTTATTTGAGGGTACATTTAACCACATGTATAAAGACAGTAGTATGTTATTAAATTATATCATAATGATATTAATATTTATGATATCCTAAAGGATTATTTTTTTACTTTATACTACCAATTTAATAATAATTTCAATGTTAAATTAATATTTCGGGTAATAATCGCTTTCTTTATCGTATGTGTTTTAACTTGTCACTCTTGATTGTATCACATAGATCGTGATTTAAAAACATCCAAAATATAAAAAAATTATTTATATATAATATATATTTATAATTTAAATATGTATAATAGACATATATATGAAATGTAAAATACCGTTTATGGAGACAGTAGGCCGTACGTACACATAAACACTGTTTCTATTTTCATATCGTATTAAACGGAACTATGTGAATAAAATATATTAATTACATATATATATATATATATCACTCTCCATTATAATTATTATGTAAAATATTACATACTTATTAATGATATGTATTTTTATAATCACCATTGAATGGTGAACATGGAAATGAATTTCATCACGTCGTGGAGACGGTAATCTGAATGTACGCACGAGCGACAATTTCATTACATTGATGGTGAAATCATATATAATTTGATGGTATATCACATATAAATAACCATTAACATATAAATTATTTTATTTAAGATAGTTATAATCATTATTATAACCATCCAAATAATGAAGTTTTTGAGTAACAAACTACACCACGACATGAAGACTATAAGCCGTATGTACCCACGTATGGGGAATTTTTCATTTATAAGATGAATATAATAACAAATATGGTTTTAACATATTTATAATAACATAAATTTATGTAGTAATTACTGGAGTTATTATTTTTTTATGGAAACAACAAAGAAAGTGGAAGTGGAAGAAGAAAAGAACTTGGAAGAGGGTGGTGAAATTATTACCTCTTCTTCGGGTGTTTCCTTTTGAGTTTATCAAACGCGTTCCTTATGATGGAATTATGATCAAATTAAAGAATATAGGATGATGTGAGGGATTTTTTGAGGATATTTGGGCAGGTTTTGGTAGAGACAAGTGGCTTTGGAGGTGAGAAATTAAGATAAGGGGAAGTTTCCTTTTATAAGAGAGGTGAGGGTCACTTTAGGAAAAGCTTGAAATATTATTTTATAATAAATTAATTTTCCTTTTCTAATGGCTAAAAAATAATTTATTTCGAGTCCAAGGTGGTTATGGGTTGAAAAAATCTCAACCGATAGGTTTTAGACAAGTTTAGGTTAACATTTTAACCTTATCTTTTTTATTTAACTCTTTGTTAAATGGTTTAACTTTTACTATGTCTTCTTGTATTCATTTACTATATGTTTAATAAACTTACTATGAACTTCCAAGAGAACCTAAATTGATTCATTAATGACATATATACTATTATTTAAGCCCTTTTTTGTCCATATATTTTTAGGAATGTTATATCAACCTATAATATAGTATTTATATTAAAACTTTATTTATGTCAAATTTGAAAATATTTATATTTTGTATTTGTGAAAGTCAAAAAAAAATTATTACGTTGAAAAAAATATATTAAATAAATTCTAACATGTTAATTCTCCAATAAAATTTGGGTATGTCATCCATACTTTCAAATTATATTTATTTTAATATTTACAATACCATTTATTTTATTTTTTTCATTAATAAGGTAATTTCTGCATCATCATTGTGTCATAAATAAATTTAAATATTTAATGTATAAAAATTTTAAATAAAGTATAATTATGTAGGAAATTGTTTTATATTTGTAATTAGTATTAATATTCCAAAATATTACTTATATAACCCCATTTAAAAATTTCTTTACTAAAAGATATCTGTTTATGTCATTTTGGTCTTTACTTTAAATTAATTAATATAAAGTGTCATTATCACTTTCGAGTGGATATATGGGGTTCGAAAATCGACCCAAGGATTTCCATGGCCTGAAACCTATCATGAAATAGAAATAGGACACATGTTGGCTAATATATTATTATTATAATATTATTTTTTACCCTAATTTACAGGATTTACCTTTTAACCACGGTAAATAATATATTTACTAAATTAATTATTCATAATTTCTAAAAATAAAGGTTACATATTTACATAATATGGAAATACATATTCATAATTTGGAATCCATTTTTCCAAATTCAAAACACAGATGTGGCAGAAATTAATTTACAATCAATTCCCGCTGTCTAAGCCAAAAAGCAGGTTTTTAAAATGTAAAAACTACCAAATGATTGACATGTTTTTATGTCAAATTAAAATGTGAGATTACTTATAATTACCTAAATTTTATGAAATGATAAAAACATAACCTAATTATACTTCCAAACCATTCAAATTAATAATTTATCACTATAAATTATTTCAATTAATAATTTGGATTTCAATTAAAATTTATTATTTTTCACTATTCGTCAAAATATAAAAGTTATCAGAAAAGTACCAAAAATTTATCCAAAATACATTTTTATGTCTCTATTCTAAATAAGAATTTAAATTCATTAAATTTTATATATAAAATATTAAAATATTGGTTTTAAAAAGGGGTCACTATTAAAAGGTGGTAAAATTGCATTTTCTGAAAAGTAGTTCTTTTATCTGAAAAAAATGAATTTGTTATTATATTATGTCTAAGAAACACATAATATGGATAATAAAATTATATAGAGTATATTAAATTCAGAATTAAGTTAATACTATTCACACCTACTTTTTGAATGGCTGGTTTGGTAAGTCCTGGTGCGCTCGAACTCGGTGTTGCGTGTAATGCAAGTTATCAAATCACATTGATGAGATAACATAAAATGAAATCTTGGGGTGTTACAATATTCATTAGTGAGTGATATTTATCAAAGATATTATGGTATATTCTAAAATATATGGGGATGAAGTGAAACATGTAATTATTATATTTCATTATTTTTATCTTTAAAGGTATGGAATCAAATACTAAATTGTATTAATATACTTGTAATGAAAGTTTATAAAAAGGTTATATTTTTTGGTATAACTATTGGAGAGAACATGATTAATATATTTATAACTCTTTGGTTTAATATACACTTGATGTTTAGATTAAAGAGGGTGATTTGGTTTTTAAAAGTTAAGTTAGATAGTTATAGGTAAACATGGTATTTATAATTTATTCAGGATATTTTTGGAGAATTCCATCTCATTTTTGGAGGTATTATATATATTTACAAGTGTTTTACCTATTGAACTAGTGATTACTATAATTTGAGGGAAAAATATAGAGTTAATATTAAGGGAATACATAATTTATTTTTTATTGGAGTTTCAAATGGAGTTTTTGGATAGTTATGTTATTGAATGTCTATTATTTGGGTATATACATACTCGGGTATATGATTGTAAAAATGAAAAAAAAAAATTTAAAGAAAGATAAGTTGGATTTTGATAGCATAGATTTCATGGATTATTTGTATTAGAATATTTTAATAATTATCATCATAATTTTTTATTTCTATTTTAGGTAGCAGGTTAATATGTATTAGAAAAATTAACTCAAAGAAAACTAGTTTGAGAAAAGAATGATATTGGTTAAATTAAGATTGATAAAAGTTGAACAGAAGGAATAAAAGGATAATGTGAGGAAAAGTTTAAATAGTATTAAGCTTGAGTATTTTTTTCATTGTTGTTAATTTTTAATACCCAATATTGGCAGTGTTTCATAACAGTTTTCTACTCTTTTGGTTATAGTAGTGGTAAGAAATATAAGTAACCATGGTTGTGAGGGACAACAAAAAAATTGTTCTAATGAAAAACCTAATGGAATGGGAGATGTAGTGACAAATTTTATGATCATTAGAAACCATGATATCATGATATTTTATTAACAATGTGAATATAGTCAATGTCCCAAATGTGATAAAGAAGATAAATATGGAGTCTCATGAAATATCAAGTTATGAAAATCATCAAAATTGAAAGTATAAGGGAAATAGAGAAGACACTAAAATCCTTTACTTCACTTGAACAAGAGTTTGGTATTATGCATCTCAATGTCCCATCCTAATGAAAAATTAAAAAAATATTCCCCAATAGCCATCTGGACAAGGAAAATACTATGAAAATTCCACTAACGAATAAAATAGTTATCTCTCATTCCATACTTTCTAGTATCTTTTTAAGTAATATTTCATTAAAAATGGATATTTATTTATAAAAAACCCCTTATTGTATGATTACCATATAAATAAATTTCATGTTTTACATGAATTTATTCCTTATGATAATTGATCTAAATCACAGAGTATAATTCTATGTGAACTTAGGAATGAGTTAGATCTATTTATAAGGTGCCTATAATTATTTTTCATATATGAAATCTCATTCCACATCCATTATAAACTAATGATCATCTAGCAGTATAGGGTAAATTATGAGTTCCCAAAATAAATTACTCTCATGTTATGAGTCAAATTACAAGGATCCAATTTATTAATAGGGTAGAATTTAACACCTTAAAATTATAATATAATATTACCTTTAAATAATCTATGTTTTTAGATATCTTTCTCATCATGCAACACCAAACCTAAACGGAATTGTGATATATTTGGATAAAATATTAATTTTTTAAGTATAACCATTAAAAACAACAAAACGCATGAATTATCAGGAATTAATAATAGTAAACACATTAATATTTATATATACATATAAAATAAAGCATTCTTTTAATATGAATAAATTTTGAGCTTCTTACATAAAATGAATAATTATATCTTTTATTGTTTGGAAAAGTATTTTTATAAAATATTACTTTTATGTAGTATAAATTATTATACCATGAAAACAAATTTAAATTTATTTTGATCTTAATAAGTGGTAAACATCAATTTATTTGGTAAATTATATAAATAAGAATAATAAAAACTAATATCTAAAAATCTAATTTTATGATTAAAAATGTTTTTCAACTATATTTTATGGTTTTATTCAAAAAATAAATATATAAGTTTTGAAATTGAAAATAAATAAAATTATATTCATTTTATAATTCTTAATATCAAAATTTACATTATATTAATTTTTAATATTTTTTAAAAGGACAGTTTTTAGTTATAAAATATTACTTCTACAAAACCTGTAAATTTTATGTCTTTCCCATTATAAAATAATAACCTAGAAATTAATAATTATATTTTAATTAATCGCATATCAATTTTTTTTAATAAAATTTTTCTTTTTAAATATTATTTGAACTCAGAAAACATATAGAAAACCATATTATAACTAATTAAAATTGACTTTAATTTAAAAAATTATTTTGTGTATTTCATTTGAATAATGTAATTTTTAAGGTATATTACATTTTGTCTTTCTTTGTAAGACTCATATTATATATTTATATTATAATAATTCAATTTATGTCAATATAATCAATATAAAATTAAAATATACCCCAAATATATATTTAAATACTAAAAATGTAATTTCTCTAAAAATTATTTCTAGTTGATTAGTTGTATTAATTTTAAATTTAACAATGCACACAAATAGAAATTCCATTCTAAAAAATTATTTTCCAATTTAGAATTATAAGCATCCAATTATGTAATGTTTTCAATCTTAATCCTTACTATTAAAATTAATTACTATGGTTCAAAATTAATTAACATGGTTAATGTAAATTGTCTTGAAGAAAGAAAATTTAAAACAAATATACTTAAGGAAAAAAAAAGTTGTAAAAAATGGGTTGTTTATGTGATTTAGGCCCCACATTCATTTTTGTATCCCCTTTTTTCAATTTGTTTCATTTTACACTTGAATATTATCCATACATTTTTGAAATTGTTACGGTTACACCCAAAACTACTCTTTCCATCACTTATAAAAGGGTAACATATTCTTGACTTCAATGAAAACCTATCATTATAATTTCTCCTCTGAATATTGAAATTTGTCTACTCCAATATTCATCTCCCTCTTTAAAAATCTTCCAGTCACAATTATTTAGTATATAACCTTCAATTCCAAGGATTTTTCCAAGGGAAATTCATGTCCCCTATGTGAGTGTTACAAAAAAATATGTTTTTATTCATGATTATACTCATTTTTTATATACACAATAATATAATGATATTATTATAATTTATGTACTATAATGTATCTTTTTAAAGGGTATTATCTGTTAACTGTTATTTCTCTCCTCTATTAAGAAAAATAAAATCGTTGTAAATGCATATGTGTGGTTCGTCACCACCACGACCAATGAAATTCATTTTTCATCACCATAAAAATCTGAAGGTTACTAGACTATTTTAATTAAGATGAGTAATTTTTTAAGGTTTCATTAGAAAAAATAGGCAACCTATTAATTATATGATTGACAAAAAATTATCTTTAATTCAATCTCAAAAAAAGAATGAACTAAGAAGAAAACGATTGGTTTTTTTTCTAAGTAATGAATTTATATAAATTATATTAGGTTTATAATTATTTATAATTATGATATAACACACTAATGAACAGTAAAAATAACCATGCTTCAATTATAATTATATTATGACTAAACCAACTGATAATCAGCCATTAATCATGGTGGGTTCATAATCTGGTCCGTTTAACCACCTGCTGGAAAAATACAATAAATTTATATAATAGATTACTAGGAAAACTTATTTACAAGTATGAAATGATATAAATTTTTAAATAATTATTTATGGGTTCTATTAAGGTTATATCAATACATAACTCATTAATTAAGAAAATACCTTACATTTGTTAAGAAACACTGAAACATAATCATCATCGATTTCATCTTCAAGGTTTTTAACTAAAACTAACATGAAATGAATTTATTGATTTTGAAACAATCATGGAACATATATTCTAAAATATAATATGATCTAATATTGATGTACAAGGGAAAAATAATAGGTATTAACACCTATTTTATGAAACTAGTTCAATGTGAAAAAGATTACATACACCTAGTGTTGAATATAATTAAAGACTTTCATATATTTGTATGTATATAATGATTGAAAATGAGGAGTATATATGTTTATAGTCATGAATAATTCTCTTGGGTATATATTAAATTTAATTAATTAAATTATTTAGTATTTTTTATGCAAGTATAGAATAGATCTGGAGAATGTAAATACTTTTATCTCCATATCCCTTCTTTGGGACATTTATTATAATTTTGAACATAATTAAAATTATATGGTGTATATATTTTTTATTTGAGAAATAATATAATCAATTATATATTAAATATGAAATTATAGGTTCAGTTGATATCCCTCTCTTTCCAAGGTTTTTGATTGGAATGTTTCAAACATTAGAAGAGTTTTGTTAATCTCAATTCCCATTATTTGAGACATAATACATTTTGTGCACCCTAATTGATTTGTATTGAATACTTATTTACCCTTGGTGTATATTTTTCATACTAATTTTAATTTATGGGATTTTTTTTATCAAAACCATGTTCCATTATTCAAGTGGTTATTGATTAAGTTGTTACTCTAGTAGTAAGGTTTTATTCCATTTCAACATTCATTCATTGAGTTATGATCATTATCTTGAACTTATTTCATATAATATGGGTAAATTCCTCCCCTTTGATTATATTATGTGGAGTTCTATAATTTTTTTTGTGGATATACATTTTTACCACATGAATCCATTGAAAAATATTTCTAACTTCATGGGATATATTCTATTAAAACCATTCAATTTTATTCTCCATGTGGATAATGGTCATGTTTTTTATTTTATTTATATACCGATTTCATTATATGGTATGAATGAATCATTTTACATAACTTCGATTTGATGATGTTCACTAAAAAATTAATAGTATTTTTTATTTGGGAAAAAGTATTGGAGTTATGTATATTATTATTCCAATATTGATGATTATCAATGAGTTTACTGTGTATTGTTTGACCATCTACCTTCTTTCCCAAAATGGGTTATGATAATGTTATCCCTTATATTGATATTGGGAAAATTATAAAGGTTATAGCAGATTATTGGAAAAAAATATAGGTTGATAATGTATTGATATTTTGTATTCATCATTATACTAATAGTAATATTTTTATTTTTCAAAGGGTTCCATAGGGAATAATATTAAAGTTATTGTTAAATCTTATGGTGAATACAATAGACATAATTATGTGATGGGTGGGAACTGGAAATATCTCTCCCCAAGATTCATTGATTGGTCTCATGTGAAATGAAAGGTTTTGGTGTATGCCAACCAAATTCAGAAAGATGTATTTACTAGAGTCTCAATAACTAGTAAAGTGAATTGGAATAAGTCCATAACAATAGGTTTCTTAAATATAAAATTATGGGTTATATCATTATGATATATTTATTATTTTTATCCATTATTTTGTTTATTTACATGGATATAAATTTCTACCAGTATCATTTTGTTTATGAATTCTTGTTGTTTACCTTTTTAGAAGATAATTTTATCCCATGATCGCTTCAATTATATGTTTCCATTATTGATCATTTTATCACAACCCTTCTTATATTTCTATTTCCCATTGTTAGAAAAAAAAAATTAAATGAGACATGTCATTATGGATATAACATGTGAAATAATTTTTGAGATATATTTAATAATTATCATAAATTAATTAGTTTCTTATATATCATGGATTTTTTCCTTTAGCTGGGGTAAAGAATGGATACATTAGTTTATGATGTTTCCTAATTATCTAAATCTATAAACATGAAAAATATATTTTATATGTAAGAGATTCAATAATTTTATGAATTCTATAATTATGGAATGTTATATCTAGGAATTTATTGCAGGAATCAATGAAATTATGTAAATTATGTATATAAAAGCACCAGATCTATGAGTGTGAGTCTAAGCCATCACATAATGAATAATAATAACAAAGCCATGAGGTATATGGGAGAGGATCCATCAATTATTAGGCAATTAATTATTTCCATTAGCATTGTATAGTTTAAGATTATATATCTTAAACTACAATGGTGAGGCGGTCTACATAACATGGAGAAATAGTAATCCCTAGGTGAATTGTTGGGGAGATACTAAAATATATATCCTCAGAGATAATAGATCTTAGTTTAAGGTAATCTAACATAATCCTTGGGTTACTACTAGTTTAGGGTGATACAAATTAGAATGTTGGGAATGTGGTAGCCTATATTGGACTAGGCAAGGTAAACCTTATGTGAATTGGTTAGAAAGATTCAATTAGATGTGACCTCTATCATGAATTCAAAATGATTAATTTCATGATGCATTAACCATATTAGAGAAGGAATTTATGTTCATGAACCTTTAACAATCTTGATCTATGAGTGGTGTTGTCTAGACACCTAGGAAAAAATGAAACCTGATAAAGTAGTTTCACAAACCAATAATAAGTATATGTAATTGGAGTATTGGTGCTGAGAATGGCATAAAAGATCCATGTATCGCTACATGTCACATGAAATGATAATCAATCCCAACATAGTTCATAGGGGCATGAGAGTGATCTTCTCAAATCTATCTTATATAAAAAATAGGGGGAAATAAAGTTATGCGATTTTATTGTGAAAAAGAACACTAAAAACTAACAGGTATCTTTAAAAGTTTCATCACTGAGAGAAGAAGGGGGAATGAATATAAATTTTTTGGATAGACCCAGGTAGTAGGTCTAGGAATAACTAACATGGGATTCAATAAACATTTAGTTCTACAAATGTGGTGTGGTAGGTGAACAACACTAGATAAAGATGGTTTCCTCTTAGTAGATGACCACAATACATTTTGGTAGTGTATTATTCTTATAGAAAGATGTGTGATACATAGTTTGTGGCCATATAGACAAGGATGATTCTAGTGTATTATAATATCATGATTTAAGGACATTAATCATGTAGTGTAACCCTATATAACAAGCATAATATCCTACAATGATTAATGTTGTACAATAAGGGAATATTCTCCATCCATTTTAGTTTCATAAAATGAGGACCTTTTTCATGCATTTTAGTGTTGTGTGGAATGGACTTGTATTCAGGAAACATTAAATTCATATATAATTTACTAGGGTTCTATTTAGTTTAGAATCATATAGCTGGGATGACTGTTTTATTGTTTAATCATCATGAGATAAAGATTTTCGTAACCAAAAGGTAGTTATGTAAAATATATTTTAAGGAACCTTCCATTAGTGGGATGTTTGATGTAGTTCCAATCATGAACCAACCCAGTTCAGCCATAAATTATGAAATGGATTCAAGCCATCAATAGGCCAACGACATGTTCTTGATCACCCTAAAAGAACCAAAACAACACCATAAATCCCACCTGACAACCTGACATAACCCATATATGTTTCATATAACACTGATTGAAATAGTAAATGAATCAAAAATTGCATAAAAATAAAATAAATAATTATACAAGAGTAAATAAAGAAACTCATACATTGAGCAATACATAATAATATTTAACACATCAATAAATAATCTATATGTAAACTGATTCATTAAGGAAGATACATGAGTATCCCAAAAAAAGTCTAAAAGAAACCCAATATACCATTTGTTAGATTAGATAAGGTAACCAATGATGGTGTGGGGTCGGTGGGGGAATAGACTAGATTAAAAAATTGATCCAAATAAATTTATTAATTAAATTAATTATCCATTTTAATTATTAAGGTTAATTAGTAGTGTAAAAAGTAAAGAACACAAGGATGTTTTTTTATAGTAGGTTAGTTAAAATTGGTCCTACACTACTCTAATACATCTATACTCGATGAGAGATACATATGCACTAAAAAGTTATTTATGGGGGAATCATAAACCAATTACAGAATCATTTTCTATTGTAGTGATAACGACAACACTGAAATTTGTATAACAAATCACAGACATTCCAACATCACTTTAAATAAAGGGAGGCATAGCCCAAATAGTCATGAAATTAGATATAGGGAGTCACATCCCATAAATCCTAACTTTAGAATCTAGGATTCCCAACCCGAATTAAAAGAACATTTTTTAATAATTTTCTGTGTAAATTGATAAATTGAAAAATAGAGTGCGTGTGAGAAATAAGATATAGTGTTACAGTCTCAGAACCAGACGAATGAGAAGATAAATAATAATAGCCGAGATACTGGTTGTTGATGATTAAATTGGCTCATCACATTTGGGAAATAGAAGTCGAAGGAGAAGAAATTCATCCCTTGAGAGATCTCATAGGTGATGAAATCGAGTGTCATAGAACATTGAAAATACAAAGTAGGTTCAAAGATCGCAACACATTCTCTTTAAAAAATATATAATTGAATATATTAACCCATGTGTCTTGTTGTAATTTCTATTTGTATTTCTAACCTGAAAAATAGAATGATATATAAGGAATAGATATTCAGAAGTTAAAAAATATAAACATTTATGAATATTCAAAATAATTTGAATCATGACAATTCATCAATATATCCACAAATATCACAAAAATGGTGCCTCTTTATTCTAATAGAATAAATATTTAAATGAATTTAATATAATTTTAATAACTCTTCCAATAATATATCCATAAAAATAATAACCTTGAATGATTAAAAAATCCTTTTTAAATCCATTCAAGCCTCTTTAAAATTTATCCCAAACTGTTCATAAAAACAAGCAGCACAAACTAAATTTAAATTCAAATATTTAAATTTATATAAACTTGAAGCCTCAAACATTTTTAGGGAATAGACTTTGAAATTTTTAATAATTTTTCTCTTTAAAAAATAACACCAAAAACATCAATATCTCTTCAATCACAACCCTTCTTTTTAATGAAAATTTTCATAGTAGAAAAACCATTTAAATATAATCCATATATATATATGCAACAGATCAATATTAAAAAAAAGAACAAAGTGATCGCAGTAAAGTAGGGAATGAACAATAACATAGGCAACGAACAACAACATCACATAGGGGGTGAATAGTTACATCACATTGGGTATGAACAATAACTTCATGTTGTGTACAAAAAAGTAGTGTTCACAAACCATAATTTTCAATATTGTGAAATTAGTGTTGTAGAATGATATTTTTACTATTGCAAAAGTTGGATTGTCAAACCATACATTGCACTATTTCGAAAGTAGGTCTTCCGAACCATACTTTTCACTATTGAAAAAGCTGGGTTTCCGAAAAATACATTGTACTGTAGAAAAATTATGGTTTCTAAAACATGAATTTCACTATAGAGAATGTAGGGTTTTCGAACTATACATTTCACTATAGAAACATTAGGGTTTCAATGTAATACTTTTTGAAAACTGTACAACAAAAATTTACAAACATAAAAAAAATATAAAGGCTTTAAATAGGTGATTCAATATTTGGTCAAAGATACTTACTTATATAAAACCATATTATATATCCAATGAATCAATAATAAAATTAATCCTACATTTATTTCTCTAAATATTGTCAAATATAAGAAACAAAAACATTCTGAAAAAACAACAATTATGAAAAGTCAAATAGAACATCAAAAAATTTATTCACCATCCCAAAAACTTTTTATGTTATATTATAAATTATATAAATTGAGATAAATATGTTTTATTTATATGAAATAATGTTTCAAGATATTCCAAAATCTATAAAATATTCATAGAAATAAATACAGTAACTTTTTAAAACTAAAAGTTATAGAGGTTCTAAAACTGTACCAGCAATGTCAATAAAATTCTAGAGTACATGAAAATCATTTTCAGTCTTCCTCATAAATTATTGATGTTTAGATAAATATAAAATCTATACACTGAGATAATAATAACACAATCCAAACACTATGGATTTATATATCATCAAAATACATAGAAAAGGTAATCAAACAAAAGAGAGGAAATCTAATAAAAAAAGAGAACATGGACTTGTACAAACAATATCACCCTTTTAGTTTGATTTCAAAAATAAAATATTCAATCCATTTAAAACCCTTTTTAAAAACATTTGAAAATAATTTATTTCCCCCTTTTTTAAATAAACAAAAAAATAAAACAAAATCCCTCTAAAAAAATTTAGTAATAAAAAGTTAAAAATCTAAAATACCAAGATCAAATTTATTTTCTTAAAATTGAGAAAATTGTCACGACCCGACCTCGGGGCCCATGCCGTGACTACCCCAAGCCCGCCTTCCATAGGCCAGGGGCTGGCGACTATCACCAAGGCGTAAAATCCCGGTAAACAGGGAAGGCATTGCCTTTATAAGTAACAACCACCACAAAGTCAGCAAGCAGGAAGTAACTACAAGGTGCAGAAAAGTAAAGGGGGCCGGAATACAAGCCCAACTGAAAGTACAACTGAAAAAGTAAAGAACAGCAACTGAAGAAAAGACGGCGGCCTCGTGTCGTCCACTGGCAATCCCACCTGAAGGGTGGGTACAGATAGCCTCCAGGCTCCTCGGGTCCCACGTCCGCTCCGAGCACGTCCCGCCCAGTGGTCCACCTCCAGGTACCGTCCTGCTCCACGCCCCAACCGAGATCAGCGATGTCCGTCGTCTGCATCAAACACAACAAGGTGCGGGCATAGCCCGTGCAGGGGTGAGTATAAGCTACTCAGTAAGGACCCCGAGACCCCCGAAGGTCTCCCGAAATCCACAAAGGATATAGCACAAAAGAAAGATTCAATCACGAAGTAACATCTGACTCGACTTAGGTATATGCCCATACATATACCTAAGTCCCCAATTCTAGCTCTACTCACGAGCCCAAGAACAACTCAATCCACGCAGGAAAGCAAGACTCAAATCCACAAGGAGAGTAAACAGTAAATCCACAAAGGATAGTTCAACACAATCCACAAAGGAGAGTAACATAAGATTCAGCTCAACCAGGTATACTTTTTCAGATGACGTCAAAGATGATCACTGATCCATCTAAGTCGTCGGACCCACGAAGGATCGATAGGTACTAACCCCTGCAAAAGACCCACATAGGATCGGGCTCACACAGAACCTGTAGGCAGTGGCTCACACAGAACCGGTAGTAAGGACCCACATAGGATCGGGCTCACACAGAACCTGTAGCACTGATCCACGTAGGATCGCTGAGTGCAGTAGTCGACGCAGTCCACTGAGGATCTCTGCACAGTCGTCGCCGCAGTCCATGAAGGATCTCTGCTCTGCCGTCGTCGCAGTCCACGGAGGATCTCTGCTCTGCCGTCGTCACAGTCCACGGAGGATCTCTGTTCTGCCGTCGTCGCAGTCCACAGAGGATCTCTGCTCTGTCGTCGAAGTCACAGCCAGCGCTAGGGTTCCCGCACATAGCGAGCTCATTTAGGAGGGTCCGCTCCACGAGCCGAGAGGCTGATACATCAACTGACACGTAGTCCGAAGTTGATGTATCCAAAAGTTCCGTATCGACAACAGGATCTCAACGCAACAGACGGCGCGTCAATCGGATGCCCGATCTGAGAGTTATTGGCATTTTCGTCCCAGGGGCCCGGTTGGTTTTTAGGGCAAAACCAACCCGACCGTACTCCGCCTGTGTCTGATCCTCGGGCGGAGTGTGCCAAAAGTTCCGTCTCACTTAGAGGAAACTACCACAGCTGACGGTACGTCGATCGGACGTCCGTAGCTCAAGTTATGAGTGTTTTCGCTCCGAGGGCCCGGTTGGTTTCGTGTACGAACCAACCCGGCCGAACACAAAGTCTTACGAAACCTTGAGTGTAATATACCAAAACGACCGTATCGATCCAAGGATCGCGTAGCCGCTGAAGGTTCGTCAATCGGAGGTCCCAGGCCCATGATATGGGCGAAAGACCGAAGAAGGCCCGAAAACGGGGGTTCTAGGTCCGGGGCGACCCGGCCCGAACCACCCCTGGGTCGGCCGAACCGGGTCAGCCCAAACCGGGTCGGCCCGACCCGGCCCGACCCGGCTAGGCCGAGTCCGGTCCGGCCTAGGCGCGGCCCGGCCGACCGGACCGGCCGGCTCGGCTTCGGCCGAGCGGCCGAAGCAACCGCCGCGGGTTTGACCCGCGACTTGGAGGAAAACGCGGCCCCGCGGGGGGCCGCCTGTCACGCGGACGCGGCCGGGCCGCCGCGTCCCTCCCCGGTTCCGCGCGGCCGCGGAACCGGCCGCCGCCGCCGCGGCTTCAGCCGCGGCGGAACTCCTCCACGGCGGCGCGCCGGGCGCCGCCGCCGCCTTCCGCGGGCCGCCGGAGTTGCTCTGGTGGCCCATTTTACCTCCCGTCTACGCCGTTGCTCCTCCCGGGGGCCGATCTTCACTGCGGGATCAACGGATTGCCCTTGCCGCACGGTTCGTCGTCGTCCGCCAAATCCGCACAACAAAAGATCGACGGAGGGTTGCCGGGTCTTGTTCGTTAGACCCGCACCCTCCGCGTTAGTCATAAACTCAACGGGGGAAAAGGAAAAACCAATCAACAATTTTAAATAAATTAAAATTGTTCCGTGATCGGGTCCTTTATTTCAAAAGAATAAACACGGGAAAGAATCATCAAGGAAATAAACCCCTACCTTGTCGTCGTCGTCGGACGAGAGGTCGTCGCGGAATTGCTCGTCGCGGAAGAAGGGGGATCGTCGCGTCGTCGCGGTATCCGGCGTCGCGTCGCCAATCTCCGGATCAAGATCAAACGGATTTAATTAATTAAATCCGTTGTCATTGAAATTAAAAAAAAAGGGAGAAATAAACGATTCGTTTCCCACCTTAATTGCCAAACGAGGATCGGCCGCGGAAGAAGAGGCGTCGCCGAAGAACGTCGCGGGTAGAGCTCGTCGACGTCGCAGATCACGGTGTGCGTCGTCGAATTCCGGTCGCCGGCGTTCTTCGCGTTCTTCGCGTTCTTCGCGTTCTTCGCGAGGATGGGAGATGAAGAAACAAAGATCCTCTCAAATCCTTTCAAAGGATTTTTAGGTTGGTCTTATTTTATAAACATGCCAACAAACGCAAAAGCGTAAGTAACGACCCATCAGTTCGTTGAATTAATTCAACGATCGAAACAACCCATTTAATTCACGAAATAAACCGCTCAATTAAATGGTCTGTTAAGAATTTAAGAAAACGCGTCGGTTGACTTTTCAGTTACTTTGACGGGTTTTCGCGGGTGCGTTACTTAGAGAAAGAAACGGCGGGGCTCGTGCGGGCCCCACCTCACAAATATCCTACCAAGGGGGTAGGATATTTCTGGATAGCACCCTATCCGCTTTAACTCAGTTCAAGTGGCTTCCAAGCGGCTTCCAAGCAGCTTAAGTGAAATAAAATAAAGTTGTCGCACAAATTTTATTTTATTTCTGACTTAAAGCCCCAAAATTTAAAAACCACGTCTGAGCAAACGCAACTCCGGAAGAGGCGTTTCTAAGAAAATACCGGCGCTGCGATTTCATCGGTGCCCTCAGAATTTGATTCCGGGCACCGGTTCAAAAGATAGAAAAACCCGCTCGTCCGTTCACTGAACGTACCCGAGCCAAACTTCGGAAATTGATTCCGGGCACACCGGGCCTCGGAATCAGGTGCCGTCTGAAGCTGCGCTCTTGTAAAATTCCAAAGAAAATTAAGAAAAAAATTCCTTGAAATTTGAGGGTCTTTACATTACTCCCACCTCAGGGCTTTACGTCCCCGTAAAGATACATCAAAAACTAGGGGAACAAATGGGGGTACTGAGCACGCATCTGAGCCTCCCGCTCCCAAGTGCTCTCCTGGAGGTTCCCGTGCTGCCATCTGACGCGCACAAGAGGAATCGACCGCCCACGTAGGACCTTCTCCTGTCAATCCTCGATCTCCACTGGGACCTCCGCAAAAGTCGCCCCATCGTCCACGTCCAGCTCCCCAAAGTCGATGATGTGCGTCGGGTCGTGCACGTATCTCCTCAGCTGAGACACGTGAAAGACGTCGTGCACCCGGTGCAACTGAGGTGGTAGAGCCAGGCGATAAGCCACCTCTCCTATCCTGCTGAGGACCTGGAAAGGCCCGATGAAGCATGGAGACAACTTGCCGCCTCGGCCAAATCTCCGTAAACCACGTCGAGGTGAGACACGCAAAAAGACGTGGTCGCCATCCTCGAACTCTAGTGGCCTCTGCCTCCTGTCAGCATATGACTTCTGCCGGCTCTGAGCTGTCCTCATCCTCTCCTGGATGATCTGGACCTTCTCTGTCGTGGCTCGGACCATCTCTGGTCCCACGAGTGCTGACTCCCCAGGGTCTGTCCAGCACAACGGTGATCTGCAGGGTCTGCCGTACAACGCCTCGTATGGTGCCATCCCGATGGTGGAGTGGTAGCTGTTGTTGTACGCGAACTCCACCAAGGGTAGGTGGTCCTCCCAGCTGCGACCAAAGTCGAGAACACATGCACGGAGCATGTCCTCGAGTGTCTGTATGGTCCTCTCCGTCTGACCGTCCGTCTGAGGGTGGAAGGCTGTGCTCAGATGGAGCCGCGTCCCGAACGCCTTCTGCAACCCCTTCCAAAGCCGGGAAGTGAAACGAGCATCTCGATCGGAGACGATAGACGATGGCACACCGTGAAGCTGTACGATCTCCTGGACGTAAAGACGTCCCAAGCTCTCCACTGAGCCCTGCTCTCTGATGGGTAAGAAGTGTGCCGACTTGGTGAGTCGGTCGACAATCACCCAAATGGAGTCGTGACCTCTGGAAGTGCGTGGAAGTCCAGTCACGAAGTCCATAGATATCCCGTCCCACTTCCACTCTGGGACCTCCAAGGGCTGTACCAAGCCTGCTGGTACCTGATGCTCTGCCTTCACCTGCTGGCAGGTGAGGCATCGTGAGACGAACTCTGCCACAGCTTTCTTCATGCCCGGCCACCAGTGCTGTCGTCTGAGATCCTGGTACATCTTCGCCACTCCGGGATGCACCACCAAGGGAGAAGTGTGAAACTCTCTCAGCACCTCCTCTCGTAGAGCGACTGGTACGAAGGTACGTCCTCTGAAAAGGATGCCGTGCTCTGCCCCAAGGGAGAAGCCATCAGGCACCTGACCTGAGGATATCAGTGCACGCCGGGTCTCACAGTCAGCGTCCCCACGCTGAGCCTCTCTGACCCGCTGTAGAAGTGGAGGAGAGACTGTGAGAGACTGAAGAAAGGCTGCTCCGTCTCTATCCACGAAGGATATCTGTAAGGAGGCTAGCTGCTCCGTCGCCTCCTCAAGTAGCTGAATGCCCGTCCTCCTGCTGAGGGCATCGGCTACCACATTCCCCTTCCCAGGGGTATAGACTATCTCAAAGTCATAGTCCTGGAGGAACTCAAGCCATCTCCACTGTCTCAGGTTCAGGTTCTTCTGAGAGAAGATATACCTGAGACTCTGGTGGTCAGAAAAGAGTGTGTAGCGCTCGCCCATCAGATAGTGCCGCCAAGTCTTCAGAGCGAAGACCACTACTGCTAACTCCAGGTCATGAGTGGCGTAGTTCTGCTCATGCTGCCTCAACTGACGTGATCCGTAGGCGATCACGGCCCGCTCCTGCATCAGGACACACCCGAGTCCAGTCCCTGATGCATCACAGTAAACTACGTATCCAACTCCTTCCTCAGGCAACCTCAAGATAGGTGCGCTGGTCAACCTCTGCCTTAGCTCCTGGAAGCTCTGCTGACATCTGTCTGACCACACAAAGGGTTTCCCCTTCTTTGTCAAAGCTGAGAGTGGTGCCGCAACTCTGGAGAAGTCTGGCACGAATCTCCGATAGTATCCGGCTAGGCCCAAGAAGCTCCGCACCTCTGTCACGCTCTTGGGTGGCTCCCAAGCTAGCACTGCCTCGATCTTCGCGGGATCCACTGCAACTCCCGCCTCAGAGATGACGTGCCCCAAGAAATGGACCTCACGTAACCAGAACTGGCATTTTGAGAGCTTGCCATAAAGCTGGTGCTCTCGGAGTGTGTCTAGCACAACTCGCAGGTGGTAGGCATGCTCCTCCTCATTCGTCGAGTATACCAAAATGTCGTCAATGAAGACCACGACAAATCGGTCGAGGTATGGCTGGAAGATCCTATTCATGAGGCTCATGAACACTGCTGGAGCATTGGTTACGCCGAACGGCATAACCAAGAACTCATAATGGCCATACCGACACCTGAAGGCCGTCTTCTGCACGTCCTCGTCTCGAACTCTGAGCTGATATTAGCCTGACCGAAGGTCTATCTTCGAGAACCGCCGCGCTCCCTTGAGCTGATCGAAGAGGTCATCAATCCGTGGCAGCGGATACTTGTTCCTCACTGTCACCTGGTTCAGGCAACGATAGTCGACACACAGTCGCAAGCTCCTGTCCGCCTTCTTGGCGAACAAAATCGGGGAAGCCCAGGGTGAAACACTGGGTCAGATAAACCCCTTGCTCTGCAAGTCCTCCAACTGTACCCGCAGCTCTCGAAGCTCGGCGGGGGCCATCCGATATGCTGGAGTAGATATCGGGGCAGTCCCGGGGTACAAGTCGATGTAAAAGTCTACCTCTCTACGAGGAGGTAGCCCTGGAACGTCGTCGGGAAAGACGTCCACGTACTGGTCCACCACTGCAGGAAAAGCTGGACTCCGCACGTCCACTGCTCCTAGGATAAGGCTAGCCAACTGATGAGAGATGGGCTGCACTCTCCTCCGTGGAAGTCCATCCTGTGCTGCAAAGGTTCCCTTCTCGCCAGTGAAGGTAAACCTGCTCCCGTCGGTGCAAACACATCGCACCTTGCGCCTAAAACAGTCGATCTGGGCATGAACCGTGGATAGCCAATCCATGCCCAAGATGACGTCGTAAGGCCTCGACGCCGCTACAAGGAGATCCCAGCCGAAGCTCTCGCCTCCTAGAGTAAGCTCACACTGTCGGCACCAGTGCGTAATCGTCGAGTCTGCTCCCGTAGGAGTCTCTAGCCGTAAGGATCGAGCCAACGGCTCAGTCGGAATCTCCGAGCTCCGAACAAGGGCAGAGGCTATGAAAGAGTGACTCGCTCCTGTGTCTATAAGTACTACAGCAAAGGTGGAATAGACACAGATCGTACCTCGAATCATCTCTGGCATGTCGGGGTCGTAGGCCTCCACTGCCTGGAGCTGGGCCTGTCCCTGCCCGCCAGCTCCCTGTGGTCGAGGTGGCCCTCCTGGTGGTGGTGGGGGTAGAGCCTGGAAGCGTCGCCCACCACCCGCTGCTCGGCCAGCTCCTCTGCCTCGTCCGCCTCCTCCCTGCGGACCGCCACGTTCGACCCTCTGCCTCTGCCTGGGTGGCCCCTCCACCGTCTACTGCTCCTCTGGTCGGCGAGTCGGGCAGTCACGAGCCATGTGACCCTGCCCGCCGCAGGAGTAGCACAGCCTGCCTCTCGGAAGGCTGGCACTCCGCTGTGTGCCCCGCACCGCTGAGCCGGTGTCCTGAGGCCGTCTGCGTGGGGGTCTGGTCTGCCTGGACCCGAGAGTCATCCGTCGGCTACCTGCTGCCGAAGACTCAGCTACCTGCCGCCCTGCGCTAGGTCTCGCCGCTGAAGAAGGCTCTACCAGGAAGCTCTCGATCAGGAGGGCTCGCTCCAGCACTCCCGCCTGGGTCGGAATGCTGAGGGAGACCAGCGACGCCCGAATCTCCTGTCGCAAGCCCTGCTCGAAGGTCCGGGCCCAGAAGAAGGGGTCCCGTACCATGTCGGTCGAGTAGCGAGATAGGTCAGTGAACCTCACCGCGTACTGAGCGACCGTCATGCTGCCCTGGCGCAGCTGGAGAAGCTCCTGGATGCGCACCGCTCGGAGGGTGGCTGGGACGAACTCAGAGCGGAAGAGGCTCTCGAAGTCCGTCCAGATCAAGGATGCCTCATCGTGAACCTGGAGCATCAAGCTCCATCATCGTCCTGCCGCCGCCTGCAGGAGGCTCGCCGCGAGAATCACCATGAGATCCGCTGGTGTCCTCACTAGCCTAAAGATCCGTACCACCGCCTCTAGCCAGTCCTCGGCGGCCTGGGGGTCCGCCTCACCGCGAAACCTAGGCGGTCGCTGGCTCTGAAACTCATGCAGTGCCCTGAGGCGACGTGCATCGTCAGCGTCTGGTACTGGTAGCATCGGTGGCTCGGCGGGTAAAGCTACCGCCGGTGCCACTGCTGGCAAAGGGCCCTGCACCGAGGCCTCGTCGCTCGGTGGGCTGCCATCACGCCCTACGCTCGGAACCCTAGCTGGCTGTCGTCGCGGGGCAATCCTGAAAAGGAGAACAAGAGCACCACAGTAAGAACAGTATACCTGGTGAGCTGGCACAAGTAATCACAAGGAAAACTTGAGACTTTCATGAAGCAGATCAGTATACCCGGTGAGCTGACACAAGTAATCACAAGAAAACTTGAAACACACACGCAATCAATGTTTCCATGCATTAAGTCGGAAATCAGGAGTCAGGGTCCTGGTGTACGGATACGTCGGCCGCCGCACCAACACTGGGCTCCCTGAACTGATAACCACACTCAATACACTAAACACTATTGCTTCATATAGAAAGAAAAGACGATCAGAGTCTGCGGTAGAACCGACCCCTCTGATACCAATTTGTCACGACCCGACCTCGGGGCCCGTGCCGTGACTACCCCAAGCCCGCCTTCCATAGGCCAGGGGCTGGCGACTAGCACCAAGGCGTAAAATCCCGGTAAACAGGGAAGGCATTGCCTTTATAAGTAACAACCACCACAGAGTCAGCAAGCAGGAAGTAACTACAAGGTGCAGAAAAGTAAAGGGGGTTGGAATACAAGCCCAACTGAAAGTACAACTGAAAAAGTAAAGAACAGCAACTGAAGAAAAGACAGCGGCCTCGTGTCGTCCACTGGAAATCCCACCTGAAGGGTGGGTACAGATAGCCTCCAGGCTCCTCGGGTCCCACGTCCGCTCCGAGCACGTCCCGCCCAGTGGTCCACCTCCAGGTACCGTCCTGCTCCACGCCCCAACCGAGATCAGCGTTGTCCGTCGTCTGCATCCAACACAACAAGGTGCGGGCATAGCCCGTGCAGGGGTGAGTATAAGCTACTCAGTAAGGACCCCGAGACCCCCGAAGGTCTCCCGAAATCCACAAAGGATATAGCACAAAAGAAATATGCAATCACGAAGTAACATCTGACTCGACTTAGGTATATGCCCATACATATACCTAAGTCCCCAATTCTAGCTCTACTCACGAGCCCAAGAACAACTCAATCCACGCAGGAAAGCAAGACTCAAATCCACAAGGAGAGTAAATAGTAAATCCACAAAGGATAGTTCAACACAATCCACAAAGGAGAGTAACATAAGATTCAGCTCAACCAGGTATACTTTTTCAGATGACGTCAAAGATGATCACTGATCCATCTAAGTCGTCGGACCCACGAAGGATCGATAGGTACTAACCCCCGCAAAAGACCCACATAGGATCGGGCTCACACAGAACCTGTAGGCAGTGGCTCACACAGAACCGGTAGTAAGGACCCACATAGGATCGGGCTCACACAGAACCTGTAGCACTGATCCACGTAGGATCGCTGAGTGCAGTAGTCGACGCAGTCCACTGAGGATCTCTGCACAGTCGTCGCCACAGTCCACGAAGGATCTTTGCTCTGCCGTCGTCGCAGTCCACGGAGGATCTCTGCTCTGCCGTCGTCGCAGTCCACTGAGGATCTCTGTTCTGCCGTCGTCGCAGTCCACGGAGGATCTCTGCTCTGTCGTCGAAGTCACAACCAGCGCTAGGGTTCCCGCACATAGCGATCTCGTTTAGGAGGGTCCACTCCACGAGCCGAGAGGCTGATACATCAACTGACACGTAGTCTGAAGTTGATGTATCCAAAAGTTCTGTATCGACAACAGGATCTCAACGCAACAGACGGCGCGTCAATCGGACGCCCGGTCTGAGAGTTATTGGCATTTTCATCCCAGGGGACCGGTTGGTTTTTAGGGCAAAACCAACCCCACCGTACTCCGCCTGTGTCCGATCCTCGGGCGGAGTATGCCAAAAGTTCCGTCTCACTTAGAGGAAACTACCACAGCTGACGGTACGTCGATCGGACGTCTGTAGCTCAAGTTATGAGTGTTTTCGCTCCGAGGGCCCGGTTGGTTTCGTGTACGAACCAACCCGGCCGAACACAAAGTCTTACGAAACCTTGAGTGTAATATACCAAAACGACCGTATCGATCCAAGGATCGCGTAGCCGCTGAAGGTTCGTCAATCGGAGGTCCCAGGCCCATGATATGGGCGAAAGACCGAAGAAGGCCCGAAAACGGGGGTTCTGGGTCCGGGGCGACCCGGCCCGAACCACCCCTGGGTCGGCCGAACTGGGTCGGCCCGAACCGGGTTGGCCCGACCCGGCCCGACCCGGCTAGGCCGGGTCCGGTCCGGCCTGGGCGCGGCCCGGCCGACCGGACCTGCGGGCTCGGCTTCGGCCGAGCGGCCGAAGCAACCGCCGCGGGTTTGACCCGCGGCTTGGAGGAAAACGTGGCCCCGCGGGGGGCCGCCTGTCACGCGGACGCGGCCGGGCCGCCGCGTCCCTCCCCGGTTCCGCGCGGCCGCGGAACCGGCCGCCGCCGCCGCGGCTTCAGCCGCGGCGGAACTCCTCCACGGCGGCGCGCCGGGCGCCGCCGCCGCCTTCCGCGGGCCGCCGAAGTTGCTCCGGTGGCCCGTTTTACCTCCCGTCTGCGCCGTTGCTCCTCCCGGGGGCCGATCTTCACTGCGGGATCAACGGATTTCCCTTGCCGCACGGTTCGTCGTCGTCCGCCAAATCCGCACAACAAAAGATCGGCGGAGGGTTGCCGGGTCTTGTTCGTTAGACCCGCACCCTCCGCGTTAGTCATAAACTCAACGGGGGAAAAGGAAAAACCAATCAACAATTTTAAATAAATTAAAATTGTTCCGTGATCGGGTTCTTTATTTCAAAAGAATAAACACGGGAAAGAATCATCAAGGAAATAAACCCCTACCTTGTCGTCGTCGTCGGACGAGAGGTCGTCGCGGAATTGCTCGTCGCGGAAGAAGGGGGATCGTCGCGTCGTCGCGGTATCCGGCGTCGCGTCGCCAATCTCCGGATCAAGATCAAACGGATTTAATTAATTAAATCCGTTGTCATTGAAATTAAAAAAAAGGGAGAAATAAACGATTCATTTCTCACCTTAATTGCCGAACGAGGATCAGCCGCGGAAGAAGAGGCGTCGCCGAAGAACGTCGCGGGTAGAGCTCGTCGACGTCGCAGATCACGGTGTGCGTCGTCGAATTCCGGTCGCTGGCATTCTTCGCGTTCTTCGCGTTCTTCACGTTCTTCGCGTTCTTCGCGAGGAGGGTAGATGAAGAAACAAAGATCCTCTCAAATCCTTTCAAAGGATTTTTATGTTGGTCTTATTTTATAAACATGCCAACAAACGCAAAAGCGTAAGTAACGACCCATCAGTTCGTTGAATTAATTCAACGAGCGAAACAGCCCATTTAATTCACGAAATAAACCGCTCAATTAAATGGTCTGTTAAGAATTTAAGAAAACGCGTCGGTTGACTTTTCAGTTACTTTGACGGGTTTTCGCGGGTGCGTTACTTAGAGAAAGAAACGGCGGGGCTCGTGCGGGCCCCACCTCACAAATATCCTACCAAGGGGGTAGGATATTTCTGGATAGCACCCTATCCGCTTTAACTCAGTTCAAGTGGCTTCCAAGCGGCTTCCAAGCAGCTTAAGTGAAATAAAATAAAGTTGTCGCCCAAATTTTATTTTATTTCTGACTTAAAGCCCCAAAATTTAAAAACCACGTCTGAGCAAACGCAACTCTGGAAGAGGCGTTTCTAAGCAAATATCGGCGCTGCGATTTCATCGGTGCCCTCAGAATTTGATTCCGGGCACCGGTTCAAAAGATAGAAAAACCCGCTCGTCCGTTCACTGAACGTACCCGAGCCAAACTTCGGAAATTGATTCCGGGCACACCGGGCCTCGGAATCAGGTGCCGTCTGAAGCTGCGCTCTTGTAAAATTCCAAAGAAAATTAAGAAAAAAATTTCCTTGAAATTTGCGGGTCTTTACAAAAATTCTAAGTGATTTGTAAAAAAATCAAGATAATGATTTTTATAAGGTATAAATTTTAAAAAAAAATCCATTTTTATCATTATATCAAATATCAAATTTTTATTCTAAAATGTTGTAAGGTGTTTTTTGAAATAGAAATTGCATAATTATTATCACAATAAATAGGAAGTTTATCAAGATAAACAGAAAAATATCATAATGTTTTCTTAATCCATAACATTTAAGAACACCTACTAGAAGTATATATATACTGATATTCTGTAGTTGATAAAGAAATATATAGTTGTTACTTATATGGATTAGAAATTCAAAATTTCCATAGAAAATTACACATACATTATGTTCTTTTTTAGTCAATCCTACAACCTCCAAAATTAGAGTCAGAATAAGTTTATAAATTAAAATAGTTATATTTTGGATAAAACAACCGAAAATACATAATTCATTTAACATATCAAATTATTTTTTTTATAGCTTTAATATAACATTATTTAGGATCTGGGTTAAATCTAGCACATAAACAAACACTAAAAATGACATCAGGTATAGATACAGTTAAATATTGTAAGCTACCTATCATGCCAGTATAAACATTAAAATCAATAGATTTATCATATTTATCAATATCTAATTTATTATTAGTATGCAAAAGATTTTTCCTAGATTTAGAGAAATCAAGACAAAATATTTTAACCAACACTTTATCATACATTGATTTATTATGAAAAAAATCAACATTTCCTTTATCAAATCTGATGTGAAAGAAATAATTTTATTTCTACAATTAAAATAATTTTATTTTTTGAAGAAATTAATGTAGAAAAATTATTGCAAAGTATTTCACTAGAATATCCCCAAACTTTATCATCAACACAAATTTAAACAACTAAAATTTCATCATAAGTTTTTATAATAAAAATAGTTGGGTCAAAATTTACTTTCCAAAAACCATTTCTTAATAAAAACAATGAATGTATTTTATACCAAGCATGAAGTTTTTTTTAGAACATAGAAATATTTAGATAATTTAAAAACCTGGTTAATAAAATTCTCACTTTCAAAACCATGGGGTTGAAAAACATAGTCATATTCAATTATTAAACCATTTAACAGTGTATTATTTACATCCATTTGATATAATTTAAAACCTTTAAAATAACCAAAAGACAAAAAAATTATCATTTTCTCTAACCTAGAATCATATGTAAATTAATCAAAAAATTCTATACCTTATTCGAGAAAGTATCATTGAGAAAAAAAATTGATTGGTTTTTGAAAATCTGTCCATATTCATCCATCTTTTTCCTAATGATTAACTTAGATCAAAAACCTACTTCTCCTGAACTAGTTATACTAATGTAAAACAATTATTTCCAATAAAATTATTTAATTCCTCTTGCATATAAACTTCAAGTTTTAATCTTTTAAAGTAACATTAAAATTAAAAGGAACAAAATTAGAAATAAAAGAAGAATTGGCATAATAATTTAGAATATAATTTCTTGTTCTAACTGAAAAATAAACACTACAAATAACATTTTTAACAAGATGATCCTTATGATTCTTCCATGACCATAGAACAAATTGAGAATGAGTATTCACCCCTTTAATTTATTCATTCATAACTGAATTAATTTATTCAAAAAAAATTATAATATCTAAACTCGTCATTAAAAATATTAGAATAAGAATTTAATTTATCATTATTTTCATCAAATATAACATTAACATATTATTCAATGATCATATTTCTTTTATTATAAACTCTATTATATTTACTATTATTAGAATAAACAATAAATGTAACTTCACCACTCTTAGAATCAAATCTTCTAAATTATCCTTTGAATTTAAAATAAAATCATTACAACCTAAAACACTAATGTAACCAACCTTTTGGAATTTTATTTTTTATATAATTCAGATGGAGTTTTCATTAAAAATATTATAAAGATATTTATATTTTAAATAAAATATGACTAAAAAATATCCTCTTCCCAAAAATATCAAGGAAAATTATATTCACTTGACAAAGATCGAGCAGTTTCGATAATAGTTCTATTTTTCCATTCTACTCCCCCATTTTGATGTGGTGTTCTATGAAGAGAAAAATTATGAATATATCTATTCTTTAAACAGACATTTTCAAAATCTTAACAATGAAATTAAAATCCTTTATCACTTGGAAGAGAAATTATAATATGACCATTTTAACAAATTTTAAAAAATCAATAAATCTAGATAATGTATAGTTTTTAGGAAAAAAATACCCCAATAAATCTTCTATTATCATCAACAATAACTAATATATATGTCTTTCTACTAAGGCAAGGAATTTTTGTGGGAACAAATAAACCAAGATGTAGTAAATGTAATGGTTTTTTAATAATTATCTGAATCAGAAGTCTAAAAGAAATTTTGTGTTTCTTCCCTTTCATGCACAAGAGTCACAAAACATTAAGTTGTTATTTTTTCACGGAAGGAAGTTGTAACTTATTATCCTATTTTTAGAGCTTTTAAAACCTAATTAAATAGACATGAACTAACCATATATGCCAAAGGATTATTTCATTCTTTACAACATTCAATCAATTTACATGTTGAATAGTTAGTTCATAAAAATCAATAATATAAATACTATCTTTTTATTAGCATGAAATAATAAATAATCATATTTAAAAACTAAAAAATTATAATTTTTATATTTATAGTTCATTCCAACCTAACATACTTATGATATAAAAATTAATTTTAGTTTCAAAATTAAAGAAATATATATATTTATAAATAAAATTTGTAATTGTAATTGAAACATTACTGAAACCTTGTACTTTGCTTGTAGAATTGTCTCCAAATGTAACAGTAACTTCATAACATGTGCTATAAGTGGTAAACATTGATGGGTATATGGTCATATTCCTAGAGTATTCATGTTCCTTGTACCACATTTTGATCTTGAGACATCAAAATATTGTATAAATATAAGATATAAATAATATTTATAGTGAACATTTGTTCCACATTTAAAAAAAGTATTAGTCGATGTCTAATAGTTTCTTACTTTTAACAAAATGAGTTCTATACATTTGGGTTAATCTGCTATCATATCCAAAACCATTTTTATTTTTATAAGTTTTAGATGAAGCCATCATTTCATGATATTTTCCTCAGCCTTGAATAAAAGTAGATAAACATAAATTAATACATTAAACTTACTTTTTCAAAATTTCATTGAAATCATGACCTGATTTAAAATTTTCATAAACTTTTGAATGATAAGTAGAAGCTATCTTACTATTATTTAATTTTTAGAAACAAGTTTTTCATTATTATCTTTAATCTTACAATATAAATTAAGAGATGTGAAAATATTATTTCTTTTTTATTAAATTTTTTCATGTAATTCGGAAATATTTTGGGTATTAAAATCCTAGTTAGAATCAATACATCAAGAATAATAAATAGAATTACTAACCTTATCCATTGATTCCCTGAATCAAAAGTTTACACTTTCTTTTTCATTTTCATATTATTCATTGGCATCAGATTCTTCTATACAACTCTCGATGGTTTCTAATTCCTTTTCCCCTATTTTTGTATTTTTTTTTATTCAACAGTTTAGGAAAATTATGTTTGATACTTATTTTCTTTCTTCACTCATAATAGGTTACATCTGAAGTATTTTAAATCAAATCACCTTTTCTATCTCCCTTATATTTCTCTTTTTGAGGTTTTTTTCTAAACTGATTCATGAATCATTTTTCTTTCATACATTTTTTATCTCCACTCACATTCTGAGCCATATCTACCTTTTCAAAATCATATAGACCATAATAATAAGAGTTATTAGAAACAATATTCATTCATTTAAAATATTAACCTTTTTTGTGGTCCTCGCATCAACCGTGTTCTTCAATTCTATTTTATATTGGAGTAATGATATAATAAACTCAACAAGTGTTCACTCTTTGAAAATATATTTTCAGAAATGGAATCCTTATTTACGTGACATTTATTTGGTAATTATCATAGAATTCTTTCAACAATTAATGGGTTTTATATAGCTTCTCCAAAATAAACCATTCCAATCAAAATGCATGTGAATCAGTGGAACATTTGTTTTACTGTTTCATCTCACCCGTCATGAAGTCTTGGTATTCAGCATGAAGAATTCCATGCATGGTTCAGAATAGTTTTTCATATCCAAGGTGAGTTTCTTGTAGAATCATTCATATTTCATGAGTTGTATTACAAGGAGACAGATGAAAAAAACACATCCATTAAAAAAATATAAAATATTAACGACATTATAATTTCAAAAAAATCTAGCAGTTTCAATTTTGGTGAGAGTATCTTGGGCGGCATTTGGAATAACTACTAATTGGATATGATAGACCAGTGCTCAATGCTGAACTATTTGAGTTAGCCTCCATTTTGGATGTCTAATAGCCATAATCATTACCATCAAAGTGTGTCCTGTTTTTTGGAATCCAAATATCATTTGGGTTCAATCCTGCAATCTAATATGATATTTATCTTTATTATTTGAGGTTTATGAATATGTTATCATAATTAAATATACCAGAAGACTCTATAAAAGGGTTGTATAAATTCTATAAAGAAAATCCTTTGATATAGATTGAAATGTAATAGAAAGAAAATGATAGAGCTAATCTATTCCTAAGAAAGTTATCCTCAGATACCAATTATTCCATAGAATAAGGTAATTAATGATGGTCTAGGGTTGGATAGACCATATTAAAAAAATTTAAACAAATACATTGATTTAAAAAATTAATTATCAAAGTTAAATATTATGTTTAATTTGTAGCAGAAAAAGTAAAGAACATAAGGATGTTTTTTTATAGTAGTTCAGTCCAAAGTGGGCCTACACTACTCTTAAACCTCTCGACTCGGTGAGAGATATGTGTTTTCTAAATTTAATTTTTAAGAGAGAATCATATACCAATTTTGGAATTATTTTTAAGGGGAGGGATTACCATGACACTAAAATTTGTATGGGGGGTCACAACCATTATAACCTGACTTTAAATAAAGGGAGTAACAACCCTAATAGTCCTGAAATTAGATATAGGGAGTCAGAACCCTTATATGCTAAAATTAAAATATAGGAGTCACAACCCAAAGAAAAAGAATGAAAAATAATGGTTTTTGTGTAAAATTATAAACAGAAAAATAGAGTGTGTGTTAGAGATGGGAAATTCTATACAGACTAAGAAGTAGTTGAATGAGAAGATAAATAATTAAATCCTAGGTACTGGTTGTCGAGGATTTGATTGGATATTATCTTCAATGTAGTAAAAGTCGAAGCAGAATTAATTCATACCTCGAGATATCACACATGTGATGAAATAGATTGTCACAGGATGTTGTAAATACACATTTGGTTCAAAGTTCATGGCACATTCTCTGTGAAAAATAGATTATTTAATATGTTATCTAGTGTGACTTGTTTTGTATTTTGTTATGATTTTCTAAAAATTACGATATAAATAAATATACATATGGAATAAATCTCCATAAATTAAAATAGCTCTTATTTATTTGAATATTCAAAATGAATTGAGTCAAGAGTGTTCATAAATATATCCACAAAAATCACTACACCGTTTCCTCTTTATTCCTGTAGAATAAATCTAAAAAAACTAAAATAATTTGAATATGTCATCTAATAATATTTCAGTAAAAATAATATATTTTAATGGTTTAAAGAATTGTTTTTAATTATATTAAACACATTTAAAATTTTCTCAATTTTTTTTCTAAAAACACACTACAAAAATTGAATATAATTTAAAATCTTTTAATTATAATAAACATGAAACCTACGACATTATTTGAAAAATTCATTGAAAAAGTTATTAATTTTTCACTTTAAAAATAGAACAAAAAAAATTAAAATCTCTTTGATCATAATCCTTACATTTTATGAAAAATTTTCAAGTATAAAAATTTTTGAAAATAATCCATATATATGCAACATATCTATTTTCAGTATTAAATCACAAAGTAGCAGCAACAAAGTTGGGAATGAACAATAACATAGAGAATAAACTGTTAGTTCACATGGGGTATGAATATTAATGTCCAATAAAGTATGAACATTAATCCAATGTAGGTTAAATGAATTTAGTTTTCCCGAACTATACTTGGAAATACTTCAAAATTAGGGTTTCCACACCATAAATTGCATTATTTCTAAAGTAGGGTTCCCAAAACATACATCACACTATTGTGAACGTAGGGTTACCGAACAATAATTTTCTACTTTCTAAAAGTATGGTTTATAAACAATACAATTCACTATAGAGAAGGTAACATTTCCAAACCATAATTTTCACTATAGATAAATTAGAGTTGTCAAACAATACTTTTCACTGTAGAAAAAGTAGGTTTTCCGAACCATACTTTTTGAAAAACTAGATAGAAAACGTTAATAGAATTAATTGAATTTTTAAATGTTCTAAACAGAAGAGTCATTCCTTGGTAATATATATATATTTTTAGAAAAAATTATTATCTTTCCAATGAATAACTAGTCAAATAAATCCGACCTTTTCTACTCCAAATATCATAAAAAGAGAGGAAACAACCATCTGAAAAATTTGGATTTCAAAAAAATAAAAGCAAAACATCAACCAATTTATTAGCCATCAAAAAAACATTTTTATAAATATATTTATATTAATAAAATAAATATAAACCTGTTCTATATCTATAAAATCATGCTTTTAGTGAATCTGATATCTATAGACGTTTCAGTAAAATAAATATGGAAACATTTTAAAACTATAGGCTGTAGATGTTCTAAAACTGAAGCAGCAACTTCATTGAATTTTTAGATTACTAGAAATACATTTTCATACTTCCTCATAAATTAAAGATGTTTAGATGAATACTTTATCTCTTCAACATTATAAGAATAACTCAAATCCCAACACTATGGTTTGAAACATCATCAAAATATCGAGGAAAAGTAATCAAACAAAATAAAACATGCACATGCACAAACACCATCATCCATGTAACCCATGTTCATGCGACAAAATCCCTAAGCTCTCCATCCCCAGAATAAAAAAATATTCAGAACCAATTTATTCTATTTTTAGGTAACAATTAATGAAACCATAAGAGTTGTATACACTAAATGGTGTATGTAGGGTGTGAGCATAAGAAAGTCCAGTGATATCCCAAGGAGGAGTATGTGCTATTCATTTCAAATAAAATTTCATCCATGATATTTTGAAATAAAATTCAAAAATAAATTATTCATATGTAATTAGATAAGAACCAATATCACACCCATAACCATTTTATAAACTCTACTTATTTTTTCCTCAAATGAAAAAAATAACTTTGAAATCATTTATTTAGCCTATGACCCCTTTAATAAAACAACCAATTCAAATACACTTTCAAAAATTTCATTATAAATAATCCTTATCAAAGATCATTAGAATCAATTTAATTAATCATGATAAAATTAATAGTGATAAAACCCAATATGGAACCAAATCACCAATTACATGTAAGAAGAACTCATCGTGTTATAGATGCCAATTTAGGAATGGGACACAAGATAAGGAATTACCCTAAAGTTTGTCAACTAGTATTTTGGGAAACACATTATGTCCTAATGTGTAACAATTAGAGTCATTATCAAATACATGGGACAAACATACATCATTTTATTCATCCAAAATATTACAGGAAACCCGATTACACTCACAACAACTTCCTCTAGGAAACACACCAATCCTAGAAAATCTGAAACTATTATACACTATATATTTTTTATAATGAACTAATAGAGAATAAATATGGACATCGTAATAAGTGACAATAAAACTTGTGAATTAAAAAACTATTTTTATGAAAAAAATAGTTAAAAGATCAATAAGATGAGAAAACCAAATCTATCTCTATTTCTAACTATCTAAGAACTAAAATCCCAAACATGTCATTTTAATTAAAGTAATAAATAGAATCCCACTAAAGGGTAAAAATCCATATCAAAACAGGGGTTCAAGAGGGTTACAGACACACACAATCACTATATGAATCCATTTCAAATTACCAAATGGGATTTATTAAAAATTGGCTTAGGAGTTTAAGACCATTATAACCATTGTAATAATTTTCTAAACACTCCATTAATTCAAAACAATATAATACATACAAAACAATTTTTAAAAAATTAAATCTTTTTATTGAAATAATTCAATAGGCCCAACTAGTTTCATTCTCATAAAATATTTCCATCACAACCAACTATTCTATATATTCCAGACCCAAATAGAGTAAAATACCCTTTGAAGAACTAATTTAAATCGAAATATTAAATTGAACCCTTTTTAAAAACACTTGTAATTAAATATCATTTTATAAATAAGAACCCCATGAAAAAACCCATTATTCTGAGGGAATAAGAAATCAAATTTTTTTAAAAAAATAAATATTACTATCGCATATAGGCATAATTTAAAAAATAAAACATTTAGATTCCTCATGAATAAAATTAAATGATAAATAAAGGATTCACGGAAAATATCCCACCTCAATCAAATGAAGATCAAGTTAGATGTTTTTTTATTCAATTTTGAATGCTGAAACAATAAACAAGAAACCCTCTACAAGAGATAGAAACAAAAAACCATAATATTAAGCCAAAAAAAACTAAAATCCCTCCATAGGATCTCATTGGGTTCATGGGAGGAGATAAGACTTAGAGAAAATGGAAGAGGATGGATATGGAGAAATAAACACTAAGTAGGTGAATGTCTCCTTGATAAATACACATTGAATGAGTATAGGGTATATTGAAATCCCTAAAGTATAGAGAGAAGAATATCCCTCATACATACCAAAGGAAAAATGAATAAAGAGGTATAGAAATGGGGTAAAAACCCCTTTAAGATTTTGTAGGGGAATAATTGGAAATTAATTTTTAAAAAACATGGGAATATCTCATGATTAGGCAGAATGTTTTGTTAAACCATGCGCCAACCCTGTAGGCTCCACTAGAGACCCACATCACACTCACATGGTTTGGATTGATCTTTAGGAAACTACAATCTAACCATGGAAAACTCTTTCAATACAATCTAAAATATAATATATTTCTTCCTCATGATTTCTTCCATCTATGAATAAGTCATTAACTAAACAAACCACATTCAAGATTCCTTTCATTATTCCCAAAAATAATTTCCTGGGTTTCCCCAAATTATGGTCTTCCCATGTAAACTGACCTTTCAAACAAAAAAACTAAAAAATATCTTGTTTATGGGACCCATCCATGATTTGGACTAAATGAAGTGTACCAAACTACATTAATTCCACAAAGAAACCTTATAAAGGATATCCAAATGGTTACTCTAAATATTTGATGACTATATAAAAACTGTGCAATAGTGTAACATCCCAGGTAAATAAAGAAATAATAAATTTTTATTTTAATTAATATTTTTAACTTAATATTAATTTTACATTAAAGTGGTTTCTATGTTTGATGGCGTACCCGATACACAATAATGGGTATCTTTGAAATCTTATGTTTCACAATAATAATATAATATTATTATTTTAAATGGTAGTTAACACCTTGTTATTGTATTTTAGAGAATGAACAAAAATAACTACAATATGATTATACATGTTCGTTATAAGTTTTTACATTTATCTAATAAATGTTTGAGGCTTAAAATGTGAATGAATCTAATTTTAGCCATAATTTACTTTAAAAGGTTTATTTACTGCCTTTTGATGATGAACCCACATTAAATATAGTTTTGGGAACTTTTATAATTTATATTTAACACTATAAAATTCCTCATTCGAATAGAGACATCAAAATTCACTTTGGGTAAAATTTTGGGATTTTTCTGATAAAATTCAAATTTTGATGAATAGTAAAAAATACTGTATTTTAATTCAAAACCAGCTTTCAATATAATTTATTTATATGGTTATATTATCTTTTTAATTAGTTTTAAAGATTATTTATATTATATTTTTACTATTTAAGACATTTTTTGTATTTTAAATTAAATTTACTTTGAAATTGGACATAAACTAGTGTCAATCTTTTGATAGTTAATATTTCTAAAAAACACACTTTTTGTTTTGACAGCGAGAATTAATTTTAAATTAATTTCTGCCTCTTTTGTGTATTCAATTTTTAAAAATGGATTCCATATTTTAAATCATCAGGTCAAAATTTTGTAAATATGAAACTTTTATTTTTAGACAATATGAATATTTACTTCAGTAAAAATATTATTTACCATTATTAAAGAGTAAATCTGGTAAATAAGGGTAACAAAATATTATTATAATAATATAAAATTACCCTAAAATGTATCCAAATTCTGTTGGTAAATACATGTCCGACCATGGGAATCCTTGGGTCGATTTTGGGACCCCATGGATCCACTTAAGAGTGATAATGAAACTTTATATTAATTTATTTAAAGTAAAGACAAAAAATGACATAAGCATATATGTTTTAGTAAATAAACTTTTACGTGGGGTTATATAAGTTATGTTTTAGACTATAAATACTACTTGGAAATATAAAAATATTTCCTACATCATGGAATTTTTTTTATAATTTTTAGACATAAAATAAATTAAATTATATATGACACAATAATGATGTAGTGTTTACCTCATTAATAAACGATTTAAATAAATATGATTATAAAGACTACAATAATGTCTAAAACCTATACAATTCTTATTGGATGATTTTATTTCGATCATTAGTCATCTTATAATTGTATTTAATGAGTTTTATATCTTTAAAAACCGAAAATCATTATATAATTAAATTATATTTTCACACTTTCCTAAAGAGCCCGTCTTCCCCTATATAAAGTGAAACCACTTCTAACCCATTCCTCACACCTCTCAGGCCACATGGCTCATCCAAACCCTACCAATATAAGCTCTTAAGATCCCTATCATCCAACTAGATTTCTTACCTTATGCACAAGTCACTTCATGTAATCCTTTTGGTTCAATCCAATGAGAGATACCCAATTTAAAGGCAATGTCTTCTCTTAAGACATTTTGTTTTATTTCACCTCTCCAACTCCCTAAAATATTTTTATTATTTTATTTAATAACAAAAACAGTATCCTCAATATCCTAGGATGTTTTTATGAGAATTATTACAACTAAACTTACATATACCACCATCTAATTGGTAAATAACATATTATTTTTGTGAATGAAAACTAACGCCTCACAAAATGATGATTGTTCCATTATCTCTTACCGCCTCTTATGGTGTCCATTATGATGAAACTGTATTTGTATATTATATATATTATGGTTATGTTTTCTTTATTCTTCTGTATTTTTTAATTTATATCATACCTTAATGATTTATATTATGAGTAAAGGAGATAATTTCATTTGAGGAAGTGCAGACTACCGCCCCATCAAAGTGATATGACTCGTTCATACCATATGTGGGAAGTATAAAGGATGGAGTTATTGAAATTATATATGATAAAATGGTGGAATTATAATATAACTTTGTATAATCATGTTTTCATTCAATTAAAATATCTAATAGAAATGAAAGTAGCGTTCATGCATACATATGGCTTACCGTCTCCATGAATTGTGCATTTATTTCCTTATCTCCAAATGTTATGTACAATTATAAATACATATATATACTAGATATATATGAAATATATGATATCTAAATCATGAGTATCATTATTGAGATAATGGACTCTTGACAACATGGAAAACTTGTAATTATAAGGAGATCATTTTTTACTCAAGTACCAAATATCGACAAAACGACCATTATTAACTTAAATGATTACATAATGTTTATAACATGGAAATAAGTTATATAAACGGAATAATAAAATTTAAAAATGGTTCTTAATCAATTAAAAATAAACTTATTTTTATTATTCCGGAAGAACAAGGAACAGAAAAGTCATGTCTGACACGATGCAAGGGGTTTCTTATCTCACATTTAATTCCATGAGATTTCCATTAGTCACCACTAATTTATTTCAAGTGGTGTATTGTGTACAGAAATTTGATATATTTTATCATTATTATATTTATATTAATTTTATTATATGAATCATTTGGTGGTTATTAACTTCTAGTTATATGACTCGATTGATTACAACGTGGTAATGGATGTTCATCTCACCTTTTATTCCCGTGAGATTCATGCTATATTTTCCACTATTTCTTTTTGTTTGGTGTAGAGTTTCCCATGATTCTATTAATTATGTAATATAATTTAATTTATGGGAATTTAAATATTTATTTTATGATCAATCATTCATAGGTGTATGTTTCGTAAGTTACCAAATCGGTAAGGGAACCTTTCACCCTACTCTTTTTAAAAGACTTCTTTTTGTTATGTGTTTTAATTTATGTATTCATATGTTGGGATATGTTCTTATATATCCATAATCATATAAATTGTATTTCCAAGTGATGAGATACCATTTTCTCTCCCATCAACTCATTTACTGAATTTTAAAGTGACTCTGTTCGGCTGTCAAATATCTGTAAGAGAACTTCTTAACCTAATTTCAATTATTTGGGTTAAACTTCTACTTGTTAATTATGATGTGATATGAATAGGTGTGAATGACCTCTGATTGTTTTTCACTAAATATCCCATAATATTGAGTGTATTTATATTTCTCACACATAATTATGTAATTTATTTATCCTTAATCTAAGGATACCATCTTTATAAGAGATTTCATCTCAATTTAAATTCCATTGAGGCATCATTGATGTTATACACCAATTAACTTTTATATAGTGTATATATTGTCCTTTGAAATATTATATCTTGAATACCTTTATTCTCATGGTATTATAACGTTTTGATTGAATGTTATTCCTCAATTATTTTTACTTCAGCGTCTCTCATTTAGTTTCGAACTCTTTAGCAATTTTTTTTAATGATTTATTCTTCTAAATATTTCTCATTAATTCCCATGTTTTCAAAATGGTTTTTAGGATTTATTTATATGGACATTAATGTTTTAAAACATTAATTCCCTAAAAATATTCAAAGTGGTATGGGACACATTGACTCAAAAATCTCTTTATTAAATGTTTTAAATGGTGTTCAAAATGGTTTGATAAAGCAATGATTATGTCAATATATTGAAATGATATATTGTAATAGAAATGTGGAAATGTTATCGTTCATTTATGCTAGTTTTATGTGTCATGACTATGTTATGGTTATTGTGTATTGTTTACGAATACGAGTGGTTCTGTGATAAACCTCGGGGGGGAGAGACTGAGACAGCTCTCCAATGCATTGAGTAACATGATAGTGGTAAACATTATAGTTTCTCCTCATATATTTAGGGAATATACTGTGAAGGGTATTTTAAATTTGACTCTCTTTATAGCTGTGATAGGAATAATGTAAATATGTTATGAATTCCATAAGTTACCTTTATGACTTCTTATTTCTATATGTTATTCATAAATCTTATGATTTTGTATGGTATGTTATGATTGAAAAGTATTGGTTTCATTGATTTGTAGTTTTGATGGGATAACGTTTTCCTTCCTTATTTTGTAATCCTTACTGAGATTTTTATTCTCATCCCATGTGTTTGAAATGTTTTCCTCAAGACTTAAAGATGAAAATGGTCAAGGGCAGGATCATGGAAAATTCATGCTCTCTAAAATAGGGAACTAGAAATGTTTCTTTTTAAGAGTTTTTATTTTGTGAGAAAACTGGAAACTGAGTAGAATTGTCTAATTTGTAATTTTTTAGATTTAACAGTTATGGCCCAATTCTCTAAAACACTAAACCTGTAAATTACCTTAATGTGAATTGTTGACATAATTCAAGATTATATAATGTTTACGGTTGGGTCCTTATAGTTGGTATTAGAGGCCTATTTACATAACATTAGAGGTTAGGATGTTCCTCAATCATAAGTGACTTTACCATAATGGTTAGGATTTTAGAAAGAGTCATAGTTATTTTAGATAAAGTGAATGAGTTTAAGATAACCTGAATAAGTATATCTTAGTATTTACCCTCCTTATAAGATATTATATACTGATTTCACTGATATACTCACACAGTGCTTTTTGGTTTTAGTAAATGGTTGGGTCTTGTAGGCACCAAAGTAAGAGTGGCTGTGAAGAAAACTGTGGCCATTTTTTGAATGTGCAACTGAATGAAATGGGATTTTGAATGAGAACTATTGTGGTTATTCTCAACCAACTATATGGAGTCATGATTGACCACCTGAACCATGTTGATTTTTATAAGGCATCATATAAGCTGGGAAAAAATCCCTACGAATGTTTTGGTAATAATAATAAAGGTATGTATATTAAAAAACAAATTTGTCAAGGATTAGGAAAGAAACACCTTGGAAAATTATTGAAAGGGACGAGTAGATGCTATAGATGTGGAAATTAAGGTCATAAAGCACGATCCTTCGATGAAAAATGGATGCATCTAGTTGACGCTAGGAAATAGAAAGAAGTTCTTTCTGAGGGATCAATTGAATGTTTTAAATGTGTTGTGCATGGCCATTATACAAACAAATTTCCTATGAAGAATGTTTGGGAATGACATCACCAGGATCGTACAAATATATGTTCACAAATACCTTTTGACATTCCAATTGAGATTGAGGAAACTGATAATGACCAATGAAAGACATGGATTATTTCTTAACTGGTGTTTTGATTTTATTGAATCTAAGGGTTTGATTCATGATTTTGTTTATAGGTAAGAAGTATTTTAGAATATGTTTGAATGGAATGGTTAATGGATCATAGAGAACATTAAATGAGTAAGAAGCCAACATATAAGGGATTCAGGTGTTATGGTAGATTTTAGGATGGTGAAATGCTTAAAAGTATTAAGGATATTTTGATGATGGGATTACATTTGAAGACTTTTATAGTATGTGTAACCCTGATGTTTGATATATAAAAATTTTCTTCATGGAATAATTATCTTTTCTTTTGTAAATACATTTATAATGAAACATTTGGGATTATATGATCCTTTAATATGAGGCAATTACAGGTTAATACATTTTGGGATGCAAAATGAATGTTATTAGATAACCATTGTGGTTAAAATATGTTATGGTTGTTTTGATGAATTTATCTCTTTCTTGGAATGTTATAGAATTATATAGTCTTTGAAAAAGGACAACATGCAGACCATGTGACAACCCTTCGCGTCAGACAATGCTATGGGAATTGAACCCACAACCAAAATGCGACTGGGATTTATCACCTACCACTGAACTACATGATGTCCCTGGTTTGTATGCAAAATTATTTTTAGTTAGATGATTTTATGAATCAATAATAATTTGATTTTGGGTTATCTATGGAAATAATTAATTTATCTTATAAAATATGTGATTATGTTAATTACACTTCAGTATTTGACTTTAAGAGTAGCCAATTTTATTTGGAGATAAATGTTGAGATTTACTATGGAAGATTATGTGATTATATCCATCTTATTTTTGGGTTACAATATTAGTTTGGGTTACATTTCTTGATTTTATGGATAGTTTTTATTCAATGGTCTTTGTTAAACTTTGGGTATTGTTTGAAAATTTTTGGGGATCAAGAGTAGTTTTTCATTTTGTTAAAGATTATCTTTTTTGGGGATTATTTGATCTTCTACTAACCATTTTGGTTTTGGATGATGTCTAAAGACATGGGAAATATATAGTTAATCTTTTTTGGATTATGTGATTCTATGTAAGTTGATTATATCACTTTTAATGTGAACACGTCATCCTTAACACTCATTGTTTAGAGAAAATATGAGTTTGTGTAAGAAATATAGTAAAGGATGAATGTCTACATGACAAGTAACTATGTTTCCTTATGGTTTTAGTTAAGCTCAAAAGTATATTCCTCAATGAAAAGTAAATTAAAAAAAAGTTTTATGTTTACATTTCATACTGGGAATCAATGACCATTTAACCTGTCACAAATTTTTGTTTTCCTGGTGGTTAACATTCTCTTAATGATGTTTACTATCACTCTCCATCAGAACATGATGGTTTGTTTTCCACTCCATATACATGCTTTCATGGAATACTAGTATATTTTGTCTTGGGTGACCTTTTTATTTCTCTTACTTTTTTTTAAAGTGATATATTTATTGACTCTTTTTCCGATATGGGACTTTTAATGAAGTTTCTAAGCCTAATTATAAAATTACGATGACGCAATTCCCAAAAGGGGTAAAGGATGTAACATCCCAGTTAAATAAATAAATAATATATTTTCATTATAATTAATATTTTGTGAATTATATATTAATTTTACTTTAAAGGGGTTTCTATGTTCGATGGCGTACCTGATACGCAACAACGAGTTTCTTTGAAATCATACGTTGCACAATAATAATATAATATTATTATTTTAAATGGTAGTTAACAACTAGCCATTGTATTGGAGGGAATGAACATAACTAACTACAATATGTTTATACATGTTTGTTAAATGTTTTTACATTTATCCAATAAAAGTTAGAGGCTTAAAATGTGAATAAATCTAATTTTAAGAATAATTTACGTTAAAAGGTTGTTTTCCTACCTTTTGATGGGAACCCTATTTAAATCTCATTTTCGTCAATTTTATATGTTCTATTTGACAAGATAAAATTCTTCATTTGAATAGGGATTTAAAAATTCACTTGGGGTAAAATTTTTGTATTTTTCTGATAAAATACATTTTTAAGGAATAGTGAAAAATATTGTATTTTTATTCAAAATTGCATTTTAATTTAATTTATTTATATGGTTACTTTACCTTATTAATTGGTTTTGAAGTTTAATTAGACTATATTTTTTCCATTTAATCCAATTTTTTTCATTAGAATTAATTTCACATTGAAATTGGACATAAACAAGTGTCAATCATTTGATAGTTAATATTTTCAAAAAAACACTTTTTGTTTTGACAGCGGGAATTAATATTTAATTAATTTATTCCACATATATGTTTTGAATTTGTAAAAATGTATTCCATATTTTTAATCAGGATGTCCAAATTTTGTAAATATGGAACTTTTATTTTTAGACAATATTATTATTTAATTCCGTAAAAATTATATTTACCTTGGATAAAGCGTAACTCTGGTAAATAAGGGTAACCAGATATTATAATAATAATATAAAATTACCATAACATGTGTCCTAATAATATTTTTTAATATATTCCTGAACATTTCCATCCTTGGGTTGATTTAGGGACCCCATGGAGCCACGTAAGAGTGATAGTGACACTTTATATTAAATTATTTAAAGTAAAGACGAAAATGACATAAACATATATCTTTTAGTAAATCAATTTTTACATGGGGTAATATAAGTTATAATTTAATATATAAATATTATTTGGAAATATTAAAATTATTCATATATCATGTTATTATTTTATAATTTTTTGACATCAAATAAATTATATTATTTATGACACAATAATGATGTTGTGTTTACCTCATTAGTAAATGATTTAAATAAAGAAGATTATAAAGATTAAAAAAATATCCAAAACCTATCCAATTTTTATTGGATGATTTTATTTCAACCATGAGTCATCTTATCTTCAACATTAATTAATTTTGGTTATTTATAAACCGATAATCATTATATAATAAAATAATATTTTTAGACTTTCCTAAAGAGCCTCTCCTCCCCCTTATAAAAGGACACCACTTCTAACCCATTCCTCACAGATCTCAAGCCCATTGGATCATCTAAACCATTCCCAAATAATCATTCAAGATCCCTATATTATATCTTGAAGCCTTACCTTAGAAATAAGGCACTTCAAGTAAACCTTCTGGTTCAATCAAATAAGAGATACCCAATTTAAAGGCAATGTCTTCTCTTATGTCCTTTTGTTTTATTTTACTTCCTCAACCTGCTAAAATCTATTTATTCATTTAATTTATAACAACACCAGTATCCTCAACATACTAGGATGCTATTATAAGTAGGAGTTGAACTACAATTACACACACCCCCATATAATGGGTACATAACATAATGTTTCTGAGGATGGAAAACTAACGCCTCACGAAATGATGATTATTCAATTATCTTCTAACACTTATTATGGTGGACATTATGATGGAGTTGTATTTATATTATATATATATATATATATATTATTTTTATGTTTTTTTAGGCTTATTTAATTTTTAATTTTTATCTTACCTTTTTGGTTTCCATTAAGAGTAAACACAATAATTTCATTTGAAGTACCTCCCCCTCAAAGTCATATGATTAGTTCATACCATACATGGGAAGTATAAATGATGGAGTTATTGAAATTATTTATGATATTATACTTTAATTATAATATAACAATGTATCATAATGTTTTCATTCAATTAAAATACTAAATAGAAATGAATGTAGTGTTCATGCGTACATACGACTTACCATCTCCATGAATGATGCATTTCATTTCGTATCTCAAAATGTTATGTACTGTTATAAATACATATATATACAGGATATATATTATATATATGATATATAAATACAGAATATAATTTCAGAGATAATGGACTCATGACCAAATGGAAAACATGTAATTATAAGGTGTTCATTTTTGACTCAAGTACCAAATATCAATAAAAAGACCATTTTTAACTCAAATTATTATATAATGTTTATAAAAAGGTAATAAGTGATATAAAAAGAATAATAAACATGAAAAGGGTTTTTAATAAAGTATAAATTAACTAAATTTTATTATTTTGGAAGAACAAGTAACAAAGAAGTCAAGTCAGACACGAGGTAAGGGGTTTCTTATCTCACATTTAATTCTCTGATATTTCCATTGTTCGCCACTAATTTATTGCATGTGGTGTATTGTATACAGTCATTTGATATATATTATCACGATTTTCTTTATATTACTATTATTTTATGAATCATTTGGTGGTTATTTACTTTTGGTCACACGACTCGATTGATTATAACGTGGTTAGAAATTTTCATCTATCTTTTTATTCCCATGAGATTAATGCTATATTTGAAACTATTTTCATTTTTTTGGTGTATGTACATCTGATTATAGTATTCATTGTGTAATATATTTCGATTTAGAGGTATTTACATCTTCATTTTATGATTGTACATTTTTAGGTGTATTTTTCAAAAGGTACCAAATCGGTAAGGGAACCCTTCACCCTGCTCTTTTAAAAAGACTTCATTTTGTTATGCCTCTTAATTTACATCTTCTTATGTTGGGATATGTTCTTCTATATCATTATTTCTATATATTTTATTTTCAAGTGATGAGATACCATTTTCTCTCTCATCAACTCATTTCATGAATTTTAATGTGACATCGTTAGGGTGTCAAATTTCTGTAAGAGAACTTATTAACCCAATTTCAATTCATTGGCTAAACCTTATACTTGTTGATTATTTCATGCCATGAATATGTGTGAATGACCATTTATTTATTTAAATTTAATATCCAATCATATTTAGGGTTTTTATATTTGTCACACATAATTATGAAATTGATTTATCCTTAATCTATTGATACCGTCTTTATAAGAGATTTCATCTCAAATTACATTCCATTGAGACTTTATTGTTGTTATTGTACAATTAACTTTTATATGGTGTATATACAGACTTAGGGAATATTATATCATGAATACCAATATTCTCATGATATTATAATGTTTTTATTAAACGCTATTCTACGATTATTTATATTCAATCATCTCTCATTTAGTTAGGAACTCTTTAACTAAAATATAGTTTTAAAGATTTATTATTCTAAATAATTGTTATTCATGTCCATGTTTTTAAAATGGTTTTCAAGATTTATTTATATGGAAATTAATTGGTTAAAATGTTAATTCCCATAAAATCATTACAGCGGTATTGGACACATTGATTAAAAAATCTATTTATTAAATGTTTTAAATGGTTTTGAAAATGGTTTGATAAAGAATTGATTATATCAATATCTTGAAATGATATATTTTGATTGCAATGTGGAAATGATATCATTTTTTATTCTAGTTTTATGTGTTATGAATATGTTATGGTTATTGTGTAAGAATGGTATAGAGTAAGAGGTTTCCAACCTCTGATACCAATTGTAGGATCGAAATATAATATGAGATGCTCAATATACAGGAGGGGGGGTGAATTGTATACTTTAAAAATTCCTTTGGAACCTTTAAAGTTAGTTATGAATAACTAGAGTTTCCTTAAGAAAAGGAGAGGGCTAAGTTTAACAAAGTTAAACTAAGTAAATTCACAACACCTCTAACACCGAACTGAACTTGGAAAGGGATTCCAAAAGTAGGTTTCGGAAATATGATTCCGGAGATTGAAACTTAACAAAAGTTACAATATGAGATTCTACCTTAAAGCGTATAGAATCTAAACTAATCAGAGTAAGTAAGGAAGTATAAGAAAGTTATACTTTCCTTAAGATACAAATTGCAGCGGAAAAAAAACAAGTAGTAAAACTACTAGTAACGGGATAATAGTCTTTTAACCCAAAGAGAAGGGTATCCAACATCCTTGGATAAAGGTCCCTTGATTTATACTTTCAAGCAAGTCTGTCTTACCCACACCAGGGTAAGCCCTCGATACGAAGATCGGAGTCTCTGTCTTGCTATCCCCGCAAGCCCTCAACTTCAAGGTAGTTGGTAACCTCTGTCTTTCTCGGCAAGAAAGCCCTCGATCTTTAAGGTAGTCGGCACCTCTGTCTTTCTCAGCAAGAAAGCCCTCGATCTTTAAGGTAGTCGGCACCTCTGTCTTCCTATCCTCGGAAGCCCTCGAATGTAATCACCAACATTCGGAGTCGCACAAAGCTTTGAGAGTTAATAAGAGACTCTCTCTCTAGAAATCACTTCAACAGCATGTAAGCACTTTTTCAACAAATGGCACCGAGCTATTTCAAATGAATTCCTATTTATAGGTAAGGTCGGATCCTACTCCAACGGTCATATTTTCCTTAAAGTTCGGAGGGACCTGTACACGTGTCACTTAGACAACGGTTAGTTTATAACAAAATGGACGACATCATTTTATGACAAAAAAAAGTGTAACAGAATGTACGACATCGTTTTAAACTCTAACATAAAGGTTCGGAATAGAAACTTCGGAGTGAAGGTTCAGAGTGAATAAATTTAGAGTGTATAAAACAATGATAATCAGATTCTGTTTAATAGGAGAATTCGGAATGAGAATTCGGAGTAGGAATTCGGAATAGGAATTCGTCATCAGAAATCGTAATGAGAATTCGTCATCAGAATTCATAATGGGAATTCAGAATGAGATTTCTTCATTAGAATTCATAATGAGAATTATTCTTCAGAATTCGTATCCTAAATCTGGAATAGAACTTAGTCAGAATTCATATCCGGAATTCGGAATGAAACTTCCTTATAGTTCTTGTCCAGAACCGAATCCTAAAACAAAATGCTTTTATATCAAAGTTTTAATGACTCTGAGAAAACGAATCTGAATCTCATACTTAAGAAAAATATGAATGAAAATATGATAAGGATAATTTTCCTTATAAAAGCGATTTTCCTTAAGAAATCAATTTTCCTTATAAAAGAAATTTTCCTTAAGAAAGCATTTTTCCTTACAAAAGCGATTTTCCTTAAGAAAGCATTTTTCCTTATAAAAGTGATTTTTCTTAAGAAAGAATTTTTCCTTACAAAAGCAATTTTCCTTAAGAAAGCATTTTTCCTTATAAAAGCGATTTTCCTTAAAGATAAGGTGTTTGTGATTTTCAAAACAAGATGGAATGGAAAAGTCATAAGGAAAACCTTATTGACTCAACAATCTCCCCCTTTTTGGAAAGCACAAACATCCTAACGAAAAAGCTATTCTAAGAAGAAAGAAACACATTAAAGCTTATCTCCCTTGGTTTAAAACATATAGATGAATACGACTAACTCCCCCTTAGGCTTTGAAACTCTAAGGATCGTATTCATATTTCTGGAGTGATGTTTCTTTAAGAAAAACTCCCCCTTAAACAAACTCTTATTAGAGTTCTTTTTCCTTGGGTATTTTCCTTTCTCCCCCTTTGATAAGCACTTATTAGATTTCCTCTTTTTCTTAAGGATCTTTTCCTTCTCCCCCTTTGTGATTTTTAAAAAGAATTGGAGGGAATGGAAAAACTTAACAAAGTACCTGAAAAATTAGTAATGAAAACTATAGAAACAACAAGCACGATTCTCATTAGATTTGAAATGTCAGCAACAAAATAATTACAACAAAAAGATCGGATTGGTCATTTCGGATCTTTCTCCTTCGACATTAGCCCCTTAAGAATTGTCTTGATCTTCTTTAAGTCTTTGTGATCTTCCTCTGCTTGCTTCTCTAAGACGACTATTCTTGCTGACTGAGCTTCAATGATTTCTTCCTGAGCCTTCAACTTTTCTTCCTGAACTTTCATCTTCTCTTCCTGAGCCTTCATCCTTTCTTCAAACTCGATCCGATAATCCCTTTCATATTTCCAACTTTGATTAACGGAATTGAGCTTTCCATTCAGATCTCTCACTTCCTGAATCCGAAAGTTCTTTTCCTTTGTCAATTTTTCTTCGAATGATGCAGTCAGCTCTTTAATCTTCTTGTCCTCGGTTTCAAATGCATCCTTAACATTATCCTGAAACTCATCCAGCAACCTCATCTCTTCCACAGTTTTCTTAGACCAGCTTGTCATCCTCTTGCAAGATCTTTTATGTGCTTCGTAACCAATGAAGAAATTTTTGAACTGGGCTTCAATCTCAACACATTTATCCATAACCATTGATAAGGAGTCGGTTTTCTGGTTCAGCGCATGTTGAAGCATCTGGCATCTAGAGTCAATACTGGAGAAGGTTGGAATGGTTCCCACCAACTTCTTCAAAGACTGGACAACAAAATCATGCCCCAACGAAGATGACTCCGAATCTGAAATCTTGCTAGGAGAATTTTCTTCCTCTATAAGCTTCAACTTCCTCTTCGAAGAACTACCAGCTTCCTTCCTCATCTTCTTTTCTGAACTCGGGGTATCAGCAAGAATTTGTTTCCCCTTATCTTTTTCCGGAATAGAAACCTGTTCCGGAGATTTCTTCTCACTGTCAGACACTTGAACAACCAAATCTTCCTCATCAGCAACTTCTACATTTTCCTTCTGAGCAGCATCAAGTAAAAGATGTTCTTCTTCTCTCAGACAAGAAACTTCTTCTTCACCTTTCTCTTCTTCCAATTCAGGAGTAACAAGCTTTGAAGATTGAGCTTCAGATGTTCGGAGCGAGAGGTGTTCCGAAGGAGTTCCTTTATATTCATCTACTTGTTTGAGCACATCTCATGTCTCACCACTTCCTTCAGCAGCTTCTTAAACTTGTTCCACTTGTTCTATTTCCTCAGTATTCGTAGCAACATTCTCTTCTAGATCATCAAGATTTCTTTCTGGAGTCTCAGGTAAAGATTCCAGAGAAAAAGTTCTCGGAACGGGAATGGTTACTGAAACCATTTCGTTGAAATTTAACAATGCTTGTACAGCCTCGGCTTCTGACATTTTCTTCTTCAGTTTCTTCTCCTTTTCTTGTTTCTTGAGCTCATCAGCAGCCTTCTCTTTCAGAGCTTTAGCCTCTGCAGGATCCAATCCGAACTGCGGATCCCCTTCTTTTCTCTTCTCTTTGTCAGCTCTCCACTTTGCTGCAACCTCATCAGTATAGGTTTTCTTCTTCTTAGACTTAGGAGGTGCGGAGTGGACTTCCTTAGACTTAGGTTCCTCAGCTTCGACTACCACTTCTTTCAGCTTCCTCTTCCTTACTGGCTTGGATGATTCCGGATCAGCAGATTTCGGAGTCACTTCTACTTGAGGAGGAAGATCAATGAACTTCCCAGACTTCTTGTCAAAAGCTATATTCATCCTTTTAAGAGTGGCATCACTGAGCAACATGATCTTGAAAACTTTCGGCTTAGAACTGCAAGCTACCTTGAAAGATTCTAGGCACCGAACTATGAGCTTTGACAATATTGCCGGGTACATTACGATCTGAGCTCTCAGATTCCCCTTCTTCAAATTTTCAATGTTAAGAAGAATATGCTTCATCATGTTGAATTTTCTTAGATTTATCAGGAAATCTAAGATATATATCTCACTCTTCTTCAGGCTATCCTTATCTCCTTTTCTCGGTACGATAAGCCCTTGCACCCATAACTCCAGAATCCGGAAGTTTGTAGAAAGGCTTGCTATTTTCGGAGCCTTGTCATCATCCAATCCGAGAATTTATAATGCCTTTTCCTTGTTGAAACTACCCAAAGAGTCTGGCAATACGTGGGAAATAAACTCAGCTTCCCCTTCATAACTTAGCCCTACCAAGCTTGCAGCCTTGGTGTAAGAAAACTTATATGTCTTGCCATACGATTTGAAAGAAAATTTTTCTCTATTATCTTCGTCGAAGAAAGCAACTGACTCATAAAAATCGACAAGCAAGTCAGAGTAGACTTCATCTTGGTTGCCGGTTTTTGATACCGCAACACCTTCCCAGCCATTCAGCTTGATATTCTTGCTTCTCCTGGTTAGTAAAGGTTCTGACTTCCTTATCAGGAATTTTATAATCACCAGTAAGCATCACAAAGTTGTCTACTCCAGTATTGATAACAAAAGTCTTCATATGATCTCTCCAGTACTCATAATCATTACCATCGAATATTGGTGGTCTTGTAGGATTCAGATTGTCAATAGAACCAACATTAATTCCTGCCATACTAAATAATAACTTGGATACAAACTTGTTAGTAGCTTAGAATCGAAATCACAAAGTTCGGAATGGGAAAAGTTCGGAATGGATAATCCGGAATGACAAAGTTCGGAATAGAAAAATGAGCAAGAAAAACTTGTATGTGAGTACAAGTATTTCAGTAACCTTGGCTCTGATACCAAATGTAAGAATGGTATAGAGTAAGAGGTTTCCAACCTCTGATACCAATTGTAGGATCGAAATATAATATGAGATGCTCAATATACAAGAGGGGGGGTGAATTGTATACTTTAAAAATTCCTTTGGAACCTTTAAAGTTAGTTATGAATAACTAGAGTTTCCTTAAGAAAAGGAGAGGGCTAAGTTTAACAAAGTTAAACTAAGTAAATTCACAACACCTCTAACACCGAACTGAACTTGGAAAGGGATTCCAAAAGTAGGTTTCGGAGATTGAAACTTAACAAAAGTTACAATATGAGATTCTACCTTAAAGCGTATAGAATCTAAACTAATCAGAGCAAGTAAGGAAGTATAAGAAAGTTATACTTTCCTTAAGATACAAATTGCAGCGGAAAAAAAACAAGTAGTAAAACTACTAGTAACAGGATAATAGTCTTTTAACCCAAAGAGAAGGGTATCCAACAACCTTGGATAAAGGTCCCTTGATTTATACTTTCAAGCAAGTCTTTCTTACCCACACCAGGGTAAGCCCTCGATACGAAGATCGGAGTCTCTGTCTTGCTATCCCCGCTAGCCCTCAACTTCAAGGTAGTTGGTAACCTCTGTCTTTCTCAGCAAGAAAGCCCTCGATCTTTAAGGTAGTCGGCACCTCTGTCTTTCTCAGCAAGAAAGCCCTCGATCTTTAAGGTAGTCGGCACCTCTGTCTTCCTATCCTCGGAATCCCTCGAATGTAATCACCAACATTCGGAGTCGCACAAAGCTTTGAGAGTTAATAAGAGACTCTCTCTCTAGAAATCACTTCAATAGCATGTAAGAACTTTTTCAACAAACGGCACCAAGCTCTTTCAAATGAGCTCCTATTTATAGGTAAGGTCGGCTCCTCCTCCAACGGTCATATTTTCCTTAAAGTTCGGAGGGACCTGTACACGTGTCACTTAGACAACGGTTAGTTTATAACAAAATGGACGACATCGTTTTATGACAAAACAAGTGTAACAGAATGTACGACATCGTTTTAAACTCTAACATAAAGGTTCGGAATAGAAACTTCGGAGTGAAGGTTCGGAGTGAATAAATTTAGAGTGTATAAAACAATGATAATCAGATTCTGTTTAATAGGAGAATTCGGAATGAGAATTCGGAGTAGGAATTCGGAATAGGAATTCGTCATCAGAAATCGTAATGAGAATTCGTCATCAGAATTCGTAATGTGAATTCGGAATGAGATTTCTTCATTAGAATTCGTAATGAGAATTCTTCTTCAGAATTCGTATCCTGAATCTGGAATAGAACTTAGTCAGAATTCATATCCGGAATTCAGAATGAAAGTTCCTTATAGTTCTTGTCCAGAACCGAATCCTAAAACAGAATGCTTTTATATCAAAGTTTTAATGACTCCGAGAAAATGAATCTGAATCTCATACTTAAGAAAAATATGAATGAAAATATGATAAGGATAATTTTCCATATAAAAGCGATTTTCCTTAAGAAAGCAATTTTCCTTATAAAAGCAATTTTCCTTAAGAAAGCATTTTTCCTTACAAAAGCGATTTTCCTTAAGAAAGCATTTTTCCTTATAAAAGCGATTTTCCTTAAGAAAGCATTTTTCCTTACAAAAGCGATTTTCCTTAAGAAAGCATTTTTCCTTATAAAAGCGATTTTCCTTAAAGATAAGGTGTTTGTGATTTTCAAAACAAGAAGGAATGGAAAAGTCATAAGGAAAACCTTATTGACTCAACATATTGGGCATTGTTTACGAATACAAGTGGTTCTGTGATAAACCTAGGGTAGGTGAGCTAGAGATAGCTCTCTAATGCATTGGGTAACATGACAGAGGTAAACATTAATGTTTCTTTTAAGTGATTTAGGGAATATAATATGATGGGTATTCCTAATGTGACTCCCTATGTAGCTGTGATAGCTGCAATGTAAGTATGTTATAAATTCCATAAGTTACCATTATGATTTATTATTTTGGTGTGTTATTTATAAATCTTATGATTTAGTAAGGTATGTTACGATTGAAAAGTATTGGTTTCATTGATTTATATTTATTTATGGGCTAATGTTTTCCAACCTTATTTTATAACCCTTACTGAGCTTTTTATGCTAATCCCATGTTTTTGAAATTTTTTCCACAGGACATAAAGATAAATAGGATCAAGGACGAGATCAAGGAAAATTCATGCTCTTTAAAACATGGAGTTATACATGTTTCTTTTTTAGAATTTTTATTTTGTGAATAAATTGGAAACTGAGTAGAAGTGTCTACTTTGTAATTTTTGAGATGTAATAGTTGCGGTCTAATTCACTAAAACTCTAATCCTGAAAATATCCTCAATGTGAATTCTTGATAAAATTCATGAATATATAATGTTTATGGTCGGGTCCTTATAAATAGAACGAAAACCTCGAAAAATCCAAGATTTTTATCATGAAACTTGTAAAATTTGGAATCACTCTAAAATAAAATTAAATAATTTAGAAAATATTAAGATGGAGTGATACAATCGCTCGACCATGTGAATTTTTCCTAAGATAACTTTAGTGAATGGGAAATTAATAATAAATGATCCACCATTACACCACATGTCATGAGGTAGGTTAGTGTGAGGTGACACAAGAAGACCCTTTTGAAGGAACCACCATACGAAAATGGGCCTCTAACCATCCAAAATAATCTATGAAATTAAAAATCTTCTTGAAGAACAATGTGTATACAAATAATAGATACGAGGCTCTATAAAAATCAAGACCAATCAATATCCACCCCATTATATATAATTCTCATAAAATAGTGATATAAAAATTAAGAATCAACAACAACAAAAATCATCAAAAACTAGGATAAATCTTCAATAAATTTTCAAGAATCACACAATTATATCAATCATTACTAACCACCTAAAACACTAGATCTACTTCCCAAAGTAAAAAAGACCAAAAGGAAAATATATCATTCAAAAAATAGAAACCATCACGAATATCAAAAACCTGTATCGACAAAAAAACCAACAATAATGGATCACAATAATTTCATAGAATGAAACAATATTGGTACTAGACCCATATAAAAAATGGGTAAAAAGAGACCTCAAACATGAACACCATCTCACAAAGGACCCAAGAAAATAATGACCAGCACAAATATTTTATCCACTCTAAAATGGAAACACTATTCCGAGTTAGATGACCACCGACGCAGGGTCACCCAAGTGCATCCCATCAATAACCCAACCCTAAAAAATACAAAACATATCATATATCCCATGGAATATTAAACCTAAGAAGTTTGGAACATAAACAAATCAATAATATATTATCTTCAATAGAAATCAATCCCATAAATCCTTAATTTAACTAAATTTGAATTCTCATGTAATTTCCAAATCAATTAAAAAAGTAATCAACTGACTCAAAACAAAGACAATAAATATGATTTCCATTTTTGATAACTTATATTATAAAACCAATATATATATACCAAGAGGCTAAAATGATGATAATACCTCAAATGTTTCACAAAAAATGTTTGGGAATGGTCAAATTATTCACCTTGTAAGCACATAAGTTCCCTATTTTTCATCCTTTTGAGATTAATTCACCTTCTTAACCTATTATCCCAACTCAATCTCATCCAAACTATGTTTTCCACTAGATTTAACATCAACTATTTACTTCAAAAATAACACTATGACTAACCCCCACTAATCTTGATTTAACAAAAACATCATCATAAGATTATAGACCAACTTCAACACCAATGACTCCATAATCATAGTGAGGGAACCCTTGATTTAATGATTCTTTGACAGGGCCCATATACTAAACCTAATTATAATCCAATATTTTTCTTCTGTTTGGGTATAATAGACACTTGGATGGATTAATTTTTCATGATAAGGGGAACCAACCTGAAGATCGGGATTACTAATGAATTGAACACGCTTTTTTTCGGACACTTTAGGAGGCATACTCTATATATCAGAAAAAATAACCCTGATAACTCTATGTTCCATAAATAAAATCATGTAAAATTATAATAATCCAAAAAAATCCAATACAAAACCCATGAAACATTGATTTAAAATAAAAACATCATTTTTATATTACATTTAAACAAACTTAAATGCCCTAAGGATACATATTTCATGAGAATATTACTAAAAATCATATTTTTAATTTCCAAAATATACATTCCAAACTCTGTTAAAAACAACAACAACTAAAATTATATCATAAGAAAAACACAATTTTTGTTTTAAAAATAAAACAGCTTATAAAATTTCATAATAAATCAAATAAAATCATACAACTCCTTCACATACCAAAAAAAATTTCCCATTATTTTTTGAAAATTATAATACATTAAAAAATTTTATGGGAATCATAATCCTTTAACAATCACAATATAATTTTTTTGGATAAACAGTCCTATGAAATTTTCTTTGCACCCAAAAACCATATTTCTCAAAACATAAAACAATATTACTTTTTGGGAAAACAAATAAATAACCATAAATATCATCTAAAATCCACATCCAATAACAATAACTCCATGACAGGAAAACCCTTATTAACCTTCACAATAATGGAAAATACCATTGTGGTCAATCTAGTAAACAAAGGATGAGAAACAATAATTTTAGAGGATAAACAACATTATACATTATTTGGCTACACAAGATTGGAAGTTATGGTCCTACTATGAACTATTATTAGTAATGGTTCTAAAACCATCAGTATGGGTTGTATAAGGTTTAATGAACCTTGTGAGATAATAGTTCATCTTTGAACCAATTACCATTTCCTCCTCTAAAATTGAAATTGACCCCCAAAATTGTTAATATACTCATTGTGGATCGAAACATCATAATCATATATTAAAATTATACAAGGGTAAAAAAACATAAAATCGAAAATCTAATCCCAACCACCAATGAAAAAATTGAGATTTCATTTAATGAATAGATGCATGAGAACTTCCCACAAACTATACCAAATCCCTGATAATAATCTAGATTTTCTTTTTTCCATGATGCATCCCAAATAGTAATAGGTATTATATGATGCCATTTTTTCATAAAATAGCTTAAATAATGCCATAAACAGGAACTCAATTCAGGTCATGGAAAGGCCCAAGGTCCATTCATGATTTATTATATATTGAAAATAATTTAAAGGTACCAACATTCATAAAATTGGAATAATTTTTTCCTCAAAGAACCAAAACTATACCATGGATCTCACATAGTAATCTGATATAACTTGTCTATTGGTTAGAAACCCTTTAAGAATGTAGTAAATGCGTCAATTATAGTATAATCACAAAATAGACTAGGAGAAATTAATAATAACGAAAATAATACACTAAACAATAAATAAAATGCATAAAAACATAAATAAATAATCCAATAAAAAAATTTGTGGTTAAAGATGATACATGAGAATCCAAAAAAATAATACTAAATCAAACCCAATCAATCTCAATTCATGGAACCCGCAACCATGCCTACAATCCCTTTGTTGACAACCCTAGATAAGAAAAAAAAATAGAAAACCAAATGAGATAGAATCCATGGAACCTTAAACGAAACTACAAGATCTATATACACTAAGTGGTGTATATAGGTTGGGTGGGAAAACAAGAATAGTGGTATCCCACAAAGAAGATTGTTTCATTCCCAAAAATGAAATTTCATCCATTTTAATTTAAAATATAATTATGAAATTGGTGTTTCAAATATAATAAAATAAGATCCTCTATGAGATAAATAACATTTTATAAACTCCAAAACTATTTTTATAAAAAAAATAATTAATTTGAAAACATTTCCTGGAAAGTTCCACCTTTAATAAAAAAAATATTTTGAAATCCACTTTTAAAAACAACATCATAAATACACCCTATTCAAATATCGTTAAAAAAACATTAATTAAAAAAGTTAAAAGAAATAATGATATGAAAAAAACAATTTGACATCGAATCACTATTGAAATGAAAGAAAACATTATGATTCTATAAATTTCAACTGATATAGGGAACACTAGACAGTGTGTTGATTGGCCAAGTGTAGCAAAATTCTAGACCTCTCATTCAGATCTTAGTACACCCATGAATGAAGCAACTCAAGTTGAGAAAACATACCGTCTAAAGATCAATATGCAACACAACATAAAAATTTCACAACAGCAAACTCCTTATAAATAAATATTTTAAACCATATCATTCACATCAGAATAATAAATAATATCCCCCTAAAGGGTAACAATCCATATTAAAATTATTCCCCCACACACATTTAATTTGAAACCATTTTAATGTGACAAACAATAATTATTGAAAACCACATTAAGATGGAGCATCCATTATAGCCCTTGAAATACATTTCAAATTTCTTCTTTGAAACCAAAAATTTTAATCCATTCCAAACCATTTTTAAAACATTTAATCCATCCAACTAAACTAAATAAAATATTCCAAAACTTTTTATCCCATTTAAAACATAACCATTTAAACAAATATTTCTCCAAATTAATCAACTAAATAGGGTTATATATCCTTTAAAATTCTATATTCATTTAAAATAATTCATTGTGCCATTTTTTTGAGACAGTTAGCATTAAAATTCGTTTTATAAAAAAACACACTTGAATCCACAATTTATGAAATGTGAAAAACTAATAATAAATCTTAATAAATTATCCTACTTGATTATTATATATAATTAAATTTAATAAATAACACATTTTTAATCTTCAAGCATCAAAAATATTAACAATAAAGGACTTTAACAAATGTAACTTCCTTAATCAATAATCAATTAAGTCAGAAGTTTTCAACTTTGAGAACAGATTATTTTATAAGGAATAAGGAATACTCCATAATCCTTAGAAACCAAAACCCCAAATATTATGCCATCCCAATCCTAAAATCCATCCAAATTGGACCCTAGGGTTATTAAGAGGATAGAAACCAAAAAGAAAAGAGAAGTGGTGGATATGGAGTAGAATAAAGATGAAACAATGTGGAAGGATGTCTTAATGTGATAAATCCACTAAGATTGAGGATTGACGAGCTTAAATTCACCAATGGAGGGTGAGGAGAACTTCCATCATGAACACAAAGGGCTTAATTAATGTGGAGGATAATGGGGGTTCCAAAAACATAAAAATTAATCTCGATCGAAATTATGAATTCCTTTTTAAAAAAAAATGGAAATATCACATGGTTATGTCAAAATATTGATTAACAGTGTAAAAATCATGGATGCCCAAATACAGACCTACCACACACTCTCATGGTTTTGAACCTTGGTTACTAAACCCTGAACAAACCCTAAACAACAAATTTTCATCCTTCTTATGTACACTCACATGAATTCTATATAGTTTTCCCTAAACATAAACAAGTCATGAACTAAAAACCCTTACATAAGGGTCCCTACATGGTCCAATGATATCCCCACATAAGTTCCATATACACGGTACCTCTAACCATGTAATGATCATGTGGAAAAAAATATAACTGAAAAAAACCTCAAATTTTTTTTCCTTGAAACTTTATAAAATGTATATCACTATAAAATAACATTAAAAATTCCAAGAAAATTATTTCATGATGTTACACTACCCATCTATAGCGATCAATGAGTTTTCACAATTGGAGTAAAACTTGTGAACAATGAAGGAGCCTTCACATTTGAGTTATAAATTCATTGGTTTTCTTCCTGATATCATGGGAACTTCTTAATATAGAATTAAACTACATTATAGGAGTGATTAAATGAGTACATTCTTATTTACCACTAGGTAAACTTTATTATGGTGAACCTCAAGATTAAGAAGAAATTAGAGCCTATTTTCTTTAAGGGGATCCAACATGGCTTGATGAACGCGATACTTTTTTCCAATTATAATTTGTTATAGATTATTTATTCGATGATGTTAGTTTAACTTTAATGGATATCACTACTTTTATTCCATATACCTAGGATTTTGGACTCACATTGGTGGAATTTCATGTCATCATCTAAAATGTTCACATGGAATTAACACACTTTTTAAGATAAATATTCTTTTTCCAGAACACTATATTTTGAAGAATGTTAGAGTGTAATTTGTTGAATGCTTTGTTTGTCTATTTCTTAGCATATTATATAAGGAAATTTGTTAATAATAAAATTTATATTTGTTATAAATATTCTTCATCTCAGACACTCAGAAGTTGGTAATGATTCCCATCAGAATGATATGAGGGATCCCAAATAGATGAATGGTCTTGGATTTCCCAAACATGAAAATAGTCCTTGTATTAACCTATTTCAAGGGAATATATTCAGACCATTTTGATAAGAAATTAGTGGTATTAAGGATGAACTTTAATTTCCATGCTATCACTGGTTGGTAGAGGCTGATGAAGTAGATTCCCTATATAGAAAAGGAAAAAGAGTGCTTCTAGTGTGGAGAATATCTAGAGGTCAATAAAAAATGTTTTCATGAACCTATAATGTGTGAGACTTCAGGGTAAGTTCCATTCTATCATTAAAAATTGTTTTTCCTTATGTATCCCAACAATTGAATCTGGTGGGAGTGTTTTTATCCTGCTAGATGAGTTCCACAGGTCCCAGTAATAACTTCTAGAATGATTTGAGGAATTTACTTCCCTTGGATGCCAAAGAGAAATATCCCATAAATGATTTTATTATATAATTCTCTCCCTAAGTTAGGGACATCATAGGGGAAGAAATTTAATACAAGATAATATATATTTTCCTTATTAACTTGACTTGATGGAAGAGTCTTGTGTTTGAGTTACTCGATCAAGTGAGTCATCCAACTAGATTTTCTCCTTCCATAGGAGAATTCGATTTCCATGTATAGGAATATATAGTTATTAGTTTATTGAACTCTTGGAATTCCTCACTATAAGCCCATGTTATCCTAGTTTGGATCTATGAGGGATTTATCCAAGTTTTCTAGATTCTCGTCCCAATCATTCAGTGATAATGGGATATGAGACTAATTTAGATTGGTGGAAAACGTGGCCATAAATTCATATATTTTCTGAGGAAATTGGATGAGCTCATGTTTCATGACTGTGTACTCACTAATGATTTTCTTTATGAACAAGTCAGAGTTACCATTCATGTGAAATTGATTGATCTATATCTCAAGAGAAAAGAAAATATTGATAATGATTGAAAATTTAATTTTTATTGGATAATGGATGTACACAAGATCCAAATCAAGGGGGACAAAAATACTAGAAACCATGTGCATCACCACTCGCTATGAGTTTACAATGATTTGGAATGGATTCAGTACCAGAATAAATAATAATAGGTTCATTAGGATCCCCTTTGAGGGAGTGATAAAAAAACTCCCAGTCCATCCCTGTTGAGCTTAGGGTTTTTAAAATTATCCTTATTTTACATCAGGATGTTCCATCAATTTATATTTTCTATTTTTATAGATTTCGTCATTAGATAGGATGGCCTCATTGGGGAACTCAACATGCATAAGAAACACCCCTAGTGTTGGGTGCATTATTTGGAAATATGGAATCACTGTTCCCTTGATAACCTTGTTGGTAATGAACCTAATATTGAACTATTGAATAATCACTAACCACTATATTAATCATCTAGTAAATATGGGATTTTTGAGGATGTAATTAAATACGCCAATTTTGGAGATCAACTACACCTAATGATGTTTCATATAATGGTATGAATTATAGACTATGGAGACCAAGGTAAGACATTTATTTTCAACGAGACAATATATGGCATCAATGTCAAGCATAAATTGAATAAAGTAGTGTAAACTATTTTAATTACCCCTATTATTTAATTTAATCTAGAATAAACTGAGGTATACCTCTAGATATATCACATAGATGATGAAATTTTTCCCTATGATAATAAACATGAAAACTAGGGTATGTAGTAAATATTGATTTATGTCATCAAAAGCCTATGAGAATTCTTCAACCCAGTAATTGGTGGTTACTTTCTTAATCAACTTGGATTTGGACTTATATTTAACTAATAGGGTTATTAAAAATTCTATATGTAATATCTAATTCCATGAAATCTTCATAACACTAATAGATTTCATAGAAGGTGAATTTAATTAATGGATTCATTTTTATCAGGATTGATCACTATGCCTCTATACCTGAAAAAGAATCCAAGAAAATTACTATTTTGACCTAAAATAAGAGGTTCAGTGGATTCATAATTAGATTATTGATGTATTGAATGAAAAAGACAATCCTAGTATCCTTGAAATTGTCCTAGCTTTGCATGGATCTAACCAAAATATTGTCTATATAGTATTCCACCATCATTCCATGAAGGATCATGAGGTTTTGATGCATGCTTGATGGTAGGTATCTCTAGTGTTATTCAAGATGAATGTCATCTCCTAGAAGATATATGTTCTATAGGGTTCCATGAATATAGTGGCCACTTCTTCCTTAATGGGCCATCTATATTTTATTGTATCTGGAGTACCCCTCCATGAAGGATATGGTGTGAAAACTGGGGACTTTATTAATCAGGAACTATAAGTTCAATACAGGTAAGTGATCCTTCATATGCTAGTGTTTGAGGTCCTCAAAGCTAATACAAAATTTGATCAATACATTATTCTTCTACATGGGATCAATATTGTCTAATCACTTGTGGTATTTAACATCCCTAGTGATGGTCACTTTAATTATTTTATCAACTTAAGCATCATACTATATATTATAATATAGATTCATTATCCTACTATCTTGTTTATTTATATGTCTTACAGTGGTAAGGATTCGATGGTCGAAAATTTCTAAGGGACCTTTCCTATATGTATACATTTATTTCCGATAATGTGCATAGTGTAGTTTCTTTAAGAACACAATATATTTCTTTTATTAGTTTAGTGGCGTGATAGAACTGATTAGGGTCAATCTTAGGTCCCAAACTTTATTAAGGATCACCTATTTTATCCCATCAACTATGGTTGAAAATTTTTCATTAAAGTTCAAAAGGGATACATTTAGGTCATCCTCATTAAAACGGTGAGGATTAGAAGAGGATATGGATCCTTGGGAATATGAATGTTTGATATAGAATTACCTTCCTACATGGGGGTGGAATATTCCGAATCAGATTCCTATCTCTCTAGTTTTGAGTAGAATATGAAGAAAATTATCATGACTACTATCTCATGTGGACTTATTGAGTGTGTTCCACCTAGAACATTGAAACATTGAAGCCCAAATAACTGAAAGTTGGTCAATCCTATGCTTTGGTACATGATGGAGTCACTAATTATCAGGCATGGGATTAGCTCTCTAGTATGAACTGGGATATTTATTTCCCATATTTGGCCTCATATGTCCTTTATATGAGTATATGTTGATCTATGTGAACTCCTTTTTCTAAGGTATAATTAAATATTTCCTATGGTCTCTGATATCGATCTACAGTTGAAATCTACTCTCTAATTTATTTTATGGATACACTGAGGTGGTTTCCATGTTATTAGGAGAATTTCACCACTCATATCCTTTGACATGGGGATTCATTCCATATCTATTGAAACACTCAACATCAAGGAAGTTAGTTTCACAAGATTCAATTGGGGTTAAATCACCACGAAGTACCACTACTCAACAATTGAGGGATTATTTGAGGAAGTGGTGATATAAAAATTTAATTTAATGTGGGTGGATCCAAGGACTTCCTAGAAAGGAATTAAAGTTGGTTTATTATAAGAAACCCATAAATTAGGTATTTATTACCAAATTGAAAAACAATTTTTTTCTACTGGATATTATCATATTGATTCAATTCAATATTCTCATGTCCCTGAATTTCCAAGATAGATGGGGATACTCTAGTCTCCATATAACCCATCATGTAGATCACCAAGTTCTATATGAGATTGATCCCAGAGATAGTTTCTACTAAAAAACAATAGATGTATAATCTACTATGATTTATTTAGAGGGATAAGACTTTTAAGTTGATCAGTATAATTACGCCCTTGTATTACCTAGAGAAGGAGATATAGACCATACAAAAATAATTATCAAATTCATTTATATAGTAGTCTTCAACAGTATCCATTTTGTACTTGAAATAAAAGGGATCCTTAAATTCTAAATGTGGGCCTCAAAAAGTTCCTTTTACAAAAAAATAACATTAAGGAGTGAGTGTTAGGATGGTAAGATGATGATTTTCTTCAAAAATCGTAATTAAATGTCATGGGTATAATTTTACTCCTTGGATATCACTCCATAATTATAGGTGAAGAGATCCTAAATAGTAGTGGGGGAATCTAAATGGAACCTAATGAATTATACTATCATTTAGATGGTCATCGCTAAGATAAATACTTAACCAATTGAATATTCCAGGAACATGGGTCAGAGGATGTAACCCAAATATGTTTTTACAACATATTTTAAAGAAAGTTTTGTATTCTAATATATATAGAACATGTAATAATTGCAACCATAACACCTTGGACATTGTGCATTATTTTGGAATGTTTTTTATATCAAGAACAGTGGTTAGATGTACTAGTAGGATTCAATTATCATTAGTCCCCTCCAATTGATTTGAATGATCCACCAACATTTTTCCATTAATAGAGGCACAAAATCACTCCACATCAAACTATCACTATATATCCTAAATGGTAATGGAAATTCTTAACAATATATGGGGAATAATGTCCATAAGGGTGTACACTAGATTTAGAACTAATAGTGGATCCAGATTATCCTTTTTATTTTTGTTCAATTTCCTCCAATATTTATAGGGTCTTAAGATTGATGCTTTCGTCAGAATGGATGAGAAAAATATGGAGGGTGTTGACTGATTCAAACTTTCTTGGAAGGTCCCATTGTTTTGAGAAATTTTCATCTAGGATATCTATCCATTGAAATTTTATTTATATGGTTCTGATACTTTTTTCCTGCAATTGTATCCGTGTTATCATTAGAGATAGAAGAAAATCATGGGAAATTTGTCTTTGGATAATTTTATTCCACTATTAAAATATCCACCATACCATTTAGCTATTCCACTATGAAAAATAACAATTATATGATGTGTCCATGGAATATATGGTTAGGGAAATTGTTCAGATGATTCTTCCTATTATCCCCATATAATTTCTTGATATTTGTAATCTTTAGTAATTTTTTCCTTATTGCATTGATGAAGCATCCTGGAACATTCTCATAACTAAAGGAATAGGCCATGTTTATACTATCTATAATGAATATAGCTTATCTTCCCTATTAGTGGCCCCCTAAAACAATCTAAACATGGTTTTGACCCTACCAGGAAATATTCTCTGGTGTTTCCTGAAGTTATTTCAGCTAAGGTGCCCATGTCTATACCACATCAACCATCTCTTTGTTTCTAGTGTTTTTTAAAGAAAGGTGGGAAAGATATCATTTCATGGTTTATTTCATATCACCCTCTAGTTTATGGGATCCCTCATAAAATTTTCAGAATCTTCCTAGTTATTTTAGGGATATGAGGATAAAAATAGCCCATCTTGGCAATTCTCTACAGACATCCTCAGTAGTTATTATAAGGGAAATTGGATAATCATGGAGTAGGTCAGTCATTTCCAATGAGTGATAAATTTAGTGACATTTCCCATCTCATAATGTTTTCATTTATTAATATTAATGATTCTTATTTTTGTATGGAGGAGTTTAATTAGTAGGATAATTTTCAGTGAAGATCCTCCCAACTATTCACTAATACAATTATAGCTTTTATCAGGGATAGAAATGTGCATTAACAACACTAAAAAATCATTGTTAATTGAGGTGAAGATAAGGGGGGTCCCTTTTATCAGTGTTCAGAAAAGAGATGATAAAGACCCCTTTTTCAGCACTAAAAAAGCGCTGATAAAGGTATAAAAAATAAAAAAAATAAAAAATAGGAAACATAGGGAAAAAATTATATTTGGGGGGGAGCATTTAACAGTGCTTCCCCACCCCCCCCCCCTTCATCAGTTTTAGGCATCCCCTCCCCACTCCCACACACTGCCCTTACCCACGCGTCCCACACATGCATGCGGAACTTCCTTACTTCCACCCGAAATCGAACACGTGACCTCCCCCTTGCGTGCCAGCACCTTTACCACAAAGCCATTTCGTTTTTCTTTTCTATTTAATGACACATCTATTTATTTATATATATAGTTATATTTATTTGTATATTAATATAGATTCATATTAATATAAATATATTTATTTATATTAATACATATATTTTTATTCATATATTAGAATATATATATTCATTTGTATATTAATATATATTTATATCTATTTATATATATATATATATATTTGTAGTTACAATTTTTGATCCATATATTTATCTGTATATTAATATATATTTATAATATTAATTTTAAATACATTTTTAAAATATGTTTTTATGTGTGTTTATAAATAAATAAATACATAAATACATATATAAAACACATACACACACATATATTTACGAATAAATACATATATATGTGTATTTGAAAATCCATATAATGTTAAAACAACCATAACTTCTAATATAGAATCCTGTTTCAACTCCACAACCAGTAAAATCAAAGAAAATGAAACAATATTTGATATGATATGTGGTATAGGGCTAACAGATATACGGATCAGATGTTATACATGTTTGAAAGTTAACAAATCGAGGTATCCCGACTAAAAACTCAGTTTTGGAAGGCCTTCGGGGACTTTTATGGACTCAAAAAATTTTTAAGAGGCTTTTCCTAGGTCACCAATGCATAGATCTCATCGCAGGATTTAATTTGATATGCTATAGAGCTCAAACAGACACCCGGATCAAATGTTATGTTCGTTTGATGTTTGAACTACATTTTCAACTTATTTTAGATCATTTATTAATTGTTTTGATTTTGTGTGTCTTCAAATTGTTATTAAATGAGTTTTAATCGATAATAATTAGCATATTATTAATTAATAATATTTTTACAATATTTTAAAGCCATTTTAACTAAATTTCTTATATATTAAATGTAATAGTCTATTTATAACTATCTAAAACATTTTTAAAAAATATATATTATATTTTTATATCAATACAAATATACTTATATAACAATATATTATTTTTCCTGATTTTTTTTAAACATAAATTTTATCATCCCTAGAAAAAAGTGCTGATAAATCCCCCCTTTATCAGCGCTACTAAAAAAGTGCTGATAAAGGGGTCCCCTTTAACAGCGCTAAAAAAAGCGCTAATAATGGGGGGGCCTTTATCAGCGTTAAAAAAAGCGCTGATAAAGGGTACTTTTAACTGCGCATTTTTTAGCACTATTAAAGGACCCTCCTTTATCAGTGATTTTTTTAGCGTTGATGAAGACCCCTTTTATCAGTGCTTTTTTTAGCACTGATAAAAGTGTAGAACTTCCGTTTCTCATGTTTGTAGTAGTGAGTGATGGATATGAGAGCTGTATTTTTTTACATGAAGAAAGTGAGTACCTCCAATGTCTAGAAAAAGTATTAGGCATTTTACAAAAACTATTTCTTAAGGATTCCATGTATTAAGTTCAATTGATTGGAAAATTGAGTGAGGTGATACTCTTTGTGACCCATGCAATTAATGGGGGGGGAATTGTGTTACCAAAATTTTCTAATTGGGGGGAAATGATCAACCTACTCTGGGTATGGCTTCCTTTCAGTCTATACCAAATATATTTATTTTTACATTTCTTCTAATATATATGTAAGGGAATTAATTAGTTTATTATTGTAGGATTCTCCATGTGACTATAACATTGATGGTTGGGTGTGTGGTGGGGTTGTTGTGGTCTAATGGTTTAAATTCATGTTGATCCAAAATAATGGGATCTGAAAGGAGTACTAGATTCTTTTTTGTGTGCTTGAATCCAACAAATTTAGTCTTGGTTGATCATATGAGGAATTTAAATTGAAATATATCCTCGTGGAGTCATACAAGGTCATCTTAAACATACTAGGGATTAAGATGATATCATTAGGGGAGGTTATAAGTGAATTTTACACTTCCTTGTTCTCCTTGAGCAGAGTGATGATTTAGGCATTCACATTAGTTGTTCCATCAACATTGATAATACTAAAAGATTATTATATACCTTTTTTAGGTTTGAATTTGTCTTCATAATTACTATTTCATAGAGACTTCCAAGGCCCATGACATGTCTCAATTGATGGGTGTGGAAACCACTAAGGAGGTTAACCTATTGCATCTAATATTCCCAAGGAAACTTTTCCTCAACTACGTCATTATAAAAACCATGATCCTAATTTTTAGAGAGGAAAAAGGTCATAAAATTCAATGTAAAAAATGGATGGTAGTGTAGATATGTTTTCATCATTGTATTTACAATCTTTTAGAATCTCTTTTTAACGCCCAAGAGTACTAATCTATAGGATAACAAAGTACAACCATCCCATAACATTGACATCAGGGTATGTATACTTAATAATTTGATGTATTATTTCAATTCTATCAGCACAATCCTTCATGAAGTTAGGTCAATATACAACAAATCCATGATTATAAGACATTGGTAGCACTGTGAGTTTGATGTTTTAACTCTACTAGATAAGGTCATGTAGGTGCTCATAGGTCTTGAGATAGCTCAGTTGAGGTCCTTAAAGAAGGATGAACATTATCTAGTAATTATTATAGATATATTTCACTAGATTTCTAGTGAGAAACTCTATGATGAAGAGTGTGAGAACTCCATCATCCAAAAATTAACTATAATTTATTTAGTGTCTAGCGATACCCATAGGTTTTTGTCTTCCTACCTATCTCACTCAGTGGGGAAATATTGATAAAAAAAATGGTTAATCAATTTGAATTTATAGGAAGGAGTGACGAAGAACTCCTCTTTATGAATCCATGGGTGCATGATCTATACTCAAAGACACACTACATCGAATCAGAGGGATGACATAATAAGACAAATCAACCAAAAAAATACCATATATAATGGAGATTCATCATACTTATATTGAAAGAGATCATTGAACACCTATGGATATGCATATTATTATTCCTCATCTGATGGTTCCAGGACAAATTCATAGATTTAATTTACCTCTAGTATAGATATAGAGTGAATGTATACTAGTTGTTCAAGTTTCTCTATCACGGATTGCCCATAGAATGAGTACAATAAATCTTTCATGAATAGGAACATGTGGAGGATCCTTGGGATTCTTCTCAACTTATCTTCTAGAATGAACATCCTTGATCAATAGGGTCTTTCCACTTGAGTTTATAGAATTTTAGGAGTAAAAATATCATCTAAATTCATATCCCCCATGGATTCTAAAATATCATGGTAGACTTTCCAATAACACCCCATGTGCGCCTTATGATAATTTTACTTTGCATCAGTGGAAACCTTTTGACGTGTGTTATTAATAATACCACATATGAGACCATTTTGGTTACTAGTGTCAAATGGAGGACTTTTTTGTATCAAATTTTCACCATAGGAATGATATATATATAGTTGATGGTGTCATGAGTAGGGGCTTGGTGGTTGTTTATAATTTCACCCAAGTGGGTACCTTATGGGTAATATGCCTCTTTTTCCTGGGGGAGACTTTTATGGTGGATTTTTATGGTGATAGTTTCTATGAGAGTCGACCAAACACTCTTTCTATGTGGTTGGTGTCTCGATCCTAGTTAATTGAGGAACTACCCCTGTAATGATTTTTGGGTAGTATGGGGTGTAAAAATAGTTGATGGAGTATATTCTCATAGAGAAGGAGTAGAAACCTAACCCTATTGTGAGATTCATATAGTTAGAAAATGGTTAGTTGGAATAGGAGTATGATTTACCTTTCCATCCACCCATTATGAGGCCCCACACTATCTACAATATTAGTTTATAGGATCCATTTTTGGGGACTTCTGGGTGGTAGCTTGGACTGCCAAATATTAGCCATCCCCTATATAACAACTTAAGAAATTAAATTTCTATTATGAGTTTATTTTATCCTTTAACCCATATTTTTTTAACTATGTATTAATTGGTATGAGTTTTAGGTGTTTCTAGTTGGTTTTAAGGAGTTTTAGAGACCATTATGAAGGTGTGTAGTTTGAACACGGTTCCTCCAAACAATGATAATTTTCTATGATATTATGATCCTAATGGTCGTAACCCAAGGGTATGAACACTATTATGGTTATCTATTTTAAAACATATGTGGCCTTTCCTAACAGTTCACACATCAAACTTTGTTGATCAACAGTTCAAGTAGTTCATAATTTGGAAAACTGTGTGCGTAAACCCTACTAGTTCCCAGGAGATCCAAGGTTCCTCCCACAGTTGGGGTACAATTTGTCAAACTATGTAACCAAACTATGTGTGTGTGAATCAATTATATAAAAAAAAATTTAAACAACCATTAGTGATATGTTTTGAGCTTTTATTATTTTAATATTATTCCCTCTAAAACCATTAGACTCCATGGGCCTTCTTCACTATTTCTCTCTCATCTCAATCTTGATTCTTGTAGATCTAACATAATCTTTATCATAAATTGTGGTATTCGATCGAAAAATATATTTTCCTTAGGTTTAATTAATATATTGAACTTTTATAATGAATCTAATAATAGATTCAACATTCCATTTCCCAATATATGCATTCCAATTCTATCTAACAAATATTTATTAAATAATTTCTAGAATAATGGTAATATTTGATGTCCTAATAACATCTATTTGACCAAAGATATATCAACCATTAATGGTGGATGAATCTAGGTATGTTATCATAGGATGATCATATTGATACCATATTATTCCTAAATGACCCATTGGATATCTATTTTGATGATGGATTCATGGTGTATTAATGTTTTTTTGACAAGAATCGAGGTTCACTTCTAATGTTGGTGAGGAATTTGAAATTATATTCTTGATTGAAAATATCTTCATTAAATTGAACTCATATTAATTTACATACCTATGAACAAGTTCTATTGATGGAATATGTGAGGTATTTTTCTCTATAACAAATTTTTGGGCATGGAATATCCTTATGTAATTTTTGAACATTTTCGTTGATGAACTAGATCCTGTTATAGGAACCCTTGAAATTATATCTTTTTTTGGTGGGTTCACATCATGATTTGGCCATTTATACTCCAAAAAATATTATATTACTCATAAAAAATGTGGATGTTGTATGTTCTTTACCATTAAGGTCCATTGTATACTATCGTTTTTGATGTATAACTTATGTTGGAAAATATTTATTATCCTTTCTTGATAGTTATCATATGTAGGCGAGTGATGCCTGTGAGACAAAAATATGATGATTGATTCCATGATTAATCTTATGAAATTGATATTATGTTACATGTTTATCACACATTTATGCATGTTTCTAATTATTTCACATGATGATATTCCTTGTGTTTCCTTTATATGCATTTCCATACTGTATGTAATATCATTTATATGGTGGAATTGTTCGGTACTTAGAATAGGTATAACATCATGATACAATAATACCTCAAAGGGGTAGTGAACATTATATGAAACGATGATGATTTAGGATTTATGGATGTTGAGTGACATGTTAACTCATTTCCTTGGGATGTATAAAGACATATTGTCTCTATATCTTAAAGATTCTAAATGACATGTTGTATTGATACCATATAGATGAAAAGTGAATATATTAAATGATACCTTGTTGATGTTGAAAGTTTTTTTTTCATCCTTATAGAGTCCTCTTGATTGCAGTAAAAATCCATTTAGACTATCCTTCTAGCGAGGAACCAGAATAAGTATAGTCCAGGCATGTGGTATCTTGGTATGCACATGAATTCTCAACATTTTATTTTTGATGATTTAATTATATTTTATTGTTATCATGGAATACACTTTTTATACATGTGAACACATGTTATGGACAAATTCAAGCTTTATTACCAGGTTTTACTACTCACACCATATATGGAAATTCAGATACATGTGTAGGAATCATGTATAGGGATACACGTTTGGGAAATAGGTCCCATGATAAAAAACTGTGTAGTAGAGCATGAAGTTTGTTGTAGTGATCAAATGATCTAAAAAGGATTATAGTATATTAATTTTTATTTAATTTCATATTATACTCTTTCTTGTCTTGCAACACTAAGAGGATAGTTTATTTAATTATATTAAATGTGATTCATCTATTATTTTGTTATGATATTATATCTTTCTTCTAGATTAGTCTATGACATTTTTTATTCAATAGTTATTTATGGTGTAAGGATATGATACAGAGGGTTTAATATCCCTAGTGATGGTGTTTAAACCCTTTCTACTAGTCGATAATATATTACATATGGGGAAGAACACATGAGTTCATGTGGATATCTGGCTCAAACTGGTAGTTCGGGTTGGGTCATTATAAAATGTATCATATCATAAATTTCATTTATTTACATTTGACTAAGCTAGGAAATTGTAGAAGGATATATGAATTGCAGGGCTTAGGTATCATAGAGTCCAAGGGCCTAGCCAAATCATGTGGAAAAAGATCTGAGTTACTGTTGATGAGATTTTTATTACAAAGTTCTGTGATTTGGTTGTGTTCAGGCATCCTCACTAGGAACATAAGATCACATTTCATATATATAGAATTTTTTTTTCATATAAGTATTTTATTTAATGTCCCGACTGTGATATTTGTCCAAGATAGACCTGTATTGTCTATTGGGTGATAAATACTTTTCGTAATTACAATGATAAAATTAATCATCCTGTTACATACTGTATATATAATATTGTGCCTAATGTGTGGGTACCGATAACCTTAGGCAGTGATAAAAGGGATAAAATTTGGTTTATGTGTGGCTTCATTAGTGAACCACTGTGTCATATTATAGACATATTGTGGTCTATATTAATAGCTTCATGTGATAAAATATTCATTTGGAATTTCATAATGATTCTGTATATGATACACTTAACTAGACGACTTGGTGGAGCAGGTTGGAACTCCACTGCAAGAGAGGATGTTATTTACCTCCACCATTCATAGAGGATAATGTTGTAAAAAATTATTTCACACCCACTACAGTGGTTCTAGAAGAAGGACCATTTCAACAAGGGGTTTCTTTTATTAGTGCTTGATTTAGGTTATTGAGCATCTAATACTATAGTCTAATATGCTTGGGCTGTTGAGCTCTAATATCCTTTATCATTCCAATGCATAAGAGTTCCTTAGGTTTCTAATAACTAAATGTACTTCATCAATGAAATATTTCACCAGGTAGTGTCCACTGATGAAGGTTGATTAAATCTATAAGATCTTCCCTCTCTTTTAATAGATCATCCCATAATTGTTTTGGTAGTAAATAAAAGAAGTAAGATGTTTTGTGGTAGACAATCTAAAAAATCTAGAGCAATGTGGGAGGGTGTTCAGCACCATCTGTGGGATAATAAAGTCATCAGTGCTTCACCTATGGATAAAGTGGGAATTATCACAATTTTTTTCCAAATCATTGGACCATGTTTCATCAATGTGGAATGATATGGAATCTCTATTAGTTTTTCTCAAGTTATTTTAGGCTATGTTTCCATATGGGTATAGTAAATATATGATCTACCACCCAGGAATCTGGTTGGGTTACTCTGTATAATTTTTGGAACCCCAAAATGAAATTTACTCTTGTGTGTCATGCACCTCAGTGTTAGGGTTGTTTAGCTATTGAAAGACAAGTGTATACAATGGATCATGCTATAGAAGATGGTGGTGAGGGGATATCTTTAATTTTATTTATGCTATTGATCTCTTATACATTTTCTACTTATATTTTTGTTATTGGTTCTTCTTATTCCTTTATATCAACATAAGTTATTTCTGGACCTAACTTTATGATCAAGTTATCTTCTATTATTCATTCCATTGATACACCAATGGTATTGAATATATCCCATCTTTGTTAATGTCTAAAGTGTCATATAGCTATTTTATGTAATGGAAATGTATGGGACATAATGATTTTATATTTTATCATCTTTGATGTTATTGATGGCATTGATTGTCTGACCCGAAATAGAGTCCACATTGATAATTATGAGGGTTGGGTATCATTTAAATTTACTAAGGGATAAAATTCCATTATGAATGGTGAGTGGGAGTTGGGGGTAGGTAGATTGATTCAAAAAATGATCATGTAATTATATCATGTATTATAGTACTTGATATTTATGTAGGATGGGTGGTGGACCTATCATTTTTTTCCTAGTCATTGATCATTATTAGGAAATTTTCCGGCATGAATTCCTAGGATTTCCACCATATAAATGAGTTGAAATTTATATAGAACTCATACTAGGTTTTTATCCCATTTCAATACCCCATTTTCATATAACACTAGTTGATTCGAAGTTGTCCCAAGTAAATCGTCAGGACATAAACAAGGGGTTTGTTAAAAAAGTACACCACCATGAGGGGAACCTATGTTTTTTTAAGAGATGTCAGACGGTAGTATTTGAATCTATATAAATAAATGGAAGTTGAATTTAGTGACCATAAAAAATAAATTATATTTACATAGGAGGGATGTTCTTTTTGAAAGGTTGTGAGGAACCATGTTGTTTTCCAAGAATGATCTCAAATAGGTTTACCACCACTTTTGTTTTAAAGGGATGAAAATTATAAAGATGGAATTAAGATGTAGGTTTGGGATATAACAGTACTTGGTGGTGAAATTTGGACTAAAAAAATAAACTACCATTGTTCAGGGTTCTCGTGAACATGATATTCAACCCATACCTTGAATCATTCATTATATTGTTCATTGATGATACCCTTATTTACTCAGTGACCCCAGATCATCATTCTATGAATCTTTAAATAGTCTTGAGTAAACATAGTGCATGTCTCCTTTATGGAAAGATGTCAATGTTTCTGTTTTGGATTCAGAATATATAAGTCTTTGGGAATGTGGTTACTAAGATCCAAATATATGTGGAACCATAGAATATAGAGGCAGTGATTACTTGGGTATTTACCTATATTATATTTGATAGTATGTGGTTTTTGGGATTAGTGGGGGTAATATAATAATTTTATCTAGGAGATCTCCCATTTATCAACACCCATGATTCCACAGACTGAGAAAGGGGTGAAGTATTAATGTATATGACAATGTGAGGAGGATTTTATATAGTTGAAGAGGAGGATAAATTCTAATCTAGTGTTGATTGTTTCTCATATTTGGATTTCTTGTATAATTTATAATGATGAATCAGTAGTTGTATTGGGGTAGTGTTTGTACATTTGGATCAAAGAGTATATTATTCTTGACATCTATAGTGACCCTTTGAGAGTAACTATCTTACCCATGACATGGGGATGGTGGCCATGGTCCATGGTTTTAGGGGTTGGAGACACTATCTATTTAATGAGTGTTTTATTTTCTAAATTAACCACATTAACCACCGATATCTCATATCGCAGTGGTATTTTTATTTTAGGTAGTGGATCTTGGAAGTGTACCATCAAAAATTTATTTTCAGATGTCCATTGCCCTAGGGAATGGTAACTTCATTACATATTTTCATAGTGATATGAATCTGGTAGCTAACGAGCTTAGTGAATGGCCTTTAGAGGAACGATGATTCTTGATGGTTTTATTAGCATGTTGGCAGATGGATTTGCTTAAGTAAAAAGGATTGATATCATGTTCTCCATTAGTGACCACATATTATTTAGTATAGAAGTTAAATTATAATCATAAATCCAACATAGTGTGTGTTTTGATATGGGAACAACTATTAGATGGTGACCCAATAATTGGGTGTCCATTAGAAAGAGATGATTTGATCGTAGTATATATGAGAGTTATACTGCCTACTTCTATCAGGGATGATTTGATGAGATAATTTCATACACATATGTGAGTGGTGTATTATAGAGAAACAAAAATGTAACATGACCTTAGAAGGATGTTCTATTATACAGGGATGAAGTGGAAAATTTCTAGATTTAATTCCACATGCCTTAGCTACCAGAGGATGATGGTCAGGTACCAACATCCTATATGTTTTCTCCAGACACATCTTACATCCCTATAAAATTGGGAGGATGTCATGATGGATTTTGTGATAGTAATTCTATGAACCCTAAGGATAAATTATACAATTTGGGAGATTTTTAATCGACTAACACAAGTTTCCAATTTCATAGTGATCCTTGAGACTCACTCAATAGTGGGGATGGAAAAGCAGTATGTCCAGGAGAATATTCAAATTCATGGAGTAACCCTTATTATTTTATTATATATATATCAAAGTTGTACATTATTGGTTTTTAGAGTTTATACTATGACTTAGAGACTCTACTAAGGTTGAGAACAGTGTACCATCCCCATATATATGGTATGTCAAACCAGATTATTAATATACTAGTGCATATGATTCAGGCATGTGTTATGTATTTTTGAGGATCATGGGATGATCACCAAGCCCTATTTTAGTTCTCATACAAGAAAATTTTTACATGATTTTATTTAGAAGACACCTTATGAGGATCATTATGGTAGGCCATGTTACTGACCGCTTTATTGGAATGATGTTGGGGAGGGAAGCAGTTGGGTTAAACAGAATTGTATAAGAGAACTTTCTGAGTGTATAACAAATTCAAAAGAGGTATATTGTATCATATGGTAGGTAGATATATTATGTTTTCCCGGGGAGTATACCATGAGAGATTCTTATAGGAGACTGAGAGTTTTTGAGAGTGACTCATCGATTAATACACTGGTGGATGTGAAAGAAAGGGAAGCTAGCTCCATGATTTTTTGGACCATTCTAGATCAAAGAGTGGATTTGAATAGTTGTATACCTTCTAGATCATTCTTATCACTCTCATAGTGTGTGTGATGTATTTCATGTATTTCATTTTTTGTGGTACATTATCGATTCTATGACTTTTATAGACTATGAGGATGCTATGCTAGAGTATGGTGCATCATATGTGGAATTACTGGTGTAGATTATAGACCTGATTCTATGTCAACATGGATGGATCCAAGAGAAATCTTGGGACAGGGAGTCTGATAATCGATCCTAGTGGCCTAAATTATTTGATCAAGATTCCAAGAGATGCTTTTTGGGGATAATGAATCTTTTGATGGGGTATTGTAATATAAAAATATTTTTAGGTGTATTATCAGTTAATTTTGTCCATTATTCATGTTTTTTAAACTAAAAAATTGACTAGGATGAGTTATATAAGTTTCTGGTTTGTCTAAAGTAATTTTGGAAGACTTTTGGGTTTTCATGGTTTGTCCAAACATTAGTGATTCTATAGGAAACTATGATCCTCATTCCAGTTGGCCAAGGGAAGGCACACAATTGAGGTGTATGGTTTGAAAAACCATGCATCATTTCTTAACACTTCATGAAGAAACCTCATTTGGAAAATCATACGATTGACTCAAAGTTTGACAAACCATGTTCATTAACAATGTTGGTTCCATAGAGAGGAAGAATGCCTCACAAAATTGGTGAACCATTTTTCAAACAATTTTCACGTGATTTAACTTTATAAAAATCCCTATTAATTTCAATAAATTATATATTTAGACCTATTATTATTTTTATAGGAACCACTCTATAACATTAAGAATCCTATTTCCTTCTTCAACAATATAATATCCTCCCTAGCATGATTATACTAGACCTAAGAGTGTTTTTTTCAATAATTGAGGTTTTTTATAAAAAAATTTGTTCTTTATGTTTCATCTATATTGGCCTCTTTAATCCTAAGAAAATCATATATCTGGTATATAATTTCCCAATTTATCTATTTTAACCAATTTAATGTTTAATTCTTGAATAATTTCAAGAATAGAGGTATTATTTCATGGGCCAGTGATATCCCATTAACTAAAGCTAAATCTCTCATGAATGGTGGGAAAATCTAGTTAAGTTGTTAAAAATCAATCATCATGATACCATATTCTTCATAAAATTCATATTTGACATCTCTTCTAAGGATTTATTCATTGTGGATTATTGATCCTTGAATATAATCAAGGTTAACTTCTAGATTTTATTATGAGTTCATGATTAACTTATTGATAATCTATAGATCCAATGAATTGACATTATCATCTACAATATACCTAGGAACTAGTACCATTGATGGAATTTGTGTGATTTTTGATTCTAGAACTACTTTTTGGAATGGAATCCCTTCATTTATCCTTCAAAAAACTCTTATTTGAAGAACCAGAACCTGTTATAGTCATCCATGATGTGTGAAATAGTTTTCCATGTGTTCACAATGTGTATGATCCTATAAAGAATATTTAAGTACTTATTCAACAAGATTAAATTATGATGTTTCATACCATTTGGAAAACATGAATACTATTGTTTCTTTGATGTGATACTTATGTAGCTTATTTGACCATGATTTTTAGTGATAACTTGTGGGTGCATGTGTGGACCAGGGGACCCATTTATTGTGCTTGATTCCACGTGTAGGCTTCTATAGATTGGTATTATATAAGATGTTGATCACATGTTTATTTATGTTGCTACTGATTTTTCATGATGACATCCCTTTTGTTACATTCATTTGATCTACGAAGTTTCACATATTAACATGCCTTTGCAGGCATTTTATGGTACTTGTACTCAGGGGACCATAATGATATGATTATCACATCGAGGGGGAGTGAAAATGATATGAAACAATGGATACATTATAACGTTGGAGGAAGAGTTATATGACCAATGGGTGCCTTGTGGATGTTGTGTAGTATCCCAGAATTTTAAAAAAAGAAATACTCCCATTGATTATATAATTAGGTCATATTATTATGGTAGTAATATATATAGACATAAACCACATGATACATCCAAAAAAATTATATAAATTTTAAAATTACATTTACTGAAAAAAAAAATCAATAAGAATTGAATATATTGTAATGGGATTAAAAATAAAAAATAAAATAACCAAAATCTAAAAAATTGGATACCATCAATTCAACAGAATAAATGCACTAACGAAAATAACTCTAGACATAAAGATTATTATTAGAAATGAAATATTAATCCTGGAAATGAAAATATATATAACCTTGAAATAAAATAGTATTGAATTAACGATGAATTAAGTGTGATGTATTTATAGAATTTGGGTACCCATATAACCATAGTAAATCAGACCATTGGAATATTAATCAAGATATTAGAATAGTCATATGTCTGTTAGGAAAAGTAACATGACCGTTAAAATAGTATCCTTAAATATGGAAGTTTAAAACAATATTTAGGTATATTATAAAATGAAAATATGATATATTTATATCAGGATACTGGAAAATAAATGTTTAAAAATAGATAAAATATGTGTTTTCATTATTAAAAAAATATATGTTTTATTTTAATTTTAATAAAAAAATATATTATAAAATAAAAATTATTTTCATAAAATGGTTTTATAAATTTATATTATATTGTTTTATAAAGAATATATGATTTTTTAAGGCCATTAGTAATTTGTTAAAGTGTTCAAAAATTGTCCATAATATTAAAATTTGTATGTTTTCTAATAAATAAGGATTTCATTTAAAAACTAATTTTATCTAATTTATAAAATTATTTTAATTAATTAAATTTCATTTATGGAATCTAAAAATAAAAAAAAAATCGGGAGAGTTTTTACTATTTTTCTATTAAAGTTGAGTTTTTGGGAAATAGTGAAATATTGTAATATGTCACATTTAACATTATAAGTTAAATACATGATTGATTGCATACATTATGATGTATGAACCCATTATTTAGAAATAACATTCACCATTTACTATATATTATCACTAAATTCCCCTCTATTATTATTCGTGATCAATAATAATAAACCAACCAATATTATATTCAAAAACACCCCTCTCCAGCACTTATAAATACCACTCCTCACCAATCCCTATCCTCACACATTATAATCCTTATATATTACCCTAAAAATACTCAAATATCCCCAATCCTATGTCCCAATGTACATATAATCTTTCTTCTTCTAAAAATATAAATCCCAAAATTCATTAATATATGTTTTAATTGGCGATATTCAAGAGACAATATTCTCAAAAAACGTATTTTAATTTGTTTTCATCTACAAACTTCTCCTCCCATACCTCATGAAAACATGAAATATAAAATCTAGTACCATATTATTGTTTTAATTGAATATCTATCGTTTTTTTTTCTCCTTTTCCACTCTCATTTAAAAAAATAAATGGAAACATTGTCCATATTATGTTGGTCCACTGCCTCTAAGGATGGTGAGTTTTATTTTTCCCTTACTAATTTAATTTAAGGGTTAAATTGTCATATAATTTATTCAAATTACATAATTATTTATAATATATTTTTATGAATTTATGTACTGAATATATTAACATAATATTCAATAAATGATCATATGTCGTGATGGTCGGTAAAACTGCTTAAATGAACTAATTGAATAAAATTGACATTTTAACTAAATGATTTATTAATATGTTAGAACCCATGTGGTTATTTGGGAACATTAAATTTTTTTATGTAAAATAATACTCTTCCATTTCACTTCTATAGTTGTAGTACCATATGATAAAAATTTCTATAATTATCCACAAGTAATCTAACCTTGGAAACATAAAACGAACACTCAGAGAATAGTGAAATTAAACATTATATTTCATTGAAAAGGTTTTATATGAAAAAATGTAATTATATTAAATAATATATATATGGAAAATGTAATTAATTACTTAATTAAGGTAGTTAATTTTATTTATTTTGGATGTTAAGTGAATGTGAAAAATTATTATGAAACATATGGTATAGGGTTTCTCTGAAGAACCCTATTTTATTTGAGTTTATTGTTTCCCTATATTACCTAAAATTTTCACATTAATATTATTATTTAATTATTATATATTATATATTTTTCCTACACATATATTTATAGTTTAATATATCATTTCTTCTTGGGGATATACATGTTTTAAAGGTTGCTTCATTACTTTTATATTTTAGTAGAAGCCGATTAAAGTTAACTCCTCTTTTTTCTTTCCTTCATTTTAAGTACTAATATATGAAATATTATAACCATAATTTGTTTATAAAAATATTATTTAACTATTTAAAATAATTTCATTTCATTCCTATTTTTATTGAAATTAGTGTTCCCTTATGACGATTCATGACCGTACACTTTTTCCTAAAACTGCACTTAAAATAAATATTTCAAAAATTATTTCAACACTCTAATTTATTTATTAAATTCACTTGAAATTATTATATGACATGATCCTATTCATTTAATAATGAATATCCCAGAATTAATTTATCCATTCATTCATGTAATGTATTTTTAAATGATATTTGGTTATGTTGTAATACATAATTATGAAACCCATATCCTTTCATGGATATTTTGAACAATTATGCCTTACATTTGATTTCCATATGTGGAACACATAAGTATGTAAATATTATGATCGATAAATCTATATAAAACTATATTGAATTGGGTATTTTTTTTGTGTCTCATGAAATGATATGTATGGGATCAGGGATTAAACTCAATCCATGACGGGACTCTATCATCCATATGAGGTTGTCTTCGCATTTAGACCTTACTTATGTATATGTAATGTTTTATATAGTTTCCAAATTCATATGTGTAAATGGTTTTATAATTCCAAGTTATTTATGCTTTGAACCCATATGATTATTAATGATCCATGTCATTCATGATATCATGTTATGCCTTTTGACTCATATTTTTAATTCGTTATCATGTTTATTCCCTTACTAGTATTTGTAGCTCACCCATTTTGATTATGTATTTCCAAACTTATCATATGCAATTTCAAGAGCACAATGTAATTTAGGATCTAAGAATGAGGATTAAAATAAATAATTTTTATTTTATTTCAACGGTGTTATTTTATGCACATAGTCTCCAAAATAGTCTAGGTCTCTCGATCCAAGGTGTTAAATTATTTTATATTAATGTTAAAAATCATGTAATAATATGTGTAAAAGGATTGGGTCTCTATAATTGAATTAAAAGGAAGGTATAATTATTTTGGGGGATTATGATTATAATAATTATGTGCAAACCATAGGGATATTTATATGTATAGGGGAATATCCTGAATTTTTGATGAAGTATAGAGTGATTGGTTTTAATGAAATTAAATACATGATCTAACATTATAAGTGGATGTGGTTGTGGTATAGTAATACATAGGGGTAATATTTTCAAAATTGTGGATTTGGTATTAACTCAATCATCACCTATTTCTTGAAAAAGGGGGCATTAAAACACACCTAGTTTGATACTGTTAGGGGGACATGAATTGGAAAATCCATAAACTATATATGAACTAATATAAAATCCATGAATAGATTGTTATGTTAGAACACACAATAGTAAAAATATAATGAAAAATCTAGATTGAAAACTAGATACACAATGTTATGATTTATATTTCATTTATAACTTATTACTTCTATATTAAGAGTATCCTGTTTTATAAGTTTTTATTTATTATTAGTGTTTTGATACAAAAGTTTTTTTAATATAGTAAACTACTAGAACCGAAAATCAAATATTGAAAGGAGATCTAATTATCTATTTCTAGAGTTTAAATTCCTACTATAATTATAATTCTACACATTCTTTCATATTTTTCATGTTTAATAGATCTATTAAAACCCCACATATAAACATGGGGGTTGAGCTATATGTGCGAACATAAAACAAATAAATTTTTGCATATCACATATAAAAATCATCCCCATCAATTTTTGTTGACTAAAACTCTCTGTTAATATTTTCATACGTCCTTTAGTAGAATTTTATGATATATTGGGAATAGATTCTCTATCCTTATATAAATCCAACATCAACTATTGGGAGAAGAATATCACCCTTCACATGTTGAGTTATCCTCTGTCTGTGTACAAGTGTAATGAGGAGGATAAATATCCCTTGGAATCATTATCTCAAGTATGGATATTATATCATTATGAACAAAAATATCTAGTCCCTATGATTGAGACAAAACAGAGTTTCATGCCTGAATACATTCCCTTTGTAAGGTACCCAACTAATATATCCCCTAAAGAGTTTTTTTCTTCCTAACTCAGTGGTTGTATTCTCAATTTTACTTATACATTGATATCTGACCATATACATGATTCTATATAAAATGAAACTATTTATTTTGAAGAACTAAATACATAGTTACAAGAGAATATAGAAAATGTTTTATACTCTTGGGTGATTCACCATTAGGCACACCTCTCCTATTTGTTAAGAACAAGTATGACTCAATGTGCCTCTTAATTGATTATCGTGAAGTCAAAAAACTCACGATTAATAAAAACTATCCCCTTCTATGGATTGATGACTTGTTCAATCAACTATATGGGGTATTGTACTTTTCTATGGTTGACCTTTAGTTAGGATAACGCTAATTAAAGGTGATGAAGAATGATATTTACAAGAATATATTTAAAATGAGTTATAAACACTATGAGTTCATAATGATTCCCTCCATACTACCAAATTCTCCAGAAATCATACTATATAGAATGAATATGATCTTTAGATATTACTTTATAAAATTTTTTGTAGTATTTATAGATGATATTTTGATATACTCTAAATTAAAGAAGGTGAATTTGAATATTTTTCTAAATACTTTATTATAGGAGAAGATATCTGAAAAGTAATGAAAATTTGTGTTTTGGATAGAGAAAGTATCATTATAGATGAATGTTATCACCAAAAAAGTGATATTTATAGACACTTATTAGATAAATGCAATTGAGGAGTGTCCTAGACTAGCATCAATTATGGATATCCATAGTTTCCTCATACTAGTTGAGTATTATTGGTTATTTTTAAGAAAAATTTAATAATTGTCAAACCCACTAATCAAGCTGGCTCAGAAGGGTGTAAATTTTATGTTAAACAATGGACTTAATGATAAATTCAAGGAATTAAAAAAGAGGATTAATATGGCACTAATACATTCATTTCCCAAAAGTGGGGAAATCATTATTGTATACATATATGCTTCAAATATGGTACTAGGATATGTATTGATGTAGAATAATAAAGTTATTGTCTATGACTCATGGAAACTGGAATTTAACGAGTATAACTTTCAATAACTGATCTGGAGTTTTATTTAGTAACATTTACATTGAAGATTTAGAGTTTTAATAACTATTGGGAGAAGTATAAAATATATATATGGATCATATGACATTAAAATATATATTCAAAAAATAATTCCTTAATATGCTCCAACAAAGATGGTTAGAGTTGATAATGGACTATGACAACACAATCCACTACCATCTAGGGAAGAAAAATAAAGTGTAAAATTCTCTAAGTAAAAAAGAATCCTACTACTTTATCCATGATGATAACTGATAAGGATAAAATAATTTTATATGTAAAAAGTATATACATGGGAATCATAAAGGAATAACAACATTATTACTTTGTCTAATTATTTATCAACCATCTATTTTTTAGAAGATCTTGGATAATAAAAGAGTTTATATAGAAATTTAGAAGAAGGTAGATATTATATGAAATGGGAAACCCTCCTTGTTAAAAATCACTGAAGAAAGAGTTATGATATTTGGGTCATGACTATGTCTACCATCAAATCTATATAAAAGTAATGATCCTTGGAATAATCCACATAGAAAAAAAATTTCCATCCACCCAGGGAGTATGATGATGTATCGAGATACCCAAAAGTACTATTGGTTGGAAAATATGAAGAAGGAGATAATGAAATTTACATTAAAGTGAGTGGTATGTTCGTAAGTGAGGGGTGAAAGTAAAAAATTACAAGGGGGTGATGGAACCGTTAACGATACCCACATAGAATTCTGAGAATATCACTGTGGCTTTTATCACAGGTCTTCTAAATAAATAAAAAATAAAGTACTTTATATGTGTTTTGGTTGATCATCTTACAATGATTTCATAGTTCAACTATAATCTAAAGGACTTCTCATTTGATCAACATGAAATGATATACATTAAATAAGTATGGATTGTAACGACCTTGAATTATATCAACATAAATTCAATTATTATAATCATTTTATATAGTATAATCATATAAAACAACTTTAATAACACAAAAAAATTGAATACTGAATGAAATTATAGGTATTCCAAGATATTAATGAACCTATATCAATAAAATTGTAACCTGACCTTGGGAATAATAATATAACCCTGAGGAATAATAGTTTTATTAATAGAATAGTAACCCTCCCTATGAATTATTTATAAAATGTATGTGTCTTATGAATGAAAATATGTTGTATTTTTTACATTAAATAATTAATGAAATGTTTGAAAAATGAAAAATTAAATGTTGGTATTTTTGTAAGTCCTAATTATTTAATTACATTTTAATAATTAATTTAGTACTTTAAAAGATAAATTATTTTCAAAAAATTTATTGATTAATTAATAGGTTTTTTCTTATTATTATAAGGTAATTTTTTGAGACCTTAATTAATTTTTCAAAAAGACATAAATTCAATTATAAATTTAAAGTTTTTTTTGAATAATTGTTAATTTTAATTTAAAATATAATATATAATATTTAGGAAATTATTTTCATAAAATTGTATCTATTTTTGAATTATACATGACTAAATCTAGTTTGGGTGAATATTTTTAATTTTTCTAAAATTTCTATTTTTGGGAATGATGAAATACTATAATTTACAATATATATATATTATAAGCTAAATACATTATTCCTTGAGACATAACTAATCTAAACACTATAATATCAAACTAACCATCATTATTTCAATATATTTAGTGATTATTTTCAAACTATTCATAGTCCTGATAAAAAAATAATATACTAGTGAATAAAAAATGATAAAACATCCCTCTCCTCCACTATAAATACCGCCCCTCAACACATATTCTTCTCACAACTTTCATGCTTTGAGAATTGTAAATTTTATGCACAATGCTCTTCTCAAGACTCTATCCCACGTTATCAAGATTTGGTATCATCAAAAGACCAAAACCCTCACCCTTTTGATGTTCTCAAGGAGGAGATATTCAAGAGGTAAGAATTCTCATTCCTTCTCTTTAAATCTCTTTTCAAGTACTTTTATATTATTATCCTCTCCCTACACCCCCCATAAAAGATGAAGGATAACTCCAATATATTATATGTAATATAATTTTTATTTTATTTTAATGGATTATCCTTCATTAAATCCCTTCTCCGCTGTTTTTTTTCTAATGTTGAAAATGTCTTTCATGAGGTGGTAATTTATCGCCTTCAATGACAAAAAAATTCATTTTCTTTTACATTATTCATGGATGGTCTTAAAACCATTATAATGCTTTAAAGTTATTTGAAAATTGATTTTTTAACCTTTTTTATGTTCTCTCACTAACATATACATATAATATTATATAAACAAATTGAGTTTTTTGAGAGAAACCCACCAAGAATATCAAAACGATTATCACTAAATTCATATATTATGATACATAATCAACCCAAAAAACCAAATGATTTATGTAACCATTTAATATTTCACATGTTAATTAATAACATAAAACAAAAATTAAGGATATCTATTCCAATTTTACATGAACATAGATACTCTTATACACGTGAACAAATCATGAAAACCATGAAAACAAACATAATAAAACTATTAAATTAAACACTACAACCCATAAAAAATGAAAAAAAATTAAATTATTAAACTCTAATAAATCATGTAAATGTATAATAGGTTCTATAACTATTAACTAATTAATATAATATTTTTATTCATGAAATTTTTTACAAGTACAAAACCGTTTCAGACATAAGGTAAGAGACTCTTTCTAAACCTCTACTATTCCTTCTGTTTACACTTTATACCAATTTATCCAAATGTAATTAATTTTAATTGGAATTAATAACATCCAAATCCTATTTATATGTTCCAATATCATGTATCTAGATCATTTAATGCTTCTTTGATAGGTAAATACATATTTTAAATGGGTTCACCTCTCAATTCTTCTCAATAAGGAAACCGATTCAAGAGAACTTCCAAATTCCATACACATTTTCTAGTGATCTCGATAATATGATATAATCCAACATTATTGTTATAAAATCACTCATTTTTTCATGAAAAACTATTTTGGTTCATTTATGGTTTTATACAAACTATAGTTCCTTCTCCGTTTAAAAAAATATTTAACATTTTCCTTAATCTGCACTAAGATGTTTTATTAATTAAGTTTCTTAAATAATATTTTTTCAAGAATTAACTTCATTTTGACATAAATTATCATAATATATATCTATTTATGCTTTTTCAGGACCATTTATGATTTATTTCTTTTATATCATGGACACCATTATGATATTCCATTATATAATGCCTTTTAACTTGATTATGATACACAATTATTTCCATTGGTAACCCTTATGTTTATGTTTGATTTAGTATATATGATTGTTAATTGGGAAAACATATTCATGATCATGTTATGATGGGTGTAACCAAATAGTGATCCAATTAATTTGGTAATTTTTAGTCTCATGAGATGTTATGTTCGGATAAAGAGTGAACTCGATTCTTATATGGATATTTTTTCCACCCTGGGAAGGATGCTAGAAATGAGTCATGTTTATGTCATGTTATATATGTTTTACACATTTTTATGATGTTATGGTAATATATTTCCATCTAATACATTTTATTCATCTTAATTTCCTTCATGTTCCATGCCATTAATGTTATCGTTTTGTGTCTTCTAACCCATGTGTTATGTTTATTCCAATTCTTATTTCCATAGGGGGATTTTTAGCTCATCCCTTTTGTTCATGTTTTCCCCAGGTAATATTATGTATATATAAGTGATAAATGGGAGTTAGGGTCTCATTAAAAAGATTAATTAATTGATTTTTTATTTTGGTTTCATGTCATTTAATTATGTACTTAATCAACCAAAGACAGTATTCTTTATTAACTTTTGTTGTATATGATAGTTAATTATGCTTAAAATTATATATCAATATGTGTAAAAGGATAGGGTCACAATAGTTGGTATCATAGAAAGTTCTAGTTAATTTTTGAGATTAGTACTAGTGAATTTTATAAGAAACCTAAGGATAATTCTTTCGAAATGGATAACATAGATGGAAACTTGGGGAATAATATGATATGATATACTATTCGTTTATAAGGTTATCCTTCTATGTTAAATGTTTTATTATTATTCTTATTTTATAAGTATTTAAGGCCCATAACTGTACTTTTGTTTTCTTAGTTAATGGTTTGATATAGGAGAATACTTTCCAACAATCAATGGGATAAGAAATGTGATGATTGCCTCATTGATATTACAAATACGATGGGAACAAGTTCTCCAAACATCATGAAAATACTTGATCAATTATCATAAGTTAATAATAATAACATTAATCGTGTGGAACTCCCCCTTCTCCTAAAAAAGAGAATGGTTTCATATTATCCTTTACGCAACAAATCCCTCCCATCTTTTGTGTATCTTATTATCCACTCCTTGTAGAACAGTGGATTAACTCCATAAGGAATATATTATCTATCCCCTAGCACTTAGATGAGTAGAAATTTGTCATGGCATTCTATCATTTTAATGGGGAAGCAGATTCGTGGCAGAAACTATTCAAGAACACAAATTCCAAAGAATAAATTTATTCCATTTAATGGGGTGATTTCATGAAAATATTTTTCAATAAATATTTTCCCCAAAACCTCTATCCTAAAATAGAAATGGAGTTCCTCATACTGAAGAAAACAATAAGATGAGTATGTCGGGCATATGAAGTAAACATCACATGTATTGTAAGATACACCTCCATATTTTTCATGAACACCAAAAGAAACTTGGATATCTTCCATTGAGGACAAAATAAAATTCTAAGAAAAGTATTGGAGGTCTTAGAATTCAGTAGTTATTAAGATATTATATTTTTTTTCACTTTAGGTTTAAATGCGGATTAGAGACTCTCTGTGGTATCATGGGACTAATGACAAAAGAGGAAAATGGAGTTAATATAGGTGGAACAATAAAAAATACCCATGATGGAAAGAATACCCAACATCCCACATGTCAATATGTTGGGAATAATCATCCTATAAACTTCATAAAGGGAACCAAAAGATGGTTCAAATGTGGATAATAAGATCATATGAAAAATAACTACTGAAGGGATATGAAGAATCCCCCTATTTAATAATAAGAAAGAATGGTTCAAATCAATAATCAGCTTGTAGTGAATTGTTTCAACTACAAGGGAAATTGTAATTATGCAATTCATGTCATAAGACAAGGGTTTTCAGAGGCATTAAACAATAAAAAACTCCAAGGTAACAAATAAGGGAATATTATATCACTACTGGTGAGTTGGAGCCCAAAAATGACATGGTGATAGGTGCGTTGGTCATTCATTCAAGAATTGTGAATTTACTATTATATTTTTTTCTACACATTCTTTCATTGATTTAAATTTTATTGTACCTATTCAAACACCACCTCAAAATATAGAGGTTGAGTTATTTGTGAGTAAAACAAATGGGAAAAATATTTTATCAAATTTTTATAAATCCTCCCCAGTTAATGTTTGCGGATTGATCCTCTAAGTAAATATTATCTTACTTCCTTTGGTGTATTTTGATTCTATATTGGTCATGGATTGGCTATCTTTATAAAAATACAACATCGACTATTGGTAATGAAAGATCACTCATTATATCCCAAGAGATCCTCCAATTCTGTACAAGTATTAGGTTGAAGATGAATCTCTTTCAGAATCCCCATATCAAGTGTGGATTTTATTACCTTATAATAAATTATATCTTGCTCAAATAATTGAGACCAAGGAGATAATCATGCATTAAGACATTCCCATCATTAGATATTACACTGATGCATTCTCTAAAGAGTTGCATTATCTTCCTCCTGATCAAGAGGTTGAGTTCTCAATTGAAATTATTCTGGGATCTGGGAATATATCTAAGAAACCATATATAATGGCCGCTATAGAGATATAAGAACTAAAGAAGAAGTAACAGGAGAATATAAGCATGGTTTTTATACATATTAGTGCTTCACCATGGGGTGTGATGGTCCTATTAATCAATAATAAGGATGGAGAAATGCACTGATGTATTGATTATCAGGAGCTCAACAAAATCAATATAATGACAAATTATCCCATTCCATGGTTAGAAGAATTGTTTTATCACCTACATGGGGTGCGTTATTTCTATATGGTGGAACTTTGTTCAGGATATCACCAATTAAAGGTGATGAAGAAATATATTCCCAAAACTACATTTCAAATGAGGTATGGACCCAATGAGTTCGTAGTGATTCCCTTCAGACACACTTATGGTCCCAAAATTTTCATGGCCTTAATGAATAGAGTCTTAAGAGATTACCTCAACAAATATTTGGTAGTATTAAATAATGATTTATATATTAAACTCAAAGAACAAGAAGGAACATGAGGAGAATTTGAATACTCTGCTAACAAATTTTCAGGGGGAGAAATTATCTAAAATTTAAAAATATATATGAGTTCTATATAGAGGATGAATAATTCATTGGTATTTTTATCACCAGTAAAGGAATACTTGTGGACCCCTCTAAGTGAAACGAAATCGAAGAGTACCCCAAGAAAAAATCTATAATGGATATCCATAGTTTCCTTGGCCTACCTATGTATTACAGCTTATTTTTCAAGAAATTATTGTGACTGTAAAAAGCAATAACCAATATAACTCTGAAGGGAGTGAAGTTTATATAGACTAGTGAATATGAAGAATACTTCAAAGTGTTTAAAAATAGGCTTATCACTTCACCCGTACATACTCTTCCAATAAGTGGGAAAATCTCTCTAGTGTACAACGATGCTTCAAAGTAGGGTTATGTTTTTTACTGGTGAAATATTAAAAAGTGATATCCTATGCCTCATGGTAGTTGAAAATTCATGATCAAAACTATCCCAGCCATGATATGGAGTTGGTGACTATAATATATGTGTTTAAAATATGATGGAATTATCTCTATTTGGAAAAGTGTGAGATATATACTAATCATAGGAGCCTAAAATATATATGCACATAGAAACAACTCAATATGCTCTAGGGAAGATGGTTTGAGATCATCAAGGATTTTTACTTCTCAGTCCACTAAAATCTTGGTATGGAAAATACGGTGGCAGATGCTCTAATTATTAATAATCATGTATCATTATCAATCATGATAATTGAGAAGTATCCAATCTACTTATACCTTCTATGGATTGAAATGGGGATCATTAATGATGGAATATCATCAATCCATTATCATGTGATTGTTCAACCATTCATTATGAATAAAATAAAGGATGCTCCAAGAAATGATGGATAAATTTAGAAGAAGGTGGAAGCCATGAGATAAAGGAAATCCTTAGAGGACAAAATGGATGCGAAAGGAGTCATGAGATATTGATTAACACTATGTGTACCATCCAATCCAGACATAAAGAAAGATCTTATGAGTGATCCCCTTAGTTCAATCTTCTTTATTCACATGGGGAGCATGAAGATGTATTTAGATCATCGATAGCACTATTGGTGTGACAATATGAAAAAGAATATCACTGAATATACATCACTTCTCCTGGTATGTCAAAAAGTGATGGTTGAAATGAAAAAGTATAAAGGGATGTTGCAACCATTATCAATACTAGTATTGAAGTGGTAAAACATCACCATTGACTTGGTCACTTGAATTCCAAAAAAATCAAGAGAAAAAAAATGCTCTATGGGTGATTTTGGATCATCTCATAATGACATGTCACATTATCCAAATTGAAGTGGACTTTTCATTAGAAAAACTTGAATGGATATACATCAGAGATGTTGTAAGTCTGTATGGAGTAAATCTATCTATTCCATCTGATCGAGATTTTAGTTTCATCTACATGATCTCGAAAAGTCTATAACATGATCTAAAAATTGAGTTGAACTATCGAACGGCTTATCATCCTCAAAATGATGTCCAATTTGAATGGAATATTCAGTTATTTGAATACATTTTTGGATAATGTTCTATGGACTTTAAAAGGTAAGGGGAACAAAATATATCTTAGTTGGGCTCTCCTATAATAATATATTCCACTCGAGCATCCAAAGGGCTCCATATGAATCCTCTTGTTAGAGAAGATATAAAACATCAACATGCTAGGATGAAGTCTGTATACATAAGGTGTTAGGAAACAAAATGGTGGAATTAATGGTAGAAATTGGGAAAATCATTCAGAAGGAAGCCTAATACTTATAGAATCATTATGAATACAATCGTCTATGGGACATATAGTTTAAGGTTAAATATATGGTATTCCATCGCATATAACCTTGTAATAGGATCATGATATTTAGGAAGAATGAAAAGATGAATCCCAGGTAAATCAACCCCTTCAGATTTTAAATTGTATCAGATTTGTGGCCTATCTTCTAACATGTCCACCTTCCATGTATCAAATACACGATGTATTCTATGTATCCATCTTGATGATGTACATATAGGATCATTCCCCTGTACTGAATTAAGTGGTGGAATAGTTGGAATATTATCTTTCTTACGAGTTGGAGAGAATTACGATCATGGATATGAGAGATAATGTTCTACGCAATAAAACTAATCAACTGGTCAAAGTACAATGGTAGAACCATAATTATGAAGAAGAAACTTGGGAACTAGATGAATTGAGGAAGGAGAAGTTCCCTCACCAGTTTTCAATTTATTATGAAAAAAAGGTCGAGGGGGAAATTTCATAAATTTGGATGAATGTAACAACCTTGTATTCTATGAATGAAAATTACCTTCTTATAATTATATAATATTTTCTAATCACATAAAATTCTATTAAAAACACAATACATATGAATAATTAATAAAATTAGAGGTATTTTAAGAAGTTAAGGAAGTTATACTGAAGAAATAGTAACATGACCTCTTTAATAGTAATATGGCCCTAGGAATTGTAATTAGACTAATAGAATATTACCTCACATATGAAACTATAAATAAAATTTAGTTATCTTATGAGTTAAAATATGATTTATTTATTTCATTGCATATGCAAATAAATGTTTTAAAAATGAAAAATTTTGTGTTGGTATTTTTGTAAGTCAAAGATATTTATTTATTATTCTATGAATAATTTAATAATTTACAATAAAATTTATTTTCAAAAATAATACATTCATTAATTAATATTTTTTTTCTTAAGAATATTACACAATTTGATGGGACATTAATTAATTTTTCAAAATGTTTTAAAATTAGGTATAATTTCAAAATTGATATTTTCTGATTAAATGATGTGTTTGATTAAAATATTAATTCCACATATTTAGAAAATTATTTACATAAAAAGTTTTCCATTTTAAAATTATACACACCTAAATATGTATTGGGTTAATTTTTGAGTTTTTTTATAATGGTTGAACTTTTGGTGAATAGTGAAATACAATAATTTATGGTATATATACATTATAAGTTAAATAACACATTACATGAGTGATAACTAATGTAAGAATAATAATATCAATATAACCTTAATTATTTTTATATATTTAGTTAAAATTCTCAAATTATTTATTTTCTTCATCCAAAATGATAAACACATGAATAAAATAATGAGAAAACACCCCTTTCCTCCACTTTAAATATCACCCCACCACCTCTTCTCCTTACACCATTCAAGATTTTATCCTTTTCCAAGTTATACCAAATACTCTTACTTTGACTCTATAACATGTCTAAAATCATTTGGACTTATCATAATAAAATAAACTATTCCCTAATGAGGTTCTCAAGGAGTAGAAATTCAAGAGGTAAAATTCTCTTTCCATTTCTTTTAATTTCATTCCATGTTATTTTATATTTTTATTCTCTCCTACAAATCCCTAATAAAAGTGGAATTATTACTCCAATGTAGTATATATTCTATAATTTTACTATTTTAATGTATGATCTTCCATAAAATTCCTTCTCCTCTATTTTTTCTAAAAATGAAAATGTCATCCCTGAGGTGTCAATTTATCGCCTTCAAGGAAGAAAAAATTTCATTTTTCATTACTACATTCAAGTATGGTATTTAAAAAATTATAATTGATGAAAAAAATTAAAATTAATTTTATAACATTTTTCATTTTTTGTAACTAGCATACACACATAATATTAATTAATAAAACAAAACAAGTACATTGTGAGCGAAAACCGCCCGGAATAATCCAAACGATTGTCTTTAATGTCTTGTCTAATGATTCATCCTCACCCTAAATAATAAATGACTTATATAGCCATTTCATATTCTATATGTTCACTAATAAAATTTATTTTCATTTCTAGATATATACTCCCATATTACATGTATATCCATACTCTTGTACATGCCAACCGATCCTGAAAACCTTGAAAACGAACACTCCCAATAGTAAAATTTAACACTATAACCCATAAAAATGGAATTAATTAACTTAATAAACTCTAATAAACCATGTTAATATAAAATATTTTCTATAATAATTAATTAATGAATCTAATTTTTCTATTAAAGTCATTACGTACATGTTCATAACCATTTCGGGCATAAGGTACATGATTATTTCCAAACCTCCATTTTTTCCATCAACTTAACCTTTCTCCCTCTTTAGTCCAATATAATTATTTTTTAATTTTATATAATTATTATACATCCTATCTATATTTCCAAAACTTCTCTATCTATATATTATCATCTTTATTTTATGGGGACATACCTGTTTTAAAAATGTTCCCTTCCCAATTCTTCCCGATAACCAAATGCGATTGAGGGGAACTTCCCAATTTCTTACCCATTTTCAATTTCAATGTGTAATATGATTTATCACACTATTATTTTTTCATAAATAACACATTTTATCATTAAAATATATCTTGATCATTTATGGTTTTATACAAACAATTATTCATGGTCTGGTTTAAAGAATCTTTTATATTAATTTTAGTTTGAGATCACTTATCATGATATTTTCCTATTTTTCCTTATGAATTTCCTTGTATGATTTAAATCCATTCTTTCATGTTCACCATTAAGATATTCTCTTATGTTATGCCATTGGATATGATTATAATACTCAATTATTTCAATGGGTAACCCATATGTTTATGTTTGATTGCTTATGTATGATTCATTATGTGGAACACATATTCATGAAATTGTTACCATGGGTGAGACAAGATAGTTCTCCAATTCATTGGGTAATGTTTAGTCTGATGAGTTGTCATTTTGGGACAGGGAGAGAACTTGATTCATTTATGGGACATTATCCATAATGAATTGTCAGCTGACATTTACTCATGTTTATGTCATGTTATATATTGTTTCCACATTCATACGATGCCAGGGATATATTTTCCCACATTATACATGTTATTATTACTTATTTTATTCATGTTATATGCCTTTTATATAATCATGATATGTCTTCTAACCGATGTACCTTATTCTTTTACTGGGCTTTTTAACCGATCCCTTTTGTTCAGGTATTCCCTTGGTTAGTGTATGACAATATAAGGGCTCAAAGGAGTTTAGGATCTCATAATTTTGATTAAATAAATGTGGTTTTGATTTTGGTATCATGTTTTTTAATTATGTTACTAATCTTACAAAGACAATAGAATTAAGATCCCAGATTGTATTTGATGGTTAATTATACTTAAATTTGTGTAATAATATGTGTAAAAGGATAGGGTAAGTCAAGGGAGGCTATAAAGAATGACACTATTGATCATATCCAATATTGATACGATATTTTCATATATGTTATGGAAGAGTCTCAATTCTAATATAAACTATAATGTGATGTTTAGTAATACATATTACCCCAAACTAATGTTTAAACTAAGTCGACTATCCATACACTAGATGACATATTTATAGAATGCTCGATTTACCTAAATGGAGGATGGAATGAGAATATTAATCTAGAAAAGTTATCATATAATAATAACATTCAATCATGCATATAAATTAATCCATATGAATCGCATTATGGGAAGATATTTAAAACACTTAAATGTTTTGATTAAATATTTCAAAAAGATGTTGTGACATGAAATAGTCATCGAAATAGTGGAAAAGGTAAAAACCAATCTTCTGTGAATCAAGGATGCTTAGAGTCAATATAAGATCTGTGATGATAACCCTAGATGTCACCCAAAGTTTCAGGTTAGAGATAAATGTTCCTCCACATTTCTCCCTGGAGGAGATTCATGAGATTTGGGAAAAAGGGAAAGTAAATCCATAGGTACATCATCCCCTTTGATATTCTTGATCCCTTATGCGCCATAGCATATCATCTACCACTCCCACTAACCATGTCTTGAGTACATGTCATAGTCCTTATACCCCTCTTAGGGTAGTATATACAAAATCCTGCACATGTTTTGAATTCATAGAAAGTACTACTGAAAAGTTATCTCTCGTATCAGGAGCAATTATTGAAGTTATTTGAGCACATGGATATAGTTTTACAGAACAATACTACTCACATAGTCAAATTAAAATGGAGAAACCATATGTATGAGGATGTGACATGGGAATAAAATGAATAAATGATGCATAAGTTCCCTCACACATTTTCACCATAGTACCTGAAATTAAATTTCAAAGGAGAACTATATGAAGGGGAAGAATGTAACAACTGAGAATTTTATCAATGGAATTCCTATCTAATTATATAATTATAACATACATAGTAAATGTGTATTATATAAATTTAATGAATCAAATACTAAAACAAGAAAAAATTTATTCTATTAATATGAATACTATATTGAGAGGATTAATATATATATAAAAATCAATTGAAAATATTATAATGGGATGACAATAGAAAATTTGATAAAAAAATGAAACTATTTGTCGAGCCATTCAACCATAATAACTTCACTCATGAAAACAATTATATGGATAAATTATTCTATTATTAATGAATTATTCATTTTTGAAAATGAAGAGAGAAAATATAAGTGAATGAAAGAAAATTTAATTATTTATTGAACTATGGAACCCATATGATCATTATAAATCTGAAATTTGGTATAGTAATCTAACTGTTATGAATACTAACATAACCTTTAGAATAGTATCCTCACTTATGTAAGTGTAAAATAATATTTAGGAATTATATAAAATGAAAATATGATATATTTGTATCTATATTATACAAAATGATGGCTATAAAATTGATTACATAAGTTTTTTTTATTTTTCAAAAACATATAAGTTTTAATTCCATTTATATAAAAAAATTTAAAATAGAATTTATTTTTAGAAACCAGGATTATAAATTAATATTTATAATTATTAAAATGATAATATAAATTTAGGGGACAATAAGAAAATTTTCAAAGGGTCTAAAAATTGATCATAATATTAAAATTGTAAATTTTTAAAATAAATATGGATTTAATTTTATTATTATATTTCTAATATTTTGAAAATAATATTCATAAAATGGTTTTTATGTCTAGAGTATACACATTGAAATGTAGTAACCATATTTTTTTAATTTTTTAGAAATGGTTGCATTTTTAGTGTATTGGGAAATACAATAAAATATGGAATTTAACATTATAAGTTAATTACATGATTAATATCATAAGGGAAGATATGAGAAGGAATTATTTCCAAATAACATACACCATTTATTATATATTGTCACAATATTTATCTCTATTGGTATTTTTACCCAAAATAATAAACTAATGAATATTATGTTTAAAAACACTACTCTTATCCCATTATAAATACCACCCATATCTATCCCTTCTCCTCACAGATTATAAGAATTTAAATTATTAAAAATATAAAAAATCAAATATTGATGGAAACCATTTTGAATTATATAATTAAGGAAGTTGATTTCATTATTCATGATTTTAAGTGAAAGTGTAGAATGATTCTGGAAGATCAGTTAATGGATATCTAAAAAACACACTATTTTAGGGGCATTATCTCCCTCTCTATTACTTAACATTATCAATCTAATAATCTTATATAATTGTTATATACTCTGTATATTTCTCCCACACATATATTCTTATATTTATTCCTCTTTTCTTAATGGTGATATACATGTTGTAAAGGTTCCTTCAACAATTTCATTCGTTAAGAGAAATGGATTAAGGGAAACATCTCTATTTTCATTACCTTATTTCATGTACCACTCAATGTAATTTTTTAACCATAAATGGTTTCTAAAAATATCATTTTACTATGGAAAATCATTTTATTTTATTATTGGTTTTATGGAAATTATAATGCTCTTATCCTCTTTAATGACTCCTTACAATTTTTCTAAAACCACACATAAAATAAATATTTCCAAAATTATTTATCCACCAATTTTTTGGTCTTAAATTCACATTGAATAATGAAATAAGATTTTTCATTTACCTATGAATTCCCAATTAATCTTTAATATCTTATTTCATATAAAATATTATGACATTACTTTAATTTATATTATAATACATGATTATGCCACCCATATCCTTCTATGGTTATATCTTATGTTTATACCTTATATTTAATTTCCATTTTTGGAACACATCATCATGTAGATGCTATGATGGATCCATTTAATAGAACTCTAATGCATTGGGTAATGATTGTGTCTCATAAGATGTTATATATGGTATTAGGTATTAAACCTAATACCTATTGAGACTCAATGAAACATGTGATATTTTCTTAGAATTTATCCTTGAATTATGTTTATATCGTGTTTTATATTGTTCCAAAATTACTATGTTTACAAGATTTCATGATTCCATGTTCTTGATGTTTTCATCCCATGTGATTATGCATCATCCTTATCTTTCATGATATCATGATATGCCTTTTGACACGTATTTTATGCTTCATTAACATGGTTATTACCTTACCATGATTTTTATGTCATCCATTAAACTTATTCATTTATTATGCTATACTGTAGTGTTTTTGGATATTAGAGGGATTTAGCAGCACATTATAAAGATTAAAATAAATATTTTTTTTTCAATTTCATGTTTTGGTTTAATACACCTATTAACCCAATGAAATTAGGCCTCTCAATACTTAGTTTGTATTTATTGTATATTTGTGTTAAGAATCATGTTATATTATTTGAAAAAGTCTTGGGTCACTATATGTCAAGTGATATTATATTTTTATGCCTTATAGATTCAGAATGACATGTTCTCTCAATATATTTTAGATTTTGAGTGTAATGTTTACTCGATTCCTTATTGATGTTGAGTGACATATTCATCATCATTTTCATGAGATATTGATTGCTCCAAAAAAATATTATGACTATCCTTATAGTATATACTAGAACCAGGTAAGGCGGGGGCTCATGGTGGCCCAGTTAGCAGACAAATGCTCAAAATATTACAGTAGTTTAATAATTATGAATTTAATGTTATCATGGAAAACACTTGTTAAGATTCATGTGAAGAATTCATGCATAGTGAAACCTTGTAAGGGAAATTAGATCATGAAATATAATTTATCAATATATAATATAGACTATTTGTATAAGGCCCCGGCCTTAAACCTTACTTAATATTGAATTAAAAGAATAATTCACGTTGAGGATCTTTTCAAGTTTAGAGTTTTAGAGAATTAGAACATAACTATTACATCTCAAAAGATTACAAAGTAGTCACTTATACTAAGTTTCCATAATAATAAAAACTCTTGAAAGAAACATTTCTAGTTCCATGTTTTATATAGAATGACATTCCCTTGATCCCATCCTTGACCTTATTCCACATTAAGTCCTGTGAAAAACATTTCAAAAAAACTTGGGGTGAGCATAAAAAGCTCAGTAAGGGATACACAAAGAATGAAAACTGTTAGTTTTTCAAAATCAAGTAAACCATGTATACTTTATCAGAGTAATACCTTCACCTTCATGAAGTAGTAAAAACTCCTCACTGAATAAAGTATCATTACTTACCTTTTTGTAACCAAATTATTACCATAAAACCCATATAAAGAACACATAACATATATAAAGGTAACTTGGGACATAAACATACTTAAGTGGAATAACCATACGGTCGACTTCCACACATATCACTTAATGGAATAGCCATACGGCCAATTTCCATACATACTTAATGGAATAGCCATACGGCTGACTTCCATACCCAATGCATTGGAGGTTATAACATAACCACCCGTCCTGGTATTCACGGCACCACCCGTCATATGGTTTATCACGTAACCACCCGTCAAATGTCCAAGTACCAATATAAAATCATAAAACATAAAACCAATATAAAGGAATGATAACATTTCCACATTTCAATCACAATATATCATAATAGAATCCTTTATCAAAACCATTTTCAATACCAAAATACATAAAAGAGTATATGGTATTTATTTTATTTTAAAAACATTACGGCTTGTTGAGGAAGCCAAATACCAAATAATACCCGCGGTGGTGGAAAAAGTCGTTGTCACCACGTACGTTAAAAAAACATTCCTTTTTGTCGTTTTGTAAAACACTTCGTAGAAAAAGATTCATTTTGTATAAAATAAAAGTCAAAGGGGTTTATACACCGTATAAAATAAAGTTGTGTATAAAACGAAATATGCCTCAATGAAAGGAGATTGAGACGAAGTCCCTTACCTCGGGTCCGACTTGACTCGATCATTCTTTAACGTCCTGAATAATAAACTTGAGTTAATTTATACTTGATTAAGAACATTTTTAAAGTTCATTATTTCTTTTATATCACTTATTGCCATGTTATAAACATTATGTAACCATTTAAGTTAATAATGTTTGTTTTGTCAATATTTGGTTCTTAAGTCGAAAGTGGACTTCTTACAATTACATGTTGTTCGTGTGGTAAAAATTTCTTTATATCCAGAATGAAATTCCTGATTTGGATATCATATATATCATATATATCCAGCATATACATGTATTTATAATATTACATAATCATTTAGAGGTAAGAAATGAAATGCACCGTTCATGGAGACGGTAAGTCGTACGTACGCATGAACGCTACTTTCATTTCTTTGTCATATTAATGGAATTAAAACTAAATGAGAGGTATGTATATATTAATTCCAGAATTATATTCATCATTTAGATATATCATTAATTATATATATCCATTATATACATGTACTTTTAATAGTACATTACATTTGGGGATAAGAAATGAAATGCACCGATCATGGAGACGGTAAGCCGTACGTACCCATGAACGCTACTTTCATTTCTATCTCATACTTTAATGGAAAGAAATAATAATGATATAGAGGTATATTATAATTACAGTATAACATCATATATAATAACTTTAAATCCATCCTTTACACGTCCCACATATGGCATTAACGAATCACATCACTTTGAGGGGGCGGTAGTCCGCACTTCCTTAAATGAAGATATCGTGTTTACCCATAATGGAAACCATAAAGGTATGCCCAAAATGAAAAATACAGAAGCTTAAAGAGAAAAAAATAAACATATTATATATCATATATAAAAGAATAGTGACATCATAATGGCCACCTTTGAAGGTGTTAAATGAGTATTGAACAATCATCGTTTCGGGAGGCAGAATTTCGCCATCCACGGAAACCGTATGTTCTTTAACCATTTGATGTAGTTTTGTGAGAGTTTAGCTCAAATAAATCTTATAACAACATCCTAGTATATTGAAGATACTGGTGTTGTTACAAAAGAAGTAAATTAAAAGAGTTTAGAGGGTTGGAGAAGCAAAATAAAACAAATGAACAAGAGAGAATGAATTACCTTTAAAAGTGTAACTCCTTTTGATTTGAGCCTAAAGGCTTCCTTTGAAAGTATTATTCCCAAAGTCAATCCTCTAGGATGAGGATAGGGATCTGGAGAGAGTAAATGTTCAGGGGTTGGCCGAGCCAAAGGCTTGAGGAGTGTGTGAAATGAGGTAGAGGTGGGGGCCTTTTATAAGAGGAGATGAGGGGCACTTTTGGAAAGTAAAGAAGTATTACTTTATTTGAAAATGTGTTTCGGTTTTAAAAGGTCCCACATTGATATAATTCGTGGATAAGGTGATAAGGGTTCTAAATACACTCATCCAATTGGTTTTGGACATGTGTAGTTCATAGATTTTACATTATCTTTCAATTTTATTTAAATCGTCAAATAATGATGTCATCGCTACATCATTATTATGTCATACATAATTTAAATTATTTAATGTCTAAAAATTATAAAAAAAAATACTATGATGTAGGAAATCTTTTTATCTTTCCAATGACTATTTATAATCAAAAATCTGATCTTTATAACCCCATGTAAAAATTGTTTTCGTAAAACATATTATGTTTGTGTCATTTTTACTTTTACATTAAATAAAAAGTTATTTATGTCATTTCCCAACCAAAGTGTCTCCATGGGGTCCCCAAGTTGACCCATGGCTTGTCTTGGTCGGCCATGACACAACCAATGAGGGTAGGACATGTGTCAAACTCATCTTATTTTATTAAAGCATTATTTTTACCTTAAACTACACTAATTACCACTAATCGCGATTAAGAACTTAATAAGTTACTATTCACCAAAAAATTATTATAATCTCATTGAACCACATTTTACTTCTTAATGACAACCATGTATGTCGTATTTTTGAAATTCAAAACACAATGATGGCAAAATTTCATTTAAACGGAAAATCAGTCTTTATAAGTACCACTTAGTGGTTTCACTATTCATCAAAAATTGAAGTTTTTCAGAAAATTACCAAAAATTCACCCTAAGCTATATTTGATATTCCGAATTCAAAAATGAAGTCTATTTTACAAAATTCAAAACATATAAGTCACATTAATTAATTTAATAATTAATTCCCGCTGTCAGAGCAAATAGCGTGTTTTTATGAAACAATAAGTATCAAAAGATTGACACTAGTTTAAGTCCGATTTCAAAGTGAAATTAATTCCAACGACCACTATTGGATTTAATGGTAAAAATATTTTCTAATTTCACTTTAAAACCAATTCAAAATATAATATAATCATATAAATAAATTAGATTAAAAAGAGGTTTTGAATTAAAATACAACATTTTACACTATTCATTAAAAAACGAACTTTATCAGAAAGGTACCAAAAATTTACACAAAGTAAATTTTGATGTCCCGATTCTAAAGAAGAGTTATATTTGGTCCAATAGAATTTATAATATCGATCAAAACTATATTTAATGATGGTTCCCCTTCAAAAGGTGATAAGTGGACCTTTCGTGAAAATTAGGGTATAAATGCCTAAAATTGAACTCTTTCCGTATTTTAAGCCTTTATCTTTTATTGGGTAAATGTAAAAACATTTAAAACATATATAATCATATTTTAGTTATTTCTATCCATTCCCTCCAGTACAACGGCTACTCGTTAACTAACATTTAAAATAATATTATTTTATTACTTGTGTACAACGTAAGTTTTTCAAAGAAACTCATCGTTGCGTACCGAGTACGCTATCGAACGTAGAAACCACTTTTAATTAAAATTAATATTTAATTTGTTAATATTAATAAAATGAAAATTCTTTATTCTTTATTTACCTAGGATGTTACATCCTTCCCCCCTTTTGGGAGTTGCGTCCTCGCAATTTTATTCACTTATCAAAATAAGTGGGGGTATTTATCCCTCATAGCATTTTCAGATTCCCACGTTGCCTCTTCAATCACATGGTTTTTCCACAAAACCTTTACCTGATGAATCACCTTATTCCGTACCACATGTTCCCTGTGGTCAAGAATCTGGACTGGTTGTTCTTCATAAGATAGGTTCTCTTCCAGCTGAACTACCTCTGGACTCAAAACATGAGATGGATCTGGCATATACTTCCTCAACATTGAAACATGAAAAACATTGTGTACCTGAGATAAACTCCGAGGTAAATCCACCCGGTATGCAACTGATCCAACTTTCTCCAAAATTTCGTATGGTCCAATAAACCTTGGACTCAGCTTTCCTTTCTTACCAAATCTCATCATACTTTTCCAAGGAGAAACCTTGAGAAAAACATGATCACCTACCTCGAAAGATAGATCCTTCCTCCGGTTATCCGCATAACTCTTCTGCCTGCTCTGAGCTATTCTCATGTGTTTCTGAATCAGCTGAACTTTTTCTGTCATCTCTTCTACCAATTCTGGTCCCATCAACTTCCTTTCACCCACTTCATCCCAAAAAGATGGACTTCGACACCGCTTCCCATATAATGCCTCAAATGGTGCCATCTGTATACTGGAATGAAAACTCTTATTATAAGAAAACTCAACCAAAGAAGGATGTTGGTCCCAACTTCCCTGATAATCCATAGAACAAGCTCGTAGCATATCCTCCAATGTCTGAATTGTTCGTTCTGACTGCCCATCTGATTGAGGATGAAAAGCTGTACTAAAATTTAATTCAGTACCCAAAGACTTCTGAAGGCCTTTCCAAAAGTTAGATGTGAACCTGGGATCACGATCAGATACAATGGAGAGAGGAACTCCATGTAACCTGACTATCTCTTTAAGATACAAACGGGAAAGTTGATCAAGAGAGAAAGTATCTCGTTTAGAAAGGAAATGAGCATATTTGGTCAAGCGATCAACAATAACCCAGATTGCATTATTACCTCGAGATGTCCTCGGTAATCCCACAACAAAGTCCATGGATATGTTTTCCCATTTCCCCTCTGGCACTGGTAAAGGCTGAAGTATCCCTTTCGGTAACTGCTGCTCTGCTTTAACCTGTTGACATGTCAAACACTTCACTGTAAAATCAGCAATGTCTCTTTTCATTCCATCCTACCAGTAATGCTCCCACAGATCTATGTACATCTTAGTACTACCCGGATGAACTGAAAACGGGGAACTATGAGCCTCACATAACAACTCAATCTTCAACTGTGAATCACAAGGCACACATAACCTCTTCCCAAACCACAAAACACAAACACAAACTTATCCAAGAACTCATGGAAAATTTTATTCATAAGGTCCATGAATACAGCAGGTGCATTGGTTAACTCAAAAGGCATAACTACAAATTCATAATGGCCATATCTAGTACGGAACGCAGTCTTCGGAACGTCTGCTTCTTTTACTTTCAACTGATGGTACCCCGACCTCAAGTCAATCTTCGAAAAATACTGAGCTCCCTGGAGCTGATACCACTTCATTCGATGGCCCAACATCTGCTGAAGTTGTTGAAAAGGATTTCACCACCCCTTTCTGCTTGTAGTCTGGCTGCATTCCCCCAGTTGAGTTCTTCGTTGGACACTCGTTTGCATAATGACCCATTTCATTACACTTAAAACATCTTACTGTTGGCTTTTCATTTCCTGCTTGATCATCTTCCTTACAGTTACGAGCAATATGACCAGACTTACCACACCGAAAGCACTTACCAGACTTGGATAAACATTCTCCGGGATGAATTTTACCACACTTCTCACAAGATGGATATTTGGTTTTCTTACCTCCTTGCTTCTTTGATGAATTCTTCCCCTTTGCCTTCCAACTAGACCTCTTATTCTGTTGTTTGTCATAGAACACCTGATCATCGGCAAACTCCATTTCCACCTTCTCCGCACATCGAACAAGTTTTTAATAACTTTTGAACTCACGAGAAGCAAAAGACCTTCGATACTTTGGCTTTAACCATGAGTAAAAACGGTTTATTTTACTATCAAGATCTCGTATGAAGTTTGGAGCATACCTTGCCAATCGAGTGAACTTTTCTTCATAAGCAGCCACTGAATCATCCTCCTGCCTCAATTCTAGGAACTGTTTTTCCATCCTAAGACGAACTACCTTAGGAAAATATTTCTCAAGAAATATACCTTTGAATTCGTCCCAGTAAAGATCCTCAATCTCATCACTATCTCGTATATTTTTCACCATCGACCACCACTGATCAGCTTCACCTTCAAAACGGTAAACAGCAAGACTATCCTTTTGATGTTCTGAGCACCCCATGACATCAAAAATATTCTCCAGTTCATTAATCCACCCTTCAGCTTGCACAGGGTCAGATGATCCTCTGAATGATGGGGGATGTTGCCTCATGAAATGTTCAACCACTGACATGTTCCTCTGCGGTTGATCTGGCTGATCTCGTGCACGGATACCACCACCATTTATAGCCTGAGTCAACCGTTCCATCACTGCAAAAAACTGTTCAGTTCCGATTCCGACCATCTCAAGTTGCTGATTTGGAAGGTTATCTTTCTCCTGATGTCGTCCCAACATAGCTGCTTTGTTTCCTCTGCGGAAAACCATTCTGAACACAGAAATATCTTAGGCGAAGCAACATGGTAATCCGTAAATGCTATATCATTTCAATCATATTATAATTTAACACTTTTCTAACTCCTAAAGTTGTCTAAACCGACCTCTGATACCAACTATAAGGCCCCGGCCTTAAACCTTACTTAATATTGAATTAAAAGAATAATTCACGTTGAGGATCTTTTCAGGTTTAGAGTTTTAGAGAATTAGAACATAACTATTACATCTCAAAAGATTACAAAGTAGTCACTTATACTAAGTTTCCATAATAAAAAAAACTCTTGAAAGAAACATGTCTAGTTCCATGTTTTATATAGCATGCCATTAACTTGATCCCATCCTTGACCTTATTCCACATTAAGTCCTATGAAAAACATTTCAAAAAAACATGGGGTGAGCATAAAAAGCTCAGTAAGGGATACACAAAGAATGAAAACTGTTAGTTTTTCAAAATCAAGTAAACCATGTATACTTTATCAAAGTAATACCTTCACCTTCATGAAGTAGTAAAAACTCCTCACTGAATAATGTATCATTACTTACCTTTTTGTAACCAAATTATTACCATAAAACCCATATAAAGAACACATAACATATATAAAGGTAACTTGGGACATAAACATACTTAAGTGGAATAACCATACGGTCGACTTCCACACATATCACTTAATGGAATAGCTATACGGCCAATTTCCATACATACTTAATGGAATAGCCATACGGCTGACTTCCATACCCAATGCATTGGAGGTTATAACGTAACCACCCGTCCTGGTATTCACGGCACCACCCGTCATATGGTTTATCACGTAACCACCCGTCAAATGTCCAAGTACCAATATAAAATCATAAAACATAAAACCAATATAAAGGATTGATAACATTTCCACATTTCAATCACAATATATCATAATAGAATCCTTTATCAAAACCATTTTCAATACCAAAATACATAAAAGAGTATATGGTATTTATTTTATTTTAAAAACATTACGGCTTGTTGAGGAAGCCAAAGACCAAATAATACCCGCGGCGGCGGAAAAAGTCGTTGTCACCGCGTACGTTAAAAAAACATTCCTTTTTGTCGTTTTGTAAAACGCTTCGTAGAAAAAGATTCCTTTTGTATAAAAGTAAAAGTCAAAGGGGATTATACACCGTATAAAAGAAAGTTGTGTATAAAACGAAATATGCCTCAATGAAAGGAGATTGAGACGAAGTCCCTTACCTCGGGTCCGACTTGACTCGATCGTTCTTTAACGTCCTGAATAATAAACATGAGTTAATTTATACTTGATTAAGAACATTTTTAAAGTTCATTATTCCTTTTATATCACTTATTTCCATGTTATAAACATTATGTAACCATTTAAGTTAATAATGTTTGTTTTGTCAATATTTGGTTCTTAAGTCAAAAGTGGACTTCTTACAATTACATGTTGTTCGTGTGGTAAAAAGTTCTTTATATCCAGAATGAAATTACTGATTTGGATATCATATATATCATATATATCCAGAATATAAATGTATTTATAATATTACATAATCATTTAGAGGTAAGAAATGAAATGCACCGTTCATGGAGACGGTAAGCCGTACGTACGCATGAACGCTACTTTCATTTCTTTGTCATATTAATGGAATTAAAACTAAATGAGAGGTATGTATATTTTAATTCCATAATTATATTCATCATTTAGATATATCATTAATTATATATATCCATTATATACATGTACTTTTAATAGTACATTACATTTGGGGATAAGAAATGAAATGCACCGATCATGGAGACGGTAAGCCGTACGTACGCATGAACGCTACTTTCATTTCTATCTCATACTTTAATGGAAAGAAATAATAATGATATAGAGGTATATTATAATTCCAGTATAACATCATATATAATAACTTTAAATCCATCCTTTACACGTCCCACATATGGCATTAACGATTCACATCACTTTGAGGGGGCGGTAGTCCGCACTTCCTTAAATGAAGATATCATGTTTACCCATAATGGAAACCATAAAGGTATGCCCAAAATGAATAATACAGAAGCTTAAAGAGAAAAAAATAAACATATTATATATCATATATAAAAGAATAGTGACATCATAATGGCCACCTTTTAAGGTGTTAAATGAGTATTGAACAATCATCGTTTTGGGAGGCAGAATTTCGCCATCCACGGAAACCATATGTTCTTTAACCATTTGATGTAGTTGTGTGAGAGTGTAGCTCAAATAAATCTTATAACAACATCCTAGTATATTGAAGATACTTTTGTTGTTACAAAAGAAGTAAATTAAAAGAGTTTAGAGGGTTGGAGAAGCAAAATAAAACAAATGAACAAGAGAGAATGAATTACCTTTAAAAGTGTAACTCCTTTTGATTTGATCCTAAAGGCTTCCTTTGAAAGGATTATTCCCAAAGGGAATCCCCTAGGATGAGGATAGGGATGTGGAGAGAGTAAATGTGCAGGGGTTGTCCGAGACAAAGGCTTGAGGAGTGTGTGAAATGAGGTAGAGGTGGGGGCCTTTTATAAGAGGAGAGGAGGGGCACTTTTGGAAAGTAAAGAAATATTACTTTATTTGAAAATGTGTTTCGGTTTTAAAAGGTCCCACATTGATATAATTCGTGTATAAGGTGATAAGGGTTCGAAATACACTCATCCAATTGGTTTTGGACATGTTTATTTCATAGATTTTACATTATCTTTCAATTTTATTTAAATCGTCAAATAATGATGTCATCGCTACATCATTATTATGTCATACATAATTTAAATTATTTAATGTCTAAAAATTATAAAAAAAATACTATGATGTAGGAAATCTTTTTAGATTTCCAATTACTATTTATAATCAAAAATATGATCTTTATAACCCCATGTAAAAATTGTTTTCGTAAAACATATTATGTTTGTGTCATTTTTACTTTTACATTAAATAAAAAGTTATTTATGTCATTTCCCAACCAAATTGTCTCAATGGGGTCCCCAAGTTGACCCATGGATTTTCTTGGTCGGCCATGACACAACCAATGAGGGTAGGACATGTTTCAAGCTCATCTTATTTTATTAAAGCATTATTTTTACCTTAAACTACACTAATTACCACTAATCGCGATTAAGAACTTAATAAGTTACTATTCACCAAAAAATTATTATAATCTCATTGAACCACATTTTACTTCTTAATGACAACCATGTATGTCGGCTTTTTGAAATTCAAAACACAATGATGGCAAAATTTCATTTAAACAGAAAATCAGTCTTTATAAGTACCACTTAGTGGTTTCACTATTCATCAAAAATTGAAGTTTTTCAGTAAATTACCAAAAATTCACCCTAAGCTATATTTGATATTCCAAATTCAAAAATGAAGTCTATTTTACAAAATTCAAAACATATAAGTCACATTAATTAATTTAATAATTAATTCCCGCTGTCAGAGCAAATAGCGTGTTTTTATGAAACAATAAGTATCAAAAGATTGACACTAGTTTATGTTCGATTTCAAAGTGAAATTAATTCCAACGACCACTATTGGATTTAGTGGTAAAAATATTTTCTAATTTCACTTTAAAACCAATTCAAAAGATAATCTAATCATATAAATAAATTAGATTAAAAAGAATTTTTGAATTAAAATACAACATTTTACACTATTCATTAAAAAACGAACTTTATCAGAAAGGTACCAAAAATTTTCACAAAGTAAATTTTGATGTCCCGATTCTAAAGAAGAGTTATATTTGGTCCAATAGAATTTATAAGATCGATCAAAACTATATTTAATGACGGTTCTCCGTCAAAAGGTGATAAGTGGACCTTTCGTGAAAATTAGGGTATAAATGCCTAAAATTGAACTCTTTCCGTATTTTAAGCCTTTATCTTTTATTGGGTAAATGTAAAAACATTTAAAAACATATATAATCATATTTTAGTTATTTCTATCCATTCCCGCCAGTACAACGGCTACTCGTTAACTAACATTTAAAATAATATTATTTTATTACTTGTGTACAACGTAAGTTTTCAAAGAAACTCATCGTTGCGTACCGAGTACGCTATCGAACGTAGAAACCACTTTTAATTAAAATTAATATTTAATTTGTAAATATTAATAAATATGAAAATTCTTTATTCTTTATTTACCTGGGATGTTACAATTTGGGTACCAAGACATACTCTGTAGGGTTCAAAAATGCATAATTTTTATTTACTTTTACCTTATAATCTGGTTTATATTTCCATATTGGGAGCTCGATTAATGTATTTATATAACATGTGTGTCATAAGTGATTACAATATGATACATCATCTTCCTTATTGATTACCCTTTTTTATTTTATGGTTTCTGGTGTATGTCAATGATTCTATAGATATAATCTCTACATTTATAATGTTCAGACTCTCACTACTATTATGAAACCTCTTGCAAATGGGAAGGTTCAAATGAGGTCTTGTGGATCTCTAGTTTGAATCAATTAGATCATACCAGGATTTTCTAGCATACCTCCTTGGAATAAGGAATGCATCATCAATGTGCTCTCGGTAAAGGATCCAAAAGTGATTGTTAGTGATCATATGAGGTGATTTCGCCTACGAGATCTCAATTTTTTAGGGTTTTAGTGTGGTTTCATAGTGTTAAGAACCAAATGATCCATCTCTTAGGTCTGGATGATGCTTCCTATTTATATTAGAAAGATAATATAATTGATAACCATGCACTATATGTTCTCTTGTAGGGAATGGGATTGAGTGCTCCCAATAGCAGTGGGAGATGAGTAGGTCATCAAGGTGGGCTATATTTGATGCACATTTCCACATCATTAGGAAGAATTAATTGAATATTCTTATATCAAAATGTTCTGAAAATAGTGAATTATTAATATTGGATGAATCTACTATTAGATCTATTATCCTGTAAATAATTCATAAAAATGAATCCTTTTGGTCATAAACAATTAAATGTCTTATTTGTTAATTTTCTCTAAAAAAATTGGTATCACGCATTTCCTACTAAATTTAGAAAATAATCATTGATACATTTTTTTTCAAATTTTTTTTTTGGTAATTTAGAATTCAAATTTAAAATTTCTCAAAGTTTAATGTTCAATTTTCAATTATTATTTATATAATACTTTCAACTATGGAAGACATTTTACACTATCATTTTGTTACTTGAATAAAAATTTCAAATAGCTTCATATATCTATTTTTATCAGATTCTATTTTCATTATCATTTAATTTCATGGCTTTAGGACCTAAAATTTTATATTTTAATATTAATGGAATATTTAAAATCAATATAAGGGGGTTATTTATTGGATGAAGATTTAGAAATCTTTAGGATGATTTTGGAGTTTTTTTGGAAGAGATAGTGATTCAAAATCCATGTTAAGGTAAAAACATCCTACATAGGGAGGATAACATTTAGTTATGAATGGGTCAACTGGTATCATATTTAAGGTGGATGATATACAATGATTGTTTCCATTTTGAAGTTGATGTGGCTATAAATTAAGTTGATTACAGTTATAATAGGTGTCATAAATTTACTAATTGATTTACAAGATTGAAGATAACTTTTAAAAAGAATTAAAGGAAGGAATTTTGGGGGGGATCAATTGAAGGATCATTGAGACACATCATTCCATTGAGGACTAGGGGATCATGATTCATGAACATGGAATGTTAAAATTTTTATGAGGGATCTTGGAGTTGACAATAATCAAATCGATGAAGGATAATTGATTCCTTTTTTACAACCTCTTCTAAATTTAATTTTTTATCCCATTTATGTCACCAAATAAAATTATTTCATCATTTTTTATTATTATTATTTCAAATAATTAGTTTTTTATAAATTGATATGTGGAATATGATTTAACATATTCTTTTAATGATCATTGATCACGTCATGTCTTTTTAAGATGGATCATTTCCCATTTCTCATTCATCCTATATGTGATATTTTATGTTTTCAAGTTTCAATGATAGTATATTTTTTCAATAATTTTAAAAAAGTTTAGAATTTTTATATTTCAAAATATTTTGGTAAGAAATTTCAAAATTAGAAGAAACTATACTCACCAAAGATGTTGAATATTTTCTTATAGTTGATTCATCCCCACATCGTTTGTTTTAGATTTGGGTTTTATTGTTGAAATCTTTTGGAGCATAACCTTCATGTGTCTACTCCCTGAAAATGGGAGAAGGAAATGTTTTAGTTGATATTGGTTTAGAATCATTAACATGATCAATGAAATTTAAGAGTTCTCCTTTAATAAAAATTCCCCATGCTTTTCCTTTATTGATCAAAACTCACTTAACTATTATCTCATTGTTGAACTATTTCATTATTTTCGCAAAATCACTTATCACATACTTATTTCCAATTACAATGATAATGCTATGGTAGGGATTGATTTAACTGTTGGACTGTATAGTACTAAGTAGTGAAAAACTTCTGATTATATAAGTACTCCAGATAAAGGCTCAAAAAGTCTCAACCAATTAGAAGACCTACCAGGAAGAAGAAATATGGAAACAAGAGAAAATGTGCCCACCAAAGATAGATTCAAATGAATCTATTTTCCTAGAACTTCATGTAATTGAAAACTATTACACTACCATTTCATTCCATATATTTATATAGGTTTATCATCCAAAACATCTAGGTATTTCTAAACCTAAGACGTGTGACTCCCCTAGTCCTGTTGGTCTAGAAAATAGAGGTTATATTCTGTTTGGAAGCAACAATGAAATTAGTAATGTGGATACTTTATGGTTTTTGATCACAACACTATTACTACCCCCATCTTCAATATTGAGGATAAAATCGATACATGTGAAGAAGAAATATCAAATTCTCATATTTAGATCTTTAATATGTTATAAGAACAGATACCATGAGAGTAGAGGGATTTGAAACAATATTAATCATATCGACCATATAATTAAAAACCTTTGATAATACTTCGGTATTTAAATGAAATATAGTGTCCTGATAAAAGGATGGGAGAATCCTACATCACTCATTCCTCAAAGGATTTTATGACCTACATTGAAAGAATCATCTTGGTGGAAATTAACCTTGTTGTTTCATAGTACAATTTGTGTAGAAGACACATTAAGAGAATGGGGGAAAGAAAGCTTGATTGGGCCCTATATAATGATCAATACTTGGTGAAATGTGATGTTAACACAAGTATCACACTTCCAATGATCAATTCTAATCATCATATATTCATGTTCAGCCTCATTACCAGAGGTTTCACCCCTAGATTTCCATCCAGATGTAACATGGCCTAGACCTCACATTATGACTTTTAAAATTTGGTTGTAGAGTTTTGGAAGTCCAATAATAGTGGTAATGATGCATTCTAATGTAGAAGGAAGATGAAGCTTTTGAAGTATAGGCCTAAGGGATTTATCCAAAGGCCACTACAACAAGACAGAATATGATATTTTATCCCTTTAATTGAATCTTATTCAGATGCAACATGCAGCCACTCTTTCTAATTTTAGGATGGCTATTCAATAAGAAAGTGAACGTACCATCAAGTGGATTCCGTTTTATACATCAATAATAAACATTAAAAGTAAACCTTCATGGAAAATTGGATTAAGGACGGGGATATAGATATATTTTTTTATAATTCTCTTCAATGAGCTAGAAAGGCTAGTTGACCCCTCACCTTACTAAATAATGGTGACAAAATCCTTGATAATGAAGATTCTATTGCTGGTCACATTATCATTTACTTTTAAAATATCTTCAATGGAATGGGCCTAAATAAGGACCTTAATGAGGGAATCATTCTATAGACGGTTAATAATGAGGAGGAAAACTAGATCACCTGCATTCTACTAGAATTTGATATAAATGAATTAGTTCTTAGTTTTAAACCTGATAGTTTCCTAGGACAAGATGGATTTCCAAATCCTTTTAACCAATGTTTTTTGGATGTCATTCACATGGATGTTAGCATATTGGTCAAATTATTCTTTACTACACATGTTCATTCTCATTATTACAATGCCTAGTTTCTGTCAATTATACCCAAAGTTGAAATGCTTCTGTGATTCGTATTTTAAATCCTATTTCTCCCATCTACACCAAGTATAAATTATCACCAATGTACATGAATAAATCAATTCAATATTAAAAATACAATTGATTCACGGAATCTATTTGGTTTTGTGAAAGGTAAAATCATACAGGACGACATCATTAGGGCTTCAAAATGTGTTAATCTCCTCAACCAAATAACGATCGAAATATTACTCTTATGTTGGGCATCATGATGGATTTTGATACCGAGGATTGGGGTTTTATTTACATATTTCATGGAAATTTTGGCTTCAATGACACTTGTATTAAATGGTAATCACTCTCTTTGAGTCCACACATTTTATTTCTTATCCATGGATCTCAAAAGGGGTATTTTACATGCTCAAAAGGATTGAGACAAGGTCTTCTTCTTTCTTAATTTCTCTTCACCATTGTAGAAGATTATTTAAGAAGGATTCTCACACATTTGGTGGGGTAAGGAAAACATAATTCCATTCACGCTTCAAGGAATCTTGAATCTCCCAATCACCTCCTCTATGTTGAAGAAATTATCATTTTCTTAAATGGAGGTAAAAGAAACATTAAAAATCTAAAAAAGGCTCTATCATATGTTTTGCAGCCTGGATTCAAGTATCAATAAGAGGGGGAGGGGGTGAATCAGTGATTCTTTTTTCTATAATGTTTAAATATATCTAAAACAACTTATCATCCTATTAAATATTCATTTCCCAGTTTAACGCAATTCAAACGCACATCCACAGGAACATAACAATTTACAATGTTCACTACTCTACATGAGTAGTTATGTCATTTTTATGATATGGGAACAATCTAATACCACACAACCCACTAGAAAATAATCCATTTATGTGGAAAATAATGAGTAAGAAATGACCTTACACTCCTGTAGCACTTTTAAAAAAATATAATATTTTTTGTGCTTATCCCAGTACAAAAAGATGCAATAGACTATTTCAGGTCTTATTGAACAACTTTAAAAAATTTGATGTTGCAAAAGAATTCTTCTATTTTTTACCTAGAAGCTGGTAGAATTTTCCTTGAGTCCGCTATAAACTGACCTGCCTCCTTCCCAAACTGATTTGACTCCTTTGTGAATTTCCTCTATTGTCCATGTAATGTGTTGAATGAATACCTTGTAGACAATATTCTTCATACACAAACAATCTCTTCTCTAAATACCACTGATGCCCTACAAACCATAAATCCCCTATGTACTACTGATACTCTAAAAACCACCTCTTCTCTCTATACTACATTTGTTTTGTGATTCACCTTCCCTTACTCATACAGATTCTTTCCTTGCATACTAGATATGTTTCCGTAAACCATTTTCTATTCTGGGAACCGTATTTCATCCAATAAAAAACATTATTCTTCATAGAATCTTATCTCTGCTAACTTCTTCCCTCCATAGAATTCTCCCTCACGAACTCTTCTGGACTTAACCTAATTTCTCCTCAGATCAAAGATGATATCATATGAAAATATCTCAAAAAAATGAAGTAATTAGTTCTTCTTATAGGTAAATTGATCCAAAAAATTAAATAATCCAAGATATCCTAAATTATATATAATATTCAGCCTTCACCACCTTCCAATCTTCCCTTGTGAACCTTAATTGTCTCACAAACCATTCTCCTCCATGAACCTTTTCCATACGTAGTCCACATACCACCTTTATTCTTTCATGGAAGCATAAATCACTACCTCATTTCCTCCAATTAAAATACATCCCATGATCCATCACACCTTCCACAAACGATGAACCATGCCATGACTGGAAGCCCTCCTGTGAAAAAGAAGTCTTCACCACGAACCGATTTCCATTCTGAAAAATGTTCCTGCTATATGGTTCAAGGTTCACCCCTTTTATTGATTTCCATTTCCATCCACATACCATATTATTTTATCCACAAACCATCCATCATGGTACACATACTGTTCACTCTCATGAAAAAATCCCTCCTTTTCCAAAATTAAACTTCATATTTTTAGGCCCAAAAAATTGTCAAACAATGTGAAAAAATGCCACCTTAAAAATACTTGAACAAAAACACCAATTCTACATCGCTGTCATCTAGATTATTCCACAAAAAAATAGAAACTTTCATCCCGATCCTTATCTTTCATGATATAGAGTCTTTGATTGATCACTTTTAGCATCGTCGTATTTTCAATTGAAAGTATTGTAACTGCCCTATATTTTATCAATATCCTTCTCTATAATAAAACAAAAAATAGATTGGAAACACCATTACACCCTTTTTCCATCATAAATATTGCATCAAAAGATCCCCAAAAAAATTTAGATATTTGTGATATACAAATCATCAATGAGTTGTCTGGTTTTCAAAGGTCTTGTACAAAATGAATAGATTTAACATTTTGGACAACAGAATAAAACACTCTTGAAAAAACCATTTCATACTTCCAAATCCATCTCCAGCCAACTTGGTTCCAAAAATCTCCCCCTGTGTATTTTTGTGTCATCCATGATTCATAAATCACAATATTTTTAACCTCAAGCAATGAATTACTTATCAATAATTCTATAGTAATGTAGACTAACTCATTGTAGGAAATAATAATTATTGACAAAAAACAATGATGTCCAAAAGTAATGACTACGAATCCTATTGAGATTTACCCTATAGCCTTTATAAAAAATCATCAATTTCTCTTCTATAGACTACATTCCTATCATTTTTCTCTATCTTCCTCCACTTCTTAAAATTTTCTGAAAATAAAAAAAATGTGTTTCCTATAACCACTACATCAAACTGTTAGAATTGTTCACACACATTCATTGTGGATTCACATCTTACCCACTACCCCCCACCCCTTAAATAATGATTTCTTAAGGATATATTTATGAAATAATTATCTTCCTTGACAACCCTATCCAAAGGTAATATGAGATAGGGGATCAAAAAACATTCCTCATCCTAGATTAGAAAGAGATTCAACACCCATGTTCATCCTCAATTTATAAAATGGTTCCTTTGGTAGAGGTTTTGTAAAAATTTCAAAAAACATTTATGATGTAGAAACATAATACAACTTCAATTCATTATTGTTCACATTATCTTTGATTAAGTGGTAATTTATGTCAATATTTTTTGAATGATAATGTTGTACCAGAATTCTGGTATGATTGATTCCACTTTGATTACCACATCCCAAGATGAAGGGTATCTTTACTTCAACAAGTATGTAATCCAACTATATTTTCATCCACATTAATTGGATATCTACTTGAGTGGAAGAAACATACATATCTTCAACTATTATAAGAGTAACTAAATTTTATTTCTTTTTTTATGATATATAATAAAAATTTTCTCCAGAAAGAAAACTCCACTATATGTGGATATTCTAACCTCAAAATTTCTACCCTAATCAGTATATGAATACCTAACCAAATTAATATTTTTTGAGCTATCATACCTGATTCCAAATTTTTGTGTTCCTTTTATATACCTAAGATTTATTGTTTCCAACAATTACATGTTTTTTTTTGAGAACTCTGAAATCTTTCACACTAGGTAACTACATAGACAATGTCGGGGCACGAGGAACTCAGATATAACAAACTTCCAATCATATTTATAAAGTATTTATGATCAACTTATTTTACATAACTATCTTTAGAAAACATAGTGTGCACTAAAATTTGATTGGAAACTAATTTTTAATTTTCCATTCCAAACATTTGAAGAAGTTCCATAACATACTATTCTTGAGAATGAAAAATGTGGTCTTTCTTTTCTAAAATTTTTAACCCAAGAAAATATTTTTTTCCCTCTTAGTATGAACATATTTAATAACTTCTCCATCTCTTCATAAAATATTTCACATGACCTATGATCATTCCCAGCAATGAGAATTTAATCAACATAAGTAATTACAATGATGTAAAATTCATAGCTTTCCATTGATGTAATTACTGAAGTGAACTTTTCCTTTCTTGAAACTAATTTTCCTTAAAAAATTACCCATCCTGGAATATCATGCCCTTTGAGATTTTTTATCCCATATAAGGCTTTCATCAATCAGCACACATGACTTTTGTCATACCCCAAAACAAAGAAACTAGGGGTTTCAATGTAAACTTCCTGGTTTAGATCACCATTCATGAATGTAGATTTAACATCCATTTGAAAGATCTTATAAAATCGTTGTGTAGTAATAGAAAAAAATTATGATAGTTTCTAACCATTCCACTCAAGAATAGGATTCATCAAAATCAATACTTTCAATTTTTGAATACCTTTTCAATACAATATTTTCATTTTTCTTATCACTTCACCTTCTTTATTCAATGTGTTTCGAAAACCCCATTTTGTACCCATAACATTTTTGTTATCCGGGTTGTGTATGATTTCACAAATATCATTCTTCTCTATCTGATTAGGCTATTTATTCATAGCCTAAACCCATTTTATATGCTCAAAAGTTTCATTCACATATTTTAAATCCACTTTTGAATACAATTATGTATGTATAATAGTATTTCATGTTCTTATTATTTGAAACCTTTGATGCTGATCACCAATAATTTTCAGACCTTCTACTTGTTTCCTCAGAATAGGATTAGTTTTTCATGTACCATCCTCATCACTGGAAGTATTTGAGTCGAATTCATATTCTTGAAAATGATTACTGCTATCAAAAGCATCATCAAGAATATTAACAAGACATCCCATATTCTTCCCAACATCCAGTTCATCATTAGTGTATTTTTCATTCACAAAACATTCAAAACTATTACACCAACAGAATCAATAATTCATCCATTTTCATTTTCAATAAATCTATATCCTCTTACATCTTGAGAATATACAGGAAAAATTCCATCATCTCCCCTTTTCTAAAAAATTCCTTGGTTTCCAAAATTCTTCTTAATGATGCATGGACTTCCAAAAACTATTATGTATTTTAGACTTGGAGTTTTTTCATAAAACATTTCTTATGGAGTCATATCAGAACATGGCCTCTACAAACATTAGATCTCAAAATACACAGCTGTACTCATGGCTTGCCTCCAATTGTAATGAGAAACACCTTGTTCAAGTAACATTATTCTTCCCATTTCCAGTAGACATATAATCATTCTTTCATCAACCCAATTTTTTGAGGTGTGTTCTAGGAACTGAACTAAATTCGAATTCAATTATTCTCAAGATAATTTACAAATTATTTGTTCTTATACTCACCGCCATTAAGATTTCTCAACTTATTCACTGAATACTCACATTTCATCCCAACTTTCTTCTAGGAACTCTTAAACATTTTTTGAGAATTTCACTTATGTATAATGTACATAACATAAGTAATATTTTTGAATTCACCAATAAAATTTATGATTTACTTATCACTATTTGTTTATTTTTTTTATTATTGGCCCATAGATATCAGAATGAATATGTTCCATGGGTTATTTTGAACAAATTTCACCTTTCAAATGTACATAGATTGTAATATTCCCTTTACAACAGATAGTGAAACCCAAATATTTTCTTCTTGACATATAATAAATATATAGGACACTATCTCACTTTGATAACTTTCTCATGTATCTCTAGAACATGTGTTTTATCCTTTTATACCATAATTTATTTTCTTATAATAAAAACATGTAACAAGAGTTTTCGATTTTCCCAGATTTGAAAAAGATTCATTTTCTACATTGGGCTCTTGTAACTATATTTCTATCTTCTTCACTTTTCAAGTCAAAACCCATATTTTTTTAAGATAAAATTTTTACCCTCATCACAATGTTTTGTAACACTTAAATGGTTGTGTTTTTACCCACCAACATATTACTTTTTCCTTGATTTTATATTATCTTTCCCAATGATGGATGGTCTAACACCTTTTATTATCAGAGATTCATCATTTCCAAATGTCCCTAGTTCTTATTTGAAATCTCTAAAATTATTCAACTGCTTCATGTCTTCTGTAACATGGGAAGAACACCCACAATCACGAATATGGGGTCACTCTTGTTTTATAGCATTCAAAGTAGTTTAAAAAACAAGTGGTTTTTCATTTTCCTTTTCTTTCTTGACCTTTGACATCTGAGAATTGTCATTAAAAATCAGGTGTTCTGATAAAGAAACAAAGAAACCTTTAACAAGATTTCAATGTTATTCACAGATTTCCCAAATAATTTTCAATGGTTGGAACCTATTTTCAACTTTAAACCCATCCTTCTCAGATTTCTTATTATATTGTTTCTCATACTTCTTCTTTTTAAAGGACTAGCTCCCCCTAAAACCTTTCTTTCCATAACTATTGTAATAGTAGTAATGTTGATGGTTGAACCGACACATATTTTCTATATGTCTGAATCCACCACAATACCAGCAATAGCCATAGAAATAATTTTTTCCCTTGAAACTTCCATATTTGCTGGATTTGTGAACATTCACCCCAACAAGATTCTTAAAAGAATTCTGTTGACCATTAACCATCATTGTTTAAAATATAACTTCATTATTCACCTCATATTTTATTCTATACATATCAGAACCATAAGTAATAGATGTATTTATAGAAACATGATTTTTAGATGCTTCTCTCATTTTAACATTTATAATGTTAGCCACAAAAATAACTTTCCCAGCTTTATTATTATAATATTTTTTCATATTTCTTATCCTCTAAAGGTAATTTTTTTGTTCCTTATTAGATTCATCCATACCGTAATATTATCCAACATCTGAGACAAATTTTTTGATACTTATATTTCATACATCAGATTTTAAATTTTATTTGTTGGAAAATTTCTAACTCGGCTTCTTTTTCCTTGATCTTTACTTATATATGTTCATTACGATTCTTTTTATTCTAAAGAGAATTATTCAGATCATCAATCTATTTTACTAGCTTTACATTATCATTAGGAAAATATTATTGATTGGTTGATGAGGAGATTTAAATTATAAAAAATATATTTTCCTTTTCATGTATTCTTATCTTTCTCAGACATTCTTTCAAATCTTATTTTAGATGAGATTCATGTCGAGTTTCTTCTTCCGAACTACATCCTTTGAAATCATCAATATTCACTAATGCAATAATGGTATTATCTGTTTCTTTCTTATCAAATTATTTTTTCATATTCTACTTTACTATCCTCATATTCTTCATCTATAGAAAAAAATATTCTTCTTTAGGATTTGAATAACTTTTTAGCAATCCCTTAGGAAAATATTTATCTTTGTCAGTCTATTTCATCCACGGATATCTTGGAATTCTTTCATCTTTAACATTGTCTTATTCTTTATTTCTTGGAAAAACGTTATCCGCAGAGTGTCCAATGACTCTATATTCAAATCATTTCAGACGAAGTTTTCATTTGTATTTACATGTAACTCTTCTCACATATTTTTAAAAAGGGATAAAATATCATCATGATATTTTCATACCTCATTTTTAGTGTCTGAGTCAACAAAATCATCTTGCTCAATAGATTTTGTAGACATTTCTATCTTGGCATCATTGAAATAGATTTCACTGTCAGGTTTTGTTTTTATCTTCATACTCTTATCTATTCTCATTTAATATGTGATGTGAGTGCTATGAAAATCCTCTAGGGATAATGTATCGGGGTCTCATTCATCCAAATTGAGATAAAATTCATCATCACTCAAGTTTATCGAGAAGATAACATGGTGGAAAATTACATGGCCAACAAAGGAGTCAACAAAGACCCCTTGGTCTGATGAACTACCTTATTATCAATAGCCTAGTCGTGAAAAATATTGTAAGAAAATTATATGGTTTACACTCATGTAATCTCACTTTCTTTCACTAAATTTTTCTTGGCCATTTGGACAAGAGACTCCCTTTAAAAAACTGCAATTATGATTATTGAGCATGGACATGTTGAAACTGAGAGGTTTTCCTGTTTATCTCAATGGAAATTATAGAATCTTATTTCAATAGTAATAAGATTAGATATTTCAATCCTAGGATCTTGAATTCAATTCCATTTTTATGAAATTCTATCCAATGAGGATATATTATAATATAAGACATAAAATCAATAGATTTGTATAATATGTGGGTGAAATGTCACATGAAAATTAATTCATATTTAGGTATATACCTATATAATGACCAATACATTAGTTTGATCAACTATTTCTAAGGGAAACTTTTTATAGTGGCCTTGTCCCTTATAATCAACCAATTGATTATTATTTTTTGGGAGGTTATATTTTTTCTAAGATTATAAAAGATATATAACAAATTTTAAATATGATTTTATGCAATTTACCAAATTTTCCTTTAAAAAAGAATAATCCTCTAAAGTGATATATTTTTTTTCAAGGGAAGCCATCGACATCCTACATTCATTTTTAAACTTATAATGACAGTACATTACTATGGTATGTTTACTCATTATGAATATTATAGAACAAACCTCGATATAACAACCCATGTACAAAAAAATATAATTTTCTATATAATGATCTGTGATGTATCCCAGGGATGGTAATTAATAAAAAACATACAGTTAATGTTATTGGAATTATCCAAATATCTTCTAGAATGGGAAGGGAGTTTTTTTACAAACTGATGCTTGTAGATTTCCAAAAAACCAAAAATAAATTTAAAAAAATATAGATAAGTTATCCATTTAATAAACTGAATTGTTATCTCTCAAAGAAGAATTTTTAAACCAAATTGATTATTAAGATTAAATAAAAAAATTTTATATGGAATCATAAATAAATTATTTCATAAATGACATGAGGAATCTAGAAACCCAAATCTGTCACATGGCTAGAGAATTAGTAGGAAGAGAAAAAATCCAAGATTTCTAGAACAACTAAGGTTATATTTAGAGACAATTTCAAAGAAGTGACCATTTGGTGTTTCAAAAGACTTGTTAAGAGTGTTGAAACGTTCTTATGACTATTTTAAATGGAATTTTGGAATAAATTTAAAACTAAAACATTGAATATACATAATCTGGAATTATGGATAGAAACTTTGAAACTAAAATAAATCCACTTTTTCTACTTTAATATTAAGATGAACAATATTCTAAAAATTAAATGTATAAGGGGAATGAAAAGATTCAAGAAGAAACCAAGATTATATAAACATTTCTTAGAGACTATGTTCCAACCATTCTAATCCCATATAAACTGAAATAAATATATCAAAAATCCGAACTTCTCATGTTTATTGGTATTTTTAAAAGTGTACAAATGAATATTTCAATCATTTAATAATTGATAATGATTCCTCAATATTTAAAATATTTCAAAAAAATTATTTTAAATAGGATGGATCTTTTGGGGTTTTCAACTTAATGTCTCAATAAAGAGTGTACTGTTGTCCTTTAAAATAAAATCCAACCAAAACATAAATATTTAGAGATATTATTCAGTCCTCATACATTAGGGAATAATTTTTATCTCAATTGTTTTTGTTACCTAGAGGAAATATCAATTTGAGTCCAAACTCACTATTTCAATAATTAATTTTATAGGAGTTATATCCAACAACAATTTTCCCCTACGGGGTTATAATTCCATCATTAAACCTATAGGAATGGTACATGAATTTTTTTGTTGGAGTGGGAAAAATATTTTTAACCATTTATTATCTCAACATAGATCTAGATTATGATAAGGAAGTCCCCATTATCATATGTAATCCATTACTTTCAATAATAAGATATGTTACTAATGTTTCCTATATAAAGTTAATTAAATATTTTGAATAAAAATAGTGGAACATAATTTTTTCAGTTATAAAATGTAATATTAACTTAAAGAGAACTACACTAGAGTTGACTTGTTATATCTTTAAAACTCTTCTGATAATTTGGAAGTGGAATTTATAATTATCATTAAAGAGTGGGAATGTAAAACTTTTGTTGAAGACTAATTTTTGGAATAATTTATAGGAGAATTTAAATAATATTTTCATGAGTCCAAAAGAGAATTTATGGTTCATTTTGATTTTTTTTATGGAACATAACCTTACTTCATTTTAGAATTCTGAGTTTTGTGATATGTCTACTATGGAATGTAGTAAGAAACAAGTGTTATTTATATCTCTCTTTCTATAAAAGAAAAATTCAATAGCTTGGGAAACCTATGTCTAAAATTCTCAATTTTATTCACGAATAACAATATTTTGAACTTTAAGAACACCAAATTCTTTTAAAATTTTTATTTCTAGGTGAAAGTTTCAGACATATTGTAATCTTTTTTGTTAATCTTCGTTGTAGAAAATAGAAGAGGCTATGGAGAATATAAATAACAAATTAATTCTATTATTTTGTGAACAACTAGTTATATTAGATCGAATATCCCTTCATAATGCATGCATAATATCCCTATAGAGCCTGACCACAAACAAATCTTATAGGTATAAAGGAGGATCAATACTAACATCAAAGTGGCTAAGAGAGAAGTTATAATTAATTTGTTAGAAGATAAAATAATTTTTCATATTCCAAAAAGATTTATGTTTAGTCATATTATGGTAGTCTAAGAGTATGGATGTGTTAAATTATTCACCAATAAGAATATTGAAAAAGATCAAACTAGAAAAGTGACTAAATAGAGATTCAATATAGAATACTAGAAACTTAATTCAGGTATTAGTAAGTATTAATTTCCAATTAAATTCCTAGGTAAATGATAGAGAGGAAAGCTATAAATTATTTTTTCAAATTTTTATTGTTATTCCTGTTATAATGGAATGTTAGTATCCCTTGAATACTAAGAAAATGAAACTTTCACTTGACCATTTATGTCTTTTTCATACTGTTGAATACTATTTTCCTTGTGTCGTGCTTTTACCGCCATTCTTTGATGTGTGATGGAAATTGTTTTTGGTATGATTGAGTGGATTATTTATATTTTTATGGATTATTTATCTATTTTTGGAGAAACAATTGAGAAATACTTGTATAATATGGGAACTGTTATAGGAAGATTTCATGAGACAAACCATTCTTTAAACCAGTAAAGAATTAGTATATGGTTTCATGTAGTAATTTGATAGGTCAAGAAGTATCTAATAGGTTTATATAGGTAGATAATGATAAAAATTATGACATTCAAATATCACCCCTATTGAAAATGTGAAATGAATTAGAATCTTATAGGGATATTCTAGTTTCTGTTACAGATTCATCATGTTTTTTTTAAAATCACAAATCTTCCTTATTCTATAAAGTTCAATGGTTCCCAATTTTTTTGGATTAAAAATTATTATAATCCTTCAATATTCATAAATAAAAATCACTTCTAATCCCATAATCACTTCTCAAACTAGAAGCTCCCTTTTGAGATAATATGTGATAATATAGATATGGATGTTGGATAAGTCTTTGTTAAAATGATATAAAAGATGTTTTATGTGGTGTAGTATTTATTTCAATTACTAGATGATTCACAATATAATTACACCATAACCAAGAAAGAGGTTCCATCTATTGTGTAGTCCTTATAGGTTTTTAGGATGTAACTGAGTTGTTTGAAATTGATTGTTATTAATAATCATTTATATTTGAAGTATTTTTTTTCTAAGAAGGGGGATGACATATGATTTTTTATAGATATTACCCTTAATATTTTAAATAATAAATTATTGATAATAAAGGTACTGAGAATGATAGGGATAATCACTTGTTTATATTTTATAGTACTCAAAATCTTCACCTGATGGAAGATAAACTCATCCTTCCCAGATAAATATATTATTGATGCAATATTTGAATATTATTCTTCTTTTTCTGATTATGCTAACATTCTAGTTGTATGAATATTTACCAACTATCTCACCCAAAATCAATGTATGAAATTTATGTATGATCTATAATACTAATAATGGGATTTAAATTTTAGTTTTAGGATATGGGATGATGGTATTATGAAAATATGATTGGATGGGAGATACATCACCTAGTATTTAGAGTTTTTAGTTTGTATCTTGGGGTGGAATTCATGGTGGATTGGGGACTGCCTATAAAGTTCTTCATGTTTCCTTTTATTGGACTTATCTATTAAAATATTTGATTGGACTAGTGGTTGGTTGTGACATGTGTAATAGGTTAGGAAATTTAGAATGAATGTAAGATATTCCATAGAAATGAATCATTGAAGTAAAATTCATTGATGCATGGGGTTTATAATTCATCATATTATATCCATCCTATCTTGGGAATTATTTTTTTTTCTTTATTTTGGACCATATATTAAAGTGTGTAGAGGATGTGGAACCACTGAACAATATAGTTGTTAGTGTTGAACATTTTTTTGAGAAGAAAATATTTTATATATTTGGAGTCTTCAGATACTTCATTATAGATAATTAAACACATTTTGTAATTTTATGTTAAAATATTTAATGTAAAAATATTGTTCTATTCAAGAAAACTGGAAATTCATATCACCCATAACCAAGTAAAAATTTTTAGGTATCAAATATATAGTTTAAGAAAATTATACAGAAAACTATTTATAGATAGAGAAATGATTGGACTTTTATGATTAATGAGGCATTATGGGACTACAGAAAAAATTAAACACTCTTATAGGAATGTCTCCATATAGGATTATATTTGGGAAACCACTTTGTCTACCTCTTTAATTTATTTATAAGTATTTTTGTGCTATGAAGGCACCAAATATTGAATGTAATACTTCTATGGAGAGAATAATTCTAGAGTTAAATGTTCTAGAAAAGATATAAATTGATACTTTTGTGAATTCTAGAATCGAAATAGAGATAAATAAGGCTTTCCATAATTGCATAATTCAAGATAAGTTCTTTAAGGTTTGGAAAAAGATGGTTTTTAACTATATGCTCAAATTTGTTTTGATGAGGATTAAATATAAGTGGTTAGGGCCTTTTATTAATTTAAGGTTATTAGAGAATGGATTTTTCAGGTATATAGGTGTGGATAGTAGACCTATTATCGTTAATGGGAAAAGGATTAGGATTTATTTTTAGGAGAATCAAACGGGCGTGGTTTTTACCTTTTTTATAGAATATTGAGCTCTATTTGTGTCAAATAGAAGACTAGAAACTCAGTGATTCAGGGGATCTAACCCATGGTTCCTTATCTTTTTTTTGTTTTATTTAACAAAAAAATTCTAATATTATTCTTTTCTTGTTGTTGATTATCATCTCATGGTCTCTTAATTTCACATGGTAGGTCAATCTCTTGTTTTAATTTTCAACATGGGGTAACTTCTTTCACATTCATATGATTGAATTTACTCATGATATGTCAGTTTCTTTCATTACTCTCACTATAGTACTTTATTTATTTCTAGTGATATGCAATATTAGGTTAGACACAACCACTAGATGCCTCATGTAGTCGATCAATTGATTATACTTGCAATCACCTGATTTATTTTTTCAATCGATTACTTACCATTATTTCAATATAAACTAGAACTACCTGCTAGAATACCATCACGATCAGTCACTTACATTAGTCATTCTAGGTCATAGTTGAATGTTTCACGGTAAAATTCCTTTTCATTCTTTTGCAGTCAGTCAGTTGAATTTTCCCCCTAAAGTCAATTGATATATTTTTACATTATCGAACAGATTTCTTTCATGTGTTATATTTATATTTCTTCATATGGAAAATCTAGTACATTGTGAATAATATTGTGTGATCACTTAGATAAATATGTTTTTGATTTACCAATCATACGTTTCATTGTTAATCAAGACGTTCTTGATGTAGTGGTTTGGTCTTTCATCATGCAACTAGTTTCTTCTAATTGTAAATAAAACTACAACATGAACATTATGATCAATTTTCTACACAATAAATAAGATTCTTGTATAGATCTTCAAGAGTTTATTTTAAAATGTGTTCCAAAGGCTATAAGGGGGTGGATTTCTTAATAAATATAAAATCACTTCCCTTTAAACATTATCTCTTTTCTAGTTTAAATTTTGAGCAGAAATTCACAATATATTATGGTTGTTGTTTGTTCAGGTAATGGAAATATATCCATATTTTCTAATGGAAAAAATGGGATGTTTTATAGCTTCATTTAAATGAATAAACTCCCTTTTTTATAAAAGTTACGGTATTTTTCTACTTTCAAAAATTTTTATTTCAATATTTTCTATTGTTTGTGAATTTTTTTATATAGAGAATTATGTAGGGGGTAATCTTGGGGCTTTTAATCTGAATTGAGTGAAATCTATTTGGGTGTTTATATTACTGACAAAATTAATTTTTTATATTAAAAAACACTTTTTAATGGAAAAGTGAGAAACCATAAAACAACAATAAAACCATAAAAACACTAAATCTGAAACAAAACCTAATCAAAATACCAGTCATACCCCACTCCAGCAATTGCGCCATGTCACCAAGCCTCCACAAAGCACGACCCTTCAAAAATCAGTCCCATACAGAACTGTATCGGCATAGAACCGATGGCATTACCATACCCTCTCAAGCATCAAGATCCAAATGACCAGTACCCAGGAAGGATTCATGCTCTGATCTCCTTCCGAAGAATGTACAAGAAGTGTGATGGAAACCAAACAACTCAACAACAAAACAACATGAATATCCTATTCCATGAAAAACTATCCCAAACAATCCTATCTAACCAACCAACCTAATTAGAAACATAAACATTGTCATTAAAAATAAACTTTATGCTACCCAACTTCGTATCCCTGAATAATTTCAAGGATAAGGATGAAGCCTGTAAGTTATCTACCTCCAACAACAGCTTCACAAACCCAGTGTTTAGGTTACATATATCTAGATAGTTGATAGTCAATTTAAACAGAAATATTTAGTTGTTTATCACACTAAAAAAAATTTGAACTCAAATTTTTTTATTATTGTTCTTAATTTTTGATTGAACTCTTCCAATAGTATATGTGATTTTAAATATAATTTTTTAACAAAAATATTACCATCATGGAATTTATAACATTTTGGGTAATGTATGGTTTTACGTATGGGTGATAGAGATCTTTAAATGCATTGGGTGGTGCTCCAATGATAATACAGATCAAAATTCCCAAAAAAATATCAATTTTGAGGGTATTTTAATAGAAACATTATTCAAAATTATTTATCTAATAAAAAAGGGAGGATTCAGATAATTATTTATTGATGTTTAATCATGAATTATTGTCTTTATTAGTAGATAATTACACCCCATTAAATAAGGATTTCATTGAGTATGAAATTATTGGATGTGCATGATTTGTTATATATTTTGTACTACTTTTACAAAAACTTTATTCGGGAAATATGAAAATGGTTGTGATATGAAAGATATTTGGGGAATCAGAACTATAGAATAATGAAAATAAATCATTTTATTTAAACCTAGATAAATTATCATCTTTTAAATAAAAACCCAAAGGCATCCAAATCAAAATATATTCATATAATTAAATTAAAAATAGGAAAAAATTTGAAATTAGAATCCCACAATGAATCTCTAAAACATTTTTCATTGTGTGTGTGAGTAGATAAAGTCCATGTGTTAATTAAATAACTGATATGTACGTGCATTACTAGAACAAATTCAATTAAACTAACATTTTAAAAATATAATTTATTATAGTGAGTGGAATATTAAACCCAAATTATGAAGGGGTAATTAGAATATTAGAAAAACATTTGATTTGTATCAATGAAGTGGAAAATAGATCATCGGTTTAAGAAATCTATGGAGAGTGATAATATAAGGTTCTTCTTATTAATTTATTTTAATTTAATGTAATATATATTCACTCTTATAATGTAAACTTGAAGTTGGATAATGTATGGATGTTATTAAAATTTTAATATGAGGATTGAATTTTTTCCTTGGTGGCTGAGTCTTTAGTAATACCCAAAATATCTAAAGTAGGGAAATTATATTAAATAGCGAGTATGACACATAAAACCAAGCGCATAAGGAAAAATATTACCCCAAAACATTATAATATATTCAATCTATGATATCATTCACAATTCACACAATACCTAGAGAGTGTATGTTGTACAAAATAATGGGTTTCTTTAATGGGTTGCATTATACCAAGACCGAGTTTTACTAAATAATAATATATTATTAAAATATTATATTTTAATTTAATATTATATAAATTAAAAATTAAATAATTTGTTATAAAACGTAATTCATAACTTATGAAAATATTTTTTTTTACAAAAAATATAAAATAAATTAATTCCTTACCAAATAATTAGAAATGGAAATATAAACCAATTGAATGCAATGAAAATAATATTATTTTTATGCTCACAAAATGAATTTTGTCATACTAAATTAAATTAATTACAATTATTGAATGGTATTAATGAAATATATATGTAATATATTCAATCAAATATTTTTTATAAACATAAAAAATATTTAATAGACATAAGATAAGAACAAACTATATATTACAATAAAAAACAATATTTTTGAGGCCGTTTTATCATCTTTTAATAGATAACCCATCTTAAATCTGAATTTTGACATGTTAATTGATTTAATATGTAAAAAAACTACATATTCGATATAGAATAATAAAAATTAGTTTACGGTAAATTTTTTATATTTTTCAGAAACATATAATTTTTTTAATTATTATTTAAAAATATCGATTTCTAGTTCAAAATTGATTTTTCATATAATTTATTGATAATGATGAATTTTAATTTTAATTGGTTTTTATGTTTAATTAGATTATATTTTTATTAATTAATAAATTAATTTCATTTAAATTAATTTCACTTTGATGTTGATTATAAAAATATTGGAATTTTTCGGATGTTTTAGCTTTAATAACCTGCATTGTCATCCCGCCAAAATGAACAATTTTAATTTAATTTCTTCAACTTATATGATTGGAATTTGAAAAATTGGAATAATATTTGGAATCAAAAAAATTATAATTTATAATAAGTCCTACTTTGTTTTTTTACCAAAAATATTTGTGAATGTAATTTAAATTAATTACAATGGTTAATGATAACTAATGCTTTAACAAGGAACTAAACCATAACCTTAAAGCCCAAATAAACTATATAATTATCAAAAATCAATTTTATGATTCTATTTCGACTCTATCCTCCCTTGGATCGACTCCGGACCATAATCTATCTACTTGAAATAAAAAAACCTTGGTGAGGTTTTTTTATTCTAAAATAATACCAGACTGCCACTCCTTCTCCATTATAGAAGGCCTCCATTTCTACCACGTCATCACAACTATAAAACCACATAGGTTCTGCTAGACTCATCCCAATTCACTATGAAAAATACCTCATTTCCTTTTTGAAACAAAACTTAGGGAATAAATAAATCTTATGAAGTCATTTGGTTGAAACCAAAAGGACTTACCCGATTAAGAGCTAACAACCTCCCTCAAACTCTTTTCTTTTATTTTCTCTCTCCACTCGCTAAAATATTAATGTTCCATTATTTTATAATAAAACCAGTACCCTCAAAATAATAGGATGTTTTTGAGCTAATTATTTGACCTAATCCTACATACAAATTCATCCAATGGGTAACAAACATACTGTTTACGTGTAGGGTGAACTGCCGCCTCACGAAAATATGATTGTTCATTATTCCTTTATTGCCTATCACGGTGGTAATTATTATGGAAACTAAATTTACATATTTTATATAATATAATTAATATTGATTTAATATTATTTAATTCTTCAATAACACATTTCTACATATTTTTCATTTTTAGAAAAAATAATAACATTGTTGGTGGAAGTGCCGACTACCTCCCCCTCAAAGTGAAGTGATTTGTTCACAAAATCTGTGGAATGTATAAATGATAATTTTAATTAAAAATATATTACAAAAATATATATATATGATTTTAATGACATATTTATATTTCTAGAAATATAATATATATAATTTTATTTATTACCCATTCACACACTTAAAAAGTGGTAACATCGTTTGTGGACATGTGGATTACCACCTCCTCAACAAGATGTAATTCCATTTACATCACATGAACCCTATATATAATTATATATAGTTAAATAATATGTTATTTATGATATATTGATTTTTCTATAATTATTGATGTTTCAAACCTTCTATTTTAAATGATCTTTGAAAAATTGGAACATTACTCACGCATATGTACGACCTACCATATCCATGATTGTAATGATGAATCATTTTTCAAAACCATATTTAATGATTTATTTTTAAATTATAATTTATTTATAAATAATATAATTATGTCAGGTTTATTATTTTGGATTTTATATATAATGACCCTATGACAATACTTGTCCCACCAAATTTGTATTTGACATATAAAATGAAATTTATCAAAACACATGATGTACACATAACTGATTTAGTATTTGAATATAACATGAAAATAAGAAAAATAAGTGTTATGATAAATTTGAAATACTTTCTAAATAATGTAAATAATTAAAATAAGTTTTTTATTCTGGAATATAAAGACACACTAGACGTGTTGGATGTTAGGTCATTGATTCTAGTCTCACTTCTATTTCTATGAGGTGTACATTATTATTGTGCAACTAATTTCTTCTATATGGTGTACATACTACAACATTGACATATAATATCATGTATTATATTATATTAATTGTATTTAAAGGTTTTATTTTATTATTATTACCTTTTTATTTTTCAATTCACTTGTTACTATAATGCTATGTTTTTTATCTCACCTTTTACTTATTTGAGATAAATATCATGTTCACCATTTAATCTTTTTGTGATATATACATACTACCCATTTTGATATATTATATCATGAATTATTTTATCTTTATGGTTTTTAAAAATTTCAATCAATATTATTCTTTCATTAGGCTTATGAATTAAAATGTTTCAATGTGGTATGGGAAACGTTGGGATGTTTAAATATATTTTTTCCCAAAGACTAATTCAAATAATCATTCAATTGTATTTTCATTCAATAAATATATTTTGACCATTTTTTAGATAAATATCTCATTCTCTTCTGGTTATTCATGACCATTTTCAAGTACTAGTACCATTTTTTAACTCTTGGGTACTCAAAGTGTTTTAGGATTTTTTTTAACCCCACACATTATTTATCACTATAATTAATGAACTTATTTTATTATAAAAATGATGTTTTGTTAAAATTATTTCAATAATGAATTGGTAAAAAAAATTTCCCTTCATTTCTTTTACAAACGTTTTAAAAGGAATCTTTTTATGGCTTTCCGAATATGGAATTTTTCCAACATTTTTACCGTGAAAAATGAATGTTATTTTTATGATGTATGGCTTGTACAGATTTACCTACCAGCATTTCCTTGAAGATTACTTTGTATTTTTAAATGGTATTTTAAAGAATATAGTTTCAAAATTCATTTTAAAATAAATAGTTTTTCAAATGGTTTTTCAAAACCAATGGATATTTTTCTCAAGAATGTTTTTAAAATATCATTTTATAATGTTCCCATTCATCAATGACAACAACGCATTATTTTTCTCTACATGGGGTATGTTTTATTGATACCTTCCTTAATATTACATTGGAAGGATTATGATTGATTTATGCAAGTATAGTATTCATATTTAATTACTTGATTCCTTTCAGTACCCTTGAAATATTTAATTTCCTATGATCATTCGACATTCCAATTCCCCTAAATAACTATATTATTTTTGACGGATAATATTATTTCCTGAACTATATACTCTTTCTCATTTGGTGTTTTCATTGAATTTTAATTGATCATTGCAAAAAAATTTGATAAATTTTTATCTCTTACTCTATATAGATATTTGACAAGGCACATTGTTTAATTGATTATTCAATATAAGAGGAATGTTTTGGACTGGTATGACATGAGTGGGGCTTGATTATAGATAGCCCATAGAAGAATTAATACTCTCATCGGAGGATTCTTTTGGATAACCACCTTTTATGGGGTTTTACCTTATATATTTTAATCCATCTTTTGAAGGGTCTTTATGGTGAGGGTACCATGTACCTAGGAAATATAGCATCCAATAATTAAGAATTTCCCTCATTCAGTTTTAGTTATTATTCATCAATGATATTTTACATCAAAATATCTATGGATATATTTCATTTTCAATTCATTAATTAAATGATTTAAGTTTTAGTTTCTTACATTTAAATATTTATTTTCCCTTATCTATATATTTTAATGGATGTGATTAAATTTATTAACTATCCATGTTGTTTATTCACTTCCTTCTCAATTAGTTGATTACTTGTTTAGTGTGTTTAGTTATTTATCATTCCATAATTATTACTCTCAATGATTCAATATAGCTTCTGATATATTTTTACCTTACTAAGAATTTTATCTCACCCTTATTATTTTTCTTTCCCATAGATTAAAGAATCATAATATGAAATATGTTCCAATATTTACTAAGTGGATTAGATTTATTCTTGAAGCTATTTATTTATAAAGAAGGAATAAAATTATGTCATAATTAGTGTATCTATTTGTAATACAATACACATTTACGTATCTGGTTTACCAAGACTACTAAACTAATCGGTCCTTTGTGATTTTATTCCTTGTAATCAAACCAATTTAATTGATAGCAGACACCAGATGTGGGCTATTTAGGGTTGGGTCACTATAGTTTATATCAATGGAAGTTTAGTAGCATCCTTAGGAAATAGGTTTATCAAAACATAGATTAGATAACATAACCCTAAAGTAGATTTTTAGGATAAGTATAGGTAAAATCCTAAAATTTTGTTAAATTATAAATTATATACGTCTCCCTTGAAATACATTTTTTTCTGAATACTATAAAGGAATGTTGTTTTAAAACAGATGTACCTAGGAGTAACAACTCTTACAAGGTGTTCTGGTCATGACTCGTGGTAACCTGGTACCCGATAATGGTACTTTCTATGCATTTGGTTTTATACTACCATGGGATATGTTTAAGATAATTTATACTTATTTACAAACCATTATAAAGGATTTTGAAAACAAATAACATAGGTTAAACCTAAGGTGTTTTTGATTTATGATACGGTTTCATGATTTTAAAATCTATCTAAGTATATTATAGATAATGTGAAAATTTTGTCTTGCTGATAGCACAACCACCCCACCATAACATGGTTTTCAGGTCCTGGCCAACCAGGTACAAACAATTGCCCCACAGAAAATTGGTCCCCACCCTAGGGCTGATCCACATGCCTAAACGAGTCATCAAACTAATGACAGTCCCCACCGGCCAAGAAATGTCCTTTCAAGTGTTCTTTTTTCCCTCACACACACACACCCTGGGAATCATTTCAAAAGGTTACCCATCCTAATCACTACTAAAGTCCAAGCACCGTAAAATGTGGAGTTCTAATTAGGTAGTCTACCAAAAAGGAAGGTGCACCATGTTGACATGAGTCATATCATTTAGTAATTTATTTCTAGGGTGTTACATCCCCCCTTTAGAGCAGAAAATCCTAATTGTGGGACCTCAATCTGAACCCAGGAATTGTGATGCACTTAAGGCTGGGACACACCTCTGATACAAAATGTAACAACTAGGCCCTGTTGACCGTACAAACACCCTACCTTAACATGGTCATTAGGTCCTAGCCTTCCAGGTACCACCAGTTTCTCCACAAACATGTGGTCCCCAACCTGGGGCCCACCCATGTGCCTGAAGGGATCATATGAGTAACGATTGTCCCCACATGACAACTCATGTCCTTTATAGTGTGATTTTTCCTCACTCACATGCACCATGAGAAACTTCTCAAAAGGTAACCCATCCTCAATACTACTCTAGGATAAGCAAACATAACAGTGGTGTTCTAATGTAGTACACTCCTGAAATGGAATGTGTACCTTGTGGATGGGAGTTATATAATTTAGTTATTTAACCCTTTATCACTCTTTGGTGTTACATTCACCTCCCTTTAGAGAAAAACAGCCTCATTGGGGGGCCTACATCTCAACCCAGGCAGTTTACCACACCTAAGGTCGGGTACCAGCTTTGATAGAAAATGTGACAACTAGGTCCTGATGTCATCACAAACACCCCTCTTTAAGATGGTCATCTGGTCCTACCAACCACGTACCCTCAATTTCCATGAAGACACGTGATCCCCACACTAGGGCACACCCACATTCCAAAATTGGACATGGGACAAATGATTTTCCCCATAGGCCAACACATGTCCTTTCTAGTGTGCTTTGTCCTAACTCAAACACACCTTGGAAATAATCAATAAGTTTATCCATCATTATCAATACATCAATCCAAAAAACCTTAAATGTTGAGTTCTAATCAGGCAGTCGCCCAAAAAGGAAGATTCACCTTGTTGACATGATTCATATCATTTATTCATTTAACCCTTTATCATTCTGCATTTTATCATTCACCCCCTTTAGAGAAAACCTCCTCATTGTGGGACCCAAATCATAACCCATGCAGTACACCCCACCTTAACATGAACATCTAGTATTGGCCCTCCATGTACCACCAATTTCCCTACAAGCATGTGGTCCCCATGCTAGGGCCCGCCCACATTCCCGAACGGGTCATATGACGACTGATTTTCCCGACATGAAAACACATGTTCTTTCCAGTGTGCTTTTTCACCACTCACACACACCCCCTAGGGAACTTCTAAGAAGGTATACCATACTCATCACTACTCTAGGAAAAGCATGCTAAACGGTGGAGTTCTAATTACGTAGGATCCTAAAAGGGAAGTTTCCCCTTGTATACATGAGTCATATAATTTTGACATTTATCCCTTTATCAGTTAGGGGTGTTACATTCACCCCCCTTTAGATCACAATTTCCTCATTGTGGGCACTAAATCTCAACCGAGAGAGTGCTTCACACCAAAGGATGGGTACCAAAAATGATACCAAAAGTGATAAAATGGCCCCAGTGATAGCATAGAAAACCCACATTAACATGGTCATCTGGTCATGCCTGTCAAGTAGCACTAGTTTCCACACAGACATGTGGTCCCAACCCTTGGTCCCTCCCACTTGTCTGAATGGGTCATATGACTAAAGATTGGGAATATTTCAAGAAGGTCACCCATCCTGATCACTACTCCATGATAAAAACCCTTAAATGTGCAGTTCTAATTAGGTTGGCACTCTAAATGGAAGTTACACCGTGTTGACTTGATTCATATCATTTAGATATTTAACCCTTAATCATTATGGGGTTTTACATTCACCCCCCCCCCCCCCATTAGAGCACACCATCCTTATTGTGGGACATACATCTCAACCCAGGCAGTATACCACTCTTAAGGATGGATATCAACTCTAATACAAAATTGAGACAATTGGGTCCTGGTGACATCAAATACACCCCATTTTAACACAGTTGTTGGGTCCTGGCCCACCAGGTACAACTAATTTTCCCCTAGGCATGTGGTCCTCAACCTAGGTCCCACCCACATGCTTGAACATGTCATCTGATTAGTGATAGTTCCTATAGGCCAACACATGTCCTTTCTGGTGATCTTTTTTCCTCACTCACACACACCCTGAGAAACATTCGCGATGGTCACCCATCCAAATCACTACTCCCTGACAAGAATGATTAACTATGGATTTCTTATTAGGTAGACTCTTGAAAAAGAAGGTTCAACTTGTTGACATGAGGAATATCATTTAGTCATTTAACCCTTTATATTTCTGGGGTGTTACAGATAATCCGTACCCTATAGAAGGGTTTATGTGAAAATAAATGGATGGATTATTTATTTACTGAGGTTGTATTGAAAACCATAGTTAAGAGGTTATTTAATGACTGAATTTCTATGATTTACATCATATTTATTTTTGAAATTGTAATAATATGGTTTTAGAAAAGGAAAACCAGTATACATGGTGATAATACATCAAATCCGAGAAGGAAGGGAGACTTGAACCCATGACCGAAAGACGATAAGGGATTCATGCCAACCACTATCCTACACAATTTTCTAGTAAAATTTTCATTGTTTTTAGTGAAATGTTTTAACAAATAAATGTTAATTATGGACAAGTAGTTTTATTTTTTCATATTAGATATTAATCATTCAACCATATTAGTTTTCGAATATAATTAAGGAAAAATAGTTAGACATGTAAATCTTTTATAGGCCTTTAGATCCGTTAAAATTGTATTTCATTGCATCTAGAATAAAAAAATTCATTATTAGTAATTAATTTCTTGGAGTAAAGGTATGAATTAGAATTTAAGAACAACAAAAATTTAGGATTGTTCACATAAAATTGAGAACTACCATGTAAGAATATTTTCTTATAATCTTGGTCTATATAATAATTACTCAACCTTCGGAAAATGATAAAAATAATTGTGTTGTCCAAATACCTTAATTTTCTTTTGAACTTATTTCCTTATAAATCATCAAAGATTTATGGATTTGAGGCCCTCAACTTAAAATTGACCATTCACTCTTTTTATTGATGGCCTAAATCCCGTTTTATTAATATTTACACTTTTCCACCAAGTATGTATCATTAATTTCAACAAATGTTCTCATACTTAGAGAGCTAGTTATATGTTATTCCACGTAACCTTTATAATCCACATTCTCTCTTTTATATAGGATTTATTATGAACCCTTATAATGATTTAGGATTTAAAAATATGAAATATCAATGAATATATCAACAAAATTAAGTTTAAATTGTGAGCATGCAATTTAATTAAGTTGGGGGGAATGTAATACCCCAAAAATCTAATTTTGGAACATAATATTCAATTGTTTGAATGACACATAACACCAAGAACATAAGGTAATATGATACCCCAAGACATTATAATAAATTCAATATATGATATCACATGAAAATGCTGGTGATACTGAGTAAGTGTATCTAATAAGAAACGATGAGTTTTCTCAATGGCTTGCATTACATGCATGGCCGAGTTTTACTAAAAAATAGTATATTATTAAAATATTATTATTTAATATTATAATACATAACATGCTCATTATAGTTGAGGTTATATATAGTATTTACTAACTTATGAAAATATATTTTTTACTTAAATATAAAATTAATTAATAGGTTACCAATTATTTAGAAGTGAAAACATAATCCAATTGAATATAAATGAAATATAATTATTTTTATGCTCACAATGGAATTTTGTCTTAAGGAAAAAAATTATTTTCAATTAGTGGATGATATTATTGAAATATATAAATATATAATATATTCAAACGAATTTGTTTAATAATAATCCTATAGAATCGATATATTTACAATAATAATAAACTCAATATTAGAAACAGAAACATATTTTTGAATGAACGTTTAACCCCTTTTAATGGAGAAACCATTTTAAATCTGAAAGTTGAGACTTTAATTGAATTAATATGTCAGAAATAAACTCTATATTTGAAATAGAATCAAAAAAATTAGTTTAGGGTAAATGTTTGTTATTTTTAAGAAACATATCTTTTTTAATGAATATATTATTAAAAATTATGAATATTAGTTCAAAAATACTTCATCATCTATTTCATTTATAAGGTTAAATTATTATTTTAATTTGTTTTAAAGATTAATTGGATTATATTATGATCTATTAATAAAATTTATGACATTGAAATCAATTTGAATATGAAATTGAATATAAAAACAAAGAAAACATTCAAAAGTCTTCACTTTAAATACACACATTGTCGTCCCACCTATCGGATGAATTTTAATTTAAATTCATCCACTTATATGATAGTAATTTAGAAATATTGATACCATATTTGGAATAATAATACTTTATAATTCATAATATGGTCAACTTAGTTTTTTACCAAAATGATTAGAAAAGGTAAATAAAGTTAATTACGACGATTAAGGTTAAATTATGCTTAATAAGCAACTAAACCATAACCTTAATAACAAAAAACCCAATAAAAGTTTCCAAAAGAAATTTTATAGTAATACACTAACCCCATACTCCCTTGTATATTATTTTTTCCATTATTGATCATTTGAAATAATGAGAATTTTGGTGGGGTTCCTTTATTATAATTATAATAGAAGAATGTCACTCTTCCATTGTTATAAAAGGCCTCATTTCCTTGTACTTCCACGCTATTCTAAAACCAATTAGGTTCGGAAAATTTATTCTAAATCCATATCTCAAAATAACTTATTTACTTCTTTGAAATCCTCAAATATCTCATCACGGACCCCTCCCCAATCCTCAGATATCACCGACTTGAGCCCAGGACTGCGTACAAGGATGATGCTGAAGAAGATGTTGGATTGGTAATGACCTTCATTCCACTTGGAATAGACCACAGTACCTAGGTCCAACGTCGGTAAACCCATGTTACAGTGATTCCAATTATCATCTGGAACTCCTGAGGTGTTGGGGAAAGGGTGAAAAATGATTTCATATATGCATTTTCTAAGAGACAAAAAGCCAAAATGGAAGTGATCCTCAAACATAAGCAGGCCCATTCTATGATCCATGAGATTACTTGTAAGGTGAAAATTCATGCATCCATGCATGTGGACCTGATCAATAAACATATATTGATTTTATAACATAGGGATGTTAGATTGGATATGGTTCTTATGGGAGATCATCATATCACTACGAAGATTTCAATTGGTGGGGACTCTCTATTTTCTCCTTTGTTTACAGAATCTGTGATGCACAGAGAAGGGAGGTCATGTGGTCTGAGATGAATGTGTTTGATCCAGGGGATCATCCCTAGGTGGTGGGAGGTGGTTTTAACATTGTCTTGCATCCAGTTGAGAATAAGGGTCATGGAGATCTTCAGAGGAGGGATCGAGTGTCCTCTCAGTTCATGGATGGAAAACGACTGTGGGACTTGGGTTATTAAGGGGACCCCTAAACATGGTGTAACAACCGTAAGGGAAGCAGTCAAAGATGAAGTAGACTAGACCACTACATCTAAAAAGTCCATGCAATTTCCATGTCTCTAAATGAAAAGGAGACCCACTTGACTTGCAGCATCTTCGATCACTCTCCGCTCTGGTTATCCCTATATAGAAGGGAGGCCTTACATGAAAGGTTCCTTTTCTCTAGTTAGTGGTCAAGTCTTCATGGATATCACTGGTTGTTTAATAACAATTAGGTTGAACTATCTTATGTCCAATCCTGGATGGCTATCTATTCCATGTTATGGAATCTCAAGAAGGAACATCGAACCAGGGTTCGGTCCTTCCCCCCATGGATCGAGAGTTTGAGGCGCTCAAACTAGAAGTCAAATGACTCAAGTCGTGCCTTGAAGAAAACTGGGATGACACAGTCTTTGGAGCACTTGTTGAGAAAAAGAACAACCTGGCGGTAATGGTTCTATCACAGGAATGAAAGGAAATGGAATGTTAACGGATCAAATAGCTCATGTATGGGGACAAGAAAACCACATTTTTCATGCCTGAAAATGGGATAGGATTAATGTTATCAAACCAACTTTGGCCCTAGAAGATGAAAATTTCATAGATGATATAGGGGTGGTAGGTGTTTTCGCACTCTCTCACATTAAGGATCTTCTTGATGTTCGTCTGTAACCATGGGTCAGGGGTACCCTTATGGGGAATCTTCATTATGGTAGGGGATTCCAAGTCTTGTGTCTATCCAGGATAAGGTAATACTGGAAGGTATCCTTGCAGAGGAGGAGATTCAGGAGGCTTTGTAGATCCTGGACCCTGAGAGCATATCGAGCCCCAATGTTTTCCCTAGTTCTTTCTATAGGGGATCTTGGTAGGTTGTGAGTAGTGATATCATCCTTACTATCCCGGATTTCTTCCATGTGGTAGTCCTTCCTCGGATCACCTCAACTACGACTCTTTTTCTTCATCCAAATATCAATTACTTTTCTTCCCTCCACCATTATAATCCTATAAGCATGTGAACTTTTCATTATAAAATCATGACGAGGGTCATCAATAGGCGGTTGTCCAGACTCCTTCCTCAGTGGATTTCAATGGAGCAACATGGGTTTGTGAAAAATCACTCTATTCTGGGTGTTGTGGATATGGTGTAGGAAATAGAGAGATAATGTAAATTCAAATCTCGAGGTTCCATCATGGCCATTAAGCTGGAAATGGGCTAGGTGTATGATTGAATGGAGTGGGGATTTATCAATAGGGTACTTACAACGATGTTATTTTCTTCCTGGGCTTCCGACCTCATATTTAGATGTGTTAGTTCGTCATGGATGGTTGTATCATTCATGGGGTGTACTCAAAACTTCTTTAAGGCCATCCATGGTTGACATCAAGGTGGCCTTTTGTCACTAATAATCTTTACTGTCATGTAAGATAATCTGAGTAGGTTGATCAACAAGGGTATTTCCAATGGGGTAATCCTGCCTTTTGTAGGATGTTTAGGCTCCATTCCACCTCGTAATTGATGTTGGCCAATGATACAATTATTATAATGGATTAAGGGAACATATATGTCCATGGAATTAATAAAATCATAGAAGAATATTTTCATTAGAGTGGCCAGATGATCAGTTGGGAGAATAGAAACTTATATGTTTCTGATTCATGCAATGAAAGTCGGGTGCATAATCTGAGCATCAGTTTGAACATGCTGCCTGGAGTCTTTCCCATGGTGTCCCTTGGTTACCCTATTTCTCCAAGAAGAATCTGTATTAGGGACTTCGGAAAAGTGGTGTATTATAATATGGGTTAAATTCTTAATTGGAAAAATCACTTCCCATCCTTCGGCAGCTGCATCTCTCTTGTTAGTATCATTCTTTCAGCAATCACAGTGCATGCTCTTGCTTCCTATTGAGTGCCAATGGGTGTATTAAGGTCAATTTATAAGATCCTCTCTCATTTTATATGGGACTCCCAATCTCAATGGAATAGAAATTGGGTTTCATTGGGGATTTTGGCATGGCCCATTCATGGGGTGGAATCGGTGTAAAAAGTTTGGTGGTCACAATTCAGTTCATGCATGCGAGGCTTGCATGGAAAATTGTGGTGGAGCATACACTATGGGGAATGATTATTTACCAAATGTACCGAACTTGTTCTACATATACTTCAGAAAATGGGTCAAATTTATTGTCTTCTATGTGTAGCATCATCTCTATCATCCTTCTTCACTCACAATGGATCATTGGTGAGGGCAACATCCAATTCTGGTCTCATAACTGGTCGAGCATAACACTTGCTAATCCAAGGTGTCCAAATCCCATGATCACTTTCAAAGAATAGATCCAAGATCCAGAATTTTTTAGATCAATCCTGAATGTGTCTCAGCAGGATGTTTTCGACTCCATTATCATTACCTCAGAGCAAGAAAATTGTGTTTCCACTCCGTTGATATTAGAGATATTTAACCCAAAAGACTATATAAGGATGATTGACTCCCATGGCCTACACAATAGATGGATTGAAATTATGTAGTTCAAAAATATTCCTACCAAAATCAACATTCTAACATGGAGATTTTGGAACAATGATTTCCATTCTAATATCAACATCATACACCTCGGCATTTTTATGGCTTCATATTGCCACTATTGTATGAACAAAAGTGAAGAGATCACAATCCATATATTCTTTAAATGGGATTGGTACCGCAGGTTTTGGAGTACCTTTGGGGAGTTTACAACTTACTCACCCCAAGAGAACAAAATTAACATGTTCCTGGAGTGCTAGATTCCGGGTTCTGAGGGATTAGAGGTGGAAAAAGAGGCGCGTTCTTTAATCTTTAATGTGGGTTGTTGGTGCTTATGGGAAGCTAGGATCCTAGCCTAGTTCGAGGGGTTTTCTTCAACAGGAAGGTCTATAATGGAATTAGTTTAGTTAATGATGTATAATCAGATTGTTCATTCTAGTAACTTGAATAAGGCACCTTCTATTCGCTTGTTTTGTGTGACTATTGTTGTGGTTCATCACATCTCCTCTAGGGGATGTGGGATTCGGTGGGGTTCTCCTACGGACGGCTTGAAGCTCCACATGGATGTTTCTTGTGTCCTGTGTGATATGTGAGGAGGTGGGGTGGTTCATGATTCATGGGGAAGTATTTTCCTGGCATTCACAACTCTCTTTGGTGGTGGATGTTATGTCCAGGCGGAGGCCAGAGTTGTTCTCTCAGGTCTGTGCATCTGTAGGCAAAGGGACATTCACATTTCCCAGGAGGAGATATATTCTATGATTATTCATGATGCATTTATTGTTAAAGGCTCTTTCCAATGGTCAATATATTACATAATTAGATAATTCAAGACCCTTTTAAGCAATAACATTATGGTAACCCCAAACAAGGTAGGAGGATAACAAAGTGGTAGATTACTTGGCATCCCTTGTGGCCCCTAATACCCTGTTTAGTTTCCTTTCTGATGCTTCCATACTTAAACCTGAGGTGGTGAACCTGATTTGGGCCAATTATCTTATTTTTCATTACTTTTGGATTCCATAGGTCTTGGTTGATTTCTTTCCCTATAGCTCTCCTTGCCTATAATAAAAATTATAATGTTGATGATGATGTGGTAAACCCCTCCCTCAAACTCCTTTTATTTTAATTCTCCACTCCCTAAAATTTTATTATTTAGTGACTGTGGAAAAAACCTGAATAATCAATATAAAAGGATTTTTTATTCTAAGGATTCGACCTACACTTACCCACACCTCCATCTAATGTGTAATGAACATACTGTTTATGGGTACGACAAACTACCGCCTCACGAAGTGATGATTATCAATTATTCCATTACCGACTCTCACGGTGGCCATTATGATGGAAACATAATTTTTACATTTTATATATTATATTTATTATTTATTCATTCTTCATTAATTCTTTTACAACAAATATCTTTATAATTTTCATTTTTTGTAAAAATGATAACATTATTTATGGATGATCGGACTACCGCCACATCAAAGTGTTTTGATTCGTTCACAGAATACATTGAATATATAAATTATGATTTTAATTAATCATATTTGAAATACAAAGAAAATATATTATATTCCTGATAGAATTATCTATTTATAAATATAATATATATCATTTTCTTTATTTTCTTTTTCACACACTTAAAAAGTTATAACATCGTTCATAGACGCGTGGAGTACCGCCTCCTGTGCATAATGTGATTACTTTTTCAACTCAAAAATCCTATATATAAGTATATATTGTTAAATAATATGATATTTATTAAATAATGATCATTATGGAATGATTATAGTTACTTGCCTTCTTTTCAAAATAATCATTGAAAAATGGGACTATTAATCATTCGTATGTGCATACTATCGTCTCTATGATTGTAATGTTGATCCATTTTTCATTACCATGTTTAATGATTGATTTTAAAATTATTATAAATGTATAATTTTGATAACAATTTCATGGTTATAATTATGGAGATTTCATATAATGACCATTTAACCATAGTTTACCCACCAAAGTTGTTTTTGACACAAAAAATGAAATTGGTCAAAGCACAATATGTAAAATTAATTGATTTTGTAGTTGAATAAAACATGATAATATGTGAGATAAGAGTTATTATTAAAATTAAAAATGTTATCAAACAACTAAATATTTAACATATGTTTTTTATTCAAGAATATTAAGACAAAAGAGAAATGTCATACGCAAGGTATGGGATTCTTGTCTCACTTTTCATTATGTGAGGCATACTTTATTATTCTACACCTAATTATATATATATGGTGTAAATACATCCAAAATAACATATAATATCATGTCTTATATTCTATTCATTTTATTTTAATGTTTTATTTTTTTGAATATTAAACTAGGGTTTTCCAATTCAATTGTTACCACAACGATAAGGATTTTTCATCTCAGTTTTTACTTTGGTGAGATAAATGTCATGTTCACCATTTAATTATTTTGTGTAGTATAAATACTACACATTTTGATAAATATTATATAAATAATGTCATTATAGACCTCCTTCTGACCGCAAGTGGTGATCATAGTTGGCACGATAATGAAGTCCATTAGCGACCGCCATAAATTATCTCTATAGGCCCCATCCAGAGTATCAACAGTGACCGCATGGCGGTCATTGATGATTCCAAAAAATAGTATGCAGAGGGACTAAAAAAATCATTCAATAAATAGTGGAAATAATTAACTCATTAGAGACCACTATCAACGGTCTATAATTTGAAAGAATTTATTTGAAAAAAATTATATATTGACTGCCCAAAACAAAGAAAAACAAAAAACAACTCCATACAATAGAAACAACATAACCGTAAAATAGGAAATAAAAAACATACATCCTCTCAAATCATAAAATGATCCAAACAACTCCAAATCCTCTAATGATCCAAACAGCTCCTAATCTATACCAATCTACTGTATTAATAAACCTATCATACGATAAGAAATACAAAACTAAACAATGAAATTATAAACTGATCATATTTATAGGGTTAATATAAACGTATATATATATATAATATTCACAAAATTTATATATTTTTACAAATATAAATCATCATAATAAAATAATTAGTCAAATCTAATCTGGAATATCATTTTACATCACTTATTAATTAAACAATAACTATTAGAAGTATTAATCAAGTTTACCGTATACCGAGCAAAGTGAGCATTATAGATATTTGATCCACAAGATGATGCATAATACAAATTATAAATGACTTAAATATCATTTTCCTATGATTTTATGTCAATAAGATCTCGTTTGGTCAATTTTGACTCCTACATACATGATTTTCTCATTATTATAAAAATGATAATATATGCCCAAATTAAATTTTAATTGTAGCAATCAATTTGTGCATTAGATTGATGTAAGAATGACTCCAATAGATCAAATATTATTTTAGTAATTTTCTCTAAACATTTCACATAAATCAAATGTTATTTCCACATTTTGACACCACATAGGAGTTGTGTCATTTTAATAATACTAAATAACGTTGATCATTGTTTTTAATCAAAACGGGAAACATAATCATCTGATGGATGTGTCATTGATTAATATATATCCAAAATACCTCTATTATTTTTATTCAATGATTTCATGTCATCTAAATTGAATTTGGTTGGTATAGAAATATTTTACATGATTTATCACATTACTCCAAATATGAAAGGCAATCACCACTTTTGATCATACAAAGAAATTTAGGTATCTGATCCATGTACCGATACCTTCTTCTATTTATAAATGTCTTAAATAAAGTTTTCCTAATATTTCATGTCAATCAGATGTCTATTGATAAGTTTTAACCCCTGTAAACAAGATTTTATCATTATTAAACAAATGACAATAGATGCCAAAATGAAATTTTAATTGTACCAATCAACCTGCACATCGGATTGATGGACCGTTGATTCAAACAGATCACATATGATTTTTGGAATGTTCTCCTAAATTTTCAAATCCCTCATTAATAAATTTAATGTTTTGAACCCCTCATGGGAGATGTGTCATTTTATAATAGTTTTGTAACACCCCAGGTAAATAAAGAATATGAAATTTTCTTATTTATCCATATTTGTGAATCAAATATTAATATTACTTTATAGGGGATGCTATGCTCGATGGCGTACCCAATACTCAACAATGAGTTTCTTGGGAATCTTATGTTGCACTCTAAAAATAAAATAATATTATTTTAAATGGAAGTTAGCATGTAGCTATTGTATTGGCGGGAATGGATAGAAATAACTAAAATATGATTATATATGTTTTTAAATGTTTTTACATTTATCCAATAAAAGATAAAGGATTAAAATACGGAAAGAATTCAATTTTAGGCGTATATGCCCTAGTTTTCACTAAAGGTTCACTTATCACTTTTTGATGGCGAACCGTAATTAAATATACTTTTGTTCACTCTTATACATTCTATTGGACCAAATAAAACTCTTCTTTAGAATCGGGACATCAAATTTTACTTTGTGTAAATTTTTGGTATTTTTCCGATAAAGTTCATTTTTTAATGAATAGTGTAAATTGTTGTATTTTAATTCAAAACCTCTTTTTAATCTAATTTATTTATATGATTAGATTATCATTTTAATTGGTTTTAATGTGAAATTAGAAAATATTTTTACCATTAAATCCAATAGTGGTCGTTGGAATTAATTTCACTTTGAAATCGGACTTAAACTAGTGTCAATCTTTTGATACTTATTGTTTCATAAAAACACGTTATATGTCATGACAGCGGGAATTAATTATTAAATTAATTAATGTTACTTATATGTTTTGAATTTTGTAAAATAGACTTCATTTTTTAATTCGGAATATCAAATATATCTTAGGGTGAATCTTTGGTAATTTTCTGAAAAACTTCAATTTTTGATGAATAGTGAAACCACTAAGTGGTACTTATAAAAAACTGATTTTTCCGTTTAAATGAAATTTTGCCACCTTTGTGTTTTGAATTTCAAAAATCCGACATACATGGTTGTCATTATGAAGTAAAATGTGGTTCAATGGGATTAAAATAATTTTTTTGGTGAATAGTAACTTATTAAGTTTTTAATCACGATTAAAGGTAATTAGTGTAGTTTAAGGTAAAAATAATGTTTTAAAAATATGAAATGAACTTGACACATGTCCTAAACTCATTGGATGTGTCATGGACGACCAAGAAAATCCATGGGTCAACTTGGGGACCCCATGGAGCCACTTTGGTTGGAAAATGACATTAATATCTTTTTATTTAATGTTAAAGTAAAAATGAGACAAACATGAAATGTTTTACTAAAACAATTTTTATATGGGGTTATACAAATCATATTTTTGACTATAAATATTCATTGGAAAGATAAAAAGATTTCCTACATCATAGTAGTTTTTTTATAATTTTTAGACATTAAATAAATTAAATTATTTATGACATCATGATGATGCAGCGATGACCTCATTATTTAACGATTTAAATAAAATGAAAAGATAATGTAATATATAAGACCTACACATGTCCAAAACCTATTTTATGAGTGGATTTAGAACCCTTATCACCTTATCCTAGAAACACATCAATTTGGGACCTTAAAAATCCGAAAATATTTTGAAAATAAAGTAACATTTTGTAACTTTCCAAGAGTGCCCCTCCTCTCCTCTTATAAAAGGCCCCCACCTCTACCTCCTTACCCACACTCCCAAAGCCTTTGGCTCGGCCAAACCCTGACCATTTTGTCTCTTCACTTCCCTCTATTAATCCTTTAAGCCTCACATTGGGCAGAAGTCTTCCCAAGGAAGCCTTTGAGCTCAAACCAAAGGGAGTTACCCGATTATAAGGTAATGTCTTCTTCTGAGTCCTTTAGTTTTATTTTGCTTCTCCAACCCCCTAAACTCTTTTTATTATTTTATTTTGTAACAACTATAGTATCCTAAATATTCTTGGATATTGTTATAATATGGATTCGAGCTACACTTACACACACCTACATCTAATGGTTAACGAACATACTGTTTCCGTGGATGGCGAATTTATGCCTCCCGAAACGATGATTGTTCAACATTCTTTTAACACCTTCAAAGGTGGCCATTAAGATGACACTATATTTATATATGATATATAATATGTTTATGTTTTCCTTATGCTTCTTTATTTTTCATTTTTGGCATACCTTTATGGTTTCCATTATGGGTAAACACGATATCTTCATTTAAGGAATTGCGGACTACCGCCCCCTCAAAGTGATGTGATTCGTTAATGCCATGTGTGGGATGTATAAAGGATGGATTTAATGTTATTATATATGATGTTATACTGGAATTATTATATATCTCTATATCATTATTATTTCTTTCCATTAAAGTATTATATAGAAATGAATGTAGCGTTCATGCGTACGTACGGCTTACCGTCTCCATGAATGGTGCATTTCATTTCTTATCCCCAAATGTAATGTACTATTAAAAGTACACGTATATAATGGATATATATAATTAATGATACATCTAAATGATGAATATAATTATGGAATTAAAATATACATACATCTCATTCAGTTTTGATTCCATTAATATGACAAAGAAATGAAAGTAGCGTTCATGCGTACGTACGGCTTACCGTCTCCATGAATGGTACATTTCATTTCTTACCTCTAAATGATTATGTAATATTATAAATACATGTATATTCTAGATATATATGATATATATTCTATCCAAATCACGAATTTCATTCTGGATATAAATAACCTTTGACCACACGAACAACATGTAATTGTAAGAAGTCCACTTTTGACTTAAGAACCAAATATCGACAAAACAAACGTTATTAACTTAAATGGTTACATAATGTTTATAACATGGAAATAAGTGATATAAAAGGAATAATGAACTATAAAAAGGTTCTTAATCAAGTTTAAATTAACTCAAGTTTATTATTCAGGACGTTAAAGATCGATCGAGTCAAGTCGGACCCGAGGTAAGGGATCCTACTCCACTCTTTCTTTTTAAGTACACTCTTTTATGTAATTCCTTTTAAAGCTCATATTTCTTGTTATTGGGATGTTATTTTATATTAAACTTACTGTAATTTTTATGTTAATGTGATGAGAGACCCTATTCTCTCTCATAAATCCATTTTGGATGTTTTGAGTGGCGCCGTTAGGCTGCCGAATTTTCGTAAGAGATCTAACCTCTCTCTTTCTTTTTAAGTACTCTGATTTATGTCACTTATTTTAAGCTCCTCTTCGTTATGTTGGGGGGTGTTCTTTTATATTCCTATTTCTATAAACTTTATGCTAATATGATGAGATACCCTATTTGATCTCATCAATCGATTTTTGTAAGTTTTCTGTGGCGTCGTTAGGCTGCCGAGTTTTCGCAAGGGATTTTACATCTCACTTTTATTCCCATGAGATTTATGCTACATTTGCCACAATTTCATTTGAGTGGTGTATGTACTGCCCATTATTTTACTCATTGTGTAATATTCTTTCATTTATGAGTATTTAAATCAATGTTTTATTGTCCTTCCTTCACGGGCCGTATGTTTTGAAAGATACCCAAGTCGGTAAGGGAACCTTTCACCCTCCTCTTTTTAAAAGACTTCTTTTGTTGGGTCTTTTAATTTGCATATTGTTATGTTGGGATATGTTCTAATATATCCTTATTGATGTAACTTTTATTTCCAAGTGATGAGATACACTTTTTATCTCTCATCAACTCATTTTGATGTGACGCCGTTAGGCTTCCAAGAGAACTTCTTAACCCAATTTCGATTTCATTGGGTTCAACATGTAGTTATTGAATATGTAATCCTTTGAATATGTGTGAATGACCTTTGATTATTTTACACTTAATATCCACTTATATTTGGTGTATTCATTTGTCACACATAATTATGTAATTTAATTATCCTTAAACCAAGGATACCGTCTTTGTAAGGGACTTCGTCTCAATCTCCTTTAATTGAGGCATATTTCGTTTTATACACGACTTTCTTTTGTAACGGTGTATAAACCCCTTTGACTTTTACTTTTATACAAAAGGAATCTTTTTCTACGAAGCGTTTTACAAAACGACAAAAAGGAATGTTTCTTTTAACGTACGCGGTGACAACGACCTTTTCTGCCGCCGTGAGTATTATTTGGTCTTTGGCTTCCTCAACAAGCCGTAATGTTTTTAAAATAAAATAAATACCATATACTCTTTTATGTATTTTGGTATTGAAAATGGTTTTGATAAAGGATTCTATTATGTCAATATATTTATGATATATTGTGATTGAAATGTGGAAATGTTATCATTCCTTTATATTGGTTTTATGTTTTATGATTTTATATTGGTACTTGGACATTTTAACGGGTGGTTACATTATAAACCATATAATGGGTGGTGCCGTGAATACCAGGATGGGTGGTTACGTTATAACCTCCAATGCATTGGGTATGGAATTTGGCCGTATGGCTATTCCATTAAGTATGTATGGAAATTGGCCGTATGGCTATTCCATTAAGTGATATGTGTGGAAGTCGACCGTATGGTTATTCCACTTAAGTATGTTTATGTCCCAAGTTACCTTTATATGTTATGTGTTCTTTATATGGGTTTTATGGTAATCCTTTGGTTACAAAAAGGTAAGTAATGAAATTTTATTCAGCGAAGAGTTTTTACTACTTCGAAGAGGTGAAAAGTATTACTTTGATAAAGTATACATGGTTTACTTGGTGTTTTGAAAATCTAACAGTTTTCATTCTTTGTGTATCCCTTACTGAGATTTTTATGCTCATCCCAAGTTTTTGAAATGTTTTTCACAGGACTTATCATGGAATAGGTTCAAGGATGGGATCAAGGGAAAGACATGCTACCTAAAACATGGAACTAGACATGTTTCTTTTTAAGAGTTTTTTTTATGGAAATTTAGTAGAAGAGACTACTTTGTAATCTTTTGAGATGTAATAGTTATGTCCTAATTCTCTAAAACTCTAAACCTGAAAATATCCTCATTGTGAATTATTCATTTAATTCAATATTAAGTAAGGTTTAAGGCTGGCGCCTTATAAGTTTACAATGTCACTCATCATTTTTAATCATACCTGGGGGCACAAGCATCAGACAGATGCATCATTGATTCCTACAGATCTATAATGCATAGATGACTTACCTCCCATGATTTAATGTCAAACCCAGTGTATTAGTTTGGTATTGACATCTTTTTCGTGATTTATCAATTAACTCCAAATCTGAGGCGAAATATCCACTTTTGATCGTATTGACCAATTTAGGAATTTGATCTATTTACCAATGATTCAAATAGATTATAAATGAAATGAATATCATTTTCTTAATATTTCATATGAATTAGAGAACGTTTGGATGGTTTTGACCCCCTACACGCTAGATTTTCTCATTATTAAAAAAATTAATAGATGTGAAAATGATCTTTTAATTGTAGCGATCAATCTCCACATGAAATTGAAACAAATTTTATTCTAATAGATCACATATGATTTGAGGAAGGTTCTCCTAACATTTCATGTCAATCAGAATTTATTTTCAAATTTTTACCCTCTCATAGGAGATGATCCCTTTTTATAACCCTAAAATGTTACAATTTTTTTTAATCATACTAGGTGACATAAGCATCTGTTGGATGTTGCATTGATTCATACAAATCAAAATTTCTTTGATGATTGTTCTCCTATTATTTAATGTCAACCCAAGTGCATTAGTTTGGTATTGATAGCTTTTTACCATGAATTATTTCCAAAATCCAAAATGATGTCCTTGTGCTATAGAACCATGGTCCCCTTGTCAGATGCACCTCACCACCATTTCTGTTGATAAAGCTCATCAGACCACCACAACATTTAATTGGAAAACTCCATATCCACCACTTAGAGGGATCATGTTCGGTCTATCCACCCAAATATAGGTGGGGAAAACATGGAATCCACACTGGTAGATGACTCCCAGGCTCATTCGGCGAACGAATGGCTAATTCAATCGATGATCTAAATAGCTAAGTCAATTCTAGTGGTTGATTAATCCCTAGATCATAGGGAGAAGAATAAAGTTGAAAAACTATGGATTTAGTGTGGTTGAGATAGTGGATGCACATTCAATTATGAAAAATGGTTGAAATTGTTTTTGGGAACTTCTCTTAATTGTGGATATGAGGTCACTGGTTAATAGAATTTATTTAATTGCTAACATTTTTTATGCACCATATGTGATATGAAGTTCAAATTGAATGCTAAAAAATCACATACTGATTATTTTACCAACTTTTATCGTCGGTATAAATGTATTTATCTAGTTTTAATCACTACCTAGACAAATTTCATTATAATGAAAATGTAAAGGTGATTTTTGAAGTTACTAAAAATACAAAAACAAAATAAGATATCCAATTTGAATGAGAAACTTGAATAATAAAACAAATACAACTCTTGAATCTAAGGCATTATACTGGGCCATGGATGATACCTCCATCTGATGTGGTAGGGGACTATAAAAAATAAAAATTATGAAGATATTAATAATCAATTAAATAAAAATAAATAAATAAATTCAGTATAATCCTGTTTCATAGGTTCCCCTATACCATTACCCCAACACACATATTCCCATAGTGCCCTAACCTCAGCCATCAGCTACACAATTAACTCCATGGAAGAACATATTTGTTCCTCTAAATATATACCATGTTGTTTCTTACCATAAAAAATAGGATCCATATCCTCATCATGTGAATCTATAGAATGAGGAATCCTCATTTCATAGGTAAAAACATCGCCATGTCCATCAGGACCAATAATGCTGTGGAATATCTCATCCCTTCGCATGGAAATCTATGGTTGGTCCTCTAGTAGTGGAGTTAACTCAGATTCAAACCAAGCCTATGTATATATATATATAGATTCATGTAAATATTAATAATTAGTACAAGAACATACTATAAGTACTACAACCTCTAGATCATTTCGATCACTAGTCATCATCTGCACCGACATTTATTATTCGTTGAACCATACTCCTAAAACAGTATGCCCATAAGATATAAATATAAGGAATAAAACCATATTAAATAATAAATTGAATAATTTAGTTATAAATACATCATGTCGAATATGGTACACGTGATGAGTCCCAAGCCAGTGAGCTGGTCCCTGAAGCGCTTGATTCTTGCAATGATGGGTTGACACCTCCTACAATAAATTAATTCAAATTAATAATATTTAAAATGATACACAATATTTGAAATTTATAATTCAAAAAAAATAGACTAACATTTTTAGCCTCAGTATACTAATATGCAACTAACTCACACCACTAAGATTGGAGAACGCATCTCGGGACTCATTCCCGAACGTCTGGGGAACCCACATTTGGTACCTAATGATTTCTCATGACTCTTACTTTATGATATTTCCACATTTTATGACATTTGGCAACTCACACAAGTTAAAACTCATTGGGGAACAGTTTCATGTTACACTATTTAAGAACAAAATCACAGATGTTGGTATTTTTTAAAAAAGGTTTTGAATCTAAAATGGTCATCTTATATGAATATCCCTCCTTAGCAGATCTAATGTATCTTGAGTAATGAAGCCTCATCATATATAGTTAATAAAAATCTATGTGTGTCACGTAAGATATGACCCACCTAAAAAAATAAATCTTGGCGTAGTCACTCCCACAGGATTAAATCTCTCATAAAATGATACATCCAGCATCGTGTTGGAATTCCAAGGTGAAATCTCGGACCAGGGCCTCTCCTATTAGACGAAGAAGTGGTTGAGTCTGATCCCATTGAAAAAAAAATCATACATAATTAGAAACTTGTTCATATATATATATGGTAAATGATTAATTAAAAAAATAAACAAAATTACATTCATGCATACCTTGACCTTGTGATGTAGATGGCTATACTGAATTATGTAGATCTGGTGCATGGTCCTCTGACATGCGTTCTGTCATAGAAATCATAAGTAAGGAACATAATAATTTATTATTAGAGAGTCTATCTGTATAGATCAATATAATGAACTCAAATAATATATAACCAAAAGAATATACCCTAGGAATATCAAAGCACACCATTTTATATTCATATATGGGTAATCCCTTTTGTGAATGGTAGTGACTGATGAAACAATAAAAAGTAGAATAGAGTGGGGCAGTCTATTTTTTTTATTTAATAATTTATTATTAGAATATTCTAGAGACAATTATTCGAACAGATTAATTTATTTAGTAAATTGACTGAAGACATCAATGTAAAAAAAATAATTAAAATTTTAATAAAAATTTAAACAATTAAAAAGGATTTAAACTGAAGAGCATGCAAAAAATCACACAATTCATTAAACATGAAAATTGTTCATTTCTCCTTCAACAGTCTCTCTAACCCAATAAATATCTTCTTCACGTTAATGTGTGATATTTTGATTAATATTCTATGAAATAAAGGCAACAGTCTTAGTTTCATCTCATTCAATTAAAAACATTTCTCATCAGAAAAATTTCACATCAACTTTCCAATTCAGATTTGATTGCAAGGTAATGAAGAAAACTTGTTATGCTTATGGTTTCAAAATGAAATATAAAATACTAACTCATTCATTTCTATATAACATTTTTTTATAATTACGTAATTTAAACTGATATTGATTGACTCTTTTCCATCCACTAGATCATCCAATCTACACTTTAACAATATATATTTCAAACCAAGGGCATATAAAAACTCAATGTTTTCTGTCAATTGACCATAGTAATAACCTGAATCGATTTTTGGAAAACTGATTCCATTTTTTTGTTTCTCATTCTCACCACATCATTATTGATAAATTGAAAGAAATTAGAATCTATAAATTTATAATGATGATCCATTATAGATTGACCCTAATCTATTTGGTTAAATTATTTAGTTAGTGTGGGGTTAAATAACTTCCACAGGTTATAAACATATACAATTCACATAATACAATAATAATTTATGTAGAAATAAATTAGTATTATACTTCACTATTAATGAAAATCAATTTATATGTACAAAATCATTGAACCAATCATGAAATAATGCATAATTAAATTTTATAATTGAATAGTCAATCACATGATACATATCAAATTTTAGCTCATTAATGTGTTTCGAGCAATTAATAACACGATTTTTAAATAATCAACATTATATAGGAAAACATAATATGTAAAAGTTAAACAATAAAAGTGATAATACATTTAATACATTAATGGTTAAACTAATGGAGTATTGAACATGATATATCGATGAGCTTGTACCCACTCAATGTTGTCCATATAAAATATAGTTCCTTCCCTAACTGTACCATCATGAATCCGAGAGGGATTACCTAATTTTGTTTCAACATCCATAAGATATTCTACAAAAAAAATTAGTACACTAATCCATCAAAATAACCATTTGTTATTAATGCTTCTAGATGAGATATGTTTCCTACAAATCATTTCAATGTATTCAGATAAAAATCAATATGATACATCCACCAGGATTACACTACAATAGAAGCCATTACATCATCAGTTAGGTGTAATGTCATGTGAACCATAACATAAAAAAATGAGAGGGAAATAGTTTCTTAAAGTGAAAATGTGTAAGTACAATTCTATACCACAAAATTTTTAAATCACTCATTCTTTGATTTCATAATAAATGTTTTCTAAAAATTTACTCATCTCAATCAACATTTGAACAACATTGGGTGGTAAAAAATCACAAATTTCTATAGTAATCAACTGCTTGAGTACTATATGATTGTCATGACTTTTAAACCCTTGCAATGTCTTTTTCGTCTTGTTCACACACATTGAAAAATTATAAGTGTAACCATCAGGCAACATGAAAATCTTCAATATGGAATGAAATGTATCTTTCTCTTTTTTAGTCATCGTATACTGTATAGTAGGAATATATACATTATTTTCCACAGACAATTGTAAATTCAACTGTTTCCTTACAACAATTTCTTCCAAATCACGCTGTGCATTAACATTGTCCTTGTATTTTCCAATAAAACATAAAATGGTCCACAATATATAATAAAAAAAATTTCTCAATGTTCATGGGATCCAGATAATGCCTTAGAACATTAGTTTTCTAAAAAGGGAAATTGATAAAAATATTTTTCTTTTTCCAATTGTGACTACTTTGTCTACATGCACCTTGAATATTAGCTAATGGATGAGCCACCAAATCATAAAACTCTTATACCATGTGAACGTTTTCTTCCTCAATCTATGATAATAATTCTACTCCTTTCATGATTTTTTGTGTTAGGATGAGCTCTTTAGAATCATCAAATTCCACTTCGTCATTTTGAACTTCTACGGAGGGGGGAGAAAACATATGTGAACTATGTATGCCCTTTTTCTTAATTTTTAAGCTCTATAGAATTTTTACTTTTATTACAATAAGGAAAATAAAATTCCCCTTTCCTAGATGATAAATTTGTATAAGTCATGAAGTCATTGATTTTCCAAAATTAATTTGCCTTGAGTTTCAAAATTTCATTAGTTTCACAGTCGTAAGTCATCACACCATCGCCCCAAAATTCATTCAACCCATAAATCATTGTATGAAGATATACATCAATCGTATCCCCTGGAAATCTAGGTCCATCAATAAGAGTGGAATTTAATATAATTTTTTGTTTCATAGAAAGCCTCAGATAAGGATTATATGAAACCAACGCCACATGCCATGTGCTATGAGTTTTACCAACCATAGAACTGAATGGATTTAAACTATTTGATGTAAACCCCAATCCGAAATTGCGGCCAAATGTTTCAATGTTGGGGTGTCTATGATCCAAATCCATCTATGCATGAGAGTAAATTGGGTGGGATAACATATCAATTTATTTATTTCATTCTACATGCCATCTCATTTAATTAGAAACATTATATAAAATAAAAAATCTTTTCAATCTCAGATTTAGGGTAAGGTAACACATTTTCATTATAGTAATCATGTTTCCCTGTTTTGAAGTTTAACTTTGATGACTCTGACTTCCCCTGTTATATTTCCTCTTTGAAGTTCCATTGACCATACAATTATCCAAATGGACAGGATTCTTTCTAAATAGAATTCAATTTTTTACAGATTCATATATGGTCTCATATATAAAACTGAAGTTCTCTATCATCTTACAAGCATGGTAGTACAACTCATGAATCAAAGAATCAATGGGAATTCACTTTTTCAATAACACCAAATGCAAGTCGAACGATATGCTAGACCACTGCCTCAAGGTATTCAAATTATAAAATTCCATGATAAAAAAATTACTGTAAGTAGTACACCTAGAATATAATTCATTTTCTACATCATCAATTATTTCATAAAACCTCAACGAATCACTATCTGCACTAGAGAGCATATTTATCTCATTGATCTCAACATTCTGGATGCCAATGGCTTTAGGAGCCAACCCACATACCATTTCAGTATGTATTTCATGCATCATATCATTTGTCCTTATATCAACATCTATCTGAGCTTTTTATATATTTTGACAACAAATATATTCTTCTCCATGATCATCCAACTTTTATAATTTTTCAAAAATCCGTTCAAGAATAGGTGCTTTCTTACAATATCTGATGTGAATTGATATATTTTTCCAAAACATCTACATGGAAAACTAATATAGACACTTTGAAATCCTCTAGTGAGATCAATAAACTGAATAATTCCCTAGAATTATTTTATAGACATTCTATTTAGAAGATCTACCTAACTCTTATACAAATTAATATATTTATAACAAGTGGTAACATTTACACAAGACATCATATTAGATGATTTTTTATAATTTTATATGAGAAAATATATTTAAAATAATGCCTGATCAATTTCCAATGTACTTCAATTCATACTCATACAAAAAAACAAAACAATTCACAAGATACACAATCATAAAACTTTTTGTATATTTAATTATTTATACATTTTTTTTAATTTATTCTTTTGTAAATGAACGAAAAACACCTTTTTACGAAATTTTCAAATAACTATAAATAAAAAGATGATCTTTCAATGAAGACTCAAGATAAAAAGAAAAAAAATTAGAATAACATGAAGAAAATGAATATCATCATGAATATGGAAAAATTAAAGCAAGAATTCAACAATTGTAAGGTCGAAGTGTTGCATGCTACATTATGGGATAGTTTTCAATCAATAACCAAACAAGGATTTTGGGTTTAATTTATTTTCATTAAATATCAAAATTGTAAATATCATTTAGCAAAAAGTCATAAATATGAAACATATTTTTAAAGAGGAATTCCAATAGTGAAAAATTAGAGATTACCTGAAAAATTTGGATGAGTTGGAGTCTGAGGCTGGGAGAGACACAAAGAAGTGGTTGTTGTGAGGGAAGAAGGGCAACACGCAACTCCAGATTAGGGAGAGGTGATAGTTGATGTGTGATCATAGGATCATGGGGAGGAGCTGCCAATGTGAGAGTGTGATGAGGGAGATGTGGTCCGTGTTGGAGGAGGAGGGTGTGATGAATGAGATGGAACCCAAGACGGTGCCAGAGCCAGAGCTGGAAGAGGGTAGGATTATGAAGATGTAGACAACATATAAATGGGTTTCCATGAGTGTGGTTGGTGCACAAGAGGGATAATGATCTAAAGAGAGGGTTTGAGAGTGAGTGGAGTAGCAACCGACGAGTGTGATGAGGTCTGAAAGCTGGTGTGACGAGGGAGTACCGTTGGGGTGAGGTTTTTCCGTAAGTGGGGGTCCATGAGGGAGATGGAGGTAGGGGTGATAATTCTTATTTTATATGGTTGGGGACCAATTTTGGTGGTCACTCATTTTAGGGGGAACAAAAGTCTATATCATTAATAGTTTATATTATATCTGGAACTATTTTATCTTCTTTTTATGTAAATCTTTCTTTCAATATTATTTTGTCTTAAGGCTTTTGATTTACAATGTTTCAATGTGGTTTGTGATACTTTGGGATGTTTAAACATTATATTCCTCAAGAATAATATTAATGATCAATCAATAGTATTTCCATTCAGGGAAATTATATGACCATTTTACTATAAACCATATCATTATCCTTCAGTTATTTGTGACCAATTTTTGAGTATTAGAACCATTATCTACTATTTGGTACTCAAAGTGTTAATGAAATTGTTTTTATGAAAACCATGCTTAATTTCTCTCCTTAGTAGGAGAAAATATTTAATTCTAAAAACCATGTCTTATTAAAATGTTCTACAAAATGCTTTTGTAAACAAATTTTTATCCCTTTTCTCTTTTAACTATATTTTTAAAATAATATTATTTTCTCTTTCCAAAAAATTAATTTTTCTATACATTTTACCATGAAAAATTATTATTATTTTTTACTCATATGAATTTTATGGATTTACCTACCTTCATTTCCTTTAATCTTCCATTTTTTGACTAAAAGTATAATTTTTAATGAAAATATTTTCAAATTTTATTTTCAAATAAAATATTCTTCAAATTGTTTTCCCAAAAAAATGATATTTTCATCGATAATGTTTTTTAAATAACATTTTATAATGATATCATTCATCAACAACAAAAACACTATATTTTATTCTACATGGGGTATATTTTATTGATACCATTTTTAATATTCATATAGATGTTTTATGATTAATTCATCTAATGAAATTATTCATATTCACTTCCTTGATTCCTTTTACTACCCTTGAAATATTTAATTTTCTTTGATCATTAGACATTGAAATTCCCCTAAATAACCATATTATTTTTCATGGATATGATTATTTCTTGAACTGTATATTATTTCTCACACATTGATTACATTAAATGTTATTTCATTATTCTAGTAAATATTGATAAATCTATATCTCTTACTCCGTACGAATATTTGATAAGGAAAATTATAAAATTTATTATTTGATATATGAGGGCTTTTTTTGGACTAGTATGATAAGGGTGGGGCTTGATTATAAAAATTCTATCGACTCATCAGTAGTCTCATGGGACAAGTCATTTGGCTAGCCACCTAAGATGGGGTTTTACCCTATATGGCGTAAACTATCTTGTGAAAGGTCTTGAAGGTAAAGGCACTAGGTACCTATGAAAAAAGGAATCTAACCATTAATTATTTCCCCCCATTAGTTTCAGTTATTATTTATCGATGATATTTTGTGTTTGAATATCGATAGATACATTTCAATATCATTTCATTTATTAAATGTAATGTGTTTTACTTTCTTACCTTTCCATATTTATTTTTCCTTATATATTTATTTCAATGTCATGTGATTCTAGTTATTACATTTCAATATTTTTTATGCACTTCATTCTATATTTTTTATTACATTGTATGTGTGTTATGTTATTTATCATTCCATAATTATTTCACTCATTGATTCGTTATTCATTCATCAATATTTTTTTTACTGAGGATTTATGCTCATCCTTATTATTTTTCATTACCTCAGAATACCAGAATCATAGTATGGATGATATGCAGAGGTTTAGTAGATGAATTAGAGTTATCATTGAATTCATTTATTTAGAAAGAAGAAGAAAAAAATTATGTTGTAATTAGTGTATACATTTATAATACAATATCGATTTATGTATCTGGTTTACCATGACTACAAAACTTATGAGTACTTAGAGATTTTATTCCTTGTAATAATTTCTATGTAATTGATGGAATACAATAGATCTGGGTTATTTGGGGTTGGGTCGCTATATCGTTTCTTTCTTCCAATTGTGATGTGTGTATTTGAATCGATATGTAACAATAAATGAAAATTATATGAAAATTTAAGCTCATCTCAAAATATATTTTTGTTTGAATGTCATTTTTTAACATGATACCTTCTATGATGATTTTCTCAAAATTATATTCCATTAAAAAAGTTAAAAAGGTTGATTTTTTTTAATAAAATATAACAAAAACAACTTTAGAAGTGTAAAAAGAGTGTTTTTGTATCATTAAACTCAAATAATGGATTTATTATGGATAATAAAATTGAAATGTGTTGGTGTATTTGATGTGGCATATTTTTTAGGAACATTAGCACATCAATAAGAGGAATTTTTTAAATATTTTAATTCAAAAATATTCTGATAATAGTGAATTATAAATGTCAGATCAATATCTTATTAGGTCATTATATTTTGAAAATCGAGATAAAAATGATTATATTTTTTTATTAAATAATAAAAATAATCAAGGGATAATTTCTTCTCATAAAAAATGGATAATGTGTTTCCTACATGTTTTTGAAAATGATCAATGAAAAGTAATTTTCACTGATTTTTTTGGTAGTTTTGAATTTAGATTTCAAAATTCTCGAAGTTCCATGTTTACTTTTATTTATCATTTTTTGGAATACGTTAAATAATAAACAAAATTCACACTCTCATTTTTTGAATTAGATTACTATTATGAATGAAATCATGTGTATTATAATATTACACCCTTTTCATTATCACTTAGATATTGGTCTGGCAACCCTATAATTAAATATTGTAATATCAATTAAAATGGAAAATCAATTAATGGTGGACCTTAAATGGAAAATTATAAGGGAATGATGGGTAGGATTACTGAGTTTTTCAGAAGATATAGAGATGCTCACACTGCATGGAGGTGAAACCAACCCATGTTTGGAGGATCACATTCAGTTAAGAAGGGCTCATATAGTATCACATATGAGGATTATTATAAATAATGATTACTACCATGTAGAGGTTATTGAAATAATTAATGATGATACTGACTACGATTATAGGTTTTGTAAATTTACTGATAATTTCCCAAACTAAGAGATCTCTATTAAAAAGATTTTTACTAAGACCTCAAGGGGGATTGATTGATCGATAGATCATAGAGACATATAATACAACTGTAGACCTATTGATCATGATTCATGAACTAGGTAGGTTATATTTATTGAGAGAGATCATGAACTGAATGATAATAATAATAATAGAGTAGATTTTATTAAATTCCAAGAACATATTCTTATTTTTATTATTCTATTTAATTATTTTATTTGACATAAATTTAATTAAATATTTCTTATCATTATTAATTCTAAAAATGATTTCATGCCATTTTTTGGTGGTGGAATATGATTAAACTAACTTTTTTTTAATATTTAATCTAATCATGTCTTTGTAAGATATATCGTTTCACTTATTTCCATTATTCCTAGCCATAAAATTGTTAATATCCATGTTTCAACAAAACATTATCATGTTCAATAAGTTGAAAATGGTTCAGAACATTTCTACTTTAAAATCACCTCACCAAATATTTTGAAATAAAAATAAGGGAATATCAATTAAGACTATAAGCATTTTGGACTATGTGATTCATCCGATCATCATTTTTTTCAGGTTGGGTTTCATATTTGATATCTTTTGGATCCTGACATCCTCTTTTATGCTCCCTGCAAAAGTGATTGCAAAATATTTTAGTGGTTGTTGGTTTAGATCCAGTCACATGATCAGGGAGATTTATTAGATTTTAGTAAATTAAAATTACCCTTTCCGATCAACTATTTATAACATCTCACTTCCAATCCTATTCATTATTGATCTATTAAATTCCATTTTCATCGTCGTTACTCGCTCATCTATTTTCACTTATCATCATCAAAAATATTTTCTCAGAATAAAATGTTTTTTTATTTTTGGACTCTTTTTTCTTCCTCAGTCCCCCAATCATATTGTGTGTCCATATATATTGATTTACCCTACCTATTAGTTTCGGATTGTTTATAGTTTATTATGATCAATGTGTAAGATTACCTATAGTGTTCAGTAACATCATGGGCACTTCTCATCCCCTGATGCTTCTTTGAAGTGGTGGATAATGTTTTCTGAAATGTATAGAGGATGGATTTATATCATAATTTAAATCCAATCATGAGTAAATATCTATTGATGAATAATACCAATATTACAAATGTTACAAATCCTCTAATTGTTGAAATAAAAGGGATTCAAATTAGGTTCCAAAATATAACCGATGAAGCTTGATGTTGGTTATTCCTGGATGTGGTGATATCAGATATTACTCATATTCTCATTACGAAACAATAAGTAATTCATATTGATATTACCATTGATTTTCTAATGCATTCCTTCAGAACCATTATATTAAAATACTCCATGCATGGTGATAATCTGGGTCCCACAATCCAACTTCCCAAATCCAAGTAGCCAATCTTCACCGTCACTATCACAATTTATCCTTGATCAAAACGAGAGGATGATATATTTACACATCCCCCCATATAGTTTTTTTCATACTATGAGACTCTCTAAATATTTAATAAATTGTCCTGAATCACATTCTTGATGAAATCATCATGTGGAAATCTATTAATTACATCACTTGCAACCTTGGAAAGTAGAGAACCTTCAGTTGGCTAGGATTATTCAATTAATAATATTTGGAATCTAGAGGTTTCTTTATATATATTACACTTTTTTAGTCATGAGGTAAACTTATACTTTTTCATACAATAGAAAAGGATGGTTTTATAGATTATATATTGGTAGGATGTTTTTTTATCTTTTGAATTCTAGCCTATAGGGGTATCTTATTCCCATCACATAAGGAATGAGATGCTTTTCCAACAAGTTATCATTGGTGTATCACATAAATAATACTAGGATCATCACTTAAGGTTCCCAATTCTCATCACCTAAGGAACCTTGTCCTCATCACATGAGGATCCCTTTATTCATCGCATGGGGAATCATCTTCTTATCTTACAAGGTGTCATAGGCTCATCAACTATGTTTCCACATGATTATCACATAAGGAACCCCATTCTCATCACATGGGTCATCCTATGGTCATCACACAAGGAATCCTAGGATTTTCACCAAGGGCTCCTCATACTCTTCACATGAGTCTCCTCATTCTCATTACATGGGGCATTATCAGTACAAAAAAATGTAAATTTGCGACGTTTTTGTTTAAATATTAGTAAATCACACCAACATTGCCTACATTTTATAAAAATACAATTAATTTAATTTTTATGGAATTATTATTTTTAAACAAGCTAGTGAAAACAACCACCACTGAGAATAGGAACAACAACCCAGAAAAGATACTTCCAACATGCCTGACCTAGAAAATTGGAACAACAAACCACCGTCGATACCACCATCATGCCTACCCTTGAGAATTAGAGTCAATGACCCACCTTAGATAATTGGAAGAAATCCCTACTGTGAGAGAGACCACAACACATTGAATATTTTCTTGCAATAGGAATTGAACACAACACCTCCTTCTACAAACCGAAATCCCAGACCAACTCACCTATATCAGTTTTGAGTGTATTATTGTATTATTTTATATTTATATATATAAATAGATTTTAGTATCTATAAATTAATATAATATATATGTATATATAATAATATAGATATACTAATTCACACACACACACATGTGTGTGTTTATATTATATATATATATATATATATATATTATTTTAATTTATGTTTATATATATTAATATATGTTTATATTGTATTATATATATTTTTATATGTTTTGTACATATGTTTACAGATATATATGTTTATACCATATATTATATATGAATATGTTTATATTTTGTGTTTTTATATATATGTTTAAAATTTAAAATATATATATATATATATATATTTTTCTATCTTATGTTTATATTATATATATGTGTGTGTGTTTATATATATATATATATATGAATTTTAATATATATATATATGAATGTTTATTTGGGTGTCTTTGAGAGTAAATATATATATAAATACATTTATATAATTATAATTATATATATATATATAATTTTCCATTTTTAAAGAAATTGTAAAACTGTAAATAAAATAAAAACATTTCTATAAAAATGTGACTAAATTTATAATATATGTGTGTTTTTATATATAAATACATGTATATATAAATAATTATATGTGTCTGTGTGTGTTTGTATATATATATGTCTATGATAATATATATATATATATATATATTAACATGGAATTCGTGAAATTGGATATATAAATATATTTTTTAGAGTCATTTTTTGAAAAACTTATTTAAATTTATAATTACTAATGATTTTAAAAAATGTCACTAAAGTCGTGTTTTTCTATGGTACATGTGCTCATCACAAAAGTAATCTTGTTATATTCACGTAAGGAATCCTAGGCTAATTACCTAAGGCTCTTCATGCACTTCACATAATGAAATATACGTATCTAGTGCATCAGATATGTGGGTTTTCTTATATACAACACATAGAGAATATTGTACTCATTGAATAGGGATGGAATCCTCAAGTTCTCATATCATAAGAGTGGTAAGTCCTCTTATAATCATTATTTAAGGGAAATCACAGTTTTAAATCTAGTTTTAATGTTTATCCTATTATATGTTTAACATAAGTGATGTTGTGTTTTATTGTCTCATGGGTACGTTGATTATCTTAAGCACATCACCTAATGGATACCACAGTTTAACATCAAGCAGGGAAATTGAACCTTTAACACTAATCATGTACGGGTAATCACATTTTAGTATCCATTGAGGATGTTGATCCTTCTACACACATCATGTATAGTTGGTAACAATTTAGAGTGTAGTGGGGGCACTCTAGAAGGATTATCATTTTCCAGTAGGGTATGGATTTTACAATTTATTGAATGAGAAATTGGCTGGTAAGGTTTTTAGAATGTTAATAGTGATCCTTAAAGAGGTGTACAATATATCCAATTGGAGGAGAAATCAGATGCCCTTGTATATGTGGGTGCACAATTTATGGTCTTCTGATAAGACCAATCAATGAAATTGAATATCACGAGGTAATAACATTTGTGTTATGAAAGGGGAAACATCAAGGGATAAAGTGGGTCTTATGCATATGTGTTGTAGGACCAATGCATACGAGGAACAAGCCTAGAAGCATCCCGACCCATGCTTGGTGCAAAGGGCTCATGGGTGAAACTCAACTGGAAATTAAATCATTTGATATAAGTCATTTACCATAGGGTCCCATCACAAATGACTTGTTACTGAAAACAACATCGCAATTCATTTTTTTGTGATGGTCCGTCGTAAATTGTTTATCCAGGTTTTTAAAAAATCCCTTTTTCTAAGGGATCATCGCAAAAACATAAAAAATATTCCGAATTATAAACAAATTAATATTAGAAAAATTAACAAAAAAAATATAAATATAATAATAATTATTATTATTATTATTATAAAATATTTATAAAATTAAAAAAATAAAAACTAATAAATTAATAAAATTAAACAAAATATAGTTAAAAAATAATTAAAAATATAATAAACACAATATTCACAATAATATAAAAATGTTAATAATAAAATAATAATTAACTGATAATATAATTCTAACAATAAATAAATAAAAAAATAAAAAAATAAAAAAACACAATATTCACAACAATATAAAAATTGAACTATATAGAAATGTAAATATGGGGTTTAATAGAAATATTATATAAAAAATTGCATTCAAATGATTATTAGATGAAGAATGTAAATCAGTGAAGGGGAGGGGTCATCTAGATGAGTAAGGGGAGCTGGTGGTTGGAACTCCATCCCAAATCCATGAGTTAGATGTCACATGTCCTCAATCATCTGCTTATGCTAATACTATATACATCAATTCATATCCTCCTACAGTAGCTACTGTTATAGACGGTGCTCCTGTTTCTCCTAATGGATGTCCTCTATAAGCTCACCCTGAGTAAGAAACTACTCCTCGTACTGTATAACATATGATGATGTCTCTCCAAGAGATCCACTCAAGCTACACGATGACATTGCAACAGAACCATGATAACTGCCAACAATCAATAGAGAGCTTATACCAACAACTCATCCTTTCTCAAAGGTATACAGTGTCACCTATATCCAAGCTGCATCATTAAATCCTGTTGCGCTAGAGTTATGATCCGTAGTATCTACCTACCTCTAAGCCTATTTCTCCGACATCGTGGCCTCATATGACTTCTTCAAATACGATTTAAAATTAAAATAGTTAAAATACTATTTTCTAATAATTTTAAAAATCAAAAGTAAATTATACTAACCACAATATGATTATGGCGATCACCTATATAATGACCCATACTTTACATACATTGTTATTAATTCAAAATTGAAGAATACTTATTACATCATATAACAAAACCACGAAAGGACCGTATAGGTAATGTGTCTTTAGAAACTAGGAAACATAAACAACTGGTTCATAGATCATCTACGTTGTCTCCCATTTATTTCATCATATCTAGAGTCCCTTTTTGGCATATCCTACTTAATATCCTTCTTCCTGACATGGGGAAAAGAAAACATACAAAAGGGTGAGCTCAAATGCTCAATAAGGGTAAACAAAAGAAATATCAAACATATCATATTCATAAGAACATAACACTTTGAAAATCTTATCCGGAAAAAGAGATCATAACATGGGATGAATCATATAAGTGAAATGTAATCCCAATAATCATAACAAAAAACATAAAGCTTTGTAAAATACACACATAATCATAGAAAATCATTTCTTAGTAGTCAAGACTCATTGTCAAGACTATCTTAGCAGACAAAGTCCATTTCTGAACCGAGTTCACTCCTCGTTTCAGTCTTGTTTCACTGAATCGGTTTAACCTTCCATTCCAGCCATGTCTATATCATGAGATATAAATCATTACCCAATGCATTGGAGTGAGATATAGGTCCCACGCATCTCATAATGGATCCATTCTTATGTGTGCCACAAGATCATAAATCATACATCATAGCATAACCCATGTAATAAAAATGGGATTCTTAAACATCGTGCCATCATAACATAATCCGTATAAGATAAAAGGACTTCATAAAAATAATTCCATCATAACATAATCAAATCAATGTAAAAATAGAGATATAAACAGAACCCTATATTATTTTATATGGAAAATAATTTTGATAAAACGCTTGAACTCCATTCTTGAAGAAAATATCCTTTCTACTTCAAAAACATTTTCTTGTCTTAAAATGTCTTATAATTTTAAACTAAAAGAATTTGATTAAAAATAAACTTGAAAACTTGTAAAGTAAGCTTCATGGAAATAATGTTCTATGAATCCATTCATGCCGTATAAGTTAGAAAAATCATTCTTCTCTTACTTTGGTCGGAAAAGTCAAAAAGTACCTCGTACTAAAAACGCTAAAAGATTCCTTTCATATCCTTTACTAAAACTAACCAAAGGGTAAAATTGGATTTAAAAAATTGTAGGTGGATGGAAATATTACATATTGAGGAAACATGGATGTGGATGATAAATATTCCCTAGTAAATTCTAAAGTATAAACAATCTCAGATAAAAATGACATTGTGAGATTTTCCCTTACCCTAGGTCTGATATGCTTCGTATGAATCTAAACCTCCTATAATATGGTTTAAATCATGTAAATTGACTTATTACAGAATCATATTCATTGTTATGATATCATATATGGTCATATTTTTATCTTCCTAGTAGTAATATTTCATTGCTACTTGTTATTCGGGTGTTTATTGCTTAATGTTCTTATGCGAGTTTTTTTGTCAAATAAATTCTTATTACTTTTTATAGGATATAGATATATAATTTAAATAATATTATAAGTGTAATATAAATCATATTAATTCATTCAATTAATTTATATAATCATTATTCAATGAAGATCATATAGAACGAGTCGCATCACATCGTGGAAACGGTAGGCCGTACGTACGCACGAGCGACAATATCGTTCCCATGATCGTGGAATTGTATTGAAGTGTAGTATAATATTCAGAATCAATAAAACTTTACAATAATCATATATAGTTATTTATTTTCATCATTATACCCATCCAAGTAAGGTAGTGGTGGAAAACATATTACACCACGGCATGGAGACGGTATTCCATACGTATGCACGCGCGGTGATTTTGTTTATCGTAGGATGAATAAGAGGTGAAATAGGTTTGTTTCATATTTATAATAACATATAAGTATATGAGGTATACTGATGTTATTTCTTCATAATTAAACAACTATAGAAGAGGTAGTAGAAGAATAATGGAACTTGAAGAAAACGGTAGAAGGTATTACCTCTTTCTCGAAGTGCCTCCTTTAAAATTTCTCTTAGGGCACTAGAGTTGGTCTTTTGAGAAGACCAGTACCTCTAGTAGGTTTATAAGGAAGTGGGGAAGTGAAATGGGCAGGGGTTGGCTGAGCTTGAAGGGTCAAATTGGTGTAAGGTGGAGAGGGAGGAGGTGCCCTTTTATAAGGGAGGAGAGGGGCACCTTTGGAAATATAAGAAATATTAGTTTATATTAAATCCCAACCCCACATAAAAACATCCAAAATGACTCATATCCGAATATTAGATGATATAGGGTTGTAATCGCATCAACCAATAAAAGTTAGACATGTTAGGAATTTATTTTAAACATTATCAACTTGATTTATCCTTATTTATCAATTTAATGTTATTTGTGGTAATAATATTCTAAATTTTAAATTATTATAAATAATTACATATGTGTTGTGAATTTTCCATAATTTGATACATTATTACATTGTCGTCCATATAAATTTTAATTTATAATTTTTAAAAAAAAAATTGAATTTTAAACAATTTTATAATATGTTATTTTTATAAAATAACAATAGTGTCAATTTTGACAATATTTATTTATTTGAATTTAAATAAAATATATACAGAAGATATGTTATAACTAAAAGCTTTAATAGATTCATAAAATGTCATATGTATCTATAAAATTAGTGTAGTACATTAAATAGTTCGTATAATATTTATTCTAATATTTTTAAAACCATTTATTTGATATTTTAATTAATAAAATAACTTCAACATCACTATTGTGTCATAATTAATGATAATTATATAATCCCTAACATTCTAAATAGATTCATATGATGTAGATAATTTTATTAGATTTCTGGATACTATTCATGTTCGAAGTTTCATGAAGGTTATCACTAAATTAAAATTATTATACATATAATATTTAAGAGAGTGACATGTTGTCACTTTCTTTGGTTTTAATAATAATTATATTATTTCATGGTCAAAAGTCCATGAAATGAATCTAGTCCGACCCTTAGGTGATATGGGTCGACTTTTATTCATCCAATAGGATTTTGGCAGGTTTTAGGGTAATTTTACATTCTTATATTTAACCTTAATTACCCGATTTACCTTTAACTATGGTAAATAAAATTTACCGTAGTTACTATTCATAATGCCCAAAAAAAAAAGTACCCTATTAACATAATTTGAAACCACTGATTCCAAATATTGAATCTATTTTTTAAAATTAAAAACACATAATTTTCTGTAATTAATTTAAAATTAATGTCATTGATAAGAAAACGGGTTTTAGAAGTTATAACATTGCCAAAGATTGAAATGTATTTACCTATGAATTCAATGCGAAATGAATGATAATGACATACATTATATTAAATGGTAAAAATATATTCTATTTATACTTTAAAACCATTCAATATTATAATTTAACCATATAAATTATCTCAATGAAAAAAGTTGTTTTTAATTAAAAATTAGCTTATTTTTATTATTCATCAAAATATGAAAGTTATCAGAAAAGTATCAAAAATTTATCCAAAGTAAATTTTTATATCCTAATTCCAAATAAGAATTTTATTTTGTCAAATTCAACTTATAAACATGTCAAAAACTAGATTTAAAGTGGGTGCGTCATCAAAAGGTGGAAAAACTGTATTTTTTGGAAAAATACTTATTTTACCCGAAAAAAATATTTTGTTCTCATAAAATGTTCTAAAAAATATGTAAGATGAATAATAATGTTATAAAATTTAAAATTTAGTTAATACTATTCATAACGGCTAGTTTATAATATTATAATAATATATCGTTGTTTAGTGGAACTCGGTATTGCGTACTACACACGCTATCGAGGAAGGTCGTAATTGCGTGTAACGCAAGCCAAGCTAGTGTTGTGAACCGTGGATGATTCCTTTGATGTTTCGTATAACAAAAGACATAATATATATATATATATATATACTTCTCAAAAAATATCAGGGTGTTACATTCTACCCCCCTTAAAATGAATTTCGCCCTCGAAATTCGTCAGTTTGTAACAAACAGATGAGGATACCTCTCCTTCATCATATCCTCAAGCTCCCATGTAGCTTCTTCTAATTGGTGTTTCCTCCATAAAACTTTCACCAAGCGAGTAGTCTTATTCCATAGGACTTTTTCACTACGATCCAGAATCTCTATCGGTTGTTCTTCATAAGAAAGATCTTACTCCAGCGGTACAACTTCTAAGCTTAGTAAATTTGAAGGATCGGGTATGTACTTCCTCAGGAGAGATACATGGAACACATAATGAACTTGAGAGAGATTCAGTGGAAGTGCCAATCGGTAAGCTAAATTCCCAACACGATCCAGAATTTCAGAAGGAACGATGTATCTAGGGCTCAACTTTCCCTTCTTTCCAAATCTCATTACCCTCTTCCAGGGAGATATTCGTAAGAACACTTTATCACCCACTTCAAACTCTAGGTCTTTTCTTAGGTTGTCGGCATAACTTTTCTGTCGACTCTGAGCTGCTCTTATGTGTTGTTGAATATATCGGACTTTTTCTGCCATCTCATCAACAAGATCACGTCCTAATAGCTTTCTTTCCCCAACTTCATCCCAGCAAGTTGGAGTTCTACATTTCTTTCCATAAAGGGCTTCATAAGGAGCCATCTGAATACTGGAGTGAAAGCTATTATTATAAGAAAATTCCACCTAATATAGGTGTTGATCCAAACCACCTTTGAAATCCATAGATCAAGCCCTCATCATGTCTTCTAGAGTTTGAATTGTCCTCTCAGAATGACCGTCTGTCTGAGGATGGTAAGCAGTGATGAAACTCAACTCTGTATCTAGAGAATGCTGAAAACTTCGCCAGAATTTCGAGGTAAAACTCGGATCCCGATCAGATATAATGTAAAGTGGTACTCCATGCAATCTTTCAACTTCCTTTAAATATATCCTGGCAAGATGATCAAGAGAAATATCTTCTCTAATAGCAATGAAGTGTGCCGACTTTGTAAGACGATCAACTATAACCTAGATAGCATTATTGACATTGGATGTTTTAGGAAGTTTGGTGACAAAGTCCATAGTGATGTTTTCCAATTTCCATTCTGGTATGGGTAATGGTTGTAACATTCCCTTAGACTTTTGTCTCTCAGCATTAACTTGCTGACAAACCAACCATCGAGAGACATATTCAGCAACATCTCTTTTCATTCCATCCCACCAGAAGTACTCTTTCAAGTCCCTATACATCTTCACGCTTCCAGGATGAATAGAGAATGAAGAACGATGAGCCTCATTCAGTAGCTCCTTCTTTAATTCTAAGATGGGAGGAACACAAAAACAATTCCTGAACCTTATTATCCCATTAAAATCAAGGTTGAATTCAGGAAAATTTCTCACCTTCTTTTGTAACTCTACATCTTCTTTCTGTGCCTCTTTAATCTTCACGTGTATAGATTTTTGAACATTCATTTGAGAAAGATAAGATTTTTCCCCTTCCATTACAATTACAAGATCCATCCGTTGTAAATCCATAAATATTAGATCTTTTGTGATCCTCATCATGGATAAGCTAGCATGGTCTTGTCGACTTAATGTGTCTGCCACCTTGTTTGCTTTCCCAGGGTGATAATGAATTGAGAAGTCGTAATCCTTAATCAGCTCCAACTATCTTCTTTGACGCATATTCAGCTCATTTTGTGTGAAAATATACTTTAAACATTTATGATCAGTATAAATATCACACCTTTCACGATAAAGATAATGACTCCAAATCTTTAATGCAAAGATTACCACAGCTAACTCCAAATCATGAGTTGGGTAATTTTTATCATGGATTTTCAACTTTCGTGAGGCATAAGCTATCACCATATCATTTTGCATAAGAACACACCCCAGCCCCTTCTTGGATATATCACATTAGATCTCAAACCATTCTCCACTGCAAGGTTGTGTGAGCACATGTGCACTGGATAACCTTTTTTCAACTCCTTGAAATTCTTTTCACATTCCTCCGTCCAAACAAACTTAACTCCTTTCCGAGTCAACTTGGTGAGTGGGTTAGATAACCTTGAAAAATATTTCACAAAACGTCGGTAATATCCATTCAAACCAAGAAAACTTCGGATCTCAGTTACTTTTGTTGGTCTTGACCATCTTTCAATAACCTCTGTTTTTGCTGGATCCACAGATATCCCCGATTTTGAGATTATGTGACCTAAAAATGAAACTTTTTGAAGCCAAAATTCACACTTGGTAAATTTGGCATAATGCTTCTCCATTCTTAGGGTCTTTAATACAATCCTCATGTGATCTTCATGTTCTTAATTTCTCTTTGAATAGACAAGAATATCAACTATAACCACTACCAAAAACTGATCAAGATAGTCTCTAAAGACTCTATTCATCAGATCCATGAAGATATCAGGGGCATTAGTAAGACCACATGGCATCACTATAAATTCATAGTGTCCATACCTTGTACGGAAAGCTGTCTTTCGTATATCCTCCCTTTTGACGCTTAATTGATGATACCCTGAACAAAGATCAATATTGGGAAAGTATTGAGCTCTGCGTAGTTTGCCAAATAGGTCATCAATGCGTGGGAGATGATATTCGTTCTTGATAGTGATCTTGTTAAGTTCTCGATAATCAATGCAGAGTCACATTGATCCATCTTTCTTCTTAACAAATAGAACAGGTGCTCCCCAAGGTGACGCACTAGGGCGTATGAATCCATTATCAAGATTCTCTTGGATTTTCTTCTTCAATTCCTGCAACTCAATTGGGGCCATCCTAAAAGGTGTCTTTGAAATAGGCAAAGCACCCGGTACGAGTTCTATTGAAAACTCAACTTCATGATTTGGTGGAAGACCTTGAAATTACTCCAGAAAGACATCATCAAACTCCCATACAATAGGCATATTATTAATAATGAGTTTCTCTCCAACCATTTGAGATAAATAACCTTCATTTAGTGGAATCAAAACCCATAAGATGGAAGAAATTTCCACTGTAAGGTTATGTTCATCCATGCATCGATAGACGATCATAGATTGATCTGGAATATGAAATGTGACTTCCCTTCATTGGAAATTGATATGAGCTCCATATAATGAAATTCAATCCATGCCAAGAATCACATAAAATTCCACTATAAGAAGGATCACAAGATTTGCAGGATGCACTTTCCCACAAAATTCAATCGGAGAAGAACTGTAAACTTTTGATGCAACCATTGTTCCATTATGAGTTGTCATAGCCAACTCAACATCTAATTGTTGAGGTAATATGGAGATACCCTTAGAAAATTCTTCAGAAATAAAAGAGTGGGTGGATCTAGAATCAAATAAAACATTTTATGCTTTAGAGTGGATGGTAAGTGTACCTCTCACCACTTCGTTGTCATACTCCACATCACCGATAGTAATTGCATGTGACTTTCCTTTTTTATTTGGCCTTAAGAGTTTTTGACATCGATCATCATCATCGACCATTGGATTTGGTAATTGATTGGCATAATTCCCCATCTCCTTGCACTTGAAACATTGAAGTGTAGTAGGTGCATTCTGTGTATCCCTTTGTTTGCATCATTAGACATCTTCTTCCCATTATTTTGACATTCAATTGCCCGATGACCTTCTTTTCAACACATATAACATTTTCTTGTCCCTGTAAGACAATTCCCTCCATGTTTCTTTCCACAATTTGATCATAACGGAAAACTCATCTTCTTTTCAGTGTGGTCTTTAGATTTTCCTTTGAATTCCATTTTCCTCTTCTTATCAAACCCATGTGACTGATGGGTTACTCCAATCTTCATCTCAACCTTGATATCACATCGAACAATTTCCTCATAGCTATTGAAGTCCATTATGGATAACGCCCTTATAAGTCTTGGTTTTAATCCACTAAAGAATCGATCAATCTTACTCTTAGGTTGGATAATAATTCTAGAAGTGTACCTTGCAAGTCTTGTAAAATTTTCTTCGTAGGTACCAACGGATTCATCATCCTTTTTCTTCAATTCAAGAAACTCCTTCTCCATCTTTGTTCGAAGAATACGAGGGAAATACTTATTAAAAAATAATTTCCTGAAATCGTCCCATTCCATGGACTCAATTTCATCCCTTTGCCTCGTATTCTTAATAAGATTCCACCATTGATCAGCATCACCTTCCAAACGATATACTGCTAAGATGACTTTATCATGTTTATAACATTGAATAACTAAAAATATCTTTTCAGTGGTACTGATCCATTATTCAGCCACTAATGGATCAGAAGACCTGCTGAATGAAGGTGGACGCTGCCTCATGAAGGATTCAACAGAATGTTGCTCCTTCCTTTACTCGTTTGGAAGTCCTGCATGATTCATAGCTTGAGAAAGTTGTGTGAGCATGGCTACACAATTTTTCATTCCAGCTCCAATAATGTTTGGTTGCTCAGGGGGGGAAATCATTTCATTTTCCATCGCATTCTGCATTAACACGGTTCTTTCGGGTTCCATCCATTGACTAAAACCAAGAAGAATAGTGTGAGCAACACTAATTATAATAGGAAAACCACATAATCAAGAATAAAATTTCACACTTAAGATCTTATCAGAGGTTGTTCATGTCCATTTTTAAAACACTAAGATTGTGTTCTATGATTAGACTTATCTTTAGGGTTCTTACTATGGATTTCACATCCTAGTTTCAAAAGGTTGACTATACCTTTCCTCTGATCCCAACTATAACGACCCATACTTTACATACATTGTTATCACTTCAAAACTGAAGCATACTTATTACAACATATAACAAAACCATGAAATGATTGTATAGGTATAGTGTCTTTAGAAACTGGGAAACATAAACAACTAGTTCATAAATCATCTACATTGTCTCCCATTTATTTCATCATATATAGAGTCCCTTTTTGGCATATACTACTTAATATCCTTCTTCCTGACCTGGGGAAAAGAAAACATACAAAAGGGTGAGCTCAAATGCTCAATAAGGGTAAACAAAAGAAATATCAAACATATCATATTCATAAGAACATAACACTTTGAAAATCTTATCCTGCAAAAGAGATCATAACATGGGATAAATCATAGGAGTGAAATGTAATCCCAATAATCATAAATTAAAACATGAAGCTTTTTGTAACACACACATAATCATAGATAATCATTTCATATTAGTCAAGACTCATTTCCAAGCCTATCTTAGCGGACAAAGTCCATTTCTGAACCGAGTTCACTCCTCATTTCAGTCATGTTTCACTGAACCGGTTTAACCTGCCATTCCAGCCATTTCTATCTCATGAGATATAAATCTTTACCCAATGCATTGGAGGGAGATATAGGTCCCAGCCATCTCATAATGAATCCATTCTTATGTGTTCCACAAAATCATAAATCATACATCATATCATAACCCATGTAATAAAAATAGGATTGTTAAACATCGTGCCATCATAACATAATCCATATAAGATAAAAGGACTTAATAAAAATTATTACATCATAACATCATAAAATCAATGTAAAAATAGGGATAGAAACAGATCCCTATATTATCTTAGATGGAAAATAATTTTGATAAAATGCTTGAACTCCACTCTTGAGGAAAATATCCTTTCTACTTAAAAAACATTTTCTTGTCTTAAAATGTCATATAATTTTAAACTAAAATAAGTTGATTAAAAATAAACTTGAAAACTTGTAAATGAAGCTTCATGTAAATAATGTTCTATTAATCCATTTCGTCTGTATAAGTTAAAAAACATTCTTCTCTTACTTTTGTCGGAAAAGTCCAAAAGTACATCGTACTAAAAATGACAAAAGATTCCTTTCATATCATTTACTAAAACTCACCAATGGGTAAAATTGGATTTAAAAAATTTTAGGTGGATTTAAATATTACATATTGGGGAATCATGGATGTGGATGATAAATATTCCCCAGTAAATTCTAAAGTATAAACAATCTCAGATAAAAATGAGATTGTGAGCTTTTCCCTTACCTTAGGTCCGATATGCTTCGTATGAATCTGATCCACCTGTAATATGGTTTAAATAATTTCAATTGACTTATTATAGAATCATATTCATTGTTATGATATCATATATGGTCATATTTGTATCTTCCTAGTAGTAATATTTGATTGCTACTTGTTATTCGGGTGTTTATTGCTTTATGTTCTTATGCGTGTTTTGTCGAATAAATTCATATTACATTTTATAGGATATAGATATATCATTTAAAGAATGGTATTAGTGTAATATATATCATATTCATTCATTTAATACATTTATATAATCATTATTCAATGAAGATCATATAGAACGATTCGCATCACATCGTGGAGACGGTAGGCCGTACGTACACACGAGCGATGATATCGTTCCCATGATCGTGGAATTGTATTGAAGTGTATGTATAATATTCAGAATCAATACCACTTTACAATAATAATATATAGTTATTTATCTTCATCATTATACACATCCAAGTAAGGTGGTGGTGGAAAACATATTACACCACGACGTGGAGACAGTATTCCGTACGTACGCACGCACGGTGATTTTGTTTACCGTAGGATTGATAATGGGTGAAATTGGGTTGTTTCATATTTATAATAATATATCAGTATATGAGAGATACTGATGTTATACTTCATAATGAAACAACTAAAGAATAGGGAGTAGAATAATAATGGAACTTGAAGAAAACGATAAAAGGTATTACCTCTTTCTCGAAGTGCCTCCGTTAAACTTTCTCTTAGGGAACTAGATTTTGTATTTTGAGAAGAACAGTACCTCTAGTAGGTTTATAAAAAAGTGGAGAAGTAAAATGGGCAGGGTTTGGCCGAGCTTGAAGTCTCAAATTGGTGTAAGGAGGAGAGGGGGGAGGTTCTCTTTTATAAGGAAGGAGATGGGCACCTTTGGAAATATAAGAAATATTAGTTTATATTAAATCCCAATCCCAAATAAAAACTTCCAAAATGACTCATATCCGAATATTAGATGACATAAGTTTGTAATCTCATCAAAAATAAAATTTATACATGTTAGGAATTAATTTTAAACATTATCAACTTGATTTATCCTTATTTATCAATTTAATGTTATTTGTGGTAATAATATTCTAAATTTTAAATTTTTATAAATAATTACATATGTGTTGTGAATTTTCCATAATATGACACTTTATTACATTTTCGACCATATAAATTTTAATTTATACTTTTTAAATATTTTTGTGATTTTTAAACAATTTTATAATATGTTATTTTTATAAAATAACAATAGTGTCAATTTTGACACTATTCATTTATTTGAATTTAAATAAAATATATACAGAAGATATGTTCTAACTAAAATATTTAATAGATTCATAAAATTTCATAGATATCTAGAAAAATTTTGTATCACATTAAATAGTTCATATAATATTTATTTTAATATTTTTAAAACCATTTATTTTATATTTTAATTAATAAAATAATTTCAACATCACTATTGTGTCATAATGAATGATAATTATTTAATCCCTAAAAATTCTAAATAAATTTATATGATGTAGATAATTTTATGATCTTTCTGGAGACTATTCATGTTTGAAGTTTCATTAAGTTTATCACTAAATTAAAATTATTATACTTAAAAGATTTAAGAGAGTGACATGTTGTCACTTTCATTGGTTTTAATAATAATTATATTATTTCTTGGTCAAAAGTCCATGAAATGATTCTAGTCCGACCCTTAGGTGATATGGGTCGACTTTTATTCATCCAATAGGATTTTGGCAGGTTTCAGGGTAATTTTATAATCTTATATTTACCCTTAATTACCCTATTTACCTTTAACTATGGTAAATAAAATGTACCGTAGTTACTATTCATAATGCCCAAAAATAAAAAGTAGCCTATTAACATAATTTGGACTCACTGATTCCAAATATGGAATCCATTTTTTAAAATTAAAAATACATAAGTTGCGGTAATTAATTTGAAATTAATCTCGTTGTTAAGAAAATGGGTTTTAGAAGTTAAAACATTGCCAAAGATTGAAATGTATTTACCTATGAATTCAATGTGAAATTAATGCTAATGACATACATTATATTAAATGGTAAAAATATATTCTATTTATACTTTAAAACCATTAAATATTATAATTTAACCATATAAATTATCTCAATGAAAAAAGTTGTTTTTAATTAAAAATTAGCGTATTTTTACTATTCATCATAATATGAAAGTTGTCAGAAAAGTATCAAAAATTTATCCAAAGTAAATTTTTATATCCTTATTCCAAATAAGAATTTTATTTTTTCAAATTGAACTTATAAACATGTCCAAAACTAGATTTAAGGTGGGTGCACTATCAAAAGGCGGCAAAACTGCATTTATTGAAAAATACTTATTTGACCCGAAAAAATTATTTTGTTCTCACAACATGTTCTAGAAAATATGTAAGATGAATAATAATGTTATAAAATTTAAAATTCAGTTAATACTATTCATAATGTCTAGTTTATAATATTATAACAATATATCGTTGTTTAGTGAAACTCGGTACTGCGTACTACACACACTATCGAGGAAGGTCGCAATTGTGTATAACGTAAGCCAAGCTAGTGTTGGGTTCCGTGAAAGATTCCTTTGATGTTTCGTATAACATAAGACATAAAAAAATATACTTCTCATAAAATATCAGGGTGTTACAAACTATAACCTCCCTAGTTAGAGGATCAATTTGTATCCTCCTATAAATGTCAAACTCTATAATATCACGTTGATCGACTTGCTATATGAGTACAAAATAGACATTTTACATTAAAATTTATATAAATTATTAAATAATGTACTGACCAAATATTGTTAATTCATAATGAATATATGACTACCAGCTCCATACATAACCTCCTATCTCCACCAGCTCTATTGACCTAATAATTCTCTCCTTAGAAAAGTTTTTCTTATCCAATATGAACATAATCCATCCCAATCCTAAGATGAGATGTAATCTGGTCAGTTATGTAATGATCAAATGTTTTATCAATGGAATTACCTTATTAAATTTAATCCTTGTAGTATAATCACATAAGATATGACATATCGTTATACTAAATACTATGTGACTATAAAAGTTAATTTTTCCATTTTGGTGTCTTGAATTTAAAAAATATGACATAGACTGTTGCGTTCAGGGTGTTTTTTGGGGTCTGATAGAAGAAAATTATTTTTTAGTGAATAATAATCTACACATATTAATAGTAACTGTCACGACCCGTCCTCAGGGCCCGTTCCGTGACTACCCCAAGCCCGCCTTCCATAGGCTAGGGGCTGGCGACTAGCACCAAAGGCGTAAATCCCGATAACTGGGAAGACATTGCCTTTATTAAAGTAACCTAAACACCATAGAGTACAAGCGGAAGTAAAACACTAAGTAAAAAAGAAAGTGCTGAAAAGTAAATGGGCCAGAATACAAACCCAACTGAAAGTACAACTACAACTGAACGAAAGTACAACAGAAAAGACAACAACTGGAAGAAAGGAAGCTGCTCATGGGTCGTCCTCCTCGGATCCTACCTGAAGGGTAGGTACAGATAGCGCAACTCCTAGATCGTCCACCACGGATCCTACCTGAAGGGTAGGTACAGATAGCCTTCAAAACTCTATTTCCCGTCAACCTCCTCCGAGTATCGTCTCGACGTGGATTCCACCTCCTGATACTGACTCGTCGTGAGGTCCACCTCCGGGTATCGTCCAGTCTTCAAACACTCAGCCTCCGTCAGCACTGCCTGTCATCTGCAACCAACACAACAAGGTGCGGGCATAGCCCGTGTAGGGGTGAGTATAAGGATACTCAGTTGGGACCCCAAGACCCTCAAGGTCTCACTAAATCCAACAAGGATAACCACAAAGAATATCTCAACAGATAACCTCTACTTAGTTATATTCCCATACATATACCTATGTTATCAATTAATTCATCTCAATCATGAGGAAACACAAATATTAGGAAATCAACTGAAAAACACTACCCAGGTATATGCCCATTGTAGAGACCCGTAGCCTGACGTACATGTACATAACATTATTTTTACGGAATACTTAGTACATAACAAAAACACACACACACAAGGATCGTAATAGTTTAGTGTCTTTGGAAACTCGGAACGTAATCTTCTAATCGTGGTGAAAGATCTTCAATATCTCCCATAAAGATCTTCCCTTTTTTTTTACCTAAAACCTTTCTTTATATCCTGGGGAAAAGAAAACATAAAAGGGTGAGCTCGAATGCTCAGTAAGGGTAAACAAAAGAAAAATCAATCACATCATATTCATAAGAACATAACTTTTAGAAATCTTAACCTGCAAAAGAGAGAAAAATTTCATAACATGGGATAAATCATGGCAGTGAAATGTAATCACAATAATCAAAACTTAAAACATGAAACTTTGTGGCATTCACACATAATCATAGAGAATCATTTCTTGTTAGTCAAGACTCATTTCCAAGACTATCTTAGTGGACAAAGTCCCTTTCTGAATCGAGTAACCCTCGTTTCAGTCCTGTTTCACTGAACCGGTATAACCTACCGTTCCAGCCCTGTCTATCTCATGAGATATAAAATCTTTACCCAATGCATTGGAGGGAGATATAGGTCCCACCCATCTCATAATTATACCATTCTTATGTTTGCCACAAAATCATAAATCATACATCATTGCATAACCCATGTAATAAAAATGGGATTCTTAAACAACGTGAAATCACAAAACAATTCATATAAGATAAAGGAATTCATAAAAATAATTTCATCACAACATGAAAAAATCAATTTAATAATAGGGATAAAAACAGAACCCTTTATTATCTTAGATGGAAAATCATTTTGATAAAACACTTGAACTCCATTCTTGAGGAAAATATCCTTTCTTCTTAAAAAACATTTTTCCTTTCATAACATGTCATACAACTTTAAAATAAAAGAAGTTGATTAAAAATAAACTTGAAAACTTGTAAAGGAAGCTTTTTGGAAACAATGTTTTAAAAATCCATTCATGCCATATAAGTTAAAAAAAACATTCTTCATACTTTTGTCGGAAAAGTCAAAAAGTACCTCGTACGGAAAACGACAAAAGATTCCTTTCACTTCTTTTACTAAAAACTCTCCGAAGGGTAAAAATGGAGTTAAAAAAATTGTAGGTGGATGGAAATAATATTAAATATTTATGAAACATGTATGTGGATGATAAAATACACCCCAATAAATACTTACGAATAAACAATCTCGCATAAAAATGAGATTGTGGTATTTTCCTTACCTTAGGTCCAATTTGCCTTGTATGTGTCCGAAGCTCCTGTATAATGGTTTAAATAATGTTATTGACTTATTCCAGAATCATACATATTGATATGATATCATATATGGTCATATTATTAGCTTCTTGTTAGTAATATTTCATTGTTACTTGTTACTCGGGTCTTTATAACTTTTTGTTCTTATGCGTGTTTTGTCAAATAAATTCTTATTCTTATCTTTAGGTTATAGATACTTCATTTCCAGAATGGTATTAGTGTATTATATACCATATTCATTCATTAAATTCATTTATATAATCATTATGAAATGAAGATCATGTAGAACGAGTCGCATCACATCGTGGAGACGGTATTCCGTACGTACGCACGAGTGATGATATCGTTCCTATGATCGTGGAATTGTATTGGAGTATATATATATTATTTCAGTATCAATATTACTTCATAATAATAATAAATAGTTACTCATTACACCATTATACCCATCCTTGTAAAGTGATGGTGGAATATAGATTACACCACGGCGTGGAGACGGTATTCCGTACGTACGCACGCGCGGTGATTTCATTTTTCCGTAGGATGGATAGAAGGTGAATTAGGGTTGTTTCATATTTATAATAACATATCAGTATGTAAGTAATACTGATGTTATTACTTCATCATGAAACAACTAAAGAAGAAGAAGTTGAAGAAGAAAGAAATTGAAAAGATCGGTAATGGATATTACCTCTTCTTTGGAACGCCTCTTTGAATCCTCCACTTAAGGAACTAAGAGTGGTCTTTGTAGAAGACCAGGACCTCTAGGACTATTCTAGGGAAGTGGAGGGGAGAAAAGGGCAGGGGTTGGCCGAGCTTGAGTGCTCAATTTGGTGTGAGGAGGAGGGGGAGGAGGTGTCCTTTTATAAGGGAGGAGAGGGGCACCTTTGGAATTCTTAAAAATATTAATTTATAATAAATCTAACCCCACTTATAAAAACTCCAAAAATGACTCATATTCGAAGATTAGATGATATAGGGTTGTAATCTCATCAACCAATCAAATTTAGACATGTTTGGATCTTATTTTAAACCTTATCATTTTGATTTATCCTTATTTAATCTATTTAAGTTTATTTGTGGTAATAAAATTATAAATTTTAAATTATAAAAAATAATTACTTATTTGTTGTGAATTTTCCATAATTGTTTAATTTATAACATAATAGACCATATAAATATAAATTTATAATTTTTAAATATTTTTGTGATTTTTAAACAATTTTATAATATGATATTTTTGTAAAATAACAAGTGTCAATTTTGACACTATTCATTTATTTGAATTTAAATAATATATATATAGAAGATATGTTCGAACTAAAAGCTTTAATATATTAATAAAACGTCATATGTATCTATAAAATTATTGTATCACATTAAATAGTTCATATAATATTTATTTTATTATTTTTAAAACCATTTATTTGGTTTATCTCTTAATAAAATAATTACTACATCATTTTTGTATAATTATTTAATATACTTATTTGTTGTATAAAAATTTAAAATAAAATTCTATTATGAAGATAAATATATTACCTTTCACAATAATACTTTTACTCTAATTTATCATCTTAAAATCACAATATTTAAATTGTTATATTTATTAAATTATGAAGTTGACAACTTTGGCATCATTTAAAATAAAATAATATAAGTGTCATAATAGCTTGTATAAGGCTCCAAAAGGTCAAATATTCGACCATTGGATGATTATTGTTTCCATTTACATGACCAATAAGTTTTGGTCAGGGTTTTGTGCCTTTTATGGTCACTATTAGTTTAATAAAAACTATATTCTTGATTTTTCACTAGATAAATAATTTCTGCATCACTATTGTGTCACAATTAATGATAATTATTTAATCCCAAAAAATTCTAAATAAATTCACATGATGTAGATAATTTTGTTAGCTTTCTGGAGACTATTCATGTTCGAAATTTTATGATGTTTATCACTAATTTAAAATTATTATACTTATAAGATTTAAGAGAGTGACATGTTGTCACTTTCTTTGGTTTTAATAATAATTAAGTTATTTTCATGGACAAATGTCCATTAAATGATTCTAATCCGACCCTTAGGTGATATGGGTCTACTTTTAGTCATCCAATAGGATTTTGACATTTGTTAGGGTAATTTTAAAATATTATATTTACCCTTAATTACCCGATTTACCTTTAACTAGGGTAAATAAAATTTACCGTAGTTACTATTCATAATTCCCAGAAATAAAAAGTAGCTTATTAACATAATTTGGACCCACTGATTCCAAATATGGAATCCATTTTTTAAAATTCCATACACAGAAGTTGCAGAAATTAAATTAAAATTAATCCCGTTGTCGAATAAAAACGGGTTTTTGTTTAAAACATTGCAAAAGATTAAATTGATTTAACCTACGAATTCAAGGTAAAATCAATTCTAATGACATAAATTATATTAAATGGTAAAAATATATTCTATTTATACTTTAAAACTATTCAATATTATAATTTAACCACATAAGATATTACGATGAAAAAAGTTGTTTTTAATTAAAATATAGCGTGTTTTTACTATTCATTAAAATGTGAAAGTTACCAGAATAATATGAAAAATTTATCCAAAGTAAATTTTTATTTCTTGATTCCAAAGAATAATTTTATTTTGTCAAATTGAACTTATAAACATATCAAAAACCAGATTTAAAGTTGGTGCGCCATCAAAAGGCGACAAAACTGCATTTTTTGAAAAATACTTATTTTACCCGAAAAAAATTATTTTGTTCTTATACCATTTTCTAGAAATGTGTAAGATGAATAATAATGTTATAAAATTCAAAATTTAGTTAATACTATTCATAACGGCTAGTTCATGACAATATTATAATAATATAACATTGTTTATTAAAACCCGGTATTGCGTACAACACACGCTATCGAGGAAGGTCGCGATTGCGTGTAATGCAAGCCAAGTCAGGGTTGCGTGTTGTGAAAGAATCCTTCGTTGTTTCGTATAACATAATCCAACAATATTTCATTTATACATTTAATATATATACATATATACTCAATGTTGCGTAGAATAACTATTATCAAAATTGTGTGTAACACGGTCCAAGAATAGGGTTGCGTATACTGAAAGCTAATACGGTGTTGCGTATAGCGCAAGGTAATCTTGGTGTAGGTATAGTGTCTTTAGAAACTGGGGAAACATAAACAACTGGTTCATAAATCTTCTACAGTGTCTCCCATTTATTCCATCATATCTAGGGTCCCTTTTTAGCATATTCTACTTAATATCCATCTTCCTGTCCTGGGGAAAAGAAAACATAAAAGGGTGAGCTCAAATGCTCAGCAAGGGCAAATAAAGGAAATAAAAATCTTATCATATCTTTTTGAAAATTAAAACCTGCAAAAGAGATCATAATATCTTAACATGGAACAAATCATAGAAGTGAAAATGAGATCCCCATAATCATAACATAAAACTTGAATCTTTGTGGCATGCACACATAATCATGGAAAATCATTTCTTGTTAGTCATGACTCATTGCCAAGACTATCTTAGTGGACAAAGTCCCTTTCTGAACTGAGTTCACTCCTCGTTTCAGTCCTGTATCACTGAACCGGTATAACCTACCGTTCCAGCCCTGTCTATCTCATGAGATATAAAATCATTACCCAATGCATTGGAGGGAGATATAGGTCCCACCCATCTTATAATGAATCCTTTCTTATGTGTGCCACATAATCATAAAACATACATCATCGCATAACACATGTAACAAAAATGGGATTCTTGAAACATCATGACATCATAAATCAATTCATATAAGATAAAGGAATTCATAAACATAATTCCATCACAACATAGTCAAATCAATGTAAAAATATGGATAGAAACAGAACCCTTTATTATCTTAGATGGAAAATAATTTTGATAAAACACTTGAATTGAATTCTTGAGGAAAATATCCTTTCTTCTTCAAAATCAATTTCTTTTCACAAAACATCATGCAATTTTAAAAGAAAGAGATTTTATTGAAAATAGTCATGAAATATTTTAGAGGAAGCTTCATTAAAATAAGGCTTTATAAAACAGTAGAAATCCATTCGTGCCGTATAAGTTAAAAAAAACATTCTTCGAACTTTTGTCGGAAAAGTCAAAAAGTACCTCGTACGAAAAACGACAAAAAGATTCCTTTCATACGTATTACTAAAAACTCACTAAAGGGTAAAAATGGATTTAAACAATTTTAGGTGGATGGAAATAATATTACATATTGAGTAAACATGGATGTGGATGACAAAATACACCCCAGTAAATACTTACGAATAAACAATCTCGGATAAAAATGAGATTGTGATATTTCCCTTACCTTAGGTCCAATTTGCCTTGTATGTGTCCGAAGCTCCTGTATAATGGTTTAAATAATGTTATTGACTTATTCCAGAATCATACATATTGATATGATATCATATATGGTCATATTATTAGCTTCTTGTTAGTAATATTTCATTGTTACTTGTTACTCGGGTCTTTATAACTTTTTGTTCTTATGCATGTTTTGTCGAATAAATTATTATTCTTATCTTTAGGTTATAGATACTTCATTTCCAGAATGGTATTAGTGCATTATATACCATATTCATTCATTCAATTCATTTATATAATCATTATGAAATGAAGATCATGTAGAACGAGTCGCATCACATCGTGGAGACGGTATTCCGTACGTACGCACGAGTGATGATATCGTTCCTATGATCGTGGAATTGTATTGGAGTATATATATATTATTTCAGTATCAATATTACTTCATAATAATCATAAATAGTTACTCATTACACCATTATACCCATCCTTGTAAAGTGATGGTGGAATATAGATTACACCACGGCGTGGAGACGGTATTCCGTACGTACGCACGCGCGGTGATTTCATTTTTCCGTAGGATGGATAGAAGGTGAATTAGGGTTGTTTCATATTTATAATAACATATCAGTATGTAAGTAATACTGATGTTATTACTTCATCATGAAACAACTAAAGAAGAAGAAGTTGAAGAAGAATGAAATTGAAAAGATCGGTAATGGATATTACCTCTTCTTTGGAACGCCTCTTTGAATCCTCCACTTAAGGAACTAAGAGTGGTCTTTGGAGAATACCAGGACCTCTAGGACTATTCTAGGGAAGTGTAGGGGAGAAAAGGGCAGGGGTTGGACGAGCTTGAGTGCTCAATTTGGTGTGAGGAGGAGGGGGAGGAGGTGCCCTTTTATAAGGGAGGAGAGGGGCACCTTAGGAATATCTCAAAATATTATTTTATATTAAAGTCAAAATCGGTTTATAATGGTTCCAAAGGGTCTTATTTCGAAGATAAAGTGGGGATGGGTCTAAATCCTATCAACCAATAGAATTTAGACAAGTTTAGGATATTATTTTAACCTTATCAATTAGATTTAACACTAAGTTAAATAATTTAACTTTTACCGTGTCTTTTTGTTTTCTTTCACTATATGGTTAATACACTTACTATAACATGCCAAACGAACCCCAAATTGTTTATTATTAATATATATATCCTTATATAAGTCATTTGGCCGAACCTTAGATTTTTAGGAATACAATAACAATTAATAATATAATATTTGATTTAAAAACTATTTTGTGTCAATTTTGACACTATTTGATATATGATTTTTGTGAAAGTCATAACAGAATTATATGTTCGAAACAAGTTGATTACATCAACATTAATATATCAATGTAACCTAGAAAATTAGTGGAATTCATAAAAAGTCTCAAATTACATTTATTTTTGTGTTTATAACATCAATTATGTCAATATTTCATTAATAAGATAATTACTGCATCATCTTTGTGTCATAAATAAATTAAATTATTTGATGTCTAAAAATTACAAATAAAATACCATCATGTAGGAAATCTTTTTAGCTTTCTAATGAATATTTATAGTCGAATTTATCGTATGTATAACCCCATATTAAAAATTATTTACTTATTAAACTTTGATTTTAACTATTTTAACCCTTCTTTAAATAAATTAATAATAAATGTCCTAATCTAATCCAAGTGGGCCTAAATGGTCATATTTTATTCCTAAGTTTGTTTTTGGTCGAATTACACTTGTCCAATAGAATTAGTACATGTGTTAGGGTAATATTAATATCATATTTACCCTTAGTTACCCTATTTACTATTAACCGCGGTAAAAAAAGTAAAAAGTTACTATTCACCAAAAAATTATTTTTATCTCATTGAGCCACATTTTACTTACTGATATCAACCGTGTCTGTCGGATTTTTGAAATTCCATTCACAGAAGCGGTAAAATTATGTTTTATGCAAAATTCAGTTTTTAACCTACCACTTAGTGGTTTCACTATTCATCAAAAATTGAAAGTTTTCAGAAAAATACCAAAATTTCACCCTAGGCTAATTTCGATATTCTGAGTCCAAAAATGAAGTCCATTTTGAAAAATAAAATTTATAAAATTTCAAAAAGTGGTTATTACTATTCATAACGGCTAGTTTTAATAGCATATTGTTGTTTAGTGAAACTCGGTATTGCGTACGACGCAAGCTATCGAGGAAGGTCGCGATTGCGTGTAAAGCAAGCCAAGCAAGTGTTGTGTAGAAAAATATTCCTTTGATGATTTATATAACATAAAAGTCTCGGGTGTTACATTCTACCCCCCTTAAAAAGAATTTCGCCCTCGAAATTCGTCACTTTGTAACAAACAGATGAGGATACTTCTCCCTCATCAAATCCTCAAGCTCCCATGTAGCTTCTTCAAGTTGGTGGTTCCTCCATAAAACTTTCACCAATCGAGTGGTCTTGTTTCGTAGGACTTTTTCGCTACGATCCAGAATCTCTATCGGCTGTTCTTCATAAGAAAGATCTTGCTCCAGCGGTACAACTTCTGAGCTGAGTACATGTGAAGGATCTGGTATGTACTTTCTCAGGAGAGATACATGGAACACATCGTGAACTTGAGAGAGATTCGGTGGAAGCGCCAATCGGTAAGCTACCTTCCCAACACGATCCAGTATTTCAAAAGGACCGATATATCTAGGGCTCAACTTCCCCTTCTTTCCAAATCTCATAACCCTCTTCCAGGGAGATATTCGTAAGAACACTTTATCACCCACTTCAAACTCTAGGTCTTTTCTTCGGTTGTCGGCATAACTTTTCTGTCGACTCTGAGCTGCTCTTATGTGTTGTTGAATAGATCTGACCTTTTCTGCCATTTCATCAACGAGATCAGGTCCTAATAGCTTTCTTTCCCCAACTTCATCCCAGCAAGTTGGAGTCCTGCATTTCTTTCCATAGAGAGCTTCATAAGGAGCCATCTGAATACTGGAGTGAAAGCTATTATTATAAGAAAATTCCACCAAAGGTAGGTGTTGATCCCAACCTCCTTTGAAATCCATAGAGCAAGCTCTCAACATATCTTCTAGGGTTTGAATTGTTCTCTCAGACTGACCGTCTGTCTGGGGATGATAAGCAGTGCTGAAACTCAACTCTGTATCCAGAGTATGCTGAAAACTTCGCCAGAACTTCGAGGTAAATCTCGGATCCCGATCAGATATAATAGAAAGTGGTACTCCATTATTATTCAAAATTGAAGCACACTTATTACAACATATGACAAAACCACAAAGGATCGTATAGGTATAGTGTCTTTAGAAACTGGGGAAACATAAACAACTGGTTCATAAATCTTCTACAGTGTCTCCCATTTATTCCATCATATCTAGGGTCCCTTTTTAGCATATTCTACTTAATATCCATCTTCCTGTCCTGGGGAAAAGAAAACATAAAAGGGTGAGCTCAAATGCTCAGCAAGGGCAAATAAAGGAAATAAAAATCTTATCATATCTTTTTGAAAATTAAAACCTGCAAAAGAGATCATAATATCTTAACATGGAATAAATCATAGAAGTGAAAATGAGATCCCCATAATCATAACATAAAACTTGAATCTTTGTGGCATGCACACATAATCATGGAAAATCATTTCTTGTTAGTCATGACTCATTGCCAAGACTATCTTAGTGGACAAAGTCCCTTTCTGAACCGAGTTCACTCCTCGTTTCAGTCCTGTATCACTGAACCGGTATAACCTACCGTTCCAGCCCTGTCTATCTCATGAGATATAAAATCATTACCCAATGCATTGGAGGGAGATATAGGTCCCACCCATCTTATAATGAATCCTTTCTTATGTGTGCCACATAATCATAAAACATACATCATCGCATAACACATGTAACAAAAATGGGATTCTTGAAACATCATGACATCATAAATCAATTCATATAAGATAAAGGAATTCATAAACATAATTCCATCACAACATAGTCAAATCAATGTAAAAATATGGATAGAAATAGAACCCTTTATTATCTTAGATGGAAAATAATTTTGATAAAACACTTGAATTGAATTCTTGAGGAAAATATCCTTTCTTCTTCAAAATCAATTTCTTTTCACAAAACATCATGCAATTTTAAAAGAAATATATTTTATTGAAAATAGTCATGAAATCTTTTAGAGGAAGCTTCATTAAAATAAGGCTTTATAAAACAGTAGAAATCCATTCGTGCCGTATAAGTTAAAAAAAACATTCTTCGTACTTTTGTCGGAAAAGTCAAAAAGTACCTCGTACGAAAAACGACAAAAGATTCCTTTCATACGTATTACTAAAAACTCACTGAAGGGTAAAATTGGATTTAAACTATTTCAGGTGGATGGAAACAATATTACATATTGAGGGAACATGGATGTGGATGATAAAATACACCCCAGTAAATACTTACGAATAAACAATCTCGGATAAAAATGAGATTGTGATATTTCCCTTACCTTAGGTCCGATTTGCTTTGTTCGTGTCTGAAGCTCCTGTATAATGGTTTAAATAATGTTATTGACTTATTCCAGAATCATACATATTGATATGAGATCATATATGGTCATATTATTAGCTTCTTGTTAGTAATATTTCATTGTTACTTGTTACTCGGGTCTTTATAACTTTTTGTTCTTATGCGTGTTTTGTCGAATAAATTCTTATTCTTATCTTTAGGTTATGGATAATTCATTTCCAGAATGGTATTAGTGTATTATATACCATATTCATTCATTCAATTCATTTATACAATCATTATGAAATGAAGATCATGTAGAACGAGTCGCAGCACATCGTGGAGACGGTATTCCGTACGTACGCACGAGTGATGATATCGTTCCTATGATCGTGGAATTGTATTGGATTATATATATATATTATTTCAGTATCAATATTACTTAATAATAATCATATATAGTTACTCATTACACCATTATACCCATCCTTGTAAGGTGATGGTGGAAAATAGATTACCCCACGGCGTGGAGACGGTATTCCGTACGTACGCACGCGCGGTGATTTCATTTTTCCGTAGGATGGATAGAAGGTGAATTAGGGTTGTTTCATATTTATAATAACATATCAGTATGTAAGTAATACTGATGTTATTACTTCATCATGAAACAACTAAAGAAGAAGAAGTTGAAGAAGAAAGAAATTGAAAAGATCGGTAATGGATATTACCTCTTCTTTGGAACGCCTCTTTGAATCCTCCACTTAAGGAACTAAGAGTGGTCTTTGGAGAAGACCAGGACCTCTAGGACTATTCTAGGGAAGTGGAGGGGAGAAAAGGGAAGGGGTTGGCCGAGCTTGAGTGCTCAATTTGGTGTGAGGAGGAGGGGGAGGAGGTGCCCTTTTATAAGGGAGGAGAGGGGCACCTTAGGAATATCTCAAAATATTATTTTATATTAAAGTCAAAATCGGTTTATAATGGTTCCAAAGGGTCTTATTTCGAAGATAAAGTGGGGATGGGTCGAAATCCTATCAACCAATAGAATTTATACAAGTTTAGGATATTATTTTAACCTTATCAATTAGATTTAACACTAAGTTAAATAATTTAACTTTTACCATGTCTTTTTGTTTTCTTTCACTATATGGTTAATACACTTACTATAACATGCCAAACGAACCCCAAATTGTTTATTATTAATATATATATCCTTATCTAAGTCATGTGGCCGAACCTTAGATTTTTAGGAATACAATAACAATTAATAATATAATATTTGATTTAAAAACTATTTTGTGTCAATTTTGACACTATTTGATATATGATTTTTGTGAAAGTCATAACAGAATTATATGTTCGAACCAAGTTGATTAAATCAACATTAATATATCAAAGTAACCTAGAAAATTAGTGGAATTCATAAAAAGTCTCAAATTACATTTATTTTTGTGTTTATAACATCAATTATGTCAATATTTCATTAATAAGATAATTACTGCATCATCTTTGTGTCATAAATAAATTAAATTATTTGATGTCTAAAAATTACAAATAAAATACCATCATGTAGGAAATCTTTTTATATTTCTAATGAATATTTACAATCGAATTTATCTTATGTATAACCCTATATTAAAAATGATTTACTTATTAAACTTTGATTTTAACTATTTTAACCCTTCTTTAAATAAATTAATAATAAATGTCCTAATCTAATCCAAGTGGGCCTAAATGGTCTTATTTTATTCCTAAGTTTGTTTTTGGTCGAATTACACTTGTCCAATAGAATTAGGATATGTGTTAGGGTAATATTAATATCATATTTACCCTTAGTTACCCTATTTACTATTAACCGCGGTAAAAAAAGTAAAAAGTTACTATTCACCAAAAAATTATTTTTATCTCATTGAACCACGTTTTACTTACTGATATCAACCGTGTCTGTCGGATTTTTGAAATTCCATTCACAGAAGCGGTAAAATTAAGTTTTATGCAAAATTCAGTTTTTAACCTACCACTTAGTGGTTTCACTATTCATCAAAAATTGAAAGTTTTCAGAAAAATACCAAAATTTCACCCTAGGCTAATTTCGATATTCTGAGTCCAAAATTGAAGTCCATTTTGAAAAATATAATTTATAAAATTTCAAAAAGTGGTTATTACTATTCATAACGGCTAGTTTTAATAGCATATTGTTGTTTAGTGAAACTCGGTATTGCGTACAACGCAAGCTATCGAGGAAGGTCGCGATTGCGTGTAAAGCAATCCAAGAAAGTGTTGTGTAGAAAAATATTCCTTTGATGATTTATATAACATAAAAGTCTCGGGTGTTACATTCTACCCCCCTTAAAAAGAATTTCGCCCTCGAAATTCGTCACTTTGCAACAAACAGATGAGGATACTTCTCCCTCATCAAATCCTCAAGCTCCCATGTAGCTTCTTCAAGTTGGTGGTTCCTCCATAAAACTTTCACCAATCGAGTGGTCTTGTTTCGTAGGGCTTTTTCGCTACGATCCAGAATCTCTATCGGCTGTTCTTCATAAGAAAGATCTTGCTCCAGCGGTACAACTTCTGAGCTGAGTACATGTGAAGGATCTGGTATGTACTTTCTCAGGAGAGATACATGGAACACATCGTGAACTTGAGAGAGGTTCGGTGGAAGCGCCAATCGGTAAGCTACCTTCCCAACACGATCCAGTATTTCAAAAGGACCGATATATCTAGGGCTCAACTTCCCCTTCTTTCCAAATCTCATAACCCTCTTCCAGGGAGATATTCGTAAGAACACTTTATCACCCACTTCAAACTCTAGGTCTTTTCTTCGGTTGTCGGCATAACTTTTCTGTCAACTCTGAGCTGCTCTTATGTGTTGTTGAATAGATCTGACCTTTTCTGCCATTTCATCAACGAGATCTGGTCCTAATAGCTTTCTTTCCCCAACTTCATCCCAGCAAGTTGGAGTCCTGCATTTCTTTCCATAGAGAGCTTCATAAGGAGCCATCTGAATACTGGAGTGAAAGCTATTATTATAAGAAAATTCCACCAAAGGTAGGTGTTGATCCCAACCTCCTTTGAAATCCATAGAGCAAGCTCTCAACATATCTTCTAGGGTTTGAATTGTTCTCTCAGACTGACCGTCTGTCTGGGGATGATAAGCAGTGCTGAAACTCAACTCTGTATCCAGAGTATGCTGAAGACTTCGCCAGAACTTCGAGGTAAATCTCGGATCCCGATCAGATATAATAGAAAGTGGTACTCCATGCAATCTTACCACTTCCTTTACATATATCCTGGCAAGCTGATCTAGAGAGAAATCCTCTCTAATAGCAATGAAGTGTGCAGACTTTGTAAGACGATCAACTATGACCCAAATAGCATTATTGCCTTTGGATGTTTTAGGAAGTCCGGTGACAAAGTCCATAGTGATGTTTTCCCATTTCCATTCGGGTATGGGTAATGGTTGTAACATCCCCTTAGACTTCTGTCTCTCAGCTTTAACTTGTTGACAAACCAAGCATCGAGAGACATATTCAGCAACATCTCTTTTCATCCCATCCCACCAGAAGTACTCTTTCAGGTCCCTATACATCTTCGTGCTTCCAGGATGAATAGAGAATGAAGAACTATGAGCCTCATCCAGCAGCTCCTTCTTTAATTCAGGGATGGGAGGAACACAAACCCGATTCCTGAACTTTATTATCCCATCACAATCAAGGTTGAATTCAGGAACATTTCTCACCTTCTTTTGTAACTCGACATCTTCTTTCTGTGCCTCATTAATCTTCGTATGTATAGATGGTTGAACATTCATTTGAGAAAGATAAGATTTTTCCCCTTCCATTATAATTCCAAGATCCATCCTTTGTAAATCCATAAATATTGGATCTTTTGTGATCCTCATCATGGATAAACTAGCATGGTCTTGTCGACTTAATGCATCTGCCACCTTGTTTGCTTTCCCAGGGTGGTAATGGATTGAGCAGTCATAATCCTTAATCAGCTCCAACCATCTTCTTTGACGCATATTCAGCTCCTTTTGTGTGAAAATATACTTTAAACTTTTATGATCAGTATAAATATCACACCTTTCACCATAAAGGTAATGCCTCCAAATCTTTAATGCAAAGATTACTGCAGCCAACTCCAAATCATGTGTTGGGTAATTTTGCTCATGGATTTTCAACTGTCGTGAGGCATAAGCTATCACCATATCATTTTGCATAAGAACACACCCCAATCCCTTCTTGGATGCATCACTGTAGATCACAAACCTTTCTCCACTACAAGGCAGTGTGAGCACAGGTGCACTGGATAACCTTCTTTTCAACTCCTTGAAATTCTCTTCACATTCCTCTGTCCAGACAAACTTAACTCCTTTCCGAGTCAACTTGGTGATTGGATTAGATAACCGTGAAAAATCTTTTACAAAACGTCGATAATATCCAGCCAAACCAAGAAAAATTCGGATCTCAGTTACTGTTGTTGGTCTTGACCATCTTTCGATAACCTCTGTTTTTGCTGGATCCACAGATATCCCCTCTTTTGAGATTATATGACCCAAAAATGCAACTTTTTGAAGCCAAAATTCACACTTGGTAAATTTGGCATAAAGCTTCTCTTTTCTCAGGGTCTTCAATATAATTCTCAAGTGATCTTCATGCTCTTCCTTGCTCTTTGAATAGGCAAGAATATCGTCTATAAAGACTACCACAAATTGATCAAGATAGTCTCTAAAGACTCTATTCATTAGATCCATGAAGATAGCAGGGGCATTAGTAAGACCAAATGGCATCACTATAAATTCATAGTGTCCATACCTTGTACGGAAAGCCGTCTTTGGTATATCCTCCCTTTTGACCCTTAATTGATGATACCCTGAACGAAGATCAATCTTGGAAAAGTATTGAGCTCCGCGTAGTTGGTCAAATAAGTCATCAATGCGTGGGAGAGGATATTTGTTCTTGATAGTGATCTTTTTAAGTTCTCGATAATCAATGCAGAGTCTCATTGATCCATCTTTCTTCTTAACAAATAGAACAGGTGCTCCCCAAGGTGACGCACTAGGGCGTATGAATCCCTTATCAAGATTCTCTTGGAGTTGCTTCTTCAATTCCTGCAACTCAATTGGGGCCATTCTATAAGGTGTCTTTGAAATAGGCAAAGCACCCGGTACGAGTTCTATTGAAAAATCAACTTCACGATTTGGTGGAAGACCCGGTAATTCCTCCGGAAAGACATCATCAAACTCCCGTACAATGGGCATATTCTTAATCGTGAGTTTCTCACCAACCATTTGAGATAAATAACCTTCATTTAGTGGAATCAATACCCATAAGATGGAAGAAATTTCCACTGGAAGGTTATGTTCATCCTTTCATTGATAGACGATCGTAGGTTGATCTGGAATATGAAATGTGACTTCCCTTCTTTGGAAATTGATATGAGCTCCATGTAGAGAAAGCCAATCCATGCCAAGAATGACATCAAATTCCACTAAAGGAAGGATCACAAGATTTGCAGGAAGCACTTTCCCACAAACTTCGGTCGGAGAAGAATTATAAACTTCTGATGCGATTGATGTGCCATTAGGTGTTGTCACAGCTAACTCAACATCTAATTGTTGAGGTAATACGGTGATACCCTTAGAAAATTTTTCAGAAATAAAAGAGTGGCTGGATCCAGAATCAAATAAAACATTTGCTACTTTAGAGTGGATGGTAAGTGTACCTTTCACCACATCGTTATCGTACTCCACATCGCTGATAGAAATTGCATGTGACTTTCCTTTTTCTTTAGCCTTAAGAGTTTGTTGACGTCGACCATCATCATCAACCCTTGGATTTGGGCATTGATTGGCATAATGCCCCATCTCCTTGCACTTGAAACATTGAAGTGTAGCAGGTTCATTCTGTGTATCCCTTCCTTTGTTTGCATCATTAGACATCTTCTTCCCATTATCACGGCATTCAAATGCCCGATGACCTTCCTTTCCACATTTAAAACATTTACTTGTCCCTTTAAGACAACTCCCTCCATGTTTCTTTCCACACTTTGAGCATAAGGGAAAGTTCATCTTCTTTTCCGTGTGCTCTTTAGATTTTTCTTTGAATTCCATCTTCCTCTTCTTATCAAACCCATGTGACTGATGGGTTACTCCAATCTCCATCTCGACTTTGAGAGCACATCGAACGATTTCCTCGTAGATATTGAAGTCCCTTATGGTTAACGCCCTTCGAAGACTTGGTTTTAAGCCACTAAAGAATCGATCGATCTTACTCTCAGGTTGGATAATAATACCAGAAGCGTACCTTGCAAGTCTTGTAAAATTTGCTTCATAGGTACCAACAGATTCATCATCCCTTTGCTTCAGTTCAAGAAACTCTTTCTCCATCTTTGTTCGGAGAATACGAGGGAAGTACTTATTGAAAAATAAGTTCTTGAACTCGTCCCATTCCATAGACTCAATTTCATCCCTTTGCCTCGTATTCTTAACAAGATTCCACCATTGATCAGCATCTCCTTCCAAACGATACACTGCTAGGATGACTTTATCATGTTCAGAACATTGAAGAACTGAAAATATCTTTTCAGTAGTACTAATCCATTTTTCAGCAACTAATGGATCAGTAGACCCGCTGAAAGAAGGTGGACGCTGCCTCATGAAGGATTCAACAGAATGTTGCTCCCTCCTTTGCTCGTTTGGAAATCCTACATGATTCATATCTTGAGAAAGTTGTGTGAGCATGGCTACAAGATTTTGCATTCCAGCTCCCATATCGTTTGGTTCCTCAGGGGGACAATCATTGCATTGCCCATCGCATTCCGCATTAACACGGTTCCTTCGGGTTCCAGCCATTGACTAAAACCAAGAAGAAGAGGTAATTTAACCACATAAGATATTACGATGAAAAAAGTTGTTTTTAATTAAAATATAGCGTGTTTTTACTATTCATTAAAATGTGAAAGTTACCAGAATAATATGAAAAATTTATCCAAAGTAAATTTTTATTTCTTGATTCCAAAGAATAATTTTATTTTGTCAAATTGAACTTATAAACATTTCAAAAACCAGATTTAAAGTTGGTGCGCCATCAAAAGGCGGCAAAACTGCATTTTTTTGAAAAATACTTATTTTACCCGAAAAATTTATTTTGTTCTTATACCATGTTCTAGAAATGTGTAAGATGAATAATAATGTTATAAAATTCAAAATTTAGTTAATACTATTCATAACGGCTAGTTCATGACAATATTATAATAATATAACATTGTTTATTAAAACCCGACATTGTGTACAACACACGCTATCGAGGAAGGTCGCGATTGTGTGTAATGCAAGCCAAGTCATGGTTGCGTGTTGTGAAAGAATCCTTCATTATAAACCGATTTTGACTTAAGTGCGTTGCACTGCCTGGGTTGTATTTTATCATCCAACTGTAACGCTTGATTAACCCTCGCGGTGCCAACTGTAGAGACCCGTAGCCTGACGTACATGTACATAACATTATTTTTGCGGAATACTTAGTACATAACAAAAACACACACACACAAGGATCGTAATAGTTTAGTGTCTTTGGAAACTCGGAACGTAATCTTCTAATCGTGGTGAAAGATCTTCAATATCTCCCATAAAGATCTTCCCTTTTTTTTTACCTAAAACCTTTCTTTATATCCTGGGGAAAAGAAAACATAAAAGGGTGAGCTCGAATTCTCAGTAAGGGTAAACAAAAGAAAAATCAATCACATCATATTCATAAGAACATAACTTTTAGAAATCTTAAACTGCAAAAGAGAGCAAAATTTCATAACATGGGATAAATCATGGCAGTGAAATGTAATCACAATAATCAAAACTTAAAACATGAAACTTTGTGGCATTCACACATAATCATAGAGAATCATTTCTTGTTAGTCAAGACTCATTTCCAAGACTATCTTAGTGGACAAAGTCCCTTTCTGAATCGAGTAACCCTCGTTTCAGTCCTGTTTCACTGAACCGGTATAACCTACCGTTCCAGCCCTGTCTATCTCATGAGATATAAAATCTTTACCCAATGCATTGGAGGGAGATATAGGTCCCACCCATCTCATAATGATACCATTCTTATGTGTGCCACAAAATCATAAATCATACGTCATTTCATAACCCATGTAATAAAAATGGGATTCTTAAACAACATGACATCATAAAACCATTCATATAAGATAAAGGAATTCATAAACATAATTCCATCACAACATAGTCAAATCAATGTAAAATATGGATAGAAACAGAACCCTTTATTATCTTAGATGGAAAATAATTTTTATAAAACACTTGAAATGAATTCTTGAGGAAAATATCCTTTCTTCTTCAAAATCAATTTCTTTTCACAAAACATCATGCAATTTTAAAAGAAAGATATTTTATTAAAAATAGTCATGAAATCTTTTGGAGGAAGCTTTATGAAAATAAGGCTTTATAAAACCATAAAAATCCGTTCGTTCCGTTTAAGTAAAAAAAACATTCTTCGTACTTTTGTCGGAAAAGTCAAAAAGTACCTCGTACGAAAAAACGAAAAAAGATTCCTTTCATATCCTTTACTAAAAACTCATCGAAGGGTAAAATTGGATTTAAACAATTGTAGGTGGATGGAAATAATATTACATATTGAGGAAACATGGATGTGGATAATAAAATACACCCCAGTAAATTTCAAAGTATAAACAATCTCGGATAAAAATGAGATTGTGATATTTCCCTTACCTTAGGTCTGACTTGCTTTGTAAGTGTCCCAACCTCCTGTATAATGATTTAAATCATGTTATTGACTTATTCCAGAATCATATTAATTGTTATTATATCATATATGGTCCACTTATGACTTTATATTACCCGTTCTTTTGTAAATTCCATGTTAAAGAAGCGTTTTGGGTAAAATCGTTTCATTTATCTTAGGTGTTTTGACTTGTTGTTCTTGACATCATTATTACTTATATCATGATTTACTTACTTCCATAATATAAAATATGATTTATATACCATATATATTCAGTATATATATATATATAATAGATAGATAAATAAAATGAAAAACACCGTTCATGGAGACGGTAGTCCGTACGTACGCATGAACGCTGTTTTACTTTCCTTATTGTCTTGAAATGGAAGTAAGTAGATGACATACATATATATATATATACATAAATCTAGTAGCTTTATAATGTCATATATTTCATTATTATTTCTTATATATACTTTATAATCATTCTTAAATGGTTAACATGGAGAATGAATCTCATCGCGTCGTGGAGACGGTAGTCCGTACGTACGCACGAGCGATGATATCATTTCCATAAATATTGAATTGAATTGGAGTGGATTATACAATATATCAGAATCAATATGATGTTGTAATAACTATGTATAGTTATTATTTACACCATTATACCCATCCATGTAAGGTGGTGGTGGAAAATAGATTACACCATGGCGTGGAGACGGTATTCCGTACGTACGCACGCGCGGTGATTTCATTTTTCCGTAGGATGGATAGAAGGTGAATTAGGGTTGTTTCATATTTATAATAACATATCAGTATGTAAGTAATACTGATGTTATTACTTTGTCATGAAACAACTAAAGAAGAAGAAGTTGAAGACGAAAGAAATTGAAAAGATCGGTAATGGATATTACCTCTTCTTTGGAACGCCTCTTTGAATCCTCCACTTAGGGAACTATGATTGGTCTTTGAAGAAGACCAGGACTTCTAGGATTATTCTAGGGAAGTGGAGCGGAGAAAATGTCAGGGGTTGGCCGAGCTTGAGTGCTCAGTTTGGTGTGAGGAGGAGGGGGAGGAGGTGTCCTTTTATAAGGGAGGAGAGGGGCACCTTTGGAATTCTTAAAAATATTAATTTATAATAAATCTAACCCCACTTATAAAAACTCCAAAAATGACTCATATTCGAAGATTAGATGATATAGGGTTGTAATATCATCAACCAATCAAATTTAGACATGTTTGGATCTTATTTTAAACCTTATCATTTTGATTTATCCTTATTTAATCTATTTAAGTTTATTTGTGGTAATAAAATTCTAAATTTTAAATTATAACAAATAATTACTTATTTGTTGTGAATTTTCCATAATTGTTTAATTTATAACATTATAGACCATATAAATATAAATTTATAATTTTTAAATATTTTTGTGATTTTTAAACAATTTTATAATATGTTATTTTTGTAAAATAACAATAGTGTCAATTTTGACACTATTCATTTATTTGAATTTAAATAATATATATACAGAAGATATGTTCGAACTAAAAGCTTTAATATATTAATAAAAGGTCATATGTATCTATAAAATTATTTTATCACATTAAATAGTTCATATAATATTTATTTTATTATTTTCAAAACCATTTATTTGGTTTATCTCTTAATAAAATAATTACTACATCATTTTTGTATAATTATTTAATATACTTATTTGTTGTATAAAAATTTAAAATAAAATTCTATTATGAAGATAAATATATTACCTTTCACAATAATACTTGTCCTCAAACTGTAACGACCCATACTTTACATACATTGTTAATACTTCAAAATTGAAGCACACTTATTACAACATATGACAAAACCACAAAGGATCGTATAGGTATAGTGTCTTTAGAAACTGGGGAAACATAAACAACTGGTTCATAAATCTTCTACAGTGTCTCCCATTTATTCCATCATATCTAGGGTCCCTTTTTAGCATATTCTACTTAATATCCATCTTCCTGTCCTGGGGAAAAGAAAACATAAAAGGGTGAGCTCAAATGCTCAGCAAGGGCAAATAAAGGAAATAAAAATCTTATCATATCTTTTTGAAAATTAAAACCTGCAAAAGAGATCATAATATCTTAACATGGAATAAATCATAGAAGTGAAAATGAGATCCCCATAATCAAAACATAAAACTTGACTCTTTGTGGCATGCACACATAATCATGGAAAATCATTTCTTGTTAGTCATGACTCATTGCCAAGACTATCTTAGTGGACAAAGTCCCTTTCTGAACCGAGTTCACTCCTCGTTTCAGTCCTGTATCACTGAACCGGTATAACCTACCGTTCCAGCCCTGTCTATCTCATGAGATATAAAATCATTACCCAATGCATTGGAGGGAGATATAGGTCCCACCCATCTTATAATGAATCCTTTCTTATGTGTGCCACATAATCATAAAACATACATCATCGCATAACACATGAAACAAAAATGGGATTCTTGAAACATCATGACATCATAAATCAATTCATATAAGATAAAGGAATTCATAAAAATTATTCCATCACAACATGATCAAATCAATGTAATAATAGGGATAAAAACAGAACCCTTTATTATCTTAGATGGAAAATAATTTTGAAAATCACTTGAACTCCATTCTTGAGGAAAATATCCTTTCTTCTTCAAAAACATTTTTCCTTTCATAACATGTCATACAACTTTAAAATAAAATAAGTTGATTAAAAATAAACTTGAAAACTTGTAAAGGAAGCTTCTTGGAAACTATGTTTTAAAAATCCATTCATGCCGTATAAGTTAAAAAAAACATTCTCCGTACTTTTGTCGGAAAAGTCAAAAAGTACCTCGTATGGAAAAACGACAAAAGATTCCTTTCATATTCTTTACTAAAAACTCACCTAAGGGTAAAATTGGATTTAAACTATTGCAAGTGGATGGAAACAATATTTCATATTGAGGGAACATGGATGTGGATGATAAAATACACCCCAGTAAATACTTACGAATAAGCAATCTCGGATAAAAATGAGATTGCGATATTTCCCTTACCTTAGGTCCAATTTGCCTTGTATGTGTCCGAAGCTCCTGTATAATGGTTTAAATAATGTTATTGACTTATTCCAGAATCATACATATTGATATGATATCATATATGGTAATATTATTAGCTTCTTGTTAGTAATATTTCATTGTTACTTGTTACTCGGGTCTTTATAACTTTTTGTTCTTATGCGTGTTTTGTCGAATAAATTCTTATTCTTATCTTTAGGTTATAGATACTTCATTTCCAGAATGGTATTACTGTATTATATACCATATTCATTCATTCAATTCATTTATATAATCATTATGAAATGAAGATCATGTAGAACGAGTCGCATCACATCGTGGAGACGGTATTCCGTACGTACGCACGAGTGATGATATCGTTCCTATGATCGTGGAATTGTATTGGAGTATATATATATTATTTCAGTATCAATATTACTTCATAATAATCATAAATAGTTACTCATTACACCATTATACCCATCCTTGTAAAGTGATGGTGGAATATAGATTACACCACGGCGTGGAGACGGTATTCCGTACGTACGCACGCGCGGTGATTTCATTTTTCCGTAGGATGGATAGAAGGTGAATTAGGGTTGTTTAATATTTATAATAACATATCAGTATGTAAGTAATACTGATGTTATTACTTCATCATGAAACAACTAAAGAAGAAGAAGTTGAAGAAGAAAGAAATTGAAAAGATCGGTAATGGATATTACCTCTTCTTTGGAACGCCTCTTTGAATCCTCCACTTAAGGAACTAAGAGTGGTCTTTGGAGAAGACCAAGACCTCTAGGACTATTCTAGGGAAGTGGAGGGGAGAAAAGGGCAGGGGTTGGCCGAGCTTGAGTGCTCAATTTGGTGTGAGGAGGAGGGGGAGGAGGTGCCCTTTTATAAGGGAGGAGAGGGGCACCTTAGGAATATCTCAAAATATTATTTTATATTAAAGTCAAAATCGGTTTATAATGGTTCCAAAGGGTCTTATTTCGAAGATAAAGTGGGGATGGGTCGAAGTCCTATCAACCAATAGAATTTAGACAAGTTTAGGATATTATTTTAACCTTATCAATTAGATTTAACACTAAGTTAAATAATTTAACTTTTACCATGTCTTTTTGTTTTCTTTCACTATATGGTTAATACACTTACTATAACATGCCAAACGAACCCCAAATTGTTTATTATTAATATATATATCCTTATCTAAGTCATTTGGCCGAACCTTAGATTTTTAGGAATACAATAACAATTAATAATATAATATTTTATTTAAAAACTATTTTGTGTCAATTTTGACACTATTTGATATATGATTTTTGTGAAAGTCATAACAGAATTATATGTTCGAACCAAGTTGATTAAATCAACATTAATATATCAAAGTAACCTTGAAAATTAGTGTAATTCATAAAAAGTCTCAAATTACATTTATTTTTGTGTTTATAACATCAATTATGTCAATATTTCATTAATAAGATAATTACTGCATCATCTTTGTGTCATAAATAAATTAAATTATTTGATGTCTAAAAATTACAAATAAAATACCATCATGTAGGAAATCTTTTTAGATTTCTAATTAATATTTATAGTCGAATTTATCTTATGTATAACCCCATATTAAAAATTATTTACTTATTAAACTCTGATTTTAACTATTTTAACCCTTCTTTAAATAAATTAATAATAAATGTCCTAATCTAATCCAAGTGGGCCTAAATGGTCATATTTGATTCCTAAGTTTGTTTTTGGTCGAATTACACTTGTCCAATAGAATTAGGACATGTGTTAGGGTAATATTAATATCATATTTACCCTTAGTTACCCTATTTACTATTAACCGCGGTAAAAAAAGTAAAAAGTTACTATTCACCAAAAAATTATTTTTATCTCATTGAACCACATTTTACTTACTGATATCAACCGTGTCTGTCGGATTTTTGAAATTCCATTCACAGAAGCGGTAAAATTAAGTATTATGCAAAATTCAGTTTTTAACCTACCACTTAGTGGTTTCACTATTCATCAAAAATTGAAAGTTTTCAGAAAAATACCAAAATTTCACCCTAGGCTAATTTCGATATTATGAGTCCAAAAATGAAGTCCATTTTGAAAAATAAAATTTATAAAATTTCAAAAAGTGGTTATTACTATTCATAACGGCTTGTTTTAATAGCATATTGTTGTTTAGTGAAACTCGGTATTGCGTACGACGCAAGCTATCGAGGAAGGTCGCGATTGCGTGTAAAGAAAGCCAAGCAAGTTTTGTGTAGAAAAATATTCCTTTGATGATTTATATAACATAAAAGTCTCGGGTGTTACATTCTACCCCCCTTAAAAAGAATTTCGACCTCGAAATTCGTCACTTTGTAACAAACAGATGAGGATACTTCTTCCTCATCAAATCCTCAAGCTCCCATGTAGCTTCTTCAAGTTGGTGGTTCCTCCATAAAACTTTCACCAATCGAGTGGTCTTGTTTTGTAGGACTTTTTCGCTACGATCCAGAATCTCTATCGGCTGTTCTTCATAAGAAAGATCTTGCTCCAGCGGTACAACTTCTGAGCTGAGTACATGTGAAGGATCTGGTATGTACTTTCTCAGGAGAGATACATGGAACACATCGTGAACTTGAGAGAGATTCGGTGGAAGCGCCAATCGGTAAGCTACCTTCCCAACACGATCCAGTATTTCAAAAGGACCGATATATCTAGGGCTCAACTTCCCCTTCTTTCCAAATCTCATAACCCTCTTCCAGGGAGATATTCGTAAGAACACTTTATCACCCACTTCAAACTGTAGGTATTTTCTTCGGTTGTCGGCATAACTTTTCTGTCGACTCTGAGCTGCTCTTATGTGTTGTTGAATAGATCTGACCTTTTCTGCCATTTCATCAACGAGATCAGGTCCTAATAGCTTTCTTTCCCCAACTTCATCCCAGCAAGTTGGAGTCCTGCATTTCTTTCTATAGAGAGCTTCATAAGGAGCCATCTGAATACTGGAGTGAAAGCTATTATTATAAGAAAATTCCACCAAAGGTAGGTGTTGATCCCAACCTCCTTTGAAATCCATAGAGGAAGCACTCAACATATCTTCTAGGGTTTGAATTGTTCTCTCAGACTGACCGTCTGTCTGGGGATGATAAGCAGTGCTGAAACTCAACTCTGTATCCAGAGTATTCTGAAGACTTCGCCAGAACTTCGAGGTAAATCTCGGATCCCGATCAGATATAATAGAAAGTGGTACTCCATGCAATCTTACCACTTACTTTACATATATCCTGGCAAGCTGATCTAGAGAGAAATCCTCTCTAATAGCAATGAAGTGTGCAGACTTTGTAAGACGATCAACTATGACCCAAATAGCATTATTGCCTTTGGATGTTTTAGGAAGTCCGGTGACAAAGTCCATAGTGATGTTTTCCCATTTCCATTCGGGTATGGGTAATGGTTGTAACATCCCCTTAGACTTCTGTCTCTCAGCTTTAACTTGTTGACAAACCAAGCATCGAGAGACATATTCAGCAACATCTCTTTTCATGCCATCCCACCAGAAGTACTCTTTCAGGTCCCTATACATCTTCGTGCTTCCAGGATGAATAGAGAATGAAGAACTATGAGCCTCATCCAGCAGCTCCTTCTTTAATTCCGGGATGGGAGGAACACAAACCCGATTCCTGAACTTTATTATCCCATCACAATCAAGGTTGAATTCAGGAACATTTCTCACCTTCTTTTGTAACTCGACATCTTCTTTCTGTGCCTCCTTAATCTTCGTATGTATATATGGTTGAACATTCATTTGAGAAAGATAAGATTTTTCCCCTTCCATTATAATTCCAAGATCCATCCTTTGTAAATCCATAAATATTGGATCTTTTGTGATCCTCATCATGGATAAACTAGCATGGTCTTGTCGACTTAATGCATCTGCCACCTTGTTTGCTTTCCCAGGGTGGTAATGGATTGAGCAGTCATAATCCTTAATCAGCTCCAACCATCTTCTTTGACGCATATTCAGCTCCTTTTGTGTGAAAATATACTTTAAACTTTTATGATCAGTATAAATATCACACCTTTCACCATAAAGGTAATGCCTCCAAATCTTTAATGCAAAGATTACCGCAGCCAACTCCAAATCATGTGTTGGGTAATTTTGCTCATGGATTTTGAACTGTCGTGAGGCATAAGCTATCACCATATCATTTTGCATAAGAACACACCCCAATCCCTTCTTGGATGAATCACTGTAGATCACAAACCTTTCTCCACTACAAGGAAGTGTAAGCACAGGTGCACTGGATAACCTTCTTTTCAACTCCTTGAAATTCTCTTCACATTCCTCTGTCCAGACAAACTAAACTCCTTTCCGAGTCAACTTGGTGAGTGGATTAGATAATCGTGAAAAATCTTTTACAAAACGTCGATAATATCCAGCCAAACCAAGAAAACTTCGGATCTCAGTTACTGTTGTTGGTCTTGACCATCTTTTGATAACCTCTGTTTTTGCTGGATCCACAGATATCCCCTCTTTTGAGATTATATGACCCAAAAATGAAACTTTTTGAAGCCAAAATTCACACTTGGTAAATTTGGCATAAAGCTTCTCTTTTCTCAGGGTCTTCAATATAATTCTCAAGTGATCTTCATGCTCTTCCTTGCTCTTTGAATAGACAAGAATATCGTCTATAAAGACTACCACAAATTGATCAAGATAGTCTCTAAAGACTCTATTCATTAGATCCATGAAGATAGCAGGGGCATTAGTAAGACCAAATGGCATCACTATAAATTCATAGTGTCCATACCTTGTACGGAAAGCCGTCTTTGGTATATCCTCCCTTTTGACCCTTAATTGATGATACCCTGAACGAAGATCAATCTTGGAAAAGTATTGAGCTCCGCGTAGTTGGTCAAATAAGTCATCAATGCGTGGGAGAGGACATTTGTTCTTGATAGTGATCTTGTTAAGTTCTCGATAATCAATGCAGAGTCTCATTGATCCATCTTTCTTCTTAACAAATAGAACAGGTGCTCCCCAAGGTGACGCACTAGGGCGTATGAATCCCTTATCAAGATTCTCTTGGAGTTGCTTCTTCAATTCCTGCAACTCAATTGGGGCCATTCTATAAGGTGTCTTTGAAATAGGCAAAGCACCCGGTACGAGTTCTATTGAAAACTCAACTTCACGATTTGGTGGAAGACCCGGTAATTCCTCCGGAAAGACATCATCAAACTCCCGTACAATGGGCATATTCTTAATCGTGAGTTTCTCACCAACTATTTGAGATAAATAACCTTCATTTAGTGGAATCAATACCCATAAGATGGATGAAATTTCCACTGGAAGGTTATGTTCATCCTTGCATTGATAGACGATCGTAGGTTGATCTGGAATATGAAATGTGACTTCCCTTCTTTGGAAATTGATATGAGCTCCATGTAGAGAAAGCCAATCCATGCCAAGAATCACATCAAATTCCACTAAAGGAAGGATCACAAGATTTGCAGGAAGCACTTTCCCACAAACTTCGATCGGAGAAGAATTATAAACTTCTGATGCGATTGATGTGCCATTAGGTGTTGTCACAGCTAACTCAACATCTAATTGTTGAGGTAATACGGTGATACCCTTAGAAAATTTTTCAGAAATAAAAGAGTGGGTGGATCCAGAATCAAATAAAACATTTGCTACTTTAGAGTGGATGGTAAGTGTACCTTTCACCACATCGTTATCGCACTCCACATCGCTGATAGAAATTGCATGTGACTTTCCTTTTTCTTTAGCCTTAAGAGTTTGTTGACGTCGACCATCATCATCAACCCTTGGATTTGGGCATTGATTGGCATAATGCCCCATCTCCTTGCACTTGAAACATTGAAGTGTAGCAGGTTCATTCTGTGTATCCCTTCCTTTGTTTGCATCATTAGACATCTTCTTCCCATTATCACGGCATTCAAATGCCCGATGACCTTCCTTTCCACATTTAAAACATTTACTTGTCCCTTTAAGACAACTCCCTCCATGTTTCTTTCCACACTTTGAGCATAAGGGAAAGTTCATCTTCTTTTCCGTGTTCTCTTTAGATTTTTCTTTGAATTACATCTTCCTCTTCTTATCAAACCCATGTGACTGATGGGTTACTCCAATCTCCATCTCGACTTTGAGAGCACATCGAACGATTTCCTCGTAGCTATTGAAGTCCCTTATGGCTAACGCCCTTCGAAGACTTGGTTTTAAGCCACTAAAGAATCGATCGATCTTACTCTCAGGTTGGATAATAATACCAGAAGCGTACCTTGCAAGTCTTGTAAAATTTGCTTCATAGGTACCAACAGATTCATCATCCCTTTGCTTCAGTTCAAGAAACTCTTTCTCCATCTTTGTTCGGAGAATACGGGGGAAGTACTTATTGAAAAATAAGTTCTTGAACTCGTCCCATTCCATAGACTCAATTTCATCCCTTTGCCTCGTATTCTTAACAAGATTCCACCATTGATCAGCATCTCCTTCCAAACGATACACTGCTTGGATGACTTTATCATTTTCAGAACATTGAAGAACTGAAAATATCTTTTCAGTAGTACTAATCCATTGTTCAGGAACTAATGGATCAGTAGACCCGCTGAAAGAAGGTGGACGCTGCCTCATGAAGGATTCAACAGAATGTTGCTCCCTCCTTTGCTCGTTTGGAAATCCTGCATGATTCATAGCTTGAGAAAGTTGTGTGAGCATGGCTACAAGATTTTGCATTCCAGCTCCCATATCACAATCTCATTTTTATCCGAGATTGTTTATTCGTAAGTATTTACTGGGGTGTATTTTATCATCCACATCCATGTTCCCTCAATATGTAATATTGTTTCCATCCACTTGAAATAGTTTAAATCCAATTTTACCCTTAGGTGAGTTTTTAGTAAAGAATATGAAAGGAATCTTTTGTCGTTTTTCCGTACGAGGTACTTTTTGACTTTTCCGACAAAAGTACGAAGAATGTTTTTTTTAACTTATACGGCATGAATGGATTTTTAAAACATTACTTCAAAGAAGCTTCCTTTACAAGTTTTCAAGTTTATTTTTAATCAACTTCTTTTATTTTAAAGTTGTATGACATGTTATGAAAGGAAAAATGTTTTTGAAGAAGAAAGGATATTTTCCTCAAGAATTCAATTCAAGTGTTTTATCAAAATTATTTTCCATCTAAGATAATAAAGGGTTCTGTTTCTATCCATATTTTTACATTGGTTTGACTATGTTGTGATGGAATTATGTTTATGAATTCCTTTATCATATATTAATTGATTTATGATGTCATGATGTTTCAAGAATCCCATGTGTTATGCGATGATGCATGTTTTATGATTATGTGGCACACATAAGAAAGGATTCATTATAAGATGGGTGGGACCTATATCTCCCTCCAATGCATTGGGTAATGATTTTATATCTCATGAGATAGACAGGGCTGGAACGGTAGGTTATACCGGTTCAGTGATACAGGACTGAAACGAGGAGTGAACTCGGTTCAGAAAGGGACTTTGTCCACTAAGATAGTCTTGGCAATGAGTCATGACTAACAAGAAATGATTTTCCATGATTATGTGTGCATGCCACAAAGATTCAAGTTTTATGTTATGATTATGGGGATCTCATTTTCACTTCTATGATTTATTCCATGTTAAGATATTATGATCTCTTTTGCAGGTTTTAATTTTCAAAAAGATATGATAAGATTTTTATTTCCTTTATTTGCCCTTGCTGAGCATTTGAGCTCACCCTTTTATGTTTTCTTTTCCCCAGGACAGGAAGATGGATATTAAGTAGAATATGCTAAAAAGGGACCCTAGATATGATGGAATAAATGGGAGACACTGTAGAAGATTTATGAACCAGTTGTTTATGTTTCCCCAGTTTCTAAAGACACTATACCTATACGATCCTTTGTGGTTTTGTCATATGTTGTAATAAGTGTGCTTCAATTTTGAAGTATTAACAATGTATGTAAAGTATGGGTCGTTACAGTTGGTATCAGAGGAACGGTCTAGATAACTCTGGAAATTTAGAACCCTTTGATAAATTGACTGTCCTTTTCAGTCAACATACTTCTTTGTAATTTTCAGATGGAAGGAAGGAGAACTCAAACAAGTCTCTTAGGCCTTCCGGATGAATTACTTGCTATGATCATGGCAAAATCATGCAAAGAAGAATCTGAGCCCTATGAAGCCATGCGACTTTCTTGTAAACATCTCTATAATATATCAGGCACACCAGATATACTTCGTTTTCATCGTGGTTCTGGTTTCGTCTTCGAAGATATCAGGCAGATCCAACGTCATTTCTATCAACGCCAAGGAGCATATTACGAAGGACTTTTTATGTGCTTTACAATGTTTGAGCAACCAGAATCAATCTCCAATTTTTATAGAGCAGCTGAAGAAGGTAATCTTCGCGCAGCATTTATGTGTCAACTTTTAAGCTTTTGCTTCACAGGAAGAATTTATGATGAATTCAAAACATTCGAAGACGAAGCAATGATACTTTCTTATAGGAATCAAATTCAAGACGAACTTCTCGGATACTATATTGATTATCATTCCTTGAGGACTGTCTTCCGGTGCCTACATCCATACCACCCCTCTTGCATTAGTTGCATATGGGCGAAGGAAGTGGAAGATTTCGAAGCCACATTGAACTTTAATTTCTTAGGGAGACATGGAAACCGTGGAAGACAACTATACAGACCTTGGGGACATCATGTGAGACTCAGAATAGATGAGAATTGAGAGCGATAAGTGTAAATGAATTTCGAGGACGAAATTCATTTTAAGGGGGGTAGAATGTAACACCCCAGGTTTAAATTTATGTTTTATGTTTTGGCAATGTTTCCAAGATGTAATAAAATAAATTACCGAATGAAAATATATAATTAGCAAGAACTTTATTCATACAAATTCCAGAATACACCCTCGATCCACAATAACTAACCCATTAAACCCACTGCTATTGATAATAAAACAATTGGAAGACTACCAAGAAACACAACGATACCGATCGAGTAGTTATCATCTCTTGGATCTGATAGAAGAACAAACGTTATGGAAAGGATGATAGCAATAAAACTAAAACTAAGAGGAACATATAAAACCATCTCCAAAAGCAATGGCGTGAGCGTCGAGGTATTTTTCTTCTGAGTGTTTGAACGACCCGTAAAACATTAGTATTTATAGTGTTTTATCCGACCGTTACAAAAAAAAAACTATCCGTTATAAGTATTAAAAATTAAAATTTGAAAGATGTATTATGATAACTGTTGATATAAAATAAATAATGAATTAATAATCACAAAAATATAATATGAAAATATATCATTCTTCTTTGAACATATATATATAACGGTATTATTATTATATATATATATATATAAGTGTTATTTTAAATAATAAATACATTTAATTGATTATTTTTATTAATATTTTATAAAATTATAACATTTAAGAATAATACTTGATTTTTATATCAGTAATAAATTATTTTACCAAAGCTACTTTATACTAAAGAAAATATGTTTTATGAAATTATAAACTTAAATTATTAAAAAAATGGATGAATGATTATTCATACATATATATATATATATAACGAAATAATATATATATTAAGACAATTTATTTAAAACTGAAATGATAATTGATAAAAAAAAACGGTGAATGAAATAATAAAATAGGATTTCAATCTCGGGTAAATCGCAAGAATAGGGTTCGGCTTCTGGGAAGGTGTGTCGCGTAGGAACCAAGCACGGGGTCGAACAGGAGTCCGAGAACGCGATTTCGAGATAGGAAGTGCTACGCCGAGCTTCAATCGAAGCATGGGCGTCGTTCAGCAATCGATTTCATATAGGGGTCCGTCGGGTTTCCTTCAGCGTGAAGGCAAGCCGATCCACGATGCTTCATCCCTGTAGAAAATCAAACCAAAGGCACTGGGCCGAATCGAGAAGGACCGAGCAAGGTCGCGGTGATGAGATTCAAGCTCAGATGAGTTTCATTTCCAAAGATCAAGCTCAAACCGAAGAACTAAATCCATTTTCGCAGTTAGGGTCCAGGTTCCTCTTTTGCGAAGTCTATCTTGAGGTATGAATGCATTCTGGGATTCAATATTCAGATTTGTATAATTACCCTGTTTCAGTTATCGGGATATAATCCTTGGATTTTATTTCAGCGTAATAAATTCAATATCGTTGTTTTCTTTGTTTTGTTCTTAATCGATTTAGACATTGAGTTTGGAAATCGTCTCAATATTGCAAGTAGGTTCGTTTTTGAGCACACCAGTAGGGTTTTGAGCGTGTTAGATGTCGGGCTGTTTTGTTGAGGAGGGTTCGTCATTGCAAAGAGGAGTATTAGGGTTTGTCACGGATGAGCTCTACCAAGCCAGGCGGAGCCATCAGGTACAGGTCTCGATTCGGGGGTTTGAGTAGCGTTTGATGCCAAGGGCGTTGATGCCGAGGCTTTGGGGGGCATCGATTTTCATCAGGTGTTCATCCGAGAGTTGAGTCCGAGCTACAGATCGATGTTGCGGATGAAATGAAAAGCTATCGTTTCTTTCTTCCTGGTTCGTTTCATTTATATCTGCAATTTGGTATCCGAATCTAGATTTAGATTCAATTTTTTTAAGTCGGTTTGCTGTATTTCTAGATTTTTCCACCTCCGTACGTCATTCTGTTTCTGGTCATGGTCATTGATGTTATGGTATTTTAAATAGTAGTCATTATCCAGTATTATATGTGATCTATCTGGTCGACATTTGTTTTTATCTGTTTTGGATCATGTGCTGTGTGGATGAAGTTTAATGCTAGTTTATCAATTTCCCTCGAAACTAGTGGTCCTATTATCAGATGATTTCGTTTTGGATTTTTTTTTATTTCACACTAATTGAACTCGTCTGCATCTTTTGAATTTAGCCCAGTTTTTCAAATGTTATATCAATTAAATATAATAAATTTGGGGACACACTTGTTGTTTTCTTTATTAGAATAATCCAATTTTATAAAATATTTATATCTCACTGTTTTGGCTTGACATTGATTAGCTTGTAGTGAAAGCTCATTTTCAAGTGGGAATAAAATATACTAATAGTTTTGTCCCTCCAAATGAATAAATAGAGGAGTCTGAGAGGGGTGTGCGGGATATATTTCTCTTTGAATTGTGTTGTGTTTTTTGGACCTGAATATGAGATACGAGTAGAAGTTTTAAGGAGTGAAGTATTCCAGCCTTTCAAAATTTGGTAAGGGATCTTTATATTTATTTGGTCAATTTATTTTCTTCGAAAATCATAATTGTTCAATTGAAATTTATTTCATCTATGGTTTCTTTTTCAAAATCAGCATGTTTTTCACTTTTGAAATTTTGGTAGAATTTAGTAAGGGACTATTTTCAATTATCTATATTTTACAAAACCATTATTTCATAATTCTGTATATGCAGTTATATAAACTCAAGTTCTTTTCAATCCCTCCCCATTTAAAACTTTCAAAAGAGTGTTTTATGTTATGTTTTGTTGAGAAAAAAACCTATTTTTATATACATGTATAATGGTATATACATATTTATATATATATATTTATTTATAGGTGAATTTCAATATCAAGCTAAATAATATTTTTTATTTTTGGACACTTTTCTACAGAATTTATTAAGAGTGAAAACATCATTTTAAAGTATGATTTTAGTGTTTTAATTATGTTATTTTTCATGACAGTACATGACCATATATGTATATATGGATGGTATTGTGATGTGTATAATTTTTTTTTCAATTATCTCCATATTTCAAAAAAAAAACATATTGCATACCATCAAGTTTTATCAATATCATGGGCGTTACATTTTCTTAGATACATATCCATGCTATTATTCTTAACTCATGGATTTTGTATTAGTAATAACTACTATTTTTATTAGTGTTATATTGTGCATATAGGTTTCACTAATCGTTTATGGATAATAAATATGCATATTGTATGATCTATATATATATATATATTCAATAAAGAGTGAATGCATATGAAAGGCTATTGAAAATTTCATGTGTGACATAAAGATTGCATGTGATTATTAATATTTTATATATTCATTTCATTATTTCATGCTTAAAATTAATTAAGCAAGTATGTCATTGGAAATTTTATTAATGATTTCATTTTAATGGTTAAAATTATAACAATATGAAAATCGTGTCTTCCATAAAATGTTTAGGTACATAGATGTTTGTGAAAGGTATGGGTGACAAAAGTTTGGTCAGAACCAAACATGAATGTGTAATGCGATGGAAGTCCATATCTATATATATATATGTATATATATATATATACATACATACATACATAATTATATATATATATATATATATAAGTGTAATGTGTATTTTAGTGCCGTAACATGTTTTCAAAATTTAAAACTCCAGTGAAAATTATATGTAAGAAAGGCAAGCTGAAAAATGTTTTATAAAGAAAATGGTGCTTGAAATTTGTAAATACGATAGGGAGTTGGATAATGAATCCATCCCTCAAGTGGGTAGGCCCATGATAGCCTTCAAAGATTCAAGTGGCCTTAGTTGTTTTGTTTTAAGAGCTTGCTTAATATTTTCTATCGAATCACTGGATTAATTTAAAATTGCTTTCAAAGTATAATTATTTTCCAAAGAATTATTTTAAAAGGGTATTTCTAATTGAATATTTCAAATGTATTATAAAGTAATATTTTTAAAAGAGATTTATCAAAGGCTTTAAAAAACCCTTACTGGGCAACTTTTGTGCTCACCCTACGTTTTTGAAATGTTTTTCACAGGTGATCTTGAATCTCAGATATTGGTCATCTTTGTTGTAGCGCGCAGTGGAAGAGTAGTGGACTGTTGTTTCATAACATGTCATACGAATTTAAAATAAAGAAGTTGATTAAAAATAAACTTGAAAACTTGTAAAGGAAGTTTCTTAGAAATAATGTTTTAAAAATCCATTCAGGTCGTATAAGTTAAAAAAAACATTCTTCTCGTACTTTTGTCGGAAAAGTCAAAAAGTACCTTGTACGAAGCTTGACGTACATGGACATTACATTACATTTTCGGAATACTTAGTACATAACAAAAATACACACACAAGGATCATAATAGTTTAGTGTCTTTGGAAACTCGGAACGTAATATTCTAATCCTGGTGAAAGATCTTCAAAATCTCCCACAAAGATCTTCTTTTTCTTTACCTAAAACCTTTCTTTATATCCTGGGTAAAAGAAAACATAAAAGGGTGAGCTCAAATGCTCAGTAAGGGTAAACAAAAGAAATATCAATCACATAATTTTCATAAGAACATAACATTTTTGGAAATCTTAACCTGCAAAAGAGAGCATAATTTCATAACATGGGATAAATCATAGTAGTGAAAATGAAACCCTTACTTAAAACATTACTCATTGTGGCATACACACATAATCATATAGAATCATTTCTTGTTAGTCAAGACTCATTGCCAAGACTATCTTAGTGGACAAAGTCCCTTTCTGAATCGAGTAATCCTCGTTTCAGTCCTGTTTCACTGAACCGGTATAACCTACCATTCCAGCCATGTCTATCTCATGAGATATGAAATCTTTACCCAATGCATTGGAGGGATATATAGGTCCCACCCATCTTATAATGAATCCTTTCTTATGTGTGCCACATAATCATAAAACATACATCATCGCATAACACATGTAACAAAAATGGGATTCTTGAAACATCATGACTTCATAAATCAATTCATATATGATAAAGGAATTCATAAACATAATTCCATCACAACATAGTCAAACCAATGTAAAAATATGGATAGAAACAGAACCCTTTATTATCTTATATGGAAAATAATTTTGATAAAACACTTGAATTGAATTCTTGAGGAAAATATCCTTTCTTCTTCAAAAACATTTTTCCTTTCATAACATGTCATACAACTTTAAAATAAAAGAAGTTGATTAAAAATAAACTTGAAAACTTGTAAAGGAAGCTTCTTTGAAGTAATGTTTTAAAAATCCATTCATGCCGTATAAGTTAAAAAAAACATTCTTCGTACTTTTGTCGGAAAAGTCAAAAAGTACCTCGTACGGAAAAACGACAAAAGATTCCTTTCATATTCTTTACTAAAAACTCACCTAAGGGTAAAATTGGATTTAAACTATTTCAAGTGGATGGAAACAATATTACATATTGAGGGAACATGGATGTGGATGATAAAATACACCCCAGTAAATACTTAGGAATAAACAATCTCGGATAAAAATGAGATTGTGATATTTACCTTACCTTAGGTCCAATTTGCTTCGTATGTGTCCGAACCTCCTGTATAATGATTTAAATAATGTCATTGACTTATTACAGAATCATATTCATTGTTATGATATCATATATGGTTCACTTATGACATTATATTACCCGTTCTTTTGTAAATTCCATGTTAAAGAAGCGTTTTGGGTAAAATCGTTTCTTTTATCGTAGGTATTTTGACTTGTTGTTATTGACATTATTATTACTTATATCATGATTTACTTACTTCCAGAATATAAAATATGATTTATATATCCTATATATTCAGTATATATATATATATATAATAGATAGATAAATAAAATAAAAAACACCGTTCATGGAGACGGTAGTCCGTACGTACGCATGAACGCTGTTTTTCTTTCCTTATTGTCTTGAAATGGAAGTAAGTAGATGACATACATATGTATATATATACATAATTCCAGTAGATTTATAATGTCATATATTTCATTATTATTTCTTATATATACATTATAATCATTCTTAAATGGTTAACATGGAGAATGAATCTCATCGCGTCGTGGAGACGGTAGTCCGTACGTACGCACGAGCGATGATATCATTTCTATAAATATTGAATTGAATTGGAGTGGATTATACAATATATCAGAATCAATATGATGTTGTAATAACTATGTATAGTTATTCTTTACACCATTATACCCATCCATGTAAGGTGGCGGTGGAAAATAGATTACACCACGGCGTGGAGACGGTATTCCGTACGTACGCACGCGCGGTGATTTCTTTTTCCGTAGGATGGATAGATGGTGAAATAGGGTTGTTTCATACTTATAATAACATATCAGTATATGAGTGATACTGATGTTATTACTTCATAATGAAACAACCTAAGAAGAAGAAGTGGAAGAAGAAATAAAGATGAAAGAATTGGTAACGGTAATTACCTCTTCTTTGAAGTGCCTCTTTGAGACCTCCTCTTAGGGAACTAAAATTGGTCTTTGAGGAAGACCAGAACCTCTAGGATTATTCTAGGGAAGTGGAGAGGAGAAAATGGCAGGGGTTGGCCGAGCTTGAGTGCTCAATTTGGTGTGAGGAGGAGGGGGAGGAGGTGCCCTTTTATAAGGGAGGAGAGGGGCACCTTAGGAATATCTCAAAATATTATTTTATATTAAAGTCAAAATCGGTTTATAATGGTTCCAAAGGGTCTTTTTTCGAAGCTAAAGTGGGGATGGGTCGAAATCCTATCAACCAATAGGATTTAGACAAGTTTAGGGTATTATTTTAACCTTATCAATTAGATTTAACTATAAGTTAAATAATTTAACTTTTACTGTGTCTTTTTGTTTTCTTACAATATATGGTTAATACACTTACTATAACATGCCAAACGAACCCCAAATTGTTTATTATTAATATATATATCCTTATCTAAGTCATTTGGCCGAACCTTAGATTTTTAGGAATACAATAACAATTAATAATATAATATTTGATTTAAAAACTATTTTGTGTCAATTTTGACACTATTTGATATATGATTTTTGTGAAAGTCATAACAGAATTAAATGTTCAAACCAAGTTGATTAAATCAACATTAATATATCATAGTAACCTAGAAAATTAGTGGAATTCATAAAAAGTCTTAAATTACATTTATTTTGGTATTTATATTATCAATTATGTCAATATTTCATTAATAAGATAATTACTGCATCATCTTTGTGTCATAAATAAATTATATTATTTGGGGTTCGTTTGGCATGTTATAGTAAGTGTATTAACCATATAGTGAAAGAAAACAAAAAGACATGGTAAAAGTTAAATTATTTAACTTAGTGTTAAATCTAATTGATAAGGTTAAAATAATATCCTAAACTTGTCTAAATTCTATTGGTTGATAGGATTTCGACCCATCCCCACTTTATCTTCGAAATAAGACCCTTTGGAACCATTATAAACCGATTTTGACTTTAATATAAAATAATATTTTGAGATATTCCTAAGGTGCCCCTCTCCTCCCTTATAAAAGGGAACCTCCTCCCCCTCCTCCTCACACCAAATTGAGCACTCAAGCTCGGCCAACCCCTGCCCTTTTCTCCCCTCCACTTCACTAGAATAGTCCTAGAGGTCCTGGTCTTCTCCAAAGACCACTCTTAGTTCCTTAAGTGGAGGATTCAAAGAGGCGTTCCAAAGAAGAGGTAATATCCATTACCGATCTTTTCAATTTCTTTCTTCTTCAACTTCTTCTTCTTTAGTTGTTTCATGATGAAGTAATAACATCAGTATTACTTACATACTGATATGTTATTATAAATATGAAACAACCCTAATTCACCTTCTATCCATCCTACGGAAAAATGAAATCACCGCGCGTGCGTACGTACGGAATACCGTCTCCACGCCGTGGTGTAATCTATATTACACCATCACTTTACAAGGATGGGTATAATGGTGTAATGAGTAACTATTTATGATTATTATGAAGTAATATTGATACTGAAATAATATATATATACTCCAATACAATTCCACGATCATAGGAACGATATCATCACTCGTGCGTACGTACGGAATACTTAGGTCACTAGAATTGGTCTTTGAGGAAGACCAGAACCTCTAGGATGTTGATAGGGAAGTTGAGAAGGGATTTTGGTAGGGGTTGGCCGAGCTTGAGTGCTCAAATTGGTGTGAGGAGGAGAGGGAGGAGGTGTCCTTTTATAAGGGAGGAGAGGGGCACCTTAGGAATATCTCAAAATATTATTTTATATTAAAGTCAAAATCGGTTTATAATGGTTCCAAAGGGTCTTATTTCGAAGCTAAGGTGGGGATGGGTCGAAATCATATCAACCAATAGAATTTAGACAAGTTTAGGATATTATTTTAACCTTATCAATTAGATTTAACTCCAAGTTAAACAATTTAACTTTTACCGTGTCTTTTTGTTTTCTTTCACTATATGGTTAATACACTTACTATAACATGCCAAAAGAACCCCAAATTGTTTATTATTAATATATATATCCTTATCTAAGTCATTTGGCCGAACCTTAGATTTTTAGGAATACAATAACAATTAATAATATAATATTTGATTTAAAAACTATTTTGTGTCAATTTTGACACTATTTGATATATGATTTTTGTGAAAGTCATAACAGAATTATATGTTCGAACCAAGTTGATTAAATCAACAATAATATATCATAGTAACCTAGAAAATTAGTTTAATTCATAAAAAGTCTCAAATTATATTTAGTTTGGTGTTTATAACATCAATTATGTCAATATTTCATTAATAAGATTATTACTGCATCATCTTTGTGTCATAAATAAATTAACTTATTTGATGTCTAAAAATTACAAATAAAATACCATTATGTAGGAAATCGTTTTATCTTTCTAATGAATATTTATAATCTAAAATCCAACATATATAACCCTATGTAACAATTGTTTTTCTAAAAGATATATGCTTGTGTCATTTTTGTATTCATTTTAACTTAATTAAAATAAAGTGTCATTATCACTTACAAGTGGATCAATGGGGTCCCAAAATCGACCCAAAGATGCCCATGGTCGACCATGTATCAACCAATAGGGTTAAGACACGTTTTAGGGTAATTTAATATTATTATAATATTATTTTTTAACCCTTATTTACCGGATTTACCCTTAACCATGGTAAATAAAATATTTACCGCAGTAATTATTCAAAATGTCTAAAAATAAAAGTTACCTATTTACACAATTTGAACATCCTGATTCCAAATATGGAATCCATTTTTCTAAATTCAAAACACAAAAGTGGCAGAAATTAATTTAAAATTAATTCCCGCTCTCAAAACAAAAAGCGTGTTTTTAAGAGATAATAACTATCAAAAGATTGACACTTGTTTATGTTCGGTTTAATTGTAAAATTGTGTCCAATGACCAACATTATATTAAGTGGTAAAAATATATTCTAAATATACTTTAAAACCATTCAATATTATAATTTAACCACATAAGATATTACGATGAAAAAAGTTATTTTTAATTAAAATATAGCGTGCTTTTACTATTCATTAAAATATGAAAGTTATCGGAAAAATATCAAAAATTTATCTAATGTAAATTTTTACATCCTGATTCAAAAGAAGAATATTATTTTGTCAAATTGAACATATAAACATGTCAAAAACTATATTTAAAGTGGGTGCGCCATCAAAAGGCGGTAAAACTGCATTTTTTGAAAAATACTTATTTTACCCAAAAAATTTATTTTGTTCTTATACCATGTTCTAGAAATGTGTAAGATGAAAAATAATGTTATAAAATTCAAAATTTAGTTAATACTATTAATAACGGCTAGTTCATGACAATATTATAATAATATAACATTGTTTATTAATACCCGGTATTGCGTACAACACACGCTATCGAGGAAGGTCGCGATTGCGTGTAATGCAAGCCAAGTCAGGGTTGCGTGTTGTGAAAGAATCCTTCATTGTTTCGTATAACAGAATCCAACCATATTTCATTTATACATTTAATATATATATATATATATATATATATATACTCAATGTTGCGTAGAATAACTATTATCAAAATTGTGTGTAACACGATCCAAGAATAGTGTTGCGTATACTGCAAGCTAATACGGTGTTGCGTATAGCGCAAGGTAATCTTGGTGTAGAATACAACACAAGACATTAATGAAATTAAAAGAATATTTTTCATAAAATCTCGGGGTGTTACATTCTACCCCCCTTAAAATGAATTTCGCCCTCGAAATTCGTCGGGATTATAAATGGTTTACTATTCGAATGTTTCTTTGATAGAAACCCACATCGTAAAAAAAATAGCAAAACTTATCTTTAAAAACAAAAGTATGAAACGTAACGGTTACCCAAATAAACTAATCACTGGGTTTCCACATAGGTGAAAATATGGATATGGAAGAGAAATCTAACAATCATGTTCTGATGGAGAGTGGTAGAGAACATGGCTATGGAAAAGCTAGCAATCACAAAGCCATAAATTTGTGACGATCTAAGGTACCATCCGATTCATCAGATATAAGATCACTAGGACAACATTTTTGGTTTTCAATATCATTTCCCTAAAGTTGAAAATTTTGAATTAGAAGAAATACTTACTTGATTTTGGTATAATCTCACTGTTGTTCGTGAATTGAACAATTTACACTTCTTCCCTTAAAGAAATGATGTTGAATTTGTTATTCGTGATGTGTTAGCAGATCATGTGATAGAATGACAGGTCATTCCATCTGTCTCAAACAAAAGGTTAGCAAAACTTATATACATAAGTCGATCTATAGTGAGATTAATCATATATGGTTCCTAAAATGGACTTATACTTCATATATCATACTGCTTAATATAATAAAACTAGTTTCTACTAAACAGGGACTTCCTGTAGGTCAGTGGTAGGCGATAAAGGCCAGTCGCACTTCGGTTGTGGGTTCGATTCCTACAGCCTTGTCCGAAGCGATGGGCTGTCGCCCGTCCTTCAGGTTGTCCTTTTTCTAAAACTACATTACTATAACATCCCATCAATAATATCGAAAATCTTCTATCCATAAACAATACTAACTTATGTCCAACATAATACATTCTAATCTTTTAGGCTTATCCATAATACTACAGTCCACCATCGTTGATCCCCATATATCATAAGATATGTCTTGTTGGTCACATTCCAATCATGTGAATACCTTAATCTTGTATTCTCTTAAAAAATGAATACCAATTAAACCTTAGTGAAAACATGAATGCTGTCAAAAGTTAACTCTTTCAACATATCAAAATCCAAAAAATCTATATACTCAAACCATGATATCACTTAGTCTTTATATCAATCATGAGCTCATGAATACTATCAAACATATTAGATTCTCTTTATCCCTTCATTATGCGCATATCATCGACTTTCCAAAAAAAATATCTGAATAACCTTTCATTGTTACTCATACCATTCATCATAAACTTTCAAAACATAAGGAAAGACAACAGTGTAACAATCCTTAGATGTCTTTTTATTCTATAGTACAACATTACACTAGATAAACATGTAATCATTCCACTACCTTCTTAAACCATTGACCGAGCTTCAATAATTCTTTCATCTCACATATCATTTGTAGTCTCTTCATCATCATCAACATAAATACTTCCCATACGACCATACTGGTTATCTTCATGAGACTTTCCCTTAGGTCATTGGTTTGCATAATGCCCGTACATTCCACATTTAAAACATTTAACCATTGTTGATGTCGTAGCAATACCATTATCCTCATCCATGGTGTTAACTGAACCTTTTCCTTTGCACTTACTTGCTTTGTGTCCTTCTTTTCCACACCCAAAGCATCTTCCAGTTCCTTTGAAACATTCTCCTTGATGCCTCTTCCCACATGATTTTCATAGGGGAAATTGAACTTTCTTTCCTCTATGATCATCATAAAACTCCATCTTTCTCTTGTTAGCCGAGTCAGGAAACTTACCAAATTTTACTTTATTGATCATATTATGAGATTGCTGATTCGGCATAATAATGATGTTTGGACTTCCAAATCCCATTTCATTATGAAGAATATCATTCCATTGTCCATCATATCCTCCATTATCGTGAATCTTCTTGTTTCCAGTCATTTTCTAAAACCCAAGAAAGAATAGTGTGAGAGGCAAAAATCATGCTAGGGAAAACAACATAATAAAGGTAGAGTATCCTCAATATCTAACATCTTAGGGTAAATTCTATGATCGTTACCGTAGTTCTAGGACTGTATCCTATACGTATACTTATCCTTAGGGACATCCCTAGACATACCTTATAAATATCTCTAGGAATCTCACTAAAGTTATCACATCCTAGTTTCCAAAGGTTGACTAAACCTTTCCTCTAATACCAACTGTAGAGACCCGAAGCTTGACGTACATGGACATTACATTACATTTGCGGAATACTTAGTACATAACAAAAACACACACACAAGGATCGTAATAGTTTAGTGTCTTTGGAAACTCAGAACGTAATCTTCTAATCGTGGTGAAAGTTCTTCAATATCTCCCATAAAGGTCATCCCCCTTTTTTAACCTAAAACCTTTCTTTATATCCTGGGGAAAAGAAAACATAAAAGGGTGAGCTCAAATGCTCAGTAAGGGTAAACAATAGAAATATCAATCACATCATATATATATAAGAACATAGCTTTTGGAAATCTTAACCTGCAAAAAAAGCTCATAATATCATAACATGGGATAAATCATAGAAGTGAAATGTAATCCCAATAATCATCACTTAAAACATGAAACTTTGTGGAATACACACATAATCATAGAGAATCATTTCTTGTTAGTCAAGACTCAATGCCAAGACTATCTTAGTGGACAAAGTCCCTTTCTGAATCGAGTAACCCCCGTTTCAGTCCTGTTTCACTGAACCGGTATAACCTACCATTTCAGCCATGTCTATCTCATGAGATATAAAATCTTTACCCAATGCATTGGAGGGAGATATAGGTCCCACCCATCTCATAATGATACCATTCTTATGTGTGCCACAAAATCATAAATCATACATCATTGCATAACCCATGTAATAAAAATGGGATTCTTAAACAACATGACATCATAAAACCATTCATATAAGATAAAGGAATTCATAAACATAATTCCATCAAAACATAGTCAAATCAATGGAAAAATATGGATAGAAACAGAACCCTTTATTATCTTAGATGGAAAGTAATTTTGATAAAACACTTGAATTGAATTCTTGAGGAAAATATCCTTTCTTCTTCAAAATCAATTTCTTTTCACAAAACATCATGCAATTTTAAAAGAAATATATTTTATTGAAAATAGTCATGAAATCTTTTGGAGTAAGCTTCATGAAAATAAGGATTTATAAAACCGTAAAAATCCGTTCGTGCCGTATAAGTTAAAAACATTCTTCGTACTTTTGTCGAAAAAGTCAAAAAGTACCTCGTACGAATAACCAAAAAATATTCCTTTCATATCTTTTACTAAAAACTAACCAAAGGGTAAAATTGGATATAAACTATTTTATAAATATTACATGTTGAGGAAACATGGATGTGGATGATAAAATACACCCCAGTAAATACCAAAGTATAAACAATCTCGGATAAAAATGAGATTGTGATATTTCCCTTACCTTAGGTCCGACTTGCTTTGTAAGTGTCCGAACCTCCTGTATAATGATTTAAATCATGTTATTGACTTATTACAGAATCATATTCATTGTTATGATATCATATATGGTTCACTTATGACATTATATTACCCGTTCTTTTGTAAATTCCATGTTAAAGAAGCGTTTTGGGTAAAATCGTTTCATTTATCGTAGGTGTTTTGACTTGTTGTTCTTGACATCATTATTACTTATATAATGATTTACTTACTTCCAGAATATAAAATATGATTTATATATATCATATATATTCAGTATATATATATATATAATAGGTAGATAAATAAAATGAAAAACACCGTTCATGGACACGGTAGTCCGTACGTACGCATGAACGCTGTTTTCCTTTCCTTATTGTCTTGAAATGGAAGTAAGTAGATGACATACATATATATATAAATAAATCCAGTAGCTTTATAATGTCATATATTTCATTATTATTTCTTATATATACTTTATAATCATTCTTAAATGGTTAACATGGAGAATGAATCTCATCGCGTCGTGGAGACGGTAGTCCGTACGTACGCACGAGCGATGATATCATTTCTATAAATATTGAATTGAATTGGAGTGGATTATACAATATATCAGAATCAAAATTGTGAGCGTTGGACGAAGATTGCATGGAGTACTTGTTGTTCTTGAAATGGAAGTAAGTAGATGACATACATATATATATATATACTGAATATATATGGTATATAAATCATATTTTATATTATGGAAGTAAGTAAATCATGATATAAGTAATAATGATGTCAAGAACAACAAGTCAAAACACCTAAGATAAATGAAATGATTTTACCCAAAACGCTTCTTTAACATGGAATTTACAAAAGAACGGGTAATATAAAGTCATAAGTGGACCATATATGATATAATAACAATTAATATGATTCTGGAATAAGTCAATAACATGATTTAAATCATTATACAGGAGGTTGGGACACTTACAAAGCAAGTCAGACCTAAGGTAAGGAAAATACCACAATCTCATTTTTATCCGAGATTGTTTATTCGTAAGTATTTACTGGGGTGTATTTTATCATCCACATAAATCTTTCATAAATATTTAATATTATTTCCATCCACCTACATTTTTTTTAAATCCATTTTTACCCTTCGGAGAGTTTTTAGTAAAAGAAGTGAAAGGAATCTTTTGTCGTTTTCCGTACGAGGTACTTTTTGACTTTTCCGACAAAAGTATGAAGAATGTTTTTTTTAACTCATATGGCATGAATGGATTTTTAAAACATTGTTTCCAAAAAGCTTCCTTTACAAGTTTTCAAGTTTATTTTTAATCAACTTCTTTTATTTTAAAGTTGTATGACATGTTATGAAAGGAAAAATGTTTTTTAAGAAGAAAGGATATTTTCCTCAAGAATGGAGTTCAAGTGTTTTATCAAAATGATTTTCCATCTAAGATAATAAAGGGTTCTGTTTTTATCCCTATTATTAAATTGATTTGTTCATGTTGTGATGAAATTATTTTTATGAATTCCTTTATCTTATATGAATTGTTTTGTGATTTCACGTTGTTTAAGAATCCCATTTTTATTATATGGGTTATGCAATGATGTATGATTTATGATTTTGTGGCAAACATAAGAATGGTATAATTATGAGATGGGTGGGACCTATATCTCCCTCCAATGCATTGGGTAAAGATTTTATATCTCATGAGATAGACAGGGCTGGAACGGTAGGTTATACCGGTTCAGTGAAACAGGACTGAAACGAGGGTTACTCGATTCAGAAAGGGACTTTGTCCACTAAGATAGTCTTGGCAATGAGTCTTGACTAACAAGAAATGATTCTCTATGATTATGTGTGAATGCCACAAAGTTTCATGTTTTAAGTTTTGATTATTGTGATTACATTTCACTGCCATGATTTATCCCATGTTATGAAATTTTGCTCTCTTTTGCAGGTTAAGATTTCTAAAAGTTATGTTCTTATGAATATGATGTGATTGATTTTTCTTTTGTTTACCCTTACTGAGCATTCGAGCTCACCCTTTTATGTTTTCTTTTCCCCAGGATATAAAGAAAGGTTTTAGGTAAAAAAAAAAGGGAAGATCTTTATGGGAGATATTGAAGATCTTTCACCACGATTAGAAGATTACGTTCCGAGTTTCCAAAGACACTAAACTATTACGATCCTTGTGTGTGTGTGTTTTTGTTATGTACTAAGTATTCCGCAAAAATAATGTTATGTACATGTACGTCAGGCTACGGGTCTCTACAGTTGGTATCAGAGGAGGAACCCAGCCTTAAGTGCGCAGTGCACTGCCTGGGTTGAGTTATAGGGCCCACAATAAGGGCGTTGTGCTCTAAAGGGGGGGTGATTGTAACATCCCCAAATGATAAAGGGTTAAATGACTAAATGATATGACTCATGTCAACAAGGTGCACCTTCCTTTTCAGGAGCCTGTCCGATTAGAACTCCACAGTTAAGCGTGCTTGGCCTGGAGTAGTGATCAGGATGGGTGACCTTCTGGGAAGTTTCCCAGGGTGTGTGTGAGTGAGAACAAAGCACACTGGAAAGGACATGTGTTGGCCTGTGGGGACAATCATTAGTCAGATGACCCGTTCGGGCATGTGGGTGAACCCTGGGGTGGGCCCCACGTGTCTGCGGGGGCAACTGGTGGTACCTGGTAGGCCAGGACCCGACGGCCTTGTTAAGGCGGGGTGTCTGTGCTGTCACTGTAGAGACCCGTAGCCTGACGTACATGGACATTACATTACATTTGCGGAATACTTAGTACATAACAAAAACACACACACACAAGGATCGTAATAGTTTAGTGTCTTTGAAAACTCGGAACCTAATCTTCTAATCGTGGTGAAAGTTCTTCAATATCTCCCATAAAGGTCATCCCTTTTTTTACCTAAAACCTTTCATTATATCCTGGGGAAAAGAAAACATAAAAGGGTGAGCTCAAATGCTCAGTAAGGGTATACAAAAGAAATAAAAATCATATCATATCTTTTTGAAAATCATAACCTGCAAAAGAGATCATAATATCTTAACATGGAACAAATCATAGAAGTGAAAATAAGATCACCATAATCATAACATGAAACTTGAAACTTTGTGGCATGCACACATAATCATGGAAAATCATTTCTTGTTAGTCATGACTCATTGCCAAGACTATCTTAGTGGACAAAGTCCCTTTCTGAATCGAGTAACCCTCGTTTCAGTCCTGTTTCACTGAAACGGTATAACCTACCATTCCAGCCATTTCTATCTCATGAGATATAAAATCTTTACCCAATGCATTGGAGGGAGATATAGGTCCCACCCATCTTATAATGAATCCTATCTTATGTGTGCCACATAATCATAAAACATACATCATCGCATAACACATGTAACAAAAATGGGATTCTTGAAACATCATGACATCATAAATCAATTCATATAAGATAAAGGAATTCATAAACATAATTCCATCACAACATAGTCAAATCAATGTAAAAATATGGATAGAAACAGAACCCTTTATTATCTTAGATGGAAAATAATTTTGATAAAACACTTGAATTGAATTCTTGAGGAAAATATCCTTTCTTCTTCAAAATCAATTTCTTTTCACAAAACATCATGCAATTTTAAAAGAAAGAGATTTTATTGAAAATAGTCATGAAATCTTTTACAGGAAGCTTCAGTAAAATAAGGCTTTATAAAACAGTAGAAATCCATTCGTGTCGTATAAGTTAAAAAAAACATTCTTCGTACTTTTGTCGGAAAAGTCAAAAAGTACCTCGTACGAAAAACGACAAAAGATTCCTTTCATACGTATTACTAAAAACTCACTGAAGGGTAAAAATGGATTTAAACAATTTTAGGTGGATGGAAATAATATTACATATTGAGTAAACATGGATGTGGATGATAAAATACACCCCAGTAAATACTTACGAATAAACAATCTCGGATAAAAATGAGATTGTGATATTTCCCTTACCTTAGGTCCAATTTGCCTTGTATGTGTCCGAAGCTCCTGTATAATGGTTTAAATAATGTTATTGACTTATTCCAGAATCATACATATTGATATGATATCATATATGGTCATATTATTAGCTTCTTGTTAGTAATATTTCATTGTTACTTGTTACTCGGGTCTTTATAACTTTTTGTTCTTATGCGTGTTTTGTCGAATAAATTCTTATTCTTATCTTTAGGTTATAGATACTTCATTTCCAGAATGGTATTAGTGTATTATATACCATATTCATTCATTCAATTCATTTATATAATCATTATGAAATGAAGATCATGTAGAACGAGTCGCATCACATCGTGGAGACGGTATTCCGTACGTACGCACGAGTGATGATATCGTTCCTATGATCGTGGAATTGTATTGGAGTATATATATATTATTTCAGTATCAATATTACTTCATAATAATCATAAATAGTTACTCATTACACCATTATACTCATCCTTGTAAAGTGATGGTGGAATATAGATTACACCACGGCGTGGAGACGGTATTCCGTACGTACGCACGCGCGGTGATTTCATTTTTCCGTAGGATGGATAGAAGGTGAATTAGGGTTGTTTCATATTTATAATAACATATCAGTATGTAAGTAATACTGATGTTATTACTTCATCATGAAACAACTAAAGAAGAAGAAGTTGAAGAAAAAAGAAATTGAAAAGATCGGTAATGGATATTACCTCTTCTTTGGAACGCCTCTTTGAATCCTCCACTTAAGGAACTAAGAGTGGTCTTTGGAGAAGACCAGGACCTCTAGGACTATTCTAGGGAAGTGGAGGGGAGAAAAGGGCAGGGTTTGGCCGAGCTTGAGTGCTCAATTTGGTGTGAGGAGGAGGGGGAGGAGGTGTCCTTTTATAAGGGAGGAGAGGGGCACCTTTGGAATTCTTAAAAATATTAATTTATAATAAATCTAACCCCACTTATAAAAACTCAAAAAATGACTCATATTCGAAGATTAGATGATATAGGGTTGTAATCTCATCAACCAATCAAATTTAGACATGTTTGGATCTTATTTTAAACCTTATCATTTTGATTTATCCTTATTTAATATATTTAAGTTTATTTGTGGTAATAAAATTCTAAATTTTAAATTATAACAAATAATTACTTATTTGTTGTGAATTTTCCATAATTGTTTAATTTATAACATTATAGACCATATAAATATAAATTTATAATTTTTAAATATTTTTGTGATTTTTAAACAATTTTATAATATGTTATTTTTGTAAAATAACAATAGTGTCAATTTTGACACTATTCATTTATTTGAATTTAAATAATATATACATAGAAGATATGTTCGAACTAAAAGCTTTAATATATTAATAAAAGGTCATATATATCTATAAAATTATTGTATCACATTAAATAGTTCATATAATATTTATTTTATTATTTTCAAAACCATTTATTTGGTTTATCTCTTAATAAAATAATTACTACATCATTTTTGTATAATTATTTAATATACTTATTTGTTGTATAAAAATTTAAAATAAAATTCTATTATGAAGATAAATATATTACCTTTCACAATAATACTTTTACTCTAATTTATCATCTTAAAATCACAATATTTAAATTGTTATATTTATTAAATTATGAAGTTGACAACTTTGGCATCATTTAAAATAAAATAATATAAGTGTCATAATAGCTTTTATAAGGCTCCAAAAGGTCAAATATTCGACCATTGGATGATTATAGTTTCCATTTACATGACCAATAAGTTTTGGTCAGGGTTTTGTGCCTTTTATGGTCACTATTAGTTTAATAAAAACTATATTCTTGATTTTTCACTAGATAAATAATTTCTGCATCACTATTGTGTCACAATTAATGATAATTATTTAATCCCAAAAAATTCTAAATAAATTCTCATGATGTAGATAATTTTGTTATCTTTCTGGAGACTATTCATGTTCGAAATTTTATGATGTTTATCACTAATGTAAAATTATTATACTTATAAGATTTAAGAGAGTGACATGTTGTCACTTTCTTTGGTTTTAATAATAATTAAGTTATTTTCATGGAAAAATGTCCATTAAATGATTCTAATCCGACCCTTAGGTGATATGGGTCGACTTATAGTCATCCAATAGGTTTTTGACATTTGTTAGGGTAATTTTAAAATATTATATTTACCCTTAATTACCCGATTTACCTTTAACTATGGTAAATAAAATTTACCGTAGTTACTATTCATAATTCCCAAAAATAAAAAGTAGCTTATTAACATAATTTGGACCCACTGATTCCAAATATGGAATCCATTTTTTAAAATTACATACACAGAAGTTGCAGAAATTAAATTAAAATTAATCCCGTTGTCGAATAAAAACGGGTTTTTGTTTAAAACATTGCAAAAGATTGAATTGATTTAACCTACGAATTCAAGGTAAAATCAATTCTAATGACATACATTATATTAAATGGTAAAAATATATTCTATTTATACTTTAAAACCATTCAATATTATAATTTAACCACATAAGATATTACGATGAAAAAAGTTGTTTTTAATTAAAATATAGCGTGTTTTTACTATTCATTAAAATGTGAAAGTTACCAGAATAATATGAAAAATTTATCCAAAGTAAATTTTTTTTTCTTGATTCCAAAGAATAATTTTATTTTGTCAAATTGAACTTATAAACATATCAAAAACCAGATTTAAAGTTGGTGCGCCATCAAAAGGCGGCAAAACTGCATTTTTTGAAAAATACTTATTTTACCCGAAAAAAATTATTTTGTTCTTATACCATTTTCTAGAAATGTGTAAGATGAATAATAATGTTATAAAATTCAAAATTTAGTTAATAATATTCATAACGGCTAGTTCATGACAATATTATAATAATATAACATTGTTTATTAAAACCCGGTATTGCGTACAACACACGCTATCGAGGAAGGTCGCGATTGCGTGTAATGCAAACCAAGTCAGGGTTGCGTGTTGTGAAAGAATCCTTCGTTGTTTCGTATAACAGAATCCAACCATATTTCATTTATACATTTAATATATATACATATATACTCAATGTTGCGTAGAATAACTATTATCAAAATTGTGTGTAACACGGTCCAAGAATAGGGTTGCGTATACTGCAAGCTAATACGGTGTTGCGTATAGCGCAAGGTAATATTGGTGTAGAATACAACATAAGACATTAAAATAATATTTTTCATAAAATCTCGCGGTGTTACACCCATACATATACCTAAGTTATCGAGTGACCCATCTCAGTCATGAGGTAACACAAGGATCATAGACTCAGCTCAAACCAGGATTTTTATTATCTAAACCGTAACTGCTGAAGAGCCCCATCTCTGGAGTGTACAGTGGTCATGTCACGACTCCGAGATACTGCTCACTAACCTAATACTGCTGAGGTACTCCTCCTGTCGAGTACCGCGGGCCAGCCACCCAAACACAGTTGTGCTTCCCGCCAGGGTATGCCACCCAAACACAGTAGTGCACACCCACCTAATAGCCTGCAGAGGTACTCTCCAGACGAGTACCGCAGGTCTGCACTGTCACACAAGTAGTGCTCCATCCACCATGGGTCTGCACCCAAACAAAGTAGTGCTCCATCCACTGGGCTAGTCGACTCACTCCAAGTCGAGTCGGTCAAGCAGTCTTCAGGTCTCAGCTAGCTACACGGCCTCCAAACTCCGAACGCTCATCTCCGGGAGGGTCCGCTCCATGAGCTACAGGTCGATACTCCAAGTATCTCAAAGTCACACGAATAAGTATCTCAAAGGACCGCCTCGTCATAGGGGTCTCAACGCAATAGACGGCACGTCAATCGGACGCCTCGTCTGTGAGTTATTAGCCTTTTCGTTCCAGGGGACCGGTTGGTTTCGTGTGTGAACCAACCCATCCGTACCTCAACTGAACCCCGAAATCTAATAGGTTATACTCATAGGGACCGTTTCTCCACATGATCACTAATGCCGCTGACGGTTCATCAAACGGACGTCCGGTCTGAAAGTTATCAGCATTTCCGTTTTAGGGGCCCGGTTGGATTTCAGGTACAATCCATCCCAGCCACTATCCAACTGCATCCAAATCTCAGGCAAATTATGCCAAAAGTTCCTTCTCATCAAGAGAAACCAACAAAGTCGACGGCATGTCAATCGAACGTCCGGAGCTCCAGATATAAGCGTTTCCGCTCCGAGGGCCCGGTTGGTTTCGTGTTCGAACCAACCCGGTCATACTCAAATTTGTTCGAAACCTTGAGTGTAATAACCGAAACGACCGCCTCGATCCAAGGATCATTATGCAACTGACGATGCATCAATCGGAGGTCTGTGTCCCATGATATGTGTGAAAGACAGAAAAAGGTCCGGAAGTGGGGGTTTCGGGCCCGGACTGATCCGTCCCGAGACCCCCTGGGTCGGCCCGAACCAGGTTGACCCGACCCGGGTCCGGGTCCGGCCCACTGGGGCGCGACCCGGCCCGGCCTGGGCGTGGCCCGACCCGGCGTGCTGGCCAGGCCAGGTGGCTCGGCCAAAACGACCGAGCGGATGTGCAAGGGGGCACCCCCTCCCCCCTCCTTGAGTGAACTGCGACCCCGTGTGGGGGCCGCCCTTTATAAATGGACGCGGATGAGCGCCGTGTCCCACCTTCCTCGGTCCCGCGCGGTCACGGGACCAGCGTCCTGCAGTCGTGGCTTCAGCCGCAACGGACCTCCCCGGTGGCGCGCCGGGCACCGCCGCCTCCTGGCGGCCGGCCGGTGCCAACCGCCGCCTCCGACGGAGTCTTCTGCGGACCACCAGACACGCTCTGGTGGTCCGTTTTCCTCTCCGCCTTCTCCAACGGTCCTCCCGGGACCCAACCTTCACTGCGGAGGCTTCAAATTTACCTTGCGGCCCCATTTTTCATCGCCCGTCAATCCACGCACAACAATCAACTAGCGGAGTTTTCAATCGCCTCCGCGGCCCCGACTCCGGCCGCGGTTTCGTTCGGCCTCAACGGCGCGGCACGACTGTGTCGTGCTTCTTCATTGTGTTCTTTCTCATGTCCGTGTGGTGTCGTTGCACCGCTCCGCCTTTATTCATGCCGCAGCGAACAAAACAACAAAGGGGGAGGAGAGTCGGCCGTGTTCGTGCGGTCCGACCTCCTCTCGTTAAGTTGGTAACAAGCGGCCCAAAAGACGAAGAACAATAAGGATTTTTCACGAAAAAAAATTCAACCCAAACAGTTTTCCCCGCAAATAAATATTCTCAACCTGCAAAAGAAATCATTCGCTGATCAACATGAGGATGTGTTGATCCGATTTCTTTGTTTTAAAAGGAAGGAACCACGAGAATATAAACTTACACAAAAATTAACCCCTAACTTGAGCGTAGTTTAATGAAGGCTCGTCGTGGGAAGGGACGTCGCGGAAGAAGGCGTCGCGGAAGGGGGATCGTCGCGTCGCAGAGAAAAGATCTGTCGGCGTCGCGTCGTCGATCTCCGAGGATCTGGTGTTCTTGTCGACCTTCATCAGAGGTCGGCGTTCTTCACGTTCTTTGCGTTCTTCGTGTTCTTCGCGTTCTTCGATGAAGAACGAAGAACTTCAAGACTTCTCTTATTCTCCCCAAAAACTCAACACAACAACCCAACAATAATAAAATAAGGGTTACCTTATTTTATTACTCACACCAAACATTTTAAAATTCAAAAACGAATCAAACAATTTACTCAATTAATTGCAATGTTTTAAACCTCCCAATTAATAGAGGCGTTTATTATAAAGCTTAAACGCAAGAGTTGAATTCGTTTAATAGGGGGTGCAGGTGCGTTACTGAAATTAAGAAGGGGTTGAGGAAGTTGAAAGGTGGGGCTTGTGTGGGCCCCACCTCACAAATATCCTACCTAGAGGTGTAGGATTTTGTGGGTCCCACTTTAACCTCTTAACTTAGGTTAAACAACTTAAAATTAAATAAATTGGTCGCACCATTTTATTTTATTCATTTACTTAACCCAAAAACATAGTAACCACACCCGAGTGTACGCAACTTCGGAAAAGGTGTTCTTAAGTAATTACCAGCGCTGAGATTCCATCGGCGCCCTCGGATTTCAATTCTGAGCACCGATTCAAAAGTTATAAAATCCCGCTCGTTCATTCACTGAACGTACCCGAGCCTAACTTCGGAAATCGATTCTGGGCACACCGGGCCTCGGAATCAGACGGCGTTAGAAACTGCATTCTTGTAAAATCCCAAAGAAAATTAAGAAAAAATTTCCCTTGAATTTTACGGGTCTTTACATTACTCCCACCTCAGGGATTTACGTTCTCATAAAGCTTTAACACAAACTAGTGATACAAAATCGGTATTGAGAACGCATCTGAGCCTTCCGCTCCCATTTGCTTACCTGGAGGTTCCCGTACTGCCAAAGAAAGCGCACCCAAGGAATCGACCGTCCTCATAGGATCCGCTCCTGTCGATCCTCGATCTCCAGTGGAACCTCTGTGAAAGTCACCCCATCGCCATCGTCCAACTCCTCATGGTCGATGATATGCGAATGGTCAATCATGTATCTCCTCAGTTGAGATACGTGGAAATCGTCATGCACCAGGTGCAACTGAGGTCAATGGGTAAAGCGGTAAAGCACCACGCCTACCCAGATAAGGACCTAAGAGGGTCTGCTGAACCTCGGAGATAACTTTTCACCTTGGACACATCTCTGTAAACCTCGTCAAGGTGAGACCCGTATAAGGACATGATCGTCATCCTCGAACTCTAGAGGTCTCCAATTCCTGTTAGAACTGAAACTCAAAATGACTGCTTCCACGAGGGTAAGGTTGACCGACTCAAGAGTGATCGGTCGCACCCTCCTGTGCATGAGTTTATCCTGTGCTTCCTGGGGTTTCCTTTTCGCCGACCAAGGAAAACCCATCCCGACGTCGTAGTTAAACCACAACATTTTTGCCTAATACCATCAATTTGTGTATGTACTGTGATTGCCCAGTCCATACTCAAACCAACGTCGTAAGGCCTCGACGATGCCACCAAGAGATTCCAACCAAAACTCTTGCCTCGAGGGTATGACCACACCATCGGCGTAAGTGTGAGTATCGAGTCTTCTCCCAAGGCATCTCCAGACGTGAGGGTCAAGTCTACAGCTTACCAAAAACTCTAGGTTTGGGACAAGATTTGTGAAAGCAAGGAATGATTCATATCGACGTTTGTTTCTACGGCAGCTAGTAGTGGACACAGACTATCCCTTGAATCATTTTTAGATCCATTGGGTCACACTCCTTGACCTCATGTAGCCGCACTCTCCCTCCGCCCTCCAACTCCCTGAGCCTGGCGGGGATAACTAAGGCAGGTGGTTGTAGCATGTTAAAATGTACACCACCTCATGCTGCTCTCCTAGCTCTGCCTCCACGTCTGCTGCTTCGCAGACTCATCTCTCCTTAAAGCTTCCTCTTCTTGAAACATTTAACACGTTCGAGTATCTAAGACTGGTGCCGGTTTCTTGTTTCTTACTGCACTGTGTAGTCTTCATCTGCTCCTGGATGATCTGCACCTTCTTTGCCTACGATCTGAAAGAGCTGCTAAGATTTCTCCCTTGCCGAAAAAAGAAACTCGGTCTCATCCCCCGGACGAACCACGCCCATTGCCTTACGACGTCATCCATGTCATGAATTAGTCAGATGACTCGTTCGGGCATGTGGGTGGACCCTAGTGTGGGCCCCACGTGTCTACGGGGCAACTGGTGGTACCTGGTGGGCCAGGACCTGACGACCATGTTAAGGTGGGGTGTCTGTGCTGTCACCAGGACCCGGTTGTCACAGAACATATTTATAAATTTAAACAAGGATATTAAATTCATCTTTGAAGGTTAGGTAATGGAACCACTGACCTCAAATGAAGAATCTTCTGCCAAAGGGTGTTAAACTGTAACCGCACCCAAACCACTGAACAAGGAGGAAAGAAAGAATCCTAATAAAAAATATTGAACCCAACGAATCAAAATATTACCCTAAAAAAGAAACACTACTTACTAGAGAACCAAAACCCCAATGAACAAGAAGAAAACCCCTAGAAATAGGAGTAGAGGCTTACCTGCAGTAGGTTGCACCCATGCCAGAGGGAGAAGAGGAGCAACGAGCAGCCGAGGAGCCTTTCGAGCAGCGCACCGGATCTCCCGGATGGCGTCTTGCACGAGCATGGAGAAGGGAGGGTTACACGCGCGACATGGAGGAGGGGGAGCATCCATGTGAGGAGGAGTTGGCAAAGTGGAGTTCATTGGAAAGAGGAGAGAGAGGTGCAACGGAGGAGCCTCCAAATAGCAGGTGGTTGCACAAGTGGGATAGGGAAGGGGGAGAAGGGGGTGTTTAAGGGATAGGGGAAAGAGTGGGATAAGGAAACACTAACCCAAAATAAAATAAAAGTAAAAAATCATAATCATAATCATAATAATAACTTAATAATAACATTAAGAATACTTATAATAATATGCATAGTAATAATATTATCATTATCATTATTATTAAAATAATTATTTTAATTTCATTTCAATTTTCATATTTTATTTTATTTTCATTTTGTAATTTATTTAATTTTATTTATTTTGAACACCGGGAAGGCCACACAGTTACATTGGCAAAGCTGCACTGTGTCCAAAATGTTCTCTACCTATGTGCCAGTTGTTGCCAAGACCAAAACACACATTTCCAAATGAAACTCAAAAATTTAAACTGGGACTCAACCTAAACCCCGACAAGATTATCCAAAGCCAATAAAATTATAAAATAAAATGATTTCAAAGGTCAGGGTATGATAATTACCCACACCATAACACTTTATTTCCCTATAAATCCATACAAATATTTAACCCAAAAAAAAAACCGAATCTCATTCACAAATTAATGATATTTCCAACGAACGTTGAATGAGAAGAATACTAGAACACTATCAACCAAAAATGTGACTCAAAAATCAAACTTAGGAGACTAAAATGGGATCCCCACTATGTTCCACCTACCCACAAAAGTTTAAACACCTCCCATGATCTTAATTCAATGAAACCGTTGGGTGATCTCTAGTCCCATCATTTAATCATGATAGGATCTTGGGGTCAGTTATCTCTTCCAAGCCAACACTGATAACATTACCAAACTACTGACATGGGGAGTCCTGAATAGACTCCCCACCATAACAACTAACCAACACCCAAACAGATCCAATGTACCAATATAGGGAGGCCCGAATGGACTCCCCACCATAAGGAATCGTCTACATCAACTCATTTCAGTGGAATTTTAGAGAAACCCATGGTGGGTATCCTCACCAAAAAGATCAAATAGCTTAACTGACTAGAATAGACCAAAAAAGAATTCCTGGCATGGGCTTAATTTGGACCTTCCCACATAACCTTATCCCTCATCGCAAGGGACCCGATTAACGAAACTCTAAACCCGACGAAAAACACTAAGAGGGTCAAAACTCCCATGAGAATTAACGTCCTTGGATGAGCCCCAACCGAAACAAATATCAACTGACAAGGCTGGACACACATGGACAAACACATTATGATCCACATACACAAGGGTACAAGCCTCAAGGTTCGAGGAAACGAGACAACTACACCTATTTATAACCAAAGAGGAATCCTTCCACCCATGAAGATCCTGGTATAGAGATAACTCCCCCATGTCTCTTCCACTAAATGGGACCATTAAAGAAAATCATCCATACCAGAACCTCAAACTACCTCCATCTATCACACCATAGACTAAAGTTAAGAAAAGACCTTTACACCCCCTGGGGGCACCTGACTATGCTCCATCTTTACTCTAGGACCTCTGGCTAGAGATTTTATGATTGAAGCATCTCCTTCCTCATAGTTAGGCAACGAAAACCCCCAAAGAGAACTTCTTCTTCTAATGCCAAAAGAAACCACTATGTGGTCCAAACAGTACAAAAAGAACACAACACATCTCGAAACCTACTTTGACTCAACATGGAACTTCACTTTGACAAGGACATAGAAGATGACCATGCATCAAACCTTTCTCCTCGAGCGATTATATGATTAAACAAGAACATATGGAATATGATTCCATTGAAATGAGGAAATTTTAGAATTTCTTAAAGAGAACATATTTCTATTAAAACAAAAGTTGTCAAAATATTTCACAACATCCACCCTTGCGCTTGATTGAGAACGTGACGCTAAAAAATATCACTGAACATAACCATTGAAACCAAAGAGGCCTTACAAGGAAAAGTACATTAAATTGAGTCCCAAATGACACATGATTCCTGCAAATGGCCATAAAAACCACTTATGATCGGATTTTCCACACTAGGGTCCGAGCATGATCCCTCGCTTATAAGAACATGACGAATAATCCAAAGTCCATTAAAGATGACAACTAGGACCAATAACCCTAGAACTCTTCCACATTTACTTACTATTATTCCCTTCCCTGATCCCACATAGGACCTTCAGACACTACGGTATCAAACTTTACCTTCGACAAATCAGAAAACTAAAGAAACTAAGATCTCTTTCAACATTCCAAATCAACATTACCACTGCTAGAGGATCCACTTGACTGAAATAAAGGAGATAAGTAGACTCAATTCCTCAATCTCAAGAGGAAATTCCTAACGTTGATCAATTAGAGGGTCTTCCAATGGTAAATAACCCATGTTTGAACTTAAAATATTCATTAATTATTTATAGGGGTGTACACTAGCCAACAGAAGAAACAGAGGGTCCAAACAAAATATCCCACTAGAAAAGAAATTCCAAAAAAATCAAAACTCATTTTTAATTTTACAAAATATTCACAGAATATCACTATTATTTCAAATAAAAACTCGTTTTCAAACCATACACATCAATTTCAAAACATTTAATTCCATTTTAAAACACTTTCGGTGACACAACAAATTCCACTTCATCAATCTCCATTAAATTAAAAAAATAAACGCTTCTCATTTTAAAATAATTTTCCAAAATATTTTTAAAAATAATTTTCCACATTTCTAAAAACCCAAAATTCGATAAACTGAAAAAGTTATTCATAAAAATAAACCCTCGATAAACTCATCCAATTTAATCAAAATCATTTTACAAAAGTTCACATTTCCTAAACTTACTTTTGGTAAATTCTGAAAATTCATTTTCCACCTTCCAAAAATTATGTCATTTTTACTTTAAAATAAATTTTCCCTGATTCAAAAATATGGGATTATAAAAAATTATTTTTTAAACCCAATGAGATACAGGATGATGGAAGAGGAAACTATTGCTGATGGGTGACCCAAACATATGGTTGGAGGCCATATGCTAGTCAGACCACCTTCATGGAGACTGTTCCAAGACTATGTCTCCAACTTCACATGGCTTAATAGGACCTACAAACTCAATGAAACCATTGGAATAACACCTATCTCATTTTCCAACTAATAAAAAACAAAAAATGACCATACAACTCAGTTAAAACCCGACTTCCCATTGTGACTTGAGTCTTATCATGAGGTTTGATGGCCATGCACCCTACTCATAACCAAAAAATCAAGTCCCGACATTCCTATCTCTAGTCTACACAGACTCTTCACTAGGAACATGACCTAAAAGTTTTAACCTACACTGATACCATTTTTCACGAACTAACTTGGGTCGACCCTGAAATGGTCACCCGAGTTGATCCGCACCAAGGTTCGAAGGGTGTTCTTGATCTCTACAGGCTTGAAACTAATGCATGGGTATTAATGATATTCTTAGGGAATGATTTACCCATTTCTATAATTATAAACAACCAAAAATACAAATAATACAAATATTATAATAGACAACCAAATAAGGAATGGATAATTTTTCAAATTTGAGTTTATAAGGTTTACAAAAAACCAAAATGGAAAAAACCAAAAGTGAAACCAAAAAACTCAAAACACCACATGGAATAGGGGGAAAACTCCCACAAGAAATATCAACTAAACTACACCAAGATGACCAATAGCAACCCAAACTACCTTCTCCAAAAGCATTACCCTCACATGTATCAAACATTACCAAGTTTTCTTACACCCAAGTGTGTAAGCAGGGTGTGATATATTTCTTAATAAGATGAACCCAAAATTAGATTCCATTCTCAAAAAAATAAAGGATAATCTGACATTATCATTTATGTAAAAACTTTTAAAATTGTTTGAGGAAAATCATTTATTAGGTAAACAGTTTAAAAAGGAACACTTCTATAGAATTCCATTTCAAAATAACTTTCTTAAATGAAAATGGAGATTTATAATCACACACCCACATAAGGGCTCCACCATATGGTGATGGATAAAACATCATCATATATAGTAGATCACCATGGGTAAATACCTTAGGGTTAATCCTTCTCAATTGGAATACTAGAACCTCGTACCTCAGTGAAACATTTCTTAGAAACCACGACCAGCAGTGCTCTCATGCACGAGCCACTAGAGAGGATAAAAATCCAATATTCTAGTGGAATCTAGTCATCACACTATTTAATTAGTGTTATATTTATAAATATGTCTAGAATAAACTAGGATTAACCACTTTTCTATAATCTATCATACTATAAATTTTCACCCCACCTAGACACTATGGATTCTTGTGGGCTCATGTTAATGTTCACCTGTCACACATATCACCACTCCCACAACTCAAAGTCAAGAAGACCAATGAAATAACCAATTCCATGAACAACCCACTTTTAATTTTACACACTCCAAAATCCTTTTTCAAATGAATTTTAAATTAATAATACTTTATTTAGAATGACCAAATAAAGGCACAAAATTTCTCACTCAAAACCTTAGGCTAAGACCCCATGTTTAAATCCACACATAAAACAACTTCATTTCCAAAAAAAAAGATTCCCATTATTTAAAAATTTCACAAATCATACTAAAAAGTGAACAAAAGGTCCTATATTCCAATACTAATCCATTTTCAATTTTACTCACACCAAAAAATCCATTTCAGATGCATTTTCAATCACTTACACATCTCATAGAATTCCATTTTTACAAAACACAAGAAAACAAACCAATGATCAACCAATATCATGGGATAATCCCCTTTGTAAAACCATACATAAGCTATGATAATTTTAAAACATTATTTCCATTATTCAAATAATTTTCAATTCAATTTCAATGGTTCACAACAATCGTAACATGCTAAGGGAAAAAATTTATCACTGAAAATCCAATTTCCAACATGTTCACACCCAATGTTATTTTCAAAATATGTTTCCAACCCAACAACCAACCCATAAAACATTTTCTTGAAAAATCACACCAAATCACTCACACAAAACTTGGCCAATTTTCTTATAAAATACATTACCATCACATGGCATGTCAAACCATTTAAAAATTACCTTTCACACCATACATGAAATCAATAATAAATATTTATAAATTTAAACAAGAATATAAAATTCATCTATTGTTTTTATGGTATGGAAACACTAACCACATATGAAGAATATTATGAAAAATAGTGTGAAATGGAAACCGCACCTCAACCATACCACAAGGAGGTAAAAAGGAACCCTAATCATAAAGATCGAACCAAATAGATCAAGACCTTGTAGTAAAAATTAAACCCTACCCCCTGGAGAACCAAAAACCCAAAGAAAAAGAATAAAAATCCTATAAAAGAGGAGAATAGGCTTACTAAGAGTAGGCCACACCCACGGTGGAGGGAGAGGAGGAGTGGCGAGCATCCAGGGAGCCTTCCGGGCAGCGCATCAGATCTTCCGGGTGACATCACGCACGAGCAAGGAGAATGGGAAGGGATCGGTTGTGCGACATGGAGGAGAAGGTGCGACCACATAAGGAGGAGACACTGGAGGGGGGCTCCCTGGAATAAGGATAGGGATGCGCATCAAATGAGCCTCTGACCAGCAGGGGTCATGCAAACGAGATAGGGAAGGGTGAGAAGGGGGTGTGTGATGGAGAGGAGAAAGAGAGGGAGGAGGAAGACCTAACCCCAAATAAAAAATAATAACTATAATCATAATAATAGTAATAGTGATAATCTTAATAATAACTTAAAAAATAATATTAAAAATAATAATAATAATATTCTTAATAATATTATTATCATTGTTATTATAATTAAATAAATTATTTTAATTTCATTTTACTTTTCTTATTTTATTTTATTTTCATTTTATCATCCTTTTAATTTTATTTATTTTGAACACTAGGAAGGTTAAACGGTTGCCTGGGTGAAGACACGTGGTTTCCAAACCTTGCTCTGCATGTGCACCAGATGCTACCAAGCCCAAAACACCAATATCAAAATAAAACTCAAAAATTTAAACCGGGATCAACCCAAACCCTGAAAAGAATATCCAAATCCATGAAAATAATAAAATTCGTTCAAGGTTTGGGGTGTGACACCCCTTTTTTGACACGTCCCATTAAATGGTCAGTTCCATCCACCTCAAAGAGGTTGTTGGTGATTACTTATCACTGTCTGCATAGATATTTAGTGTACATTATGTATTATAAATATATTTAATATATTTTAATATTAAAAAATTAATTTTACAGAACAATAAATTATTAAAAATACTAAACATGACATTAAAACAAAATTGGATAATTTAGAATAAAACATGTCTTCAAGCCATTTTCTCTTCAAATGAAATAGTAACAAATAAATTCCAATGATTATAAATATTAAATAATGAAAACAAGTAATACAAATAACTTCTTGATTCGTTTTTTGATAAAAATATTTTTAATATAAAGAAGGCACAGATGCGATGAATCAAAACGAGACCTATGTTAAGGGTTATTTTCATCAATTTCAATTCCTTAAGACATATTTCCTATTATGAACCAAATTACTTTTATATGATCCAAAAAATTCCATATTTTATTATTATATATTAATTAATTTTTTATTTAATGTAATTACAATTTAATTTAAGCTATCTTTATTCATTTTCCTTTGATTCATACATTACATAACTCATACAGATTTTTGTTAACTTAATTTAATTTCATTAAGTTTTATCCTTTATTTTTAACTTCGAACTTCTATGTTTGGTTTCTTCCACCATATGATTATATTACATTATATTTATTATTTATTTATTTTTTGTTTCATAAGTCCTCTTGACATTTCACCTCGCATTGGTTCAAAATTCAACCAAATAGTTTCTTGTATTTGTACTCAACCTTATCTTTCATTTACAATTGTGAATATTTTTCCTCTAAGTGTATATTCATTCTATTATTTCAATAATATTCATCTCTATACTTAAAATATTTGTTGAGGTCATTTTATATTGTCTTTGACGTTCATTAAAAAATTATATTGGTCGTTTTTTACTTTCTTTGTAAAAGATTGAAAATAATCTCATTTTTAACATTTAATTCATGTGATCCTTTTCCTTATTTTATTTCTTTTCATAATTATCAAGATTTAAATACAAATTTTTATGGTTTCTCAAAGGAACTAATATTCCCATTGTTCTATGAATTTTTTATTTAAAAAATTTGGGTTACTTTTTTAAAATAATAAATAATGGAATTTCATTCCATTTCTTATATTTTTATCATCTAGATCACATTTCCTATCTGTATATCAATTTGTAATAATGATTTTAATATAATGATTTTTTTTAAATTAATGTTTTCAATATCGTCATTTTACACCTTGAAATATAATTTTTCAGTGTTTCATAATAGTCTATTTTTACAACCATACTACAAAATATTTAAGATAATAATTTTTTATAATTTCATGTCAATTTTTCTCAAAAAATCTAAATGATATATGTAACACCCCAAGCTTCCATGGTACGCTCCTCTTTGAATAATAGAGCAGCGGGTGTTGTACGCAACCTCGAGTTCTAACACACCGCGACCAATAAAAGTAGCAGTTATGAATAGTAATAACCACTTTTTGAAATTATATATATTTTACATTTCAAAATGGACTTCATTTTTGGATTTGTAATATCGAAATTGGCCTATGTTGAATTTTTGGTATTTTTCTGAGAACTTCCAATTTTTTATGAATAGTGAAAAATACTTAAAAACAACTTTTTTAATCAAAATAATTTATAGTGATAACTTATACTATTGAGTGGTTTAAAAGTATAATTAGAATATATTTTTACTATTTTATCCAATGGTGGTCATTAGAATTAATTTAACATTGAAATTGGACATAAACAATTGTCAATCTTTTGATATATATTGTTTTTTAAAAACACTATTTGTTGTGACAGCGGGATTTAATTATAAAATTAATTAATGCAAATTATATGATTGGAATTTTTTAAAATAGACCTCATTTTTGAATTTGTAATATCAATTATAGCTTAGGGTGAAATTTTGGCATTGTTCTGAAAAACTTCAATTTTTGATGAATAGTGAAACCACTAAGTGGTAGTTAAATAACTTATTTTTTTCATTTAAATGAAACATTACCACTTATGTGATTTGATTTTCAAAAATCCGACATACATGGTTGTCATTAGGAAGTAAAATGTGGTTCAATGGGATTAAAATAATTTTTGTTGAATAGTATCTTTTAAGTTTAATTAATCGCGATTAAAGGTAATTAGTGAAATTTAAGGTAAAAATGGTATTATAAAAATATGAAATTACCTTTACACTTGTCCTACCTCTATTGAATGAGTCATGGCCGACCAATACAATACATGGGTCATCTTGGGGACCCCATGGAGCCACGTTGGTAGGAAAATGACATAAATAACATTTATTTAAAGTTAAAATAAAAATGTCACAAACATAAGTTGTTTTACTAAAACAATTTTTAAATGGGGTTATACAAGTAATATTTTTGACTATAAATATTCATTAGAAAGCTAAAATGATTTCCTACATCATTATAATTGTTTTATAATTTTTAGACATTAAATAAATTAAATTATTTATGACACCATGATGATGTCGCGATTACCTCATTAATTAAAGATTTAAATAAAATGAAAAGATAATGTAAAATACAAGGCTTACACTTGTCAAAAACCTACTGGATGAGTATATTTCTAACCCTTATCACCTTAGCCTCTAATTATATAAGTTTGGGACCTTTAAAATCCGAAACACATTATATAATAAAGTAACATTTCATTACCTTCCAAAAGTGCCCCTCCTCTCCACTTATAAAAGGCCCCCACCACTACCACCTTACTCAAACTTTCAAAGCCTTTTGGCTCGGCCAACCTCTGACCAAATACTCTCCCAACTTCCCTAACTTACTCCTAAAAGCCTCACTTTGGGAATAATTCTTCCCAAGGAATCCTTTGGCTCAAATCAAAAGCGTTACCCAATTTTAAGGTAATGTCTTCTCTTATGTTATTTTGTTTTATTTTGCTTATCCAACCCCATAAACTATTTTTATTCATTTATTTTGTAACAACAACAGTATCCTAAATATACTAGGATGTTGTTATGAGAATTATTCTAGCTACACTTACACACACCTACATCTAATGGTTAAAGAACATACTGTTTCTGTGGATGGCGAATTTCTGCCTCACGAAACGATGATTGTTCAACACTCATATAACACCTTAAAAGGTGGCCATTAAGATGTCACTATATTTATATATGATATATAATATGTTTATGTTTTACTTAAGGTTCTGTATTTTTCATTTATGGCATACCTTACTTTTTTCCATTATGGGTAAACGCGATATTTTCATTTTTGGAAGTGCGGACTACCGCCCCCTCAAAGTGATTTGAATCGTTAATGCCATATGTGGGAAGTATAAAGGATGGAGTAAATGATATTATATATGATATTATACTGGAATTATAATATACCTTTATATCATTATGATTTCATTAAATACGAAATAGAAATTAAAGTAGCGTTCATGCGTACGTACGGCTTACCGTCTCCATGAACGGTGCATTTCATTTCATACCTCTAAACGTTATGGAATATTATAAATGCATGTCTATACTGGATATATATGAGATATATGATATCTATATCATGAATATAATTATGGATATAATGGATATTTCACCACATAAACAACTTGTAATTATAAGAAGTTTATTTTTGACTCAAGTACCAAAGATCTACAAAACGACCGTTATTAACTTAAATAAATACATAATGTTCATAACATGGTAATAAGTGATATAAAAGGAATAAAAAAACTTGAAAAAGGTTTTTAAGAAATTATAAATTAACTCTAGTTTATTATTCAGGAGGTTAAAGAATGGTCGAGTCAAGACAGGACACAACGTAAGGGAACTTCTTAACCCAATTTCCATTCTTTGGGTTAATCTCCTACTTTCAAATTACAACATGATATTATTATGTCATATCTTGTATTTTTACTTTCTTTATGTGTAATTATAGTGAATAAACATAATAGATCTATTTTATTTAAAAAATGATCTTTTTAAGGGACTTCGTCTCAATCTATTTTCATTGAGGCATATTTGGTTTTATACACAACTTTATTTTATACGGTGTATAAACCCCTTTGACTTTTACGTTTATTCAAAAGGAATCTTTTTATACGAAGCATTTACTAAACGACAAAAGGAAATGTTTTTGTCATACGTATGCTGCGACAACGACTTCTCCGCCACCGTGACAATTATTTGAGTTTCGGCTTCCTCTACAAGCCATACCATTTTTTAAAAAGAAAAATAAATACCATGTTTTACTTTTCTTTTATTTTGGTATTGAAAATGGTTTTGAAAGTGTTTTTATTATATCAATGTGTTGTATTGATATCTTGTGATTGAAATGTGGAAATTTTATGTTTCCTTTATGCATGTTTTATGTGATACGATTATGTTATGGTTTATGATATGTTTAAACTTGTTCATATGAGGAATGCATTGGACTTAATAAGTGACAGGTGGAGCCCGCTATTGCTCCTCGATGCATCGGCAGGTCTCATGAGACAAACTAGTGTCTTGGCACGAGGCCTTGACAAAATCTTATTTGTGGTCTTGGCACGAGGCCTTGGCTATGTGGTTTTGATAGTCTGGCATTATGCATTCCATCATTATGAAAGTGGTTATTGATATTGCATGTGATTATTCGACCAGTAGAATATCCATGTGAAGAAGTAAATGGCATTATCTCATTTTACTTTTACCATATTATATTGAAGTTCAAGTTTAAAAGGCTTTTGTTTTAGTTATACATTACCTTAAATGTTTATGTTTATTGATGAAAGATTCCGCTATATTGTTATCCTTACTGAGCATCTGAGCTCACCCCTTTCAATGTTTTAATTTTTCCAGGATGTGATGAAGTATTATAGGAATGACATGCAGGGATAGTCTGAAGGGGATATGAGTGTGGAAAATGGAGACTATGTTATTGTAGTTTTTCACTTTGTGATGTAATGTAACATTTATGAATGTATCTAGTTTTTCCAAGGCTACTAAACTAATCGGTCTTTCGAGACTTGATATTTTGTGATCATGCCAATGTTACGAAGTAATGCACCGACTCCGGGTAACTAGGTTCGGGGTGTTACAGTTGGTATCAGAGGAAGTTTAGTACTAACCTTGGAAGCTAGATTTAGATAAAATCTTATTAGAGCACATATCCCAAAGATAGACTTTGAGGATTAATATAGAAGAACTTCCTAGAATTTTGGTATTATAGATATTTTGTGAGTTTTCTGAGAAATACATCCCGGTCTGGATATGAGCAGGTAGAGGCTGCTCTGGCACAGATGTACCTAGGGGTAAAACCCAAAAACACCGCTTTGAGCAAGACTCGAACGGGAACTGGTGCACGACAACGGTCCTTGCTGCACTCTTGGTTACGACACTCGCGAGGGATATGCTTAGGATAATTCTCATTTTCATTACAAACCACTATGAAGGGTTATGAGTATATACTTCCTCAAAGAAAACTTTTTTTATGATTATGGATTATATCTATAAATAGTTCAATTAGTGTTAAGTGTTTTACAAGTATGGAATTATGTATTTTAATGCATAAACTAATCTAGTTTATGCCATTGTTTAGAAATGGCGCCTAGTGGAAGGAATGGAAACTGTATCAATACACGCACTCCGTGTAGGGATTTCCCTCCTGCTCAAGATAATTATTGTGGAGTTGGAGATACAACTGGTGCTGATCAACTTATTACCATACTGGGACAACTCACTCAGGTTATGAATAATAACCTCACTCGTATGGAGCACCCTGATCCGCAACGTGGAGGATCAATGTTATACCGCTTCCTGAGGCAACAAATGCCAACATTTAATGGGGGTACAAATCCATTAGTAACTGAGAAATGGATAAATTCCTTAGAGAGAATATTCCACGCCTTGGGGAGTAGCGAAAGGGAGAAGGTTGTCATGGAAGTCTACCGCCTCACTGGAGATGCCGATCAATGGCGGACATTGATTCAAAATACAAAGGAAGATGAAGAAGTATCAATTATGGAATGGAGAGAGTTCAAATATATTTTTTAGAAAAATACCTTCCACATGACCATCGAGCAGATATGGAAAGGAAATTTCTGAGTCTGAGACAAAATGAGGATGAGAATGTTGAAAAGTATGAGGCTAACTTTACAAGGTTAGCGAGGCATGCAGCAGATTATCTATGTAACCCAAGAAGTAAGATTGATCATTTATTTTATGGGTTAAAACCATTTCTCCATCGAGCTTTAGTATCACAATCCTTCTCATCGTATGAAGATATTGTCTCGTGTGCTATCAATACCGAAAAGGAATTCTCTAAGTCTTATGACAACAAAGTAAGGAAGAGAAGAAGAGAATGGTGGAACAAGATATGGATAAAGGTAAAAAGGGAAAGAAGGATTTTCCATTATGTGATAATTGTGGGAAGAATCACCCCGGTGCTTGCCTAAAAGAAATGGGAGTTTGTTATAAATGTGGAGAAAAATGTCACCAGGCTCGTGATTGCAAGGGAAAGAAAGAGGCTATCAATGTTGAATGCTACAATTGTAGGAAAATGGGGCATTATGCAAATGAATGTCCTAAGAGTCAGGGAAACATACCTCATAAAAGCCCAAGGGATCAAGGACAATCTTATGTTGTTACTACAGTTGAAGTGTAATAATTAATGTATTGGTGCTTTTGGAAACAAGGATTATATTCTGGTTATAAGAATAATGTGATATATATAAGGATTGTACTGCAGTACATGTTTTTTCATTAAGGTTTTAATATGATGAAGGTAATCATATTTTAAGTATGTGACAATAATTGAAACTTTACTTTGTTTGGGAAATCTGATGTTACAATTGATTTTGGAATTTTGAGACCTTTAAGAAAAAGTCTGGACAGAGGTATTTTGGATAACTATATAGGTTGGAATGGATTAATTTGAACCTTGGATAGTATTGTTTAAGGTTAAAACATTTATGAAGATTATTTTTGGAATATTATAATACAATAGTAATAGGAAAAGGGCAACCTACAGGGTGGGGCATAACCCATCGCGTCGGACAAAGCTGCAGGAATCGAACCCACAACCATAGTGCGACAGGCCTTTATTACCTACCACTAGCCTACAGGAAGTCCCTGGTTATTACAAAATAGTTTTACTAATCTAAATGGTATGTGTTAATATTTGGAACCTTATACAATTAGGATAAATAGAATATTTTTTAGTTCTATTACCTTTTAGAGTGAAAGATGGGTTTGTGGTAAAAATTTATTAAAGAATGAAAGTCTACATGACAAGTATGTATATTCCCTTACGTTCATAGTAAATCTCCTAAATAAATTCCTCAACTTTATAAAAGGTAACTTAAAACAAAAACGTTGCCGGTTAACTTTTCCAACTGGGGATTCAATGACCGTTTAACCAATCACAAGTTTGTGATTTTCTTATGGTTTACTTTCTCCTAATCCAGTTTTCTACAACTCTCCATCAGACCTTGATGGTTTGTTTTTATTCCATATCCATATTTTCATAGAATCCTATTATGGGCTATCTCGGGTGACCTTTGTACTTATCTTTATTTCTTTTAAAGTTATATTTTTATTAACCTTATTTCCGATGTTGGTTTTCCAGAAAGGTATTTTCTATTTTCAACCTTTTATTTTCAAAGAAAAATTTCAAATTGCGAGGACGCAATTTATTGAAGGAGGGCAGAATGTAACACCCCAAGCTTCCATGGTACGCTCCTCTTTGAATAATAGAGCAGCGTGTGTTGTACACAACCTCGAGTTCTAACACACCACGACCAATAAAAGTAGCAGTTATGAATAGTAATAACCACTTTTTGAAATTATATAAATTTTACATTTCAAAATGGACTTCATTTTTGGATTCATAATATCGAAATTAGCCTATGTTGAATTTTTGGTATTTTTCTGAGAACTTCCAATTTTTTATGAATAGTGAAAAATAATTAAAAACAACTTTTTTAATCAAAATAATTTATAGTGATAACTTATACTATTGAGTGGTTTTAAAATATAATTATAATATATTTTTACTATTTTATCCAATGGTGTTCATTAGAATTAATTTAACATTGAAATTGGACATAAACAATTGTCAATCTTTTGATATATATTGTTTCTTAAAAACACGCTATTTGTTGTGACAGCGGGAATTAATTATAAAATTAATTAATGCAACTTATATGTTTGGAATTTTGTAAAATAGACATCATTTTTGAATTTGTAATATAAATTATAGCTTAGGGTGAAATTTTGGCACTGTTCTGAAAAACTTCAATTTTTGATGAATAGTGAAACCACTAAGTGGTAGTTAAATAACTGATTTTTTTCATTTAAATGAAATTTTTCCACTTCTATGATTTGATTTTCAAAAATCCGACATACATGGTTGTCATTAGGAAGTAAAATGTGGTTCAATGGGATTAAATTAATTTTTGGTGAATAATAACTTTTAAGTTTAATTAATCGCGATTAAAGGTAATTAGTGAAATTGAAGGTAAAAATGGTATTATAAAAATATGAAATGACCTTTACAATTGTCCTACCTATATTGGATGAGTCATGGACGACCAAGACAATACATGGGTCAACTTGGGGACCCCATGGAGCCACTTTGGTAGGAAAATGACATAAATAACTTTTATTTAAAGTTAAAATAAAAATGTCACAAACATAAGTTGTTTTACTAAAACAATTTTTAAATAGGGTTATACAAGTCATATTTTTTACTATAAATATTAATTAGAAATCTAAAACGATTTCCTACATCACGATAATTTTTTATAATTTTTAGACATTAAATAAATTAAATTATTTATGACACCATGATGATGTCGCGATTACCTCATTAATTAACGATTAAAATAAAATGAAATGATAATGTAAAATCCAAGGCTTACACTTGTCAAAACCCTATTGGATGAGTATATTTCGAATCATTATCACCTTATCCTCGAATTATATAAGTGTGGGACATTTAAAATCCGAAACTCATTATATAATAAAGTAACATTTCATTACTTTCCAAAAGTGCCCCTACTCTCCACTTATAAAAGGCCCCCACCACTACCACCTTACTCACACTTTCAAAGCCTTTTGGCTCAGCCAACCTCTGCCCAAATACTCTCCCAACTTTCCTCCCTTACTCCTAGAAGCCTCATTTTGGGCATAATTCTTCCCAAGTAAGCCTTTGGCTCAAATCAAATGGGTTACCCGATTTTAAGGTAATGTCTTCTCTTATGTTATTTTGTTTTATTTTTCTTATCCAACCACCTAAACTCTTTTTATTAATTTATTTTGTAAAAACACCAGTATCCTCAATATACTAGGATGTTGTTATGAGAATTATTCGAGCTACACTTACACACACCTACATCTAATGGTTAAAGAACATACTGTTTCTTTGGATGGGGAATTTCTGCCTCACGGAACGATGATTGTTCAACACCCATATACCACCTTCAAAGGTGGACATTAAGATGTCAACCTATTTATATATGATATATAATATGTTTATGTTTTACTTAAGGTTCTGTATTTTTCATTTATGGCATACCTTTCTTGTTTCCATTATGGGTAAATGAGATATTTTCATTTTAGGAAGTGCGGACTACCGCCCCCTCAAAGTGATTTGAATCGTTAAGGCCATATGTGGGATGTATAAAGGATGGAGTAAATGATATTATATATGATATTACACTGGAATTATAATATAACTTTATATAATTATTATTTCATTAAATATGAAATAGAAATGAAAGTAGCGTTCATGCGTACGTACGGCTTACCGTCTCCATGAGCGGTGCATTTCATTTCTTACCTCTAAACGTTATGGAATATTATAAATGCATGTATATACTGCATATATATGAGATATATGATATCTATATCATGAATATAATTCTGGATATAATGGATATTTCACCACATGAACAACTTGTAATTATAAGAAGTTTATTTTTGACTCAAGCACCAAAGATCTACAAAATGACCGTTATTAACTTAAATAAATACATAATGTTCATAACATGGTAATAAGTGATATAAAAGGAATAAAAAACTTAAAAAATGTTCTTAAGAAATTATAAATTAACTCTAGTTTATTATTCAGGAGGTTAAAGAATGGTCGAGTCAAGACAGGATGCAAGGTAAGGGAACTTCTTAACCCAATTTCCATTCTTTAGGTTAATCTCCTACTTTCAAATTATGTCATGATATTATTATGTCCTATCTTGTATTTGTACTTTATTTATGTGTAATTATAGTGAATACACATAATAGATATATTTTATTTAAAAATGATCTTTGTAAGGGACTTCGTCTCAATCTCCTTTCATTGAGGTATATTTGGTTTTATACACTACTTTCTTTTATAAGGTGTATAAACCCCTTTGACTTTTACATTTATTCAAAAGGAATATTTTTATACGAAACATTTACTAAATGAAAAAAGGGAATGTTTTTGTCGTACTTATGCGGCAACAACGACTTCTCCGCCGCCGTGACCATTATTTGAGTTCCGGCTTCTTCTACAAGCCATACCTTTTTTTAAAAGAAAAATAAATACCATGTTTTAATTTTCTTTTATTTTGGTATTGAAAATGGTTTTGAAAGTGTTTTTATTATATCAATGTGTTGTATTGATATCTTGTGATTGAAATGTGGAAATGTTATGTTTACTTTATGCATATTTTATGTGATATGATTATGTTATGGTTTATGATATGTTTAAACCTGTTCATATGAGGAATGCATTATACTTAATAAGTGACGGGTGGAGCCCGCTATAGCTCCTCGATGCATCGGCAGGTCTCATGAGACAAACTAGTGTCTTGGCACGAGGCCTTGACAAATTCATATTTGTGGTCTTGGCACGAGGCCTTGGCTACGTGGTTATGATAGTCTGGCATTATGCATTACATCATTATGAAAGTGGTTATTGATATTTCATGTGATTATTCGACCAGTAGAATATCAATGTGAAGAAGTAAATGGCATTATCTCATTTTACTTTTGCTATATTATGTTGAAGTTCAGGTTTAAAAGGCTTTTGTTTTAGATATACATTGCCTTAAATGTTTATGTTTATTGATGAAAGTTTCTGCTATATTGTTATCCTTACTGAGCATCTGAGCTCACCCCTTTCAATGTTTTAATTTTTCCAGGATGTGATGAAGTATTATAGGAATGACCTACAGGGATAGTCTGAAGGGGATTTGAGTGTGGAAAATGGAGAATATGTTATTTTAGTTTTTCACTTTGTGATGTAATGTAACATTTATGAATGTATCTAGTGTTTCCAAGGCTACTAAACTAATCGGCCTTTCGAGACTTGATCTTTTATGATGATGCCAGCGTTACGAAGTAATGCACCGACTCTGGGTAACTTGGGTCGGGGCGTTACAATATATCTCCTTTTGAGTTCTGTATCATGTATTACCCTCTAAATTATCTTATGAATTTAAAGTCCATACCTCACCTTTTTCATAAGGGATATGTTCTCTATCAATATATATATATATATTGACTTTATTTTTCTTCTTCATATCCATAATGTTTAACTTCATGGACATATTCTATATCACCTCCACTATTTCTATATTTTTTTCTATTATTCACTTTAACATATAATCATTACTCTAAAAAATGTTAATTTAAAGGATTATTACTAAGAAAGTAATTAAATTTATTGATTAGGGGAATATTGAAAATCCATATACTAGTTAATTCAATAAAAATGTATATTTTTTACTAAGGAATATTAATTTTTTATTGTATTTTTTATTCATTCCATCAAATAATGAATTCAATTTTATTAATTAGTGACTGGAGGGGCTCAGAATTATATAACCAATTGATATATCAGTAGATATCAAGAGATAATCTAGGTTGGGTATTTGTTGTAGGTCTTACCTATTTATGTATGATATATCAGTACGAGGCCTTGATGGTATGTTTACGATGTCCAAAATTATGAATCACATCACTATAAAAGTAGTAATTGTTGTTTATGTGATTATTTACATTTTTATATTATATATGGATATATTTCATTCTCATGTTATCAGATATATTTGTTTTATTTTTATTTATTCTTCCCATATTATTCATTCATTTTTTTTATTTCATGAAAGATTTTGTTTTATAGTATCTTTTAAAAAGTATTTGAGGTAACTATTATTATATTTATTTTCCCACATGTTATAAAAAATAGTATTAAGTATTATGTCTCTAGAAATGTATCTTGTGTGGATAATTTTTATGGTATATTTTGAAGACTTATTGGGGTATAAGGAATCCTTGGTTTAGTGGTATAATTTTCATTTTATGGGAAATATATGGGATTTCTTAGTAAATTATTTTTCTTAATTCAATGGAACCCTAAATCTAAAATTTCTTGGGGATGTAAGTGACTTAATATATATAATTAATATTGTAATTATGGATGGTTTTCATATGTTTATATTTATATAGTATATCGGAAATATGTTTTAAGATCTGATCTCAGATTATGGGTCCAGGGAATCATAATTGGTATCAATGAGTGCACTGCATTGTGTTTTTGTAAAAAAATTTACTTAAAGGTATTAGATAGGTGATTGAATAGTTTTATAATACTTTGAAGATATAAATAAATGTTTATAACCTAAATAAAATAAAACTTTCACTATTCTTGAGTGAATAGTAAGTGTGATTTGTACTACTTTATTTTATTAATCCATCTTAGTTGTGGGGATAGTGTAAGATTTTTCTTTCTCCCTCAGTTTAGGTGGTTTTTGAAACTTATTCCCAATTAATACCCTTAGTTTAGTTCACTATATTTCATAGTTACCATGATCCTTGTAGTAAAATCATTAGATCATGGGTGGTGCATTGGGAGGTTTCATCCTTTCCTCTATCACATTGGTTGGATTCTGTTTGACTCTTAGATAGTAATGAGCTTAATGCACTTAACCTATCCACTAGAATCATTTCATTATTATATTTGATGAAATTCTCATGTATTTACTTCCACATCATTGACTTGTGGGTTTTATGGACTTAAATATTTATAACTAAAATTACCTTTTCAAATTGTTTGCACCTCCTTATTTTAATGCTCACAAGTCATGTGTATTATTTTCCTACTGAGATTACTATTTTGTGAAAGATTTTTTTTATAATTAAATTTGAGGAAAATTGGTCTAGGATTAAAATGAGTCACCACCAAATATGTCTGGCTACTAGACATGTCGTTACACTAGGATTTATTATTTCCATACATGACTTACAGACAGATTAAGTCACTTTTAGTTCGAATGAGTCACCACAGGACAGACTCACCCCTAGAAATGATTTACTGCTAAATATGAGTCACCGCTAGACTGACTTTCAACTATACCTAACTTACTGTCAGACATGACTCACTGTTAGAATGACTCACTACTAGACATGAGACACTATTAGTTCAAATGACTCAACAACAGACTGAATCACCACCAAACTTTGTCACTGTTGAGTAAAACTTTATACTTATTTCTTTTATATTCCTTTTTTTTTGGAAATCACAAACTCTTTATTAAAAATATTACTAACTTTTTATGTCCGAATTGTTTTGGAATATTTTTTAGAAAACATTATATTTTTTATTCTCAAAATAAGTGAAAAATTATTATAGATATAAACATTATATTTTTTATTACAATTATTGTAATGAGTATGCGTCTAACAAACATCCAAATCACCATTATCAGACCAAGTGTTAAACTATCTATCTTATCTTTCATTATAAAATAGTATTAGACATCATACTAAAAATGGTACCGTTAAATACCTGATTAATACACATAAGGATTATCATAATGAAAATAGTAAGGAAGTCCATATGACTTATTGAAGTATATAACTATATTCAAAACACTTATTTGTAATTTAAGGAAAACTTTTTATATTGTAATGGTGTAAACCAATTCAACATTGGAAATTTAGCTACACCAAATCATTATGAGCTATCAAGTTCCATGTGTCTAATTATTTTCAAAAAACTCAACAAAGTATCATCATTGGGAGAACAATATGACTATTGGTAGCTCAACCATAAATACTAGGACATTTGACGAGTTTGGTGTTTATTGATTACATTCGCTCTCAAATTTTCAAAAGAATACCCAGCGTGAACAACTTGTTATTAATATTTTTATTTACATAGAGATTAATCTTCTTAAGGAAACCTTTTCATGTTCTCCTTAATATTTTTTGTAATTGTTTCTCAGTATGATCATTTTAAAGATTGAGGGGTTCTTGGTCTAGGAATATATGGAATTTAATCCATCGGATCGAGGTCTACTGAGGGTAGGTAGATAGCTAGTCTGATTATCGTATCAAGGGATTAGGGGATAAAAAGACAGATCCATTCTGATCATTGTATCAATTTATTTCCTTGATAAGCAAATATAGACTTTGTTTTAAGTATAAAACAATGTATACCTTCAGTGTAGGTTATAGACTAACATTATATTTAGGTTAAAAGAATTCTCTTTTTAATAGCCTGAAATTCATTCTTTATTTTGAGTGATATTTTTTACTTGTTGTATACAAGTATTTAATTCAGTTTCACATTTTATAGAATGTGAATAATTGTATTCATTTATCTATCCCAATTTTTTGATCTACTTTAATCTTATTATGATAACAACAATATATTTTATTTAATTGTATCAACCATGATTATGATTCATATACTATGATAAGTCGTATCCATAGTGATTTGGATTTTCACACTGATTTAATTAGACCGAGTCTATGTCTGATAAACTTGATTAAAGAGTATTTGGGTTTGTTCAGTTTAATTCTATTAAACTATGTATTTAAATACAATTCACCCCAACCCCCTCTTGTAATTTTTTCCATTATAAGAAAATTATTATGATTATGAAATCATTGCTATAGATATATTGATCCAACAATTGGTGTCAAAGTAGGTTTCTACCCTATATATTGCCGAGAATTTACTTGTAAATATGGAAAGTTGGTTAAAGTTATGAAATAATGTTTTGTTACACAAATGTGTTTCTATGGAAAAATAATTTATTTTGTTTTTTAAATATAGAGGGATTGAATGTCGGATACATAGACAATATTAATCCTAATAGACCACCAATAATTAATGGTGCTGACAATGAGTACTGGAGGGAAAGGATGAATAGTTTTTTTTATCAACATGGATGTTTAAAATACTGTTATTCTTACTAGAGATTAAAAGATTTCAGATAAGGAAGTAACTACTTTTACTCATTAATAGAAATAAGAATATCTTTTGAACTATAGAGTAATGAATTATTTTTTATGTTCTAGGAAAAAGAGAATTTATAGTCATATTTCTTCTTGTGAATATACAAAAATTATATAGAACGATCTTGAGATCACACACATTGGTACATCTAAAGTTGTTGAGACTTGGAGATCTATGTTAAGAGAATAATATCAAGCCTTTGAATTCTTACCAGATGAATTAGTAGCAAAGATTCATCAAATATTCATGACTATTATAAATAGTTTACAACGTATTTTTGATAAAGTTGTTGATGATGAGATACTTGTGGAGAAAATAATGGATATCATTCCCAACGAGTAGGAATAAAATAAAATATCAATTTATGAGACTATAAAGTTAAATAATCTTATGTTGGATGATCTTATTAGTACCCTTATGCAATATGAGGGATGTTTTAAAATAGATGTTGAGAAAAATAAAAATAAAAAATGAGGATTTTTCCTTTGTTATAACATCTACTTTACCTTATAAAGTTCAATCTACTAAGAAAGCTATTATGATTTCAAGAAAAAATAAAGTAGTTGTTTGATATGATTCAAGTGTTTTTGAAAATTTCGAGAAATAATTAGCTAACCTCACTATAAGTATAAACAAAATAGTTGTAAAGAAATATTTTAAATATATTTATAAAAAGATTAATAAGGATAAAGGTGATAGGAATGATGGAGTAACTTGTTACGAATGAAATAAATATGGACTCATCAGACCGTATTTTCCAAAGATGAAGAAAAAATATATAAAGGATAACAATTTGGAAAGGAATTCCAAGAATTGTTATAAATATAATGTAAATAGTTTTATGAAAGTTTCAAACACATGGAGTTCTAGTAGAGGTAATTTTTCTATGAGTTATTCTGATAATGATAGTTTTGGTCAGAGGAACATTCGTGTTTTTTCTAATGTACCAAAAATTAATCAATGTTTCATGGAAAAGGTAAAAAATTTTGAAAACATTAAAAATATGTATTTAGGTGATAACTATCTTAATGAGAAGGATTTGGAATCTTATAATGAATAATCTTCCTTAGTATAAGATAATTCTCTTCCTTCTAAGAATAAAGTTTCGTGATTTTTTAAATTTCTTGAAAATTAAAATTGTAAAATTTGTAAAAAAAACTTAATAATTATTACACAAAACTTTCTAAGGCTAATTTAAGGATAAATTTTTTAATAAATTAAATATAAAATATTAATAAATTTCTTGATAATAATATTTCTAATAAATTAACTATTTCAAAATATTTTGAAAAAATTGTTTATGTGAAATATGTTTTAGAAACAAAACATAATTCTAAAACTTATACTAATGAGGATAAAGATTTACTTATAAAAATAAAATCTAAAATCTAAGGTTTAAGAAAACATTTTTCATAATTTACCATAAGTAAGTAATGTATTGAAAAATTTTATTAAAAAATTCCTCATTGTAATGGTTACAGAATGGGTTATACAAAAAACCAGCTTTTAGAAACAATTTCGTTTTTCTTAAAAATGCCTCTTTTTGAACTAAATGTCAACTTGTGGCTATTAGTAAAATAATTTTTTATGAAACTAAGTTCATTATATAGGATTTCAAAAATTAATTTTTTCTAAACAAATTTGGATTCCTAAATTTTTATTTTCTAGAATTACGGGACCCAAGAAAGTGAGGGTGTTAAAAATATAATATTTTTGTTTTTTGGATAACAAAAAAAGCCCCAAAAAAGAACATATTTAATGTGGATAGAGGGTGTTTAAGAAACGTGACTGGAAATAAATAATACTTCTAGAATATTATCAAAATTAAATGTGTCAAAGTAAATTTTGGAGATATTGATCGAGGGGAGATTATTGGTATAGGTAATATCATTCTTCTTGGAAAAGATATTTTTTAAAATGTTCTGTTTGATAAAGGTATTATAAAAATAATAATAATAAGTCATTTATGTGATGATATTTAACTTGTAGACTTTATAAATAATAACTATTTAACATATAGTTTCAAGTATGAATTTATTATTTCTGATAATTAGTTTGAGAATTCTTACACTCTTAACTTAGAAAAAACATAGGAGGTAAGAATTACCTTGCCTTAGTGTAATAAAAGATCAGTCATGGTTATAGAATTGAATTTTATGACACTATAACCTTATAAATTTATATAAGTTGATTGGGAAATTAATTTTTAAGGATCTACCAGAACATAGGTTTGATTCTTCAAAAGACTGCGGACCTTATCAGCACAATAAGCAACAAACGTAAAGTTTTAAATCTATTAGTGAAGTCTCAACTTTTGATTCTTTACAGTTAGTGCACATGGACATGTTTGGTCATACAAAATATGGGATTATTGGTATAAAATGATATGTATATTTCTTAGTTAATAATTACACTAGATACACATGGGTTTATTTTCTTAAATAAATATGAAGCCTTTTGTAATTTTGAAACTTTTATAGCCAAATATAAAAATGATAAAAACCTTCCCTTGATAAAAATTCATAGTGATCATGGTAGAAAATTTGAAAATTGTGATTTTAAAACATTTTATAGTAAGAAAGGCATTGGACATAACTTTTCTGATCCAATAACTCCCTAGAAAAATGGTGTAGTTAAAATAAGAAATATAACTCATTAATAAATAACTAGAAACATGTTGAGCGAATACTCAATTGCAATAATTTTTTGGGCTAAAGAATTTAGAACTACCTGTTATACAATAATTTTAGTTATAATTATATTTTTTCTTAATAAAACTCATTATGAGTTGTGGACAGGTAAAAATACAAAAATTTCATACTTCAAATCTTTTAGTTGCAAAGTATTCATCTTAAATACGAAAGATAACTTACATAAATTTTCACCCAAATATAAATAAAGGATATTTTTAGGTTATTCAACTACTTATAATACATATATAGTATTTAATAAAAATAATTATATTATTGAGGAAATGGTTCATGTTATGTTTGATGAAACAAGCCCTTTTGATTTCAAAAAATGCCAACTAAAATCCTCAGATGTGATTTCTAAAATTGATTTCAAACCATTGTTGGAAAATTCTTCTCATAAGGATATGTCTCCATAAACAGTTTCAATTGTTATTTCTCATGAATATTTTCAACCTATTATTGAGAAACGTACTTTTCAAAACCCATGAAGTTGGTTGTTTCTTAGGAATCATAATAGTGATAGTATCATTGGTGATGTAGATTAACCAGTTAGGACTAGATCTTCTTAAAGGAATGAAATTTAATATCTATATTTCTTATCTCAATTTGAATATAAAAAACATGATGATACATTAAGTGATGAAAATTATTCTAAGGCTATGCAAGGTGAACTAAATTATTTTGAAAGGAACAAAGTCTAGACATTAGTTGAACAGCCACAAGAAACTACTATAATGGGAGTAAAATGGATTTTTAGGAATATGTGTGATGAGAATTGCAAAATAATTAAAAATACAGATAGACTTTTTTTAAGTTTTATAATAAATATGATGGTATAGATTATGAAGAAAACTATACACCGGTATCAGGACTTGAACCTATTCAAATACATTTAACATTTCCAACATTATTTAACTTTCAATCTTTTTCAAATTTATATGAAGTTTGAAATTATTAATTGATATGTTTAGGAAGAATATTATGTTGAACAACCTCCTAGTTTGGAAATAAAAAACATCCTAAATATTTTTATAACCATACCAAATCATTATATAGACATAAAAAATCAACTAGAGATTGGTATGATAGATTAACTGGATTTTTTTACAAAAAAAATTTGTTAAGGGAATTGAGCATCCAAAAATTTTAATAAAAGATATCAAAAACATTATGATTTTCTAAATATGTTTTTATTAAAGTATATTTTAATCAAAACAATAATCTATAACATATTACTTTGTGGATATTATGAAATATGAGATAGAAATGAGTATGATGGGTGAGTAAGCATATTTTCTTGGTTTTCAAATTTCAAAAAAACCATAAGGAAATATTATATCTCAACATAAGTATATAAAATAACTTCTTAAGAAATTTGGATATAAAAATACCAATATTATTAATACTCCAATTAGTACCAAAAATACTTTAGATATTGATGAGGCTATGCAACCAGTTGATCAAAAGACATTTACAGGTTTGATAAGAAGTTTACTTTACCTAACTTCTAGTCATAAAACTTTAATGTTTTCTGTATTATTATGTTAAATATATCAAGTAAATCTAAAAGAATCTCATTTAGAAGTTGTGAAATAATTTTTTTTTCTTATGGTAACAATGGATTTTGAAATTTTCCATTCTTCGAATAATATTTTTGAACTAAAATGTTTTTTTGATGCGGACTTTGGTGGTTTTATAATGGATAAGAAAATTACATCTAGAACTTGACATTCATTTTAAGCGTATTTATTTTCTTAGTATTGTAAGAATTAACACTCAGTATAACTTTCCACTACCGAAGATGAATACGTAGCATCTAGAGGTTGTTGTCCTCAAGTGTTGTGGCTGAAACACACACTAAATAACTATGGTGTGAGTTTTAAAAAAACTCACATACTTTTTGATAACACAAGTTCCGTCTCCTTAATTAAAAACTCATAACATCACTCGCATTCTAAGCACATAAATATAAGACACCATTTCCTTCAGGTACACACACTCAAAGGTGAGGTAATTTTATAATTCCTCAAAATGTAAGAACAACTTACTGACATTTTTACAAAATTTATTCCTTCATATAGATTTGAATTTATCAAAAATAAGATAGTAAAGATCATTGTAAATTAAAAATTCATATCTACTTATTATTAACATATCTCTTTATATTATGATACTTTTTTTATTGGGGGAGTACATATATTTTATGTTTTTTGGAAACTTTTATTTTTTATTAATACTTTTAGTTTTTTAAAAATATATGTTTTATTAAAAGATTTACCATAATATTTTTTTGACTCACATTCCCTAATCGAATTTCTGTAGTTAGTATTCCCAAAAAAATATCATTGGACTTTGGAAATATTATTTCCGAACAAAAGTTTTTTGTTACAATGTTTTGGGATTTGAAAAATATCTTAAAATTTTTTTCTAATAAAACTATTATTATTAGTTTTCTTAAATAAAATAATAGTAATTATTTTTTAATAAAAAATATAATTAGTTTATCTTTTAAAAACTTTTGTTTTCAGTTATTAATAATCAAAACTATTATAATCACTTTAGTTTACAAAAACAAAACGAACAGGCTATTCATAATGATATAACACTTTAGTCCGAAAGGTACTTATCAATTATTTTATATTTTTACACTATTTCATTATGTTAGTTCTCTTATTTTTGTTATTATACTTTTATTTCTTAAAAAAACTTTGTTTTTTTTCAATAAGTTTAAAATAATTAATATAATTCATTCTCAATTGGATAAAAAATTTTAAAACCACGAGAGTTCATTATTTTAATTTTTCTTTGGATCAATATAAATTGTTAGATCATATTGTTTTTAATCTCAATGGTTCGATATATTTTGGAATCTCAACCATCACACTTGATACCTATATAATGGAGGGGGACCCCCATCCCAAATTGGTTGTTCACATTTTCATCTCCTGAGTTATTGACCCCTTCAAGATCACATGTCTGATATATCTTCTTTTCATCTGATCCCTCTATCATTTGTCTCAATCTAATGGAGTCTAATAAATTTTACAAAAAAATTTATGTGTTCAGGTAAAGGTTAGTTAAAATATATTTTTATGATAAATAAGATTCGATAAGGATGAATATTATAGAATTCCAAATATGAAAACCAATATGTATAGAAAAGGCTAATAAGTATGAAAATATATTCTATCATGATCTTGTTAGAGGTTTTCATGCTTCCGTTATGGTTTTTAAAGAATATGGGATAAAAAACTTTCTTTTTCAATATATGGGAAGTTGTAAAATTTATCATATAAAAAAGTTGTTATTCTGATTGGAATACCCTCAAGAAGGGAAGCTTATTTTCCCACACATATGTTGCCCGATGATCTAGGTTTTTTTAATAAAAATAAGGAAAAAGATTCATGGATTGATCATTTAAAAAAATGAGGAAGGTTTCCTATATGAAATCAGATAACCATTTTATATCCTTATGCATTCAATGATTCCTCATTTGGATGAAAGGGGATAGAGATGTTGAGTCAATAAGGTTTTCCTTAAGACTTTTCCATTCCTTCATGTAAAGGGGGAGATTGTCAATTCATTAAGGTATCCTTATGAATTTATCATTCTTCTTTTTTTGAAAATCACAAACACTTTATTTCAAGGCAAAACTCATTTTACCCCTATTTTACTTTCATAAGGAAAATTTCCTTCCCAAAGGAAATTTACCCCTACCTTGTTTTCATTGTTCTATCAAGTTTTTTCTATGTGTAAAATTTGGATTGAAACCAAAAACCTCGGAATCTTATAATTAACTAGAATATGAATCATTCTGTTTCAAGATACGAATTCTCAAAATTCTGGTTACGAACTTTTTGAGTTCTGACTCCGAATTCAAGATACGAATTCTGGATATGAACTTTAGAGTTCTGACTCCCAATTCTGAATTACAATTATTGTTATGAACATTCTGAGTTTTGACTCCAAATTTTGAATACAAATTCCAGATAGAAACTTTAGAGTTCTGACTCAGAATTTTGAATCAGAATTCTGGTTACGAACTTTCTGAGTTCTGACTCTGAATTCTGAATATAAATTCTGGATATGAACTGCTCTAAGTTCTGACTTCGAGTTCTCTGAATAAAAGACTCCGAACTCCTATGAGTTCTGACTCTGTATTCTCACGAACACTGACTCCGAACATTGTAAGTTCAGGTTCCAAATTCTTGAGAAATCCAGATTCCAAATTTCCTTGAAATTCAGACTCTGTAATTCTATAGAATTCAGGTTCAGAATTCCTACAAAATAGAATCCAAATATACTTTGTATTATAGACTTCAAATTTCTTTTTTCTTGACTCCAAACTTTAATTTTCTTTATTTTTAATATAAAATTTTGGAAATGCTTATAATTGTTTAGTTACAAAACGATATCGTGCTTTTAGTTACTCACTAACTATTGTTTGAGTGAAACATTTATAGGTCCCTCCAAAATTCATGGAAGAATATGAATGTTGAAGTTGTGCATATAAATAGGTACCCATTTGAAAAAGCTAAACATGGTTCTATGAATCTAGAGACCACATTCTGTTGAAGTGATTTCTAGAGAGAGATACTCTCATGCTTAGTGTGTACTGAACTCCTAGTTCAGTTTTTCTTTGTGTGACTCTGATTGTTGTTGTATACAATCGAGGTCTTCTGGGGATAAGAAGACAGAGGTTCTGACTACCTTGAAGTTGAGGGCTTACTTGCTGAGGAAGACAGAGGTGCCGACTACCTGATAATTGAGGGCTTGTAGGGATAGAAAGACAGACTCCAATCTTTGTATCGAGTTCTTACCCTGGTGTGGGTAAGACAGACTTTCTTGAAAGTATAAATCAAGGGAACTTTATCCAAGGTTATTGGATACCCTTCTCTTTCGGTTAAAAGATTTACTACTTGTTATTTGTTTCTTTAAAAGTTTTCCCCTGGATTTGAATTGTTGATGAACGTATAACTTCCTTATACTTCCTTACACTTGTACTCTGATTTAGTTAGATTCTATACCCTTTAAGGTAGAATCTTCATCTTGGTAAACATTTGTTAAGTTTCATTTTCAGAATCACTCTTCCAAAATCAAGCAAGTTATAAGAAATTAGAGGTCTTGTGAATTGTCTTTTTTAACCCTGTTAAACATAATAATCCTTAAAAGTTCCTAAACAACTTTTAAAGTGTACAATTCACCCCCCTCTCCCATCTTGTATTTGAGAATCTACATTATTATTTCAATCATACAATTGGTATCAGATGTTGGAAACCTCAAACCCTGTACCAATTCATAAATTGGTATTAGAGCAATAGGTACAATCTGAATTAATCTCAAGATTAGATTCAGAAGAGAATTTTTCTTCTCATTACTTTCGGGTTTGAATATTCGGAATTGAATTTTTCGGATTCATATTTTTCGGATTCAAATTTTTCATACTCATAACATTCAGATTCAATTTTTTCACATAGATATACTCTTGTTCTATTATTTTATTTGCATAGGATTATTTCCTTATTTACAAAATTTTTCTATTAACATGTTTTTTGTGAAAAGACTTTTCTTAAAGAAGGAAGGAATCAATGTTGGTTCCATAGACAATATTAATCCAGCTAGACCACCTATCTTTGATGGAAATGACAATGAATATTGGAGAGATCACATGAAGACTTTCATTATCAATACTGGTGTTGATACTTTTTTTATGATTACTGGTGGATACAAAATCCCTGATAATGAAGTTATTGCTATGACAAATCAAAAAAAAGAATGAATATCAACTAAATTATAAGGTACACAATACTTTGGTTTGCTCAATGACTAGAAATATATATAGCCAATTTTTATCTTGTGATGTAGCAAATTCTATATGGAAGAAACTAGAGGTTTCTCACTTTGGAACATCCAAAGTAATTGAAACAAGAAGAGCCTTTCTTAGAGCTGAATATCATGGTTTCTTCTTTCTTTATCCAAATTTACTTTTTTTTATTTCCCAACACTTTTAAAGGGAAAGTGAGAACCCTCACAGTGCTAGAGATCCAATATCAAAAGAGACAACTGACTTGTTACATACTAAATTGAGACAATTGGACTCAACTTCTCTAGCCAGTTTCTAGGGGAATACTTGGCTGCCAGAATCATCTTCTAGGAATGCTTCATAATAAGTTTCCAAGTACTCCCAAGCTTTCATATACTCTTATTTTCTCATTTTCCCCATATTAAAGCCTCTAACCAAAATATGGTCTTGCCTGTGAATCCACTCTTCATACTCCTTGTTACCTTCCACTCGAAGATATCTTCTCATCATTTGATCAACTTCTTCCTTTGTCGCCTTAATCACCAGGAAATCCTCCTTCATCTCCTCACCCGAGTGGACGAGGAGATCCATCATTTTATCCAAATCAACGACCTCCAAGCGGTTCCAACCAACAAGAGGCCCTTCCACATGATGCTTAAGAGCATCCTCCATCGCCGACATCACCTCTTTAGATTGCATTCATAGTTTGTCATGATGATCGGTTGTCCTTGTGGAAGTCTCATATTCGTCAAACACCCGGTCGATGGTCTGTGAGCCCCCGACACGCTTCCCATCCCCATGCCCGATGGAGCCTTTCCTCCTTCTCGTGTCATTGTTTCCCGCATTATTAGTACCCATCAGAGGGAGTTTACCTTTACTTGAAGTCCGCATAACAGGAGGACTCGGTAAGTTAGAGTAGTCTTTCCTCCCTCGTGACCTTCGAGTATGCTTAATAAAGCCTTCTGAATCAATAATTGTATTATTTCCCTTCCTTGATGAGGATCGAAAGTATTCTTCTTCCAAGCCCACTTCCACAGGCTCAACAGGGTCCTTTCCATGTGAATCCTCCATCTCGAGTCCTTCCCCAAGAATCTGACTTTCTTCTTCTCCCAAGACTTCAAACAGTTTCTGAGAAATTTTAAGCAACCCTGCAGCTTTAACCTTCTCGTCATAAGAAGGCGGAGCCTGCAAGTCTTGCGCAGCCATGTCTGAGCCCCTTGGTTGGACAAAGCCATGAACCATATATTTAAACTGTAGAGAAGTGTCTTCACTATTGGTTAGATGCACATCCACTACATCACTCACCGTGGCTCCACTTGATATATTTGAATCCAGCTGCCTTACCAAATCAGCATTCAAGTGTGGATCCCTCTCCTCATGACCTGCTTCCTTCTCCGGAACCAAACCAGCATTCATGCTGACCCCATCACCTCCAGAAGCACACATTGCCTCATACGAGCATCCAACACCCAAATCATCTTTCAGGCTACTAAAGATTCCAGAAACAGTAGGGTCGTGCGAGGCAACTATTGCTGGTTTTCGGGGAGCCTCCACACCTGGAGAGACATGTTGTCTGATGGGCTCTAACTCCTCTGGAACAGTCCCACACACCCTCACATGCTCACCCAATCTTTCCATAACTCTCAGCTCATTCACCTTCTGGGCGTTGGAATTGACTGAATCCATGCTATTCATATTGTTGACCGAGGGGGCCACTGGCACAGGAGATTGTCCCGCATCCCGGTTCCTGGAGAGAGATGCTGATAATGTGAAGAAAAAGAATGGAAATGGAAGTGTTTCTTTTACGACAACTTCTAATCATATGAAATCCAAGACTCCTAAGAGAGTGACCATATCTAAATCTATGAAAGTTGTTATCCATTCTGAATCTAGTGTAAGTGAATCCTCAGAAAATGAATTAGAAAATCTTACTCGAAGAATGAATAAGATAGCTGGATAGAGGAAATTTCAATCCAGATATAAGAAAAAGGAAAAGAAGGATAACAAAGATTCTGAAGTTACCTATTATGAATTCAAGATACCTAGAAACATATGACCTGATTTTCCTATGCTCAAGATAAAAGAAAGGAAGGAAAGGTATTCTGAGAAAAACATAAAGAATTATAATAAGGCCAAAGCTAGGAAAGTTTTGAATGCTAATGACACTTGGAGTGGTAGTGGTGGTGACTCCTCAGATGAATCTTTGGATTATGAATCTTTTAGATAGAATAATCTTGGTCTAATAGCCAGGATACCTATTGAGAATCATTACTTAATGGTTAAGGTACACAATTCTGAATTAATGACCAATGTTTCTTTGAATTCTAATGATAGAAAATATTATAACTCTTCGGATGAAGAATCTTCTTATGATAAAGATAATAATTTACCTACCTATAAAGAAGTTTCTAGGTTTTCCAAACTTCTTGAGATTGAGAATTCAAAACTCGTGAAAAAACTTGATAAGGAAAATTCCAAGAATACTATTCTTACTAAAGAAATATCAGATCTTTCTAAAGATATTGATAAAAAAAATGATGATGTTGAAAGTATTTCAAAAAAGCTTGAGGAAGTAAATTATGAAAAGAATAAACTTTCTAAAGATCTAGAAAATATAATTTCTAAGAAAAATGTTCTTGAGCCTAGCTCTAGTTAAAAATCAAATGTTTTTTTAAGACAAGAACCTAGTTATCAAACTCAAATCCGAAATATTTGTTTTGATGAATTTTTTGTCAAACTTTACCTTAGGTAAAGAAAATTTTGATAAAATTTATTCACAAATCCGACCTATGATGAATAGTTCTGGTTTTGGTTATACTGGTTCTAACCCAATTTTTAGTAACAATTACTTTGTTCCACAATGTGCTCCATTTTGTACTAAATGTCAGTGTGGTGGACATTGGGAAAAAAATTGTTCCCTAAAAAAACCCAATATTTAGGATTTCATAAAGCCTATTTCTCTAAGAATATGTGGGTGCCTAAAATTTTGCTTTCTGAAATATCCAGATCCAAGAAAGTTTGGATTCTGAAAATCATACTTTTTCTTATTTTCAGGAAAATAGTAAAAGTACCAACAGCAATAATTGGTACATGGATAGTGGATGTTCCCGGCATATGATTGGTAACAAAAACTATTGTGAAAAGTTTATCAAGATGAAAGGAGGAAAAGTTACATTCAGAGATAATGCTCAGGGAGAAATTATTGGTATAGGTAACATCGTTCTTCTTGGAAAAACATTGATTTCAAATGTTTCATTTGTTAAGGCTCTTAAGGACAACCTCATCACCATAAGTCAATTATGGGTTGAAGGATACCTTGTGAATTTCTAGGAATGATAAGTGCTTAGTACACAATTACTTAGAAGAGTTCATTCTTTCTTCCCATAGGCAAGAGAATGTTTATACACTAAACTTAGAAGACCTTAAGAGCCAATACATACCTTGACTTAGTGAAATGGAAGATCATTCATGGTTATGGAATAGAAGGCTAGGACACTATAACCTTAGGAACTTATGAAAACTTTCTAAGAAATGATTAGTTAAGGATCTACTGGAGATTAGATTTGATTCTTCAAAAGTTTGTGACTATTGTCAATATGGAAAGAAACATAAATCAAGTTTTAAATCCATTGGTGAAGTATCAACCACTGATGCATTACAGCTAGTGCATATGGATATTTTTGGTCCTACACAAATTGGATGCATTGGAGGCAAGTACTATGTATTTGTTTTGGTTGATGATTACACCAGATTTACATGGTTCTATTTTCTAGCAAAGAAGTTTGAATAATTTTCTTATTTCAAAAATTTTAGAGCCCAAGTCAAAAATGAGAAAAACCTTCCATTGGAAACTATTCATAGTGATCATGGTAGAGAATTTTAAAATTAAGATTTTGAAACTTTTTATATTAGAAAAGGTATTACTCACAACTTTTCAGCACCTAGAACACCTCAACATAATGGTGTTGTTGAAAGAAGAAATAGAATTCTTCAAGAGTAACTAGAACCATGTTGAGTGAGTATTCTATAGCCAAAATTTTTTGGGCTGAAGCTGTAAGTACTGCTTGTTATACTATAAATCGTGTTTTTATTAGACCTTTTCTCAATAAAACTTTTTATGAGTTATGGAATGGTAGAAAACCTAGACTTTCCTACTTTAAGGTTTTTGGATGCAAGGTATTCATTCTAAATACTAAAATAAATCTTTATAAATTCACACTAAAATCTGATGATGTAATTTTCTTAGGCTACACCACAACTTCTAAGGCATATAGAGTTTTCAATAAAAACACTTGTACTGTTGAAGAGACAGTACATGTCAAATTTCATGAAACTGATCCTTTAGTTTTTTAAAAACCCCAACCTACATCCTCGAATGTGTTTTAAAAAGCTGATTATCATCCTTTGATAGAAAATAATTCTGATAAGGAAAACATCCAAGAAGATACTTCTGAAATGTTTACCCCAGAATATTTCTTAACATATGTTGATGAACAGGTTTTACAAAACCCAAATCAGTCATTTCTTAAGAATCATCACAGTGATAGTATCATTGGTGATGTGAATCAACCTGTAAGGAATAGAAGTTCTTTAAGAAAGTATGTATAACATCTAGAATTCCTTTCCCAATAAGAACCAAAAAGCACTGATGAAGCATTAGGTGATGATGATTGGATTAAAGCCATGCAAGATGAACTAAATGAATTCAAAAGGAATAAAGTCTGGACCATGGTTGAAAGACCTAAGGAAACATCTGTTATTAGAGTAAAATGGGTCTTCAGAAATATGTGTGATGAAAATGGAATCATTATTTGAAATAAAGATAGATTATTTTCTAAAGGATATAATCAAGAAGAAGGAATAGACTATGAAGAAACCTATTCTTCAGTTTCTAGACTTGAATCTATTCATTTTTTACTTTCCATTACAGCATTCTTCAATTTCAAACTTTTCCAAATGGATGTGAAATGTGCTTTCCTTAATGGTTATGTTCAGGAGGATGTTTTTGTTGAACAAACTCCTGGCTTTGAAGATATAAAACATCCTGATCATGTTTTTAAACATACCAAAGCACTGTATGGACCTAAACAATCCCCTCAAGCTTGGTATGATAGAGTTACAGGATTTTTGCTTCAAAATAAATATGTCAAGGGAAATGCATATCCTACCCTTTTATAAGGAAAGATAAGAAAAATATTTTAATTGTTCAAATTTATACTGACGACATTATATTTGGTTCAACTCAGCAATCTTAAACCGATTCTTTTGTTGATATAATGAAATATGATTTTGAAATGAGTATGATGGGTGAGTTAACGTTTTTCCTTGGTTTTAAATTTCTCAAGAACCATAAGGAATCTATATATCTCAACATAAGTATATTAAATATCTTCTTAAAAATTATGGATATGAAAACACTAAGAGTATACGTACTTTTATTGGTACCTCAAACACACTTGATCTTGATGAAGCTGGGAAACCAGTAGATCAAACATCTTGTAGAGGTATGATAGGAAGTCTACATAACTTGACAGCTTTTCATCTAGACATAATGTTTTCTGTATTCTTATGTGAAAGATATCAATCCAATCTGAAGAAATCTCATTTAAAGGTAGTGAAAATAATTTTTCGCTACTTAAAGTGTACCATGGATTTTGGGCTATTTTATACTTCTGGTAATGATTTTGTTTTAAAACGTTTTTCAGATGCTAACTTTGGTGGATGTAGAATGGATAGAAAGTGTACATCTAGAACTTGTCATTTCTTAAGAGATTTATTAGTTTCTTGATCTTGCAAGATGCAATACTTTGTAGCACTTTCCACTGCTGAAGCTAAATATGTAGCAGCTGGAAGTTGTTTTGCTCAAGTGTTGTGGATGCAACACACACTCACAAACTATGGCTTGAGTTTTACCAAAACACAAATTTTGTGTGATAAAAAAAGTTCCATCACCCTTAGTAAAAACCCTGGACATCACTATCGTGGAAAGCACATAGATATTAGGCATCACTTTTTTAGGGATCACACAAAAAAAGAGATATCATTCTTCAGTTTATCAGAATGCAAGATCAACTTACTGTCATTTTCACAAAATCATTACCTTCTGATAGATTTGAATACATTAAACAGAAGTTAGGAATGATAACCGTAAGGTAATCCTCCTTAATTAACTTCTTGTTGAATCAATCTCCTTACAGTAATAATCTCATTTTTATAGGGGGGTACATTTGTAATTGGAAGTTCTTCAAACGTTTTGTAATGAAAATTTTTGCAGTTGGTTTTCCAAAAAATTTCGTAATGATGTATTCAAAAAATTTCGTAGTGAAGTTTTCAAAATATTTCATAATGAAGTTTTCAAAAAATTTCGTAATGTAGTTTTAAAAAAATTTCATATTGAAGTTTCCAAAATTTTTCATAATGATGTTTTTCAAAAAAAAATCATAATGATGTTTTCAAAATATTTCGTAATGAAATTTTCAAAATATTTCATGATGAAGTTTTCAAAAAGTTTCGTAATGAAGTTCTCAAGTTTTTTTGTAATGAAGTTTTAGAAAAATTTCGTAATGAAGTTCTCAAAATTTTATGTAATGATGTTTTCAAAAAAAAATTGTAATGAAGTTCTCATGTTTTTTTGTAATAAAGTTTTCAAAATTTTTTGTAGTTGTTTTTTCAAATTTTTCTTAATGAAAAGTTCATAGTGAGACTTTGAAGTTTTCGTAATGATAATTTTTGGACCAGAAATTTTCATAATGAAAATCTTCAGACCTGCAATTTTTGAAATAGAAACTCTCAGATTTGAAAATTTTCGTAATGAAGTTTTTTTCATATTCATGTTTTTTTTTGGAATCCAAATTTCTTCAAGAAGAATATTTCTCAGTACGAATAATCTTCCTAGCAATCTGAAAGGTATGATTCTTTCTAATGTTTTTGTAATCACTTTTTACTTACTGGTAGTTTCTTTTGCTTTTAAAATTTCTCGTATTCAAGTTTCCTTAAATATGAATATTTTTTTAAAACCTCAAAAGATCAGATTCAAACAAATTTTTCCTTGCAACTATCATTTCAACCGTCACATCAGATCTGAAAAATTTTCAGCCATTGGATTCAAATGAGAAGTTCAACTGTCACTTCATCACCTATATAAAGGGGACCCTCGATAGTTGTCCCGCATCAGTTATCATGCATTTGCGTGTCGAATCTCTTCCCCTCAACAAAATCATGTTCTGAACTTTTCACAAGTGCTCTAGTCTGAATGTCTGCCGAAGCTCCTTCTCAGGATATGTCTACTATTAGGCCGATTTCAAAGTGGCAAATATATAGGGATAGGTTGGTTCATCCGAACTTCTTCAATAAGTATGACTCCATTATTTCCATGATCATCATGCTAAATGGATGGGAAAGTATATCTATTTCAAAGACAGCAGCTCAGGATGTTGTCTATCCGGATCTTCTCATAGAATTATATGAATCAGTTTGATTCTTGAAGGATGATGGTAGGGAAAAATTCTCCTTCAAGAGTTATTGAAAGACATACAAACTCTCTTACACCAAGGCTGCAAGCTTGGTGGGGCTCTCATATGATGGTGAAGCCGAATTCTGTTCACACAAGCTACCAGAGGTTCAAGGAAGTTTCATAAAGACAAAGGTTATGGAATTCCCTGGGCTCAAATATGTCAAGACATCAAAGTTTTCCCATCTATCTACCAACAATCAGATTCTACAGTTATGGGTGAAAGTCTCATCGTACCGAGGAAGGGTGATAAAGAAACCCTTAAGAAAAGTGATACGTATATCCTAGACTTTTTAGTAAATCTACGAGATATCAATCCTAGGAGACATATCCTCATTATTATTGAGAACATCAAAAATGGGAATCTAAGAGCTCAAATTATAATGTATCCTGCCTTGATTTCTAATTTGATAGTTCGGCGTCTGGAATCCTTCAAGATCTCCTATAGTTCCAAGCCTAGAAATTACAAGGTGATGTTGATCAGTGATGATACCCTAAAGAGGATGAAGTTTTCTTTATCCATGGAGTTAGGAGAATTTTATGATCTTCCATAAGAAGAGGCAGAAGTTGTTCCGAAAAATGTTGAGAAATCTGGACCATCAAAGAAAGCTGAAAAAAAAGGAAGTTGAAGGAAGTGGAAGTAGAAGATAAACCCTCAAAGCTAAAGAACCTCAGTCCGCACCTCCTAATCCAAAGAACCATAAAGGCAACCTGGATCAAGTGGTTTCAAAATTAAGGGAAGATAAAAAGAATATAAAATAAGGGGAGTCACTGTTCGGTTTGGATCCCGCTGAGGCTAAGGCCTTGAAAGAGAAAATCGCAGAAGAGCTAGAAAAGAAATCCAAGGAAAAGAAGCTGAAGAAGAAGATGTCAGAGGCTGAAATTTGTCAACCCCTTCTGAGGGATACTAAAATTGCATCTGAAAATATCCCTGTTTCGAAGTCCTTCCTGGTGGAACAATTGGCTGAAACTTCAGGAAAGAAGTTCATGTCTCCGGAAAAAGTCAAAGAGAAGAAAGTTGAGAAGGAAGTTGTGGAAGAAGTCCAGGAAGCTCAAAGCTCTGAAAAGACATCTGATTTGATAAATCAAGTAGAAGACTTTCAGGAAAGGGAAAGTGCATCTGAGAAATTTTCACTCCGGACTTCTCAAGCCGGATCTTCTAAACTTGTTACCCCTAAACATGATGAGAAGGGTGAAGAGGAATTCAACAATCCATCTTAGGAAGAGAGTCACAATCATGACTTTATTATTCCTGAGGATATTGAAGTTGGGTTAGAGAGGAGAAAATTGATGAAGACAAGATTGTACGATTATCCGGAAGTGAGCAGGAATATCCAGATGAGGAAGCAGTACCGAAAACTGACAAGGAGAAAAAAATAGTTGTTGATACCCCAACGAAAGATATATTGAGGAAGAAAGAAGATGGAGTATCCTCAAAGATAAAGCTGGTAGAGTTATAGGAAGAACCATCTCCAAGTAAAATTTCTGATTCCGAGTCATCATCCTTAGGACATGATTTTGTTGTCCGGTCCCTGAAGAATTTGGTTGATAACATTCTGATCTTTCCATTAATTTATTCTAGATGCCAGATGATTCAGCACATCATGAACTAGAAGTTATATTATATATCCATGGTCATAGATAAATGTGTGAAGATTGAGGTAGAATACAAAAATTTCCACATCAATTATGAAGCCCACAGAAAATCCTGCAAGGAAATGAAAATTTGGTTGAAGAAAATCAATAAAGATTTGAGAGAGCTTGATCAGTTTTAAGAAGATGTTAAAGAAGATTTTGACACCGAAGACCCCAAGATCAAGGATCTTACAAATAGTTTCTATGAAAATCTATGTCTAGAAGAAAGTTCTCAGATTCAAGAGGTTAAAGATCTGAATGGGAAGATGAGTTATATTGTTAAAAGCTTGAAAACAGAGAAGGATCTCCAGAGTGAGATGCAAGAAAAGCTTTTGAAACAAGATGAATTTCTGACAGTTCAAGAAGAATCCATGAAGGCTCAAGAGGACAGGATCAAGGCATTAGAAAAGTAATCTATGGAGGATCACAAAGAGATGAAAAAGCTAAAGACCATTGTAAATATGCCAATTCCCAAGGAAAAAGAAGCAAAATAAATCTCACTCTGATCTTTTTTTGTATTTGTTTTTCCTTTTACTAATACTTTCAATCGTAATGGAATTATGGTTGGACTTTTTTTCTTGTATGTCTTTACTAATATTTTAGGTACCATATTAATTTTCCATTCCCTCAAACTCTTTTTGAAAATCACAATGGGGGATAAGGAAAAAGAATTCAAAAAGGGAGAAGGAAAAACTCTAAAAGGGAGAAGGAAAAATCTAAAGGGTTGAAGGAAGAAGATTCATAAGTAAAATAAATATCCCTATGTAAGGGAGAGATTATCTAAGGGATTTTTTCATTACAAAGATTTCCATTCTCAAGATAATGAAAATCCCATTCTGTAAAATCTAGAATACGATCCTTAGAGTTCCAAATATTAAGGGGGAGTTAGTTGTATTCATCTTTTCCAATGTAAAAAGGGAGATAAGTTTTATTTTCTAAGTCAGGAAAAGTTTTAACAAGTCCTTTTATTATTTTTCGTAAGGATGTTTGTGATTTCCAAAAAGGGGGAGATTGTTGAGTCAATAAGGTTTTACTTATGACTTTTCCATTCCTTCATGTAAATGGGGAGATTGTCAAGTCATTAAGGTATCCTTATGACTTTATCATTCCTCTTTTTTTGAAAATCACAAACACCTTATTTTAAGGAAAAACACATTTTACCCCTATTTTACTTTCATAAGGAAAATTTCCATCCCAAAGGCAATTTACCCCTACCTTTTTTTCATTGTTCAGTAAGATTTTTCTAAGTGTAAAATTCGGATTGAAACCAAAAACCTTGGAGTCTTATAATTACCTAGAATATGAAGCATTCTGTTTCAGGATCTGAAGTCTTAGAATTCTGATTATGAAATTTCTGAGTTCTCACTCCGAATTTTGAATAAGAATTCCAGATACGAACTTCAGAGTTCTGACTCTGAATTATGAATTAAAATTCTGGTTATAAACTTTCTATGTTCTGACTGTGAATTCTAAATACTAATTCTGGATACGAACATCAGAGTTCTAACTCCAAATTCTGAATCAGAATTCTCGTTACAAACTTTCTGAGTTCTGACTCTGAATTCTGAATACGAATTCTGGATATGAACTTCTCTAATTTCTGACTCCGAGTTCTCTGAATAATAGACTTCTATCTCTTATGTTTTCTGACACCAAATTCTCATGAACACTGACTCTGAACTTTGTAAGTCCAGGTTATAAATTCTTGAGAAATCCAAATTCCAAATTTTCATGAAATTCAGACTCCGGAATTCTACAGAATTCAGGTTCCGAATTCCTACCAAATAGAATATGAATATCCTTTGTATTATAGACTCCGAATTCATTTTTGGTTGACTCCAAACTTTCATTTTCTTCATTACAAATATCATATTTTGGATATTATTATACTTTTTTTGATATAAAATGATTTCGTTCTTTTAGTTACTCACTAACTGTTGTTTAAGTGACACGTGTACAGGTTCCTCCGAAATTCATGGAAGAATATGACCATTGGAGGAGGGAGCCGATTGTTGGATTTGTTCCTATAAATAGAAGCCCATTTGAAAAAGTTGAACACAGTTCTATGAATCTAGAGACCACATGATGTTGAAGTGATATCAAGAGAGAGATACTCTCATGATTAGTGTGTACTGAACTCCTTGTTCAGTTTTGCTTCGTGCGACTCCGATTGTTTTTGTGTACAATTGAGAGCTTCCGGGGATAGGAAGACAGAGGTGTCGACTACCTTGAAGTTGAGGGCTTCCTTGCTGAGGAAGAAAGAGGTTCCTACTACCTGATAGTTGAGGGATTGTGGGGATAACAAGACAGACTTCGATCTTCATATCGAGGGCTTACCCCAGTGTGGGTAAGATAGACTTTCTTGAAAGTATAAATCCAAGGACCTTTATCCAAGGTTGTTGGATACCCTTCTCTTTGGGTTAAAATATTTACTACTTATTACTTGTTTTTGTGAAAAGTTTTCCGTTGCATTTATATTGTTGAGGAAAGTATAACTTTCTTATACTTCATTACACTTGTACTCTCATTTAGTTAGATTCTATACGCTTTAAGGTAGAATCTTCATCTTCGTAAACTTTTGTTAAGTTTCATTTTTGGAATCCCTCTTCCATAATCAAGCAAGTTATTAGTACTTAGAGGTCCTGTGAATTATCTTGTTTAACCCTATTAAACATAATCATCTTTAAAAGTTCTTAAATAATTTATAAAGTGTACAATTCACCCCCTCTTTTATTTGAGAATCTACATTCATATTTTGATCCTATAAGAGATACACTAAATGTTTATGATGTTTTGGTATTAAATTTTATAGTAATCATGAGACAGATTAATTTGGTGAGTTTCATTTTCATAACCATGTAAATTATCAAACCATGTATAATAAAGTGAATTATCATCATGTTTCCATACTTTTTAAGTAAATTGATTGGGGAATGTTTGAAGTTATTCAAAATGTCCAATAAATCAGTTCTGATGAGAGAAAATATATCTTTTATTAGTGATGATACAATTAATAGGATGAGATTTTATTTTGATAAAAACCAAAAAAATCATTGATAAGGTTGGTGGAGCCGCTTCGAAAGCAGAACCATCAAGAAATCCATAGAAGGATGAGAAGAAAAAAGAAAATCATTGTTGATATTTCCAGTACCAAATAATGAAAATAAACAATAGAATGTTCATGATAAAGTTCATGATAAGTGGATAAAAAATTAATAAGAAAGGAAAATTGAAGATCCTCAGTTTAGAATAGACCCAAATAAAGAAATATCCTTAAAAATCATGTTTTTGATACATTATAACAAGAGGAAAATAAAATAAATCAAAATAATAGGTTGATATAAGTAAAACTTTGTGAGAATATTTTGAAAGGTGTAGAAATTACTTATGAGAAGGTTGATATACCATTTTTTTTATACCGAACAAGTTAATCCATGAGATGGATTATCATTTCAAGAAAGTGATACTATAAATCCTGAAATTCCTTCTATAGAAGACAATGTAAAAGAAAAAGTAATTGATGATGAATCAATTCCACCAATTCATGAAAAGGAATCAAGTCCAGCACCACAAAAAAGGGGTTTTGGGAACATCTAGATAGCTCTAGGTGGATATTTATAATGTTTTTGATGAAGAATATGACTGAAACGAAAAAAAAGGGAAATAAGGGGATGAGGTAGAAGGATGTGAATATGAAGAAGCTGAAAAATAAGTATAAGGGGAAGAATATTTGAAAGAAGAGGAAGATGACAATAAATAAAATCATTCTGATGGGAAATCAACATAATACTTATATGACATACCCTCTAATGTTGGTAAATAGTAGAAGTAAAGTAGTTTTAAAGAATATTTATCCTCATCATAAAGAGAGGCAGAGTCTTTATCTAAGAAAGATGAGGAATTTAAAAATTAAAAAACAAATATTGATGATATATTTAACACCGAAGCTGTAGATATCTTGGGAATTTTTAATGATAAAGAAAATGGTAACAAATTTTCTAAACAAGTTGATAAATTAGTTTCAAAGAAAAACAAGAAAGGAAATTAAATTGAAGTTATACTGAACCAAATTAAACCTCATGAGATTATTCTTGAACAATTAGACTCATTTAAAACTATTTATTTTAATGGATTTGATTATATTAATCATGCTTTGAAAAGGATTAGAGGAACAATTCCTAATTTTCTAAACCTTGATTCTCAGTGTCAGTTGATTTAAGAAAGTATAAATGAGAAATCAGAATTGATCAAAGTCTTAACAGGAAATGTTATTCACCTTGAAGCTCAGCTGAAAGATTTTCAAGAAAATTATCAAACTCATAGAAATTAATTTAATCATATAGTTAAATGGTCTGATAAGGTTGACGTTGATCTCAAATGGCATGATGAGAATTTTTATGTTGTGAATAATCTCATGAATGAATCAGACTAATCCATAAATCATTTAGCTAAAGACATGTTTTGAAGGGTTAATTTTTTAGAGGCGTTCAAAGATAAAACTAATGATCATACTGAGCAAGTTGAATCTTTGAAGAAGAATATCTGAGATATGGAGAATGAAATTTCCAAACATGGATCATGAAAATATGAATATATCATACTTATAGATCAGAATAAATAATTATCAAAGAACATTTTAATTTAAGAAGATATTGTTTAGAAGATTTAAAAAGAAAGATATGGTTTCATGAATAACATGGTGTTTGTAAAAACCTTGATGAATGAAGACTGATTTTTTAACTCTCATTATACCTATTTTGGAAAAACATTTCAATCATTTGTAATATTTGAATGAATTATTATTCTCATACAATTCTGGTTTGTTTGAATGTTTTCTAATTTTGATTGGCTAAATGTTCTTTCATATTTTTATGGATGACTAATTAGGTCATTATATTGTTTTGTATGTTTTTTTGTCTTATATTTCAGGAAACTTTCAAATTATTCTCCCTTACTTTTTGAAAATTAAAAATGAGATGAATTTTATAGAAATGGGTGATTTTCTTAAATGAAATGAACATTTTCTAAAGTGATAAATCATTATGGGAGAGAAGTTTTATAGAAAGTAGGAGATATATCTTCACAAGAAAGAATATGATCCTTATAGGGAGATATTATCCTAAGGGTGAGATCATCATATTAAAAAACAATAATCTCCATTTTATTAAGAAGTGTTAAAAACTCAGGGGGATTTAGGGTTTCAAAGTATAACACTAAATATGAATTACCTTAAAAATAAATTATTATAAGTTTTTCAAAGTTATTTTCATTTATGTTCTGTTGTTTATACTTTTCAAAAAGGGAGATATTGTTGAGTGAGTTGTTATATTTCTTTATTTTCCATTATTTTTGTTTTTGAAATCAAAAAATATTTCTTAAAAACATATTTACTAATTTTTTTTGTCCAAAGTGTTTTAGAATGTTTATGTAGAAAACATTATATCTTATGTAATGTCCTGGACCTCTCCAGTCCATTCCTTTGTGAAAATGTGGTTCTAGATATGTTCCAAGAGTTCAAGGTGACTTGGGGGTACGTTTGGGTGGAATTTTAAGGAAATCTAAAGGGTTATGGCCTTCGCACGGGAGGCACACGGTTTGCCTAAACCGTGCAGCCAAACCGTGCAAGGCTGGTCTTGGAGGCAGTGGCTAATGCACGGTTAGCGCACGGCTTGTCTAACCGTGCAGACTAACCGTGCGAGGAGTGTTTGGTGAGGCAGAAGCTAACGCATGGTTAGTGCACGGTTTGTTAAACCGTGAGGACTAACCCTGCCGGCACATAAAATTAGATCCTAAAATTGTGGATCTAACTCATTTTGCCTTTAATCACCTCGTTTAAGCCCCTAATCGGCCATAACTCGGAATTACCTTTCCTTGGAGGTAGAAGAACCTGTCCCAAGCATTTTGGAGGTGATCTGGAGGCTTCTCATCGCGAATCGAAGCCAGTTTCTCAAGGTATGTGATCCTTTTGTTTGGTTTCCTAGATCTCCTCCTCCTCTTCTCTTGGGATCTTAGATCTGCGCCAGTTATGGGTATATTTAAGTGTGTAGATGTCGTTTATGATGAGCTTTGGTCTTGGTTGTGTTAGGAGAGGAGATCAAATGAAGATTCGTGGAGAATCGACCCGGTTTCTAGGGCGCTCATCGACTGTTGTGGTTTCCATCGAAAACCTTTGAGGTAGGGGATTTGTGGCTTCCCTAATTGCTTATGTGAAATTGTAGAGTTAGCATGATTTATTCCTTTGGATCACAATCGAATTGACCTAATTAAATACTTCAACTGGATTAAAAGAATTGGTGATCGCATGTTGTTGCTTTGTACCGTGATAACGGTTCACCTCTTGATTTTCTAGATAGTGTGATATATATGCCTTGCTTGTTAGCATGTTGTTCTTGATGAAATTGATAAAGAAAGTAAAGCCAGAATTAATTGATAATTAATTGGCTAAAGATAAAGCGGCATGTAAATGAATCTGGTTGTTGTTGTTGTGAATGTTGTTCCAAATTGATGTTAATCAAATTGATGCTGATGTACGTGATTAACTTGGTTGGTTGGTAAACCTTAAATCTATTGGTGCTTGTTGTTTGAAGGGTAGATTCCTTGTTAAAGGGCCAAGAGCTCAATTTGACGTGATGTTTGTTTTCCTGCTGCTTTTGATGTGTTGTGACCCTAGAGGGGTGTTGTGATATCTTGTGACGTGATGTGACCCTGGAGGGGTGTTGTGATATCTTGTGACGTGTTTTGACCCTGGAGGGGTGTTGTGATATCTTGGGTTGTGATGTGACCCTTCAGGGGTGTTGTGATATGTGGAGGTAGGGAGGCCTTGTGGTTGTGGAAGCGGATGATGCCTAGAGTGGCGAAATGCATCGGTTTATGCATGTGGGTGTTGGGGAGGACATCAGGGATGATGGAATGGGATGGATGTGGTTGTTGGATGCTTGGTGCTTTATTTGGTTGTTTACCTATTTTACTTTTCCCCACTACTCAAGGCATCTGGTTTTGCTTACCCTTCTTCCAAAAGGGGAGAAGACATGCGGGGTATGCCACGTGCTTTCTGTGATTAGCCTCTCGAGGGAGAATGGGTCTACGCTCTTGCTATAGGCGGCAAAGACTCGATGTGTAGTATATCTACTCACCGTGTTGATCCCCCTTGTGTTTAGTAGCATAGGTTTCTTTTCTAAAATTCATGGGAATATGGGAAAGTAATTCTGTAATGAATGTTTGAATAAATGATGTTAACCCATGGGGTTGAAGTTTGTTGAAATGTAATGATGAGGTTCAGAAATTTTGAAGGGACAGTTGTTTTTTGAATGTGATTCCAATGAAGTTTAATGTGGTTGTGTTCATGGTAAATTAATGGGCAAAGAATTAATTAACATAAAGAGGAATTGATGAAAAATGGAATAAAGTGATCTAATGAAGTTCTTTAATTGGTTGTGTGCTTATAGGATACCTAGTCTTTGAAATTGCTTACCGGAGTCTGAGAGACATTAGCTGCAGCTGAGACTAAGACTAGGTTAAGCCCATAGTGTGGTTGTGAGTTATGGTATATTCTGTACTTTTTGTGTTTCTATACGCTACTCCACCCTATCAGTAAGGGAAACTGACACCCCGGGGATTCTGAGCCCTGGGGGGGTGTTTTCCCCAACATTCTGGTGGGAGGTTGAATGGTTGACTACCCCCTTTAGCCCCGTTCTCTTTTCTTGGTAGATACTAGTACCATTAGCACAACGGTTAGTTTCCCCATATATGTGTGTAGAGGGCCGTAACGGCTTATGGTTATTTCACACACATATATTCTGGATATAGTATCATATGGACTACTATAGGCATAATGTGTATAGGCTGTGATGGCTTGAGGATCCTTACTCGGTGTATGGGATGTAATGGCTTGAGGCATAATACCCGACGTATGATACACGTTATGTTAGCTGTGGTGGCTCCTGGAAACTACCTGGTTACTTTTAGTTGTGAGGATGGTGTGGTGCTTAGCCCAGGTGTCTACAAGCAAGCCTTTATGGTGCACGCGGTGCAGATTGTGGAGCTTGTCCCAAGATTAAATGGGAAACCCTTTAGAGAGAGATGCACAAGATTTATGACGTTGGGGAAAAGCGGCAAACCAGTGGGGAAGTAGTAGCGGGGTACCCTTGATATCCTTTTCTATATGATATATTCTTGTATGCGTTACTTTGTGAGAGTATCCATGGTGTGGTTGGGAACATAGTATACCTGCTTAGGAGATGAGTTAGTTTCACTGTTGTTCACTGTGCTTTAGCATGCTCTCTTTACCTTTGCACGAGAGGCTTCGGGGAGGATCCTACTGAGTATACTGTTATACTCACCCTACATATATATAAACTGTTTTTCAGGTCACTTGGATCAGGTTGTAGATCAGGATGGTTACTACTAGCTTGTGGTTGCAGGAGCTGTTCGGGCTTGTGGTCGCTGGTAGTTTTTCTTTCTTTTGGGTACTTGCAGTTTTTCCTTTCAGTTGTAGTACTTTTGCATGACATTACATATGCACTTGGGTTTTCTTTTATACTTTAGTTCTGAGTTGGAGTTGGTTGGTGTCTATCTTACCTCTCTCTTCTGCATGTGTTCTCTTAGAGGGTAATGCCTCCCATTTCTATGTTTATTATACCCTCGGTGCTAGTCTCCAACCTAGGGCCTATCGGAGGCGGGACTCGGGGGTCATTATCTCCCTTTTCATATTGCCGGCCCAGGAGGGGTACACTTTCTGGGGAGGGGGTCATGACAGAGTGGTATCAGAGGTATGGTTGAGAGATAGGATGGAGTTTGGAGTTAGGCACAGGTGAGGTTTCATGGGTTGGTAGGGAAACGTTGTCATTTATGTTTAGCAAGTGTGGTAAACACTGGAGACTAGCTGAGACATAGGCATTTAGGGCCCCCTATGATCTGATGTATAGACCTTTAAGTTTACAATGGCTACTAAATAGGGTCATACGGGTTGCGGGGTAGAGACCTAGGAAAGGATCATGCATCATTCTTCTTTGCCCCTGTGTTTGAATGGTTAGACCTTGGGATAGGTTAACCTAAAATGAATGAATGAAAACAATTAATTAATTGATATCGAGTCTTCCATATTCCAAGCTTAGGAGCTCTAAGTGTTTGTTATTTTGCAGGTATGGCTCCAGGTCGACATCCTCGTCGGGTTTGTGCAGAAGATGTCCAGCAGGCTATTCCAGATGATCTCCGTAGGTTAGAGGTTGATGACGACGAAACTTAGAGGAAGACACTCTGAGAGTTTTAGCGTCAGAGTCTGCAAAAGTACAAGGGATCCGTTTCAGATGCAGTCACAAAAGACTGGATGGAGGAGGTCGAGATAGGCTTTAGTTCGATCCGTGCTCAGAAGGAGCACTGGGTGTCCTTAGCTGTGACGATGCTATGTGGAGCAGTAAGGCATTGGTGGTTCTTGTTCCTCAGGGATCGTGAGGAGTCAGCGATCTCATGGGAGGAGTTTTGAGGAAAGTTTAGAGTTGAGTTCCTTTCTTCGATTGCGAAGGCATCTAGTCGCCAGGAGTTTCTTACCCTTTGACAGGGGAACTCCAGTGTCTGAGAATTTTGAATCTATTTGAGGAACCTTCTACGATATTCTTCAAACCTACTGCCAGATGAGGAGTCCAGGGCGGGGAATTTTGAGGAGGCTTTGCGTCCATAGATTCAGCGCCAGGTCACCCCATTTAAGTTAAACACATATCTTGAGGTGCCGGCGAGGGAAGAGGTTGTTGAGAAGACTTTGGCCAGGACCGTATCATCACGAGAAGGGGATATTCATGATCCCTCACGAAGCAAGGTTGTGGTATGGGGTTCCCGGTTTTCAGGGCAGAAGAGTTTCTGTTCATCCGGGGGTAGGTCCCAGCCCTTCACATCTCGTTTCTCCAGAAGCAGCGACTCTCAGGCATATGCCAATGGATCAGGCTGTTTTGTTCTTGTGGTGGTTGTGGTAATCAGTAGTGGGCGTTCCCGGCCTTTCATGGCGGTCATCGTGCACCAGGTGTTACGCTCCATGTTTCTCTATTGAGGTAGTTTCCGGTGAGGCAGCAGTAGCTAGTTGCACCGGCTTTAGATCAGCAGAGGGTAGATGGGGTAGGTAGAGGATATCCCAATGATGATCCCTATCCTCAAAGAGCAGATCACGGTCGTGGTTTTGGTTGTCATCATGGTCAGAGAGGCTGTGGAGGAGGTCTTGGTCAACTTCATGCTCTAGCATTGCCAGCTCCAGACGAGCCAGATGTCGTTCGAGGTACCCTTTTCTTGTTTTCTACTTTGGTGTATGCCCTATTTGATTTAGGAGTGATGAAATCCTTCATATCACCTACCATTTTCCATGCCTTGGTACTTGAGGTTGAGAGGCTTCCAGTGCACTTGGCCTTGACTACGCCAGTTGGAGGTCGAGCTGACTTGTTTGAAGTATGTAGAGATTGTGAGCTATTATTGGGGCAGCACCTCTCTTTGGGAGATTTCCTATGTTTATGAATAAAAACATATGATGTCATCATCGGCATGGATTGGTTGTATTCGGTGCAAGATATTGTGCATTTATATAGGAAGAAGGTCGTTTTCTTTGATGCCGATAGAGAGAAAGTGGTGTTTGTTGGTGAGCGAGATCCTCGGATGGGTCACAGGCGAGTTCCATCCTTATCAACCATGGTGAATGAGATGATGTTGAATTCTTTCGAGGTTCTTCAGTTGGCGTTTCCTAGGGTCGTAGAGGAGTACCCTTATGTTTTTCCAGAAGAGGTTGTAGCCTTACCCCCTCGACGATAGATCGTGTTTGGGATCAAGCTACAGCCAGGAGCATCTCCTATATCTATGTCTCCGTATAGGATGGCCTCATCTGAGTTACGAGAGCTATGTGTGTAGCTTCATAGTCTGTTGTAGTGCGGTTTTGTTCGACCAAGTGTGTCACCATGGGGTGCACCAGTTCTGTTTGTGAAGAAGGCCGACGGTAGTTTGCGGTTGTGTTTCGATTATCGTCGCTTAAACAAAGTGATAATAAAGAACCGCTATCCTCTTCCGCGGATCGATGACTTATTTGGTCAACTGAAAGATTAATGTTGGTTCTCAAAGATCGACTTGCAGTCAGTATATCATCAGATGCGTTTGAAGGATGAAGATATCCCGAAGACTTCTTTCCATATTCGTCATGGTCATTATGAGTTCATTGTAATGACATTTGGTGTGATGAAAGCTCTAGAAGTATTCATGGGATTAATGAATTCTCTATTCTATGAGTTCCTAGACAAGTTCTTTTTAGTTTTCATTGACTAAATCCTTATGTACTCCATGTTTGAAGAGGAGAATTCAGAGCATCTACGATCCGTTTTTGGAGTTCTTCATCGACATCAGTTGTTCGGAAAGTTGTCGAAGTGTGAGTTTTGGGCTCGAGAAGTCTGTTTCTTGGGGAAAGTTGTGTCCCAACAAGGATTAGTTGTGGATCCATTGAAGATAGAAGCTGTTGTGTCTTGGGTATCCTCCAATACAGTATTAGAGGTGCGAAGTTTCCTTGGTCTCGCAGGCTACTACAAGAGGTTTGTAGCCTATTTCTCTCGAGTTGCAACTCCTTTGATAACTTTGACCCAGAAAGATCAGGCTTTCATATGGACTGATCAGTGTCAGGCATCTTTCGAGTATCTAAAAGGAAAGTTAGTATGTGCTCCAGTCCTTTGTCTTCCAGATAAGGGAGTTCAGTTTGATGTTTTCTGCAATGCTTCACACCTAGGGTTAGGTTGTGTCCTCATGCAGCAGAGGTCAGTTGTTTCTTATGAGTCTCGACAGTTGCGTCCCCATGAACGCAACTATGCCACCCATGATCTTGAGTTGGAATCCGTGGTGTTTTCTCTGATGTTGTGGATACATTACCTCATTGGTGAATGATTTTTGGTTTTCACTAATCATAAGAGTTTGAGGTATGTTTTCTCCCAGTGTGACTTGAACTTGCGGCATCATCGGTGGATGGAGTTCCTACAGGAATACGACATTGAAATATCATATACACCTAGAAAAGGGAATGTTGTAGCTGATGCGTTGAGCCGAAAGTCACGTAGTGATGCTGTGTGTGAATCCGGTGATTCCTAGAGGGTAATGAAAGAACTGTCGGCATTACATCTTGATATGGGAGAAGTCAGAGGTAGAGGTTGTCTTTTTTAGATGACGGTGCAGTCATCCCTAATGCAGAAGGTGGAAGAGTCCCAGTCGGGGGATCTTGAGGTGGAGGTCTGGAGATACCTAGTTCTTTGTGGAGAGGCCCCTGATGGTTGGTCTGAAGATGAAAAACATAGAGTGTTGTATCATGGAATGATTTTTGTTCCCTTGGAGATGCACGAGATTGTCCTCAGATATTTCCATGGTTCTCTTTTTGTGGTGCATCCTGGTGTGACAAAGATGTACCGATCCTTGAGGAGCCAGTTTTGGTGGCCTGGGCTGAAGCGTGCGGTTGCGGATTTTGTGTCTCGATGTTTAGTCTGGAAGAAGTTGAAGGCCGAACACCGTGTTCCTGGTGGTCCTCTCCAGCCATTGGAGATTCCTCAGTGGAAGTGGGAGGACATCTCAATGGACTTTGTTACAGGTTTACCTCGAGCTCTGGTAGGACATGATGCTATTTGAGTGGTAGTAGATCATTTAACAAAATCGGCCCACTTTATAGAAATAAAGGATTCGAGCTCAGTGGAATTTTTGTCGAGTCAGTATCTGGAGGAGGTGGTGAGACTTCACAGAGTCCCTAGTACGATCATTTCTAATAGAGATACTCGTTTTACCTCTAGGGTGTGGAGGGGTCTCCAACATGCTCTTGGTTCTTATCTATGCCTTATCACTGCTTTTCACCCTCAAACGGATGGTCAGACAGAGTGAACTATCCAGACTCTTGAAGACATGTTAAACTCTTGTGTTCTTGATTTCAGACGGTCATAGATGAGGCACTTACCCTTGGTATAGTTTGCCTATAATAATAGTTTTCACTCCACCGTCGGTATGGCGCCGTTTGAAGCCTTGTATGGCTGACCTTTCCATTCTCTATTATATTGGACTGGGGTCGGGGAGTCAGTAATTCTCGGATTGGAACTACTACAGAATACAATAGAGATGGTTCAGGTGATTCGCGAGAGGATGAAGACAGCGCAAGATCGTCAGAAATCATATGTTGATCAGAGAAGGAGACCCTTAGTGTTTAACGTTGGGGATTATGTGTTTCTAAAGGTGACTCCCCGTCGTGGGCAGCGAAGGTTTAGTCATGGGATTAAGCTTTCTCCCTGCTTTGTTGGGCCTTTCGAGGTCCTAGCTCATGTTTGAGTTGTGGCATATCGAGTAGCATTTCCCCCTCAGATGAGTCAGATACATGACGTTTTCCATGTATCACAGCTACGTCATTATCTTCATGACGACTCCCACATCATCGATTGGGGGGAGATCAATGTTTATGATGATGCTACCTTTGAGGAGCGACCTATGGAGATCCAACACTGTAAGGAGAAGGTGTTTCAGGGGCGATCCATCCCTTTAGTTCATGTCTTGTGGCGACACGACAGCTTTTGAAGAGAGTACTTGGGAATGTGAGTCACAGATACGTGCTCAGTACCCAGAGTTTTTTATGTTTAACTCTCTTCATGTATCATTGTAAGTTATGTGGTTGTGGGACTTTCATGTTTATGAGATAGAATCCACTGTTGCTTTGGTGTCTTGATCTATTTTGAGAGGTATCTCGTTGGGTGGTTGTTCAAACCATGTTTCATTTTCTCTTTAGGTGAGTTTTGGATTCTCGAGGACGAGAATGTTTTGAGAGGTATCTGATGTAATGGCACGGAACTCTCCGGTTCATTACATTGTCAAAATGTGGTGCTAGAGGTGTTCTGAGAGGTCATGGTGACATGGGGGTACGTTTGGGTGGACTATTAAGGAAATCTAAAGGGTCATGGCCTTTGCACGGGAGGCGCACATTTTGCTTAAACCGTGCGGCCAAACCATGCAAGGCTGGTCTTGGAGGTAGTGGCTAATGCACGGTTAGCGCACAACTTGTCTAACCATACGGACTAACCATGCGAGGATTGTTTGCTGAGGCAGAATCTAGCACACAGTTAGTGCACAGTTTATTAAACTGTGCGGACTAACTGTGCGGGCACTTAAAGTTAGATCCTAAAATTGTGGATCTAACTCGTTTTTCCTTTAATCACCTCCTTTAAGCCTATAATCGTCCATAACTCGAGATTACCTTTCCTTGGAGGTATAAGAACCTCTCCCAAGCATTTTGGAGGCGATCCATAGGCTTCTCTTCGCGAATCAAAGCCGGTTTCACTAGTTATGTGATCCTTTTGTTTGGTTTCTTAGATCTACGTTGATATACCCCTCCTCTTATCTCGGGATCTTATATCTATACCCGTTATGGGTAGATCTAAGTGTTTGGATGTCGTTTATGATGATCTTTGGTCTTGGTTGTGTTAGGAGAAGACATCTAAGGAATATTCATGGAGAATCGACCCGGTTTCTTGGGTGATCATCGACCATTGTGGTTTCCCTCAAAAACCTTTGAGGCAGGGGATTCGTGGCTTCTCTAATTTTTTATGTGCAATCATAGAGTTATCATGATTTTGTCCTTTGGATCACAATGGAATTGACCTAAGTAAATACTTGAACCAGATTAAAATAATTGGTGATCACATGTTGTTGCTTTGTACCGTGATAACGGTTCCCCTCTTGATTTGCTAGATAGTGTGATATATATTCCTTGCTTGTTAGCAAGTTGTTCTTGATGAAATTGATAAAGAACGTAAATCTGGAATTAATCGATAATTAATTGGATAAAGATAAAGAGGCATGTAAATGAATCCGGTTGTTGTTGTTGTGGATGTTGTTCCAAATTGATGTTAATAAAATTGATGTTGATGTACGTGATTAACATAGTTGGTTGGTAAACCTGAAATCTGTTGGTGCTTGTTGTTTGGAGGCTAGATGCCTTGTTAAAGGGACAAGAGCCCAATTTGATGTGATGTTTGTTTTCATGCTTCTTGTGATGTGATGTGACCCTGGAGGGGTGTTGTGATATCTTGTGATGTGATGTGACCCTGGAGGGGTGTTGTGATATCTTGTGATGTGTTGTGACCCTGGAGGGGTGTTGGGATATCTTGTGTTGTGATGTGACCCTGGCGGGGTGTTGTGATATGTGGAAGCAGGGGGGCCTTGTGGTTGTGGCAGCGGATGACGCCAAGAGTGGTGAGATGCATCGGTTTATGCATGTGGGTGTCGGGGAGGACACCATAGATGATGGAATGGGATGGATGTGGTTATTGGATGCTTGGTGCTTTGTTTGGTTGTTTAACTGTTTTAATTTTCCCCACTGCTCAAGGCAGCTGGTTTTGCTTACCCTTCTTCTGAAAGGGGCGAAGACACACAGGGTATTCCACGTGCTTTCCGTGTTTAGCCTCTCGAGGTAGAATGGGTTTATGCTCTTGCTATAGGCGACAAAGACTCGACGGGTAGTATATCTACTCACTGTGTTGAGCCCCCTTGTGTTTAGTAGCATAGGTTGATTTTCTAGAATTCTTGGGAATATGGGAAAGTAATTCAATAATGAATTTTTGAATAAATGATGTTAACCCATGGGTTTGGAGTTTGTTGAAACATAATGATGAGGTTGATAACTTTTGAAGGGACAGTTGATTTTGAATGTGATTCCAATGATGTTTAATGTGGTTGTGTTCATGGTTAATTAATGTGCAAAGAATTAATTAACATAAAGAGGAATTGATGAAAAAGGGCATAAAGTGATCTAATGAAGTTCTTTAATTGGTTGTGTGCTTATAGGATACCTAGTCTTAGAAATAGCAGTCCGGAATTCGAGAGACGTTAGCTATAGCTGAGACTAAGACTAGGTGAATCCCACAGTGTGGTTTTGAGTTATAGTATATTCAATACTTTTTGTGTTTCTATACGCTACTCCACCCTATCGGTAAGGGCAACTGACACCCTGGGGATTCTGAGCCCTAGGGGGTGTTTTCCCCAACATTCTGATGGGAGGTTGAATGGATGACTACCCCCTTTAGCCCCGCTCTCTTCTCTTGGTAGATACTAGTACCATTGGCACCGTGGTTATTTTCCCCATATATGTGTGTAGAGGGCGGTAATGGCTTGGGGTTATTTCACACACATATATTCTGGATATAGTATCCTATGGACTACTATAGGTGTAACGTGTATAGGTTGTGATTGCTTGAGGATCCTTACTCAGTGTATGGGCTGTAATGGGTTGAGGCATAATACCCGACGTATGATACATGTTATGCGAGCTGTGGTGGCTCCCAGAAACTACATGGTTACTTTTGGTTGTGAGGATGGTGTGGTGCTTAGCCCAGGTGTTTTCGGGCATGCCTTTGTGGTGCATGTGGTACAGATTTTAGAGCTTAGCCCAAGTTCATACGGGCAAGCCATTGGAGAGAGATACACAGGATGTATGTCGTTGGGGCAAAGTAGAAAACCAGTGGGGAAGTAGTAGCAGGGTAACCTTGATATCCTTTTATATATGATATATTCTTGTATGCTTTACTTGGTGAGAGTATCCATAGTGAGGTTTGGAACATAGTATACATGCTTAGGGGATGAGTTAGTTTCACTGTTGTTCACTATGCTTTAGCATGCTCTCTTTACCTTTGCATGAGAGGCTTTAGGGAGGATCCTACTGAGTATACTGTTATACTCACCCTACGTATATATAAAGGGTTTTTCAGGTCACTTGGATCTGGTTGAAGATTAGTCTTGTTACTACTATCTTGTGGCTGCAGGAGCTGTCCGGGCTTGTGGTTGTTGTTGGTTTTTCTTTCTTTTGGGTACTTGCAGTTTTTTCCTTTCAGTTGTAGTACTTTTTCATGACATTACATATGCACTTGGGTTTTCTTTTATATTTTAGTTCTGAGTTGGAGTTGGTTGGTGTCTATCGTATCTATCTCTTCCGCATGTGTTCTCTTAGAGGGTAATGCCTCCCATTTGTGTGTTTATTATACCCTTGGTGCTAGTCGCCAACCCAGGGCCTACAGGAGGTGGGACTCGGGGGTCATTATCTCCCTTTTTACATTGCCGTCCCAGGAGGGGTACACTTTCTGGGCAGGGGGTTGCGACAACTTACCATAAACAGAATAAGTTTTAAAGTATTATGAATATAAACATTACATTTTTCATTATGATTATTGTAATGAGTGTGTTTCCAATGAACATAGGACACACCTTTATCAAATAAGGTGTTATACTATTTTTATTTCCTTTCATACTGTCAAAGTCTTAAACATCAGACTCAAAATGGTACAGATATATACCAGATTAATACTCATAAGGATTATCTTAATGACCATATTATATAAGTCCATCAGACTGACTGAATATTATAATGGTATTTAGAAGACTTATTTCTAATATAAAAAACTATTTACATTGTAATGGTGTAAACCAATATGAAGTTAGACATTCAGTTACACTATATAATTAATAAATTTCAAGTTCTAGGTATCCACATTGTTGTGACAAACACAAAGAAATATGACCATTTGGATCTCTCTTATAAATAAATGGTCATTTGAAAAGTTTGGTGCTGATTTATTACTTTCACTCTCATGTTTTTAAAATAATACATAGTGTGAATATCTCATTATTAATCTTTATATTTCTTTAGAGATTAGTATTCTTAAAGAAACCTTATCTGGATGTCTCCTTAAGAATGTTTTTGGAATTGTTTCCTTGTTCGATCATCATAATGATCAAGGGATTCTAGGGATAAGAAGATGTAGAATATGATCCATCAGATCGAGGGCTATCAGGGATAGTTAAAAAAATCCTGACATTGTATCGAGGGCATCTGAGGATAGGAAGGAAGATCCATTCTAATCATCAAATCAAGGGTTTTTCTTAAGTATGAAAGACAGACTTTGCTGTAAGTATAAAAAATTGATTACCTTTAATCTAAGTTATAGAGTACCTTTCCCTTTAAGTTAAAATTGTAATCTTTTTAATAGCATTAAATTCATTCTTTCTTTTTTATTCTATTGTTTAATTATTTTATATGATAATTTAGTTTTTCTACATTTTTATAGAAATTTAATACTTGTATTCAAATTTCTATTAAGATTATTTTAGCTTTTTTTAATCTGATTATGATAATAATAATACATTTTATTTAAGCATATAATTCATGATTATTATTCTTTTACTCTAATAAATCATATCCATAGTGACTATGATTTTCACTCATATTTAATTGAACTAATTATGATTATTATAACCTTATTTAAAGGGGATTTGGTTTTGTTTAGTTTAATTCTTTTAAACTATGTTTTTAAATAAAATCCACCCCCCCACCTCTTGTGAGTATTTTTATTATAAGAAAATTCTAATAAACCTACAATCAATATTATAGATATACTGATCTTATAGTCGTCACAAGAAATGTCTCACCACTAGGAGTGATAATGTTTCTATTATATATAATTTGAAATAAATGCTTCAATGCCTATTTTATTGATGATAATGAAGAGGGATTATTTAATGATTATTCATTAAATTATCACACATATGAATTGAAGAAAGGATCCAAGGATTAGTAAGTGGATCAAAAAGATATTTATGATTATTCTTCAAGGGGTGCTTGATCCTACAATGCAATATATTTTAGGGGATCTCCTTCATATGTGTGTGTCACTTGGATCATGAGTGTTCATGACTTTCTAAATCCTGGAGTTATAATTCAATCACGAACTTACACGTTGCATTATCACTTACATTAAAATATGGAATAAGTTACTATACTAAATATCCAAGTCCTTTCCAATAGGAAAAAAATAGATAAACTTATGATGCTATATTTTACTACAATTTTTAGAGAAACAATTCAAGCTCTTCACCTATAAAAAACCGAGGACACTCTAGAGTCATGAGTATTATAGACCGAGAAGTACTACTCCTTCAACATATTCATACATTCTCCCTCTTTTATTTAATTTTACTTTAGAGAAGTGTGCTTTATGCTTTATTTATTAACACACACTGAATCCTAGACTAGAACTAAAGAATACTAGATATTATATTTTATCTCTTATCATCTTCTTACCCATGATTATTTTGGAAGAGGTCCTTTTGTGGCCTATATCATTTTTCTTCCCATCATTATCGTGGAAGAGTGCCCTACGTGACATGGATATCTTGTAACATGTTGCTTGTATACCCAATCTAGGTTGTGGATTACATTATTATTATATAATCTTCTTGGCAGTGATTGATTTCCCAGTGGACAGGATTATGTCTTAGCTTGAGACTGAACACCTTGTATATTCTCTTTTGTGATTATTTTTTTCTTTACTTCAAAGATTTAATTTTTTTTAGTTTAATCTATAAAAAACTATTAATTTGATATTTATTCTTAAGTAGTTTTTATATAAGAATTTTTTGAGTAAATTGTTTTCAAAAGTGAAATTAATTTTCAATATTTATTTAACTAAGCAATAATCAATCTTTGAAAAATATCTTAAAATATAAAACATATATCAAACTAATATTTTTATTAACTTTTTTATTTTTTAAAATATTGGGATTTTACTTGAACTTATTTACAATATAAATTTTTATTGGGTAATCAACCCCCCCCCCACCACTTTAGTTACTCAGTTTGACCAAAAAATTTGTATCATAGGTTTTTAAATATATTTTTCACTATTATTTTAGTTTTCTTCTAAAGATCTAAAATTTCTATTAGTTCTAAATTTAGTTCTTTATAGATAATAGAAAATAGGTTTCTTTTTCCAATAGACAACCATTTTTTAATGTCACTAGTTATGCTCAGTGGAAAATCAAGATAAAAATGCATATCAAGATCATGGGTATTGAAAAATGGACTTCTATTTTAAAAAAAATTAAATTGTTAGAAATACATGTTATGGTGATATTAAAGTAGCATATAATAAAAACTGTAAAGCTATGAATTCTTTGTATTATTCTTTGGGTGATGAATTATTCAATAGAATATCTACATCACAAATACTTTTGAAATTTGGGAGACTTTAGTTGTTTTCCAGGAGGGAACATATAATTTTAAAGAAAAGTACCTAAATACCTATACTATTAAATATGATACTTTAAAGAAGAAACTATATGATCTTATTTACTATATGTATATAAAGTTCAATGATTCCATGAACACAATTCATTCATTTGGAAATATTTTCTTTGACCAAGACCATGTGATGTGACTACTGAGGTGTCTTCTAGATAGATAGAGAGGAACCTTAGTGTCACGACCCATCCCAGTGGGGCCCAAGCCGCAACTCCCCATGCTCGCCTATAATAGGCCAGGGGCTGGTGACTAGCACCGAGTAGGCATGCTACTAACATGGGAGGAATTGCCTATAAACCTGTACAAATGAAAACACATCTCCAAGCCCACAAAGCTGAAAAGTAAAAACTACTAAAAGGAAAAGATGCATGCATACACTAAAACCCAACCAATAGAGTATGATAGGAAAGTAAACTAAAATAAAGTAAAACCCTGGGCAAAAAGTACAAGCCCACCAAGAGAAATTCTGTAACAAAGTCCAACCTGTAATGAAAGGTTTTGGGACTGTAGTCTGTAGCCGTAGGAACACACCTCATCCTGTCTAATCTCACTGAGTACCATCTGGTCCGGGTTCGTCTAATATCCTATCAAAGGCTCGCTCATCTGCACAAGACACGACACGTGCGCGCAAAGCCCGTGCAGGGGTGAGTATAACAATACCCAGTAGGACACCCCGAAACCACAAAGGAAAAAAACACAACAAGGGGAATACCACAAAGGAAAGATACAGTAATCTCCACACAGTATATGTCTATAGAACATATAACAAGAATATCCAGATATACTCATACACAAACGACCATCGCGATACCGCCACTAGGATCTATCTCAAAGACTCCTCTAAGCATGCAACAAGGAGAACACACTCCTAGGTCTGAAGATAGAGATACAAAATACTCATTCTGGGAGAATACACTCCATAAGTACTATGAGAAACATGATGCTTAGTTGGGGATCATGACCAAGTCATGGGGTGATTCCGACAACTCAGTCTGAGCTAATCCGCTAAGTAGAGGATTGGCGCCCGGGTAAAGTTGGTCACGTCGATACCAAGAACTCTACCTAGGGTTCCATGAATGAATAGAGGATCCAGCTCTAAGTATCATAGAGGGGATTCCAACAACTCTATTTAGGAAGTCCTGCTGAAGGGATCATACTCCTGTATAAAAGAAATGATACCAGAACCTTCAGGGAAAAGACCAAGGGTATGAACCCTAAGATAACTAGTCTAAGTCACAGAAGACAAGTGGCTCATGCAATGAAGAATTGGTTACACTGCGTGTAATATGGTTACATGTCGTGTTCCTTGACCCCGGGTACTGCCCATGTAAATGGCCCGTGTCATCCGTCCAAGCTATGTAAAACTAAACTACACGACGTGTAGAAGAATCACACATCGTGTTTCTTGACTCTGGGTGCTGCCCATGTAAACAGACCGTGTCATTAGGCTTGTTGGATAGAAAGTAACTACACGACCTGTTGAAGAAACACACACCATGTCTGAGCACCTCGGGATCGCTTCGTGTACGCTGGCCATGTGCCCATACACGGTCTCTGCCCGTGTCGCTTGCCCGTGTGCCAATACACGGGGTACCCCGTGTATCTGGCCAGGTCTGGCCGGGGAGGGGTATACACAGCATGTCCTTGGCCGTGTAACCTGGTCATGTCCGTGTACTCCCATAGTACACGCCAGGTAACCACGCTGATGAACACACGCCGTGTAGCCCATACTACACGGCGTGTAATCAGGATTTTTCCAGAAGCATCGTCTTTCACCTCGCGTCGCGGCTGATCCTTCGGATCCTCGGTTTTTTGCCTGTTCGTCCCGATACTCTAGGGATTGGTTCGTTTCATAATACTAACATTGTAACAGGTGTTTTCGGCTCTTAAATCGTATCATATACCTCGAACGATCCATCCGAAAAAAAACACCCCAAAACTCGTATCTTTCGATCCGCTTTGAATCGCCTGCAGAAACCGTCATCGCACCTCCGTGACATCACTCCGGGGTTGGATCTACAATCTCGGATCATTGCGCCAACAAATGAATTCACATTGATCAATTTTATCCAAGAACGCATAGAACGTAACGAAGAACACGAGGGAGAAAAAATTACAAGAATCAAACAAGAGGGACGAACCCCGATCGTTGTTCATGATGATCCGGGTTTGTCACCGTTAGATCAAAACCAAAACTACCTCAAAATCCCCGCAGAAACCCGTCCCGCAAGAAAGATCGATCGACGGGCTAATCTATTCATGGATTAGTCCACTTTCATCGTGGAAATCAAAAACGGGGAAGGAAATCAAAAACAAACATCCTACCTGGATCTGCGGCATTCGTTGGCGAAGGTCCGGTCACCATGTTGCCGTCGCCGGCGAAAACTGTCAAGAACGTCATTGCCACGTCGGGAGGTCTTCTCCAGAGCCTCCAGATCCACCAAGGGTTTCAGGGCTATGAGGTTTTTAACCCTAGACCCCTGCGCAGGACTTTAATAAAAATAAAAAGAATAAGGGATATCTGTTGCAGTAGATTTAAAATATTCTACTGTAGAATAAAATATTTCTATTTAAATATTTTATTACTCACACGTCCCAAAAACTAGATTTCACCACCGACCTATGCCGATGGACGTTAGGCCTCGCCTATGGTAAAATAGCTACTCTAAACGTAACGGTGCCTTTGGATTTCTGATCCGATAACCCGTTTAGGAGTTATTCCACTTTTTCAGGAAAACCACATGCGCGCGTAATTTATTATTTTATTAAATTCAAACAATTGTTCCACGATCACCGGGCCTCGGAACTGCACGCCATCTCATAGTCTGGTCTTGAATTAATTCCCATATAATATTAAAATAATACATGGAAAAAAAATCCCGGACATTACATCACACCCACCTTAGGGCTTTACATCCTCAAAAATCCAAAACAAAGGCTACTCAAAAAGGATGTGGGTACTACAAGAGAATCTGAGCCTCCCGCTCCCACGTTATCTCCTGGAGATTCTCGTGCTGCCACCAGATACACACTAAGGGAATAGCTTGCCCACGAAGGATCTTCTCCTGCCGATCCTCAATCTCTACTGGGTACTCAGCAAAGTTCGCTCCATCATTGATGTCTAGCTTTCCATAGTCGATGACGTGTGATGGATCATGCACGTACCTCCGTAGCTACAACACATGGAAGACTTTGTGTACCTGGTCCATCTAAGGAGGTAGAGCCAAGAAATATTCCACCTCTCTAACTCTACTTAGAATCTGAAAAGGGCCAACGAACCTCAGAGATAGCTTGTCGCCTCAGCCAAATATCTACAATCCCCGTCAAGGTGAGACCTGAAGGAACACATGGTCTCCCTCCTCGAACTCCAAGGGCCTCCGCCTCCTTTTGGAATAAGACTTTTGCCGACTCTGTGTAGTCTTCATCCATTCCTGGATGACCTTCACCTTCTCTTTAGTAGCTCTCACCATCTCTGTGCCCAAAAGTTCTAACTCTCCTGGGTCTGTCCAGCAAAGTGGTGACCTGCAAGGTCGCTTGTACAGAGCCTCGAATGGTGCCATACTAATAGTGGAATTATAACTATTGTTATAATAAAATTCCACTAGTGGTAGGTGATCCTCTCAGCTACGGCTGAAGTCAATTATGTAAGCTCAAAGCATATCCCCCAGAACCTAGATGGTCCGCTCCGTCTGACCATCAGTCTGAGGATGGAATGTTGTGATCAAGCATAATTGAGTCCCAAAAGCTTCCTTCAATCCCTTCCAAAACTAGGATGTGAAGTGAGCATCACGATCTGAGACGATCGTGGATGTTACTCCATGAAGTCGAACTATCTCATGCATGTAGAGGCGTCCCAAGATCTCTACTGAACTCTACTTCCGTATGGCTAGGAAGTGGGCCGACTTGGTGAGTCGATCAACGATCACCCAGTTGGCATCGTGTCCCCTAGACGTACGTGGAAAAATCGTCATGAAGTCTATGGATATCCCATCCCACTTCCACTCTGGCACCTCAAGGGGATGAGTCAAGCCGGCTAGCACCTGGTGCTCAGACTTTACTTGCTGACAAGTAGGGCACCGAGAAAAAAACTATTCCACAACTTCTTCATTCCTAGCCACCAGAACTGACGTTGAAGGTCCTGATACATCTTTTCCACTCCTGGATGCACCACCAAAGGGGATGTATAGAACTCCCTTAGAACCTACTCCCACAACATCACGGGTACTACTGTACACCCTCTGAAAAGAACAACCTGCTCCCCACCTTCTGAAAATCTATCAGCTGCAACCCCTGTGGACATCTGAGCACATAGAGCCTCATAGCTAACATCCTCACATTGTGCTTCCATGACTCGTTGTAAGAGTGGAGGGGTAAAAACCATTGATTGACGGTAAGCGCCCTCATCTCCATCCACAAAGGATAACTGTAAAGAGGCAAACTGCCTTGTCGCCTTATCCAGAAACTAAGAACTGGATTTCCTACTGAGAGCATCTTCCACAACGTTCCCCTTCCCAGGTGTGTAAACTATCTCAAATTCATAATCCTGGAGGAACTCAAGCCATCGTCTTTGTCTCAAATTCAGATCCTTATGAGAAAAGATATATCTGAGACTCTTGTGATCAGAGTAGATGGTAAACCAGTCACCCATCAGGTAGTGCCACCACATCTTCAATGTGAAGACTACCACTGCCAAATCAAGATCATGGGGCACGTAGTTCTACTTGTGTGGACTCAACTGATGTGATCCATAGTCAATCACTACTTGCCTCTGCATTAGGACACAACCAAGCCCTGTTCCTGATGCATCGCAGAACACTACATACTCGACACCCTCCTCCAGTAATCTCAAGATCGGGGCGCTCATCACACTCTGTCTCAACTGCTGGAAAGCCAGCTAGAATATCTTGGTCCACACGAAAGGCTTCCCCTTTCAGGTCAAATCTATCATGGGTGCTAAAATCTTGGATAAATCAAGAATAAATATCTGATAGTAGCCTGCCATCCCATGGAAACTCCGCACCTCCATCACGTTCCGGGGTGGATCCCATGATAACACTACCTCCACCTTTTCAGGGTCCACTTCTACAACATCTACTGAGATAACGTATCCCATAAAGTGGACCTCCGGTATCCAGAACTGACACTTCGAGAGTTTCCCATACAACTGGTGCTCTCGAAGTGTGTCCAGAACCATCCTTAGGTGTCTCACGTGCTCCTCCTTAGACGCAGAGTACACAAGGATATCATCAATAAATACTACAACGAACCTATCTAGATAGGGCTGAAAGATATGGTTCATGAGTCCCATGAACACTGTCGGGGTGTTGGTCACGCCGAAGGGCATACCAACTACTAATAGGGACCGTAGCGGAATCTGAAAGTCGTCCTTGGTAAATCCTCATCCCGTACTCTCAACTGGTGATAGCCTGATCGTAGATCAACCTTGGAGAACCATCGTGCCCCTTTAAACTGGTCAAATAGTTCATTGATCCTCGGTTGTCGGTACCAATTCTTTACGGTCACCTGGTTCAAGTGCCAGTAATCCACACATAGCCTCAATCTTCCGTCTGCCTTCTTGGAAAACAGCACTGGGGCTACCCAGGGTGAAACGCTGGGTCTTACAAAGCCCTTTTTCTACAAGTCATTCAGCTGCACCCTCTGCTCACGAAGCTCTGCAGGAGCCATCCGATATGCTGCTGCTGATAGCGGTGTCGTCCTGGTTTGCAACTCAATGCAAAATAATATCTCTTAACGGGGAGGTAGTCTGGGGAAATCCTTCGGAAAGATGTCCTCGTACTCAGCCACTACTGCTGGAAACTGGAAACTCATGAAATCTCATGCTCCAAGGGCTAGGCTAGCCAACCGATAGTATATCAGTTGTACCTTCCTACGCACGAGTCCATCCTATGCTGCCTGGGTCTCTCTTTCACTGAAAAAATAGAACCTAGTTCCATCACTACGGACATACTGCACCCTTCGCCTAAAACAGTCGATCTGGGCATGAACTGTGGATAGAAAATCCATAATAAGAATGACATAGTAAGGCATCGACGCTACCACCAAGAGGTTCCAACCGAAACTCTCGCCTCCAAGGGTCAGGTCACATTATCTACAGAGGTGTGTGATCTCTGAATCTTCCCCAACGGTGTTTCAAAGCGTATGGGTCGAGTCAATGGCTCAACTGGAATCTCAAGGTCTCGAAAAAGATAAGCAGCCAGAAAGGAATGACTGGAACCTATGTCTATCAGTACAGATGCCAAAGTATAAAAGACATATATTGTACCTCTAATCATTCCGGGAGTACCTGGGTCATAAGACTCTGCCGCCTGCAGCTGTCCCTACCTCTGTCCACCAGCTCCCTGAGCCAGGGGTGGACCTCCTGGGGGTGGAGGTGGTAAAGGGTCAAAACGTCGACCACCTCCAGTTGCTCTCCCAGCTCCCCTACCACGTTTACCGCCCCATGGATCTGTCTGATCCAAATGTTGCCTCTGTCTTGGTGGTCCATCCACTGCTCCTGTGTCAGTAGTACTGTGGGTCGGACAATCTCAAGCGATATGTCCTCTTCCATCACATGAGTAGCATCGCCTCTCTCGAGGCTGGTTGGATGCACCATACGAAACATGTACGGCAGATCCCATGTCCTGGGATCTCCTCTGAAAATGTCTCCCATGCCTAGGTCCTTGACGTCGGCTCCCTGCTGCCGATGTCTTTGATCCAGCTTTCCCACTACCGATAACTTCCGGCTGTCTCTACTCTTCCAAGAAGCTCTCAACCACCAAAGCCCGCTCGAGCACCCTAGTATAAGTAGGAATTCTCATAGGGATGATGCAAGCTCGGATATCTCTATGCAAGACCCACTCAAAAGTCCGAGCTCTGTGGTACTGATCTCTGACCATATCCATCAAGTACTGCGATAGGTCGGTAAACCTCGATGAATAGCCATCCACCGAAATGGTTCCCTGCTGGAGCTGAAGAAGTTCCTATATACGTACTGCTCTCAGGGTAATCGGGGAAAACTCCTTTCTAAAGAGATGCTCAAACTATGACCATGAAAGAGTCACCTCATTGTGAGTCTGGATAACTAAACTCCACCATCTTCATGCCAAGCCCTGGAGAAGGCTCGCTGCCAGGATCACCATTTGGTCTGCTGGTGTCCTGACCAAATGGAAGACTCTGGCCACCGCCTCAAGCCAGTCCTCTGCTGCCTGGGGGTCAGGCTCGCCTCAGAACCTGAGGGGTCTCTGCCTCTGAAACTCATGGAATGCACTCAGCCTGCGCTCCTCCTCCACTGGTACAACAGGCACTAAACACTGCTCCACAGGTGGTGGGATAACTGGCACACCACCCGATGGTATAATTGGGGGATCTGATCCTTCTATCGAAGATTCATCACTGAGGGGGTCATCCTCGTGATTGAGCTGCTAGATCCTAGCGGGTGAGCGTCGTAGAGGCATCCTGTAAAGAAACAAGATGTATCTTAGTTAGTGAGTATATCTGGAGAGCTGACTCAAGAAGGACATGGAAACCACAACTCATTCATATATGATGCATGCACCATTTTTTCCCCTGCAACTAGCGTTCTCATGTTCTGAGTCGAAAATAATGTTATCAGAGTCCTGGTGTATGGATACGTCGGCCTCCCACACCAACACTGGGGTCCCTGGCCTGAAAGCCGAACACAAAACGCTTAATGATGTTGCCCCAAAACAACTCGCAGACTCTTGGTTCCAAGGTAGAACCGACCACCTCTAATACCACTCTATCACGACCCATCCCAGTGGGGCCCGAGCCGCAACTCCCCAAGCCCGCCTCCAATAGGCCAGGGGATGGTGACTAGCACCGAGTAGGCATGCTACTAACATGGGAGGCATTGCCTATAAACCTGTACACACACACACATATCGAATCCCACAAAGCTGAAATGTAAAAACTACTAAAAAGAAAAGATGCTTGAATACACTAAAACCCAAAAAACAGAGTACGACAGGAAAGTAAAGTACAAGAAAGTAAAATCTGGGGCCAAAAGTACAAGCCCACCAAAATAAATTCTGTAACAAAGTCAAACCTGTAATTAAAGGTGTTGGGACTGCAGTCTTTAGCCATAAGAACACACCTCGGCTTGTCTGATCTCATTGAGTACAGTCTGGTACAGGTCCGCCTAATATCCTGTCAAACGCTCGCTCGTCTGTACAAGACATGACACGTGTGGGCAAATCCCATGCAGGGGTGAGTATAACAATACCTAGTAGGACACCCCGAAACCAAAGAGGAAAATAATACAACTAGGGGAATACCACAAAGGAAAGATACAATCATCTCCACACATTATATGTCTACAGAACATATAACAAGAATATCCAGATATACTTATACTCAAACTAACATCGCGATGCCGCCACTAGGATCTAGCTCAAAGACTCCACTAAGAATGAAAGAAGGAGAACACACTCCTAGGTCTGAAGAGAGAGATACGAAGTACTCATTCCGGGAGAACACACTCCACAAGTACTATGAGAAACATGATGCTCAGTTGAGGATCACAGCCAAGTCATGGGGTGATTCCGACAACTCAGTCTGAGCTAATCCCCTAAGTAGAGGATCGACGCCCGGGTAAAGTTTGTCATGTCGATACCAAGAACTCTACCTGGGGTTCCAGGAATGAATAGAGGATCTGGCTCTAATTCTCATCGAGGGGATTCCAAAAACTCTATTTAGGAAGTCCTACTGAAGGGATCACACTCCTATATAAAGGAAATGATACCAGAACCTTTAGGAAAAAGACCAAGGGTACGAACCCTAAGATAACTAGTCCAAGTCACATAAGAAAAGTGGCTCAAGCCATGAAGAATTGGTTACATGGAGTGTAATATGGTTACACTCCGTGTTCCTTGACCCCGGGTACTGCCCATGTAAACGGACCATGTCATCTATCCAAGCTATGTAAAACTAAACTACAGGGCGTGTAGAAGAATCACACGTTGTGTTCCTTGACTCCGGGTACTGCCCGTGTAAACGGCCCGTGTCATTCGGCTTGTCGGATAGAAAGTAACTACACGATGTGTAAGTGAAACACACGTCGTGTCCGAGCACCTGGGGATCGCTCTGTGTACACTGGCCTTATGCCCATACACGGTATCTGCCCATGTCGCCTGGTCATGTGCCAGTACACGGGGTATCCCATGTATCTGCCCAGGTCTGGCCAGGGAGGGGTATACACGGCGTGCCCTTGGCCGTGTACCCTGCCCGTGTCTGTGTACTCCTGGAGTACACACCAGGTAACCCCGGTGACGAACACACGCCATGTAGCCAACACTACACGGCGAGTAGTCGGGATTTTTCCAGAAGCGTCGTCTTCCTCCTCGCGTCACGGCTGAACATGCGGATCCTCATTTTCTCGTCCGTTCGTCCCAATACTCCAAGGATTGGTTCGTTTCATCATAAAAACACTAAAACAGGTGTTTTCATCTCTAAAATCGGATCATAAACCTCGAATGATCCATCCGAAGAAAAATGCCTGAAAACTCGTATCTTCGGATCTGCTCTGAATCTCCTACCGAAACCATCGTTGCACCTCCGTGACATCGCTCCGGGGTTTGATCTACAATATTGGATCATTTCGCCAACAAAATAATGCCTAATGATCAATTTCATCGAAGAACGCATAGAACACAATGAAGAACCCGAGGGAGAAAACAAATACAAGAATCAAACAAGAGGGATAAACCTCGATCGTTGTTCGTGACGATCCGGGTTTGTCGCCATTAGATCAAAAACAAAACAACCTCAAAATCCCCGTAGAAACCCATCCCGCAAGAACAATTGATCCACGGACTAATATGTTCGTTGATTAGTCTGCGTTCGTCGTGGAAATCAAAAACGGGGAAGGAATTCAAAAACAAACATCCTACTTGGATCCACGATGTTCGTTGGCGAAGGTCTGGTCGCCGCATCGTCGTCGCCGGCGAAAATTGTCAAGAACGTCATCACTGCGTCGGGAGGTCTTCTCCAGAGCCTCTAGCACCATCAAGGGTTTCAGGGTTATGAGTTTTTTAACCCTGGACCCATGCTCATGCCTTTAATGAAAAAAAGAATAAGGGATATCTGTTGCAGTAGATTTAAAAGATTCCGTTGTAGAATAAAATATGTCTATTTAAATATTTTATTACTCTCACGTCCCAAAAACTGGATTTCACCACCGACCTGCGCCGGCCGACGTTAGGCCTCGCGTAAGGTAAAATCGCTGCTCTGAACAAAACGGTGCCTTCAAATTTCTGATCTGAGCACCCATTTAAGAGTTATTAAACTTTTTCAGGAAAAACACATGCGCACGTAATTTAATTATTTAAATAAATTCAAACAATTGTTCTAGGCTCATCGGGCCTCGGAACTGCACGTCGTCTCAGATCCTGGTCTCGAATTAATTCTCATATAATATTAAAATAATACATGGAAAAAAAATCTGGGACATTACACTTAGTCTCAATCAGATAATCTTGTGATGTAATAAAATTAATTTTCAAGTAGATATTTGAAAAATTAATGATGTATGAGGATAACTTAAAGTTAACTAAGAAGTGTATAAATAACCATAAAGGGAATTTGTATCCTTCAAATCCACTACCTCAAAATAGAAGGAGAAAGTTAGAGAAATGAATAATCACCTTCTAACAATGATTATAAGATGGCCCATCTAGACAAATTATTTAAGATGTTTTATAATAAGAATAATTTATTTAGAAAACCAATATATAAGTTTAAATATGACAATATAGGAAATTATAAGAATGATTATAAGAGAGATTAAACTTCAAATTAAATAGTGTTTTATGAGTGTAAAAGAAAAGGGAATATCAAATATGATTGTCCAAAGCTAAAATAGAAAAAAATTATGATGAGGATAATAAGTACAACAAAAAATAAAATAATATTTGAGTGATTATGAAGATAACTCAGGTGATTCATACACTTCCCAAGAGGATAAATATGATAGAGCTAACATGTGTTTCATGACAAACACATTAAAGGTATTTAATTATTTTTTTACTTCCCCATTAAATATTAATAATCATTATAGAGATGAAAATAAAGATTAAAATAATTATTAAAACATGTCTAATGAAGACATGTTTAGGTATTATAATATTATGGAAGATAAATATAAGGAAGTTAAGGATAAATAAAAAATTCTGAAGAAACAACATGCTTTAACTTCTAATTTTCTGTATGGACTTGCTATATAAAATGATAAAAATGATTAAATGTAAAATGGGAATAATGAATTAAAATATTCAAATGAGAAAATAATTAAAGACCTATAAACATTAATTAATGGTAGAAATACTCTATCTTAAATACTTAGAAAACAGATAGCATATAAATACAATACTGGTTTTGGATATCAACCAAGATAGAGGAGAATTCTGATGAATAGTATTATTCATAGTTCTAGTACATCCACTAGTTCTCATTCACTAGGACATAAAATGTATTTATTTTAAAAAGTTTAAAAGTTTAATATAAGAAAACTATTATGTAAATATGAGTTTCTAAATCTTTAATTATTAACATTTCTAGACCCAAGAATATTTGAGTACCAAAATCTTTTTTTGTGTAAAATTTATTTTTTAGGGAATCTTCTTGAATAGATCTAGTAAGAACCTATGGTACATAGATAGTGGTTGTTCTAGACATATTTCTAGAGATTATTAAGTCTTCAAAAATTTTGATAACGGTTGATGGTGGACAAGACACGTTTTGTGACAATGCCAAAGGTAAAAATATTGTCCATTACCAAATTGATAATTCTAGTACTATTTTAATTTATAAATTATTATTTCTATATAGATTAAAGTAAAATATTATTATCATATCATATTTATGTGATGATGGTTTTTCTAGGAAATTTGAGAATAATTCTTTTAATATTTTTGATTTTAAATTTTTTTTAGTTTTTACTTCTTTGAGAAATGATAATGTTTATAATGTTAATTTAGATTCTTTATTTTCTCAAAATATTTCTTTTCTAAGTTACTTTCACAAAGAATGTTGTCTCTGGAAAATGATACTAGGACATTGTAACATTCAATCACTTAGAAAGCTCATTAGAAAATGGTAAGTCAAATGTCTTATGAAACATGAATTCCCAAATGAAAAAATCTATAACCCCTATCAAAAATAGAAACAGCAAAAGATATCTTTCAAATCTAAGATATTTCTTTCCATTTTTCAACCCCTACAGTTGGTTCTCATGGAATTGTTTGGACCATCTAGATTTTATGATATAAATGGGAATCACTATGTTTATGTCCTTGTATATGAGTTTTCTAGGTATAGTTGGGTATGCTTTCAACCTCAAAAAAGTGAATTTGGTTTATATTTTACCAAGTATGCTAAATATATATAAAATATAAGTTAACTAAGGATTAGGAACATAATAAGTGATCATGGTCATGATTGTGAATATAAGTACATTGAATCTTTTTTATAAAGAAATGTAAATAATCATAACTTTTATGGTCTTAGGACCCCATAGCGGAATGGTGTTGTAGAAATATAAATAAAAAATTTAATAAATTTGACGAATTATGCTCAATGAGCATGACCTTCCTATTTATTTTTGGGAAGAGGATATAAATACATCTTGTTATATAATCAAAATTGTTTTAATTAGGCATATCTTAAATAAAACCCCTTATGAACTATGGAATATTAGAAATACAAGTTTATTACTTTAGATTTATTAGTTGAAAATTCTGCATTCTTAACACTATGGGTAGTCTTGAAAATTTTTCTTCCAAGAGGGGTGATGGAATTTTACTTGTTTAGTTAAATTCTTGTAAATTATATAGGGTTTTTAATAAAATAACCATGGACGTTGATGAATCTATTTATATCAAGTTTTATGAAATGGAACCACATGAACCTAAGACCCCTTTAGAAATCCATGAAGATGATCTGTGAACTTTGAACACAAATGAAAAACCTTCTGACAATTATTTAAAACAAGCCAAAAAATAATCTAGTTATATAGAACACTCAAAACCCAAACCTGAACCGACAGATAGCCGTAAAATGACCAGCCCTTCTATTGAGAGAGATATTAGGACTCATAAATATCATCCTCTAAATGTTTTAGTTAGATACCAAGATAGAGGTACACAAACATGAGCTTCACTTATAAATCTAGTTGAACATCAAGCATTCTTATAATAGCTTAAACCTAAAAACATTAATGATTCAATTAATGATAAATTATTAGTGATGGTAACGAAATATTTACATAATTAGTTTTAAGTAAATAATGTTTGGAAACTTGTAGTTAGACCTAAATACACTCTCTCTTTTTTCACTAAGTGGGTTTTTCTAGACAAGGTTGATGAATTTATCACTATAGTAAGAAATAAAGCTAGGTTGGTTGAACAAGGATATATTCAAGAAGAGGGTATTGAAAACGAGGAAACCTTTACAACAAGGTATAGAATATAATCCATTATAATAGTACTTTCTTATATAGAACATTTGGATTTCAAATTATATCAAATGGATGTCAAAAGTGAATTGTTAAATGGTTATATAATTAGGATGATTTTCTTAAATAACCCCCTGGGTCTGAAATTCCTCATTTTCCAAATCATGTATCTAAAATAAAAAATCATTATAAGGTTTAAAACAGGATTCTAGAGCTTGGTATGATAAGCATAAATCTCTTCTAATTTATAAAGGTTTTTCAAAATCTATAGATGATCCTACCCTTTTTATAAAAATATTTTTGAAAGATGTTTTTTAGTTCAAATTTATATTGATGATAATATTTTTTGGATATTATAAATATTAGTTGTGTAATGTTTTTTTGAAAATGATGAAAAATTAATTTAAAATGAGTTTAATGGGTAAACAAAATTTCTTTCTTGGTTTTTGAGTTTTTTAAAATAAATATCAAATTATTTTAAATCAAAGTTAGTACACTAAATATTTTCTAAAACATTTTGGTTTGGATAGCACAAAAATTATTTATTCTCCCATTAGTACCACTTGTATGTTGGATCTTGATGAAGCTGGAAATCAGTATATCAAACTAGTTATAGAGGTATGTTTAGATGTTTTCTTTATTTAAATGATAATCGACCATATATTATGTTTAGTGTGTGTGTATGTGGGCATGTCTTCAAGAAACCCCCAAAGAGTCTCATTTACTTTTTGTTAAAAGTATTTTCAAATACCTCAAATATACAACTAATTTAAGACTAATCTATCCTAGAAGACAAGTATTTGACTTAGTGAACTAATTTGATATTGGTTTTGGTATTTTAAAATCACATAAAAAAGGATCCTCTAAAAATATCATTATTTAGGAAAGTCTCTATCATCTCGGTGCAGTAAAAAGAAAAACATTGTGGAACTCTCTAATATTTAAGATCAATATATATCTATAAGGAGTTGTAGTGAACAATTTTTTTGGATGAAACACACTTTTCTAGACTATAGATATCAATTCATACATGAACCTATAAACTGTGACAAATAAAGTGAAATTAATATTTCTAAAAATCATGTGTCTCATTAAAGAAGAAATCATATTGATATAAGACATCATTTTTTGGGGGAAAATTTTCAAAATGATGATATAACTCTTCAATTCATAGAGACTGAACATCATCTTGTATATGTTTTCAAAGAACTATTGAATTATGAGAGGTTAATCCTCATCAAACATTAATTAGTAATGATACATTTTAGTTAGTCTTAATGTTTTGATGAGTCGCTGTTGGCAAGTCATTATTCATAAGTCACTATTGGTGATTCACCATTGGAATGTTACTATTGGTGATTCATTATTGAAATTTTATTTTTGATGATTGACCTTTGGGAATTCCCCATTATAAATTCAATGTTGTAAACCATTGGTGAGTCACTATTAACGAGTCACCATTGGTGAGTCACCATTGGAAATTCACCATTGGCAAGTCACCATTTTCAATCCATTATTGGGATGCTACTGGCCTCTATTTCAAGTGCTTTTATAATTACTAATTTTTTAGATATTAATGTTTATTTGATTATTCATTTATATTTTATTATATTATATTATTTTGAATCCCTAAATGATCAATCAGGCTTAAATTTTAATATTGATTCATTCTCACTTGAGTCATCTCCCTCGGATCCATTTCACATTCCATTTATATTTCGTCCTTCAACCTCTTGGTACCCTTGATTTCATAATTGTTTCACTACAATGGTGAGAATCAAGATCCCTTCTGAGTAATCTCATGAATAACCAAGGCCAGCAGAGAAGTTGAAATGAGCAACAATATGAGATGTTATCGAGCCGAGGAACCCACAGCTTGATAATCATGTAGTGGTTTTAAAAGTGTAAGTAGATTCCAAATGGTTTATTTATATTAATTCGTTACTTATCAAGGTGATACAAGGACAAGGATGGGTATAATGGTTCTCTTAAAATAACAAAACTTTCTTTCCTAGGTTTTTTTATCAATTTTATCAGTATTCTAAGTTTAGTTTTGGAAAGAAGAGATTTATAATTCAAATCATGATTTTTGGAAAATATTTTACCTTATCTTAAAAAGAATTGGAAAAGTTTTTAAATGTTCCTTATTGAATAGTTTTTTAAGATTATCAAGGTAAAATGAAAGGGGATAGTGAATTGTTCAGTTATGAAAATTATTTACAGAAGCTAACTGGTGATGGAACATTGAGATGTACTACTTCTACTAAGATGGATGGGGAATGAAAACTTATTTTTATGTTTATTCAACATTTCTTATTTCCCATAAAAGTGGAATTCAATAATATGATATATCATGATGTTTACCTTATATTCCTTATGAAACAAGGGGATATAACTAACCCTTGTTTATACCTCATGGTAAACATGATGTAAATCTATAATTTATCATCTAGATATAATTATTTGGTTTACCTAAGTTACATTTTCTCATATTGGAAACTATGTTTGTGATTGATGAAGTGGAGGAAGCTGAAGTGAAGTGTGGTGGTTTATTCCTAACAAAAGTTATCTATTGAAGGATGGGGGTGAGCTGGAACCCATAGATGAAGAAGTGGGTTAGGCATAATGATAATCTCCTTGAAGATTTCAATCCTATAGATCATCCTACCAGACCTAAGAACCTAGTGGTTATTATCTTTTTGATAGATGAGTTAGTGGAATATTCTGAGAAGAGGATGAAGAGGAAGTGGTTGTTGATAAATCGGAAGTAGAAACCTTTGTGGAAGAGGGTAGTGAACCAGACATCCCAAAGATCCCTAGGATTTCTTTTGGAGTTGTTATTCCTCTAGTTTCTCAACCTTACAGAGGGAGTATCTTAAGTGAGAAAAAATATGATGATGATGAGAGAGAGGTTTCTAGAGAAGAAAAATTAGATGTTCTTATTTTAAATCCTCTAAAGTGGTTATGGAGCCCTCTAATAAAAAAATTTGAGAAAATTGAATTAATGATGATGATGATGATGATTAGAATGGAAGTATTGATGGACCTAATCCTAATGATGCTAATGTTGTTATGGAAAAACCACATCATCCATCCCATGTTGGTTTTATTTCCTTGGTTAGGTTGATGGAGAGACATGGCTCACCAAGACCCGCAAGTGTTGAGAGATATTTTTTGGCTATATCTATGTACTTGGAGAGATCAGTTCCATACAAACTAGTTAGTGATGTTATATCTACTAGAGGAGATACCCGAATTCCTTTTGAGGGGGAGAATATCCCCATGTTCTTTCAGAGTTATTACTATTAATTTTTCTCCTATTATAGTGTAACTAGATGCTCTTGATGAGTGGGTGAAATTACAAGGATATGTTCAACTTGGTTTGGACTGTTCAGAGTCTAAGTATGTAGAGGAAGGTGTTAGATAGTATATAGATGCTCACGTTGTTTTTGTTTTTTAGAGGATGAGGTATCCTCAAAGAGGGATACATCCCTTGGTTCCAAACTTCTTGGACTATATTATGATGACTTAGATTATGATGGGATAATTATGCCAAAGTATGGTGGACCTGATGTCTTAGTTGGTGTTAAGATAGATCCTTAGGGATCTTTAGTTGAGTAGATTGATCAAAATGGTGAGCTTCAATCCTTCCCTTTAGATACACCGGTTGCTAAATTAGAGTCTATAGAGCCTATTATGGCTAGTGTTGATACACATGCTACTCCAGTACCTTGAAATGATGCTTTTACGATAGAATTAGAGTCTCTAAGAGGGTGAAATTTTTATTAATTCAATAGGATTTTGATATCTCAAGAACCTTCTGTCACACAGCTCAGTGAAGATAATTCCAAAAACCTATTTGAGTTGTTTGTATTCCACATTCTGTATAAGATGAAATTTCACATTTAGTAAGTGGAAATTTAGAACTAAAGGTTAAATAGTGAGATGGAAATCCTGAGATCAGTTATAGAGAACCTGAAAAACTTCTTTTGATTCTAGTCAGACTGCTGTGATGGAGTGATTTGAGATTTTATCTGTAGTGGATTATACATATTCTTCTCTACCTCACTCAGTCTCAGTTGATGCCATCATGATTAGATAGTTAATGATGATCTCAATGATTTTATGGGAGATATTCATACTACTAATCAAGAGGATTTGAGGTAGGTTATTCAGAACTATGAGAACATATACAAAGTATTAAGTTAGTGTTTAAATGAAGAATGATGTTATAGGGAAACCATCAACAAGGCAATTAAATATTACCGTTATAGGTTGTATACCAAACATGACTCGAATTCCCATTTAATGTTTTTGTATGAGAATATAAGGATTTCACCTATTACTAGGGAATTCATGGAACATTTATGTCATCTAATTTTTTCCCCCTTGGAAAAGCTTTTCATAGAGGAGAAGAAATATTTATTTACTGCTATGAAAAGATGAGGCAGCATTATTTTGTATTTTTTCAATGTTATTAAGTCTTTATTTTATGTCTTTGGTATGGTATTAGTATCTCCTGAAATGATTCCTATTTCTTCCTTCACATCCTATCCTTCTTCAGTCCCTTTACCTCCTCATTACCATCACTTTATCATATCTCCCATGGAATCAATCTAGAATCTATGACCAATGATCATTAGAGAGTTATCTCAGCTTCCTTCTATCAGTTCATCCACTACCACAACAACCTCATCCTCTACATCTATGCCTCATACCTATGACAAGGGAAAAGGATCATACAATACTACCTCTCAGGATGGGATTGACTCTAATTATACATTTTTATTTGATAAATCTTTTGTTTTACTTTTCCCAGTATCTCTTTTTGGGATGTAATATCATAACTCTTTATTATTAATGAAATATCTCTCTATTATTCTTATTCCTATAATTTTATTTACTTTTTCTTGTTGAACCTTTTTGATAAACAAAAAAATTGGAGAATAGTTATGTCATTTATCTTTAATACCCCTTCACTTTTCCACCTCTTTTGATACAATACTTCTTGCATTTTTTATAAGTTACCTTTGATATTATATTTACCATTTATACATATTCCTTGATTACAAGTTCACAATTTGTGTTTTTAACATTTAATTTCTTGTTTTTATTTCTATTTAAAAACTTATTTGTTTAGAATTATCCTTTGATATTGTATTTCCTTGAACCCTGATTACTTTTTGAATGTGATGTACTTTACCTTTGACACCTTTAATTAAAATTATCTTTGATATCACTATTCTTTATATCTCACATTTGACATTTGAAATGTTAAGAATACTATTATAATTTATATTTATATATTTATACATATGTTTATTTTATACATGGTTTATAAAAATTCTTTGATTTGTGATCATCAAAAAGGGGGATATTTTCAACACCTACTTATTTTCATGCTAAAAAATCAAGTTTATTATGTTTCTAATGATATTATTATTTTCTGATAACATTTTATTTTATAAATAAATTTGATGAAAATTTGGATAAGAGTTCAAATGAGTCACCACAAAACATGCCTCGCTACCAGAATCTCTTACCGCCAGACATTTCTTACGACCAGAAATGACTTACCACCAGCTTAAATCACTTTTAGTTCAGATGAGACACCACTAGAATAACCCATATATAAACATGAGTAACCATTGGATATGAGTCACCACTAGACTGACTCTCCACCAGACATAACTTGCTGCCAGACATGAGTCACTGTTAGAATGACTCACTAATAGACATGATTCACCATTAGTTCAAATGAATCACCACCAAGCACACTCATCACTAGATTGATTCACCTCCATAAATGTCTATCCACCATGAGTGATACTATTTTTTATTCCTTATTCAAATTAAATGCTTCAAATGACAATTTTATTGAATCTAATGTAGAAGGGTTATTTAATGAATATTCATTAAATTATTTCACGAATTCATTAAAGATGGTTTCATAGATTATTAAAAGAATTTTGATGATATTGATGATTATTCTTCAATGGGTGATTGATCGTATAATGATTTCTATTTTAAAGGATCTTCTTCATGTGTGTGTGTCATGTGGGTCATGGTTTTGCATGAATTCATGAATCCTGGAGTGACCATTCATATTATAACTTACATGTTTCATTGTTAATAACTTTCAACTATAGAATAAGGGACTACACTAAATATCGATATCCCTTTCAATGTATAGAAAATAGAACCTTGTGATGATTTATTTTACTAGAATTTTTAGAGAAATAGTTCAAGCTACTCACCAAGACAAACCCATTCATTCTCATGCATATAGAACACTACAGACTATGTAGCGCCACTCCTTCTATATCTTCTTACAATATCTCTCTATTTTTTCTTTTACTTTTTAGTAGTGTGTTATATGCACTATTTATTAACACGCACATAATCCTATGCTAGTACTGAATAATACTAGATATTCTATTCTATCACTTTGTATCTTCTTACCTGTGAATATTTTGGAATACTTACCTTCATGTCTTATATCATTTTTAATCCCAATTTTATTATGTAAGAGGTCACTACATGGCCAGGATAGCTTGTAACTTGTTTCTCGTATACACAATCAAGGTTATGTATCATATTATTGTTTTATAATTATCATGTCAATGGGTTATCTCCAAGTTGAGGGGATTAGGTCTCTATTTGAGACTGATACCCTTATTCATTCCACTATGTTATTTAGGTTTGTTTTATTCACTTCAAATATTTAAACTGTTTTTGGATTTAATCTACTAAAAATGGGTACTTTGATAGTTATTATTAACTAGTGTTTACATAAGAATTTTTTTGAGTAAATTACTTTCAAATGATAAATTAATTTATAATATTGTATTAACTGAGTAGTAATCAAGCTTTGAGAAATATTATAAAATGTAAAAATTATATCAAACTACTATTTTGATTAAATAGATGGTTTTATTTTTAATTGTGAGATTTTATTTGAACTTTTCTTAAAAGAATTTTTTTGGGAACTCAATTTACCCCGCCCCCACCCTCTTTATTTACTCACTCCAACCAACACTAGTGAATAAATTCAATATTAATTATGAAATTTATAGAAAACACAAGAACTTATTTTGTTATTTTAGACCATTATAAGTTATATACAGTTGGATTTAAAATTCCACAAAGAATCACAAACATTGATATTATAGTCATCATTCAGTGACCATTATAATTAGTATATAAATTAAGAGTTATTATAAAATTAAATTGACATAGATGGAAGATGTGATGGCCTCAACCAGTAGGATCATACACTATAAAGCCCATTTATTAGATCTTCTAAGGGAGATTGAATCATTGGTTTTTTCCCTTGACCAAGTCCAAACCAAGATTCAACAAGTAAATATTGCTGAAAACATTCATGATAGATGTTTATGTTTATTAGGATCACAACCCAAACCATGTTCACTGAACCACCCCAAGAAACCATCACATTCGTATACCTTACACTTTGGTCATATGCTAGTGTAATATGGGGTTAGGTATCTAGACCCTAATAGTATGAATTTTTATATTTTTTTCAAAAAAATAATGATTATATTTATCTTCTTTTATGATTTCTTGATAAATTATTAAATAATTAGTTTGACAATAATTTTATTTTGATATGATGAAACTATAATAGTATTTTGGAGAAATATATATTTTCAATGAAGACACACTTTTTTAGGAATTAAATAATTTTTTATATAATTTTTTTTAAAAAAATCTTATTAAATAATATTTATTTAAATATAAATTATAATATAATTTTATGGAGTCAAGTATAATTTTTATAAGGGTTAGAAAACTGTTATCGTCATAAAAACTATATTTTTCAATAAATGAAGATGTTGATATAAAGGGGTAAATTAAAATATTTAAATTATTATATTGATAAAAGAAATATTATTTATAAAAGAAATATATAAAAATTCTCTAAGGGTTAATTTTTCATAATTTTCTCAAACAGTTGAATTTTTGCGTAAAAAATAAGTATGTTAAAAATATATTGAATATATTATGACATCATAAAAGATAAAAAGTTATATAAAAAATAATATAAGAATTATGCACAATAAAATTTTATTTCTCATTTAAAATAATTTTGTTTTTAATTTATTTGATTAATTTTATAAACCCTTAATGAATCCTCCAAAACCTAAATTATATTTTAATTCTTTAAAATTAATTTTTTATAAACATGACTCGCTTCTACATCACCAAGGGTGTTATTTTAAGTATTTCGGTTGTTTTCCTTATAAAATATTCATCGTTATTCCTATTTTGCATAAAATATGGGAAAACACAAGGGAATATTTGTGGTGTCGATTATTTTATCATATATAATCCAAAACCTTAGTTTAGAAATTAATAAAGAGTTACCCTTGTTTTTTATATAAAAACCCACCTAAGATCCCATTACTCTTCACTAATCCCATTTAATCATGAACTTAATCTTTATTTACCTCTATATATCCATACCAATGTTTCCCCAAGCTCTTAATAATCTTCTCTCATTCTTTTTGAAGATCCCTCTCAAAGTAAGGGATCCTCTAATTCTCTTTAATCAAGCACTTGGTTTATATTATGCCTATTTATTTCTGATTGTTCATGTTAGGATATGTTTTTACATATCCATATTACTTTATTTATTTTTTAAAAAATTTATTTCCCTTTAAATGTCATTAAAACCATTAATGGATCTTTAAGTTCCCTCATTATGTTTTCAACATTATCCTGTGATTTTCCATGCTAAACATTTGTATAGTGAATACCCATCCCCATTTCCATTCAAGGGTATTCACCTAGATATAACTATAAATAATTTATTGGGGACATTCATGTATGTAAATCTCATTCCTTAATCAATGGATTAAAAGTGATAAAATTTATACTTATGTGGCCTGACCTATGTGGAACACTTATCCATATACATGATATAAATGTGACAGGTGGGCCCAAAATTGTATACCCCTCCAATGCATTGGGTAATTTTTAATCTTATGAGATATCATATTTGGTACACGTGATGTTCTCATAACCAAACCATGTTACGATTTCATTGAATTGGTCCTTAACTTATGTTTATGGTGTCATGTTTTTTGTTGTTTCCACATTCCTATTTTTCCTTAAAGTTGTCATATTATATCATGAATTAATAATAATTATTATGATTCTATCCCATTTTATGTCACCATGATATGTATCTTTCCTAAAATTTATTTATTTAATCATGTTATGATTTTATTTTTCCCTTACAGGACATTATATCTCAGTCATTTCTTAAATATGTCCCCAAGTCATCTTGTGCAGTTTTAAAAGATCAAAGCAACCAAATATAATGTTATATAATTTTTAAATAATGATGTCATATACCTATTATAGTTATTATATTATGTACCTAATTTTACAAATACACTAGGCCTTGTTATCTTCTTGGATTTTATTATGTATACCTTTATGTAATAAATCATGAATTAAGGTGAATAAATGATATGGGTTTTCATTGTTGGTATTGGAGGAAAGTCTAGTAATTTTTAGGAATAAGGATTAGAAAACCATAGTGATAGCGTTATGAATAATAATAAACCTAAGAAAACATCCCAAAATTTTGGTAATGTATATTGTAAGTGGTTTACAAGAATCCAAATCCCTGTATAGACACTACAAGTGGATGTGGTTCTAGCATAGTTGTAACTAGGTGTACTAACCTTGAAATGTCATGTTGATATTTACTTGATCAAAACCTAGTACACAACAAAAATGCCTTATTGAAAACTAGTTTTGACACTCCCAAGGGATATGATTTGGAAAATTCACAATCTCCTTACAAATCATTATAAAGGAACAAAATCCAATAAGATTTATGTTAGGAAATATATCATGAATAACTTGGTTTGAAACTAACAAATTCAAAGATTAACGATTATATCTCATTTATGATTAATCCCTTAAATGTTGATATTTTCCCTTTTATATGTTTAATAGTTTAGAAATTCTCATCCCTAAGTCTATTTTAGATAAAAAAAATATTAGAACCAAAATCAAATAGTGAATGGGGGTCTTATAATTTATTCATGAATAAAAAATGGCTGATGTGACTATAGTTCTATACTTTCTTTCATATAATTCATTATTAGTAGAAATATTCAAATACCACCTTAAAATATAGAGTACGGTTTATTGGTGAAGATGGTAAATGGTTTATTTTTTCTATCCCAATAATATAACTCTTCCCTAATCAAAATTTAAGGGATTAATTTACCATAAAACCTTGTGATGGTCCCTTTAATGGAAATCAATGAAAGTATGGGAATGAATTGTATTTCCTTTTATAGAGAAAATATAAACTGTTGATACAAAGAAGTCACTTTCTGTTTCACAAATCACCTTATGTTTTATACATGTGCAAGAAGGATGAATCACCTTTGGTATCATCATCTCATGAATGGTTATTATTTCATTTTGAGAAAGCGTATGTGGCTAAAATGATTGCAACTAAGGAAAGGATCATCCTTGATGACATGCCCATTGTAATGGAATTCATTGATGTGTTTCTTGAAGAATTTCATGGTCTTCCTCTAAGATTATAGGTTTAATTCAAAATCAAACTTATACCTGGAGATTTTCCAATATCCATGATTCCATATATAATGGACACTATTAAACATCAAGAGTCCAAGAATCAACTATATAAGAATATTGATAAAAGGTTTATATTCTCAATTGCCTCACCATGTGGTGAACTTTTTTTAGTTAATAAGAAGTTTGGTTCAATGTGAATCATTGTTATTTATCATGATCTTAACAAGATCATGATACAGAACAAGTATCCTCTGTTATAGATTGACTACTTGTTCAACCAGCTACGTGGAGACCAACACTTCTTTAATTTAGATCTTCAGTTATAATATTATCAAGTGAAGCTGAGTAAGAAGGATATCACAATACTGCTTTTCATATATGTTATGGGTACTATGAATTCATAGTGATTCCATTTAGACTCACTAATTCTCTAGAAATTTTCTTGTCCTTAATGAATAGAGTCTTTAAGGATTACAATAGAAAATTCTTGGTAATATTCATAAATGATATTATTATCTACTATAAAATCATGGAGGATCCTGAGGAGAATTTCAATTATATATTTAAGACCTTGGTAAAGAAAAAATTATCTGAATAGTATTGAAAATGTGAGTTATAGATGGAGAAATAAACATTCATGGGACAAACTATCACCAACAAAGTGATATCAGTGGTTCCATTAAAAAAAGAGTCAATTTTAGGATGGTCCATACCAACATTTATGATGAAAATACATAGTTTCCTTTGATTAAATGGGTATTATCATTGATTTTTGAAAAAATTATCTTGATTTCCAATCCCATTAACCAAGATAACATGGAAATAAGTAAATTTTGTTTGGGATGATCATTGTGAGGAGTTAACTAAAAGGATAATAATTACATTTGTGATCAAATTACCCACCAATGGGGAATGATTTATGATATACTAAAATGAATCAAAAAAATATTGGGTTGAATACTGATGAAATATGACAGACTAATAGACTATCCCACCCTCAAATTAAAGATCCATGAATAGAACTACCCAACTCATGATCTCTAATTGGTTGTAGTGATCTTCTCATTTAAGAATTGGAGACATTATCTCTATAAGGAGAGGTGTAAGAAATATACAAATCACAAAATCACCATGTATATATTCACACAAAATGGGATTAGTATATTCTAATGAAAGTGGTTAGAGATGATTAAGGATTATAATTGTTCAATACATTAAAATCTTGGGAAGGTGAACAAAGTGTTAGGTGATCTAAGTAGAAAGAATCCTACTACCCTATCTTTGATGAGGATTACAATGGATACAATATTCTTACACATGTAGAGGGTATACATGGGAATAATAAAAGGATCACAGTCTCACATTCCTCAAATTACTTCTCAACCATCAATTCATGAGATTATAAGTGAGGCCCAAAATAATGATGAGGTGTTGTAGAAAAAGGTATCAAATATTCCAGATTATAACTTCTCAAAATATTGAGTTATAAGGTTTGGTACTCAGATATATGTCCCATCAAAACCATATCTAAAAAATAGAACATTTTTGATAATGTGCATAGATCATCCTTCTTTATTCATCCAGGAAGCACTAAGACAGATAGATATATGGAGAAAAAATCTTGTCTGATAACATGAACAGGGAGATTATAGAATTTGTATCATGATGTTTGGTATGACAACAAGTCAAGGAAAAATGAAAAAAATATCTATGGGTATGATGCGACAATTTCCCATACCATTATGAAAATGGGAAAAATAAGCATGGATTTCATTATAAAACTCCCCATAAAATCTAAAGGAAATAACACAATATGGGTGGTAGTCGATATCCATATAAATTCAGTGCATTTTCCTCAAGGAATATTTTTATCTCGACCAAATTTTCAAGATATACATAAGGGGAGTGGTATAACATCTTGTATTTTCACACTCCCTTCTATCTTATCGATATCTAAAGATTGCCGAAAGGTGTTGGAGAAGCCTTTAGCAAGTGTTGGATATGGATATGAGCTTCAGTACTGCTTGTCACCCACAGATAGATGGTTAGTCTATAAGAACCATTCAAAATCTAGAGAATATAATGAGGTAATGTTTAAGGGATTTCTATGGATGTCTGAACCAACACCTTCCTCTAGTGGAGTTATCATATAAAAATAGTTTTTATTATAATATTAAAATTACACCTTATATAGATCTATATAAAATGTATTGTTTGAATCTGTCATGATGGGATGAAGTTGGAGAGCAGAAGCTGATGGGGATTCATCTCATCCAAGAGATGATAGTGAATGTTCAAACCATTCAACATCATATGAAATCCATAAAAGTTGATAGAAAATTAATATAGACAATTGTTGATGAGACCTAGAATATTAGGTTAAATTTAAAGAGCTCCTTTATATGTCACTATGGAATAAATTCATGAGGTTTCGGAAGAATGGAAATATTATTCTCCTATACATTGACCCCTTTGAGATCCTTGATCACATTAGAGTTTTGGCCTAATGACTTATACTCCCACATAACCTATTTCATGTATATGATGTGTTACATGTATCATTCTTGAGAAATTATATACCAAACCCCTCACATGTACTAAATTCATTGGTAGTACCCTTAGAGAATATTCATTCATATGAGGATAAGTAAACGAAGATCTTATATTGTAGAGACAAAGTTCTATGAAACAATAAAACTCACATGGTAAAAGTGTTGTGGCTAAACCATAAGTTTGAGGAAGAAACTTGGGTACTTAAGGAGGTTATGAAATATAATTACCATCATATATTTTATTAAAGGAAAAGAAATTTTGAGGGAGAAATTTTTAGGGAGAAATTTCTGAAGGTGGGTATAATATAACGACTCAAACTATTATAAATGAAATTCCCTTTTCAAATAAATAAATTCCTTATTTAGTATGGAATTTATAGAAAAAATATTCAAAATTTTGGTTTTTTTTTTACCATTATAAGTTATATATATGGAATTTTAAATACCATTAAGCATTATAACCATTCATAATATATCAATTTTTAATAGACAATTAAGATTAGTATATATATTAAGGGTTGTGATAAAATCCAATTGACGCCGATAGAAGAATATATGACCTCGACTAGTAGGATCATACACTATAAATCCCATTTATCTGTGATTTCAAGTAAAATGGCATCAATGTGATTTTTCCTTAACCAATCCCAAGTTCAAATTCAACAATTAAAGCATAAGAAAACTCATTTATGGGTGATGTTCAAGTTTATCAAGATATTAACTCAAACCATGTTCACTAAACCTCCCCAGAAAAGTTTCACCATAACACACCATATACATAACTTATACACTGGTATAATAAATTTTAATGTGTCTATATGTAATGTCTCAGTTCCAGGTTCCGCCTAGAGGTGCCCTATACCCGGTTGGTCACATGGCCTCAAGCGTATTTCCCTGAACACCAGTGGCTTCTAACTAGCAGTGAGGTCCTTATATATGATATTGGGGAAACTGTGCCCTCATTGGAAAAGTAATGTTGTGGAAATAAATATATAATAGTAGGAGAAGTAGTAATACCATACAATAAGTAAACAGTGGAAGACTAAAAGTAAACAAACAACTAGAGAATATATTTAAATGATGAATGTCACATATCTCTAGGAAAGAATCCAAACAAGTCACAATGCTGGAATACAGTACTAAACCAAAGTACAAGAAACACAAGGAAACTCTAGAAGCATCTCAAGCCTCAGCATGGTCCCATGCTCTCGAGTTCTATAGCAATCAAGTACCTGAAGTAGAAGGGTGCTTTATCTAATCTATACCTACAAAAATATAATATATTTGTGCCCAAAAGCATGACCCAAATATGGTGTGAGACGAATCCCAACAGGAAACCTCTCAAAGATATGTTCCTAACTATCAGTGAATATATATAACTGGAAAATAGGAAAAATTTACTAATAAACAAGGAATTACTAAAAAGTACACAGTCCTATAGTTTCAACTACATTCATTTACATTAATTAGTTATTATACCAATCATTCACAAGTAACCCTCTGGGAAAGTTCTCACAGCCTAACCCCTTTAGTTCAACATATCATTTAACAATAAAGATATAACAAACCCCTGGGATAACTTAGAAAGCCTAACCCCTTTGATCTCATGAAAAAAAGACTCTCTAATAATGCACTCACCATCAATTCCCCTTATAGTATTTTAACAATAAACTAGAGACTCTCCGAGGAAGCACTCAACATAAATTCCCTATGTGGTCTTTTAACGATAAACTACAGAATCTCTGAGGAAGCACTCAATGTCAATTCCCCATATGGTCTCATAAAGATAAAATACAGACTCTCTGAGGAATCTCTCAACATCAATTCCCCATGTGGTCTCTTAATGATAATTATACACATTATGAGCGAGCACTCAATATCAATCCCCCCTATGGTCTCACTGCATGAAAATTAGAACATACACTCTGAGGGAGCACTCAATATCAATCCCCCCTATGGTCTCACTAAACCAAGTACCCACGTCCCTGGGAAAACAAACCGTGCACAAACGATATTCAACAGCCAAAGTAAATCGCAAATACTACTTGGATAAATGGCTATAAAGGATAACAAAAGCATGTCAGATTACATTACTCCCTCCTAACAACATTGTTCATGGAAAACAGAGTAGCCTAATAGAAAATTCTTGACCCAATGGACAATATCAGATCAAACCTGGGAAAACACATCCATACAAAGGTAAAAAAATCTATTTATAATCAAACCCCATACTCATGAAAACAATTAATTTCAAGAACTAACAGGGTTAAATTCCCTAAACACACAATACCCTCATCTAGGGTATTGGGCACTTTTTTCACATATAATTCAAAGGAAATCTATGGAAAGGCACAAACCACTTACCACGACATTGTATGATCGATAAAGTTTAACTTCATCCTCTAAATCAACCTATAACACCGTAGATATACAAAAATGTATAAAACATCCAACCATGGATATCTCATGTAAGAGGAAAAATCAAGAGAAGAGGCTCTAGAAGAAGAAAGTACTCACCGTGGAGATTCCAACACAATCAACGGTGTTTGATTTGGAGCACAAATGGTCGATCAAGGTCTTGGAGAAGAACCGGTGATATCCATCACTCTTGGATGAGATGGAGCCAAAAGATTATGGTTTTGTCAATTAAACATGACCCCAGTCTGATATATCAATAAAAAATAAAAATACACATCGTGTTCCCTCAGGATACATGGCTTGTATGGGCCTTTATCGATCTCCTCTTTAGGCAGTCTCTAGGTCACCCCACATGGCAATGTACTAGTTTTTACATGGCCAGTACATGGCTACCGGAAAAAACTAGGTACACAGCATGTAATCCTAAGTACACGGCGTGTACTTATGAAATTTTAAAAAACTCCCCATTTCTCAAAAACACCTGAAATCAACATCCATACCTGAAATGAGGATCTTAGTTCTTACAACTTCCCCCCTTAATAAAATTTGTCCTCGAATTTCCCTAATAATGAGATGAAGAAGAATCCTTGAATAGCTCCGGCCACTATGATCATACATCATTCTCCCTCTCCAAAGTCTCATCCTGAGCTCATTTTTGATTCCATAGCACCCTTACCAGAGGAATAGACTGACCATAGAGAACCTTCGTGTTGTGATCAACAATCTGGAAAGGTTGCTCTTCGAATGCTGCATCCACCTCCAACTCAACCTCCTTGGGTTGGAAAACGCGAGACATGTCTGAGAAGTAACGTCATAGATAGGAAACATGGAAGACATCATGCATAGCCTAGTACCTTTGAGGTAATGACAACCAATAAGAAATCGTCCCGACTCTCTCCAAAACCTCAAACATCCCGATGTATCTCGGTGAAATCTTACCTTGCCTTATAATCCTCCTGTGTCCCAACCTCAGGGTGACACGTAGGAAAACCAAATCTCCGGCCTCGAACTCCATAGTTTGTCTCTATCGATCAGCATAAGACTTATTTCGTGACTCTCCAGTAGTCATCCTCTTCCGAATCAACTCTATCTGCTTCATGGTCTCCTGGACAAGACGAGGTCCAGCATAGCTACCTCTCCTACCTCCAACCAACATAGGGGTGATTGGCATGACCTACCATAAAAAGCCTCATAAGGTTCCATCTGAATAGTTTCCTGAAAACTATTATTGTTGTCAAACTCCACCAAAGCTATGTGATACTCCCATGAACCACCAAAATCTAGTATGCATGCTCATATCATGTCCTCCAGCACCTGAATCGTTTGCTTGGACTCGTCATCTGTCTGGGGATGTTAAGATGTACTCGGAAGTACTTGTGTACCCAAATACCTCTATAGTCCCTAATAGACCCAAGAAGAAAAAAGTGCATCCCTGTCTAAAATGATGGAGTGCAGAACCTCATTCAAACGTACAATCTCTCAGATGTACAACCTTCTTAGCTCATCAAAACAGGATGTCTCCTTGATTGGTAAGAAGTGTGTAACCATTGTCAGTCTATCAATGACAACCCAAACTGCATTATTCCATTAAGGCAACCTTAGTAAACCTATCACGAAGTCCATCGCAACATCATTTCACTTCCACTCGGGAATGGGTAACTACTGCAAAAGCCTTGTTGCTCACTGATGCTTCATCTTCACCTGCTGACAAGTGGAACATATCATGAAAAAACCTAAAACATATCTCTTCATACCTAGAAACCAATACTAACAGTGTAGATCTCAGTATATCTTGGTAACACCAAGATTGACTTCCCAAACTGAGGAATGAAAAATACGCATCAACTCCTCATGTACGTCTGTTGACACCCATACGTTCCCATGAAAATTTGAGATCTCATCCTTGCGTGCTCTCCATCCATGAATAGGGTCACCTCTAGAAAAACTCTCCCATACTACTAGGAATTTATAATAAGATATTTGCGTCATTATCACTCCCTCTAACAGAGTAGAGGTAATAGCTATAGAATAAGGAAACGTCTTCCCCTGTCTATGGACCACCTCAAATGCATCTTAGAGAAAATATCCATAAGATTCCACTCACTGTGGGCCTCCTTAACTACCTATATCTGAGTCCTCCTGCTCAATGCATCAGCCACTTCTTTGCCTTTCCCAAGCATGTAGGCAAGCTCAAAATCGAAGGACTAAAGGTATTCAAACCACCTTCACTGTCTCAAATTAAGATCAATCTGAGTGAAGATATTCTTGAGACTTTTGTGGTCAGTGAAAACTAAAAAATTCTCTCCCAAAAGATACTGTCTACAACAACATAAAGCATGAACAACTTCAGCCAAATAAAGATAGTGCATCAGGCAATTCCTCTCATGTGGCCTCAACTGCCGAGACCCGTATGCAACGACTCCTTCCCCGTAGATAAGCACTGCTCCCACCCTGATACCTGATGCATCATAGTATATTGTATAACTCTTTCCCAGCTCTAAAAAAACTAGTATCGGTGCTTAAGTCAACCTACCTTTCATCTCTTGAAAGGTTGAATCATAGGAATTTTTCCACAAGTACTTATCACCCTTCTTAGTTAGGCCTGTCAACGGCGCTTCTAAGCGTGAAATTTTCTGTTTAAAAAATCTATAGTAACCATACATCCCTTGAAAACTTCATACCTCAAAGACATTATTCGGCTACTCCAAGGAAACTATTGCTCTCGATTTCTATAGATCTACTGATACTCCGGTCTCTGAGATAACATAACCCAAGCAGTGAATTTGGTCCATCCAAAAGTGGCAGTTTCAGAGCTTAGAATATAAATGATGCTCTCTAAATGTACTCAAAAATATCTCAAGATGGGTATCATGGTCATGTCAAGTGTGAGAGTACACCAAGATATCATCCACAAAACCCACCAAGAAGGAATCCAAGTATGGATGGAACACTCGGTTCATTAGTGCCATAAAAACAGCTAGTGTGTTCAGGAGACTGAACAGAATAACCACATAATCATATAGACCATACCAACTTTGAAAGGATGTAAGAGATATATTTGACAGTCTAACGTGAAACTGATGATAAACGAACCATAATTCAATCTTCTAGAATACTTGAGCTCTTCGAAGCTGATCAAATAGATAATCAATCCTCGGCAAGGGATATCGGTTATTGACCGTCAACTGGTTTAGCTTCCAATAATCCACAAAAAATCTGAGGGTACCATCTGCCTTCTTCGCAAAAGGATAGGAAAACCCCAAGGAGAAGTATTGGGTTAGACTAAACCCTTTGCATGTAACTCCTCTAAATTCCTCTTGAGCTCCTGTAACTCTAGTGTAGACATTATATAAGGATAAATGGACACTGGTGCTACTCCTGGAAAACGCTCAACAGAAAATTCTACCTCACACTCCGGAGGCAAACCTAAAAAGTTATCTGGAAAGACATCTCTGAAATAATCTACCACTGGAGTAAATTCTATCTGTGAATAACACTAGTCATCCAAATACAGACTAGGTATATGAGTTGTAACTCCTCCCAATCCATATTGCTCGGGTCCCTCTCTACTCTCCTGGACATCCGATTAAGACTTGTATAGAAACAAACCGCCCTCTGGCAATTTGAAACTCACCCTTTGGAAAAATTAGTCGACAACAGCCTAGTAGGGAACTAACCAGTCCATTATAAGAATGAAATCATAGTATGTCATCTCTAAGACATAGAGGTCCCATAAGAAGTGAAACCCACCAACCTCAAGAGGGCACTCCTTGAACTGATGTACACTAGTCATTCTAGTCCCTAACAGAGTATCTAGTATCAAGATATCAACATAAGTAAAGATACAGATCCCAAGGATCTTCACAATAGAAATAGATATGAAACTATGGGAAGCCCCTATAACAAAAAGTGCAGAAGCTAAAACTGAGGCAAATATAATCGTACCTCAAACTATAGAGGGTCTGGGATCCTTCTCCTACTAGGTATACTCCACTACAAAATTCTGGGCAACACTGTGGCCCTACAACACTACCTGACCACCCTAAGCTGATCCAACCAATTTTCAATGAAATCCAGGAGACTCAATACCACGGCCACAACCGCCACATTGGCTTGAACAGCTGGATGAACTCCAGTTCCCAGACTGATGAGAAATTGGTGGTCTTGCTCCTAAACGAGGAGTCCTAGAAGAACCTCTATCAACAGCTACTGGTGAGAAAAAATGACAGAAATTCTTAAGATAACCCATCTTACCGTAATAGTGGCACTCAAATGGGTCTCTTGGGAAATGTGGCCTCATATTCCCACCCTTCCCACAAAATTAGCAGGCCACCAGGCTACCTGAAGGTGTATCCTGCCTACTCGGATCTTTGTGTGTAGACTCTCTACGGTGCTTCCTACTATCATTTGAAGAAGCACCGATCCTAGATGTTGAACCTCCCTAGACCACAGTTATAAAATCCATCAGGTTGTGCTCAGTGGTCAGTGCCTATTTTACTATGGAAGATACGGTCATCAACATGAAGATATTCACTTGAGATCAGATGTCATGCATGAGGCCATCCTCAAGCATCCTCACTAAGAATAACTCATCACCCTCCAGAATGGGTGTGAACTATTGAAGCTCTGTGAAGAAAGAATAATAATCTATGACTAAGAGTGTACCCTACTCCAAACTCATGAACTCTCGGGCTCGATCGACCCTCAAAGTCTCCAGTTAGAAACAGTCATAGAAGGTACACTGGAACTCATCCAAATACATAACCAGATGTCATCCTACTGGTGATATCGCATCCCACCAACTCTTCGAAGAATCCCGAATCATGTACATAGAGAGATTATCCCTCCTCTCCGGGGGCATCTTGAGATGGTCAAAGATAGACAACATAGCTTCCAACCATGACTTTGCAGCCTGAGGTCCTCCATCCCCGGAAAAGGTGGGAGGATGTTTCTGCTGAAAAACATATGCACACTCTGCCATAGATGGGACAGGATGCAGTGCTCCCTAAAATGTCTGTATAAACCTCATAAATCCCTCTTGGAACTGTTCATCGACACCTATATTCAGAATGACGGATGGTGCCAAGACGAGAATGATGGGAGGGTCCGCTGGTAGTCCCTTATCTACCATGTCTGGTGTCTGATCATTTCCCTTTATCTGGTGTACAACCGAAGGATGTCTTGGTGGAAAGACTCTGCAAGGCCAAGTTAACACCTTAGATTAAGATTATCAAGGACTAAAATTCAGAAGTGTAAGAATGGAACATGAGAATAAATCATTCAAGTTTTTCAAAACATGTGTATATGGAATGTATTACCCCTACATAGCACGTTCCCCTTAAGATTTAACATGGGAATGTACTTCTGCCAACCCAGGTCATGTAACACCCTTACACAGGGCATGTTCTCCATGAGATGCAGTGTGTACTTGAATCATTTCCCCCTTGCCTGATTTCATCTACATGGCTATACACACGGATCTTACTAGGGTAACTCTACATGGTGTGTGCGTCTTGGACACGGTGTGTATCCCTTAATTCATAACCATTTGTGTCATCAGTCACATGGTTGGTAACACGGTCAACTCTACATGGTGTGTAAGTACAGAACACAACATGTAAAACCTGAGTTTCATCCACCCCTTTCGTTGGTCACATGGATGGATACAAGGCTCTTATAACACGATGTATACTTCGAGTACAAGGCGTGTTCCACCAAACAATTTCCAACCCCATGTTCTTGCTCACACAGTTAAGGACTACACAGTGTGTACATAATGTACACGACGTGTACTTAAAAAATTGTTACTTCCTAAACAAAAGGATACATGGTGTGAATTCATAACTACATACCATGTATTCTGGGTTTTTCTAGAAAGTAATCCTCCAAAACTACTCTAAACCACATTAAAACACTAAAAAGAACATTAAAGTGGTAGATTCTGATCTGTGGGGGCCCATACTCCTCGAGAATCAAATATTTGAATATTATTCATGTATATAACAAAGAAAATAGTGAAATCAATCACATGATCTGCCAAATTTTGATCCATGAGGGCCCATGACACCTTAAGGGCCAAAGTTTAGTGTTCATTCAAAATAGACTTTACATATAAGCAATAACATATCAAACAGAAGGTATTCTATCTAGTCATCAATCACAATATCATGCATATCTACCATAACATCTATCACAACAACATGCAATCGATAATGCACCCTAAATGGCATGACAAGAATGCATGACATGTGATCTCTAGTAGGTTCCTATATGATGGATGAGATAGAATACGCCCATCTCATAGGGTTGAAACAGAAATAGAACCTCAATAATATCAATGATAACAACAGAAAACATGTGAATCACCCAACGCTGAAATCAAATCCACTGTAAAATTGAAAAACCTGAAAATTGCAATAATCAAGGTAAATTAGTTTTTCCCTGTACACGGGTTAGTTACTCCCAGGAATAACTTATTACCAACTACCTATTCTTTCATATCCCTAGATATAGGCTCCAAATATTAATTCAAGAAGAAAAGAATCTCCTTTGATACCACTTTGTAATGTCCCAGCTCCAGGTACTGCCTAAAGGTGCCTCATACCCAGTTGGTCACATTGCATCAAGCGCATTTTCCCAAATTTCAGAGGCTACTGTCTAGCAGCGAGGGCCTTGGGTGTGATAGTGGGGAAACGATGACCTCATTGGCAGAGTAACACAATAAAAACAAACAAATAATAGTATCGTAAGCAGTAATACCATAAGATTATTAAACAGTTGAAGAATAAAAGTAAACAAACAACTGGAGAACATATATAAATAATGCATGCCACATATGTTGAGGAATGTAGCCAAACAAGTCACAATTCTGGAATATAGAACTAATCCAAAGTACAAGAAAAACAAGTAAAATTCTATAGCATCACATGCCATAGCTTGGTCCCATGCTCTCCAGCTTTGCAGCAATCAAGTACCAGAAGTAGAAGGGTGCTTTCCCCTATCTATAGCTGCAACAATATAATCTATTTGGGCTCAAAAGCATGACCCAAACAGTGTGTAAGACGAATCCCATTAGGAAACGACCCAAAGATTTATGCCTAATGGTCAATGAATATATATATATATAATAGGAAAATATACATGATGATGTAATAAGAAAAGGAGTACTCAAAAGTAAACAGTCCTATAGTTTTTACTGCATTCATTTAAATTTATTATTTATCCAACCAATCATTCACTAGTAACCCCCAAGGAAAGTTCTCACAACTGAACCCCTCTTATTTAACTTATCATTTTACAATAAAGATATAACAACCCCCTTGGATAACTTACACAGTCTTACCCATTTGGTCTCATGAAACAATGACTCTCTGAGGAAGCACTCATCATCAATTCCCTATATAGTCTTTTAACGATAAACTATAGACTCTCTGAGGAAGCACTCAACGCCAATTACCCTTATGGTCTTTTAACGATAAACTACAAACTCTCTGAGGAAGCACTCAATGTCAATTACGCTTGTGGTCTCATAATGATAAGCTACATACTCTTTGAGGAATCACTCAACGTCAATCCCCTCTGTAGCCTCATAATGATTACTATAGAAACTCTTAGAGAGAACTCAACGTCAATCCCCCATATTGTCTCATAGCATTAAAATTACAATAGACACACTGAGGGAGCACTCAACGTCAATCCCTCCTATGGTGTCACTACACCAGATTCCCACAACCCTGTGAAAAGTAATCATGCACAAATGATATTCAACATCCAAAGTAAATCACAAATACTACTTGGATAAACGGCTAAAAAACATAAAACTATAATATTAGATAACATTACTCCATCCTAACAGTGCTAGGAATGGAAAACAGGGTAGCCTAATAGTAAATTCTAGACCCAACAGCCAATATCAGATCAAACCTGGGAAAACACATCCATATCTAGGTGAACATACCTATTTATAATAAAAAACCCACACTCAAGAAAACAAGGCATAGCATGCATTAACAGGGTTAAATTCCCTAAACACGCAATACCATCAACTTGGGTATTGGGCACTTTTTCACATATAATTTGTAGAAAATATTTGGAATGACACAAACCACCTACCTCGACATTGTATGATCGATATAGTTGAACCTTAGCCTTTGAATCGACCCAAAATGTCATAGATCTACAAAAAAGTCTAAATAATCCAACCATGGATATCTCACGAAAGAGCCAATGTCAAGAGAAGAGGCTCTATAAGAAGGAATAACTCACTGTGACGATTCCAACGCAATTGACGGTGTTTGATTGGGGGCACGGATGATCTAATGGGGGCTTGGAGAAGAACCAGTGATATCTATCACTCATGGGTGAGACAGAGCCAAAAGAAGATAATTATGTGGATTATACGTGACCTTAGTCCGATATATCAATTAAAAAGAAAAATACATAGCGTGTTCCCTGAGGAAACATGACATGTATAGGCCTTTACTGAGATCCGCTTTAGGAGGTCTCCAGGTCACCCCACACAGCCTTGTACATGTCGTTACACAGCCAGTACATGGCTACCTGTGGCAACAGGGTACATGGTGTGTACCCCTAATTAAACAGAATGTACTTATGAAAGTTCCAAAAACTCCCATTTTTCTAAAAAACAAACAAAATCAAGATCTATACTTGAAATGATGATCTGGGGTTCTTACACTAGACTCTAATATTTTGAATTTTTATATTTTTATTTTTATTAAAATAATTATTATATTTATACTTTTTAGGATTACTTGAAAAATGATTAAATAATCAGTTTGATAAAAATTATATTTTTGAAATGATCAAACAAAAATTATATCTTTGGGAAATATATAGTTTCAATAACGATACTGTTTCTGTTGAATTCAAGATTTTTTGAAATAATTTTTATTTTAATAGAATATTTTTTAAATAATATTTATTTAAATATAAAATTTAATATAATTTTATGAAGTCAAATATAAAGTTTATAAGTTTCAAAAAACTATTATCATTGAAAAATTTGTATTTTTTAATAAATAAGGGTTTTTATTTAAAGGTTTAAATTGTCATATTTATAGAATTATCTTGCTAGACTAAATATTATTTTTGAAATCATCACATCTAAATTATCCAATGGATATTTTTTCATAATTTTTAGATATATTTGATTTTTTTGGTAAAAAATAAATATGGTACAAATATACAATATATATTATGACATTACAAATGCGGAGAAGTGGTGTAATAAATACTATAAAAAGAATCCATGAACAAAATTATATCTCCCCTTTAAAATAATTTTTTTAACGTTTTTTCTTCAATTTTATACACCCTTAATAAATCCTCCAAAACCTCTATTATATTTTTAGATTTTAAAATCAATTCTTTATAAACATGGCTCACTTATATAACACTAGTGGTATTGTTTGATGAAGTTAAGTTCATTTCCTTATAAAATATTCAAAACTGCTTAATTTTTCTAGAATTCATGTAAAAAACCATTGTAAGGTTTGTTCTTCAATTATTTTATGTTATAGAGGCCAAAGCCTAAATTTTGATATCAATAAAATATTCTAGTATCTTTTTTTATAAAAAACCACCCAATATCCCATTAATATTCACTAAAAATCCTTGAATCATGAATTTACTCTTCATTTCCTTCTCTATATCTTTTCTAAGGTGTCTCCATGTAACGACACAAATCAATTATCAATGAAATTATCATTTAATAATTATTTCATATAGTAAAATCACATAAAATCACATTAATAACACGATGCAAACATTATAAATGAATAATTAATGAAATGAAAGGAATTGTTATAAGTTAAGGAACATATACCAAAGGAATAGTAACTTGACCTTTGGAATAGTAACATGACACTTATGAGTAATAAACCAGAAAATTGAATGGTAACCTCACCAATGAAATTATAAATAAAATGTATCCATATTATAAGTTCCAATGTGATATAAGTATGTCATATTATAGGTAAATAAATATTTTAAAATTATTAATTATGTTTTGGGGTTTTTATAGGTCATAAACATTTAATTAAATTTTTTTGATTAATTTAATAATTTAATAGAAAAAATATTATTATAAAATGTATTATTAAAATAATATTTTGTTATCTTATGATTATAAGATTATTTTATAAGACCTTAGTTAATTTTTCAAACTGTTATAAGAGTAGTTATAATTTTAAAATATGTATTTTTCAAGTAAATTATGATTTTAATTAAAATCAAAATTTATCATATTTAGAAAATTATTTTCATAAAACAGATTGCATTTTTGAATTCTACATGTTGAAAAATAGTTTGGGTAAATTTTCGGTATTTTTCTAAAATACATGAATTTTTAGTGAATAGTGAAATATGATAATTTACAGTATATATACATTATAGGTTAAATACACTATTCCATGAGTCATGGATGATTTAAGAACCATTGGTTCTAACTTATATGACCTAGCTACAATATTTAGTCTCATGAATCAGTACTATTTATAGTATTGAGAAAAATAATAAAATATTGAATAAGATAAGGAGAAAACACCCCCCCCCCCACTATAAATACCACCCCTCACCACCTCTTCTCCTCACATATCTCAAGACTTTATTATTTTCTAAATAATTCTCAATTCTATTATCAAACCTATCCCCCATGTCCAATATATTTTTTTCTTAATAAAAATACCAAAACCAATCCCCTAAGGAGGTTCTCAAGAAGAAGGAATCAAGAGGTAAAAACTGCTTCTTTTTCTATTAATTTCTTTTCAAGTTCCTTTATTTTATTTTTCTATGCTCACATACCCTCATAAAAATGGTTTGATAAATAAAATAACTTATATATACTAAAATTTTGTTATGATAATGTAATAATTCATCATTATCTCTCTTCCCCCCTCCTTTTTTACTAAAAAAGTAAACATCTTCTGTGATGTGTTAATTTATCACATTCATGGATGATGAAGTTTTAAATTTCCATTACAGTATTCAATTCTAGAAATGATACCATTTTTATGATTAAACCATATTATAGTATATTTATTATATCTTATGTAATGAGTTCGTTGTGATCGAATAATTCTAAAATAAACCCAAACGACTATTATTAACCATTTATATAATGATTCACCCTCATTCCATAAAACCAAATTATATATAAGAACAATTAAACCTCTAGAATATCATTAATAACATATAATTTCAATTCTGGGATATTACTCACACTTTACACGACCTTTCGTATATGTATATAAGTAAACTGATCATGAAAACCAAGGAAACCAATTATCTAGAACGATGAAATTAAACCTATTAAAATACATATTTAAATAGTTCCTGAATTATTAATTAATGAATATAATTAGATTTTCCAAGACAATAAGATCAGGTGAATAACACCTTCAGACTTAAGTTAAGGAATTATTCCCAATCATCCATTATTCCTTTAGATTACCCTTTCTTTATTTTTACCCAAATAAAATTATCTTATATTTTTATTTACCTATTATAAATGTTTTTTGTATATTCCAAAATCATGTATCAAAATCCATTCATCCTTATTTTCAGGGATATACATGTTTTTAAAAGGTTCTTTACTCGATTATTCCCGACAGGTAAGCTTGATTTAAGGGAACATCCTAAATTCTTACCAAATTTCAAGTGAAATCTATAATATGTTTTATTTCACCATTACTTTTCTAAAATCAATAATTTTTTTATAAAAACTTTCTTGTTTCACTTATTTGTTTATATAAAATATTATTCTCTTTTCTTTTTTAAATTTTCTTTAATATTTTACTTAAACCACACAAAAATATTTTAATTCTACAGTTTCTTAAATACTATTTTTACATGTTATCACGTCAATTTGACATTACTAATCATAATATATTTATGTTTTCCTTTATTAATTTCCATGTATTATTAAATTCCTTTCTTTCAAAGACACTTTTATGATACATCCATTTATTATGGCTTATGACATTATTATATTACCCAACCCTTTCCATGTGTAACCCTTATGTTTATGTCTTATTCCTTATGTATGATTCCTCATGTGGAAAAAGTATTCATGAAAATTTTATGATGGTTTCACCAAAATATTTCTTCAGTTCATTGGGTAATGTTTAGGCTCATGAGATGTTATGTGCAACGGTCTTAGTGTTTATCCTTGAATCATGCTCTATGTGCAACGGTCTTGGTGGTTAACCTTGACTCATGGCCCTCTATGTGAAATAATCCTTGAATCATGATAAATTCATATTTTATGTTTCTTAAAAATTAATATAACTCCATGATTATATGGTCCCATGTTATAGTTTTTATGATTTCTTATGTTTAATCATGTTCCATGCATTTATATATCATTATGTTATGTCATCAAACCAACGTAATAATATTTGTTTTTATGATTATTCCATTATAGGGATTTTCAGCTCATCCATTTTTTCATGTTATCCCCAGGTTATCTTATGCATATGTAAGGTCTCAAAGGAAGTTAGGAGAACATTCTATATGATAAATAAATAAATGTTTTATTTAGTCCCATGTTTTTAGTTTTATATACCTAGTCTTCCAAGACAATAGAATTTATGATCATTGCCTTATAATTTGATTTTAAATTATGCTTAAAATCATGTAAGGATATGTGTAAAAGGATAGGGTTGCTATAGTAGGTATCAAAGGAATGTCTAGTTATTTTTGGAGACTAGGGAGAGATAATAGTAGTAAAAACTTAGGTATAATACTAAGTCTAAGAAAAAATCCCCAAATACTAGTAACTATATAGTAAGTGGTTTGTCAAGAAAATATATCTTTGTCTAGATACTACAAGTGGATGTGGTTTTGGCCCAGATGTACCTAGGAGTATCAACTTTGACAATGTGTTCCTGGCCTAACTTGAGGTAACCTAGTACATGATAATGGGTCTTACTGTACATCTAGTTTGACACTCCTGGGGGATATACTTTGGTAAATTCATAAGCTCATTATGAACCATTTTTAAAGGAATAATAAATGACCATAAGAAAATATGTTAGAAAATATATCATGGATATGCTATATTGAAACCTAGGGAATCACAAGTTAGGACATACTTTTACTTTAATAATTTTTCCTTTTATGTTTAAAGTCTCTTTTTATGCTTAATAGCTAAGTATTCAAGACCCCATAATTGTGCTTCCCATTTCGTTGTTAATGGTGGGAAATATGAGAACACGTACCAATAATCAATGTGACAGGCAATGTGATAATTTCCCTAATGATATGAAAAATATGATGGTAATGGGTGATTAAAACATTATGACAGTACTTTCTAAGCTGGATCAAGTTATGAATAATAACTTGAATTATGTAGAACACCCTCCTCATCCATGGAAAGAGTAAGTTTCTATTGAATCCTTCATGCGGAAAAGGACTCCCATGTTTAGTGGATATTTTTTATATATATAACCACCTCATGGAAAAGTGGATTAACTCTATTGAAAATATGTTATTTATCCTCTAGTGGATACAAGAATAGAAATTTGTGATGATGGCATATCGTTTTAATGTGGAAGCTGATCAGTGGTTGACACTGATCATGAATACAAAGTCCAAGGAGGAAATTGATTCCCTGGATTGGGTGGAATTCAAGAAGATTATTTTCAATAAATATTTTCCCCAAACCCTCTATCTCAATATGGAAAGTGAGTTCCTTGAGCATAATAAAAAGGTAGATTAGTCGATCAGGGCGTATGCATAAAACATTAAATGGCTTGCAAGATATGCCTCTGGCTTTATCATGAACACTGAAAGAAAAATGGATTGCTTCTTTAACATACTAAATTTGAGTATACGAAAAGAATTTGGGATTCAAGAATTTGAAAGTTATGAGTAGATTTTACTTTATGAACTCAAGGTTTAAATGGAGACCAGACACACTCAATGGCCTCGTGGTCCTAGTGAAAAAAAAAAGAAAATAGAGTCTATTAAGGTTGGATCTGAAAATAAATCCCATGATATAAAGAAGATAGAATATCCCTCTTGTAAAAATTGTGGGAAGAAGCATCTTGGGAACTATTTAAAGGGAACCAATAAATTATTCAAATGTGTAAGAATGGGGTATATAGCTAAGAACTATTGAAGGGATATGAAGAATTCCAATAATGTAGAAGAATAAAGTAAGGTTCAAATTAACACTCTGCCTATAGTGGAGTGTTTCAACTATAATGAACAGGGTCATTTTTCAAACCAATGCCCTGATCCCAGAGTTATTAGAGGCAATAAACAACAACCTCCATGGAAACAAGGATGGGATTATGTTATCACTACTACTAAGGTGGAGCCGGAATATAATGTGGTGATAGGTATACTATTTAATAATTCAAGAATGTTTAATGTACTATTGGATTCTAGTTCTATTAAATCTTTCATATCTTTCAAGTTTAGTTAAACTATTCATACACTACCTCAAACTATGGAGGTTGATTTATCTATGAGAACAGCTAATGTGGAAATTATTGCATCAAAAGTGCATAAATCATCCCCACTTACTATTTTTGGACTGAACAGCCCAAAAATCAAGTCTTACTAACTTTGGTTAATTTTGATGCAATATTAGGCATGGATTGGATATCTTTATACAAAGAAAGCATAACATTATTGGAAAGGGAGATCACTCTTCACATCCCAAAGAATCCTCTAATTATTTACAAGTATAAGAGGAAGAAGAGTCGCTTTCAAAATAATCATCTCGAGTGTGGATTTTACTTCCTTATGAGCAAGAATATATCTTATAATTTATTGAGACAAAGGATATGATCATGCTCGAAGACATTCCCATTATGAGGGATTACACAGATGTATCGTAAATAATTTCTTATTCTTCCACCTGATTGAGAGGTTGAGTTCTCAATTGAAATTATTCCTGGATCTCTTCCTATATTAAAGACACATTATAGAATGTTCCTCATTAAGATGGAAAACTAAAGAAGTTGTTACAAGAGAATATGTACATGGGTTTTATACACCCGATTGCTTCACTATGGGGTGAGGCTATCCTATTAGTTAAGAAAAAGTATGGATCAATGTGCCTCAGCATCGATTATCATGAGCACAATAAAATCTTGATAAAGAAAAAGTATCCCCTTCCATGGATAGATGAATTATTTGTTTAGCTACATGAGGGCAGTTATTTCTCTAAGGTGGACCTTCAGTCAAGATATCACTAATTAACGGTGATAAAGGAAAATATTCCCAAGAATACCTATCAAATGAGGTATGGAAACTATGAGTTCATAGTGATTCCATTTGGACTCTCTAATTCTCTAGAAATATTCATGGATTTAATGAGTAGTGTCTTTATAGATTACCTTGAAAAAATTTTGCTAGTCTTTATTGATGATATTACGATATACTCCAAGAGTAAGGAGGAACATAAAGAGAATTTGAATACCATTTTGAAGAAATTGTGAAAGGTGAAAATATATGAAAAATATAGTAAATTTGATTTTTGGATGGAGGAATTATCATTCATGGGGCATGCTATCACCAGAAAAGGGTTATATTTGGAACCTACCAAGACAAAGGCAATCAAATAGTGGCCCACGCCAACAAATTTCCTATATATCCACAAAATTATTGGTCTATATTGGTATTACCAATGATTATTCAAGAACTTATCATGATTTTAAAACCCAATAACCAAGTTTAAATGGAAGGGATTGAAGTTTTTCTGGAATCAATAATGTAATGAAATTTTTAAGGAGCTTAAAAAAAGGCTTATAACTATGCTAGTACTCATGCTCTCAATAAGTAGATAACTCTTTATGTTCTATAGTGATGCTTCAAAAAAGGGCTTAGGTTGTGTACTGATACAAAATGAAAAAGTGATAGATTATTCCTCAAGGTAGTTTAAAATCTATGATAAAAAATATCCCATGCTTGTTTTGAGGTTTGAAGCTATGATCTTAGCATTGAAAATCAGGTAGCATTATCTCTATGGGGAGATGTGTGAGATATATAATGATCACAAGAGTCTCAAATATATATTCACACAGAATAAGAAAAATATGTGTCTGTGAATATGGTAATATATCATCATGGATTATGATTACTCAATCCACTATTATCCCGGTACGGAAAATAAGGTAGCAGATGCTCTAAGTATAAAGGATCTTGCATCTTTATCAATGATGAAAATTGAAAAGGATCCAATCCCATTATACTTACAAAGGATAGAAATGGGAATCGTTAAAGAAGGAACATCATCAATCTTTTCTCAAATGATTACTCAACCATACCTTATTGATAAAATAAAGGACTCTCAAAGGAATGATGTGAAAATTCAAAAAATTGTACAAGATATTAAAAATGGAAAATTTTTAGAGTTCTAAATGGATGAGGAAGGAGTTAGTATATTTGGGTCAAAGTTATGTGTACCATTTGATCCAAAGATAAAGAATGTGGTTTTAAATGATTCACATAGATGAACCTTCTCTATTCACCCAGAGGACACAAAGATATATCAGGATATCTGAGAGAACTCTTGGTGGGATAATATGAATAAAGATATTGTTGAATATATATTTAAGTGACTAGTATGTTAGTAAGTGAAGGTTTAAAGGAAAAATTCTATAGTTTTGAGGCAACTGTTACCCATACCAACATACAAATAGGAAAACAAAACCATGGACTTTGTCACTAGACTTCCAAAGAAATCCAGAAGGAACAATTCTATGTGGGTTATTTTGGATCATCTTACAAAGATATATCACTTTATCACAATTTGATATGACTTCTCATTGGATCAAAAATCATGGATATACATAAAAAAGTGGTAATGCTTCGTGGAGTACCACTATCGATTGTATCTGATCGAGATCTAAGATTCACCTCCATGTTTTGGAAAAGTCTCCAACATGTTATGAACATTGAGTTGAACTTAAGTATGGCCTATCATACTTAAAATTATTTCTAATCTGAGTAAAATATTAAAACACTAGAAGACATGTTGAGAGCATGTTCTATGGACTTAAAAATAGGATGGGACCAATATCATTCTCTATTGGAGTTCACTTAAAACAATAGTTTCCACTTCTGCATCCAAATGGATCCATGTGAATACCTTTATGGGAAAATATGTATAACACTAAAATGTTGGGATGAGTTTGGTGAACATAATCTACTAGGACCTAAAATGGTCGAAGAAATGGTGAAGAAGGTGAGAACCATTCAGCAGTACATCAAGGAAGCCCAAATTATATAGAAGAGTTATATAGACAATCATAAATGGGACCTCGATTTGAAGGTTGGAGAAATGGTATTTCACTTCATATCTTTGGGGAAGAGGATCATGAGATTTGGGAAGAAAGAAGAGTTGAGTCCAGGTTCATCGACCCCTTCAAGATAATTGATCGTGTCGAAGTTGTGGCCTATCGACTATCACTTCCACCAACCATGTCTCGAGTACACGATGTATTCCATGTATCCCTCTTGATAATTTACAATCCATATCCATCACATTTAATAGATTCAGATGAGGTATAGTAGGATAGAGATTTATCTTATGAGGAGTATCCAGTGAAGATCTTGGATTTTAGAGATAAAGTTTTGCACAACAAGACCACTCAACTGATCAAATTAATATGGAAGAACCATAAGTTTGAAGAGGACACATGGGAACTAGAGGAATTTATGAAGTAAGAGTACCCACACCTGATTTCCACTTAGAATGTACAATGAAATTTCAAGAGAGAAATTTCATAAGTGGGGAAAAATGTAATGACCCAAAACTATTATCAATGAAATTACCTTATTATAATTATTTTAAATATTATAATCATATAAAATAACATTAAGTTTACAATAAAAACATTATAAATCATGAATTAATGAAATGAAAAGAAATTTTAGAAGTTAAGGAACATATACCAAAGGAATAGTAACTTGACCTTTGGAATAGTAACATGGCCCTTATGAGTAGTAAACTAACCAATTGAATAGTAACCTCACTAATGAAATTATAAATTAAATTTATCAATATTATAAGTGAAAATATTATATAAGTATATCATAGTATAAGTAAATAAAATTTCTCATGGATCATATTGAAAAATGTCCTTCACTTAACCAAGTCAGTACTCATTTCAAAACTGTATTAATGAACTAGGGCTACATACTGTTACATGCCTACATTACTAAACCAAGATCATTTCTCATTATAGCCCTCTATTACTGAACTGTGATCATTCAAATTCCATATTTATCTATCTTCAGATATATAAATCATTAACCAATTAAATGGAGGGAGATATAGATCCCACACATATTATAATGAAATTATTCGTACGTGTGTCACAAAAACATAAATCATTCTTCATACGATAACCCAAGGAATAAAATGGGTTTCTATGACATCATTACGTCATTAAATAATCCATGTAAAACAAATTGATTTCAAAAATAGAATTAAATAATAAACACAATCAAACCATAGGAATAATAGGGATAATTAAATACAAGCACAACCCTAATAAATATTGTCCACTTTTATTGAAAATAATTTCAATATAACACTTTTTATTATTTCTTTGCTAAAATATAATTTGTTCTTTGAAAGCATTTTATTTAAAAAATATTACTTTTAATTTTAAAAGAAAATAATTTCATTGAAAATATACTTGAAATAATATAAGGAAAGCTTCATATAAACAATGTATTGTGAAAGTGTAAAAATATATCCACAGCACATAAGTTAAAAGAAAAGATCCTTCACATACTTTTTTTGGAAAATCCAAAAAGTACATCCTTGGGATATTGAATGAAATATAACATTAAAACCATGTAGTAAAAAGTAAAAGATTTTTAAAAATGAAATTACGCATCCAGAGGATAATTTTAGACATTTAATGTATACATTCTTAGGAAAAAAGAATATGGATGATAAATACACCACAATAAATATTTAGGTACAAACAATCTTGGATAATAATGTGTTTGAAATGTTATCCCTTAAAACATTATATTCAATAAAATATTATGCCTAATAAAATGGTGAAGATTATATGGAATTTAAATACCACAACATTCTGAATAATATTCATGAAAACATTTATGTGTATCCTAAGCACCATACAAAATAAACTGGTGGTCTGTAATGCATGTATCCTAGTGAAATAAAAGTGAGACCAAATAATCCATTACATTAGGTCTGGGATCCTTTGTATTTATCAAAAACATCTATATAATGGATAAAAGAGTTCAATATACTTATTATATAACCATATCTAAAACTATTAGATCATATGTGATTATATTATCCCTCTTTTAATAATATTTCATTTGTACTGTTCTTTTAGTGTTAACTGATTTATTTTAGCATGTATTTCTTGTCATATAAGTCTCAATTAACATAAATAATATGTAGTTAAATCAGATAAATAATTATTTTAAGATGATACCTATCACATTTTTTCATTATATACATTTATATAATCTTTCATTAATGGTGGACATGGAAATTAATCGCATTGCATCTTGGAGAAGGTGGGATGTACGTTCGGACGGGCGATCGTACCATTTACTTAATAAAAAATATATAGAAGTGGATGGTATATTTTTCCCATAATAATTAAAATTTTATAATAACTATATATTTATATTATTTCTGTCATTATACCCATCAACATAATGTGGTGATCAAATATATAATACACCATGATGTGGAGACAATAACATGTACGTATGCATGTGTGGTAATTTAATTCTTCATATGACGGATAGAAGGTGTAATATGGTTGTTAAATGATCATAATAATATATTATAATATAATTTATACTATATTATTATATTATAATATAAAAAATTAAGGATTAAGAAGTAAAAGTAGAAATTATCTTGAGAGAGTCGGTATAAGAGATTATCTCTTCTTTGGCGAGCTCCGTCATGATCTCCCCTTAGGGACACTATAGTTTGTTTTTTGGGAATAGAATAACCTATAGAACTGGTCTAGGGATGTTTAGAAACCAACTTCTTAGGGTATATTCTATCATGATGGATTAATGTGAATTTAAAAAGTGATTGAGGAGGTTCCCATTTATAATAAAGTGAGTGGGACTTGTTGAATCTCCAAACATATTAATTTATAATAAAATAAAAGCCCATATAAACCCTTATAAACATCATATTGATTAATATGGGTTGATTTATGGTTGTAATATAATCCACCAATAAATTTTAGAAATTTTTTCATTAAATTTAAACGTTATCATTTTAATTAACCCTTAGTTATTCAATCTTAATTTTAACAAAGGTAATAAATGATTCAGTATTAAAAGAGTGTAATTTTTTTGGTTTTAGGTAAATTATACCATAAATGAATTTTTTAAATAATTTAGACCAAATAATAATTATTTTATGCGTTTAAAAATATATTTTTACTTTTAAATAATTTAAAAAATCATTATTTAGACCAAATATCAATAATGTAAATTATGATACTATTCATTTAAATTATTTGTAAAAAATATGAAGATAAAATATTATACTCAAAAAAAATATTTTATTATATCCTAAATGGATCATGTCCATCTATTAAATTAGTTATATATTTTAGTTATTGGAAATATTATTTATTTTGATATTTTTAGAAACATGAATTTGATATTTCAAATAATAAAATTGTTACTACCTCAATTTTGAGTAATTATTTGACATACTTATTTATTCGTTAAAAATTAAGAATAAAATACTATGAGGTAGATTAATCCAATATATTTATGTAGAAAATTTATTGTCGAATATATCTTCTATAAAATCCAAAAATGAAAATGTATTATTCATTGAAGCACGAATGTGGCGACTTTAACTTTACTTTGAATAAAATATTATCAATATCATAATTTTTCCTTATAGATTCAAATGATCAATAAATTGACCCTTGTTTGATAATTTTAATGTTATAATCAATATTTATGATTTTTTCAAGTTATTGTTTTTTATTTTATTGGTTGTTGTAATATTAATATAAATTATTTTATTAATTTCTCATCAATTAAATAATTTCTTAATTATCAATGTATAATCCTTTAAGTTAATTATTTATTTCATAAAAATCAAAAATAAATTATCATGATAATAAAATAAATTTTGATTTAAAATGTGTAATTATAGTCTAGTTTATCTTTTTTATAACTTTTTATTACAAATGATATAAATATTTAATTTTGTGTAAGAGATATTTTACATTCATTGAATAAAATAAATTAAATGTCCTAATAACATCCATGTGGAATCCAAATTATTAAATTTAGACCCAAGTATTATTTAGGTTGAAAAAACCCATCCAATGAAATTAAGAAAAGTGTTAATGTAAAATTATAATTTTATTTTTACCCTAAATTAACTAATTTACGTCAATACAATATTTATAAAATTTTAATGAAGTTACTATCAATAATTACCAAAAACAAGAGAAAGATATTTAAATCATTAAAAACAAATGATACCATATATAGAATCCATTTTTCAAAATTCAAAACACATATGTAAAAGTAATTAATTTAATCTTAATCTTTTTTTATGAATGAGAAAATGAGTTTTAAAAGATAAGATATGAGAAATATTGTAATATTTTTACATCTAAATTCAATGTAAAATACATTTAAATTAAATAAATTATATTAAATGATTAAAATATATTCTATTTTTACTTTATACAAATTTAAATATATAATTTAACACAATAAATAATTTTTACATAATTTTGTTTTAAATTAAAATTTATTATTTGTTTATTGGTCATTAAAACATTATACTTATCTAAAAAATACCCTAAAATAAAAAAATATAAATTTTCGTAATCATATGTCAAATAAGTAAATTATTTTTTCAAATAGAATTTTAAAAAGTGTTGGAAAATATATTTTTAAACGGATTATCCATCAAAAGGGGAATAAAATTCTATTTTTGAAAAGAACTTATTTAATCCAAAAAATGTAATTTTTTATTTTATCATCACATGGAAACATATAATGTAAATTTTAAACATTAAATTATATATATTACATATATATTTAATTAAATAATCCATCAAGACTGATTTTATTATTTGATAAGATAACTTGTTTTCATTTAAATAGTATTCCAAAAAAAGTTCCTTTTATTTAAAGAGAATTTTATTTTCATTTATAATTAATTGAACGCTAACGAATTAATTAAATATATACATGTGTAATGAATATTTTAATAATTTAGTTAATAATTTTAATATAATATATTATAATATACAGGTTATATGGAAACATAATAGTACTTAGTGGTTCGATTAAACTCAGTCTTGTGTGAAATGAATTCTATCATAATAACATTATATATTATGTAACATAAGCTATGTTTGTGATTCATGTAGTGAAATATTATCTCAGTGTAGCATAAAACAGAATATGTCAAAGAAATTACAAAAAATCTATCACTTAAAAATATCAGGTTGTTGCACCCATGGATACATATTTTGGAAGTTCTTCATGGCCCTTACAACTAGTTAAAAATTTGGATCATCCATACTCAACTATTGATCAACATCATTGAAAAACACCTAATATTTAAATACATACATTGATGACCCAACCATATTAGTCAAATTGATAATATGGTACAATACATATTAGTCAAGACCTATATCCAAAGATAGCTAGACCTATGACACTCACCATTTAGGGGAAACCATTAGGGAGCTAACATATTCACCTATCTTAGAAGTATTATTTTCATAAATACTTCAATAAAATATTGAGATAAATCTAGATATGTGTTTCCCTCCACATGTTAAATATCAATGAGATTCCCTAATCAATTCCTCAAAGATACAACTATAGTTTAAAAATGAGGTAGCCACTACTAAATGTTATCTTATAGTAGAATCCTAAAAAAATAGTATAATCCCACCATCATATTGTCATTGGATAATGATGGTTCCATCATATATGTGAACAAAAACATATTATATGAATTCATATAGTTAAATAATTTAGAGTAAAAAAAATTGGTGTACACTGGTTTTACGATTAATCTCAACTCTTCTCAAAAACTCCAAAAATTGGGGTTTAACTGGTCTAATTTGACCCCATGTAAATTTTTTTATTGGGGTGTGAAAATTAAAAACAAAATCAATATGTAATTATTTATATTACGATTCAATTTAGATAGATGTTATAAAACTTAGAGTGCATTTTTTCTCATTAGACATTACCCATAACATATTACTATGAAATCACTAGATTTATCGGCATTTAAAAATCCCCTCTTTGTATCATCGGTGCACTTAATATATCATTTAGAGACATTTAGGAGGAATTAATACTTATTTTTCCCTTTATGAATCCTAAAAAATAATACTATATGACATATTGAAACTATATATGTGAATTAAAATAAAACTATGTTAATGAATCCATGTTAGCTATTTCTCCAAATGACTTGATATCTACTGTGGAAGATTATCAAGAATATAATTAATATATCTTCATCCAACGAATTGATTATCTTGATTAAACGTTTCCAAAACATGGGAACAATTTCATTTTCACCATGGTAATTGAGTTATCTAATATCAGCTTATATTCATATATTTCATTGTATCCATTGAGACTCTGGGATCTCATTGACATATCTTATTAGGTGATCAAACATTTGACCATCATTTTTCACCATAATCACATATTTTAGAGGGATGTTTTTCTCAATTGGATGGAACCCATGAATCATTTTTTTAACATCAAGGGAGGAACCAACTGGTGGATTACATAGGGTATTATATCCTTATATTCCATTATTATTATATAAATAAAAAGAGTGTAAGGGAACATAATTATGAAGAGTTTTCTTATTCATATGGAGATGAACCATTCCCATGACCATCCATACCTGAAGATCCTAGATTTCCCCTAAACATATTTCCTTTCAAAATGAGGACTTGGAAGAATCCCCTCTTTCCTTTGAGGAAGGATTATTACCACAATCTATGAAATAACATAGTTAAACCTCAACATTGTGGAAGAAAATAGTCCAACCTCTATAACTATCATCATATCTATGGATGAAAAATAATACTATATCAAGTTACTGAAGTAGAATTATGACATATGTTTTATAATGATAATGAAATACCATGAAGTAATCATTAGGTTTTAATCAACATCACTTTTCTTTATATAAACCATCATGAATTAGAACATGGAACCATGAAATTTCCCCTCTAAAATTATTCTATAGTTAAGGCTAAAGATAAAAGGGATATTAAATATGTCTTCGTCAGGGATGTTTAGTACCCAAACAGGATAGACCGAATTGTCTAAATAAGGAATAATAATGCATAAAATTGATCCTTCATCAATTTTTATTACCTTATAAAGCCTTTACAAATGAGAAAATATCTCACCAGGTGGATAGATATCATGATTTATGAGAATCCTAGATTATAGGCCCTCTATTTCTGGAATGGGTACAACATAGACAACACATTATAGTTTGACCCAGAAGATGATGAACCTACTGAATTGAATGACAATCAACAAAAATTATAATTCATGGTAATTAAATTTAGTGTTAAGAATCTATGATAAAATTATCAACATGAAGTGTATTAAATCTTATATCCTCCTCTCAATACACTACAAGAGTTTTAAGTGGATTATTTTGTTTTTAAATACCCCAGTTTTAAGGGCAACCCCAAACTTCATTAGATGGTGTTTTTGTAAAAAAAAATCCCTAACATGAAAATTAATATATTAAAGTATATATTCAATGTTAACTATAAAATGTTACTTTCTTTAATCATTAGGTAAGGTGGTATCACACCTTACATGGAAAAAACATGGATATAAGTGATATTCCTCTTATATGATTCCTTAAAGTATTTAAGTGGCCTTCATGGATATCTATCATACATTTTTTCACCAACCTAAATTGAAAATATTAGAAAATTAAAATGATATAGATGGAATGAATCCCCTACCTATTGGATGATGAAATCAAATAAAAATATTTACTAAAATAAAGTGATATCAACCACATGATTTTGTTCTGATGATAATCATCCATGAGAAGCCTTTAGTTATTTGTGTTACTACATAAGAATTATTCTTCTGTTCCCTCTAGGTCCCAAAGCACTATTTATGCATAGGTAATATTTTTTAATATATAATATTCATACTACTTGACCCTTGGACTTGTAAAAATCCCATCTGGAAGGGTTTCCAAATGTGGTCTTTTCAATTTAGTTATATCACTACTGGTAGCTCCATGATATCTATTAATTATCTCTTCTAAAACCATTAATATACATCCATAGTCATTCTATGATGACCAATAAGTTATAATGGTGGATGGTGGTCTTGTAATAGTTCAATATTATGCTTAATCCCCATAAGGCTATCAAATTCAATGAATATGAATATTTTTTAGGCACACAGCTGACCTTTTAATAGTTACCCTAGTATTTGATAGCCTTATGGGGATTAAGCATAATATTGAACTATTACAAGACCACCATCCACCATGATAACTTATTGGTAATCATAGAATGACTATGTATGTATATTAATGGTTTTAGAAGAGATAATTAATAGATATCATGGAGCTACCGGTAGTGATATAACTAAATTGAAAAGACCACGTTAGGAAACCCTTATAGATGGGATTTTTACAAGTCCTAGGGTCAAGTAATATGAATATTATATATTAAAAAATATTCCCTATGCATAAATAGTGCTTTGGACCTAGAGGTAATAGAGGATTCATTTTTATGTAGTAACACAAATGACCATAGGCTTCTCATGGATGATTATCATCACAACACAAGTATGTGGTTGATATCACTTTATTTAAGTAAATATTTTTTTTGATTTCATCATCCAATAGGCAGGGGATTCCTTCAATCTATATCATTTAAATTTTCTAATATTTTCAATTTAGTTTGGTGAAAAAGATGTATGATAGATAGTCATAAATTCCTCTTAAATACTTTAAGGAATCGTATAAGAGGAATATCATTTATATCCATGTATTTTCCATGTAAGGTGTGATACCACCTTACCTAATGATTAAAGAAAGTAACATTATATAGTTAACATTGAATATATACTTGAAGATATTAATTTTCATGTGGTGGAATTGTTTTTACAAAAACACCATCTAATGAACTTTGGGGTTGTCCTTAAAACTGAGGTATTTAAAAACAAAATAATCCAATTAAAACTCTTAAAGTGTCTTGAGAGGAGGCTCGAAGATGTAATACACTTCATGTTGATAATTTTATCATAGATTCTTAAAAATAAATGGAGTTACCAAGAATTATAATTTTTGTTGATAGTAATTCAATTCAGTAGGTTCATCATCTACTGGGTCCAACTAGAATGGGTTGTCTATGTTGTACCCATTCCAGAAATAGAAGGCCTATTATCTAGGATTCTCATCAATAATGATATCTATCCACATGGTGAGAGATTTTTCAATTTTTAAAGGGTTTATAAGGTAATATAAATTGATGAAGGATAAAATTTATACCTTATTATTCCTTATTTAGACAATTCGGTTCATCCTGTTTGGGTACTAAACATCCCTGATGAAGACATATTTAATATCCCTTTTTTTCAGCCTCAACCACTGAATAATTTTAGAGGGGAAATTTCATGGTTCCATGTTCTAATCCATGATGGTTTATATGATGGAAAATTATGTTAATTAAAACCTAATGATTATTCCATGGTATTTCATTATCATTATAAAACATATGTCATAATTCTACTCCAGTAACTTGATATAGAATTATTTTCATCCGTAGATATGATGATAGTAATAGAGGTTAGACTATTTTCTTCCATAGTGTTGAGGTTTACCTATGTTAGTTCATATATTTTGGTAAGAATACTTCCTCAAAGGAAATAGGTGCTTATTACAAGTCCTCATTTTGAGAGGAAATATGTTTAGGGGAAATCTGGGATCTTCAGGTATGGATGATCATGGGAATGGTTCATCTCCATATGAATGATAAAACTCTTCATAATTAAGTTCCCTTACACTATTTTTATTTATATAACAATAATGGAATATAAGGATATAATACCCTATGTAATCCACCAGTGGGATCCTCCCATGATGTTAAAATAATGATTCATGGGTTACATCCAATTGAGCAAAACATCCCTCTAAAAGATGTGATGATGGTGACAAATGATGGTCAAATGTTCGATCACCTAATAATATATGTTAATGAGATCCCAGTGTCTCAATGGATACAATAAAATATATGAATATAAGGTGATATTAGATAACTCAATTACCATGGTGAAAATGAAATTGTTCCCTTGTTTTGGAAACGTTTCATCAAGATAATTGATTCGTTGGATGAAGATATATTACTCATATTCTTGATGATATTCCTCAATAGATATCAAGTCGTTTGGATAAATAACTCACATGGATTCATTATCGTAGTGTTACTTTAATTCACATATATAGTTTCAATATGTCATATAGTATTATTTTTAGGATTCAAATAGGGAAAAATAAGAATTCATTAATCTTAAATATCTTGAAATGATATATTAAGTGAACCGATGATACAAATAGGTAATTTTCAAATGCCGATGAATCTAGTGATTTATTAGTAATATGTTATGGGTAATGTCTAATGAGAAAAAATTTACTCTTAGTTTTATACCATCTATCTAAATTGAATCGTAAACTAAATAATTATATGTTGATTTTGTTTTTAATTTTCACACCCCAATAAAGAAATTTACATGGGGTCAAATTAGTCCAATTAAACCCCAATTTTTGGAGTTTCTGAGAAGAGTTGATATTATTCCTAAAACCAGTGTCCACTAATTTGTATTGTTACTCTACATTATTTAACTATATGAATTCATAGTGTACATTTTTTCCCATATATGATGGCACCATTATAATCCAATGATAATATTATGATGGGCTTATAATAATTTTTTTAGGATTCCACTATAAGATAACATTTAGTAGTGACTACTTCAGTTTTAAACTACAGTTGGATCTTTGAGGAATTGATTGGGGAATCTCATTTCTCATTTGACATGTGGAGAGAAACACATATCTTGATTTATCTCAATATTTTATTGAGGTATTTATGAAAATAATACTTCTAAGATAGGTGAATATGTTAGCTCCCTAATGGTTTCCCCTAAATGGTGAGTGTCGTAGGTCTAGCTATCTTTGGATATAGGTCCTGACTAATATGTATTGTACCATATTATCAATTTGACTAATATGGTTGGGTTATCAATGTATGTATTTAAATATTAGGTTTTTTTCAATGATGTTGATCAATAGTTGGATATGGATGATCCAAATTTTTAAGTAGTTGTAAGGGCCATGAAGAACTTCCAAAATATGTATCCATGGGTGCAGCAACCTGATATTTCTAAGTGTTATATTTTTTGTAATTTCTTTGAAATATTCTGTTGTATGCTACACTGAGATAATATTTCACTACATGCATCACAAACATAGCTTGTGTTACATAATGTATCATGTTATTTTGACAGAATTCATTTCACACAAGACTGAGTTTAATCGAACCACTAAGTATTATTATGTTTCCATATAACCTGTATATTATAATATATTATATTAAAATTATTAACTAAATTATTAAAATATTCATTACACAAGTATATATTTAATTTATTCATTAGTGTTCAATTTATTATAAATGAAAATAAAACTCTCTTTAAATAAAAGGAATTTTTTTTGGAATACTATTTAAATGAAAACAAGTTATCTTATCAAATAATAAAATCGGTCGTGATGGATTATTTAATTAAATATATATGTAATATATATAATTTAATTTTTAAAATTTAATTTATATGTTTCCATGTGATGATAAAAGAACAAATTACATTTTATGGACTAAATAAGTACTTTTAAAATATAGCATTTCTTCCCCCTTTTGATGGATAATCCATTTAAAAATATATTTTCCAACACTTTTTAACATTCTATTTGAAAAAATAATTTACTTAGTTGACATATGATTATGAAAATTTATATTTTTTTTATTTTTGGGTATTTTATATATAAGTATCATGTTTTAATGACCAATAAACAAATAATACATTTTAATTTAAAACAAAATTATGTAAAATTTATTTGTTGTGTTAAATTATATATTTAAATTTGTATAAAGTATAAAGAGAATATATTTTAATCATTTAATATAATTTATTTAATTAAAATTTATTTTACATTGAATTTAGGTGTAAAAATATTACAATATTTCTCATATTTTATCTTTTAAAACTTATTTTCTCATTCATAAAAAAGATTAAGGTTAAATTAATTACTTAGACATATGTGTTTTGAATTTTGAAAATTGGATTCCATATCTGGTATCATTTGTTTTTACTTATTTAAATATCTTTCTCTTTTTTTTGTAATCATTGATAGTAACTTCGGTAAAATTTTATAAATATGGTAATGACGTAAATTAGGTAATTTAGGGTGAAAATAAAATTATAAAATTTCATTAACACTTTTCATAATATCATTGGATGGGTTTTTTCAACCTAAATAATTCTTGGGTCTAAATAGAATAATTTGGTTTCCACATGGATGTTATTAGGACATGTAATTTATTTTCTTCCATGAAAGTAAAATATATCTTACTCAAAATTTAATATTTATATCATTTTTAATAAAAAGTTATAAAAAAGATAAACTAGACTATAATTACACATTTTAAATCAAAATTTATTTTATTATCATGATAATTTATTTTTGATTTTTATGAAATAAATAATTACCTTAAAGGCTTATACATTGATAATTAAGAAATTATTTAATTGATGAGAAATTAATAAAATAATTTATATCAATATTACAACGAAAAATAAAATACAAAACAATAACTTGAAAAAATCATAAATATTGAGTATAACATTAAAATTATCAACCAAGGGTCAATTTATTGACCATTTGAATCTATAAGGAAAAATTATGATATTCATAATATTTTATTCAAAGTAAAGTTAAAATCGCCACATTCATGCTTCAATAAATAATAAATTTTCATTTTTGTATTTTATAGAATATATATTCTACAATAAATGTTCTACATAAATATATAGGATTAATCTACCTCATAGTATTTTATTCGTAATTTTTAACGAATAAATAAGTATGTCAAATAATTACTCAAAACTGAGGTAGTAACTATTTTATTGTTTGAAATATCAAATTCATGTTTCTAAAAATATCAAAATAAATAATATTTCAGATAACTAAAACATATAACTAATTTAATAGATGAACATGACCTATTTAAGATATAATAAAATATTTTTTTGAGGATAATATATTATCTTCATATTTTTTACAAATAATTTAAACGAATAGTATCAAAATTTACATTGTTGATATTTGGTATAAATAATGAATTTTTAAATTATTTAAAAGTAAATATATATTTTCAAACACATAAAATAATTATTATTTGGTCTAAATTATTTAAAAAATTCATTTATGGTATAATTGACCTAAAACCAAAAAAATTACACTCTTTTAAAACTAAATCATTTATTACCTTGGTTAAAATTAAGATCGAATAACTAAGGGTTAATTAAAATGATAAGGTATAAATTTAATGAAAAAATTTCTGAAATTTATTGGTGGATTATATTACAACCATAAATCAACCCTTATTAATCAATATGACATTTATAAGGGATTTTATGGGATTTTATTTTATTATAAATTAATATGTTTGGAGATTCAAAAAGTCCACCTCACATTAATTATAAAATGGAACCTCCTTGCTCACTTTTTCAATTCACATTAAACCATCAAGATAGAATATACCCTAACCAGTTACTTTCTAAACACCCCTAGACCAGTTCTATAGGTTATTTTATTCCCAAAAAACAAACTATAGTGTCCTTAATAGGAGATCTTGAGGGAGCTCGCCGAAGAAGTGATAATCTCTTATACCGACTCTCTCAAGATAATTTCTACTTTTACATCCTCCCCCTTAATTTTTTATATTATAATATAATAATACAGTATAAATTATATTATAATATGTTATTATGATCAATTAACAACCATATTACACCTTCTATCTGTCATATGAAGAATTAAATCACCACACTTGCATACGTACATGTTATTGTCTCCACATAATGGTGTAATCTATATTTGATTCCCACATTATGTTGATGGGTATAATTACAGAAATAATATAAATATATAGTGATTATAAAATTTTTATTATTATGGGAAAAAATATACCATCCACTTCTATATATTTTTCTATATAGTAAATGGTATGATCGCTCGTCCGAACGTACATCCCACCTTCTCCAAGACATAATGCGATTAATTTACATGTCCACCATTAATGAAAGATTATATAAATGTATATAATGAAAAAATGTGATATGTATTATCTTAATATAATTATTTATCTGATTTAACTACATATTATTTATGTTAATTGAGACTTATATGACAAGAAATACATGCTAAAATTAATCAGCTAACACTAAAAGAACTGTAAAAATGAAATATTATTAAAAGAGGTATAATATAATCACATATGATATAATCGTTTTAGATATGGTTATATAATAAGTATATATAACTCTTTAATCCATTATACAGATGTTTTTTATAAATAAAAAGGATCCCAGGCCTAATTTAATGGATTATTTGATTTCACTTTTATTTCACTAGGATACAAGTATTACACACCACCAGTTTATTTTGTAGGGTTCTTAGGATACACAAAATATTTTATGAATATTATTCATATTTTTGTGGTATTTAAATTTCCATATAGTCTTTATCATTTTATTAGGCATAATATTTTATTGAATATAATTTTGTAAGGGATAACTCTTCAAACACATTATTCTCTATGATTGTTTGTACCTAAATATTTATTATGGTGTATTTATCATCCACATTCTTTTTTCCTAAGAATGTATACATTAAATGTATAAAATTATCCTTTGGATGTGTAATTTCATTTTTAACAATATTTTACTTTTTACTACATGGATTGAATGTAATATTTCTTTTAATATCCCAAGGATATACTTTTTGGATTTTCAAAAAAAAGTATGTGAAGGATATTTTCTTTTAACTTATATGATGTGGATGTATTTTTACACTTTCACAATACATTTTTTACATGAATCTTTCCTTATATTATTTCAAGTATATTTTCAATGAAATTATTTTCTTTTAAAATTAAAAGTTATTTTTTGAAAATAAAATGTTTTCAAAGAAGAAATTATATTTTCCTAAAGAAATAATAAAAAGTGTTATATTGAAATTATTTTCAATAATAGTGGAAAATATTTATTAGGGTTATGCTTATATTATATTATCCCTAATATTCCTATGTTTTGATTGTGTTTATTATTTAATTCTATTTTTTAAATCAATTTGTTTTACATGGATTAATTAATGACGGAATGATGTCAAAGAAAGCATTTTTATTCCATGGGTTATCCTATGAAGAATGATATATGTTTTTGTGACACACATACGAATGATTTCATTATAATATGTGTGGGTTCTATATATCCCTCTATTTCATTGGTTAATGAATTATATATCTGAAGATGGAAAAATATGGAATTGGAATGATCAAAATTCAGTAATACAGGGCTAAAATGAGAAATGATCTTGGTTTAGTAATGTTGGACTGGAACAATATGTTGCCCTAGTTCATCAATATTGTTTTGAAATGAGTAGTGACTTGGTTAAGTGAAGGAAATTTTTCACTATGATCCATGAGAAATTTTAGGTGGAGAAATAAAAAATGAAATCCATATTATAAATTAAATTGATCCACATTTTCCCAACAAAATCCATTCAAAGTATTATAAAAGCAGTTATAATTTTAAAATATGTATTTTTCAAGTAAATTATGATTTTAATTAAAATTTAAATTTCTCATATTTTGAAAATTATATCCATAAAATGGATTTCATTTTGTATTTCTACACATAAATAAATGGTAAGGCTTATTTTTTGTGATTTCACTAAAATAATTGAATTTTGTGAATAGTAAAATATGGTAATTTATAGTATATATACATTATATGTTAAATACACTATTAATTGATTTATGGATGATGTAAAAACCACTGGTTCTAATTAAAATGACCTATATACTATACTTAGTCTCAATAATCAGCATCATTTCTTGTCTTGAAAAAAATAATAAAATACTGAATAAAATAATGAGAAAACACCCCTACTATAAATACCACCCCCACCACCTCTTCTACTCAAACATATGAAGCCTTGATAATTATCAAAATTACTCCAAATACTATTCAAAAACCTATACCCCAATTGTAAAATATTTTTTCCTTAATAAAATACCAAAACCAATCCCCTAAAGAGGCTCTCAAGAAGAAGAAATAAGGAGTTAAAACCCTATTACTTTTCTTTTAATTTTTTTCAACTTCCTTTCTTTTATTTTTCTATCCTCACCTTAACTCATAAAAATGGTATGACAAAAACAGTACCTTAAATATACTAGGATTTCTTTATGATAATGGAATACTTCATCATCATCTCATTTTTTCCCACATTTATTAGTAAAAATGAAAACATCATATGTGATGTTCTAATTTATCACATTCAAGGACGAAGAAGTTTTCAATTACAATTACCATATTCAAGGATAGTCATGAAATCATTTTTATGGTTGAACCAGATTATAATATATGTACTGTATCTAATTTAATGTTCTATAATCATTTTGTACACATGATATTAATTTATTAAACAAAATGAGTTCATTGTGATCGAAAACTGCAAAAATAAACCCAAATGACTATCATTAACTATTTATCTAAGATTCATCCTCATACCATAAAACCAAATGATATATAATAAGAATTTAACCTATGTAATATATTTAATAAAAGATATGTTCAATTATGGATAATTACCCCCCACTTTACACAACCTTTTGTACATTTAGACAAGTAAACCGATAATGAAAACCTAGAAAACCAATGCTCGCAAACAATAAAATTGAACCTCTTAACACATAAAAAAGGCCATAAATAAACAAAATTAAATTATAATAAATAAAATAAATATATAAATGTTTCTTTAATTATTAATTAATGAGTCTAATTTAATTATCAAGGATAATACTATCTATATAATAACACCTTCAGACTTAAGGTAATAGATTCTACCTAAACCTCTATTATTCATTCGGGCTACTCATTCTCTTTTTTTACCCAACTGAAATTATATTTTAATTTTATTTACCTTTTATAAATGTTGATTATATTTTCTAAAATCTTGTATAAAGATACATTTATCCTTCTTCTCATGGATATAAATGTTTAAAAAAGTTTCATACTCAATTCTTCTCGATAAATAAGCCCGGTTTAAGGGAACTTCCTGAATTCTTACCCAATTTCAAGTGCACTATATAATCTAATTTAATCCAAAATTATTTTTCCTAAATTACTCATTATATTATGAAAACTTTCTTGTTTCACTTCTGGTTTTATATATAATTTTATTCACTTTTTTTATTTAAATTCCCTTTAATATTTTCCTTAAACCGCACTAAAATATTTTAATTCTAAAGTATCTTAAATAGTCATTTAAAAAGTAATAACTTCAGTTTAAAATCACTAAAAATAATCTATTCCTATTTTCATTTATTAATTTCTGTGTATTATTTAATTCCTTTCTTGCATGTACACTTTTATGATATTCCCATTTGTTACGATTTATGACATGATTATGTTACCCAATTATTTCCATGAGTAACTCTTATGTTTATGTTTGATTTATTATATATTATTCCTCATGTAGAATACATATTCCTAAAAAAATTCATGGGTTCACCCAAATATCACTCTAATCAATTGGGTAATGTTTATCCCCATGAGATGTTATGTGCAATGGTATTGGTGGTTATCCTTGACTCTTTCTCCTCTATGTGCAATGAGCCTTGAATCATGCTAAGGTTGTGTTTTATGTTGCTTAACCAATAATATGATTCCATTATTATATATTACCATGTTTTATATATTATGATTCATTATGTTTAATCATGTTCCATGCATTCCTTATCATTATGGTATGCCTACAAACTCATTTACTAAGATTGGTTTTAATGTTTATTCCATTACTGGGATTTTTATCTCATCCCTTTTTTCAAGTTATCCCCAGGTTATCCTATGAAAATTTAAGGTCTCAAAACAAGTTAAGAGCTCATAATGGATGATAAATAAAGAAATGTTTTTTTAGTCCAATATTTTAAGTTTTATGTACCTAGTCTTCCAAGAAACTATACTTTACGATCCTTGGCTTGTAATTTAATGTTTAATTATTCTTAAAACAATTTAATGATATGTTTAAAAGTCTATGGTCTCTATACTCCAAGCCCATAAGAATATCCTCCCAATATTTTAAAAGCTCCCTCTCAAGGTAAGGGATCCTCTCCTTATCTTTATTCAAGAACTTTCTTTATATTATGCATCATGATTTCAAATGTTTCACATTAGGATATGTTTTTACACATACCTATTACTGTAATTATTCTGTAAAAGTTATTATATAACCATTTCAATCTCATTAAACCCTCTCAATATTCTTTATTTACCTTTATTATGGTTCCAAAATTATCCTATTATTTTCCATGATAAATTTTTTTATAGTGAAGACCCATCCCCATTTCCACTCATGTGTATTCAACTAGATGTAACTATCCTTAATTTATTATGTAATTCCATTTATGTAACCTAAAATTCATAATTTAAGTATTAAAAGTGTTTAAATATATTCTTATTTGGTATGATATGTATGGAACACTAATACATGTACATGATATGAATCTAATGGGTGGGCCCAAAATTATACAATCCCCCAATGCAATGGGTAATGTTTTTATCTTAGGAGATACCATGTATAGTTCAAGGGAGGTTATCCTAAGATCACTATATTATGATTTCTTAGTGGTTATCCTTGACTTATGCTTATGATTCCTGTTTTTATATTGTTAAAACATTCTTATGTTTCCTTGATGTTATCATCTTATATCATGATTATATGATCATGTTTATTTTAATTACCATTTTCATATCACCTTGATATACCTCTTACCTAATTTTTATTTATTTCATCATGTTATGATTTGATTATTCGCTTACTAGGTTTATAACTCACCCTATTCTTGTGTATTTCCCCAGGTCATCCGGTGCAGTTTTAGAATATCAAAGGAACCTACTATCATGTTATGGAAGTTTTAAATACTGATGTTTTATGTTTTATCCTGGTTCAAGTAATTATTTTATGTACCTAATTTCCCAATGATACTAAGCCTCACAATCTTTTGGGATTTCATTATGCGTATCTTTATGTAATAAATCATGAATTAAGGTAAATAAATGGTATGGGTTTCCTTATAGGGTTTTTTATCTTCATTCCTGTATCCAAATTGAAATTCCACCCCTTATTTATTATCTCTTTGTCCATAGGATCATTATCCGAAAACCACCTCTACAAGGAGAGCACACTAAACCACTTATTCATAGCTCACAATGTCTAAAATAACTATATTATTTCAAATATGTGGTTATAAATCAATAAACAATCTACCTATTTGTGTATCATTATTGATAAAAAACCCCTGAGGAGTAACTTTCACGCCTTTTCAAAATCACCTCTTAAGTTGCAAAAGATTTACTCTCTTTTTCTCAAATTGTAATTTCTCTCTATCGTGGAATGAAGAGTTAAAGGGAAATACGTGTTAAAAATTATATTTTTAAATTATTCACACTCTATTGCTTCCACATAATCCTTCATCATTGTATTCTTGATCAACTTCCCCCTTTGATCAGCTTCAACTTTTAAACAGTAGATAGAAAGAGTAAATTTATACATATCATAATAATAAATAAATGAAAATATATTTTCAAAGGAGTTGAACCATTTGTTCCTAAATAATTGGATATAAGGTCCACAAAAAGTTGTTTTTTGTTGAGGTATAAAAGATGTGATGGCTAATTTATCATTCATGGGTAAATATGGGAATTCCACATTGTTCATATTATGATTCATAACCAAAAAACGTTATTAAGTACCACCATGAGGTTTTGAACTATGCCTCCAATTACATAAAAAATACCATTAGGATAATCATTTCATTGTCCGTAACATGGGTTTTTTGATTGGTTTCTCATGGTTCTTCCTATTTTATAAAATAGAAAATATTGTAGAAAAATATAATTCAATAAATCATAGATAAATAAATTATTCACATGTATAAATAAATTCTACATCTTTCATCTATGGGATCCTAAATTTTATCCTAGGTTATTTTTAACTAAAATAATTCCCAAATGGACCAAACCATTCTATATTTCCAAATTTATCAACCATCCTTTTTCAAACATGATTATTATATCATTTTTAATATATAAATAATTCTAATTATACACTCTTAAATTGAAATTATTAGTATCTTATAAAAATAGGTTTATACAACCTAATAATACATAAAAAATTCAACATTATTTAATTCCTTCAGTATAGTCATCCTATTTGGAAAGGAACATAAGATATGGGTCAACATAGTACATAGGTGAGAATAATAATAATCATCTGATCATTAGCGAAGAAACATCATCATAAGAATAAATGAATCATTTAAAAGGGGCATATAATGTGGAATATGTTGGGATGAAAGACTTATTTATGTACTTATCTTGAAAATAATAATAAACATCTTTTTCATCTTTTATTATCTTCTACACATTTTTTGTCTTAATCTTGAAGTATTTTCAATAAAATGATTGTAGTATCTTAAGAAGTTGTTCCAGATCATTTTAATTAACAGGTTAACATTGTAAGAAATACTTTGTTATTTCATATTTACATAAATATTTTGTGAGTTATTTTTGTTTGTGTTAATTTTTTCCTAAAGGAACACTATAGTGGTGTTGAACAAACATGATCAATAGAAGTAGTACAAGAGTATATCCAATGGAAGGAATGTTAATGTTATCAATGTAGTTATAATTGACCTTGAGGAATGTGTTATTTTAATATTGTATTATTTATAAATTTTGTGTATAAAGAGAACCATGATCTCAAGGGGAATAATGATACATTATGAAGTGATCTAAATCTAGTGTATGTTTTGAATATTTGAAATATCATGCTAGTGAAAGTAATTCTATTTTTATTTTCATTAAAGGGATTTTCTCAGAGTATACATGTCCAATGAATTGATTTTAAAGACTCTAAGTTTTACACTTTTTAATTTTTATTCTTATTGTTTTTTAGAGATTCCAAGTCAATGAAGTAAGAGAGTTATTCTGATTAGGTTGATCAAGAGATTCTATATGAAAGATAGATCTTATTAGAATTTGGTTTATTGTGGGCTTATGAAAGAAAGAAAGATTTTATTCTGATTATTTTAATTAAGAGATTTTAGGGTTGGGGAAGATAGACCTAACAATAGGATTATAATCAGGGATATATAAATTCGGGTCTACATACTTCCTTATAACTTTTGGGGGAAAGTGGAAACCTCTCTTAGTGGAGGTGATGTAAGTTTGGTTATTGCATTTTATAAAATTTAGTTATATGTTTTCTTACTTTCTATATATTTTAAAGATAAAACATTTTTATGTTTCTATATTTATATTTAGTTTATAATATATATTTTTACAAATTTTATATGTCATTGTTATTAAACTATAATTTTTATATACAATTCTTTTAGTAACTCTAATTGTATATATCATAAGGACTCATTCTAAAATTATATAGTTATGTGCTTCTTTTGCAAGAGATTAATTTATTATTGTTTATAAAACTACAATTTACCCCCCCCCCCCAATATAGTATATCACTCATGAATTCCTTGGAAAATTTTGGTTTCAGATCAAGGCATCTACATATATTTTTTCTTACACTAATCATGATGGTAAAGAATTTTTTTTATAATGGTGGGATGTAGAGCCCTAGACCAGATTGACCACAGATAGTTGGGGTGAATTAGTGGTTCATTTTACAAATTTCTTTTCAATTCAACCTTTATAGATTTTTTAATCCTTAATATCTCATTATTTTAAGTCCCACTTCTCCAATCTTCCAAAAAAATAAATAACTAAAAAGAAAACTAAAATTTTTACAAGTTATAGCCTCAATGTGAAAGTCCAATTTTTTTATGATCCAACTATGGTTATTTCTTTTATTTTCTATCACTATAATTTTTATTGATGATAAGTGAAGTTAAATTCATACACGTGTATTAATAAGGTATCATTCACTACCCTAATATGGATTTATTGATACTGTCACCACCAATTATTCAATGGAGTTGTTTATAATGGCACCACCAATTCTTGAATGGTCTTCCCAACCTCTAGTGAGTAGGTATTATATTTACACTAGCCATTGGTGCAGTGATTTTTTGGACTTTTTCTTTTTCAAGTCATAACTCAATAATCATTTGTAATATTTTTATAGCATGCCTTTCTCACCATCAATTATCAAAATTTATCATCTTCTAATACTCATTGATATTTATAGAACACTAAATTCCTAAACTCACTATTATATTAGAATGAACCAAAGAAATTTCTTCAGGACATTGAAATTTATATTCTTCTTCACTTCACTAATGGATAACACATCATCTCAAACAAATATTTCTAACAACAATTTTAAACATCTTCATGCAGGAAAAAAGATGAATATTATTTTCATAAAAACAATATTTCATGTATGGTTTTCTTGCATCACACATTCTTCATGAAATAATTATAATGTGTGAAACAGACTTTCCTTCATGCATTTATATTATAACATATATGGAATAATCTCATATTTTTAAAATACTCATAGTATTAGAATTTTTTTTACTAAAAACATTATCTCCACACACTACTCATTATTTATATGAACACTCTAGTTTGTGTAAAGTATTGTATGGGTACCTTGTAAATTTATTTACAAAAAATTATGTTAAAAAATGTCTCTCTTCACAATAGTGTAGCTATTTTATATAGTATTTTTTCTTCATAAAACATTAATGCTCACAAAAATATCACTACTTTTTCATGTAACAAGATCACGGGGCTCTTTCTTGTTTTCTTAACCAAACTTTTGGTATCATCGTGGCTTCATGCAAACCAAGTAGGATTCTTGGAATATTTATTAATAAATTTCAAAGAGTGTGTATAAAAAAAGTGAATGTTTTAGTATATTAGGTATATTTTTTAATCACTTGAGTTTGGAAGTCATAACCAAGAGTCCATAGGATGTATTTCTTCGTCTTTATATAAGTAGAGAGATATATGGAATCCTTCCTTTTACACAGTTGAGTAAGGCTCATGGGATGTTTTCTATTCCTTCACAGAACCAATAAGACTAAGGGATTATTTTACAATTCATAAAAAATTAAGATGTGAATATTATCTATTTCTATCTGGAAAAATATTGCTCTCAATAATGAATGGTAACAACTCTCTCTTAGCTTGGTACTTTGACAGTTATAGTTAATGATCACCACTTATCCATCATTCATTCACCACCTTAGATTTTTAAAAATAAGATGCATCAAGGTTTTATTTAATATATTCAAAATATTTCGTGACAATAATATTTTAAATCACCAAATATGTTAGTATTTAAATTTTCTTTTATGTGGCTTTTTTATCTATAATTCTTCATGATGAAGAAAAGCATGGATTCCTTCCTTATATAAAAAATCCTTCTTCCAGGGATCATGTTCATGCTTATTATTACATGAATCATCTTAAACTGATATCACCCACGAGCTTGAATACTAGAGTTTAATTACAAAACTTCATTTTCAATCAGCTCAATCTTATTCTAAATATTATCTCATGAATGAAAGACATTGATTTCATGTATGATTTTGAGCATGTCTTATTCTCCTAATGTTCTCCCTGGGGATGGTAAGACTAATGCACATCAAACATTGGAATGGTGATATTAATTTTATCAATGAAAAATGTAGAAACCTCCTTGGATAGAGTTTGAAGATGATAAAATAAAGTTATCGGATGATCAAGATCAATTCTATCATGTGGGTCGTAATCTATCCCTCTATTTTTAATAGTTAGAAAGTGCTTCGCATGTCTGAAATCCTACATCATAGTACAGCATGGTGGGTCACTTCTTAATAAGTTCCCTTATGTCATAAACCTCTCTATATGGTACATGGGCTCATCACCAGGAGTAAATTTTCACACTCCCTCATCGGGTTGGGCCACACTAGTGTGGTCCGCCCGAGCACCCACTAGCACTATGTGTGTAGTATCTGCACCACCCGACGCACTTCTTGTGGGCACTAAAAATCCCACCCATACTCCTTCTTCCATGTTGGAGGGTTGTACTGGCTCACCCATATTGTATGATCTTACTCCCACATGTGTGGGGTTGAGATGTCCTATATGGCTATATTGGTTGGTCAATTTTTTGGTTAAGCTGGACATATATACTTAGTCATTACAAAGTATAAAAAAAATTTCAAGAAAACTTTTATAACTTATTCAGAGTTGTTATTCTTAAAAAAAATAGGATTTTTTCAATGGATTTCTATAGAACAATTTTTCACCCAAATAAGGTAATACTTCACATGTTTAATACAATGTGTTACTCCAAACATAAATATAACATGTCTTATTCATTCAGATTGGTTCATCAATAATCAATTTTTTTCATTATGAAAATAAAAAAAAATTAGTGTATTTAAATTTATTATATTGTTATAAACGATGTGCAGCACATTAGAACTTGTTATTGAACCAATGATGAATATTTCACAAATCATAATAGTTTACAAGGTGAATTGATAAAACATGAAATCCAATATCATTAAATGAATACAAAAAACTCTCTAGGTATCACCACTAGATATTCACTCTGAACTGCAACATATCAACATTACTTTGACAACAAATACAACATCAAAAAAGTGGACTTAGAAATATTTCCCTTTGTATTTTTTTGTCAATACCCATAAAAAATGACATTTCAATATTTTTTATTCCTTCTCCCCCTTTTTCTTATCAAGATTTCATTTTACTTTTCTCCCCCCACCCTTATTGACAAGAATTTCAAATCAATTTAGAAAAGTGATATCAATTCATACATAGAAAGATGACATTAACCATTCCACTCTAAGTCTATGCGAGTCCTTATCCGTGTAGAAAACAAGAGTACTTGATCTAGGTTAAAAATATTTCCCTTGTGAACATAGAATGATACCAAATATAATAAGAACACTTGATATTATTCAATGATCTTCAAAAAAATATTTCAGGTAAATAAAAATTCTAGATACCAATTTAAATAAAAAATATCAACTTGAAACTCTTACACTAACTTTAATAAATAGATAATAAATCAAGTACAAGTAGCAGTATTTGAAAACATCTTTGGCACTTCATTTAACCTATCACTCTCATGTCATTAGTAAAAAAAAGTCCAAATTTATTTTGGAATGTAGAATTGTTTATCATGAATGAGAGAGTTAATAGAATATACCATGTTAATGACATTATCTTTAATAACATTATTGAGTGATTAGTTTTTTATGAGACAATTAATTATGGATACTTCTTCTTAACTTGTCTCACCCTCAAATGAAACATTATATAACATCTCTATAATGGTTAATCCCTTCATGATGTTCCAATATAGATCTTAAAACAAAATGGATCTTCATGTGGCTGTCCAATGTTTAATACTTCCACGTCACTATCAAGTATGATCTTCTTTAATGGATTATATTTAAAATACCAACTTGTGAGATCAATCTAGGATGGGATTATTATCATTTTTTCAATCGGGTGTTAACAACATATTCTTAAAATATTCCTATGTTCTCCCCTTGATAACTTTCTTCACCTTCAATTATATGTATTATAATCATAAATACAATACAAAAATATTAATGGAATAAGGTGGGTTTTATTGCTCCTAAATGTGAATAGAAAGATTGAGAATGTTTTCTCAACCAATTTTATGCATCTCTTATAGTCTTCATACTAGCACATCTGGACTTCAAAATTAATTTATCTTAAGCCAGCATGGATCCCATCATACATTCCATTTATTTATGTGATATGGTTCTTTTATCTTTATCCATCATATCTTTGGTATCTCTTAATAAAATAATCATTCACTTCTTGGGATTATTTTTGTGATATAAATATTTTTAAACATCCTATTGCATTATGTCCATCTTTATTTAATCCCTCACACAAAACTTTTTAATTTGTACAAGGGTTGTCTTATGTTGAAAACCTCTTATGAAATTCATCTTTTTTATGTGGAATATTTTTTTCCTTTTTAATTATCCTTTGCTTATGCATACTCTAACTTTATTACTCTCTCCAAATTTGTTGGCCAAATTACAATAAGGTATTAGGTTATAATGGAAGATTTCTTGGAGACATGGATTATAATGAGTTCCTTTCTTTCATACTTCTTCTAAGTTTTAGAACTTATTTTGAAAATCGTATCAGACATATTTTGAATCTTCTATTTCTTGTGCATTGTGCCTAAGGATAGATTCTTATGAACATTCTTGGGTGTAATTTGTTTTGAAAATTTATTCCGATTTATACCCATGGTTTATCCTTATTTATTCTATGGAATTTTCTTCCCATTATCGTTTGATACATGTTGAGTTGTACATGCATCACTTTTGTGACCATCACCTCTACCAACATCATCGAAATCATTGAGTGCTTCAAATCAATTTTTTTTAGAAATATTCTTATTTTTCTATGATTTTTTATCTTTAATAAGTTACTCCCCCTTGTAATGGGATTGATTTATGATTTAAAATTTAATGGATTGCGCAAAAAATCCCATGAACAAATCTTGAATTTTTTGTAGAACCAATATTGACTCAAAAATATTGATCTTCTTTTATATTTTGTATGTTGTAAAGAATTTTCAATATAATCAACATACTATTTTGGGTATTCTTTACCACCTATTTGGATATTCTTGGGGAAAAACTTTTATAATTACTATTTATACCAAATAAATGGTGGAATCCTCTTCACCATTTCTCCTCATCCATATATTTAAATAATTTTTAATTAACCATGAACCTTTTGTAGAAAAATATTTAGTAAAATTATTGCATTGATATATGGATGGTACCTCTTTCTTCATAGTTTCTTGTGAGAGATAATTAGGTTATGTGATGATTTTATTTCTCAATAATGGAGTTATTTTTTCTGAAGATTCTCATAAAGAACACATTTTGGTTGCGGCTCCCTACTTTTTTGGTTATGAAATCTCAATATGAGTCTTTTTCAAGATTAGCCATTTTTATTTACAATTCACGACATCTCGTATTGAGGGGATTATTTTTACCGTCATTGAATTCCATTATTTCTTCACAATCCTTCCTCATATTCTCAAAAAACACTTTATAAAACATATCCTTTTCTTATAAAAATGATTCAACCTCCTTGATTCTCTTTGATTTAATAAACAATTGGGCATTCTTGTAATCAATTCCATTTTTCATATTTTCACATAATTCATGGATATTATTATAAAATTATTTAGTGATCTCATACTTCTCTTCACTATGGGAAAAAAAGACTTTTTGCGATGGGTCTTTTGCGACGGGAATAAATCTTATCGCAAAAGGTCCGTCAAAGAGGTTATTTGCGACGGGGGTAACATCTCGTCGCAAATAACCAATTATTTGCGATGGGATTTCGTCTCCCATCGCAACAAGTTTGGCGCAGGTAGCACGACAAACCGCGCGAAGGTTAGTTGCGACGGTGGGATCCCACCATCGCAAATAGTGAAGTGTTTGAGACGGGGCATGTCAGAAATACCCAACGCGGTTAATAGTTTTTTAAGACGAGATGTCGTCCCGTCGCAAAAGGTGTGTTGGCAGGGACTATTTGCGACGGGACCCGTCACAAATACCTATGATCGCATTAATTACTGTCGGCGGTTAAAAAGTATTTGCGACGGGCCCCGCCACAAATACCCTGAGGCAGTGAATAGCTTTTTGCAACGGGATGTCGTCTCGTCGCAAAAAGTGTCTCGGTAGGGACTATTTGCGAACGGACCCGTCGCAAATAACTTTTTAACCGCCGATAGTATTTAATGCGGGCGTAGGTATTTTTGACGGGACCCGTCGTAAAAGATACTATTTGCGACGGGTATCCTGTCGCAAATAATCTAACCTATATATACTATCATCCGTTTTTCTTCTCATTCCTCTCAATTCTTAGATCCTATTTCTCTCTAAACTCTGATTTTAGAGGGAAAATTTTCCAAGTTAATTTTTTTTTTCACGAAGAAGTTGTGAAGTCGTCTACATCAATAGAAAATCAGTCTTAAAGGTATTTATGTTTTATTTAATTTATTATTGTTTTCATTTTTTTTATTTTAATTTGTATTATTGTTGATTAGTTGTAATTAAATTAAATTTAAATTTTTTTGTCATTAGTATTTATTTGTACTAATAAATTGAAATTTTTAGTACTAATTTTTAATAATTAGTAGTAATTAATAATTATTAGCGATAATTAGTAATGTGTATTAATAATTTGATGTAATAAATAATAATTGGTAATAAATAGTAATAAATACTAATAATTAGTAATAAATATTAATAATTATTAATAAATTGTAATAAATAGTAATATTGAGTAATAAATAGTAACAAATTGTCATAAATAGTAATAAATTGTAATAATTAGTAATCAATTGTAATAATTAGTAATAATTTGTAATAAATTGTAATAAATTTTAATAATTAGTAATAAATTGTAATAATTAGTAATAAATACTAATAATTACTAATAATTAATAATAAATACTAATAATTAGAAATAATTAGTAACAGTTATTAATAATTAGCAATAATTATGAATAATTAGCAATAATTAGCAATAATTAGTAATAAATTGTAATAAAATGTAATAAATTTTAATAATTATTAATAATTAGTAATAATTAGTAATAATTAGAAATAAATTGTAATAAATTGTAATAAATAGTTATAAATTGTAATAAATAGTAATAAATTGTAATAATTAGTAATAAATTGTAATAATTAGTAATAAATTGTAATAAATTGTAATAAATTGTAATAAATAGTAATAAATTGTAATAATCAGTAATAAATTGTAATAATTATTAATAAATTGTAATAATTAGTAATTAATTGTAATAATTAGTAAAAAATTATAATAATTAGTAATAAATACTATAAATTACTAATAATTAGCAATAATTAGCAATAATTAGCAATAATTAGCAATAATTAGGGATAATTAACAATAATTAGTAATAATTAGCAATAATAGCAATAATTAGCAATAATTAGAAATATTTAGCAATAATTAGAAATAATTATTAATAATTAGAAATAATTAGCAATAATTAGCAATAATTAGCAATAAATAGCAATAATTAGGAATAATTAAGAATAATTTGTAATAAATAGTAATAATTACTAATAATTACCAATAAATACTAATAATTAAAAATAATTAGAAATAATTATGAATAATTAGGAATAATTAGGAATAATTAGAAATAATTAGCAATAATTAGAAATAAATAGCAATAATAAGGAATAATTCGCAATAATTAGCAATAATTAACAATAATTTTCAATAAATAGAAAAAAAATAGCAATAATTAGTAATAATTAACAATAAATAGCAATAATTAGCAATAAATAGAAATAATTATCAATAAGTAGGAATAATTAGGAATAATTAGGAATAAATAGTAATAATTACTAATAATTACTAGTAATTACTAATAAATACTCTTAATTATCAATAATTAGCAATAATTAGGAATAATTAGAAATAATTAGCAATAATTAGAAATAAATAGCAATAATTAGAAATAATTAAGAATAATTAGCCATAATTAAAATAATTAGCAATAATTAGTAATAATTAGTAATAATTAGAAATAAATATTAATGATTAGTAATAATTAAGAATAAATAGGAATAAATAGGAATAAATAGAAATAAATAGGAATAATTAGGAATAATTAGAAATAGTTAGGAATAGTTGGTAATAAATAATAATATTTAGTAATTAATATGAATAAATACTAATAAATATGAATACTTAGTAATAAATAAGAATAATTAGTAATAAATAAGAATAATTTGTAATAAATATTAATAACTTGTAATAAATAATAATAATTAGTTAGGAATAGTTAGGAATAGTTAGAAAGAAATTTTAATAAATTTTAATAAATTTTATGAACTTGACACAATTTCAAGTGGATTAACGGCACTCCTTTTGCTTGATGAATTTTCACCTTTCAACTCTCACAGACTCAAAACTAGTTAGTAATAAATAGTAATAGTTAGTAATAAATAATAATAGTTAGTCATAAATTGGAATAGTTAGTAATAAATATTAATAATTAGTAATAAATATGAATTATTAGTAATAAATAAAAATAATTTGTAATAAATAGGAATAATTAGTAATAATTAGTAGTAATTAGTAATAAATAGTAATGATTAGTTAGGAACAGTTATGAACAGTTAGAAAGAGATTTTAATACATTTTAATAAATTTTAAGAACTTGGTACAATTTCTAGTGGATTGACGGCACTCCTTTTGCTCGATGACTTTTCTCCTTTCAACTCTGACCAGATCAAAACATTATGAAAAATGTGTTGCTACGTAGGAATATTCAATCTCATGCATACGAGATTGGATATGCAATCATAGAATCGTATTTTTTATAATGTTTTCAGGCGGTGACAGTTGGAAGAAGATGATTCATCGACGAAAAAGGGGAAATTTTCTCCAACGGTTCATTTACTTTCATCTTTCTCACACTGAACTCATAATGAAGAATCTGGTCAGAGGTAGGCATATTCATCCCTGTGCATATGAGAATAAATATGTGTACCTCCAACCTGATTATTCATTGTGATTTCAGTGTGAGAAAGATGCAAGTAAATGAGCCGTCAGACAAAAGAGTAGCCGTCAATCCACTGGAAATTGTGTCGCCCTTAATTAATGGAAATTATTAAGAAGTAGTAGTAATTATTTATCTTCTTTTTTCAGATAGTGTTTTTTTTTAATTTCAAATTATTTAAAAATATTGATGATTTTATATTTTTTAGAAAAATATAGAACAAGGAAGTCGACATCAGTAATTATTATATTATCACACTTGGATAAATTAGCGCAGAAATCCAAATGGTTCTGGTTTAAATCCTATATATATTGAGTGTTTTGAAGCTTTCTTAGAATTTGAATCATCAAAACTAGAATATGTTTTAAAAGGAATAATTAAGTGTCCTTGTAAAAAATGTGCTCTGAGAACGTTTGACACAATTGAAAAGGTTGGGGGACATCTCTTGTTGTTTAGTTTTCAACTAGATTATGGTTGTTGGTATCAACATAGTGAACGCAGTTCCAGAGAAGATACTAATAATTTGATTCTAGATACATCACGGTTCCAAAATATAGTGCATGATGTTGCATGTCCATTTTTTCAACAAAATGAAACTCATGATGATATTGATTTAACTCTTGAGTTGGCACCATCCAAATTTTATGAGTTGTTGAGCTCTTCTGAGGATGTATTGTATCCTGGTTGCAAGATAAGAAAATTAGAAGCGGTTGAAAAATTTATGGCTACTAAATCAGATAATTCAATGCCAAACAACTATTTTGATCAGATATTTTCTTTAGTTAAAACATTGTTACCTGAAGGAAATGTGTTACCTACAAATTACTATGAGAGCAAGAGGTTGGTTCGTAATCTAGCCCTTAGTTATCAGAAGATTCATGAATATGAAAATGATTGAATCTTATATTCTGATTAAAATGGGTTGTTGGATAGTTGTCCCACATGCGGACAATTGAGGTATAAAGAAGCTCAACCAAGGAAGTCTGGATCGATTCCTGTAAAATAGTTGAGATATTTCCCCCTTACACCCAGGCTACAATGTTTATTTATGTCTCATAACACAACGTCAATGATGTCATGGAACAAAACCAATATTTCAACCAGTAAAAGCTTGAATCATCCATTTGATAGTGATTCAGGGAAACGTTTTGATCGTCTGCATCTTTCTTTTTCTTTAGAAGCCTGAAATGTGTGATTGGGTCTTTCTACTAACAGTTTTTGTCTGTTTGGTTCTCATGGTAGTAAGTATTCATGTTGGCCTATCTTTATAACTCCGTACAATCTACCTCCATGGATTTTGATGAAGGATCCCTATATCTTTTTGACCTTATTAATCCCAGGACATCTGAATTATAATATTGATGTTTATTTGAAACCATTGATTGATGAGTTAAATGCATTGTGGAGTAATGGTGTTAGTACATATGATGTTGCTGCGAAACAAAATTTCACATTAAAAGCTGCATTGATGTGGACGATTAGTGACTTTCCGGCATATGTCATGTTATATGGGTGGAGTACACATGGTCCGAAATCATGTCCTTACTGTATGAAAGAAAACAAATCTTTTATGCTCATAAATGAAAAAAACCTTTCTATTTTGAATTTCATCGCATATTTCTTCCAACTGATCATCCTTTTTGAAGGAACAAATCTCATTTTAGAAAAGGCATAATTGAAAGGAATGAACCCCCAAAAATGATCTCATGTATAGAGTTAAAATCAGTTGTATTTTCATTACCTCCCATCACATTTGGGCCAATAGTAAACCAACAGAAAATTCATGGATTTGGGAAAGAACATAATTGGATAAAATGAAGCATTTTTTGGGATCTCCCATATTGGTCTGATTTGTTGGTCCGCCAAATGTTGGATGTCATGCATATTGAGAAGAACTATTTTGATAATTTATTTCATAGAGTTTTGGATACACCAGGTAAGACCAAAGATACTGTAAAAGCAGAATTAGATCTTGCCCAAATTTGCAGGCGACTAGAACTTAAACTATTTGTAAATGTCAGATCACAGAGGTTAATGAACCCAAAATCAGCTTATACACTGTCCAAAGAGAGCCACTTATTATTTTGTCAATGGATTGCAGATTTGAGACTTCTAGATGACTATGCTTCCAATTTGGGCAGATGTGTTAAGAATGGTCATATTACCGGATTAAAAAGTCATGATTGTCATGTTATAATGGAAAGACATATACCGATTGGATTTAGAGGTTTGTTGAATTCTATGATTTCAGATTTGATAACAGACATATCATATTTTTTTCGAGACATTTGTGCAGTGACAACAGATTACTATGCACTAAGAAAACTGGATGAAGATGTTGCTGTAATTTTATGTAAACTGGAAAAAATATTTTCGCTTGCTTTCTATGACTCAATGGAACATCTAATAATACATTTTCCACATGAAGATAAATGTGGATGTCCAGTATTGTATCTATGGATGTACACATTTGAGAGATGCATGCAGAAATTGAAGAAAAAAGTACGTAACAAAGCATCAGTTGAAGATGATGATGAAGGTGAAAATTAGCACAGTTAAATGATGGTTATGATCATAACTAATATATATATATATAATAGTTATTTCAACTATCTGATAACAAGAGTAATTTTGTGTTTTAGATGGACTCTGATATATTGTGTGAGTTAGAGGAGGCTGAGCTACCTTTGGATGAGGGGGATGTGGGATCATCTGACCCTCAGCCTACTGGTGGTTCATGAGGTACGTGGAGGGGGTGCAGTCTTGCGCGACTAATGATTTCTGACCCAATCCCCGAGCGACGTCCATGTCTTGCCTTCGATCCATGTACAGAGAGGTATTTTAACCTGTATATTTTAGTAAGATTTCATTAATTTATTTTTATATATACTAATTGTTTGATAATTTATTCTTTTTTCAATGTTTTTCACATGTATCTATTGGACAGGGGAGCGCTATCTTATGCAATTATTTTTCTCAGCCATGGACCACATGGGAAGAGATTTCTGTTGATGTACAGCTCAGTATGTACAATCATTGGCTGGTACGTAAATAAATAATATTTATTTTGAATTTTATTTGGAAATTTATTTTATTAATAACTTGAGATTATAAATTATTTGTAGGGTTTATGGTATCTCATCGATGATAGCATGCGTGACAATATCCATGTAGCATGGCAGGTGGCTATGCGTGAGTGTTTGTGTAAGTTTTTTAAAAAATTTAGAAAGACGAACATTAAGAAAGCAGGAGCGATAGTATTTGAGGAGTCATGTAGAGCCCACCGACCAGAGTACATTTCATCCCGGGTTTGGGATGAATTATGTGCACACTGGTAGACGTACATTCAGTACGCATAGAGAGCATCTGGTAAGTATTTTTTTAAATATTTTATATAACTTCAAATATAAACGGCTTATTTTATATTTATATAGGCATTCTAGTATTCCGATATTATAGAGTTTGATGTTTATCAAAGGATGTACAGTGATCCGGCCACCGGAGAGATTAGAGGTGATCTCCAGCGTCAGATTGTGGTTAGTATTTTTTTCAGTTTGACAATTAACTACATATAATAATTTCACAATTTTATTTTCAAATTGGAATTGAAGGAGTCATATGAGGTTGCGACTTCTCAGACACATACTGAGGGTCAGGATGAGGCGAGTGATCAGACCAGTGCCCACTATTTCGACGAGGCGGCATGGATACAGGCGACTCAGTATGGCTTTAAGAGGGGTCAAGTAGTTGGTATCGGCTCTCATGTGACTTCTGGTACTTATTATGGTACTACTGCGATGTCGGAGTCCATCTCAAGAGGGGCTAATGGAGAGGCATCATCTTCTACCTCACAGTATGAGGAGCAGTTTCGAGCTCATAATGAACTTATAGAGAGTTTGCATAAGTAGTAAGAAGAGATGCATCAGTAGCAGCAGCAACAACAACAACATGAGGAGGATATGGATCGATGGGAGCAGCAGTATCACGAGCAGATGTAGTATATGGGCCATCTGACTCGTAGTTTAGGGATGGAGTTTCCTCCACCATCTCCCTTAGCTCTTCCACCTCCCCTAGAAGACGACCCCCCGGTGACTTTTTTATGTCAAAAACCATTGAACTTAACATTTGTTGTAATATTAACCACTTACAATTTCTGTCTTTTATATCGGTGCGAATATTACATAATTTAATTTTTAATATTTTATGATTTTTTTGTAAATATTGAGAATTTTAATAATTTTTTTTTTTTATTTTAATGATATTAATATTATTGTTTCATTAATCATAATTTTATTAAATATATTTTTTCATTATTATATTTTTTAATGTTTGTTTATTTTATTAATAATAATTATAATTATAATAATAATATTTTATGATTTTTTTTATATTTTTTGTGAATATTGATAATTTTAAATTTTTTTATTTTTTTTATTATTTTAATAATATAAAAATTAATTTTTCAATAATCATAATAATATTTTATGATTTCTTTATATTATTTTTGTGAATATTGAGGATTTTAATTTTTTTTATTTTATTATTATTTTAATAATATTAAGATTAATTTTTCAATAATAATAATTTTATTAAATTTATTTTTTTTAATTCATTTATTATTTTCGATGGGATCTGTTGCATCGGGTTCCCGTCACAAATAGCCTAAATATTTTTTTTAAAGGTATTTGCGATGGGATTATGAGCCCATCACAAATAGTATTTGCAATGGGCCCATCGCAAATTGTCTAAATAAATATTTTCAAAAATGTATGTGCAATGGGATTACGGGCCCATCACAAAAAAGTTTTTATATATAAATTATATAATCGGAGACTTATTTGCATTGGTGAAGTTGCCCGTCGCAAATAATATTATTTGTGATGGGTCTATCGGAAATAATATTTTTTGCGACGTCGTTTTCTACAATGGGCTATTTGCGACGGGACCCCATCACTAAAGCTTATTTGCGACGGGATACCATTTCAAATATCCCATTGTAAATACCTAGAATTCTAGTAGTGCTTGGATTTTTTTATCCAATCATCTTCAAGTTTTGAGTATCTTCCTTTAAGATCTCCATACTCTACTTTAGTGACTCCAACTTGTATGGATATATTTTCAAAAGTGTTGAACTTATTCTTCAAGATCTTCTCTATTTCTTTATAATCAACCTTGAGCAAATTGATTTTATTTTTCATGTTTTCAAAAAATCCTACAAATGATAGAAAAAATATCTTTAGGAAAAAAATGCACCATATCACTTAATGAATCAATTGAAAAATCAACTATCATCTTATCAATTCAACTAGTTCTATCTCATCATTAAGATAGTTTAAATAGAAATTAACAACTACATCATGATCACTTGAATCCCTCGATTCCACTAAAGTAATAATGTTTTCCATATCCTTGGTTGTTAAAACAGCCATTTATTCATCTCTAATAATTTTATATCTGACTTCATCATTAATTGGAGGGGATAAAACTTTTTATTCCTCTCTTGACAAGAGAGTTATCTTTTTCACTTCTTATTATCTTTATTTTTCATGTTAATCATTGTCTTGGAAGACACCATGTTCTAATTTGAAATAGAAATAACTTCTTCAATACTTTACTTCATTATAACTGAAAGAAATAAAATCAAATCATTCAAAATATCTATATTAATATAGGGAATTCAATAGAGGGAACCTTCCTATAATACCACATTTAGAGCCCCATGCTGGATGAATGACTGAGAGGGGGGGTCAATTAGTGGTTTATTTTTAAGAATTCAATTTTTAATTCAAAATCTATGTCATGTAAAATCCTCAATCACTAATTCTTTGAAGCCTCACCTCTCCCATGTAAAAACAAATGAAATTACTAGAAATCAAAAGTGTATTTTTCAAGGTTTGACCTCAATGAGAAAGCCCACTCCTTGTCATGATCAACCTATTGTTTTCCATGGATTTTATTATCCATATAATTTGTATTGTATATAAGTGAAATTCAATTCACACAGAAGTACAAGGAAGGTGTTATTAACGAATTTGATATGGTGTTGTTTATAATGGAACCACCACTTCTTAAATCGTGTTTTTATACTAGTGCCATTATTTCTTCAAAACTCTTCCCAGCCTCCTATGATCTGTTCTTCAACATCCACTAGCTTTTGATGCACTGATCTATTTGACTTATTCTTATTCAAGTATAATCTCAATGATCATTTTTAATATTAGTGTATCTAGACTTTTACACCATTAATTATTTAAACTTATTAGATTATCAGGCTCATAAATATTTATAATAAACTTAATGTATAGTCTCACAATTATATAAGAACGAACAACTCAAAGTTCTTCAGGATATTAAAAGCCATCTTCTTCCTCACTTCACTGAAATATATCACTATATATCAAACAAATACTACTAATAATATTTTTAAAGTTCTTCACGCATAAAAGAAGTTGAATATAATTTTCATGCAAATAATATTTTATGCATGGTTTTCTTGCATCACACATTCTTCATGAAATAACGCAATTGAGTGAAAATCACTTTACTTCATGCATTCATATCATCACCTACATTTAATACTCTCCTATAATTAAAATATGCATAGTCTTAGAAACATTATCACTAAAAACACTATCTCCACGTGATGCATGTTATTTATATGAACACTATAGTTCACATAATGTATTATTTGGGTTTCCTATGAATTAATTCACACAACTATATATGAAACACTATCCCTCTTCACATTTGTGTAATTGTTTTACATGGGATCTATTCTTCATGAATCTTTGAAGATCACAGAATCAAAACTACTTCTTCACATAACTATCTCGTGGAACTCTTTCTTATTCACATAACAAAGTATGTGGTATCACTATGGCTTCGTGCAAACTAGGTAGGATTTGTGGAACCATATTCACAACACTCTTCGAGTGTGTGTAACACAAGTGAAGTTATTTGATATCTGGAGTTTCCTTATGAACCTCTTGAGTTCACATGTCGAAAGAAAAAATGTATGGGCTATCCTTCTTCTTCTTTGTGCAAGTAGAGAGATTTGTGGAATCCTCTCTTTCACATTTCCAAGTAAGGATTCAAATAGGATTTATATTTTTTCATAGAACATTGGAGGCTCATGGATTCATCTAACCACATAATATAGATGCATGAAAATGATCAATTTCTCTCTAGAAAAACAAGATCTATCAATGATAAATGGAAGTAAATCACTCTCATCTTTGTGATTAAATATTTATAGGCAATGGTCATGTCATCTCTTTCATTAATTCACTACCGTAGCTTCTTAAAAAAAGTTACATAAAGGATTTATTTAAGATCCATAAAATATGTAATTTCAATCATATTTTAAATCACCGAATCTTTTAGTATTTAAATTTTCTTCAATGCGGGTTTTCATCTTAAAGTATTAATAAAATGAAATATCATGAAAACCTTTTTTATATGATAAGGCCTCATTATTGGACTCATATTCATTATTATTATCATAAGCATCATCTTTATCTGATCTCACCCATGCTCTCATATTCTCAAGTGGATTTATGTAACTTTTTTTCCACTTAGATCAACCTTATTCTTCACATTATATCATGCTTACAAGACATATATTGCATGAATGATGTTGATCATGTCTTATTATCTTAACTTGATCACTAGATATGGTTAACCGATTCACATCGAACACTAGAATGGAGAAATATATTTTATTGAGTTCACATATAAAAAACTCATTGGTCATATGTTACATATGATAAAATAATGAGATCAGATATTCAAGATCAGTTTCATCAAGTGGAACCTGTTTTTTCTAAATATTTTTCATAGAGGATCAATGTTCCACATGTATGAAGTTGCACATGAAAGTTCAGCATGGTTTAGTGGTTCATAATAATTTTATATGTGTCTTCCACATCTTGATCTAGCACCGAGGTTCGACACCTTGAACACCTTTCCAAAAATTTCCTCATTGGGATGCACCACACTTATATGGTCCAGACAGTTACCCTACAAGCACTATGTGGGTTTAATGTGCACCATCAGGTTTACTCCCGATGGCTTCTATACAATCCAACTCAAACTCATACCACTGTTTTGTCTAACCTTGGTAGCTCTCTCATATAGTATAAGCCTTCTCCCATGTGTTTGGGATTGATATGGCATAATTAGCTAACTTGGTTGGCCAATTTTTTGGTTAATACCCACATATATAATTTGTAATTAATAAGTATGAGAATGTTTCAATCCAAATTTTATGCCTTCTTCAAAAAATTATTTAAAAAAAATTATTATATTTTTTATGCCTATAAAATAGTTATTCATCCAAAAAATGATAAATTCACTAGTTGAAAACAATATGCTTCTCCAAACATCAACAGAACAAGTCTTGGGCATTAATACCGGTTCATCAATCATTGGATTTTTTTCTACATAAAAACAAAGAATATTTTCACTGTATTCTACTTTATTATGTTATTGTAAACCAAATAAAACACATTAGCACATTTTATTGAACTAATGAAGACCAATTCACCAATTGTTAGAGTTTACAATGAGAATTTCTCAGACATTAAATCCTATGTCATTAAATGAATCCAAAAAGTTTATCCAAGAATCACCACTAAAAATTCACTATTGACTCTAACATATTGAAATTAATTTTAAAAAAAAATAAAACTTCCACAAAGTGGACTCAAAAACATCCTCGTTTGTATTTATTGGTCAATACCCATGTATAAATGATATGTAATTATGTGTTATACCTTCTCCCCATTTTTATTATCATCCTTTTTTCACTTTTCTATCCCCTTACTGATAATAAATACAAAATAATTGGGAAAAGTGATATAAATTAATACATACAAAAGTGTCATCAACCATTCCACTCTAATTCTATGTGATTTATGTTCAGTGTAGAAAACAAAAGAGTTTGATCTTAAAAATAAAGTTATACCTTATGAAAATAGAATGATATAAAATGAAATGAGAACACAAAGTCTTCTTCAAGGACTATCCAACTATATTCTAGGATAATAAAAATGAAAGATACTAATTGAAATAAAAAAATATCAACCTAAAACACCTACACTCACTTCCACAAGTATATTAAGAAAATTAAGTATGAACAAATAGATTTGAAAATAGATTTGGAACTTCATTAAACCTATCACTATCATGTCTTGGGAAATAAATTATTCTCCTATAACTTTTAATATTATTTTATTTATAAATTATGATTGAGGTAAGATAATATACCTTGCCAATGAATTTCTTTTAAATTTCTTTCCAAAGTGATCAAATGTTTATGAGACCAAAAATTTCGGTAGCTTCTTATTCACTTATCTCCCACTCAAAGGAAACATTCCTTAACATATTCATAATGGTGAATCTCTTCATGATGTTCCAATATAGATAATATACCAAAAATGTATCTTCATGTGGTTTCTAATGTTGACTACTTCCACATCATCATCAAAGATGATATCATTTAATTAGTGTTCTTTAGAAAACCAACAAGTGAGATCAATCCAGGATGGGCTCACTATTTTTTATGATATAATATTCTTCAAAGATTATATGGTTATCCCAATAATAAATTGATTCACCTTTAATTGCGTTTATTGTAAGTATGAATAAAATAAACAAAGATTAAGGGAGTAAGGTGGGTCTTCTTATACCTCTATGTGAATAAAAATGTTGAGAATATTTTCTCAACCAAGCTACACAATTTCCTCAAGTAATTATTCTAGAACATATGAAAATAAATTATTATTTATCTTTAGGTAGAATAGATCTCATCATAACTGAATATCCTTTGTGATGCTTGGTTTTAAAAAATTCTTGTTTTTTTTACAGCTATCTTTTCTATAAAGAATGTTTTTGTAAATCGGGTGAATGATTAATTACTATAAATAATTAAAATGATTTAATGAATATGATGGAATAATAATGAAGTGATTTTTTTAAAAAAATTAATAGTATGATCCATAGGATGGTCTATTGTACACAATTAATCATGAAAATATTTTTATGGAAAGTTAGAATTTGTTGGAAATCGAATTCAAATTTTTATTTATGGTGTTAATACATGAAATTATGGGAAGTCATAGATATTTCAAAAATTATTCAGATGATTATTTTTTTCTTTAAAGTTCCTAAAAAATCATTAATTAGTCATTAAATATTCTTAAGTTTGTATAAGAAAAGATAAATGAAAATTTATTGATTTTCCAAAATTGAAGTGTTCTTGATGCATCTTATCAGACCAAGAAGCACCAAACGTAGAAGCTATCAGAATAATGGAATTATTAAAATGATGGAATATAAAAAAATTGAAGTTTATTATTAGACACGGTTCATTTAATGAAATTAATTTTATGCATCTGATCAGATTTGAATCATTATAATTTTTTTAGAAAGTCTTGCTTCGTAGTTTCTGAGTTTTGAGTTGTTACAATGTTTTAAATGTGAAAGAAATATGAAGAGGGTAAACATTTTAGATTTTAATATATGAGAAATGAAAATGAGGGTATCAACTTTTTTATCATTCAAAAATAAATATGACGATGTTTTTTGTTTCTTCTACATATAATTTTAATAGACAAAAGAAGGTTTTGAATGATAGAAAACTTAATGTTTCCTATCTGATAGATCTGATCAGACATGAGGTAGTTGTTAAGATTATACAAAGGTAGTTTTTGATCATAGGAATCAATCACATATTATTGGACACTAAATTAGATATAAATCTATATGTTTTTTGGTTTCTAAGATCATACAGTTCTAATAAAGGTAAAAGAATTTGAAATTAAGCCTGATAGTGATTCATTAAAATTATCTATTTATACGAATTCATCAAATGAGCGTTTGACATCGATAAGTCATTGGATATAGATCTCTATATAAAAATCACCATACATTATTTTCTAGATACAGATATATGAGATTTTTTAAGTTGCTTTATTAGATAAGATTTTATCAGATGAAGAGAGTTTTTTGAATACTTTGGAAGAAATAAGTACAAGAGTTTAAAGTATTTGAAAAAAAATGGTAAAAAGGTTGAAGCTAATATCAGAAAATCATTGGAGGAAAATTAATTATTTAAATGATATAAAAATATAGTCAACCATTTTTAGTTTTCCTAGATCATCAGGGTGAGAAATATTTTGTGTCATTTGTGTTATTTTTAAATGGGACAAAAGAAAAAAAATGTGAATTATTTAAATTGGGTCAAGAGGACTAGAATTATGAATATGGTTTTTAGACTGAGATGTTTCATACTATCAATTTCTGGATAGATCTTGTTTATCTTTATAAAGATAAGAAATGTTGAATGTATTAAATTTTTAGATAATTCAAGAAGATTTTATAAGTCTGTAGAAGAGTTGATGAGAAACCCAATGAAGTTCAAATGAATATGAAATCTGGCTTTATAATATTTGAGTGAGATTGAAACAATTTGGTTTCCCACACTTTCTTTTTCTGTATATATATATATATATATATATATATATTTAAAGTACAATGGACTTTTACATTGTTCACCCATTCATAAAAGATGATACTTTGTAGAATTTGTGTCAAAAGTGAGTTTTCCAATTGAGATTGTTTTGTGTTGAAGATTAATTTCTTCATAGAGGGTTATGATCAGAATATAGAATATGTTTAAGTTCAGATTATAGGATAGAGAGAGGCGGACTCTGGGTATTAGTTTGAGTTTTGAGAAGTTTTTTGAGAAGAATGTTTTTCTTATATAAGTATTTCATAAATTTTTGTAATTGGTGAAGACTTAGTAAAGGTGAATCAAACTGATTCAATTGGACTATGTTCATCAGATTAAGGGCTATCAGGCTCAGTTAAATAAAAAAAAGTTTTTAGAGGGATCTTTTTAGTGATGAATGTTTCATTACTGCATTTTTTGTGGATCAAATTTTGTCAAAAAAAATTTGTAAGATAACGGGAGTTAGTATAATCATTCTTATTAAGGGATAAAAGGTGTCCATTGAGTTTTGAAACAAGTTGTATTCCCTTCTTCAAAATAGTGAATTTCCATAGACCCATGGGAGTATCAATGGAATGGATATAGGTTCTAACACTGAGACCGGGCCTTATAAATCACAAGTTTCTTGTTTACTTTTCTATTTTTGTATGCAATTATTTTTACTAAAATTTCAAAAAAAATAAACTCTAAAACATTAAGGGGTTAAATTTACTAAAGATGAAATTTATAAAAAGGTAACAACTGATTTTAACCCCCCCCCCTCTTAGTTATGATATGATCCTTAAGAATTTCAATTGGTATCAAAGGGAAGTTTCCCCTATTGGATCTTTATCATGGATAATATAAATTCCATCAACAATAGAGGAATTCATAATTTTTTTGGGAAAATTATTATGGATGGAAGAATAAGATGATTCCATATCTTCCATCACTTGGATAAGAAGTTGTTGATGCTACTAAAATTGGGTTTTCACCAATTTTGAAAAATTCCCCAATGAATTTTTTTTATAATAAAAAAATTGATGTTGATGGAAAATAAATAAATGATATTCTTATGTCTCTATTAGAAAATGTTTATATTAAGATGGTGGGTCTCAAAATAGAAAATACTATGTGGGATAATGTTGAGAGTATTTTTTAAGGAAGCACTAAAGTGATGGAAGAAAAACGAAAAAACCGGAACAATAAGTTTGAAGATATAAAAACAACAGATAAAGAAACTGTTGATTACTACTTCACTATAGTAAATGATGTTTTTTGAAACATCAGATATTTTAGAGATGTATTAGAAGATTCTACAATTGTGAATAATCTCATGAGAAATTTTTTGGATAGGTTTGATTATAAACATTTTTTATTTATAAAATAAATATTATTTACCTCTTGATGAATTGAATAACATTATTTTTTTATGAAATGATAAAATATCAAGCTTTAAAATATAATATGAAATTGAAATAGATTTTGAAGCTGTGAGAAATATGAAAATTCAATATTTTTGAAGAATTTCATCCTTTTGATTCCGAAGATAAAGAGGATGATGAATTGAATGAAATGATCATGCATCTTATCTCCAAGAACTATTGAGAGGAAGATGAAATTATGTAGGGAAACTTTATATAATTTTTTTTGAGTGTGGTGGAATTGCGAATTTTGCTATACATTTTTCCCAAAATAAATTTGTTGAATTCAAAGATCATTCTGAAAAACAGACTTTAGTTGAAGAAGTTTGATAAAACATCCAAGAAATAAAATATGTACTTTGGTGGAAAGAAGAAGATCACTATAAATACAAGATGAATTCTATGTATGAAAGTATAATATGGCTTATATTAGATTGATTCAAATGAATATTAAAGTTCCAAAAGAATTATATTGTTATTTTCAAATGTTGAGAAAAATTATAACTCATCAAATAGTGAATAAGGAGGTGAAAAGTCATATAAAGAGTATCATATCAGATCAGAACAAGTTTCTTGTCTGGAGAAAAATAGAACTCTCAAGAAAGAAATTAGAATGATGAAGAAAGATAGTATAAAATATGTTGTTCAGTAAAAAAAAAGAGTACATCCATAATATCAAAAGTTAAAAAATGAGAATTGATAAATAGGTAAAGATGGTCGAAAGCCTTAGTAAAAAGTTGTCATCCAAGGAAGATAAATTTAACAAAACTCAATGATAACTTCTTGATGCTAAAATCACATTAAGAAAGTTGAATGAAAATTTTAGTAAGGCTTCAAATGTAATATTTGAATCATCTACAGCTAAATAATAACCTCACTCTATGTATTAGGTTAAATCAATACCCACTAATCTAAAAAGTCATCTAATTTTTTCAACATTTCAGGTTTTAGGAGAAGTGTTGTAAAAAATTTGGTTTATGAGGGATGTGAAAAATCAATAACATCAAAAAAAAGTTGAAAATTACATCTAGAAGAACGTTTCCATGAATCCATGGGAAACAAATGTTAATAAAATATACAAACCTTGATAATCATTTTACTGGGAAAGATCATACTTCAACATAAGACAAAGATTAGATGTTTTTTAGTGATGCGGAATTCAAGGGCACAAATCTTAAAACTACTAGAACAATATGTCGCTACCCTTGAATATGTGTCTTGTAATGGGGAGAAAAAATGGAAATAAAATGAGTAATTTATTAAAACATAGAAAGTTGGAAAAGTGAAATATCAATATGTTAGAAAACATCCAATAGAAAACATATTTGAATGTTTGGAAGAAGATTCTAGAATATGTGACTAGGTTAGCCATCGTGATAAATAATTTAAGACAAATATTATAGGAAAATTTTCTTATGCTAGAAAATAAAAGGAATAGAGAAAGAATAAGGTTGTGGAATGATATTTGTTTTTTGAGATTGAACTTAAATAAATTTAAAAAAAAGAACAAACCATAAATACTTGAGAGTGTTTGTTAATCATGTAGGTTCTGGGTGCAGCGGAAGTGTGATTGGGACGACTCCCAACATTAATTTCTACCATGATCAATGATTATTATGGGATAAATATGATTATGAATGCCAGTCTCCATGGAATAAAATCAAAGATTTAAATAATGAAGGAAGGGGAACAAAACCCTTAGATAAGATCTTACACATCATGATTATAATTAATTTAATTAATTTAATAAATAAAAGAATACCAAGATCTTCGGTATTTTCTTCATTGATCCTATTGATCATTCAGAATGACCCTTCCAAATTATATTTTTTCCCTTGCAAGGATCCAAACTATAATTTCTTTGGAGGGGATCCGCACGTGCTCAGATGGCCTCTAATCGACACCACTCGTTCTCTGGGTTCTTGTACGGTGAAGAGAGTGTCTTGTGTCGGTGTTTCTTGATCGCTTGTTCTTCGGCCTTAAAGAACGTCTCTTATTCTTGAGAGGGTTGGGAAGAGGATTTCAGAGAGAAATTATTTAGCTCAACAATTCTCAATTCACCAAGCATGCGGTGTGTTCGCTATGGCACAATAGTCGTACTTGTCTATTTATATGCATGGAACTTTAGTTACAATATTTAATTTCATAACTACAATTAAATACATTCATGAACTTAGGGAAAACCAATACTCAAAATAATAATACCACGTCATTATTTTGGTGCACTAACTTGCACAAAACAGAATTATGAATAAAATTCCACATCACAAAATAATAGCAGCGTCATTATTATTTAAACTTGTGCTAACTAATTATTATTTACCATCTTGAAAATAATTATTTTACTATCAGGCCAGCATTAGTCCGCTCAAACTCCACTTCAATTTATTGAACACACAAATAAATAAATAAATATTTTATTTACAAACTAGTAAATAAATATTTACAAAATGTTCAATTAATTTATGCGATCATCTTAACTTGAATAAAATTATTCTATGATCTTGAGAATAATATTTATTCAATTAATTAAATTCAAATAGAATTTAACCAAGACTACCCAAAACAATTAGTGTGTGACCCTCTAGGATTATTTTTCATTTCCATTTGGTGGGATTGCCTAAAGTCCAATAAAACTATCTAGAAATGGGTCAAAGCACCAAAGATAAAGAAATTAAAGTCACAATAATGAAATCCATATACAAAAGCTCACTGTGTAATGTAATCCCTTTGTCTCAATATCTCATCAAGCAGGATTCATGATATTTTTATCTACCATTATACTTGATATATCGTTCTTTGACTACCTGAAATAAACTTTTTGTTACTCCATGTCCATGGAATTTCTCATGATGGTTCTATTTAAATCAAAGGGTTGAGATATCAACATCCATAAATAGAAGGGACAAATCCCTCCCTAACTCATCCATTAATACCATGTCACTCACGATGCACCCAACGTACCCTACTTCCCGCCAACGGTCTATGTGATAGTTTTTGTCAGTAAATCAAAGTGTGCGAGTAATCACACTTATTAATGATAATATTGAAGTCTAATTATTATTACAGAAGCCCGTAGATAGAAATATCTGATGACACCAAAACATGTGGAATTCCTATTGGTGGGTCTATTCTCATAATCTTCTGTTTTTGAGATTACCAAGTGAGAACTTCCTGAGAGGAAGTCTCATATTCTTATGAGTACTCACACCTGACAGTCTACATTCTATGTGTCCCTTCATAGTATGTCAACCAACCTTAGAACTATATTTAAGAATATTGTTATAGCATTTCAAGTTTCTCACCATAGAGGGGAACTTTTGTGACCTTATCAATGAAACCAATAATCTAGGACATTATTACATCATAGTCACGAAGAACAATGAACAATAAGTAATGAGACGTTTAATATTTAAATACATTAAATATCTATGTAATCAAAGTACAACCAGTTGGTTCTAGGACACCAACTCTTGCAAACTCCCACTTAGACTAGAGACAACTACCTACGACTTTCAGTCCTCTAAAACTCACTTGGAGATCATGTTTCTGCTGAATCTAGGCTTTAGCCAAGGGGTCTGCGACATTGTCTTCCATGGAAATGTTGCTCACTCCAACTTCACCTCTCTAAAGAAAAATACCTCAATATATGATACTTATGAAGTATGTGCTTCTTCTACTAATGTGACCTTGGCTCTTTTGCGAGATCCACCATTGTAGTATTATCACAATATAGTATCATGGGATCTTTACTGCTAGGTATCACATCCATCTCCTGAATGAATCTTTGCATCCAAACTGCTTCTTTATCTACCTCATAATCTATGATATACTCATACTCTACTGTAGAATCTGCAACCACACACTACTTTGAGCTCTTCCAACTCAATGCACCTCCATTCAAAGTGAAGATGTATCCATTTTGCGACTTCTTGTTATCCTGATCAGTCTAGAAACTAGAATCTGCATATCCTATGATAACTAATTCCTCATCTCATCCATAAACTAGGAACATATCCTTAGTATGCCTCAGATACTTTAGGATAGTCTTGATTGCCATCCAATGGTGGTCACCTGGGTCATCTTGATATCTTCCTACCACACTTAATGCATAAGCAACATCCAGCCTAGTACATAGCATAACATACATGACTGACCCAATCACTGATGCATATAGAGTCTTTTCCATTATCATTATTTCTTAATGGGTTTGAGGATACATTTTCTTGGAAAGATGAATGCCATGTGATGTTGGAAACAATTCCCTATTAGATTGTTCCATAATAAATCTCTTCAGTATCTTATCAATGTATGTGCTTTGACTTAGTCCCAACAATCTCTTAGATCTATCACGATGAATCTTGATCGCAAGAATATATGCTGCCTTGCCCAAGTCCATCATGGAGAAGCATTGATTAAACCATTCCTTAATAGACTGTAATACTGGTATCTCGTTTCTCATAAGTAATATTTCATCAACATATATTATTAGAAAAACGACTACACTCCCACTAAACCTTTTGTAGACACGAGTCTCACATTCATTATTTATAAAACCAAATTATATAATGGCTTCATCAAAATGAATGTTCCATGACCTGGATGCTTACTTTAATCCATAAATTTATTTCTATAACTTTCATACCTTATTAGCATCCTTTGGAGTCACAAACCCTTTAGGTTGCTTCATGTAGACATATTCCTTAAGGTTCCCATTAAGGAATGTTGTTTTGACATCCATTTTCCAAATATCATAGTCATGGTATGCTGCAATGGAAAGTATAATTCTTATGGATTTCAAAATTGCAACAGGTGAAAAGGTTTCATCATAGACAATTCCTTAACTCTATTGAAACCCTTTTGTAACCAGTCATGCCATATAGGTATTAACTTGTCCTTCCCTATCCAGTTTCTTCTTGAATACCCATGTGTAGCCAACATACTTTACATCAACTAGAGGATCTACCGAAATCCATACTTGGTTTTGACACATGGAATCCATTTCATAATTCAAGGCTTCTTGCCACTTGGAAACATCTGTGACACTTACTACTTCCTTGAAGATTATATCATCATTATTATCAACTAATAATGAGTCATTGTCCTCAATAACTAGAAAATTTTACCATTTCAGTTCTTTAACCTATCTTTTACTACTACACAGTACTTGTGTATCTGGAATAGATTCTTCTTACATGGGTCTTTGTGGAATCTGCTCCTGTATGAACTCTTGTGCACCTTGAGCTTTGACTTCATCAAATTCTATCATGCTCCCACAATCTCTTTTGGAGATTTTCTCCCTCTCAAAGAATATGGAATTTATTTTCACTATAACATCTTCTTTTAGGGGTTTTATAGGTAATATCCCCTTGATTCTTGGGTGTATCCTATAAACGTACACTTTTAGCTTCGGGTGTGAGTTTTTTATCTAAAGATGCCTTAACAAACTCTTCACTTCCCCACACATGTAAATTGGAAAACATGGATTTTATTCCACTCCAGAACTCGTATGGAATACCATTTATCAATTTAGTTGTTACTTGGTTTAGTATGTGTCCCGCTATTTGTAACGCATATCCCCAAAAGGACAATGGAAGAGTCGTATGACTCAACATTAATCTCACCATGTCCAACAGGGTGTGGTTTCCCCTTTCGCTCACACCATTCCACTAGGGCGTGTATGGAAGAGTGAGTTGTTATTGGATCACAAACTCCCGTAAGTAATCAATGAAGTCTTGAATAAGGTATTTTCCACCTCGGTCTGAGTGAAGTTTCTTAATCTTCTTACCAAGATGGTTCTCAACTCCATTCTTGTATTCTTTGAACTTATTAAAAGAATCTTACTTATACCTCATTAAGTAGATATACCCATATCTACTAAAATCATCATTAAAAGTTATGAAGTATGAGTACCATCCCATTTCATCAATTGCAAATGGTCCCCACGCATCGGTACAAACCAAGAAGTTCTTTATCCCTTTCACCTTTCCCACTAAATGGGGCTTTGGTCATATTTCCTTGTAAACATGCATGAAATACGCCAAGTGGTTTTAGTTTGAAAGAATCTAAATATCTATCTTGATGTAACTTTGTCAAGATTTTCTCATTTACATGACCTAGTTGGTGATGCCAAAGTTGGGTGTGGTATGAGTCATGTGAAGTATATTTTTTATCAATTAGAATTACTTGTTTTGTGTAATCAAACATGTAAAGACCATTGTATAAATGTTCCCTACCAAAAAAATGATATATTTGTAAAAGAATCCAAATTAATTTCAAAATATGAAAAAAAAAATCCATCTGTATCTAATATGGATATAGAAATAATGTTTTTAGTAATAGAATGCCCATAATAACAACCCCTTACCACGAAGATCATCCCAGTTGGAAAAGTGAGGTGGTAGTCCCTAACAGCTATAGTAGCCAGGCTGGTTCCATTGGCTGCTCATAGATCTACCTCCCCTAGACCAATGTTCCTGAATTTACTTGGTTCCTGTATTTAGATACATATCTGATCACCAAAAGTTGTATCTAATACACAATTTATAGAAACAGATATATTGGATTTGATAATAAACACACTTAAAGCTTCCCCTTGCTTCTTAGGCTGGGTGTAGTTCTTTATCTAGTGGCCCTTCTTGCCACATGGGAAACAAACAAACTCATATTCATTTTCCTCCCTTTTGATCTTCCTTTTCTTAGAAGGTCGTGAAGAATCTTTGGGATTAAATATCATCACCTTCCCTTTCCTCTTATTCACCATAAGGACAAATGGATTTTCATGCTTAATATCTTTTCCCACTTAGTGAATGAGGATAAGTAGATCAGATAGAGGATTCTCAATGTTGTTCATATTGAAATTGACAACAATGTTAGAGAAGATTTGATGGAGTGATGTGAGAATTAGATCGGTGCCTAGTTCTTCAGGAAGTGTAAACCCTAGAACCTCTAGGTGCTCAATGTAGCCAATGAGCTTGACTAAAAGAGGCTCAGCTAGGGCACCTTCTCCTAGATTACTCTAAAATAATGACATAGAGATCTCAAACCTATCATGTCTCTCTCACTCCTGGTAAAGACCATGTAGTTTCTCGAGCATTCTATAAGCATCCATGTTTTAATGAGACTTCATGAGCTCACTAAAAATTGATGATATCATCAAACATTTAACGTCGACCGCTTCGTTCATATGTTTCTCATAGACCAGAAATCCTCATCACTCGCATCTTTGGTAGGCGGATCAGGTAATACTAACTCCAGCATATAAGACTTACATTCATGTCACAGGATAACCTGAAGGCGTCTAAACCATTTTTTGAATTTACTATCGGTGAGGATGTTGTCTTTATCGAGAATTGATCACAGGGATAGTATGGTTGACAAGCTTGTCATTTTTATTCTACAATTAAAAGATCATATCATTAGTACATTCTTGATTACATTTTATGAGAAATAATAAATTTGTATTAAGTCTCTTGCTATTTTATCAAGTACTAATGGCCCTCACCATTAAACTTATAATTTCCAGTTTCCATGACATTCTAGTGGAAAGGATCCATATTCCCATTCGCATAACCCCAAAAAGGGTTGGTAAAGATATTAGAAGTTATTTAGGTAGGCATTTCTTTTCCCACTACGGGCTTGCAACTCCTTGATCTGTTGAGTGGAAACCCCAATCCTAAAATAATGACTTTTTGATTTCCTCAACTCTTTCCTCCAATATTACAACAAGTCTAGAAAGGGATACTCCTCTTTATGTAATATGGTTAAGTCAACCAGAAACCATTCATAAGGGATTCTTATATAAAATTAAGTGTCCAAACAAGGGTTGGACAAACACATAGTTTTATTGAGTTTTTCCCTAAATCAAGTAATGGAAGGATTCGTCTAACTTAATATTTTATTTGATGGATTTTTATCTCTTATACGTGAATTGCTTATTATAATTATCACATGATTGTAAATATTATGTGGAAGTTACTTAAGTGATTAACCATTTCTTGATAATATTTATGCATAAATCTAGTTTATTTTAGTTCCATCTTGCATTCTTGTTTAATTCATTAATTATGTGATCATGACAAAATATCCATAATGATAAACCATGCAAGTGACAAAAATAAAATAAAGGGCATGATTATGAGATTTTGTATTTGTTAGTTTATCTAGTGGTTGATAAACTAACCCTAAACTATGGGAGAAAAATCTTGATCCTTTTGGGTTCGTGTTTATAGCTTTCCACCTGTCCACCTCTATATCTCCTGGGATTGGTTTCGTCTCGACTCCATCTTGAACTGCCTCCACTAGATTGGGACTTACATATTTTTCATATGCCTTTTTTTAAACTCACATGCTGGTGGGGGGTAAAAAAGGGGTTTTACATAAAATAAACCTCCGGCATGCAGGCCAAACATATTAATGAGGAGAAGGATCATAGGCCAAAAAATTTAATTTAATAAGTTAATTAAAAGAAACCATTCACATACAAAGGTCTTGGTCGAGCTCATGATCATCCATACATGCTATGATATTTATGCATAAATAAAACTATCATTCAATTATTTAATCATTCATGTTTAAGATAAATCACGCTCAAATCAATTAATTATCATCTTTAATTAACCAATCCTTTTATCTTAAAACCTTTTCTGAATTTCCTTCAGATTCTCATCCATCATAATGTAAAAACAAATAACTTCATTTAAAATTATCTTTGTACGTAACTTGTACCTTGGAGGCAACCCGGTGAATTCTTGTTCATAATTACCCAATGAGTATAAATGAGAATTATGCATATGGTAGGATAAACACACACACATATATATAACACCTATCATGGGTTGTGCCTTAGCTTTACGCCCACGCTATGGTACACATCTCAAGGGTTTGTATAATATAATAATAAATTTTAATAAATCTGTGTAATTTGGATGAGTACACGACCTGTAGTTCTGACTACACTACATGTACTATCATTCACCATCCATCCGAAGTACACGCCCGGGGACATGGCTTGTAGATGTACTTCGAAAATATTTAGAGTACACGGCATGTTCAGTTGGCCACACGCCATGTAGTATCCACATTACATGGTTTCTAGCCGGGCAAGACGTGTATGGGGTACACGGTCCAACCCTAACCCGAAGGGACTACACGCTGTGTCCAGTGGACTACACGGTGTGTAGTCTAGAAACCATGTGCCACATGTTCATGGTCAATACACAGAGTCATTTAAGACTTAGAAATACTCCAACACAAGTCTTGTTTTGGTAAGCCAGTCTGATGCATTGAATCTTAACTACATGAAAAGTACTACCAAATACACGACGTGTGTTCTGGTGTTGTCCGACCAGGAAGCTTTGGAACCTCCAGATGAGATCCTCTATTTTATTTTAATCAAAATTAAAATAAAAAATTATTTCTGTAAGGTGGACGAGAAATGATAGAGGAGGAAAAGATCTCGAGATTCAGATTTTCAGAAATATTATCTTGAATAGAAACAACTAAATTATTAAATTTATAAATCATCAATGAAATATATAAATAATTATAGACTATGATGTAACCGCTCTAATAATACTTGTAGGTTCCGAGTGCAATGGAAGCACGATTGGGATGGAACACAACATTAATTTTTACCATGATCAATGATTATTCCGAGATCAATATGATGCTGAACACAAGTCTCCACTGAATAGAATCAAAGATTTAGATAAATAAGGAAGAGGTCTGAAACCTTTAGAGATGATCTTTCACAACATGTTTATAATTAATTTAATTAATTTCATAAGGAAAATAATACTTTTATCTTCAGTATTTTTTTCATTGATGATGTTGATCATTTGGAATGACCCTTTCAAATTATCTTGTTTATCTTGCAAGGATCCATACTAGAATCCATCAAGCGGTGATCCACACGTGCTTCGATGGCCTCTGATCGATACCACAAATTTTCTAGGTGCTAGCGCAGCGAAGCAAGTTTCTTGTGTCGGTTTTTCTTGATCTCGTATTCTTTGGCCTTGAAGAATGTCTCTCATTATTAAGAGGGGTAGGAAGAGGATTCAAGAGAGAAATTTTTTAGCTCAATAATTCTAAATTCCCCAGACGTGTGGTGTGTTCGCTATGGCACAATAGACGTACTTGTATATTTATATGAATGGAACTTCAATTACAATATTTAATTTCACAACACCAATTAAATACATTCATGATCATAGAGAAAACCCATGATCATAATAATAATACCGCGTCATTATTTATGGTGCGCTAACTTGCGCTAAACAGAATTATGGATAAAATTATGCATCACAAAATAATAGTAGCATCATTATTATTTTAACTTGTGGAAACAAATAATTATTTACCAACTTGAAAAATATTATTTTACTATTGGACTGGGCTTGGTCCACTCGAACTCCACTTCTATTTATTGAAAACCCGAATAAATAAATAAATATTTATTTTTAAACTAGTAAATAAATATTTATTAAATGTTCAATAAAATAAATAAATATATTTTATTTAATTTATGTGATCATTTTATCTTGAGTAAAATTATTCCATGTTCTTGATAATAATATTTACTCCGTTAATTATATTCAAATATAATTTAACAGAGACCACCAAAAACACTTAGTGTGTAACCGTCTAGGACTCTTTATCGTTAGCATTAGGCAGGCTTGCCTAAAGTCTAAGAGTATTGTCTAGAAATTGGTCAAGGCATCCAAGAGAAAGAATGTAAAGTCACAACAATGACATCAACATACAAATACTCACTGTGTTATATAATCCCTTTTTCTCACTATCTCATCAAACAGGTTTCATGATAGTTTCATCAACTTTTATAGTTGATACGTCATTCTTTGACTACCTGATATAAACTCGTCATTACACAATGGTAATGGAATTTCATGTGAATGTTCTATTTAAATCAATGGACAGAGATATCAACTTAAATAAACGGAAGGTAAAAATCATTCCTTAGCGTATCTATTAATATCATGTCAATCGGGATGCACCCAACATACCCTACTTCCCGCCAACTATCTGCGTGATGGTTTTAGTCAGTAAATAAAAGTGCGTGAGTCGTGACATGTATTAATGACAATCTTAAAGTATAAGGATCATTACACATGCTCGTAGATAGAAATATTCGATAACACCAAAGCATGTGGAATTCCTTCTGGTGGGTCTGTTCTCATAATCTCCTCTCTTAGAGATTACCAATTGAGAACTTCATGAGAGGAAGTCTCATCTTCTTAAGAATACTCGCACCTGATAATCTGTATTCTATGTGTCCCTTCATAGTATTTCATCCAACCGGAAAATTATATTTAAGAATATAGTTATAGTATTTCAAGGTTCTCGTCGTAGTGGGGAACTTCCAGGACCTTATCAATGCAACAAATACTCTAGGACATTATTACATCATAGTTATGCAGAATAATGAAAAATATGTAATTTTCTATTTAATATTTAAATACATTAAATATCCATGCAATAAAAGTACAACTAGTTGGTTCTAGAACACCAACTCTTACAAATCATACATAACATATAATTTTAAAATCTTAAAATATTTATAAAATCATGATAGATAAGTTATTACCTTCTGTAATGCTAGTTCCTTAAATATTAAAGGAATTGGAACATAGATATGGAAGTTGAGAAGTTGAAATATAAATAAGTTCTATTTTTTTATAGGCTAAAACATTACTCAATAGGTGTAATTTAACTTTTTAATGAAGGAAAAGAAGTTTTTTTGTAGAAATGATTTTTGTATCACCAAAAGTATGGAATATGGAATAGTTGCTACAATAGTAGAAAGAACCAGTGAAATAATTTTTTAGATTAGAGAACATGATAACTCATGTTATATAAGTGATAAAGATAATAATATTTTTTGGCATCATAGACTTGGTAATCTTGGGAAGAAAATAATGAAAAATATTTCTAAAGTTTATGTTGTATGAAATTTTCTAAACTTTAAAATAAGAGGAAAAGATGTTTGTATAACTTTTAAGAGAGGGAAATGACTAATAAAATTCATAATAAAGTTGATATTAAATATATTATACCTCTTAAACTTATTCTTTCTGATTTATGTGGTTTTCTGAGACATCAATTAATAAAATGATATTTTTACATTATCACTTTTATTAATTATTCTAGTCATATGACCAACAACTAAAGTACCTTTGTGATAAATAGTTTTAATAAAGTTTTTTTTTGTATTTTTTGACAACTAACATTTCCTTTGTATAAGAATATTTTTGTTATCTAGGAAGAATGAAGTTTCTGAGAAAGAATTTTCTCAAGAAATAAGTTGCTAAATGAAGAAGTATTTTTATTACTGAAGAGTTCTGAAAGAGGATATTATTGAAGAGTGAAAAGTAAAAAGTTAGAATGTTTCTCAAACATTATAAAAAATCAGACGATGATTTTATGATCATGAAGTTATCACGAATCATAAAAAAATTTATAAAATATTTTTAAGAAATAGTGGAGAAGCTTGAAAAAATTATAATCACCTCAAGGAAGCTGAAAAACAGATCTGGTATCATTGTTAAAAAATGGAACTACAATTCTATAATAATTGGAACCTGATTTATGAGAAATTCATAACCTAATTTATAAGAAAATATGAACCACATTTCTGAGGAATTTGGAACCTAGTTTTTGAATAATTTAGAACCTAATTCTTGAACAATTTTTATCCTAATTTCTAAACAAATCGGCACCCAATTTCTAAACAATTCAGAACCAGATTTCAGATCAATTCGAAACCTAATTTCCGAGAAAATTGGAACCAATTTCTTGAAAAATTCGGAATCTGATTTCAGAAAAATTCAAAACCTAATTTCTAAGAAAATTAGAACCTGTTTTCTGATAAAATAAAAACCTATTTTTTGATAAAATCAGATCTAGTTTGCTGAAGAAATCAGAACCACTTTTCTAAGCATGTTTCTAATAAAATAGAAACCACATTTCTGAGCATGTTTCTGAAAAAATCAGAACCACATTTCTAAGAATGTTTTCGAGAAAATATTAACAACATTTCTGAGAATGTTTATTAGAAAATATAAACAACATTTCTGAGCATATTTTTGAAAAAACCAAAACCAAGATTAAGGATTATGGTACTGAGAAAGATTCAAAGAGTTGAAGAAGGCCAACTAGATATTAAATCTTTCTTAAATCTTGATGAAATTTAAGGAGTTTTGACGAAGTCAATGTTAATGTTCTAATGTGAGATATATTTAAATTTTTTTATATTTGAGGAAGTGGGAATGTTTTTCAAGTTTCTCACTTTTTTTTTAGTTTCCAATAAATATTTTCTCAGATCATTTGTTCATTGTAACCTTTTCACATGTGAAAAAAGAAAAACATTGGAGAATTACAATTGAAAAGATCCCAACATATTGAAGAAGTTTTTTTTGAGTGTTTGAGCATAGGAAAATCAGAATCATCTTTACTGTATTGAGAAGATCAAACTTATCCAAATCGAACTGAGGAGTCATACATAGCATTTGTGGAGCAGATTCAACAAAAAATTTATACTTTTTTTGGCTCAATTTTTCTATAATAAAACATTGTAAACTGACAAGAGTCATTATAATCATTCTTATCAGGAGATAGAAGGTTTCTATTGGGATTTGGCATAAGTTTTATTCACTTCTTCATTATAGGGGATTTCCATAAACCCAGGAGAATGGCTATGTCAAGGATGTAGGTTCTCACATTGCGGTCAAACCTTATAAATTGTGTGTTCCTTACTTATTTTACCATTCTTTCATGCATAAGTATTTTCTAAAGGTTGATAAGGAAATAAATAATAATAGGTTTCAAGGGTTATGTTTCTTAATGTTTTGAAACATACAAAACATGAACAATTAATTCACCCCCCCCCCTTCTCAGTTGTTATTCAATCCTTGGAACTTCAATTGGTATCAGATGCAAGTTCCCTTGTTGAATCATTATCATGGATAATATCAATTCTTTCAATAGTAGAGGAATTCCAACATTTGATGGAAAAAATTGTTATAGATGGAAAAATAGGATGATTCCTTATCTCTTATCTTATATCCTCGAAGTTGTAGATACTATTACTTTTGGTTTTCCACCTATTGAGAAAGATTCTCCTATGAAGTTTATTGATAATATAAATATACAAGTTGATGGAATGTCTACAAATTCAATCCTTATATCCATATAAGAAAATTTTTATCATAATTTGATGGGTCTCAAAACATCCAAAAGTATGTGGGACAAGTTGGAAAGTGTTTTCAAAGGGAATACTAAAGTCAAGAAGAAAAGCTAAAAATATATCATAATAAGTATGGAGACATCAGAATGAGGGATGAAGAAAAAATTTATGAATACTTCACTAGAGTAAATGAATTTTTTTGAAACATCATAGGATTTGGAGATATCCTGGAATATTCTAGAATTGTGAAGGAACTTATGGGAAACTTTCTAGATATGTTTGACTCTAAAATTTCTTATTTAGACGATAAGGATGATTTATCTCTTGATGAATTGAATAACTTTCATGTTGCTTATTAAATGAGGAAAGCCCAAATTTTTAAAAATAATATTAAATATAAAATGTCTTTTGAATCTATGAGAAAGATGAAAATCCAATATATTGAATAAGTATATTTTTGTGGGTCTAAAGATAAAGATGATGATGAGTTGAATGAAAAAATCATGTCTTTTATATCCAAGAACTATCGAATAGGAAAAGGATAGTATGGAGGTAAACTTCCTATCAAATGTATTGAGTGTGGTGGAATTAGACACTTTTCTAAGAATTTCCCTAAGAAGAAATTTTGAGAATATCGAGATGATTCTGATGAAAAACCTAGATGGAAGAAGTGGAACAATAATGATAAAGAAGAAAAGTCTTCCAATAGATACCAGAAGAATATTATTGTAAAAAAAATTAAATTTGTTGAATAAGAAATTTGAATCAGACTCAACTAAAAATAATTCATCTAAAGATGAATGTTTAGAAAAATTTAGAACCTTCATTTTGAATGTTTAGAAAACAAAATATTCCTCATATAGCGAAGAAGGTGGTGAAGAATTTTATAGAGAGATTCAACTAAGAACCAAACTCGTTGCATGTCTTGAGAAAAACAAAACTCTCAAGAAATAAATTAGAGTAATAAATAAAGATCGTTAATAAGTTACTGATGGAATAAATGATGTCATCAATCGGGGGATGAAAACATTCAAGAGATTCTAGGTTATAAACATAGAATTGCTGAATTAGAAAATATGATTGAAAATCTTAGCAAGAAGCTGTAAGATAAGGAAGAAAAGGTTAACTTGTAGCAATCAAAACTTCTTGAGTCTGAAAGTACCTTGAAAAAGATGAATAAAAACTTCAGCAAAGATTTATAAGTAAAATATAAGACTTCTAAAGTTTATAATAAGGCTCAATAGAAGAATTAGGTGAAATCTTCTCTTACCAAAAATAATGTTTCATCTAATATCTTTAACTTTTTCAAGTTCTAGAGAAATTATTGGGAAAGAATGTGTGGATAAAGGAAGTGAAAAACCTATCAATTATTAAAAAAAAAGTAGATAACTCACTCAAAAGAAAATATGGTCCACTTCCTAAGCATGTTAGAGTTTATAGAATTCACCAAATTCAACAACGTTTATAGAGATAAAGATCTTTCTTAAATAGAAAATCTAGATTTGATGGCTATTGATGGTGTTGTAAGATTTATGGGCACATATATTATAATTATTTGCACAAATTATCTTTACTTGGAAGAAGATTTGAGGAATAATGGAAGAAATAGTGAAAGAATAATGAGTAAATTTCCAAACTTACAGGAAGTTTAAAAGGGGAATTCTTAAGATGTTAGAAACATTCCAACAAATAATCAATTTGAATTTATAGAATAATTTTGTGGAAGATGTGATGAGTCTGGTTATCATGCCAAAAGCTATATTACACTCCTTATAGAACAACTTTCTTATGATATAAATGAAAATAAAGATGAAAAGAAGAAGGTTGAGGAAAGATCTTTTGTTATTGAGACAGATTTAAAGGCAAAAAAGAGAAAATAGCCATGGATACTTGATATTGGTTGTTCTTCACATATGAGAGGTGATATAAAATTTTTGAAACATATTGAAATTCATGATGGAGGAGTAGTTACTTTTTGAAAGGATAGTTCCTTAAAAATCAGAGGAATCAGAACGACAGAGATTGAAGTAGAGAAATTGAAATCTAATGAGTTTTTAATTGTTGATGGGATAAAACATAACTTACATAGTATAAGTCTACTATTTGGTGATAGAAAATAATTAGTCTTCAGAAATTATTCTACTATCATAAAAAGTCTTAAAGATGGAAAATTTATTACAAAAGGAGAAAGAAGCAGTGGAAATCGCTTTCAAATAAGAGAATTCAACAACTCCTTTTACTTGAGTGTTGAAGATTAAAACAAGTTGTGCCACTAAATACTTGGCCACCTTTGTCATAAAAACATGAATAAACATTCTAATATTGATTCTATATAGAATTTTCTAGAATTAAAAATAATAGATGAATATGTTTGTATTACTTGTTAGATAGAAAAAAGGACTAACAAAAGTCATAAAAGAGTTAAGATTCAATCTACCAAACCACTTGAGCTTATTCATTCTAATTTATGTGGACTGATGAGAAAGCAATAAAAAAAAGATAATTATACTATATAACTTTTATTTATGATTTCACTCATATGAAAAAAATCATGTTCATGAAGCACAAGTCAGAGGCTATTGATATGTTCAAATTCATCAGAAAAGATGTTGAGAAAGAATTGGGGGTGTCTATAAAAAAGTTGTGAACAAATAATTATACTGAATTCAAAAATAATGCTTTTGAATCTTATCTAAGGAAACACGGTATCAAAAATTAGTATAGTTATCCCTATACTCCACAAAAAAATGGTGTAACAGAAATAAAGAATAGAGGATTGGTGGAAATGGGAAGAAGAATGTTATCAGAAAAAAAACTTTTAAAATTCTTTTAGATTGAATATATTAGTACTATTGTACAAGTTCCAAATAGATTCTTGTTGAAACCAAAAACGAACATGATTCCTCATAAAATGTGGTATAATAAAAACATTCATTGAAAAACATCAAAGTTTATAGAATTCCATGTTTTCTTAGGGTCAAAATTCTGGATTTGGGAATGTTTGATGAGAAATTTGAGGAAAGAACTTTCATGGGATATTTACGAAATAGGTGAAGTTACAAATGTTGGAATAAAAATTTAAAAAATTTGGTGGACTCATATGATGTAATGATAATTGAAAATAAGAGTTCCTTAACAAATATTGTTGAGAGTTCTGAGGAAGATAAATTGGATATTTCCAAAAATAGTGAAAGTAATTCAAAACATTATTTTCAGGATTTAGAAGAATCATATGATAAGGAAATTCAAACTGAGAAATAAACTTTGAAATTTACTACCTTAAGAAAACATGTTGAATCTGAAAACATTATTTGGAATCATAAGGCTTTAGTTCAAACCAGAAGTATGTTGAGATTAGAAAATCAAACTTCACTTATCATAAAATTTGAACCTGAATTAGTTCTAAGGGGTATTCAACCTAAATAATGTTTTGATGCAGTAAATGAATAGTTTGATCAGATTGAGAAGAATGAAACATAAGAACTTGTTCCAAGGACATAAAATAAAAATATAATCATAACCAAGTGGGTTTATAGAAACAAATTGAATGAGCATGGAGAAATTTCAAGAAACAAAGAAAGATGTTTTTGTAAAAGATATGACAGGTGGAAGGTCTAGATTTTGATGAAACCTTTTCCCCTGTATCAAGGCTATAAACTATTTGAATGTTCCTTATAGTGGATGATCATCAGAATTTAAAAAAACTTATATGGATGTAAAGTCATATTACTTAAATTATTTGATTGAGGAAGAAGTTTACATTAAAAAAACTTATGGGTTTATACTTGATGAGGATGATTTTTTTTTGAAAATTAAAGAAATCTTTGTGTGGTCTAAAATAATCCCCACGTTCTTAGTATTAAAATATTGAAAATTGTTTGATAATGATGGACTTTTATAGAGGAAAAGTTGATACGAACTTTTATGTGAAATATGTTAACTCTATAAATTTAATTGTAACTATTTATGTGGATGATATAATTTTTTATGGGGATTAAGAAAATGTTTCTAAAGAGTTTTTTGAAGAAATAATGAAAAATTATGAAATGTAAATGTTCATAGAATTAACTTTCTTCCTAGTCTTACATGTTCAATAAAAATAAAAATATATCTTCTTATCTCAAGAAAAGTATGCTAGGAAATTGTTAAAGAAGTTTTGGATAGCTGAATCCAAAGAAGTATCACCGTCTATTGTAGTGAGCACAAAGTTGAGTAAAGATGAATCTTGAATAATGGTGAATCAGAAAAACTTTTGGATGTTGACAGGAATTCTTCTTTACCTTATAGATTCATCGCCTGATATTGTTTACCATGGGACTTTATGTGCTAGGTTTCGAAGTAATACGAAAGAATCACATATGTTGGATACAAAAGGATTTTGAGATATGTCAAAGGAACAACTTCACATGGGTTGTTGTACAAAATAAATAGTGAGATGAAGTTTCTTGGTTATATTGATGATAATTGGTAAATTCAACCTCAGGGGGAACATTTTTTCTAGGTGAATGTTGTGTGAGTTGTAAAAGTAAAAAAAAATATTCATTAACTTTGATCATAAATAAATTTGAATATGATACAACCACTTAGTCTTGTACTCAAATGTTGTGGATGAAAGTACAGTTGGAAGATTTGAAGGTAAAATTTTCAAAACCATTGAAGATAATTTGGTATAATCAGATTAAAATTTATCTTTCTAAGAATCCTATCAATCTTTCAATATCAAAATACATTGATATAAAGTTACACTTTATAAAAGAAAAATTTGTTACTAGAGATTTTTTTCTGGAATACATTTCAAAAAAGTATCATATTGCTGATATCTTTACAAAAGTAATGTCGAAGGAAAGGTTTGTTGAATTGAGGTTGCATCTTCATGTTTAGCCTCCCCCCATGTCTTCCTAAACCTCATAAGGAATGTTCCCCACAATTCTTTGGATTATGATGACAAAGGGGGAGAAAAAGTAACAACTTTTACATTGTAATAAGTTTTACTTATGTTTATTTTTTTTAATCTGAAGATGTGGTTATCATATAATGGGGGATAGAAAGAGAAACGTGAGAAAGGAAAAGTTAATATTGAGAGAAGAAGAAAAGTGATGGGGGTTATCTTTATATAGGCCCAAAATTTTCTTACCACTGATGGATTGAATTACTTCGAAAACAATACTTTATCCAGTAGTATGGTATTAAGAAACGCTCTCTTGAGAAATTATATGTTTTGATAAAAGTCAAAAAACTTGAGTTTCTTGAAAAAGATGAGTTCTGAAAAAATCTGAGAGTTGGAAAAATTCTTAGTAATGGTTGTCAACAAATCAAAATGGGGAGATTGAAGTACCTTTGTGATAAATTTTTTTAACAATGTTTTCCCTATATTTGTTGCCAACTAACCGTTATTTTTTATAAGAATGTCTTTATTATCTAGGAAGAATGAAGTTGCTAAGAAATAAGTTTCTCAAGAAATAATTTGATGAATGAAGAAGTATTTTTGTTACTGAAGAGTTTTCAAAGAGGATGTTGTTGAAGAATGAAAAGTATGAAGTTATAAAGTTTCTCAAACATTTTAAACAAAATCAGATGATGATTTTTTGATCAATAAGTTCGCACAAATCAAGAAACATTTCATGATAAAATCTTTTAAATAAATAGTAAATAATTCTGAAAGAATCAGAATCAATTAAAGGAAGATCAAAAAATGGATCCAACATCATTGTTCTGAAAAATAGAACTACAATTCTATGAAAATTGGAACCTAATTTATGTGAAATTCAGAACTTGATTTCTGAGAAAATCGAAACTAATTTTCTAAGAGATTTAGAACTTGATTTCTGAACAATTCGGAACCTGATTTCTAAACAAGTCCGAGCTTGATTTATGAAAAAATAAAAACCTGATTTCTAAATAATTCAGAACCTGATTTATAAACAATTAAAAACCTAATTTATGAAAATATCAAAACCACTTTTCTATGAAATTCAGAATCTAATTTCTGAAAAATTCCATGCCTACTTTTTGAGCAAATCAGAACCTGTTTTCTGAGCAAATCAGAACCTATTTTCTGAAGAAATCGAAACCACTTTTCTAAGAATGTTTCCAAGTAAATCTAAAACATATTTCTTATCATTTTTTTGAGTAAATCAAAAAAAATTTATGAGCATGTTTTTGATAAAATCTAAACAACATTTATGATCATGTTTATAAGAAAATCTGAACAACATTTCTGAGCATGTTCCCAAAAAAACCAGATCCAAGATTCATCATTATCATATTGAGAAATATTTGAATATTTTAATAATTAAAAATTAAATTTAAGTCTTTTGTAAATATAGTATAAATTTATAGAGGTTTGATGAAGTCAAAGTTGAAGTTTTAATACAAGAGATTTTCATAGTTTTTTAGATTTAAGGAAGTGGGAATGTTTTTCAAGTTTCCCGCCTTTGTTTTATGAGTTTCTTATAAATATTTTCTCAAATAATTTGTTCATAAATACCTTTTTCACACCAAAAAAAGTAGTATCTTCGGAAAATTCAAAGTGAAAATTTCCAACTATATTGAATAAGGTTTCTTTGATTGTTTGAGCAGGGTAAAATCATAATCATCTTTACTGTACAGAGAAGATTGGACTTACCCAAATCGAACTAAGGATTCAGAATGAGAATTTGTGGATCATATTCAACAAAGTTTTTTTATTTTGTTTGGATCAATTGTTCAATAATCAAACATTTTAAATAGATAGGAGTTGGTATAATCTTTCTTATCAGGATATAAGAGGTGTCTAATAGGAGTTGGCTCAAGTTGTATTCACTTATTCATTATAGTGGATTTACATATACCTAAAGGAGTGGCTATGGAAAGGAAATAGGTTCTCACATTGAGTCTGAACCTTGTAAATAGTTTGTCCCATACTTAATTTATCATTCTTGAACGCATTAGTATTTTATAAATGTTGATAAGTAAATAAATCTTAACAGGTTTCAAGGGTTAAGTTTCTTAAGGTTTTCAAAATTATAAAAATTGAATAACTGATTCAACCCCTAGTTGTTATTTAATCCTTGGAACTTCAAAAAAATGTTCATGAAATATAAATCAAATATTTTAGAGATTTTTAAGTTATTTAAAGAAGATGTTGAGAGATAAATTGGGGTTTATATAAAGAAGTCGAGAACAGATAATGGTAAATAATTAAAATTCAATGCTTTTGAATCTTTTTTGGGAAATCATGGAATAAAATATCAATATAGTGATCCCCACACCACACAAAAAAATGGAGTGGAAGAAAGGAAATAATAGAAGTTTGGTGGAAATGGGAAGAAACATGTTATCGGAATAATAACTTTCAATGTTTTACTTGGAAGAAGTTGGTAATACTATTGTACATGTACAAAAAAAATTTTGAGGCCATAATCCAACATGAATTCTTATGAAATTTGGTATAAAAACCTTTATTAAATTACTTTAAATTTTTTAGAATTCCCTGATTACTAAAAAATTAGAATTTTATAAAATTTGATGAGAAATATGGATAAGTAATTTTCATGGTATATTCACCCATCGGAAGAAGTAATAAGGGTTGGAACAAGAACATAAAAAATTGGTGGATTCATATAAGGTTAAATATGTTGAAAAAATAAATTCATTAAAACTGAGTTTGAAAATTTTGAGGAAGACACACTGAATATTTCCAATGAAAGTAAAAGTGATTCAAAAACAAATATATCAAGACTCTATGGGATCATGTGATGAGGAAAGTGAATTAAGAAGAGTTATTTTGAAATTTTAAACCTTACAAAAACAAGTTCAAACTAAAACTATTATTAGGAATTTTTAATATATATTTCATACAAGAATAAGGTTAGGATTAGAAAATAAAACATTTCTCATTTCACAAATTGAACCATAATCAGTTTTAGAAGACGATGAGAATAAAGGGATTGTTTGATACAATGAATGAAAAGTTCGGTCATATTGAGAGAAAAAAACATGTGAACTAATTTCAAATCCGAAATAAATGTTATTAGAAAAAAAATGGGTGTACAAAAAAAGTTTAATAAACATGGATAAGTTTCAATAAAAAAATAAGGACTTGTTTGTAAAGGCTAATAATATGTGGAAGGTGTGTATTTTGAAGAAAACGTAGCTCTAGTTTCAAGATTAGAAACTATTATAATGTTTCTAGCAGTGGCTATACATTGAAACTAAAAAATTTATCACATAGATGTAAATTCATCTTCTTTAAATGGTGAAATTGAAGAATAAGTTTATATTTAGAAACCTTGTGGATTTCTACTTGATAATGATGGAACCAAGGATTGTAAATTGAATAAATCTTTATATGGGTTGAAACCAACCCCACGTTCTTGGTGTTCTAAATTTGAATTTTTTTTGAGAATATTGAATTTTTCTAAAGGATAAGTTGATAGAAAGTTATATGCAAAATAAGTTAACTCCATCACCTTAATTTTAACTGTTATAGGAATTATATATTTTTTTATAGAGATGAAGAAAAAGTTTTAAAATAATTTTCTACAAATATGAAAAAGGATTTTGATATGTCAATATTTGTAGAATTAACTTTATTCATGGTTTTACATGTTCAAAAAAATAAAAGCATATTTTTCTATCTCAAGAAAAGTATTCCAGAGAATTGTTTCAAAATTTTGGTATGAAAGAATCTAAAAAAGTTTCTACTATTATTTTTGATGGGATGAATATGGGAAAATATAAATCTAGGAAAATTGTGAATTAGAAGTAATTTTAAAAATATATGGGAACATTATTTTACCTTGAATATTCAAGACTATATATTTATTATGTTTTAACCTTTTATGCTAAATATCAATGAGATCTAAAATAATCTTGCATGTTTGTAGTAAAGATATTTATGATATATGTTAATGGAATAACTTCTTATGAGTAGATATAAAAAAATTGATATGAAATTTCATGGTTATACTGATGTTAATTGGGCTAGAGATTACAATGAAACAAAATCAACTTCAGGATAAACTTTTTTCTTGGGATAATGTCGTGTGAGTTGACATAGGGAGTAACAGATTTATATAACTTTGAACATAGTAGAATCAGAATATGTTGCAACTAAAAAGGATTGTACTCAAATGTTGGGAATTAAATTTTAGTTGTATGATTTGAAAATTGATTTTTTCAAACCATTCAAGATACTTTATAATAATCATATTGTAATTTATATTTCTAAAAAACATGTCCAACACTCAATATCCAAATTCATTGATATTAATTTCGATTCATAAAAGGTAAATTTGTAAGTAGATATTTTTTATGGATATATTTCAATGAAATAACAAATTTATGATGTTTTCACAAAATTTATTCCAATAGATATAGTTGAAGAATTAAGGATGTAAAATTTAATTCATGATCCACCAAAGGCTTCCTAAATATCCTAAGAAATTCCCCCAATGTTCTTTAGATTATATTGAAAAAGGGGAGAATACGTACAACTTTATCCTATAAGGGAGAGAGAAGAACTATTTCTCTCAAATGAATTTAAAAATTGGTTATCATAAAATGGGGGAGAGAAAATAAGTGAGGGGAAAAGATAAAAGTAAAGGGGAGTTTATCATTACATGGCCACACATTTTATTTTCAACAAGGGATGGAATTCACTCAAAACCATTATTTATACAGTATTTTTGTGTAAGTAAAATATTTTTTGAGAAAGCTTTTGTTTTGTTATATGATCAAATATTAGTTGTGAAAAATTATATGTGTTGAAAAATGATGAGTTGAAAAAGATGGAAACAAAATTTTTCTACAAAACTAAAGGGGGTTTAATAATGCTTTATTTTAACAAAGTCTTTTTTTAAGAATATTTTTTACAATTGGTTGAAATATATGTTTTTGGATGTAAATGAAATATTTTTATGAGAATACTGGAAGTGTGAATAATGAAAAAAAATACAATATTGTTGATCAAATGATCCATTGGAAACAATTCATCAGACAATGTTTTTAATGGAAATTCAAAACTTTCTGGAAATTAGATTCATATTGTTTTCAATGTTTCTGAGACTTGAAAAAATAATAATTCTTAGAGATTAAAAAATTATTTATATGATTCTTTGAAGTTATTTCATATTCCAAAAAAATAATAAAGAAGTCATGATACAAGATGGAGTTTTTTGAAGAAAAGAGAAATGAAAATTTCTACTGTTTCAAAAATTTAAGTGTTTCGGACACAACTCATCAGACCAAGAGGCACCATAAGAATAATTTCTCATAATATTGGAAGTATGAATATGATCAATTTTAAATAAATTCAACATTTTTTATCAGACTTTGTTCATCATATGCAATTAATTTGATGCACCTGCTCAGATGTGAATCGTCAAATCATTATTTTGATAGAAAGTTTGGTTTTTTGGTTTCTAAGTTCTTAGTTTATTTAGTGTTATAGATATCAATGATATATAAATAGTCTAAAGATGTAAAATTTAAAAATCTGAGCAAATAAAAATGAGTAGATCGCCTTTTTAATCTACTAAATATAAATATGAACAGGTTTGAAGTTTCTTCACCAGATAATTTTTTCAGATAAAGAAGTTGTTGAATGATAGAAAGGTTAGAACGTTCTATTGGATATATCTAATTAGTTAGGTGGAATTTGATGAGTTTATAAAAAAGGTATGTTTTGATCATTTACATCATACATATATCATTAGACACAGAATTTTATAGAAAGATCAAAGTGGTGTGGTTGTGGAGATCGTGCGGTTTTAATAAAGGTGAAATAAATAGAAATTTTAACTGATGTTGATTCATCAGACGCGTTGTTGATACTGGTTCAAAGGATGAACATTTGACACTGATAAGTTATTGGATAATTATTTTCGGATATATATCACCATACACTATTTTCTGGATAGATATTTACAAGAAGTTTGAAGTTATTACCTTAGACAGAACTTAATCAAATAAAGAGAGTTGTTGAAGACGTGTGAGGAAAGAAGTATAAGAGTTCAAAGTCTTCAGACAAAGAAAATATTAGAAAGGTTGAAGTTTCTATCAAATAATCGTTATAGTCAACTCATGTCTTTATAAGTGGCAATAATATATTCAACCATTTGTAGTTGTCTTGGAGCATCATAGTGACTAATATTTTGTCTCATTTTTTTATTTATAAATGGGTCAACAACAAAATATTTGGGTTATTTAAATTGGTTCAAGTGTATTAGAATGATGAACATAGTTTCAGATTAAGATGCTTCAAACTATCAATTTCAGGAAATATATTTTTTAAAGTTATAAAGATAAGAAATATTAAATGTATTGAAGTTTTGAAGAATTCAAAAAGATTTTAGAATACTCTAGAAGAGCTGAGAACCATCCCAATAGAATAAAAATGAACATGAAATTTGGATTATGAAAATTTATTGGGAGAGAAAATAAATCAGTATCCCACCCTTTCCTTTTCTATAACACCTATAAATACAAATGCAAAGTACATCGTACTTTAACATTATTCACCCATGAATAAAAGCTAATACTTTTCATAATTGATTTGAGAAGTTAGTTTTAAAACCGAAGTTGTTTCATGTTAAATAATAGTCTTTATAAAATGGGTTCAGATAATAATATCAAACAAAGGGAAGTTTAGATTACTCAACAGAGAGAGTCAAATTGAGGGTAACAATATAAGTTCTGAGTTGTTGTTTGAGAAACATAGTTTTGTTATACATATAAATTAAAAAGTATTGTAATGGGTGTATACTGATTAATGGTGAATTTGACTTAGTGTATTGGACTGGGTTCATTGTATTGGTATCTATCGAACTCAGTTACATCATAGAAGTTTTCCATGTAGATCTTTTTGGATAAAAAATTTTCATTATAACATTCTATTTTTTGGATCAAATTTTATAAGAAAAATTTTATATTCCAATGGGATTACATATAATAATTCCTATGAGAATATAGAAGGTTAAAAATAGGATTTGACATAAGTTGTATTCACTTCCTCATAATATTGAATTTTTATAGCCCCACGGGAGTGGCTATGAAAATGATAGAGGTTCTCACACTCATGAAAAAACATTTAAATCGTTTATTCCTTGTTTAGTTTTCTATTTATTCATGAACATGAGTTTACTAAAAGTTTATAAGGAAGATACTCTAACAAGTTGTGGTGGTAAAATTTAGTAAAGTTGTAATTTGTAAAAAGGAAACAAACAACAAATTCAACCCCCCCCCCCCCCCAATTCTTCTACAATCCATTGCAACTTCAATACCTTCCATTTCTTTATGTGATATGGTTATTTTCCCTGTATCCATCATATCATACATTTGTCTTGATTATATCTTCATTCTATCTAGGGATTCTTATTGTTCTAGTAATTTTGTTAAACTTCCACTAGAATTTTGTTTACCTTTATTTCATCTCTTACAAAAAATTCATTCTTTAGCACATGGGTTGTCTTTTTTTGAAAACCTCTCAAAAAAATTATCTTCTTCATGTGGAATGTTCTCTTTATATTTTTCAATATCCTTTTCCTATTTTTCTTCTAAATTTATTCCTATCTCTAAATCTAATTTACAAATCACAAAAAGGTCTTTAGGTATAATGGCTATAGTGAACTGAAACATTCATTCATAGATATCATGTATGAGTTGATAAATACTATTTACATAACATAACGATGCACACTAGAATCATATAGGTCTAATTACTTTGGAAACTTAGACACGTAAACAATTGTATCATAATTGATTTGCATCATCTCCCACTAAGTTCTTTATAACTAAAACCCTTCTTAGAAACATCATTTCTAAAAAAATTCTCCACAACATGGTAAATGGAAACATAAGAAATGGGGAGATCAGATTCTTAAAAAGAGTAAATAATGGAAATATCGATGTTAACATAAGTATAAAATGATAATAATGCTATTAGAACATTAGCTTAAAATTTTAAATCGATGCTCTTTATATTTTAGATTATAATATTGGGTCATGTTATAAATATTTGTAGTTCATAAGACATGAATCATAGAATAATCAAACAACATGAGCCATGAGATTATAAAATTTTCATAAGACATGAAATTATGGAATACAAAAAAAACCGTATAACTTTGTGAACATTTATAAATAGAAATAGGTTTACTCATTAAGTTAATTACATGAAATCAGGACCATATATAAACTTACGGACATGAAATAAGGTTCACACATGATCTTATGGTCATTAAATCTAGTTCTATGCATAAACTTATGTACATGAAATCCAATTAGAAACAAAAACTTACAAACATGAAAACAAGGTACATAGATAATCTTATTGATATAAAATTCAGGTCCATACATAAAATTGTGATCATGAAATTAGGTTTACATAAAACATATTTACCTAATGAATTATCAATATTTAGTCGATGAAATGGGGGGGATATAGGAACCACCAATCACATAATAAAAAACATGCATATGTTTGATAAAAGATCTTAAAAATCATCATATCATCATATCATAACCCATGAAAATAATACATGTTCCATATTTCATTAAATCACCACATAATCCATTAAAATGGGTTTCATAAAAATCTCACAATCATAAACATAAACCATAGAAAGAAACAACAATGATTATATCATTGGATCACATCCCCGGTAAAATATAAGCAACACCAAAGGTTGTGTTTGTTGATAAATAGAATCACTATTAAAATATCATTAAAACATCTCTAATGAAAATAATCTATTCATTTGAAAATCAATTTTCAAAACTAAAAAATTGAAAAAAAATTGAAAAATAATTTAATTTTAAATAATCATGGAATATTTTAAAGTAATCTTCAAGGTATTGAGAAATCATGATAGTGGGAAGTTCTTTTCATATCGTATAAGTTAAAAATTATTCCTTTTAGACTTTTTTAAAGAATCCAAAAGTACTTCATTCATAAAAAAATAATATTAAATTTAAAATCATTTTCAAAAAAGTAAAATATGGGAAAAAATTAATTAAAATATTCATATAAAAATAACAAAAACCTATTTTAAATCACTTTTATAAAAACATGTATATATAAGTAATGGATTTTCGATCGATGGGAGAAATACATTTTATTCTGCATAAAAACATATTTTTGGTCTATTGAATACTAAAGGTGAGGAAAATGAAATAAAAACATTTATTATAAATAAATAACCTTATTATAAGGATATTTATGAATTTCTTAATAGGTATATCATACTATTTAATCATAGGAAACTTAATCATAAACAATCCCAATAAATAACGAGCTTGTATAGTAAAACCCTTACCACTTTGATAACTTTTGAATCATAATCCCCATGAAGTAAATATCCTTAAATGGATACATAAATCCCCATAATTTTCATTTGAAACATCATAAAATACATTAATGGGAAGTATATACACCACATAAAAGAAACAAGTGGTGAATACGGAATGTAGCCTATGTAAATAAAAGTGAGATGAAATTATCTTACCTTGAGATCGACTAACTTCAAAACTGTTACACCCACCGTCTTTGAGTTAATTATTTTATTAATTTTATTTGTGTCAAGTACTCTGGGTTTAAGCCTTAATTAAACTCTTGAGATCTTATTTTTTTTAAAACGCATGTTTTAGCCTTGAAGGTGTTCAGTGCACGGGAAAGACGTGGTATAAACTGCATGACTTCGCCTGGGTCATTGTACGTGACCTCATTCAGGTCACCGCCTGGCATACTCGATATTCAAGGAAGATAAAAAATATGCTGTGAATAATAAAATGAGAATACAATGAAAATTGAGCTCACACGGCCTCAGGAGAGGCATGACTCAGGTGAGGCATGATTTTGAAACCGCGCGGCCTCACCTAGTCCACCGGGTGACCTGCCGATGTTAAATTAATTAAATGAAATGAATTAATAATGAAGAAATAAAATTAATTGAGTCTTAAAATAAAAATAATGTAAAATAATTTAATAATGTCATGTTCTAAAAATATTAACAAGGATAATATTTTTATTATGAAAAATAACAATAATAATATTAAGTTATTATTATAAAGTTTATTAGTATCAAGTTTGTTATTATCAGATTATTATTATTGTCAACTTATTATTATAATTAATATTAATATTATTAATATTCACATTATTATTATTTGTTTTGTTTTTATATTTTTTAGGTTTCTTTTTATTTATTTATTTTTCTTTTCTCTCTCTTTTTTTCCCTACCTTCTCTCCTTCCCTTCTTTCTCGTTGCACCACACTCCCCTCCCCTAACCCTATCACCACACCCTAGCTCCCAAACGCCCCCCCCCCCACGCGCCACACCCTCCCTTTCCGGACCACCTCCCTTTCCCCCCTCTTTCCGTCACGCTACCCCCATCCCCCGCCGTACCACCACCTCCCTACCTCTATGCCTAGCACGCTGCGCTTCCCCCCTTTCTCCCAATGTCCGCCACACCCTGCTCCCCTTCCCATCTGCTTGAGTAGGTTACTGAACCCAACCTCCACCGTCTGACCTCACCCCTCTCCTCCGATCCAGACCCCCTGCACCCTCCTTGGCCAGCCGCCGGACCACCTGCACCTTCCTCGGCCAGCTGTTGGACTACTTGCGGCCTCCCTCCTTCTTTCCCCCCTCGGCAAGCAGCTTGTGTTGTCAAAACTTCCCCTATCTAGTTCTAGATGGATCCCTCACATACATCTAGAAAACTATCCCTCTGCGCTTCCTTGACCTCCCAACCAACACCGAGCTACGCCATCGTCTGCTTCGCACCACTCGAACCTGCACCATGTCTCCCTTTCGGCCGATTTTTTTCAGTACGGCGCACTGCTGATAGCCTCTTTTATGCTCCGAATAGCCCCTCGTATCTATGTCGTATGTGCGTTCTATTTCAATTAGTTGTTATTCCTTTCTTGTAAAGTTGTGGGTAATTTTTTCACGTTTTTTAGGGTCCAAATTGTGCTGATTTTGGTTCAATTTTAATACTTTTACCGATATCTTGTTTTTTAAGGTTCATTTTGAAATGGTTGTGTTGCGTTTGATGAGAAATTGAAGTTTTGCATCGAGTGTTTGGGAAATTATTCTTGCGAGTTAGGTGTCTCCTTTCCATAACATTATTATATTAATTTAATATTTTTGTTTAAATTTATTAAGGTATTATTTTATTTGATTGTGTGGTGATTTTGGTGAATTTATTTTTCTTAAGTACAGTAGCATGTTCTTTTATTTTTGCATGTGGTGGAAAAGCATGTTTCAAATTGGTTGGCTGAGAATTTGGTTTCAAATTGGGGTTTTCATGTGAAATGTGGTGTATTAGTGGGGAAAACCCTTTGTGCATCATGAATGTGTTTTTGTAAATCATGTAAAGGTTTTATTGAATTATTTCAGCAGTACAAATTTTATTTTTGAAGGGTGTTAGAGTACATGTTGTTTTGAAATATAATCCGGGGTGTGTGAAGGGTGACTTTGGAATGTGTGGTGTTTGGATTGGTTGGTTTTGTGTCTATGATTGTTTTACGGTTTAACTATGTGGTGCAGAAATATGTCTTTTTGGTGTTTGACATACATGCATGATAAAGTAGAATCTTTTTAAGTGAATTAGTTGTGATTTTTGTATTCCTTGCAGTGTTTCTCAAAAAAAATTATTCTTTATATTGAATGTAATAGATAAATATTAAAGGTATTAGAAACTGCAATTGAGTCATTTAAAAAATAGGAATTATTTCACTTTGGCTTCCCTATTGTGCACTTTTAAAGGAAATGAAACATTGGGAGAAACACATTTAAAAAAAATGAATTGAGTTGATGTGAGGATTTAAAAAGGTGATTTTCGTGAAAATGATAGGATTTCGAATGTGCTCTTTTCTTATATTTTTAAGTGGGTTCTCTTAAATTGTGAAAATGGTGGGAAAATTTATTTCTATATGGTTTTGGTGTGTGCATTTTTAAAATGGTTTTGGTGTATGAAAGTGGTGACTTTTGTGGGAAACTTTTTGTTTGGTTTGGGATGTGTGGAAGTGACATATATTATGTGAATGTTGAACTTGTTTGAGAAAAATGGAAAACCTAAGTATCTAGGTGGATGGACTAGAACTATTGTGCTAGTGATCCGAAGTGGTATCGTCCATGTTTCACTTAGCTGGATTGACGATTGCAACACTAACTAAACTTATGGATGAATGAGGGACGTGGTTTCTAAGCCACATTTACTGAGGTTCATGGTTTTTAAGCCACATTTACAGAGGTTCATGGTATCTAATCCACGTTTCACCAAGACACGAGGTTCTAGGGTCCCACTCGATCTAGATAAACTTTAGGGGATCTACCCATAGTGATCTATTATTCATGGCGTACTGCCTTCCATCGGAATATGGAGGATCACTTATGTGTGAGTGTGTGTGTGAGTATGTGTGTGTGTTCCCTTAATGATTTTTTCTCTTCCTCTTTAAAATAGCGTTTCTGAAATGGTTCTTCTTAGTGTCTTCCTTTAGCTTTTATCTTTTAAGTGTTTTTCTTAAAAGCGTTTTGAAAGTATAATTTGGAATAAGCACATTAAATTCTTTCTTGGATGTTGTGGAATTGAATCTTTTCATTTGGTGGTATCCTACTAGGCATTTGGATCACACCCTACATACACCCTTGGGTGTATGTAGACCTTGTTTCTTGTGTTTTCCAGGTTGTGACATAGTGCTAAACGATGGTGGTTTTTGTCATTGATGGTCTCCTCATGCAGGTTGGTGGTTGTGACGTGTGGATGTATCACCTCTCTTGCTTCTTGGAGGATTGAGTTAGAGTTTTAGTTTCTTTTTTTTCATTTATTTTTGAATTTTGACTCATGTTGTAAACCTTTAATTTTGATTTTAGTTTAAGGGTCTGTTTGGTTGTCAGTTCACAGTTTCATTTTATTTATCTTATTTGTGGTTTTGTGGTTACTTTTTCAGGTAAACTGTTCCCATGTTTTATTTTTGATAGCTGGGCACTTGTGCTAGCCCGTGAGGATTGGGAACGCCCTTTGGGTCATGACACAGACCGGATTGAGCACCGGGTCAGATGTCAACCCGGCTTGGTTCATGAAAAAATGGCATCAGAGGGAAGATTTTCTCTCTTGGGTCGCATTCTTTTGGGATGGAGTCATAGTAGACTGGAGTTAAGGTTATTGGAACTCGACATTCTAGGTATGAGAAAGTTTCCTGGCCAGCACACCTCATCGTGGGACTCGACTTACCAAAGTAAGTTGAGGTCTATCTAATATTTGGTATGTGTAGTTAATCTTGTTTAATGGAAATGGAAAGAGGGTAGGGCCAGTGGTCCCTGTGTGCTAGCAGGGTCTAGAAAGCCATGTGGATCTGGGGATGCTGTCCTAGAATACCCTTGGTGGTGGTGGCGTGATTGGAGTATGACCGCCAACCATATGTTCCAGTCACCCACTGACACTAGTTTTCTCTTTCACCATTCCTCGTTTTTTTTTTGTTTTGGAATTGTGGAAATTTGGTTTTTAAGTAAAACTGATTTGGCCTTAAAAAAATGTTTTGAAAAATGTTATGAAATTAAGAACTTAAAAAAATTATGTGTAAGGTTTGAAAAGTGTGGGTTGAATATTTTGGTTTTGAAAAATGGAAAGTTCTGGTTTTAATCCTTTGTGTTCTCAAGGGAAAGAACATGCATGGATGTATATGGAAATAGAAATGGTTAATAGAATGAACGGATCAGTGCCTGGATGGACATGAGGTGGGTGATGGTGTGGCATGGGAACATGCATGTTTGGGGCCCATGGGGCACTATTGGTATTTGTGCAACCCATCAGATTAGTTTATTTTCAAAAAGTTTTGTTAAATGAAAATGCAATGTTTTAATAATCGGTGATTGTGTGGTGTTTCCTTGTGTTTTGGAAATGTCGGATGTGAGTCACTTTGAGCCGATGATCCTTTCTACCTGATTTGTGTCTTGAGTTTGAATTTTTATTTGTAAGTTGGTGTGCAAACGTGTGGTTTGTAGTTTCTTTGAAACGTGCTTCGGAAGCATCTGTTGTGGTTCCCCCATCACGTTTAGTGTTCGCTTGTGGTATGTCTTGACCATTGTACCAGTTTGGTTGGGTCCAAGGTTTTCTTTCTTGACTAGTGCATGCCCCCCCCCAAGCATTAACATGCGATTGAAGTGCGGCCACGGGTAATTCTTCATTGAGTGGCCCTCCAGTTGATCGAAGAACTCTCTTCTTGAATTCTCGGATTGAACCCACAACTCTGTATAATCAAGCAGATCCTCTCCCATCAGGAGGGTGACATGAGAGGGGTTGAATAAAACTTGGGCTTCCTTTAGTCATTTGATAATCAAGGGTGAAGTTTGACCTCATTAATTTGAAAGTTCTATTTAGAAACAGTGAAGGAGATTCCAGTTGGGAAAGGTGGAAGCAGCCTGGAGTTGTCAGTGCGGTCCACTATTCAAAATGACCTTTGATCCTTCGTTGGTTTCATTTAAGTAAGGTTCTATGTTAGGCCACTAGTGTGGTAGACCCAGTCACATGGGGATGCTATGGTCGATTCCATGAATCATGGGTTGTTTAAGACTCAGTTTGAAGTCCTTCTCAGTATAATGTTCCTCTCAACAGTAATTTTCATGTTCAGTGACAATTTTTGGTGTCGTGTTATCATTCAGTGTGACAAAGGGTGATGTACATGCAACATTTCAGCTCTTGTGTTGGTGAATGTTCCGTGTATGATCAGTTGGATGTCTTAATGTGTTGTGGTTACTGGTGTTGTCTTGGTTGTAGTGTGGTTTCTTGTGACACCAAAAGGAGAAGCTCCGTTCGGGAGTCTTCAATGCCTGACTACGAGGAAGGAGATGCTTCAAACATCAGGGCTCCAGCCATAGGCCTCAGAGTGAAGTTTTCTTGTTGTCAGGAACCCTGAGAGTGTATGGCACCCTGACATTATTTATGTCACCGATGTTGATGGTCAAAGCAGTTTAAATTGACTTCTGTGGTTGTTTCATTTCGACGACCCATCTGGGTGCATGAGGTTTCTTGTGTCTAGGAGGAGGCGTGGTTGAGACGTTACTTTAAAGTCCTGGGGGTTATGTCCCTCCAGATGAAATCGCTCTTAGTGGTACTTATGGGGTCTGTTGGGTAAATAGGCCTCAGATTTTAATAGTGATCATCCAGGGACATAGTGATGCTGGTTGGTCTCAGGTCGTGGTTTTGACACTCGGTAGTTGGGCCCGACCCTCCCTGCCCCTTATGGTGGGGTGCTTAGTCACCATCATATTTTCAAGGTTTTTTATCTTCTTTCATCTCTAATGGGTGGGAGACCCATGATAGGTCTCGCTCAAATGTCTCTGGAATGAATCAGTATTGGCCATCTTCATACTGGTGGGGAGTCTGATCTGGCCTCCCCGTGTTAGTTTTTCAGTCTCACCTTGGGCATTGGTAGGTTCTTAATGGTGGGGAGCTCCTCTAGGATTCCCCATGATGGCCTTTTGGTCCTATTCCAAGAGGTGATTTGGTGGTAGGTAATAAGAGTGTTCCTTGGATGGGGTTGATCTTGTTTGTCTGTTTTTTTCAAACAACGTGGTTTTCATTCCATGGTGCTTGAGGTGTTTTGGATTATAAATTTGGTTTATGTGGGTGCGAGAGTTCCTATCTTTGATGAATCAACTGGAGGTGTTCTAGCTCTATGGGTGGGCGACACATATCATAAAGTCTTTTTACGCATTTCTTGAAGTTGTCTAAAAGTCACCTTTTTCTAAGCAAGGTGTGTTTGCCTCTTCTCGCTTGTTGTTTGTGGGGATCCTCTTTGAACCATAAGGGGGTTTCATTTTCTATGTTGGGGGTTCAATCATTGTTACGACTTTCTGGGGGCAGAAATCTTTACGGTGGGGAGAATTTTCACACCCACCGTCTTTGAGTTAATTATTTTATTAATTTTTTTGTGTTGGGTAGTCCAGGTTTAAGCCTGACTTAAACTCTTGAGATCTTATTTTTTTTAAAACGCATGTTTTTGCCTTGACGGTGTTCAGTGCACGGGAAGGATGCGGTCGAAACCGCATGACTTCGCATGGGTCACCGCACGCGACCTCGTTCGGGTCACCGCACGGCCTACCCAATATTCAAGGAAGATGTAAAATATGAGGCGAATAAAAAATGAGAATACAATGAAAATTGAGCCCATGCGGCCTCGGGCAAGGCACGATTTTGAAACCACACAGCCTCGCTTGGTCCACCGGTTGACCTGCTAATGTGCAATTAATTAAATGAAATGAATTAATAATGACGAAATAAAATTAATTGAGTCGTAAAATAAAAATAAAGTGAAATAATTTGATAATTTTATGATTTAAAAATTTTAACAAGGATAATATTTTTATTATGAATAACAACAACAATAATATTAAGTTATTATTATAAAGTTTGTTATTATCGGATTAGTATTATTTTTATCTTATTATTATAATTAATATTAATATTATTAATATTCACATTATTTTTTTTTTAGATTTTTTTTGTTTCTTTTTATTTATTTATTTATTTATTTTTTCTTTTCTTTCTCTTTTTTCCCTCCCTTCTCTCCTTCCCTTCTTTCCCATCACACCACACTCCCCTCCACCAACCCTAGCGCCACACCCCAGCTCCCTAGCCCCCCCCCCCCCCCCTCGAACGCTGCATCCTCCCACACCGGACCACCACCCTTGCCCCCCTCTTTCTGTCGCGCTACACCCATCCCTCGCCAGACCACCGCCTCCCTACCTCCATGCCCAGCATGCTGCGCTTCCCCCCTCTCTCCCGAAGTCCACCGCACCCTATTCCCCATCTCCTCCACTTGACTAGGTGACAGACCCCTACCTCCACCGTCTAATCGTGCCCCTCTCCTCCTGTCCAGCTACCGCCCTGCGCCAGACCCCCTTCATCCTCCTCATCCAGCCGCCAGACCACCTACACCTTCCTCGGCCAGCCACTGAATTACTCGAAGCCTCCCTCCTCCTATCCCCCCTCATCCAGAAGCTTGCTTCATCAAAACTCCCCCTATCTAATCCTGGCCACCGCCCTCCCATACGTCCGGAGAACCAGCCCGTTGCGCTACCCTGACCCCCCAACTATCACTGAGTTGTGCCGCCATCTGCTTCGCACCACTTGAACCCGCACCACGTCTCCTTTTCAGATGATTTTTTTGGCACGGCGCACCACCAACAGCCTCCTTTATGCTCTGAATAGCCTCTCGTATCTCCGCTGAAGGGGGTTTCTATTTCAATTAGTTGTTCTTCCTTTCTAGTAAAGTTGCGGGTAAGGGTTTCACGTTGTTTGGGGTCCGAATTGTGCGGATTTTGGTTCTATTTTAATGCTTTTACCAATATCTTGTTTTTTTAAGGTTCATTTTGAAACGGTTGTGGTGTGTTCGATGATCAATTGACTTTTTGCATTGAGTGTTTGGGAAATTCTTCATGCGCGGTAGGTGTTTCCTTGTCATAACATTATTATATTAATTTAATATGTTTGTTTAAATTTATTAAGTTATTATTTTATTTGATTGTGTGGTGATTTTGGTGAATTTATTTTTCTTAAGTACAGTAGCATTTTCTTTTATTTTTGCGTGTGGTGCAAAAGAAGGTTTCAAATTGGTTGGCTGAGTATTTGGTTTCAAATTGGGGTTTTCATGTGAAATGTGGTGTATTCATGGTGAAAAACCATTTAAGCATCGTGAATGTGTTTTTGTAAATTGTACAAAGGTTTTATTAAATTATTTCAGAAGTGCAGATTGTATTTTTGAAGGGTAATAGAGTATGTGTGGTTTTGAAATATAATTTGGGGTGTGTGATGGGTGACTTTGGAATGTGCGGTGTTTGGTTTGTTTGGTTGTGTGTATAAGATTGTATTACGATTTAATTGTGTGGTGTAGAAATATGTCTTGTTGGTGTTTGACATACATGCATGATAATGTGAATTCTTTTTAAGTGAATTAGTTGTGATTTGTGTATGCCTTGCAGTGTTTCTAGAAATTGTTTTATTCTTTATGTGGAATGTACAAGATAAATATTAAAGGTATTTGAAAATGAAATTGAGTCATTAAAAAAATAGGAATTGTTTCACTTTGGCTTCCCTATTGTTCACTTTTAATTGAAATGAAACATTGTGAGAAACACATTTTTAAAAAATGAATTGAGTTTATGTGAGGATTTGAAAAGGGGATTTTCATGAAAATGATAAGATTTCTAATGTGATCTTTTTTTATGTTTTCAAGTGGGTTCTCTTGAATTGTGAAAATGGTGGGAACATGTATTTCTATATGGCTTTGGTGTGCATGTGTTTTTAAAATGGTGTTGGTGTATGAAAGTGGTGACTTTTGTGGGAAAGTTTTTGTTTGGATTGGGATGTGTGAAGGCGACATATATTATGTGAATGTCAAACTTTTTTGAGCACAATGGAAAACTTGGGTATCTAGGTGGGCGGACTAGAACTAGTACGCTAGTGATCTGGAGTGGTATCGTCCCTGTTTCACTTAGCTAGATTGACGATTACAACACTAACTAAACTTATGGATGACTGAGGGTCATGGTTTCTAAGCCATGTTTACTGAGGTTTGTGGTTTTTAAGCCACCTTTATAGAGGGTTGTGGTTTCAAATTCACGTTTCACCGAGACACGAGGTTCTAGGGTCCCATTCGAGCTAGATAAACCTTAGGGGATTTTCCCATAGTGCTCTACTATCTATGATGTGGGGCCTTATGTAGGCATATAGAGGATCACTTTTGTGTGTGTGCATGTTTGAGTATGTGTGTGTGTTCCCTTAATGAATTTTTATCTTCCTATTTAAAATAGAGTTTGGGAAATGGTTCTTCTTAGTGTTTTCTTTTATCTTTTATCTTGTACGTTTTTCCCTTAAAAGTGTTCTGAAAGTATAATTTTGAATAACCACATTAATTTATCTCTTGGATGTTGTGGAATGGAATCTCTTAATTTGGTGGTATCCTACTGTGCCTTTGGCTCACACCATACATGCACCCTTGGGTGTATGTAGACATTGTTTCTTGTGTTTTTCACTTTGTGACATCGTGCTCAGCGGTGGTGGTTTTTGTCATTGATGGTCTCCTCCTGTAGGTTGGTGGTTATGGCATGTGGATGTAGCACCTATCTTGTTTCTTGGAGGTTTGAGTTGGAGTTTTAGTTTATTTTGATGTTGTTTATTTTTGGATGTTGGCTCAAGTTGAAAACCTTTAATTTTGATTTTATTTTAAGGGTATGTTTGGTTGTTAGTTCAGAGTTTGATTTTATTTATCTTGTTAGTGGTTTTATGCTTACTTTTTCCGGTAAATCCTTCCCATGTTTTATTTTTGACACCTGGGCACTTGTGCTAGCTCGTGCGGATTGGGAACGCCCTTCGGCCCTTGTCGCGGACTGGGTCGGGTGTCGGGTCGGATGGCGACCCAGCCTGGTTCATGACAAAAAGTTCTTTAACCTCATATATAATAAATTTAAATTTATTATACTTATATAATAGTATAATGTACAGTATTATTATATAATATATATTCATTATATATATATATTTATTTATTTATATTTATATTCATCCATAATGGTATAGATATAAAATTGAATTACACCATTTGATGGAGATTGTATGTCATATGAATGCATGAACGCCGTATCATTTTTCAATAAAAAAAATAAAAGAAACGTAAATAATAATTCACCTTTAAATAATCATTATTATATCATATAAATTATATATATTTATCAATTCCTTTCTTATTACTATCCAAGTAAAATATAAATGAAAAAATGAATGACATCACTTCGTGGAGGTGGTAGTCTACATGTACGCATGATCGATGTTATTATTTTCTAATGGTTTATAATGAAACAAGTTAGAAATTATGTTATAATTATAGAATCATAATTAGGTTATAAATATCATATATAAACTTCAAACCCATAAAAATACTCATCTATAAAAAATGGTATTGAAAAATGAATTTTATCGCTATGGGGAGACGGTAAGTCATATGTACGCACAAAAGATACTATCACTTATAATTTCATTAAAAAGAGGGCGGATAATGGGGGTTTCATAATAATAATAAAATATATTTATATTTATTATATTGAAGTAAATATTTTATGAATAATATAACATATTTATAGGAGGTAAAAGAAGAATTAAAAAGAAAGTGGTCAGTTAATGTGATTACCTCTTCATTGAAAAAAATAATTTAGATCTACTCTTAAGGATTCTAGAGTTGGTATTTTGGGAGAACCAGAAACTACAAAATTTGTATAAGGAGGTTTAGAAGGGGTTTAATTTATTTTATGTTCAATATATAAGGATTAATTTTTTGTTATGAATAGAAAGTAGGGTTCCCTTTTAAAATTGAGGTGAGGGGAACTTTTGAAATTTCTTAGAATATTAAATTAATATAAATTTTTTTTGATGTCCAAATAGATTCAAATTGATAAGATTAAAATATAAGATTTTGATGAGTAGAAATACTCTCATAAAAAAATATTTGGATATTTTTGGATCTCAATTGTACCCTTATCATTTTTTGACCCTTTGTTAACCCTTTTGATAATTATCATAGTATTGAAGTTTTCTTACCTTTAAGGGTTAATAATGTTACCATAAAATGAAAAAGACATATAAATGGACAATTTTTTTTGTTTAAACCCATATATAATTCATTTTGGAAAATATAATATTTTTATGAATTTTAAATCATTAAATAAAATATTGTTTAATATAAAGTATCATTAATCTCATTTTTAACACTATTCATTTAATTTGACTTTAAATACATCAAAAAAATGTGGATTTAAAATATAATACTTTCAAAGCACCATAATATTTCAAAAATATCTATAAATTCATGGTACATATTAAATCAATCAAATTATATAACTTTTAATATTTTTAAAATAATTTATTTAATTTTTAAGTTAATTAAATAATTATTATATCCCCATTTCACAATCATTTAAGGTATATATATACTTTCTTAAATAATAGATATAAATTTATATCATGAAAATAATTTCATTAATATCTAAATATACATTTAGATTCATTCATAACTTGGTTTTTTCCTTATGTGGACATATAAAATATATTTAAAACTAAGAGAGTGATATTTTGTAACTTTCATTTCTTTAAATATTAAATTTATCATTTTCATGGAAACATTTCCCTTAAATAAATATATTTTGAGTCTAATATGATAAGTGTTTAATTAAATTCATTTAATAATAATTAGGAAGTAAAATTATAGCAATGTCACTTTGTTTTAACCTAGATTAACCCGATTTACCCATTATCGATGTGATAAATTGTACCACTATTATTATTCTTAATTCATAAAAATAAAAGGGATATATTTACTAAATTTTAACATAATGAATCATAATACATATTTAAATCCATCCAATTCAATAACTATAATTCTAAGAAATTTATTTTAAAATAATTAAGCAAAATGTGATGAAAATTATTTTAAGAAAATTTGAGTTTTTCTGAAAAATGGATTTTTGGTTTAAAAATATTTTTATAACTTATTAAATAATAAAATTGATTAAAATGAAAATAATGGGATATTAATAATATAATATAAATAATTTTACTTTTAAAAAATATTAAAATAAAATGTGACATTGTAAATACTTGAAACAAAAATTCAATTTTTGATAAAATTCATTATCATTCATTATTCTATGGGAAATCAATATTTTTAGACAAATCCAAAAAATCACCATAAGATAATGTGTATGTGAGGATTTAAAAAATTATATTGTTTTTATAAAAATAAAATTTGTGGAAATTAATTATAATATTTTATTATAAATAGAAATAAAAAACATTTTTGAAGAAAACGTATTTCTAAAGCATAAAATAACTTTACAGAAAACTAGGTACTTATTTACTAAGAATTATTAAATTATTTTATATTTATTAGTTCCTTTATATATATATATATATATTAATTTAGTTAATATTATTCATAAACAAAAATTTAATTATTAGGTTATAAAAACCATATTTAAATAATTATATTTGGGGGTTTGTTTAGGCTCAGTGTTGTGTGTCATATATGCTATTAAACAAAGTATTATTTTAAAATATAGGATTGCTACATTCGCCCCCCCCCCCAAATAAATTTCACTCTAAAATTTTTAACTTCTTTATTTATTCAAGGTTTTGAAATTTTAAAATAATTTTTTGTAAAAGCCACATCCTAAAAAGGGTTAATAAAATGTCCTCATAAAAAGAGTGTAAAGGAACTATAATGGCTATCACAAAACTAGGGTTCAGAAATGGAAAACAATAACGGGATGTGGAAATATGGATATAGAAGAGAAAAAATACCCCCAAGTATTCATATAAAGTTATATAGAACATTTTCATGATAAAGTTAACCATCAAAGAACTATAATTTTGTGATGGTTTAAAAGACCATTAATTTCTAAATAAGAAAATTAAATGGAAAACATTTTTATTTCAAGTTCCTCTTCCTAAATTCAATTGATTTATTTACTATATAGATAAATCTCTTAAATAAATAAATATACTTGATTTATTTTTATGTAAAAATAACAATCTCAACCTTTTGTTGTACTTAGATCAATTTCCACATCATTTCTTACACCAAGAGAGGGATATTAAACATGAATTTTTTATTCTTGAAGCACTTTTAATGAATCATAAGATCCATAATTCATTCCTTCAGCCACTAAATATTAACCAAAAACAAAATGATTAGTACATATTTTTTTAAATCATACTTCAACCTCAAACGATAATACCCAAATTTCAACTTAATCCATTCCATAATTTGTTAACCTTATGACTCCTACAAAATATGACTGACTATACTCAAAACCCAAAAATTCTTTGATTTCCTATCCTTCCATGATCAACATAAAAATAATTTTAATCACTCATAAATCCTCAGACCATCATTTATATACCTTGATCATATATTCTAAAATATTTACTAATAATTTCCCAAATGGTTACAATAAAATCATATATGGTTCTAAAAGATAATTCAACCCTTATTCTTTAAATAATATCTTGTATTAACAAAAAAATATTTTCATTGGAGGTTTGGGTTCATCATTTCATTGATGGATGATCATAGGTTGATTCATAATATCAAATATGATTTATTTATACTAGAAATATATATGTAATTTGTATAGGGAGATCTAATCAATGCTTAGAATCTCATAAATTTAATTAAAGGATAATATTTTCATAGAGATTATTCATAAAAACATTAACATGGAGTTACCAATTCTAGAGTAAATGATAAGTGTACCCTAAATATCATAATTCACTTCAACTATTATAATTTCATAAGATTTACCTTTTTTTCTTTGACATTAGAAGTTATTGTGTATTATTATATCCATTATCCCTTGGAATCAGGAATTTATTCACAAAATGACAAAACACTTTTGATTTATAGTAATGAAGTGTGAGTGGTGTATTCTATTGAGTTATCTCTCCATTCATTTCATTGATTGGACTCTTTACATCAGTTCAACATTATTTTTCTCAATATATAGTCTTTTCACACTTGAATTATTGTTTTGTTCCTTTTAGGCACTCACCTGAGTGTTCCTTCCCATATTTTATTAAAGTAATAGGTTGAAACTTTTTCTTCCCTCTATGTGACAAACCAATGAAGCTTCCATGAAGCTCTATATTCCTTTTCTTATCACAAAAATCATGAGTATTTATATCATCCATTTACTCTTTCTATTAAAATCGAACAATTTCCCCATATCTTTCAATGTCCCTTATGTCTAATTCCATTCGATGATTTGGCATTAAACCACTAAAGATTCTATTGATTTTTCTTATAGGGAATATGATTAAACCTAAAGCATACATTGAAAGTCCTGTAAAAAATTTCCCATAGGTACCCATGGATTCATCATCCCCAAGCTGAAGGAATTTATTCTCCATTTTTGAACATAGAATATGAGGGAATTACTTGCTAAATAATATTCACTTACTCTCATCCCATTCCACGGAGTCAATTTTCTCCCCTTTTCTCACATTATTAATAATATTATACCATTGATCTTCTTCACCTTTAAAATTTTAAATATATTGGATAAATTTTTCATGGTATGATCACTGAATGTCACACCCCGACCCCATAAGCCCTGAAACTGATGCGTTTAATAACACATGGTGTGTAATTTTTTTTCTAAAAATAAAATCTGAAGAATTACACATCATGTTCCGTTACAGAAGATCTTTGAAGTTTAGGATTTGGAAAACCAGATACAAATATTACAATCCTTTAACACTGAATAGAAAATATTCCACAAAGTAGCCACCAATAAGTGTATCTCAAATCTACTAAACCTATAAAAATAAAATTAAAATGTAGGGAGAGTATATTAATGACCATTAAAGCTGGGTTTTTAAATAATATTTCAAATAAATCCTTCTAAAAAACCATTTAAAAAATTTCATAAAACTTTTTCTTAAAGAAATCTTCAATACATGAAGTTTAACATAATAGTTTTCCAAGAATCACCATTGAAAATATTAAGCAAAATTAGCAGGGCTATAATAAAACTTGTTTCAATCTTAAGCATGATTATACAAAATATATGGTGTGAAACATGTAAATCAAGAGTTATTCTAACTATAATAAGTGTGACAAGAAAAAGTGAAAGTACAAAATTTAAAAATTAAATAAATACATGATCAATGTTTCACATAAAATGGTAATATTAATTTCTTTCCTTACTAACTTTAATCATAAATTGGTAGAAAAATTTCTGGCATTTATATTAAAGTTCAGAAGGTGACTGCTGAATAAACATTATACCACGTGCATTTACATATTCTGATACCCATACGTACATGCACTTAACCAGGTATGCTCTATTAGTCAAATATTCACTTCGTCAATTAAATATTATAAACATTATGAGGAAAGTTCATATTATAGAAATTCTAAAAGACTTCGTTAAGGCCTCATCCAAGACTTCTAAAAATTATTAAGGCCTCGACCAAAACCATATATCAAATTGGGAAAGGCCTCATCCAATTCCCCCATCTATTTATCGCATGAGACCTACTGATGCATCAAGGGGTTATAGTTGGACCCACATGTCATATACTAAGTCCAATGCATTCCTCGTATGTTTAAATTTATTTAAATCAAAGTGTCACATACCACTTTGATTTATTAAATTCTTTCTTTTATTCAGAGTTTCCCATACCACTTTGAATAATTAAATTCTATCTCTTATTCAAAGTATCCCATACCACATTGAATAATTAAATTAATATTTCATAAATTATCATAAGTGATAAATAAATAATATATTGTTTGATTTTTCACTTAAAATAATAACTTTAAAAACCTTGTTCCATGGTAGTAAACATTCAATGCATACATGTTTATGACTTCAAGATAGATATTATTCATTCTCATGCCATGCATTGATAAATGGAAATGACAAATGCACTAAATCATGAACTTAAATAAAAAAAGTATACATAATGACAAATTCATCCTTTATTGGAAACATAAAAAGTTTCAAAGTAAACAAAATATTTCATGTGAGGTAATGAATTCATAATTGTCTAAACACCCATTACTTTCATGTATAACATAAAACAAGGCTACATCCAACTATTTAACCCAAAGTTATAAATTGAAAAGCATGAAAATAAACCTCAAAACTTACTAACATAACCATTACACTTTAAATATAGGAAAATAAGTGTGTAATCTATATATACATAAAGTGATTATAAAGGGTTTTTATTACTATAAATAATTCCAAATTGACCCTTGAAAACATTAAATACTTTAACACACTTGTTATATCTTTTTATAACCCTTTGAGAGCCCACATTAATATCAAGATCGAAGCATATACATAGAATGTACATAAGGGTTCATCATAAAAACTTATAAATCCAATGCATAATTTATGTATAAAAAAATAATTCAAGCCAAAGTTCAATATTTGAAAATCATAATGTAAAACCAAGGGTTTATTTCATAAATAAATACATGTATATATATATATATGTAAAAATACATACATATTTATAATTTCATCAACATACAATACCACAAAACCTAGCATGGTTCACATTAACCATGAATGTCATTAAAGTAGAAGTTCTTATTCTTTAAATAAAAAAATAGGTATGGTTTTATTAATAACATATATATTTATATGTTTATAAATGTGGTGAAACTAATTTTAGGTAAAAAAAACCCTTCCATGATTTGCATGACACGAACATCCTTTAAAACCAAGAATTTTTTTTAAGACCATCCAATAAAATAAGTAAGTTTTAAGAAAAACCGTGTGTGTGTTTGTATGCATGTATATGTATATGTATAAAAACTACAAAAAATCAAATAAAGACAAAACCTAGGACCCTCACCTGGTTCGAAGAAGAAGAAGTCGCGCAGAGGTTGATGGAGGCACTGGAAGGAGATAACTCGTAGGGTTCTTGGTGAAAGATGGTTATATATCAAAACTGTATATAGAATATATTTTAAGGAAACATTCAAGGGATCTGAGGTGGTTCGATTTAAAAAAATAAGACCAAGTGTGTCATTCCTTTGGAAAACGAGAAAGAGAAGGGGCTACCGGGTGTCACAGAAGTGTAAAATGAAGAAAGTGGGTGTAGAAAAAGCTACTGGTGTGGTGTGATGCATAAGGAAGAAGATGATGTAGAGGAGATGTGAAGAATAAATCGATGGCCATGATTAGTCGCGATTTGATCCAGCAGCTGAGGGGCATCTGTGGGTTTTTAAAAGGTTTGGACGGCTGTGATTCAACCGAATCTAGATATCATGGCTCAGGAGGAAGTGGGATTTTAAAAGGTTCAAACAGTTGAGATTAGATCCTGAATGGATCAAATGGTTAATAAAAATGCGGAGGAAAAATGCAGCGGAGAGGATTCTAAGGAAAAATTGATCAAACGGTCCAGATCTTACATGGCATGATCGGATGGTCCAAATTTGATTTCTGCTAAAAAAATGCATCCCACATCAAAATTGGATGGCTTTAAGACCAGCTTTATAAGCCTATATCTCCTGTCATATTCTCATTAATCCCCCTCTTCTTCCTGATACAGCCTCGTACCAGTCTTTGTGGGCGCGCTTCTGCACCCACCCATTCCATCGTACCACCCCGCACGGTGGCGCACTCTGGAAAAAACTCTTTCACATGCCTGTGCGTGCTTAGGGCCTTATTATGAACGTCTATGCATGTGACTTAGCATTCACCATTCATGAACCTCCTTGGATATTTGGCCTAGGGGATCTAAGTGAGATGCCCACCAAACCTTAAGTGGCTTGGCCTTCTAGGTCTCCCTCAGTTGGGTGGGGTACTCACTTATCTTTTATCAAAGTAAAATTCATTTTTTATTAAACATGAGAATAGGTTTATATATAAATTTTTTTCTTAAAGATAGAGAAATTAAATTCTCTATTATGGTTAAAAAAATCCTAAAAACCAATATTTTTATTAGTTTCTAAACATTTGAGTTTTAAATACATTAATGTTCAAAATCAAAAATTAAAGTTTTATATGTCATAAAAAATCCCACACTCTTATTATATTTTTAAAATCCAAAAGTATATTTTTCGTTAAAACCTTGTTTTTATTCATCCAAGGATGAAAACATTTAAAGGTTTCTATTTGAAACATTTGAAATACCTAATTCACTAAGTGTAGATAAAATAATAAATACAACCATTTTCATCGATTTCATTTTCCCAAAGTATGTTTTAAAACTCAAAAACATATTTATTTGTACCAAAAACCAAGCAGTAACAAGTGTGTGCTTCTCTTTTTATTTTCTTTAAAACACAAGGGTTATGATTTTAACTGCATTTTAAACTTTAAAACATTATCCTTTCAAAATATAAAGAATATTTAATTAAAAACATGTTTCAAGATATAACTTTATTTCATCCTTAACACACTTGGAAATCTTAATATACTTCAATACTTAAAATAAAATAACCATAATACCCAAAGGCTATAAGGTCCTATAGCCGTTGTAGATTCAACGGTCACCTAAAGGAGGAAATAGTCGAATTAACTTTAAGGCCTTATAAAAACATTATTAGGTTGTTCCAAACATAACAACTTGGCAATTATGGATCTCATCATACCTTTAATACTCAGTTCGGTAACCATAGCTCTAGCTATAATGTTCTTTGTAGTGGCAGACCTGAAGGACATCTACTATTTTCTAGTTATTTTTGTTGTATTTGGTGGTCTCCTAGTGATTCTGATAGGTCTCTTAGTAGGAATTCTAGGTTAGTAGGATTCTTTGGGATTTGTTTTAATGTAACATTTCTAGTGTTTCATTGAATAAAAAGGTCTTTTTCTTATTCTGTAAAAATAGTTTTGAATAAAACTAACATTAAACCAAGTAAAAAATAACTATTATTATTAAAAAAGTATGTTCAGGATATCACATTATCCCCTCCTTCAAATAATTACACCCTTTAAATTCTTGTACATCCCAGCCCTTTAGAATTAAACCCTAACATCCCATTACTAGTACCCCATGAGTTGGTGGTTTTTTGTTGCCATGGAATCCATGGTAGCTTTAAATTCCTTAGTTTCTTTGGTCAAGAAACACTTCATATATTCATAGTTATACTAATGTATACAGTGATCATACATCATATAAAAGTAACGGGAGATGAAAATCTCATAAATCTCAGAAAATATTTGATTCTTATTGACATGTCAAACCACCTTGTTTTCTAAAATTTTGAAATCATAAAGCCTCCTATAGCCACTGAAGTTTTTGAGTTGAAATTGGTAAGTTGCACGAAGGTCACCTACTTCTAAGGCTTCCCGAAATTTTTCAATAGCTTGATATCTTTCAAACATGGTAAAATATTTGAAGAGTCCCTCAAAATAACCTCCTTGTTGTGCATGGAATGAAAGTTGTGCATGGACTAAGAAGAAATAAACAAAACCCGATCCATGGAATTATCAAAGAATATTGTAAGTGTTGGATAAATGATAAATATATTTGCATGATAACCGTAGATTTATGGGAGGTTCAAATTCATCTGAACATGTCTTTAGCATTATTGTTTCCAATATCACATTTGGTAGAGACATGAGGTAAGTTGGTGACATTTCATATTCCATCTAAAAATTTTAAGAAAAAAGGCCTATTTAGTAAAGTATAACCATATTAAAATAGAGGTGTTAATTTTAAAATACACAATAATGTATCAAATCATATAATATAACATCATTCATTTAGAATAAGGTTCATGAAACTCAGGGGGTTATACATTTATTTATTCCCTCACAAACTCACAGGCACGGACCTCCTGACATCCACCATGATGCCCTTCACTCGTACCATCTATGTTGATGATTTCCTCATTTCCCATTCAAACTAATCCCTAAAGCGATTCCAAAATCTTAGATCGCTTTCCTCCAGATGCAACACAGGCAACTTGGATCAAATTCATGTGGACATCTAAAGTTACATGAGAGAAAATCATTTCATGTATGAAGTTATTCAACATCATCATGAACTTGATGTCTATAAAGAAAATGGGAAGACTCGTACCCAAAACTTTTGAGGTCCCTAACTTGACCCTTGAGACCGTAGGTCAAGAGTTGACAAAGATATTCTGCTCGGAGGTCACCCTAACGTGCAACCTCTTTGAAGTCTTCTAGGGATGAAAAATTATCAGGTAGGGTGAATTATTTAAACAACACCTCAAAATACTTTCCTTTACCTACATAGAATTAAAATTGATTGTGCTTCATAAATAAATAGTCAAATCCTGATCCTTGTTGGAGTTTAAGTACACAAGGGTAGTTGGATACATGGTAGAGGTGTTTAAATGAAAAATGATGGTTTTTCAAAGTCTCATAACCCTCAAATCGTGACTTGGCCACTATAGTCTCTAGGATTTCGGTCAGAAGATACAAAATACATGTTTCATTTTCCATCTAAAATTTGAATAAGTAATTTGACTTATTAAGAAATAATTAAATTTTTAATGTTGTTCTAATTTTCCATAGTTGTTTAAACTGATCCTCTGATACCTATCACGCCCTGACCCCAGAATCCCTGAAGCTGGTGCTTTAAATAAAAAATGGGGTGTAATTTTTTTATAAAAATAAAAGCTAATGAATTGCACATCATGTTCCACTACATAAGATGTTTACATTTTAGGTTCTGGAAAACCAGATACAAATATTACAATCCTTCAACACTGAACAAAAAAGATTCCACAAAGCAGCCACCAATTAGTGTAACTCAAATCTATTAAACCTGTAAAAATAAAATTAAAATTTAGGGTGAGTATACGAATTCCCATTAAGGGGGTTTTTAAAATAATATTTTAAATAAATCCATTTAAAAAAATCCCTTTAAAATTTTTCATAAAAAAATTCTTAAAGAAAACTACAATACATGAAGATTAACATAATAGTTTTCCAAGAATTATCAGTGAACATTTTAAGGATCATTAATAGGGCTATAATAAAATATGTTCCAATCATATGCATGGTTATACAAAATATTTGGTTTATAGCATGTAAATCAAGAGTTATTCTAACTATACTAAGTGTGACATGTGAAATTGCAAGTATAAAATTTACAAATGAAATAAATACATAATCATAGGTGCACATAAAATGGTAACATTAATTTATTTCCTTACTAATTGTAAATAATATATTGGTAGATAAATTTCTGGCATTTGTACTAAATTTCAGAAGGTGAGTGCTGAATAAACATTATTATATGTGCATTTACTTCTTTTGATACCCATAAGTACATTCTCTTAACCAAGTATATTATACTAGTAGAAATTTCACTTGGTTAATTAAATATTATAAAAATAATGAGGGAAGTGCATATGTTGGACATTATGAAATACTTCATCAAAGCCTTGGCCAAGACTTCTAAAAATGATTATGGTATTGGCCAAAACCGTATATCAAATTGGGAAAGGAATCGGCCAATTCCACATCTATTTGTCTCATGAGACCTTTCAATGTATCAAGGGGATATATCGGGCCCCACCCATCACCTATTAAGTCCAATGAACTCCTTGTATATCTAAATGTCTTTAAATAAAATTGTCACATACCAATTTGATTTATTAAATTATGAATTTTATTCAACGTTTCCCATACCACTTTGAACAATTAAATTTTATCTATTATTCAAATTTTCCCATACCACTTTGAATAATTAAATTCCTATTTCATACATTTTCATAAGTGACAAATAAATAATATATTTCTTGATTTATCACATTAACTAATAACTTTAAAAACCCTTGTTCCATGGTAGTAAACATTAAATACATACATGTTTATGACTTCAAGATAGATATTAGTCATGCTCATTTCATGCACTGATAAATGGAAATGATAATTGGAATAAATCATGAACATAAATAAAAAGAGCCTACATAGTGACAAATTCATCCTGGATTGAAAACATAATCAGTTTAAACATAAAAAAATATTTCATGTGAGGTAATGAATGCATAATTGTCTAAACACTCATTAATTTCATGTATAACATAACACAAGGGTACTTACAACTATTTAACCCAAAGTTATAAATGAAAAAGCACGAAAATAAACCACACAACTTACTAACATTACCATTACCATTTAAACTTATTAAAATAAGTGTGTAATTTGTATATACATAAAGTGATTATAAAGGGTTTTTATTACTGGAACAAATTCCAAATTGACCCTTGAAACCCTTTCAAACTTCAATACATTTGTTATATCTTTTTATAACCCTTGGAGAACCCACATTAATATCAGGTTCAAAGCATATACATATTATGTACATAAGGGTTCTTCATAAATACTTAAGAATCCAATACATAATTTACGTATAATAAAGACATAATTCAATCAAAAGTTCAATATTATAAAATCATAATGTAAAATCGGGGTTTTGTTTCATAAGTAAATATCTGTATATATATATGTAAGAATACATACATATTTATAATTTCCTCAGCATACAACACCACAAAACCTATCATGGTTCACATTCACTATGAATATCATTAAAGTAGAATTTATTCTTCCTTAAATAAAAGAAACTGGTATGGTTTTATTAAGAAAATATATATTCATAAGTGTATATATGTAGTGAAAATAGTTTTAGGTAAAAACATAAAATTGTTGCATGATTTGCACGACAACAACATCCTTTAAAACTAAGAATTTTTTTTATAAGTCCATCAAAGAAAATTATTGGGTTTTATAAACAACCATATATATATATATGGGTATATATATGTGTATAAAAACCATAAAAAATAAAATCAAGACAAAACCTAGGGTCCTCACCTAGTTCGAAGAAGAAGAAGACGTCGAGCGTAGGTTGATGGAGGTGCTGGAATGAGAAAACTCATAGGTTTCTCGGTGTAAGATGTTTATATATATAAACTGTATATAGCTTATATTTTATGGAAACTTTCAAGGGATCCCAGGTGGATGAGTTTAAGAAAATAAGACAAAGTCCATCGGTCTTATGGAAAATGAGAAAGAGAAGGGGCCACCTGGTGTCACAGGAGTGGAAAAATAAAGAAAGTGGGTGTAGAAAAATCTATTGGTGTGGCGCAATGTGAAAGTAAGAAGACGACGTAGAGGAGATGTGAAGAATAAATGGATGGCCAGGATTAGATGAGATTTGATCCAGGGGTTGAGGGGAATCCACAGGGTTTTAAAAGGTTTTGATGACTATAATTCAATTGTGTCCAGATCTGATGGCTCAGGAAGAAGTGGGATTTTAAAAGGTTCAGATGGCTGAGATTAGATCCTGACTAGATTGAATGGTTAATAAAAACATGGAAGAAAACTATAGTAGTGAGGATTTGAAGGACAAACTAATCGAATGGTCCATATCCCACGCGGTGTGATCGGATGGTCCAGGTTTGATTTCCACTAAAAAATTGCATCCCATGTCGAAACGGGACAGCTTCAAGACCATCTTTATAAGCCTGGAGCTCCCAGACTATGATCATAAATCACCCTCCCCCTCCTGATACCACCCCATACTGGACTCTTCAAGTGCACTTCTGCGCCCACCCCTGTCATCGTGTCGCCCCGCACGGTGGCGCGCTCTAGAAATAACCCTTTCATAGGCCCGTGCATTCTTAAGGACTTATTATGCATGCTTAAACGTGTGACTTAGCATGCACTATGTGTGCACCGCCATTGGTCTTTGGCCTAGGGGATCTAAGTGAGATACACACTATACCTTGAGTGGCTTGGCCTTCTAGGTCACCCTCTATTGGGTGGGGTACTCACTTAATCTTTAGCAAAGTAAAATTCATTTTTTATTAAACATAAGAATAAGTTTATATATATAAAGGTTTCTTAAAAACAAAAAATATAAATTCTCTATTATGGTTAAACAAAATCCTAAAAACCAATATTTTCATTAGTTTCTAAACATTTTAGTTTGAAAAACATCAAAGTTCAAAATCGAAAATCAAAGTTTAATATGTCATAAAATAAATCCCACACTCACATTATATTTTTAAAATCTAAAACATAATTTTAGTTAAAACCTTATTTTTATTCATCCAAGGATGAAAACATTTAAAGGTAACTTTTTAAAATATTTGAAATACCTTATTCAATAAGTATATATAAATACTAAATACAACCATAGACATCAATTTCATTTGTCCAAAGTATGATTTCAAACTCAGACACATATTTCTTTGTACCCAAAACCAAGGAGTAACAAGTGTGTGCTTCTCTTGGTATTTTCTCTAAAACATGAGGGTTATGATTTCAAATCCATTTTAAACTTTAAAACATCATCCTTTAAAAATATAAATAAGTGTTAATTACAAATATGTTTAAAGATATAACTTTAATGCATACTTAAAACACTTGGAAATCTCAATATACTTAAATACTTAAAATAAAATAACCTAAATACCCAACGGATATAAGGTCTTATAGCCATTATAGATTCAATAATCAAATAATGGAGGAAATGGTTTAATTAACTTTAAGGCCATATAAAAATAGTATTAGGGTGTTCCAAACAAAACAACATGGAAATTATGGTGCTCATCATACCCTTAATGCTCAGTTCGGTCGCCATAGCTCTGGCTATAATGTTCTTCATAGTGGAAGACCCGAAGGAATTCCAATACTTTCTAGGACTTTTTTTGTATTTGGTGGTCTCCCTGTGATTTTGATAGGTCTCTTAGTAGGCATTCTAGGTTAGTATGATTCTTTTAGATTTTTTGTAATGTAACATTCCAGTGTTTTATTGAATACAAAGGTATTGTGCTTATTCTGCAAACATTTTTTTGAATAAAAAACATTAAACCAAGAAAAACAAAAACTATTATTATTACACAAAGTATGTTGGGGATATCACACTGAAGAACAAAAAATATATTTTACATTGCATTTATTAGTTCCTCAGAAACTAGTGGATCATAAGAACCATGTATGGTGTTCATTTCCACATAATCGATTCAATAACATGTTTCTCTCTCCGTGGTGCATTCATAGGTTAGACATGATCCATGTTACTATCAATAGATTTAGAGAGTTGAGTGAGCATAATCATGCAATATTTTATCCTAGATATTAATATATTTGGTTGCTCTTGTGTATGGTCATTACATTCAATATCACATTAATTATTCACATGATTCCTTTGGGTTCTATCCATTTATTAAAACCAAAAAGCATAGTGTGGGAAACCATAATCGTAGTGTAAAACCACATAATCACAGAATATCATTCATTATATGTCTATGTAAATAAACATTATTTTAAATCTATAACACCTTATATTTAACCAAGGTCATCCATAATCATTACCAAGAATTTATGATGTTATCATATACTTTGACCTACCCCTAGGGTTCTTAGAAATGTTTTCTCATCCTATTTTCCAAAGGTTAACTAAACCTGGATTTAATACCCACTATAGAGACCCAAACCTTTCATACATAGATATCACATTTATGTATATAAATATTACTTATATAACATAATGATCCATGCCATAATTTTATAGGTCTAGAGCCTTTAGAAACTTTGGCACAAAAAACTGCTTCATAAATGATTTACATCATCTCCTAATTAGTTCTACATAACTATCACCCTTCTTAGACATATCACTTCCAAAACCATTATTCATAGATTAGTAAGAAAACATAAGAATGGGTGGGCTCAGATTATCATTAAGGTTAAACAAGGGATATATCAATTAACACATAATCATAATATGAGAAATAGAGTGTGAGAACATGATCTTAAAATTTTAATTCTACACCCTACATATCATAGATCATAATCTTGATTCGTGGCTTAATGTTTGAAAATTCATAAGACATGAATCATAAAAGAATCAAATAACATGATACATGAGAGAATAACATTTTCATAAAAAATGTAATTATTGATTACATAGAAAAATATAACTTTTTAAACATGTATAAATAGAAAAAGGTTCACTCATTAAGTAAAGGACCTGAAATCAAGCCCTTGCATAAACTTATGGATATGAAACATGGTCAATGCATAAAATTATGTAAATGAAAGTCAGGTCCCTACATAAATGTATAGACATGAAAATTAAGTCCATGCATAATATTTTGTTCATGAAATAAATGTCTACACCTAAACTTATGGACATGAAAACCAAGTCCATGCATAATTTTATGAACATGAAATCCAGGTCCACACATAAAATTGTGAGAAATAAATCAATTTCATGTATAGAATATTTACCTTATGAGTTATAAATATTTACCAAATGCATTGGAGGGAGATATAGGTCCTACCCATCACATAATGAAAACTATACATATGTATTCCACAAGATCATAAAACATAAATCATATCATCATATCATAAATCATGCGAAGAAAATGGGTTACATATTTCATTAAGTAATCACCATGAAAATGGGTTTCATAAACATCTCATCATCATAAAAATAATCCATCTAGATAAATAAATATGATGGTATAATTGGATCATAACACTATTAAAACATAATCAACACCAAAGGTTGTATCATTGATGAATAGAAATACTATTAAAATATCGTTAAAAACATTCATGAGTAAAATATTCTTTCCAATTGATAATCACTTTTAGAAAACTAAAAATTTTAAAAAATATTATTGAAACCATTTTCTTTGAAAATATCAATTTAAACTTTTAAAGTAAACTTTTAGTCAATGAGAAATCAAGATGGTATGAAATTATTTCCATGCCTTATAAGTTCAAAAAACATTCCTTTCATATTTTTCAAAAAAAAATCAAAAAGTACCTCTTTTGGAAAATGAGAGGAATGTTCCTTTTAAAATGGTTTTTTTAAAAAGTAAAAAATTATTATAAATAAAATTAAAAAATAAAAGGATAATAGTAAAAACCTTTTTAAAACATTTTTAGAAGTCATGGATATGAAAGAAATAATTATTGTTGACCGAATAGAGAAATAAATTCGATTTTACTTAAAAAAATATTTTTGGCCACATGAATATTTTAGGAAAACATACATTATCAATAAATAACCATATTAGAATAATATTAATGAGTTTCTTGAGATTTATATCATAATTATTAATCATTGAAAACATAATCATAAATAATCCAAATAAAAAATGATACTGTAACATAAAACCATTACCACTTTGGTAACTTTTCGATCATATTCCCCTTGATGGAAATAAACATAGATGGATATGTAAATCCCAATAATTTTCATGATAATTATCATAAAATACATTCATGGATAGTATATACACCAAATAAAACAAACAAGTGGTGAGTATTACTTGTGTACCACTGAAATAAAAGTGAGACGAAATCCATAACCTCAAGATTGACTTGCTTCAAAAGTTCTTTAACCTCATGTACAATAAATTTAAATTTATTATAATTATATACTGGAATAAAGTACATTATAATTATATAATTAATATTAATTATATATATATATATATTTATATTCATCTATAATGGTAGAGAAAGAAAAATAAATCACACCATTCCTGGAGACGGTAGGCAATACGTGTGCATGAACGTTGTTTTCATTTTTCAATTGATGAAATGAGAGAAAGGTAAATAATAATTAAATTTATATATTCATTATAATATCATATAAATCATATATATTTATAAATTCAATCCTTATTAATATCCAAGTAAAATAAAAAACCAAAAAATTAATCATATCTCTTCATGGACGTGGTTGTCCACATGTATGCATGATCGACGTTGTTGTTTTCCAATGGTTTGGAAGGTAAGAAGTTAGATATGATATTATCATTATTGAAGCATAATTTTTATATAAATATAATATATAAACATTAAACTCATTATAATAATCATCCATAAAATATGTTAATAAAAAATGGATTCTATCTTTATGTGGAGATAGTAAGTCAAATGTATACACGACTGATACTTTCACATATCATTTGATGAGAAAGATGGTGTATAATTGTGGCTTCACAATAATAATACCATTTAAATATCTTTATGATACTGAAGTTGTTATTTTTGAATAATATATCATATTTAAAGGATGTAAAATAATAATTAAAAAAATTTGTAACACCCCAATCTTCCATGATACGCTTATCTTTGAATAATACAATAGCTTTCATTGTACGTAGCTCCGAGTTCTAGCACACCACGACCAATAAAACTGGCCATTTAAAAAATAGTTATGAATAGTAACACCCAATTTTTGAAATTTTATAATTTTTATTTTTTAAAATGGACTTTTTTGGATTCGGAAAATCAAAATTAGCTTAGGGTGAATTTTTGGTATTTTTATGAAAACATTCAATTTTTGATGAATAGTGAAAAACAATGCGTTATTGTTTAAAATCGACTTTTTATTTAAATAATTATTTTTAATTAAAATTTATTTTAAAGTAAAAATAGATACATAATACCTATATTAATCCAATGTAATTCATTGGAGTCATTTTATAATAAGATTAGATATATAAAATTTGATTGAACTTTTTAACGTCTTTTACCCACCTACAAGGAACATTTGAAAATTTGCCTAAAACGTAATTTTACCACATCTTTTAATTGAATTTGAAAAATCTGATTGACTTGGTTGTCATAATTAATTCAAACCTGGTTCTATAGAACGAAAATAGTTTTTGGTGAATAGTATCTTTTGAATTTTATTTATCACGGTTAAACGTAAATAGGGTAATTAAAGGTAAAAATAATATTACAATAATATAAAATTTTCCAAAAACATGTAATAATCCTATAACATAAGTTTTTTTATATCAAAATCTACCTTAGAACAAAAATATGATCCTTTTTGATCCACTTGGATTATATTAGGACATTTAGTATATTTTATTTAAAGAATGGTTAAAAGTGTTAAATTCAAATTTTAATAACAAAACAATTTTTAATATAGGGTTATACATAAGAAATTTTCATTATAAATATAAAAGGATTTACTACATCATGGTATTTTATTTATAATTTTTAGATATTAAATAATTAAATTTCCTTATGACAAAATAATGATGCAAGAAATTACCATATTAATGAATGATTGAAATAAATGATATTAATGTTATTAAAATAAATATATATTGAATTAATTAATGGTATCCACTAATTTTATAGACAATATGGACATGTTAGTGACACATTGGAAGTATTGGTCCGAAGTTATCATGTTTTTTTGATATTTTTAAAAATTCAAATATTGAATTTTAAGAAAATTGACATAAATGATATTTTAAAATAAATACTATTTTATTAAATGATATAAAAGTCATTAAAATCTAATGTTCAGACAAATAACATGGATAGTAATACTAATTTCATAAATTATCTACTTTAAGTTCATTTGGAAATTTATAGTAACTATATTAACCATGTAGTATAAAAATACAAGAAGACATGGTAAAAGTTAACCTATTTAACTAAGGGTAAAATCTAAAAGATAATATTAATTTTATCACTTAAAATGTCTAAAACCTATTGGTTGAGAGGGTTTAGAACCATCACCATATTATCCTAGAAATAAATCAATTTGGATCTATTAGAAACCGTAAATCATTTTATAATAAATTAATATTTCAAGATATTCCTAAAGTTCTCATCACCTCTCTTATAAAAGGGAACATTCCTTTCTCTTAAATTCACAACTCCAGAGACCTTTGTCTCACCCAAACCCTGCTAAAACTCTTCTCAACTACCCTCAATTAAACCTATAGGACTTACATTTATCATAAATTTAACCTAAGCAGCCCTTTTGTTCGAATAAAAAAATCACCTTAAGAAGAAGTAATTATTTTATCACCTCTTTCAATGTTATATTCTTCTTATACTTCCTCTTTATTTGATTTCTTCATAATAAAATAATAAATCCAGTACCTTATACATTATGATAAGTTATTATAAATATGGTACTACCATATTCATTATTTTATCCATCCTATGAATGAAAAAGTCACCATGTGTGCATAAGTACAACTTACCGTCTTCACGTCATGGTATAGTTTGTAATTCAACACTGCATTTTTTGGATGGTATAATAATGAGTATAATTGATGTAATTAATAAATATAAACTCTTAATGATTACGTACATATAATATACCATCCAATTACATAATAGTTCGCCATCAATAGAATGATATTGTCGCTCGTGCATACGTACGACTTACCGTCTCCACGACGCGATGAGATTCATTCCCCATCATAAACATTCAAGAATAATTTTTATTTGATGATTAATAATAATGTTTAAGTACTTAATATAATTTTGGATATGAATAAAATAAATTCTATCCATAACAAACATGACTTACGTAATAAAACATATAATGGAAAACGAATCAATTAACACCTGAAACAATGATAATACTAAAATATTATTAACAAAGAAATATTAGAGGATCATATATGATATCATAGTTATGTATGTGGTTCTTGTTTAATTTAATAAGAATTATTTAACAATTATATAAGAGGTTAACATCCCTTGACTAAGGAAAATTACATGGTAAGGTTTAATTTTACAATCTCTCTATTAACAGAGGTTGTTTATACATAAGTATATACTAGGACTTCTTTATCACCCACATCTATGTTTCTTAAAAATGTATTTCAAAACATTTTTTCTATTTTCTAGACTATGGGTTAATTTCATTTATACCATTGTTTTACTTTTTATAAAATGTTTTGAAAGAAATATTTCCTTTGTTTTCCAAACAAGATACTTTATGACCATTTTAAGAAATTAAAGAAAGAATGTTTTTTAACTTATATGGCAGGTGGATCAATTTTCCTCCATTATAAAACCATAGAAACTTCCCTTAAAATCTTATAATAATATTTTCAAAATAAATGTTTTCTTTTATAATTATAAAACTTTTAAATGATTTCAAAGTATAAATAGATATTTCTCTCAAGTAGTTTTTGGATTGATTTCATTTGTGTCAACGTCAATTGTTGGATTTTATATTTAATTGAAGTTAATTTATTATGATAAAATATTCCATATTGTATTGATAGTTTTATGATATGTTTGACCGCAGATGTGCTATTTTTATTTCATTCACTATTTACGGTTAAAGTATTAACATTTCATATGATAGTATAATACGAATTTTTATGTTTTGTTTCACCCTTTTCATATGAGGAATGCATTGGATGTAGAAAGTGACTGGTGGGGCCTGCTATATCCCCTTGATGCATCAGTAGTTCTCATGAGACAAACTAGTGTCTTGACATAAGGCCTTGATAATATATTTATTTATATTCTTGGAAATAGGCATTGACTATGTAGTTATGATGTTTGGAATTATGCATTCCATCATTGTGAGATTAGCAATTAATATTACATGTTATTATTCATCTAGTATGATATCCATGTGAATAAGTAAATTTCATTATTTTATTTGTCTTTTCCATATTATGTGGATGTTTATGTTTTAAAGTCTTGTGTTTTAGTATTATACATTGGCTTAAATGCTTATGTTTATTTATGTTATTTTTCGCTATATTGTTATCCTTACTGAGAATCTAAGCTCACCTATTTCTTATGTTTTATTTTTCAAAGGATGCGAAGAAGTATATTATGACTGAACTTCATGGATAATCTAAGGTATATGATTGTGTTCAAAGGAGACACAATTTTGTTTTTTTTTCATTTCATAATGTAATGTAAAACTAATGTATATATCTAGTACTTCCATGGATACTAAATTGATCAGTATTTTGGGACTTGATATCTTGCGAGCATGCCAATGTTATGTAATAATGCACCAAATCTGAGTAACTGGGGTCAGGGCATTACAATTAGTATCAGAGGAAGTTTAATAAAAACCTTGGAAGCTAGATTTAGAAAAACTATGATTATAGAACATTACCTTGAGATATACTTTGAGGATTAGCATAGAAGAACATCCAAAAAAATTGTAATGTAGATATTATGTGGGTTTTATGAGAAATACATCCATGTCTGGATACCGAAAGTGGGCACGGTTCTGGCACATATTTAACAAGGAGTGAAAACTCTGACAAGGAGTTTCGGTCTTGACCTGGGGTATCCTGGTACACGACAACAGGCCTTACAGTGCACCCAGTTTGACACTCCCAGAAGATATTCTTAGGATAATTCACATTTTCTTTATAAACCATTATGAAGGATTTATGAGTGAATAATTTCCCAAAGAAAACATTTTTATGATTATAGATAATATGAATAAACTGTTCAATTTATGTTTACTATCTTATAGGTTTGGAATTATGCATTTTGATTCATAAACTACTCTAGTGTATGTCATTGTTTAGATATGGTGCCTAGTGGATAGAATGGAAATTGTATCAACGCACGTAATCCATGTAGGGATTTCCCTCCTATTCAGGATAATTATACTAGATCTGGTGATGCAACTGGTGTTGAATAGCTTATAACCATACTAGGACAATTCATCCAGGTTATGAATAATAAATTTACCTGTATGGTGCACCCTAATCCACAACCTGGAGGATCAATGTTATACCCCTTCATGAGGAAAAAATAACAAACATTAAATGGGAGTATAAATCCATTTGTATCATAGCAATGGATAATTTCCATAGAGAAAATACTTCATGCTTTGGGGAGTAGTGAAAGGGAAAAAGTTTTCATGGCAGTTTATCTCCTCTCAAGAGATGCAGATCAATAGTAGTCATTAATTCAAAACACAAAGGAATATAAATAATTATAAAATATGTAATGAATGTAGTTTAAATATATCTTCTTATAAAAATACTTTCCTCGTGAAAATCAAGCGGATATGGAAAGGAAATTTTTGAGTCTGATGAAAAAGGAGGATGATAATGTCGCAAAGTGTGAGGCTAACTTTAAATGGTTAGAAAGGCATGTTGCAGATTATATACATAACCCAAAAAGTAAGATTGATCGATTATTTGATGTTTTATAACCATTTATCTGACAAGAATTAGTCTAAAAATCCTTCTCATCGTACGAAGATATAGTCTCAAGTGCTATCAAGATAGAAAAGGAATTCTCAAAGTCTTATGAATTTACAGTGAAGAAAGATAAGAATAGATCTGCTAAAAACTCTAGAAAATGAAATAAGGGGAAGAATTAAAAGGTTTAATTTCTCTCCTACAGTAATGGTGGGAAGAAATACCTTGGTACATGCCTAAAGAGGATGGTAGTTTGTTACAAGTGTGGAGAAAAAGGCCACCAAGATGTGATTGCAAATGAAATAAAGAGGCTATCAATCTTCAATGATACAATTGTAACGATATGGGGCATTATGAAAATGAATTTCCTAATCATCAAAGAAACTTACCTTAAAAAAGTCCAATGGATCAAGGCCAAGCTTATGCGATCACAACTGCTGAGGTTAAAGTTCTGAATAATGTGGTGGCATGTACTTTAATTGTTTCCTCAAAATTATCTAATGCTTTAATTGATTTTGTATCATTTCATTCTTTGATATCTTCTTATTTTTTCAAGAAAATTAGGTATTTCCAATTTGACCTAATAATGGAGTTTTTAGTCAAAAATCCCAAGGAAAGTATCATTGCAAAAACTTTTTATCAAGCAGTTACCATTATGGAACATAAACGTGCTTTATATACTGATTTTATTGTCATACTCATGATTGAATTTTATATAATCCTCTGTATGGATTGGATTTCAGACCGTGATGCAAAAATTTATTATAAGAATAGAGAGTTTACAATTTTGGATGATGATAAATAATCCCTTGTCTTTAGAGCAGAAACATCACCACTTGATTCTCAACTAGATCCACCCCGAGTAGCTCTATTAAATTCAATTATTGGGGAGGAAGGGAGAGAAATAACTATGGGTGAGGAAAGTAATGTTCAAATAGAGGATGTACCTATTGTGTAAGAATATGTTGATGTGTTTTTAGAGGATTTACCTATAAATCAACTAGAATGGGAAATTAAGTTTTCCATTGACATAATTCTTGGTTTAAGGCCCATATCGAAGACCCCTTATAGAATGGCCATTTTGGAATTAGTGGAACTAAATAAAAAACTAGAGTGATTGAGTAATAAAGGATTTACCCGCCCTAGTGTTTCTCCATGGGGATCCCCTATTCTTTTTGATAATAAGAAATATGGATCTATGAGGTTGTTCATTGACTACGGGGAGATCAATGTAATAACAATAAATAACAAGTATCCCCTACCTCGCATTGATTATTTATTGGATCAAATTCAGGGAGCTCAATATTTTTCAAATATTGTACTTCGATATGGATATCATAATTTTTTCTCGAGGAAGAAAGACATTCCAAATACATCATTTCGACCCAAGTATGGGAATTACGAGTTTACAATAATTTCTATTGGACTAACTAATACACCCACTGTTTTCATAGATCTAATGAATATATTTTTCAATGAATATATTTATGGATTTGTAGTGGTATTTATTTATGATATCTTGGTATACTATAAAATCTAAGAAGTTTATAAAAAGCACATGGCACTATTCTGAAAACTCTTAGAAGAAATGAATTATATGACAAGTTTAGCAAGTGTGAATTCTGGATTCAAGAAATTTCTTTTCTTGGCCATATTGTCTCTAAGGATTGAATCTCTATTGATCCTTTAAATTCAAGGGAAATAAAATAATGGCTAGACCAATCAGTATAACTGAGGTATGTAGTTTTATTAGTTTATCAAGTTACTGTCGGCATTTCGTCCATAATTTTCGTGATTAGCTAACCCATTAACCAAGTTTACACATAAATGGTTTAAATTTGTTTGGTTAAAAGACTGTGAAGAATTTTTTGAAGAATTGAAGAGAATATTAGTCAATGCTCATATCTTGACTCTACCATCAGAGAATGATAGGTTTCTTATTTATAGTGATGCATCAGATAAATGACTTGGTTGTGTCCTTATGCAGAATGATAGAGTTATTTCCTATACATCACAGTAGCTAATAATTCATGAACAAAAAAATCCCACTAATTATATTGAGTTATCAGTTATAATATTTTCTCTGAAGACAGGGATACCCTATATCTATGGTGAAAATGTGAGATATATACTGATCAAAATAGTTTGGAGTATATTTTCTGAAAAAAATAACTCAACATGGGGAAAAGGAGATGGCTTGAACTACTCAAGGATTAGTATTGCAAAATACACTACCACCAGGGGAAGGAAAATAATGTGTTAGATGCTTTGAGCAAAAAGGATCATGGAGTTCTGAACAAGATAAGAGTTGAAAGGGATCCTATGTTAATGGATCTGGTAAAGATGGATATGGGAATAATCATGGAAGGTGAAACATCAATACTTTTTCAAATGGTTTTTAAATCATCTTTACTAGAAAGGATAAAAAGTTATCAAACTGATGATGAGGAGTTTCAAAATAAAATAAAATTTTTAAATGATGGGAGATTGGTTGACTTCGTATATTAAGATTTAATTTTGAAATTTGGGAAGAGGATTTGAGTTTCGAATATACCTGATCTAAAAAGGTAATTTTTTGATGATACTCATAGCTCCAATTTCTCTATACACCCTAGTAGCACTAAGATGTATATATATTTGAAGGAACATTTTTGGTGAGACAGCATGAAGGGGGAGATTACTAATTATGTGTCAAGATTTATAATTTTTCAATAGGTGAAATATATAATACAACGTCCGAGTGGATTCATAGAACATATTCCCCTACTTGAGTAGAAATGGGATGATATTACGATTGCATTTTTCAGGGGGCTACCAAAGACTCTTAGAAGAAATGATGCAATATGGGTCATTGTTGATCATCTTACCAAGTCAGCAAATTTTCTTACGGTAAGAGAATATTTACCACGTGAACATTTATCAAGACTATATATTAATGAAGTTGTAAGACTTCATGGTGTACCCATATTGATTGTTGCTGATCATGATCCCCATTTTACATCAAGATTCTGGAAAAGTCTTCAGAAATCTCTATACACTAAAATTCATTTGACCACTGCCTACCACCCTCAAACTGATGGACAATGAGAACGGACTATTTAAACCATAGAATACTTGTTGAGATCTTTATAACTTGAATTTCATGGTATGTGGGTTCATTAGTTACCTTGGTTGGAATTTTCCTATAACAATAGCTTCCATTCATGTATTCAGATGGAACCATATGAAGCGTTATATAGAAAGAAATGTCACACACCAACTTGTAGGGATGATGTTGGTAAAAGGAATCTCGTAGGCCCAAAAATTGTTAAGGAAACAATGGAAAAGATGAAGATTATCCAATTCCACATCGAAGCAACTCAAAGTCGGCAAAATAGCTATGTTGATAACCGAAGGAAGGATATGGAATTTCAAGTATGAGATCATGTTTTTTTAAGGTATCTCTATTGAAGTGTGTTATACAATTTGGTAAGAAGGGTAAATTAAGTCCTAGGTACATCGGACCTTTAAAAATTCTAGAACAAATTAGAGTTATAGATAACCATTTATAAATGCTTCCAAGTCTCTCCAAATTTCATGATGTGTTCCACGTATCACTGTTGATAAAATACAAGCCAGACCCAACACATGTACTCACCTATGAGGAAATAGTACCGGAACACAATCTGTCTTATTATGAAGAGCCTATCAAGATTTTTGATACCATAGAACAAGTGTTGGGGAACCATATGACTTGTATAGTAAAAAAAATTTATGGAGAAACCATAAAATGGAAGAGGCAACATGGGAACCTGAGGAACTTATTATGAATAACCACCTGAATCATTTTTTACAGTAATATTATAGAAATTTCGAGGATGAAATTATTTGAAGGAGCAAAAAATATAACACCCCAAGCTTCCACGATATTCTTCTCTTTGAATAATTCAATAGCGTGCGTTGTACATAGCTCTGAGTTCTAGCACACCACGACCAATCAAACGTGCTGTTTAAAAAGCAATTATGAATAGTAATACCCACTTTTTGAAATTTTATAAATTTTATTTTTCAAAATGGACTTCATTTTTGGATTCTGAATATGAAAATTATCATAAGGTGAATTTTTTGTATTTTTCTAAAAAAATTCATTTTTTGATAAATAGTGAAAAACACTGCATTATTGTTTAAAACCGACTTTTTATTTAAATAATTATTTTTAATTTAAATTTATTTTAAAGTAAAAATAGATATATAATACCTATATTAATCCATTTTGATTCATTGGAGTCATTTTATAATAAGAATATATATATATAATATTATTGAACTTTTTAACGTCTTTTACCCACCTTCTAGGCACATTTGCAAATTTTCATAAAATGTAATTTTACCACTTCTGTGAATTGAATTTCAAAAATCCCACACACACGGTTTTCATAAGTTAGTAAAATGTGGTTCAATAGGTTGAAAATAATTTTTGGTGAATAGTAACTTTTGAATTTTATTTACCACAGTTAAAAGTAAATAGGGTAATTAAAGATAAAAATATATTATAATAATATAAAATTACCCCAACACATTTTCCAATTCTATTAGATAAGTTTTTTTGACCATAATAATCCTTAAGAAAAAAATATGATCCTTTTTGATCCACTTGGATTAGATTAGGACAGTTATTATATTTTATTTGAAGAAGAGTTTAAAGTGATAAATTCAAATTTTAATAACTAAACCATTGTTATATAGGGTTATACATAAGATAAATTAGACTATAAATATTAATTAGAAAGATAAAAATATTTCTTACATCATGGTATTTTATTTATAATTTTTAGACATTAAATAATTGAATTTATTTATGACATAATGATGATGTAGAAATTAACTTATTAATGAAAGGTTGAAATAAATGATATTAGTAATATTAAAATAAATAAAATTTTAATTAATTAATGAAATAAACTAATTTTATAGATAACATAGTCATGTTATTGACACATTGGAAGTAATATTTCAAATTTATCATCTTGGTTTGATATTTTTTAAAATGAAAATATTGAATAGTAACAAAATTGACATAAATGATCTATTAAAATAAATATGATTTTTTAAAATGATATAAAAGACATAAAAATATAATGTTCAGACAAATAATATGGATAGTGATAAGAATTTTATAAAATTATCTACTTTAAGTTCTTTTTTCAATTTATAGTAACTATATTAACCATGTAGTATAAAAATACAAGAAGACGTGGTATGAGTTAAATTATTTAACTAAGGGTTAAATCTAAAAGATAAGGTTACTTTTATGACCTAAACATGTATAAAACCTATTGGTTGAGAGAAATTTTAGACCCATCCCAATATTATCCGTGAAATAAATCAATTTTGGTATATTAAAAACTAAAAATCATTTTATAATAAATTAATATTTCAAACTTTTCCGAAAGTGCCCCTCACCTCTCTTATAAAAGGGCACTTCCCCTTCTCTTAAATTCACACCTCAAAAGAAATTTGGCTCAGCCAAATCCTATCAAAATATTCCCTCAAATACCCTCAATTAATCTTATATGCCTTACATTGATCATAAATCCTACCTAAGGGGCCCTTTTGTTCAAATCAAAAGGAAACACCCAAAGAAGAGATAATTATTTTATCACCTCTTTCAAAGTTCTTTTCTTTTTCAACTTCCTATTTCTTTGTTGTTTCCATACTAAAATAATAACTCCAATACCTTATACATAATTAGATGTTATTATAAATATGTTAAAACCATATTCATTATTCTATCCATCCTATGAATGAAAAATTCACCATGCGTGCATACATACAGCTTACAGTCTCCACGTCGTGGTGTAGTTTTCTATTCAACACTACATTTTTTGGATGGGTATAATAATGATTATAATTGATGTAAATAATAAATATAACATGTTAATGATTCTTTATATATAATATACCATCCAATTACATATGATTTCACCATCAATAGAATGATATTATCGCTCGTGTGTACGTATGGCTTACCGTATCCACGACTCGATGAGATTTGTTCCCTGTCATAAACATTCAAGAATAATTTTCATTTGAGGATTATAAATAATTTTTAAGAACTTAATATCATTCTGGATATGAATAAAATAAATCCAATCCATAACAAGCATGATTTACATAACAAAACATATAAATAAAAATGAATCAATTGACACCTGAAACAATAATAATACTGAAATGTTATTAACAAATAAATCTTAGAGGATCATACATGATATCATATTTGTGTATGTATATCTTATATAATTTAATAAAAATTATTTAACCATTATACCGGAGGTTAACATACCCTCAACTAAGGAAATGTACTAGGTAAGGGTTAATTTTACAATCTCTCTATTATCTGAGGTTGTTTATATGTTTGTATCTACTGGGAATTATTTATCATTCACATATGTGTTTCTTAAAAATATATTTCAAAACATTTTTACTATTTCATAGACTATGGGTTAAAGACATTTATACCCTTTTTTTTACATTTTATAGAATGTTTTTAAATGAATTTTTCCGTCATTTTCCAAACATGATACTTTATGACCTTTTTGATAAATTAAGGAAAGAATTTTTTTAACATATATGGTGGGTGCGGCTATTTTTCATCATTATAACACCTTTGAAGCTTCCATAACAAGTTTATAAGAATATTTTCAAAATTAATGATTTATTTTATAATTATGAGACTTTTGAAAGATTTTAAAGTAGAAAGAGATATTTCTCTCAAATATTTTTTTGGATTGATTTCATCTGTGTCAACAACTATTGTTGGATTTTATATTTAATTGAAGTTGATTTATTATAATACAATATTAAATATTTTATTGATAGTTTTATGATATGTTTCATTGTGGATGTTCTATTTTTATGTCATTCACAGTTTATAGTTAAGGTATTAACATTTTGTATGCTAGTTTAATAAAAATGTTTATGTTATGTTTCACCCTTTTCTTATGAGGAATGCATTGGATGTAGTAAGAGATGGGTGGGGACTGCTATAGCCCCTAGATGCATCGATAATTCTCATGAGACAAACTATTGTCTTGGAATAAGGCCTTGAAAATATTTTTATTTATAGTCTTGGAAAGAGGCCTTGACTATGTGGTTATAATTTCTGGCATTATGCATTCCATCATTATGAGATTAGATATTGATATTACATGTGATTATTAATCTAGTAGAATATCCATGTGAAAAAGTAAGTGGAATTATTTGATTTATCTTTTCCATATTATGCTAAATTTTATGTTTAAAAGTCTTGTGTTTTAGTCTTATACATTGTCTTAAATGTTTGTTCTTATTTGTGTTAGTTTTTTTTATATTCTTATCCTTACTCAACATTTGAGCTCACCCCTTCCCTATGTTTTATTTTTTCCAAGATTTGAAGAAGTATATTATGACTAACCTATGGGGATAGGCTAAATGATATGAGTGTGTTGAAAGAAGACACAGTGTTGTTTTTTTCATTTCATAATGTAATGTAAAACTTATGTATGTATCTAATACTTCCAAGGATACTAAACTAATTGATCTTTCAGGAATTGATCTCTTTTGATCATAGCAATGTTATGTAATAATGAACCAACTCTGGGTAACTTGGGTTGGATCATTACAAAAGAGGTTGGTTAAGGTGATTACATCTTGTTTGAAAAAAATCCTTTAGATATCCTCGTAAGGATCCTAGGGTTGGTCTTTTTGGAGGAAATAAACATGTATATTATTTATAAGAAAGATTGGATGGTAATTTCAGGTTATGGTCGATCTAGAAGGCTCAATTTGGTTTGAGAAAAGATAAATTTGGTGTTACCTTTTATAATTGATTGGAGGGACACTTTTGGAATTTCTTAAAATATTAAATTAATATAAATTAATTTTGTTGTCTAAATATATCCAAATTGATAATATTAGAATATTATACTAGTATGAGTCAAAATAATCTCATCCAATAAAATTAATAGATGTTTGGATCTCATTTTTTCCCTTATTGATTTGTTTTAACCCATCATTAACCTTTTTGACAATTACCATAATATTTACATTTTCTACCATTTAATTGTTGATAATGTTACTGTAAAATAAAAAACAACCCATAAATGGGACATGGTTTATTTTTAAAACCTTATCCCATTCATTTTAATGAAACAAATATTTTAATTAATTTTAAATAATTTAATAAAATATTATTTATTATAAAATATCATTGTAGTCATTTTTGAAACTATTCATTTAATTTGACCATAAATACCTCAAGAAAAGAGGGAAATTTGAATATAATTCTTTAAAACCAACATAATATGTCATATAGATCTATAAATTTCGTTTTACATATTAATTCATTCATATTATTTCACTTTTAATATTTTTAAAATCATATATTTTAATTTTTTTTAATTAAATCAATATTGTATTAGCATTGCACTATCAAACTTTCATTTAGGGGGGCGATGAAACTTTTTCCTTCCTTTTTTGTCATTTTCTCTTCATTGATCACCTTTTACATCCTTCACGTTTGTTTTATTGGAATATTAAATGCTGATTTTAATGGATAAACTCTCTCCCCAATTGTAAAAAGTGGATTTAATGCTTTCTTTTTTTAAGGGGGCTCGACCCTCATCTTTTCTTAAAAAAATCATAACTTTTTTTACTTAAAATATTAAATATATAATTTTCTTAAATAAATGTCCATTAAAAAATATATTTAGAGAATAAGATTATAAGGGTATAATTACCTTCATCCAAGAAGAATTATTAAGAAAATTTAATGTCTTATCACTTATTTTTAACCTATATTAAATAGATTTACACTTTACTGATGTGATAAATTTTACAATAGTTACTATTCATATTGTCTAAAAATAAAAGAGGCTTATTCACCAAATTTGATCCTCATGGTACCAATATGTAATAAATTTTATCTAATTAAATAAATAAAATATTAAAATATTAATTTCAAAATAAGTACATAAAATGCAATGAAATCACTTTTTAGAAAAATACAGGTTTTCTTAAAAATTAATTTTTATGTATAAAAGTTTATTATACCAAATTAAATAATAAAATTTATTAAAATGTAAAAAATTGGATATTAATAATACAATATAACAAATTTTTCTTTTAAACCATTTTAAAATAAAATTTAACTTTGTAAATTCTTGAAACAAAGATAAAATTTTGGATAAAAAATCAGAATTTTTCCCTATTCACTGAAAGATCAATTATTTTAGAAAAATCAAAAAAAAAATCACCCTAATATAATTCAGATATGATGATTTAAAAAATTATACTATTTTTATAGAATAATATATATATATATATAGGAGTTCTAGAAATTAATTATAATACTTTATCACCAAAAGTAATAAAAATCACTTTTGAATAAATTGTATTTCTAAAGCATAAAATAACTTTACTAAAAACTAATTAATTATTTCCTAAGAATTAATCAATTAATTTTTATTGATTATAAAATTTATATATATTTCTTAATTTATTTAATGTTATTCATACCCTCCAATTTAACGGCTATGTTTTAATTACTATATTTAAATAATAATATTTTGGGGTTTGTTTAGGCTTAGTGTTTCATATTGTATACGCTATCAAACATAGTGTTATTTTAAAATCATAGGGTTTTACAATGGAATATTTCAAAGATTTTCCAAATGTTTTATTATTATTTCCATTATTTTCATCCTTCTTATTAGATGTAGAACTTCTCTTGAAAATCTTCTTAAACTTATTTTGAATATTGTCTTTCTTGTTAATTGTGTTAAAGGATGACTTATTTTAAACTTTTTTAGAGTAATATTTTTCTAAAATTTCTTATTATTTATACCCAATGTTTCTTATTCTTTATATTTTAGTCTTTTATTCTCATTTACCATTTATATATGTTGATATGTATATATATCACTTTTTTGTCCACTACTTATGGCAACATCACAGAAGTCTTTGAGTCCTTGAAATCTATTTGATGTAGATAGATTCTTATTGTTATGTGATTGTTTCACATTTACCATATTTCTACCCCTTGTAATATGATTGTTTTTTACTTTATAATTTATGTGATTGTACCAAAAATGTAATGTATAATGACCAAATCTATTGCAACTCCAACATTTACCCACAAATCTTGATCTTCTTTTATCTTCTTTATAATGCCTAGAATTTCCATCATGATCAGCATACTATTTTTGGGCCTTCTTTACCACCAATTGTGATATTATAGGGGAACCAACTATAACATTTATTATTTCCACCAAATACATGGTGGTAGGCTCTTATTTATCTCTCCTCGTCTATATTTGTACAAATTTTTTATTTAAACCAACACCATTCTTAGAAACATATTTACAAAAATTATTACATTGAGATATGGATGGTGAATATTTCTCCAAAACTTCTTGAGAGTGATAATTAGGTGATATAGTTATTTTATTTCCAAGTTATGTAAGTATTTTGTCATTATAATCCTATAGAGAACATTGTGTGGCAGCATCTCCATAATTCTTTGATTGTTACTTCTCAATATGAGTATTTTCAAAATTGGCTAATTTTAATTCCAATTCAATACATCTCATATTGCTGGAAGTTTTTTGATCTTTAGTAAATACGATTATTTCTTTATATTCCTTCCTCATCTTCTCAAAAACTTCTTCATGTGTAAAATCCTTTTCATAGAACAAAGAGTCAAGCTTCTTTATTCTCGGGTATTTATTACGTAATCTTTTATTATTTACATCAATGATATTTTTATATTTTATTCCAATTCATGGATATTATTCTAAAACTACTTAGTGACCTCATCCTCCTCTTAGATTTTGTTAATCCGGTATTATTTAATCTTGGATAACCTTCCTTATAGATCCTTATACTCTAATTTAGGGGATCTAACTTGTATGAAGATATTTTCACAAGGTCAAAAGTTATTCTTCAAGATCTTCTCCATTTATTCATAATCAACATTAATCAAAGTGATTTAATTTTTCATGATTTATAAAATACAAAAAATTATATAAAAATTTTCTTTAGGAAAATAATGTATCATATCCCTTAATGCATCAATTGAATAATAAAATGTCATTTTATCACTTCCACTAGTTCTTTTCTCATATTTAGAACATCTTAAATAGAAATTAACACATACTTCATGATCACTCAAATCCCTTGATACCACTGAGGTAATAATGTTTTCTAATCATTGGTTGTTGAAGCAACCATTTTTTCAACTCTGATAATTTAGATTTGACTACATCATTTCTTGGAGGGACAACAAATTCTTCATACTCTCTTAATAAGAGGGACATATTCTTCATCTTATTATTCACTGTATTTTTATTATTAATCAAATTCTTGGAAGAAATTTATTTTTAATTTGAAGAAAATAAATAAATTCTCTGAAAATGTACATTATTAAAGTATAGGAATAAAATAAAATATTTAAAAATATCATCATAAACATAGATAATCTAGTATATGGAACCATCCTATGAAACCACTTATAGAGTCCAGGGTGGATGAACCACTGATATGGGGGTGAATCAATGGTTTCTTTTTATAAATTCTATTTCAATTCAAACTCTACATCATGTTAAAGAATAAATCTCTCATTATTTTAATTCCCACCTCTCCCATATGAAAACAAATTAAAGAACTAAAAATCATGCAAGGATTTTACAAGGTTTGGCCATAATGATAAAGTCTACTCCTTTACATGATCAACCAGTGGTTTTTTTAATATTTTATTATCACTATAATTTTTGGTGATTACAAGTGGAGTTCAACTCACACACAAGTGTTGATAACGTATCATCACTTCCCTAATACTATTTTGTTTATACTTACACCACCAATTCTTCAATGGAATTGTTAATAATGGAACCATTAGTTATTCGAAGGTCTTCCAAAACTCTTGCGAAAATGTTCTTAACTTCCACTGGATTTTTATATAGTGATTTTTTGGCCTTATTCTTCTTCAATTATAAACTCAATAATATTTTTTAATATTAGTGTAGTCATCTTTGATCACCATCAATTATCAAAACTTTACATCTTTAGATACTTACTAATATTTCCAGAACACTGAATGTTTTGTGTCACTAGTATATTAGAATTAAAAACTAAATGGTATTCAAGATATTTCAAGTTATCTTTTTCATCACTTCACTTAAACATATCAATTCATCTTAAAAAATACCTCTGATAGTATTTTTAAAGTTCTTCATTCATGAAATCATATGAATATTATTTTCATGCAGAAAATATTTCATGAAAATTGTTCATTCATCACACATTTTCTATGCAACAAAAGTGTGTGAAACATACATTACATCATGAATGAATACCAACACATTCATGGAATACTATTTTATTTTTAAAATAATCATATTATTAGAAACACTTTCATTGAACATTCTATCTCCATTCACTGCATGTTATATAATAAACATTGTAGTTCACATAATGTAGTATGTAGGTTCACTATGAATTACTTCATGAAATAGTATCTACAAAACTATATCTCTTTTCATTAGTATATTTTATTACATGGGATAAATTATTCATGAATCTTTGAAGCTCTCAAAATAAAAACTTCTACTTTGAGTAACTAGATTGTAAAACTCTTTCATATATTCATAACAAATCACATTGTATCATAGTCAATTTATTAAAACTAGGTAGGCTTCATGGAACTATTATTCACAAATCTTGTTGATTGTATGTAACCCAAGAGAAGGAATGTTATATATTATTTTTCTTTAAAAAACTATTGAGTGTAAGAGTTAAAAACAAGAGGTCATGGGATATCCTTCTTATTATTCACACAATAAAAGAGATTCGTAGAATCCTCTCCTTCACATAGCCGAGTAAGGCTCACAGGAGATTTTTTGTTTCTTCATGGATCCTACGAGGCTCATCTATTCTTCTTCCCTTTATGAAAAATGAAGGATAGGGTATACTTTGTTTCTATACATAAAATTAGATATCTCAATAATGAATTGAAGTAACTCTATCCTGTCTTGGTACTTTGATATTTATAGGCAATGATCACCATTTCTCCTTCATTCCTTCACCACCTTATAATTAGAAAAATAATCCATATAAAGGATGTATTTAAGATCCCAAAAATATATTATGTCAATCATATTAAAAAATATTGAATATTTTGGAATTTAAATAGTCTTTAATGTGGGTTTCCATCATAAAGTATTCGTGACACAGAAAATCTTTTCATCCTTTTATATGTGACAAAGTTAGATAAGAAAATTCATACAAATCTTATCTGTCACATTATCTATTGAATGAAATATGTGTATTTAATGAATGATGTTAAGCCTGACTTCTTATATTAACATACCCACTGGAGATGATTGAACTGATGCACCTCAAATAGAGGAATGGAAATGTTTATTTTCTTAAGCTCACATGTAGAAGCCTCATCATCTAGATATTGAAGATGATCAGATAAATAGATCATATGGTTCAGATCAATTCCATCATAAAGCCTCTGTTTTGTATATATAATTTTAATAAAGGAACAATTCTCCACATTTCTATAGTCCCATATTGTAGTTCATCAGGTTTGATCGCTTTTTAATCAGTGTATTTATGTCTTATACCTCTCAAGATAACACTAAGATTCATCACCTAGAACACATTTTCACACATTCCCACATTGAACAATTCCAAACATGTGCAGTTCACCTAGGAACTATGTGGTCACTATGTGTTCTATGTGCATGATCATGTGTACTCATAGTGGGCTCTATACAATCCCACTAACAGTCTTTCCACTATATTGGTTATCTTGGATGGCTATCTCGTGTGGTATAAACTTTCTCTCACATGTGTGGGATTGAGATTTCATATTTAGCTAGCTTAGTTGGAAAAAAATTTCATTAATCCCCATATATATACTTAGTAATTTCTATGTATGAAAAATTTCCAAACCAAATTTTATCCCTTATTAAAAAAATCCTGAAAAATATAGATTTATTTTTATGGGATTTTGTAAAATAATTCTTTATCCAGATAATGGATGAGTTCACTTATTGAAAACAATGTCCTACTCTAAACTTAAATTGAAAATTTCATAGTCATTTTGACTTTTTTATTAATCATCATATTTATTTTCTTTATATAAATAATGAATATTTTCATGATCTTACACTTTATTATGTTGTTTTAAATCATTTGTAACACATTATCACATATTCTTGAACCAATAAAGACCATTTCATCAATATTTAAAGTTTACAGGGAGAATTACACAAGCATGAAATCTGATTTCATTAAATGAATCTATAAAAATTCTCTAAGAATCACTACTACATCTTCAAACTTGAATACAAAATATTTACATTACTTTAACAAAAATATACAACTTCCACAAAGTTAGAATCAACATAGGATTATCTGTTAGCACTTTATAGAATCTAAATCCTAACATACCACTAATATTTTATAGTTTTTATTATAATTAATGGATTGATTATATAAAGAAATTTTTTATTAACACTACGGTGGATAATTTTTTTATGATGACTACTAATTTTAATATTCCTAATAAGGAAATGAGAACTATTACTAGAGAAGATAAAACTGAATATCAATTGAGTTAGAGAGTTAGAAATAATTTATTGTGCTTAATGACAAGAAATATATAGATTCAAATATCTTCATGTAATATAACTAATAATATTTGTAAAAATATTTAAGTAACTCATTTTGGAACTTATAAAATTTATAGAAACTAGAAGGGAAATACTTCGTGTAGAATATTAGGAGTTTTATTTCTTACATGGTAAATATATTACTCAAATTCATCTGAGATTTATGGATATTGTAAATATTTTATAATCACTTGTAGAGAAGTAGTGTTTGGATGAACAAATTATTGATAGTATTATTGATATTGTACTCAAATAGTTGGAATATAAGAGAACTATTACAAATGATACAAAACATCTAAATACGTTTTTCCTTGATGATATTATTTTAAATCTTATGTAGTATGAGATTATATTGAAAATAGATTCCTAAAAATAAAAAGAAAGAATAATGGGGTATATTTTACTTTAAAATATGGAATAGTTATGGCTAAAAAGGTTAATACTGGTGAAAATGTTCCAAAATATTCAAATTCTAAGAGTAAAGTTAAAGATGAATCAGATTTTAGGTCTTTAGATTCAAGTGAATGTGACCTTTATTATCTTTTGAAAATAATGAATAAGATATTTGGAAAGAAATATTTTCAATTTAATTTTTGAAAGAATCAAAATTATGGGAGTGATAAGAACTATAATTCTAATTAAATAAGTTATGAATGTATGAAACTATGGCATATGAAACCTGATTTTACAAGGTTTTAAAAGAAATTAAATATGTTCAATGGAATATTATACAATAAAAATGGAATAAAATTTTGAAGGATTCATAAACTTATAGTGAAAGTGGTGGAGAAATATATATAGAAAGTTATTATAATGTGATTTATGATAGTCATAAGGTTATTGGATTTTTTAAAAACAAAATCTAAGACCAATCAATGCTATATGGATAAGGTATCTTCTGAATCTATTATAAATGTAACATTAATTTAAAATTACCTTGATAATTTTGATGATAAAATTAGAGAAACTTATTTGGAATAAGAAAAAATTTCTACATTATAAGATTAGTAGAGTTTACCATATTTTAAAGAAATGAATAGATATGTAACTTTGCATGATAAAAATATTCTAAAGTATTTAAAGAATATGATTATGATATGTATGATCTTGATAAATCCAATTATATACTTTCAAAACTTAATTCTAAAATTTCTTAATTTTCAAAGTTAGATATTAAATATAATTATAACTCAATTTATGAAGATACAAATTTATTTATAATGATTAATTATGAAATTTTTAGAGTGAATAAATTTCTATCAAAATTTAATTATGGGAAGTAAAATTTTGATAATATTTAAAGATATTTGAGACTATGTAGAACAAATTTTGGCATAGGATTTACCTTATAAAAGATTCATTTTAGTAAAATTATTTTATTCCTACAAATTATCCTTTTGTATATATTTTCAAAGAGGAGGACATTAGAAAAATAATATTTATTTAAATCATGTTGAATCCTTTGGTTTTAATAAATACTATATTTATAAATAATTAGTATTTGTAAAAAATAATAACGATGGACAGATGTGGATTCCAAAAAAAATATTTTCTAATACTTCTATACCCAAGAATGTCAAGGTATCAAAAAATGATCATTTTATTTTTGGAAGAAAGGTTGATTACTAACATCTGAATCATATGGTACATGGATAGTGTATGTTCAATAAATATTATAGGTAAAAACTTATTCCATGAAATATAAAAAATGAAATGTGGAAAAAGTAACTTTTAGAGATAATGATCAAGGAGAAATATTTTGAATTGGTGATGTTGAATTTCTTGTTAAGGATTTAATTTTTAATGTTATATATATTATAGGTATAAAGCACAATCTTATCAATATAATAAAATTATGTGATAAAGGTTACCATGTGAACATCATGAATAATAAATTTACTATGAAAAGTTCATAAGGTAAGATCATTATTTTAGCTGATAGGCATGAGAATGTTTACACCATAAACCTATAGGACCTTAGAACCAAGATCTATGATATTTAAATTCAATTTCAAATCAATATTAATTTCATCATAGAATGATAGGTAACTTTTATGTTAGAATGTTAAAAAAACTTTATAAGAATGGGATAGTGAGAGATTTATCAAATATTAGGTTTAATTATTAAAAACTATATGATTTCTATAAATTTGGTAAGCAACATAAGTCAAGATTTAAATCTATTAGTGAAATATCAACTTCTAAAGTATTATAGTTAGTGAACATGGATTTATTCAGTCCGACACAAACTATAATTATTGGATTCAAACACTATGTGTATGTCTTGGTGGATGATTGCACTAGTTATACATGGTTCTATACTCTATCAATGAAATTGGATGTTATTTTTTTAACTTTTCTAGACTATAATAAAAATTAGAGAAACCTAAATTTTTTACTATTCTAAGTTATCATGGTGGTCAATTTGAAAATTTTGACTTTAAAAATTTTTGTAGTAAAAAAGGACTTACTCACAAATTTTCAATTCCTATAACTCTTCAAAGAAATGGTTTAGTTGAAGGAAGAAATATAATTCTTCAATAAATTACTTGAGACATGTTGAGGGAATACTTAATTTCTAAGTAAGTACTGTAGCAGGTACTATAGTAGGTATTGTAGTAGGTATTGTAGCAAGTACTGTAGTAGGAACTGTGTGGAACTGTAGTAAGTACTGTAGCGGGAACTATAGCAGGCATTGTTTGGCACTGTAGCAGCTAGGAATATGCCCCCATTTGGGCATTCGGGCCACCGATTTGGTCCCTGAGTCCTTTAAGGCCTTTGGGCCACCCTGGCCTTTAGGTCAGTAAGGTCTTCGGGCCACCTCAAGGCCTTCGGGCCACCTTAAGTGCTGGTGAAAACCAAACAACCTAGAAGGAAGAAGCTTCAGAAGGAGGAGGAGCAAGGAGATTTCACCATAGTAGAAGATAAACGGATTGAAAGAATGAGATCTTATGGCACCTACCATCGGGACAAGCCTGTTCATGCACGTGAAATCCTAGGAGAACAGCCATGTAAAGGTGGAGAGATGATTTCACGATGAAGATGATGGGGAGGAGTAGTTCCAAGTAGTGAGTCTGGGTTGTATGTAATGTTTAAAGCCTACGGGAAATGAATTCCTCTAAGGCCTATGGGCCATGTAATAATTACACCTACAGGCTATGTAAGGGTTCCACCTCACCTCTTGAATGGTGGATTATCAAAAATAAATAAAAAATGAAGGCCTTCGGTCCATTACAAAAATAAAAAATAAAAAAAAATAAAATAAAATAAATTCAGTTTTACTTAAAACTTTTCTTATTAAATATAATTATGTTTTGTAGGCCAGAAAGAATCCAAAACATTCTTACTTTAGTGATTTTGGATGTAAAGTGTTCATTCTGAATAAAAAAAAGATAAATTTTATAAATTTTATCCAAAAGATGATGAGGGAATATTTTATAAATATTCTACAACTAGTAAAGAATATCATGTTTTTAAAAATTAACTAATAATGTTTAGTAAATAGTTCATGTTAACTTTGATGAAATAGATCCTTTCATTTTTAAACATCTTGAAGTTATGTATTCAGATAATGTTTTTAAAACTACTTTTCAGCCCCTGTTTGAAAATTATTCAAATAAAAGATCAATTGAAGAAATAATTTTAGAATATGTACCATTAGTATAAAATCAATCTATTATGGGAGAATAGACTTTACTTATCTAAGAAATCAGTCAATATTAAAGAATCAGTTCATTGATAATATCATTGGATATGTAGATTAACCAATATAAACATGTAGTTCTTTAAGCAATGAATATGAACATCATGTATTATTATCTCATTTTTAACCTAAAACACCTAATGATTCATTAGGTGATGAAAATTGAATAATGTCAATGCAATATGAACTCAATTAATTTGAAGGGAATGGAGTTTTGGATTTTGGTATAATAACCTAGATATATATCTATGATTTGAGTCAAATGGATTTTCTAAAATAAACATAATGAAAATTGAATTATTTTTATAAATAAATCAAGTATTTTTTCAAAGGGTTATAATCAACAAGAAGTCATATAATATGAATAAGAATTTTTACCAATATCAAGACTTTAATCTATATGAATAACTTTAGCCTTTTTAGAATATCTAAAATTTACACTATATCAAATGGATGTAAATAGTGATTTTCTTAATCTATATGTCTAAGAGGACGTTTTTGTAGAACAACCACCTAATTTTAAAAATAAAAAATTTATGAAACATTAATCTAAACATACTAAGGAACTTTATGATCTTAAATAAACTCCAAGATTCTAGTATGATAGACTTTTCAAATTATTACTTCAAGAGAAATTAAGGGATAAGGTGATCTAAATCTCTTTAAAAATAAAGTTTTAAAAGATACCATCATTGTTAAAATTTATTTGGATGAAATTATGTTTGTTCAACTAAAGAAAACTATTTCCAATTATTTTTTAGAACTTATGAAATCTAAATATTAAATGATCATGATGGGTGAACTATATTTCTCCCTAGTTTTTAAATTTCTCATAAACTAGAAGTAACTTTATTATCTCAATAAAATTACATTAAAAATTAATCGAATGATTTGGTTTTGAAAATGAAAAGCGTTATCTTAATGAATCTGGGAAACTGGTAGAAAAAAAATATAGGGATGATTGAAGTTTTACTTTATCACATGGCTAGTTGATCATATTTAATTTATTTTTGTGTGATTGTGTGTGGGATTTCAATAAAAAACTAAATAATCGCAAAAAAAAGTTGTTAAATGAATTTATTTTTATCTTAATGTAACTTCATATCTTGGTATTTTTTATTCTTAAAAAAGTGATTTTGAACTTATAAGTTTTTTAGAAGCTGAATTTTATGGATGTAAAATGGATAGAAAAAGTGCATCCAGAACTGTTCACTTATTAGGAGAAGATTTAGTATCTTATTAATGAAAGAAAAAATAGTTGATAGAACTTTATACTTCTGAAATTAAATATATACCATCTAAGAGTTTTTTCACCCATGTCTTATGGATGCAACATACACTCATTGATTTTTTCATGAGTTTTTTAAAACTCCTATTTTGTTTGATAATGAAAGTTCAATTTCATTGTCTAATAAACTATTACACTACTCATGGGAAAATAATATAGATATAAGACACCATTTCCTTTCAGATCATACACAAAAAGGAGTTATTATTCTTCAATTCATCAGAACACTAGATCAACCTACTGATTTTTTTATAAAACCTATTCATTATGATATTTTTGAATATATTAAATGGAATCCTGTTATGATTAATATAAAGTAAACATTAATATAATTATTGTTTTAACTATCTCTATACAGTGGAAAACTTGTTGAAATAGGGGGGACATTTCTTTTTCTAACATATTTTTTTAAATTATTTAAAGGAAGTTATGTAATAGAACTTTTAGTCATTAAGATTGAATGTTTGAAAAATATCTTTGTGTGAATAAGTTTTTCTAAAAGGTATGTTTTATAATTTTTTTTTGATATTTATATTTTAAAAACTTTTTAGAATGAATGTTTTTTTATATTAAAATATATATATTTTTAATAAAATTAAAGATAAACAAAATTTTGAAAGTCTAGATATTCTTAAGATGATTTATAAAGGACTCAAGGTGGGAACAAATCTCATCTATCAGTTTTCTGTTCTTTTAAATTTGATCAAGTTTATTTCTTTTTTAAGGTTATTACAGTTTTGTAAGTTCTCTACGGATTCTTCTAGAAATATTTCAAAAAGAGAAATTTCTAATGAAATACTAATAGACAGGTATTGGTTTGATAAGAATGATTCCTTGTAAAAGTCGGTTATTATGTTTCAAGGTTTCAAATCCCTTATTCTAATGAAATAGGATCATACTTTGTATTATCCATGTATTTTAATAGATTTATATAAAAGTGAATCTTTTAGTGAATTTTATGTAGTAAAAATAATTTATTTCAGTGTTATCAAAAATTTCTAAAATTTGAACTTGAAAATAATAGAGGAAGGAGAGAAACTTTTTGTATTACACAATTTACATGATTTTTTTAAATATTTTTAGAAGTTAAAATCGGAATAAAATATCTATTTATAAAATAAAAAGATCATAAAATGAAACAACTTTCACCAGAAGGAACAATAGTATTTTAGTGGATACAAGATTTTATCCTTCCAAGGAAATAGGATAAGGACCCTATAAAGATTCATGACATTTAAATTTTGGATTTGTTATGTAATATGAGAAAATTTAATCTTATATATTTCTTTTTTAGTATCATTTAGGTTATTCAATTGAATATTTTGAAGTTGAAATTTATTCCATATCTGATATTTGTAATAAATGTGATAATTAAGTTTCTTGAAGTAGAGTATATAAAGAACTTAGCTCCACATATAAGGGAAATAGAATATATTTTTGGAGATGAAACAATATTTAAGATGATACTAGATTATTTTTTTCCCATAATTCATTTATTGATAAATCAATTAAGGATATTTCGGAAGAAAACCTTGAATATCTAAAATTATTTGAATAAATAAGGAAAGAGTTGGATAAATAACATAAGCTACCAAGAAATAAGTTTTAGACTATGCCGGAAAAATCCTTAGAAGAGTTTAAGAAAAAAAGAAATATTGAAAAGAATAAGACCCTAAATTTTTTCATGATAAGGAAGAATCATTGGATCTTAAATAGAAAAGTCATAAAAGATTTAAACAAAAATAGGAGATAAATAAGCAGTCTGATAATGTCGAGAAAGTGAAATTTTATCAAGATTTCCTAAAAGGGATAATTATCAAGGTGTTATTACTGGGGAACGCATAAGAATCCTATATGTCGGAAATTTAAAATTTTCATCACTAGGATGATAAAAATTTCATTTTCAGGGATTTGATCTTAGGGAGAGTTTTCAGGATCTCACATGAATTATTCAAAGCACAAAAATATAAATCGAAACATGTACCTCGTTCTAAATCGGACCACACTCGACTACAGCCCATCGCTAAAAAAAATTTCTCGAAGGATCAGAATCAAACCCCTCTATATAATCCACACACACTCCAATAATCCATGTGATGTCCATATTTTTAGTTCCATGTCCTAGCATGAAGCTTTGATGAATCCTTCGATGTCACATCAATCATATTGATCCCTTCTCATCCATTCATCGAAGGCACCTTGAATCGATCGCTTAGAGAGAGAGAATATCTCTCTCTATAAAGAAAGAGTATAGAAAGGATCTCATTTCCAAATTCACAAATAGTACATAAAATGATCCTCTCCGCCTACTTATATAGTGGGAGATGTTGATACCCGAAATGGGTTCCCCAGTGCCTAGAAATAGAATGCCCAATAAATAAGAAATATATAATTAATTATGATGAACTAAAATGCATCATAAATATTATTTATATTTTATCACATACCTATAATATATATTAAATATATTACAAGATAAAACTGATTAATTTAACTTTACTTGTAATTCTGGATAATATTATATGAACCTGGAATATTAAAAAAATATTCGTTCATATAATATTTTTCTTGTATTCACTTAATACCTTGTGAATTGTTTTAATAAAAAAAATCCAAATCATTTATTCTGTACTCGAATAAAAATTAATTTATTTATTTATCAGTGGTCAATGACTTGGACAACTCTTGGACCATATGGTGGGTTCTACCATGTCCGATATACATATTCACTAGAATATGGTAGATTCTTTAATATGCTATTGTGTGTGACACTCTAGTCTATTGTCTCGATAGAAATGAATAGTATCCATAGACCAATAGCAAATTCAAGAAACCCATCAAGGCCTCTAAAGATATATGGAATATTTATAGAAATTACAACCAACCAAGGAACACATACTATGTAATACAGTCTCTTCGACTTTAGATATCTTATAAAGCAGGATGCACACTTGTGTCATCGTCCTTGCTAGCTTTATTGTTTTTTGATCTAATTGGATGGAATTACCTCTCACTACCTTAGCCAAGTATTTATGAAGGTACTATTATCTTGATCAACCAATCCATAGATATATTACTTCCTCAACTCAAAATTGAAAAAATATACCTTGACCATTCAACCCATGTCATACCACCAATGACGTACCCAACATAAGCTACCCTGCCACAATTTCATTATCATGGTTTTTTTCTTTCATCAAAGTTCATGATAAAATGCAACGTGTTGATAATGATCTCATGTTAGGATACCAACACACATGTCTATAGATAGGAATAACTAATGAAACCTAAAACTTGTGGTGTTCTTATTAGTAGGTTTATCCTCATGATCTCACCGACTAGAGATCACCAAGTGAAAACTTCATGATAAAAAGTCTCAGTGCTTATGAGACCCCATCACCTGATAGTCAGGAATAAACTATATCCAATAAAAATATTTTATCTATACTATAGGAAATATATTTAAGTTTAATGTCATAGTATCTCGAGGTTCTAATTATATCTTGAGATCTGCTATAAACTTTTGATACAACAACTAATCTGTTGGACTCGCCTATTTTGATAATACCAAATCATGTTTCATTTATATGATAATCATGTTTCATTAATATTTATACTTTATATCATGTAATAACTATGTATTTTTAATCTCACTACTCTCTCGATTAATTTTAGAGTCAAAAATTTGTCTAAGTAAAAGGTTACTGCATGAAGGTTACCGCTGGAAGGTTACTGCTGGAAGGTTACTGTTGGAAGGTTGCCGATAGAGGTTACCGATAGAGGTTACCACTTGAAGGTTATAGATGGAGGTTACCAATAAATGTTACCACTAGAAGGTTACTGATAAAGGCTACGGATAGAGGTTACCTCTGAGTAACCTTACATCTGAGTTATCAATGCAAGCTCATCGCTGTGAGTCTATCGCTCAAAGGCCACTATTGTAGAGTTACCGCTAGAGGTAATTTTTATAAGGCTACCGATGAAGGCTATTGATAAATATTACTGATGAAGGCTACCAATGAAGGCTACCAATGAAGGATACTGATAAAGTCTACTCATGAATCCTACTGATGAAGCTTACCGATGAAGGTTACCGATGAAGGCTATCGATGAAGGCCACAGATGAAGCCTACCGATGAAGCCTACCGTTGAGAAGGCTACCGCTACCAGTCTATCGATACCCACTCTTCCACTTCATAATTTTTCAATTTATTAATATTATTCTAATAGCCATATTTGGTGAATTTAATTCTTCTAACATTAATTAATACTTATTGTAGACATATCAAGAGATCATATCTAGAGATAGTACAAGGTACGAGGAAGATCACACGTGGTTTTATTATTCTTATTGATGGATCTCAAATATAAAATAGAAGATTAATGAATGGATTCAAGTGAGAGAGAAACTACACGACAGACCTGAAGAACAAAGAAAACCTACCGGCATTTACTCTGTGAACCCAAGAGCTTCAAGAAGATTATTTGGGAGAAAAAATTCAAGTTTCTATTCTATGCTTCATCAAATCACTTTCAAACCACGAAGTAGAACATCTTAGTACCTTGAATCTAGAACCTGGAGTTGTGATACTCTATTTTGGAGACAAATTCCAGAGAAAGACTCAAACTGCAATTTTTTCACTCTAAGGAGTCAAGAGCTGAATTGTAAACACATAATGCCTTTTAAACTCAATATTTATAACATTAGCTCTATTGTGTTTCTTTACTTAAATTTCTGAGAAGTTTATGTTTGTCTGTTACACACACCATCTTTTGTTCTTGAACTAGACGATACTAAAAATAATCACCCCCAAAATTAATTACACTCTGTTTCCCATGTGTAATCGTGGAAGATGATGTGTGTGTCCTAGTTGTGTATTTTTTCTATAAAGAACTATGGTAGAGGGTGTGAATGCTAGAAAGTTTGTGAAAACTGTTGTAAATCCCGATACAGGTTGTGTATCAATTTTATTGTTAATATAAACTACTTGGTGGTAGGTGATCACCAAGTGGAGAGTATTAAGTCTCGTCCTAATACTAAACCTCTTGTTTAACTGTGTTGTGTACCTTCTTTTGTAATACTCTATTTTTCTATTTTCCGATGCTTATAACTTCAAAATAGAAAACTATTTTACATTCACTTTGATAATTAGTTTTGGTTGGTGTGTATATGTTTTTAATTCAGTAAACCTGTTTCAAAATATGGATAAGTGTTTTACACTGTTTCAACTAAGGAATAATAAGCCTTTGAGAAACGTGTTATCTAATTGAACATTTATATCTATACTACCTTAATTAACTGGGATGTTTTCAAATTGGGGATTTATCATAATGTTTTTAACTACAATTTTAAGTAGGAACTCAATTCACCCCCCCCCCCCCTTAAGTTTCCACCACGACCAACATTTGGTATCAAAGGGTAGTTTTTATTGCTACCATCAAAACAATTTTTCAATATTTTCATATTCTTTTCAACTATGATTTTAGTTGTATCCTAAATATCTTAAATTTTTTTTTAATATCCAAATTATCATTTCATTAAATTCTAATTAACTATTGATAACCAAATTGAGGGTGTGGCTACTAACAAGCCACCTTTCTCTAATGGTACTAATTATCCTTAGTGGAAATTGAAAATGAAAATGTATCTAGAGATCATGAGTCCTGAAATCTAGGACATAATTGAAGAACAACATGCATTACCTGTTACTGCTAGGGACACATGGTCTTAGTTGAATAAAGCTACTTATAATAATAACTGTAAATCAATGAATGCATTGTACTGTGCTCTTGGTGATGAATAATTCAACAGAATATCTGCCTATAAAACTGCATATGAAATTTGGGAAACTTTGGATGTTTCCCATGAGGTAACAACCAATGTTAAAGAAATGAGACTAAATACCTATACAATTAAATATGTTAATTTTAAAACGAATCTTGATGAATCTATCTATAAAATCTATCTTAGGTTCAATGATATAGTAAATACCATGAGTCTTTATGGGAAACCAGTAGACAGCAAGGATCAGATTATGAGATTACTTCGATTCTTTCCTGACAGATAGAGAGGAACTTTTTTTTCCATCCGGGAATCCTGTGACATAAGTAAGATACCAATGAAAGAACAAATTGGAAAACACATGATGTACGAAGAAGAGCTTAAGGTGAATCAAGAAGCAGATGAAGAATCAAGAAAGAAATTTGTAGCATTCAAGACCGCTACCTCAAAGAGAAAAGACAATGATAAAGTTCAAGTTTCTATAGATAGTTCCACTAGTGAATATTCATACTCTGACAGTGATGATGGGATGGTTCATCTTTCTAGAAGATTCAAAAAGTTATACTGAAAGAATAAGTCCTTTAGAAAGTCAAATTGTATAGGAATGTATGATAGTAAAGTACATTGGAAAAAGGATAGAAAATGTAATGACAACACAAATGAGATAATCCGTTATGAGTTTAAATGAAAAGGTCATGTGAAGGATGATTTCCCCAAGCTTAAATTTAAGAAGAAATATGAATACAAGGGAAGGGATATAAAAAAGCTATGAAAGCTACTTGGAGTGCTTTGGAAGACAGCTCCAGTGAATCTGACACTTCTGATACTAAAAATAACAATCATGAAAACCTATGTTTCATGATAGAAACATCTAAGGTAAGACTCAATTATTCTATACATAATTCTTACAATTCTGGGAGTGGGAGTGAATCAAATAATGAGGAAAATATGACTAAGGATGAACTATTTGAATACTGTGTAATGCTTGAGGATACATTTAATGAACTCAAGGATAAATATAAATTATTTAAAATATAACATGCTTTAAATTCCAATTATAAGTCTAATTTGGATATTGAAAAAGACAAATTTTCTCAGTTATTAAAAGAAAATACTGAACTAAAATTATTAAATGAGCAATTAAAAAGAGATCTTGAGAAGTTTACTACAGGTAAGGATACCTTGACTCAGTTTATAGGTAAAAAAATTACTCCAAATTACACAACTGGTTTAGGATATCAACCAGGATAGAGAAAGATTATTAAGAAAAAAAATTCCAAAATTTGGACAGTTTAATGCTAGTTCAAGTTCTGGACCATCTTTTGAAAAAAAAAATCTAAAGGACCTAACGAAGTTTTCATGACTACAAATATATCTATTTAGTATAGGAATCCAATAAGACAAATATGGGTTCCCAAAGATTTACTTGATAACCTCTCTGGACCCAAAAAAAATTTGGGTACCAAAGTTACCCTATTCTTAATTTGTTTCGTAGGAAAATGGTCTAAAGAGATCCTATAAAATCTTATGGTACTTGGATAGTGGATGTTCAAGACATATGATTAGAGACTATTCATGCTTCAAGAGCCTAATTAAAGTTGAAGTTGTACATGTTACATTTGGTGATAATGCTAAAGGGAAGATCATCGGCTTAGTCCAAATTGGTAACCCTAATACTATATTAATTTCAAAAGTACTTTTTTATGGGTTAAAGTACAATATACTTAGTATCTATCAGTTGTGTGATGATGGATTTAATGTTAAGTTTAAAAATGATTCATGCAATGTTTTTAATTCTAAAAATAATTTAATATTCACTTCTATTAGTAATAAAAATGTATAAGTTGTTTATTTAAACTCTTTAGCTAAGCAAAATGTTTCTTTTTTAAATGATTTTCATAAGGAATCTTAGTTGTGGCACAAAAGATTAGGACACTACAATATGAACTCACTTGGGAAAATAACCAAGAAAGGTTTATTTAGAGACTTACCTAGATTGGAATTCCCACTTAACAAATTTTGTAATCCTTGCCAAAATGGAAAACAACGAAATGTTTCTTTCAGACCAAAGAACATAGTTTCAACTTCTTAATCGCATGAGTTGGTTCACATGGATTTGTTTGGACCATCAAGATTTTCAAGTTCAAATTGGAAGGACTTTCTCTATGTTCTTATATATGATTTTTCAAGATACACTTGGGTATACTTTCTATCTCACAAAAGTGAATCATGTTCTTACTTTATTAAATATTCCATGTCTATAAAAAATCTTAGTGGACTTAGAATTAAGACCTTGAGAAGTGATCATGGCCATGAGTTTGAAAATCAAGAGTTTGGATATTTTTTCTCACATAATGGATATAATCACAATTTCTCTATTCCTAGAAAACCTCAACAAAATGGATTTGTAGAAAGAAGAAATATGACACTTCAAGTGATTTCACAGACTATGTTAAATGATATAACATGTTTATCTATTTTTGGGATGAAACTGTTAATACAGCTTGTTACATCATCAATAGATTCTTAATTATATATGTTCTTAAGAAGACCCCTTATGAGATATAGAAAAATAGGAAGCCTAAGGTTAGTTACTTTATAGTTTTTTGTTGCAAAGTCTTTATCCTTAACACTAGGGATAATATTGAAAATTTTGCTTCCAAAAGTGATAAAGGAATTTTTCTAGGTTTCTCAATCTCTAGAAAAGCCTATAGATTATTTAATAAGATAACCAAATGTGTGGAAGAATAAATTCATGTCAAATTTGATGAGACTGATCCACATTAACCTAAAACCTATCTTGAATATCTTGAGGAAGATATGTCAATTCTGGACCTTAATGATAAAAACAGTGAACCCCCAGTGAAAACAACTAGTTTTGGAAATTTTCTAGAATCAGAGCATGTTGAATCTGAACCTATAAGCAACCATGAAAATTCTAGTCCAGCACTTTTTAGAGGTATTATAACTCCCAAGAATCATCTTTTACATGTTTTAGTAGGTGATCTAAACAGAGGGACCCAAACTAGAGCATCTCTAAGAAATCAGGTTGAACATCAAGATTTTATTTCACCGCTTGAACCCAAAAATATTAATGATGCTATCAATGATGAATTTTGGGTGATATTTATGCAATAAAAATTAAATCAGTTTGAGAAAAAAAATGTTTGGGAATTAGTAGAAAGACCTAATGACACTTTGACCATAGGCACTAAATGGGTTTTTAGAAACAAAGTTGATGAGTCTGGAAAAATACTCAAAAACTATGCTAGATTAGTTGCATAGGGATATACTCAAGAAGAAGGAATAGACTATGAGGAAACCTTTTCTACTGTAGCTAGACTAGAAGCCATTAGGATTCTACTTTCTTATATAGCTCATCTGAATTTCAAACTTTATCAAATGGATTTAAAAAGTGCATTTCTAAATGGGTATATAGTTGAGGATGTGTTGGTTGAAAACCCCCCATGGCATTACAAATCCCTATTTTTCAAATAATGTTTTTAAACTGTCTAAAGCTTTATATGGTCTAAAACAATCTCCTAGAGCTTGGTATGATAGACTTAGTTATTTTATTATTTAAAAGGTTTTAATAAAGGAATATTTGATCCTAATATTTTTATTAAATATATTTCCAGATAGTTTTTTATAGTAAAAATTTATGTAGATGACATTATTTTTGGATATTCTAAAAATTATTTATGTAATGATTTTTCAAAGATAATGCAAAATGAATTTGAAATGAGTTTAATAGGGGAACATAAATTTTTCCTGGGATTTCAAATTTTTCAAAATAAAAATTGTATTGTTTTAAATCAAAGTAAGTATAATAAGGATATTTTGAAATGTTTTGGTTTGGATAGTAATAAAGATAATGATACACCTATGATTACCACTTGTAAGTGGATGATGAAAAAAATGGTAAACAAGTGGATCAAATCAATTATAGAGGTATGTTTTGGATTTTTCTCTACCTTATTGATAGCAGACCTGATATAATGTTCAGTGTATATGTGTGTTCTCATTTTCAATCCAATCCCAAAGACTCTCATTTAAGTGTTGTTAAAAGGATTTTTAAATACCTCGAGTATAATACAAACTTAGGACTATTTTATCCAAGAGGACAATCATAAGTTTTGATAAGTTATTCAAATGATGACTTCGCTGGTTGCAAGTTAGATAGATAAAAAACACCTCTGGAACATGTTACATTTTGGGAAAATCACTAGTATCATGGTGTAATAAGAAACAAAACTTTGTTGCATTATCCACTTCCAAAGATGAATATATAGATGCTGGTAGTTTTTGTGCTCAAATTATATGAATGAAACACACTTTACTGGACTATGGATATCTATTCAAACATGTCTCTATAAATTTTGATAACACAAGTGCTATTAACATATCTAAAAATCCATTATCTCATGCTAGGAAAAATCACATTGATATAAGACATCACTTCTTGAGAGATCATTATCAAAGAGGTGATATCACTCTGGAATTCATTGTCACTGAACGTCAATTGGCTGATATATTCACAAATCCTTGGAATTATGAGAGGTTATATTACAACAAACATGAGTTAGGTATGATAAATTTTCAGTTTAAGACACCTCACCGTAGGACCTCACCATTGGACCTCACTAGTAAGACCTCACCGTTGGACCTCACCGTTGGGATCTCACCATTGCACCTCACCATTGGACCTCACTATTGGACCTCACCTTAGGACCTCAACATTTGACCTCACCATTAGGACCACAATGTTGTACCTTGCTGTTAGGACCTCACTGTTAGGACACCTCATCGTTGGACCTCACCATTAGGACCTCATTGCTGGACCTCACCGTTATGACCTCACCATTAGGACACCTCACCGTCAGTACCTCATTGTTTGCACCTTACTGATAGTGGACCTTACTTAGGTCCGGGACATAGAATTTTTATGCCAGAATCTGTAATGTTTTTAATCTTATTTATTTCTTTTACTCGATTTGTTTTTCAATCCCTAAATGATTAAAACAAAGTAAAAACCACATTTCAATCCACTTAAATCATCTACCGAACCTCTTACTCCCTAACCTTGGAAAATAACCTTCTGCTAAAACCCTCGAACCACATCAGATCACAATGGAAAGACTGAAGATACTGATGGTTGGTAAATAAAGAGATGTGTCGAAACCTAAGAGACCATGAACTCGGTCTAGTAGTGGAAGAATGTTTGTGGTGAAGTTGATCAATCCTCATTTTTCGAAGAGGGAAATTGTGTTCGAAAAGGAATTAACTTCATAATGGATGTTGTCAAGCATGTTTCTGGTGCTGATGGCACTCGAAGCCCAGTATTGGGTCAAATGTTTTGAAAATAACAATGGACCGTATTACCAAAAGCTAGTAAAGTAATCTTATGAGTTTCGAATGTTTGAACATTCTGAGGATAAGAAAGGATTGTTTTCAAAGGTAAATAGAGTAAGTGTGAGATTCTCTTCTGTTGAATGGGCTTAATTCTTAAGAGTCCCACATGAAGGCATTTTCGGTTATTGGTCTAGAGTGGTGCCTCCCACCAGTGAGTATTTCTGATATAAAGAGGCTCTGACCGAAATAATAGGGAATGGAATCCCTAGAAAGGTAATTTCTGATGATATGGATGGAGAAAACTGATTACTTTTTAAATTTTATCAATATTCCTTGAGTCCTATGAGAGGGTACTTTGCTACTTTGACGTATCGAGACATATTTTTGTTGTATATGTTGAATCATGTACAAAGGATAAATCTATTCAGGTTGTTAATGGTTCAGTTAGAGGATATGACAAAACCTAGCTCCAATTAAAATGCTTTATTTCATGACAAGTTGATATCCTTAATGTAAAAAGTGAAAGGAGTTTCTAGAGATAATTAAGAAATCATATTTGTAAGGGACAACTTCTACCTTACCAAAATGATTTACAAGTTTATGAAGATAAACCGGTACCCTTGGAAAAGGTAATGGGTGAATGATGAGGCTAAACTATATGAGGAATTAAATCCTATTACCAATCTTACTAGGACAAAGAATAAAAGAGATCTAGGTTAAAATCCTAATGAAGTGGTGCCAGTGTAATCAGATGAAGAAGGGAAAGTTGTTATTATGAAAGAGAGAGAGGATTATCCTATTAATGATAAGAGTGATCCTGATCTTCCATCAATCCCTCATGTTAATATTGTATCTTATAGTGAGCCTAGCCCACCGAAGAGATTACCCAGAAGAGAGACTTTCCTAAGGGATAGTGATGACATGGAAACTAGTGAAGAATAAGAAGAAGAGAATGTCTTAAGAGACATTACTGTTGGAGAGACCTCAAAGGAGGAGGATGAAGCTGAATCTAGCCATGATGAATTTAAGAAAACTATTTATGAAAGTGAAGAGGAATGCCTATGTCTTAGTTCTTTTATAGGATATATAGAAGTGGGAGAGAGTGAAGAGGAAGAGAATGTTCAATTGGTTGGAGCTGAAATTGCTATGGTTGTGGTTGAAGATTATGTAGAAGAGATAGCAGTGGACTCTCCTGTTGATGTATTTGATCAAGGAGGAATGGAAAAAATGAATGTAGTTGACTAGGAGGATGATCCAAGTGAGGGAGAGGAACCTATTTCCACAGGTTCAGTTTTTGTTTCTCTTGAAATAAATGATTGGTCAGAAGACCCTGGATTCATGGTATTGGTATTAGATATGAGGATTCTGAAGATGTGAAACCTAACAGAAGACCCCTAATTCATTCTGTTTCAAAGACCACTATTGTGCAACTAGTAGTTCTTCTACCTCAAGATTAGGTTAAGAATGATGATTTGGAGTCATTAAAATCATATTTGAAGAGACACATTAATGATAGATCCATTAGGATAGAGAGAATAGTGTATCTCAATCAAGAACTTGTGGAATCTTCCATGGAAAGAATAATATCTACCTTTCACTCCAACTTTCTACATGAAGTGAAGGAATACCAGAATCAAGTTAGAACCTTGACAGAATCTGTGGAGTCTGTGAAATAGTCAATTATGAGTTTGGACTCATATATGGCTTCAAGATATCAAGTGGGAAAAGACCTTATGTTTGTTAAGAGTATTGTTCAGTAAATTGTCACTATGTTTGTGGACTTTAAGAAGTCTATGGAGACACAAGTGAGTGGTTAGGATGATGATGTGAAGAGTTTGATCAATGGAATGACCAAGTCTTTTAAGGAAATAGTATATTTTACCATGGAACCTATGTATGCTTCTGATTCCTCATCAGCATCTCCTCCTATTGATCTAGAAGTTTCCAAATCAGTTTTTAGAGAATAATTGGAGAAGCTATCTGGTGCAAGTACTTTAGACAATCAATCTATGACTTAGGTCATTTCCACTACCAGATAAATTCATAAGCTTGTAGGATATTACTTGAGGGAGTATTTCCACGAACAAAAGGTCATCAAAGATAAATTTTAATTCTATTATAAAAGGTTTTTCACTAATCATTATATTGATGGTCACTTCAAGATATTGTTGGAGAACTTGAGGTTCCCACTTGTCACTCAGGAATTTAAGGATCATGTTAGCAGGATTAGAGAGTTAACTTCTGATTTAGAAAAGATCATGGAGAATAAGGATGATTTCATTTCAGTTATGGAAAGAGGAGGGACCATCATTATGGATTTCAAGAAACTCTTTTTCCCTTCCTCTATGTGGACTCCACTCTCATTATTGTTCCTCCAGTCTTACCTTCTTCCTCAGCTGCATCGGGCTCTACCAGTGATGCCCATTTGATGACTCCTACTCATGCCATCATAAGCTTGACTCCTATGATTCCTCGGAGATCAACTCATTATCAGTATACCAGTTCTTCTATAGTATCTCCTCCTACCTTGATCACTACCATACCTAGGGTTATACCTCTATCTTCTGAACATGCCTCCTCATCTTTCAAAGATAAATCTCCCTTGGACATATCTGATGTGTATTTAATGTGAGTTTTCTTAGTTGATAGGGATCATTGTAATCTTTTTGTATATTTTACTCTTATTTCATTAATACAAAAATCTTCCTTTATCTCCTTTTATCTTATATTCTGTTTTCTAATCACAAAGGGGGAGAAGTTTTAAGACTAGAGCCCTTGAATATATGCTCTAATATAAGACTGGACCCCTTGAATATATGCTCTGATATATTCTTAATAATAAACATGGTTCAATTTTTTTTTATTTCAACTCCCAACACATAATATATGTATACTAACATCTCTGAATAGATTAGAAAATGTTCTTAACCCCGATTCAAAAATTCTTAAATATAAATTTCACTAACATAATTTGTGATTATCAAAAAGGGGGATATTGTTAGACTTGCCTATTTTGATAATCCCAAATCATGTTTCATTTATATGATAATAATGTTTCATTAATATTTATAGTTTCTAAAAGGTAATAACTACATATTTTTAATATCATTTCTCTCTCGATTAAGCTTACAATGCAAAATTTATCTAAGTAAAAGGTTAATGTTGGAAGGTTACCGTTGAAAGGTTACCGATAAAGGTTACCACTGGAAGGTTACCGATAGAGGTTACTGATAAAGGTTACCACTCGAAGGTTACCGATAGAGGTTACTGCTGAGGAACCTCACCACTGAGTTATCAATGCAAGCTCATTGCTATGAGTCTATCATTCAAATTCTACTATTGTAGAGTTACTTCTAGAGGTAACTTCTATAAGGATACCGATGAAGGCTATCGATGAAGCCTACCGATGAATCCTACTGATGAAGCATACCGATGAATCATACCAATAAAGGATGCCAATGAAGGCCACCAATGAAGCCTACCGATGAAGCCTACCATTTATAAGGCTACTGCTACCAGTCTACCGATACCCACTCTTCTACTACATACATTTTCAATTTCTTAAGATTATTCTAACAGTCTTATTTGGTAAACCTAATGCTTTTGACATTAATTAATGTTGAATGTAGACATATCAAGAGACCGTATATAGAGACAATACAAGGTACGAGGAAGACCTCATGTGGTTTTCTTATTTCTATTGTCAGATCTCAAATATAAAATAGAAGAATGATGAATGGATTCAAGTGATAGAGAAACTACATGACTAACCTGAAGAACAATGAAAACCTACTAGCATTAACATTGTGAACCTAAGAGCTTCACAATGATTATTTGGGAGATAAAATTCAAGACTATCTTATGTGCTTCATCAAATATCTTTCAAACCACAAATCAGAACATCTCAGTACCTTGAAGTTAGAACCTAGAGTTGTGACACACTTTTTTGGAGACAAATTCCTTATAAAGACTAAAAAAGTGATTTTTTCACTCCAAGGTGTCAGGGGCTAAACTGCAGACACATAGAACCTTCTAAACTCAATATTTATAAAATTATCTTTATTGTGTTTCTTATCTGAAATTTCTAAGAAGTGTGTGTTTCTATGTTACACATGTTGTCTATTGTGATTAACCTGGAGGATACTAAAAATACTCACCCCAAACATTACTTACACTTTGTTTCCCACATGTAACCGTGGAAGAGGTTGTGTGTGGCCTGGTTGTGTGTTTTTTCCATGAAGAATTTTAGAAGAGGGTGTGACCCCTAGATAGTTTTTGAAAACTATTGTAAAGCCTGATACAGGTTGTGTATCATGTTTATTGTTAATATAAACTGCTTGGTGGAAGGTGATCACCAAGTGGAGAGGATTAAGTCTCATCTTGAGACTGAACCTCTTATTTAACTTTGTTATGTACCTTCTTATGTAATACTTTTTTTTTTCTAATTTCTACTGCTTATAACTTCAAAACAGAAAAATATTTTACATTCATTATGATAGTTAGTTTTGGTTGGTGTGTATATGTGTTTAATTCAATAAACCTGTTTCAAAAGTTGGATAAGTTTTTTACACCGATTCAACTGAGGACTAATCAAGCTTTGAGATACTTGTTGACCAATTGAACATTTATATCTCTACTGCCTTAATTAACGAGGATGTTTTCTAATTGGGGATTTTATCATAAAGTTTTTAACAGAAATTTTAAGTAGGAACTCAATTCACACCCCCCCCCCTCTTGAGTTTCCACCCCAACCAACATAATCTATGGAAACTACCATTTAAATAGTGTAAAAATAAATTTATATACTATATTGCTAAGTGTACATCATTCATATCTCATTATATACATGATATGGTAATCAAACATTATTGTTTAGTTGGGTCAATGGTACCCACTATTACAATACTCCCACTTACACTAGATCCAACTTGCTAATTATACTTATTAGCTCTCACAAGATTAATATCATGTTTTTTTTTAGTCACGACTTTATTTACTAGGTCATCCATGTCTCTTTTTCATGGTTATTTTGTTATGTGCAACTTTACCACTTTGAGTAAAACTTATCAAGATATGAAAACCCTAAGTAGATATCCTCTTTCCTCTATCAAAACTTGACATCTTTTCTATAAATAGTATCATAATTTACATTATGATAATAATTTACTTTCTATGTGTGATTATAAGAACTGGAACAGGTTGTTTCATTACATATACTACTTCTTTTTCTACCTTAGAAGTTGCAACGTACTTGATAATTGTATATATGACTACCACTATCCTATAATATTTTATCTCACTCATTACCTTAGCCTAACTACAATTGTCACGACCCAACTCATACCACGGCTCAAGCCTCAACTACCCCAAGCCCGCCTCCATAGGCCAGGGGATAGCAACTAGCGCCGAAGGCACAACAAAATCAGGGAGGCCTTTGACTAAGAACCTATACACAGACACGTAGCTAACTTAATGAAAAAGTGCAGTGAAAAAGAATAAAGCAAGGTTCCACACTACTATAAAAAGGGAACCAAACAAAAATGCATCGAACTCTAATAGTACAAGTACAAGAAAAGTAAAGATTAAAGGGAAAGGGGCAAAAATACACACCCAACTAGAAAAGTGCCACAACCCAGCAACATGTGAAAAAGTAAAACAGCTAGAAGAGTCCCACTCTTGAATCCCAAGCTATGACCACCGCACGCAGTCCAAGAACCCTTTATCCCAAAGATCCTCTGATGTCACGATCAACCTATTCGTCGTCTCCAAGGGCACTCCAAATGCGGGCAAAGCTCAAGTAGGGGTGAGTATATGAATACTCAGTAGAATGCCTTGAAGTCTCGAGAGAGAAACAATAGATGTACTGAGTAGAAAAGTAAGAGAGAAAAAGGTACAACAAGAGTGAACAAAAAGAGTACAGCTCCACCCAAAAATAGATATGATCGCTCAAAGAAACCCAAATGAAAGAGTAAGGGGATCTTCATATCACAGCTTACACTAGGTATATTCCCATACATATACCCAGGGCAACCAGATATACTCATAACTCAGACCTCTAGTCTCGAGACAAGATACACCACCACATACCTCGTCTAGGGAATCATTTCGAAGATTTCCATGAAGTACTCGTAACAGGGAGAACACACTTCTAGGTCTGAAGAGAGAGACACGAAGCACTTCTTCTTGGAGAACTCACTCCACAAGTTCTTAAGAATACGATGTTCAGATAAGGATCACAACCAATAGCTATGGGGTGATTCCAACAACACAGTCTAAACTAATCCGCTAAGCAGAGGATCAGCGCCCGGGTAAAGTTGGTCACGTCGATACCAAGAACTCTACCTATGGTACCAGGAAAGAATAGAGGATCCGACTCCAAGTCTCACAGAGGGGATTCCAATAACTTTATTCAGGAAGTCCTGCTAAAGGGATCATACTCTTGTACATAGGAAATGATACCAGAAACCTTCAAGGGAAAGACCAAGGGTATGAACCCTAACAAATCTAGTCCAAGTCATAGAATACAAATGGATAAAGCCATGTAAAACAAGTTACACGACGTGTAGTAAGATCACACACCATGTTCCTTGACTCCGGGTACTGCCCGCGTAATCAAAACACAAGGTGACCCATGCAGCCATCCTGGTTTAGTCGTGTGGTGGAGTATCGACTCCAAAGATAGGAAAACCATCTTAGAGGAAAACGATCCCGCACTCATGAGGTGGGGAGTCTCATCTCTACTAGAGAAGAGGAGTAAGGAATACTCGTGCCTTGAGTCATCAAGGGAGTAGTCATCCTAGATGTCACTAAAAGAAACACCGTGGTTCTTCTCCTCAGGTTATCATTCATACCTCAACCACCACGAAGTTCCACAAGGGAGCAACCCGAAATACAGCCATGTCATAAAGGTTCCGACACAATAGAAAGTGCGTCAATCAGACACCCAGTCTTTAAATTATAAGAATTTTAGTGTTGAGGGCCCGGTTGGATTCAAGTTCTATCCAACCCAGTCGTACATCAAACAATACCAGATAACCAAACGGATCACACCATTGCAATCCACATGGAAAAACACACGAGATGGACTACCCATTTGTCCAAAACGAATAGCCGGTGAAAAAGTTGCATTTCACCGCAACACGCGCGAACCAAGCCTCGTGGGTCCCATTCCTTGACCTCAACTTAAATATCCAAAACTTGTCTTGAAACATTCATTTTAATTTTAGGTTCGCAACTTCGCAGACGGTTTGTCATTCTGACACCGTATGAGAGAGATATGTCAGATACAAGATCCCGTAATAATAATATTATTATTATTGTTTGGTGTTTCGTGATCTCGAGCCACAAACCAGAATTTAGTATCCAAAATTAGACTTGAATCGACCATTTTAAAGACAGGGTCACTTCGCCACTGACGGCGAGTCAATCGGACATCGCACGCATGAGTTATAGCAGGTCGAAGATTTAATAATAATATTAAACCTATTATTTTCCGAGCGCTTCGGGTTCTCGATCCAAAAACCTGAAAAATGATATCCAATATTGGACTCATAAATTCTGTCTCGATGTTAGGGTTGCACTACCGCTGACAGTTCTTGAAACCGAGGTCACATGAAGAAGTTCCAGACAAAAAGGTGTTGTATCCACAAAATTAATAATAACAATATTTTATTATTATTATTAATTACCTTTTATTTTTAATTATTTTTTTCTTAACTCCCAAATCAATCAACAATTTGGAGCCCCTTCATGTGCGCTGGAAACATTCACTTCTCCCTTAATTCTTTCTCTTTTTTTTTCTTTTTTTTTTATTTTTCAAAACTTTCTCTCTCTAATCTAAATTCCTCTCACGATTTTTGTTCTCCCAATTGGTGCCCCCAATCACTCGGCCTCCTTCCACACGGCCAGAACCGCCACCCCCTTTAGCTGCCCACGCCGCTGCGTGTCCAGCCTGTCATGCTACTGCCCCTCAAGCTAGACGCACCACCTAAACCTACCTCGGCCTACCCTGCTCGACCCACGCACCGCCAGGCCGGTAATCACACCGCCACGTCGCCCCTTCCATGGGATGTCGCATCTCCATTCTATGTCCGAAAATTGTGACGACCGCAGATTTATGATCCTCGGGTCGAGACCTCCGCGTCTTTATGTTGCGCTCAACATGACATTGACTTTTTAATGCGCTTAATTATTTTGCGATGAAGAATACACAATGAACGTGTGGAGAATGAAATTTAAAAGGGCATGGTTTGTGTGGGGATCGATGGACATGTTTGTTTTGGACATCGTTTTTGAGAATCAATAACATTTGGAATTGACAAAAAGATATTCATCATACTTCGATATTTTCAAGAAAAACAATAAGATATTGATTCAACCCATGGTTTTTCGATCTGTGAATTAATTCATTTAATTCACGTTCGTCATGAAAATTCAATTGGGGTAAGGAATCCACAAAGATAAATCCTTCCTTAGGTTTGGATCAATCATTAGTGAAGATCACATTCATCAAAATCTGTTCGTCGTTGACGAGGATCACATTTTCACAACGACGAGAAGAAGATGTTGCGTTCGTCATTCTTCGATTTGCTTGGATTCGAGGCTTTGTTGTTCTTCGTTCGTCGTTCATCAATGGGGAGAGGAGTAGAGGAAGGGAAGGAGGGTTTACAGTCGTTGGACAAAATGAATTATGAGGACAAACCCCTCTAAACAGAGAATTTATAACCTCTCGCTAGGTTAAAATAAATAAATAAAATAACTAAATAAACAATTATTTAATTATTTAATTATTCTACCATGATGGCGCATATGTCAAACACCCGATTCGGACAAAGGTTATACCTTTCTTAGGGTAAAACCTACGTTCCGATCTCATCGGTGGCCTTAGATTTTTTATCTGAGTCCATGTTCTAGAGATATTTAGGTTTGAGATATTAAATGAATAAATTAATAATTAAATTTATCCATTTAATACATCATCAACAGCGAGGGGTCTAAACATCCTGCACCGACTTATTTTATGTATCTCCGAGGGGAAACACTATATTCCGGACCCAACCGTGGTCTCATATTTATGATCTGATCAACTGTTTAAGATATATCCTATTTTCGTTAGTTAACTATGCGTGCGTAATATAAAGACACTTAACATTTTTTTATAAAATTAATTCCGGGAACACCGGGCCTCGGAATTGCATGTCGTCTAAGCGTCCATCTCTGGAAATATTCTTAGAAATATTTCAAAGTCTTATTAGGCCAAAAACCGGGTCTCTAAATTATTCCCTCCTTCAACATTTTCATCCTCAAAAAGAAAAACCAGGGAAAGCACTCGGGAAACTGAGCCCACACTTAGCTCCCCCGCTCTTAGGGAAGCCTGTATGTTTCTATGCTTCCAAAGAATATGGACCAAAGGGTTGGTCCACCCTCAAAAGGCTTTCTTGATTTGATGATGTTTTAGGAACACAAACGTATCTCCTCAGTTGAGACACGTGTAAGGCGTCGTATACCAACTCCAACTATTTGGGATAAGGCAAGGTGATGTGCAACATTGCCATCTCCTTCCACAGTCTTAAACAACTTGATAGAACTTAGGGGAAAGTTTGCCTCCCCGACCAAACCTCTACATCACATGTCACAACTGGAATCACTATTTGTCACTAGGACAAAGTATCATGATTCCCACCTTCAGAATATCCATATGGTGAAACACCTAAGGATATCTAGTCACACAGGATTTCACAGTCGATGAATCGCAACCAAGACCCTCTGACACGCTCAAGAAGCTAAGGAGTCAACACCATCGACTGAAGAAAAGTTGTACCATCCTATTCCACCAGGGTCTGGTACAAGGAAGTTAAATTCTATGAAACTTCCCGCACCAAGTGAGTCTGGGACTTCCCGCACATCCTACTAAGGACATCTACTACACAACCACACCTTGAGTTCACAAGTCCGAGAGATTATTCCATCATGCTTCCACTGCATTGTCTGGGCCTTAAATGACCATGTGCCTGTGACTGATCATGAGAAGATCTTTTGCATTGGGATCTCGTCGTCTGGCGTCTGCTAGCTGTAGTAGATGTCTCAGCTCTATTGCACTCACTGTCACAACTAGTTTCATGGCATGACAGGAATCTTTCTACCACTAGTGCCTACTCTCTCACCTCGACATAAGTGTGGATGCACAAGGGAACTATAATATAATAGATCTCTCTAAATAGTCCCCGCTCAAATATCTATTCTTGGAAACTACTGTTATAGACCAGCGGACCACCATCTCTAGCCAATCCTCTACTGTCTGAGGGCATGGCTTACTGCGGAACCTCAGTGGTATCTAGTGTTGGAACTAACGAAGTGTGCTCAACATGCACACATCCTTAGCCTGCTCAGCTGGGGTTGTCTTCTTCTCAACAGGTAGGGGTGCTGCTACCTGCCCACCTGGAGAAAGGGGCTCGCATGATGGGTCCTGAACTGACCTCTCTTCACTCACAGAATTGTCGCCACGAACTGTAGCTAGTATCCTGGATGGCTTTCATCGCGGAGACATCCTGAATGTTATCAAGGAGTACCACAGTCGGATGAGCAAATCTATATATATCAACAACGACGTGGAGCTGACTCGAGAAGGACAGTCAAAGACTCAATCATATATGGTGCATGTACCATTGTTCCCTGCAATAGGTGTCTTAGGGTGCCGAGTCAACAAGCGAGTAATTAGGGTCCTAGTGAATGGATATGTTGGTCGTCCGCACCATCACTGGACTCCCTAGCCTGAGAGATGCTCTCGAGACACATTGACATTGTTGCCCTAAACCCAACCAAGACCATTTTAGGGAAATGTCTAAACAACGTACCAAGGGTGGAACCACCTCTCATACCACTCTGTCACGACCCGACCCGTACCAGGGCTCGATCCGTAACTACCCCAAGCCCGCCTCAATAGGCCAGGGGCTGGCGACTAGCGCCGAACACACAACAAACTCAGGGAAGCCTTTTCCTAAGAACCTGTACACAGACATGCAGCTAACTAAATGCAAAAGTGCAGAGAAAAAGAAGAAAGAAGGGTTACACACTACTATAAAAAGGGAACCAAACAAAAATTCATCGAACTCTAACATTACAAGTATAGGAAAAGTAAATCTAAAAGGGAAAGGGGAAAAAATACTCACCCAACTAGAAAAGTGCCACAACCCGGCAACAGGTGAAAAAGTAAAACAGCTGGAAGAGTCTCACTCTTGAATCCCATGTTACGACCACCACATGCAGTCCAAGAACCTCGTATCCTGAAGCTCTTATGATACCAAATGTAAAAACCGGGCCCCACCCACCAGTGGCCCTGCAGACACGTGGTCCCCACCCTAGGGCCCACCCATGTGCCCGAACGGGTCATCTGACTAATGATAGTCCCCACAAGCCAACACATGTCATTTCCAGTGTGCTTTGTCCCCACTCACACACACCCTGAGAAACTTTCCAGAAGGTCACCCATCGAGATCACTACTCCAGGCCAAGCACGCTTAACTATGGAGTTCTAATAATACAGGCTTCTGAAAAGGAAGGTGCACCTTTTTGACATGAGTCTTGTCATTTAGTCATTCAACCCTTTATCATTTGGAGATGTTACAATCACCCCCCCCCCCCCCCCCGTTAGATCATGATGCCCTCGTTGTGGGCCCTACATCTCAACCTAGGCAGTGCATTGCACATAAGGCTGTGTTCCTCTTCTGATACCAAATGTGACAACCGGGTCCCGGTGACAGCACAACCACCCTGCCTTAACATGGTCGTCAGGTCCTGGCCTACCAGAAAAGGGTGCGACACGGGTACTTCCCAGGAGGTCACCCATCCTAGTACTACTCTTGTCCAAGCATGCTTAACTGTGGAGTTCTAATCAGATAGGCTTCCGAAAAGGAAGGTGCACCTAGTTGACATGAGTCATATCATTTAGTCATTCAACCCTTTATCATTTGGGGATGTTACAATCACCCCCCCCCCCTTAGAGCAGAACGCCCTCGTTGTGGGCCCTACATCTCAACCTAGGCAGTGCACCGCACTTAAGGCTGGGTTCCTCCTCTTATACCAAATGTGACCATCGGGTCCTGGTGACAGCACAACCACCCCGCCTTAACATGGTCGTCGGGTCCTGGCCTACTAGAAAAGGGAGCGATCACACCAGCACTAATGCACCAGATCCCATTAGAACTCCACAGTTAAGCGTGCTTGGACAAGAGTAGTACTAGGATCGGTGACCTCCTGGGAAGTACCCGTGTCGCACCCTTTTCTGGTAGGCCCGGACCCGACGGCCATGTTAAGGCGGGGTGGTTGTGAGGTCACCGGGACCCGGTTGTCACATTTGGTATCAGAGGAGGAACCCAGCCTTAAGTGTAGGGCACTGCCTGGGTTGAGATGTAGGGCCCACAACGAGGGAGTTGTGCTCTAAAGTGGGGGGAGATTGTAACATCCCCAAATGATAAAGGGTTGAATGAATAAATCATATGACTCATGTCAACAAGGTGCACCTTCCTTTTCGGAAGCTTGTCTGATTAGAACTCCATAGTTAAGCATGCTTGGCATGGAGTAGTGATAAGGATGGGTGACCTTCTGGGAAGTTTCTCAGGGTGTGTGTGAGTGAGGACAAATCACACTAGAAAGGACATGTGTTGGCCTGTGGGGATTGTCATTAGTCCGATGACCCGTTCAGGCATGTGGTTGGACCCTGGGGTGGGCCCCACATGTCTTCGAGGCAACTGGTGGTACCTGGTAGGCCAGGACCCGACGACCATGTTAAGGCGGGGTGGTTGTGCTGTCACCGGGACCCGGTTGTCACATTTGGTATCAGAGGAGGAACTCAGCGTTAAGTGTTGGGCATTGCCTAGGTTGAGATGTAGGGCCCATAACGAGGGCATTGTGCTCTAAAGGGGGGGGGTGATTGTAACATCCCCAAATGATAAATGGTTGAATGACTAAATGATATGACTCATGTCAACAAGGTGCACCTTCCTTTTCGGAAGCCTGTCTGATTAGAACTCTACAGTTAAGCGTGTTTGGCCTAGAGTAGTGATCAAGATGGGTGACTTTCTGGGAAGTTTCTCAGGATGTGTGTGAGTGAGGACAAAGCACACTAGAAAGGACATGTGTTCGCCTGTGGGGACTATCATTAGTCAGATGACCTATTCGGGCACGTGGGTGGGCCCTAGGGTGGGGACCACGTGTCTGCGGGGAAACTGGTGGGCGGGGCCCAGTTGTTACAAAAATATAAGAACATTTTGATCCTAAAATACTAGTTTTTGTCCCCTAAAGACTAGTATCCTTTCCTCTCCACATACTTGGTATATATCCTCTATACTCACTCTAGTACTATTTGAAATTGTTTACTACTTCCCCTATAGTTCTCCTAGATATAACTAATATTTTAATATTATACATTACATGATGGAAATATCATGTCTTTTATATATCATGAAATACATGAATGGCCCATTGTTGAAGCATATGGAATACAAATCACAACTTTAATCTCCTCTTATGTCAATTTATGTCTTCTTGGTGATATATATGCCTTGTGACACTAGTAAAAATTCTCTCTTGAATTCATCTAGCTTGTATTTTTTTCAATACCATATTAGTATATATACTATTAACTAGGTTTAAGAACTAATTAGATCTACCTTAGTATATCATGTTCCCTAAAACTCAGGTTTCTACATTAGCTCAATGTCTGGATAGTGACTTGCATTCTGGACTTATCTAACTATAAGACAAATACATGTTTTTTTATGGTTTACCTAGCATGTTTCAATTGTAAAATAATGGTTCTCCCACAAAACTTTGGTAGAAATATGTCAAAAATCCATTCTAAATGAACATTCAATGATCTAGTTGCTTACTTCAATCCTAAACTATATTTTAGTAACTTTCACCCCTTATTTTAATTCTATGATGTCACCTACCCTTTCTAGTTTCTTAGTATAGACACCTTCCACCATTGGTTGTTTTTACATCCAATACTCAATAAAATTATAATAGAGAATTAACTATGAAAAGTATAATTATAATAGATTTGGTCATAATTAATTGGTATTAAAAATCATTCCTTATTGGTATGATACTTGTACCATCCATTTATAGTCTCACTTGAATGCCCACCACTGTATTCAAAATAATAAGCCTTTGTTCTTTGATACATGGAATTCATTGATTAATTTTAATTGATCATGTAAATCTTAGATAGTTTCCATATACTTTTTACACGTAGAATTTATTATTCTGTATGAATAATTTATCATCAACCATAGTGAATATAAAACCATCATTGTGATATCTTCCTTCTTGTGCAGTTTGTGTCTTTGTAACATTATCTTATTCACCTCTTATGGAACTCATTCCTCTGTCAACTATTTAGGCATCTTTAGAATCGAATAAACCCAAGTCAATCTTGATCCCACTATCTCAAATAGATATGTGAACCCTTATATATAAATACATTCTATTACTTTTATTATCATATTTTTATTATATGAATTTCTGTAATATCATAAGAAACTTATAGGATAATTACTTTCGATGAACTTTGTATTTTTCTTGATGCAATTTTGTTTATATCCTAAAAACGCATTGCATCTAAACCCATGTTCTTATAAAATAATGGATTTTTATCATATTGTAACTCATATGATATCCATTTTTCATGATAGTTGGAATATGGTTATGGGATAATGGTTTTATTTGCAATGCATAATAGAAGTATTTACAATTAATGAGTTTTAACATTGATGCTCCTTTTACTTATATCATGACTCTAATGTATATATGGAAATTTTCCTTTAGAAATTACTCCACACTATATTTTTTTGATCAATTTTAACATGTAAGACTCATCATCGATCCTCCTTATTGGAATCATATCCCAAATATGGATAAGTTAATGTGAGTTTAGGAATTACTCCACGCTACATTATATTGATCAATGGATTCTTGGTCAATATATTCTTCATCACACCAACCTGAAGCATATCATATATTATAACCATTTATATACCATACTTCACCTTCTTATTCTTTAACAAACCCTTAAAATAATATAATGAAGTATATTTACAACTATCTTACACTTGGAATTTTCCACTCTCTCTTAGCCAAACTAATTCTGAAAGCCTTGTGGTGTACCTTTATTTCTAAAGGTTTCTTTGTCCAAAAATAAAAAATTATATATGTCAATAATACCTAAGGTGTTTATCTTCACTGATTATAAATAGCATACAAGTTATATCCTTAACATCCACTTTTAGTTTAACTTGAAAAATAATTCTATTTCCAAAAATTGGTATATGAGTCTTACATTATATATTCATCAGATATTACAAATGATTCAAGTATCCATAAACTACAGGTTGAGTAAGATATTCCATAAATAACATTCATTTCTAAACATGAATAATTTATCCTCGTGTCCAAAGGACACATGAGATAAATGATTTTGTAATACTTAATAAAATTTCTACTAGAATCATTCACTTAGCAATATAGAAGTTGTGTAATTATCACAGATGACTTAGGCACCACCATTTCTCAGCCACTTAGAGAACACACACTTCTTCTTGGAATGTTTTTATACTTATTAGGTTAATTTATTAAACTACACATATATGATAGACATATTGTTGTAAATACCCAAAAATTATCACTGAAACATTATATATAATTAATGAATAGACCTGATGAAGAAATAACTTCTTTATTCTTTAATTTAGTTCATCACATTCAAACTTCCATAGACTCATTTCATGATATGTGATATAAATAACATCATGTTTAATACCTCTTTCTTTTAAGGGTGTTGCAAAAGTTCCTTTAACATCATGCTTTCCATTGGCCTTTTCTCCTTGTAATTAAACATATTGATCATAATAATTAAATATTTTAATTTCTTTAAGTTCTTATCTACTTGGAGGACCTTACCAAAAGGTGATGAATATTTTTCTCCATACTATTCTTTTTTAACTTAAATTATGTTGTATTATATGGGTGAAATTGATAAATTAATGACTCGTGATCCATATTTATATGTATACATCTCATGTGTAATAATCACTCATCCATGTCTCACTCCACCTTCTCCTTGAAAGATTCTTGGAGATGACAAAACATGTAAAATCATCAATATCCTGATGTTATATCCACAATTCACATTTTACTTTGATGATAGAATTATGACATAAACATCATATGCATCTTACATAATTATCCTATAAGAATTTTACACCCTAGCTTCTTGAGGTGTCTTAATAGGTATTGGGGACTCCAACACCTTATATTACATATATCGTAGTATTGTGTGCAACCGCCCATACTACTCTTTAGAAACTCTTTTCGATTTAGACATTTTCTTTTTCCAATATAATCATAGTGTACTTGTGGAATTACATTCAATTTTCTACAAAATAAAATCTAGAAAATTACTACTTTTATTTTGATTAACGATTTAGACATTATTGATTAATTAATTAGATCATTAAATGCCTCCCCCTATTTTATCGAATTCTATAATCCCTTTGTACTAGATTTAGAATACTTTGTAACATGAGTATTCTAGTGGAAAGGATCCTCAAGTATCTCCTCATAGACTATAAGTCATGGATACTCCAATACTCGGAGAGTTCTAGGTAGGCATTTGTCTTCAAAATGCATTAACTCAAGGATCCTTGATTTGTTGAGTGAAGTCTCGGATTTAAAAAAGATAAATATGATTTACTCAATTATTTCCTTTAAAATTTCAACAAGATAGCTATGGATACTTATTTTATTCCAACTTCAGTTAAGTCAACTCATCGTTCTCATAGGAACTCCCCAGTTGTAGGATGAGCCCTCAACGATGGTTGATTGAGCACCCCAAACACATGGTTGTGATCAAATTCAAATGATGGAAGGCATTTTGAACTTAATATTTCTTTGAGTTTTTTATATTTTTTTCAACGAATGTAACCCATTTATATTAATCTATTTGTACTATGTTGTTTCACTCACTACTGAAAATTAAATTAAAACCATCCATCATGTCTTTATAAATTTTACTGTTTATTATTTTATGTGTCTCTTGCTTTCATGAAAATGCATAAAACAATAAAAAAATCATGAAGAAAATAAAAATACCCGACTGGTCTTCAGAATCTAAAATAGTTTGATCCATTTAAACAAAATTGTTCAACCATGACCTAGGGGAATCATCCTTGAGTTGTGTCTTGACTCATGATGCAGCTCATCACTGTCCAGTGTGTCCACATCTCATCATGATTTCACCTTGACTTGGTGTGGAATGTGTCTTACAACATCCTATTCATAGTAAAATAATACTTTCATGCAGGTTATGGGATCTTAGGAATAAAAAATGTAGATAACTCAAAATTCTGGATACACATACCCATGTACATATTAAACGAGAAAAAATGATGATGTGAATACCTTCTTATTTAATTACAACCATCACAAATAATTAAATAATTAAACTAAATAACCATACATACATAAGATGGCCAATTCTCAAGACCAGTTAATGGGTAAAATAAAATCTTGATAAAAAATTAAATTGAAATAATTTATGTATGGTGTAATTAATTAAAATAAATTAATTATTTAAATTCAAATAATTTAATTTTATTCATTTTACTATTAATTTAATTTCAATTCCAAAAATTAAATAAAATTTATTTTATTGCCTTTGATTTGATATCAAAATTAAATAAATTTTATCAGGGTATTAATATATTAATTTAAACAAAATAGTTAACTTAATTAAATTTGATTAAAGAAATTATTCTCAGACCTCGAAACCCCGCATGGGTCGAAAACGGGTTGGGATGAACCCACACATGCATGTTTGGGGCCATGAAAATCCTATGCACGATTGTTCAGGTATAGAGAGAACTGCCTAGACCTATTACAGGTTGGATAGACCCACTCATCTGGTATAGGCCTATACCAAGCAGTCATTAACTATGGATATCTAAACAAAGAAAAAGGAATGTCATGATAGTAGTATACCACACTATGATATTCGTTTAAGACACTATCAGTGGGGAATAAGGGTGGTGGACTAGTGCTAGGTGCAATGGAACCTAGAAGAGAAGACTGTGGTCATACATTTCCCTGGAGGAAAGGCGGTGAGGCCACAGTGACGACAGCATCCAATAGCGGAACCTCGCGGCAGGACAACCATGATCTTGTGATAATGGACGATCGAAGCCCTATGGGTTTGTGCTGGCCAGGTCGGATGGGGTGCCAAGAGCATGGCACCATGTCGGGTGATGGTGTGTAGTGGTGGTGTTGTGGCATGACACCAAAGGTAGAAGAACCAGTGAAGCTAGATCTAGTGTGGGATCCGGCGGGTGGACATTAGCATCTGGGATAGTGGCGGTCAGTGAGAGGACTATGAAGACTGGATATGTGGTGGAAATTGGGCCTTGACAAAGGCATTTTTTGTGTGTGGGAGGAGTAGGTGACTAAGGGTCGTTCTCATCTAGGGTAGGGACAATGGTGATCTGTGAGTTTCAGCTCGAGCTGAGGTGTTGTTTCCACTAAGAGGTTGGACATGCAGTGACTTGTAGGATGAGGAAGCACCACAGATGAGTTGTGTGGCTAAAGAGGGTGACTAGGGTGAGTGTTCGGTCGAGTTATGATGGAGTGGAAGGTTTCAGGCATGCATTCAAATCTGGGTGGATCTCCCTGAAATAGTACCAAAAGTGGAAGACCTAGATGGTGGTGAGGGTTTGAGGAAATTTAAAGATCTGTGATGGCCAAGAAAGTATTAGATGTAGTGGAAAAGTCCTAGGATGGAGGAGGAACTAGATCTGGTCGGCACAGGTTTGTATGAATTGGGATCCTGCCGTGACGAGCGGCAGTGACGCACGACCTGAAGATGCTGGTAGAGGCAGACGCTAAGGGGGTCATGCTCGGTGAAGAAGAACCATTTCAGTTATCCTTTTTCTTAATATATTTTGATTCTCAATCATGCCACCCATGTTATAATGCATCATTCACTTTTTTAAAAGTCCACCCTCAACCCAAATAGCCTCCCATTTAATATTACCTCCATCTGTTTTGAAAAAGTCTATCCAATCAAAAAAAATTATTTCTTTTTGTTTACATTCCAAAATTGATTGGAAATTATGGTGGCTACAGAAAAATAATTTTTTGGTTGGATAGATTTTTTATTAATGGAATTGGATTGTATAGAATTTATGACCCCATAATTTTCAGCCAAGAATTCATTTCATGTACAAAAATAAATTTCTCTCTATTTTTAATACCAAAAAACAAACCACAAATGATCCAAAAAAAATTTGGATAGCCATAACAGTGTTGTCATACAACCAATCGTTTTACACTCTGTTCTTTTGGGAGTAAATTTTGTCCATCTACTTAATTTAAAGAATTAGTTTTTTCATGGATCAGAAAATTCACGTGATCACCATAATACCAAATATTGGTATAGGGGAAAGCAACAGAAGCTAGAGGTCTAGGAATTTAAAATTTTCATTTTTATATGAAGAAAAGTATTGTCTCCATAAATTTGTTCCCCGATGGAGGTCTGGGGATCTTGAATGAATTATTCAAACCATAAAATATAAATCGAAATGTGTACCTTGTTCAAAATCAGAGAGCGCTCAAAACTAGCACAAAGGGTTTTTGCAGTGCCACCCTTTAACTATGATAAAAAACACTCATAAAGTGGTAACACTTATCTGTAATAAAAAATCACTGATAAATGGTAATTTTAACAGCGCTAAAAAGCGTTGCTAAAGTACCCCTATATCAGTTTATTTTTAGCGCTATTAAAGGGTCCCCCTTTATCAGTGCTTTTCTTATTAGCGTTGATAAAGGGGGTTATTTATCAATGCTTTATTTACAATCAATGTTAAATGATATATTTCAAAAAAACATTAAAAATAATATATTTATATATTTATATATTTATATTGATATAAATATAATATATATTATCAAATATGTATTAGATATGTATAAATAGACATTTACATTTAATATATAATAAATTTAGTGAAAATGTATTAAAAATATTTTAAAAAAATTATTAATTAATAAATTTCTAATTATCATCAACTAAAAATCATTAAATAACAATTTCAAGACACTAAAACATCAAAAAAATAGTAAAATATCTAAAATAAGTTGAAAACGTAAATAAAACATCAAACAACCATAACTTTTGATCCGGGAGTCCATTTTTTCTCTACCACATATCATATCAAATCCTACGGTGATCTCTACGCACTAGATACATAAAAGTACCTTATGTCACATTTTTAGGCCCAAAAAGTCTCATAATGCCTCCAAAACTGAGTTTTAAGTCGGGATACTCAAATTATTTAACCTTTAATGGAATCTCAGCCTCATTTCATGGTGTATTTTTTCCTTTTTATATGGGGAATGAATTTATTCTGAGGGATTACCTTCATATTGATATTATGAATTTTAAATTTTATCATTTTTTCACTATGTAATTTTATTTACAATCAAATATATAACAATATATACATATTTTTTATATATTCACACATAAAAATTTAATTTTACAAATAATTAATTAAAAATATTTACATATAGATTATATTTCTCAATATATAAGCCTTATAATATCCATTTTATTTAAAATAAAAATTTATGTATATTTATATACTTATATAATGTGTGTGCGTGTGTATTAGTGTGTGTATGTATTAACAAACTGATAAATATTATTTATATATTCTAACATATGAATATACATATGGATATATAATATATATAAATATGTATAATTATGTATAATTATACTTACAGATACACAAAAATATATATAATATATAGAAGTTTATGTATGTTGTATGTATATTGTATATATGAATGTATGTATTTATTTATAAACCCACACAAAAAAAATATATTTTATAAATGTATTTAAGTAATCTTATAAATATATATTAATACATGAATAAATATATGGATGAAACATATATATAAATATATATATAAATAAATAGATATAAATATATATTAATATATGAATAAATCTAGATATATTAATAAATATATTTATATATATTAATATAAATCTATATTAATATATCAATAAAAATAACTATATATATATATCATTAAATGGAGAACAAGGAAATATGGGGGAGTGGTAAAGGGTCCAGGAGTGCATTAGAGAGGTCCCGTGTTCGAATCATGGTGGAGGTAGAGGTGCACGTGTGGGTGCAAGAAAGGATAGCATGTGTGAGACTAGGGTGTGGGGCTAGTGCAATTAAATGGGGTTGGGGCACTGGCAGGTGCAGGTGGGGGCTGGTGCTGCTAAAGGGGGGTTCAGCATTGTTAAAAGGAAGCTCCAATTTAAAGATTTAAAAACTGACTTTTATCATCATTTTTTTAGCGCTGATAAAAGACCCCTTCTATCAGCGCTTTTTTATCACTATTAAAAGAGGCCTTTATCATCATTTTTTTAGTTCTATTAAAAGGAACCCCCTATATTTGCTAATACTAACAATTCTATTCTAGCACTGTTAAAAGAAATTTCTAGTGCTTTTAAAACCACTATATATAGTAGTGAAACTGTATCTCGTTGGAAGTGGTTTTTTTTCAAAGGATATAAAGTCAAAGCCCTATAGACCATCCACACATGATCCGAGAATATTCTTGTTCTCCATTCATCAAATTAGAGGTGCTAGCATGGAGCTATTAGGAATCCTTCGGCATCATGTAGATCACCTCGATCCCATCCCTTCCATCCATTGAAGTCATCTTAGATCGATAACTCAGATAGATACTCTCTCTCCCTCTAGAAAGTGGAAGGAGAGAGATGCTTGAATTTGATCATGCATGAATAATACATGGAATGAGTCTCTCCTGCTGGTTATATAGTGGTAGGTGTTCATAACTAGCCATCCACACATGATCCATGAATCTTCTTGTTCTCCATTCATAAAATTCGAGGTGCTTGCAAACAGCTCTGAGGAATCCTTCGGCATTGTGTTGATCACCTCGATCCCATCCCTTCCATCCATTGAAGGAACCTTAGATCGATCACTCAGATAAGGACTCTCTCTCCCTCTACAAGTAGAAGGAGAGAGATGCTTGAATTTTATAATTCATGAATAATACATGGAATGAGTCTCTCATACTTCTTATGTAGTAGGAGGTGTTGATAACTGGAAAGGGTTCATTGTGCTCCAAAAATAAATCGCCCATTAAATAAACAATATATAAATAATTATGACAAACTAAACTACATAATAAATATTATTTATATTTTATTACATACCTATAATATATATTAAATGTATTAGGTGATAAAACCAAGTTATTTAACTAGACTCGTAATTTCGACTAATATTAAACAAACATGGAATATTAAAATAAAATTCATTCATATAATATTTTTCTCATATTCACTTAATACCTTGTGAATACTTTTAATAAATAAATTAAACCTAATTATTTTGTACTCAAATAATAATGAATTTATTTATTTATCGGTGATCAATGAATTAGAAAACTCTTGTACCCTTTGGTGGGGACCACCTGGTACTATATACATATTCACTCGAATAGACTAGATTCTTGAATACGCTATTGTGTGTGACCCTCTATGCCCTTATCTCAATAGTTGTGAATAGTATTCAGAGACTAAGAGTGTATTATAGAAACCCATCAAAGCCCCTAAAGAGATAAGGAATATTCATATAAATAACAACCACCCTATGAACACATAATGTGTAATATAATCTCTTTGTCTTTAGATATCTCATAAAGTAGGATGCACACTTGTGTCATCATCCTTTATGGTTTTATTGTTTGTTGATCTAACTGGATAGACTTACTTTTGACTAATTTTGCTAAATATTTATGAAGGTACTAACATCAAAATCAATCATACCCAAGATATATTACTTCCTCAACTCAGAAGTGATAAATTCTATCTTTACCATCCAACCAATGTCATACCACCAATGAAACACCCAAAACAAGCTACCTCACCATAGTTTCATTATCATGTTTTTTTCCTTGAATCAAAGTATATAATCAAATGGAACACATTGATAATTATCTCAAGTCAGTAGACTAGTACATATGTTCATAGATAGAAACAACCAATGACACCTAAAACATGTGGTGTTCCTATTGGCCGGTTTTTCCTCAGGATCTCACCTACTAGAGATCACTAAGTGTGAACTTCATGAGAATAAGTATCAATGCTTGTGATCCCCCAACACTTGATAGTCAGACATTAACATTGTTCAGTTATAATGATGTATCTAGACCATGGGACATATATTTAAGATTAATGTCACAGTATCTATAAGTTCTCATTATGTCTTGATATTTTCTATATCTTTTGGATATGATAATTAAACTATGTACATTAACATTTAAATAGTTTATGCATAAATATCAAAACTATAATGGTAAGTTTACATCATATATATCTAATTATATATATAATATGGTAATAAAAAATAACTATTTAGTTGGGTCTAGGGAACCCACTATTACAACACTCCCATTTTCACTAAAGCCAACTTGCAAACTATACTTGTTATCTCTCACATTATTAATATCATATCTCTACCGAGTCATGGATTTAGTTGTTTGGCCTTCCATGTCTATGTTATATGGAAATTCTACTATGTGTGCCTTTACCTCCTTGAGTAAAACTTATCATGAGAAGAAAACATCGAGTAGATATCCTTTTTCCACTTTCAAAACTTGAAATCATGGCTAGTAAGAGTATCATAATTTACCTTATGATAATATATTACTTTCTAGGTATGATTCCAATAGTTTTAATAAATCATTTCATTATATATATAGTTTATTTATCTCCCTTAGAAGCTCCAACATACTCAATATTTGTACATATGACTATCACTACCTTTATGATCTTTTCTCACACATTACCTTACACTAACTACGATATAATATCATTTTTATCCAAGGAAGACTAATTCATGTCCCCTAAAAACTAGTATCCTTTCCTCTCCACATACCAGGTACATATCCTCTATACATACTCTAGTATTATTGGATAGTTCTGACTACTTCCCTTGTAGTTCTCCTAGAAATAACTGATATTTTCCTAGTATAATGTATATGTTGGTAATATCATATCTTGTACATATCATAGAATACATGATAGATCCATCGCTGAATCATATGGAATTAAACTGGCCACTTTAATCTCCTCTTATGCATATCTATGCCTTACTGTAGAGATATATTCCATGTGACACTGGTAACAATTCTCTCTTGAATTTTTCCAACTTTTATTTTTTCAATACCATGTTACTACTGACTAGGTCTAAGAAACCATTATATCTATTTTAGTATGTCGTGTTCCTTAAAACTTAGGTTACTACTTTAAGTAAATGTCTATAGAGTAAATTTCATTCTAGTATTAACTAAGTATAAGACCAATACTTGTTGTCATGTGTTACCAAGCATATTTCACTTGAAAACAATAGCACTCCCACTAACATCTGGTAGATACATGAAAAAAATCATTCCAAATGAATATTCTATGATCTTGTTGCTTACTATAATCATGAACTAGATTTTAGTAAGTTTCACCCTTTATTGTAATTTTATAATGTCACCTACCCTTTCTGGTTGCATCGTATAGACACCTTCTATGATTAGCGGTGTTGAAATCCAATGCTAAATAAAATGATCACAAAAAATAGCTATGAAAAGTATAATTCTGATGGATTTGGAATAAAAACTTGTAATTTTCAATCAATCCTTATTGTAATGATGCTTATACCATCAATGTATAGTCTCACTCGAATACCCACAATAGTATTAAAAATAATAAACCCCTATTCTTTAATATAGGGAATCAATTATTTAATTTTAATTGATCTTGTTAATATTAGATAGTTTACATATACTTATTACTTGTAGGATTTATTATTATCTATGAATAATTTATCACTGACCATGGTGAATATAAATCAATCACTATGATTCCATCCTTGCTACACAATATGAGTCTGTAGAATATTATCTTTCACACCTCTTATGTAACTCGTTCCTATGTAAACTATGTGTTCATCTTTAGCATCAACTAAAACCAAGTCAATCTTGCTTCTACTATATCAAATAGATATATTCAACCTTATATAGAAATATATTATATTTAAATTAATATAACTTTTTTTAATTATAGTTATTTCTCTAATATCTTAATAAATTTATAAGATAATTAATTTAGATGCACTTTTTTTTGTTAGATACATGTTTTTTTATATCCTAACAAACTCTTATCATATAAACACATGTACTTATGACATAATGGGTTTCCATTATACTATAAATTATATGATATCCATTTTTCATGTTATTTAGAATATGGTTATGGGATAACTTTTTTATTTTCGATGCATAATGGAAGTATATGTAGTTCATAAGTTTTAACATTGATTATCCTTTTACTTACATCATGACTCTGATGTGTATAAGGAAATTTGAATTTAGGAATTACTCTATGAAACATATTTTTTATAAATTTCAACATGTAATACTCATCATTGATCCTCCTTATTGGAATCATACCTTTGATGTGGATAATTTTATGTGAATTTAGTAATTACTTCATGCTACATTATATTTATCAATGGATGTTTGGTCAAGAAATTATTCGACACACCATCCCGAAGAATCTCATGTATTCTAACCATTAATATACCATAATTAACTTCCTTATTCCATAATAAAACCTTAAAGGGATATAATTAATTATATTTATAACTATCTTACACTTGGAATAGATCGCTCTCTCTTAGCTGAACTAATTCAAAAAGATTTGTGGAATACCTTTATTTCTAAAGGTTTCTTTTTCCAAAACTAAGTAAGTATATATGTAAATAATAAAAAAGTTGTTTAGATCCACTTAGTCTAAATACCATAATGGGTATATCCTTAACATACACTTTTAGTTTTACTTGAAAATTAATTATATTTCAACAACTAGGTATATAATATGTCTTAAATTTTATATGCATCGGGTATAACAAATGATTCAAGTATCACTGAAATACTGGTTGAGGATGAGTCACCACAAATTACATTCATTCCTAAACTATAATAATTTCTCTCTATTTCCAAAGGAAATGTAAAATTAAGGTTTTGGTAATACCTAACAAAATTAATACTGGAATCATTCACATGGAAATATAGAAGTTATGTACTTCCCATTGCTAACTTAGGAACCACCCTTTCTCAGCAACTTGGCGAACGCACCTTACTTCTTGAAAGGTTTTTATACTTACCTGGTTACTGTATTCAAATAAACATATGTGATATACATATTTTATTTGATACTTAAGAAGTATCACATAAACATTACATACAATTGATGAATATACTTGAAGAAGAAACGACTTCTTGATTATTCAATTTAGTTCATTACAATTAAACTTCATAGACTTATTTAATAAAATGAGAATAAAATAAAATCCTTTTTAATACCTATTTATTTGAAGGAATTTTCACAGGTTCCTTTGATTTGATTATTTCTATTGAACTTTTCGCCTTTTCTTTCAACTTATTCACGATAAGAATAAAGGATCATACTTTCTTTAAGTTCTAATCTACTTAGAGAACCTTACCCAAAGGTAATGAATAATTTCCTCTGTACGGTTCATTTTTTTATCTTAAATAGAACTAGTGTATATAAGTAAAATATATATATGAATGAATCATGATCCAACATTATATTTACATGTATTTTGTATAATAATCACTCATTCATGTCTCAAAACACTTTCTCCTCACAAGATTCTCAGATATGAAACAACATGTAAAATCATTGATGTCCTAATGTTGTATCCTTAACTCACATTAGATGTTGATGATAACATTATGGAATAACAATCATATGCATCTTATATGAGTCTCCTGTAATTAATTTAGATCATTGCTTCTTGAGGTGTATTAATGGGTATTGGGGACTCCAATGCCTTGTATTTCATATATCGTAGTATTTTGTATAAGCATTTGTACTGCTCCATAGAAACTCAATCTAGTTTGTAAATTTTCTTTTTCCAATATAATCGCAATATACCAAGGGTATTAATTTCCATTTTCTAAGAAATAAAAGCTACCATATTAGTAATTTTATCTTGATTACTGATTTAGAAATTATTATTTAATTAATTAAATCATTAAATGTCTCCCACTACTTTATCAAATTCTAGAAACCCTCTATACGAGAATAATAATAATCTATTTCTTGAGTATTATGGTGGAAATAATACTCAAACCTGTCCTCATAGAATACAAGCTATGGCTACTCTACTACTTAGAGAGTTCAAGGTAGGTTTTTGTTTGGCCAAACACATTAACTCGTGGCTCCTTTATATGTTGAGTGGATTCTAGATTCTAAAATAATAAAAATGATTTAATCAATTCTTGACTCTGAAATTTCAACAAGCTATCTATGGATACTCCTTTTCTGAAAAATTTAGTTTACTCAACCCATCATTCTTGTTATAAATCCACAGTAGTAGGAGAAACCCTCAACTATAGCCGATCGAGCACCCTTAACACCTAGTTGTGTTCAAATTGAAATGTTCGAAGGTGTTTTCAACTTAATATTTCTTTGATGATTTTTATATTTTTCTTAATGAATCTATCCATTTCTATTAATCTATTCATACTATGTTATCATTCTCACAACTAAACATTAATAAAAAAATCATCATGTCTTGATGCATTTTACTCTCTAATATTTTATGAGTTGCCTGCTATCATGAAAATGTATAAGGGAAATAAAAATACATGACGAGTCTTGAGAATGTAGTATAGGGTAATATATTATAACTTAGTGGATCAACTATAACCTAGGGGAATCATACTTGAGTCGTGGTCTGACTTATGATCCAGCTCATCCCTATCATGTGTGTCCACATCTTATCTAAATTTCTCCTCTCCTTGGCACAATTTGTATCTTACTACATCCTCATAATAGTATAAAAATACTTACACACAGGTGATGGGGTCTTAGGAGTAAAAAATATTGGTAACTCACTTTTTGGGGTGTGGAGACCCTTATACATATTAAACAAGAAAAGATGAGGATGTGTAGACTTTCTTATTTAGTTAAAATCATCACAATCAATTAAATAATTAAATTAAATAACCTGACATACACATGTTGGTCAATCCTCAAGACTGGTTTATGGGTAAAATTAAATCCGGATAAAAAATTTACACTGCAATAATTTAAGTACGGGGTAATTAATTAAATTAAATTAATTATTTAAATTCAAATAATTTAATTCTACTCTATCCATTATTATTTTAATTTAATATAAAAATTAAATTAAATTTATGGAAGTATTCGAAAATTAATTTTTAAACTATGATTAATTTTAAACAAATTTAATTTAATACTAAAATTGAATTAATTAACTTAATTAAATTTGATTAAATAAATTATTCCTAGGCTTTGAAACCCCATGAAAACCCAAAGTGGGTTTGGATGACCTCGTGCATGCCCTTTTAGAGCCAGGAAAATCACATGAAAGACTGTTATGGGCTAGGCAGGACCACCCAGACCCATTGGGGGTTGGGAAAACCCACCTTATCCAATGTAGTCTCCACCGAGCGTTCAGTACATGCTAATAGATAAACATGGAAAATGAAATCTGGGATAGGGGTTTTTTACATGATAGGGTTAACCGAAGCCGAGATTAGGGTGGTAGCCTGGTGTGGGTTGTGGTGGCATTGAGAAGAGGAGACCATGGTTAGGCGATGCCCCAGGGTGAAGGATTTGAGGTCACAGTAGCAGCGGCATCAAATAAGGAACCCTCACAGTGGGGAAACCAGGATCCGGTGATGGCTAATGGTGGAAACCCAGTGGCTTCGGGCTGGCCAGGCCAAATAGGGAACTAGGAGTATGGTGAAGGAAACTATGAAGGGGGTCCTGCTCGGTGAAGAAGACCCCTTTAGGTCTTCCTTTATTTTAATAAATTTTTATTCTCAATCATGCCTCCCCTTTAACAATGCAATTACCTCTTTTGAAGAAGTCCTCCCACTACCCAAACAGAATCCCATTTAAAATTGTATCCATCTATTTTGATAAAGTCCTCCCAATCAAAAAAAATATTTTATTTCTTTTTTTTACTTTCCAAAACCAAGTGTAAATTATGGTGGCCAGAGAAAAACAATGTTCTTGCTAGATGGACTTCTAATTACTAGAACCAGAAGAAATATAATTTTTGACCCCCTGATTTCTTATTGAGTTATTATTTCATGTACAAATATAAATTGATCTCCATTATTAATACCTAGAAACCAATCACAAAGGATCCAAAAAAATAGGATGGCCATATCTTTCTCATCATATACTCAGTCATTGCATATTTTATTCCATTGGGACTGAATTTTATCCCTCTACTTAATTTAAAGAAAATTAATTTTTTTATCAACTCATAAAATTCACACGATCAGTCGGATACTAATTTTTGGTATCAGGATACATAGTAGAAGCTAGTGGGATGGGAATTTAAAAATTTTATCATTACAAAAACGAATCTTGTAATCTCCTATGATATGATCCCAGATAGAGGACCAAGGATCTCATGTGAATTAATGAAATCACAAAAATATAAATTTAAACATGTACCTCATTCCAAATCAAAGTGTACTCAAATACAACTCATCACTGGTGACTATTTTATGATGGATCTAAAATTGAACCCCTCTAGATTATCCACACATGATACCAATAACTACATGCTCTTCGCCCATCAAATTCATGGTGCTAATGTGGAGCTCCAATGAATCATTCATCGTTTCATTGATCACCTCGATCTCGTCCCTTCAATTGGTCAATGGAACCTTGGATTGATCACCCAGAGATATGCTCTCTCTCTCAAGAAAGTGTTAGTAGAGAGATTCTCTCATTTCTGAATGCATGAGTAGTACATTTAATGATCCTCTATAACTGATTATATAGTGGTAGGTGTTGATACCTGCAAAGGGTTCCCGACCCCTAAGAATCAAACCCCACTAAATAGGAAATATAAATATAATTATGATGAACTAAATTACATCATAAATTTTATTTATATTTTATCATGGACCTTTAGTAAATATTAAATATATTAGGTGAAAAAAATAAGTCATTTAACTCAACTAATATTTCCCACTAAAATTAAATGAACCTAGAATATTAAAATAATATTCATTCGTATAAAATTTTTCTTGTATTCATTTAATACCTTGTGAATACTTTTAATAAATAAATTCAACCCAGTTATTTTGTAATCAAATAATAATGAATTTATTTATTTATAAATGATCAATGACTTGGACAACTCTCAAAACCCTTGGTAGGGTCTACCATGTCCTATATACATATTCGTAAGAATAAGGAAGATTCTTGAATATGCTATTGTATGTAACCATATATGCCCTTATCTTGATAACAGTTAATAGTATTCATAGATCGAGAGCAGTCTCTAGTAACCCATCAAGGCCCTTACAGAGATAAGAAATAGTCATAGTAATGACAACCAACCTACGATCATGTACTGTGAAATATAATATCTTTGTCTTTATATATATCATAAAGGAGGATGCATACTTGTGTCATCATCCATTCTTGCTTTATTTTTTGTTGATCTAATTGGAAGAACTTACCTCCAACTACCTTGTCCAAGGATTTATAAAGGTCCTACCATTCTAATCAAACATTCCTGGGATATATTACTTCCATAACTTGAAAATGAAAAATTCAATCTTGATAATTCAACCAATGTCATGCCACTAATGACGCACCCAACATAAGATACCACATCATAATTTTATTGTCATAGTTTTTCCTTGCATCAAAGTACATGATCTAATGGTACACATTGATAATGATCTGATGTCTGGAGACCAATACATATGTCCATTGATAGGAAGAACAAATGATACCTGAAACATGTGGTGTTCCAATTGGCGGGTATATCCTCATAATCTCACCTACCATATATAACCATGTGTGAACTTTATGAGAAAAACTCTCAATGATTATGATACCCCTGCACATGATAGTCATACAACAACTGTTTTAAGTCAGTATGATGAATCTAGACCATATGACATATATTTATGATTAATGTCATAGTATCTTAGGGTTCTCATTATATCATGGGATCTGATATAACCTTTTAATATGAAAATTAATCTATGGACATTATCTTTTAAATAGTTTATGTCAAAATTTCTACACAATAATGATAAGTGTACATCATGCATACCTTATTGTATACATGATATTGTAATTGAAAAGTACTATTTAGTTAGGTCTAAGGAACCCACTATTACAACCCAAAGAATATGTTGAACCTAATGTTCTTCTATAGAAAAATCCTGAAGAAATGTAAGTAGTTGGTAAAGTAAAGAAATCTATTGTTTAAGGTTATAAAGAAGTTGAACCTAAAAATATTAAATTTTGTAATATAAAAGAAAAATTTTCTCATACTTCATATATCAAAGGAATCTTTCTTGTATACATATTTTTCTAAAAAAATCTCACCAGAGAATAAATTGAAATTAGATTCATATTGTTCTTTGAAATTAAGCTCAAATAATTTTTCATCAAAATAATAGAAAGAATCTCAAGGAGAAAAAGATAATGATGTTGAAATAGTGAAAATATTGCCTTCAAAAATTAAAATCTTAGAAGATTATTAGCCTGAAAGAATCATAAAGATTCCTCTTCTGTAAGTTTTTTAATACTTAAAAAATACTTAAATTGATAATTTGAAATTAACAGAGATGAATTTCACTTATTTCAATGAAATATTCTATAATTTGGTTGTAATTATTGAAATTTTTCTATATTTTCAATAATGTTTTATGCTCATTCAATAATATATTATTCATATAAATGATCTTAAACAGTATCAATAAGTTTTTTAATAGGTGGTAGAAACCAAGTCCAGTTTGAGAATCCTTAAGGAAAATTATTTTGTGCACTCAAAAAAATTAAAAATTTTATAAAGTTGGTTAATTAATAGGAGAAAGAATTTGAGTTCTTTCATGAAAAAGAAGCAGGTTTAAACAAGGCTTGAAAAAGTTTTTTCAATATTTTTGAAAGTATAAGGATGGATGTTAGAAAAAATTGAAGAGTTTCTTATGATCTAAAAACCCTTATGATAGATTAGGATGTGGAGATAAAATAAATAAAGATCAATAATAATGATCATGATTATAAGAATGAAAAGTTTAAGAAATAACTCAATAATCTCACACATGTTGTTAATAAACTTTCTAAAAAGGATTAATTATTTGTACTTTGGGAATATGAATAGCCCTAAATTTTAATGATAGATTAATGAATGCCTGTTTTGAATGATTTATATATTTTTTACTTTTTCCTTAAGTATTTTAATTAAAAACTCTTCTTTTTTCAAGTCTTATTATATACATTTTTTACTCCCATGTTCTTTTTGGAAAATAGAAAGGGGGAGAAAAGTCGAACATAGATAAAGTAGATCAAGAATATTATTATAAAGGAGGGATATTTTTTTAAGATTTTATTTATAAAATTCTTTATTTTGGGTATTTTTGTGTATGTGTATTGTGATTTTGAAAAATATGGGCATTTTTGGGTCTATTTACATCCTCCTATACTTCTTTTGAAAATTAAAATATGAAAATTTATCACCAGTTATTACCTATTAAATATTTGTTATCTTTATCTTACAATGTTTTTAAGATAATATTTTCATCATGTTAAGAAGCTATTTCAAATCACATAAACTAGAAGAATGAAATGATAGTGTAAGAAATTATTTTTTATTTTATCTTTACTTAAAATTTTTAGAAAGATATATTTTTTATTTTGTTAATGTTTTCCAGAAGGATCCTTGTAGTGGCGTTGAATGAACTTCATTGGTAGAAGAATTATAAGAGAAGATCCATTAGAAGGATTTTTTATGTTATTGATGCAGTAACAAAAAATCCCGAAAAATATGTAATTTGAATTCAGAATCAATTAAAAGAAATTCTATAAATAGAACCTCGAGCATGAGGTGTTGCAAGTTTTTTTATTACCTTCTATAAAAGTTAGTTTTATGTTTTACTTTATTAAATATCTTTTGTAAATAAAATAGTTGTAAGTTTCTATATTTTTATTTTGGATACAATATATATTTATAAAAAATATATTACATTTTTCCAAAAATATTATTTTTATATATAGTTCCTTTAGTCACTCTGATAATATATATCATAATCTCTCATTCTAAAATTCTACATTTATGTGATTATTTTATAAGAGAATAATTTTTTATAGTTTGTAAAACTAAAATGCACTCCCTCCCTTTTGGTATGTCTATCAAAAATTCCCAGGAAACAAAATGTTCATAATAATGAGACATCATAACATTTTTTTCAAATCCCATAAATAAATTTTAAACAAATCTAGCATTATGTTCACGCAAAACATGGGTGTGAAAATCATCACTTAATAAATTGTGAACAAAGCTACTATCATATTTCTGCATAATAAAATTAATGTCATGAGATATTTCAAATTTCTAAATGAATTAAAGGTATATATAATTTTGGGGTCACCAATAATATCATAATATTATCATAATCATTCATTCCACAAGAAAAGGGAATATATAAAAATTTTAAACATGAAATAAACTCATGGAAAAAAAGAATGGGTTTTATAAATATGTTATAAAGAATGTTTTAATGAATAACCATGGAGGTTCCCATAAGAAAAATGAAAAAAATAGACATTAAATATTTGAATAAAAGTATCTTATGTCTTGTAGAAATGAAGAAATAACTCAAGAGTAAAAAATAAGTTATTTTCCGAAATAAGTCACTCTTAAAAAATAATTATAGGTGTCTTAGAAATAATATCAATGAAGTAAAAGAATGAATATCCCCAAGAAAAGAAAAGGGTGATAAGATTTAAAGGATATTTATAATGAATTTTAAAATAATAAATGTTTAAAAAATAGATATAATTGATAAACACAAAAAGAAAGAGTTGGGTTTGAGATTCCCCTTACCTTAGGTCTTATTTTGTTTCATCATGTATATTCCTCCTATATAATAAACATATATTTATTAGAAAACTAGTAAAAAAGTGTCTTATATTGATTTATATTATTCATTATCAATTATAAACATTAAATATATTAATTTATTTTTTAAGTTAAATAGAAAATGGAATGATTAACAAGTTTCTTTAAAATGTCCTATTTTTTCGGTTTCACTATTTTGATTCTTTGTAATTTGTTATTTTTTCAAATTGATTCCATATTATTATAAAAAATAAAAATAAATATATAAATATAAGACATAATCAACACTTACCATACATGAAGGTAGTGATAATAAAATCATTAAAAATGCTCTTGTAAGCGGATGTAACTGACCATTAATGGGATGTATCAAAAGAGAGGGAGAGAGCGATTTAATATATATAAATATATGTATATATTTTAAATACTATTTTTTCAGGATATTAATTTCATTAATATCATTTTAAAACACTATTTAATTATTTTTATAAGTTTTGGATGATAAATCAATAAAAGTACAGAAGAATAAAACATAAAAATGAAAGGAAAATATGAAAGAACCTTACATCATACTTAATATGGTTCCATTGATGCAAACCTTAATGGATTGAAGGATTGGTTTTGAATGTAACTAGAACATACCTAATGTTATAAGGACACTTAATAGGAGTTAATATGTTGTTATTTGAGAAGTGAATGTGAATTGGTTTTCTAAGGGAAGGGATAGGGGGTATTTATACTATAGGCTCGAAATAATGAATGTAGATGCTCAATATAAAAGAGGGGGGTGAATTATATCCTTTAAATATTTCTTTGGAACTTTTAAATTTGATAAAAAACTTTCTATGTTTAACAAAGTTATATAAGGTAAACTCAAAAGACCTCATAGTTCTACAAACTTGCTAGGTTCCAGAAATATGGTTCCGGAAATGAAACTTAAGAAAAGTATACGAGAAAAAAATATTCTACCTTAAAGGGTATGAAATCTTACGAATCATAGTATACAAGTACAAGAAAGTATAGGATAGTTATACTTTCCTTATTAATAAAAATGATGTGGAAAATAAACTTGAAACAATACAAGTAACAAGTATGAAATTTTTTAACCCAAAGAGTAGGGTATACAAAAACCGTGGATAAAGGTCCCTTGATTTATACTTTCAAGAAATTCTATCTTACCTACACCAGGGTAAGCCCTCGATAAGAATATCGGAGTCTGTCTTGATATCCCCACAGACCCTCGAACTTCAAGGTAGTCGGCACCTCTGTCTTCCTATCCCTGGAAGCCCTCGATTGTATACGGCAATAATCGGAGTCACACGAAGAAAGCTGAACAAGATGTTCAGTACGCACAAAGCATGAGAGTCTCTTTCACTAGAAATCGCTTTATCAGTATGTAATCTCTAGATTAATCTAGTCAGTCAGTATTGAGCTCATTCAAATGAGCGCTTATTCATAGTAATTTCTCCAACGGTTGGCTCCCTCCTCCAACATTCATGTTTTTCCTTGAATCTCAGAGGGACCTGTACACATGTCACTCAAACAATGGTTAATTAGAAACAGAATGTACGAAATAATTTCAAAACTAAAATAAGGGTAAGAAAAATATGGTTTCTTAACCAAATCCATTTTTCAAAGTATAGAAAAATAAAGTTCGGAGTCTAATAAAATAAACATTCGGAATCTATATTACATGGATATATAGATTTTGTTTTTCAGGGAATTCAGAATCAGAATTCTATAGACTTCGGAGACAGAATTCTAAGGGATTCATAACCTGAATTCTAAGCAATTCAGAACCTGAATTCTAAGGAATTCGGAATATGAATATCAGAGAATTTGGAATCTTAATTTTATAGAATTCGGAATCAGAATTTTAGAGAATTTAGAATCTGAATTTCGGAGAATTCGGAATCTGAATTAAGAGAATTTGGAATCAAAATTCAGAGAATTTGGAATCTTAATTCAAAGAATTTAGAATCTGAATTCAGAACCTGAAAACAGAATACTCTATATATAAGTATTTATATGATTTCTAAGTTTTAGATATGAAACTAATGTTTACACTTTAGAAATAAAATGAGTTAGAATAAGAGAAACTAAATCATGAATAATGAAAACAAAGATAAGGAGAAAATTTCCTTGGGAAGGAAATTTTCCTTATTAAGATAAATCTTCAGGGAAATAAAATTTTCCTTTAGATAGAGAGTTTTTTATTTTAAAAACATAAAGTAATGGAAAAGTCATAATGAAACCTTATTTACTCAATAATCTCCCCCTTTTTAGAAAGAAAAAACATCCTTATGAAAAAGAATCTAAGGAATTATAAATTTTATATACTTGGAAATAAAAACTTATCTCCTTTTAATTATGGATCAATGTGAATAAAATTAACTCCCCATTAGGATTTGGAATCACTAAGGGTTGTATTCTTGATTTCTTAAATGAGATTTTACATTATCTTGCATAAAGAAATCTTCATTGATAAGAACTTTCCCTTAGATGAACTCCCCCTTACTTATGGAAATCCCTTCTTTACTTTGTATTCTTTTTATAATTCCTTTTTCCCCCATTGTGATTTTCAAAAAGGAATAAAGGGAATGGAAAAAAATTTGTACCTAAAACATTAGTGTTAAACAACCAAAAACAAAATATATAAAGAAAAACCGGTATTACATTAATGATGAAAGAATTTTTACAAGGAAAAATACAACAAAAGATCAGAATGGAAAGAAATTATCCTTATTTCTCCTTCAGCATCAGATTATTCACAATGGTTTTTAGCTTCTGGAGCTATTTGTGATTCTCTTCTGCATGCTTCAGCAACTGATCTTATTCTTCACTTTTCTTCTCTAAGGCTTTAATTTTTTCTTCCTGGGCCTTAAGACATTCTGCTAGAGCTTTCAACACTTCTTCTTGCTTAACAAGCTTCTCTTCAATCTCAATTATAAGATCCCTTTCCCTCTTCCAATTCATGGCCACAAAATTAAGCTTGCCATTCAAATCCTTAACCTCATGCTTCTGACTAGTCTACTCGAGGGTTAACTTTTCCCCAAAACTATTTGAAAGATCCTTGATCTTCCTTTCTTCATTATCAAAAAAATCCTTGACATTATCATGAAATTCATTGAATATTATCATTTCTTAAATTGTCTTCTTTGACAATCTTGTAATCTTCTTGCAAGAGCTTTTATGATCCTCATAACCAATGAGTAAGGTTTTGAAATCTACCTCTAGTCCGACACATTTGTCCATAACCATGGAAACTGAATCTGATTTTTGATTTATCATATGCCGAAGCATCTGAAATCTTGATTCTATGCTTGGGAATAAGGGAATAGTACCAACCAGCTTTTTTAATGACTGAACAACAAAATCATGTCCAAGGGAAGATGATTCTGAATCTGAGTGTTTGGTTGGTGAGGATTCTTTTTCTATGTCCTCAGCTTTCCTCTTTGATGAAGCACCAACATCTTTCTTCATCACCACAGATTTACTAGGTGTATCTACTACCACCTATTTTCCCTTATTAGCTCTCGGAATGATTTCTTTTTCTTTGGTCGATTCATGCTCAATGTCTGATAACTGAAAAATTTTATCTTCCTCAACTTTCTCTTTCTCTACATCAGTTATCTGATCTTCCAGATGAATGAAGTCATAATTACTACTTTCATCATCTATTAGCTTATTCACTTCTTCATAACCCTTCACTTAATTCCCTGGTGTAGCAAGTTTTAAGGATTCATCTTTATAAGTTCAGATCAATAATTTCATAGAGGGGATTTCCTTATCATGGTAATCTTCAACATTCTTTATAATATCATCAGTTTCATTCCCTTATTCTTCTTACTCTTCTTATTCTATTTCCTCTTCCTCTTCCTGAGTAATTTGTTCTTCTTGATGCGATTCTGGAATTACCACTTTCTTTCTTGGAGTCTCAAGAAGTGATTTTATCAAAAACGACTCCAGTACTAAAATTTGTTCATATTCTTTTTCAGCAGCCTTAAGAAGAGATTGGACGATTTCAGCTTCTGACAAGTTCTTCCTATGCTTCTTTTCTTTCTCTTCCTTTTTATGATTCTCAACAGCCTTTTCCTTCAAGGATTTTTCCTCAATAGGATCCAATCCAAACATAGGCTCCCCTTCCATCTTGTTTTTATTATCCTCTCTCAACTTAGCCACTACTTCATCAAGATACTTGTTTTTCTTCTTTAGCTTCAGTGGTGCTGACTGAATTTCCTTAACCGTAGGAGTTTTTTTTCTATTCGAGTTCCTTACCCTTTCTCTTCCTTTCACCTTTCATAGAGGTTTCAGCTACTTCTGGATTTTTTGACAAAGCTTATACTTCTTCTTTAGATAGATCATAAAATTCTTTAGATTCACATGAAAAACCAATTTTCATTATCCTTATAGTATCATCACTCAGCAACATCACCTTGTAATTTCTCGGCTTTGAACTACAAGAAATTTTGAATGACTGAAAGAAAAGAACAATAATCTTTGACAGAATTTTTGGATACATAATGATTTGAGATTTAATATTTCCATTCTTGATATTCTCAATCATAACAAAGATGTACTTAACTAGGTTAATCTTCCCGAGGTTCACCAAGAAATTCAATATGTAGATATCACTCTTCTTCAGAGTATCCTTATCCCCTTTCCTAGGAATTATAAAAACTTGAACCCACAATTCAAGAATCTGTAAGTTCATAGACAGATGACCAATATTCGGAGTCTTCACTTCTTTCAGGATAAAAAACTCAATAGCCTTTTCCTTATCAAAAGATCTGGATACATCAGGTGATTTATGAGTACAAAAAACTGCTTCTCCTTCATAAGGAATTCCAATAAGACCTATTGTCTTGCTATATGTAAGAGAGTAGGTCTTTCCATAACACCTAAAAGAAAACTTGTCTTTTCCTTCTTCCTTGAAAAAACTTGTTGTATCATAGAACTCAATTAACAAGTCCGGATATATTGGATATTGTGCCTTCGGTTTTAAAATACAAATACTCTCCTTGCCATTCAACTTAACATTTTGGAAATAATATAATTGTACTTGTCGAGGGATTTCTGATCAACTAACATTTCTCAGCAAATATTTCATTTATAGGTTTCTTTAATAGTAGACATAACTTTCTAAGGATAAGATTAAACAGATATTTAGAACTAATGAAACTTTTGAGGTTTAGAATGGTCTTAAATACAGAGGTATAGCTTCATCACATGAAGACCTGAAAAACTGATGCGGGACAACCATCGGTGGGGCCTTATATTGGCAATTGAGACGAAGGTTCAACTTTCATGGTTGATCTAATGTTTAAAAAAATTCTGATCAAATCTGATGGTTGAGATGATAACCAAATAAGGATTTTGATAGGATAAAATCTTTTGAGGTTTTAAAAAAACATTCGGATTTAAGTAAAAGTGAATCCGAAAAAGTTTCTTAAACTCGAAAAAAACGAGTAAAAACATGATTATGAAAACATAGTAAATAAAACATACCTTCTGGATTGCTAAGGGAATTATTCGTAATCAGGAAAATTATTTTGAAGAACTTTAGATTCTGAAAATTTTAAAAAAAATTGATTACAAATATTTGGCTACAAAAAAAAATTTGATTACGAAAAATTTGACTACGAAAAATTTGACTACGAAAAAATTGATTACGAAAAAATTGACTAATAAGAAAATGTACTCCCCCTATGAAAAGGAGTTTCTTACTGTAAGGATATAGGTTTCAAAAAGAAGTTAATATGGAATATTAACTTACGGTTATCATTCCTAAGTTCTGTTTAATATATTCAAATCTATTGGAGGGTAAAGATTTTGTGAAAATATAAGCAAGTTGATCTTGCGTTCTGATAAATTGAAGAATGATATCTCCTTTTTGTGTGTGATCCCTAAGAAAGTGATGCCTAATATCTATGTATTTTTCACGAGAGTGATGTGAAGGGTTTTTACCTAAGGCAATGGAACTATTATTATCACACATTATTTGTGTTTTGGTAAAACTCATACCATAGTCTGTGAGTTTGTGTTGCATCCACAAAACTTGAGCACAACAACTTCCAGCTGCTACATATTTAGCTTCAGAAGTGGAAAGTGCTACTGAGTTTTGCTTTTTTCATGACCAAGAAACTAACGAATCTCCTAAGAAATGACGAGTTCCGGATGTACTTTTCCTATCCATTATATATCCACTAAATTCATCATCCAAAAAACTTTTTAAAACAAAATAATTTCCAAAAGTATAAAAGAGTCCTAAATCTGTGGTTCACTTTAAGTAGAAAAAAATCCTTTTCACTGCCTTTAAATGAGATTTATTATGATTGGATTGATATCTTGCACATAACCATAGTAAAAACATTAAGTCTAGATGACTAGCTGTCAAGTAAAGTAGACTTCCTATTATACCTCTAAAAGATGTTTGATCTACTGGTTTCCCAACTTCATTAAGATCATGTGAATTTGAGGTACCAATGGAAGTACTGATATTCTTAGTGTTGTTATATTCATACTTTTTAAGAAAATATTTAATATAATTATGTTGGGATATATAAATTCCTTCTGGTTTTTGATAATTTTTAAAACCAAGGAAAAATGTAAACTCACCCATCATACTCATTTTAAACTCATATTTCTTTAAATTCGCAAAGGAATCAGTTAAAGATTGCTGAGTTGAACCAAATATAATGTTTTTGACACTCCATTCCATCAAAGAGTCTAAAAAATGACAAAGGGGATCCCCTTAGAAAAAAAGGAAAAAATACATGAAGAAAAATCAAGATTTTCAAAAGCACTAATTTTGAATCGACTTAGTCAAGCCAAAACACTGGAGGCGAGAAACCAACTTGCATGCCCAAATATGTCATGTAGCCTACATGAGTGCTCTTATCTGGCATGCAAGTGACTTGTGTGCCCCACTCATTTTTCCCAAGGTTACTTATTTGCCTATAAATAGACCCTTGGGGCCCCAATTTCTATGGAAAAATTTTCTTGAAGCCCAATCACCCTAGTACTTCACCCCAATCTTCCGAAACATTCAAGGTAGTTATTCAAAACCTTGAGCGGAGGATTTAAGGGAGTATAATTGGACTTAAGTCCTTTTAGTTTTTGAAAACCATAACACTTGTGTGCCTAAAGCACCCAACCTACCTAAGTCAGAAATACTTGTGCGTCTTCCATTCCTCTCATAGAAACTTGGGCACCCCACTTCTTGGATCACATGTAAATACTCTTTAAGGCTTGAGAAAGGTCTTTCCCAAATATTACCATACAGTTTATCCATCGTTTAAGTGAACATCAGGTCACCCAAATGTACTTGTGTGACCATACTTGCATGCCCTTCTCTACTTGGGCACCCTTATTTGATTCACTTATTCTATTGACTCTCTTCAGTATACATGACATCAAGACTTTCTTAGCCATTCATGGTAAGGATTCTTCTTTATTGGCTCCCTTGTTTGAAAGGGATCATGTTGAGACCTCCACCAAAACCTCCTGACTTATCAAACCTTTGGGAAAGGTACATAAATGTGTTTCTTATTTGGGTTTGAATTTCCGTAGTCATAGGTTTCCCACATTTTTTTCATAATGTGGTTAGGATTCTTGGAATATCTAAAGGTTTGTATATCTTTAGTCACATGGACCTTTCTCCTAGAAAAAGTGTTGGGAAGTTCTTAGTTAGGAGGAGGGTTGGGTCTTGGACACTCCCTTCTCAAAGAGGCGACTTGGAACCTCGGGTCTCTAGTAGGGAAGGTACAGTTCATGCCTGCTTTTCCTTTTAAAGAATAAAGGAGAAGTCTTTCTACCCCTACCAGGATCAATTTTAGGGCAACTAGCTTGGCGTAAGCCCCTAGCGTTTCTTCTAGGAGGTGGCATCATTGCTCCTCCTCTCTTCTTATGTGCCAAAGACCAAAGGGGGATGGTCATAGGGACTTTTGTTACCATTTCCCTCTCCTGTTTCTCTTTGTTACCATGGGAATCCATCCTGGCATAATCCCATCACCTCCATCCATTCATCCTTACATCGGATCCTTGTCCAATGTAAATAGAACATTGGGAAGGTTCTTCGCCTCTCCCTCTTCCATCAGTGGAGTAGGAAAAGTGTGATGTGTCATTGTTGAATCTTTCACATCCTCTTTTTTATCACACTGAGCATGACTCACGTGGTCTTTGAGATATGTGACGGTTACAACATGTTCAAAAACACTCAATAGAAGGAACTACAAGAACTCTGATTCCCACCATAACCAGGATATGTCGGAAGCCGTCTCAGGGCCCAAGCTCATTGGACATCCTCCTCATAAATACAACCCTAATTCTCTTAATCCAGGCATCCTCCTTAGTAATAAGCCCCAAATTAAACCCCCAAGTCATCAAGGCATCATTTTCATGAAGTAAGCCGAAACTCATCTCTCTCAAAGGACTATACTCTCCTATGGGATTTATTGAACTACGTGGGATTTGATTCCCATCCATATGGGATACATAGGAAGCCTCCTTCAGGTTGAAACCCAACACTTCAAATCAACCCTGTTCTCCTTGGGCTATATTCCCAACAGGGTCTGATCTTACTTGGAAAACCATATCCTTTACATGTTCCTTGGGTTGCTCTATCATAAGTCCCACACTATCTTTTGAACAAGCACTTTTTTCTTAGTGGTCCTTATCACATGACCTTAAAAGGTATGATGTGTCCTATTAAGTGGCACCAACTATGAGGGTTCTGATTCCTTTCACAAGAATATGTAGGTAGCCCATTTTACATACACGATCCCAAGATCAAAACAAACCTTCATCTCCTAGTATGACAATAAATTCCAAAGTGCCCCACTGAGTGGATTAAATGCCAGTATCATCACAATGATGATTAAAAGAATCTCTAATTGGTATATTAGAGGATACCATTGATGGAAAACCTCAAATACATACGAATATTTCCATTAATGAAATACCTTGAATGCATACTGATGATTCTAAATTTTAAACATGTTAATAATTGATTGTAAATTCCAAGGGATACTTATTATATACTTGGTGAATTAATAAGGATTCATGAAAATATATTAAATTTACAAAGAGATTCATGGAGTAGACAATAATTCCCCCCAAAATGGTGTGATGAGTCTAAACTCTCATCCTCTCGACCAATGCACATTATTAAGTATCATAAAGTTCAAACTTAATGAATGCTTGCCTTTGGAAAGAAGGTCCCCTTTGGATAAATAACTCTTGTAAGTTTCTAGTTCCATAAATAAATCCAATGGAAACCGCCTGTAAATAGTGATTCTTAAAACTAGAACACATGTTTCAAGGAACTATGAAACAAAAATGGTGAACCTGACGTGAATCCTTAACAAAGTTAATAATGTTACCCACCTGTTAGGCCCCTATCAATTGATAAAGGAAGTCCAGACAAAGGAATTAATCGTGCATGTATCCATCAAAAAATATGTTTTTTTAATATAGCTTGTTTTTGTATTCAAGTTTTCTGTAGAACTCCCTTCAATCCAAAGAATGGATATCTCCAAGACAACATCTGTGAACTTCCCGACCACTGCTCAAGCTGGATATCCATCTACGGGAAGGATGTCATCACCAACCTAGCATCTTCAACACCGGGTATCTAATGTGCTGGTGAAGTAAAATCGCTCGCATGGTACAATCCCGACTTTGGAGGTTGCTCGACAGGCCCTCTAGGTCAATAACAGTCCTCGATCATCTAGGCAATGATGACCAATGATCAAGAAGAAAACGGTTCCAACCAACTTATCCAAACATTTTGGATCTCTATCCCCAGAATTCAACAATCAATCCTACCTATACTATAGGGAGGTGGATCAAGAGGTCAATCAAGGCCTCAATTAAAGAATTCAGGAGTCCTTCCTGAGGACTCCCTCCAGCAGTCACCGCCAGAATCGTGTGGTAGTGAACCCCCGACATGATGGGGGTATTGCCTCTGGACGTTTGGCCTAGGTCTCTCACACTTGGTCATGCAAGACGAACTTCCAGGGACAACGTCCGGTTAACAAGGATTAGGTTCTCACCTCTGCCTCCTTCGGAGAAGCCCATCAATTTAACTTGATTGCAAACAACGAGCGAGCACATACCCCCATACATCCTAATTTTGCTGCTCAGCAGACTCGTCTGACAGCAACCCACCAATCCCACTAGATAAACCTGGTGGGGTAATGTGAACAGGCACATACACCTGTTTATAAGTTATCATCCAGTCAGCGGGCTCTTCTGACTGCATTTAAATAAGTTCGTCAATATAATGTGGTGGAAACTGGTAAACAGAAACATACACTTGTTTACAATCACAAATTCTGTCAGCAGTCTCATCTGTGAGTATTCAAGGAATTCTATCAACAATACTTTATGGAAAATAGCCAGCAAGCACATACACATGCCAATGTTCATCAATCCTTCCAACAGCCTCATTTGGTAGCACCCGGAGAAGTCAGTTGGAAAGCTCCGACGAACAATTTGGGGCAGACCCAACTCTCTTCCCCCATGCATGTGTACTACCAATATCCATTGGAAGGAAAAGGATGAAAGAATCAGGCACATACACCTACTCTAGATACAGAAAGGTCGTATATTCTTGTTCTGGCCATAGAAGTCACTAAACGCATATTATTAATGTTGAAAGGGCAGACGCATATCCCTGCCCATATTCTGGAAGCATGCCAAGATATTTTAATTACTACTTCAGCAATATCAGGAGAACAGACACATAAATATACACTCACACATGGGGTGACACATCGACATTCCATCCTGGAGTAGATACATACCTCTGTTCTAGTCCAAGAGGGTCATGGGGCATATTCCCCCATATCATACAAACAAAAAGATCGGTAACATAGACCCTTTCCAATTGGAGATAATCGGTTTGTTCCATTAACCAATCCAAGGTTGGCACATATACCTACCCATGATAACAACTTTTCCTAGAAAGTGGCCCCAACTAAGTATAAGATAACATCCAAGAAAAAGTCTCATCAAGCATTGTTGTAAAATCAAGAATTAAGATGCAATGTGGATCCTATTAATGCTGGAGTTCTTGAATCCCTCAAACATTTTGTCTATTGCTACTCAAGATATTATCCTCTCATTACCAAATTATGGGAGTGGTAGTTGTAATTATGAAGTTATTCTTCATACACTTCATCATGAAGGCTTGCTTCATGAAAATTCAGTCAATCCAGAGTGTCTATCTCTGGATGAGAGCAACATCAATCCTCTGTGTGTCCAGAAGACCAAGGAGCAAGAACATTTATCCCTTGCTGTAATCCATCATGGTGATCCTCCCCATGATGGCATTATCTTCGAAATTCCTCTCCATAGTATTATTTTACATTATCAAGACAATTCCATAATTGACAATGTAGTGATGAGAAAGCCCTCTTATCTTAAGGCACTTGAAAACAAAAAGACATTCATGTGTGATGCCTTGTCATTTACGGGTGAAACACTTTCTCATCCAGAATACATCTTAAGGGAATGGTCATTCTCCGAACCTCCTTTATGTCATTTATCTTCTAAAAAAGATCATCCACTCTGGTCATATCAAGTGTAGAAACATCTTGTGAATGATGATAAAGATATGTTAAACATGAGGAAACAATTAGTTAAAGGAAAAATCCCAGTCATGTTCTGGCCTTTGGAAAATTCTCATTATAACATTCTAGAATTGATAACAGAAGATTACATTCATGAAATTCGTCTTAACTTATGAAAAAATATTCGTCATTTGAAAACCAAATTCTTACAATATGATGAATATAAAAATCATGTAATGGTAATAGAAGGGTTGCAGTGCCAAATTGACTTGGCATCTCTATCAGTTTCTCAACATCCAAAGGTTGAAAAACAGCAGAGAACCCTTCAGCGTGCATGTATCAATGATCTAAAGAGGCTATTCCCATTAATTTCTGATTCCGAATCTAATTTTCATGTCACATACATGAGTTATTTTAAAGTTAAATTTCATTTAATTATCATTTATGATTTGTTTTGAGGTTTTTCAAGCTTTAATGGTGGAATGGGTGAGTTTTCATGAATTGGGCCAAATCGTGAGCCTAATTCCAGATTTAAAAATAAATTTTGTTTATTTTATAACTTTTTCAATTTTTAATATTTTTCACCCATTCAAGTTCCTAAATGGTCTACCCTGATATAGAAACACCACCATTGTAGTTTGGAGCTTCTAGAAATCCATAAAAAAGTTGTATATGGGTTTTTATTTAAGGGATTGGGCCAGCCCGAAAGCCCAATTCCAGTTTTAAAAATAAAGTTTGTTTAATTAATAAAATATCCAATATTAAGGATTTTTTGGTGATTCCAAGCCCCAAACATTCCCCTTGAACCCAGACGCGTGTCCAATATCCTTCCACCCTCTTTTCAGCTCACTTGCATTGCGGTTTAGGTCGAAACTTCTGAAGAACTCACATTTCGGGCAGATTAATAAAGGTAATTTGTTTCCTTCATAAATCCTTCAATTCTCACTCTTGTTTCCCGATTAAAATTCGTGCATGGTCTCCTAATCCTTGTTTGAAACTCAATTAAATGTTTGGATGTTTTAAAATTCATCTACTGGTGTATGTGAGGCGATTTATACAAGATCCCTCAAGTAAGTTGGTCTTCTTCATTCTTCTTTCAATTTGTTTAGGGTTACATTCCATGTGTTTAGGGTTTCATACCTTATCGATAAGGTTACTAATGTCCAGAATTTAGGCTTAAATCCTAGGGTTTTATATCTTGTCTTTTGTGTGAAATATTCTGGTTTTAGGTTGGATTTCAATTCCTTGAGGTGCGGCGGTGGTGCGGTTTATGTTTCACACCATGTTTTGAGTGTTTCGACATAAAAGGTAGGTGATTCCATGTATAACCATTTTATGATGAGTTAGCTTGCTTGGTTTATTAATTTAGTATGTTTCAAATCTATTTTTTGTGGTGCAAAAAAAAATTTTGTGGTGGATTGAGTTAAGTGTTTAATTTTGTAGTTGCATTATTGCTTGGAATTGGGTGCTTTTCATGCGTGGCTCTTGGGGAAATATTCGGGTGTATTTTATAAGATGTGAAATTGATTTATTAATGTTAAAAGGGGCTTAAAATTCTGTTTTGTTAATGCCTTAATGTCATGTTGGCCTTGTAATGGGTTTTTTGAATGGTTTTAATGTGTGAAACCATGTTGTACTTCTTGAACATGATTTTTGAAAACATGTGTTTTTCATGTGTACCTTTTGTGGTATTGTTTGAGGTATTTGTATAAAACATGGGGGTGGTTTAATAAATGTTTTTAGGGCTGCCAATTCTGATTTAGATAGTTATTAGAATTGTTTTTCTCTTGAATTAGGTTTTTGAAATGGGTTTTGTATGCCAACCATGGTTGCACCTCTTGGGTTGGTTTTATGAAAACTGTAAATGATTTAATGAGTTGCACAAAGTGTGAAGTGGTTTCTTATGTACTGTTTTGGTGGTAGTATGTTCCTAAAATGATTTTTTGAAACATAAAGTGGTCAGTTATGTTGTAAAACATTTTCGTAATGTTTTTTAATTTGTCGAGGTGGTTTATGAAATTGGGATGTGGGTGTGAAACGTGTTTTCAGGCTGTTTTGCGTGAGTGTGATGTGAAAAATGGACTTTGTTTATGAAAATGGTATTATGTAATATGTGAGTGAGTTGTTATGTGATGTTTAACATCTTGGGAAATATTTTATAAAATTTTTAATAGATTTTTTGAATTGTGAAAGATGTCCAAAATGTGATGTGGGCTATTTTTTGGGTGAGTATGATTTCAAAATTCATTTGAATGAAAAAGTGGATTTTTAGACTTGTGTGGAATACATGTGGGCTGTTTGGAGAACTTTTGATGTGAAAATGATATTTTCATGTGCAAAGTATATTTATTGACTTGTTGAACTTATCTGAGCACAAGGGGAAAACCCGGGTATCTAGGTGGGTGGACGTGTACTAGTATGCTAGTGAATCTGTGGGGTTTGGCCTCAGTTCCACTTAGCAAGATTTACGCTTACAACTCTAACTAAACTATTATGATGATGATTGGGGACCACTAGGTTATGGGTATGTTCCCTACTAGTGGCTCGTGCACGAGAATGGATATTGTGATGGTTACACTCACCGAGATACGAGGTACCTGGGACCCACAACGAGCTAGTGCCTAGGGGTTATTTCCTATTGCTTGTGCTCATTATTCACTTTGCACTTATCGTCGTCATACGGTATAGTTGGCTGGAAAATTTAGTAGTGTTGACATTGTTTTTAAAAGTGTTGATTCTTAATGATAGCCCACTTGAAAACTGTTTTTTTTAGTTTCATCTTTTAGAAATTGTAACTAGCATTTTCTGTTTATGAAAACTTGCAAGATTTTTGTCTTTGAATGTTTATCACATGGAATCTCTTAGTGGTGGTATCCTACTGGGTATTGTCTCACACCCTACTTACAACCTTGGGTGTAAGTAGATTTGGTTATTTGTTGTTTTAGGTTTGGATACAGTTTTTAGTTCCAGTGGTTCGGGTTTCTAGCATGTCCTTGGTGGTGAAGTTTTGTAGAGATGGATTGAGGACGGTGCCCCTTGCCATGAGGGTTCTTGGGCCATTTAATTTTGATTTTGTAACTTTTTTATAGTCTTATTGAGTTGTTTTAAAATATTTAATTCAGTTCTGAATTTTGTAAAAGATGGTTTTAGTTGAAAAATCCAGATTCGTTTTATTGAGTTTGTTTGTTGTTTAATGTTTACAACCTTGGGTAAATCGTTCCCAAACATCATTATATGATACCCGGGCACTTTTTCCAGCTCATGGGGATCAGGAATTCCCTTTGGGCCTTGTTACGGGCCGGGTCAGGTGCCGGTTTTGATGGATACCAGATTTGGTTTGTGACAAAATGGTATCAGAGGAGGTTCGCTCTCTTTGAGTCATGTTATTTGGGGAACAGTCAGGATAGTCTGGAGTTAGGAATTTTGGGACTTGGAATTTCGATTATGAGTAGTGCGGCCGATCACCACACCTCATTATGGGATTTAGGTCTCCAGGGGAAGTCAGGACCTTTCATAGTCCTTTGGTTTTCTTGGTTTAATGATGATTAGGGGAAATGAAAAGAGAGTTGGGTTAATAGTCTCGGTGAGCTCGCAGGGCCTGGGAAGCCATGTGGAGCCGGGGATATTCCCTAGAACACTCTCTGGAACAGTGAATTGATTGGAATATAGCTGCCAACCATATGTCCAAGTCACCCACTGAAACTAGTTTCCTCTCGCATTGTCTTGTGTTCTTTAATTTTGAAATCTTGGAACTTTGGTTTTAAAGTGACTTGGTTTTAGGAAGTGTAAAGTTTTTGTGAAATAATTTTCAAATAAAGATGGAATGGTTTGATTTATGAAATGGTGGAACTAAATTTTTAGAATTATATTCAAATGGAAAATGGTGTGCTTACACCTCTTTTTAAAAGTAGAAACTATACTGAAGTTAGTTTTGAAAAAGTGTTTCCAATAGAGTTTTCTGAACAATAAAAGGGAGTTTTAATGGGACAAGATGATATGAAATTGATTTGAATAACATGAAAGTGAGTTCTTGTCTAAATTTTCGTGTCTTTTTGAAATGTTTGGTAAGATTTGAATTGGGATTTTGATCTTCTGATTAGTGGTTTTGAGAAAAAGGATGTGTTGGTTGACCGTTTCGGTTTTGAAAAGTGGAAAAAAAATCATTGTTTTAGCCTTTGGTATTTTATTGAGCCACCACATGCATGTGGTTATATGGGATGATGGGTGGTTGATGGCATGACTGGATGAGTGTCGGAATGGATATGAGGAGGGAGCCTGGTGTGGCACCAAAACATGCATGTGTGAGCCCCATGGGGTACCATTGGTGGATATGCTTACCGCTGAACCGTTTGTTTTCAAAGAAATGATTTTAATGAAAAACATGATGTCTTGATAAATAGTTTGGGATGGTGTGTATTATGTGTTTTTGAAAAATTTGATGTTGTGGGGTGATTTGAGTTCAGGAACCCCTCCTGTTTGAACTGTGTTTTGGGATTGAGTTTGGTCGGTAAGTTGTGTTGTAGGGACGGTTAGTGGTCTCTTTTGAAAAATGTTTTGGGACGCCTTTAAGGTTCTTCCATTCATGTGTTTGGATCTGGTTTGTGTTATATCTTGAACAATGAACCATCTTGGTTTGGTCCTTGGGTTCAATCGTTGTATAAGGTACACCCCATCAAGGGTTAGTGCACAACTGAAGTAAAACCCGGATTGTTTCGCCATTTGAAGACCCTCTAGTTGATCAATATAACGAATATTTATCTTGATCTTTTTTGATTGAGTCTACACCCTTTCCTTTATAGTTTTTTTGTATCCTCTTATAGTGGGAGAGTGATCATGGAAGGCTTCAAGAGACTATAGCTTCTTAAGTTTTCAGATTTTCTTAAGGTGGAAGTGGTCTAGGGTTGTTAGCATGGATGAGTACCTGGATGGTGTCTAAGAGGTCCTCTCAGTCCATTGTAGTCTCTTTGAAGAAGGAGTACACAATAAACTACCAGTGTGGGAAATCTGGGCACAAGAGGATATTGTGGCCACTTTCTAGAATTTTGGGAATTTTGGGGATGTAGTATAAGGTCCCTTTCTATTAATTACTTATATTAGTCACAATGGTCATGTTTGGTGACTCCTTGTGATGTCATGTGCTAGATTGACCCTAAAGGTAAAATTCATGCAATACTTTGAGAGTCTCTATTATGTTGGGAGAATGTATCCCTTGTAAAAACGTCAAAATCATCCATTTTTTTAGAAGGTGAGTATAGGTGTTATTTACTTCTATTGTTTCTTACCCGAAGAAACAAGGTGTGATTTCTATTCATCTTTTAAGCCCTTGTTTCATTGAAATATTGGGTTAGTGTAAAGTGAGTTTGGAATGTGTTATGTCTTGTAAATCTTATCGGGGATTGCAGTGTAGTTTTTGGTAGCACTAAAAGAATAATTCTCGTTAAAGGGGTTTCCAAGGACTAACTGCGAGGTCGAAGATGCTTCGATCATTTGAGCTCCAGCCATAGGTCTCGGAGAGAAGCTGGCTCGTAGTTAGGGAAAATCCCTGGGTCATTTAAACCCTTGTACAATTTCATATCCTCTGTGTGAAAGATAGGAAGTGTTTAAACCTATGGTATCATCATATTCCTTCTGTTGTTCTCGTTCGGTGGAAATAGGTGTTGGGCCTTGTACCCATGTCATCTCCTAATGTCATTCCCTCCCTCATTGGTTTCCATTGAGTCATTAGATAATGGTTGGAAATTTGGATAGATAGTTTGAGCAGACATTTTGTGCACGATTAGTAGTGACAGTGTTCTAGGAAGACACGTGGAAAGAATGATCTGCATAGTTAGTTCATGGTTCCCAAATCGTGCGGACTGACCCTGTGCCCTTCCCAAATCTTTAAAAAAAAATTGTGTCTTTCTGTGTCGGTCCATGATGGTCAGTTAAGATGGTTGGTTCTTATGGTGTGGAGACCCACAATTATTCTCATGTACATTCCTTCGTAAACTGTGAATGGAATTCTACCCTTTGTACTAGGGAGTTCGTTCAGGCCTCCCCCTGTTAGTGTCTTCATTTTATCTTGGAAAATAATATAGGATGCTGCTTATGGTGGGGTGCCTATTTGTGTTCCCCCATACCAATAGATCAGATTTATCCTTGGTATTGTCTTGGTGGTAGGTAGTCTCATTCAGAACTATCTAGATACCAATATCTTCCTTGAGTAAATGTTTGGATTTGATAGCTCCCAATGGTTTAGTTAATGTTAGGTAAGTGTAACCTTGTTCGAAGTTGTTCTTCGTTTGGGTGAATTGCTTGAGTCTTGTTTGGATAGCATTCGAGGAGTTTCATTTTGGGTTAATGTACGAATGTGATTGATAATTTCAGTAAAGTGGTGTAAGTTTGGGTTGTGAGATTAATCATTCCTTAATTGATCACTGGAGGTGTTTTGGCCCTTTGGGGCAAAGCTAGACAAAGAATTACATCTTGGTTTATTGGTTGGGCGTGGTTTTGGTATCTGGCCTTGTGGTCGCTTTCCGGGGATGGAAAGTTTTCATGGTGCGGATAATTGTCACATACATGAGTTATTTTAAAGTTAAATTTCATTTAATTATCATTTATGATTTGTTTTTTAGGTTTTTCAAGCTTTTATGGTGGAATGGGTGAGTTTTCATGAATTGGGCCAGACCGTGAGCCCAATTCCAGATTTAAAAATAAATTTTGTTTCTTTTATAACTTTTTAAATTTTTAATATTTTTCACCCATTCAAGTTCCTAAATGGTCTACCCTGATATAAAAACACCACCATTGTAGTTTGGAGCTTCTAGAAATCCATAAACAAGTTGTATATGGGTTTTTATTTAAGGGATTGGGCTAGCCCGAAAGCCCAATTCCAGTTTTAAAAATAAAATTTGTTTAATTAATAACTTATCCAATATTAAGGATTTTTCGGTGATTCTAAGCCCCAAACACGCCCATTGAACCCAGCCGCGCGTCCAATATCCTTCCACCCTCTTTTCAGCTCACTTGCATCGCGGTGTAGGTCAAAACTTCTGAAGAAATCACATTTCGGGCAGATTAATAAAGGTAATTTGTTTCCTTCATAAATCCTTCAATTCTCACTCTTTTTTCCCCATTCAAATTCCTACATGGTCTCCTAATCCTTTTTTTGAAACTCCCTTAAATGTTTGGCTGTTTTAAAATTCAGATACTGGTGTATGTGAGGCGATTTATACAAGATCCCTCAAGTAAGTTGGTCTTCTTCATTCTTCTTTCAATTTGCTTAGGGTTACATTCCATGTGTTTAGGGTTCCATACCTTATCCATAAGGTTACTAATGTCCATAAGTTAGGATTAAATCCTAGGGTTTTATATCTTGTCTTTTGTGTGAAATCTTCTGGATTTAGGTTGGATTTCAATTCCTTGAGGTGCGGCGGTGGTGCGGTTTATGTTTCACACCATGTTTTGAGTGTTTCGTCATAAAAGGTAGGTGATTCCATGTATAACCATTTTATGATGAGTTAGCTTGCTTGTTTTATTAATTTAATATGTTTCAAATCTGTTTTGTGTGGTGCAAAAATTGTTTTTGTGGTTTATTGAGTTAAGGGTTTAATTTTGTAGTTGCATTATTGCTTGGAATTGGGTGCTTTTCATGCGTGGCTCTTGGGGAAATATTTGGGTGTATTTTATAAGATGTGAAATTGATTTATTAATGTTAAAAGGGGCTGAAAATTATGTTTTGTTAATGCCTTAATGTCATTTTGGCCTTATAATGGGGTTTTTGAATGGTTTTAATGTGTGAAACCATGTTGTACTTCTTGAACATGATTTGTGAAAACATGTGTTTTTCATGTGTACCTTTTGTGGTATTGTTTGAGGTATTTGTATAAAACTTGAGGGTGGTTTAATAAATGTTTTTAGGGCTGCCAATTCTGATTTAGATTGTTATTAGAATTTTTTTGGTCTTGAATTAGGTTTTTGAAATGGGTTTTGTATGCCAACCATGGTTGCACCTCTTGGGTTGGTTTTATGAAAACTGTAAATGATTTAATGAGTTGCACAAAGTGTGAAATGGTTGCTTATGTACTGTTTTGGTGATAGTATGTTCCTAAAATGAGTTTTTGAAACATAAAGTGGTCATTTATGTTGTAAAACATTTTCGTAATGTTTTTTAATTTGTCGAGGTGATTTATGAAATTGGGATGTGGGTGTGAAACGTGTTTTCAGGCTGTTTTGCGTGAGTGTGATGTGCAAAATGGACTTTGTTTATGAAAATTGTATTATGTAGTATGTGAGTGGGCTGTTATGTGATGTTTAACATCTTTGGAAATATTTTATAAAATTGTTAATAGATTTGTTTAATTGTGAAAGATGTGCAAAATGTGATGTGGTCTATTTTTTGTGTGAGTATGATTTCAAAATTCATTTGAATGAAAAAGAGGATTTTTAGACTTGTGTGGAATACATGTGGGATTTTTGGAGAACTTGTGATGTGAAAATTATATTTGCATTTGCAAAGTATATTTATTGACTTGTTGAACTTATCTGAGCACAAGGGGAAAACCCGGGTATCTAGGTGGGTGGATGTGTACTAGTATGCTAGTGAATCTGTGGGGTTTGGCCTCAGTTCCACTTAGCAAGATTGACGCTTACAACTCTAACTAAACTATGATGATGATGATTGGGGACCACTAGGTTATGGGTATGTTCCCACTAGTGGCTCGTGCAAGAGAATGGATATTGTGATGGTTACTCTCACTGAGATACGAGGTACCTGGGACCCACAACGAGCTAGTGCCTAGGGGTTATTTCCTATTGCTTGTGCTCATTATTCACTTTGTACTTATTGTCGGCATACGGTATAGTTGGATGGAAATTTTATTAGTGTTGACATTATTTTTAAAAGTGTTGATTCTTAATGATAGCCCACTTGAAAACTGTTTTTTTTAGTTTCATCTTTTAGAAATTGTAACTAGCATTTTCTGTTTATGAAAACTTGCAAGCTTTTTGTCTTTGAATGTTTATCACATGGAATCCCTTAGTGGTGGTATCCTACTGGGCATTGTCTCACACCCTACTTACACCCTTGGGTGTAAGTAGATTTGGTTATTTTTTTGTTTCAGGTTTGGATACAGTTTTTAGTTCCAGTGGTTCGGGTTTCTAGCATGTCCTTGGTGGTGAAGTTTTGTAGAGATGGATTGAGGGCGGTGCCCCTTGACATGAGGGTTCTTGGGCCATTTAATTTTGATTTTGTAACTTTTTTATAGTCTTATTGAGTTGTTTTAAAATATGTAATTCAGTTCTGAATTTTGTAAAAGATGGTTTTAGTTGAAAAATCTAGATTCGTTTTATTGAGTTTTTTTGTTGTTTAATGTTTACAACCTTGGTTAAATCGTTCCCAAACATCATTTTTTGATACCCGGGCACTTGTGCCAGCCCGTGGGGATCAGGAACGCCCTTCGGGCCTTGTTACGGGCTAGGTCGGGTGCCGGTTTTGATGGTGACCAGATTTGGTTTGTGACAGTTCATATCAGAGAATGTGGTGCATATGGAACATTTCATTTCACTGCACTCCAAAATCAGCAAAGTCCACCAAAAGTGGTTTCATGCAATGTTATTGCCCACGATCAGCCACAATCAATAGGTTTTGTAAGTAATCAAACGTACGCTCAAGAATAGGCCCTAACCAGCTCTCATCAGAATGAGGCCCAATGAAAAGAAGTTGTTGAGCTAAATTTACATCAAGCATCTAAGAATATTGAACATGCATCACGTTTAGAGGATGTCAGGTGTCAAAGGATGTAAATGTCTGAAATAGCATAGCAATCTTCTGAAACATGTGATTTAAGTGATTTTCGGATGATGCACCCAGCTAATTTCTGAACCAAAATATGCAAAATTAGAAGAGCAGTTTCACAAATTTCACCCATAATAGTTCAAGAATCACCCTAGCTTGCAAGGCTGAGGGATCATTTAATTCAACCATCAAATTCATTAAACAATGTTTCAAGATTTGAAGAAGAAGAATAAGAATATCCCTAGCCTGTAGGGCTGGGGGATTTTTCATATCTATAATCCCCTCTTCAGCAAAAGTCAGTTTTCTCTCGATTAGGGAAGAATCCATAAGAAAAGCGTATAACTGAACTCTCCAAGGATTCCCTTCATGTTACTATTCAGCGAGCAGTACCAGGGAATTCTTCATATAAGAGAATGGAGTCTCGTGGAAGACACAAAGAGAGACGATCTAGCATAAACACTGATAGAATACCATCAATGCATTATTCCTCAGTGAATGTTATTAACACCATTGCAGAAGATTCTCTAGAAAATAAGTCAAGTTTAAGGGAATTGGAGGATGAAGTTTTTGTCCATAATACGGTACACACCGAGGAAAATGAAGAAGCTGTGCATACCTGAAATCATAGGATTACCCAGAATCTAGGTATGCCTTCAAATAACAAACTCCCCCCTATCTAAAAGGCATCTAATAAGGGGAAAGGAAAAAATTCAGATTGCATCTCACTTTTACATTGGAGAAGCTCAATATCTTTCTCTTGAAGGGAGATTTTCACAGCAATAAGAGGAAATGAAGGAATTGAAAGGAATCAACATAGAGTTACTTAGAAATCGCATTTCTACTAGACGGTATCCCTAGGAAAGTCCTAAACATGAAAATATTATAGGAGATCCTTAGAAAAGAGGATTTTTAGTAACAACAGATGCTGATAATGAATTCCCTCCATTAGATATACAACCAAGGTAGGTATCAGCACCACCATCAGTGGTTTTACCGGTCGTTGTACCAGATCAAGCTCCAGTTTCTATACCTGCACAGTTTCCATCTCATTAGGATGTTCCCCAAATTCTTATGAACATGTTTGAGGCATTAACAGCTCGATTGGAAGCTATGGAGGAATGACGTGCACCAGTTTATCTGGAAAAGAGAGCTTACCCTGAATGGGTGGATGCAGTTCCTCCCCCACCAAATTTTGTAAATACTACGTTCCCAATCTTTAATTGTTCTGGAGATCTGTAACAACACTTAAAACATTTTTTTTCTCATTGTGATACCATGATGGGAACTTCTCAACAACAAGAAGTAGTTAAGTTTAGGTGTTTTTTGCAGTCATTATAAGGACCGACTTTAGTCGGGTATATAAGTTTTCAATATCGGTCAATTACTGGATGAGAAGATCTCCTTAGAAATTTTTTCTCCAATTTGGATCAACGATACCAAATATGAATATTTTTTATCTTACTAATTGTAAACAAAGGGAGAATGAAAGAGTTTCAGAATTCATTTCACGATGGAAAGGATTAACATATTCCTTAAGTCTATAACTCCCTCAAGAACAATTGATGCCAATCTGTGTAGAAAATCTGCCTGACGAATTACGCACACCATTTTACCCTGTGAAATACATAGGAGGGATTTGAGACCTTACTTCAATATCTCAACAGATAGAAGACTCTATTATATAAACTAAGGCTAAAACTCATGTAATTCCATCAACTCCGGGGAGGAGGATAGGAAAAGCAGAAGCTGCTACAATCACCCTCAAACAAGAACCTCTTATTACTTCTACTTCAAGACCCTCATCATACCAAAGGGCTCTACCTCCTGAGCATCAGCAGTAACAACTGCATCATCAAGATGATCAAAGAGATCAAATGTGTAAACATTTTAAGGAATTAAATAATAAAGTTTAATCTTTAAGAAACTAAAAAGTTCCTGGTTACTTCATATCAACCTTATAAAACAATTTGGTTCATTTGACAATGCTGAAAAATCCAAATAAATATTGAGATGAAGATCATCCAAATTATTTTCCCTTTCATTAGATGTTGGAACACCTTATTCAGGAGTGCTTTGTTTTCAAAGACCTTATGAAAAATATGGTATACTTTGGACAAGTGAAATTGAAAACTTCATCAGCTCAAGTAGAATGTGTTACTGCTACCAATCTAGAAAAAGAGGTAGAATGGAAAGAGGTTAAAAGTGAAAATGTGCAAAAATATGATGATTGGATGATCAGGATAATGATCAACTGGACTCATGCTATTTTATGAACAAAGTTGAAACAACTAATTGTGTCTTCTTCCACTCTTTCCATAGAAAAACCATTTTTATCAAAAGGTCATTACTCAAAGAAGAAAATTGATCATAAGGACAAAGAGCATTCAGAAGAAGATGATCTCGTGTCAAGGCCAAAGTTGTCCTTGACCCTAGAAGATTTTATGCCATTAGTTTCAAAAGCACGGGTACCGCCCCGCCAAATGGTACAACCAAAATTAACCTATCAAGAAGAATCCTAGTCAGATGAGGAATTGATCTTTGGTTCGGTTAATGTTATCAATTTAACGGATCATTATGCCAATGGTGATTCTGATTATAGTGATCCAGAATTACTTGTACCTAATTGGGGAATAAGAGGAATGGGACAAGGTTTAGGATATAGGGAAAGGCGTGGGAATTCCAAAAACCACCATTTTAACTCTACCCCTGCTCGAACCATATATGTGACAGAAACTCATGGAAGAGCCCTTCAGCAGGCTCAACAAGAATAGGAGTTTCTTCCATGAAAGACAGGTTCGGTTCTGACACAATTATTTTGGAATACTAATTAGAAGTCACACCATATTCTTCTCAGTAAATGAATAGACCTAGTCAAACTAATTTACTAAAGCCAGTAGTATCTCCAGATTCTTCTCTGACACAGAGTACATCTACATCTGAATCATCAACTTCCAAAGAACTCGCAAAACCACATCTCCATACTGGGAAAAACAGACCTTTGGACCCAAAGTATGATTTCTTGAAACAATTGGCCCAAGTACCAGACAAGTTATCAATTTTTGATGCTTTAAATCTATCAAAATATCTTCAAGAAACACTCATTGAGGCTTTGTTTAAGTCCTCAAGAATTTGAAATCAAAGTTGCTGCTACTGAGGTTTACCGTATAGAGAATGATCCTGCAGAATTTCATGCGGTCATATCTTTTATGGATGAAGATAAAGATGATGTTGTGAATGGGAATATCAGAACTTTGTATTTGTCTGGAAAGTCCAATGACATAGATATTTGACGAGCCTTCATTGATAATGGCTTCAGGGTCAACCTCATTCTCATTCGTACACTTCGTTGATTGGGCCTGACTGAATCTGACTTATCTCATTCAACTTTAATGTTGCAAGGATATGATAAGAATGAATAAGAACCTCTGGGTGAGATTATAATCAGAAATCAGTTTGGAGATCTTGTGTCTAATTCAAATTCCATGGTTGTTCTTCAGTATAGAGTCTTCAATATTCTACATGGAAGGCCTTGGTTGCATCAACATGCATCCATACCTTCGTTATACCACCAATGTTAGAAATACTGTTTCAATGGTCAAATCAGAATGTTGTATGGTGAAAAGGTTCCGTTCAAAACATGTGAATCTCAATACATTGAAGGAAAGATTTATCACACAAAAGGAACGAACACCATGATAAAGGAGATAACTAGAGTTAATTCTCCAAATGGACTAGAAAAGATACCAGAAAATCCATTCATACATTTGAGTATAGATTATGTGTTACCCATCAATCAAATTGAAAGGGTAAAACTAAACCTAAAGACTCATCCAGTAACTTCCATAATGTCAATTATGGCAATTGAGCCTGACAACATAGAAGAAATTATTGGTACACTAAGCAATGATGAAAGCATGAATGGAGATGTTTTTATCTCATCTGCTGAACTACAACAAGCCTCCACTTCATCAACCAGAGTAGAAGAGATAGTGGTAATTCTCTAGAAACACAATGATGTTGATCCTCAATCCATAAATCCCTCTTTATTACCACAGGAAGACCCTTCTTCATTAGTAGGGTCAGATATGGTGGAATTTTCTTTGGGATGTTCAAATACTAATTTCTCCCCTAACACTTGAATTTTTGCCTCATCATCTATAATGAATTTCAAAATATAAGAGGTAATACATAATAAAGAAGAAGAAGGAGATCTCAGGGATGCTCTTCCATCATTTAAAGAATGTGTCTCTAACACTGTGGATGAACTCAAAGAAATAAATATGGGTATAGAAGAAGATCCACACCTCACTATAATTAGTGTTCCCATGACCTCTGGAGAAAAAGTGGTTTATACTTCCTTTTTAAAGAAACATTGATATATATTTTCTTGGAATTATACAGAAATTCTAGGTCTTAATCCTGATGTAGCCACTCATCATTTGGGTTTTCTAGAAGAACATCGTGGATTTAAGAAACCAGCAAGGAGAACACACCCAACTCATGCCTCAAAAATTGAATATGAAGTTGATAAGATTATATAGGATAAATTTTTTAGGGATGTTTAGTATCCCAAATGGTTGGCCAATATTTTCCCAGTGAAAAAGAAGAATGGGAAAATTAGATTCTGTATTGATTTCAGATATCTTAACTGGCATTTTCCTAAACATGATTTTCCAGTCCCGATTACAGAACTTTTAATTGATTAAATGGATAGTTATGAAGATCTTTCCTTCATAGATGGATACTATGGGTATAATAAAATCCGAATGGCCCCAGATGATGAAGAAGATATATCCTTTAGAGCCCCTCAAGGTGTGTTTTTATATCGGGTAATGCCCTTTGGCTTAAAGATTGTAGGTGCAACATACCAATGTTCCATGCACCATATCTTCAAACCCTTCTTAGGGAAATTTTTTGAATGTTATGTGGATGATTTGTTGGTCAAATCCAAACAATTTTCCAATCACTTGGCTGATTTGGAAACCATATTCAATAAACTTTGGTAACACGGTTTGAAGATGAACCCCTTAAAATGTGCTTTCGGGGTAACCTCAAGAAAATTCCTTGGCTTCGTTGTACTCCATCATGGTATCAAATTTGATCCTGAGTAAACAAAATCAATCCTTGGTATTTAACCTTCTAGAAATTTGAATGAATCAAGAGGAATCCAAGGACACTTGACCTATATTCGGTGCTTTATCACCAATTTGGTAGGAAAATGTTTACCCTTCTCCAGATTAATGAAGAAGGGAGTCACCTACAAATGGACTGAAGATTTCCAAGAAGCCTTTAATACCGTCAATAAATATATCTTGAGTCCACCGGTATTAATTCCATTTGTTGAAGGAAGACCACTTCTTCTCTATGTGACAGCCTTAGAGAGATCACTAGGTGCCTTCCTCCCCCAAAAGAATGATGTTGCGAATGAAAACAGACTTTACTATCTCAGTCGAACTATGCTTTATGTGGAAACTCAATATTCAAGTATTGAAAAGTGTTTCCTGGAATTAATCTTTGCAGTTCAGAAATTGAGGCACTGCTTGCAACATCATGAGGTCTAATTGGTGTCTCATAATAATCCACTCAAGTTTATCCTTAGTCGTCCTATTCTTACAGAATGTCTGGAACGGTGGGCAGTTATTTTTCAAAAATTTGATATCCATTTTGTACCTCAAATGGAAATAAAAGGCCAAGATATGTCTAACTTCCTTGCTGAGCGTCCATTTGCGGAAGATACATCATTTAATAATGAGCTTCCTGATGAAGAGGTCTTTTCTATTCAAGATAATTCCCAAACATGGGAAATGTATTTTGATGGTGCTTCCATAAGTCCAACAGGAAAGAAAACCCCTAAACTCAACAAGTTTGGATGATTAATTTTCCTTATTTCCCTAGAAAATGCAGTATTTCCTTATTCTTTCCTATTATCATAAGGTGGTACCAACAATGAAGCAGAATATCAGTCTCTCGTCGTAGGTTTGGAATTGGAACTTCAGGTGAAAAATGATCATTTAAAGGTAAAAGGTGATTTAGAATTGGTAATCAATCAAATTAATGGGGAATATTCTATCAGAAAAGAAGAATTAATTCCTTTGTGTGATTACATCAGAGGGTTAATGGCTAAATTTTCCTCAGATCAGACATTTTCTTATGTCCCGCAATCACAAAATGCTCAAGAAAATGCACTGGCTAATGCGGCTACAGCCTTGGAAAATCCAAATCGGGATAAGATAGTTATCAGCATAACCCATTATCATGTGGTATTGCCTTTTGTTCAAACCATAATGGAGGAAATTAATTAAAATTTTCCCTATTTCTGAACCATATGGTCATACCACGGGATGGGTAACATCCATCATGGAATATCTTAAAAATGGGGTACTTCCACCAGATAGGGCTAAGAAAGAATAGATTCGGCGACGAATGGCCAATTTTACTCTTTATGATAGTCTAGACTACCAAAAGATCCTTAAAAAGAGAGTCTTTGATGGAATTATTTTCATATGTATTGATGGAGAAGAGACTAAAGCTGTCATGAAAGAAGTACATTCAGGAGCTTGTGGTGCCCACCAATCTGGGCACAGACTCTCTGATCAGATTTGAAGGCTTGGATAATTTTGGCCTTCATTGACGCAAGATTGTATAGATTTCACTAAAAAATGTCATCCATGTCAAGTAAATTCCAACTTCATTCATCAACCCCCAGAGTTTCTACATATAACTAAATACTCTTGGCCATTTTACACATGGTGAATGGATGTAGTAGGGCATTATCCTCCAGCCACAACTAAGAAGTTCAAGTATATTCTCACTGCTACTGACTTCTTCTCTAAATGGGTTGAGGCAATACCTCTCAAGGAAGTTGGATCCAAAAGAATTGTTAGTTTTGTCAAAACTAATATCATCTCCAGATTTTGCAACCCTCGTACTATTTAGACAGACAATGGCACCATTTTTTGTTCTGCTAAAGTAAAAAAGTTGTATCAAGAACATAATATCAATTCCAACCATTCATCTCGCTATCATTCTAAGTACAATGGATAGATAAAGGCATTTAATAAGACCCTATAAAATTTACTCCAGAAGATGGTGGATAAAGATAAGAAATCATGTCCTGATAAACTTTGGAATTATTTATGGGCTTATCAGACAACTACACGTACTGCTGCCCAAGTAACTCCTTATTAATTGGTATATAGAACCAAAGTAGTTTTGCCAATTGAAATACAATTTTCTTCACCTAGAGTTGCAATCTATGATCAGTTATCTATAGATGAAAGATCTCAGAACTAGTTCCATGAGTTAGAAATATTAGACGAGAACAGATTTATTACTTTGCATCATTTAGAAGTCTATCAGAATAGAATAGCATGAGCTTTTAATAAGAAAGTTATCCTCCGTTCATTCCTTCAAGGAGAATTGGTATTTGTCCTTAGGAATCCAATGATACCAGGAAAGAAACCTCCAAAACATGATCCAAAGTGGGAAGGACCTTATTCCATACATAAGGTATATTCAAATGGTGCATATGCCTTAATTTCAATCGAAGGATAGCTTATCACAACTCCAACTAATGTGAGATTTTTTGAAGAAATACTTTGTGTAGTTTGGTAAAAATAGTCCTCACTTCAATACATTAAATTGCACAGTACCATGTCCTTGATGCAACTCTTAAAACTGCACAGCCCTCATGTCCTAGTTACAAGACATTAAACTACATAACAACTGTCAGTGTCCATGATGCATGACATTAAAATGCATAACATCTTCATCCTTGTCACATGATGTTAAACTGCATGACATCATTTGTAAAACTAACGTCCTCTCTATTTGAGGTTATAAGATTCAATAAACAAACTTCATTGACATCATCACTACTTCTTAGTAGTACATGAGTCCCTCTCTCTCTTATGTATGAGTCAGATCTTCATAGAGATTGTGTTTCAAGAACTATGTATGGCTTGATTCTCATTTTCAATGAGATACGTAGAGATGCCTAAATCTCCAATTTTGGGCCTAGCCACAATCACAAAATCTTCGTATTTTCCTTTCTCTTCTTGTATATGAATCAGATCTATATAGAGTGTCTCCTTAAGATATATGATTTGGTCCTTATACTATTTTATGTCTGTAAGATTTACTGTTCTCTCAGAACATGTCAACATCCCCCATTCTTCATGTTAAACTCCATTAGCGTGAGGAATGATTGTTTAGAAAACTATGTACGGGTTGATTCTCATCTATTTTGAAATACGTAAAGATGCCTAGATCTTAAATCTTAGGCCTAGCCATGATAAAAAAGACCCATTATTTCTTGTATAAGAATCAAATCTACATAGAGAATTTTTTAAGAACTATGTATGACTTGATTCTTTCGCCAGCAAGACATATAGTGACACTTGGGTTTTATCGCTTAATTCAGTTACAATATGTCTTTCCTTTCACATCAGTTCAATGTCGTCCTTACCTCATGACGCTAAACTGCATGACAATATGTTACTCTTATTCTTTATCTGTGTCACCTTTGTATTATAACAGAGACCATTACTACTCCTTGTTTCTCACACCGAGCATAGATCAAGTGAGCTTATTAATTGGATAAGGTGCTTCTTTTTATAATTAATATATTTCATTTCCTTATGGGGGTGAAAATGTCCTCACTGCATGACTTAAAACAGCATATCACCATATTAATTCAAAACAAACAAAGAAAGTCTCCATTTTTCATATGAGTCAGATTTATGTAAAGGCTGTCAAAATCATGGCCAATACTAGTTCAAATATTTCTCATATTCATTAAACATAAACTCTTTCCATATTTCATACTCTTAATTTTGAATACTTTTCAGATCTTCATAATCTTTCTTACAGTTTTTGGTGACAAAGTTTTTAATACCTGAGAACTCTTTTTCTTGATTATGTAGCACGTGCCCTTAGGTGGCCTTTCATAAGTTTCCTACATAACATGTCTTTCAGTCAAAAGATGTCACTATTTGACTATGAAGCATATGCCCTAGTTGGATCTGCATAATACAACCCCCATAACGAGTTTTTCAAATAATAGTAACTTCGTTCATGGTTATAGTATCTTTTTCCTCTTTAATCTTTGATGACAATATACAAGAATCTATATTTTAAAAGAGTAATTCATGTATACTTGTCCCATTATCCTTCTCACAATCTAAAAGTCTTCCAGAACATGGTTTACACATTTCCCTCACCATGTGTTCAATATAATATGAAATAACCTTAAAATCACTTGTCCACATATTATATATTATTTCCATTTCTGGTCCTAGTCGTATGACCTAAAACTACAGACACCATATCTCTTACATTTGGGTTAGACCTTTCTAAAAGTATTATTCCTATGATTCTTTGGACACTCTTGGTTGGAGATAACCTCTCCATATTCAAGTATCTTTCTCCATAAATCAAACTCTGTGCTTCGGAAAATCTGAATCCCCATAAACTTTCTTCAACTTTTGGCAATAGAATGTTAAACTTCTAAGAGCTCTTTTTCCTGACTATGCAGCCCATGCCCTTAGGCGGCCTTGCATAAGTTGCCTATATAATAGGCCTTTCAGTCAAAAGATTCCACTATTTGGCTATGCAGCATATGCCCTAGTTGGCCTTGTATAAGACTGCCCCCATAGTGGGTTTGTCAAAGAATGGTAACTTTGTTCTGGGAGAAGACTTACTATAATGCTTTTATCCCTTTTCCCATATCATTCCTCGATTTTAGAAATTCCCAAATCACACTTTACAATTTTTACTTCCATACCTGAATATTATAGTATGTTTCCAAACAAATTATCAAGAAATTGGGAGAGTTTTCTCATAACTTTGGTCAAAGATAAAGACCTTAAATTAAATCCACACAATGTTCTCATTGTAAGACTTTAAACTACATAATACAACGTCCTCACTACAAGACATTAAACTGCACAGTACAACATCCTCACTGCAAGAATTTAAACTGCATAGTACAACGTCCTCACTACATGAATTTAAACTGCACAGTATGATGTCATAAATTCCCCTTTCTAATAAATTTTAACCATTACTCATACACCAAATGTTTATAGAAAGGGTTTTCCTATTCCTGGCTTATGTTGGTCTAAATATCCCTTTTTCATTATTAAAATTTATTTCCTTGGAAAAACTACTCACTATGGTATTGAGTTACATAAATATTATTGTCCCATATCTATCAATAACAAAATGTTAAACTTCAAAGAACTCTTTTTTCCTGACTATGCAGTATGTTCCCTTAGGAGGCCCTACATAAGTTCCCCACATAACAGGTCTTTTAGTCAAAAGATGCCACTATTTGGATATGTAGTATGTGTCCTCGTTGGATCTGCATAATACATCCCCCATATCGGGTTTTTCAAGTAATGGTAACTTTGTTCTTGGAAGAGACTCCCCTTATATTGATACAGGTTTTAGATTTGGTGACCATAAAAATCATGACTTAAGATTCCCCTTGGAAATATTTAAAGAATATTAAAGAAATTCTTAGCCACAGAGTTTTGTTTAAGATATAATTCAAGGTTTATTATCAAAGCTATTTCGACCCTAAATATTATCCCATTATGCTTACTGGGCCTAATGGACTAGGTAAAACAAAAGCAATTAATGAAAGTGGAAACATAAATGATTAAATAAAAAATAAGTTTCATTTATGAATTTTTTTTACAGAGCAGCATCCACAAATTGGAATCTCTCTATAAAAAATTTTACAAAAGGCTTTCTATATAATTCTTAATTTTTTTAACAGCTTCCCGAGCCCCATCAACTGCTTTTCGGAGTTTGTTTATCTGACCATCCTCGCTCTCTTTAGCATGAAAAAGTACTTTTTTAGGGTCTGTTATGGATTTTTCACCTTCCTTCTAGACTTCTCCTAATGAGAAATGAAGCTAGTCAAGCTCCCATGTAATTCTATATAACTCTTGTTGAAGGCGTAGTTGCTGAAAAATTTTATCTTTAATTGTTTGTGTCAGTCCCTTCAACTTTTCATTATGATTAGCCTCAGCTTGGGATAGTGCTACTTGGAACTCTTCAATTTTGATAGACGGTTTGGCTTCTATCAAGTCTTGTTGAATCTTTTGCTCTTCCACCCTCCTTCGGATAATCTCTTTCACCATAGTATGAATTTCATAGTATTCTAAACCTCAAAATCCTAGTGTGATAAACAGAGATGAAAGTTGTGGAATTCTTGAAGGTAGTTCCTCAAGGGGAATCTTAGATATTATCTTCCAGATATTTTTCCATGCTTTACAATGGAAAGATGAAGATCCTTCTATAGTTCTGTGATCGATTCAGAATCACTGTCATAAGGGGGTATATTCTAGGACTAATGCACTTAAAGAACTGCCTTGCTCTATTCCTTCTTGGACAATGGTTGCTCCACCTTCAAATGTTGTTTGGGAGATGCAGAGGCTTCACCTAGAGACCTATCCATTAATGTTGATAGCCCTGTATGGTAAATCAAGAATCATGGTTACATTTAAGGGATAATAAAAGTGAATGAAATCACAATATCGGTATATCTTACCTATAAGTATGTTAGAAGCTTGAGAATAATCCTCCCCAATATTCTCAGTTTCAGAAATTTTATTTGATGTCTCTCGTTGGGGAGTGCTATCTTTAATATGCTTAGGATTTTCAGAGTGAATCTCAGTAAGACCTACTACCTCAAGATTCACTTGATCCAATGTCTCCATGATGGTATGGTTGACATTAATAACAACACTTCCTTCAAGTACTATTGTGGAAACATTTTCTTTAGATAGAACTACATATTTCAATCAACCATGGTTAGTAGGTTAGTCATAAGATGATTAACAGGATGAATAATGAGAACTCACATCCAGTTGATTCTATATAAGGAACTCAAAAATATTCTAAAGCATTTGATATTTAAACATGTTCTAATAGTTATTCAAAATACATTCCAAGGTTCATCATTTCATCCAATGATATCTCAGATCCCAGGTTAGTCTCACCCGTGGGAACACTTAGCGTATTTACTTCACAACCTTCATCAGGTAACTTGTGACCCCAAGTATAATCTTCAGCAAAAATTTTGGGGTTAACATCAGTTGTTTCCAGATGTTATGGTGCATATGATGAACCTAAAAGTGTCTCATAATATAAGTCATCTATTGTTGCATTTGATGATTTATGAAATATTATTGATTTACCAGAAGCTTCCTCTCCTCTGATAACAGGAATCAGAGCAGTGTTGGGGATAGATGTTGGTTCCTTTGGCTTCAATGTCTCTTCAGGAACCACTGGATTAACAGGAATTTTTGTTTTCTCAGAAGCACCTTCTATGGATCCTTCAGTCTTATTAGTGGTTTCTTTTAGAGAAGAAACAGAAGAAGCCCCTATAATCTTAAAAAGTTTAAACATGTTTTCATGAATAAAAGTAAAATTATTGATTATCAGGGAGACTTACCACTGCTAAGAAAGCACTTAACCATGGTTTTATTTCTTCTATGCTTGTACTTCTTCATCTTTTTAGGAGGGCTTTCATTTTAATATATTAAGACAGGTATTTGTGATCCCAATACCCTCTTTATTTCCTCCTTTGTGGCCTATCAGCCCGGAGATATTTCTCCGGATTCACGGGGTGATCCGGTAGCTCCAAGAGCAGTGCCTCCAAGACTATATTGTGGTGAAGGAATTTTAGTTGTCTTTCCTTTACCCAACTGTAATTTAAGAAACAAATTCTTCTATGTAACAATGTTTTGATTAAAATTCACATTTCAAAATGGAGAAATATACAAAAGAAAGGGAACTTACATCCCCAGGATCTACAAAGTCACGTCATTCTTCGTCTAATGAAGGATTAATCCCTTCGGTGGTACCATAATCTATCATTTCCTTTACCCACTTTGTAGTAGGAATTGATTAATCATTGTCATATATGAGGATTTACAGCTCTCGAATGTAGGTCCTTACCTCATTGGGATTATCCTTAATGAGAATGTTTGAAGAAGCCCGCAAATCCCCTACTCCTGGAATATGCAGTCCTTCGCACAGATCCATCCACATGGTCTCAACATCACAGTATAGAATCTACCATGTTCGAACAGCCTCTAGTCTTATATATTCATAATGTATGTCTTAGGTTTGTGATGAGGATCTTACAACCTTGTACTTGAGTTTCTTCCCAGCACTCGCAGTCATGGATAAAGGATTGAAAAATGGAACTCGCCGCTCTTCAGAATGATGGCGACTAGATCGCCTTGATATGACTTCAGTAGGGATTGATGGAGTGGCTCTTTTTATTCTAGTAGGAGGATTATATCTGGCGCAAGGTATCTTTGGTGGATTTGGAGCATCATCACCTCCTCTCTCTAATTTTTGCAAGCTGTCCTCTGATGATGAAGAATTATCTTCCAAGCGATGGGGTTCCTTACTACTACTTCTATTTATCCGCACTCAGGGGATTACATGATTTAATACCCCTTCAGGGTATGATGAAACCCAGTTTTAAGCATACCATATGGTTAATCTTCTTACTGCATCCGCAACGGGTAAATTAAAAACCGCCCCAGTCTTCTTTGCAGATGTCAGCAACCATAGTTTTCGGGAAACCATTGGGTGTTGCTCAAATATGAAATGCACGGGAGGGGATATAGTATTCTGTTTTAGACATTTAAATTGACGTGAAAATATATAAGAATCATAGGCCTCGCATATGATTTCTTCATTGATTCTGGTGTCCAACACGCCATCTCTGCAAGCTAGCATATTTTCCCTCAGTTCCAAACTAGTAGTACCATCATTAACAAATCGCCCTGTAGGTAGATTCCCATAAAGAAAGAAATGAAATTCATTATGCATGCTCAATCTAACCTTGTTTTCATAAGCATTCAAAGACAAGGGTGAAATACCAGAAAATTCTTTAACATACAGTCGGAAAGAACTTTCAAAAACCTGTACTCCACTTTGTACAACATAACTTCTAAAGTGAGTAGCAATCCATCCCCACAACACATGGAATGTTCCTACTATTATAAAGGGAGATTTTCCTTTGTAAATATGAAGAAAACTCCTATGAATCTTGGATAAAATAGGAGTAGCCAACCCTACCATCATTTTCTATGCCAGCATTGCTGCAACAACAAAGGTTCCTGGCCTCACACCTCCTTTTGAGTCTCAGACTAGTAATAAATATACGCTGAGCCACATGGCTAAGAAACCTGGAAGACGTGTCTTTGCAAGAATTTTTGGGTTGATATCATATCCCCATATTTCAAATTCTCTCATCTCTGATGTTGTCCAAAAGGTGTTAGGAGTGCCTCTCTTTTCTGCCATTAGACAGCTAGTTAGATGGGTGTAAGTGGTCCCCTTTTCCTTCTTCTTTATCAAAACTATTTCCATCCATTCCTCCGAATGAATGTCCCTCCTGGTACAAGTTTTTTCAATTATTGAATTATTGAATTTATTAAATATTTTCATCAACTCACAATCCAAATATGATGTCTTCTCCGAGTCATTCTATGTCACCTTGCGAGGAATAAACTCTTTGTAAATATCTCCAAGGATTGGAGCTCCATAAATTTTGTAAACATCTCACAAAATGATACCTACCTCTCCATGTTTTAAATGCAAGGAATTAGTCTCTGGGATCCACTTACTTAATAACTCTGGCATGAAATCATCATTTATATACACATAGTTTTTCCCAATCCAAACAGCTTCATAAATCCCGATGATTCTCAAATCATCTGCAAATTCTACACATGTCTTTCACACCCATTATGCCCACATCCATGCAGGTTTTACACCTCCTACTGGGTGGAAATCCCAACTTTTCTTCCAACCCTTGGACTGATCTGTCTGAGAATCTCAAAAGACGGATGAATAAAGTTGTGGCTAGAGCTTGGGTGTGTGTGCCCTCAAATCTGGAACACAAAGGCTATGATGCATAATATGAGATTTCTTTACTGTCCCAACACTGAAAAATGAGCCTCAAATTGAAACATTGGCCAATGAGAAGTTGGTATAATTCTAAAACCAAAAATGTGGGACATAGTTCTTTGGATCTGGAATTTTAGTATCCTGCAAATGGCCATAACTATATAAAGGAAAATAAGTGTTCCGAGGAAATTTGAAATGATACTTCTTCAAATATTTTTTCTACGTTTGGAAGAGTGGTTTTTCAAACATTGAATAAATCATGACCAACAACATTCATCATGTCATTAATCCTCTTGCTGGTGAGCTCATCAACTGTTCCAATTCTTTTAGGAGCCATTGAACCTGCAAAAATATAAAGATCATCTTTCAAAAGTAAGTTCATTTTTTTGTGTGTTTTACAAAAGAATGGAAAATTCATTAAGGGGCACAAGTTTTAAACTTAGTGCGCAAGTATAAGTCATCACACAAGTATGGAACCCCACCTATGGCGCATAGCTAAAAAACATACAGAGGAAGCACGGTGAAACAAAAGCATCTGAATAGAAGACTTGCATGCCGAGAGCTGAGAATTTGGAAGTTGTGAAAGTTTTTGCAAAAGTGAAGCTATTATATATAAGCAATGTATATCACCCTTCACACCATAAATCTTATGTGTTGCACACTTGCATGCCCAAGTCTACTTGAAGTCAGAAATACTTGTATGCCCTATGGCCCTTGTCTTTCGTCTTTACTACTTTACCTCAGTATAGGATCCTCCTTTCATTTTCGGATCCAATTCTTAGGGGGGATTTTTTTGACACTCCATTCCATTAAAGAGTCTAAAAAATGACAAAGGGGATCCCCTTAGAAAAAAATGGTAAAAATACATGAAGAAAAATCAAGATTTTAAAAAGCATGAATTTTGAATCGCCTTAGTCAAGCTAAAACACCAGCAGCGTGTAGCCTACCTGCACACCCAAATATGTCGTGTAGCCTACTTGAGAACTTCTATCTGGCGCGCAATTCACTTGAGTGCCCCACTCATTTCCCCCAAGGTCACTTATTTTCCTATAAATAGACCATTGGGGCCCTGATTTGTACGGACGAATTTCCTTGAAGCTTAATTGCTTCTCTCGTTTCCCTAGTACCTCGCCCCAGTCTTCCGAAACTTTCAAGGTAGTTCTTCAACACCATGAGTGTAAGATTTATGGGAGGATCGTTGGACTTAAGTCCTTTTAGTGTTTGAAAACCATAACTCTTGCGCACCTAAAGCACCCAACCTCCCTAAGTCAGAAATAGTTGTGCGCCTCCCATTCCTCTCACAATAACTTGAGCTCCCTACTTCTTAGATCACCTGTGAATACTCTTGAAGGCTTGATCAAGGTCTCTCCCATGTATTACTATATAGTTTGTTTGTCGCTTAAGTGAACATCAGGTTTCCCAAGTGTACTTACACGACTATACTTGTGCACGCTTCTCTACTTGGGAGCCCCTCTTTGATTCACTTATTCTCTTCACTCTCTTCAGTCTACAAGCTATCAAGCCTTCCTTATCCATTCATGGAAAGGCTTCTTCTTCATTGGATCCCTTATCTAAAAGGGATTCTTTTGAGACCTCCACCAAAACCTCCTGACTTATGAAACCTTTGGGAAAGGCACATCAGCATGTCTCCTATTTGGGTGTCTATTTTCATAGTCAGAGGTTTCCCACATTTGTTTCACAATGAAGTTAGGATTCATAGAATGTATGTGGGTTTTTATATCCACAGTCACATGGACCTTTCTCCCAAAAATAGTGTTGGGAAGTTCCCAGTTATGAGAAGGGTTGGATCCTGGCCTCTCCCTTCTCAAAGAGGCTACCTAGAACCTTAGGTCTCTGGTAGGGAAGGTGAAATTCATGCCTACTTTTCCTTTTAAAGAATAAAGGAGAATTATTTTTACCCCTACCAGGATCAATTTTAGGGAAACTAGCTTGGAGTAATCCCCTAGTTTTTCTTGAAAAAGGTGGCATCATTGCTCCTCCTCTCTTCTAAGGTGCCAAAGCCCAAAGGGGGATGGTCTTAGGGACTTTTGTTACCCTTTCCTTCTCTCGCTGCGTTTTGTTACCATGGACATCCATCCTAACATAAGCTTCTCACCTTCATCCCTTCCTCCTTACATTGGATCCTTGTCCAATGTAAATAGAATAGAGGGAAGGTTCGTCGCCTCGCCCTCTTCGATCATCAGAGTAGGAAATGTGTGAAGTGTCATTGTTGAATCTGTCACATACTCTTGTTTCTCACGCTGAGCCTGACTCACGTGGGCTTAGAGATATGTGATGGTTACAACATGTTCACAAACACTCGATAGAAGTAACTACGAGAACTTTGATTCCCACCATAACCAAGATATGTAGGAAGCCGTCTTAAGGACTAAGCTCATTGGACATCCTCCTCGGGAATACGACCCTAATTCTCTTAATTCGGGCATCTTCCTCGAGAATAAGCCCCAAATTAAACCCCCCAAGTCATCAAGGCATCCTTTTCAATAAGTATGCCCAAAATCATCTCTATCAAAGGATTATACTCTCCTATGGTATTTATTGAACTATGTGGGATTTGATTCCCATTCATATGGGATACGTAGGAAGCCTCCTTGAGGTTTAAACCCAACACTTGAAATCAACCCTGTTCTCCTTGGGCTATATTCCAAACAGGGTCTGAACTTACTTAGAAACCCATATCATTTATAAGTTCCTTGGGATGCTTCAGCATAAGTCCCACGCTATGTTTTGACCAAACACTTTTTTCTTAGTGGTCCTTATCACATGACCTTAAAAGGTATGATGTTTCCTATTAAGTGGCATCGAACTATGAGGGTTCTGATTTCTTTCACAAGGATACGTAGGTATCCCATTTTACGGGCACGATCCCAAGATCAAAACAAACCTCTGTCTCCCTGGATGAAAATAAATTCCAAAGTGCCCCACCGAGTGTCTTAAATAACATTATCATTACAATGATGATTAAAAGAATCTCTAATAGGTATATAAGAGGATACCATTGATGTAAAACCTCAAATACATATGGATATTTCTATTAATGAAGAACCTTGAGTGCATAATGATGATTCTAAATTTTACACATGTTAATAAGTGATTGTAAATTCCAAAGGATACTTATTATATACTTGGTGAATTAATAAGGATTCATGAAAATATATTAAATTTACAAAGAGAGTCTTGGAGTAGACAATAATTCCCCCAAAAAGGGTGTGATGAGTCTAACCTCCCATCCTCTTGACCAATGCATGTTCTTAGGTATCATAAAGTTCAGACTTAACGAATGTATACCATTGGAAAGCATGTCCCCTTTGGATAAATAACTATTGGAAGTTTTTTGTTCCATAAATAAATCCAATGTAAACCATGTGGAAATAGTGATTCTTAAAACTAGAACACATGTTTCAAGGAACTAAGAAACAAATGTCATCAACATAAATTTGAACAATCAAAAACATTTTCTTATCTTTATTTATAAAAAGGGTTGGATTAGTATTTCCCTTAACATAATTGTTTTTAACAAAAATCTTATATGTATATCATACGAGGCTCTAGGGGCTTGTTTAAGTCCATATAAATCTTTGGTATGTTTGAAAACATGTTCAGGGTGTTTTGTATCTTCAAAACCAGGATGTTTTTCTACAAAAAACTTCTTCTTGAACATATCTATTAAAGAAAGCACATTTAACAACCATTTAAAAAAGTTTTAAGTTAAAGAATACTACAAAAGAAATTAAAATACAAATAGATTCATTTCTAGCTACTGGAGTATAGGTTTCTTCATAGTCTATTCCTTCTTGTTGATTATAGACTTTAGCAACCAATCTAGCTTTATTTCTTATTATGATTCCATTTTCATCACACTTATTTCTGAAGACCCATTTTACTCCAATAACAGAAGTTTCCTTAGGTCTTTCAACCAACATCCAGACTTTATTCCTTTCGAATTTGTTTATCTCATCTTGCACAGATTTTATCCAATTATTATCACTCAAAGCTTCATCAGTGATTTTTTATTCTAATTGGGAAAGGTATGTTAAATGTTCTACTTCATTTCTTATAGAACTCCTAGTCCTTACAGGTTGATTTACATTACCAATGATACTATCACTGGGATGATTTTTAAGAAACAACTGATTTGGGATTTGTAAAACCCATTCATCAACATATGGTAGGAAATCTTCTAGGGTAAATGCTTCAGAAACATTTTATTGAACATTTTCCTTATTAGAGGGATCTTCTATCAAGGGTTGATAATCAGTTTTTGAAAACACATCGAAAGATGAAGGTTTAGGGTGTTTAAATACAAAAGGATTGGTTTCATCAAATTTAACATGTATGGTTTCTTCAACAGTACAAGTATTTTTATTAAAAACTCTATATGCCTTAGAAGTCATGGAGTAGCCTAAGAAAATTCTTTCATCAAATTTGGGTGTGAATTTATGTAAATTATATTTAGTATTCAGAATGGATACTTTGCAACCAAATAACTTGAAGTAGGAAAGTCTAGGTTTTCTACCATTCCATAACTCTTAAGAGGTTTTGTTATGAAAAGGTCTAATCAAAACTCTATTTATAGTATAACAAGCAGTACTTATAGCTTCAGCCCAAAAAAATTGGCTATCAAATATTCACTCAACATGGTTCTAGTTATCTCTTAAATAATTTGATTTCTTCTTTCAACAACACCATTTTGTTGAGGAGTTCTTAGTGCTGAGAAGTTATGAGTAATGCCTTTTCTACTACAAAAAGTTTCAAAATTAGAATTTTGAAATTATCCTCCATGATCATTATGAATAGTTATCAAAGGAAGGTTTTTCTCATTCTTAACATGGGCTCTAAAAATTTTGAAACAAGAAATATCTTCAAATTTCATTGCTAGAAAATAGACCCGTGTAAATCTAGTGTAATCATCAACTAAGAAAAATACATAATATTTTCCTCCAATGCTTTTAGTTTGTGTTGGACCAAAAGGATCCATATGCACCAACTATAGTGCATCAGTAGTTGAGACTTCACCAACTGATTTAAAACTTGATTTATATTGTTTTCTATATTGACAAGGATCAAAAACTTTTGAATAATCAAATATAAGATTCGATAGATCCTTAACTATTATTTTCTTATATATTTTTCATAGGTTCCTAAGGTTACAAAGTCCTAACCTTCTATTCCATAACCAAGAATGATCTTCCATTCTACTAAGACAAGGTAGATCTTGGCTCCTAAGGTCTTCTATGTTTAGTTTGTATACATTCTCTTGCCTTTGGGCAGAAAGAATAAACTCTTCCTTGGAATTGTGTACTAAACATTTATCATTCCTAAAATTCAAAAGGTAACCTTCATCACATAACTGACTTATGCTAATAAGGTTGTTCTTAAGACCCTTAACAAATAAAACATTTGAAATCAATGTTTTTCAAAAAAGAACAATGTTAACTATACCAATAATTTCTCCCTGAGCATTATCTTCAAAAGTTACTTTTCATCATTTCGTCTTGATAATCTTTTAAAAGAAGTTTTTGTTACCAGTCATGTGCCAGGAACATCCCCTATCCATATACCATGTATTACTATTGGTACTATCTTTATTTTCCTGAAAATAAGAGTGCTAGACTATTGAAACCCAAAATTTCTTGGATCTGGAAACTTCATAAAGAAAAATTTTAGGAATCCACATTTTCATAGAAAAATAAGCTTTATGAAAACCTAAATATTGACTTTTGTTTATCGAACAATTTTTTGCCCAATGCCCACCACACTGACACTTAGTGCAGAAAGAATCACTTTCAGGAACAAAATAATTATTACTAAAAACCGGTTTTGAATGAGTATGACCAAATCCAGAATTATTTCTTAGAGGTCGAATTTGGCAATACATCTTATAAAATTTTTACTTACCTAAGGTAAAGTTTGAAAAACACTTCCTCAAGGAAAATATTTCTGACTTCGGTTTAATAACTAAGTTTTTATCCTAAAAAACACCAGTATTAACACTAGATTTAGTCTCTAAAATACTTTTCTTAGAAATTACTTTTTCTTGATCCTTAGAAAGATTATCCTTCTCAAAATTAACATCCTCAAGAGTTTTTGAAATACTTTACAAATCATAAATTTTCTTATCAAGATCTTTAGAAAGATCTGATACTTCTTTATTAAGAAAAGGAATTCTAGAATTTTCCTTATCATGATTTTTCTTGACTTTAGAATTTTCATTCTCAGGAATCTTAGAAAACCTAGACATTTCTTCATAAGTAGGTAAAGAATTATCTTCATCAGAAGAATATTCTTCATATGAAGATTCATAATATTTATTATCACTATAATTATCATTCAAGGATACATTGGTTATAGATTCAACATTGTGTACCTTGGCCATTAGACAATGATTTCTAGTGGGTAACTTGGGAATTAAATCTACATTCTTCTAACTAGAAGATTCATACTCTGAGGATTCATCAGAAGAGTCTCCACCAATGGAATTCTATGTTTCATTAGCTTTCAAAACATTCTTAACTTTAGCTTTGTAGTACTTCTTTTTATTCCTCTCAGAATGATTTTCCTTTCTATCCTTTTTCTTAAGCATAGAACAATCTGGCCTTATATGTCCTGCTCTTTTGCATTCATAACAGGTGACTTCAGGGTATTTATTGTCTTCTATTTTTTTATTCTTAAATATATACTGAAAGTATTTATTCCCAACTATCTTTTCCATCCTTTAAGTAAGATTAGCTAGCTCATTCTCATAATGTTCACTTTCACTTGATTCAGATAAAACAGTTACTTTCTTCAACTTGGATCTTGTATCCCTTTTAGGAGTCTTTACTTTAGTAGTAAAAGATACACAACCATTGTTATTCTTCTTTTTATTAAAATCAGAATATCTTTTCATTCTTGTCTCATGTTGAAGAAGAGTTCCAGAAAGATCATCAAGAGTAATCGGAGATACTTTCCTATTCTCATCAATAGTTGTTCTCTTATATTCCCACTCATTAGGCATGATATCTATAATCTTGTCCACAAGTTCCTCATCATCTAAACCTTTCTTACCCATGGATTGTAAACTGTTAACAACAGTCATAAACCTTTGTTATACCTTTCACACTGGTTCTCCATAAGGAAATATAAATCCATGATATTCTGCTTTAAGCATAGCTCTTCTAGTTTCTATAACCTCGGATGTACCAAAATGAGTAACGTTAAATTTCTTCCAAATACAATTTGAAGCTTCATAAGAAGAAATATGACTATATATATTCATGGCCATGGAACACAAAAGAGTATTGTGTACCTTGTAGCTTAGTATTTATTCTGACTTTTCTTGATTAGTAAAAGTTCTGACTTCCTAAGCAAGGAAAATATAGAACAATGAAAACTTGAGTAAGAAAACTTATGTGTGAATATAAGTATTTTAGAGACCTGCTCTGATACCAATTGTTGGATCAAAATAATGATTTTAGATGCTCAATATATAAGAGGGGGTGAATTTTATCCTTTAGAAATTCCTTTGGAACTTTTAAAGTTGATATAAAAATTTCTATGTTTAACAAAGTTATACAAGGTAAATTCACAAGACCTCTTAGTTCTAAAAAAATTCTAGGTTCCAGAAATATGGTTCCAGAAATGAAACTAAAGAAAATTTTACAAGGAAAAAAGATTCTACCTTAAATCGTATAGAATCTTACTAATCAGAGTATACAAGTACAAGAAAGTATAATATAGTTATATTTTCCTTATTAATAAAAATGCATTTGAAAATAAACATGAAATAATACAAGTAACAAGTATGAAATCTTTTAACCCAAAGAGTAGGGTATCCAACAACCTTGGATAAAGGTCCCTTGATTTATACTTTTAAGAAATTCTGTCTTACCCACACTAGGGTAAGCCCTCGATAAGAATATCGGAGTCTGTCTTGTTATCCCCATAAGCTCTCAAACTTCAAGGTAGTCGAGACCTATGTCTTACTTATCAAGGAAGTCCTCAAACTTTAAGGTAGTTAGCACCTATATATTCTTATCCCTAGAAGCCCTCAATTTTACACATCAATAATCAGATTCACATGAAGCAAGCTGAACAATATGTTTAGTTGGCATAAAGCATGAGAGTCTCTCTCACTAGAAATCACTTCAGTAGCATGTAATCTCTAGAGTAATCGATTCATTCAGTATTCAGCTCATTCAAATGAGCTCCTATTTATAGGAATTTCTCCAATGGTCATCTCCCTCCTCCACCAGTCATATTTTTCATTGAATCTCAGAGGGACATGTACACGTGTCACTCAAACAATGGTTAATTAGAAACATAATGTATAATATCATTTCATAACTAAAATAAGGGTAAGAAAAATATGGTTGTTTAACCAAATCCATATTTTAAAGTCTAAGAAAATAAAGTTTAGAGTCTAAGAAAATAAACATTCAGAGTCCATATTACATGGATATACAGATTCTGTTTTTCAAGGAATTCAAAATCAGAATTCTATAGACTTCGGAGTCTGAATTCTAAAGAATTCAGAACCTAAATTCTAAGAAATTTGGAACCTAAATTCTAAGGAATTCGGAACCTAAATTTCATAGAATTTGGAATCTGAATTTCAAAAAAATTGGAATCTGAATTTAAGAGAATTTGAAAAATGAATTTCAGAGAATTTGGGATCTGAATTCAGAGAATTCAGAATCAGAATTCGGAGAATTTGGAATATGAATTTCATAGAATTCAGAATCTGAATTCAAAGAATTCGGAATCTGAATTCAGAGAATTCATAATTTAAATTCAAAACATGAAAATAGAATACTCTATATCAAAGTATTTATAGGATTCCGAGTTTTTATATATAAAACTGATTTTTACACTTTAGAAATAAAATGAGTTAGAATAAGAGAAACTAAATCATGAACAATAAAAACAAAGATAAGTTGAAAATTTCATTGGGAAGGAAAATTTCCTTATTAAGATAAATCTTCGGGGAAATAAAATTTGCCTTTAGATAGAGAGTTTTTTATTTTCAAAACATAAAGGAATGGAAAATTCATAAGGAAACCTTATTGACTCAATATATACTTGGGGAGGGGTATTTTTGGGTTAAAATATTGAATAAATTATTATTTCCAAGGTAAACCATGCAATAATGATATTTTGGAAATTATGAATTATTTTTTATTAAAAATAAATGTTTTTAAGACTTTAAAACCATTTATTCTCTGAACTTATTAATTTTAAAAAAAATTAAAAATTGTTTTTTACTAAAATAATTAACATTTTTAGACTTCTGAAATTAATTTTAGGATTTAAATTTGAATTTATTATATTATATATCATATTAAATATTTTTAAAATCAATATAAAAAATATTGAACTGATTAGGATATTATTACATCATTAATGATGTAATTAAAACATGTTATTAACGTAAAACTGTATTTGTACTATTCACATAAAAACTGAAGTTTTTTCAGAAAATTACCAAAAAATCACCATTTGAAAATATTGATGTGATAATTAAAAAAATTAAATGAATATTATTAAAATAATTTTCTAACTTTTTATATGTTAATTATTATGATAATATTTATGGTTTTCTATAAAATACATTAAAAATTTGTCAAAAAAATGAACATATACTTTCTTTGAGTTTTTATTTATTTTTTGTCATTCTAATATTTATATTTATTTACTTTTTATTTATTTCAAATATTATTTATATTTATTTATACTATTTTATTAGTTAAAATACTGTTTTAACATTCAAATTACTATTCCAACGGTCATGTTATTATTTATAAAAATCATGTCACTATTCCAAAATATTATATTTGTTTTATACTTCCTATAAATACCTCTTATTTTCTCCAATAATAACTCACTTAAATTCAATTAAATGTTCTATATTATTTATTTTAAAAAATATTTATTTTATTAGAAATATTTTTTTTTTCTTTTACAGTATTTTTCATGAGTGTGATATTTCTAGGAGATCAAAATGATCCACATTTTTATATTCTAATTATTTTAGTTTATTTTTTGTTTATTGTTCCATTATACTACTTTCAATTTTATTGGGTATATTTATTCTCAAAATGCAATGTTCTCAATTAATGAAATAAATAGTTTTTATTTTATATTATGTGTTTCTTGTGTTTTATACTATATTATATTCTTATATATGACACATATGTTTATTTAGAAAGAAAATACCAAATAAAAAATAGGGTCATTATAGTAACCATTACAATAAAGACATTTCAATACCATGACATATATTCTTGTAATTAGAGGCCATTGACTGCATGTTTATAGAAAAGGTACCTTGGTTTAGGTGAGTAAACTTTTCAACAGTGGCATTATGATGTCATGGATTAAGTGAGTAGTATCTATTTTAAAGACATTATGATACTATGACTTTAGTGGGTTGCCTTATCACTCATAATTCAATATTTTTAATAAGATAGGGGGGAAAAGGTTCAAAACTCCCAACAACCAATTCATGGGGGTATGAAGTAAATAATCCCAAGAGAACCACTATGAATAATACACATAAAGTCTGGTGGAAGAGAACAGATACTAGAGTAGATAATGATATTTTATTCTTTATTTCCTTTTTATGATAGAGTGTCATCTACCATGTTTCCCTCACGCTAAGTGTGAAGAATATATATGTTATTATTAAGAAAACCATCACAATATCTAATATAATAAGTGATTTAACTATGACATAGGAGAATCCTAAGCATGTAATTAACAATTAAGGTATAGTACATTTCCATAATATAAAGGATAATAAAGTAATTCCTATAAAGATATATTCCATGGATCATGGCTCTAGCTTCATCTATGAGGTAGTTTCCTTTCCCATAAAAAAAACTAAATGCCAAGATGATTAAGGTCCTCATGTGTGGAATGAAGTCACCTCCCCACATAATTCTTTGATCACATGAACTATATATATTAAGTTTCATGATTTTGTTATGAGTGTTCTAGTACACCCATTGATCTGGGTAAGTTCTTTCTTTGCTAACCATATTTTGAGAGTAGGTAGCCTTTCCATTGGAGGTATTTTTACCATATTTTTATAATGTTATGGTATTAATTCATTACATATATACCATGATTTCCTATGTATTATATTTTATGATTTTCCTTTCTTTATGAAGGTATATTCCTCAACATTCTATATTTATTATTATTACCCTTATAAAGAACCAAAACTCTTCCCATTTCTTAACTTTCCCAAATCCCAAGGAAAAAAATATATTCCAAAGGATAAATGGAATAAAGATTCATATATATACCAATAATATGTTTTAATAATTCTTTATGTTTTATTTTTCATGTATTATATCTTAATTACCAATAACACAGGGATTAATTATTATAGAAAATGTTTATTGTAATGACCTATGAATTTTTGGTTCATTACTTTGTGGGGGTATTTTAATTGTTTATTTCAAAAAAAGGTTTATTCTAAGAATTGGGTCTCAGACCATGTTTCTATGAATTTAAATATCTCTAATAAGTATTTTTAGATGTTCTGTGAGGCTTAGTGGATGCCTCAAGTGTTTGGTGGGATGTAGGAATAGTGGTTGTGTGGTCATGATGTTGAAAATTATAGGATAAGTCTATTCATCGAGTGATGAATAGATATCATGTCATGAATGACCTTTGTATAGATCGTTTAGGTCATTAATGGGGTATCCTAGGGAGGGGTTTATTTCCTAGGAGAATAATTTGTGTGAACCAACTGTGGTTCATTCTTGGAATGTTTTAGGACAGATGAATGATCCCTCTGCCTGGGGGATGATCATGAAATAAATCCCCTATTCATTCCATGAACCAGTGCTAGGTTCCCTTTAATCGTGTTATTTATTGGAATCTGTTTTGGGGGTCCATTTTTAGAAACCCCTCAGGATATTTCAGTTAAAATTATTTTAATGATATGGGAAAGACCCCTTTAGCACTCCTCCTCCCCCTGTGTTTTTTCACATTGATTTATATCATTTGGGAGTGATTCTTTGTTCTTATTTGAGGGGTTTAGAAGTAATATTTCACTAGACCATAGTGAAATAATCATGATTAATGGGGATTTAATGTTCAACTTAGAGAGATATCACAAGAAGGTAGTATTCATGTCTTCATACATTAATCACCTTAAGATTTGGGGTTGTGTTTAGAGTGAACGTCATATAATTTATCATAGTTTCAGTATTATGAGGTAACCTAGTGAATGTGGACTCAGAGGAGGTTAGTTTGATCCTTGGATTGATTATCAAAACATTAGTTGAGGAAGGTGAACTTGAATTTGCAAATTATCTTGATAATTTGGTGATTTTATGTTCATGTGTAAAAAATAGTATTATCTAAATGTATGTCTGCATGATTGTGTGATCTCTCCATAAAGTTTAGACAGGTTCATGTTGGCCTAATAGTCAACATGTACATCATTGGTTTTTAAATCACCTAATGTTGGCACCCTAGTAAAATGAGTGTCGATGAACCTCTTTATGGGATACTTAGTAGTGTTGTTTATTTTAAGGAATAAGATGTTTCATTTAAAAAAATTAAAATGAATTGGTTTCAAATTTATTTTCAAAGTAAAAATGTTGATATGAGAAATCAATTTTCGAAGGGTATTTCAACATTGGAACAGTGATTTCTAAAGGATGTTTCGATGGTATTTTTTCTGAGGGCCTAAAGTGGGTAAGATAAAACATGGAGCCTTATTATATGATTTTAAAAGATGACTTTGAATGATTTTTCAATAGAAAGTTGTATGGTATGGGTTGAGATTGTTTTGGTTTGTTTGGCCTCATATGGGTGATGCTCGGTTTTCTAAATCTTATGTGGTTATTATGCTTCTTGGTTTTGGTTACCTGGTGTTCATATTGTTGCATGATGATGCATGTTATGTGCTTTTTCCATTGATGTTTCATTTTAGTATGGAAGTGATGTGTTTATATAGAAGGATGTGATAGACCCCTTAGAGGTTTGAGAAGGGTGATGGGATATGGTTGAGGTGTGGGACAAGGTCCCAATGGACTAGTTCCCTAGTGACGTGTTGGTGAGCTTTGAGATTCAATGAATGACTTGATTGTATATTCCTATGTGTGATTTTATTTGTGATAGGTGATGAACCATAGGAATGTTAGACTAGTAGATGTGTAAAAGGGATCTGTCAATTTACCCAACTCTATACATAGAACAGGTATTATACCATGGTCAATTTATTATACTATCGGGAGGTGTAAAAGACTTCTCAACAAAAATATTCATGTACTTTATACTTGGCACAAGGGGAACAAGGTTGTGGAGCATCTTACATCCATGGAAGACCAAGGATATAGTTCTTTCTTCTTCCTAAGATCATTCTTCTTGAGGCTTGAGAGGGAGAATCTTGTGAGAGGGGATTCCCTTGGACTCCACTATTTCAGGCCACCAAAGCCCCATGATTTTTTGTTTATCTTGTTTATGTTATAATTGTATTATTTAATAAATAAATGATGATGATGATAGGTTATGGACTTGGTGGGGGAGAGGGATCCTGATGCCTGTCTTCTCCATGAGTAAGATGGTTTGTTGGACTGCCCAAGGAGAGTGTCCTCAGGCATGAATGTGGACCTTGCCTTGAGCTGGCTAGTGTCATTGTAGTGTACTTTGACTTGATTTGTCTTAGTTAAAGGGCCTCTATGGTGACTAGATCATGGTAATATTTGACACATATATGATGGACCAATATTGAGTTAGAATGAATTGGTTGAGGCTTTTGGATGTTTGATCATGGCCCATTCCTTTGCGGAGTGGGTAAAGATTTTAGACGATACCTTTACATGACCCTTTGAGTTTTGGTTGAGATTAATCATGGAACCATACACTACATATTTAGGTATGAGTTAGGATTGTGGTACAAGGTGACTCCATCCTACCAATATGGTGACAAAGTAGGTATGGCCTTATGTCATGGTTTCCTAGTTAACACATAATGACTTAACTTGTATACTTTTATGCTCATTATGTGTTATGTTTTCAAGTGTTTGTGTTACACAGGAAAATGAAACTATATATATGCATTATATACAAATCCACTTGATCATAGCAGTACTCAGAATGGTTGAGGAATTAAAGATTCCCACTTGCTTGTGGGGCTCACCCCCTACCTGCGTATGTGTTATAGGTTATGATGTATGTGGGGTAGACCTTCATGTTTTATCCTAAAGCTTTCATATTGCATATATCTGAATGTGTGGTTAAATTAAAAGGTAATATTGTTCAAGGATTATTTGGGTTAGATTATATGATTATGTCTATAGGCCAATATATTTTATTTTTAGTTATTATTCATCATGAACTAGTCATTGTGTAATTTATATATATATGATGTTAGCTATGCTATATTTATCTATGGTGACTCTATTTTGTTTTGTTTAATCATGTATAATATTTACTAATTTTTATTATGGACTGTGGGTTCTCATGGGACTCCCTGTTTATTTCTATGAGTATTTTAGATTTTTGTTACATGGCGGGTTCATGTCAAAAAATTTGTAGATTCAATCATGACCCTCTAGGTTTATTTTATTGGGAATAGTCTCTCCATGATTGTGTTGGACCCTCACTTCAAGTCAGAAACCACTAGAATATGGGAAGGTGTGCCTAATATCCTATATCATCCTCATGCAGGCACCATTTGGGTGGGCCATGATGGTTCATTACAAAATGGTGTTAGATCATGTCCTTAGAATGATATATTGTAGTTGTAGGTGATGTTAGGATGTTAAGAATCTAGAGGTAGACCGAGCACATGCCTATCCAAGGAAACATAAGTTTAAACTCGAGTTATCAGGGGATGTACAATGTTGAGACTATGAACTCTATGATGAGTGGAGTGTTGGATTGAACTGAAAATCCCAATGTGGGATAGATGAGATGCAAGATTTTTCATAGGGTTTAGCTAAGATCCAGTGATTTGTTCATGTATAATGATAGTGTCTTTCTTAGGTCATGATATGTGCATTTATGGGTAGTGGTTTTTATCATATTTCCTTATCAGAATCCATTATAAATTGATGAAAATTAAAATATAATCCATTTTTTCTTCAATTACATTATAATGGGTGATTATATTAATGTAGATGTGGGGTTATTTTTTGAATGATTTTTATTGTGATTTTTTAGACACCAAAGGGAGATAATTTTTGGGATTTTTTCTTTCGATTAAAACATTTATTTTGGGAAGAAATCACCATATTTTGGAAGGAAAACTCATATAGTGTTTTGTAGTGTGTGTGAAATGGTTTTTGAAGTTGGTTTTATGGAAATTGATCATAGAACTAGTGATCTTGAGGTATTTTAGGATTTTTTTAGTTTTTTTAAAATGGAAGGAGAATGTTTTTGAAATTATAGTTTAAAATTGAATTTAAAAATAGTATTATTTTTTGGTAAGTTGAACAGATAGCCTAAAAATTTTGGTAATTTATTTTTTTATGAAAACCCTTATATGAAAAGGGGTTTTTTGGAACATCTGGTTAGCCAAGAACAAGTCTCGGGTGGAGGGGTATGCCTTCTCTAGCATGGCCATTAGAATTTGGTCAATGTGCCTTACAGTTGAGCTGGTTTCCTTGGATAGGTATGGGAAATCCTCTCACACATTGAGGATGGTTTTAAGTGGGTCTGAAAATGCTCCTCACTTCCAAAGGCCTCAACACCTTAGAAAATGGGTCTGGTGGAGGCCTCCGAACTTCGAACTTAAACTCCACATCGACAGATCCTATATATTCAACCTCATTAAGGGAGGGGGGTTGTTCAAGACCCCAAAATCTTGGTGGTCATATCCATCATCAGCTTTTATGGGAAAGGTAATTCTCTTATAGTGAAAGCTAGAGCCAGGCTAAATGAGATCGAAATATGCCTCTCCTCTAACATTAAAGTTGAGGCTATTTAAACTGACTCCTCAATCCTCTTCAATACAGGAAAGTGCTAGACTCCTTGGTATATCTTCTTCCTATTCTGAAGATGTAGAATCGCTATTGGGAAAGAAAAATTGACACACACATGGTGGGAAGGAAACTTCATGGCTGATTGCATCATGTCTAATGTTAACCTAGATCATCCCTCCAATATAGTTTCTAGTACAGGCTCCCTCCCCATTGAATATAAAAAAGATTTAGAGCATATTCTCTTTTGATACATTATTTTAGTCCCCCTTAACATGGTCACTTACTCCTTGTTTGGAGCCCCTCACCCCCTTTTTAAATAAAAAATAACATTTTCATGCACAATGGGTTTTTTGGAAACTCATATATGTTTGGTCTATTTTAAATTATTTGAATGATATTTTTAAAAGAATTGATGTGTACCATGTAAAATTTTTATGTTTTGATTTTTTTTTGTTTAGGAGGTAACCAGATTCTTGAAGTGTGTGACTTTGTTATGTGTTTTTTTTTTCAAATCACCAAGTGAGGTTGGAAGGTCTCAATTAGTTGGTGTTGTTCATAGAGATAAAGGAGTGGTTTCATAGACCATTTTGTTGGATTTTTAATGATTAACTATGGGTTAACTAGGTTTTATGTGTGTGTTTGGTGTGTATGTCATGGATTTTTATTGGGAGACACTTGTGGTAGGATCGTGGATGGATGTTTGGTTTAGGGTTCAAGTAGCCAGATGTGATTTTGGTGGGTTCAAGTATTGGATCCCTTTATTGTATTTTGATGATTTTGTAGTTTGGGATTCTTGAGGTGTGTTTTTTAAAGTCAATTTATATGGTACGAATAACCATTAGTCAGAATCATCCATTAGTAGTGGAGTCTTATAGTGGGGAGTACCAAAGGTCGTCGGGTGAATTTTTTTATGAAACTTCATTATTTTTTTATCAACAAGTTCATTTGAGAACCATCTTGGAGTTGATGATTGGTGTTACAATTTTAAACTAGGGTATGAGAAGAGTGGAAAAATATGGTTATTACATTCAATAATATATAGAATATGGACTATAGAGAACATCTTTTTAGTTTAATGGAGGAATGATTGGGATACTCCTATAGTGGGGAGCATCTTATCGATTGTGGATAGATGACCTTCATGTTGGAAGGTTTATTGGTGTAGTGGAATTAGTTGGTGAATGGTTGAAAGTTTATTTGGATGTTTTTTTGTGAATATGCCTAATTTTATAAGTATAGTCTGTTGTGGATAAATTCTATGTGCTGGAAATGGTCTTGGGTTAAAAATTGGTGTGATCCAAGAGTGATTCGTATTGGTGTTGCACTAGTACTCAGGATGAGGGCATGAAAGCCGGAGTGGTGGTTAGTGATCCAATAATGCAATTACACTGAGTGTTAGGATCAGAAATTAGTGTGAGATTTAGGAAGGTTTAGTGGTGCCTTTAAGTGTTAAGGAATCATGTTCGGAAAGTGATAGTGTGTTGATGGTAGAGGTTGAGTGTTTTTGGGAAAATTCATCTAAAGGAGGAATAACTAGTGTTTTTATAGGAAATTGGATGTGGTGAGATAGAAATTTCCTCTAAGGAATTGTTTGGAACATATTTTGTGGGTTGATGGACCACTGGAGTGTTATTTTTTAGGTGATTCCTATATTGGGGAGAACCATGGCTTGGAATCAATATCTTTTAAGTGAATCCTTATAGTGGGGAGCATCAGAAGCTCAGGGCTGAACCTATTGATGAAATTTTAGTGTTTTGAGATAGACCAGTATGATTGAGTGATGTCATGGTGTTGAAATTGGTGCTGAGTGGGAGGCTTGACCTTTAAAAAATAATGTTCTTCAATGTTTGGAGATTTGTAGTGGAAGCATGTTCTATATTTGAAGTTGAGACATGATGGTTTAGTCGTGACTTTTCAACCAAGGTAGGTCAGGGATTGTGTTTGGATAACTAATAAAACTTCTCAGGGATGAGAATAATTGTGGTGGGGAGTTTTTAATGACTTGTGAATTTCAGTGTCATTAAAAAATGGGGAAATTTGAATTTTTCATTCTGGGACAGGATTTATTTTAATAATTGGGGAATGACCCTTTTTTTAGTATTTGAAAATCTTTAAAAGATGCTTTTAGATGTAGTTTAAATATTTTGGAATTCCTTAGTTGTTTATTAGGATGTAGAATCATTTTATGAGTGGTTAGGCTACTAAATATTATTGTGGTTGTCTATTAACAGTATGACAGGCGGCAGTGATGCTATGAATTACCATTGCATAGACCCTTCGTCTCGTGAATGGGGTAACTAATAGAGGGGATTATTACCCAAAATAATTCATATATTGAACCATGGTCCACCCAATAAAAGTTTCAATACATAGGGATAGTACCTCTACCTAGTGGATGGTCATGGTGTGAACCCCCTGTTCACATTGTGAGCAAGTCTCTAATGCCCTTTTTTCATGTCCTTTTTAGTAACATCGTCGGGGGTCCATTTTTAATAACCACCCATTATCTACTAGTTCTAACCATTTGAATGATAGGTAAGATACTTATTTTTATCTCCCCATCCCTTTATTTTTCAACCTTTTATCTAGATCATTCGAGAGTGATTCATCACATGGATTCGAGGGGTTTGGAAACAGAATTTCTTTAGATCCTATTGAAATCACTATGCTTATAGGGATTTCAGTTGAAGATTATTATGGGCATCCTGAAAGGCCATATTCATGTCATAATTCATCATTATCATTATTATTTTTGGGTGTTCCAAGAGTGGATTTCACCCTGTTTCTTATGGTTTTGGATTTTTGAGGTCACATGGTGCTCATGGACTCAGAGGAGGTTGGTGTGAATCTTGGATTGATTATTAAGACATGGTTGAGGTAGATGGCCTTGTAATTTCTATATCTCTTTCTCATTTAGTAATTTTATGTTTTTTTGTGATAATTAGTATTATCTACCTATATTTATGTATGATTATGTGGTCTCTCCATAAGGTTGTGAGGGGATCATTTCATCTTAATAGTCAACATGGATTATATATCTTATTAAATGGTCCAATGGTGGTACCCTGGTTATATGAGTGTTGGTGGACCACTTTATGTTGTACTATGTGGTATGCATTGTATTTCGGGGAACAATAGGTTTCCTTTTGAAAAATACTTTTTAAAATTAATTGGTTTCAAATGGAATTTCAAAGGAAACAAGAATTATTTGAGAAACTAATTTTGAAAGGGTATTTCAAAATGGGAATGTGGATTTCTAAGGATTTTTTGAGGGAATTTTAGGTATGGGTCTAGTGTGGGTAAGATGGAATTTTCTTCCTTTACAAATGATTAATATTGTTTGACTAAGTTTTCAAAGGAATGGTGTAGAGATTTGGTTGAGATGGTTTTGGACTATTTGACCTCATGTGGGTGTTATCCAGTTTTTCCAAATATTGTGTGCTTTATGTGCTTCTTAGTTATAGTTTCCTAGTGTGAGTTTCGTTTTATGATGATGTGTGTTGTTTTTTGTTTCCATTGATGTTTTGATTTAGTATTGAAGTAATGGGTTGATCCATAGGTATGTGATGAAACACATGGAGGGTCAATATGGGTGTTGGGATTTGGTTGAGGCATGGGACTTGGTCCCAAGGTACTAGTTCCCAAATAATGATATGGTGATCTATGAGATGGGTTTTGTGCCCAAATTGTATGTGTCTGTGATTTTTTGTACTTTTTTTAGGTGGTGGACCAGGGGGAGAGGGGTCCTTATGCCTAGCTTCACCATAAGTGTGTTAGTTAGTTGGAATTCCCAGAGTGGGAGTCCTTGTGCATGATTGTAGACCATTCCTTGATCTAGCTAGGGTCATATTAGTGGACATTTCCTTGAGTGTTCTTGGGTTGAGTACCAACTTGGGGTATGGATCATGGTATAATGTGATGTATGGATCAGGGAACTCTATTTAGAGGTAGGTATGGGATGAGGACTTTGGACATATAACCATTCATTGTTCCTTCAGGTAGTGGGTCAAGGTTTTTGTATGGAACCATGCCCTTCATCTTTAGGTAGTGGTTGAGATTTTTTATGGAACCCTATCATGTGTATTTAGGTATGGGTCAAGATTCTGGTATGAGGTGACGCCTTTGTTCTAGAATAGATTCAATATAGGTATGGTCAGGTGTCATGGTGGCATAGTTAGCACATGAAAACCTGACTTGTATTCATGTATGTTAATTGTGTGTTACATTTCTTTGTGAGTGTGATTCACAGGCATGATAACACTCCATATATATATTTTGTGCACATCAACCTGATCACAACAACATTCATTTTTTATGAGTAATTGGGGATTCTTATTAGTTCATTGTAATCACTAATACAAGCATAAAAATCACGGTATCCAATGTAAGTTGGTAGATATTCATGTTTTCTCTTAGTGATTAGGTACTTTATGGATCTAGATGTGTGGTTCAGTTAGTAGTTTGTAGAGACCAAGTATTCAAAATTTTAAAATATTTGAGTTTGGTCAGAGGCTAGTGTATTTTATTTTTAGTTATCATTTAGCATGTATTGGATAGTATGACATATATATAAATATATATATATATATATATATGATTCCTATTATGATATGTTTTCAACTATGAATCTATTTGATTCTGAGGAATCATATAGACTATTAACTAATTTCTATTTTAGACTATGGGGCCCATGAGGCCCCCTGTTTTATGTCTACTTTTTTGGTATGTTTGGTATATGAAAAGGTATTTCTAAATTTCAATAGATTCATAAAATACCCTCAGGGTTTATTTTGGAGTTCATAGTCTCCCCATGACCATGTTAGGGCCTTGTATCAAGTCAGTATACTTTAGCGTATAAGGAGGTGTGCCTAAGGTCATGTAGTGTCAATGAGTAAGTGTCGCTCAGGTGGTCTTAGTCAAGGAGTTACATTTATATATAATAAATATAAAGTTATGTAATGAATTTACATATTTATAGTAACTATTCTAAGACTATAATTATGATATGTTTCAAAATACATTGTACTAATCATATATTATACTGAAGAAAGGTTTCTTTATTGCTTGATAAAAGTAAAAAAATTGTATTTTGTTTTTGAAGGAACCAAGGTACTGCATAAGTATTTTTGGACTGTTATGTTTCATATTTTTTAATTATATTTATATCATAGTTTAAAATACAACATTCTAGCACCAAAATTCTTAAATAGATCATGTAAAATAGAAATAAATGTGAAGAAAATTAAATGAAATTATACCTAATTTTATCATGTGATCTCAATGTGGTCCACTCCCCATTGATGTGTCATAGTTTGAAGGATCCAATTGAGGATCCCTATAGATCATCCACATGTGCTACCTAAATCCCCTGGTTCATTAGTATTTAATTTTTATGGGATATCATAAAATATTGAAGAACATTATATTGACCATATATCTATAAAAAGACACATGATCGACTCTATAACTTAAGAGATAATATGGGAGAAAATATAATTCATGTAAGAGTACAATACTACAATTCTTGGATCTAAAATTTTCTTAAATACATAAGTTAAACTTTCTTCATTTTCAATTTAGTCTTTAAAGTAATTTAATATTTTAAACCAACCAATTTTGTCACTAATTACTTCATTAAATTACTATAAGTTCCATGAATAATTTATGACACATTTATAACACTCTTACATGTCACATCCTGAAATACAAACCACTTACTCGTCTTGTTCCTTCTAAACATGTTTAAGAAACCTTGAATATTAAATATTCATTTAGAAAAAAAAAATTATATTCACTTATTTAAACATAAATAACATGTGAATATATCGATATATAAATTAAATTTTTACTATTTTAAATGTGAATAATATATAACTTTTCACATATAAACTTGAGTTTTTCCTCCATCAAATGCCCGATCCAGTCTACAATAAGGCCTAAAGGGAATTCCCAATCCCCAAAGGCTATCATAAATTTATGCGAATTAAGGAATCACCATTTGGAAATGAATTTTCCCATGAACATTAACTAAATAAGCAACAAAAACTCAATAAAAATCTAACATGACCCATCTGTATGTCAGATGATCATGCCATTAAAAAATAAATGGAAATAAAAATTAAAATACAAAATTAAAAAGAAACTCACCAGATAAACACTCCCCTACAACAGTATCCATCCTCTTCAACTAAAATATAGCCCCCACAATCCCCTTATTTTCCCCTCATAAAACATAATTACCATCTGTCTATAAAAAGAAATAAAATCCTCATTGACCAATGAGATAGAAGAGACTGAAATAAAAATTAAAATACACACATACCTATTTCATTGTGATTATAAAAGTCAATTACCAACTAAAAAAATGATTTTACATGAGAAAGAATAAATGATGAGAAAAACCTTCCACTAAAAAATGATAGAGATATCAGCATCATCATAATAATGACCAATAGGAATGACCAAAAGAAAAACTATTCCATATTCCTTACCGTTAAAGAGAAAACTAGTTCACGCTATTTTGAATATATAAATATATAAAATAAGGATTTTTTATTATTTTTAGAGAAAATAATAGTCTCATGGTTCAGAAAAACATTTTCTTCTTTGATTTTAAAATTCATTTCCCAAAGGATGATGAAATTTACAAAACCCCATTTATAATAAGAAAAATGTGAATGAAAAAGATTTATAGTGTAAAAGTATAAAATATAAATAATATCATGAAGTGATGAAAAACAAAGGCAAGTTAAATAGGATTTTTATCACCTTATACATAAAAAAGGAAACTGAGAAATACATCAATTTAAAATGGTATCATGGAAACTAGGAGTAAAAGTGAGAAAACGCCATGAGAAATATCTAAGTATCTTGGTTAGTTGCGACACTAGGTGCATCGTATCTCATTGATTGAACATTCAACATTATTGTGCATGATCCATTATAGATTATTCACCAAAGTTCCAATGGTAATAAACATGTCATATCATTTAGTTAGTTTTTCATCATAATCCTACTAGAGAGAAGCAGGATGAGGCCCTTCCAACTCACCTAGCTACTAGTCCTAACCTTCCCTCCTAAGTACCCAAGATTCCCATGTTTCATTCCCATAACATAAGGGAGGTATAGTATCAAAACAAAATCTCAATCACATAAAAATTAAAATAAAGAGAATAATAAAACCTCAAATCCCAAAACTACCAATGTGAAGCCCATTATTTTAGAAACATACCAACATACCAATAATGTCAAACTAACTCAAATAAATACATAAAAGTATGGGATCCCATTGGAGTTTTCTTCACTTTTATAAAATATTTATAAAGTTCCAACTATTCCTTATATTTTTAGAAGTTATCATTGATAATTTGGAGAACCACTCCTCATAACATAGATTTCACATTTCAAAACCATCATCCACACCTAAATACATATACAAGTTTATATATATACACCTTTTACAATGCTCATATTTCCATATACATATGATAATATGTAAAAATATGGAACTTAAATATATATATGTTTTTGTGTTTGCATATGTATATAAGTCCCACTAATAAAACAAAAAAGAATTTAGAATCCACTTCAGAGTTATTTGGAAATTAAAAATGACACTAAGAATTTATATAAAGCTGGAAAAAAGGCCAAAATTCCCTCATTCATTTCCAACTCATGAATTTAAAACCATTTGGTAACCAAGACCAAAACCCAAGGCTATTTCCATTTAAAAAAGTAAAAATATTCCCTTTAGTAAAAACCCATTTTGTGGAAACTTTGGAAAAACATGAAAAACCATAGAGATACAAATTTCAAACATCGTAACCATTTTATATAATTTATTTAATTTATAATAAAAAAACCCCAATAAAACAAAAAATAAATCATGGATTTTATTTTAAAGTCTCAAATATAGGGTAACCTACCTCAAATGGAAGAAGATACCTACTTCCTTCAATGGTCAGGGAAAAATTGTCCTTAACAGGACTCACAAACCCTATGCACCAAGAATCAATAATAAAAATACCTAAAATATTTTTAGGGTTCATGCACACTGCAAGGTTGGGGAAAGGGAACAATAAAAATAGAAGAATAAGGGGAGAAGTAAAGATGATAAACCACTACTGGTGAAGATCGTACCCAGAATCATAAGGGAAATCAACCAAGAATGGAGTGGGAGGAGGGAACCCCATCAGTATGGTGTGTCATGTTACACAGAGAGGAGGGGTGGGGCATTGATTTATTGGGTATAGGGAAGGAATGTTTGTTATTATTATTATTATTAATTTAATTTTTTATTTTTTATTTTCATTTTTTATTTATTATTATATTATTTTAAATGGACTGGACATCATGTACGGTTAGCTAAACTATGTTCCAATTGTGTGCCCCTAATGTAACACTTAGAAACCCCCCACCATGGGAAGGATTCATGGTTAGGGAAATCAAGTGGTTGGAATTTTAAGTGTTATAGACACCCTTTCATGGTTTCTAATAAATGTGTTCCAACAGTGTGTCTATGCTGGAAACCACAAGAATTTTAAAAATTAAAACCGATTCAACCCAAAACATAAAAATAAATCCAATTATAATTAAGGAATTGATAAATAATTAAAAAATCATGGTCGAGGTGTGAAAATTCTCCCCACCATGAAACTTTCTATCCTTATAAATTCTTAAAAATATTTGGTTAACAACCGAATAGGAAATAGATGAACTAACACTAGAGTTGAGACACTCAAAACCTAAAAACCAAGAACCAATACTCACCTTCATCTCAAAACCTTAAACTAATAAAAACCCCAAAATATGACCAAGAAATCATCCTCAAGAACCGATCTAAACATCCAATGAATCTTATCTTCAAACATAACCTCAAAACATGGAACACACAAACTCCTAATATATAAATCATCAAAGAAAACCAGAATGGTCTGTTTGGGATATCGAAATTCATCTTCCACATGACCCACAGTCTAGGATATACAAAAAACTATGTTAAGTTTGGGACGTATTGTGATAAGGAATTATCATATCAAGGAGGCTTGAAGATCATTTTCTCCATGAGATACTTTTAGGGTAGTCTCCCCACCATTTTAGAACACTGGCCAAACATTGAGTTCCCAATCCGGAATAAACTCATGAGTCCTTATGAGAACCAAGCTATGATAAATGATAAGTGGAATGAAAAAATTCACAATTTTATAAAAATATACTTCCATTAAAACCAAAATTCTGAAAAGAAATTAAGATAAAATGATATCCATCATATCATAAAATAATTTCACCAAGAAATTAGATTTGGATAGAGTGCTTAAGAAAAACCCCAAGGTTTAATTAAAAATGTAAAATAATATAAGACACCTAAGTGAAACCACAAACACACAACAATCCTTAAAAATACTTCATAAATATTCAAAACAAATCAAACAAGGCACAACCCAATAACCTTAAATACTTTCTAAAACAAACAACTCGAAGGACTACTACCCAGAATAAAGGAAACTAGGGCTAACTTATTAGAATAGGTTCACAAGATACAGTTAAGAGACTTTCAAAAAAAACATACATCAATAAGATTAACATGGGCTCCAGTCTTAGTTAAATAGAGGAAAATCTAATATCCTCTCTTGGTACACCAACCCTCAATGAACCCAAACGATCGTAAAAATAAACCACCCTTCCCAGTCATCCCAACCACTCACCCAAGACTTCCCCATTCAAAGAAGTTATTACAACATTGAGTCATTCATCTTATCAAAATGGATGATCATAGAATCAATTGATACTCCCTAAGGAATTTTTAAAGGGGAATACCCAGAAAATCGATTATTCATAATTTCCTCAAATAATCTTATCACCTCAAACATTACATGCTCAAACCACTAAACAAGATCCACCAATATCTCTAAGAAGAAAAGGTTACCAAAAAAGAAAACCACATAAAGGTAAAACTCAAATGGTTTACACTATGATTTTGGAAACAGAAAGTTGGGTCAACCTACACTACACCTCATAGCTCCTTCGATATGTGAAAATATTCACTTTCTGGCCTATAGATGGAGACTTGATATCTTCATGCATTTGTTACCTCGCAGTCAGGAGCTAATAATCTATGTATGAAACTTCCCCATTTAGTACTGCAACTTGTTGAACCACCTCAGGTGACCCAAATGGCCACACCAAATGGAACAAGAGGATACCCTAGATGTAAGGACCCAATGTTTATTAGTAATATTTATTTCCAGAATAAATGTGTGTTTCATTATATTATATATATAAAAATATAGAGAAAACAAAAAAATTATCTCATTACTAAATATTGTTAAATTAATATGCAATAAAACCAATTAAAATTCCAAACATTAAAAATGGACAAAAATATAAAATAGAAAAACAAAAATGGGAAAATATAGATCCCCCCAATCTACTAGGATCATCGACACCTCAACCAATACAATAGAAAATAAACAAAATATTAGTAAATCATTCAACATATTAGAAAATTTAAATATATAAACTTGAGAGGAATTGAGTTTAATATTGAGTAAAATAATTAAGTGGTATATATAGGAGGTAATGTGCCCATTGGAATAGTAATGTGACCATTGGAATAGCAACCTAACTGTTAGGAATTGTAACATGACTGTCTGAATAGTAATTGTACTTAATAAGAATAAATTTTGATATAAATATTATTTATCATGATTCATTTAGGTAAATATAAATATTATAATTCCAAAAAAATAAATATCATGATTAAAAAAACTCAATGAAAATATAAGCACCTTTTTAATAAATAGTATTTTAAAGTATTTCAAAAAAATTATATTATAAATTAAAATTACGTTTGTTATAAATTTATTTTTATTAAATATATATAATTTTTGAAATAATCATGTTTAAATTTTCCAAGGGTGAATTTTTCTTAATTTTATGAAATGCTTCAGTTTTCAGGTGAATAGTAAAAAATACAGATTTTCACATAAGTGGTGTATCTTAAATTACATCATTCATGATGTAATAATGAAATAACAATTTATAGAAATTGTTTTTCTTTGATGATATATTTTATTTCATGAAAGATTCATTAAAATACAATAATCATAATTTCTAAACCTAAAAAAATGCTCCAAAACCTAAAGTTAATAGTGATTCCTTAAAATAACAATTTCTTTTTTCCAATTTACCTTTTTATAAACTATTTAATTAAAATTATAAATAGGATTTAAAGTCTTAAAATTATTATATTAATTTTATATATTATTTATATTGTCAAAAATTAACTATTACATGTTTTACCTTTGATATAATATTTTATTCAATATTTTATTCTAAAAATACAACTCTCCTCAAGTATAAATAACCTCTCTCCCTCCCCTTGAAAACCCACTCATATCCCCACTTTGAAAAGATTAACTATATAAAAATAATCCCTATAAATCACCATATAATACCTAGATATATTTTTGAGTAAACCAACTCCAAACATCAAGGGATTCATAGTAGCGTACAAGAGAAGCTATGCTGAGGATGTAGTAAGTTTCGATCAACTCTTATTATTTTTATTTCTTCTGCATCTAATACTTATTTTTTCACTACCACTTTCAAAAAAAACATATGAGATTAATTATTTAGTATTTTAACATTATATTAATGATTTTAACCTACTATAATTATCATCTTTACTATATATATAAATTTTAAAAAAAATCTCGCACTTTCGATAATGTCCCATTAAAGTATGGTTAACCACATATGGAGACATTGAAAAGTAAATGATTATAACCACCTACATGGATGTATATTATGAAATATATAAAATATATAAACATGTAATTATATTTATTATAATATTTTTTTAATTAATTATTATAATGTATAAATTACATTTAACAAAATAGTGAAATTGAGGGAAAATGGAAATTTTTTAAGTAAAGCATGATATAAAAATGACTAACCTGTATCCATGGAAATTACGAAATATAATAAAATTAATTAAATTTATAAATAGTGGTAAAAATTAAAACAAATAACCTTTTTATCATGGTTTTAAGAAATCTATGTTTATTATTTAGGACATTCAAAAGTGACAAAATAAAGCGGGAGTAATGGTAAGGGGATTATCGAATGCAACTCCTTTTATTTGGGTTATCCCTATTTCATGAAATCTTTTGTATTAATACTTCTATAATGTTACTTATATTATTTAATTATTCTTATATTTTATATTTGAGGATATACATTTTTCCTACTTGATTTTATGACAAATACAATGATTTTCCAAAAGAAATTTTATTTCCAAAACACATCTTTGACTCATATGAGTTGTTTCTTATTTTCTCAAGACTGATGATTTTTATACCAAATATGTTTTTACATTTTTAATTTTGGAACTCCAAGTTTATTCATGAAATCATTATTGATAAAATCTTTATGAAACCCATTTCCTTCCATGGGTTAATTCAGGATTATTATTGAAATACTTTTTTATTTGGCATGCATGATTATGGAAATATTATGATGTGATGGGTGGGCCTAGAATTATATAGACCTCCAATACATTGGTTAATGTAATGTTTCTTGTGAGATAATTTGAAATATGTGTGAACATTATTCTATATTTTTTCATAATTATTATATTGTGATTATGCATATATGTTATTTGTGAACATTATGCGGGGTTTTTTCACAACTACGTGTGGCATTTGACCAGTATAACATGATGTTTCATTTTTATGAATTACCACATTCCATGCCTTTATAAAATGTTTTACTTATGATATTATTGATGTTCATATTCTTATTATTTGATGATGATAATTATGTTCACCAATGTTATATTGATTTATGTCCCATATTCATCCTCTTAATGGGATTTTAGCTCACCCTTTTCTTTGATGTATATCCTTAGGTGATTACATGGACTAAGGAGAACATAAGATTTTAAGGATAAAGATGTAGGATTTAAATAAATTTATATGTTTTATTATGTTCATGTTATGTATGAGACTAATTTTCCCAAGTTAATAATTTTTTTTATCTTAGATTGTTATATCTATTATGTTATTTGTCTTAAAAATGATGTGATAGTTATGTAATGAAAGGTAGGGTATATATACTAGATACTGACCATGAACCATTTTTTAAGACTCTTCCGGTCATACTCAAATAAATTGGAACGTTAATCTATCGATTCATGCTTCCCTATCTAAATAAAATGGCCCCATCATATATCATAGGATGAAACTAAAATCACAACTCACCAGAATGGAAACATCTTGACAGGAAACCATTTTTTCCTTTAAAATACCTAACTCTATAATTAAAATATTGAAAATCACTTTTAAAAATGAAACTTGAAAACTTTATATCCGCCTTTTAAGATCCAACCACCTTTATTTCAAATTTTTTTACAATATTTTTTTTAAAAAACCCCAAAAAATAAATTAATAAATTCCACTTAAAAAACATCACTCCACTTAAAATATGTAAATTCATCTTTAAACCATTTTAAAATAAAATCATTTAATTAAGTAATGAATTTTGAATCACCCATTTATTACTAAATCCACTTTACAAATTTAGAATACCATATTTTTTTAGGAATTATTTTAGAAACCTTTTTAAAAAAATTCAAAACCAAACTTCCATAATTTTCGAAAACAATAGAAATCCATTTTATGAAACTTTTTCTAATAAAAAAACTCCCCATAATAAATTAAAACTAATTTTAACCCACTTAAAACAATTTATAAACACAAATTTATATTCTCATAATTTCAAAAATATATATGAAATTAACTTAAAAGTATAAATACCTTTAGCAATATTAATCAAAACTCAATTAACCAATAACCCACAACATAAATCCAACCAAGAAGGGACTAGTGACCATGCATGAATAAATTTCATGGTTTGTTAGACCATGTTTGAACCACACTATTATCATTGATAGTAACATAGAATCATGTACATGAGCTCTGTATGGGTTACCAATTCGTGTGATTTTTTTGTGTACCCCCAGCTCAACTCCCATTTCATCCCAAAATAAAAGCTCAAAATAAAAATCCAAACATCCCTTGGAAACCCATATTTATTCATGAATGGTAGTGATCCAGTACTGATCTATGACCTACCTCGTGATCCTCAAAATCCTACCTCAATCTACTAGACATCACAAATAATTAGGGCAACTTACAAGAGAGACAAGGCTCCTACGGAAAAAATAACTTGACTATGCTCATATCATTATTTCATGATAAAACCTGAGTTGTCCCTCCTTAAAATTCTTATACCGATCTATGAATAGGATTTAAAGTAATTCCTAATCCCCACAAGCTGGTAAAAGTTCTGAGGAATCATGTAATCACCACTTGAGAATTATTTCTCCCATAAACATTAATTAAATAAGTAGTGGAAATTAAATAAAAATCCAGCATGAACCTTCCATGCATCAAACACCCACACCAGATAAAAATAAACATAAATAAACAAAAAAATAATTAAGAAAGGAACACACTAGATAAATCTTATGTTACCTCGATTTCCCTCCCCTGCAAAAAGAACCATGTCCACCACCACTGCCCTTCTAGAGCCCTCACAGAATAAAACTACCATTTTCCATAAAAATTAATAAAAGCCTAAGTTTACCATGTGATAGAAGGGAATAAAATAAAAACTAAATTTTAAATGTAAATATCTTCATATTACAATACAGGTCACCTCCCAACTAAATAAGAATAATGACTCCCATGGGAAAGAATAAAGGATAATATGAACCTACCATTGAAAATGATAGAGATATAGGTGTGATCATAAGAATTCCTAGTCGTAACTCCCAAAATAAATACCATTCTATATGCCTTACATTTAAAGAGACAACCAATTCATGATAGTTTGAAAATATAAATATATAAAATAAGGTCTTATAGTTCCTTTTAAAGAAAATAGTAGGATAATTATTAAAAACCCATTTTCTTCATTGATTTCTAAAGGATGATAACTGTTCCAAAAACCCATTTGTAAGAAGGAGCATAAGAATAAATAAGATTTAAAGTTTGAAAGAATACAATAGGAATCATATCATTAGGTACTATAAAAAAAGGAAAGTAAAAAATCTTTTTTATCATTTTAGATATAGAAAAGGATACTGATAAATATAGCATTTTAAAATAGGTCCATGTAAAACAAGAGTAAAAGAAAGTGAGCACCATGGGAAAACTCTAAGTAGCTATGTTGGTTGGGAAAATAGGTACATCACATCACTATGATCAAACATATAACATTTCCATGCAAGATCCATTACAGAGGATGCACCAAAGTTCCTACAGTAATAACTATTTCATATCTTTTAGTTAATATTTCATCGTAATCATACTATAGAGATCTAGGATGAGGCCCTTCCAGCTCACCTAGATACTAGTACTATCCTTCCCACCAGGATACCCATGATTCCCATGTTTCATGCCCATAACATAATAGAGGTTTAGTAGAAAAACCAAATCTAAATCATAGAACAATGAAAATCAAGAAAATCATAACACCTCCTCACCTAGAACTCCCAATGTGAAGCCCCTTGTTTTAGAAACATACCAACCTTACAATCATATCAAACTCAGGTAAAAAAAATACATAAAATTATGGTCTTTAATTATAGTGATCTTCACTTTTTGAGAATCTTTATAAATTTCCAACTGGGCCTTATCTTTTATAAATAGTTCTTGAACATTTGGAAAACCACTCCTCATAACCTAGCTTTCACATTTCAAAAACTATCCTTTATACTTTAATACATATACACCTGTATATATATATATATATAAATACCCTTTGTACAATTCATGTATTCCCATCACCATTGGATAATATGTACAATTTGTGCATACATATATATATATATCACTAAAAAACAAATACGAATTTAGAAACCACTTCATATTTATTTGGAAATTAAACATGCCACTAATCCTTTATAAAAAACCATAAAAAATCACAAAATACCACCATTCATTTCAAACTCTCAAATTTTAAACCATTTGGTAAGAAATAATGACACCCAAGGATCTTGTCACTTAAAACACGTCAAGAAACATTCTTTAGTAAAGTAAAACCATGGAAACAACAAAAAAATATGAAAACCCAAAGGGAGACCAATTTCAAGCATCAAATGAATTTTTTATAATTTATTTATTTTATAATATAATAAAAACACAAAAAAAACTATCAATCATGGATTTCAATTTAAAGTTTCAAAGAGAGGTTAAACTACCTCAAATGGAAGAAGAAACCTTCTTCCTTCAACAGTTGGGTAAAAAACTAGACTTAACGAGCCTCACAAACCCTACGCACTAAGAATAAAAAAATCAAAAAAATGGGTTAGGGGTTGGCAATGTAATGAAAACTCTAAGGAAGAGAAAAAAGGAAACAATAAAAATAGAAGAATGGGAGAATATGGGGTTAAAAACCCATACCAGAAAAGATCGCACCTGGAATCAGAAGGGAAATCGGATAAGAATAGAGAGAAAGGAAGGAGGCCACATGCATGAGGGATCCCCCCTGGGATGGTGTGTCATGTAACACAAAGTGGAAGTGGGAAGGGATTTGATTGATCAGGTAAGGGGGAGGGTTATTAACTTATTATTATTATAAATTTCACTTATTATTTTTTCATTTTATTTTAGTTATTCATTTAAATTATTATTTTAAAATTCCTAGACACCACACATGGTTTGGTCAACCCTGAACCCCTACTGGATAAATTGGAAACCCTACATGAGAAGGATGCATGGATAGGGAAACCATATGTTAGCCATGTGGTCATCTCTGTAAGGGTTACAAACATACTCACACAGCCTGTGAATGGTTTTTAATAACCATGTTCTGATTGTGCACCTATGCTGGAAACCCCCAAATTTTAAAAATTAAAAATGATTCGACTCGAAACTCAAAAATAAAGTCAATTTTAATTAATAAATTCTAAACAATAATTAATAAATCAAGGTCAGGGTGTAACATAATTGAATTTATTTATTTTTTATGTATATTCATTCACACTTAAATGTTAATCTGCTTACATCCATAGGGAATACTTCATCCTAAACTTCAGTTCATCTAAATTAGTGGAATATTTGAATAAACTTTTTCTGTTTACCTTTAGGCCCTTATCTCAATAGTAATAAGACAAACTCATTTATCAAGATAGATATTTTGAAACATTACATGGGCCCTTAAGAGATAGAGATAAGTTAATGTGTCAACAACCTTTCCTATGAACACCAATTCTATAATACAGTCTATTTGATAATTGATTTCTCAAAAAGAATAATTCATACTTTATATCATGATCCTTCCATGATTTTTTAAATCTTTATTTGACCATATTGTATAAACATTTCTCCCTCTACCACGGACAAGGATTTAATCAAGATACTATCATATTATTCAAAGGGCCATATATATATTTTTTATATACTTGGATGTGAAAATTCCTATCTTGACCATTCAATTAATGTTATATTACCAACGACTCACCTAACACATGTTACCTTTCCACAAACATAAAATTTTATGGTTTTCATCATGCATAAAAGTACATGATTAATGACATTTATTAATAACACTAACACCTTTAATATGTGGTGTTTGTTATGTAAACACCAAGTGAACCAATGAAAGTATATTCCAGAAATAATGTAAAATGAAATAAAAATAAAGAATAAGAATAAGAATAAGGATGTAAACATATATATTTACATGGTTCGGGAAAAATCCCTACATTCATAGAGAGGTAAAATAATTTCACTATATCTAAGAGAAAATTATAGGGCACACACACAGTATCACGAACCCTATATCAGAATGATATTTTAAAGTAAAATAGTGATATAGTAACATAAATTTATATAGTGACTATATCCACATAGTTAGTCCATTTTTCTACTATAAGTATGGAAGTAAAGTTCATTGAGATACAGTACCCATGCCGGTAAAGTCGATTCTAATAAACTACTCATTTCAAATCCCACACTATTATAGTTTCCATTTTTAGTGTCATTGATCATCTCTCCAAAAATTCCACTATAATTTGGGTCAATGGATAGAACCCCTAGTGGCCTCTTCATAGTGGATGAACCATGATAGTTTTATAATAGTGTATAGTAAAGAGCGCTAATATTTTGTCCAAATTTATCTAATGGATTGGGCTTCACTATTCTAAAAAATATCCTATATGGATCTTGATCCATCAAACTAAACTCTTTCTATTGTTCCATCTTAGAAAACATATTTAATTAAATTTTATCCTCTTCTTTACTCTCAAATGGTAAATTTCCATTCAAATCCTCAATTTCATGTTGGTGATTCATAAAAGACTAATTTTTTCCGTCAATGCTTCAATTTCATGTAGATTATTCAATAAAGACTAGTTTTTTCCTTCATGCTCCCATAGTGCTCTTCTAAATTCTTCCTCTCATCCAAAATTCAATAATGAAGACTAACACAAGCAAAATAGTGCCTTAACTTCTCAATCACCATCTACTTTATCAATATAATTTCTAGATAGTTAGTTCCATGAGTATTTTTTATTTTCAACAACATGTCCTTTATTAATCATATGATAAATTGGAACATTAAAAAATATAATTTATTGGATCATAAAACACTCAGTTCTTTATATTACTCTAACTATCTTTGTGAAATAATTTTTCCTCTCTCTTTTTATCTATCTCCTCTAAGATGTTCATAACCCAAACCATCTCCTTTTGATATTTTTTATAATAATTTACTATGTCTCTATGATGGATAGATCCACTACCTTATATAATTGTGTTATATAGCTTAAAAAATCTCTTCCATAGGTAAAAATATAACCAATTATACTCATCTTACTATTGATATAACCTATAAGGTTAGAATTAGTATACCCCTATAATGACTTTCCTTTCCTAAAGCACAGAGATATGTACTTTATTCCCTTTAATAACCTCAATATACACATCAAAAATCCCAATTTTTATTTCCAGGGTTCTCTATGTACCTTCTCACAATTCTCATAGCTTGAGAGATATCATATCAAGTATAAACTATGGTATAAATGAAGATTCTAATAGATGAGTCATAAAGAAGCTTTTCCATTTTCTCATCATCTTTTGTTATCTTTGGTGCTTGATCCATTGCAAACTTAAAATATATTTCCATGGGAATAAAAACTGTATTTTCTTCCATCACACTAAATCTAATAAAAAAAATTCTATTTTAGATAGTCTTTGATGAAATCGAGTTTACAATTATATGATCTTTCATAATATTTATTTCCAGAATTTTTCTAGATTATATAAGATGTTTCATCTCAAATTCTTTATCCATATGAATTTTTATATCATCAATAATTTTCATGAATGATCCTCTAATTATAATTTCATCAAGAAATATTATGTATACCTCACAAAAATACTAACTTTTGTCTACACCAAAATGTTATTATTCATTTTTACTCATGAATACATCAAACATGATGTTCCATTGATTGGGTAAATGTTTCATTCCATATAAAATGTTCTTGAGTATTTACACCAAAACATGCTTTCCTAACTCAAGAAACCTTCTAGAGGAACCATATAAATTTATTCATATAAATATATATAAGTAAAAGTTGTATTCACATAAATATTCTCAAGATACAAATCCTCTAATGAATAATACTAAGAACAACCCAGATTGTGGTGAAATTCATTACTGGTTACAAAATTTCTATGAAATCCATATCTTTATTCTGTTGAAATCCTTTCACCACTATCCATTCCTTATACATCCCCTTACCATCACATTCTTCCTTGATCCGTTATATCCATTTGTTTTTAAATGTTTTCTTTTATTATGGAAAAGTAGTTACCTCCCAAGTATTATTCGTATATAATGAAGAAATCACCTCTTTTATAGCCAACTACCACTTTATTTAATCCTTCAACTACATTTCCTCTTCAAATCATTTGGTATATCCACCATGAGTCAATAAAAAATTGTGTATGGATGAAAAATACCATTTAATAGGTCTTATCACCCTTTTTTCTCTCTTTAACTCCACTTGAGGAGTACAATCCACTTGTTCTATTAGCATATGATTAGGTATAAAAATAATTACCACATTCTCTTGACACCATTATTGTTTATTCCCACATTCATCTTCAACTATACGATGGTCCATGTACATGACACCTCCATTAAATATCATGTTCTGGCTTATTATGGTCTTATTATTCTCATCATCCTAGAAGTGATATCCAAAATCCTCAACACCATACCAAATAAATAAACTTGATTTAATCTTATCAATCAATCTTGTCTCATGCTTTATCCTTTACATGTATATATTTCAAACAACAAAATACTCATAAATGAGAGAGTCTTGCCTCTTTTCCTAACCAAATGTCTTTGGGAGTTAATTCTCTCATTGGTATATATGAACTTTTGTTGATGAGATATGAATTCATGTTCACTAACTCTTCCCATAAAGTATTTGGAAACCCAAAGTGTAACTACATACTCCCATTCTTTTTATTAAATTTCATATTAATCCTCTTAGAAATGCAGTTCTTTATTGGTGTAACTATAAGAGTTTTCTCTCACTGAATTCCATTATTAGCTCATAATTCTCAGAACTCTTTAATGTCGTACTCTCCTCCATTTTTTGACCTCTATCATTTTAACTTTGATCCTACCTCATTTTTCACTAACTTCTTCCACTTTTAAAATATGTTAAACATTTTATATTTTCTTTTTAGAAAGTAAAATCATACCTTCCTTGTTGATTCATCAGTAAATTTCATATAATCTAATAAACCTCCAAGGGAATGTACTGGTGTAGTAACCCAAATATTAATGTGCACCAGGTATATATTTTTATACTTTGTTGTTCTCTCTGGTTTTATAAAAGATACCTCCTTTTATTTTCCAAAGATATAATATTCACATAGGCCAAGTTCCAATGAATTCTATCCTGGTATCATCCCTTTCATTAGCTTCACATTCATCCTCTTATCACTCATGTGTCCCAATTTTTAATTCCATAGTTTTTAATCCCAAATAGATTTTTTTTCATCTATTCCCATACAATTTTCAATCATATTTTATAGGGTTCTATTCATCACTCCATGATTTGTAACCATTAGTCCCTTAGTAATTTTACAGGCACCACTAGAGAATATAGTGTTAAATCCTTCATCATAAAGTTACCTGATAGACTAAAATTACTTCTCAATCCAAAAATATATCACACATCCTCCAAAATTAGTAAGATCATGTTGTTAGTTTTGATTTGTTCATCACCCTTTCTAATAATTTTTAAGGGTTTATCATCAGTAAGATATACCTTTCCAAAATATTAAGAAACATAATTATTCAAGAATATCTTCTCTGATATGGGATGGATGGATTTACCTAAGTATAAAATTCAAGTTTAACACCCCAATATTTTGAGATAACACTACATTAAATAGTGTATATTCCATGCAACACCAAACTTAAACGAACCATGAAATATTATTATTTAAATATAACCATTATAAAATAGTCGTTCAATTGGTGGATATAAATAGGACTAAATAATTTTTGAAATTTATATAAAAAGGTCTTATGCAATAAAAATTTATTGATTAATTCTAAGGAAATAAGCACTCAATTTTTAGCAAAGTCAATTTATACTTCAAAAATAAGTTTTCTTTGAAAATGAATTTTATTGTTTTTTGTGAATGAATATTGTAATTAATTTCTTCAACTTTAAGAAATTGTACTTGACAAAAATAATATCATTTTTGAAACTAGTATATCAATATTATCTTAGCGTCAAATGTTTGGATTTTTCTAAAAATATTGATTTTTTAATGAATAGTAAAAAATACATCTTTTTGCAAAACTGTTATTTATTTTCATTGAAAATTAAAATTACGATTTGAATTTGATATTAAATTAAAACAAGCTTCATTTATTTTCAAATAATCTGATTAATTTCATAAGAGTCAACTTTATACTTTAATTTCATGTGAGTTCAATTTTGGGCTTATAACGCATTTTTTTAAAACTATTTTTCGTTGCATTTTACACATTTATATTAAAATTTATTTTTTAAAATTATAGAAATTTAATATTTAAAAAATTATTCCATATTTGAAATCATTATGTTCAAATTTGGTAAATATTTCAACCTTAATTTTGGTAATAAAAAATAGTAACCATAATAAATATGTGTTGCCTCCGAAGGGTAAATCGAGTAATTAAGGTTAAAAATAATGCGATAAGGATTTATAAATATACCTAAAATATACATTATTTATATTTTATGGGTTTATTTCAACCAGCCCCTTTATATATTTGAAAAATATGTTATTTTTTGTGTCATTTTCATTTGATAAAGACCTTCATATTATTTTAATTAAATAAAATTCCAAAATGTCACTCTCTTGCATTTAATTTATATTATATATTCACATAGGAATAATAAGATTTTATTAATCAATTTAAAAGTTTATTTTGAAATTAATTTATTTATTTTTATGATTTTGATTTATTTTTATTTTTTATCGATGATATAATTACCTTAAATTCTTACACAATGCTGACACAATGATTTTGCAAGCAGTAGAAAAATAAAAGTAATTAATTTTAAGCAAATAAAAAGTAATATTTTTCTTGAATTAATTATGGTATAAAAAAAATTTATGGAAAATAATAATGTATTATCTATGTTTAAAGAATTTATATTTGAATTTCATAACTTTTTTATGTCTTTAAATCAAAATATATGAATAGTTCTTAAAATTACGATAATAGTATTTTATGTTAAATAACATGTTATTAAATGATATAAAAATCATAAAAATATTGAAATATAGAAATTAGTATGGGATATGGTCTATAATTTCATATATTGATAATTTCTATCCAATTTTTAACTTATATTAAATTTTAAACCCTTTAGTATTGAAAGATTTATTACCATGGTTAAGGTTTAAATTGGTTAATGAAGGGATTAAACCAAAATATAAGGTCTAAAATGCCTCATAAACCTATAGAAAACATATTGGTTACAATTATTTCAACCAAAACCTTTTATATATTTGAAATTTTCACCACATTTTTCCACCTTTACATTTAATAAAAATTATTTTATTTAACTATATTAAGTAATTTCAAGTGTGTCCTCTCCTTCACTATAAAAGGACACCACCACTACTCTATTATTCACACCAACTCATTCAAATTAGATCACCCAAACCCAACCAAAAAATCTTATAAACATATTCATTCATGTTCTATATGGTTTTATTCCTTAAAAATACCATCCTTAGGGTCCTTAAGAAGAAACCCAATTGAGGTCTCTCAAAGAGGAGGTAATCATTTTTACCGATATCCTTTATTTTAATTCATATTTTACCTACTTAAATTACTTACTAACCATTAAAATATAATAAAATAAGTATATAAATTTTAATTATCTATTATTTTGTTAATTTAAAAACCTTATTCATTACCTTTTACATTCTATAGGGAACGAAATCATCATTTTTTTGTATGTGTAGACTATCATCTCCACGAAGAGAAGTGTTTAATTATTCATCACCACCTCACAAGTCTGGTTATTATGATGGATTTAATAAAAATATATTATATTTATGAAATAATCATTATTATATAAATATAATATATCACTTACCTTCTTACCCTTCCACCTATTAAAAATGATAATGTTGCTCATGTGTACATATAGAATACCACCCCCATAACCCAATATGATTCATTTTTCATAGATGAATTAATGGGTGATTATAAAATTATATTTTATGAATTAAAATTATATTTATTCCATTATTATTATTCTATAGTTTATGGAACAATTACCCATTTGACCACCGTCAACTTACCAAAGTCATTTTCCAGTTATGAACTGGACGTCATCAAAACACTAATCGTGGACTTAACCAATTAAGTAATTAAATATATAACTATAATAAATTAAATAAATGGTTTAATGATAAGGGAATAAAATTTTAAAAGGTTATAAAGAAATTAAATAATTAATATAACTTTATTATACAGTAAAATAATTGATGTAAATAATAAGTCTAGACTCGAGGTAAGGGATTTCTTAACTCAATTTCCATTCATTGGGTTATACATATACTTCATTGACTATGTTATTCCAAGATTTTATGTGAAATGAACTTTAATTGTATTATATTTCATTAAAAAAATTTACAATTTTTACACATAATCACTCCATTGATTAAATTCTAACATTAATTATATGGTCTTTGTAAGGATTATTCATCTCAATATTGTTTATTTGAAACATGTCTTGTATTATGTACTTAATTACTTTTTTAAGGTGTATATACTGTCTATTAGGATATTATATCATGATAGAATATTTTATCATGACATTTAAAGTTCATTTTATGTTCTCTCTTTCAGGAGATATTGAACCAATTATTATAAAAGTTGCAAGAGTTTTCATAATATCAATTTCAATTCTTTGAGACATAATTCATGTTATGAACCATGATTTATATTATTTGTTTTACTTATTTTCCCTTGATTTTTTTAATTTTATTTCATATAAATTTTAGTTTTTAAATAATCATGTTATTTTCCTTCATTCATTGTCTTTTTTATTCAATCATTACTCGAGTTACAAAGGTTTCTCATCTCAAAATTCCTTATTTGAGACATGTTTTTATTTATGCACCTATATTCATTTATATGGTGTATAAAATTAATCTTTAAATATAATATCATGAATATTTTTCTACTCACAAAAATTTATTTTTCTTTTTTTTCTTTATTTCAAAGGATTTTTGGTTTAAAATTCCGTAAATGGGTTTTCCTTAAAAACATTTCTATAAAGGTTTTAATTACTTTTTAGAAAAATCTTACCCAATGTTCTTTATATTATTTTAATAATGTTCATTAAAAGCATAAATTATTTTCTAAAATTATTTTATATGATATTTTACCTTCTTTTAAAAGGTTTAAAAACTAAATTTCTTAATGTTTTTTGCATGATTCCCATTTTAATCTCCATAAAATTTGAAAAAAAATGTTTATTACTAACATTTATGACATGAATAGATTTTATTAATGTCTTTACCATTATTTAATTTTAGTATTCCTTTATATGTTTCAAAATTTATTTTCAAACAAATTTATTTTCAAAATAATTTTTGAATTTTTTTATAGGTATCAAAATAAAAGGGTATGTTCCCATATTTTCCAAGAAACATCTTAAATGTTCTTTTAAAGGTATTTACACCTCGGTAAAAATCCTATAATGATTATTATTCTTAATTAGGGAAATTATCTTATGATACCATTAAATTCCTTTATTTGAATGGTTTATAATTTTGTTTTAAATTTATTTTCAAGAAACCCATTTCTTTTTCATGGGTAAATCAATCTATGATAGTTTTGATGAAATAATATCATCCATGTGTTTTTTTCATTATATAGTAATTCGATATTATTTATGAAAGTGGGATTGTGGAGTGAACCCAAATCCTTAAGGTACTTTTTTCAAAATGTGATGGGTGGGTCCATTATAGCCCTTCATTGAATTGGTTAATGAGACAGATTTAACAAGATTGAAGTTACTCAAAATGGATGAAGGAGTTAGGTTACTATTAATAGATGATGTAGTTATATGATTATAAGTTACTCCTAATATATGATGGAGTTTAATCTAGTGATATTTGGTAATTATCTAGTTGGGTGATACCATGAAGAATGTTTTATGTTCCCAGATACCTACACATTTTTTCAATGATTTTTATGTGTTATAATAAATCCTTTTCTCAAGGATTATGTTTACATGGATCATCATTATTTGATTATATGACTCTTGTATTGTGTTAAATATTTATTCCATGTATCAAAATTTATGATCCAGATTTTATGGTTATGATTTCTCTTTTATTATGCTCATGTGCTATGAGTACGTAATAATACCCTTATGTTCATCTTATTCTTATTGATGGAATTAAATTGTTAATGCTTATATTTACCCTAACATAGTGTTTAATATCACCCTTATTATTTTTTCCATATCCCCAAGTAACGAAGATTTATTTTAAATTAATTATGTATAGAAATGATTCATGTGTATATAATTTTATGATACATATTGAAGGAATAATGTAAAATAAGAACAATAGGGAATAGTGAGAAAAATGATCACTATATTACATGGGTATTTTTATCCTAATTATCTAAAAATATAAACCTAAAAGGTCCTAGGGTTGGTAAGTTATCTAATTTTTTTTGAATATGTTGTAAGTTTTATATGACTAAAATTGTGTCATGATTATTGGTATAAAAGTTGGAAATTTAAACAATATTTTTTTAGTACTGAATTTAGAAGTGTGGTTTTGGGTCTGTTATATTTGGCATCAGATGATGGTTTTGATAACTTCTACGGTTAATATGTTTTCATGTGAAAATCACTTAAGATTTATATATACCATCATGGTTTTATAAGTTTAATTTTGATCTTAATTTAAAAGTCACAAACATCCTTTTGAGGTCTTTAAGTAATGGAATTTTAAAATAATTAATAATATTTTGGTAAATGTTTTATTAAGTTAAATTAAAAGTAAACCTTAGGTGTATCATGTGATTGAACATGAAGGATTATTTGGTAATAATGGATTTTAGGTTTGGGGATGTAAGTTAAATGTTATAAGAAAACATTTCAGGTTAATATATTCTTATTGAAGTTATTTAGGATATAGGTTTAATTATGTATGGAATGATTTAATTTGAACTTTGGTTATTGTCATTTAATTTTATGTATTAATGTATTATTTCATTCATAAAATGGTTTATTCATTTTGGGTATTATATTACATTGTGATAGCCATTTTGGTTTTATTAAATATGGGAAGAAAAAAAATTATCCTTTTATACACCATATGCTTAATCAAAAGTTGATTATAGTGATTTCGGAAATAAATATTCATACTCAACATTTGGAGTAAAAGATGAAATACATGTGTAAACTATTTTAAAGTCACATCCAAATGATGAAATTTCATTTATGGATTTGAAGAAAATCAAGAAATAATATTTTCTAATATTTTTAGTCTAGATGGTAAAGGAATTCCTCAACTTTAAGAAAAGGATCTTGAAACAAAAATGTTATCTTATTACCTTCATTTATGAAGAATTTGATGTCTTTTTTACACTTCATTGGGTTTTCATTTTGTGGTAATTAACTTTATCATGATTATTTATTTTCTCATGGTCAATGTTCTATATCAATATCTATAATTATTTGGACATCACTTTTTCCTCGATGTACATATTTTCTGTAACGCCCCAACCCCATAATCCTAGAGTCGGTGCATTATTTCATTACATTGGCATGATTACAAGGAATTAGTACCCTGAAGGAAAGAATAGTTTATTAGATTTTGAAAACTATATACATACATAGGATCAAAATTCTAACTTTAAATTAAATACAACATATAAGTTTTATTGGAAACATCCCAACACTAAGTTTATCCCTGAAGATCATTCATAATAAAATTATTCATGTCTTGAGAAAAATTAAACATGAGAAGGGGTGAGATTAGATGATTAGTAAAGATAAAAAATACTATGGAATATATCATAAACATAAAAATTAGTAATGGTGAATAATTGAAAACACATGCCTTTAAGAAAATAAACTTGAACATAATATGGAAGGAATATGAGATAAGTAAATATTTCCATAATAAAACATAATCATGGGTATTATAATAGTAGAATAACCACATAAAATATGAATTTATAGTTTCATAATGAGGTAAATTCATATGACAAACATTCTGAAACATACCGTCAAGGCCTCATCCAATACATCTAAAAATGATTAAGGCCTTAGGAAAAACTATATATAAAAATGGGCAAGGCCTCGGACAAGTCCATATCTATTTGTCTCATGATATCTAAAGATTAATCAAGGGACAATAGCAGGCCCCACCCATCACATAATAAGTCCAATTAATTTCTCATATGAATGGGGATACACATAGACAACATATACATTAATATTGAAACTAACATATGAAATGTAACTAACTTTCCCCAATCATGAAACATAAACACAAACCATTCGGAGTAATATGGTGAATGGTATCAAGATATCTCATCCACAGTCAAACTAATAAAAAAACCCTAAACAAAATATTTTAGATGATATCATAAGAGATAAATCCCAATGAATCATAAGATTCAACAAGGGATTTTGTCTTGGATGAAGATACTTTTAAATGAAACCATTGAAAAAAATCCTGAGGAAATAATCCTTAAACATTCCAAAGTATCTCATACCACCTTGAAACATTCAAATAATAATCCCTTATAATGTCATGAGAATAATTGGACTCTTGATATGATGTACCAAAATTAGTACATACACCACATGCATGGAATAAGTGATGAACAAGGCATATACTTCATAAATGTTAATGTGAGATGAGAAAAATCTTTCTACTTTTGAAAGAAGAGTTTCTTTATGAAAATCATTTATATTTTCCATGAAATAATATTTTAAACATATATATCTCATAATATAAAATTTAAGGACATTGAAATTATATTTGAGGCCTAAATTATATCCCGGTGAAGTGAAATCATGTAAAAACAGTTCTTAAGAATCTTTAAAAAACATTTTAGAGCATTTTAAGGTTAATATTAAAGAGAGTTTTAAAATGGAAAAACATGTTTGTTTTAATAAAACCAGAAATTAACCATGATAATATTTCATGATAAAATTAGTTATTTTAAAAAAAATGGTGGCTTAAAATATATTCTAGAGTGCATTTGAAAATGGGTAAAAATCTAAGAAGTTCCCTTGAATCGGGATTGTTTATCAAGATAGATTTTGAATGATCCTTTTAAAACATGTAACTACCCAAAAAAGAAAGATGTATTAGGATTGGTACACATATGTATAATATTTTCATATAGTTTATCATGAGTACATAAGAATAAATAATAATTTCATTGAGGTGAGTATATAATAAGAGCAACCCAAATGAAAATAGAGGTTCGGGTAGAAAATATTCAAAACTTTGTTACCAATTGAATTGTATGCCCCAAAATTAAGAATCATAAAATGATACATTTAATATCATGAAAATAATTATAGTCATTATATGATACATCAATGGGAAGTATACATGCACCATACACAATTAATAGTAGTTAATATAGAATATCTCACAAACATAGAGTAGAGATGAGGAAACCCCTTACCTTAAGTCTGATGGTGTTTTTCACTTGATATTAATGACCTGAATAATAAAATTTAGGTTCATTAATTAATAATTAAACAACCTAATATAAATTTAATTATTTATTATAGCCTTATTGAGTTTATTCATGGATTTGTTTATGGGTTTAGAGGTTCAATTTCATTGTTTAGGTCCGTTTGTTCCTTGATCGGTAAAGTTATATACATGAACAGAGAATCGTGTAAAATGAGGATGGTTGTCCAGAATAGAAGTTATATTTTATTAGTAAAAATCAATAAGTTCACATGGTTGTAAGCTTAATTTGGTTACTTGGAGTGAATATGAATCATTATATAAATTATTTAATGATAACTATTTGGGTTAATTGGTAGTTTTTGAACACAACGAAATCATTTTTCTTTATAAATCAAAACCATGTGTACAAAATGATTATGGAACCATATATGAGACATAATACATATATTATATTCTGTTTCAACCATAATAATGGTTTAATGACTATAATTGAATATGGTAATTGAAATTGAAAACCTATCATCCTTGAATGTGGTAAATTAGCACATCTCATATGGTGTTTGTTTACTACTACCATAAAAGAAGGGAAAAGGAGAGATGATAATAAATTATTCCATAATAACAACAAAGTTACAGTAAATTTAAGGTACTATAGTCTTCATAAAATTTGGATGAGAATAGGTCAGGATAGAAAATAAAACAAAGGAACTTGAAAAGAAAGTAAAAGAATTGAAAAGATGAATTTACCTCTTGAAATAATCTTCCTTGAGAGCCTCTTTAGGGGAGAGGATTCGGACTTTTAATGAGACCAAGGGATGATATATGTGGGCGAGGAGATTGGGAGGATATTTTATTATAGTTTAGACAAGACACAAGGCTTGAGATGAGTGAAGAGAAGAGGGAGTGAGGGGAGTTTATAATGGAGGAGAGGAGGTTTTTTCCATTATTTTTCTCATTATTTTATTATTTTGCCAAAGACAACCAATAGTATTGATTCTTGCAACCAAGAATAGTAATATGTGCATGTGAATTTGAAAAAAGTGTTCTTACATCACCCATGATGCTAGGAATAGTGAATTTAACTGATGATGTATATATACGGTAAATTATCGTATTTCACTATTCATTAGAAATTCAAGTAGTTTAGAAAAATCCCAAAAATTCATCCTAAACATTTTTCAATATTTATAAATAAAAAATGGATTCCATTTTATCTAAATAATTTTCTAAATAAGAGAAATGTATTTTTTAAATAAAATCATTATTTTCTTTAAAAATAATGAATTAAATTTAAAACTGATTTTATAATACTTTCAAAAATTAAATAAGGAATTATTAAATTATAAAAAAATTATAGGATAACTAAATATTTATTTATGAATACATTTTATGAAAATTAATTTCTTTAAAATCAATTTATTAATTTGAAATTGTAATTAAATATTTATTACTCACAAAAATACCAACATTTAATTATAAATTTCTAAAATACTCTATTTCAATTTAAAATGTGTATAAATTTTATTTATACATTAATTGGTGTGGTTAATATTCATAAGGGTAATATTAATATTCATAAGGGTACGTTACTATTCATAAGGGTCAAGTTACTATTCCCCAAAAATGTAAGTTGATCTTATCAGACTCTAAATATCTTACTAAATGCAACCGTGTATGTCAGTCTTTCAAAATTCAAATCACAGAGGTGGTAAAGTTATGTTTACTAGATAGGTGATAACATAGTGGTGTTAGATATAGACTGATTATTTCATGCATTAAATATTAAATTTATCTGAAAATCCTTGGAGTGTCATATTAATAGTGAATATATTCATATCATGATTTAGTATTTATCAAAATATTTATAGTAGCCAATATATATTGTTTCTATTCATTTAATATATTTAATTAGCTAATATTTTGGTAAAAATTAACTTTTTAATATATATATATATTAAAATATTCATTTACACAAAATAATACTGCAAAATAGTATTTCTTTTTAGAACATTAATTAATTTAAATGATATAAATTTTCTATAAAATTATTTATAAGTTTTATTAATATTAATTAAAACACATAATTAACAAAATTTATTTAAAAGTATAAAACAAATTATTGGGGTGTTACATTATCTCGTCCTACAATAAACTGTGTCGTCACAATTTGAAATTGTGCTTCAAATTTTAAAGGTTGATTCTTGAGTATTCTATTGTGGGAAACCCACATCGGAAATAGGGTTAAAAAAATATTTTCTTAATAAGACGGAAAGTGAGATAAATAGTTTACTACAAAACTATGCATTCAAATAGAGAAAAAAATGTACATAGAAGAATAATATAACTATCATGTTCTAATAGAGAGTGATAGAGAATATGATCATTTAGAATGTTAACATTCAAAAATCCATAATTTTGTGATGATGTAAAGAACCATTCGATTCATCAGAAAAAGGTTCTAGTATAACATTTTTTTGGTTTCGAGATCCTTTCCATAATTTGGGGGAATTATCTCACTCTATACTAATGAATAGATATATATAAGTACTTGATATGTTTCTATAAACACAATATTATCCTTCCGCTATACCTTTAACTATTCTTACATCATTTCATGGAACAAGTTATATCATAGGGAGAAATAATATCTAAAACAATGACCAAATACCTAATTCAACCATTTCATAAGTGGTTAAAGTTTCTAAAAAATCATGATCCAACACTTTAGAAAGAAGCTCACTGAATTTCCATAATGAACTTATTAAGCAACATGAATTCTCTCTTAAACATCACATACAAACATGTGAGTGTATTCTCTTTATATTCTCTTGAAGAATGGTAATTACAAAAAAACCTTATTGAATATGTTCATGCTTCTTTATAATAGGAATTTATATATATTACTTTAGTCCAAAATGTTGTAGACTCTAGAACTTTTTCAAAGGTCCATTATATAGATCTAAGATAGTAAGTTCTATCCAATTTACGTTATCAAAAAAAATAATCTCTTTATTCTAAAATTGATATCTCAGTTCCAGGATCATATTAAGGGTTGTATTTCCCTCAACCATATATTTTTTCTAGATGTTTAACTTGATACTGAGTAACATTTCCTTGGTACCATTCATCATACGACCTCAAATACTTAATGAAATAGTATTACAGTACAATCCTCATATATTCCATAATTATTATAACTAGTAAATTACTGATAAAATATTCAAATGAAATGATTCTTGACTAGGCATATTAATCATTCTATTTCATCTGTGGAAGCACCATAAATTGATCATTATCCAGTATCATCATTAGGGGTATATTTCTTTGAAGCTTGGGAAATTGATTCACATAGTGTCCATTACCCTTTCAGTTGAATCATTTTACATTAGAAACCTTTTTATTTCCCTTGAAATCACAAAATTAGTGTCCATTTTCTCCACACTTATAACAAAATCCCATTCACTTTAAGAATTTACCAGGAAGATTCTTTTCACATTTATCACATGTGGGAAAACCCTCCATTCCCTTATTCCCTTTATCCATCTTTTTCTTTTCCATCGTCTTCTTTTCTTGATTCCCTTCAAGTCCATAAGACTCAGATAATTCATTACATATCTTGTTAACACATGATACTATTTCCTCGTATGATGAGGTTACTTGGGAAACCATATTCCTTTTAAATGATGGATTAAGACCATTATAGATATGTGCCTTCTTACTCTTCGCATCACATGCATTGGTGAAGTTCTCATTCCTTCTGCTTGGTGCCATTTATAATAAATTACATGTTGTATATTAGCTCATAAAATTATGAACTCTATATAACTCTAAAAATGGAATAACACAAAACATAAATTTATGCATCACAAATCCTAGAACCATATACTTTGGGACTTTATGGGCATAAATCCTTCATAATGGCTTAAAACAAAAATGTGAATTATCATAAGCATATCCCCCAGGAGTGTCAAACATGTGCGCAGTACGGCCCATTTTCTTGTACCAAGACACCCGAGGTCAATATCGAAACTCCTTTTCTGTGTTTTTACTCCTAGGTACATATGTTCCAGAACCACATCCACTTATAGTATCCAGACAAGGATATATTTTCTTGAAATATCCACATAATCTATTCCTCACCAAAATTCCAAGATCTTCTTGTATGTTTATCCTCAAGTTCTATCTTAGGGTTGTATTCCCTAATCTACATTTTCTAAATCTAGTTTCCAAGTTTTATATTAAACTTCCTTTAATACCAACTGTAGCGTACCGACCCCAGAAGCCCAGATTCGGTGCATTATTTCATTACATTGGCATGATTATAAGGAAGTCGTATCTCAAAGGAAAGAATATTTTAGTAGATTTGGAAAACCAAATACATACATAGGTTCAACATTAAAACTTGAAATGAAATACCACATATAAGTTTTATTGGGAACCTATACAACTCTAAGTTTATCCCTATATAAACTTCTCCATATCCTGAGAAAAATGTGACATAAAAAGAGGTGAGGTCAGATGCTTAATAATGCTAAAACATAAAGGGGAATATATCATAAACATATATATTAGGCATAGTGAATAATTTAAAACACGTGCCTTTAAAAAAATAAACTTGAATCATATATGGAAGGAATATGATATGAGTAAATATTTTCATAATAAAACATAATAATGAGTATTGTAATAATCGAATAACCAAATGAACTATAAATTTCTAACTTCATGATGAGGGAAATGCATATTCTGGAAATTCTGAAACATACCTTTAAGGCCTCGAACAAGACATCTAAAAATGATTAAGGTCTTATCTAAAACCATATCTAAAAATGGGCAAGGCCTCGACTAAGTCTATATCTATTTGTCTCATGAGACCTACCGATGAATTGAGGGGCTATAGTGGTCCCCATACATCACTTAGTAATTCCAATGCATTCCTCATATGAATGGGGATACACATAAACAACAATTACATTAATATTGAAACTGACATATGAAATGTAACAAACTTTCCCTAATCATTTAACATAAACACTAACCATTTAGAGTAATATGGTGAATGGGTTCAAGATAGAACATCCTCAGTAAAACTAATCAGAAACCATTAAAAAATATTGTATATTATATAATAAGATATATTTCTCAATTAATCCCGAGATTCAATAAGGGGTGTTTTATTAGATGAAGATACTTTTAAATGAGACCATTAAAAAAATCCCGAGGAAATAATCCTTAAACATTAAAAAGTGTACCATACCACCTTGAAATATTCAAATAATAATCCCTTAGAATATCATGAGAATAAGGGGACTCTTGATATAAAATACCAAAATGTGGTACATACACCACATGCATGGAATAACTTGTGAATAAGGTATATACTTCATAAGAGTTAATGTGAGATGAGAAAAATCATTTTTACTTTTGAAAGAAGATTTGTTTTGGGAAATCATTTTTATTTTCCAAGAAATAAAATTGTAAACATATATATCCCATAAAATAAAATGTAAGGACCTTTAAATTATATTTGAGGAATAAATGATTCCCTTATGAAGTTAAATCATGTAAAAATATTTTTTAATAATCTTTAGAAATAAAACATTTTAGAGCATTTTAAGGAAAATATTAAAAAGAAATTTATAGTTCAAAGGCATATTTTTTTCATGATACCAGAAATGAACCATCATAATATTTCATGATAAAATTATTTATTTTATAAAAATAATGGTGGCTTAAAATATATTCTGGAGTGCACTTCAAAATAGGTAAGAATTTGAGAAGTTCCTTTGAATCGGGTTGGTTTATCAGGATGGAATTTTGAATGATCCTTTTAAAATAGAATTTATGAGGAAAAATAAGAATAAATAGAAATTTAAAATAGAATTTATGAGTAGAAAACAATAATAAATAATAATTTCATTGAGGTGAGTAGAGAATAAGAGCAACCCGAATGAAAATAGAGGTTCAGGTAGAAAATACTTACAACTTTGTAACCAATTGAATTTTGTGCCCAAAAATTAATAATCATAAGATGATAAATTTAATATAATTAAAATAATTATATTCATGATATGATACATCAATGGTTAGTATAAAGAAATAATACACAATTGATAGTAGCGAATACATAATATCTCACAAAAATGGAAGTGAGATGAAGAAACCATATACCTTAAGTCTGATGGTGTTCTTAACTTAATCTTAATGACCTGAATAATCAAATTTAGGTTAATTAATTATTAAGTAAAGAAATTAATATAAATTTAATTATTTAGTATAACCTTATTAAGTTCATCCATGTCCTTTTTGATGGGTTTAGAGGTTTGATTTCATTGTTCGGGTCTGTTTGTTTCATGATCGGTATACTTATATACATGAACGAAGAATCGTGTAAAATGAGGATGGTTATCCAGAATTGAAGTTATATTTTATTAGTTAGAATAAATATGGTTAAATTTTTGTAAACTTCATTTGGTTACTTGGATTTAAGATGAATCATTATATAAATTATTTAATGATAACCATTTGGTTTAATTGGTGGTTTTTGAACACAACGAACTCATTTTGATTTATAAATCAAAACCATGTGTACAAAAAAATTCTAGAACCATAGTTTATAAATAATGAATATATTATAGTATTTTTCAACCATAATAATGGTTTCATGTCTATAACTTAATATGGTAATATAAATTAATAACCCATCATCTTTTAATGTGGTAAATTAGCACATCTCAGATGGTGTTTTTTACTACTAGCATAAAAGAAAGGAAAAGGGGAGATGATAATAAATTATTCCATAATAATAAATAATTTAAATTAAATTTAAGTTATTGTATTTTTCATAACATTTGGTTGAGGATACATGAGGATAGAAAATAAAACAAAGGAACTTGAAAATAAAATAAATGAATTTAAAAGAGGAATTTACCTCTTGAATTAATCTTCCTTGAGAGCCTCTTAGGGGAGAGTATTTGGTATTTTTATGAGACCAGGGGCTTCTGGACCTGGGGTAGGATCTTGGGAGGATAGTTTAGTAGAATTTAGAAAATTCATAAGGCTTTAGAGGAGTGAAGAGAAGAGGGAGTGAGGGGGGGTTTATAGTAGAGGAGAGGAGGGTTTTCCCATTATTTTATTATTTTTCCAAAGAAAACCAATAGTATTGATTCTTGTAACCAAGAATAGTAATATGTGAATTTAATTTTAAAACAAGTGTGCTTACATAATATATAATTCTAGGAATAGTTATTTTAACTGATAATGTATATATACAGTAAATTACTATATTTCACTATTCATCAAAAATTCAGGTATTTTAGAAAAATCCCAAAAATTCATCCTATCCATTTTTCGATGTGTAGAATTAAAAAATAGACTCCATTTTGTCAAAATAATTTTCTAAATAATAGAAATTTATTTTTTAAATAAAATCATTGTTTTATTGAAAAATAAATATTTAAATTTAAAACTGATTTTATAATACTTTCAAAAATTAACTAAGGTCTTATTAAATTATCCTAAAATTATAGGATAAATAAATATTTATTTAGGAATAAGTTTTATGAAAATAAATTTTCTTTTAAATCAATTTATTAATTTAAAATTGTAATTAAATATTTATTACTCACAAAAATACCAACACTTAATTATGAATTTCTAAAATAATCTATTTCATTTATAAGGTGTCTAAATTTTATTTATACCTTCATTGGTGTGGTTACTATTCATAAGGGTTGTATTATTATTCATAAGGGTATGTTACTATTCATAAAGGTCAATTTACTATTCACTAAAAATGTAAGTTGATCTTATCAGACTCTAAATATCTTACTAAATGCAACTATGAATGTTAGTTTTTTAAAATAAAAATCACAAAGGTGGTAAAATTATGTTTAATGGATAGGTTATAACATAGTGGTGTTTTATAAAGACTTAGAGTTTCATGCATTCAATATTAAATTTATTTGTAAATCCTTAGGGTATCATATTAATAGTGAATATATTCATAGCATGATTTGGTATTTATTAAAATATTTATAATAGCCAATATATATTGTTACTATTCATTTAAAATATTTAATTAACTAATATTTTGGTAAAAATGAAAATTTTAATATATATATATATATATATATTAAAATATTCATTTAGACAAAATACTACTACAAAATAGTATTTCTTTTTAGAACATTAATTAATTTTATGGCTATAAATTTTCAATATAATTATTTATAAGTTTTATTATTAATAATTAAAACACATAATTAATCGAATTTATTAAAACTATAAAAAAACTATTGGGGTGTTACATTATTACTTCCCACTAATGTTCTCATAGTTTTAAATCTAGTTATGTATTATTCTATATGGCCTTCATTTGTCCATTTCCCTCCTTTAAAAAAGAGGTTTTATTAACCCTTTTTAAGATGTGGGTTTTTAATAAAGGTATTTTAAAATATTAAACCCTTGATTACTGAGATAAATTTAAAATTATGTTGAATCAATTTAATAAATTGGGGGAGAATGTAACACCCCAATATTTTAAATTAACACTATATTTGATAGTGTATATGAAAACAAGCATTGAGCTTAAACGGACAACAAAATATTATTATTTAAATATGACTATTATAACATAGTCATTGAAGTAGTGGATAATAATATAAGTAACCAAATTATGAAATATATATAAAATTTATATACTCAATAAAAATTTATTGATTAATGTTTAGGAAATAATCACTCAATTTTCAGTAAATTCATTTTATACATTAAAAATATGTTTTCTTCAAAAATGGTTTTTATTAATTTTTTAGAGAAAATATTATAATTAATTTATAAATAGTTTAGAAATTTTATTCTATAAAAATTACATTTAAATAATAATATCAAAATTATCTTAGGGTGAAATTTTGGGATTTTTCTAAAAAGAATGTTTTTTTATGAAGAGTGAAAAATATTGATTTTTGTAAAACTATCATTTAATTACTTTGAAAAGTTAAAATATGGTTTTAATTTTATATTAAATTATTAAAAGTATCCTTTATTTAGAAATAATATAATTAATTATATAGGAATCATCTTTATACTTAATTTTGGTATAAACTATTTTTTTGGATTAAAAATGCATTATTCCTAAAAAATGGTTTTCATTGTATTTTACATATTTATATTAAAATTGACTTACAACACTTATAGAGATTAAATATTTTAAAATTTATTCTATATTTTTAATCTGAAGGTTAAAATTTGTTAAATATTTCAAATTTATTTTTTCCATTATTAATAGTAACCATGGTAAATATTTGTAATCTCGGTAAGGGTAAATCAAGTTATTAAGGTTAAAAATAATATTATAAGGCATTAAAAATATATCTATAACCTGAAATATTTAAATTTTTTTTGTTTAGTTTTACAACCACCTTCATATATTCTAAATATATTTCATTTTTACATCATGTTTCTTTGATAAAGACCTTTGTATTATTTTATGTAAAGAACATTCCAAAATTTCACTCTTTTTATTTTAGCTAATCTTATTTGTTAAAATAGGGATAAGAAGATGTTATAAATGAATATAAAAGTCTATTTTAAAATTAATTAATTTATATTTATGATGGAAATTTATTTTTAATTTTTAGTGTGATTATAGTTACCTCAAATGCTTACACAGTGCTGACATGGTGCTTGTCGAAAAAGTAGAAAAATCAAAGTAACTGATTTTAAAAACATAAAAAGTGATATTTTTTACATGAATTGTAGTTTATTAATGAATTTATCTTTAATAATAATTTATAATTTATTTATAAAGGGTTTATATTTTAATTCCATAAGTTTTTTATGTTTTTAATGTCAAAATATTTGAATAGTCCTTAAAATGACTTCAATGGTATTTTTTGTTAATTAATATACTATTAAATGGTTTAAAAATCATAAAAAAATTAAATAGGATACTGGTGGTGTTATATGATCTAAAATATCATAATTTTACCATTTTGAGCTAATTTTGTACTCAGAAGTAAATTTATAACCCATTAGTATTGAAAAAGTTATTACCATGGTTAAGGTTAAAATTGGTTAATGAAGGGATCAAACCCAAATATAAGGTTTAAAATACCACATAAACCAATAAAATTTTTATTTTTTAAAATTATTAAACCTTAAAATATATTATATTTTAATTTTTTCCACTTCATGTCGATTTCACATGAAAATGAATTTATTATATTTAAATATTTTAAGTTATTCCAAGTATATCCTTTCCTTCACTATAAAAGGACACCACCTCTACTCTATTATTCACACCACCTCATGCCAATTAGCTCAACCAAGCCCTAAAAAAATATTCTAAACATCCATATCCATTTTCTATAGGTTATGTTCTCTTCAAAATTCTATCCCTTGGGTCCTTAAGAAGAAACCCAAATGAGGTATCTCAAAGAGGACGTAATATTTTTACCCGATCTCTTTCATTTTACATCTTATTTTACCTCCTTAAATTCTTTAAAAACCATTAAAATTTAATAAAATCAATATTTACCACATATTTATATTTTATTAGGTCAATTTCACAACTTTATTAATCTCATTTTCCATTCTATGGGGAACAAAATCATCGTTTATGCGTACGTGTTGACTACCACCTCCACAATGAGATTTGTTTCATTTTTAATCACCACCTCACATTTATGGTTATTATTATGGTTTTAATAAATATATATAATATTAATAAAATAATTATTATTATTTAATATAATATATTACTTACCTTCTTACTCTTACACCTGTTAAAAAATGGTAATGTCACTTGTGTGTATGTGTGGAATACCACCTCCACAACCTGATGTGATTCATTTATCATGTCTTCCTTTGAGGGGTGATTATAAAATTTTATTTGATGTATAAAAATTTTAATTATGTCATGATTATTATTTTTTATATGATGGAACAAATACTTATTTTCCCAATGTTAACCTACCAAATTCATTTTTCAATTATGAATCGAGCAACCTCAAAACACCCGACGTGGACTTAAAAGATTAAGTAATTAAATAAGTCAATGTAATAAATGAAATGAATTATTTATTAATAAATGAATAAACCATTAAAAGGTTCTAAAATAATTAAGTAATTAATATAAATTCATTATATGGGAAATTAATGGATGTATATAGCAATTTTGAACTCGATGTAAGGGGTTTCTTAACTTAATTTCTATTCACTGGATTATACTTCTACATCATTGACTATGTTATGCCAAAATTATGTGATAAATAACCTATGATTTTATTATGTTTTATTTTTATTTTTTTATTTTTTTTAAAAATATAAATATAATGACTTCATTGATTAAATTTTAACATTAATAATATGATCTTTATAAGGATTATTCATCTCAAAAAAATTTCTTTGTGACATGTCTTATATTATACAGAAAATTCACTTAATTAGGTTTATATTATTACTATTTAGATATTATATCATTAATTACTCTATGAATATGATATTCAAAGTTCATTTTAATTTATCTCCTTCATGAGATATTGATTCAGATGTTATATAATTTTAAAAGGGTTTTCATGGTCTCAATTTTAATTCATTGAGATATAATTCATGTTGGGAACCATAATTTATTTTAAATGGTGTACTTAAAACCTAATGAATGTATTTTAGCATATTATTTCATATAAATTATGGGTTTTACATAATCATTTCATGTTCTTTCAATTAATTACTTTTTGATTCAATATTTACCCGAGTTTCAAGGGTTTATGTCTCAAACTTCCTTCTTTGAGACATGTTTTGATTGATGCGCCTATATTCATTTATATGGTGTATATACTGACTATTGAAATATAATATCATGAATATTTTTATAATCATGTAATTTATTTTCCATCATGTTTTCTTTATTTCAAAGGTTGTTTAGTTTTAAATGGTCACAAATGGTTTTTCTTTAAATACATTGCTTTGAAGGTTTTAAAGACTTCTAACCAAACTTATACTTTGTGTTATTTATATTATTTCAATAATTTTATTTTCAAAATATAAATTATTTATGAAAGTTATTTTACATGATATTTTTCCTTCTTTTAAAAGGTTTTAGAAGGAAATTTATGACATTTTCTATATGGGTCACTTTTGACTCTCTTTACAAAATTTTGAAAAGAATTTGTTTTTTAAATTTATGACATGAACATATTTTCCCATAATCATAACAATTCTATTTTTTTAATATTTCTTTATATATTTCCATGTTTATTTTAAAAGAATTTTTTTTCAAAATATTTTGTGAATTTTTAGTTTTTAAAGGTATATAAAAAAGGGTATTTTACCTTATTTTCCAAGAAACATTTTAAATGTTCTTTTAAAGGTATTTCCATCTATGGAAAATATTATAATGATTTATATACTTAATTGGGTATATTATCTTATGATTCCATTCACTTACTTTATTTGAATGGTTTATGATTATGGATTAAAGTGATTTTTTGGAATTTGGTTTCTTTTTTATAGGTTAATCAAGTTATGATAGTTTTAATAAATGAAAAGCATCCAACTATTTTGTTTCATGATACGGTACTTGAAAATTATTGATAAAAGTGGTATTAGTGAGTGAACCCAAATCCTTAAATAACTTTATCAGATATTTGATGGGTGGGTCCACTATAGCCCTCCAATGCATTGGGTAATGAAATGGAATTAACTATATGGAAGATACTCCTAAAAGATGCTGGATTTATATTATTCCTAAAAGATGATAGATTTAACTAATAGTAAATTACTCCTAAGAGATGATAGAGTTAACCGGTTATAGGTTAATCCTAAGATGTAGTACCCCCGGTTTCTGTTATGTAACCCTTACTTGATACTTTTCCTAGTTTTAAAGTTAAGGGAGTTGAATGGGAGAGTCGGGAGAACTTGGAATGATGTATTGAGGCAAAGGGGAAGTCGCACGGGATGCACATGGTTTGTCTAAACCGTGTAGCCAAACTGTGCACAATGGGTCTTGGAGGCAGTGGCTTCAGCACAGGCGGCGCACGGTTTGTCTAACTGTGCGACCAAATCGTGCAAGAAAGGTGGTCGAGGCAGTATCTGATGCCTGGTTAGCGCACGGTTTTTCAAACCGTGCAAACTACCTGTGCGGCCACTTAAACAAGATCCTATAAAGGTGTATCTCACGCGTTTTTGTCTCTATGTGCCTTGTTTTTCCTCCTAAGTGGCCCTAACATGGGATTTTGGTTCTCCTAAGGTCAAGGAGGGTTCTCCCATCATTCCAGAGGCAATCCGAAGGATTCTCTTGGCAAATCGAAGTTGCATTCTTTAGGTATGTGATCGTTCTTGTTTGGTTTCTCATATCTACTTAGATCTTCTTCTCCTCTTCTCTCGGTTTCTTATATCTATGCCTGTTATGGGTAGATATAAGTGTGTGGTTGCCAAACATGATGAGATTTGTCCTTGGTTGTGTTAGGAGAAGAGATCTAAGGAGGATCCTTGGTGAATCGGCTAGGTGTTCTTGTGCATTCTCCATTTGTTAGGGTTTTTTTCAAAACCTTTGAGGTAGGTGGCTTCACTCTCGATTCCTCTTTCGTATAAATTAATGTCTTAGTTCCATTTGATTTAATTTCTTGGTTTTGATTGTGAAATTGTGGTGAAAAGCATGTTATAAATCTTCTTTGGTGATGATTTATGGGGTTGATGGAATTGTGGAAATTGAAACAATGGTTTGTGCAAAGTGTTTTGGTTTCTTGATTTTAAAATAGTGATTTTAAAATATGGATTTGCTGGATTTGGGAAATGGTTTGAGGGAAAAAGGTTTTCAATAAAAGGGTTTTTTTATTGAAATGGTTTTGGCGTAGTTGGAATGGTGTGGATTTTGGGCATACTTGGTGTGTGTGTGTTCATATTGCATTTACGAGGCTTGGTTGAAATATGACCTTGTTCTCGGTTCCAAAAGTGTAATGGAACATGGGGAATAATTACCTTGTGATGACTTGGTAGATCGACAAGAGACAGCTCATGACTATGGAACTGTCATAACGAAGCATGCATGGTTGATTTCATGGGTTGTGAAATGGTTGGTTGTGTGGATTTGTGAAATGGAATGAATGTTCCAAAATGGAAAGGGTATTTTGAGTGGAAACTTTGCTTGATTTCTTTTCTTGAGAAAAATGGGTTTTGTTGGAAAATGGTTTTGACGTGGAACTTGTTATATTGTGAACATTTTTGGAATTGTTTTGTATAAAATTTTTTATATAAATGTGCTAACAAGTTTTATCTTAGAGGCATGGGTTGGGAAGTCATTGGGGAAAACCTACTGAGTTTCATTACTCACCCCCTTCTTTGGCACGTTGGTGCTTTTTAAGATGTCATGTACTAGGATGTTGGAAAAGGTAAAGTGTCACATGTTTAGAGCAATGATTCATGATACTTGGGCTGGTTCGTGATGTTGGAGCTTGGATCTTGTGGAGCATTGAGTTGGGTTGTTGTCTTGTAGTCTTTGAGTTTTCTTTCCATTATTTACTCTGATGTTTGAGTGTTGGTTTTCGTTGTGGTACTCTTGGTTGGTTTATGATAAAATAAATGGTTGAGTTGTCTTAGCTTTTATCATGCATCATTTAGTTGTTGGTTTGGTTATGGTTGTTGGTTCTATGGATGTTCGAAAATGGTAAATCATCCACCACTTGTTTGAAACCCTTCGGCATTTATTGCTATCCTTTGTCACCTTGGGGATGTCTCTTAAGGATTAGTAATGACTCGTTGAGCTCTCAATCCAATGAGGATTGGCGGGTCATTACAAATGGTATCAGCTTGTTTGGTTCTTGCCTAACAAGTGCTCATCGATGTTCTCAGTCATGGAGTTGAAATTCGTTTTCATCTATTCCTTAGGTTTCAATCTTGGACAGGAGTAGGATTGTCGGAACTTGAAATGTATAGCATAAAAGGACATAGCTAACCCGTTTATGCTGAACTTCAAGTTACTAGGGTATTGGTTACATATGTTTTTTGGAGTCACTTATAGGATAACAAATCTCATTTTCATGGGTTTAGCCAATGAGATGAGCATGACATGCATTAGAGGAATGACTTCCCACTAGGAGTGCATATATCATTTTGAGAAATGGATTATGGTTTGATGTGAAAGTGTGATTTATGAAAATTTTAAACTTGATTTTCAAATGAAAGAGTTTGAAAAGTGGATATTTGGTATATTTTGAAAACGGGTGGATTTTCAAAAAGTATGTGGGTTGTTTTCAAAAATGGGTGAATGTGGAAAAGCTTGATGGTTGGAAAACAATGATGTGATAGTTGATGTGATGGAAATTAAAATGCTAAGCCTTCAGTTTCTAGGAAGTGAGACTAACATCGTGCATTGTTTGTGTAGAAAATGGCACTCGTTAGGTGTTGTAGAAACCAACCCGAAGAAGCTGTGGAGAATTTGGTTGCACCTGAACAACGTGTGAACCAATAGATGGTTCATAGTATCGTTCAAGTATTCCAGGCTATGGACACGGGGAATTTTAGGGATGAGTCAAGGCATCTAGACCATTCCATCTAGTTCTAGAAGTAGAATCCACCCATCATTCAGGGTGATTCTGAACTAGAACGGGAAGAGGTGTGGCTGAGTAGGATGAATCGTATCTTCGATTTCATTGGCACACCAGCATAACTGAAAGTAAAGTTGGCGACGTATATGCTGGAGGATCTTGTACGACAGTGGTGGGATCTAGTGGTGTAGGCTAAGGTGGATCAAGGCCTGGGCTGGGAGGAATTTGAGGAGTTGTTCAATAAAAAATTCTATCCTCACATGTTCAAGACCCATAGGACGATAGACATTTTCAGCCTGAAGTAGGAGAATATCTCTATCACGAAGTATGCAACTAAATTCATGAATTTAGTGCACTTTTCACTGGAAGTTTCTGCAAGTGCGTCGCTGAAGGCACGCATCTTTGAATCAGGGTTGCAACAGGAGATTCGCTCGAAGATAGATGTGCTCTGTATTATGGATTATACAGAAATGGTAAACAGAGCAACAGTAGCTAAAAGAGACATCTCGGGAGTTATGGGAGGAGTAAGTATGATGATACCCACAGGAATGGGTGGGAACTCTAATACTGGGAACAAGCGGAAGAGGGACACCTACTTCCAAGGTGGGAGTGTTAATCAGAATCAGACGGCTGGATCGGTGAATCTTCCTCCACAACCCATGATGAAAGTCGGGTGTTTTCAATGTGGATCGATTGATCACATGAAACGACAATGTACAGCACCACCGAGAGCATGCCACAATTATAACAAGATGGGGCATCTTTAGCTATATTGTCGTAGTGCTCCACGGTCGGGTGTTCGTGACACTTCTCAGGCGTCGCAAGAATCGTATACTTCGAAAGGACGAGGATAGCAGAGTTAGCCTCATCAGCATAACAGAGCTATCCATGGTGATTCTCGAAATACCAGTACTCCTCAACCAGGGCAATCTCAGCAAGGCAACAAGAAGAACAGTGCATCGACGAAGCAATTGTATGGAGATGAGTAGATGATTGTTGATGATCAGGCTAGACCATAAATAGTAATAGGTATGATTATTTTGAATTATACCTTTTTGTAAGTGTTTTTTGATATTGGTGAATCACATTCTTTCATTTATTCTCGTGCTGTTGAATTGCTATGTTTAAAACTAGAAATGATTCCTTCTGTCTTGAAACTAAAAACTCCTCTGGGTGAAAGGGAATGTCAAGCCTTCGTTTGTAGAGAATGTGCTATAACGGTTGATGGATCTGAGCTGAAATGGGACTTCTCCATGTTGGATATGTATGTCTATGATGTAATCCTGGGTATGTATTGGTTGAAAACGTTTAAGTCTCACATCAACTGTTATAGGAGAACAGTTAGTTTCACGACTGAGGACGGCATCGACTATCTCTTTAGAGGAGAAAGGATAGTAAAGAAAGGTGCCAAGAGATTGTTGGAACCAATGGTGGGAACGATCTCTCACCAATTGGAAGCGTTGACTTTGTCATTAATGTAAGAGATTGAGGAAAATTGTTTTCCAGCTGTGGGAGATCAATTTCTAGATGTCTTTCCCAAGAACTTCTCAGGGTTACCACCTGTAAGAGAATTGGAGTTTACGATTGATCTCCTTCCAAGGACCAGTCCTATCTCGCTTCCATCTTATAGGATGGAACAAATAGAGTTACGAGAATTGAAAGTGTAGTTAGAGGAGCTGGAAAGGAAGGGTTTCATTAGGCCAAGCACATCTCTGTGGGCAACACCAGTTTTTTTTATTAAGAAGGCAGATGGAACTCTTCAGTTGTGTGTTGATTATCGTAAGCTTAACCAAGTTACGATAAATAACAGACATCCACTTCCATGCATTGATGACCTGTTTGATCAATTGAGGGGAGCTCAGTGGTTCTCTAAAATTGACTTGCGATCAGGATATCACCAATTGCGAATTCGGAAGGAGGATATTCTTAAGATAGCCTTCAGAAGCAGATATGGCCACTACGAATATGTATTAATTTCTTTTGGTCTTACGAATGTGCCAGCGGTCTTCATAGATTTGATTAATTAGATATTTTAGCGATATCTGGATTCTTTTTTTGTGGTGTTTGTGGATGATATCTTGGTGTATTCGAGAACAAGGGATGAGCATGAGCAACACTTGACGATAGTGTTGTAAATCTTGAGAGACCATCAGTTGTATGCCAAATTATCAAAGTGTGATTTTTGGATACAAGAGGTACGCTTTATGGGCCATGTTATTTCTGAGAAACGTGTTTTAGTGGATCTAGAAAAGATATAAGTTGTTCTTTCTTGGAAACCACCGAAGAATGTCTTTGAAATACAAAGTTTTCTTGGTCTAGCTGGTTATTACCGATGCTTTGTTTGTGACTTCTCATGACTAGCTTTTCCTAGGATAGCATTGACAAAGAAGAATAGTTCATTTCAATGGATTGAAGAATGTCAGAGATATATTCAAGAGTTGAAAGTTCACCTTACATCAGCACCCATCTTGATTTTTCCGGAATTAGGATAGGGATATGTTTTGTATTTTGATGCTTCGGGAACAAGTTTGGGTTGTTTTCCCATGAAAGAAGACCATGTGGTTGCTTATGGCTCAAGGTAGTTGAGGGTTCATGAGAAAAATTACCCAAAACATGATTTGGAGTTAGCTGCAGTCATCCATGCTTTGAAAACATGGAGACATTATCTCCTCAGTGATAAATTTACTGTGTTTACGGATCACAAAAGTTTGAAACACATTTTCTCACAGCGATATTTGAATCTAAGGAGGAGGAGATGGATGGAGTATCTTCAAATTTTTGACTTTGACTTGATGTATACACCAGGTGAGGTCAATTCGGTGGCTGATGCATTAAGCATAAATTCATATACTCAGTTGGTGAAACAAGCTTCAGATGAGTGGCAGTTGATGTCGGTCCTAACCAACATGCGTATGGAATGTGAAGACTGAACCGATGTTGTGGTTTTCTTTCCAGTTGTTCTTGTTCCTGATTTTGTGGAGATAGTAAAGGAGGCACAGGAATCCGATTTAGACTGTGTTGCGATGAGTTCAAAACTCAATGGTGGGGAGACCATTGAGGGATAGAACCTGGATGGTAGTTTAGTTTTGCGGTTTCAAGATCGGATGGTTGTACCTTTAACTGGTCAGGAAAAACTCCTTCATGCTTACCTCCATTCAATATGGGTTGTACATCTGGGTACACATAAGTTGTATAAGGAATTGAAGGTGCAGTTTTGGTGGAGCGGCATAAAAAATAAGGTGGTCGAGTTCGTCTCGTGATGCTTAACTTGTCAGCAGGTTAAAGCAGAGCATCAGAGACTAGTTGGTATGTTACATTCTTTACCTATCTCAGTGTGGAAATGGGATCAGATAGCAATGGATTTTGTTACAGGTCTTCCAAGAACGGTCCAGAAACACGATTCCATTTGGGTGATAGTGGATCGTCTAACCAAGTCTGCCCATTTTATCCCCATTCGTGAAACCCATACGGTGGAAGATCTTTCAAAAATCTATATCTGAGAATTGGTAAAGAGGCATGGTGTACTAGTATCCATACTCTCAGATAGATATCCAAGGTTCACATCTCGTTTCTGTAAATCATTACAGCAAGCCCTTGGGACTTAGTTGACGATGAGCACGGCGTATCATCCTCAGACGGATGGGAAATCCGATTGGACGATACAAACGTTGGAAGACATGTTGTAGACTTGTGTAATGAATTTTGGGGGCTCATGGGAGGATAATATACCCTTAGTGGAGTTCTCATACAATAGCATCTATTAAGCCTCGATATGCATGTCTCTGTTTAAAGTATTGTATGGGCGTCCTTGTCGTTCTCTAATTTTTTGGGTGGAAATAGGTGAGACTTCACTAGTTGGGCTGAGCATTGTCCAAGAAACAATGGAGAAAATTCAGTTGATTAAAAATAGGATGGAGACGGCATATAGTTGTTAGAAATCTTATGCGGATCATCACCAAAGACCGTTGTTGTTTGCGGTGAGTGATCATGTGTTTTTGAGAATCTCTCCAAGGCTTGGACATTGTCGTCTTGGGAAGTAGGGGAAATTATCTCCTCGATATATAGGCCCTTTTGAGATACGGGAATGGGTTTGTGAGGCGGCCTATCGATTGGAATTACCACCGCGGTTCAGTGTAGTGCATAATGTGTTCCTTGTATCTCAGTTGCAGAAGTATCAGCCCGATCCTGACCATGTGATCAGATGGGATCAAGTTGACCTAGAGTCGGATGCTTCATTGATACATATCCTGGTACGAATTGTGGATAGGAAAGAGAAAGCATTTCATGGAAAAATCATCGGTCTAGTGCAGGTTTTATGGAAGCATGGTAAGATTCAGGAATAGACTTGGGAACGTGAAAAGGAAATAAAAGAGCAATGGTCGGAACTCTTTCATCTGGGTGATGGTTTTCTACTTTCCAAGGATGGAAATACCAATGGTAGGGAGAATTTAGTACCCCAATTTCTGGTATGTAACCTTTACTTTATAATTTTCATGGTTTTAAAGTTAAGAGTGTTGAATGGGAGAGTCGATAGAACATGGAATGATGTTTTGAGTCAAAGGGGAAGTCACACGGGAGGCGCACGGTTTGTCTAAACCGTGCGCCCAAACCGTGCACAGTGGGTCTTGGAGGCAGAGGCTTCCGCATGGGTGGTGCATGGTTTTTCTAGCCATGCGGACAAACCATGCGAGAAGGGTGGTCGAGGCAGTAGCTAACGCATGGTTAGCGCACGGTTTGTCAAACGGTGTGAACTAATCGTGCGTCCACTTAAAAGAGATCCTATAAAGGTGTATCTCACGCGTTTTTGCCTCTATGTAGCTCGTTTTTCCTCCTAAGCGGCCCTAACTCATGATTTTGGTTTTCCTAAGGTCAAGTAGGGTTCTCCCATCATTCTGGAGGCAATCTGAAGGCTTCTCTTGGCGAATCAAAGTCAGATTCTTGAGGTATGTGGTTGTTCTTGTTTGGTTTCTCAGATCTACTTAGATATTCTTCTCCTCTTCTCTCAGTTTCATATATCTACGTCCGTTATGGGTAGATCTAAGTGTCTAGTTTCCCAACATGATGAGATTTGTCCTTGGTTGTGTTAGGAGAAGAGATCTAAGGAGGATCCTTGGTGAATCAGTCAGGTTTTCTTGGGCGTTCTCCGTTTGTTAGGGTTTTCGTCAAAACCTTTGAGGTGGGTGGCTTCACTCTCGATTCCTCTTTCTTAGAACTTAAAGTCTTAGTTCCATTTGATTTAATTGCTTGGTTTTTATTGTGAAATTGTGGTTCAAATCATGTTATAAATATTCTTTAGTGATGATTTATGGGTTTGATGGAATTGTGTAAATTGAAAGAATGGTTTGTGAAAAGTGTTTTGGTTTCTTGATTTTAAAATATGGCTTTGCTGGATTTGAGAAATGGTTTGTGGGAAAAAGGTTTCAAATTAAAGGGTTGTTTTATTGAAATGGTTTTAGCATGGTTGGAATGGTGTGGATTTTGGGCATACTTGGTGTGTGTGTTCATATTGCATTTACGAGGCTTGGTTGAAATATGACCTTGTGCATGGTGCCAAAAGTGTAATGGCGCATGGGGAATAATTACCTTGTGATGAATTGGTAGATCGACGAGAGACAGTTCATGAGTATGGAACTGTCGTAACGAAGCATGCATGGTTGATTTCAAGGGTTGTGAAATGTTTGGTTGTGTGGATTTGTGAAATGGAATGAATGTGCCAAAATCGAAAGGGGATTTTGATTGGAAACTTTTCTTGGTTGCTTTTCTTGAGAAAGATGGGTTTTGTTGGAAAATGGTTTTAACGTGGATATTGTTATATTGTGAACTATTTTGGAATTGTTTTAAATAAATTGTTTTATATAATTTTTTAACATGTTTTATCCTAGATGCATGGGTTGGGAATTCATTGGGGAAAACATACTGAGTTTCATTACTCACCCCCTGCTTTGGCATGTTGGTGCTTTTGCAGATGTCATGTACCGGGAAATTGGCAAAGGTAATGTGTCACATGTTTAGAGCACTACTTCGTGATACTTGGGCTGGTTCGTGATGTTGGAGCTTGGAGCTTTTGGAGCATGGAGTTGGTTTGTTGTCTTGTAGTCTTTGAGTTGTCTTTCCGCTATTTTATCTTATGTTTGAGTGTTGGTTTCTGCTGTGGTACTCTTGTTTGGTTTATGATAAAATAAATGGTTGAGTTGTCTTAGATTTTATCATGCATCATTTAGTTGTTGGTTTGGTTATGGTTGTTGGTTCTATGGATTTTCAAAAAGGGGAAATTGTACCCCACTTGTTTGAAACCCTTCGGCATTTATTGTCATCCTTTGGCGCCTTAGGGATGTCGGTTAAGGCCTAGTAATGACTCGTTGAGCTCTCAAGCCAATGAGGATTGGCGGGTCATTACATAAGAGATATCATAATTATTTGTTTAGGTGATTTCATGATGAAGGTTTGATGTTCCAAGATACCTTCAATACTTTCTATAATTTCTAATAGATCATTTTCTCAAGGATTATTTTTACAGGGCTCATGATTGTTAACTCATGTGACTCTTATATTATTTTACAGATTCATTCCATGTATCATGATTTATGATCCTGGTTTTATGGGTATAATTTCTCTTATGTTATCCTTGTGAACTTTTATTATTTCATCATACCCTTATAAAAAACTTATACACACTAATTAAATTAAATTTTTAATGATTTTTTTTACCCTTTCTCGGTGTTTGAGCTCAAACTTATTATATTTTCTCTTTACTAGGTTATGAAAATTTGTGTTCAATGAATTAAGTCTAGAAAAGTTTCAGGTGTGAATAATTTTATGGTACATGTTGAAGGCATTATGTGAAATAAGAAAAAATGGAATAATGGGAAAAATTATCACCTGAAGAAATGGGTATTATCATGTAATATTTTATCATAATTATATAAAACTATAAAACTAAAAGATCTTGGGGTATGTAAGTGATCAACTTTTTTATGATATTATAAGTTTTGGATCAGTAAAATTCGGTCATTATTATTGGTATCAAATCCAAAAATGTAAATATTATGTTTTTAGATCCGGAATCAGAAGTGAGGGTTCAGGGTGATTATACCAAGACTAAAAAGGGATATCCACACTTAGCAGTAAAACATTATCTATTACTTTAGTTTATGTTTTTGATAAATTAGTTTTAGGTGCCACAAATTTTTTTCTCCACTCCTAGACATATCCTTTCTTCCTAAAAATCCATTAGGTATGATGAAGCTCATTTTCATTGTATTGACTCTTTTCACTTAATTTTTATCATCTTTTATCATTATCCCACTACATGTATATAAGTATTGCTTCCATGTGCAAAGTAGAACTAGATAATCTACCAGACACTCTTCTTCAAATAACCTCACTGAAGATTAGATCTTGCACATCATTTAACCTTAACTTTTTATTCCCTGAATAACTTCTCATTGTTTTTATAGTATCTTCCCAACCATCAAGTAATGAATATAGTAAAACTATTTCACATGCCTCATTATATAGTATAATTATCACTGATATAAACTAAATAGTGATGGCATTGAACTCTTTGATGTAGTCAGCAATATTCCACTACGGGAAAATGGTTAATAGCGACGGGGTATTTGCGACGGGAATTATTACCGTCGCAAATACCTTTCGCAAAGGAGTATTTGCGACGAGCAACTATTCCCGTCGCAAATAGTTTGGCGCGAAATGCGCACCAAACCGCGCGAAGTTTATTTGCGACGGGGATAGAACCTCGTCGTAAATAACCGGCGGCGGTTAAAGACTATTTGCGACGGGACTGCAGTCTCGTCGCAAATACCCAGGCGGCAGAAATTATTTGCGATGGGACCCGTTGCAAATAACCGTTTTAATGCCGCCCATAATTAAATGCAGTCAGGGTTATTGTGATGGGGTTCTATCCCCGTCGCAAATACCCCGGTGGCAGGGGATATTTGCGACGGGCCCCGTCGCAAATAACCGTTTTAATGCCGCCAATAATTAAATGCGGTCAGGGTTATTTGCGATGGGGCCCGTCGCAAAAATCGTTATTTGCGACGGGTTTTCCGTCACAAAAAAGTCCGTCACAATTAATCCAACCTATAAATACTGCCAACCATTACAATTTCCCCACTCTCAACTCTCAACCGTTCCAATTTTTTCACTCTGAATCTTTTACGACTTTCAGTTGTAAAATTTTTTTTCTGACTTTGAGGCTTCAGTTGGTGGTGTTCTACAATTACAGCGGCTCGACATTGACATCAAGTTTAAGGTTTTTATCTGAATTTTAATTTAATATTTATTTTATTTATTATATTTATTATATTTATTATATTTATTTAGTTTAAATTTTTAGAATTTTTTTTCTAATTTCTAATTAGAAATAATTATGAATAAGTATTAATAATTAATAGTAATTAGAGACAATTAAACACTAATTAATTTAAAATAGTTAGCTGTAATTACAATTAATTAGCAGTAATTATGAAAAATTAAAATTAATTTGAATTAATTAATAATAATTATAAATAATTAACATTAATTAGTACTAATTTATAATAATTACCAATAATTAGTAATAATTACTAATAATTAGTAATAATTAATAATAATTCCCAATATTCAATAATTGCCAATATTTGTCAATATTTTTTCCAATAATTACAAATATTACCAATAATTGCAAATAATTGTCAATATTTACCAATAATTAGGAATAATTACCACTAATTAAGAATAATTACCAATAAATAGGAATAATTACCAATAATTAGGAATAATTACCAATAATTAGGAATAATTACCAATAATTAGGAATAATTACCAATAATTAGGAATAATTACCAATAATTAGTAATAATTACCAATAATTACCTATAATTACCAATAATTAGTAATAATTCGTAATGATTACCAATAATTAGTAATAATTACCAATAATTACCAATAATTAGTAATAATTTCCAATAATTAGTAATAATTACCAATAATTAGTAATAAATAGTAATAATTAGTAATAATTACCAATAATTAGGAATAATTAGTAATAATTACCAATAATTACCAATAAATAGTAATAATTACCAATAATTAGGAATAATTAGTAATAATTACCAATAATTACCAATAATTAGAAATAATTAGTAATAATTACCAATAATTAGCAATAATTAGTAATAATTACCAATAATTAGTAATAATTACCAATAATTACCAATAATTAGTAATAATTACCAATAATTATCCATAATTAGTAATAATTACCAATAATTACCAATAATTAGTAATAGTTGGTAATAATTATCACTAATTACCAATAATTAGTAATAATTAGTAATAATTACCAATAATTATTAATAATTAGAAATAATTACCAATAATTACTAATAATTAGTAATAATTAATAATAATTACCAATAATTAGTAATAATTAGTAATAATTACCAATAATTCGTAATAATTAGTAATAATTACCAATAATTACCAATAATTACCAATAATTAGTAATAATTAATAATAATTACCAATAATTACCAATAATTACCAATAATTACTAATAATTAGTAATAATTACCAATAGTTAGTAATAATTACCAATAATTAGTAATAATTACCAATAATTGGTAATAATTAGAAATAATTACCAATAATTACCATTAATTAGAAATAATTACCAATAATTACCATTAATTAGTAATAATTACCAATAATTACCAATAATTACTAATAATTGGTAATAATTACCAATAATTACCAATAATTACCAGTAATTAGTAATAATTACCAATAATTAGTAATAATTACCAATAATTACTAATAATTACTAATAATTACCAGTAATTACCGATAATTATTAATAATTAGTAATAATTAGTAATAATTAGTAATAATTAGTAATAATTACCAATAATTAGTAATAATTACCAATAATTACCAATAATTACAAATAATTAATAATAATTAATAATAATTAGTAATAATTAGTAATAATTAGTAATAATTACCAAAAATTAGTAATAATTAACAATAATTACCAATAACTAGTAATAATTACTAATAATTACCAATAATTACCAATAATTACCAATAATTAGTAATAATTAGTAATAATTAGTTATAATTAGTAATAATTAGCTATAATTTCTAATATTTACCAATAATTAGTAATAATTACCAATAATTACCAACAATTACCAATAATTAGTAATAATTACCAATAATTACCAATAATTAGGAATAATTACCAATAATTAGGAATAATAACATTATTACATTATTAGTATATCTTATTATTAATACTAAAATAATATAATTTTCTATATTATATAAAATTTTCCTTTCGTCTGTGTTTTATGTCTCCACATGTAATATTTGCATTCCTTTTCAAAATTATCAACCTACTCACCAATGGAGAGGTGAAAGTGAATGCAAATATTACATGTGGAGATAGAATGTTAAACACACAAATGAAAGGAGACTTGTATATAATATAGAAAATTATATTATTTTAATATTAATAATAAAATATACTAATAATGTAATAATGTTATTATTATATAATTAATATTTATGAAAAAATAATATTAGTATTATTAAAATAATAAAAAATTTATATAATATTAAAATTATAAATATTTGTAACAGGTTTTTCTTTATTCTCAACATATTCAATTCTAAAGGGTCAATTTTTAGGTCTATCTTAATAAAAAGTTTGCGTCAGACGTGTATGATGTAAACTCTATAATTATCCTTGCTTTAGTGTTTTTTCTAACAAATTATTCAAAACCAATAATGCTTTTATATTTTATAGAAAAATATGGAACAACGAGGTCGTCAACGGTCATTATTAGATGACCGCATATGGATAAATCAACGTAGAAATCCAAACGGTTCTGGTTTAAATCCAGTATATATAGAGGGTGTGGAGAATTTTTTATCATTTGCGGCATCAAATCCAGAATTTGTTTCAGAAGGCAAAATAAAATGCCCTTGTAGAAAATGTGCATTGAGAACATTTGACATGTTTGAAAAAGTGGGGGGACATCTCTTGCGTTTTGGTTTTCAACCAGATTATGTTTTTTGGTATCAACACGGTGAACGCAGTTCCAGAGTAGGTGATACCAACTTGATTCCGGATCCATCCCGGTTTCAAGATTTAGTACATGATGTTGCAGGTTCATCTGTTCAACATACAGAAACTCCGGCTGATATAGATTTAAATCCTGAGTTGGAACCGTCTGAATTTTATGAGTTGTTGAGGTCTGCTAAGGATGAATTATATCCTTGCTGCAAGATGAGAAAATTAGAAGCAGTTGCAAAATTTATGGCTATCAAATCAGATAACGGAATGTCAAACACCTGTTTTGACCAGATATTTTCTTTTCTTAAAACATTGTTACCCGAAGGAAATGTTTTTCCTACAAATTACTATGAGAGTAAGAGGCTGGTTCGAAATTTGGGACCTACTTGTCAGAAGATTCATGCATGTTCAAATAACTGCATTTTATATTTTGGGGAAAATGAGTCATTGGATAGTTGTCCCACATGTAGGCAACTGAGATATAAAGAAGGGAAACATGGGAAGTCTGGTTTGATTCCTGTAAAATAGTTGAGATATTTTCCGCTTACATCCAGACTTCAGCTTTTATTCATGTCTAAGAATACAACGACAATGATGTCATGGCATAAAGCGAATATTTCAACCGATAAAAGCTTGAATCATCCAGCCGATGGTGATTTGTGGAAACATTTTGATAGAGTGCATCCATCCTTTGATTTAGAAGATAGAAATGTTCGACTAGGCCTTTCCACTAATGGTTTCTGTCCGTTCGGATCTTATGGTAGTCAATATTAATGTTGGCCTATTTTTTTAACTCCGTACAATTTACCTCCATGGATGTTGATGAAGGATCCATATATCTTTTTGACTTTACTAATTCCAGGACATCCGAAGAAGAATATTGATGTTTATTTGAAACCATTGATTGATGAATTAAGTTTATTGTGGAGTACTGGTGTCAGTACATATGATGTTGCTCCCATTATTTTGAATCTGAGTATCCTTCAAAACACAACCGAATGGGACGGAACGAGAGGAATATTGATGAAATCGACAATCAATTATCTGTTTTCAACCAGCCAGAGCTTGGTTTTGGTGGAGTTTATGAATGCTGGATTTTGGATGATGAACATCACAGAGCTCATATGTATGTTCTGCTCAACTGTGAAGAGATGACATTAGTTGTACTGTAGGTGTTTATATCACTTATTCTATCATTTATGTTACAGTAAATAACTTTGTTTTTTATAGGTTGTATGATAATCATATCAAGAAACAAATTCCACAAATTACAGCAGCTACTCTCGAAGAACGACGACAGAAAAATTTCTCTCAGTGGTTTCAAAAACTGGTAACATAAATTCTTTATCTTTTAGCAACTCATTCAATGTATAGTTTACTATATTGATAATTATTTCACAAATTTTCAGGTGTCTCGACATGCTGATAAAATTGACAAACGACTGTGTATATTGAGTAACTCACCTTCCAAACTTGTTAAAACTTATAATGCATATGTGGTAAATGGATTTCGATTTCACACACATGCATATGGGGAATCAAAAAAAACAATGAACAGTAGAGTTAGCTTGAGAGGATCTCATCATCGAGAAAATGAAGTTGACTTTTATGGCATACTTGATGAAATAATTGAACTCTGTTATCTTGGACAACATTACATAACCATGTTCAAATGTCGGTGGTTGGATACAGAGAGAGGCGTGCGTGTTCATCCGACTCATGGAATCATCGATATTAAATGTAAAAGTGTTCTCGCAGTAAATGAACCATTCTTATTTGCTCAACAGGCACATAAAGTTTATTACGCAAAGTACTGTGATACATCAAGAGACTTGATTGATTGGTGGAGTATAATAAAAATCAAAATTTGAGACAATTAGTTTAGTCAAAGTGAATGTGCTTTCACTGATGTGCAAATAATTGAAGTTTTTCAGGAGAGTAATCAAAATAAATCTTTTTTACAAAGAGACATGAGTATCGATGACGACACCCCACATTTAAGATTCGGTGATGACGATGATGTTAATGATGTCACATATGAATTTGAAATGGTAAGAGATGAAGCAACTGGAACTCGAATGGATATCAATGATGTTGAGGAGGAATATGAAGATAACATTGACATATATGAAGATGATGATGAAGATGAACACTGATAGAATTCCATGGTAGTTATATACAATCATAACAAATATATATGTATATATAATAGTAATTATCAATTATTTGCTAACAAAATTAACATTTTTTGTTTCAGATGGACGACGACACATTTCGTGAGTTGTTGGATGCTGACCTGCCTTTCGATGTAGATGAGTTGCTGGCAGATGACCCTCAGCTTGCAGGCGCTCCAGGGAGTACGCGGAGGGGGTGCGGTCTTGCACGATTGATGATTCATGACCCCGTCCCCGAGCGACGTCCACGTCTTGGGTTTAATCCACACACACGGAGGTGTAATAACCTGTGTGATAACCTGTGGATTTGACTAAGATTTCATTAATCTATTCACATGATAAATGTTTATTATTTTTACAGTTTTTCGCATATAGCAGTCGGACAGGGCAGCGCTATTTTGCGCAACTATTTCTCTCAGCCTTGGACCACATGGGAGCAGATTCTCATTGTTGTGCAGCAGGCCATGTTCGGCCATTGGTTGGTATGTACGTAAATAAATAAATTTTATTTTGAAAATTATTTCATTTCTAACTTGATATTTTGATTTATTTGTAGGTTTTATGGTATCTGATTGAGGATACCATGCGTGACGCCATCCACGAGGCATGGGAGGTGGCCATGTGTGATCGCTTTCGTCAGTTTTTGCACAATTTAAGAAAAGCTGCCACGAAAAAAGCAGGAGTGTAAGATTTTGACGAGTCATGTAGAGCACACCGACCAGAGTACATTTAATCCCATGTATGGGATGGATTATGTGTGCACTGGTTGAGTGATGCCTTTCATAGGATATCATCGGTGGGGAGGCAGAATCAGGGGAGACAGGAGGTGACTCATCGAGCTGGGAGTTGTACTTTCAGTACTCATAGACAGTATCTGGTACGTACATTATTTATAAATATTTTATATAACTATAAATATTTACAGTTTATTTTTTATTCTTATAGGCTGTCGAGCACCCCGATATTACGGAGTACGACGTATATCGGAGGATGTATAGTGATCCTGCTATTAGGGAGCTCAGAGGTGATCGTCAGCGTCACATCGTGGTCAGTATTATTTGTTTTCAAGTTTAAAAATTAACTACATATAATATATTCACAATTTTAATTTTAAATTGCAACTACAGGAGTCATATGAGGCCGCAGCGTCACAGACCCGGCCTGAGAGTCGGGCCGATTCATCAGATCAGACCACTGGCCGTCAGTTTGATGAGGCGGCATGTATGTAGGCCACCCAGTATGCCTTCGAGAAGGGCCGGGTAGTTGGTATCAGCTCTCGACTGACTCCAAGAGATTATTATGGCAGTGTTGCGATGTCGGCATCCATCTCGAGAGGAGCTCATGCATCTTCTTCTGCTACACAGTATGAGGATCAGTTGTGATCTTAGACTGCACTGATAGAGAGTCTCCGACAGGAGCAGGAGCAGATGCATCAGCAGCAGCAGCATGAGGAGGAGCGTTGACGCCAGCAGCAGTTGTATGAGGAGCAGATGAGTCGGTGGCAGCAGCAGCATCAGGAGTAGATGGAGTACATGCACCGACTCACTCATGCTTCAGGGATGGAGTTTCCTCCACCAGCATCTGCAGATCCCCCCCCCCTCCTTCAGATTAGAGTTTGTTTTTATGTTATAAAGTTTGTTAAATCAAAATATGAATTTTTTTTCTATTCGTAGTTTCTGTCTCATTATAAAATATTAATAATATTATATTTTTAAATAACAATATAAATATGAATAATAATATTATTTATATTTTATAATATTAAATTTTTTATATATATTAAAATTTTATAATATTATAATTTAATTATATTTTTTTGTAATATTAGAATTATTTTAATATTTGAATGTAAAATAATTCTATTATTTTTATATTAATTAAAATAACTTATTAATATTTTTTTTATTTAAGAATTATAATTGTAATATTATTATATTAATTAAAACCATTTATTAATTTTCTATTATTTTTTATTTTTGAATTATAATTCTATTATTATTATATTAATTAAAATAATTTATTAATAATTTATTATTTTTATTTGTGAATTATAATTATATTATTATATTAATTAAAATCATTTATTAATATTTTTTATTTTTTATTTTTGAATTATAATTCTATTATTATTATATTAATTAAAATAATTTATTAATAATTTATTATTTTTATTTGTGAATTATAATTATATTATTATATTAATTAAAATCATTTATTAATATTTTTTTATTTTTGAATTATAATTGGATTATTATTATATTAATTAAAATAATTTATTAATAATTTATTTTTTTTATTTTTTTATAGTATTTGCGACGGGATACTATGCTCGTCGCAAATAGTATTATTATTATATTCATTAAAATAATTTACTAATTTTTTTTAATTTTTTTTTTTAAAAAAAAGTAATTGCGACGGGCCCGTCGCAAATACTATTTTAAAAAGTTTTCACAAATATACAGACTAATATTTGCGACGGGAAGGATCTCTGTCGCAAATAATTATTGTTGCGACGCCATTTTCTGCAACGGGCTATTTGCGATGGGCCCCCTTCGCAAAATCCTATTAGCGACGGGATCCCGACACAAATGCCCCGTCGCAAATTCCATTATTTCCAGTAGTGCTCTTCCTTTTGATTATATTTCTATTGAATAACCATCACATCCAGAATACTTTGTTCAATGAAAAAACTTCTCATATAAATTCATGATCACTTTGATTAACCCAAACATCATAGTCTATAATAGGATATTAAATACCAAGTTATTTTCCATTGCTAGGCACCAAACTCTTAGATTCTTCTAATCCAGTAACTCCCACTTATTCTTTTATATATTAATTAATTTAAACCGAGAAGTGGGAAATGAATATTATTCTAATAAATATAATGTATGATTTAAATTCCCTATAAAATAAATTCATATCTATTTAAATGATATAAATTTACTTTTACTTCTTACATATCAATTGTTCAACTTTATAAATTTGACATCAAACATCCAAACTCAAGCTCTAATACCTATTGTTAATGAAACATTGGGAGCACTAATGGAATTTTATTCCATAAATGAGATAGAATGGGATAAAAATAAATAAGAAAGATATGATGAAAATGGATATGAAAAAAATATTTATATGGTTTGGGAATAATTCGTACATCCATGGAGACGTAGAAAAAATTCACTATATTGAAATTAAAATTATAGAGTGAACACATAATATCACAAACCCTGGATCAAAATGACCTCTTAAAGAAACACGGTGTTATAGTAACCCACATTTATATAGTACCCAAATTTATATAGTTAGTCCACTTTGTGGAGATATAGTATCCATGTTGATAAATTTCATGTTGTTAAAATACACATGTCGAAGTCTATACTATTATAATACCCACTATATGTGTAAACAATTAGCTCTGCTACAGTGACTCTAAAATTTAGGTCGGGGTGGGGGTTTTCCCCCATGGAACCCCTAGTGACCTCACAACATTGGATGAACTATGAGAGTTTTGGACTTCTATACAATATGGGATACAATAATTTCACCCAAATTATTCTGATAAATCGGAATCTGCCATTATAACAGTGTTAATAATTCTATAATTTTCTTCATAATATGTCATACTTAATGATTACGAAGTGTAAACTTCATAATAAAAAGTATCACTGATTTTTAATCCCCTACACTTGATAGCTAAACATCATATGTCTCCCATAAAATTGATGTATCTAAATCATAAGGCATGCTTTAATATTATTATCATTGTATCACTCAATTATCATTATAGTTTGTAACTATTTTATCCTTTTAAATCAACATATAATATAAGAACATTACCATATATAATATATTTAGAAGTAATGTTACTTCCTTCCACCCTGGTCCACTAATCGGTTCCTTGACCAATAGTCACCAATGTACCTCAATCGCACCTCCACATATACCAGAGGCTGCTGACTAGCAACGGGGGTACAAAGTTATATTTTTATGACACTCTACCCTAATATCAGAGTACACAATCATGGATAAATAGACTAAAAATCATACACATCCATTATTATTAGAGTACTCTTAAATAATAACTGAAAAGTAAATATATAATAATAAAATTAAATGTGGCATACCAGCATACAGATTCTCTGTCATACAACAACTGATCACCCACTAGGTTGATCACATGTATAGGATATCAAAATAAAATAAATAAAAAATTTTTTAAAGTAAATTTGATCCCAAACTGCATGCCCGGTCTTTATATTTGTCAAACTACTCTAGTTCGATCACCAGACTCCATGAAAGTGGCTCTACTCGGTCATGAAATACTAAGCCTCCTCTCAATCCATTTTTAATATCATGATCAACCTGAAAGTATACATAAGGTATTCACAATAACTGAGGTTCCCAAATAGGAGGTGAGAATATAATCCTTAGTATTCCACCCCAATAATAGACCTATAATCTATTGTCAGTTTTATGTGCATGAAATATGCTCATACTAGTTGATATATAACTGAAAACAATAAGTAAAAAAGATAAAAAATCAGTAATCCATCACCAAGGGGAACCAAGTCCCACCCTAGAACCAAATCAACATCGATCATCATATTTGGGACTATGATCCATACCTGATTCATCCAATGTTGGTGTGTCTCTGAGCACATTTAATGGATCTTTTCAACAATATAACACACATGCTTCAAATCCATGGAATCCCCAAACTTATCCTCATGACTCTAAGGACCCATCCCATGAAAATCCAATATTTGAGCTCCAAATCCCCCAATCACTGAGATCCATGTTCATGATAGCTCCCATCCATATCATCATGAATCTAGGTTGTTATCTGATGATAGTCTAAACATATGAGCTCTAAATCCATAGAAAATCCAACATCGATCTCCAAATCAAATTTAGTTCCAATCATTGATCTCTAAGTATCTAGAAGCTCTAATTTATATCCTCATGACTCTAGGGTTCTAACCCATTGTATTATAAACATTTGATCTCTAAATACATAGAATCTCTAACACTAATCCTCAAATCCTATATAGCTCTAATCACAAGGATCTTAGTCCATGGAATCTTCCAGTTGTATCCTCACAACACTGGGGTTCCATCACATGATAGTCCAAACATTCGAGCTCAAAATGTATGCAAGCTCCAACACCAAGCTCCAAGTGCATGGAAACTCCCATTTGTATGCTGACTCCAAATCTATGGTAGCTCAAACATATCACATCATCCTTGAGGGTGTAGAAAAAGTTCCAATATTAAAAATAAGAATAAATAACTAAGGTTGGAATAATTAAAAAACCCAACACCACTATCCATCCTAAGGTACACCCTCTTTATAGGGTGATATACATCACTAGGGAACCCTATGGGGTCCCCTAGATCTCATCACTTCCCTGACACCTCATATGGATCCCAGATTCCAACTCAATTTTTAGTTCAACTCTTGTCACATATAGGGATTAACGTCCCTTGATGTTATCAAAATCTTCTATAAGTCTCTATGGAGTCCTAGTAACTCCATACTAGCATTGTTATCATGAGATTACATAAGGCTTGTCTCATTCCCCAAGTCATTTCTATATTTTTTTTTTGAACACCCTACATATCCATTAGTCTCACACTATCTAAATCATAGGAACTTGGAAATCTCATACTGAGTCCTATGATCATCCTCCAAACCCTAATCAGGGTATTATCTTATGTATCTATCTCAGGAGACCCATATCCTCCATGTTAGAGGAAGAACCTGTCGTCTATAATTATCTCATCCTGAATCACCTCTTAAAAATTATCAAAACACCCCAAGGGCTTCACCATCATGTTTTATATAAAATAAATACTCATAGAACTCCTCTTGAGCCCATTTCCATATTTAGGGTGAAAGACATCCAAAACATATCAAAAGGAACATTACACGGCATGTACATCTGAGAAAATGGTGTGTGATCTCAAATAACCACATGGGTGTGTACTTTATCATGGGTACACCCAACATATGGCTATATAGTATTGCACATCCATGCCCCCCTCACATGGGGTGTCTTCCCAAGTAATCATCCACACCCACAAAGACAATTATATGACATTTTCTAAGACTACATGATGTGTAGTCCAAAAATCAAAATCTTCTATGAATAGGAAGAACACACTGTGTGTATTCTTAAAACTACATATCGCGTTATTTGGTTTTCTGATTAGGAAACCCCTATGATCCTCCTGAAACCCTCATTCAGGCCAAAATAACCCCAAATCTAACCCCATGGGGTCCCAAATAAATCATATATAGATTTTAATTTTCAAATAAGTAATTAAATGGGGATTAGGTCTAAAAAATAAAAACACTTCCTACACCTTGGTAAATTCTCCAAAGATTCTGGTCTAAATTTGTGCATCATAGTCGTTTACTCTGATCTAGTCTCGATCTCCACCATGGACTAAGCCTGATGGCACCTATTTCCTCCTCCCCTCTCACCTCATCTATTACACACAAGGGAAGAACCCCCCCCCCCCACTTATATAATGCATATAAAAGAAATGGTTGGGGAGTATAATAAAACTAAATTATTTTTTTATTAATTTAATTTAATTAAAACCCAAATTTAAGCACTCACCCATAGTATTGGAATCTGAAGCGGGTTTCCACATTCCAAATACCCCCCCCCCCCCCATGAGACTCAATCATAGAGTCAAAATATCAATCTGATTCTCTGTTAAAAACATATCACCAAAAAACGTGTGAGAAATATTAATATTTAATTAATTAAACATTAAATATTGAATGAAAATTAAAACAGATCAAATTTACACCAAACTATTTTCCTAGGGTAAAAATTCTATTCCATGACCAATATAGTGGTGCAAAAATATTTCTAAGTTCATATAGAAGTGTAAAATTACCATTTCCCCTCGTTAGCCTTTGAAACCAAAAATTATAATTTCCAATGAATTCATGGCTTGAAAAAACACTAGTATTTACAATATCCCCACAATTTCACTTCCCATACTCAATAAGTCTCAATGTCTAATACCATATCAGGATCTCACTCTAAGCATTGACACACTTATTATTTGAATCACCCTCGGATCACCTCCAATCATTCTAAGCTTGATAACAATGTACCAACTCCATATAATATCACATTAAAATATCTAATATGGTATTTACATGGGACTAGATAAATCATATTCACATACTCAATGGAATCAAAATTCTATATCGACCATCCATTAACTAGTCTTACAATTCCCACAACTCTCTCCCAAAATTAGAGACATTCCAATACGACCAATTTAATACTACCCACTGCAGGAGTACCCTTATCATCACCTCACAGCCAAATTACATGTTCTATGAACCATTATCCATCCATTAATGAATGAAATGACAAGACATGGACAATATTTTCACACATGAGTGCTAATAAAAAAACATCAACCTCTCACCCCATCTCATCAAGATTCAAAAACCTCAATGATCAAAAAACCTCTTAAAAACAGGATCACATCCTCTGATGACCCACGGTGTGCTCCCCACTATAAAACTTTATTTAAATCGTTCCTTGATTAATAAACTCGATAGTTCCACTGCAGATACATCGTTCAGGTTACCTAAAGACCAAAATAAACACAGTGAACCCTAACAAAATCCAACTAGAACTGTTTATGACCCACATGCACATACCTTCACACAATAAGCCTTTTCCTTAAAATCCCCACTGATCATCACTCTCCTATTCAAGGAAGATTGAATCCCTAATAAAATTTCATAATATTTAATGCTCACATGAGACACAAACCATGAACCTAGGATAATTCAACTAAAACCACTAACCATGATCCTCATGTGGGTATGTTCTAAAAATTTAAAGCACTATCGGAACTCCTCTTCAAAAATATCCACTTCACTTATTCCATGGTTATTCATATGGATTCCCTCTAATTAGAATCATTAAAATACATGAGTTTCAAACTATACTTTAATGTGTACAAAAACATATTAATTAACAATAAGGTTAGGCACCCAAATAGTCCTTACCTTTGAAACAAACCCCAATACTATAGCGCTAACACTCAAGGTGCTTGGTCCCACCAAACCCATGGCACCACCATTCCTTCTCCACATCCTTGATATTACCTCACATGCATCGATCCCAAGCTAAAACATCTATGTTCACTTTTGTTTCTATAAACTCATAAGCCTAGACTAACACCTCACTCGAGTTTTCCTCATAAGAAAACTAAGCATACATCCACTAGGATTAAAGTCTTGTATAGAGATCTCTAGGCCCCCCAAATAAACCATAAACCATGTCTCAAAAAGGTTAACCACACACAGGTCATTCTATATCTTTGGTATCAACATCTGATGGCATCCAACATGATAAAAACCCATATCTAGGTTCCTCAACAATCGCATCTAGCATCCCACACCAAAAATCATTGGTCATCAGGAACTGATACTCACTAATCATCTACTTATAGGATTTCTCCCTTAAGGATCATGATCTCATAATTCATCACCACTATAACCAAAGGAATCATCCTAGATAGTCTATATTAATGGGAAACCATATCCAATTTCTCTATTAAGAAGAATTACATTCTAATCTGTATGGGAAAATAACATAAACATTATTACTAACACTTTAAATAGTTGATCATAGGGTACCCACTCTAACCAAGTATTCTCACATCAGACTTCTCCCTAGAGGATCTAGTCACATCACATAGGCACACACATACAACTAGAATAAACCTATGATGATTTGTATCACATGAAAAAAAATCACACAATTTAGTTAATTGGAGAAGCATTCCAATAAATATGGGGAAACACTATATAGGTTGTTCTCAGAACTTTATATAATTTAAAATATGGGAAAATAACCCACCTAGGGTTTAAGACCAAGCATCCAATGCCGACACCCAACCCACAAGGGTCACTACACCTCTTATACACATATTTATGCCTTATCATCATCACCAATAAGTGTCTCAACATATATTCACATGACCTAACATCCGAAGAAAATAGATGTACATGTCAATAAAGTTGATTATAATTATACCCAGTACATATATAGAAAAACACCATATGAGAGGTTTATGACACATTAAATATTTGAACCTCTTTTTGGTGATACAATCACACCCAGGTAGGCAAATATATCATTTGAATCATATATTCCTAATCATGATACATGAAATGTCTCTTTCCTCTATAGAACAAGATCAAAAATTCAACAACTCCTCACTCATCTAATACATATTGTGTGTCACATGAAGTGAAAATCATGAATAACATTAACAAAATAAGATAAGAACATCAATATCAAGTCCTTGGTAACTTGGACTTCCTACCAGAATAGGATTTCATAATGAACCATCCCAACATACATAACAAGCTTGGACATTTTTCTATATCCTATATATCATATCCTAAGTAGTAAAACAAAAAAATACCTATAATACCACTTTTTAACTTCCTACTACTCTGAATCAGTAATCAGTTCCCAAACTAGTGGTCTCCACTATACTTCAGGCACACCTACTCATAGACTAGAGGTTTCTGACTAGAAATGAGGGTCTAAGGTGATATTGTGAGGGGACTATAACCCTATATTAGAGTATAAAATCATGAATAAATAGACCAAACATCATACACATCCCTAAGAATCAGAATATGCATAAATAATAACTGAAATGGATACATGATATACTGAAATTAAATGTGGAATAAAAACATACAAAATATTCAGTATAAAGAAAATTATATCTTATTGGTCTAAAAAAATTTCATGATATAAAAATAAAATAGATAAATAAGTCTCTACTATAACATTGAGCCTAAACTACATACCTGGTATCTATAACTATTGAACTACTCCTGATCGATCATCAAACTCCACACGATCATCACCACTCACTCATGAAACATTGGGCCACTACCCTATCCACTATGAATTAAGTGGAAAACCTGAAAGAAGACATAAATTACTCAAGAGAACTGAGGTTCCTGTATAGGGTGTTAGAATATAAACCTCACAATTCCACCCTTAATGGTGGACCTATAATCTGTTGTAAATTTCACGTGCAAGGAATATTCTTATCCTAATCGATGAATAACTAAAATAAATAATTAAAAAAGATAAAACATAATAATCCATCACCTAGGAGAAAGAATACCCACCTTGGAACCAAAATGATGATGATCCTTAGGTTTAGGACCCTGATCGTCCATACCTACTTCACCCAGTTTCAAGGTGTATATGAGAAATTCATGGGGACCATTCCAACCATATAACATGTCAGATACAAATCCATGGAAACTCCAACTATATCTTCATAACTTTAGGGACCCATCCCAAGGTAGTATTACATCTGAGATCTAAATCCATTGTATATCCAATCACCAAGCTCTAATTCTATGGAATATCTCATCTGTATCCTCATGACTATAGGGTGACATCCCATGGTAGTCCAAACATTTGAGCTCTAAATATATTTAATATCCAAAACTAAAACACAAATCTAAGGTAGATCCAATCACTGAACTCCAAATCTATGGAATCTTCCATATATGTCCTCACAACTTTGGGGTTCCATCCCATGATAGTCAAAACATTGTATCTTCAAATCCATGGAAGCTCTAACACTAATACCAAAATATAAGGTAGATCCAATCATTGATCTCTACATACATGGAAGCTCACATTCATGTCCTCGTGACTTAGGGGTGGCATCCCATGGAATTCTAAGCATCTGATCTCTAGATAAATAGTATCTTCAACACTAATATCCAAGTCTATAGAATCTTCTAATTTTAGTATGACTCGAAATCCATGGTAGCCTAAGAATATCACATCATCCCTCAGGGAATAAATCAAGTTCTATAATTTAAAAAATAACTAGATTTGGTCGAAGGCCCAAACCCACCACCATTATCCATCCCAAGGTACACCCTCTCTCTAGGGTCAAATACATCACAAGGGCATCATCCATAGTTCATTGGGTCTCATCGTGACCTAAACACCTCAAAAGGGTCCCCTCAGTCCAACTCATATCTTGGGTAAACTCCCATCACATAAAGGGCTTAGCATCCCTCAACATTATCAAAAAAATACTAGAGGCATCTCTAGCCTCATAGAAAATCTATACCATCATTGATATCACGAGATAGCAAAAGGCTTGATCACACCCCATGTCATTTTAGGTCAGTCCAAACAATTAACCTATCCCTTAGCCTTGAACGATCTCAACTCACTGCCCTTTATGATCTCATGTAAGGTCATATGATCATCCTCATGAACCTAATTAGGGTTTAATCCTATTTATATCTCTCAGGATAACCCTATCTCACATGTTGGAGGAATATCCTCTCCATTATAACTCTCTCTTCTAGGATCTCCTCTTATAAGTCCTCATAAAACACCCAATCTGTTCCACTATCACTTTCTATATGGTAATATACTAAAAATGGACTCCTTTTTATCCCATTTCAATCTTTAGGGTGTGAAATTATCCAAGAACCCTTAAAATAAATAGTATGTAATGTATACATATGATTACATGATGTGTACTCTCAAATACCCACGTGGGTGTGTAATATTACACAACATGCGTATACCCAAGGTCTATTTGTGAACTACTACACGTTCATGTCCCCCTCATGTGGGGTGTCTGGATAAGTACTAGGACACACCCTCAAAGACCACAACACAGCATATACTTGGACTACACAATGTGTAATCCTAAAATCTCAATATTCCCCAAATAGAAAGAACTCACGATGTGTGTTCATGAAACAACACACCATGTGATTGGGTTTTCCAAATAAGAAACCCCAATAATCCTCTTAAACCCCCCATTCCACCCAAAATAACCCCAAATTATCTCTTATGGGGTCCTGAAAAACTAATATATGGATTTAAATTTGAAAAGAAACAACTAAAGGGGTATCATGTCTAAAAACTCAAAATAAGGCCAACCTCTTGGTAAAATCACTGAAGATTCGCATATAAATCATCACCCTATAGCTTATGTGCCCCGATCTGGTCTCAATTATCACCATGGATGAATTTCATAGGTTTATCATTCCCCTTACCTATCAGTTTAGTTGTTGTATAGAAGGGATGACCCCCCTTCTATCATGCATAAGAAGGAAATTGTGGGGAGTATAATAAAATTAAATTTATTTTCTATTAATTTATTTTAATTAAAACACTCGTTTAAATGCTCAACCCGAGTCTCAAAAACAGAAGAGAATTTACACATGAATTATGCAAAACTACCCATCCTGGACTCAACTGTGAATTCATATTCTTTATCTAACATGTTATTCAAAATATATCACTAAAAGAACACACATGAATAATTAATATTTAATTAGATAAATATTAAATATTTTATGAAAATTTGAATGTCTTCTGTTTCCACCGTAATTATATCCTAAGGTACCAACCCTATTACGGGACCAACAGAGTGGTCGGGAAATATTTTTGAGATCATATGGTATGGTAAAATAACCATTTTACCCCCCATGATCTTCCAAAAGAAAAAAAATCAATTTTTTGCTGAATTCATAGCCTGGAAAAACATTTGTATTTATAAGTAATAATTTTATCATTGTAATAGAAATTCATGTATTGTGTTTTATATTCAAAAAAATGGGATGATCACAGTTTTGAAGGTGGAGCTAAACATTTTCCCCTATAAAAAATACCATGTTGTGGTCTTGAAGAAAATTCTTTGTGGTTCATAGAAGATATTAATTTCAAAATATAGAAATAGAAATAAAATCATGGATTTGATTATATATTGATCATGGTTTTCAGATAAAAAGGTTTAACTAAAAAACGTTCCATGGTTTGTGTGTCTATGTCATGTTTTGTGTAATTATTCACATTTTAAATATTTGAATATATATTCAAAAGAGAATCTATACGGTTTATTCTGAAAAGATATTCACTCGATTTGTAAGAGTATTATTGGATGTTTTTGACTAGTTTTAATTGAGTGATGAATATTCGACTTTGGTAAAATATATGGCATATATCTTTGATTAGATAAACAGTATTTGAACATTAAAATGTAGTGTGGAAAAGTTGAGAGAGAATATTACATAAAAATATTCTCTAAAAATAAAAAGGATAATTAGATCATATTGATACATTTAAAAAAATGAAGAAGGGGTCATAAACGTGATGAAGATAAAGCATATTTCTACACCAATAGAGGTGTATTCTAGGGGTTTCTAGGATTATTTAAATAAACCAAAACCAAATAAATCAGACTAACTAAAATAAATAGTTTTTTTAAAATTAGTTAACCAATTCATGTTGGTTGAAAAAATTTATATAATTCAGTTTTCTAATTTGATTTGGTTATGGTAACCTTAACCATTCTTAATAATTCTTAAGAATAACTAAAAAATGAAGTATAAAAATCATTATTAAAAGTAAAAGATTTTACTATTTTTTATGATCAAATTGGAAAATAATATAAATCGTTATTTATTTTTTATTATAATGAAATTTGATTAACATGTGTAATGTTTAAGTGAATATATTTCATCGAACCACATTAAAAGCTAACCCCCCACAATATTAAATCCTTTAAAATATTTTACATGTTATTGGATTGATTTTATATCAAACTATTTTCTTCATTTTAATATTGAATTGATCATTTTAAGAGATATTATCTCTTTCTTTTTTATTTTACTATATTATTTTCATTATCTTTAATACCTTAGATATGAAAGTTTTGGGTTTTATCCTAATTTTCCTTACATCAAGAAATTATTTTCTATTTTTCCTTAACTATTTTAAATAGTTTTTAATAAATATAAAATTTTCAATTTAGTTTATATCAATTTTGGAATAATCATTGTTTGGTTTTAATTTTCAATTAAGGTAAAAAAAATCAATCATTCAACTGAAAATGATTTCTTTAACAGAAATAAATTGATCATTCACACCCCCAAGTGTATTTTTTAAAAATTCAATTTGTGAGATAAAAATCATTCACTTGTTTTAGAAATGATTCATTATTACAAAAGAGAGGGGTGAGATTTCAACATTATGAGTCTTTATAAACAAATAGGAATAGTGATCCCACTTTGAACCATGTACAAGCAGTGAGCTTAGTTATATTGGTATACCAAAAAATCATAACTGTATTGTAATATCCTAGGTTACCCAAAATCACAATATTATCTTATTTATGTTCTATCATCCCTCATGGATTTATTATTTTCTAGTAACCCTTGGAAAAGGCCCAGTGATGGAAGAGATATTAATATCACCTTATAAAGTGGTGATTCGTTCTCTACATCATTATATGTGTAACTCTTCGTATTACACTCCCTTAAAAGGACTAGTGACATTGTTGGAACATTAATTATGTACTCGAACTGATACAATTTATAACAGCCCAATTCACCCATGGCCATAATTTTCAACTATTGGCCTTATCATCCATAATGGATTCTTTTTCTTAGGTCACCCCTAGAAAATTCCTTACGATGGGAGAGGTATCCACACCACATTATAAAGGGGTTATTCATTCTTCTCTTCCTATGATATGGGACTCTTCTTGATCCTCCACCTAAATGAACTAGTATCCTCACTATAAAAACAAATGGGTTTGGGATAAGATACCATTTCTAATATCTCAAGTCACCAATGATCACAATATTTCCTTCTTCAATCCCTACTATCCATCATGGATTTTTTTCTCAGGGAACCCACAAAATGGGAGAGGTTCGACACTACCATATAAAGGGGTGATTCATTCACCACCTACTTCAGTGTGGGGTCTTGAGTCTTTAAAACCCCAAGATTTTATGTAATATTGTTTCAATTAAAATTAATTTCTTTGATAGCATATAAGATATTCAATACATTGCCGAAACAAACCATGAAATATTATTATTTAAATATGATTTTCATAACCTAGACATTAAATTTTATTTTATGAGTAAGTATAACTTCTTTATGAAATATATAAAAATTTCCTACTCAATGAAAATTTATTTGTAAATTTTTAGTAAATAATCACTCAATTTTTAGTATAGTTATTTTATTATTCAAAAAATGGTTTTTATATATTTTTTTCAGAAAGTATTACAATTAATTTTTGGAACTTTTAAAAATAATATTTGATAGAAAAGGATATAATTTTTAATTCACCATGTGAAAATTTGGTTAAGATTATCTTCTTGATAATATTCCATAAATTATGATTTTTCAATGAATAATAAAAAATACTCATTTTTTATTCAAAATTGTATTTTTATCTCAAGAATGTACAAAATTACATTTTTTTATAAAATTCTTTAAAATTAAAATTAGTTCTATTATGTTTTAAATAATATAATTGAGTTCATTTGAATCAATTTTATGTTTTAATTTGGTATAAAAACATTTTTATACATAAAATTCATTTTTCTAAAAACCTGTTTTTATGAGCGTAATGTATTTTTACCTTAATGAATTAAGTTAATCAGTATTTGTGGGTGATTTTAATAAACTTTATATATTATATATTAAATCTAATGTTTTTACATTCATTTAATATTTTAACTATTTATTGTATAAGAATAAATCTAGTTTTATACTTTAAAACTGTATTTTTCTAAATACGATTTTCATCGCATTTTGTAAACTTATTTTAAAATTAATTCCTACCACTTTTAGATATTTAATTTTATAAAATTTATTTCATATTTTAAATTTGTTGGTTCAAATTTGGTAAATAGGCCCATTTTATTTTAGGTCAATATGAATAGTAACCGTGGTAAAATTTATCATCATGGTAAAGGGTAAATCGGGTTAATCTAGGTTACAACTAAGTGAAAAGGTTTTAATTTTTCATCCTAATTTATTTTGGATGAATTTTATTATAAAATTATCACCATATGCTAAAAATTTATTTTTTTAATGGACACATTTCCATAAAAATGACCTATATAATATTTAAATCAAAGAAAGTTAAAAAGTGTCACTCTCTTAGTTTAAAATATTTTCTATGTGTTCACATAAAGACAAAATAATGTTATGAACGAATATAAATATACATTTTGATCATAATGAAAATATTTGATTGATATAAATTTATTTATAATTTTTTTGAATTAAATAATTACTATAAATTCATGTGCATTTCTAATACATTTTTCATTCAATTAACAGAAAAAATGAAATAAATGATATTAAAAAAAATTCAAAAGGATATAATTTGAATGATTTAATCTTTCCCATGAATTTTATAGATATATATTAGATATTATTTAGGTTTAAAATTTTTATATTTTATTTTCCCCTTTGTATTGATGTATTTAAATTCAAATTAAATTAATAGTGTTTAAAATGACATTATTGATATTTTATAATAAATAATATTTTATTACGATATAAAATTCATGAAGAACTTAGAATAATAAAAATAAATGTTATATGGTTTTAAACATCAACCATGGTCCATTTATTCATTGTTATTCATTTTATATTAACATTATTAAACCATAAAAGGTAAAAAAATTTGATATTACAATAATTGACAAAAATGTTAATGATGGGTTAAAACAAAATGTTAAGGGTAAAAATATGATCCCAAATTCTCCACATTTTATTGGATGAGAGTGTTTAGAATCATCCACATATTTTATTTTCATAATTTTCATTTTTATCCTTTAAAACATCAAAATTAATTTATATTAATTAAATATTTTAATAAATTCTAAAAGTGCCCCTCACCTCAATTATATAAAAGGGATCCCCTCCTTTCTCTTATTCACACCACCATTATCCTTATAGATCAACCAAACCCTACAAAATTATATTCTAAAATTCCTTATCCACATTATATAAGTTTTTTATTCCAAAAATTCCAACCCTAGTCTCATTAAGTGGAGATCTAATGGACTTCTTTCAAAGATAGATAATCACCTTAACTGATCACTTTCTATTTAATTATTCTTTTTCCTCCTATAAATCAATTATATTCTCTATAAAATAACAAATTCAGTATCCTAAATATATTTAAATTTTATTATTATTATTTAACAAAATTTATTCTCCATATTTTATTCAAATAGGGAGTGAAAGTATCGCTTGTGCGTATGTATGACTTACCATTACCACATAGTGATACAATTTATTTCTCATCACCATATTTTATATATGGGTATTTTTATGGGTTTAATATTTATATATGATACTCATGAAATTATTATACATCTATAATCATAATATCATATTGAACTTCTTACCTTTTAAACCATTGAAAAACAATGATTTTTCTCATGTATACGTGTGGACTACCTCCTCCATAAAGCGATATGATTCATTTTTATTATCCAAATTACATGGATAGTAATAAGGATAGATTTTTTGAATATATATGATTTATATGATATAATAATTATTCAATAATAGTGAATTGTTATTTACCTTTATTTTGTTCCATCATTTGATAAATAAAAATAGTGTTCATGCATATGTGTGACATACCGTCTCCATGAACGGGGTAATTAATTTTTCTATCTCTACATTTATGGATGACTCTAAACATATATATATATATACACATATAAATAATATATATGGTATAATAATCATGTAAATTATTTTTTAATATAATTATAACAAATTTAAATTTAATATAAAACAGGTTAAATAACTTTTGATTCAAGTCGATCTCAATGTAAGGGACTTTCATTTCACTTTTATTTTTGCGAGACACATTCCATGTTCCCCACTTTTTTATTCTATGTGGTAAATATGCTTCCCATGAATGTATTTTATGATTATTATCATTAAAATTTTAAGGATTTACATATCCATATAATCTTATTTCCTTCATGGGGATTATGATTGAAAATTAACCAAAGTGGTGAGGGTTTTATGTTATAATTACATTGCTTAATAGGATTGTTTATGATTAAGTTTTCAATGATAAAAAAATATGATGTGCCTATAAATAAACTCATTAATTTTATTATCCTATATTTATTTCATGATAATACATTTCTTCCATTAATTTTCCTTACCTTAAGTACTCAAGAAATCGCAAATATGTTTTTAAGGAAAAATTGAATTTATTTCTCTCTTTACTGATAAATACTTTTTATTCTATATCCATGTTTTCTAAAAAATAATGAATGTTTTTAATAATATCCTATTATTATTTAAAGTCATTTTTACTATTGATTTAATTTTTAAAATAAAAATAAAAATGAATATTCTTATCATTTTCCTAACAAGCTTTTTTTGAATTTTTCTAAAAAAAAGTGTAAAAGGAATGTTTTATTTCAACATATACAACAAGAATGGAATTTCCTTTCATCGTGACTGATAAATTAATTTATGAATCCATTATATATTTCCAAGGTAATTTTCAAATGAAATTGTTTCCTTAATATTTAAAAAAATAGGTTTTAAAAAGGTTATTTCAAAGTTAAAAAGTTATTTTCCTCAAGAAATGTTCCAAGTGGTCGTTTAAAGTAATTTTAAATGTAAGATAAAATCTATTTATGTTACTTAATATTATTAATGTTTTATGATATTTTGGAACACATATGTATGGTTTTAATTATGTGATGGGTGGGACCTATATATCCCTCTAATGTGTTGGGTTAATATGGATAACTCATGAGGTAAATATTTTATGCATGAACCTGATTTCATGTTCACTATTTTATGTGTGGGCATAGTTTTTATGTCCATAAGTTTATCCATGGACCTGGATTTCATTTCCATAATCTTATGTATGGACTGGGCTTTCATATCCATATGTTTGTGCATAGACCTGGATTTCATGTCCATAAGATTAATCGTAAACATGGTTTTACATCCATAAGTTTATGAGAGGGCCTGATTTCATGCCCTTAATTTAATTAGTGGACTGATTTCTATTTATACATGTTTACAAATTTATAAGAATGTGTGTGTTCTATAAACTCGTTCCTTAAGCTAGTGTTATTCTCATTTGACTCGTGTTCTTTGATTCATTTATGATTCATGTATTATGAACTTCCAAGCTTTATTTTGTGATTCAAAATCATGATCTATGATATGTAGGGTATGAATTTCAAATGTTATAATCATGTTCTCATACCCTCATGCTCATTTTATACCCAATTGATCATTGATATATCCCTTGTATACCCTTACTGAGCATATGAGCTCACCCTTTATTATGTTTCCTTTTCCCTAGATTTTGAAGAATGGTATTGAGTATAATATGTCTTAGAAGGGTGATAGTTATAAAGAATTTAGTGGGAGATAATGTAAATATTTTATGAACTAGTTGTTTATATTTCCATGTTTCCAAAATAACTAGACCTATACGATTATGATGTAGAATTTTATGTTATGAAATGAATATTTATCCATTATGATGTGATATATATGTATGGAAAGTATGGTTCTTTATATTTGGTATCAAATAAAGGTTTATTTAACCTTTAAAAACTAGGATGAGAAAACTATAGTAAGAACCCTATGGATAATTGTAAATATATAATAACATCCTAAAGTTTTGATAATGATCATAGATAACCTATGTTAAATATAAGTATTCATAGATTAAAAAAGAGGTATCATGATTTAGACACCTTATAAATTATTTTTCCTGATTAATCACTATTATTATCATTTCTCACACTATAAATTTTGGTTTTAGTCAATGGATGGAGCAAAGAGGATTCATGTTAATGCTGATAGACAATGGAATGATTTTCCTAATTAGCAACCAAATTAAATGGGAGCTATAATTCAAAAAACATATGACTATACATAATAATATATCCAATTATATGATTTAAAACCTCTACCGGGGTGATTTTCTTAACACATATAATAAGATAAATAAGGAGATTCATGAAGATCATAGAGCAAAGAAGATTCATTTTCCTACAAGTTGAGAATATGGGAATAATCACTCAAGTTAATTTCTCAAAGTAACTAAAAGTTGTTTTCTATGTGGAAATGAAGATAATAGAGAAAGTAATACTTGAGTAAAAATATAGATTTATATGGAGGAAAATGAGTTCCATCCTAAGGTATGATTTATAGTTCAATGTCTTAGGTGTGGGGAATATGGGAATTATCTGAACCAATTCCCTAATCTAAGGGTTAAGTCCTAGATCGAGGAAATACATATGAAATGAAAGGATTTGATTGCTTATATATTATTATTTGAGAATTATGTTTTTGAAGTTTCATATCAATAATATTTTGGATATAAGGATCATGAAACATCTAAGTATTATTCCACAGTGGAATTTGAAAACATATGTTTTTTTGGGATAAAGAGATGATTGAAATTGATAGGATAGTATTCATGGCCTTAAAATTGATTAGTTTTTGAAAATGTGATTTTGGTCATATTTGGGGAAGTTTATTTCATTTTTATATTTACGGAATATATTCAATAGATTTTGATCTTATTTGAGTCATAATAAATGTGTTAATTTTTGGAAGCATATATGTTTTCATGTGATGCTAACTTAGAATTTATGGATACCATCATGGTATTGTAATTTTAAGGTTGATTGCTTTTTTAAGAGAATAAAAACTACCTTTTTAAAGTTTTATGTAATGGTATTTTGAAGTGATTTTAAACTTTTACTAGGTATTAGGAAGAATACTCTATTGAGGTTAAATTAAACCTTTGGTATTTTTATATTAATTAATGTTAAGTTAATTATTTTCTATTGGATTTTGGGATATAGATTATCTTGATGGTTGTAAAGTGATTAATTTACAAGGTGATGTTTTCAGATATATTTATGGTCAAGTTAAGGATTACCTTTCATTTTATTATCTAAATTGTATTCATGATATTTTCTTGAATTTCACTACATTAAATGATTAGATAGTGATTTATCGTGGTGATTAATGATATTTTGGAGATGTTTCATTAGGTTGAGGTATATATAACCCTTAGGTAAAAAAAAGTTGTTTAACATGAATTATTATTTATGAATAATAAAATTTAATTTTTTAAAGATATATACTGAAGGGAATAATATATCCTTTGAAATTAAAAAATTCGTTAATATTAAGGTAATTATTGTAATAAAGGATTTTGAGATTAATGTGGCATAGTGGTTCAAGGTCGAGTTCCACAACAACAGTGTTTGGTGAGGTCTGGGGTTCGATTCCTAGAAGCTTCTCTTGGGCGAATTTCTGCCTCCCATGTACCGCTCGTCGTGCCGGGTCACCCGGTGTCTCACCGGGTGGGCAGAAGGGCGCATTTCCCCTGGCTGACATATTGTTGTGACGAACCATCACTGATCGAGATGTAACCCTGTGGGATGCTCTGTCATCTCGGCTGACAACAGCTCCTCCCCGGCTGAGGCTTCTCCGGATGATCTCTTTGTGAGGAGGGGAGTTCCTGGGTGTGGAGGGTTCGAAAAGGACACTCCTGGGAATTCCCTTCTAAAAAAATTAAAATAAAGGTTTATTAATTTTGATAATTATCTTATGCTAACCATTTTTGGATTTGGTTAATGCCTAAAGATAGGAGGAATATATTTATATACTTTTTGATCCATTATAAGTTGATTTTCATGCTTTGTTCATGGAAAATTCATCTCGAATACTCATCATTTAAAGCAACAAATTATATTGTGGTAGAAATTAATTGAAGGATTAAATTATACTTTTAAGGTAATTATATTACTTTATGTTATTATTCTAGATGGAAAATTAATTCCTCAACTCAAGTAAAAGAATCTTAAGTCAAAAACAATTTCATATAACCTTCAATTTTTGATGATTGGTAGCCTTTTAACCCCCCACTAGTTCATGGATTTATGGTTGTTAACATTCTCATGTACATGTTCTATATCACTCTCTATTAGTCCTTGGGAATTATTTTTCTATTCCATGTCAATGTTTTCACTTCTCACTGATGTTATCTTATTTATACACCTATTTTTTTAGTGACCTTCATACTTTCCATTCCCTCTTTTTAAAAGGAATTTTTATCAACCCTTTTTACAATGTGGGTTTTCAAAAAAGTAATTTAAAAATATAAAACCCAATATTACCAAGCATAAGTTAAAATTTAGAGGATGAAAATTGTTAAATTTGGGTATAATTAAACACCCCTATATTTTATGAAATTTTTTTTTTCAATTAAATTGAATTTCTTCGATGGAGTACAAGATAAACAACATTGAACCTAAACAAACAATGAAATATTATAATTAGCTATGAACTTTATAACCTACCCATTATATTTTTTAGGTGTGAATGGGATTAACCGCTTTAAAAAATATATAAAAATTCCTTACTCAATATAAATATATTGATAAATATTTAGTAAATAATCAAACAATTTTTAGTAATTTGATTTTATTCTATAAAAACATTTTCTTGAAAAAATAGTTTTTTATTCATTTTTGTGAGAAAATGTTATAATTAATTTATTGAAATTTTAGAAATTAAATTTGAAAAAACTGATATCATTTTTTAATTCATCATGTCAAAATTTATCTTAGGATGATTTTTTGATAATTTTCTAAAAAGTAAAATTTTTTAATGAATAGTAAGAAATGTTGATTTTTATTGAAAAAATTATTTTCATTTCAGGCATGTAAAAAAGATACATTTTGTTATAAAATGGTTTCAAATAAAATATAGTTCTATGATGTTTTAAATAATCTAATTAAGTTCATTAGAATAAATTTTATTTGTTAATTTGATATAAAGACATTTTATATGTAAAAAGAATTTTTCTGGAAAAACTATTTTTATACACACAATGTATTTTTATCTTATAAATTAAATTTAAAACTAGTAGTGAATAATTTTAATGAAATTTATATATTATATATTCAAAAAAATATTTTAAAATTCATCTAATATTTTTACTATATATGCATGGGATTGTTATTTCGGATATGAATAAAATGAAGATATAAGAATGGGTGAAGTATGATCCTTTAAGAACTTTGATGAATTCAAAGAATCCCTCTCGACAAGAAGCGATTATTTATTTTTTTGAGTATATAGTGAAAATAAATAATGAAAATAACATAATTATGCATAGTGGTTTAGGTCACAAATATCCTTTAGTCCACTCCCCCAACACTCTATTAGTGTCCAATAGGATCAAAGTATCCCTGATAGGGGTGGGGTGAATCAGTTATAACTTTTTATTTTAAGTTTCCTTTATTTTGAAACAACCTTCACCTTATATTAGAGATTTGTTATTTTGATGGAAAAAACACACATCCATGGGAACACAATTATTTTCAAGGTTCACTACTCAAAAATAATAGTTGTGTTCATGGTATGGTATGGAAACAATTAAATACCACACAATCCACAAGAAAACAATACTTTTGTGTGGAATACAATGAGTAGGAAATAACCTTACACTCATGTAGCATTATGTTCAATACAACAGTGTGTGTGCTCCTTCTGGAACAAATGATGTAATATAAAGTTTTTGTAACGGTTTAAGAAACATGTTATTGTGCTACCCAGATAAACATTCAAAAATAAGTTTTTCAAAAAAATTATTCACTTTCTTAACCAGCAGTAAAAAAGAATTTATTCTAGACTTTGTAATGAAAATCAGTTCCATTTTCTAGTCTAATTCCTAAATCTGTTATCTTATTACAGAAATAATGTTCATCCCAAATACCATTGAAACAATTCTGAAATTATTATTCCTTAGTCTGGAAATCTCAATACAGTATTCCCAATTTGATGATCAAGACCAATATAAGAATTAGCTGAATACGATCTTTCCTCTTCTCTTTTCTTCTTCTATCTGAAAAACTTCCTCAAGTAAGCTCGATCCGGAAACTTCTTATCCCTATAAATTAATAGATTCTCTCTCTTCTTTCTGAACAATACACTCTTATCATAAATTAAAATTTACTTTTTCCTTTTACAAGAAACCCAAAATGGTTTGGGCAAAATATTGAAAGTATTTCCTGATCATCCAAATTCCCTTACATATCTATTTCCCTTGAATTACAGATACACTTATAACTTTTTCAACACTTCTCAACTCTTATCTAACCATCATGAATCTTTAGTTCACTAAAAACTTTCTTACATTATTCAGTCAGCTTTCGTTTCGGATTCCCCATTCTGATTTTCTCATTACGATTCTATATACTAATTAAAAGAACCACATCAGTCAAATGAGAATAATATTATGATCCTCATAATTAACTAATCATTTTGATGTGTTCATTTTATAGGGATGGAATATTATTTATTACATTACTCTGAACTAAATAAAACATATGAGAACCATTATTAAAACCTCTTCAATCACTTCTGTGATTCTATTTATAAAACTTTGAAAAGCTTCAAGAAATTCCCCTTTTCTTCTTTTCCCAGACTGAAAATCCTACATCCAATAATTTTTTTCAGTGTCATCCTATATCTGATGAATTAGTCTTTGCTTCACTCTAATAATTGGTATCATCACTAGTCCGATGGATCTTGTACCAATATAAATAAAAATATATCATATTTATTCTTCCTGTTGACCCAATTGATAAGAAAAAAAATGTTTCAATCTAAAAAATAATCAACAATTTATATTAATAAAATGTTTGACTATATTGTTGATTGATCTTTGAATTACTTATTTGTATTGGTCACTACTAACTTATCTTATTCCCTGAATTTATTAGTTCCTACAACTCCAAGTATCTTTCCTTTTTATTTATCCCAAAAAACTCTCCATAAAACAATTCTACCTCCAATAAAATATGCATCTGATACTCAAAAGATACAAACAATATGAATTGGTGTCAGCCTCCATTACGATGGATAGGTAGCACACCACATTCTATGGACTGATTCTAGAAGATTTTAATTAAGAAACTTATTTCCTTATCTGAATACGATACTAATGAACTTTTATTAATCGACCAATTAATTTGAATATTTTTATCTCATGGATTATTGGTCTGACTGAAAAATATCATCTTCACATGTTCATGTAACGATCAACCATCTCAGACAATAAATATTTATATGTCATGTAATATTTGGTGTCCTAGAACCAACTGGTTGTACTTTGATTACATGAATATTTATTATATTTAAATATTAACCATATTATTACATATTGTTCATTATTCTACATGACTATAGTTTAATAATGTCCTGGAGTATTTTTTGCATTGACAATGACATAGAAGTTCCCTACTATAATGAGAACCTTGAAGTTCTATGACAATATTCTTAAATATAGTTCTACGGTTGTATGACATACTATAATGGGACACATAGTATACAGAACGTTATGTGTGAGTACTCATAAGCAGATGAGACTAACTCTCATGAATTTCATACTTGTTAATCTCCAAGACAAGATATTATGAGAACAGACCCACCAGTAGGAATTATGCATGTTTTGGTTTCATCAGATATTCCTATCTATGAGCATGTGTAAAGATCCTTAGACTTTAAGATTATCATTAATACATGTCATGACTCACGTACTTTGATTTACTGATGAAAACCATCATGAATATAGTTGGCAGTAAGTACGATACATTGGGTGTGTCATGAGTGGCATGTTATTAATGGATAAGTCGAGTAAGGATTTGTCCCTTTCATTTATAGAAGTTGATATCTGATCCCTTTGATTGAAATAGAACTATCGCGCAAAATTACATGTCCATTGTATAATGATGAGTTTATTTTAGGTATTAAAAGAACGATGTATCACACACAAAGGTTAATGACGCTATCATAAAACCTGCTTGATGAGATATTGAAACAAAGGGATTATATTACACGGTGAGCATTTGTATGTGGATGTCATTGTTGCGACTTTAACTTCTTTATATTGGGTGACTTGACCCATTTCTAGACATTAATCTTGGACTTTAGGCAATCCTACCTAATACCAATGAGAAATAATCCTAGAGGGTCACACACTAAGTGTTTCTGGTGGTCTTGGATAGATTTTATTCAAATTTAATTAATGGAATAAATATTATTCTCAAGACATTGGAATAATTTTATTCAAGTTAAATTGATTGCATAAATTAGATAAATATTTATTCACTAGATTGTGGGTAAAATATATTTATTTATTTTATTGAACATTTAATAAATATGTATTTACTAGTTTGTAAATAAAATATTTATTTAAGAGAATAAATTATTTATTTACTTATTATCGTGTTCAATAAATGGAAGTAGAGTTCGAATAGACCAAGGCTGGTCCTATAGTAAAATAATTATTTGTAAGATTGTAGATAATTATTTAACTAGTTGGCACAAATTAAAATAAAAATAACGCTACTATTATTTCTTGATGTGTAATTTTATTTATAATTCCATTTTTCGCAAGTTGGCACACCATAAATAATGACACGGTAATATTATTAAAATAATGGGTTTTCTCTAACGTTATGAATGTATTTAATTACTATTACGCAATTTAATATTGTAAATGAAGCCTCGTGTCGATAAATAGACATGTACATCTATTGTGTCATGTACTGAACTGCATGCCCTATGAATTGATAATTTTTGAGCTAAACGATTTCTCTCTGGAATCATCTTCTAGACCCTCTCAAGAAGAAGAAACGTTCTTCAAGAACAAAGAACAAGTGATCAAGAATGACCAAAACAAGACACTCATTTTGCTGTGATAGCACTAGGAGAATGAGTGGTGTCGATAAAAGGTCATCAGAGCATATGTGGATCACCACTAGAGGGATTCTTGTTTTGATCCTCACAAGCATAACGAGACAATCTAGAAGGGTCATTCCGGATGATCAACATCATCAATGAAGAAAATACCAAATATCAAGGCATTATTTTCTTTATGAAATTAATTAAATTAATTATAAACATGATGTGAAAGATCCTTTCTAAAGGTTCCAGGAATCTTCCTTATTTATCTAAATATTTGATTTTATTCGATGGAGACTAGTTTTCATCATCGTGTTGATTATATTATAATAATTGATCATGGTAAAAATTAAAGTTGGGCGCCGACCCAACCGCGCTTCCGATGCGCCCGGAACCTTCAAGTGTTATTAGAGTAGTTACATAATAGTTTATAATTATTTAAATATTTTGTTAATGATTTACACATTTAATAATATAGTTATTTCAATTCAAGTTAATCGTTCTACAAATTTTAATCTCGAGATCTTTTCCTTATCTTTCATTTCTCATTCACCTTACAGAAAAAATCTTTTCTTTTAAATTGGAGTAAAATAAAATAGACGATATCATCTAGAGGTGCGAAAGATTCCTAGTCGTATAACACCAGAAAACACAGTGTGTATTCAGCAATACATGTCGTGTAATTAAGGTTCAATGCACCAGGTCTGGTCCTCCAAACCAAGTTGTATCATTAGAGTTTTTATAAGTCTTAATAACTTTTTGTATTGACCAGGAATAGGTGGCACGCGGTTTCTAGATTACACATCATGTGGCCTACTGGACATGGAGTGTATTCCCTTCAGGATAGGGTTAGGTCGTGTACCCTGTACACAACTTTCCCAACTAGAGACCATGTAATGAGGATAATACACAGCATGTGGCCCACTAGACATGTTGTGTACTCTGAAGATTTCTGAAGTACACTCACACACCGTATCCCCAAGTGTGTACTTCTGATGGATGATGAACAATAGTACACATCATGTAGTTGGAACTACATGTTGTTTACTCATCCAAATTATGCATATTTATTAAAATTTATTATTATATTATACAAACCCTTGAAATGTGTACCATGGTGTAGGCCTAAAGCTGAGGCACAACACATCATAGGTTTTTTATATATATGTGTTTAATTTACTATCTACATAATGTTCATTTATACTCATTGGGTAGTTATGAACAAGAATTCACCGGGTTTCCTCTAAGTTACAAGTTACATACAAAGATAATTTTAAAGGAATTTATTTGTTTAAAATTATGATGGATGAGAATCTCAAGTAAATTCAAAAAAGGGTTTAAGATAAAAGGATTGATTAATTAAATATGATAATTAATTGATTCGAGTCTGGTTTATCTTAAACAAGAATGATTACAGTATTTAATTCTAGTTTTATATATGCATAAATATCATTGCATGTATGTGTGATCATGAGCTAGACTAGGACCTTTGTTTGCGGATGGTTTCTTTTAATTTATTTATTTAAATTAAATTTGTTGGCTTGTGAGCCTTCTCCTCATTAATATGTAAGTCCTACGTTCCCAAGGTTTCTTTTATGTAAAACCCCCTTTTACCCCTCACATGTGTGTGAGTTTAAAATCATATGTAATGGATGCAACTCCCAAGCTAGTGGAGGTAATTCAAGCTGGATTTGAGACGAAACCAATCACAGGAGATACAAAGGTGGGAAGGTGGAAATTTGTAAACATGAACCTAAAAGGTTCAATGTGTTTTCTACCCTATGTTAGGGTTAGTTTATCAACCTCTAGATAAACTAAAAATTAGAAAATCTCATGATTTTGACCTTTTCTTTATATTATTTCTGTCAGTTTCATGGTTTATCATTATGGATGTGTTGTCGTGATCACAAAATTAATGAATTAAACAAGCATGCAATATGGAACTAAAATAAACCATGATTATGTGTAAATATTATCAATACATGGTTAATCACTTAAGTAAGTTCCACTTAATATTAATAAGCATGTGATAATGATAATAATAAATTCATGTATAACAGATAAAAATTCCTCAAATAAAATATTAAGTCATACCAAGCCTTCCGTTACTTGATTAAGGGAAACCCCAATAAAAATATGTGTTTGACCAACCCTTGTTAGGACACTTACTTTTATACAGGAATCCCTTATGAAAGTTTTTAGGTTGACTTAACCATATTACATCAAGAATAGTAACCCTTTCTAGAATTGGTATAATATTGGAGGCAAGAGTTGAGGAAATCCAAAGTCAGGATTTTAGGATTTGGGAATCCACTCAATAGATCAGGGAGTTGCAAGCCCGCTGTTGACAAAGACCTTCTGACCTAAATACCATCAAATAGCTTGACCAACCCTTGTTGGGGTTATGAAAAGGGGAATATGTATCCTTTCCACTAGAATTTCATGGAAACTAGACATTTTGAGATCAGTGGTGAGGGCCATTAGGACTTGATAAAATAGTGGGAGACTTAATAAAAATAATTTATTATTTCTCATAAAATTTAATCAAGAAAGTACTAATGATCCACTCTTTTAATTATAGAATAAAAATGAAAATCTCGTCAACCACACTATCCCTATGGATAATTATAGATAAAGACAACATCATCACTAGCAGTAACTTCCAGGAATGGTTTAGATGGCTCTGGGTTATCCTACGCCATGAACGGAAGTCTTACGTGTTGGAGTTAGCATTACCTGATCTGCATGCCAAAGTGGCGAGTGATGAGGATTTATTGGTCTATAAGAAACATATATACGATGCATTCAACTTTCAATATTTGATGCCATCATCAATTTCTAGTGATCTCATGAAGTCTCACGAAAACATGGATTTTTATAGAATGCTCGATCACCTCTGTGGTCTTTAATGTGAGATAGAAAGATATGAAAGGTTTGAGATCTCTAAGGCACTCTTTCAGAGTAAGATTGGATAGGGTTCCCCGGTTGGGCCTCATGTAGTCAATATCATTAGCTACATTTAGCGCCTAGAGGTTCTAGGGTTTAAACTCCCTGAAGAACTAGGCACTAATCTTATTCTCACATCACTCCCTCAGATATTCTCCATTTTTTTGTTAATTGTAATATGAACAACATTTACAAGTCTCTATCTGGTCTTCTTATCCTCATTCTCCAAGTGGACAAAGATATGAATCAGGAAAACACTTCTGCTTTTATGATGAATAATAGTAAAGGGAAGTTAAATATCTTTAATCCCAAATATTCTTCATGCCCTTCCAAGAAAAATAAGATCAAAAGGGAGGCAAGGGAGTAGGAGGCTATTTTTTTCACATGTGGCATGAAGGGCCACTGGAAGAAAAATAGTACCCATCCTAAGAAGCAAGGGGAAGCTTCATGTGTGTTTTTATCGAATGAAATCTATATGTTTCTACAAATTAAGTATAATATAAAGCTTTTGGTGCTCACATATGTATCAAAATAAAGGAACCAATTAGATTCGAGAAGATTGACAGAGGAGACGTAGATCTAGGAGCATCCAATGGATCCAGACTTATTGTTGTAGCTATCAGGGACTACAACCTCACATTTCCAACTAGGATGATCTTGGTGTTAAAGGGTTGTTATTATGTGTCTTTTGTTACTAAAAACATTATTTATTTATTCATATTAGCAACAGATGGATTTTTTTTCATGTTTGGAAATGAATATTGCTTCTTTTACAAAGATAGTATTTGTTTTGGAAGGGCACATTTATACAACGGTTTCTACATGTAGGATTACACAAACCAAGTAATGGAAATCGATAACAAAGATACTTCACATGACTCAAACCACACCCAACTTTGGAATCACCGGCTAGGTCATGTAAACGAGAAATGCTTGACAAAGTTACATCAAGATGGATATTTAGATTCTTTCGAACTAAAACCACTTGGTGTATGTCATTCATGTTTAAAAGGAAAAATGACCAAAGCCCAATTTATTGGAAAAGGAAAAAGGGATAAAGAGCTTCTTGAATTGGTTCATACTAATGTGTGTGGTCCATTTCCAATTTAAGCAAGAGGAGGGTACTAATACTTCATATCTTTTACTAATGATTTTAATATATATGGATATATCTAATGAATGAGGTATAAGTCATATTGTTTTGATAATTTCAAATAATACAAGAATGAAGTTCATAACCAACTTGGTAAGAAGACTAATAAACTCCGCTTAGACCGAGGTGGAGAATATCTTAATCAATACTTCATTGATTACTTGCGAGAGTTTGGGATCCTATCCCAACTCACTCCCCTTTTCACATCCAGTGGAATGGTGTGAGAAAAAGGAGGAACCGTGTAATGCCATGACCCCAGTTACCCAGAGCTAGTGCATTATTACATAACATTGGCATGATCACAAGGGGTCAAATCCCAAAATACTAGTCAGTTTAGTAGCCTTGGAAGTACTAGATACATTCATAAGTTTTACATTACACCATGAAATAAAAACATGAACAACATTTTGTCCCCTTTTGAACACACTTATATCCTTAGCCTATCCCTGTAAGTCAACCATAAAATACTTCTTCACATCCTGGGAAAAATCATAGAAATGGGTGAGCTCAGATGCTCAGTAAGGATAACAATATAGTAGAACTTTCATAAATAAGCATAAACATTTAAGGAAATGTATAAGACTAAAAAAAGACTTTAAAACTTAAACTTAAACATAATATGGAAAAGATAAAATCAAATAATTCCATTTAATTATTCACATGGATATTCTACTAGTCGAATAATTACATGCAATATAAAAATCCACTTTCATAAAGATGGAATGCATAATGCCAGACTTCATAATCACATAGTCAAGGCCTTGTGCCAAGACTACAAATAAGATTTTTTCAAGGCCTTGTGAAAAGATATTAGTTTGTCTCGTGAGACCTATCGATGCATCGAGGAGCTATAGGGGGCTCCACCCATCACTTATTAAGTCCAACGCATTCCTCGTATGAAAAGGATTAAACATAACATAAACATTTGTATTAAAACTAGCATACTAAATGTCAGTACTTTATCTATAAACCATGAATGGTCTAAAAATATCACTTCTATAGTCAAACATATCACAAAACCTTAAATAAAATATGGATGTTTTGTATTATAATAAATCAACTTCAAATAAGCTTAAAATCCATCAAATGATGTTGATATAGATGAAATCAAAACTTTTTTAGGGAAATATCTCTTTCTATTTTAAAATCATTTAAAAGTTATATAATTATAAAAGAAAACATTTATTTTTGAAAATAATCTTATAAGCTTGTATGGGAAGCTTATACGATGATATAATGGCAGAAAATAGCCACACCCGCCATATAAGTTAAAAAAATACATTATTACCTTAATTTTGTCAAAAAGGTCATAAAGTACCTTGTTTTGAAAACGACAGAAAGATTCCTTTCAAAATATATATGGTCAAATAAGGGTATAAATTACTTTAACCCATAGTATAGTAAATAATAAAAATGTTTTGAATTACATTTTTAAGAAAACACGAATGTGGTGATAAATAGGTCCCGGTAGATGCTTACGTAAAAACAACCTCGGATAATAAAGAGATTGTGAAATTAACTCTTACCTTGTACTTTTCCATAGTATATGGTATGATAAACTCCTATATAATAGTTAAAACATTGTTATTAAATTATAAAATAACTATATACATAAATATGATATCATATATGATCCTCTAATATTGCTTTGTTAATAATATTTCAGTAGTATCGTCGTTCCGGGTGTTAACTGATCAGTTTTTCTTTATATGCTCGGTTACGTAAGCCATGTTTGTTATGGATAAGATTTATTTTATTCATATCCATAATTATATTAAGTTCTTAAACATTATTTTTAATCATAATAGGAAAATTATTCTTGAATGATTGCGATGGGGAATGAATCTCATCACATTCATGGTGTCACACCCGAACTTTTAAATTAATATTTTTTTATTATTTTATCAGACTTTAAAACTTTCTATCGTGTTGCAGGCCAAGCCTGTTTGAATTTATTTTATTTTGTTGATGAACGAATGCTTTGCCCTTGACAACGTCCGGTGCATGGGCAGGGCGTGTTCAAAGCCGTGCGGCTTTGATCGGGTCACCATGCGGTCTGCCTAATGTACAAGACAAATAAATAAAGTGAGTTTTAATGAGTTAGTTTAATAATTATAATGATGGTGATTATTGTTATTATTATTATGGTTAATAATATTATTATTATCAAGTTTATTATAATTATTATTAAGTTATGAACAATATTATTATTATTATTATTATTATTATTATTGGAGTTTATTAAAATTCTTATTATGTTCATTATTGCTTGTTGATATTTTTATTTATTTTGCATTTATATTTATTCTTATTTCTTTTCTTCTATTTTATTTATCTCTTTTACTATTATTATTATTATTATTATTATTATTATTATTGTATAAAAAAAGGCAAAAACCTATTCTACCTGAGCCCCCCCCCCCAATTTCCCTTACCCCCATCGCACACCCCCCTGCGCTTCCCATTTGCAGAGAACTCCCACCCTTCCCCTGACCTTGTCGTGCGCCGCCACCGCCCTGCTGCACCTCCGGCGAGCCATCCCGCCGCCTTTCTGTTCCTCTCGGTGGACGGCCTTGCTGTTCCTCTCGGCGGACCGCCTCATCCCGCCCTGATCCATTCGATGGACCGCATCCCTCCAGCCGAAGTCGCGGCGGACGCCCCCCTCACCTGAAACCCTCCGGCGCGGCGGACCTTCACGTGACCTCCCTCCTTCCTACGGCACGGCAGACCTTCGCGCGACCTCCCCTCCTTGTTCATGCACAACCCTGACTAGCGGTCTTCCCCTCGGCCGCTCTCCCTCCTGCCGGCTGCCTCCGATGACACGCACCACCAGATCCACGCCCCTCTTCCGGCTCGTCTCGCACCGCTCCCATATTTTGGCTCGCCTCGCACCGCCCCCTGCTACCCGCCTCACGCCGAACCCCCAGCGCTCTACCCCCCACTGGCCGAGGGTCCTACGACGCACCTCTCTCCTCTGGCGAGCATTGCTCCATCCGGCAGGTGGCCTTCTTCCGGCCGAACCCTCTCCTTCCCTAGGGTTTGGTTCTTTTTTTTTATTTGGAGTTTTTGGTCTTGAGCGGGGTGGATGTTAGACTTAGGGTTAATTTTTGATAATTGTTTTGATTTCGTTGTTTATTTTGGGTCCCTTGTAGTGCGATTGATGTGCAATGGAGTTTGCGCACTGCGTTTGCGATGTTTGGACACTGATGTAAGTGTTTTATTCTGCTGTTGTTTTTCGCACAGTCTGTGATAATTAATTTACGACTTGCAGTGTTTAGTAAAATTTTATTTATGTGGAATTTTATGAAGTTGAGTTTTTAATGATAAAATTTGGTATTTTGTGTGTGCAAGATTTTATTGTGTTTATTGGGTGGATTAGTTTACTTGCGTAAATAAATTTGGTGTTATGTGGTTGATCTGTTTGGTGTGAAACTAGTTTTATAGAAGTTTTGTATGCCTTTAATATTTTATAGCATGTTTGTATATAATGGGGTGTGTTTTTGAGGAAAACTCATATTTTGTTATTTGATGTTAATTTATAAATCATGAAGTTGGTTATTTAAAAAAAATTTAAGTGACGCGAATGATGTTTCTAAAGGTTTTAGTGTGCATTTGATTTTTTTTTAAGGAAAAAGGGATTTGGGTGTTTTGAGGATTTTACTTTGTTGCATTATTCATGGATGTTTTATGACTTCTGGAATTGATTATTTAAGGACATTAAAGCTGAAAATCTAGTTCTGCTCGAGAGTTGGGTGTGTTTGCTTTTGCTAGTACTGTTTTTAGGTGTTGCGCATGAAACTTTTCTGTGGAAAAACCCATGCTGAATTGTTTATCAGTTTTTTTTAACTATGCAGTTCATCTATTATAACGTGTGTAGGCTGCAGTTGGTGTTTCGATGTTTCATCTTGGCGCGTTTGGTTTTTAAAAGGGTGTTTTGAATGTTTTTCCTTTGGTCCAAACCCTTGATGCATTATTTTAAAATGTTTTGTAGATTTTTCAAGTGTTAAGTTGTTTTATTAAATTATTTGTGTAGTGCGTTGGACCTCGCTACGATGGTTTTAAGTTGCAGGTGTCAGGAACGCCTACAAGTATATGCATAGGGTAAGGCATATATATATATATACCCTCTTTGTACATATTCCCTCATGGCGCGGGGAATATGTGCAATGCAGCTAGGGGTGCGTATATATATATATATATGTATAAATGCATGTGCGTGTATGCGCCTAGTGTCGGTTTGAGTGGCCATCGACAGATAGCGACAAGTTCGAGGTAGGTCCCCTATGCCTATGCTTTTAATTTGAAATTCGAAATTGCTTGATTGTTTTAAAAATATGTTTTACACTATGCTATATACACATGCTATGGAATCTGTCTTCAGTTGCTAGAAACTATTATGCCCTTGTTTTGGAAATTGAAATGTATTTCAAACGACGTAGGTCTTAAGTGACTTTTCCTGAAAATTGATTTCTTAAGTGGTTTTGAATTGGTAAGGTGTATTTCCAAAGGTATTTGGCCTTTTGGCCGTTTGATTATAAAAAGTGTTCCCTTTATGTAATTAAGCCCGTTTGGCATCTTAAGAATGTTTTATGAAAAAGAAAAAAACCTCTCTTGAGGCACGCCCCCCTTGGTTTTAGAAAAATAATTTTTTTTAAGTTGAATGTGTTATCATGTGCCTAATTTGATTCTTATGCACTGTGTGACGTGAAAGGGGGGGAATGCGCTCAAAGAGGGAGAGTGGTGGTGAGATGTTGAATGAGTTTTAGAAAAAGAAAGTGTTATGTACATATATGTTTTCTTGATAAAGAAAACTCACCACCACTTGAAATAGAGCACAATGGAAAACCTGGGTATCTAGGTGGGTGACCAGGACTAGTACGCTAGATGACATGGCAGGGGTTCGTCCCGGTTTTTCTAGCAGGATTAACGCAACAAAACTAACTAAACATATGAATTTCTAAGGGTCGTGGTCTTCTAAGCCACGTTTTTTGAGGGTCGTGGCCTTCTAATCCACATTTTCTGAGGGTCGTGGTCTTCTAAACCACGTTTCACTGAGGTATGAGGTCTTTAGGTTCCCACTTGTTCTAGCTGCCTATAGGGATTACCCATGGTGCTCATCTGTGTCTTGCTGCTGACGATGTAACTTTCTTTTCAGTTGTTTCATACTCAATGTCTTTTTTGTGAAAACCATATTTTAATCCAAACTGGTTTCTTTTCATTTTGAAATGTCAATTCATGCTTGAAACCTATTTTGAAAATGTAGTGGGAGTAAAATGCTTTACCTGAAAACGCAAACTCGTTACTTGAATTTGAAAAGGAGAAACATTATTTTATTATATCTTATTTTCAAACTGGCATAATTGGATTTCTTACTAAAGGCGAGGGCATAGGACGTGGTTATATTGTGGCATTTCTACTCAGCATCTCGGTGCTCATGCCTACTCTACTTTTCAGTTGTAGGTTTTAGCTTTGGGTCGCTGTTGGGAGCGAGTGTGGTTTACGCTCCGCGTTGACCCACAAGGTCACTTGAGGTATGTCACGTCGCTTCTTTAATTTCATTTCTCCTCTTCCAAGTTGTTCAGTTTATTTTTCCTTTATTTATATGCTTGTTCAGTTTTTGTTTATTTATCTTGTTATGGGCCAAACCGTTCCCAACTGGTTTATTTTGATGCCTGGCACTAGTTTCCAGCCCGTGGGGATCGGGAACGCCCTTCAGGCCATGTCGCAGACTGGGTCGGGCGCTGGGTCGGATGACAGCCCAACCTGGTTCATGAAAAAATGGTATCAGAGGCGGCCCTCGTTATTTGGGGTGTCAGGTAGCTTGGTGATTAGGTGTGTCGGGACTCGAGAGGTAGGTGCGGGAAGGACGTCATGAACCCTTGCCCGTCCCGAGACTCAAGTTACCAGAGGTAGTATAGGATTTGAGTTTTCTTTTTCTTGGTCTGTGTGGATGAGGGATGACAAGGGAAGTGATCTGGTGTTACGCAATGAGCCTGTGTGGAGTAGCGACCCATGTACAGCCCGGGTGCATGATTCAAGATACTTCCTGTGGTGGATGCTCGCTCGGATCATGGTCTGCTAATCCATGTTACCGGGTTGGCATAGCCACTAGTCCATTTTTGTTTTGGAAATTTTGATGTGAGTCATGTTTGACCTTCATTTTGGTCGGTGTGAGTAGATCTCAAAAATGAAAATGGATTTTTGTGAAGGTGTTTTCAAAAGGGAATATGGTCATTAGAGTGGAAAATGGTTTTTGAAATGGAAAACATTTTGGAATTTTGAAATGTGTTTCTTTAATGATAGGTGACTTTCTCAAATTGGTTGGAAATTTCTGCGTTGTGCTTAATGGTCTGTTTTGGAAATGAGAAGTGTCTGGGATTGACCCTTGGTATTCCTATGAGTGATCACATACATTGAGGTGTGCATGTGGAAAGTGGGGAAATTGGTGATGTGAGTGGATGGGTTCTTGAGCTAGCACATGGATATGTATGTGTGAGACTTCATGGGATACCAATGGTGGATATTTAAGTTGTTTTGTTTGCTGAAAAAGGGTTTTCAAAAAGGGTTTTTTCAAATGTTTAGAAAAGTGAGTGAGAAATTTTTTAGCGTTCTCTTTTAGTGTTGGGTATTCTTTTTCGTGAGTTCTTGGTTTTGACATACTGAATTGTGGTTGGAATAGTGATTTGAGTTTGAGCTTTCATTTGTGATTGAGGTGTGTAATTTTGATTTGTGATGAGTTTTGATTTGGAGTTTTGCCTCTTGTTTTTGAGTATGTTGCCCAGAAAAGTCCCAGAAGTTTCTAGTGAGCCTCTTCTAGTTGTTGGTTCTTCCCAGACTCTTAGCGGAGTGGTGGAATTGAAATATTTTTGGTTATTGTCCATCTTCCGTGGTGATCGTGATCTATCGAAGATAGCAGACTGGCATGGTGAAATCGTTGGTATTTTCAGGTTATTGGGAAACATAGAGAAGTTCCACTAGAGGCTTCGTCAAGAGGAGTCTCGACAAGAGAATTTCAGCTCCTGACTGCGGGGTAGTAGATGCTTCAAGACATCCGAGCTCCAGCCACAGGTCTCGGAGTGAAGCCTTTCACGCAGTCAGGAATCGTTGGGTATGGGACACCTTGGTCTAATTTTTGTCTCCAATGCTGAAATGGGGACGGTCTTAATTTCCCTATTGTAGCTCTCCCGTATTTGAAGGTTCTATTTTTCTGTAAGAGGCGTAAAGGTCTCTTTTTCTCGTTGCGGTCTTTGTTCTTTGGATACCCCACTTTGGTTGTAATAAGGTGTGGTGATCTCTTTTTCTTGTACTTCTAGTAGTTGTGCCTCCTCAAATATGAGTTTTGAAGTTTGTCTCTCTCATGTGGCTAGCTCCATTGGTAACCAGTTCTTGTTTTAGGATGTGCTCGTTTTGGAGACATATGCGTCTTGGGAGATAATGAATAGGGGTTTGGTCCGCTACTCAGTTTGGGGTCTTTCATCGATGACCCGATGTGGTGGGAGTCTGGTTTATGCAGAGAGTTCATGGGTCGGTTCGTCCTGGGTTTCTCATATTAGTCTGTGCTAATTGGCTTTAGCTGGTCAGTTATTAAATGGTGGGGAGACCCACCACGAATCTTTTTGTGCCTTCTTCGAGGTTGGGTCTGGGTGGCGGTTCCCTCTTGGATCAAGTTAGCAGTTCCAGAGTTACCCACATGCTAAGAGTCTCAATGTTGGTTGTGCTAGTTGGGTTCTTACGATGGGGGGAACCCTCCTCATTTTTTTTGATGGATTTTCTTGTTTTGTTTTCCCTTAGAGTTGGTCGGGTGTGACTGATGGAGTGAAAAGTCACACCGAGTTCGTGTTTTGTTAGTCTCATTCATTTTCGAACTCAAGTTTGATTCCTCATTTGGCTGGGTGACTTTCTGGGGGCAGAAAGTTTTTGTGTTGGGGAGAATTGTCACACCCGAACTTTTAAATTAATATTATTTTATCAGACTTTAAAACTTTCTATCGTGTTGCAGGCCAAGTCTGTTTCAAATTTTTTTCATTTTGTTGATGAATGAATGCTTTGCCCTTGACAATGTCCAGTGCATGGGCAGGGCGTGTTCAAAGTCGCGCGGCTTTGCTCGGGTCACCGTGCGGTCTGCCTAATGTACAAGACAAATAAATAAAGTGAGTTTTAATGAGTTAGTTTAATAATTATAATGATGGTGATTATTGTTATTATTATTATGGTTAATAATATTATTATTATCAATTTTATTATAATTATTATTAAGTTATGAAAAATATTATTATTATTATTATTAATGGAGTTTATTAAAATTCTTATTATGTTCATTATTACTTGTTGATATTTTTATTTATTTTTCATTCTTCTTTCTTCTTCTTTCTTTTCTTCTATTTTATTTATCTGTTTTACTATTATTATTGTTATTATTATTATTATAAAAAAAGGCGAAAACCTATTATACACGAGCCCCCCCCCCCCAATTTCCCTTACCCCCATCGCATAACCCCATGCGCTTCCCATTCGCAGCGAACGCCTCCCCTTCCCCTGACCTTGTCGCGCGCCGCCACCGCCCTGCTGCTCCTCCAGCGAGCCATCCCGCCGCCTTGCTGTTCCTCTCGACGGACGACCTCATCCCGCCCTGATCCATTCGACGGACCGCATCCCTCCAGCCGAAGTCGCGGCGGACGCCCCCCTCACCTGAAACCCTCCGGCGCGGTGGACCTTCACGCGACCTCCCTCCTTCCTCCGGCGCGGCAAACCTTCACGCGACCTCCCCTCCTTGTTCGCACACAACCCCGACCAGCGGTCTTCCCCTCGGCCGCTCTCCCTCCTGCGGCCTGCCTCCGGCGACACGCACCACCAGATCCACGCCCCTATTCCGGCTCGTCTTGCACCACTCCCCTCTTTCAGCTAGCCTCGCACCACCCCCTACTACCCGCCTCGTACCGAACCCCCAGCGTGCTACCCCCCATTGGCCGAGGGGCCAACGAAGCACCTCCCTCCTCCGGCGAGCATTGCTCCATCCGGCGGGCGGCCTTCTTCCGGCCAAACCCTCTCCTTCCCTAGGGTTTGGTTCTTTTTTTATTTGGATTTTTTGGTCTTTAGCGGGGTGGATGTTAAACTTAGGGCTAATTGTTGATAATTGTTTTGATTCCGTTGTTTATTTTGGGTCCCTTGCAGTGCGATTGACGTGCAATTAAGTTTGCGCACTGCGTTTGCGATGTTTGGAAACCGATGTAAGTGCTTTATTCCGCTGTTGTTTTTCGCACAGTCTGTGATAATTAATTTACGACTTGTAGTTTTTAGTAAAATTTTATTTATGTGGAATTTCATGAGGTTGATATTTTAATGAGAAAATTTGGTATTTTGTGTGTGAAAAATTTATTGTGTTTATTGGGTGGATTATTTTACTTGCATAAATAAATTTGGTGTTATTTGGTTGATCCGTTTGGTGTGAAACTAGTTTTAAAGAAGTTTTGTATACCTTTAATATTTTACAGCATGTTTGTATATAATGGGGTGTCTTTTTTAGGAAAACTCATGTTGTGTTATTTGATGTTAATTTATAAATCATGAAGTTGGTTATTTAAAACTTTGTAAGTGACGCGAATGATGTTTCGAAAGGTTTTAGTGTGCATTTGATTTTTTTTAAAGGAAAAAAGGGATTTGGGTGTTTTGAGGAGTGTCCTTTGTTGCATTATTCATGGCTGTTTTGTGACTTCTTGAATTGATTATTTAAGGACATTAAAGCTGCAAATCTAGTTCTGCTCGAGAGTTGGGTGTGTTTGCTTTTTCTAGTACTGTTTTTAGGCGTTGCACATGAAACTTTTCTGTGGAAAAACCCATGCTGAATTGTTTATCAGTTTTTTTAACTATGCAGTTCGTCTATTATAACGTGTGTAGGCTGCAGTTGGTGTTTCGGTGTTGCATCTTGGCGCGTTTGGTTTTTAAAAGAGTGTTTTGAATGTTTTTCCTTTGGTCCAAACCCTTGATGCATTATTTTGAAATATTTTGTAGACTGTTCAAGTGTTACGTTGTTTTATTAAATTATTTGTGTAGTGCGTTGGACCTCTCTACGATGGTTTCAAGTTGCGGGTGTCAAGAATGCCTACACGTACATGCATAGGGTAAGGCATATATATATATATGCCCTCTTTGTACATATTCGCTCATGGCGCGGGGAATATGTGCAATGCAGCTTGGGGTGCGTATATATATGTGTATAAATGCATGTGCGTGTATGCGCCTAGTGTCGGTTCAAGTGGCCATCGACAGATAGCGACAAGTTCGAGGTAGGTCCCCTATGCCTATGCTTTTAATTTGAAATTCGAAATTGCTTGATTGTTTTAAAAATATGTTTTACAGTATGCTATATACACATGCTATGGAATCTGTCTGCAGTTGCTAGAAACTATTATGCCCTTGTTTTGGAAATTGAAATGTATTTCAAACGACGCTGGTCTTAAGTGACTTTTCCTGAAAATTGATTTCTTAAGTGGTTTTGAATTGGTAAGTTGTATTTACAAAGGTATTTGGCCTTTTGGCCATTTAATTGTAAAAAGTGTTCCCTTTATGTAATTAAGCCCGTTTGGCATCTTAAGAATGTTTTATGAAAAAGAAAAAAACCTATCTTGAGGCACGCCCCCCTTGGTTTTAGAAAAATGATTTTTTTGTAAGTTGAATGTGTTATCATGTGCCTAATTTGATGCTTATTCACTGTGTGACGTGAAAGGGGGGGAATGCGCTCAAAGAGGGAGAGAAGTGGTGAGATTTTGAATGAGTTTTAGAAAAAGAAAGTGTTATGTACATATATGTTTGCTTGATAAAGAAAACTCACCACCACTTGAAATAGAGCACAATGGAAAACCTGGGTATCTAGGTGGGTGACCAGGACTAATACGCTAGATGACACGGTAAGGGTTCGTCCCGGTTTGTCTAGCAGGATTGACGCAACAACACTAACTAAACATATGAATTTCTGAGGGTCTTGGTCTTCTAAGCCACGTTTTCTGAGGGTTGTGGCCATCTAAGCCACGTTTTCTGAGGGTCGTGGTCTTCTAAACCACGTTTCACTGAGGTACAAGGTCTTTACGTTCCCACTTGTTCTAGCTGCCTATAGGGATTACCCATGGTGCTCATCTGTGTCATGCTGCTGACGATGTAACTTTCTTTTCAGCTGTTTCATACTCGATGTCTTATTTGTGAAAACCATATTTTAATCCAAACTGGTTTCTTTTCATTTTGAAATGTCAATGCATGCTTGAAACCTATTTTGAAAATGTAGTGTGAGTAAAATGATTTACCTGAAAACACAAACTTGTTACTTGAATTTGAAAAGGAGAAACATTATTTTATTATATCTTATTTTCAAACTGGCATAATTGGATTTCTTACTAAATGTAAGGGCATAGGACGTGGTTATATTGTGGCATTTCTACTGAGCATCTCGGTACTCATGCCAACTCTACTTTTCAGTTGCAGGTTTTAGCTTTGGGTCCCTGTTGGGAGCGAGTGTGGTTTATGCTCTGCGTTGACCCACGAGGTCACTTGAGGTATGTCACGTCGCTTCTTTAATTTCTTTTCTCTACTGCCAAGTTGTTTAGTTTATTTTTCCTTTATTTATATGCTTGTTCAGTTTATGTTTATTTATCTTGTTATGGGCCAAACCGTTCCCAACTGGTTTATTTTGATGCCTGGCACTAGTTGCTAGCCCGTGGGGATCGGGAACGCCATTCGGGCCATGTCGCGGACCGGGTCGGGCACCAGGTCGGATGACGGCCCGGCCTGGTTCGTGACACATGGAGACGGTAATCCCTACGTACGCACGAGCGATTATCATTATATTGATGGTGAAATCATATGTAATTGGATGTTATATAATATATACAGAATCATTAAAATGTTATATTTATTATTTACATCAGTTACACTAATTATTATACACATCCAAATAATTAAGTGTTTGAATAACAAACTACACCACGATGTGGAGACGGTAAGCCGTACGTACGCACGTATGGTGACTTTTTCATTCATATGATGGATAGAATAATGAATATGGTTGTAACATTTTTATAATAACATCATAGTATATATAAGATACTGGATTTATTATTTTAGAATTGAAACAACAAATAAAGTGTAATTGGAAGAAGATAAGAACTTGAAAGAGGTGGTGAAATATTTACCTCTTCTTCGGGTTCTTCCTTTTGATTTGATCAAAAGGGCTCCATATATTGGATTTGTGACCAAAGAAAGGCCTCTATGATGAAGGGAGGAAAGTTGGGAGGATATTTGGGCAGGTTTTGGCTGAGAAAAATGGCTTTGTAGGTGTTAAAATAAGATGAGGGGAAGTACCCTTTTATAAAAGAAGTGAGGGTCACTTTAGGAAAAGCTTGAAATATTATTTTATAATAAAATAATTTTCGGTTTATAATGGAACCAAAATGATTTATTTATAGGATAAGGTGGGGATGAGTCAAAAACATCTCAACTAATAGGTTTTATATAGGTTTAGGTCAACATATTAACCTTATCTTTTAGATTTAACTCTTAGTTAAATAGTTTGACATTTACCATGTCTCTTTATATTTTTATATTATATGGTTAATAAACTTACTATAATAAGAAAAGTGAACATCAAGTGGTTAATTAATGATATAACTATCAGTATATAAGTTATTTGGAAGAACATTATATTTTTAGGACTATTATATAATTTAATAATATAATATTTGTTTTAAAAAAAACATTTTTGTCAATTTTGACACTATTTAGTATTTGGTTTTGGTGAAAGTCATAAAAACTTGATTACTTCGAACTAAATACATTGAATCAACCCTAACATGTCATATTAACCTAGAAAATTCGTGGATGTCATAAAAACTTTGAAAATATATTTATGTTAATATTTATAATACTATTTATTTAATTTGTTCATTAATAAGGTAATTACTCCATCATCATTGTGTCATAATTAAATTTAATTATTTAATGTATAAAAATTATAAATAAAATAACATTATGTATTAAATATTTTTAAATTTATAATGAGTATTTATAGTTTAAAAGATAACTTATATAACACCATTTAAAAATTGTTTTACTAAAAGATATATGTTTATGTTATTTTGGTCTTTACTTTAAATTATTTTATATAAAGTGTCATTATCACTCTCAAGTGGCTCAATGGGGTCCCAAAATCAACCCAATGATGCCCATGGTCGGAAATGTATCAACCAATAGGAATAGGATACATGTTAGGGTAATTTAATATTATTATAATATTAGTTTTTACCCTTATTTACCTGATTTACCCTTTAACCATGGTAAATAAAATATTTACCGAAATAATTATTCATAATGTATAAAAATAAAAGTTACCTATTTACACAATTTAGACCCCATGATTCCAAATATGGAATCCATTTTTTCAAATTCAAAACATATAAGTGGTTGAAATTAATTTAAAATTAATTCTCGTTTTCAAAACAAAAAGCGTGTTTTTAAGAAATAATAACTATCAAAAGATTGACACTTGTTTATGTCCAGTTTAAATGTGAAATTGCATAAAATGACCTAAATTATATTAAATGATAAAAATATAATCTAATGATTCTTTAAAACTACTGAAATGTATAATTTAACAAAATAAATTATTTTGATTAAAAAAGTTGTTTTTAATTAAAATTTAATATTTTTCACTATTCATCAAAAATTGAAAGTTTTCAGAAAAGTACCAAAAATTCACCCTAAGCTAATTTCAATATTCCGAATTTCAAAATGAAGGTCATTTTAAAAATTAATAATTATAAAATTTCAAAAAGTGGGTATTACTATTCATAATGTCTACTTTCATTTGTCATGGTGTGTTGAAACTCCAAGTTGCGTACAATGCATGCTACTACATTATTCAAATGGAAACGTACTGTGGAAGCTTAGGGTGTTACATTATCCCCTCATTAAAATAATTACATCCTTCAAATTTATATAATATTATTGCATAAAAATATTCAGGTGGTTCTTCATCATAAGTTCCTCAGGTTCCCACGTTGCCTCTTCTATCTTATGGTTTCTCCATAGAACTTTTCCCAGATGAGTCATCTAGTATCTTAGAACTTATTCCCTAGTATCAAGAATTTTGATAGGCACTTCACAATAAGACATTTCAGGTTCCAATTCAATTTCCTCATTGGTGAGTATATGCATTGGGTCAGGCCTGTATTTTCACAACAATTATATGTGGAACACATCATGAACTTTGGAGAGAGTTGGAGGCATTTCCAAATGATAAGCTAAAACTCCAATTAGTTCTAGAATTTATAAAGGTCTGATGTACCTGGGACTCAATTTACCCTTCTTAATGAAATGTATAACACCCTTCCATGGAGATACCTTCAAGAAAACATGGTCTCCAACTTGAAATTTCAAATCCTTCCTTCGGTTATTAGCATAGATCTTTTGCCTACTTTGGGATGCTTCGATGTGGGTTTGGATAATCTTCAATTTTTCCATTGTTTCTTCAACAAGTTCTAGTCATGTGAGTTTTCTTTCACTAACATCATCCCAACAAGTTGGTGTGCGACGTCTCTTGCCATATAACGCTTCATATGGTGCCATCTGAATACTTGAATGGAAGCTATTGTTATAGAAAAATTCTACCAAAGGTAAATATTGATCACACATACCTTGAAAGTCAAGTGAGTAAGATATCAACATGTATTATAAGGTTTCAATAGTCCATTCTTATTGTCCATTGGTTTGAGGGTGGTATGAAGTGCTTAAATGAACTTCAGTATCCAGAGCCTTTTGAAGAATTTTCCATAATCGTGATGTAAAACGGGGATCAAGATTAGAAACAATTGATAAGGTACTCCATAAAGTCTTAAAAGTTCATTAATATATAGTATTTCCATACATACAAGTGGTAAATCTTCTCTTATAGAAAGAAAATGTGTTGACTTGGTAAGACGATCAATAATGACCCATATTGCATAATTCCTTCTAGGATCATTTGGTAGCCCCATGAAAATGTACATTGTAATATTATCCCATTTCCACTCAGGTATGGGAAGAGGTTGCATGACTCCTCTAGGATTTTTCCTTCCAGCTTTCACTTGTTGAAAATCATACATCTTGATACAAAATCAGAAATCTCCCTCTTCATGTTGTCCCACCAAAAATGTTCTTTCAAACTTCTATGCATCTTAGTGCTACTAGGGTGTATAGAGAAATTGGAGCTATGAGCATTATCCAACAATTAACTATTTAGAACAGGTATATTAGGAACACAAAGTATCTTCCAAAATTTTAATATTCCATCTTTATATATGAAGTTGATCAATCTCTCATCATTCACAGATTTAATTTTCTTTTGAAATTATTCATCATCAGTGTGAGAAATTTTATCCTTTCTAGTAAAGATTGTTTGGAAACCATTTGAAAATTTATTGATGTTTCACCTTCCATGGTTATTCCCATATCCATCTTTACTAGATCCATGAAAATAGGATCCCTTTCAACTCTCATCTTGTTCAAAACTCCATGATCCTTTCTAATCAAAGCATATTCCACCTTATTTTCCTTCCTCAGGTGGTAGTGTATAGTGAAACCATAATACTTGAGTAGTTCAAGACATCTTATTTTCCTCATGTTGAGTTCTTTCTATGAGAAAATATACTTCACACTCTTGTGATCAGTATAAATCTCACCTTTTTTACCAAATAGATAATGTCTCCGTATCTTTGTAGAAAATATTGCAGCTACTAACTCAAGATCATGAGTAGGATAGTTTTGCTCATTAATTTTTAGTTATTGTGATGCATAGGCAATAACTCTATCATTGTATATAAGGACACAACCAAGTCCTTTCTTTTATGCATCACCATAAAAAACAAACTCATCATTCCCTAATGGTAGAGTCTAGATAGGAGCATTAACTAACCCTAACTTCATTTATTCACACTCTTTTGTCCCAAAAAATGTAACCCCTTTATGTGTGAGCTTGGTTAATGGGTTAGACAACCGAGAAAAATTCTAGACAAAACATCGATAATAACCTACTAAACAAATAAAATCATGTACATCATTTATACTCCTTAGTGTTGGCCATTCTGGGATTGCCTTGGCCTTTGAAGGATCAATAGAGATTCAATCCTTAGAGAAAATATGGCCAAGAAATGAAATCTTCTGAAGCCAGAATTCACACTTTCTAAATTTCCCATATAATTCATTTCTTCTAAGAGTCCTTAGGATAATGCGCAAGTGATTTTCATGATCTTCATAGCTTTTTTATTATACCAAGATATCATCAATAAATAGCACTACAAAGTCATCAAGATATTCCTTGAAAACTCTGTTCATTAGACCCATGAAAACAGAGGGTGCATTAGTCAGCCCAAAAGGTATTACTGTAAACTCATAATGCCCGTACCTGGTTTGAAATGTTGTTTTCAGAATTTCTTCCTTCTTCACACACAACTTATGATATCCAGATCAAAGTTTAATCTTTCAAAAATATTGAGCTTCAAAAATTTGGTCGAATAAATCATCAATTGGAGGTAGGGTATACTTGTTCTTTATTGTTATACCATTTATCTCCTTGTAGTCAATGCACAACCTCATAGATCCATATTTATTCTTAACAAAAAGGAGAGGGGCTCCCCATAGAGAAACACCAAGATGAATAAATCCCTTATTACTCAATTCCTATAGTTGTTTCTTTAGTTCCACTAATTCCACAGTGTCCATTATATAAGGGGTCTTCGATATGGGCCTTGAACCAAGAATTAAATTAATGGAAAACTCAATTTCTTGTTCCGGAGGATATCCAGGTAAATCCTATGGAAACACATCAATATATTCTTTCACAATAGGTACTTCCTCTATTTGAATATTATTTTCCTCGCCTATAGTTATTTCATTCTCTTCATCCCAAATAATTGAATTTAGTAGAGCTATTGGGGGTAGATCTAGATAAGAATAAGGTGGTGATATTTTTGCTCCAAAGATAAGGTACTTCTTATCATCATCGAAAATTATAACCTCCTTTTTCTTATAGTAAATTTTGGCATCATGGTCCAAAATCCAAAACATATTGAGGATTATATCAAATTCAATCATGGGTATTACGATGATATCAGCAGATAAAGAACATTTATATGCCCTAATGGGAACTAATTCACAAAACTTTGTTGCAATGATACTTCCCTTAGGTGTCATGACTGACAACTCCCTTGTTAAGTCAAATTGAAAATATCTAATTTTCTTAGAAAACTGGGAAGATATGAAACAATGTGATGATCTAGAATCAAATAAAGCATTGTCTAAACTTGAGTAAACCGTTAAATTACCTGCCATCACATCTTTCGGAGCTTCAACCACAGCAGTAGTGATTTCATAAGCTTGGCCTTGCTCCCTTGGCCTTTTCTGAGGTAAGTTTCCTTGACGCTTTGGAAATTCATTTTCATAATGCCCATATTCTCTACAATTGTAGCATTCAACATTGACATCCTCTTTCTTTCCCTTGCAATCATGAGCTTGGTGGCCTTTTTCACCACACTTATAACAGACTCTCATTCCCTTCAAGAAAGTACTGGGGTGTTTCTTCCCACATTTAACACAGTATAGATATTCAAATTTTTCTTTCTTCCCCTTCTTTCCATTTCCAGAGTGTTTAGCAAAAAAAATTTATCTTGCTTTGCTTTAAAGTCAAATGACTTAGATAATTCCTTTTCTATCTTGATAACGCATAAGACAATATCATTGTACGATAAGAAGGATTGTGAGACTAATTCTAGATGGATAAATGGTATTAATAAATCAAATAATATATCAATATTACTCCTTGGGTTACGTATATAATCTGATGCATGCCTTGCTAACCTTGTAAAGTTAGCCACATACTTTGCGACATTCTCATCCTCCATTTTCCTTAGACTCAGAAATTGTCTTTCCATATCTGCTCGATGGTCACAAGGAAAGTATTTTTCTAATAAAATCACTTTAAACTCCCTACATTCCATGTTCGATACTTATTCATCTTCCTTTTTGTTTTGGATTAATGACCACCATTGATCTGCATCTCCCGTGAGGCGATAAACTGCCATGAAAACATTTTCCATTTCTATACTCCCCAAAGCATAAAAAAATTTCTATAAGGAATTTATACATTAATCATCTACTAATGGATTTTTACTCCCATTTAATGTTGGTGGTTTTTCCTAATGAAGTGGTCTAACATTGATCCTCCATGTTTTGGATCAGGGGTGCTCCATACAGGTAAGTTTATTATTCATAACCTAAGTGAGTTGTCCCAGTATGGTGATAAGATGATCAGCACCAGTTGCATCACCAGCTCCACTATAATTATCTTGATTAAGAGGGAAATCCCAACATGGATTATGTGGGTTGATACGGTTTCTATTCCTTCCACTAGGTGTCATTTCTAAACAATGGCATACACTAGATTAGTTTATGAATCGCAATACATAATTCCAAACTTGTAAAATAGTTAACATAAATTGAATAGTTTATGGATATAGTCCATAATCATAAAAATGTTTTCTTTGAGGAAGTATATACTCACATACCCTTCATAATGGTTTTTAAATAAAATGAGAATTATCCTAAGCATATCCCCCAAGAGTGTCGTAACCAAGAGTGCAGCAAGGCCCATTGTTGTGCACCAGTTCCCCTTCGAGTCTAGCTCAAAGCGGTGTTTTTGGGTTTCACCCTTAGGTACATCTATTCCAGATCAACCTCTACCTTCTCATATCTAGATAGGGATGTATTTCTTGTAAAACTCACAAAATCTCTACATTACCAAAATTCTAGGAAGTTCTTCTATATTAGTCCTCAAAGTCTATCTTAGGGTAGTTTTCTCTAATCAGAGTTTTTCTAAATCTAGATTCCAAGGTTTGTAATAAACTTCCTCTGATACCAACTGTAACATGCTGACCCCAGTTACCCAGAGTCGGTGCATTATTACATAACATTGGCATGATCATAGTGTTTCAAATCCTGAAAAACCGATTAGTTTCGTAGCTTTGGAAGTACTAGATACATTCATAAGTTTTACATTAAATCATGAAATAAAAATATTAACAACATTTTTTCCCCTTTCGAACACACTTATATCCTTAGAATATCCCTACACTTCAACCACAAAACACTTCTTCACTTCTTAGGATAAATAAAACATAGAAAGGGGTGAGCTCAGATACTCAGTAAGGATAACGATATAGCGGAAACTTTCATAAATAAGCATAAACATTTAAGGAAATGTGTAAGACTAAAACAAAATAATTTTAAATGTAAAATTCAACATAATATGGAAAATATAAAATTAAATAATTCCATTTACTTATTCACACTGATATTCTACTAGACTAATAATCACATGCAATAACAATATCCACTTTCATAATGATGGAATGCAGAATGCTAAACTTCATAACCACATAGTCAAGTCCTTGTGCCAAGACTACAAATAAGATTTTGTAAATGCCTTATGAAAAGAAACTAGTTTGTCTCATGAGACCTACCAATTAATCAAGGACCTATAGCAGGCTCCACCTGTCACTTACTAAGTCCAAGGCATTCCTCATATGAAAAGGTTTAAACATAACATAAATATTCCTATTAAAACTAGCATACAAAATATTAATAATTAATCCATAAACCATGAATGGTGTAAAAATATCACATCTATAGTCAGACATATGAAAAAAAACTTCAATAAGATATGGAATTTTTGTATCATAATAAATCAACTTCAAACAAGCTTAAAATTCATCAAAGGATATTGACAAAGATGAAATCAAAACTTTTTTAGAGAAATATCTCTTTCAATTTTGAAAACACTTAAAAGTCATATAATTATAAAAAAAATTATTTTTAAAATATTCTTATAATATTTTATGGGAAGCTTCGATGATCATATAATGGCGGAAAATAGCCACACCCACCGTATATGTTAAAAAATACATTCTTACCTTAATATTGTCGAAAAGGTCATAAAGTACCTTGTTTGGAAAATGATGGAAAGATTACATTCAAAGCATATATGGTAAAATAAGGGTATAAATGAATTTAAACCATATTATAGTAAATATAAAAAAATGTTTTGAATTATATTTTTAAGAAAACACATATGTAGATGACAAAGAGTTCCCAGTAGATACTTACGTAAAAACAACCTCAGATAATAAAGAGATTGTGAAATTAACCATTATCTTGTACTTTTCCTTAGTAGTTGGTATGTTAACCTCATGTATAATAGTTAAAACATTGTTATTAAATTATAAAATAAATATATACATAAATATGATATAATATAGGATCCTCTAATATTGCTTTGTTAATAATATTTCACTAGAATCATCGTTTTGGGTGTTAACTGATCTGTTTTCCTCTATATGATCGGTTAAGTAAGCCATGTTTGTTATGGATAGAATGTATTTTTTTCATATCCAGAATTATATTAAGTTCTTAAACATTATTTTTAAACATAAAATGAAAATTATTCTTGAATTATTACGATGGGGAATGAATCTCATCACGTTCGTGGAGATGGTAATCCGTACGTACGCACGAGCGACAATATCATTATATTGATGGTGAAATAGTATGTAATTGGATTTTATATCATATATAAAAAATAATTAAAATGTTTTATTTATTATTTACATCATTTATAACCATTATTATACCCATCCAAATAATTAAGTGTTTGAATAACAAACTACACCACAACATGGAGACGGTAAGTTGTACGCACACATGTATGGTGACTTTGTCATTCATATGATGGATAGAATAATGAATATGGTTGTAAAATTTTATAATAACATCACATTATATATAAGATACTTGATTTGTTGTTTTATAATGGAAACAACAAATAAATAGGAAGTGGGAGAAGAAAAAAACTTGAAAGAGGTGATGAAATATTTACCTCTTCTTCGGGTTCTTCCTTTTGATTTGATCAAAAGGGCTCCATAGGTTGGATTTATGACCAAATAAAGGCCTATAGGATGAAGTGAGGAAAGTTGGGAGGATATTTGGGTAGGGATTGGCTGAGCCAAATGGATTTGGAGGTGTGAAACTAAGAGACGGGGAAGTACCCTTTTATAAGAGAGGTGAGGGTCATTTAGGAAAAGCTTGAAATATTATTTTATAATAAAATCATTTTCGGTTTATAATGTCTCAAAAATAATTTATTTATCTTATAACGAGGGTATGGGTCTAAAATCTTTCAAAAAATAGGTTTTAGACAGGTTTAGGTCACCATATAAACCTTATCTTTTAGATTTAACTCTTAGTTAAATAGTTTGACATTTATCATGTCTCTTTGTATTTTTATATTATATGGTTAATAAACATACTATAACAAGCCAAGAGAACCTATAGTGGTTCATTAATAATATACCTATTATTATATAAGTTCTTTGTAAGAACCTTAGATTTTTAGGACAATTATATAATTTAATAATATAATATTTGTTTTAAACACTCATTTATGTCAATTTTGGAACTATTTAGTATTTTGTTTTTGTGAAAGTCATCACAACTTGATTAATTAGAACCAAATACATTTAATCAACCCTAACATGTCATATTCACCTAGAAAATTTTTTTATGTCATAAAAACTTCTAAATTATGTTTATTTTATTATTTATAATACCATTTATTTGATTCTTTCATTAATAAGGTAATTACTGCATCATCATTGTGTCATAAATAAATTTACTTATTTGATGTCTAAAAATTATAAATAAAATAAAATTATTTAAGAAATATTTTTATCTTTTTAATGAGTTTTTATAGTCAAAAAGATAACTTATATAACCCCATTTAAAAATTTTTTTACTAAAAGATATATGCTTATGTAATTTTTTCCTTTAATTTAAATTATTTAATATAAAGTGTCATTATCACTCTCAAGTGGCTCCATGGGGTCCCAAAATAAACCCAAGGATGCCCATGGTCGTACATGTATCAACCAATAGGAATAAGACACATGTTAGGATAATTTACTAATATTATAATATTATTTTTTACCCTTAATTACTTGATTTACCCTTTAACCATGGTAAATAAAATATTTACCAAAGTAATTATTCATAATGTCTAAAAATAAAAGTTAACTATTTACACAATTTGGACCTCCTGATTCCAAATATGGAATCCATTTTTCCAAATTTGAAACACATAAGTGGCAGAAATTAATTTAAAATTAATTCTCATTGTCAAAACAAAAAGCGTGTTTTTAAGAAATAATAACTATCAAAAGATTGACACTTGTTTATTTTTTTTAAAAGCTTGGGGTCAGAGCCTCATTTTATTATTTAAAGAAAATACCTCTTTTATACTGGGTAGAGGGAGACCCATTACATAGCCCAAATTCTCAAGGCCAATTGGCCTGAATACTAGGCTCGAAAGCCCATTTTTTTGGCCCAAAGAGCCCCTTGGTGAATAGTACCGCTATAGTACCTGGACCGCTACAACACTGTCGCTGCTACAGTTCCTGCAACAATGCCTCCACTGCTACAGTGTCGCCACCACTACAGTTCCGCCACTGGTATAGTACTGCTACAATGCCCTGCTATAGTACTGCTACAGTACCCCTGAAAATTAGTCCCTGCCCGGATTTGATCCTGGGTCTTTTGGATGCCAAGCAGGAGCCTGTACCACTAGGGTACAGGCTTGTTGGAAAAACGTGTGAAGTACCAAAAATTGAATGTTTTTAGAAAAGTACCAAAAAATCACCCTAAGCTAATATCCATATTCTGAATTTAAAAATAAATTCCATTTTGAAAATTAAAATTTATAAATTTTCAAAAAGTGGGTATTACTATTCATAATGGCTAGTTTCATTGGTCATGGTGTGTTAAAACTCCAAGTTGTGCACAACACAAGCTACTGCATTATTCAAAAGGAAACATATCGTGGAATCTTGGGGTCTAACATTCTCCCCTCCTTAAAATAATTTCATCATCAAAATTTCTAGAATATTATTGCATAAAAATATTCGGGTGGTTTTTCATCATAATTTCCTCAGGTTCCCACGTTACCTCTTCCATATTATAGTTTCTCCATAGAACTTTGACCAGATGAGTCATCCGGTTTCTCATCACTTGTTCCCTGGTATCAAGAATTTTGACAGGCTCTTTACAATAAGACAGATCAGGTTCCAGTTCAATTTTATCATAGGTGAGTATATGCGTTGGGTCAGGCGTGTATTTTCTCAATAGTGATACGTAGAACACATCATGAACTTTAGAGAGACTTGGAGGCATTAGAAAATGATAATCTACAACTCCAATTTGTTCTAGAATTTCAAAAGTTCTGATGTACCTGGGACTCAATTTACCCTTCTTACCGAAACGTATAACACCCTTCCATGGAGATACCTTCAAGAAAACATGGTCTCTTACTTGAAATTACAAATTCTTCCTTCGGTTATCGGCATAGCTCTTTTTCCCACTTTGGGATACTTTGATGTGGGTTTGTATAATCTTCACTTTTTCCATTGTTTCCTCAATAAGTTCTGGGCCTACAAGTTTTCTTTCACCAACATCATCCCAACAAGTTGGTGTGCGACATCTCTTGCCATATGACGCTTCATATGGTGCCATATGAATACTTGAATGGAAGCTAGTGTTATAAGAAAATTATACTAGTGGTAAATATTGATCCCATATACCTTGAAATTCAAGTGAGAAAGATCTCGTCATGTCTTCTAAGGTTTGAATAGTCTGTTATGATTGTTCATTGGTTTGAAGGTGGTAGGCAGTGCTCAAATGAATTTTAGTATCCAAAGCCTTCTGAAGACTTTTCCATAATCTTCATGTAAAATGGGGATCACGTTCAGAAACAATTGATAGGGGTACTCCATGAAGTCTTAAAAGTTCATTAATATATAGTCTTGCCATACGTTCAAGTGGTAAATCTTCTCTTATAGCAAAAAATGTGTTGACTTGGTAAGACGATCAACAATTACTTGCATCATTCCTTCTAGGAGTCTTTGGTATCCCCCTGACAAAGTCCATCGTAATATTATCTCATTTCCACTTAGGTATGGGAAGACTTTTCCTGACTCCTCCAGGATTTTTCCTTCCAACTTTCACTTGTTGACAAACTATAAATCTTGACACAAAATCTACAATCTCCCTTTTCATGTTGTACCACCAAAAATGTTCTTTCAAATCCCTATACATATTAGTTCTACAAGGGTGTATAGACAAATTGGAGCTATGATCATCATCCAACAATTCTATTTTTAGATCAGGTATATCGGGAACATAAAGTCTCTTCCCAAATTTTAAAATTCCATATTCATATATGAATTAGATCACTCTCCCATCATTCACAGCTTTAATTTTCTTTTGAAATTCCTCATCATCAGTGTGAGAACTTTTTATCCTTTCTATTAAAGATTGTTTGGAAACCATTTGAAAAAGTATTGATGTTTCGCCTTCCATGGTTATTCCCATATCCATCTTTACTGGATCCATAAAAATAAGATCCCTTTCAACTCTCATCTTCTTCAAAACTCCATTATCCTTTATACTCAAATCATATGACACCTTATTTACCTTCCTCAGGTTGTAGTGTATAGTGCAATCATAATCCTTGAGTATTTGAAGCCATATTCTTTGCCTCATGTTGAGTTCTTTCTATGAGAAAATATACTTCAAACTCTTTTGATCAGTATAAATCTCACATTTTTAACCATAGATATAGTGTCTCCATATCTTTAGAGAAAATATCATAGCTACTAACTCAATATCATGATTAGTATAGTTTTTCTCATGAATTTTTAGCTATCATGATGTATAGGAAATAACTCTATTATTCTGTATAAGGACATAACCAACTCCTTTATTTGAAGCATCACTATAAATAACAAACCCATTATTACCCGATGGTAGAGTCTATATAGGATCATTAACTAATCTTCTCTTCAGTTCTTCAAAACATTCTTCACACTCTTTTTTCCAAAAAAAATTAACCCCTTTACATGCGAGCTTGGTTAATGGGTAATCCAACCGGGAAAAATTCTAGACGAAACATCGATAATAACCAGTTAAACCAATAAAACTGTGTACCTCAGTTATACTCATCAGTGCTGGACATTCTTGGATTGCCTTGGTCCTTGAAGGATCAATATACATTCGATCATTAGAGACAATATGGCCAAGAAAAGAAATCTACTAAAGCCAGAATTCACACTTTCTAAATTTCCCATATAATTCAGTTCTTCTAAGAGTCCTTATGATAATGCGCAATTGATTTTTATGATCTTCATAGATTTTGGAGTATACTAAGATATCAACAATAAATACCACTACAAATTCACCAAGATATTCATTGGAAACTCTATTCATTAGATCCATGAAAACAGAGGGTGAAATAGTCATCCCAAAAGGCATTACTGTAAACTCGTATTGCATGTACCTGGTTCGAAATGCTGTTTTTGGAATTTCTTCCTTCTTCACACACAACTGATGATATCCATATCAAAGTTAAACCTTTGAAAAATATTGAGCTCCAAGAAGTTGTTCGAATAAATCATCAATGTGAGGTAGGGGATACTTGTTCTTTATTGTCAGAGCATTGATCTCCTTGTAGTCAATGCACAACCTCATAGATCCATCTTTATTCTTAACAAAAAGGATAGGGTCTCCCCATGGGGAAACACTAAGGAGAATAAATGCCTTATTACTCAATTCATCTAGTAGTTTCTTTAGTTCAACTAATTCTATAGTGGCAATTCTATATGGGGTCATCGATATGGGCCTTGAACCAATAATTAAATCAATGGAAAACTCAATTTTTCGTTCTAGAGGATGTCCAGGTAAATCCTCTGGAAACACATCAACATATTCTTCTACAATAGGTATGTCCTCTATTTGAACATTCTTTTCCTTTCCCATAGTTATTTCATTCTCTTCCTCCCCAATAATTGGATTTAGTAGAGCTCATGGGGGTGGATCTAGATAAGAATCATATGGTGACATTTCTTCTCTAAAGATAAGGTACTCTTTATCATCATCTAAAATTGTAACCTCCTTCTTCTTACAATAAATTTTCGCATCATGGTCCAAAATCCAATCCATACCAAGGATTATATCAAATTCAATCATGGGTATGATGATGAGATCAGCTGATAAATAACATTTATATGCCCTAATGGGTACTGATTCACAAAACTTTGTTGCGATGATACATCCCTTAGGTGTTTTGACTGACAACTCCCTTGTTAAGTAAAATTGAAAATATCTAATTTTCTTAGAAAACTAGGAAGATATGAAACAATTTGATGATCCAAAATCAAATAAATAATTGGATAAACTTTATGAAACTATTAAATTACCTACCACCACGTCATTAGGAGCTTCAACCTCAGCAGTAGTGATCGCATAAGCTTAACCTTGATCCCTTGTCCTTTTCTAAGGTATGTTTCCTTGGCACTTAGGACATTCATTTGCATAATTCCTCTTTTCTATACAATTGTAGCATTCAACATTGACAGCCTCTTTATTTCCCTTGCAATCATGAGCTTGGTGGCCTTCTTCACCACACTTGTAACAGACCCCCATTCCCTTTAGGAAAGTACCGAGGTGCTTCTTCCCACATTTACCGCAAGATAGATATTCAACATTTTCCTTCTTCCCATTATTTCCATTTCTAGAGTGTTTAGTAGATCTATTTTTCTCTTGCTTTGATTTAAATTCATAAGACTTAGAGAATTCCATTTTTTGACTTGATATCACATAAGACAATATCTCTGTACGATGAGAAGGATTGTGAGACTAATGCTCGATGGAGAAATGGTTTTAACCAATTAAAGCATAAATCAATCTTAATCATTGGGTTATGTATATAATCTGCTATAGGCCTTGCGAACCTTGTAAAGTTAGCCTCATACTTTGTGACATTCTCATCCTCCATTTTCCTCAGACTCGGAAATTGTCTTTCCATATCCACTCGATGGCCACAAGGAAAGTATTTATCTAATAAAATATCTTTAAACTCCCTCCATTCCATGTTCAATAATTCTTCATCTTCCTTTGTGTTTTGTATTAATTACCACCATTGATCTGTATCTCCCGTGAGGCGATAAACCGCCATGAAAACTTTTTCCCTTTCGCTACTCCCCAAAGAATGAAATATTTTCACTAAGGAATTTATCCATTACTTAGCTACTAATAGATTTGTACTCCCATTAAATATTGGTGGTTGTTTCTTCATGAAGTGTTCTAACATTTATCCTCTGCATTGTGGATCAGGGTGCTCTATATGGGTAAGGTTATTATTCATAACCTGAGTGAGTTTTCCTAGTATGGTGATAAGCTGATCAACACCAATTGCATCACCAGCTCTACTATAATTATCATGAGTAAGAGTGAAATCCCTACATGGATTAAGTGGGTTGATACGGTTTCCATTCCTTCCACTAGGCTCTATTTCTAAACAATTTCATGCACTAGATTAGTTTATGAATCAAAATACATAATTCCAAACATGTAAAATAGTTAACATAAATTTAATAGTTTACGGATATAATCCATAATAATAAAAATGTTTTATTTGAGGATGTATATACTCATAAACCATTTATAATGGTTTTTAAAGAAAATCAGAATTATCCTAATCATATACCCTGGGAGTGTCGTAACCAAGAGTGCAGCAAGGCCCGTTGTCGTGCACGAGTTCTGATTCGAGTCTAGATAAAAGTGGTGTTTTCGGGTTTTACCCCTAGGTACATCTATGCCAGATCCTCCTCTACCTTCTCATATCGAGATAGGGGTGTATTTCTTGGAAAACACACAAAATCTCTACATTACCAAAATTCTAGGAAGTTATTCTATACTAATCCTCAAAGTCTATCTTAGGGTAATGTTATCTAATCATATTTTTTCTAAATCTAGCTTCCAAGGTTTGTACTAAACATCCTCTGTAACCTACTATAATTCCCCGACCCCAGTTACCTAGAGTCGGTGCATTATTACATAACATTGTCATGATCACAAGGGGTCAAATCCTGAAAGACCGGTCAGTTTAGTAGCTTTAGAAGTACTAGATACATTGATAGGTTTTACATTATATCATGAAATAAAAACATCAAAAACATTTTGTCCCCTTTTGAACACACTTATATCCTTATCCTATCACTGTAGTTCAAGCATAAAATACTTCTTCACTTTTTGGAAAAAATATAACATTGAAAGGGCTGAGCTCAAATGCTCAGTAAGGATAACAATATAGCAGAAACTTTCATAAATAAGCATAAACATTTAAGGAAATGTATAAGACTAAAACAAAAGCCTTTTAAACTAAAAATTTAGCATAATATGGAAAAGATAAGATCAAATAATTTCATTTACTTATTCACATAGATATTCTACTAGTCGAATAATCACATGCAATATCAATAGCTACTTTCATAATAATGGAATGCCAGACTTCATAACCACATAGTCAAGGCTTTATGGCAAGTATACAAAAGGATATTTTCAAGGCCTTATTCCAAGACACTAGTTTGTCTCATGGGACATTCTGATGCATCGAGGAGCTATAGCGGGCTCCACCCATCACTTACTAAGTTCAATTCATTCCTCATATAAAAAGTTTTAAACATAACATAAACATTCATTTTAAAACTATCATAAAAAATGTCAATACTTTATCCATAAACCATTAATGGTGTAAAAATATCACACCCACAATCAAACATATCACAAAACCATCAATAAAATATTGAAGTTTTTTATCATAATAAATCAACTTCAAACAAGCTTAAAATCCATCAAAGGATGTTGACATAGATGAAATCAAAACTTTTTTAGAGAAATATCTATTTTTATTTTGAAATCATTTAAAAGTCATATAATTATTAAAAAAATTATTTTTAAAATATTCTTATAAGCATGTATATGAAGCTTAGACGATGATATAATGGCAGAAAATAGCCACACCCACTGTATAAGTTAAAAAAAGACATTCTTACCTTAATTTTGTTGAAAATTTCATAAAGTACCTTGTTCGAAAAATGACAGAATGATTCCTTTCAAAACATATATGGTTAAATAATAGTATAATTGACTTGAACCCATAGTACAGTAAATATTAAAAATGTTTTGAATTAAATTTTTAGGAAAACACGGATGTGGATGATAAAGAGGTCCTAGTAGATAATTACGTAAAAACAACCTCGGATAATAAAGAGATTGTGAAATTAACCCTTACCTTGTACTTTTCCTTAGTAGATGGTATGTTAACCTCCTGTATAATAATTAAAACATTGATATTGAATTATACTACAACTATATACATAAATATGATATCATATATTATCCTATAATATTTCTTTGTTAATAATATTTCAGTAGTATCATTGTTTCAGGTGTTAACTGATCTGTTTTCCTTTATATGATCAGTTATGTAAGCCATTTTTGTTATAGATAGGATGTATTTTATTCATATCCATAATGATATTAAGTTCTTAAACATTATTTTTAATCATAAAATGAAAATTATTTGTGAATGATTCTGATGGGGAATAAATCTCATCGCATTCATGGAGACGGTAATCTGTACGTACGCACGAGCGACAATATCATTATATTGATGGTGAAATCATATGTAATTGGATGTTATATCATATATACAGAATCATTAAAAAAAATTATTTATTATTTACATAATTTATACTCATTATTATACCCATCCAAATAATTAAGTGTTTGAATAACAAACTACACCACGACGTGGAGATGATAAGTCGCACGTACACACGTATGGTGACTTTTTCATTCATATGATGGATAGAATAATGAATATTTTTGTACCATTTTTATAATAACATAAAATTATATAAAATATACTAGAGTTATTATTTTATAATCTAAACAATAAGGAAAGAGGAAGTGAAAGAAGAAAAGAACTTGAAAGATGTGATGAAATATTTACCTCTTCTTCAGGTTCTTCCTTTTGATTTCATCAAAAGGGATCCTTAGGTTGTCTTTATAACCAAAGGAAGGACTCTAGGATGAAGTTATTAATTTTTTGATGGTGTTTGTACAGGTTTTGGCCGATCCAAATGTATTTTGAGGTGTGAAATTAATAAAAGGGTAAGTACCCTTTTATAAGAGAGGTGAGGGTCACTTTAGGAAAAGCTTGAAATATTATTTTATAATAAAATAATTTTCGGTTTCTAATGGATCCAAAAGGATTTATTTAAAGGATAATGTGGGGATGGTTCGAAAACCGCTCAACCAATAGTTTCTAGATAGGTTTTGGTCACCATATTAACCTTGTCTTTTAGATTTAACTCTTAGTTAAATAGTTTGACATTTACCATGTCTCTTTGTATTTTTACATTATATGGTTAATAAACTTAGTATAACAAGCCAAGAGAACCTCAAGTGGTTAATTAATGAGATAAATATAATTATATAAGTTCTTTGTAAGATCCTTATATTTTTAGGACTATTATATAATTTAATAATATAATATTTGTTTTCAAAACTCATTTATATCAATTTTGACACTATTTAGTATTTGGTTTTTGTGAAAATCATCAAAACTTGATTACTTCAAACAAAATACACTAAATCAATCCTAACATGTCATATTCACCTAGAAAATTCATGGATATCATAAAAACTTTGAAATTATATTTATTTTAATATTTATAATGCCATTTATTTGATTCTTTCATTAATAAGGCAATTACTGCATAATCATTGTGTCATAAATAAATTTAATTATTTGCTGTCTAAAAATTATAAATAAAATAAAATTACATAGGAAATCCTTTTATATTTATATTGAGTATTTATAGTCGAAAATATAACTTATATAACCCCATTTAAAAATTGTTTTACTAAAAGATATATGTTTATGTTATTTTTGTCTTTACTTTAAATTATTTAATATAAAGTGTCATTATCACTCACAAGTGGCTCCATGGGATCCCAAAATTGACCCAAGGATGCCCATGGTCAGACATATATCAACCAATAAGAATAGGACACATATTAGGGTAATTTAATATTATTATAATATTATTTTTTACCCTTATTTACCGGATTTACCCTTTAACCATGGTAAATAAAATATTTACCGAAGTAATTATTCATAATGTCTAAAAATAAAAGTTAACTATTTACACAATTTGGATCTTCTCATTATAAATATGGAATCCATTTTTTTAAAATCAAAATACAGAAGTGGCATAAATTAATTTAAAATTAATTCTCATTGTCAAAACAAAAAGCGGGTTTTTAAAAAATAATAACTATCAAAAGATTAACACTTGTTTATGTGCAGTTTAAATGTGAAACTACTTATAATGACCTAAATTATATTAAATGGTAAAAAAATAATCTAATTATATTTTAAACCCACTCAAATGTATAATTTAACACTATACATTATTTTTATTAAAAAAGTTTTTTAAAATTAAAATTTAGTATTTTTCACTATTCATCAAAAATTGAGAGTTTTTAGAAAAGTTCCAAAAATTCACCCTAAGATAATTTCGATATTCCGAATTAAAAAATGAAGTCCATTTTGAAAATTAAAATTTATAAATTTTCAAAAAGTGGGTATTACTATTCATAATGGCTAGTTTCATTGGTCGTGGTGTGTTAAAACTTCAAGTTACGTACAACACAAGATACCACATTATTCAAAGGGAAACGTACCATAGAATCTTGGAGTGTTACAAACCACACCTTGTTATACATGGTGAGATCAATTATGAGTCATGAGAGTCTTCCATTATCCTTTTGGGGATATGTGTTACAAACAGCGGCGCACATACTAAACCAAGTACCAGCTAAATCAATAAATGGTATTCAATATGAGTTCTAGAGTGGAAAGAAAGCTTTGTTATAGAATTTATATGTGTGGGGAAGTGATTTGTTTTTTAAGGCCTCTTCAGGTAACAAAATTGTACCCTGGGGAATAAAGTGTACCTTTATATGATACCCCAAGGAAACAAGGGGATATTACCTATACAACCCCTCAGACAAAAAGGTTATAGTGGCAATACACACCATATTACTTGAGAGGGAGAACATCTCTAAAAGAGATAGTGGGAGCGAGATAGACTTTAATGAAGTTGAGGCTCAAGGTACACAAGAGTTGGTACAGGAATAGATTCCACAAATCTCCCTAGAAGAAAGAACTATTCCAGAGACACAGGAACTGTGTAGGAGTACAAGAGAGGTTAAAGAACTGAAATGGTACGGTTTTATAGTTATTGAGGATGGTGACTCATTATTAGTTGATAATAATGATCCTATAACCTAAAAGGAATCAGTAAGTGGCACAAATGTTGCCAAGTGGTAAGAATCCATGAATTCTAAAATGGATTCCATGTACCAAAACCAAGGTTATATTTTGGTAGATCCTCTAGTTGATGTAAAGAATGTTGGTTGAAAATTTGTATTCAAGAAGAAACTGGACATAGAAAGACAATTTAGTACCTATAAGGCACGACTGGTTGCAAAAGTGTTCAAGAAGCATCAAGGAATTGACTACAACTAAACCTTTTCGCCAATTTAAATGATGAAATCCATCAGAATCCTAATGGTTATTATCTCTTACCATGACTATGAGATTTAGAAAATGGATGTCAAAACATCCTTCTTTAATGGAAACCTTCATGAAGATGTCTACATGACACAACCTGAAGGGTTTATGACTCCAAAGGATGCCAATAAGGTATGAAAGTCACATAAATCTATTTATGGATTAAATCAAGCATCCAGGTCATGAAACATTAGTTTTGATTAATCCAAAACAAAATTTGGTTTTATCAAGAATGAATGTGAGCCTTGTGTCTAAAAATGGTTTAGTGGGAGTGAATTTGTTTTCCTAATAGTATATGTTAATGAAATATTACTTATTGGAAATGAGATACCAGTATTACAGTTTGTTAAGGCATAGTTTAATCAATGATTCTCTATGAAGGAATTGGGAGAGGCATCATATATTCTTGGGATCAAGATCCATTGTGATAGATCCAAGATATTATTGGGCTTAAGTCAAAGTATATACATTGATAAGATACTGATGAGATTTAGTATGGAACAATCTAAGAGGATATTTTTTCCAGCATCACATGACATTCATCTTTCCAAGAAAATGTGTCCTTAGACACATGAGGAAAGAAATATAATGGAAAGGAATCAATACGCGTCAGCGATTGGGTCAGTCCTGTATGTCATGCTATGTACTAGGTTGGATGTCGCCTATGCATTGAGTGCGGTAGGCAGATATCAAGCTAACCCAGGTGACCACCATTGGATGGAAATAAACACTATCCAAAATTATTTTAGGCGTACTAAGGATATGTTCCTAGTTTATAGGGAAAATGAGAAACTAGTTATCATAGGATATGCAGATTCTAGTTTCCATATAGATCAAGATTACATAAAGTTTAAAATGGGATACATCTTCACTTTGAATAGAGGTTCAGTGAGATGGAAGATCTCAAAACATAGTGTAGTCATATATTCTATAGCAAAGTCTGAGTATATCACAGCTTTTGAGGAATCTAAATAAGTAGTTTGGATATGGAGCTTTTTCCAGGAGCTGGATGTGATACCTAGAAGTAAATATCCCATCACACTGTATAAGGACCTAGCCTTAAAAATTACATAATCTTGAATTAAAATAATAATTCACATTGAGGATCTTTTTAGGTTTAGATCTTTAGAGAATTAAGCCATAACTTATTACATTACATCTCAAATATTACAATGTAGACACTTCTACTCAGTATCCATAAAAACTCTAAAAAATATATTCATGTCTAGTTTTATATTTTAGACAGCATTACTTTTCCTTGATCCCATCCTTTACCCCATTCATCATTATTTCCTGTGAAAAAACATTTCATAAAAACTTAAGATGAGCATAAAAACCTCAGTAAGGGATACACAAAGAAGGAAAATTGTTAGTTTTTCAAAACAACAAGTAAACCATGAATACTTTATCATAAGTAATACTTTTCACTTTTATGAAGTACTAAATACAATTCACTGAATAAAAGATCATTGTTTACCCTTTTGTAACCAAAATATTACCATAAAACCCATAGAAATAACGCATAACATATAACGGTGGCTTTGGACATAAACGTACTTAAATGGAATAATCATACGGTCGACTTCCACACATATCACTAAATGCAATATCCATACGGCCGACTTCCATACACAATGCATCGAAGGTTATAACGTAACCACCCATCCAGGTTTATCATGGAACCACCCATCAAATTTCCAAGTACCATTATAAAATCATAACACATAAATATTGCAAATAAAAATATTTCACTCATAACATTTCATTTGAAATCAAAATAAATAATTTCAAGATATTGAAATAATAAATCAGTTTCAAAACCCATTTTCAATACCAAAACACCCAAAAAACAGAATAAGGGGTTTCTTTTTCATTTTAAAAAACATTAAGGCTAATAGAGGAAGCTAACTAACGATTACGGTGGCGGAGAGGTCATTATCGCCGCAAACATTAAAAAAATTACTTTTGTTGTTTATTAAAACACTTCATAGAAAAAATATTATATTTGAATTAAATTAAAAGTCAAAGGGTTTTATTATATACCCTATAAAATAAAGTCATATATAAATCAAAGTATTCCTCAATGAAAGGAGAATGAGACTAAGTCCCTTACAACGTGTCTGACTTGACTTGTTCGTTCTTTAATTTCCTGAATAATAAACTTAAGTTAATTTATACTTTCTTAATAACCTTTATCAAGTTTATTATTTCTTTTATATTACTTATTATCATGTTATAAACATTATGTAATTATTTAAGTTAATAATGGTCGTTTAGTCGATATTTCGTACTTGAGTCAAAAATGAACTTCTTATAATTACAAGTTGTTCATGTGGTAAAAATTCCATTATCTTCAGAATGATATTCATGATTTAGATATCATATATATCCAATATATATATGTGTGTGTGTGTGTGTGTATTTATAATAGTACATAACATTTGGAGGTAAGAAATGAAATGCAGCGTTCATGGAGACGGTAAGCCATATGTACGCATGAACGCTACTTTCATTTTTATTTCATATTTAATAGAATTGAAAATTAATGATTCATAGGTATATTATAATTATAATGTAATATCATATATATAATTTCATTAACTCCATCCTTTATTCATCCCACATATGGAATTAACGAGTCATATCACTTTGAGGGGGTGGTAGTCTGCACTTCCTCAAATGAAATTATCATGTTTACTCATAATAGAAACCATAAAGGAATGATATAAATGGAAAATACAGAAGCATAGAGACAATATAAATATAATATATATTACATATAAATATAGTTCCATCATAATGGCCACCATGAGAGGTGGTAGGATAAGATTCAACAATCATCGTTTCGTGAGGCAGGAGTTCGTCATCCACAGAAACAGTATGTTCTTTACCCATTAGATAGAGGTGTGTGTAAGTTTATTTAGAATTATTATCATAGAAAAAACATTGTATATTGAATATACTAGTGTTTCTATAAAATAAAGTAATAAAAATAGTTTAGAGGGTCGGATAAGTAAAATAAAACAAAAGAAATTAAGAGAAGACGTTACCTTTAAATCGGGTAACTCTCTTTGGTTTGAACCAAAAGGATTTCTTAAAGTGCCTAATACCTAAGGTAATGATTCTAGGTGGAAGAGAGGGATGTAGGGAGCTTAATTAGGCAGATTTTGGATTATCCAAGGGGCTTGAGAGGTGTGAGTAATGGGTTAGAGGTGAGATCTTTTTATAAGGGTGAGGAGGGGCTCTTTAGGAAAGTTTGAAAATATTATTTTATTATATAATGATTTTCCGTTTCTAAAGGTCCAAAACTCATTAAAGTATAATATAATATGACTCCTGTTAGAAATAAAAAAATCCAATAATAATTGGACAGGTTTTGGATATTTTATTAATTTTTATAATCTTATTTATTTAAATCTTTCATTAATGAGGTAAACACTACATCATTATTGTGTTATAAATAATTTTATTTAATTAATTTTTAAAAATTATAAAAAAATACCATGATATAGGAAACAGTTTTATCCTTAAAATGAATATTTATAGTCTAAGAGATAAATTATATAACCCTCATGTAAAAATTGATTTACTAAAAGATATATGTTTATGTCATTTTTGGCTTTACTTTAAATTAATTAATATAAAGTGTCATTATCAATCTTAAGTGGCTCCATGGGATCCCAAAATCAACCCCAAGGATGCCCATGGTCGTAAATTTATCAACCAATAGTATTAGAACACAATTTAGGGTAAATTAATTTTATTATAATATTATCTTTACCATGAATTACCCTATTTACCATTAACCGCGGTAAATAAAAGTCAAAAGTTACTATTCACCAAAAATTATTTTCATCTTATTGAACCACATTTTACTTAAAAATAACAACCATGTATGTAGTATTTTCCAAATTCATTTCACAGAAGCTGTAAAATTTCATTTAAATGAAAAAGTCGGTTTTTTAACTTCTACTCGGTGTTTTCACTATTCATAAAAAATTGAAGGTTTTTAGAAAAATACCAAAACTTCAACCTAAGATAAATTTGATATTCCAAGTTCAAAAATGATGTCTATTTTACCAAATTAAAAACATAGAAGTTTCATTAATTAATTTAAAATTAATTCCCGTTGTGAAAACAATAAAATGTGTTTTTAAGAAATAATAACTATTAAAAGATTGACACTTGTTTATGTCCAATTTATAAGTAAAATTACTTCAAATGACCAAAATTGGATTAAATGGTAAAGATATAATCTAATTACAGTTTAAAACCAATTAAAAAGATAATCTAAACATATAAATAAATTATATTAAAAGGTAGTTTTGAATTAAAATACAGTATTTTTCACTGTTCATTAAAAAATGAATTTTATCAGAAAAATACCAAAAATTTACCCAAAGTAAATTTTGATGTCCCGATTCTAAAGAAATATTTTATTTTGTCAAGTATAACATATAAAAGTTTCAAAAAACTATATTTAAAAAGGGTTCGCCATTAAAAGGCGGTAAATTGACCTTTTAAAGAATATTAGAGTATTTATGCTTAAAATTAGATTCATTCACATTTTAAGCCTCTGACTTTTATTTGATAAATGTAAAAACATTTAACAAACATGTATAATCGTATTGTAGTTACCTCTATTCATTCCTATCAATACAACATCTAGGCATTAACTACCATTTAAAATAATATTATATTACTATTTTTAAGTATGACTCAGCATTGTGTGCAACATAAGATTTCAAAGAAACCCATTGTTGCGTATCGGGTACGCCATCAAACATAGAATCCCCTTTAAAGTAAAATTAATATTTAATTCACAAATATTAATAAATATGAAAATGTCTTATTCTTTATTTACCTAGGATGTTACATCCTTCCCTCCTTTTGAAGATCACGTCCTTGATATTTTTATTCACTTACCAAATAAGTGGGGGTATTTATCCCTCATAGAATTTTAAGATTACCACATTGCCTCTTCAACCATATGGATTTTCTGCAAAACCTTTACCTGATGAATTACCTTATTCCACAACACCTGCTCTCTTCAATCAAGAATTTGGACTGTTTGTTCCTCATAATAGAGATTCTCTTCCAACTGAACTACCTCTGGGCCCAAAACATGAGATAGATCTGGCATATACTTTCTCAACATTGAAATATGAAAAACATTGTGTACCTAGGATAAACTTGGAGGTAAATCCACTCTGTAGGCAACTGATCCAACTTTCTACAGGATTTTATGAGGTCATATGAACCTCATACTCAACTATCCCTTCTGACCAAAACGCATCACACTTTTCCATGGATGAACTTTGAGAAATACATGATCACCTACCTCAAAAGAAATATCCTTCCTCTGGTTATCTACATAACTTTTTTTCCTTCTCTGAGCAATTCTCATTTTCTTCTAAATCAACTGAACTTTTTCTATCATCTCTTCTACCAATTATGGTCCTATCAGTTTCCTTTTACCTACTTCATCCCAAAAAGTTGGAGTTCAACACTGATTCCCATATAATGCCTCAAATGGAGCCATATGTATACTGGAATGAAAAATGTTATTATAAGAAAATTCAACCAAAGAAATATGTTGGTCCCAACATCCCTGGTAATCCATTGAACAAGCACGTATCATATCCTTCAAGGTCTGAATTGTTCATTCTGACTTCCCATCTGATTGATGATGAAAAGTTGTACTAAAATTTAATTCAGTACCCAACGACTTTTAAAGGCCTTTAAAAAAAGTAAGAAGTAAACCTGGGATCATGATCAGATTCAATGAAGAGGGTAACTCCATGCAACCTGACGATCTCTTAAACATACAACCATGAAATTTGATCTAGAGACAAACTATCTCGAATAGGAAGGAAATGAGTATATTTAGTCAATTGATCAACAATAACACAGATTGCATTATTACCTTGAGATGTATTTGGTAATCCCACAACAAAGTCCATGGATATATTTTCCAATTTCCACTCTGGAACTGGTAAAGGATGAAGAATACCTTTTAGTAACTGCCACTTTGATTTAACCTTTCGACAAGTCAAACACTTCAAAGTAAAGTCAACAATATCTCTTTTCATTCAATCCCACCAGTAATACTCTCTAAGATCTATGTACATCTTAGTACTACGAGGATGAACGAAAAACAAAGAACTATGAGCTTAACATAATAACTCTTTCTTCAACATTGAATCATAAGGCACACATGATATCTTCCCAAACCTCAAAACACAATCATTATCAATGTTAAAATCAGGCAACTTACCCTTCTAAACCAACTCTACCGTTTTCTGCAACTCACTATCTTCCTTTTGTGCTTGCTTAATTCTATCTTATAGAGATGATTTCACTGACACCTAAAACAAAACAGAGGAATTTCCTACACCAACAACTTCTATGCCAAAGTTCATCAAGTCTATAATCAATGGATCTTATTCCAAACGTAACCAGGTTAATGAAGCATTACTTTTTCGACTCAAAGCATCATCCACTTTATTTGCCTTTCTTGGATGGTAATGAATTGTGCAATCATAATCCTTGATTAATTCCAACCATCTCCTCTGTCTCAAGTTCAATTCTTTATGAGTGAATATATACTTCAAACTTTTGTGATCATTATATATTTCACATTTTACTCCATACATATTATGCCTGTAAATTTTTAAATAAAAAACAACAGTATCTAATTCCAAATCATGTGTAGGGTAATTTAACTCATGAGGTTTCAACTGATGGGAAGATTAAGAAATTACCTGATCATTTTTCATTAGGACACAACCAAGTCCTTTCCACAAAGAATCAATGTAGATAACAAACTCACCATTTCTGGATGGTAGCTCCAAAACTGGAGGATTCACCAATCTTTATTTCAATTCCTGAAAACAATCATCGCATTGTTTTGTCCAAATGAACTTAAAATCTTTTCAAGTTAACTTAGTTAGTGGGCTAGATAACCATGAAGAATTTTCAACAAACCTCTGGTAATAACCTATTAAACCAAGAAAAATATGAATCTTGATTATATTTTTGGGTCTTGTCCATTATTCAACAACTTTTGTTTTAGCAGGATCAACAGTTATGCCATTTTTTAAAACAATGTGACCAAGGAAATAAACTTTTTTGTAACCAAAACTCACACTTTCTGAATTTCCCATACAGTTTCTTTTATTTTAAGGTTTGAAAGACAACCCTTAAATGACTTTCATGGTCCTCTTTACTTTTGGAATAAACCAAAATATCATCAATAAACACAACCACCATTTATCAGCCAAGTCAACTGATCCATCACTGAAACAAACTATTCAGTTTTGATTCTGACCATCTCTGGATGCTAATTTAGAAGTTCATTTCCCTCTATATACCTTCCTAGAATATCTTGTATGTTTCCTCTACAAAAAACCATTTTTAACTCAAAAATATCTTAGGTGAAGCAGCATGGTAATCTGTAAATGCTATATCATTTCAATTTGACCATAAATTAATTTATGGCCATTAATTTAACAATACCCTAACTTCTAAAGTTGTCTAAACCGACCTATGATACCAACTATAAGGACTCAGCCTTAAACATTACATAATATTGAATTAAAAGAATAATTCACATTGAGGATCTTTTCAGTTTTAGAGCTTTATAGAATTAGTCCATAACTTATTGCATTACATCACAAATATTACAATGTAGACACTTCTACTCAGTATCCATAAAAACTCTCAAAAAAAGAGTCATATCTAGTTCCATATTATAGACAAAACTACTTTTCATTGATCCCACCCTTGACCATATTCATCATTATGCCCTGTGAAAAAATTTCAAAAAAAGAAACTTAGGATGATCATAAAAAGCTCAGTAAGGGATACGAAAAGAAGGAAAACTATTAGTTTTTCAAAACAACAAGTAAACCATGAATAATTTATCATAAGTAATAATTTTAACCTTTATGAAGTACTAAATACTATTAATTGAATAAAAGATCATTTCTTACCTTTTTTTAACCAAAATATTACCATAAAACCCATATAAATAATGCATAACATATAGAGGTAACTTGGGACATAAACATACTTAAATGGAATAACCATACGATTGAATTCCACACATATCACTAAATGGAATAGTCATATATCCAAATTCCATACCCAATGCATTGGAGGTTATAACATAACCATCCATCCTGGTTTATCATGGCACCACCTGTCATTTGGTTTATCACGTAACCACCCGTCAAATGTCTAAGTACCATTATAAAATCATAACACATAAAATATTTCAAATATAAATATTTCACTAATAACAATTCATTTGTAATCAAAATAAATCATTTTAATAAATTGAAATAATAAATCAATTTCAAAAACCATTTTCAATACCAAAACACCCAAAAAACGAATAATGGGTTTCTTTTTCATTTTAAAAAAACATTAAGGCTTATAGATGAAACCAACTAACGATTTTTGTGGCAGAGAGGTCTTTGTCACCGAAAACATTAAAAACATTATTTTGTTATTTAGTAAAATTCTTTTTAGAAAAAAGATTCATTTTGAATGAAATTAAAAGTCAAATGGGTTTATTATATACCGTATAAAAGAAAGTCATGTATAAATCAAAGTATGCCTCAATGAAAGAAGATGGAGATGAAGTCCCTTACCTTGTGTCCGACTTGACCTGATCATTCTTTAATTTATTGAATAATAAACTTAAGTTAATTTATACTTTCTTAAGAACATTTTTAAATTTTATTATTCCTTTTATATTACTTATTACCATGTTATAAACATTATTTAATCATTTAAGTTAATAATGGTCATTTTGTCGATATTTGGTACTTGAGTCAAAAATGAACTTCTTATAATTACAAGTTGTTCATGTTGTCAAAATTAAATTATCTCCAGAATGATATTCGTGATTTAGATATCATATATATCCAGTATATATATGTGTATTTATAATATTACATAACATTTGGAGGTAAGAAATGAAATGCACCGTTCATGGAGACGGTAAACCGTACATACGCATGAACGCTACTTTCATTTCTATTTCATATTTAATGGAATGAAAAATTAATTATACACATGTATATTAAAATTATAGTATAATATCATATATATAATTTCATTAACTCTATCCTTTATATTTCCCACATATGGCATGAACGATTTATATCACTTTGTGGGGCGGTAGTCCGCACTTCCTCAAATGAAATTATCGTGTTTACCCATAATAGAAACCATAAATGTATGATATAAATGAAAAATAAAAAAGCATAGAGACAATATAAATATAATATATATCACATATAAATACAGTTTCATCATAATTGCCACCATTAGAGGCCGTAGGAAAATATTGTGCAATCATCGTTTCGTGAGGCAGTAGTTCGTCGTCCACAGAAACAGTATGTTCTTTACCCATTAGATGGAGGTGTGTGTAAGTGTATTTATAATAAATATAATAAAAACAACCTATTATATTTATAATACTGTTGTTGATATAAAATAAAAAAATAAAAAGAGTTTAAGGGGTTGTAGAAGGAAAATAAAACAAAAGAACTTAAGATAAGACATTACCTTTAAATCGGGTAACTCTCTTTGGTTTGAACCAAAAGGATTCTTTGAAGTGACTTATACCTAAGGTAAGGTTTCTAGGTGGAAGAGAGGGATTTAGGGAGATTAATTGGGCAGAGGTTGGATGATCCAAATGGTTTTATAGGTGTGAGTAATGGGTTAGAGGTGGGGGATTTTTATAAGGAGGAGGAGGGACTCTTTAAGAACGTTTGAAAAAATTATTTTATTATATAATTATTTTCGGTTTCTAAATGTCCAAAACTCATTAAAGTCAAAGATAATATGAATCATGTTCAAAATAAAATCATCCAATAATAATTGGATAGGTTTTGGATATTTTTTTAATTTTTATAATCTTATTTATTTAAATCTTTCATTAATGAGGTAAACACTGCATCATTATTGTGTCATAAATAATTTTATTTATTTGATATCTAAAAATTATAAAAAAAAATACCATGATGTAGGAAATATTTTTATATTTTAAATTAATATTTATAGTCTAATAGATAACTTATATAACCCCAAGTAAAAATTTATTTACTAAAAGATATATGTTTATGTCATTTTTGTCTTTACTTTAAATTAATTAATATAAAGTGTCATTATCACTATTAAGTGGCTATATGGGATCCCAAAATTGACCCAAGTATACCAATGGTCGGAAATGTATCAACCAATAGGATTAGGACACATGTTAGGGTAAATTATTATTATTATAATATTATTTTTACCTTAAATTACCCTATTTACCTTTAATCGCGGTAAATAAAAGTAAAAAGTCTCTATTCACCAAAAATTATTTTCATCTTATTGAACCAAATTTTACTTAAAGATAAAAACCATGTATGTAGTATTTTAAAAATTCAATTCAAAGAAGCGGTAAAATTTCATTTAAATGAAAAATTCGGTTTTTTAAGTACTACTCAGTGCTTTCACTATTCGTCCAAAATTGAAGGTTTTCAGAAAAATACCAAATATTCAGCCTAAGCTATATTTGATATTCCTAATTCAAAAATGATGTCTATTTTACCAAATTAAAAACATATAAGTTTCATTAATTAATTTAAATTTAATTCCTGTTGTGAAAACAAAAAAGCGTGTTTTTAAGAAATAATAACTATCAAAAGATTAACACTTGTTTATGTCCAATTTCAAAGTGAAATTACTTTGAATGACCAAAATTGGATTAAATGGTAAAAATATAATATAATTACACTTTAAAACATATTAAAAAGATAATCTAAACATATAAATAAATTATATTAAAAGGCAGTTTTGAATTAAAATACAGTATTTTTCACTGTTCATTAAAAATGAATTTTATCAAAAAAATACCAAAAATTTTCCCAAAGTAAATTTTGATGTCTCGATTCTAAATAAATATTTTATTTTTTCAATTAAAACATATAAAAGTGTCAAAAACTATATTTAAAAAGGGTTCTCCATTAAAAGGCGGTAAATCGACCTTTTAAATAATATTAGAGTATTTATGCATAAATTAAATTCATTCACATTTTAATCCTCTAAATTTTATTGGATAAATGTAAAAACATTTAACAAAAAATTATAATCATATATTAGTTATTTTTATTCATTCCTACCAATAAAACTACTAGGTGTTAACTACTATTTAAAATAATATTATATTATTATTTTTCAGTATGACTCAACATTGTGTGCAATATAAGATTTCAAAGAAACATGTTGTTGTATATCAGGTATTCCATCAAACATAGAATTACCTTTAAAGTAAAATTAATATTTAATTCACAAATATTAATAAATATGAAAATGTATTATTCTTTATTTACCTGGGATGTTACACATGGTACTGTGATAATACTGCAATGGTGGCTCTCACAAAAGAGCCAAGGTCACATCAGCAGACAAATCACATACTTAAAAAGTATCATATCTTGAGGGATTTTTCTTAGAGAGGTGAAATTTTAGTGAGAAGTATTTCCATGGAAGTCAATGCGGTGGACCCCTTGAATAAAGCCTTGACTCAGAAAAAACATGATCATCATGTGAGGTCTAGCAGACTGAAATTCGTAGGCATTTGGCTCTAGTCCAAGTGGGAGTTTATAAGAGTTGGTATCCTATAACCAAATGGTTGTACTTTGATTACATGAATATTTAATATATTTAAATATTAAACATCTTATTACATATTTTTCATTGTTCTGCATGACTATAGTGTAATAATGCCCTAGAGTATTTTTCATATTGACAAGGTCATATAAGTTCCCCACTATGATTAGAACCTTGAAGTGTTATGACAATATTCTTAAATATAGTCTTGTGGATGGATACCATACTATAATGGGACATATAGTATACAGACCTTCAGGTGAGAGTACTCGTAAGCATATGATACTTCCTCTCATGAAGTTCGTCCTTAGTAATCTTCAGGGCAAGAGATTATATGTAACACCCCAAGATTTTATGAAAAATATTATTTTAATTTCATTAATTTCTTATGTTGTATGCTACACCAAGATTACATTGCGCTATACGCAACACCGTATTAGCTTGTAGTATATGCAACACTATTCTTGGATCGTGTTACACACAATTTTGATAATAGTTATTCTACACAACATTGAGTCTATATATATATATATATTCAATGTATAAATGAAATATGGTTGGATTATGTTATACGAAACAACGAAGGATTCTTGCACAGCACGCAACCCTGACTTGGCTTGCATTACACGCAATCACGACCTTCCTCGATAGCGTGTGTTGTACGCAATACCGGGTTTTACTAAACAACGATATATTATTATAATATTATTATGAACTAGCCGTTATGAATAGTATTAACTAAATTTTGAATCTTATAACATTATTATTCGTCTTACACATTTTCTAGAACATGGTATAAGAACAAAATAAATTTTTCGGGTAAAATAAATATTTTTCAAAAAATGCAGTTTTATCGCCTTTTGATGGCGCACCCACTTTAAATATAGTTTTTGACATGTTTATAAGTTCAATTTGACAAAATAAAATTATTCTTTGGAATCATGAAATAAAAATTTACTTTGGATAAATTTTTCATATTATTCTGGTAACTTTCATATTTTGATGAATTGTAAAAACACGCTATATTTTAATTAAACACAACTTTTTTCATCGCAATAATTTATATGGTTAAATTATAATATTGAATGGTTTTAAAGTATAAATAGAAAATATTTTTACCATTTAATATAATTTATGTCATTAGCATTGATTCTACCTTGAATTCGTAGGATAAATCAATTCAATCTTTTGCAATGTTTTAAAGAAAAACCCGTTTTCTTTCGACAATGGGATTAATTTTAATTTAATTTCTGCAACTTCTGTGTATTGAATTTGAAAAAATGGATTCCATATTTGGAATCAGTGGGTCCAAATTATGTTAATAGGCTACTTTTTATTTGTGGGAATTATGAATAGTAACTACGGTAAATTTTATTTACCATAGTTAAAGGTAAATCAGGTAATTAAGGGTAAATATAATATTATAAAATTACCCTAACACTTGTAAAAATCCTATTGGATGACTAAAGGTAGACCCATATTACCTAAGGGTCGGATTAGATTCATTTAATGGACTTTTTTCTATGAAAATAAGTTAATTATTATTAAAACCAAAGAATGTGACAACATGTCACTTTCTTAAATCTTATAAGTATAATAATTTTAATTTAGTGATAAACCTCATGAAACTTCTAAAATGAATAATCTCCAGAAAGCTAATACAATTATCTACATCATAGGAATTTATTTATAATTTTTAGGGATTAAATAATTATAATTTATTATGACACAAAGATGATGCATAAATTGTCTTATTAATGAAATATTGACATAATTGATGTTATAAATACCCAAATAAATGTAATTTAAGACTTTTTATGAATTTAACTAATTTTATATGTTAATATGACATGTTATTATTTATTTAATTAACTTTTTTCGAACTAATCATTCTGTTATGATTTTCAAAAAAATCAATTACTAAATAGTGTCAAAATTGACATAAAATAGTTTTTAAAAACAAATATTATATTATTAATTGTTATTTTATTCATAAAAATCTAAGGTTCGGCCAAATTACTTAGATAAAGTTATATATATTAATAATAAACAACTTGGGGTTCGTTTGGCTTGATATAGTAAGTTTATTAACCTTATAGTATAAGAACACAAGAAGACACGGTAAAAGTAAACTTATTTAACTTAATGTTAAATATAAATGATAAGGTTAAAATAGGAACCTAAACTTGTCTAAATTCTATTGGATGAGCGGATTTCGACCCATCCCCACCTTAGCTTCTAAATATATCAATTTGGAGCTATTTAAAACCTAAATTGACTTTATAATAAAATAATATTTTTAGTTTTCCCAAAGGTGCCCCTCTCCTCCCTTATAAAAGGGAACCTCCTCTCCCTCTTCCTCACACCACTTTGAGCCTTCAAGCTCAGCAAAACCCTGACAATTCCTCCTCTCCACTTCCCTACAGACATTCTAGAGGTCCTGGTCTTCTTCAAAGACCAATTTTAGTTCCCTAAAAGAAGGTCTCAAAGAAGCACTTCAAAGAAGAGGTAATGTCCGTTACCGATTCTTTCATCTTTATTTCTTCTTCCACTTCTTCTTCTTTATTGTTTCATTATGAAGTAATAACATCAGTATCACTCATATACTGATATGTTATTATAAGTATGAAACAACCCTATTTCACCATCTATCCATCCTACGGAAAAAGAAATCACCGCGCGTGCGTACGTACGGAATACCGTCTCCACGCCGTGGTGTAATCTATTTTCCACCACCACCTTACTTGGATGGGTATAATGGTGTAAATAATGACTATATATGACTATTATAAAGTGATACTGATTCTGAAATAGTATACATACACTCCAATACAATTCCACAATCATAGGAACGATATCATCACGCGTGCGTGCGTACGGAATATCGTCTCCACAATGTGATGCGACTCGTTCTACATGATCTTCATTTCATAATGATTATGAATTGAATGAATGAATATGATATATATTACACTATTACCATTCTGGAAATGAGGTATCTATAACCTAAAGATTAGAATAAGAATTTATTCGACAAAACACGCATAAGAACAAAAAGTTATAAACACCCGAATAACAAGTCGCAATGAAATATTACTACTAAGAAGCTAAGAAAATGACCATATATGATATCATAAAAATAAGTATGATTCTGGAATAAGTCAATAACATTATTTAAATCATTATACAGGAGTTTCGGACACTTACGAAGCAAAACGGACCTAAGGTAAGGGAAATATCACAATCTCATTTTTATCTGAGATTGTTTACACTTTAGTATTTACTGGGGGTATTTTATCATCCAAATCCATGTTTCCTCAATATGTAATATTATTTCCATTCAACTACAATTTTTTAAATCCTATTTTACCCTTCGGTGAGTTTTTAGTAAAAGATATGAAAGGAATCTTTTGTCATTTTTCGTACGAGGTACTTTTTGGACTTTTCCGACAAAAGTACGAGAAGAATGTTTTTTTAACTTATACGGCATGAATGGATTTTTAAAACAATATTTCCAAGAATCTTCCTTTACAAGTTTTCAAGTTTATTTTTAATCAACTTCTTTTAGTTTAAAATTGTATGCCATGTTAAGAAAGGAAAAATGTTTTTGAAGTAGAAAGGATATTTTCCTCAAGAATGGAGTTCAAGTGTTTCATCAAAATAATTTTCCATCTAAGATAATATAGGGTTCTGTTTCTATCCCTATTATTACATGGATTTGATTATGTTGTGATGGAAATATTTTTATGAATTCTTTTATCTTATATGAATTGTTTTATGATGTCATGTTGTTTAAGAATCCCATTTTTACTACATGGGTTATGCAATGATGTATGATTTATTATTTTGTGGCACACATAAGAATGGTATCATTATGAGATGGGTGGGACCTATATCTCCATCCAATGCATTGGGTAAAGATTTTATATCTCATGAGATAGACATGGCTGGAACGGTAGGTTATACCGGTTTAGTGAAACAGGACTGAAACGAGGGTGACTCAGTTCCGAAATGGACTTTGTCCACTAAGATAGTCTAGGAAATGAGTCTTGACTAATAAGATATGATTCTATATGATTATGTGTGTATGCCACAAAGTTTCATGTTTTAAGTTATGATTATTGGGATTTCATTTCACTACTATGATTTATCCCATGTTATGAAATTATGCTATCTTTTGCAGGTTAAGATTTCCAAAATGTTATGTTCTTATGAATATGATGTGATTGATATTTATTTTGTTTAAACTTACTGAGAATTTGAGCTCACCCTTTTATGTTTTCTTTTCCCCATGATATAAAGAAAGGTTTTAGGTAAAAAAAGGAAGATCTTTATGGGAGATGTTGAAGATCTTTCACCACGATTAGAAGATTATATTCCGAGTTTCCAAACACACTAAACTATTACGATCCTTGTGTGTGTGTTTTTGTTATGTACTAAGTATTCCGCAAAAGTAATGTAATGTCCATGTACGTCAAGCTTTGGGTCTCTACAGTTGGTATCAGAGAAAAGGTTTAGTCAACCTTTGGAAACTAGGATGCGAGAACTTTAGTGAGATCCCTAGAGATATTTCTAAGGTATGTCTAGGGATGTCCCTAAGGTTAAGTATAAGTATAGGTTATAGTCCTAGAATTGTGCTAATGATCTTAGAATTAAACCTAAGATGTTAGATATTGAAGGTACTCCCCCTTTATTATGTTGTTTTCCCTAGCATGATTTTTGCCTCTCACACTATTTTTTTTTGGGTTTTAGACGATGGCTGGAACCCGAAGGAACCGTGTTGATCAATGCAATGGACAATGCAATGATTGTCCTCCTGAACAAACAAATGTTATGGGAGATGGAGTGAAAAATCTTATTGCTATACTTACACAAGCTATGACTCATTCTGGACTATTAATGAGCAGATAAGGGAACAACATTCTATTGAGTCCTTCATGAGGCAACGTCCACCTTCTTTCAGTGGGTCTTCTGATCCACTTGTTGCTGAAAAGATATTTTCAGTTCTTCAATGTTCTGAACATGATAAAGTCATCTTAGCAGTATATCGTTTGGAAGGTGAAGCTGATCAATGGTGGAATCTTATCAAGAATACGAGGAAAAGAGATGAAATTGAGTCCATGGAATGGGACGAGTTCAAGAACTTATTTTTCAATAAGTACTTCCCTCGTATTCTTCGAACAAAGATGGAGAAGGAGTTTCTTGAACTAAAGAAAAAGGATGATGAATCTGTTGATATATACGAAGCGAATTTTACAAGGCTTGCAAGGTATGCATCTGGATTTATCATCCAACCTGAAAGTAAAGTTGATCTATTCTTCAGTGGCTTAAACCCAAATCTTCAAAGGGAATTAGCTATAAGAGACTTCAGTAGCTATGAAGAAATTGTATGTTGTGCTATCAAGGTAGAAATGGAAGTTGGTGTTACTTATCCATCTCATAGCTTTGACAAGAAACGAAAGATGGAGTTCAAGGAGAAATCTCAGAATAATGGTGAAAAGAAGATGAATGTTTCCTTATGCTCAAAGTGTGGAAAGAAGCATGGTAGAGATTGTCTTAAAGGGACTAGAAAATGTTTTAAGTGTGGAAAAGAAGGTCATCGAGCAGCTGAGTGTCGAAGTAATGGAAAAAGGGTTTCTAATGATGGGAATAAAGAAAAGACTGTAGAGAACGCACCACCAACACTTCAATGCTTCAAGTGAAAGGAAATTGGGCATTATGCTAATAAATTCCCTAATCCAAGGGTTAGTGATGATCAACATGAGAAACCACTTAAGGAAAAGGACAAAGGGAAGTCACATGCGATCATCATTGGCGATGTTGAATATGGAAACAATGTGGTGGAATGATTAAGTGTTTTTGTAATGGGATTCCAAAATAATGTTGTATATAGTATCATAGAATATTGGAATATTTATGTATTGGTCTATTGTGGTATTCAATAATTTTATGGTATCGGTAACCATGGAAAGTGATTGAGATATTTTTGGAAAAAAAAAAGATGATATGCGCATAATGAAGGGAAAACGAGAAAATGAAATGTTTAACAGTATTCATGAGCTCATGATTGATATAAGGACTAAGTGATATCGTGGTTTGAGTATATAGAATTTTGAGGATTTTGGTATGTGGAAAGTGTTAACTTTTAACTGCATTCATGTTTTCACTAAGGTTCAATGGGTATTCATTTTTCAAGAGAATACATGATTAAGGCCTTCGAATGTTTAGAATGTGACCGACAAGACATATCTTATGATATATGGGGATCAACGATGGTATTAAATCTCTGGTAATCGTTTTCACTATATTGTGATAATGGACTGCAGTATTATGGATAAGCCTAAAGATTGGAATGGATTATGTTGGGTATAAGTTAGTATTGTTTAAGGATAGAAGTTTTTCTTGATATTATTGATGGGATGTTATAGTAATATAGTTTTAGAAAAAGGACAACCTGCAGGACGGGCGACAGCCCATCGCGTCGGACAAGGTCGTAGGAATCGAACCAACAACCGAAGTGCGACTGGCCTTTATCGCCTACCACTGGCCTACAGGAAGTCCCTGTTTAGTAGAAACTAGTTTTATTATATTAAGCAGTATATGAAGTATAAGTCCATTTTAGGAACCATATATGATTAATCTCACTATAGATGGACTTATGTATTTTTTGATAACTTTTCTAACCTTTTGAGACAGATGGAATGACCCATCACTCTATCACATGATCTGCTAACACATCACGAATGAAAAATTCAACTTCATTTCTTTAAGATTTGAAGTGGAAATTTTCCAAAGAACGACAAATGGTGAGACTATACCAAAATCACGAAAGTATTTCTTCTAATTCCAATTTCATCAACTTTAGGGAAATGATCTTGAAAACCAAAAATGTTGTCGTAGTGCTCTTATATCTGATGAATAAGATGGTACCTTAGATTGTCACAAATTTATGGCTTTGTGATTGCTGGCTTTTACATAGCCATGTTCTCCACCACTCTCCATCAGAACATGATGGTTAGATTTCTCTTCCATATCCATATTTTCACCTATGTGGAAACCCAGTGATTAGTTTATTTGGGTAACCGTTAGGTTTCATACTTTTGTTTTTAAATATTGGTTTTGGTATTCCTTTTTACGATGTGGGTTTCTATTAAAGAAACTTTCGAATAGTAAACCATTTATAACCCCGACGAATTTCGAGGGTGAAATTCATTTTAAGGGGGGTAGAATGTAACACCCCAAGATTTTATGAAAAATATTCTTTTAATTTCATTAATTTCTTATGTTGTATGCTACACCAAGATTACATTGCGCTATACGCAACACCGTATTAGCTTGCAGTATACGCAACACTATTCTTGGATCGTGTTACACACAATTTTGATAATAGTTATTCTATGCAAAATTGAGTATATATATATATATATATATTCAATGTATAAATGAAATATGGTTGGATTATGTTATACGAAACAACGAAGGATTCTTGCACAGCACGCAACCCTGACTTGGCTTGCATTACACGCAATCGCGACCTTCCTCGATAGCGTATGTTGTACGCAATACCAGGTTTTACTAAACAACGATATATTATTATAATATTATTATAAACTAGCCATTATGAATAGTATTAACTAAATTTTGAATCTTATAACATTATTATTTGTCTTACACATTTTCTATAACATGGTATAAGAACAAAATAAATTTTTCGGGTAAAATAAATATTTTTCAAAAAATGCAGTTTTGTCGTCTTTTGATGGCGCACCCACTTTAAATATAGTATTTGACATTTTTATAACTTCAATTTGACAAAATAAAATTCTTCTTTGGAATCATGAAATAAAAATTTACTTTGGATAAATTTTTCATATTATTCTGGTAACTTTCATATTTTGATGAATAGTAAAAACACGCTATATTTTAATTAAAAACAACTTTTTTCATCGCAATAACTTATATGGTTAAATTATAATATTGAATGGTTTTAAAGTATAAATATAAAATATTTTTACCATTTAATATAATGTATGTCATTAGCATTGATTCTACCTTGAATTCGTAGGATAAATCAATTCAATCTTTTGCAATGTTTTAAAGAAAAACCCGTTTTCTTTCGACAACGGGATTAATTTTAATTTAATTTCTGAAACTTCTGTGTATTAAATTTCAAAAAATGGATTCCATATTTGGAATCAGTGGGTCCAAATTATGTTAATAGGCTACTTTTTATTTTTGGGAATTATGAATTGTAACTACGGTAAATTTTATTTACCATAATTAAAGGTAAATCAGGTAATTAAGGGTAAATATAATATTATAAAATTACCCTAACACTTGGAAAAATCCTATTGGATGACTAAAGGTCGACCCATATCACCTAAGGGTCGGATTAGATTCATTTAATGGACTTTTTTCTATGAAAATAAGTTAATTATTATTAAAACCAAAGAATGTGACAACATGTCACTTTCTTAAATCTTATAAGTATAATAATTTTAATTTAGTGATACACTTCATGAAACTTCAAACATGAATAGTCTCCAGAAATCTAATACAATTATCTACATCATAGGAATTTATTTATAATTTTTAGGGATTAAATAATTATCATTTATTATGACACAAAGATGATGCAGAAATTGTCTTATTAATGACATATAGACATAATTGATGTTATAAATACCCAAATAAATGTAATTTAAGACTTTTTATGAATTTAACTAATTTTATATGTTAATATGACATGTTATTATTGATTTAATTAACTTTTTTCGAACTAATCATTCTGTTATGATTTTCAAAAAAAATCAATTACTAAATAGTGTCAAAATTGACATAAAATAGTTTTTAAAAACAAATATTATATTATTAATGGTTATTTTATTCCTAAAAATCTAAGGTTCGGCCAAATGACTTAGATACAGTTATATATATTAATAATAAACAACTTGGGGTTCGTTTGTCTTGATATAGTAAGTTTATTAATCATATAGTATAAGAACACAAGAAGACACGGTAAAAGTAAACTTATTTAACTTAATGTTAAATATAAATGATAAGGTTAAAATAGGAACCTAAACTTGTCTAAATTATATTGGATGAGAGGATTTAGACCCATCCCCACCTTATCTTCGAAATATATCAATTTGGAGCTATTTAAAACCGAACTTGACTTTATAATAAAATAATATTTTTAGTTTTCCCAAAGGTGCCCCTCTCCTCCCTTATAAAAGAGAACCTCCTCCCCCTATTCCTCACACCACTTTGAGCCTTCCAGCTCGGCCAAACCCTGTCAATTCCTCCTCTACACTTCCATAGAGACATCATAGAGGTTCTGGTCTTCTTTAAAGACCAATTTTAGTGCCCTAAAATAAGGTCTCAAAGAAGCACTTCAAAGAAGAGGTAATGTCCGTTACCGATTCTTTCATCTTTATTTCTTCTTCCACTTCTTCTTCTTTAGTTGTTTCATTATGAAGTAATAACATCATTATCACTCATATACTGATATGTTATTATAAGTATGAAAAAACCCTATTTCACCATCTATCCATCCTACGGAAAAAGAAATCACCGCGCGTGCGTACGTACAGAATACCGTCTCCACGCCATGGTGTAATCTATTTTCCACCACCACCTTACTTGGATGGGTATAATGGTGTAAATAATGACTATATATGACTATTATAAAGTGATACTGATTCTGAAATAGTATAAATATACTCCAATACAATTCCACGATCATAGGAACGATATCATCACTCGTGCGTACGTACGGAATACCGTCTCCACGATGTGATGCGACTCGTTCTACATGATCTTCATTTCATAATGATTATGAATTGAATGAATGAATATGATATATATTACAATATTACCATTCTGGAAATGATGTATCTATAACCTAAAGATAAGAATAAGAATTTATTCGACAAAACACGCATAAGAACAAAAAGTTATAAACACCCGAATAACAAGTAGCAATGAAATATTACTACTAAGAAGCTAAGAAAATGACCATATATGATATCAAAAAAATAAGTATGATTCTGGAATAATTCAATAACATTATTTGAATCATTATACAGGAGGTTCGGACACTTACGAAGCAAAACGAACCTAAGGTAAGGGAAATATCACAATCTCGTTTTTATCCGAGATTGTTTATACTTTAGTATTTACTGGGGTGTATTTTATCATCCAAATCCATGTTTCCTCAATATGTAATATTATTTTCATTCACCTACAATTTTTTAAATCCTATTTTACCCTTAGGTGAGTTTTTAGTAAAAGATGTGAAAGGAATCTTTTTTCGTTTTTCATACGAGATACTTTTTTGACTTTTCCGAAAAAAGTACGAGAAGAATGTTTTTTTTAACTTATACGGCATGAATGGATTTTTAAAACAATATTTCCAAGAATATTATTTTACAAGTTTTCAAGTTTATTTTTAATTAGATTCTTTTAGTTTAAAATTGTATGCCATGTTAAGAAAGGAAAAATGTTTTTGAAGTAGAAAGGATATTTTCCTCAAGAATGGAGTTCAAGTGTTTTATCAAAATAATTTTACATCTAAGATAATATCGGGTTCTGTTTCTATCCATATTATTACATGGATTTGATTATGTTGTGATGGAAATATTTTTATGAATTCCTTTATCTTATATGAATTGTTTTATGATGTCATGTTGTTTAAGAATCCCATTTTTACTACATGGGTTATGCAATGATGTATGATTTATGATTTTTGTGGCACACATAAGAATGGTATCATTATGAGATGGGTGGGACCTATATCTCCCTCCAATGCATTGGGTAAAGATTTTATATCTCATGAGATAGACATGGCTGGAACTGTAGGTTATACCAGTTCAGTGAAACAGGACTGAAACGAGGGTGACTCGGTTCAGAAATGGACTTTGTCCACTAAGATAGTCTTCGCAATGAGTCTTGACTAATAAGATATGATTCTATATGATTATGTGTGTATGCCACAAAGTTTCATGTTTTAAGTTATGATTATTGGGATTTCATTTCACTACTATGATTTATCCCATGTTATGAAATTATGTTGTCTTTTTCAGGTTAAGATTTCCAAAATGTTATGTTCTTATGAATATGATGTGATTGATATTTATTTTGTTTACCCTTACTGAGAATTTGAGCTCACCCTTTTATGTTTTCTTTTCCCCAGGATATAAAGAAAGTTTTTAGGTAAAAAAAAGGAAGATATTTATGGGAGATGTTGAAGATCTTTCACCACGATTAGAAGATTATATTCCGAGTTTCCAAAGACACTAAACTATTACGATTCTTGTGTGTGTGTTTTTGTTATGTACTAAGTATTCCGCAAAAGTAATGTAATGTCCATGTACGTCAAGCTTCGGGTCTCTACAGTTGGTATCAGAGGAAAGGTTTAGTCAACCTTTGGAAACAAGGATGCGAGAACTTTAGTGAGATCCCTAGAGATATTTCTAAGGTATGTCTAGGGATGTCCCTAAGGTTAAGTATAAGTATAGGTTATAGTCCTAGAATTGCGCTAACGATCTTATAATTAAACCTAAGATGTTAGATATTGAAGGTACTCCCCCTTTATTATGTTGTTTTCCCTAGCATGATTTTTGCCTCTCACACTATTTTTTTTTGGGTTTTAGACGATGGTTGGAACCCGAAGGAACCGTGTTGATCAATGCAATGGACAATGCAATGATTGTCCTCCTGAACAAACAAATGTTATGGGAGATGGAGTGCAAAATCTTATTGCTATACTTACACAAGCTATGAATCATTCTGGACTTCCAAATGAGCAGAGAAGGGAACAACATTCTATTGAGTCCTTCATGAGGCAACGTCCACCTTCTTTCAGTGGGTCTTCTGATCCACTTGTTTCTGAACAATGGATCAGTACCACTGAAAAGATATTTTCAGTTCTTCAATGTTCTGAACATGATAAAGTCATCTTAGCAGTATATCGTTTGGAAGTTGAAGCTGATCAATGGTGGAGTCTTATCAAGAATACGAGGAAAAGAGATGAAATTGAGTCCATGGAATGGGACGATTTCAAGAACTTATTTTTCAATAAGTACTTCCCTCGTATTCTTCGAACAAAGATGGAAAAGGAGTTTCTTGAACTAAAGCAAATGGATGATAAATCTGTTGGTATATCCGAAGCGAATTTTACAAGGCTTGCAAGGTATGCATCTGGATTTATCATCCAACCTGAAATTAAAGTTGATCGATTCTTCAGTGGCTTAAAACCAAATCTTCGAAGGGCATTAGCTATAAGAGACTTCAGTAGCTATGAAGAAATTGTACATTGTGCTATCAAGGTAGAAATGGAAGTTGGTGTTACTTATCCATCTCATAGCTTTGACAAGAAATGAAATATGGATTTCAAGGAGAAATCTCAGAATAATGGTGAAAAGAAGATGAATGTTTCCTTATGCTCAAAGTGTGGAAAGAAGCATGGTGGAGATTGTCTTAAAGGGACTAGAAAATGTTTTAAGTGTAGAAAAGACGGTCATCGAGCAGCTGAGTGTCTAAGTAATGGAAAAAGGGTTTCTAATGATGGAAATAAAGAAAAGACTACAGAGAACGCACCACCAACACTTCAATGCTTCAAGTGCAAGGAAATGGGGCATTATGCTAATAAATGCCCTAATCCAAGGGTTAGTGATGATCGACATGATCAACCACTTAAGGCAAAGGACAAAGGGAAGTCACATGCGATCACCATTGGCGATGTTGAATATGGCGATAATGTGGTGGAATGATTAAGTGTTTATGTAATGGGATTCCAAAATAATGTTGTATATAGTATCATGGACTATTGGAATATTTATGTATTGGTCTATTGTGGTATTCAATAATTTTATGGTATCGGTAACCATGGAAAGTGATTGAGATATTTTTGGAAAAAAAAGATGATATGCGCATAATGAAGGGAAAACGAGAAAATGAAATGTTTAACAGTATTCATGAGCTCATGATTGATATAAGGACTAAGTGATATAATGGTTTGAGTATATAGAATTTTGAGGAATTTGGTATGTGGAAAGTGTTAACTTTTAACTTCATTCATGTTTTCACTAAGGTTCAATGGGTATTCATTTTTCAAGAGAATACATGATTAAGGCCTTCGAATGTTTGGAATGTGACCGACAAGACATATCATATGATATATGGGGATCAACGATGGTATTAAATCTCTGGTAATCATTTTCACTATATTATGAGAATGGACTGCAGTATTATGGATAAGCCTAAAGATTGGAATGGATTATGTTGGGCATAAGTTAGTATTGTTTAAGGATAGAAGTTTTTTTTGATATTATTGATGGGATGTTATAGTAATATAGTTTTAGAAAAAGGACAACCTGCAGGATGGGCAACAGCCCATCACGTCGGACAAGGTCGTAGGAATCGAACCCACAACCGAAGTGCGACTGGCCATTATCGCCTACCACTGGCCTACAGGAATTCCCTGTTTAGTAGAAAATAGTTTTATTATATTAAGGAGTATATGAAGTATAAGTCCATTTTAGGAACCATATATGATTAATCTCACTATAGATGGACTTATGTATTTTTTTATAACTTTTCTAACCTTTTGAGACAGATGGAATGACCCATCACTCTATCACATGATCTGCTAACACATCACGAATGACAAATTCAACTGCATTTCTTTAAGAGATGAAGTGGAAATTGTCCAAAGAACGACAAATGGTGAGACTATACCAAAATCACGAAAGTATTTCTTCTAATTCCAATTTCATCAACTTTAGGGAAATGATCTTGAAAACCAAAAATGTTGTCCTAGTGCTCTTATATCTGATGAATCAGTTGGTACCTTAGATCGTCACAAATTTATGGCTTTGTGATTGCTGGTTTTTCCATAGCCATGTTCTCTACCACTCTCCATCAGAACATGATGGTTAGATTTCTCTTCCATATCCATATTTTCACCTATGTGGAAACCCAGTGATTATTTTATTTGGGTAACCGTTACGTTTCATACTTTTGTTTTTAAATATTGGTTTTGGTATTCCTTTTTACGATGTGGGTTCCTATTCAAGAAACTTTCGAATAGTAAACCATTTATAACCCCGACAAATTTCGAGGGCGAAATTCATTTTAAGGGGGGTAGAATGTAACACCCCAAGATTTTATGAAAAATATTCTTTTAATTTCATTAATGTATTGTGTTGTATGATACACCAAGATTACATTTCGCTATACGCAACACCGTATTAGCTTGCAGTATACGCAACACTATCCTTGGATCGTGTTACACACAATTTTGATAATAGTTATTCTACGCAACATTGAGTATATATATATATATATATATATATTCAATGTATAAATGAAATATGTTTGGATTATGTTATATGAAACAACGAAGGATTCTTGCACAGCACGCAACCCTGACTTGGCTTGCATTACACGCAATCGCGACCTTACTCGATAGCGTGTGTTGTACGCAATACCGAGTTTTACTAAACAACGATATATTATTATAATATTATTATGAACTAGCCTTTATGAATAGTATTAACTAAATTTTGAATCTTATAACATTATTATTTGTCTTACACATTTTCTAGAACATGGTATAATAACAAAATAAATTTTTCGGGTAAAATAAATATTTTTCAAAAAATGCAGTTTTGCCGCCTTTTGATGGCGCACCCACCTTAAATATAGTTTTTGACAGGTTTATAAGTTCAATTTAACAAAATAAAATTATTATTTGGATTCATGAAATAAAAATTTACTTTGGATAAATTTTTCATATTATTCTGGTAACTTTCATATTTTGATGAATAGTAAAAACATGCTATATTTTAATTAAAAACAACTTTTTTCATCGCAATAATTTATATGGTTAAATTATATTATTGAATGGTTTTAAATTATAAATAGAAAATATTTTTACCATTTAATATAATTTATTTCATTAGCATTGATTCTACCTTGAATTCGTAGGATAAATCAATTCAATCTTTTGCAATGTTTTAAAGAAAAACCCATTTTCTTTCGACAACGAGATTAATTTTAATTTAATTTCTGCAACTTCTGTGTATGGAATTTGAAAAAATGGATTCCATATTTGGAATCAGTGGGTCCAAATTATGTTAATAGTCTACTTTTTATTTTTGGGAATTATGAATAGTAACTACGGTAAATTTTATTTACCATAGTTAAAGGTAAATCAGGTAATTAAGGGTAAATATAATATTATAAAATTAACCTAACACTTGGAAAAATCCTATTGGATGACTAAATGTCGACCCATATCACCTAATGGTCGGATTAGATTCATTTAATGGACTTTTTGCCATGAAAATAAGTTAATTATTATTAAAACCAAAGAATGTGACAACATGTCACTTTCTTAAATCTTATAAGTATAATAATTTTAATTTAGTGATACACTTCATGAAACTTAGAACATGAATAGTATCCAGAAATCTAATACAATTATCAACGTCATATGAATTTAATTATAATTTTTAGGGATTAAATAATTATCATTTATTATGACAAAGAGATGATGCAGAAATTGTCTTATTAATGAAATATTGACATAATTGATGTTATAAATACCCAAATAAATGTAATTTAAGACTTTTTATGAATTTAACTAATTTAATATGTTAATATGACATGTTATTATTTATTTAATTAACTTTTTTCGAACTAATCATTCTGTTATGATTTTCAAAAAAATCAATTACTAAATAGTGTCAAAATTGACATAAAATAGTTTTTAAAAACAAATATTATATTATTAATTGTTATTTTATTTCTAAAAATCTAAGGTTCAGCCAAATGACTTATATAAGGTTATATATATTAATAATAAACAACTTTGGGTTCGTTTGGCTTGATATAGTAAGTTTATTAACCTTATAGTATAAGAACACAAGAAGACACGGTAAAAGTAAACTTATTTAACTTAATGTTAAATATAAATGATAAGGTTAAAAAAGGAACCTAAACTTGTCTAAATTATATTGGATGAGATTATTTCGACCAATCCCCAACTTATCTTCGAAATATATCAATTTGGAGCTATTTAAAACCGAACTTGACTTTATAATAAAATAATATTTTTAGTTTTCCCAAAGGTGCCCCTCTCCTCCCTTATAAAAGGGAACCTCCTCCCCCTCTTCCTCACACCACTTTGAGCCTTCAAGCTCGGCCAACCCCTGACAATTACTCCTCTCCACTTCCCTAGATACATCTTAGAGGTCCTGGTCTTCTTCAAAGACCAATTTTAGTGCCCTAAAAGAAGGTCTCAAAGAAGCACTTCAAAGAAGAGGTAATGTCCGTTACCGATTCTTTCATCTTTATTTCTTCTTCCACTTCTTCTTATTTAGTTGTTTAATTATGAAGTAATAACATCAGTATCACTCATATAATTATATGTTATTATAAGTATGAAACAACCCTATTTCACCATCTATCCATCCTACGGAAAAAGAAATCACCGCGCGTGCGTACGTACGGAATATCGTCTCCACGCCGTGGTGTAATCTATTTTCCACCACCACCTTACTTGGATGGGTATAATGGTGTAAATAATGACTATATATGACTATTATAAAGTGATACTGATTCTGAAATAGTATACATAAACTCCAATACAATTCCACAATTATAGAAACGATATCATCACTCGTGCGTACGTACGGAATACCGTCTCCACGATGTGATGCGACTCGTTCTACATGATCTTCATTTCATAATGATTATGAATTGAATGAATGGATATGATATATATTACACTATTACCATTATGGAGATGAGGTATCTATAACCTAAAGATAAGAATAATAATTTATTCGACAAAACACGCATAAGAAAAAAAAGTTATAAACACCCGAATAACAAGTAGCAATGAAATATTACTACTAAGAAGCTAAGAAAATGACCATATATGATATCATAAAAATAAGTATGATTCTGGAATAAGTCAATAACATTATTTAAATCATTATACAGGAGGTTCAGACACTTACGAAGCAAAACGGACCTAAGGTAAGGGAAATATCACAATCTCATTTTTATCCAAAATTGTTTATACTTTAGTATTTACTGGGGTGTATTTTATCATCCAAATCCATGTTTCCTCAATATGTAATATTATTTCCATTCACCTAGAATTTTTTAAATCCTATTTTACCCTTCGGTGAGTTTTTAGTAAAAGATATGAAAGGAATCTTTTTTCGTTTTTCGTACGAGGTACTTTTTTGACTTTTCTGACAAAAGTACGAGAAGAATGTTTTTTTTAACTTATACGGCATGAATGGATTTTTAAAACAATATTTCCAAGAATATTCCTTTATAAGTTTTCAAGTTTATTTTTAATCAACTTCTTTTAGTTTAAAATTGTATGCCATGTTAAGAAAGGAAAAATGTTTTTGAAGTAGAAAGGATATTTTCCTCAAGAATGGAGTTCAAGTGTTTTATCAAAATAATTTTCCATATAAGATAATATAGGGTTATGTTTCTATCCCTATTATTACATGGATTTGATTATGTTGTGATGGAAATATTTTTATGAATTCCTTTATCTTATATGAATTATTTTATGATGTCATGTTGTTTAAGAATCCCATTTTTACTACATGGGTTATGCAATGATTTATGATTTTTGATTTTGTGGCACACATAATAATGGTATCATTATGAGATGGGTGGGACCTATATTTCCCTCCAACGAATTGGGTAAAGATTTTATATCTCATGAGATAGACATGGATGGAATGGTAGGTTATACCGGTTCAGTGAAACAGGACTGAAACGAGGGTGACTCGGTTCAGAAATGGACTTTGTCCACAAAGATAGTCTTGGAAATGAGTCTTGACTAATAAGATATGATTCTCTATGATTATGTGTGTATGCCACAAAGTTTCATGTTTTAAGTTATGATTATTGGGATTTCATTTCACTACTATGATTTATCCCATGTTATGAAATTATGCTGTCTTTTGCAGGTTAAGATTTCCAAAATGTTATGTTCTTATGAATATGATGTGATTGATATTTATTTTGTTTACCCTTACTGAGCATTTGAGCTCACCCTTTTATGTTTTCTTTTCCCCAGGATATGAAGAAAGGTTTTAGGTAAAAAAAAAGGAAGATCTTTATGGGAGATGTTGAAGATCTTTCACCACGATTAGAAGATTATATTCTGAGTTTCCAAAGACACTAAACTATTACGATCCTTGTGTGTGTGTTTTTGTTATGTACTAAGTATTCCGCAAAATTAATGTAATGTCCATGTACGTCAAGCTTCGGGTCTCTACAGTTGGTATCAGAGGAAAGGTTTAGTCAACCTTTGGAAACTAGGATGCGAGAACTTTAGTGAGATCCCTAGAGATATTTCTAAGGTATGTCTAGGTATGTCCCTAAGGTTAAGTATAAGTATAGGTTATAGTCCTAGAATTGCGCTAACGATCTTAGAATTAAACCTAAGATGTTAGATATTGAAGGTAATCCCCCTTTATTATGTTGTTTTCCCTAGCATGATTTTTGCCTCTCACACTATTTTTTTTGTGTTTTAGACGATGGCTGGAACCCGAAGGAACCGTGTTGATCAATGCAATGGACAATGCAATGATTGTCCTCCTGAACAAACAAATGTTATGGGAGATGGAGTGAAAAATATTATTTCTATACTTACACAAGCTATGAATCATTCTGGACTTCCAAATGAGCAAAGAAGGGAACAACATTCTATTGAGTCCTTCATGAGGAAACGTCCACCTTCTTTCAGTGGGTCTTCTGATCCACTTGTTGCTAAACAATGGATCAGTACCACCGAAAAGATATTTTCAGTTCTTCAATGTTCTAAACATGATAAAGTCATCTTAGCAGTATATCGTTTGGAAGGTGAAGCTGATCAATGGTGGAATCTTATCGAGAATACGAGGCAAAGAGATGAAATTGAGTCCATGGAATGGGACGAGTTCAAGAACTTATTTTTCAATAAGTACATCCCTCGTATTCTTCGAACAAAGATGGAGAAGGAGTTTCTTGAACTAAAGCAAAAGGATGATGAATCTGTTGGTATATGCAAAGTGAATTTTACAAGGCTTGCAAGGTATGCATCTGGATTTATCATCCAACCTGAAAGTAAATTTGATCGATTATTCAGTGGCTTAAAACCAAATCTTCGAAGGGCATTAGCTATAAGAGACTTCAGTAGCTATGAAGAAATTGTATGTTGTGCTATCAAGGTAGAAATGGAAGTTGGTGTTACTTATCCATCTCAAAGCTTTAACAAGAAATGAAAGATGGAGTTCAAGGAGAAATCTCAGAATAATGGTGAAAAGAAGATGAATGTTTCTTTATGATCAAAGTGTGGAAAGAAACAGGTTGGAGATTGTCTTAAAGGGACTAGAAAATGTTTTAAGTGTGGAAAAGAAGGTCATCGAGCAGCTGAGTGTCGAAGTAATTGAAAAAAGGTTTCTAATGATGGGAATAAAGAAAAGACTGCAGAGAACGCACCACCAACACTTCAATGATTCAAGTGCAAGTAAATGGGGCATTATGCTAATAAATTCCCTAATCCAAGGGTTAGTGATGATCGACATGAGCAACCACTTAAGGAAAAGGACAAAGGGAAGTCACATGTGATCACCATTGGTGATGTTGAATATGGAAACAATGTGGTGGAATGATTAAGTGTTTATGTATTGGGATTCCAAAATAATGTTGTATATAGTATCATGGAATATTGGAATATTTATGTATTGGTCTATTGTGGTATTCAATAATTTTATGGTATCGGTAACCATGGAAAGTGATTGAGATATTTTTGGAAAAAAAAGATGATATGTCCATAATGAAGGGAAAACGAGAAAATGAAATGTTTAACAGTATTCATGAGCTCATGATTGATATAAGGACTATGTGATATCATGGTTTGAGTATATAGAATTTTGAGGATTTTGGTATGTGGAAAGTGTTAACTTTTAACTGCATTCATGTTTTCACTAAGCATCAATGGGTATTCATTTTTCAAGAGAATACATGATTAAGGCCTTCGAATGTTTGGAATGACATATCTTATGAAATATGGGGATCAACGATGGTATTAAATCTCTGGTAATTGTTTTCACTATATTATGAGAATGGACGGCAGTATTATGGATAAGCCTAAAGATTGGAATGGATTATGTTGGGCATAAGTTAGTATTGTTTAAGGATATAAGTTTTTTTTGATATTATTGATGGGATGTTATAGTAATATAGTTTTAGAAAAAGGACAACCTGCAGGACAGGCGACAGCCCATCGCGTCGGACAAGGTCGTAGGAATCGAACCCACAAATGAAGTGCGACTGGCCTTTATCACCTACCACTGGCCTACAGGAAGTCCCTGTTTTGTAGAAACTAGTTTTATTATATTAAGAAGTATATGAAGTATAAGTCCATTTTAGGAACCATATATGATTAATCTCACTATAGATGGACTTATGTATTTTTTGATAACTTTTCTAACCTTTTGAGACAGATGGAATGACCCATCACTCTATCACATGATCTGCTAGCACATCACGAATGAAAAATTCAACTTCATTTCTTTAAGAGATGAAGTGGAAATTGTCAAAAGAACGACAAATGGTGAGACTATACCAAAATCACGAAAGTATTTCTTCTAATTCCAATTTCATCAACTTTAGGGAAATGATCTTGAAAACCAAAAATGTTGTCCTAGTGCTCTTATATCTGATGAATCAGATGGTACCTTAGATCGTCACAAATTTATGGCTTTGTGATTTCTGGCTTTTCTATAGCCATGTTCTCTACCACTCTCCATCAGAACATGATGGTTAGATTTCTCTTCCATATCCATATTTTCACCTATGTGGAAACCCAATGATTAGTTTATTTGGGTAACCGTTATGTTTCATACTATTGTTTTTAAATATTGGTTTTGGTATTCCTTTTTACGATGTGGGTTTCTATTAAAGAAACTTTCGAATAGTAAACCATTTATAACCCTGACGAATTTCGAGGGTGAAATTCATTTTAAGGGGGGTAGAATGTAACACCCCAAGATTTTATGAAAAATATTCTTTTAATTTCATTAATATCTTATGTTGTATGCTACACCAAGATTACATTGCGCTATACGCAACACCGTATTAGCTCGCAGTATACGCAACACTATTCTTGGATCATGTTACACACAATTTTGATAATAGTTATTCTATGCAACATTGAGTATATATATATATATATATATTCAATGTATAAATGAAATATGGTTGGATTATGTTATACGAAACAACGAAGGATTCTTGCAGAGCACGCAACTCTGACTTGGCTTGCATTACACGTAATCGCGACCTTCCTCGATAGCGTGTGTTGTACGCAATACCGGGTTTTACTAAAAAACGATATATTATTATAATATTATTATGAACTAGCCGTTTTGAATAGTATTAACTAAATTTTGAATCTTATAACATTATTATTCATGTTACACATTTTCTAGAATATGGTATAAGAACAAAATAAATTTTTCGGGAAAAATAAATATTTTTCAAAAAATGCAGTTTTGCCGCCATTTGATGGCACACCCACTTTAAATATAGTTTTTGACATGTTTATAAGTTCAATTTGACAAAATAAAATTCTTCTTTGGAATCATGAAATAAAAATTTACTTTGGATAAATTTTCATATTATTCTGGTAACTTTCATATTTTGATGAATAGTAAAAACATGCTATATTTTAATTAAAAACAACTTTTTTCATCGCAATAATTTATATGGTTAAATTATAATATTTAATGGTTTTAAAGTATAAATAGAAAATATTTTTACCATTTAATATAATTTATGTCATTATCACTGATTCTACCTTGAATTCGTAGGATAAATCAATTCAATCTTTTGCAATGTTTTAAAGAAAAACCCGTTTTCTTTCGACAACGGGATTAATTTTAATTTAATTTCTGCAACTTCTGTGTATTGAATTTGAAAAAATGGATTCCATATTTGGAATCAGTTGGTCCAAATTATGTTAATAGGATACTTTTTATTTTTGGGAATTATGAATAGTAACTACGGTAAATTTTATTTACAATAGTTAAAGGTAAATCAGGTAATTAAGGGTAAATATAATATTATAAAATTACCCTAACACTTGTTAAAATCCTATTGGATGACTAAAGGTCGATCCATATCACCTAAGGGTCGTATTAGATTCATTTAATGGACTTTTTTCCATGAAAATAAGTTAATTATTATTAAAACCAAAGAATGTGACAACATGTCACTTTCTTAAATCTTATAAGTATAATAATTTTAATTTAGTGATACACTTCATGAAACTTCAAACATGAATAGTCTCCAAAAATATAATACAATTATCTACATCAAAATAATTTATTTATAATTTTTAGGGATTAAATAATTATCATTTATTATGACACAAAGATGATGCAGAAATTGTCTTATTAATGAAATATTGACATAATTGATGTTATAAATACCCAAATAAATGTAATTTAAGACTTTTTATGAATTTAACTAATTTTATATGTTAATATGACATGTTATTATTTATTTAATTAACTTTTTTCGAACTAATAATTCTGTTATGATTTTCAAAAAAATCAATTACTAAATACTGTCAAAATTGACATAAAATAGCTTTTAAAAACAAATATTATATTATTAATTGTTATTTTATTCCTAAAAATCTAAGGTTTGGCCAAATGACTTAGATAAGGTTATATATATTAATAATAAAAAACTTGGGGTTCGTTTGTCTTGATATAGTAAGTTTATTAACCTTATAGTATAAGAACACAAGAAGACACGGTAAAAGTAAACTTATTTAACTTAATGTTAAATATAAATGATAAGGTTAAAATAGGAACCTAAACTTGTATAATATCTATTGAATGAGAGGATTTAGACCCATACCCACCTTATCTTTGAAATATATCAATTTGGAGCTATTTAAAACCGAAATTGACTTTATAATAAAATAATATTTTTAGTTTTCCCAAAGGTGCCCCTCTCCTCCCTTATAAAAGGGAACCTCCTCCCCCTCTTCCTCACACCACTTTGAGCCTTCAAGATCGGCCAACCCCTGACAATTCCTCCTCTCCACTTCCTTAGAGACATCCTATAGGTCCTGGTCTTCTTCAAAGACCAATTTTAGTGCCCTAAAAGAAGGTCTCAAAGAAGCACTTCAAAGAAGAGGTAATGTCCATTACCGATTCTTTCATCTTTATTTTTTCTTCCACTTCTTCTTCTTTAGTTGTTTCATTATGAAGTAATAACATAAGTATAACTCATATACTGATATGTTATTATAAGTATGAAACAACCCTATTTCACCATCTATCCATCCTACGGAAAAATAAATCACCGTGCGTGCGTACGTACGGAATACCGTCTCCACGCCGTGGTGTAATCTATTTTCCACCACCACCTTACTTGGATGGGTATAATGGTGTAAATAATGACTATACATGACTATTATAAAGTGATACTGATTCTAAAATAGTGTACATACACTCCAATACAATTCCACTATCATAGGAACGATATCATCACTCGTGCGTACGTACGGAATACCGTCTCCACGATGTGATACGACTCGTTCTACATGATCTTCATTTCATAATGATTATGAATTGAATGAATGAATATGATATATATTACACTATTACCATTCTGGAAATGAGGTATCTATAACCTAAAGATAAGAATAAGAATTTATTCGACAAAACACGCATAAGAACAAAAAGTTATAAACACCCGAATAACAAGTAGCAATGAAATATTACTAATAAGAAGCTAAGAAAATGACCATATATGATATCATAAAAATAATTATGATTCTGGAATAAGTCAATAACATTATTTAAATCATTATACAGAAGGTTCGGACACTTACGAAGCAAAACGGACCTAAGGTAAGGGAAATATCACAATCTCATTTTTATCCAAGATTGTTTATACTTTAGTATTTACTGGGGTGTATTTTATCATCCACATCCATGTTTCCTCAATATGTAATATTATTTCCATTCACCTAAAATTTTTTAAATCCTATTTTACCCTTCGGTGAGTTTTTAGTAAAAGATATGAAAGGAATCTTTTGTCATTTTTCGTACAAGGTACTTTTTTGACTTTTCCGAAAAAAGTACGAGAAGAATGTTTTTTTAACTTATAAGGCATGAATGGATTTTTAAAACAATATTTCCAAGAATCTTCCTTTACAAGTTTTCAAGTTTATTTTTAATCAACTTCTTTTAGTTTAAAATTGTATGCCATGTTATGAAAGGAAAAATGTTTTTGAAGTAGAAAGGATATTTTCCTCAAGAATGGAGTTCAAGTGTTTTATCAAAATAATTTTCCATCTAAGATAATATAGGGTTATGTTTATATCCCTATTATTACATGGATTTGATTATGTTGTGATGGAAATATTTTTATGAATTCATTTATCTTATATGAATTGTTTTATGATGTCATGTTGTTTAAGAATCCCATTTTTACTACATGGGTTATGCAATGATGTATGATTTATGATTTTGTGGCACACATAAGAATGGTATCATTATGAGATGGGTGGGACCTATATCTCCCTCCAATGCATTGGGTAAAGATTTTATATCTCATGAGATAGACATGGCTGGAACGGTAGGTTATACCGGTTCAGTGAAACAGGACTGAAACGAGGGTGACTCGGTTCAGAAATGGACTTTGTCCACTAAGATAGTCTTGGCAATGAGTCTTGACTAATAAGATATGATTCTATATGATTATGTGTGTATGCCACAAAGTTTCATGTTTTAAGTTATGATTATTGGGATTTCATTTCACTACTATGATTTATCCCATGTTATGAAATTATGCTCTCTTTTTCAGGTTAAGATTTCCAAAATGTTATGTTCTTATGAATATGATGTGATTGATATTTATTTTGTTTACCCTTACTGAGCATTTTAGATCACCATTTTATGTTTTCTTTTCCCCAGGATATAAAGAAAGGTTTTAGGTAAAAAAAAGGAAGATCTTTATGGGATATGTTGAAGATATTTCACCACGATTAGAAGATTATATTCCGAGTTTCCAAAGACACTAAACTACGATCCTTGTGTGTGTGTGTGTGTTATGTACTAAGTATTCCGCAAAAGTAATGTAATGTCCATTTACGTCAAGCTTCGGGTCTCTACATTATAAGAACAGACTTACGAGTAAGAATTACACATGTTTTGGTGCCATCAGATATTCCTATCTACGAGTGAGTTTAATGATCCTTATAATTTAATATTATCATTAGTACATGTCACGACTCATGCACTTTGATTTACTAATGAAAACCGTCTCACATATAGTTGGCAGGAAGTAGGGTACGTTGGGTATGTCACGAGTGGTATGTTATTAATGGATAATTCAAGGAAGGATTTGTCCCTTCAATTTATGGAAGTTGATATCTCATCCCTTTGATTGAAATATAATAGTCATGTGAAATTTCATGGCCATGGTGTAACAACGAGTTTATTTCAGGTAGTCAATGAACAACGTATCAAGTACAAAGGTTAACGACACTATCATGAAACCTACTTGATGATATATTGAGACAAAGGGATTATATTACACAGTGAGCATTCGTATGTGGATTTCATTGTTGTGACTTTAAGTTCTTTCTCTTTGGTTCCTTGACCCATTGTTAGACATTACTCTTATAATTTAGGCAAGCCTACCTAATTCTAATGAGAAAGAATCCTAGTGGGTCACACACTAAGTATTTCTAGTGGTCTCAGTTAAATTATATTTGAATTTAATTAATGGAATAAATATTATTCTCAAGACAGTGGAATAATTTTATTCAAGTTAAATTGATTTCATAAATTAAATAAATATTTATTCACTGGATTGTGGGTAAAATATATTTATTTATTTTATTGAACATTTAATAAATATTTATTTACTAGTTTATAAATAAAATATTTATTTACTAGTTTATAAATAAAATATTTATTTAAGATAATAAATTATCTATTTACTTATTCAGGTGTTCAATAAATGGAAGTGGAGTTCGAGCGGACAAAGGTCGATCTGGTAGTAAAATATTTATTTGTAACATGGAAGATAATTATTTAACTAGTTGGCACAAATTAAAATAATAATAATGCTGCTATTATTTAGTGATAGAGAATTTTATTTATAATTATGTTTTGAAAAATTTGGCACACCATAAATAAGGACGTGGTATCGTTATTAAAATCATGGGTTTTCACTAAGGTTATGAATGTATTTAATTTCTATTACATAATTAAATATTGTAACTGAATCCTTATGTTGATAAATAGACATGAATGTCTTTTCTTCCATATACCAAACTGCACGCTCGGTGAATTGAGTATTATTAAGCTAAATAATTTCTCTCTCGAATCCTCTTCCCTCCCCTCTCAAGAATGTGAGATGTTTTTAAGACTGAAGAACAAGTGGTCAAGAATAACCAACACAAGACACTCGTTTCACTGCGCTAGCACCCGGAGAATGAGTGGTATCGATCAGAGGCCATTGGAGCATGTGTGGATCACCGCTAGATGGATTCTAGTTTGGATCCTCGCAAGCACAATGAGACAATCTGAAAGGTTCATTCTAGATGATCAACATCATCAACGAAGATAATACCGAAGATCCAGGTATTCTTTTCATTATAAAATTAATTAAATTAGTTATAAACATGATGTGAAATATCCTCTCTAAATGTTTCGGGCCTCGTCCTTATTTATCTAAATATTTGATTTTATTCTGTGGAGATTGGAGTTTATTATCATATTAATCCCAGAATAATCATTGATCATGGTAAAAATTAAAGTTGGGCATCGACCCAACCGTGCTTCTACTGTGCCTGAAATCTTCATGTCCAATGATCTCACACCAATGAACTGATATCGAAAAACTTCAGCTTCATCAATTTTATTCTTTTAAAAAACTCTTCTTATATAATTCCTTCCTCATGACTTTGAATACATTTAAAATCATCTTTAACAGCATCTAACTTGTAATGGAAAGTTTTGTAACTATCCATCCTTTTTAGAATACATCATTCATTCTAACCATCAATAGTATTGGAAGCACTCCCCTTTTTTCATAAATATTGCATCATAACTTTTTCATACACTTATGTTTTATTAGAACTCAAGAATTCAAAAAAATTAAGATTATATCAAATTCATATAGATTTTGATTATCTTCCTCATTATGACCTTCCCATTATTATAGACCAAAGGTGATTCTGATGAATCTTTTTTTCTTGAAAAAATATTCCCGATACGATGGAATTTATTAAGCATTGTCAATATGATCTTCTAAAGATGAAGGGAAATCCAATCACCAACAAATAAAACATTTAATATATTTCATTCCTTTGACAACAAATGACAATTCTCTTAAAAACAATTTTATTCAGCATATAAAAACCTTCGCCAACTAACTTGGTCTCAAAAATATACCCCTTTAGATTTTATTTTCAACCGAGATTCATCAATCATTGAACTTTGTAACATAAATCTATAGATGACTTATCAACAGTTCCAATCCTACGTGAGCTAACTCATTGTAGGATAAAATAATTTTTAATAGCAAAACCTTGTCATCCAAAAGTAGTGACTATGAGAACCTCCTAAATTTTTCTTCACAACTTCTACTTTCCTCTGTAAAAAGGTTTCCTAAAACCACTCTAAGAAATACTTATAATATTTCACACATTTACATGTTGGATTCATAGCTTACCCACAACACCCTTTTTTTACATGCTTCCTTAAAAGGTTTAGCACATAACAATTGATATATTTATGAAACATTCTCCACATTTAATACCACTATCCATAGACAAAATTAGATAGGGGACATAATCATGTACCTCAATCATGATGAGAAGGTGGTTGGATGCCCATTTTCAACCTTAGTTTAGAAAAAGGATCCTTCGATAAAGGTTTTATGAAAATTTTATCAACTTTTTATGATGTAGGAACATACTCTAGATTTAATTCAATCTTTTCTACATGCTGTTTGATGAAATAATATTTGATATCAATATTTTTTAAATGGTAATGTTGTATCGGGTTTCTAGTAAGTTTGATTTTACTTTGATTATAATTTCCCAATATCAAGGATAACTTCACTTCAATAAGTAAATCTTCCAACTGAGTCTTCATCCACATAAGTTGAGTAGCATCTTGAGTGAAAACAATATACTCAGCTTCATCCATGCTATGAGATACTGATTTTTTTTGTTTATGCCAACTAACACAAATTTTCTCCATGAAGAACACACCACCAGATATGGATATTTTATCATCAATATTTCCTACCAAATCAGCATCTAAATACCCAAACAAGTCAATACTTTTTGAGCTTATATACCTAATTATTAAATTTTATGTGCCTTTGATATATCTGAGAATTATTTTTCCAACCAAAAAATGTGACTCATTTGGAGCACTCTGAAATATTTCATATAAGGTGACATCATAAAAAAAATGGGTCTTGAGGCAGCCAAATACAACAAAATTCCTATCATCTTCTAAAACTCTTTTTGATCAACTTCGTTAACTTCTCCATCTTTATTCAACTTGGTTCCCACTAAAATCGGTGTGGAAAAAAGTTTTTAATTCTCTATTCAGAACTTCTTAAGAAGTTTATTAGCATAATTTTATTAGGAAAAAAAATGTATTTCTTATTTTTTAAGATTTGTAACCCAAGAAAGTATTACATTTCTCTCAGCATGGACATATTAAACAACTTTTTCATCTCTTCAGAAAATATTTCACAAATTCATTCATCGTTACCAGCAAAGATAATGTCACCAACATAAACATTTATGATGAGGTAAATATTAAGAATTTTTTCAATGTACATATTTTTATCATCTCATACTTTCTTAAAAATCATCTTCTTTAAGCAAGGACCTAATTTGGAGTACCATGCCCTTAGATCTTGTTTCATCCTATACAATTCTTTCTTTAAACTTCACACATAACTTTCATCTTTCACAACAATAAAGCCATAAGGTTGTATGATATAAAATTCTATATCAATATCACCATTCAAAAATGATAATTTCACATCCATTTGAAAAAAAATGTAACTTCATTTTGCAAGAATAGAAAGAAAGATTTTTATTGTTTCTAACCTTTCCACCAGAGAAAATATTCTCATCAAAATCAATGCCTTCAATCTGTGAGTAACCTCTGAAAAATAATCTTGCTTTCTTTCTTATCACTTCACCATCTTTATTCATCTTATTCCATAAAACTCATTTTGTACCAGTAATATTTGTGTTATCTTTCTTAGGTACCAGTTCTCACATATCATTCTTTTCAATCTAATCATGTTCTTCATTCATAGCCTAAACCCATTATGGATTCTCAAAAGATTCATGCACATATTTTATCTTGAATTTTGAATACAAGGAAGTATGAGTAATAACATTTGATGTTATTATTGTTTCAACCTTTTGATGTGGATCACTAACAATATTTGGAGATTTTACTTTCTTCCTAATCCTATGATGAGAATTTCAAGTTTCTTCCTCATCACTAAAAACAGTTGAGTCTGATTATTCTTCTTATGATGGATTGATATTGTTTTTATCCTTATTAGAAGTTATTTCTTCCTGTTTATCTTCCTTATCTGCCTGAATCTGTTTATATTCTTCAAGTTTTCAAATACCTTCACATCGACAGAGTCAACAAATATTCTTGTCTCTTTGTTGAAGTATTTATATCCTCTTCCATCTAGATCATAGACAATAAAAAATTAATTTTCACTCTTTCCAAAGCTTCCACTTTTTTTATTTTTGATACATGGACTCCCAAAAACTCTAAAGTGTTTTAGAATTGGAGTTTCACCATAAAAAATTTCATATGGAGTCATATCTAAACTTGGTCTATAGAAACATCGGTTTTGAATATACATAGTATTTCTCATGGCTTGCCTCCAAAAGTAATAATATAGACCATGTTCAAGTAACATAGTTCTTCCCATTTCCACCAGACTTCTATTCTTCCTCTCGGAAACACCATTTTTTAGGAGAGTATGGTGTATTAAACTCATTTAGAATTCCATGATTCTCAAAATAACATTCAAATTATTAATTTTTGTATTCATCACCATTATTAGTTCTATACTTATTCACTGAATACTCACATTCCATCTCATCTTTCCTCCTAAAACTTTTAAACATTTTTAGAGAATCAGACTTTTGTTTCATATAAATAACACAATTAATTCAAGTAAATTCATCAATAAAAGTTTTGAAGTTCTTATATCTATTAGTTTATTATTTTTTAATTGGACCATATATACCATAATGAAATATTTATAGGTGTTTTTTTGAAAAATGTCAACTCTCTTTTGCAAAGAATTTGAAAATTTTTCCTTCTAGAAAATTGTGCAACACCAATCCTTTTTTCTTGATATATTAGGAATTTATTATACACTATATCTCTTAAATAACTTACTCATGTTTCTCTGACGCATGTATCCCAACCTCTTATTCCATAACTGATAATCTTAAATTGTACTCAAATAATAAGAGTTTTCAACCTCACTAACTTGGAATAAGTATCCTTTTGTACGTTGGCCACTTATAACTATATTTCCATCTTCCTCACTTTTCACAAAAAACCCATGTTTTCTAAAAATAAAATTTTTACCTTCATCCAAAAGTTTTGAAACACTTGGAATATTTTTTTAGACCATAGAAAAATAAATATTTCTTTGATTTCATTTTTTTCCCCAATGATGGTTAATCCAACACCTTTGATTCTGAGAGATTAATCATTTCCAAATGTCACCATTCCTTCTTTGAATTATTTAAAATTATTCAACAATTTTAAATCTTCTATCATATGAGAAGAACACCCACTATCCAAAATCTAATTTCATTATCCTTTTGTAGATTTGAGAGGAATTTTCACAACAAGAGCCTTTTCTTTCCATCTATCTTTCTTAACTCCTGTCTTCTGATCATTTTTAAAAACTTTTTTGTGCCAACAAAAAAATAAGAAATCCTTTTGCAATGTGTCCAGTTTGTTCACATATTTCATAAATTGTTTCCAAATGTTTTAACTTTTTTCAGTTTTCACAATAACCTTCTCAGGTTTCTTCAAAACATACTTCTCATATTTCTTCCTTTTAGGGTACTGACTCCCCCTCAAACTTTTCCTTCCATAATTTGTGGAATACTATTAATGTTTTTGGTTAAAAAAACTCATATTTTTCATGTGTCCAAATCCACCATAATACCAGTAGTATCCATATAAATAATATTCACCTCTAAAACTTCCATATTAACCAGAGTTGTGTGAATGATTCTCAGAAACCTTCTTATTTTCACTTTGTTGACCACCAAACTTCCTATTACTAACCAGAATCTTCTTCTTCAGCTTAGTTTACTTTGTAGACTTATCAAAACCAGAAGTAATAGAAACTTCTATATACTCATCTTTTTTTTAATTTTTGACTTCCTAGATTTGTTTGTCTTAGACACAAACACAACTTCCCCATATTTCTTCTTATCAGAAACAAATTCAACTTTATTTTAAACCTTTGAGGTTAATTTTTGATCCTTCTAAGGTCTACCCTTTCTAGATCTTTCACTAACTTCAGATATAGAATTATTGAAACTTGTGACCCTTTGTTTAGCTTTATAGTTTTTTTTAACAAGTTCCAACTCTTCTTCTTTCACCTTCAACTTTTCTTCCTATTGTTCGTTATGATTATTTTATTTATCAAGAGATTTATTCAAATCATAAATCTCTTTTAGAAACTTATATTTTTAATCAGGAAAACCATATTGACTATTTTTTGAAGATTCTTCACTTTTTAACTTTCTGATTTCTTTCTCAAGTATCCCAATCTTCCTCGTACATGATTTCAATTCTTCTTTTAGATGAAATTGTAATTGAGTTTCTTCTTATTCAAAACTTCTACTCCTAGTATCTTTATTGGTAATAGTTGTAATAAAAGTATTTTCAACCTTCTTAATATAATTTTTAGATTCAACCTCATTATCTTCATCTTCATCATATTTAGATAAGAAACTTATCCTTTTATATTTGGATAATTTTCTATCCTTTCCTATGGAATAGGATTTAGCCTCATCACCTTTTTTCTTCCATGACCTTATTGGACTTATTTATTCTATATAATTATCTTATTCTTTCTTATTTCAAGTAAAATTATCCGAAAAGTTCACAAAAACTCCACATTCAAACCAATTCAAGGGAAGTTTTCCTTTATATTTACCTTTACCTCTTCCCATATTTTTAGAAAACTAGGATAAAATTTCATCAAGATTTTTACATACCTCATTTTAAAGTTAGATTCACCAGATTCTTCTTCATCAAGATTATTCTATGAATTTTCTTTATTATTAGCCTTGAAAGACATTTCATTATCAACTTTTTCCCCTTCATAACTTTTTCCCTTCTCATTTCTTAAGTAATAAGAGTGTTGTGCAATTCAACCAGATATATTGTTTCTAGATCTATATATTATAATGAGGAAAAATTGGAATCAAAATTGTATGGAATAATTCTTAATATCTTTTCAACAGCTATAGAATCCTCCAAATTTTCACTAAGATATCTAATAGTGTTGCAATTCCATTTACCCTGGTAAATAATTCCCCAAAAAAATCATGCTCATCTATCTCTAGATCTTCATACTTCAGCCTCCAGATTTATAATTTCACCTTGTTAACTTATTTATTTCCTTCATATATATTTTTTAACTTATTCTATATATCTTTTTTGGTAGAAACACCCTTCACTCTTAAAAACTCACTTTCGGAAAGTGATGAGAATAAATAATTCTTATCCCTTCTATCATTCTCAAGATTATTCTTGTAAACATGTGTAAGATGAACTTTGTCATCAATAAGAGCAAATTCATCTATTATAGCTTCAATAACAACATACCTAATAGAAATAATATAATAAATCAGTCTATTTTTTCATATATGATAGTTCTTACAATCAAAGACCAGAATTCCCCTACTATTCACAAAATTGAGATTCTCTATAACAACTTCAGCAAAGAGTAAAAAAAGGGAACCTTCATCTCTAATACCACTTTTTAGTGTCCAGTGGGATCAATGTATCACTGATAGGAGGATGGTTTGAATCAATGATAAATTTTTCTTTTAAGTTTCATTTATTTAGAAACAACATTCACCTCTTGTTAAATATTTGTTACCTTGATGAAAAAAAACCACACACACATCCATAGGAACACAAGTATTTACAAGTTTTACTGCTCAACAAGAGTAGTTACGTCCATGGTATGGTACGGAAAAAATCTGATACCATAAAATTGACTAAATAAAATCATCTTCTCTAGAATAAAAAAAGTAAGATATGCCCTTACAATCATGTAGCACTATGTTCAATAAAAAAGTGTGTGTGCCACTTCTAGATAAAATGATATAATTCAATTTTTTATAACAAGTTGAGAAACATTTTACAGTTATGCCATGATCAACTTTTACAAATACGTTCTTTAAGAAAATTATTCACTTACTTACCCAGTACCAGGCAAGAATTTCTTATAGACTTTGTAATGACACTCAATCTGATTTCCTAGTTTGATTGTTTAATACAGAAATAATGTTCTTACAGAATATTGCTAAAACACTTATTTACTTTTTCTTCCAGCATTTGTAAATCTCAATAATATTTCCCCAGTACATTGATCCATCCCAACATGATAATCATCTGAAGATGATCTTTTCTCACATCCTTTATTCTTATATCTGGAAAACTTCCTCAAGTAAGCTCAATATGTAAACTTCTTATCCCTAAAAATTCAGATCTTCTCTCTCTTATTTTTGAACAGTACACTCTTGTCAGAAAGTACAAATTACTTTCTCCTTTTATAGGGAACCCAAAATGATTTGGGTAGGATTCAGAAATTTTTTCCAGCTCAGCCAAATTCTTTGAAATCATTATTTTCCATGAATTTTGGATGCATTTATGATATCTTCAATTATTTTCAACTCTTCTTGAACCTTCTCTAATCTTTGGTTCACTTAATACTTTCTTAAATTCTTTAGTTTGATTCCAATTCTGATTCCCCATTCTGATTTTCTTACTATGATGCTTCATACCAATTAAAAGAACCACATTGATCAAATAAGAATATGATTATGATCCTCAGAATCAACTAATCATTTAGATGTCTTCATTGTGATGGGGATAGTAGATTATTCATTATATTTCTCTACACTAAATGAAACATATGAGAAACATTCTTTAAACTTATTCAATGTATTTTTTGATTTCCTTGATAACACTTTGAAAAGCTTCAAGAAATTCTTCTTTTCTTCTTTTCCCAGGACAAAAATATTACATCTGATGATGTTTATCAATGTCAACCTATATCTGATGAATCGGCCTCTACTTCACATGGATAATCGATTTCATCTCCAGTTCGATGTCTCTTGACCCAATTGAAAAAACACATATCAGATTTCTTCTTCCTATTGACCCAATTTATAAGAAAAACAAAATTTTCTATCTAAAAAAATAAATAATTTATCTTGATGAAATGGTTGAATATATTGTTGATTGATATCTAAATTCCTTCTTTGTATCTGTCACCACTCACTTATCTTCTTCTCTAGATTTATTGGTTCCAACAACTCCCAATTTCTTTCCTTTTTATTGATCCCAACAAATTTTCCACAAAAACAATTCTACCTACAATAAACTATAAATATGATATTCAAATGATACTAATAATATAAATCAGTTTTAGCCTTTATTATGATGGATCAGTGGCACACCATATCTAATGGACCGGTTCTAGCAGCTTCAACTTTAGTATCTTTTTTCCTTCTCTGAATACGATTTCAATGAACTTTCAGCACTCAGATTCTTACTCCAAATATTTTTATCTCATGCCTTATTGATCTGACTGAAAAAAACATCTTCACATGTTCATTTTCTGATCAACCTTCTCATCCAACAAAAATTTATACATCCAATGATCTCACAACGATAAACTAAGACCAAAAACCTTTAGCTTCATCAACTTTATTCTTTCAAAATCCTCTTCTTGTATCATTACTTACTCATGACTTTGAATTCATTAAATATTATATTCAGCATTATCCGGCTTATAATGTAATGTTTTGTAACTTCCCATCCTTTCTAGCATACATATTTCTTTCCTACCATCAATACGATTGGTAGCACTCTCCCTTTATTTTATAAATCTTACAACACAAGTTTTTCAAACACTTATCATTTATGATAACTCCAGGATCATAAAAGATTCAAAAAATTTATATTTAATTCATGTATAATTTGGTTATCTTCCTCATTAGGATATTCCCTTCATTTTGGACCCAAGGTTAGTCGGATGAATATTTTCTTCCTGAAAACATCTTCCCAATATGATAGAATTTCTTAAGTATTGTTAGTATGATCCTCTGAATATGATGGTCAGTTTGATAACCAAAAAATAAAAAGTTTCGGTGAATTATTTCCTTTTAAAATAAAAGATAATTCACTTAAAAACAACTTCATTCAACATCTAAAAACCTTCTCCAGCCAACTCGGTCCAAACACACTCTCTCAATGAGTCTGGTTATTTTACTAGTAATTCCTTTTACTGGGGATGTCCACAACTGAGTATAGATAGTTAATACCTTTATAATAAGGATTTTACAAGGCCTTATGGTTCTTTTATAATAAAAAAAATTATCCACATCTTAGTATGAGAAGATGATACTCCTTCACTTCCATGACTGAATTCGAGCAGTTGATACTCCAATAAATCAATAAATATTGATTTGATTAAGCACACATATTTTTCTCACAGTTACAGCATGAAACTAACATATGTATTTAATCTTCAATAACTTAAAATAGAAAAAAAAATATTCAACGTTGCACCATCTTTATTTAAATAGTAATATATAAATCACCAAACATATGTATAAACATGTATGTTTCCAAAGTTTAACTCTCACAAATTCTTTATCAAACTTGCAAATAAGATATAACAATAAGATATAGAAGTAGTGACAAAAATAGTAGTAAGTCAATCAGATAGATATAGAAATGTATGTCTCCAAAATGTATCTCTTAAGGCAATGATACTCTGTTATCTACAAGCACACAACTTCGCATATAACTATATATTTTATGTGAATATACCTCTATATTTAAAAGAGTATCATCTCAATATTTATATTGTAGGTCAAAAATAACTAGGTCAAACCATCTCCACAAATTTTTCATAATAAATCATGAATATTTGAATTCAAAATAATGCAAGATAATAATAAAATCCCATGGAAATAAGAATGATTTAATCTGTTGAGAATGAGCCTTTCAATCGGTCGCAAAACATATTTGAAACGATATTTACTTCTGAAGAGACTATTTTAGATATCATGGATAATATATTTAAATAAAATCTCTATTATTTAATAGTCAAACATAGGCATCCTCCATGTGAAAACAAAACTCCAAAAGTAGGGTTGACAATGTATGGTTTTTCTCAAATGTAGGGTTGATGAACATTACGTTTATTCCTTAAATGTAGGGTTTCTTCCAAACATAGGGTTGTTGATCTATATTTCTTCAATGGTATAGGGTATATGATCCATATGTATTATATCAAGTGTAGGGTTTCTAAATCATACCTTATGCATAAAAATGTATGGTACGAATAGTTTTCTAGAATACTTTCAAAATACAATCAAAATACTTAAACAAATATTCTCCCTCAGAACAACAACTTATGTATGCTTCTAGAATAAATATTCTAATCAAGACTATCTTCCTAAAATTAACGTCAAAGAAAAATTATGAGTAACATAAATGTGTGTGTTTTTTATCATCAAAACCAAAAATAAATTAATGAAATTTTTTAATCAACACATGTCAATAGGGATAAAAATAGATCTAATTTATTCTTAAAAATAATATTTTTCTAAAATAAGTTTTCATCATTTTTTACAGACTTATTTTAAAATTAATTTCTACCAGTTAAAGGTTTAGAATTTGATAAAATAAATTCCATATTTGGAATCATCATGTTTAAATTTAGTAAATAGGCCTCTTTTATTTTTGGTCAATATGAATAGTAATCACGGTAAAATTTATCACCATGGTAAAAGGTAAATTGGGTTAATATAGGTTAAAACTAAGTGATAAGGACTTGATTTTTTATAATAATTAATATTTGATGAAGGGAATTCAACTCTTGTCACATTAGGCTCTAAATTTATTTTTTTAATATACACTTGTCCATAAAAATTTTCTATATAATATTTAAAGTAAAGAAAGTTACAGAGTGACACTCTATTAGTTTTAAATATATTTTATGTATTAACATAGAGAAAAAATCAATTTACAAACAAATATAAATGTATATTTTGATAATAATGAAATTATTTTCATGATGTAAATTTATTTATAATTCTTCGTAATTAAATAATTACCTTAAATTCTTGTGCAACTCTAATTAAGTATTTATTCAATTAATAGAAAAATAAAATAAATGATATTAGAAATATTAAAAATGATATAATTTGAAGGATTAAATATATCCCATAAATTTTATAGATCTATATGAAATATTATGGATCTTTTAAATCATTATATTTGAATTCCCCCTTTTTCTTGGTGTATTTAAAGTCAAATTAAATGAATAGTTTTAAAAATGACATTGTTTCATAGTTCCTTGAAATGTGTGTTCTAATTTTAGGAATCACTGTTTCTAGGTGGTTTCCATTGGATTTATTTATGGAATTGGAAACTTCCTACAGTTCTTTATCCAAAGGGGACCTGCTTTCCAAAGGCAGGTGTTCGTTAAGTTTGAACATTATGATACTTAAGAACGTGCATTGGTCGAGAGGATGGGAATTCGGACTCATCACATCCTTTTTGGGGGGAATTATTGTCTACTCTGGGACTCTCTTTATAAATTTAAGATATTTTCATTAATCCTTATTAATTAACCAAGTATATCATAAGTATCAATTGGAATTTACAATCACTTATTAACATTTGTAAAATTTAAAATCATCGGTATGCATTCAAGGTTCTTCATTAATGGAAACATCTATGTGTATTTGAGGTTTTCCATAAATGGTATCCTCTAATATACCGATTAGAGATTCTTTTAATCATTGTTGTGATAATACTGGTTTTTAATCCACTCAATGGGGCACTCTGGAATTTATTGTCATCTAGGGAGACGAAGGTTTGTTTTGATCTTGGGATCGTGCCCATAAAATGAGCTACCTACATATCCTTGTGAAAGGAATCAGAACCCTCATAGTTTGGTGCTGCTAAATAGGACACATCATACCTTTTAAGTCCATGTGATAAGGACCTCTAAGAGAAATATGCTTGGTCAAAACATAGTGTGGGACTTATGCTAAAGTAGCTCGAGGAACTTGGAAATTATATGGGTTTCCAAGTAAGATAAGACCTTATTGGGAATATTTCCCAAGGATAATAGGGTTGATTAGTGTTGGTTTTGAAAATCAAGGTGTATTTCTGCGTATCCCATAAAAAAAGGGAATCAAATCCCACCTAGTTCGATAAGTCTCATAAGAGAGTATGGTCCTTTGAGAGGGATGAGTATGGGATTACTTCCGGAAAAATATGCCTTGATGATTTGGGGTTTAATTTGGGGCTTATTCTTAATGAGGATGCTTAAATTAAAGAAATTAGGGTTGGGTTCCTAAGGAGGATTTCCAATGATCTCAAGCATTGAGATGGCTTCCTATGTATCTCGGTTATGGTGGGAATCAGAGTTCTCATAGTTCCTTCCAATGAGTTTTTGTGCACATGTTGTAACCATCACATATCTTTAAGCCCACGTGAGTCATGATCGGTGTGAGAAACAAGAGGATGTGAAATATTCAACAATGACACTTCACACTTTTCCTCTGCTAATGGAAGAGGGCACGTCGATCATGGAAGAGGGCAAGGTGACCATCCTTCCCTCGGTTCTATTTACATTGGACAAGGGTTCAATGTAAGGAGGAAGGGATGAAGGTGAGGGGGATTATACCAGGATGGATTCCCTTTTTAGAAATTGGTTGGGGATTACTTTTAAGGAGGATTCCCATTTGTAATTGGTTGGGGCTTACTCTTAAGGAGGATGCCCATTTGGAATTTAACCTAGCATAGGAGTCAGGTGATATGGTTTGAGTAGTTTCTTGAGGAGTGTATCGACTCAAGGCACTCGAGGAATACATAAGAAGAGTCCAAACTCATAATATGTTAAAGAAACCAAGAGGAGTAAGTAAACTCAAGGAACTTCATTGAGTGTTACGGAGTGTCTCAAATCATGGTATTTGAAGGTTGGAAGTTGGGCCGCATAAAGGGAGCAATGGAAAATGTCCTCGACCAGATCTGAAAAGTTCACGGTGTGGCTCTCAGTTTTTTAGGGGAGTTAGTGACCGAAGTTGGGACCGTAGCCTGGCACTGACCCAGAGCAGGGGTGCGGGCACGTAGCCCCACAGTATAGACCATCAAGGCCGCGTAGGTGCGGTGCATAGGTGCTCTTCCAAGGGGCGTCATGCAGGTGCTCCACCAAGGTGTGCCGCGCAGGTGCTCCTCCAAGGTGCATCGCGCTAGTGCTTTGCGCAGCTGTGGCACGCAGTTGTGTCACACGGGAGCTCCATGCAAGTGCATCGTGCAGGTGATCTATGAAGGTGCTTTTCCCAGGTTCTCCGTGAAGGTGCTTCATGCAGGTGCTCCATGAAGGTGCTTCGCGCAGGTGCTCCGTGCAAGTGCGTCGCGCAGGTGCTTCGCACAGGTGCTCCATGCAGCTCCATATTTTCTAGACCCTGATAGGACTTTGAACCACTTTTTCCCCTTTAGTTCTCTCTTCTCTCATGTTTTATAGAGCTACCTGAGAACAATTGTGGGATCTTGGTGAAAGAGCTACGCAATGGGAGCTTTGGGACGTCTTCCAACTTTTTTTGTTTTGAAATAGGGAGCCCAAGGACTCTATTTATAGGCACAAATAAGGCATAGTTTAAGAAATTTTGCTCACATAGGTATACCACACATCTTCTTCATGAAGGTGCTCCACGTAGGTGCACAAACATATTCCTCCGCGTAGGTCCACCACGTAGGTCCCTTTTTTAAATTTATCCATATTCCGAGTGCCATAACTTTGGATCTGTAAGTCTGTTTGGGCTCCGTGACCTGTCAAATAAAATCTCTCAAAGATATATACACTTATTGAAATGGTGAATACACTAATCCTTATTAGAGGAATCTCGGAAATTGAAATCTAATCAATCGACGCCTTTTCATCATCGATCTTGGAAATCCACTTCATACTTATAGATGGGGAAATCATTCCACTTATCTGTTGGTATGGAGTTGTAATTTGGCATGTAGAAATCCATATTGAATATTCTTCCTTCATGGTGAAAACATCTTTACCCATACTTTATAGTTGTTGTCTATGTGAGAATCATATCTTCACTCTACGGAAAAGTGCATGGAACACATTTCATGGTGTGAACAGACATTAATGATATTTTATAATAAATAATATTTTATTAAATGATATAAAACTCATAAAAATATAATATTTGTAAAAATATATGGGATATGGTTATAAACATCAAACATATTCCATTTATTGGTCATTTATTATTTTATAGTAACATTATTAACCATTAAAGTGTGGAAAACTTTAATATTATGGTAATTGTCAAAAGTGTTAATGAAGGATTAAAAAATGATGCGGGTAAAAATGTGGTCCAAACATGTCCAAATTTTATTTGATGTGATTATTTTGACTCATAATAATATTATCTTAAAATATTATCAATTTAGATCCTTTTTATATCAAAATTAATTTATATTAATTTAATATTTTAATAAATTACAAAAGTGCCCATCACCACAATTATATAAGGACCTTCTAGATTGAACAAACCCTAAAAATTACCTTTTAAACTAACTTATCCACATTATAGAGGTATTGTTCTTCCCAAAAGATTAATCCTAATATCATTGAGATGATATCTAAAGGAGTTATTTCAAAGGAGAGGTAATCTCCTTAAATGATCACTTTCTATTTAATTATTCTTTTACCACCTCTAAATCTATTATATTATTCATAAAAAAATAAATTAAGTATACTAAATATAATTAAATGTTATTATGATTATAAAACCACATATATTCACCCTCTATCCATAAAATGGGAAGTGAAAGTATCGTTTGTGCATACGCACGGCTTACCGTCTCTATATAGTGATACAATTCATTGTCTCATCACTATCTTTTATAAATGGGTATTTTTATGGGTGTAATGTTTATATATGATAATTATGAAATAATTATACCTCAATAATGATAATATAACATCTAACTTATTACCTTCCAAACAGTTGTAAAATGATAATGTCTCTCGTGTGTATGTGTGGACGACCACCTCCACGAAGCGATGTGATTCATTTTTCATCTCCACTTTACATGGATGGTAATAAGGATTGATTTTATGAAAATATATTATGAATCTGATATAATAATGATTTTATAATTTTTAATTATTATTTACCTTTATTTCATTCCATCCTTCAAAAAATGAAAACAACATTCATGTGTACGTATGACCTATCGTCTCCAAGAAAAGTGTAATTCATTTTTCTATCTCTACCTTTTTCAAAGAATATAAAAATATATATATAGTGAATATATATAATATAATAATAATTTACATTATTATATAATATAATTATAATAAAATTAAATTTATTATACATGAGTTTAAATAACTTTCAAATCAAGTCGATATTGAGGTAATGGATTTTCATCACACTTTTATTTTTGTGAGACACATGCCATATTCACCAATTATTTATTTTATGTGGTCTATATACTTTACATGAATGTATTTTATGATTATTATCATGAAAATTATGTGGATTTACATATCAATATAATTTTATTTCCTTCATAGGGCTTATAATTCAAAATTTATGTAAGTGATAAGGGTTTTATGTTATAGTCTCATTATTTATCGGGATTATTTATGATTAAGTTTTTTATGATAAAAACATGTGATCTATCTCCCAATAAACTCATGAATTTTATTATCCAATTTTTAATTATTTATAATACATGTTTTCTTTTAATTTTCCTCACCTTAAGTACTCAAGATAATGAAAATGTATTTTTATGGATCTTTGACTTTATTTAACTCTTTGGACGAAAATATTTTTTCTTCCATATCCATATTTTCTAAAAATGTTTTAAATAATGTTTTTACTACTATCCTATTATTTATTAAATTCATTTTAACCATGATATAATTTTTACAAAATGGTTTAAAATGTAATATTATTTTTATTTTTCAAATGAGGTTCTTTTTTAATTTTTCTAAAAAAGTATAAAAGAAATGTTTTATTTTAATGCATAAGACATTAAAATAATTTCCCTACATCCTGTATTATCAATGATATGAAGATTAAATTACAATTTTTCAAGGTTATATTGAAATAAAAAAATTTCCTTAATATTTGAAAAAATTTATGTTTTAAAAAGGTTATTTTAAAGTGAAAAGGATATTTTCCTCAAGAAATATTCCAAGAGATCTTTAAAATTAATTTTACTTATAGGTTCACATCCTTTGATATTGATTAAGATTTATATGTGATATTATCCAATGATAAGATCCTTATTATTTATCTATATGTTTTATGATTATGATGACAATATGTTCTTGAAACTTCTTCATTTTCCATGGGTTATGTTATGATGAAGTAATGGATTGATTATGAAACTCATTTCTCTTCCATGGGTTATGCTATAATGAAATATTTATAAAACCCGTTTCTTTTCATGGGTTCTGAAATAATGAATGTTGTATGATCTTGTGGATCATATATATATATATTTGTGTGTGTGTGTGTGTGTGTGTGATTTTCATTATGTAACGGGTGGGACCTATATCTCCCTCCAATGCATTGGGTATATATGGATAACACATGAGGTAAATATATTATACATGAACTTGATTTTATTTTCACAATTTTATATATAGACCTGGTTTTATGTCCATAATTTTATGCATGGAACTATCTTTCATGTTCATAATTTTATATATGGACCTAATTTTTATTTCCATTATTTTATGTATGGACCTGGATTTTATGTCCATAAGGTTACATGTAGACCTAGTTTTATGTCCATAAGTTTATAAGAGGGACTTATTTTATGTGATTAATTTAATAAGTGAACTTGTTTCTATTTATACATGTTCACAAAGTTATAATCTTATGTGTATGACAAAAACTCACGTATTAAGCTAATTTTATGCCGTCGTGACTCATTTTCTTTGATTCCTTTATGATTCATGTCTTATGAACTACCAAGATTTATTCCACGACTCGATATTATGATATATGATATGCAGGGTATGAATTTCAAATGTTATGATCATGTTATCATACCCTTATTCTCATTTAATACTCAAGTGATCATTCATATCTACCTTTTATAACATTACTGAGTATATGATCTCACCCTTTTTTATGTTTCATTTTCCCCATGTTATGAAGAAAGGTATTAAGTTTGATATCTCAAAGAAGGGTGATAGTTATGAAGAACTTAGTGGGAGATGATGTAGATATTTTATGAACCAGTTTTTTATATTTCCAAGATTTCAATGTCACTAGACCTATAAATTTTTTGGCATGGATAATTATGTTCTGCAATGAATATTCATCTATTAATATGTGATATCTATGTATGAAAAGTATGGGTCACTATAGAGTCTTTGGGTGGGAAGCTAGTCAGACTTATTGGGTATGAGAAGTTTTATGGTGGGGAGGTTGTAGTGACCCATAGATTATTATATTAATAATATTATTTTTATATACTTTAAATTGGTATTTGAACCAAGAATAGATAGGATCATTTTAATTTTTGGATCTGAAGAAGGTTTCTTCTTTCTCTTTGAGATTCTATTTTGAATTCAGGCATTGGAGTCTGGAATCATAGGTGTTTATATATATTGATTGAGGTTTTATTAGAGTTTTTAGTGTCTATTTAAGTCTAGGAGGTGGTTTTACATGCAGTTTAGAATTGTATATGGCATCGAGTACCTAGTGAGAGGTATCAGGTACTCAATGAGTGAGGCAGTGAAGGGGAGGCCTAGTGGGACACTAGGTACCCAGTGGCCACATACTAGGTTCTCAATATCCTAGAATATATTTAAAAAATGGGGTCTCTTTTATATTTTCCCATTAATCCTTTTAACCACTATTTTATTCACTTCAAACTTAATTTTCTCCAATTGGCTAATAGCTACTTTCATAAATTCAAAGTGTTTTCTTCTTCTACTCATTTTTTCTCTTAATTCAAGGATAAACTAAGGGTGTTCTACATGATCGATCAAAGATAAAACTTCTCTATCCTACTCGTATTCCCCTTTTATCCCTATATTATAATTTATCTTTCTTGTTTTGGGTATTATATGATTAATTCCATTAGATTATGGTAGAATTAACTTAGGATGAAGGGGTTTCTCTTTGTTTTGGCTAGAGTAGATCATGGGCAGTTTTTTCCATGTTATTCATAATTATTTTTAAATAATTAAGATAAGTTATATTTTAGTTTAGGGATATTATGATTTTATGGTGGGATATTGTATGATGTTAAATCATAATTAATATGCGATTTAGGATATTATATTTTTAGATATATCTTAGGAGTTATCCACCTAATTTTCCTTTGGGTTTAGCTATTATTTATTCATAGTTTGTGGTTATCTTAGATACTTAGGTTATGTAATTTTGGTTTAATGTCTATTCAGTGATAATTGGTTATATTTTGGATTCATGAATCTTACTAATAGTTATGGTAGGTGGTTTCAATCCACTATGTGGTTTCTAGGTTATACCTGCAACATGATTTCCACTAGTTTTCCAAACTAATAATAAAGTTAAAAGTTATTTTTATAATTATAAATGGGTGATTTTTCAATAATATTTGGATTATTAGATTTAAATATTTATAATCAAGTATTAATATAAACCTATATAATGGTTTTTATTCTTACTTTTTCTCTTTAAAATGTTGATTTTTTACCTTTTGAAAATTTTATTTTGAGTGGATTTTTTGTTATTCATGTTAATGTTTACTTTAAATAAATAAATAAAATTATATTCTAATGGTTTTTTTATATTGTTATGTTATTATATCATTTTATGTTATTAAATAGTTTTGAACATTTGGTGTATTATTGTTTGTTCGTGAATAACTTGTGTGCATTTTGTGTTTATTCTTGGTTCCTTGTGTAATAATCCTTAAACATGTTTTTATGACTTGAAATGATATGTTATAGGAACTTAAAATTTGGTTTTATATCCTTTAGTTGTTTAAATGTGTTCACTCGTATATTTTATGATTATAAATAATATAAATATTAAAGTAATTTTATATCCTTGATATAATTTCTTTATTATATATTAAAGTTAATTCACTCAATCTTGTCTTGATTATGTTACACAAATGTTATTTTTTATTAGTTTTATATTAAGAAAAAAGGTTAGTAGTTGGTTCATATCCAAGTTATATCATCCTAGGGATTTATAGAATTAATAAACCTAATTGTTTCTTTAAAGCTAAAGTTTGTATAACATGATTATTTTTTAGTTAGATTCCTTAAATCGTTTCTCTGGTACTATAATGGAACCATCTATTTCCACCACAACTTGAATGAATTATAAGTCAACTAAAAATAATTAGTAATGAATAAGTAATTTCATTGGTGATGATATAATTTCTAGGTTTTTTAGGTGGGACTAAATAGTTTATTTAATAAACTCATTTATCCATTAAAGTTAACATAAAGTTTTAAATACTATAATTTCATTTGTTTAAAATAAATGAGCATGGAATTAGATTGATGAAAAAACCTATAGGTTGTAAATTATTTATTTCAAAAACACTTCCTTGAGTAATTTTATTTTTTTCTGTATTTTTTTTAAGAATTTATTTTTTTAAAACTTAACCTTTACATTTAAAATTTAATTTTATAAGTATTTATTATATTTATACTAATAAATTGGTAAGTGTGTGAATGGTTTTTAAACTGACTTTTAGTTATCAAAAACAAAAATCTTAGAAAAAAATCAGGTAGTTGTTAAGTACCACGTTAGAGTTTAAACCAAACTTTAAATTAATAAAATGGTGGTTATACATCCTTTAATAATACATTGGTAATAAAAATGTTTTTAAACCAATCCTAAAATATTTTAAGTGGAAATTATAGGAACATTTTTTTATTGGTTATGCCTTGCCTACATTTTTCATTCATTTATACCAATGTGACATGGTTATATACTTATTTGGTTTGTCCATATCATGTCTAAATTATTGTTTATTTCATGCCTTGTGACAAATAAAGACTGAGACTATCATGCTAGACTGATTTATATGTTTTATCTTATCTATAGAGTATCTTACTAGTTTTTTTATTTATATACTTAGTATAAGATTTTAGCATGTTTATATAATGCTAGGATTGTATTTATGGGCACATGCATTATTTTATAATGGATAAAAACAACTATTTATATCATTTAAAACATGAGGGAAATGTTATATATTCTTGAAATAAACTTACTGAGTAGGTATGTTGACCAATTATGTATAAGGTTTAATGAGATGGGTGTCATTATGACATGCCTCTGGTATACACGTTCCCCTTTCCACAAGATAGTTCAATAGTGCCCTAGCTCTAGTATACACCTTCCCTTTTCCATGGGATGGTTTGGTAGTTACTTGAATCTAGTATACACCTTCCTCCTTACACATTATGGTTTGGTAATGCCCTAAATCAAGTATACACTATCCCCTTTCAATGGGATGGGTGTTTCACCCCAACTCAAGTATGTTGGTTCATCATAGATTCTAATCTTGTGCTCAAATAAGGTTTTTTCAAGTTTAAATCATCCTTGTATAGGGAGTTAATTTATATAGTTAATTTTTACTTATAAATTTCCTTTACATTTATTATTACTACGCCTTATTTGTTGACTACTAAAACTGATTTACAGTATATGTATGTAAATATGTATAAATTTTCATGCATACTTATTTACTAACTATTTGAGTTAATACCCCAGTGTTGGTTCCCTAGTGTGAATTTATGTTCACACCTTTCACAAAAACCCTAGTGTACATGTATTTTCACTCACTATATTTTAGGTCCAAATAGGTATATTGAAAATTTTTGGATATTTTTGGAATTATTTATTATGAATTTCATAGATTTGAGTTCAATATCTAATATAATGTTAAATAAGTTAGAATGTTGGATGGAGGTCATTATTATAATATCACATTCTTCTAATTTTTTTACCGTTTCATAGTATCTATTTAGTTGTGTTGACATCTACAACCAATTTTGTGTGATGGACTGTATCTTATTTAGTTATGGTCGCATTCATATAGTGAGTTTTCATATGTATATCTGTTAGTATTCTCAGGTATCATAGGGTTATATTTTATTATAATTGATGAAGAGTTTGTATATTGGGTTTTGGAATATCGTACATATATATGACTCTTGTTGAATATTTTGTAAGATCCATCCATGGCCTATTATTTAAATCAAATCATGGAATTTGTTACCTAATAAAAAATATTGATCCATGAGATTAGTTTTCAACCCCTGGAAATCAAAGAGCACCCTTATGGTGAGTGAAAAGTTTACTCAGGTACCGTTAAGGTATTTGATTCAATTTTGATAAAAAATGGGAATAGTCCCACATCAGAGGATGTGAAAATGAAGTGCCTCTTTATAAGTTAGTTTGGATACTTCTCCCATCACAAGTACTTTTCAAGGGGTGCCTTGATAAAAAAAGAATCATGAGGAATAGTAGGGTCCAAAGTGGTAAATATTGTGATAGTGGATGACTTGGGTTGTAAAAAAATATAGGGTTTATGTGAGTATGTTAGACCCTTTAGGGTGTTCAATGAGAAGATTCTCACATTGATGGAGTTGTAAAATGACACACCCCTTTATAAGGTAGTTTGGATACCTCTCTTGTTCCATGGATTTTTCTAGGTGTTCCTTGTGAAAAATGAACTCGTGGGGGTTGGTAGGGCTTTAAGATGATAATGTTTCAATCATGCGTAACCTAGGATATTATAAAATGGTATCAAAGCCAGTACCGAGTCGATGTTCCAGTAAGGAAAATGCTCCCTTTAGGGGGTGGATGAGAAAGATCCCACATCAAAGGAGATGGAGAATGAATCTCCCTTTTTTAAGGTGTTGTGGATACATCTCCCATCACAATTCCTTTTCTAAAGTTTACCCATAAAAAATCCATGAGGGATGGTATGGACTAAAGCATAAATATTGTGGTAATTGGTGACCTGATATGTTTTAAATGGTATCAAATCAAGTACCCAATCAGTGTACCAATTTAGACAATTTTCTATTTAGTGGGTAAAATAAGAATATCCCCATGTCAGAGAAGGTAGATAATGAAACACTTCTTTATAAGGTATTGTGGATACCTATGCCATCATAATGAATTTTATGGGTTTCCTAAAGATAAAAATTCATAAGGGGTGGTGGGGTCCAAATTAGAAAATATTATGATCATAAATGACTTGGGTTATTACAAATAGTATCATATCAAGTACCCAATTTTTTTTTTAGTGAGAAAATATGTCCCTTTAGAGTTTGGAATGAGAATAATCCCACATCGTAGGAAGTGTAGAACAAATAACCCCTTTATAAGTTGGTGTGGATACTTCTCCCATAATAAGGACTTATCTTGGGGTTCCCTGATAAAAAAATGTGTGAGGGATGGCAGATCCCAACATGGACAATTTTTTTATCGTGGTTGACCTAGGAAAATACAATATACTCATTAGATGTATCCTAATACTTCTAAACCATATAAAAGTTGTTTGTGTCATATGATTTCAATGCTTTGATGCTTATGTTCGTATTAATCATGGAAAATGATCATTATAGGGATTTATTTTAATTCAACATAGCCATATTCACCCTCCTATAATGATATAAATCTTAAGTAGGACCAAAATTCTCCCATGAAGTTGATGTAGGGTCTCAATGAAAATATCACTCAAGTATAAAACATTGATTTTAGAAGTCTTTTATTTATAAGAGAGTATCCTGGTAAACTTTTTATCTTTTTACAATTTGATATTCCTCCTACTCAATTTATGAAGTTATTTTAAATAACCTAATTATTCTAATTCTTTTATATCTAAAACAACCCAAAACCAAAACACTTTATCTAATCATTAACCTCCCCAACCAGCAAAATGATCAGAATCCAAAATATCCTTTAACCATGTAGGAAAATTTTGTATCCAACAAATTAAGTTATCAATAATTATTTCCCATTATTCAAGCCCATAAACTACTATATTCACCTTAAAATAAACTTATCTAAAAATATATACATCCAAATCTTTTTTAAGCTGGTGAACCGCCTATAAGCGGGGGATGAAACTTGCAAAACTGGCCTTTAATTTTCTAATTCATGAAGTAACATTGTTGAATCAAAATCAAAAATAACTTTAATATAAAACTGTAAACCATTCATCTAGACACCAATAATCAAGTCATGATCCTCTTCACCAATAATATCACCATACTTGTATCTATCTACCACTTCTCTAACCATCACACCAAAAATTACTTGGTTGTATGGAAGCATCAATATTTATTTTAATAAATTCATACAAAGATTTACACTATACATAATTCCCACCCTATATCCAAAATCCCACCTCCACCTTGAATGATTTCTACATCTATAAGCCCCAAAAGATGATGTCATCGGTGAATCTTCTTGCCCATAAAATAAAACACAATTCCAATCATTCCAAATTTTAAATGTCAGCATCATCACCTATTCAACAACTTCCACCAATATAACTCTTAGTTGCTCAATCAATATTTCTTTAAAACTAATAAAATCCTAGATTGTGGTCCAAATTATAATTATTCTCTACGTATTATTATCCTAGAAGAATTTTTGTAAGATATGATTCTAATACTTTCCATGGAAACACCAGTCACACCTAAAATCCACCAGTAGGTCACACCTCTTCAAAGATAGCTTCATTTTAAAATCCCCATGTAATATATATCAAACAAACTCTATCACTTTAGGAGGAACACTCACCTTACAAAGTCTTTTAAAATGATATTCCATTAAATTACTGTGTTATGAACCAAATTTTTTCATAATATCCTTTACCAACATCTAACATACCAATAAGTAATCAAAGTGGACCAAAAAAATAAATAGAATTCAGCACCCAAATCAAATTATCCATCTAATTAACCATATATAGAGGACTATTATCTATAATATCATACTCAAAATGATGAAACAAACTCTACAAAAGCTATAAATTCCTTTGACATATTCCTACACAAAGAAGATATTAAACTTTCAAATCTGGTTCTATCACCCCACTAGAAAAATCACCTTGAAAATGTATGGTGAGGGAATCTAGGGTCAAACCAAACACAAATATAACTATAATTTCCAATGTTCCATATCATTACCTTAACCATAACCTCTCATGACTCAATCATTACCCTATAAACATATTATGGACTCCACCCAAGACCTATATCAAAAAAATTCATTTAGGGTGAATTATTTTCCTTTTATCTCTTTACACCAAAAAGAATCTGGGTTCTGCACTAAATTTCACCCTTGTTTATCTAATTGACCCTAGTTAAAAGCATTAAAAACATTAATCTTGATCTTCTTACTACAGAAATAAACAAAGAATCTTTTTTTGATCTAGTGATGTTCTCTACTTTCAGGTTTACCTTCCCACTAAAAATTAGAAAATTTAGTGTGTAAATCATCACAAACAAATTTGGGGATATGAATGCAACTCATTGAAATGGTAGGAAGGTATAAGCCTATCACATTAATCATAACCCTTCTCCTTTCTTTAGATAGCAAGTTTCCTTTAAATCCATTAAGTTTTTCAACTACCCTTTCATTTAACCATCAAAAAGACTCAATGTTAGACCTACCAATGATAGGTGTAAAACCTAATTAATTATCATGGTATCTAGTCTTATAGAATTAAAAGGTCAAATTTATTTTATCTCAAACCTTCTCAAAGGTATTAGAGCTAAAGAAAATACCATATTTATGAAAATTAACCTGCTACCCTAATAGGATCCCTTAGAAATATAGAATATTCCATAATTTTAGTCATTCTTGAGTATTATCTAAAAGGAAATTATTTAATCTTCATCAAAGAAAATATAATGGACACAAGTTCCTTTGTGACTAATATGAACCCCTTAAAGTCCCCTACCTCTATTTTTGACACCATAAGTGAGTCCAATACTTCCTCATGAAACAAAAAAAATGATGAAATGGGTCCCCCTGATGAAGACCTCTATATGGATTGACCCTTCCTCTAACATCCCCATTAAAAAAAGTATTACTCTATAGTCAAGAGACATAACATAATAAAAACAACAAACTTAGTTGTAAACCCTGGTCTCTAAAAAATTACCTCAATGATATCCCATTCCACTTTATCATATGCTTTTCTCATATTAACTTGACTACCATCCTCATGATTCCTCTTGCCTAATGGATTTAAAATGATATAAAAACTCAAAGGCAGAGATAATATTATCAGAAATTTGACACCCCTATAAAAAATAGTATTACCTCTCTACAATTATTCTTGTAATAATCTTACACATTCTATTAGTAATAGCCTTAGATCCTATTTTGTAAACCACATTGCAAATACTAATAGGTTGGAACTCCCCACTACCCTTGGATGTTTAACCTTTGGAAGTAAAATAATACATATAGCATTATAATCAAGGGAAAATCCATAATTCAATCATTTAAGCAGCATGAATGAAATTTCATCACCCAAAACATGTCGAAAATTTTAAAGAAAATATAAATCATGTTTTTAGGTCCTTGATCCTTATTAGTATCTATCTAAAAGAGATTCATATGCATGTCCTCTCTTAAATAAGAATCCATCTAGAATTGTTTCATTTATTTTGAGTCTCTATTATTAATAATGCTCAAAATGTACTATGTACCTATCTGGTGATCGGAATAAAAAAGAAGGCTAAAATTTTCAACCACCACCCTTTTAATCCCATTCATATTTATTGTCTAAATACCTGATGTGGTCTATTTTTGTTGCATTTAGACAAATCAATCTTGGGGGTTTAAAATTTTTTTAAGGATGAAATTGTGTTTTTATTAGATATTATTTTATTTTCATTAAATTGATATTGTAAATATTTTTTTTATTATATTGGAAATTTTTCTTTTTTTATTTATATTCTCAATTATTCTTTTTGTAAATTTTCATTCATTTTTTGAGAATTTTTTTTATTTATTTTCATTATTATTTTGTTTTTTAAATTATTTTGTTAATTTTAGATCTCTCAAGATCAATTATTTCATAAATATATAGTTTTATATTAAAATATAAATTTAGGAATTCTTTGAAAATTTTGGAAGCTATCAATTGCATCATTTCCACTTATTTTAAATATGTGTGTCCTGTGATTTTATTTTATAAAGAATGGAATTTAAAAAACTCAATATTATGTGCCTAAGATTAAAAGATACTCAATGAAATTCCTCTAAAAGAATAAATTTTCAGGTTTTTATAAGGTGGTCAATAAGCTATAAAGCTTTCATGCATGTCCATGATTTTGTGGGACAATCATTCATACTTTCCCAAAATTTAGCAATGGAATGGATATTTTGTGTTGCATACTTCCATGCCCATTCTTATGTATCATCCTACTTTCTTCCATGAGAATAAATGTATATGTTCCACATTCCAATCAATATTCCATGAGAGTTAAGTCCCAATATTTAATGGCCAATGGTCTATGTAGGGTTCTTCCATGTCCTTATTTTGTGCCTCACCCCAAACATGATTTCATGTAGGCATTCTTCCTTTGTTCCCAATCACCCTTTAAAGGGAACTATTATATGGCCTCTCTTTCATCTCCATTCATATGGGTGTCTAGAACCAATCTACCTCAAAGAGGAGTTTGACCTACCTTGCATAAGTACATTCACTTTGCTGATAAAGCTGGTATGAAAGGAAAATTGATCTCTAATTAAGATAATATAAAGCATATGAAATATGAATCTAGAATGAAGACCATAAATCCAAATGAGTTATCTTGATGATAATTTGCCCAGATTCATTTAAAGATGATATCTTTACATGTTCTTGATGCATTAAAGATTATGCATCTTTTATATAGAATATGAAGACCATTAGAGCCAAAATAAACCAACCATGCATAGTTGTTTCTTATCATGGGAGGTGTTAAAGAAGTTGATTGAATAGTTTTAAGAGATTTGATAAACTAAAGTGTTCATTTTATGATGAAGGTTACCATGTTAATCTCCTTATGAGTGAGAAATGATTATCAAATAAAGATCAAGCATGTACATCATACTAAAGAATTTCAAAACCAAGTCATGCTGGTGATGTTGAGACACACCCATAAAGGTACAATGCTAATTAAATTGTAAAGAATACAACCCGAAATACTAAAACTAATCATCGATGAAGAAGAGTATAATTTTTTTAATTAGAGTATTATAGAGATCTTTTTTTATTTTTTTAGTTATTCATATCAATCTAGAGAGGTTTAAAGGGGATATATCTCTATATTTTTTAGATTCAAGAGATTATTAGAATGCACACTACGTGATTTTTGAATTTCATGTGAAAATTGTGTGAATATTAATTGATGAGCCTCAAAATTTTTGATAAAATAGGAGAAACGTTATGTCTAAATGATCAGTATAAATTGGTTTTGAGGATACATGGTTATTTAGAAAAATTCATTTGGGGAGGGTAACTTTGTCGAGTTGTAGTGTGGGGAGAAGAATTATTTCAAGGGACCCAACCAAATTTGATGTTGATGTTGTTCTATAAAAAGAAAATTTTGATGTCGGGGATCACCTTAGCCTCATCAATTGAAGAACAATCTATATTGATTAAAACCTAGTTTCAAGGATGTGTTCTGACAAAGCATGAAGAAGTACCACACCTGAGCTCATTGATTGTGAAGATGAGTTCAGTTTCTTGGATAAGAATGAATAATAAGTCTCACATGTAATCGATTTACATAATGGAATATATTTTTTTTGGGTTTTAATTTTTATGTAGGTGGAAGATGAAAATAAAGGGGAATCTGGCCTTCCCCAATGTTGTGGTCATATATCCATAATAGAATACACTAAAGGTCTTTGAAAATTTTCTTAAGTTATATTAGTTGAATTAACCACTTGAAACACCAATATCTTTGACATTCAAAAATGAGGATCAGAATTGATCCATGCAAAGGCTGAGTTTGATAAGGTAGTTTATGCATTGTTTTTTCAGGATCTCAATGACCTAAAGTGCAAGAATTATGGTGCTACATAGAGATCCTAATTGTCTTATTCATAATCAATTCTCTCTAAGAGATAACAAACTATACATGAGGATATATATTCTATAGACAAGCTTAATTATTATATAGAGTTTGTTGTTGGATTTTAATTGTGATTCAATTGATAAAGAGGAATCCAAATCTAAATTCTATAAATTCAATAATTACTAAGGATTCAAATAAAAAACCCATTTTTATGATGTTCACATGAAAATTAAATTCAAATGTAGATACCTAAATTCTAAAATTACAATTCGATGATGAGAATTGGAGCTTAAAGTAAGAAGATTATAGAAATATTTTAAAGGATCACAAATAGGCCCATGTGTGAGGTGTAAATTCAGTTGGAATAGATCAAATTTTATCTCTTACGATGGAGATTATCTATAATGAAAGTTCCCTATGTAAGATAGATAGATTTTCTCAGAGCTAGGAATTCAAACTGGAGGAGTGTATTAGTGTATGATTTTTTGTTAATAGTAGCATAATATGGGGACTTTGAGAGACTTCTGATTGGGGAACTGTAAAACTGATCATAGTGAGCTTGGAGTAGTGATAGAGATACTTAAAAGGGAATATTCCTTTCTCTCTTATTCATGTTTCTTTATTTTTTATGGATTATATTGCAATAAAATTTTAATCCTTTTTGTGTCATATATGATCATAATCTATACTTTTTAAGGATAATAATATTATGTTAGTAATTAATTTACTTCATTCCTATGATATTTTTTCTGTTTTCTTCTCTCAGTATTCAATTTTATAAGTTTTTTTTTCTTAAAATAAAAAAAATGATTACTATTATGACTAATATTGATCAAATTCATTTAACTTCTTAATTTTATAAGATTAATCTGGAAAGTTAATGTTTCTTGATAGTTACACACTAGGATAAAGTAAAAAATAATTATGGTGATAACTAGATCATCAATTTTTGAATGAATGAATACTAAAATTGGAAAATATTCAGAATAAATCAGTCACAATTTTATCAGTTGACATAGTTGGTTAGCCTTATTTTATTTAGTTACAATGATTTTTGTTCATGAATAAAGGAAAATATTTATAAAACCATCCAATAAAAATTCCCCAATATATCATATTATTATTATTTCTTACTATTTGACCTTTTGTTCTTGATTTTTTTATCTCCCTTGCATCTACACAACTTCATCAACACCAACATAGTTTTCTTTAATAACTACATCACCATTGTTCCATTATTTTTATGAGTTTCATTTCTGTTTTCTTTGGCCACACACACATAAACTCACAAGAGTCCTTACTTATGGATCGAATCCTACTCACCACTAAACTATTTCTAAGTAAACTACACCAAACTGACAATTTAGCAGCGGTTCTTTAGCGGCAATTTATTAAACCGCCACTAAATTTTTTTAAAATTATTTAGTGGTGGTTTCTAAAAAACCACTACTAAACCATTAAATATTTTCATACCCATGACAATCTCCCCCTCCCTTGACACCCATGACCCCCCCCCCCCGACTCCCCGAAGCCCTGTCAGCCCTATCGCTACCCCTCGTCACGCCTTGTCGCCCTCTCCATACCTCACCACCCTCTTCGTGCCTCTTTGTGCCTCACCACCCCTTGTCATGCCTCACCGCACCTCACTTCCCCTCGTTGCCACCTCACCGCCCCTCGAATCCTCCACTAGAGTCGGTATTCTCTACAGTAACATAATTGTAGGAACATAAGCAATTTAATTTTTTTCCATTTCCTTTCTCATGTCCACACATCCATACTTATTCCCATAGATTTTATTGTTTAGCCTTTTTCATTAAAGAAAATCTATCACAGTGTTGGTAATATCATCAACACATAGGTGTTTCTTAGATACATTAACTCTCCTTCTTCTCTGATGATTAGGGATTTCATAAATGTAGTTGGATCTCTTCCTTAGCTACAATTAAGTATATCAATTAATATTTAATTATAAAATGTTCTTCTCAGTGAACACACTTCATTATTTTATCTTGTAAATAAATATCATAACAAAATAATATCATGAATACTAGTTTTTGAAAATAAAATTGTAAAACTCCATGAACATCGACAATATTAGTGATGTCATGTATGAAACAGGTTAATAAATTCTTAATTTATCTCCTCATTCGAGCTTATTTGAATTAGAGTCATATTCACCCTTTTAATTATCCTTCATACTCATACATTCAATAATTATGAGATATTCGATAAATCAAAACATTGATATACTCCATGTTTTCATGGAACTATGATGTGGAAAAAACCCTTAAGGTCATGGAAACCTACATATTATCATTTCACAACATCACATGTTGTTTGATACTACATTCAAAATAAGATTCATACAAAATATTAATCTTATTTTAATGTTTGATTTCTTTTAAGATCATTTCATTCATCATATTAATTTATTCTCATTTTTTTTAATATAAATTCATGAATTCACTTTATCGACATAAGTTAAATAAAACCCTTACATGTATCCTCTTACATCAATATCTAACTCCAAATATCCATTCATTGACCCCAACTCTATTCTCATTTCCCTTACATTAATAACACTAAAATATATCCCTTTATGATGTGTTGCATTCATGAATCCCATTACATAATCACCCTTATGATGAGATCCTCCCCTATTTCATGTATCTTAACATAAACCTCCATATATGGTTGACTCATATGATTATTCTCATATGTGGAAAAATTATATGTGAATCCTTATACATGAGTACCCCCATATGGAGACAGTCATACATGAATATGGAGTTTTACAAGAGTAATCTTTTAACATGTATAACCCTGACATAAATCTCATTATAAGGTGGATTATATGTGAATCCTTTTATGTGAGGACTTTTCCATTTTCCAAAATATCACTCTAATTGTATTTGAATCTCATCCAATTGAATTATTTACTTCTCAAACACATTTCATTCATCTAAATTAGTTATGGGATTTATTAGAAAAATATATATAGTTCAAAGTCAATAATTTTACGGATCAATTTTATCTCCCCATTAACGACCTCAATTAGAACCCCCCTTATTGACATCATGGGGTTATGGAGGAACATTCTTAAACCATATTATCCTTGTCAAATTGTATTCTACTAAATTGAATTTAAGGCTTGAATTTATTGAGATGAGGATGACATTGAATTTCTTAAAGTAGTGGCTAAATCAATGTCTACATGTTCCATGCATGGAATATAAAAAAGTGTTATTAACTCAAACATTATGGAAATCATTAAAATTTCAAAATTTATTTCAACTATTATTAAATATTATTTTATGTATTAATTTATATTATATTCATTCAATATACATTTATTCATCTATCTCAACAAACAGATCAAAAAAATGAACCATAATATATGAGTTTTTCCCTCTTTAAAATATTTATTACTTTTATTTCACAAATTAATACTTTCATTTATATTTACACATTTTTATTTATATGAGAATGGGAAATTATAGAAAACATACATAATAGATGAAAACTACATGTTATCTATAGATTTTCAATATCTGGAACATGATCAATATCTGGAGATTCTTTTCTTTAGGTACATAATTGTTGAATTTCTCATAACTTCATAATCTTGTTTCATATACATTGGTTGTCAAAAAAATATATTACATTAAATATAATTGGATCTATTGAATCATCAGCTTCCATTTTTGGGTCATACTCACCCTAGATTGCATTCCATTAAATTCCCCTTTTCATTTAACCATATAAAAATTTATTACAAAATAATGTGCATCTTCCTTTCAACATTATTTAGAGAAATATGGTTGATAAATCAAAATTTTATATCCAAGAACAAATCTACTTAAATGCATTCCATTTCAACTGAAGTCATGTTTAGCATCTTTGTAGCTAAAAAAAATTTTATAGGCTTTCTTAAAAAGAATTAAATTCTACCTATAAATTAAATATTGAACAAATGAATTGTTATACCCAAAAACTCAATTCCACCCATAACTTCAATATAACTTCAATTTTTATAGGCTTTGTTATATATATTTTGTTTTTTATTACTATTAATATGTTATCATTTTTAATCTTTTTCTACATACTTTTTTGTAAATATATGTTCATAACTTAATTTTATTTGATTAAATGACAGGAATGTCAAGGAGGAAAAATTATACTGTTTCATAGACCACACGGATAGATGAAGATCTATCTATCTACCTCCCTAAGAAATTTTAGGCACCATCCACTTTCCCCCTACACCATATCCCTCTACACCATCTATCACACCCTCCGTGAGCATCCCTTCAGCTTCTTAGTAGCTGCCTTCCCTTTCAGGAACCTCAGGAGTGAGGGAGCGGGGTGCCACTTCTATTTCTTCATGGGGATACTGGAGGGTGACTACTATAGGTACAAATTTTAATATGAATAAATTTATTTTACTTTATTTATACTAATTGTTTGTTCATAAAATATGGAAACAATGTAAGTATGGAGAAAAATATGAAAATTTCATATGTATGGAATCTGACCAGAGAGAAGATAGTTGTCCCATTTGAATCCTATGGGGTCTTTATAGATGACGTCGCAGGATTACTTGGCCAGATTCTAGGCCAGCTGGCCGCGGAGCTGGTTTCTCTTCCTATTACAAATGATTATTGGAGGCATATGCCTTCAACTTGGAAAAATTAATTTTTTTTATTCCCAAATAATGGTAATTTTAATACATTATGGTGTAATTTAATGTCATTGTGTTATTAAATTATAATATTTTCAAAATTAATTTCTGTGTAGAGATGTTATTCCACTTTATGGTTACTCATGTGCTAGCAAGAAAGTGGGTTTTGAAAAATCTTTGAAAGAAATTTAAAGACTTTAAATAGAGATTGTGGAGCGATGTCAACGATACTTCGTTGACCTCCCAACAAATGTATGACAGGATACCCAATGGGATACCCAAAGAGCAATGTAAAGTTTTTGTTAACAGACATTGTGATGAGAATCATATGGTATTTAAATATATATTATTATATTAATATCATTATATATTTATAAATTTATATGAAAAGGAGATTACATTGAATACATTACTATTAAATTATGTTTTATTTATTTCAGGATCTTTCAAAGAAGAATGCATCAAGTCGAGCTAAGCAAGTCATCCCTCACACTTTGGGGTCAAAGAGTTTTTCTAGAATCTGATCAACTCTGGTAATATTTTCATTATTTTAAATATTTATATGAAAATATTATCTATTTAATATATTAAATTGTTTATTTATCTTTGTTTAATGTAGTCATAGAGTTTAGGGAACCATGCATCCCAAACTAAAGTGTGGTTAGATGTTCACAAAAAATATGATGGAAGTTTTGTTGACGAGCCTTCCAAATATGTTGGGGTATGAAATAATATTTAATTATAATAACTTATTATCAGTTTTCACTATGTTAATATATATTATTTATAATATGACTGATATTTGATTTATTGGTAAAAATTAAAGAACTATGGGATGTCAATCCCACGCAGTCCTATTCAGTCTCCCAAGATGACTCAGCTGATAAAGCCCTTGGGAAGGAGCATCCCGGTCGAGTGTATGGGATGGGTTTGGGAACCGTACCATATTAGGTATTTGTAAGGTCGCTAAGGATTGTAGCCAAATATAATCTTATTTGTAGCTAGTTCATACATCAAGATGCTCAGAGAGATATTATTTCTCTAAAATACATAGTTCAGGAATAGGGGACTCAGATATCCGCTTTGAAAAAAGCGTTGATTGATTTATATTAGAAGACGACTGGATGTTTCCCTAGTAGTATTGTGTCAACTGGTGGTGAGCAAGTAAATCACAAAAAATCAAAATCATTTAGTTTTAAAACATTTATTCATTTTATGTTTAAATATAAATATACAACAATATTTGATTTTCAATATAATGTTCTTAAAGGTGCTGGTAGTAGGAAGTAGAGGTGGATGTTGAGAGAGTGACAAGTTGTGTTCATCATCGGACATTGATTAGTGGAGAGGGTTCTAGTAACAGTATTTGTATATGTATCATATGTGGCACGGATTAGTCACCAAACATTTTCATGGCCTACCATTTTCTTGATTTATCATGTTTCCTTTTATGTATTATGAACCCAATCTTCCAAATACACTTGGAATTTACAATACTTATATTGTATTAATGGATATTTATATTTATGAATCATATAATAATAAGTGTAAAAATTTCTAGTTTGTTATATCTATGGTGTAGAGGATTATGAGGAGGTTTTTGGTGCTATTTTTAAAATCATCATAGGTTTATTATAGAGATGATGTCTTCAACATAGTGGCTAATGGTGGAGTTGTTAGTGGTTATACCTTTTTAGTAATATTTGAACCATAGAGAAGGGATATGGCCTATCCTCTTCTTCATAAGATACAGCAATGTATGTTTATACTTATGTAGTTTAGGGGGGTTTTAGTTGAAAATTTGGATGTTTAAAGTTTTTTAGTTTCATAGGAATATAGATTTACTACATTCAAGTTTTAAAGTTTGTTGCATTAAAAATTCATTGTTTTATTGTTTTACAGGTTATAGGATTGATAGTATGGAGGATTTAAAGCTATGGGTTTGATGGATTCATTGTTTCTCATTAAAATTTTCTAGTTTCTAGGTTTCTAATTTTGTAAGTATTAGGTTTAATGTTTTTCAGGTTTGTAGGTTTATAGGTTTCTAGTTACATATTTTTTGTCTTTTTTTATTTAACAATTTATACATTTTTTCCTTTAAGTTAATTTTTTATTGAATATCATGTTATATGTTTCAATTTTTGTACATTTCCAGTTTTCAATTTTCACTTTTCATGTTTTCATGTTTATAAGTTTTTTACATATTTTAAAGTCATATCTTCACATGAATTATTGTTTATCAGATTTCTAGAAATAGCTTATCGAGTTTTCATATTTTAAAATTTATAGATTTCATATTTATTATGCTTCATATTTTCAGGTTTTAGGCATTGAAATTTGATGATTTCATATGTTTTTATTTTTAGTCTAATGGTTGGATGTTTGCACATTTTTTGTTTTCAATAAGAAAGTTCGTAATATTGTAGGATTTTAGGCATGGATATATCATGTTTAATGATATATAAAGTTGTAATATTATTGTATATAGGTTTGAGGATTTCATGTTATTATTCTTATAAGTTTTTGTTTTGTTTTTAAAGAAATCATTAGTTTTAATGTTTGTTGGCTGAATGATTTCTAATTTTAAGGAATGCCTGTTTGGAAGTTTAAATTTTTTTGGATTACATGTTTACACATTTTCTTATTTACTAGTAAAAATTCAGTGGTTTATTATTTATATGATATATAATTGAAGGTCCATATGATTTTTGTTCTCAATATTTGAGGTTAGTAGGATCATTTTATATTATTTTTCATGATTATGGTTTTACCAGTATAAAAGCTATAGGGTAACATGTTTACAGGTTTACTAGCTAGTGGTGTATATGTCTGCAGTTCAAAGGAAATTAGGTTATAGGTCTAATGGTATCAAATTTTTTGTTTTAAAATTTTTATTTTTCTTGGATTTGATGTCTATAGGCTTTTGGGTTATAGGATTTATGTTTTACCAATTTATAGGTTTTCATGTTTTTAGGTTTCTAGTATTATTGGATATCATTTTAAAATATTTAAAGTTAAATGTTTTTTAGTAATAATGTTTGTAGGTGTCAAGGTTTTCATGTTTATAGATTTGAATGTTGTAGTTTTAAAGGTTATTATATTTTCAAGACTCTACTTTTTTATGCTTGTAGGTTATAGGTTTGTATGATTATAGGTTTTCATGATTTGTGCAATGTGGTGTTACTTTCCTGGAAGTGGTGAAATATTTTGTTAATAATGACATTGAAATTGGTCTTTTTCAGGGTACTAGTACCGGGGCTGCAGAATCTACAATAATTTTTCATTTTAAATCTACCTTTAGCAGCAGTTTAAACCACCACTATGTAAATGGACCATATTTTTTGGCGGTTCAAACTATTGCTATAATTTGGTATCTTACTATCAGCAATAGTTAAAACCGCTGCTACATATATGAACGGTATAATTTAGTGGCAGGTTTTTTTATTTAGTAGCGATTATTGTGAAAAAATGGGTTTTTTGTAGTGACAGTTTAAAATGCCACTAAACATTTCTCATTTTTCATTACCATTTCGTGGTGGTTCACGTGGTTTTAACGATGTTTTGCCCAGGGAAAAATGAAATTATTTTTAGTGACTGTTTAAACCATCGCCAAAAAAGATTTCATTTTTTCTAGGAAAACCGCCACCAAAACCACAATAACTGCCACGAAATGTGTTTACTACGATGGTTATCAGAAACCACTGCTAAATTGAATGAACTAACACGTATTTTACACCAACACCCAATTTAGCAGTAGTTTTATAAAACCACCATAGAATCATAAATCAGTGGTTTAAACCACCACTATGAGGTTATTTTCTTGTAGTGGTGGGGCTATAAATAATTAATCATCCTAGATCCAATGAAATCTAGGTCAGATTTTGATATCATTGTCAGGGAAGGCACTTGTGATCAAGTATAATTAAAAAATCAAATAAATATATAAAATATAAAAAAAAATATACATGTTATGTATGAATACTAAGTTATCTTGTGAGAACTTAGATCCATAAATGCCATTAATTTAAAAATTACTAAGAGCTCAGAAACTAAAAAAACCTAAAATGGAAAAAAAAATAGTAAATCAAAATAATCAAGTTAGAAATGTCAACCCACTTAAATCTGAAAATGATATGATTGATAGAGTAAGGATTAGGTATTTTTAGGTACCAATGATCTTTACTAATCCATACTTCATTAGTAAAACTCCTAGGTCTCTCAATTATGATATTAAGTATTCTAATTTTTCCATGTTACCATTATACCTTGTAATTCTTAATGAATAATATCTTGACTTCATTAGGGCCTTCTATTATATGGTGTAGTAGATTCTATTTAAAATATTGAGTGAAGAGGATCTAAAACTAAGAGTCTTACATTTCCTCGTAAAGGGAGACTTCAAAAACTTGGTTTTAATAAATGGATAAGGAAATATTTGATACATGGGATCAATTAAAGAATGGTTTTTTCAAAATCAAATCCCAAGATATTAATCACTGAAATAAGACACAAAATCATTAGATTCATTAAAGATAAGAGTGAATAGTTTCATGAATCTTGGGATAGATTCAAGAAATTAATTTGGAAGTGTATGAACCACTAATTCACTCCATAATTTCTCATGGAAAAATTATAAAAAAGTTTTATCTCATACCAAAAACATTTGGTTAAAAATTCATCTTGAGGGTACTTTACTGATAAAACAGTTTAGGAGTTAAAACAAATATTTAAAAAACATTCACAAAATTCATAACAAAAGTGTTCTAGGAGGTTAAACATTGTTAGGGAAAAAATCATGCTTGCCATGCCAAGGTACAAGTAGATGGGTTTTACAATGTAAATAGTCAAAACATACTTAGGGAGCAATGCCACTATTTTGGTATGTTTGGGCATTCAAACTCATGTTATCCAAACTTTGATATGATATCCCTATATCCTGAATGATAATTTTGCTGAGTATGGACCTAGGATTAAACCTAAATATGATCCATTTTCAAATACATATAAACATATCTAAGGAAACCATATGAACCTTTCTTGAAGGGAGAAGTTGGTTCTTAGACCAATTTCTCTCCCTGGTTTTCAATAACGTCCTTGGTAACCATATCAAAACCAGCATAGGGATAAAATTTCTAGTTCTTGAGATGAATTCCAGGGAATTTTCCATTAGTTTATAGTTATTTTTAACTCATAAAACTCCAATCGTGATTCATATAGAACACAAAACAATTCTATATTTAAAAATCATGAACTATAAATGGGGAAATTGGATAGGGGAATGAACAATAAAGAAAATGGGAAGTTACCATGCATTACAAAAACTAATCTAAGGGATAATATAATGGTTTTAATAACTATTAGTGGTATTAAAACTCACCAATAATCTATAAATGATCCTAAAAAATCTTAAAATAAAAAAATAGTTGAAACTAGAAACCCAAATATGGAAATCAAAAAACCTGAAAATTTGTATGGCCCCATTCAAAAATCTTTAAAACTTATTATTACAATATAAAACCCACAGTAAAGAGAGTTTAAAATCAAATAAAATAAATGGATAAGAGTATTAAAGAATAAATTTAGTTAATTCCAACCATAAAAAAAATCCCCAACCATTCATTTCCCTAAAAGACTTATGAAGAAGAATAAAGATATAGAAATATTAAATTTTATGAAGGTTATTAAGAAAATTCACATTGATATACCTTTCCTTGAGGACTTATTTCAAATCCCATATAATTTAAAATCACTCAAGAAATTTTTTCAAATAGAAAATCCTAGGAAAAATTTTTAACTTATAATCTCATAGAGGAGTGTATCATTGTTTTCCAAATAAGATACATCCCAAACTCTGATATCTTGGAAGATTTGTCATCACATATAATCTATGGTATATAGGTTCCTAGTTCAACTATTTTTGTGATATTTGTGAGATAATTAATATAAAACCCTTATCAGTGTTCTAACATTTGAGACTAGGAATTCCATAACCCACTACTATTGTGTTGTAGTCAGCTGACCAGTCTCCTACTCACCCAATTGGGAGAGTTGATGATTTTTTAGATAAATTAGGGAAATTATAATTATCTTATAATTTTATGATATTAGAAATGAATTGTGATAAGTAAGTTTCCATAATTTTTGGAAAGATGTTCCTTTCCACTGGGGGAGCTGTTATAGATGTTTCAAAAGGTAAACTTATTTTTAGTTTGGTAGAACAAAAAGAGGAATTCAATGTTTTTAAGAAAATAAAATAACCCATAAAAAGTAAAATATATGTAAGATATGAATTTCTAGAGTTTAATTAACCTATTAATTGGTAATAATATGAGTTTTGAGATTTATTGATGATACAAATAATATACCATTTCTTGTCAAGACTTATATGGGAATCTACTCTAGAAAAGAAGATGAACATATTGATAATCATTAATAATATCTTTTATAAAAACTTGATGTTTTTTCTTTTGAAAATAATATGAACTCAAATAAAAATTATAAACATGGAAAAAAACTAGGGATAGTGGTGATAAGAAGTACAGTAGGTATGTTTCTTCTAAGGAGAGTTTTTAGATGATGAATTTTTTGTTTCTGAGATTTAATAGATTTTAGAAGAGCTCGATTATGGTTACCCTACTCCAAACATAGAGGATGAGAATGTTGAGAGAGAGTTCTTAGAACAATTTTAGTATTTTTATGATGAATATATTATATAACAATAACTAGACACTAAAAATAGCGATTTTTACTCTATGTACAGTAGGAAAAAAATATAATTTTGGTCCTAAAATTTGTAAATTGTCTATTTTTTCACACTAAATTTAAGAATCATGTTGAATAACATAGGCCTCTTAAACCTAATAATATACCATCTTGTAAAAAACACCAAAAAGTGAGATCAAACCCCTTCTAGCTCATTTGGAATATTCATTTTTGGGTGAGAATTAAATATTACCTATCATCATTTTATCCAACTTAAAAAGAAATCAATATGATAATTTGATATTTGTTTTAAAGAAATATAAATCTATAATTGGTTGGTATATAACCGATATCTATGGGATAATTCCTTCTTACTTCATGTATAAAATTTTCATGGAGCCTGAACATAAACCAAGAGTGGAAGGGAACAAAAGGCTTAATCCCAACATGAAAGAAGTGGTTAGGGAGAAAGTGATAAGATTGCTTGATACTAAAATAATTTTCCAATTTTCAGACATCCCATGGTTTAGTCATGTTCAAATAGTCTATAAGAAGAGTGTAGTGACTGTTGTTAAAAATTATAAGAATGAACAAATCCAAACCCAAACAGTGAACAAGTGAAGAGTATGCATAAATTATAGAAAACTTAGTGCTACCACTATAAAAGTTTGTTTCCTGATTCCATTTCTTGACCAAATTATTTATAGGTTTTCTAGAAATGATTAATTTTATTTCCATGATGGTTACTCTAGTTACAACCAGATTGTAATATCACCTAAGGATCCAGAGAATACTAATTTTACTTTTCTATTCAGGGCATTTTTCTATCGAATAATTCTCGTTGGCCTATGTGGTGCTCCAGCCACTTTTCAGATATGTATAATATTGATTTTCTAAGAAATAATTGAATTAATTATTAAAGTTTTTATAGATTATTTTTCAATTGTATTAAGTATCTTTGAAAGGTGTTTGGAAAATTTAAAAGCTATTTTATAGATATTTCAAGATAAAAATCTTGTCCTGAACTGGGAAAAATGTCATTTTATAGTCGCAAAAGGAATAGTCTTGGTTTACAAGGTATTTTAAAGGGGGTTGAATATAAAAATTATAAAATTAATGTGATCCAATAACTAACACCTCTAGAAAATTTCAAATTAATAAAGATATTTCTAGGCCATTCCAGTTTTTACCAGAGGTTCATCAAGGATTTTTCTAAAATCACTAGGATTTTGTGATCACTATTAGTCAATGACACACCATTTTTGTTTAATGATAATTGATTATAATTGTTTAACCTTCTTAAGAATAAACTTACATATTTACTAATTATCACTACCTAGGATTGGAAGATACATTTTCTGGTTATGTGTGATGCAAGTGATGTGGAAATAGGGGTGGTTTTAGGTTAAAAAAATATAAGAAAATTAATGTGATCTACTATGTTAGTAAACTATTAGATGATGACCATAAAAATTAGTCTATTAATAAAAATGACTATGTTTTGTTGTGATTTCACTTGAAAAGTTTCAGTAGTATTTGATTGGTTCTAATGATATCATTTTCTCATACCATTCTACTCTCAAGTATCAGCTAGCTAATGATGAATCCAAGCTAAGGATTATGAGAAATAATCTTCAGTTATATGATTTTGATATAGAAATCAAGGATAATAAAGGAACTAAATATGTGTTTTATGAACACTTTTCTATAATACCCATCACTTAAATTAATTAACTAAAAGATTATACTTCATTTCTTGATGAACAAATATTTTCTTCTTCGGTTAAGGAATCTACTTGGTTTATATGATATCTCAATTTCTTGGTTTTTTAAATTTTTCCCAAGGACCTTTCATAGAACCAAATAAATAGATTAATTTTTGATTTAAAATATTAATTTTGGCATGATCCTTTACTATTTAAAAGGTATTCCTATAGAATTATTAGGAGATGTTTGTTTGAGGAGGAGTTGGTTCCCATTTTTGAAAGTTATAATTCTTAACCTTGGGGTGGAAACCATTGGGGATATAGGACTAATCATAAGGACTTTCATTCTATTTTATACTATCCAACTTTGTTCAAAGATTCTAGAAGCCTTGTTTTTGGTTGTTGTAATTTTCAAAGGCTGGTAAATGTTGGTAGGGAGTAGGAGTTACCAAAAAAATAATTCTTGAGGTATAAGTTTTTTATGATTGTGGATTGTATTTCATTGGACCATTCTTGTTATCTTATGGTAATTAGTATATTATAATGGTTTTGGAAAATTTGGTCAAGTGGGTTAAGGTTGTATCACTTCTAAAAAAACATAGTGCTATTGTTTTTAAATTCATCAAGAAAAGTATTTCCTCCAAATTTAGAGTACTTATAGCATTCATAATATATAATGTCTCCTATTTCAAGAATTATATGTTTAAATATTTAACGGAAAATATGTTTTTTTTCATAGATCTAGAACCACATATCACCCACAATTTTGTTGTCAGGATGAAATTTATAATGGAGAACTCAACAAAATTAGAGAATACAGTTTCTATCTCTATAAAGGATTATTCAATTAAGTTGGATGAATATTTTTGGGCTTAAAAGACTACTTAAAATACCCCCTAGGGATTTATACTTTTATAATTATCTTTATAAATACATTTCATCTATAATTGGAGCTATAACAGAAGTTTTGTAGAAAATTAAGTCCCTAAACTTTGATTTCAGGTTAGTTGGTGAGATAAGATTGTCAGAGTTGAGTGAGCTATAAGAGATTAGAAGGGAATCTTATGAAAATAATTAAATTTACAAGGAGTGATAAAAATCCTTCCATGACTCTATAATTATGAATATTGACTTCAATTTTGGTCAAAGGGTCTTTCTATTTAATTCTAGTATGAATATTTTTCTAGTAAAATTGAAAACCAAGTGGTCTACACCCTCCACCGTTCTTAGAGTGTTGGTAAATAGTGTTATTGAGTGGGTTGTAGGGGAGAATAAACCTTTTGTTGTAAATGTTCATAGAATAAAAAATGACATTGAGGTGTTTCCAAAGGGATTGGTTATTATCTCCCTTCTTGAAATATGATTCATCACTAAGTTTAACTGAGTACTATAACTTCTGTGTTTCATGGAAACTAACCCATGGATTGTGTTCTCATTTTACCTTATTCCCTTTTATTTTATAAGAATAATACATTCTCATATGCTTGTAGAACTATTATAAGACCATATTAATTTTAACTATAAATTCACCCAAGTCTTGAAGAAATAGTAAAAAGGGAACCTCACTAATAAATTTCAAGTTTTCTCAAAGTCTCAATGGAGCTTCATCCTGGAGCTTTATGGATAAATTTTTCCAAAACTCAAAATTTAGTTAATATTCACTTTGATATTTCATCTTATTTCATATTAATGTTAATTTTTTTAGGAACTTTAATAGATAAATCAATTAGAATTCTCAAGGATGTAATAAAGAATACATTTGGTTGAACTCTAATGATAAAATCTCTATGTTTAGGGGAGTACAGTTATAATCGATTCATCTTATTATTTTTACTATATATTATTGGGGATAAGTATGGGTGAATCCCCTTATTTTTTTGAACTGAAATAATGAATCTATGATTCTCTTATTTAGTTTCTATCTTCATAGTTTTTATAATTCTAGAAATAAAATTAAACCAAAAATTAAAAATATGGATTCCATCCTTTAAAAAAAATTTGGATCCCATTATTGTCACTATGTATAATTTTCAACATGCTAAATTTTGATCCAAATTATAAATTCTTGTATAATTAAAAAATATATAAAAGAAAAATAATGAAATTTTTTAAGTATTTTCACACCCCAACCTCATATTCGCTTTTATTTTATTCTCTCCTTGGTCTCTGGCCCCTTTGGTTGATGTTCAGGTTGAGACCCGGTTTAAATTTTTGAAGGTTGGAAGTTTTTTGTGGGTTTTAGGCTGGTGAATGGGCACTGCATGGCTTGTGGAAATCGTATGGTCACCACAGGTACCCATGTGGCTACTTCTGGAATGGACGAAAGCCACCGCACAGTTCACGCATGGTCTCTTGAAACGTGCGGGTAACCGTGCAACTGTCCAGTATTCTAATAAATAAAATAAAGTGATATAAAAAATTAAAATAAAATAAGGATAATTTTTGGACAATAATAATATTATTAATATTGTGGATAATTATATTATTATTCTTAAAATTATTATTATTATTATTATTATTAAAAAAAATTATTATTATTATTATTAAAATGGTTATTAAAATAATTTTAAATATTATTATTACTATTATTACTACTTTATTTTTTTTAAACCCTGATCCCCATTCTCCCTCACCCCTTTTACACTACCCCCCACCCACCCTCTCCCTACACGTCACCCCCTCTCCCCATGTGCACTCCCCTCTCCAGTTCCCTCCTCCTCCAGCCTCTCTCCCCTCTCTGTCCACCTTCCCTCCCTGTTGGTGTCCCCTTCAATGCACGCCCCTCCTTCTCTAGTTCCCTCTTGAGCCTCCCTCTCTCGCTGGTGGTCCCCTCTCCGGCGTGCGACCATGTTAGTGCCTCCCTCCTCTAACGACGGTCCCCCCCCTCCGGTGAATTTCCTTTTAATTTTGGGGGTTTTCTTCACTTTGGTCGAACCATAGTGTTTTAGGTATGTCAATTTTTTATTTTTATCGATTTCCAGGTTGTGACGATTAGTCTTCAGGGTGTTCTCTCCATCCTTTGAGAGTTTCTTCACATTCACACACCGGCAAGGTAGGTGAATTCGTGTTTTTGTTATCGGATGCATTCTGTTGGTGCTTGAATTCTTTTAAATAATTTTAAAATATGAATCACATGTTTATGAGACCCTTTCCTATCATATTATGATGTTTTATAATTGATATATTTTGTTAAAAATAGGTTTCTTAGTGATTTTTGAGTTATGATTAAGAAAAAGTGCACTTTGGGCACTTGATTAAATGCCAAATCTAGTTTTGATAAGTTTTCAAATATGACTTGCACCTTTATAACGCATTTTGTTAGCTTATTATGAGGTTTTTATGGGAATATAATTTGTTCAAAATATATTTTGATGTTAATTTTCAATTATGCCTAAGTATGCATACACCAAATGAGTTTTATTAAATGTAATTTGGCTTTTTATAGTTAAAATGGTTGATTCGGGAGGCATTTTATATGGAGTGTTTTATTAAGTTGATTTGGATTAGGGGTTTTGAGAAAGATTTATCCTTATTCATGTTGTGGTGGTATTGTTGGATTGTGAGTTTTGTTTTGTGTGAATAATTCAATAATATGATAGATTGTTACATGTGTCTAAATTTTTTGGTAGGGCTTCCATGGGTTTTAAATGGATTTCATGTGTTTTTAAAATTATGTGAGTTGTTGGGTTGGGTTAGTACGCATATGTGGATGGAAGATGCTAGAATGCTTGGTGCGGATGATTTTCTCTCCTCATTTGTTCTGATTTCTTGTTTTCTTTGAAGTTGGAATAGGTTGGGACAACGTCTTCTCCCGGGTCAATACGAGGTCACAGATGGTGACCTCAGGAATGCTCGGTGATTAATCAATTTCCTCTCCTGTTCTCTCCCCAGTTTTGGTGTTTGGTTTTTTTGGGTTCTGTTTTTGTGTTACAGGGTCTAATAACTTCATTTGATGATTCTCCTCTACTCTTTTGTCCTTTCCCTTCACGCATGCCCCCACTTTGGGCTGGTTCCAAGGTTTCTTTGGAAAATTGGGATGGTGTTGGCGGATCTAATAATGACATTTCTGATCATGGAGGTTACTAAGTTTGGTTCTCAATTTTCCACAAAGTGATGGTCTGGAATGTTTTTGTGGTTTTTTTTGACGTGTTTGGTCCTAGAAAGGGTTCTTTGTCCAACCCGTTAATGGTTCCTTGTGTTGTTATGTTGGTTCTCACTTAGCCTTAAAGTGATTTGTATGGTGGGTTCTTGCTTAACCAAAAAGTGTTTCAAAAATAATAAAAAAATCAATTTCTAGCTAGGTTTGAAAGTAAATGGTGCTTTTTTAGAAGTGGTTTTGAGTGTTTTCTTGTATATTAAAGTGTTCCATTGGATGTTGTAATGTCAATGGGTGCACTAGGTGCACACATGGATGTGCATTCAAATGAAGATGAAACTTTAAAGTGGTTGTTTTTTCCTAAAACTTGTGTTTTAGAAGTGGGTTTGTAAATTTATTTGGTTTTGGAAGGTAATGGAATTTGGTTATATAAAACTAAAGGATCATTTGGAAACTTTAGTGTTTTCAAAGAACGATTTAAATGTATAAATTAATTGATGACCTGGTTGGCACTTTATGTTGCATTTTCAAATAGAATGTGTTTTTGAAATTGTAAACACCCAATTGGAATTTTGAAATGTTCAAGAAGTGTTTTATGAGATTATCTAGCATGATGACCTATTTGGAACCTTAACAAGGATGGTATATTTTTTTAAATGAAGCTAAAACTCACTTGTCATTTGGATTATGTTTTGGTGAAAGATTATCTTAAGGTACCATTTGTATTTGTTCATTAAAAGGGGTGTTTTTGTGTTTAATTTTGGAAAGAACATGTTTTGGAAAATGTGAATGTTGGGTTGGAAACTTAAGGTGTTTATTTGGAATGGTTTGAATATTCATATGATGTGACAGCCCAGTTGGAACCTTTGATGATTTGATATATATATATATATATATATATATATATATATATAGGTCACCTCTATAGGAGGGATATCCCTCTATGGGTTATCGTATAGGGTGTCTGTGTTTGGGGTAGGTAAGTGCATTGATGGTAGGAAAGGTGAGTCAATCATGTGAGGGCCTCCTACTTACACAGTATTACTATTACCATAGGTTCATGGGAATCTTTTATAGAATCAAGTGATTATTTTTTATCAACCTCGATTAGACGGGTTGGTACCCCCCATATTATAGATAGGCCAGATGGGATGTGTCATTGGATTGGCTAGTTGATGGCATCCAGTTGGTTATAGACTTATGGGATTCACCATATGTCAATTGATGGTTTTGAACTAAGTACATCCAGGGGTCTTCTAAGGATGTTTAGAAAATCCCATGGTTACTTTCTATATCTATATATTTGTATCCTTCTGCACTTAGTTTTCTGTTTACCCTGGTTATCTATTTTTAGCACTGCCCTAGTATTATCTGGTTTGGGTTCTTGTTATAAAATGGTATTTTGTTTTGAAAATCGAAGGTGGCATTGGTTTTATTTTAAAACAGGAAATATGTGTTTTTTAAATAAAATGTGAAAAACTTACTTTTATAAATTTATTTCAAACTAATGTTAATGGAATGTTTTCAAGAAAATAAAATACATGGATTCTGTGGTTTTTCTTTGGCATTCCTACTAATCATCTTTGTGCTCACACCTACTTTATCTTTTCAGTTTCAGGATCTCCCAATTGTACATTTCTCTTGGATAGAGCTTCATTCTATGTTTTTTGGTGACCCATGAGGTCACATGGAGGTGCATGTGATAGTTTACTTATTTACTCTATGAGAATTTATTTTTATTGTTCAGTTTATTTATATATGATCTAGGTTTTGGGTAAAAATCATTCCCACGTGTATTTCTTACAATGTCGGGAACTAGTTGTTAGCCCATGGGGATCGAGAATGGCCTTCAAGCCATGCCTTGAACCATCTCGGGAGACCGGTTCAAGGTTAACACAGGTTGGTTTGTGAAAAAATGGTATCAGAGGAGTCCCGTGTTATTTGGGGTGTCCGGTAGTTGGAGATTGGGGTTGTTGGGACTCGGGGGTTAGGTGCGTGAACGGTATCATGAACCCTTGCTCGTTCCAAACCTCAAGTTTCCAGGGGTAGTCCAAGATTTGAGACTTCTATCCTTGTTTTGGATTGAGGGATGACAACAAAGGTGATCTAGTGTCATGTTATGATACCACATGGATTAGTGACATGTGTGGAGTCTAAGTGCACGGTTCAAGTCCCTATTAGCATTATGACCTACTTGGGTAATGGCCCACTACCATGTTACTGAGTTAGGCATAGATGCCAGTCCCTCCTTCTGGTAGTTTGGTGTAAGTCGCACTTTGTCTTATTTTTTGTTGTTGTAAGTGAGCTTTTGAATATGAAAATGATTTTTAAATGAAAATGATTTATTCCGGATGGATTTAAATAGGTAAAGTGGGTTTTAAAAGTTTAAAGTAATCTGGTTTGAAAATTTGGTGTTTGTTTGTAATTTTTAAGTAAATGGATTAGTGAGATTCATGGTGTTATTTATGAATGTTTTCACATATGGGGGTATGTGAGTGGAAAGTGTGTTTTGGCATGCATTGATGGGAATGGATAGACACACCTATGATGGTTCATAGAATTCCACGGGGTGAGTTTTTGAAATTTAAAGGTTTTGGAAAATTGGTTCCTCTTTGAGGAGTGTATTTTTTTGGTGAAAAGTGGTTTAATGCTTAGAAAATAGCCTTGAAATAAGGTGATTTAAAAAAATTGGAATGGTTTTGTAAATTGAAATTTGGTTTAAAAGTGGATTCTTGGAATTTGGAAAAGTGTCCTTAGAAGAAGGCAGATTTGAAACTTAAATGAAAAAGGTGGCTTTTAAAAAGATATTTTTTTGTTATAGTTGTGTATATTTGGCTTCCAAGCTGGTTTTTTTGGCTTGAAGCTAGTATCATTTATTGTTTCTCATGATTTTTAGAAAATACTGCCAAGAATGGTTCCCTAGGCTTCCATTGATTCATGACTAGTTTCCAGTTCTTCTCGAGTGTTGCCTATTTATCATGGTGATCAAGATCCTTTAGAGGCAGTGGAGTGGCTTGAAGAGGTAGAGTGTGTCTTTAGATCATTGGAAACTCTTAAAGCTATCAGATTGCATGTAGCTCTAGGATTGTTTTAGGGTCTAGCTTTGTACCAGTGGAAGTTGGTTGCCTCATCTACAATGAAATTTGGGATGACGTGGAAAGTGTTTAAGGACACCTTCTTCTAAGAGTTCATACCTAAGGAGGTAAGGTTGAAGAAGGTATTAGAGTTGTGTGATGATTGGAAAGGCCAGTGTTCAGTAAAATCTTTAGTTGACCACATTAAAGAGTTGGTTCCCTTTTTTTTGGAGGCAGCTTCAGAGAATCAAATGAAAACTCCTCTTTTCATTTGAGGTCTTCATCCTAAGATTGCATAAAATGTGCTTTCATTAGGTGAAACATGTTTCTAGAAGTTGGTGGATGAGGCATTTTTTGATGATCAAGTTCTTGGTGTGCAGTTAGTGGGGGTTATCTCTCGTGAAGGTTTCCCATATGGTGAGAAGTGCATGCCAAAGGAACCTATTGCTAAGGAGTCCTCTTCATTGGTTCAGGCTTCCAATTCTTTAGACCGTTCGGTTGAGTGCCACCAGTGTGGTCAGTTTGGGCATTCAAATCCATCTTGTCGCATCCCTCTGAATACATGTCATCATTACAGTTGTTTGGGTCATCTATAGAAGCTTTGCAGGAAGCATCACCTGAAGAAGAAATTGTGACCAGAGGATTCTAGTTCCTAATTGTGTGGTTTGAGATGATTCATCCATCAGATCCCTAGCCATAGGTCTTGAGGTGACGCTCATGCATAGTCATGAGTTTCTGGGGGTGTGAAGCCTCGGTTTGGGTTTTGTGTTTCATGTTTGGATTGGAACATTTAAAGTCTTTTTGTTCTTTTTTTTACTATTAAAGTTTTTCTGTTGTTGTAAGTTTATTTTTTCATTTTGAACTTTTAATGGACATGTTCTACTATAATCCAAGTATTTATGTCTGTTTGAGTGTGGATTTTTGAATTATTTGTTCTTATTTGAGTGTGTTTAAACCTTTTGTGGGTTAGTTTTGGGTTGGGAGTTCCCGTGTTACCCCCCTCCTTGGGGTGGTGTGTTTGAGTTTTAAATTTCTGTTCTAGTTAAGTCCTTGTGGTGGGTATAACCCTCTCATCTTATCCCATTCTCTTGTGTTGTGGTTTCTTCTAGGTTGGTCGAGTGTGACTTGTGGAGTGAATAGTCACCCCAAGGTTCTTGATTCCTATCTCATTCATTTTTGTGCATAGACTCAAGTGTTGATTATCATTTGGCGTGGTGACTTTATGAGGGTAGAAAGTTTCTGTAGTATGGATAATTGCACACCCTGACCTCAGATACTCTTTTATTTTATTCTTTTCTTGGTCTCAGACCCCTTTGGTTGAGGTTCGAGTTGAGACCCAGTTTAAATTTTTGAAGGTTAGAAGCTTTTGGTGGGTTTTAGGCTAGTGCACAGGCACCACACAGCTAGCAGAAATCGTGCGGTCATCCCAGTTACTCGTGTGGACACTTCTAGAATGGAAATAAGCCACTGCACGGTTCGCGAAAAGTCGCTTGAGCCGTGGAGGGTAACCGTGTTGTCTTCCATTAGTATAATAAATAAAATAAAATAAAATAATGTGAGATAAATAAAATCAAATAAAACAAGGAGAATGTTTTGACCATAATAATATTATTATTATTGTGGATAATAATATTATTATTCTTAAAATTTTTATTATTATTATTATAAAAAAATGTTGTTATTATTATTATTAAAATGGTAATTAATATTATTATAAATGTTATTATTATTAATATGATTATTATTATTATTATTATTAATTTATTTTTTTAACCCTAATCCCCCTTCTCCCTCACCCCTCTAGCGTGACCCCCCTCTTCCCCCCTACCCTCTCCTTGCGCGTCGCCCCCCTCTCCCCTTGCGCACTCCACTCACCGGCGACCTCCCCTCGAACATGCGCTCCTCACTCGTTGGCGCCCTCTCCATCCTCCCTCCCTCACTGGTGGTCCCCTCTCTGGCATGTGACCCCACCGGCATCAGCGCCCTCTCCGACATGCGACCCCACCAGTGCCACCCTCCTCCTCTGGCAGTAGATCCCCCCTCTGGTGAGTTTCCTTTTGATTTTGGGGGTTTTTTTCACTTTGGTCGAAACCTAGGGTTTCAGGTATGTCTATTTTTATTTTTATCAATGTATAGGGTGTGGGAATTGGTCTTTGAGGTTTTCTCTCCCTCCTTTGAGAGTTTTGATGCATTCGCACACCGACAATGTAGGTGAATTCATTTTTTTCTTTCTGATTCATTCTGTTGGTGCTTGAATTATTTTAAATAATATTTAAATATGAATTGAATGTTTATGATACCCTTTCCTAGCTTATTATAATGTTTTAGAATTGATATGTTTTGTTAAAAATAGGTTTCCAAGTTATTCTTGAGTTATGCTTAAGAGAAAGTTCATTTTGGGTACTTGATAAATGAAAAATATGGTTTTAATAATTTTTCAAATAGGACTTGTACCTTTATAACGCATTTTGTTAGCTTATTATGATGTTTTTGTGGGAATATTATTTTTAAAAAATATCTTTTAATGTGAATTTTCAATTATTCCTAAGTATGCATACACCAAATGAATTTTATTAAATGTCATTTGGCTTTTAACAGTTAAAATGGTTGATTCGGGAGGTGTTTTCTATGGATTGTTTTATTAATTTGATTTGGATTGCAGGTTTTGAGAAATATTTAGCCTTATTCCTGTTGCGGTGGTATTATTGGATTGTGAATTTGGTTTTGTGTGTATAATTCAATAATTTGATAGCTTGGTACACATTTCTAAATATTTTGGAATGGATTCTATGTTTTTAAAATGGATTGCCTATTTTTTTCAAATTATGTGAGTTATTGGGTTTGGTTTGAAAGAAAATTGTGATTTTTTGGAAGTGGTTTTGAGTTTTATTATGGATATTAAAGTGTTTCATTGGATGTTGGCATATCCATGGGTGTACTAGGTGCACACATGGATTTGAATTCAAATGAAGATGACACTTTAAAGTGGTGGTATTTTCCTAAACCTTGGGTTTTAGAAGTGGGTTTGTAAATTTATTTGGTTTTGGAAGGTAAAGGTATTTGGTTATATAAAACAAAAGTCCCATTTGGTAACTTTCATGTTTTCAAATAATGATTTAAATTTCTAAATGAAGTGACAGCCCAATTGGAACTTTATGTTTCTTTTGAAAATGGAATGTTATTTTGAAAGTGTAAATGCCTGATTAGCATTTTGAAATGTTTAATAAGTGTTCTATGAGCTTATGTGATGTGATGACCTATTTGTAACTTTAACAAGGATGATTGTTTTTTTAAAATTTATCTAAATCCCATTTGGAATTTGGATTATGTTTTGGTGAAATATTGGCTTAAGGTCCCATTTGGCATTGCGCATTTAAAAGGGGTGTTTTTTATTGATTTTGGGAAAGAATATGGTTTGGAAAATGTAAACATATGGTTGGAAACTTAATGTGTTTTTATGGAATGGTCTGAATATTCATATGATGTGACGGCCCGATTGACACCTTTGATGATTTGATATATATATATATATATATATATATATGGAACCTCTATAGGAGGGATATCCCTTTATGGGTTATTGTATAAGGTGTCCGTATTTGGGGTAGACAAGTGTGGTGATGCCAGGTAAGGTGATTCATGTGTGTAAGGGCCTCCTACTTAAACAATATTATTAAAACCATTGGTTCATGGGCATCTTTTAGAGTATTGATTGACAGTTGATGATCAACCCTGATTAGATGGGTTGGTACCCCATGGATTGCAGATAGGCCCTGTGGGATGTGCAACTAGATTGGATAGTTGAGGGAGGCTATTTGGTTATAGACTTAACGACTTTACCATACACGAAAAATTGGTTCTAAATCGAGTATGTTCAGTGGTCCTCTAGGGATGTTTAGGAAATCTCATGGTTACTTTCTATATCTTCTTATTTGTATCCTTCAACACTTAGTTTTCTATTTACCCTACTTATTTATTTTTAGCACTACCCTGGTATTATCTAGTTTGGATTCTCATTATAAAATGGTATTTTTTTGAAAATAGAATGTGGCATGTGTTGGATTTTAAAACAGGAACGCTTTTTTTGTTTAATAAAATGTGAAAAACTTATTTTATAAATGTATTTCAAACAAGTGTTAATGGAATGTTTTTGGGAAATTAAAATAAATGGATTTTTTTGTTTATCTTTGGAACTCATACTAATAATCTTAGTGCTTTCTCCTTCTTTATCTTTTTAGTTTCAGGTCCTCCCAGTTGTACATTTCTCTTGGGGTGTGCTTTGTTCTGTTTTTGGTGGTAACCCATAAGGTCACATAGAGGTACATGTGGTAGTTTATTTATTTCCTCTATGGTCATTTATTTTTATTTTTTAATTTATTTTTATTTTTTAATTTATTTATATCTGATCCTTGTTTTTGGGAAAAATCATTCTCACATGTATTGCTTACGATGCTCAGTACTAGTTTCTAGCCTTTGGGCATCGATAATTCCCTTTAAACCATGTCATGGACTGGCTCGTGAGACCAGTTCAGGGTTGAAATGAGTTTGTTCATGAAAAATATGTTGTGGTTGTTATGTTGGAAGAGTAAAAATGTTTTGAACTTGCTTGAACCCCTTATACAATACTTTTAATTGCTAAATTGAAAATATATTTTAACCAAATTGTTTTTGAAATGTTTCTCCCGTATTATTCATTAACATTGGGAAAAATTTATGTTTTGATTATGGGAGAGAGGGGACTTTCACTATTCTTATCTGTTCTTCAATGATTTATTCATATCACAAAATGACTCAAAAAAATTTAAAATTATTCAAAAAAATCAAAAATTAAGGGTGTTTGAGCTATAATTTCTGTAAAATGATGTCATGTCTAGTGTAAAATTACCTGCTAGTTATTGAGGGATTGCATTGAGTATAAATTTTTTGAACTTTCATGATTTCTAATTATTTTTTTCCAATGTTTTTATGTCAGTAATATTTAGTAACTAGGAAAGGTAGTGTGATAGGAATGATCTTTGTGTAATTGGAATTAGGACATTTGGAAACTATATGTTTGAACTTGAACATAGGGGACTTGGACTTTGTGAAATGGAATACCTTGAGGGTATAAATCAAAATATAGTCATATAAGTCCTTTAAAACTAGAGAAAATTGGTAATTGAGATCCTATGGTAAATATTTGAAACATTAGGCACCCAAAAGAATCCAATTGCAAATTCAATAAATGATTTTTGCATTCATGGTTTCAAAATATGAAAAAGAAAATTAAAAAAAATTCTAATTTCTCAAAATGAATTCATTAAGGTGAGAGGAATATTGAACCCAAATAAAGAAGGGGGAAAATTTATTATAAGAAGATTATTTGAGTTGTATCAATGAAGTGGAAATTATATCTTTTGTTTGAAGAATCTGGAGAAGAGTGATAAATTTTAATACTTCTTTTTATAGTTTCAATTCCACTTAAATCAAACATATTTGTAAACCCAATACTAGAACTTGAATTTTAATTCAATTAAAAAAATTATTAATTTTTATATAGGAGGCATGTCATTTCCAATGATGGATGAGTCTGTGATTCCTTGATTTATGGTGTATGTAATTGAATCTAGGTAGGCCTTAATGAAAATAAATTATTTGAAAATCTAGGCCCATCTCAAAATCTAGTTCCTATTAAAATTAATATTTAATCATGTTACCTTCTGAGTTTAACTATTAAATATTACATTCCAATTCAAAGAAAAACATGAATTTCTTTAGGATAAGAATATTATTAAGTTTTGGGGAATTTTATGTGGCCTATTTTTATTACATTTAGCCACATATTTTTTAGGGTTTTTTAGACTTTTAAGGTTGAAATTTCTTTTAGGGGAGATTATTTGATTTTCATTAAATTGAGATTGTAAATAAAAACAATTTATTTTATAGAAAAAAAATTTTATTTTTGGTTTTATATGCTCAATTGTTCTTGTTGTAATTATGCATTTATTTTTTTAAGAACAATATTTTAGTGATTTTCATTAAGATTTTGTTTTTTGAATTATTTTGTTAATTTTTGCTCTCTTAGAATCAATTCTTTCATAATTACTTACTTTTATATTAAAACATAAATTGTGGAATTCTTTGATACTTTTGGTAGTTTCAAATTGAATCATTTTCACTTGGTCTAAATATGTGTGTTTTAGGATTTATTTTCATGAATAATTGAATTTGAAAAGGAAAAGTTTCCATGCCCATGAGTGAAGGATCCTCTATGTCATGCTTATACAAGAATATATTTTCATGCTTCTATGAAGAAGTCCATAAGCTTCAAAGCTTATGTGCATGACCTTTCTTCCATGGGACAATCTTTCATTCCTTCCCACAATTTGACAAAGTTGTGGATCTTCTATATCATATCCTTCCATACCCATTATTTTTGGGAGGTATTTCCATAATAATCAATGGTCATCTTCTTCATTCTAATCAATCTTTCATGAGAGAGAAGTCCCATGATTTTGTGGATAATCATCCATACAGAGATATTTTATGGCCTTCTTCCATGCCTCACCCTAAACCTGATTTCATGTAGGGATTCTTCTTCCATGCCCAATCACCATTCAGAAGGAACTATTCTGTGGCCCTTCTTCTATCGCTATTCATTAATGTGCTTGGAACCAAACTACCACAAAAATGAGATCAACCTACCTTACATAAGTGTAGTGATCATGCTAATGAAGCTAGTATTTAAAAGAAACTAATATACAAATATAATGATGTGAATAACATAATAGACAAATTTGGGATGAATAACATGAATCCGCTCAAGTTGGCTTGATGATGATTGACCCAGAAGCATTCCTAAATGAGATATTGACATATTCTTGATGAATTATATCTAATTCATAATCATAATAGAATATGAAGACTATCTAGGATTGAAGAAAAAATATGCATAGTTGTTTCCTATCATAAGATATTTTGATGAATCTGCTTGAATATTTTTAAGGATATTTGATAAACTAATGTTTTTGATTGAAAATGAAGGTGTTTGTGTCGAGTTCCTCATGAGTGAATAACTGATTCTAAAACCAGGATTAATAATGGATTTTGAACTATAGTATTGCACAAACAAGTCACCCAGATGAATCCAAGACTTATCCATTAAGGTGGGATACTGATTGAACTGGGAATAAGATAACCCGAAATATTGAAACTAATCACTGATGATGAAGAGTAGCACTTATGTAATTGGATTACTACTCAGTTATTACTTTTTCATATTCTACTTCTATATAACAATATATAGAGGATTAAATTGGATATGATGATTCATTTTTGGGGCTTCAAGTTCTTGTTGGAACATGAACTATGTGCTAATTGAATCACCTATGAGATCCATGTGAATATTCATTGATGAACCTCATCAAGTTTGATTGAAGAAGAGAAAATTTATGATCAGATGATCAATTTGAACTTTTTTTAGGATACATGGTGATATCACTAAATATATTTATGGAGGGGAGATCTATAGAGTTTAAAAGTGTTGAGAATAATTTATTCAAGTGACCTGATATAATTTGAGTGTTAAATTTTTTCTTGATGAAGAAAATTGTGATTTTATAAATCACCCAAGCCTCATTGATTTAGTAATAACACATATTAGGTGGAACCTAGTTCAAAGGATGTATATCGACTGAGGTTGAAGAAGTAATTCACCCAAGCTCATTGATAGTGAATATGAGTTTGGTTACTTGGTTGATCTTGAAGAATAAGAATCAACTATAATCAATTTTTAGTGTGTAAGATTTTTTTTTCTAGATCTTAATTTTTATTTAGGTGGAAGATGAAAAAAAGGGGGCATCTGACCTTCCCCAATGTTGTATCCATGGATCTAGAAGATAACACACTGATGGAATTTGATAGATTTATTGAGTGTTCTCAGTAAACTTCACTACTTGAAACACTAATAGCTTCAACATCCAGAAATGAGGTGCATTGTTTATCCATGAAAGAGCCGAGTTTGAGAAGGCAACTTACTAGTTCGTTTTTATAGGAGCTCGATGACCGAAAGTGTTAGAGTTACAGTGATGTATGTGGACCATGGTTGTATTTTCCAAAACTAAATCTCTCCAAGACCTATTCAAACCAAACATGATGATCAGCATTCCATGGATAATATTGATGATTATGTTGAGTTTGTTTGTGGAGTTTGATTGACGGTTAATGGAGAATGAGGAAGCTAGGTCCGAGTTTAGGAAATTCAACAATAACCAAGGCTTCAGAGAGAAAACCATGTCTATGTTAGTCACTTGAAAATTAAATTCAAATTAATTTACCTAAATTATAAAATTAAAATTTAATAAAGATAAATGGATCTTAAAGCAAGAAGATTTTGGATATTCTTAAAGGATCGAAAATAGGCCTATGTGCAAGGAGCACATTCAGTTGGAAGGTCTTTTCTTGTTTCACCTATGTGGAAGATAGTCTATAGTGAAAGTGCCACATGGAATTGGGGGATATATTCTCAGAGCTATGGATATGATATAAAGGTGGGGATTATCACATGATATGTTATTAATAAGAGAATCATTGGGAGACTTTGAGAAACTTTTGATGGAGGAACTGTAGTAGAACTAATTAGAGTGAGCTAGGAGAAGTGAGTAGAGCTACTCAATAAGAGAATATCCCTTTCCCTATTCTTCCTATTTCTCTATTTATCATGGATTGTATTGCATTGAAAATTTTTAATCCTTTTTGTGTCAAATATGATCATAAGCAAGACTTTTTAAGTGGAATAGTATTATTTTGGTAATCCATTTACTTCATTCATGTCGAATTTTTACTGGTTACTTATTTGAATCATTAATTTCATAATATTTTTGTATTTAAAGAATAACATAAAGTTTTTTATAATGAATCTTGATTAAATTCATTTAACTACTTAATTTTCTAAGATTCTTATGGAAATTGAACATCTCTTGAGGGTATCATGCCAGGATCAAGGATAATTTATTTATAGTGATAATTGAATCATAAATTTTTGAATGAATTAATACTAGATTTGGGAAGTAGTAGGAATCAATCAGTCATAAGTTGATCAAAAGATATAGTTTGTAAACCACATTTTATTCAGTTGCACTAATTTTTGTGTAATAATGAAGGAAAATATTTATAAAACCATCCAAGAAAAATTCCCCAATCTATCATCCAGTTTTTCTTACTTAATTTTTGATATATTGTTCTATGTTTTTCTATATCCCTTGTATCCACACTACTTAATCACCGCCAACATAGTTTCTTTCATCACTACATCACCACTATTCCATTGTTTTATGAGTTTGATTTCTCTCTTCTTTGGTCACACACACACACTCACAAGAGTCATTCCAAATGGATCGACCCCTCCTCACCCATCATCTAAATCTATTAAGGGCTATGAATAATTAATCTACCTAGATCTAGCAATATATAGTTTGATACCACTTTTATCTAGAAAGTCTTTGATGAGATTATGATACCTTCAATAAGATTCTTTAATGTGGAAGAATTTACTGTTTAAATATGAATCCTTGATCCATAGCACCTTACCCCTAGAAAAAAATATAATTTCCTTACAAACCAATAGGTAATGAAGATATTAAGAGTGAATCTCTACCTCAAGTTTTATGTTATTTCCCTGATCCCACTAATTACATGCTTTAAGATTCTTCTATTTTCATTTGATCTAAAATTTTATATTACCTACATCTAAGTGGTTACACCTACATAAACATCATGACCAAGAAGATCCCTCCTCAGATCATGCCTCAACACCCCTTATATAAGAACCTTTGTTTGTACATGTTGAAAATATTTTAAGGAATTTGAATTTTCAATTACTGGACAGGTTGAGTTTTGATCATAGATTCGGAATGGAATTATGAGATTTAGAATTACTAAAAGTGTTCTGAGGTGTATCTAGAGTGTTTTGGTGAGCCTAGGGAACTTAAAGTAAGTTTTATAGGTTTTTAGGAACACTGTAAAGGGAGCACATTTTGGGGTGCATGGTTTAGGGGAAACTGTGTAGCACCCTGAACGTCTATCCATTTTTAGTTCAATTTTATAGTGCATAGTTTTTTATCACGGTTGGTGAATAGTTTTGAAGAAACCATGAAAAATCAATGAGAAACCACATAAGGTTACATACTAGTTGTAGATATGCCCACATGGTTGGCACGTGGTTTGGTAAACTATGAGACCAAACCATACATGGTGAATAATTTTGAGGTAGTGGAAAATGTATCATTGGAACATGGTTTAGAAAATTGTGTGGCTCATTAAAGAGGTAAAATTATGATATTTACCTCTAGGTTTATTAATAGGGTAGTCTACAATTTCTCCTCCCTCTCTCATTCATATTCAGGGGGCTTAACCCCCCCCCCCCACCATTCTTCTCCCTTTTAAGCCCTTTCAAGGGAGTTTTTTTGTGGATGATTCTTGATGGATTGAGGTATATTTTCTCTTATGTTAGTCCTTGCCTTACTTATCCATAATTTATTTTTTGTTTTAGTTTATGGGTTTAGGGATTCGGTTCTTATTCCACTGTATCATGGTGTAAATGAATGAGCATGATGGGTCTTTCACTCTTCCTAGGAATAGGGTGACCTAAGACTCCATCTGCATGTGGTAACTCATTGATTTGACCAAGGTATAATATCTCATGGAATTTTATTTGTTTTTAAGATAAAATTAATTTTAAATGCCTAATGTTTTAGGGTTATTTTTTGGGGGGTTTTCTCGATATAGGTTTTTTATGTGATATGGACCCTTGGGGTGATGTTAGAGGTGGTTTTAGCATGGTGTGGCAATCTGATGTGTTATCTAGTATTATAACGAGTTGGGGTTTAATTAATTAAGTAATTATAAATGTTATAATTAATTAATTAGTGATGTTTCTTGTATTTAGGGAATCTAGATGTTGATACAGGCCTAGTTGATCAAGTATGGGGTTGGATGGTCCTTGGAAGATATTGTAAACCCTTGGGTGAAATTGAAAAAGATTTATATGAGGTAGGTGGTCTTGTGTACAATCCCTAAAGAATATGTATCTTTTATGTTGCATGAAGATGCTCAGTCACAACACCAAGGGTGATTCCCATATTTAATATAATTAAAAAATGGTTTTAATTAAATTAATATTTCTATTAAATTTGATGAGCACCAATGTTCATGAACAACCCTCATATGCTATCTTGACACATCATTCACTAATGGTCAAGTCTGAAACTACTAAGATACCAGTTATCCTCCAAAACTCTTTATAGGTGGGGTTATACCAACTAATACCATTATCCCATGTGTAGGATATTTTGATGCCTATATGATGGAGTTGCGGGTTGACCTAGATATCAAAGGTTGTGTGGGACTTAGAGGACCCATTTGATGGAATTCAATCCATTTAGGCTCTTCAGGATAAAGATAGGATGAAAGAACATATTCTATTATATGTGACCAGGCCTAGGTAGATATACTTTACGTAGACTAGGATCAGGTTGGTGGAGCAGGCCGACCCAGAGTGACCTTGACAAATGGGATGGTTTATGGGCCATATCTTGCCCATTATCTATGTGGAAAAACTTGTATAATTGGTGAGGTCATGCTAGTGAGTTAATGATGTTGATGGGTGTGAATTGATGGTGTGTTGGGTGTTCACACAAGATTATGATTGAGACCTATGACCCATGTGAGTGTCCTCTTCTATACTAAGAACAAGGAGAACTAGTTAGTGCCATATTGAAAGACCGTCCTAGATCGAGAGTATGTGTGATAGTAGATAGTGTCACTATAGAAAAAGTACCAGACTGGTGAACCCGATAGGTAGTGAATAGTGATGTTAGGCATGGGAATTCTATCAACCCTTATGTTTTATTCATTTATACAATGCACCCTAGGAGCAGTTATGATAGGGTTGGGCTGCCATAGACATGGAGTCCAATACATGGATGGGATCTTCCATGGACATGGAGATCAATGATCGGAACTTCCATAGAGTTAAATATTTGTACTGGAGATGCTAGGGATTTGGGGCTTAGAATAATAGTTGGGGTTTTCATGGATTTAGAGCTCAGATGGTAGGACTGTTGCAGGTTACATCCCTAGAGTCATGAGGATACTGATAGGTGCTACCATGGATTTGGAGATCATAGGGTAGGATGGTTGTGGGTTATGTCCCCTAAGTCATGAGGATACTTATAAGGGAAATCATTTATTTTGATCCTGTATGATTGGAATTCCATGGGATGGATCCCCAAAGTTGTTAGGATATAGTTGGGACTTCCATGGATGTGGATCCTGCATGCTACTTAGGAGGCACGATCTTCAAGACATGATCAAAGACACCATGGCACTGTCCAAAGTATGTGTGTTCGATTGGGGTCATGGATCTAAGGATATAAAGTCATTTTTTAGTTTATTTGTAGTTGAAGATGTCGCACTCACATATCATGGTTCATGTTGGTTAGTATTCTACCATGTTGGTGGTTCCCTACTAAGTTTTCTACTCACACCCTACTTGGGCCACTACTGCATATGGGTACCCATGAATCTTTCACTTGGTTATAGGAACAGGTTGGGTTGAGGATCAAGTTTGATTGAGTGGGATTTATAAGGAATTTACAAGGATATTAGGGTAAAGTATGGCTTAGTATTTCATGAATCTAGTGTTTTTCTTCTTTTATTTATTTCATTCTATTCATGTAACCGGCCTAGTGGGTGGTCTGATGTATTTATGACCTGACTATTTTGGCCTTACTGCATTTCATTTATTATTCATATTTGTATATATTTCCTAATTATAATTTCAATTTATCATGTGATGTATTGTACTTGGTTGTTTATTAGTTATTGTGTTGTAACACCTGATACTCTACTGTAGCAATTAAATAATGTATCATGAAACATTGCACAAATGATCCCTTTAAAGATCCTTAATTCAATGCTTTATTTAAAAGTTAAATTTTAAAATTTTAAATTGACCAAACTAATTCCATTTTTGAATTAATCATATCAAAATTATCTTAGTGTAATTTTTTTATCTTTTTCTAAAAAGGTTTTTTTTTAGTCAAAAATTACAGTTCTCATGAAACTTGTAATTTGTATGACTTTACAATTATTTTAGAATAACCTATAGGTTTATAAAACCTTTGAAGTAACAAAATAAAAAATTTAGGAATAAAATTATTAATTTTACAATATTATTTTAATTTAAAAATCCCATGGAAAACATTTTTATAACTAATTAGAATGTTACTTTAATATAAAAATTATTTTTGGTCTTTTCATTGAATCAAGTATTTTCAAGGGATATTCATTATTTTCTTACCTTTAAATACTCATATATTTTATTTATTTTATAATAAATCAATTTAGATCTTTAAAATTAGTGTCCAAAATAATTTTTCATTTTATATAAATTTAAATTTTAAAAATGTTATTTTACTAAAAACAATTTTTACATGATGAAGCGTGTTAATTTTAAAATTAACTTTTCATACGTTAAGAAATTTTATTTGATAAAATTAATTTAAAATATGAAATTATAAGTATAAAATTATTTAAAATGGTCAATCTAAATCTACGTCATTAAAATTAATTACTAAGATCATAAAATAATTACTAGGTAAAATTAGAAGGGGTAAATTGAGTTTAAGCTAGTGTAAAAGTCTTAAAACATTTAAAAACACGCCTAAAAATGAATGTTTGAGATTTAGATCGACAAATACATGTGTACCCTATGATTTTATTCTATTTTTTGATATATTGACCCTTAAATAGTGTCATGTAATTATTTAAAAATTAAATGTGTTCCCAATACTTCCCATCTCTTCACTTTTAAAAGGGGAACATCTTCACCACTTCAAGACACACCTCCCATTAGAATTTCTCCTTGAAACTATGCCATTTTTCTCTCCCTAGAACCATAACCTAAAAATATAAGCCCTTATTCACTCACATATAGCCTAATATGTAACACCCCAAGACTTTAAAATGTATTTATTTAAGAATAAATTTAATTTTTATGATAGCTTATGATGCATGCAACACCGAGTTTAATCAAAATGCAATACTCTATTAAAATATTTTTTAAACATGACCATTATAAACTAGAAATTAAATTGGAAGGTATGAATAGGAATAAATAAATTATGAAAAATATATAGTTTAAACATGTAAATTTTTATCTATTTGTTATAAATAAAAACAAGAAGCGGTTGGAAGAAAAAGAAATTTTTTCTTAAAAAACTCTATTTTTTCTAAAAGGTGATTCAGTCACTCTTTGTACACATAATTTAAAATTTATTTTTACCACTTTTAGAAAATTTATTTGATAAAATTAATTTAATATTTCAAATAAACGTACCAAAATTATTTTACGGTGAATTTTTGGGATGTTTTTGAAATGGTTCATTTTTTGATGAATAGTAAAAGATACTAAATTTTAATTAAGAAATATCTTTTCATTTAAATTATTTATAAAGATAAAATAAATTTTAAATTGGTTTTAAAGTAAAATTAGTTAAATTTAATATCAATTAATCCAATTTAGGTCGTTTTAATCATTTTATTATTTAATTTTGAAATAAAAACATTGTGAACTTTTGAGCATTTTCTCTTTGAAAACCTGTTTTCTCATCACGTCTGTGGAATTAATTTTAAATTAAGTTTTTCCACTTATGTGAATTGAATTTTATAAAATGGATTCCATATTTGGAATCATAAAAATTTATATAATCTAATAAGGTCAAATTAATTTATTACTAAAATTAATTGTGAAAATAGTAAAAATTAATTACTGTAATTAAGGTAAAAATGGGTTTAACTAGGTGTTAAACTAAAAGGATAAGGATTAAAATGACCTAAAACTTTTATAAAATATATTTTATGGAATTATTTAAACCTTATAATGTATAATTATATATAATACTCCACTTTGGACCCTTTTTTCATGTGAAAATGTGGTTATATATTTTTCTTTTCAAAAACTACAAGTGTACCACTCACTACACTTATAAATGGCCACCCCCTCTAATCTATTATTAAAGAATTAAAACCATTTTAGTTCAGAATATCCCTACCCAGATAACTTACCAAATTATATCCCCTCATCCTAGAATTATTTTTCTGGTCAAAAATCTATTCTATGAATACTTTAGGTATAATCCTAAAGAGGTGGTCCGAGAAGAGGTAAAATTCCTAACTATCCATTTTTGTTTTATTTAATATTACACCTACTTAAAATTTACTTCATTTATTATTATATAATAAAACAATTATTTTCCAAATAATTATATTTTATTATGTTAATTTCATAACCTATATCCTTATTCCCTCAAATGGGAAATGATAATGTCACTCGTGTGTACGGCAGACTACCGCCTCATGGACCGATGTGACATGTTTCCCATCAACACCTATCATGGTTGATTATGATGATGTATATAAAGTATATATATGATATTTACAATATAATTATGCATATTTATTCATTATATCATATCTACCTTTTTATTTTTATTTTTGTAGGGTTGCTCATGTGTACGGAAGACTACTGCCTCGTGAAGCGATGTGATTTTTCTTTCACTAACGCTTTATATGGAAGGTAATAAAGATAAAATAAATTAATATATGTGATATAAATGATATAATTATTATATTATTGAGATATTTATCATTTTTAAAAGGTAATATATCATTTTCTTTCCTAACTTTTCCTCACTAAAAGATGACAACATCGTTCGTATATGTGTGGACTACTTCCTTCACAAAGAAATGTGACACTTTTTAATCACTAAACCACGTGTATGATATATATAAGTATATTTAAAATAAATAATATGGTATTTATAATATTATTTTCATTATTAATAGATAAAATATTACTTACCTCCCTTCCATAATGATCGTTAAAAAATGAAAATGTTACTCATGCATAAGTGTGGCCTACCCTCTCCATGATTGTAACGTGATTCATTTTAAAAAAAACCCATTTCAATATTGATATTAAAATTATAATTTATGCATAAATATGATAATTATTTCATGATCATTATTTTTTAGATGTTGAAATAATGACCTCTTAGACCAATAGTCACCTTCTGAATTCATTTTTGTCACATAAGTCAAATATCATCAAAACACCCAATGTAAAATTAATTGATTAAGTAATTATATTTAAAATTATAATAAGTGAAATAAAATAAATAATAAACTTGGAAAAATGTTCTTAATAAATTAAATAAGTAATATAATTTTCTTATTCAGGAAGATAGAGAACGTGTGTGATGAGTCAGACTCAAGGTAAGCAGCTTCATCTCAATTTCTCTTCATTGAAGCATATTATAATATTATGCACTTAATTTCCTTTATATAGTGTATATAATACCCCTTTGACATGTAATATCATGATTACATAATAATTCATTGTATTTTTAATCTTTAATTTGAATTTTTCATCTAAGGGTATTTCAGTTCAAAATTACTAAGTAGTAAAAGTGATTTTTAAATCCTACTTTCTTTTGTGATTTTTAAATTTATATTGAATAAATAACTTTATTTTAATAATTTTTCATTGTAAAATACATTTATATTAAATATTTATATTATTTTATGATGTATATTATTATTTTCTAAACCATATACCATTTTTACATACAGTGTTTACTTTGAAAGTCGTATGATTAACTGAGAAAATATTGATAAATTTTAATGATAATTAATATTGATTCATGAATTAAATAAATTATTGGATATATAAGGAATGATTTGGACCTGAATATATGGGTGGGTCCTAGTTATATATAGACCCTCAATACATCGATAGGTCTCATGATACAAATCAGTTGGCCAAATTAAACGGGTTTTTACTTGTAGTTTCAAACTATCTTGAGGAACATCATGATAGTAGAGGTTTTCATGATGCCTGAGATCATAACATCCAATATTTAATCATTTAATTCGTTTTTAATTTATTTATTTTATTATCCATAAGATTTTTAAAATGATATTATCTCTAGATGAATTTCATTCTCATATTATAAATTAAATGGTATGTGTGTTCAGTTATTTACCTTGTCATATTGATTATATCTTCTCTTATCATGATAGAAAATTTATTTAAATAGAATGTGTGTTCATTTATTTACCTTTAAATTTTGATTATGATTATTGATTCAAGATTGCTTCCACTGTACTTAACCCTTACTGACCATTTGAGCTCACCCTAATTTGTTTCCCTATGATATAAAAAATAAATATTTAAATGAGTTTTCAAGGATACAATTCATTTTATTTTGTTATGTATTATGTTTTATTTTCTATTCTCAATGTAAAATGGGTATAATGTATGTATATAGTTCAACAAAACTGTTAAATCGATCGGTCCTTCAGTATTTTACCCTTTATATCTATGCCAATATAATAAATTTGGCACCAGATCCATGTTACTAGAGTTAGGGTCACTACAGTTGGTATTAGAGGAAGTTTAGTAGAATTATTGGGAACTATATTAAGGAAAAAATATATTATATAAAATAACCCTATGATATAATTTTATTATAAGTATAGAATAACATCCTAAAGTTTTTGTAAGAAAGATATTATGTGGTTTTTCTTAACAATACATCTCTTTTTGGATAATACAAGTGGATGTGGTTCTGGTATAGGGGTACCTAGAGGTAATAACTCTAAAAATGGCACATTAGGATTCAAACAAATATTACATGGTGCATGAAAATTATCCTTACTACATTCCTGGTTTGACACTATTGGGTTATATGCTTAGGGAAATTCACTTTTTCTTTAAAACCCACTTTGAAGGATTTGAAAATAAATATATCCCCAAAGAAACCAAATTTTATGATTATGAGATTAACAATGTATAAATTTTAAATTTATATTAAGTGTTACATCATATTTAGTAATATATATTTTTATTTAAAAGTCATAATTTTATGAGATAATCTAGTATATTCTGTTATTTTGAAATGGCACCTGGAAGAAAGAAGGGTATCAGTACCCATGGTCAATATTGATATTTCCCTATTGAGTAATCCAATATATATGGTATTGTAACTAAGAAAATTATGGATATATTATGGTAGATTGATCAGTTTATGAAAAATAACCTTTCCTGTATGGAGAAACCTATTCCATAGAGAGATTCCCCTATGTTGGATCACTTTATGTGATATAAGCCCCAATCATTTGGTGGGACTACTAATCTAATTTCTACTGATCAATGTATTAAGTCTCTGGAGAATATATTTATAGTGTTGGGATGTGGTAAAAAGGAAAAGGTTACACTTATAGTGTATTTTCTCAAAGGTGGTACTGATCAATGGTGGTCGTTGATCCAAAATACTCAGTAGGAAGAGGAAATAAAACTCATGGAATCAAAATCTTATAAGGATACATTCTTTGATAAATATTATCCTTGTGTATAAAAAACAAAAATAAATATAAAGATCCTAGGCTTAAAGTAAAATGAAGAAGAAAGTTTTGCTGAGTATGAGGCTACCTTTACAAGGTTATCTAAGTATGCTACTGGTTATATATAAAACATGGAGTTAAATATAAACCATTTCTTTGAAAAGATTAATCTAAGTCTTTAAATAGTGCTCGTATCTCAAAAAAATTATCATATAATTAAATAGTTTTATGTGACTTCAAAACGGAGAAGGAATTCTCTAGATATTACATATTCAAGGGAAATCGTGAGAATAAGAGGTCATCCAAATGCTATGAAAAAGGGAATGTGATAAAAAAAATAAGAACAAAACGCGGTAATTTCTATATTTTGATAATTGTGGAAAGAATCACCCTTGTAAATGCATGAAGGGATTGGGAGTTTATCATAAGTGCATAGATAAGGGTCACCAAGAAAAATAATGTAAAGGGAAGAAAGAAAGCACTATTATTCAATGTTTCAACTATAGGGAGATGGGTAAATTTGCAAAAAAAAATCTGTAAGCATCAAGTGAATCCACCATAGAAGAGTCCAAGGGTAGAATTCCAAGATTATGAGATAATTATAGCTGAGGTAAAAGTACCCAATGATGTGGTGGTAGGTAATTTAATCCTATGTTAAAATTTACCAAGAAGTTACAGGATCCAGGTCAACTCGATCCCAAAATTTATTAAGGAAAAAAATAAAAAAATCAAGTAGTGCAATGGGTTTTACAAATATGGGAGTGAATAGCACCCTGAATATATTCATCCACCATTGGATTACACTAATCTAGGGTTTTGAAGGACCACATCATGCTCATTTTTATAATTTCTATCTTTTAAAATGCATCTACCACTTGATTTTATTTTCTATAGGCATGTGAAACATCCATATTGAGATGCTTGACATAGTATATTCAATCAATCCAATAAGTTAGGTATTCTAAGGAATATCCATAGTTCTTTACATCAAGTCCCTGATAGAAATTTCATAGTCATATTCAATCCAAAATGGATTCCAATTATGCAGTACATCATTTTTTATAGAATATATCATAGCCCATAATTCATATTCATAAGAAATTAAAATTCCATTATAATAATAAAACACCCTTTAAAAAACCATGGTGTGTGAGTAAAATGTATCCACGACCTGAGGGAATTGGCATACCATTGTCTGCACCATCAATATTGACTTTAATCCATGGGTTGATCAAGGGAATACATTAGATGGATTTAAGAACAAGGGGTTTCCTGGATCTTATTGAGACACCTACCATTCTCAAAATATCCATATCTTCAATTTTGTTTCCCATAGCCCCCATTTTCACCTTAAAGGCGGCATGAATCTCCCTGTGTACTGTAATTTTAGCAGCATGTGTGCATGGTGTTTTATTACCAAATATTTTTTTCATTTCTTGCATTCCATACCAAAATAATGACTGGTGTTGCTATTACCAATAGAAGGTTGCAGATCTTCTCACTCTGTCCGGTTGAACATAGTACATCCATGTGTTGATCCAAATGTAGTTCAGTGCATATGTGAATTTCAAAGAGGTTTCCAACATAGTCCCAAATATTCTATTCAAATTCACAAGCCATGAAAAGGTGTTGTGTATATTCTTCAGCCTTTAGGAATAAATGATATACTGAAACCATGTATTAGACAAACCTCTTTAATTATTCATGTGTGGGGAGTCAATTTTTTCATATCCTATAAAGAAGATAAGATCATTAGGGTTGTATAAAATGTATCTTGAACTTCAACAACCATTTTGGTAGAATGGTGGATCCTTCACATTGCATCTTGTAATATTCCTTAGTATTGAAATTCCCATTCCTTTGGGCCTCCATATCATAAAATCCACGTCCATGAAATCATAATTCTAGATCTCTGGTGTTGTTTTTAGAGGGATAATTTCATCAAGGTTGTTGTTCTGTATCAAAATATTAGCTATGGAAATTTTTACACTATCCACTAGTACATTGATAATGTATTTAAGTAGGTTGTACAACCATAAAGTGCTCCAATAGTTAATATTAGATTGCCTACTCACCAACCATTTTATTTTTTGCATGATGTCATTAAAAGAATGCCTCATTAAGGTCCAAACAGATGATTATAGGTATTTTCGGTATCCTTCCATCAACCTCATTTTGAACATGTTTGATAAAAAATCACAAATAGAATCATTATCTATCTTCAAATTTAGATAATGCTTTATTTGATTCTATATCCTCTCACTTTTTATATCTACCCAGTTCTCCAAGAAAATTATACATTTATCTTTTAATTTAATAAGGTATTTGTCATAAAAAACTCATAGGGAGAGTCTCACTATAACAAGTATGTGTTGGGAATTCCCCATTATAACACATAAATGTTATTTATTTTTTGAACTTATTATCATGCCTATGGTTTAATTTTATAGAATCCATGGTATGGACTGGTTTTCAAAATATGATGTAAAAAATTATTATAAGAAGAAGGAAATTATAATTTATGGTGAGGGTGTAGAATTTGTTATCTTTAGTGAAGAGACTTCATCATCTTATTTATATATAGATCCACTACCAGTATCTCTGATGAATGAGATTCTTAGGTAATAAGAGAAAGAAAATCTAGGGATGTAGAAGATAATATTCAAATTGAGGATGTACCTACTTTACAGTAATACATTGGTGTATTTTCTGAGGAATTAACTTGACATCCCCCATAGTGTGATGTTGCATTTTCCATTGATTTAACCCCTTATGAATGACTAATATCATAATGAACACTATATAATTAGTGGATTTAAAGAAATAACTAGATGATTTGGCTGATAAGAGATTTATTTACCCTTGTGTTTCTCCATGGGGTGCATATATTCTCTTCATTAAGAAGAAAGATGGATCTATGTGTCTATGCATTTATTATAGGGAAATGAATGCTATTATGATAAAGAAAAAGTATCATCTTCCTTGCATTGATGACTTGTTCAATCAACTTTACATATGATAATATTTTTAAAAGATTGAACTTTATTCTGGGTATCATCAATTGTGAGTAAAGAAAGAATACATTCGGAAGACAGATTTTCAAATGAGATATGTACATTATGAGTTTATAATAATTCCATTTTGATTTACTAATACACCCTATATTTTTATAGATCTAGTGGACAGAGTATTCAAGGAATATCATGATGGTTTTTTTGTGGTATTCATTGATGATATTTTTGTGAATTATAAATTCTACAAGGACCCTGATAATCACTTGAGAACTGTTCTTGAGACTCTTATAAGGAAAGTGTTATATGGTGAATTTAGTAAGTGTGATTTCTAGATTAAATAAGTTTATTTTCTTGGCTATGTTTCCTCAAAGGATAGAATATCAGTTGATCATGTAAAGACAAAGGCATTCATATAGTATCCTACACCAATGAACATAACTGAGGTGCATAGTTTCATTTGTTTTATAGGTTACTATCGATGATTAATTCATAATTTTTTCTAACTGTCTAACCCATTAACCAAGATTACACATAAAGGGGTTAAGTTAGTTTGGATAAAGGAATGTGAATAATGTTTTGATGAACTAAAGAGGAGATTTTTTGATGATCTGATCTTGACTCTACCATTTGGAAATGATGTGTTTATGATACATAGTGATGCATCGAAGAAGGGACTTAGTAGTTTCCTATTGAAAATTATAAAGTTATTGCATATGCATCAAGAAAATTGAAGAATCATGAATAGAACTATCCAACTCATTACCTTGAGTTGGTAGTTGTAATATTTTCTTTGAATATATGGTTTATATGGTGAAAGATGTTATATTTACATGGATCATAAGAGCTTAAAATGCATATTTTCATAAAAAGAGATCAATATGAGGAAAAGGTGATGTCTTGAGTTACTCAAGGATTATGATTTCTCAATAAACAACCACATATAGAAAGAAAATAAGGTATCAGAATTGTAGGTCAGATTAGGACACTTAAGAGGGGTGAATTGAGTTCCTATAAAAACTTATATTTAAAAATTATTATTTAAAAAATCATTTAAAGTTCTCTAATTTAAAACAAAACAGCTCAGTTAACCAAAGTAGTGTATGTATAAAAAAAATTGTTCAAAATATTTCTCAAAGATTTATTAGTTATCCGTTAAAACAATATACTTTATTATCTTAACTTTTGAAATCAGTTTAATAAAAAAAATATAATATAAACACTATCTAAGATTAACTATCAAAGTTAAGTTAAGTTTTCTCAAATAGTAATAAGAATAGAGAAAACAAAACTTTAAAGGCATAATAGATTTAAAACAAGATGTTTTCTCAAGCTGAGACCTAATACTCTCCACTTGGTGATCACCTTCCACCAAAAATTTTATATTAAATAATCTTTATCCACATCTTGGATCATAGTAACAATAGTATACAACTATCCAGGTCACTAGACCTCTTCCAAATTTTTCTTGGGAGTGTGAAAACATATATACAGGCCTCGCATGGACCTCATCTTCTATTATCCATGGGAGTGTAAAGTGTAAAAGGACATATTCATGAACATATATATGTATCTTCTAGTATAGTATAGGATTCGGTGTGTGTTTATGAAACAGAGACACACACTACTCAAAATGTGAATAATGTACACAAACATATAAAAATGATAAGAAGATTTTAGAATGATCTGAGTGATGTTAAATGAAGCTTATGGACTTTTTTAGGAAGGTAGAAATGAAGCTGGAGTCAACTACTAGAAATAGGCAGCAAAATAGAGAGTCGTTTTTGCTTCTATGTTCAGTTAGAGTAGGGTAGAAGATTCCTTGAAGTGTTATTGTCCTCTAAGTTGTTACTATAGAGTTTTGTGATATTTTTAGTTCTCAAAAATTTCTCTTGATATTCATGGCTAGTTGATTGAGATTGTTTCACAGCCGTGTAAAATTTTTTTCAACAACTTCTCTCTATTATCTATTACTTTCTTTTGCCCAGGTGCTTGATTTATACATTGCAGGGCGACAAGGAGCATGTTCTCTGTCACATGAAGTTACCCCGTACTGGTCTCTAACATCATTAAATGTTTCCTAAAAAAGACTTAAAAGTTCATTAATATAATAATATGTACTAAGTTTCATAAATATGGCTGTTACAATTAATTTTGAATTTAATATTGATCATCGGTAACTCAGTCTTTCTGTAGTTTATTTTGTCGGTAGAAAATTTCATCGATAGCTCATTTATGTCGATAGGTCAGACTATCAACATCTCAGTCTATTGGTAGGTGAGGCTTTGGTAGGTTAGGCATCAGTAGTTCAGGCCTCAGTAGGTCAGGTGTCGGTAGGTCAGGCATCTGTAGGTAAGGAATCAGTAGGTCAGGCGTCGATAGGTCAGGTTTTCGGTAGGTCAGGCTATTGGTATATTGGGTTGTCGATATATAATTTTTTCAGTAAATCAGGCTATCGATAGGTCATACTTAGTGAAAATTATGATTTGATCTATCGATGAATCAGCTGATCAATATCTTATGTCATTGGTAGCTCATTTATCAGTGGCTTTTCTATTAGTAGTACAAGTATTGTTAGCTCATACTTAACCAAAATCTTTAAAATTGTTTTATGATGTAAGAAATAACACCAGAGGTTAAGATTATAATTGAACATGATTAAACACAATGTGTCTTAAGAAATCATAATTAGCATAGTTAATTTGATTTGTGAGCATTAAAACTAGAGGAGGACAACAATATCTCCATTTTTTATGATTAAAAATCATGAAATTATATAAAACAACAATTAAAGTGATGTATGATGATCATAGAAAAAATATGCTTAACATATTACATAGATTATTGAGTTGAAATATTTTTAAGAAACATAAGTATAGATTAGTTGATAAATTAGATTGGTTGTTAAAAGGTATTTTTCAATTATATATTCTCTTTTAATTGTAATATTTATCTTAAGATCCCCCTGGGAGAGATTCCATATTATTTCTCCCCCTTTTGGGATTATCAAAAATGAAACATTAAATAAAAATATAATTAAATAACAATGATATGAAATGAGAAAGAATATTTCATTAATCAAGGGATAACACAAATAATAAAAAAATATACATCAAACCCCTGTCAAAAAAAGATCCAATTACTTATTCTCATAACCATTAGCCTTCCCTTCACCCATATCAGAGTCAGTGGCATCAGGGATAGGAGTAGTAGTGATAAAAGTAGTGTTGGTGGAAGGGATAGAGCCAATAGTGAGTGAAGGAAGAGGTACTCCTGTAAAAACATAAGGGGATAAGCCCACGATAGAGGAGGAATGAGGTCATGTTTTCTCATGAATGACTGGTCTGGTCTAACTCAGAGCCTGAGCAGGGTTCAAGGTTATAGGAGACAAAAGGGTATAAGGAGACACTCCAGACCAGATGGGAGCAGCATCCAGAACAACAATAGTTGTGATATGATGGTGTAAGTGTGGATTGATCATATTAATGAAATCCTTGATGACCTCACCACCATATTCCATAGCTTTCTCAAAGTCATATTTGTTTTCCATGAATTTCTCAAGATTGTGAGTAAACACTTTTAACTTATGAACATGGTATTTGAAAGCCTTGGTCACAAGAGGCAACCTCAAATTCTCCACTAAATACTTAAAGTGATTGTTCAGTTGATGCTTGGTATAAACCCTCTTGAAATAGAAATCTACCTTCGTGGTTTCCTCCTGAGTAGTGGTAGCACCTTTAGTGAAAAACTTAACCATGTCATAAATATGATTAAAATTTTGATTTATTTTAGAAAGACTCTCCTGGTTAGTGCCACCCGTCATGGTTTGTATCTCTTATCTAATAATTGTTCTAACCATATCAACATCTCTAGAGTGATCAACATGAGTTTCAGAGCTAGTTTCACCTTGCACTATATCTCTGATGTCTAGCCTTAACTGGTTCACATCAAAAATAGGAGTCTGAGCTAGAATAGAAGTAGGAGCACTAGTCACTGCATCTTTTAAAATAGATTTCAAAATTTCCAGATCAAGGGTTGGAGGAGGAGGTGAATCATCCTTAGAAGATCCAGAAGTGGTTTCTCTAAGCACTTTCAGAACTCGGTCTGAACACTCCTTATAATTAATTCTCAATTATTTAATGGATAAAACCATTTCAGTCAACTCATTTCTAATTTTTTGATTTTCTGTGATAATTGCTTCAGTAAGAAATATCAACCTTGGCCCAACCTAAGATATAACTCTCTTAGTAATCTAATCAGCATCTCTTTCACTAATTCTTGAAACTGGAGTAGGTGGATGTGAGGAGGCAAATCTCACTTTATCCATAGATCATCTCTAAAAGTATTAAAATCAGGCTTGGTTACATACTCAACAGGATCAGAAGCATTCACAGGAACAGGAGTAGGAGAAGCTCTCATATCCTCTAGATCAAGATAGTATAATCCAATGGTTACATACCCTGGATCCCTTCTCCATAAAGGTACTATTATATCATATAAGGTGTGAGCACAATAACCTTGTCTCTTTCAGCTAATCTCTCCCCCTCAGATGATGGACTCTTCCTAGAATACACTAACTCTCTCATTGAAATTATAGGTACATCTTTTATATACGAACCTTATTATTTTTAAAGAAGTATAGGAGGATCCCTTTCCTCAACAACAACTACTTTACAAATTTCAGCAGGGTCATGAGTATTAGGAGCTCTCTCTTTTGGTACAACTTGCTCAGCAGCCTTAGGGGATACAAGTGGTTATTGTTCCACTAGGAAAAGACCAGTAGAACCCAAGGTTAGATCAATGATATCCCCACCAGGACCTTGGTCATCATTATTTTGGTTTGATCCACTGTCTAAATCCTCAATTTTTGCATCCTCCTTTTCAATTTCATCTGCTCTGTTACTTTCATCAGATCTTCCTTCTTCACTAAATTCCTCACTACCTTCTTCATCTTCCTCAACTTCTTTAATTTTACTTTTTTTTATTCTTCTTAATATAATTCCTCACTATATAATCTACTTTCATACTCAACATTCTCATACTCTTCAGTCTCTTCACTATCTTCTTCTGGTAAAAGTGGTTATTTTCTAGGTAGAAGTTTAGGTGGACTGACAGATCCATAGGTCACCCTCTGTGGGATATCAACAATGTTAGGATCACTCTTTTCATCTATTATAGATTCATCTCTTTGAATTTCCTCAGTCACCACCTCGTCAAAATAGACAACAACCTCACAAGGTCCAAGACCAAGGTATTCCATATCCCTTGGCCTCAATGGATGTTCAATAGGATTAAAGTATTCATATATATTATCACTATCCTCAACCCAAATTTTATTACATGGGTTTAAGTTAATCCTCATCCTACTACAAATAACTTTATTTAATAAGAAGCTATCATAGACTAAAATGGTCACTTCACTTTCACTTATAAAACCTTTGTCCTTAAACATGGAAGAGATAATCTTTGGGTAAAAGAAAGATTTTGTCTTACAGGAAGGCTTGATCATCTCATTAATATGAACCATTATATATTTTCACAAATTTACCTTGTGAACTTTCTTTAATAGATATAACAGATAAATATCTTGAAACTTAATAGATGAAAAATTTCCTTTCTAGAGACACAACTAGTGTTGGGTGAATTTAAACAACAACATAATCTCACCATCCAGCTTAGTTGCAATTGGTCTTCTATGTTATCCATTTCTTATTAACTCAGCTAGAGCATCCTCGTAGCTGAATAAATAACTAGTGGGGAGTGCACTCCCCTAATGATCATCACATATACCTTCATGAGGTACCTTTAGAAAATATACCCATTTCTTTTATGAAAAGGATACTATTATACCATCTACTATTGAATTCATCTAGAATAAATCATATAATTTAAACAGAAACTCAGAATACATGTAAAACTCATGGAAAACCCTTGGATAATACGACCTCTCATTGTTGGATAACTACTCCAACCACCCTTGTTCTTACAACACCTTTAGAAAAATAGACATTCTGAAAAAAAAAACATTCATAATGTACTTCTTTCTCTGGGGTTGCAATACGATTCACGAGCTTAGGATAAACTGGAAGCAGTTTAGGTCGGCTGGCTTTGCCTCTTTTACTTTTAGATAGATCTGATTCATCCTCTGATCGATCGAGAACATGCTTGACATGAGGCATTGGAGGTTCGCAGGTTTTGGTTCAAGGGAGAAAGGTAGAAACTTAGGAGAGAAAGGTTTGAAGGAAGGATTATGAGAGAGAGAGTGTGAGATTGAGTAGAGAAGTTGGATCAACCCTTAATTATATTATTTAGGGATTTAAAATCTTAAAATAAAAAATGGGGAATAAATTAAAATAAAACAGATTAAACAACATAATTTTAAAATTCCATATACAGAAATAAGTGAAAGAAAAGATTATTGGTTGGTAAGACACTATCGGTGAGACACATCGATGATACACCATTAGTGAGACATCATTAGTCCTACATCATCAGTGAGACATAATCGGTGAGACATCATCAGTGAGACATCATCAGTGATACATCATCGGTGAGACATCATCGGTTAAACATCATCGGTGAGACATCATCTGTGAGACATCATTAGCGAGACATCATCAGTGAGACAATATTGGTGAGACATCATCAGTGATACATCATCGGTGAGACATCATTGGCGAGTCACATCGGTGAGTCACTCAATAGTTAGTTCTCAAGGTTGATTATTCCCAACTCATATTTGATGTAACTCATTCTCTCACAGTTTAAAGGCTTAGTAAAAATATCATCAAGTCGGTGATCTATGCCAATGAATTCAATAGTTATATCACCCCTTTGATAATGATATCTCAAAAAGTGATGTATTGCATCTATGTGTTTTTTTCTACAGTGAGAAAATGGACTCTTAGATATGTTAATAGAACTTATATTGTCACAATTTATAGGGACATGTCTAAACTGATATTTATAATCTAGAAAAGTGTGTTTCATTCACAAAATATAAGCACAACAACTACCAGTAACTATGTATTCAGCTTCTATAGTATATAATGTAACAGAATTTTTCTTTTTACAACACCATGATAGTATAGACTTGCCCAAAAAGTGACATATTCCAGAGGTACATTTTCTATCTAACTTGCAACCACCAAATTCAGCATCAGAATAACTAACTAAATCAAAAGGTTGTCCTCTAGGATATAACAATTCTAAGTTGGTGGTATACTTGAGGTATTTGAAAAAAAAATTAACAATAGTTCAATGAGATTATTTAGGGTCTTCTTGAAAACATGAACACATACACACATTAAACATAATATTAGGCTAGTTATCAGTCAAGTAGAGTAGACTTCCAATCATCCCTCTATAATTGGTTTAATCAACAGATTTTTCACTTTCATCAAGATCCAATTTATAAGTGGTACTCATTGGAGTATCACTAATTTTTATACTATAAAATCTAAACCATTTTAAAATATATTTAGTGTACTTACTTTTATTTAAAATAAAATCTTCTTTATTTTGAAAATTTTGAAATCCAAGAAACAATTTGAGTTTACCCATTAAACTCATTTCAAATTCATTTTGCAGCATTTTTGAAAAATCAATACATAAAGAATTTTTAGAATATCCAAAAATAATGTCATAAACATATATTTGAACAACTAAACCATCTTTATAAATTATTTTTATAAAAATAATAGGATTAGTAACACCTTTTGAAAAACCTTTAGAAATAAGAAAAATGTTGAGACTATCATACCAAGCTCTTGGATCCGGTTTTAAACAATACAATGATTTAGTTAATTTAAAAACATGATTTGGAAAATGAGGGTTTTTAAAGCTGGGGGTTGTTCAATAAAGATATCCTCAACTATATATCCATTTAGGAATTCACTTTTGACATCCATTTGATATAGTTTGAAATTAAGATGTACTGCATAAGCTAGAATAATTATTATCACTTCAAGTCTAGAAACTGGTTCAAAAGTTTTTTCATAGTCAATTACTTCTTCTTAACTATATCCTTGTGCAACCATCCTAGATTTGTTTCTTACTATAGTGTTGACTTCACATACTTTATTCCTAAACACCCACTTAGTGCCTATAGTCAAGATGTATTTGGTTCTGTTAACAAGTTTCCAAACTTTGTTTCTTTCAAACTGATTCAACTCTTCTTGCATAGATATTAACCAAAATTCATCATTGATTGCATCATTGATGTTCTTATGTTAAAGTTGTGACAAAAAGGATTGATGTTTATCTTGGTTCCTAAGAGAAGCTCTTGTCTATGTCCCTTTATCTAATTATATAACTGAAACATCTAAGGGGTTGTTCTTAAGGGTTATGACAAATTTAGAAAAATAAGGGCTAGTTATTTCAGGTTATTCTATGGGTTCGGGTTCACTATAAACAGAGTCTGGATATTTTCCAAAACTGGAGGATTTTTTTGCTTGCTTAACAGCTAGGTTGTAAGGTTTATCATTTATGTTCAGATTATACAGATCATCCTCAATATTTTCTAGGGTGGTTTTAGGTTCATGTGGATATATTTCATCAAATTTGATATATACAAATTCCTCCACACACTTAGTTATTTTATTGAATACCCTATAGGCTTTGCTAGAGGTTGAATAACCTAGAAAAACTCCTTCATCACTTTTGGAGGCAAACTTTCCAAAATTATCTTTTTTATTAGTGATAAATACTTTGCATCCAAAAACTTTAAAGTAATTAACCTTAGCCTTCCTATTATTCCATAACTCATAGGGATTTTTCTTTATAATTGTTCAAATTAAAAATCTATTAATAATATAATGAGTTGTATTTGTATCTTCTTCCCAAAAGTAAATAGGTAAGTCATATTCATTGAGCATAGTTCATGAAATTTCATATAATGTTTTATTTATTATTTCTACAAATCCATTCTGGTGGGGTGTCTTAGGAGCAGAGAAGTTATGACTATATCCATTTTGTGAGAAAAAAGATTCAAAATCTTGATTTTCAAACTCACGGCCATGGTCACTTCTTAAGGATTTAATTTTAAGACCACTTATGTTCTCTACATTTCTAGTATACTTGGTGAAGTGGTAACAAGCTTCACTCTTATGAGCTAAAAATAATGTCTAAGTATATCTAGAAAATACATCTACTAGAACAAAGACATAATGTTTCCAATTTAAACTAGAAACTCTAGAAGGTCCAAAAAAATCCATGTAAACCAACTCAATTGGTTGAGAAGCTGAAACTTTTTTATTTGATTTTAAATATATTTTGTGTTGTTTACCTTTTTGACAAGGATTGCAGACTTTATCATTTGGAAAATCATGTTTAGGTAGATCCTTGACTAAACCTTTTCTAGTAAGCTTTATAAGGGAGTGTATATTACAGTTTCTTGGTCTTCTATGCCAGAGCCAAGACTCTTTATGAAAATCACTCAAGTAAGAAACATTTTGAGAAACTAGAGAATCCAAATTTACAACATAAACATTCTCATTTATAAAAGCAGTAAATACTAAATCATTTTTAGAATTAAAAATATTAAAGGAATCATTTTCAAATTTAACATGAAATCCATCATCACATATTTGTGAAATTATAATCAAATTATACTTAAGACCAACAACATAAATAAATTCAGAAATTAAAATTGAGTTAGTGCTACCAATTTGGCCAAGGCTAATTATTTTCCCATTTTCATTGTCATCAAAGGTGACATGCCCACAATAAATCTTGATAAGGTTCTTGAAGATTGAGTATTCACCTCTCATGTGTCTTGAACATCCACTATCCAAGTACCATATTCTTATATAGGATCTCTTCAAGTAGGTTTCCTACAAAACAATTTAACCATGAAAATATTTTGGTACCCAGGCTTTCTTGGGTCTAGTAATATTAGTGATTAAAACTTTGGGAACCCATATTTGTTTCATGGGTTTCCTATAAGAATTTTATAAAGTCTTATAAAAAACTATATTAGTTTTAGAAAAACTAGAATTAGTAAAGACATTTCTAGTGCTTGAACTTGTAGTAAATTTTTCAATTTTGGGCATGAAACCGAATTTTTCAGATTTTGATACGAAACTATTTTAAAAAAATTAATTTTTCCAGGTTGATAACCAATATCAGTAGTATATTTAGGAGAAATCTATTTTCCAAGAATTTGAACTAAGGTATCTTTACCATTTGTGAACTTCTTAAGATCCTTCTTTAATTTCTCATTAGAAAGTTTGAGTTCATTATTCTCATTAAGCATTTGATCATTATTTTCCTTTTCTATAGTAAGTTTATATTTAATAAAAATAGTAAGATCATATTTTTTATGAGATATTTATACTTATCTTTCAATTAATTTCATGTTTCCTCAATCATTTTACAATATTCAAACATTTCTTCATTTTTCATATTTTCAAAATTATATTCATCTCCAAAATAATAAGAATTTTGTGTAGGATATTACAGGGTTACCTCAGATGTGTTTTTCATGAAACACATATTAGATTTATCATCCTTCTAATCATGTGAATATTTAGATTCACTGGAGTTTTCCTCAGAAGCACTTTAGGTGGCCTTCATTTCCTTTTTCAACTTTATATATTTTTCTTCATATTTCCTTTTGAATTCTAATTTAGGACAATCAGCCTTTACATGTCCTCTTATCTTACACTCATAGAAAACTATTTCATTAGTATTTTCATTTTTCTTCCAATCCTTTCTCCAATTTCCATTTTTCTCATACATTTCTTTATAGTTAGGTTTTCTAAAGAACTTTATCCTTCTATAGAAATTTTTTAATCTTCAAGATAGCTGAGCCATTTCATCATCATTATCACTTGGTCAGTCTTTATTACTAGAAATTTCAGTATGAACTTTTACTTTATCTTTTTTCTTGGAGATAATGGTTTTGAAATCCATTGACTTTCTTTTGGGTTCATCATCCTTCTCTCTATTAACCTTAACTTCTTCTTCATAAATAATTATCTTACCTATCAAATCCTTGATTGAAAACTTATTGATATCATAGGATTATCTAATTGACATTGAGGTTCCTCTCCATATTTCTGGTAGACATCTGAGTAGCTTCATGATTTTTTCTTTCTCATCCACTGGATTTCCAAGATATCTCATTATATTAACTGTCTCATTGAACCTAAGATACATATCATAAATGGGTTCATCAATATTCATTTTGAAATTATTATATTTAATAGTATGTGTATTCAGTCTCATTTCTTTAACATTAGTGGTTCCTTCATGTGAAACAGCTAAAGTATACCAAATTTCATAAATAGATTTACAAAAATATATTCTATTAAATTCTTCATCACCTAAAGCAAAAAAACATGGCATTCATAGCTTTAAAATTATTATTGTAATTAGTTTTTGTAGCTTCAATGTAGGTAGTTCTTATAGTTTCTCGTTTTTTATATTTTTATTCTATTACAGTCCAAATATAGAACCCCATACTTTCTAAGTTAATTTTCATTTTTATCTTCCACTGATCAAAATTAGTACCATTGAAATAGAGAGTTATGTTAGTAGTAGCACCTTCCTATCAATTGTCCATATTAAAGAATAAAATACGATTTTAAATAAATAAAAATTTAGAACTGATAGAAATTTAAATATCTTTAAAAGAAAAACTAAAATCACAGTTGAAAAAATATTTTAAACCTGCCTCTAATACCAGATGTTGGTCAGAGTATGACACTAAATAGGGGTGAATTGAGTTACTATAAAAACTTCTGTCTAAAATTATTATTTAAAAAAACATTTAAAGTTCCCCAATTTAGAACAAAATAGACCAGTTAACCAAATTAGCAGATTTATAAAGTTTATTTTGTTCAAAATATTTCTCAAAGATTGATTAGTTATTAGTTAAAACAATATACTTTATCAGCTTAACTTTTAAAATTAGTTTACCAAAAAAAATTCTAATATAAAAACTATCTAATATTAACTATCAAATTGAAGTTAAGTTTTTTGAAATAGTAATAAGAATAGAGAAAACAAAACTTGAAAGGCACGGTAGATTTAAAACAATATGTTAGGTCTCAAGATAAGACTTAATCCTCTCCACTTTGTGATCACCTTCCACTAAGAAGTTTATAATAAATAAACTTTATCCACATCCTAGATCGGGGTAACAACAGTATACAACTTTCCATGTCACTAGACCTCTTCCAAAGTTTTCATGGGAGTGTGAAAATAAATAGACATGCCTTAAAAGGATATCTTACATTGTTATCCATGGGAGTTTAAAGTGTAAAAGGACATATTGGTGAAGATATCAAAGTATCTTCAAGTATAGAATAGGAGTAGGTGTGTGTTTATGAAATAGAGACACACACTACTCGAAATGTGAATAATGTAAACAAACATAAAAAAATTATAGGAAGATTTTAGAGTGCTCTGAGTGATGTTCAATGAAGCTTCTGGACTCCTTTAGAAAGGTAGAAATCAAGATGGAGTTGATTGCTAGAAACAGACAAAAAAAAGAGTTGTTTTTTCTTATGTGTTCAGTTCCAGTAGGGTGGAATATTCCTTGAAGTGTTATTGTCTTCCAAGTTGTTTCTATATAGTTTTTTGGTCTTTTTGGTTCTCATTAATTTCAATTGATATGCATAGCTGGTTGATTGGTCTTGTTTCATAGTCGTGCAGATTTTTATTCACTAACTTTTCTCTATTCTCTATTACTTTATTTTGCCCAGGTTTTTTCTTTATAAATTTCAGGTTGACAAGAATCATGTTCTCTATCACATGTAGGTACCTCGTACTGGTCTCTGACATCATTAAATGTTGTCTTCAAAAGACAGACAAGGTCATTAATATAATAAGTAGTACTAAGTTTCATAAATATGACTATTAGAATTAATTTTGAATTTAAGACGGATCATTAGTGACTCAGTCTATCAGTAGGTCATTATATCATTAGCATATTTCATTGGTAGCTCATTTATTTTGGTAGGTCGGACTATCATAATCTCAGTCTGTCAGTAGGTGAGGTATCAATAAGTTATGTGTCGGTAGGTTAGGTGTCGATAGGTCATGCGTCGATAGGTCAGGCATTGGTAGGTCATGTGTCAATAGGTCAGGAGTCGATAGGTCAGGCATTGGTAGGTCATGATTTGTTAGATCAGGGGTTAGTAGGTTAGGTTTTGGTAGGTTAGGCGTTGGTAGGTAAGTCGTTGATAGGTCATGCATAGGTAGGTTAGGTCGTCGGTAGGTTAGGGTATCAGTAGATCAGGTTGTTGATAGATCAGGTTGTTAGTAGGTCATACTTAGTGAAAATTATGAATCTCTCTATCGGTGACTCAGCTCATCAGTAGCTTATGTCATTGGTAGCTCATGTATCAATGACTTTTCTATCAGTAGTACAAGTATCAGTGACTCATACTAAACAAAAAATTTTAATTTTGTTTTATTATGTAAACACTAACACCTGATGTTAAGATTATAATTGAACATGATTAAACACAATGTGTCCTAAAAAATTATAATTAGAATAGTTAAGCATGATTTGTGAGCATTAAAACTAGAGGAGACCAACAGGAATCACTGAGTAGGAAAGATCCTGGAATTATTATCCAAATGAGGATTAAGAGGGATCTCATGTTCATGGATCTAGAAAAGATACATATGTTAATTATTAAGAAAGAGGACACATCGCTCATTTTTCAAATTATTGTGAAACCATATCTATTAGAAAAGATTAAAAAATCTTCAATATTACGATGAGAATTTTCAGAATAAAGTTAAAGTTTTAAATGATGGGAAATTTGTAGATTTCATTTAGGAATATGGTGTTCTAAAATTTGGAAAGAGATTGTGTGTTTCATATATACCTGAGCTAAAAATTTAATTTTTGGATGATTCTTATTGCTTAAATTTCCATATACACCCTGGTATTATAAAAATGTTTTGGGATTTAAGAGGACTATTTTGTTGGATTACATGAATCAATAAATTATTGATTATGAATCCAGATGCCCGGTTTTTCAACAAGTTAAAGTTGTGAGGATGCATCCTAGAGGAGTTATGAAACCTCTTCCTGTTTCTATGTGTAAATGGGATGAAATTACTATTGAATTTGTTACATAACTACCAAATACTTTTATAAATAATGATGAAATATGGGTTATTGTTGATTGCCTAAATAAATATGCACATTTTCTCACTATAAGAGATGATTTATCTCTTAAATGCCTCACAAGGCTCTATATTAATGATATATTAAGAATTTATGGTGCACCTATTTCAATTTTTTCTGATCAAGATCCTCATTTTACATCTAAATTATGGAAAAGTCTTTAGAAGGATCTTGATACTAAGCTTTATTTGAGTACTACCTAATATCCTCAAACTGATGGATAATCCAAAAGGATGATTCAGAAAATGGAATACATGTTTAGTTCATTATCGCTTGACTTTAAAGGTATATGGTATTAGTATTTACCATTGTTATAGTTTTCTTAAAACAATATTTTCCATTAAAGTATTCAAATAGTGTCATATGAAGCATTATATAGAAAGAGATATCATACTTCAACTTATTGGGATAAAGTTAGTGAAAGGAAACTTGTAGGACCGAAACTCTTAGAAGATATAACAATAATGGTTATAGATATTCAGGCTCACGTTAAAGAAACTAAAATTATGAAAAAGAGTTATGCTGATAATCAGAGGAAATATTTGGAATTTTAAGTGGGAGAACATGATTTATTGAAAGTATCTTCATAGAAGGGTGTTATAAAGTTTGGTGATAAAGGAAAATTGATCCCTAAGTACATTGGAACCTTTGAAATTATTGAAATAATTCGATTTGTTTCTCATTATTTGGTAATTCCACCAAGTCTCTTAAAATTGCATGACATGTTTTATATATTATTGTTAAGGAAGTACATGCCATACCCAACGCATGTGCTCACCAATGATGAAATATAATTGGAACTTGATCTATCTTACTATGAATAACCCATCTATATTATTGATATTATAGAGAAATTATTGAGGAATCGGACAAATCGACTAGTAAAGGTACTTTGGAGAAACCACAAAATAGATGAAGCAATGTGAGAACTAGAGGATGTTATGATGAAGAACTACCCTCATCTGTTTAGAAGGTAATATCCATAAAATTTAGTGGATAAAAATTTTATAGGAGGGAATTATTTAACACCACAATACTTTACATTATATTTCTTTTAGAATAAATTAAAAAAAATTGATATCTTGCGATGCACTCAACACCAAGTTTAAACAAAATGTGATACTCCATTAAAATATTATTTAAACATGACCATTATAACATAGCCGTTAAATTGACAGGTATGAATAGAACTAAATAAATTAGGAAAAATATATAGTTTACACACAAACCTTTTTATCTATTTATTATAAATAAAAATAAGAATCATTTGGAAGAAAAATAAATGTATTCTGAAAAACTATTTTTTTTTCTAAAAGGTAGTTTAGTCATGATTTGCGCACATAATTTAAAATTAATTTTTACCAATTTTAGAAAATTTATTTTATAAAACTATATTTATTTTTTAAATAATCATATCAGAATTATCTTAGGGTCAATTTTTTTATATTTTTCTAAAATAATTTATTTTTTGATGAATAGTGAAAAATAATGAATTTTAATTGAAAACTATCTTTTCATTTAAATTATTTATAAAGTTAAATTATATTTTAAATTGTTTTTCAAGTAAAATTGGTTCAATTATATTTCAGTTAATCAAATTTATTTCATTATAATCATCTTTCATATTTAATTGTCATATAAAAACTTTGTAAACTTTTGAACATTTTCTCTTTGAAAACCCACTTTCTTATCATGTTTGTGGGATTAATTTTAAATTCAATTTTTTCACTTATGTAAATTTAATTTATAAAAAATGATTCCATATTTGGAATAATAATAATTTATACTATATAATGAGGTAAAATTAATTTTCTACCAAAATTAATAGTGAAAACAGTAAAAATTAATTATCACACTTTAGGTAAAAATGGGTTTACTATGGGTTAAAATAAAAAAGATAAGCATTAAAATGACTTAAAAACTTGTCTAAAATATATTTTATGGAAATATGTAGACCTTACAATGTATAAGGATCAATAATAATCTATTTTGGATCTTTTTCATGTTTAAAACCTGGGTACACCTTTTTATTTTCAAAAATTACAAGTGTACCACTCACCTCACTTATAAAAGGACACCCCCTCTCCTCTCTCTTTCACACCTTAAAAACCTTTTGGTTCAAAAAATACCTTAAAAAATCACTTCAAAACTTTCATACCCTCATCTTGGAATCCTTTTCTGGTCATAAATCCATTCTAGGAATACTTTAGGTATAATATTAAAGAGGTAGTCTTAAAAGAGGTAAAATTCATAACTATGCATTTTTCTTTTATTTATTATTACTCCTACTTTAAATATTCTTAATTTATTATAATATAATAATAAAATTATACCCCATATACTTAGATTTTATTTTATTAAGTGAATGACCTATGTTCATCTTTTCTTCCCTCAAATGGGAAATGATAACATTGCTCGTGTGTATGGAGGACTACCACCTCACGAACCAATGTGACAAATTTTCCATAAACTCCTCTCACGTTTGGGTATGATTATGTATATAAATTAAATATATAATATTTATAACATAATTATACCTCTAGAGTCATTATATCATATATACATTTTTTCTTTCCATTCCATAAGGGATACGATAACGTCACTCGTGTGTACGGAAGACTATCACCACACGAATCGATGTGATTCATATTTCACTAATGATTTGTATATAAGGTAATAAAAATAAAATTAAATATTATATTTCTTACACATGAAATAATTATGAAATTTATGACATATTTATCATTATTAAAAGGTAATATATCAATTTATTTCTTACCTTTTCACTTACTGAAAGATGATAACATCGTTCGTGTATGTGTGGACTACCGCCTTCACGAAGCGATGTGGCTCTCCTTTAATCAACAAAACACTTGGATGGTATATATAAGTATATTTAAAGAAATAATATTGTATTTATGATATTATGGTCATTCTATAAATGTGAAATATTACTTACCTCTATTCCATAATGATTTTTGAAAAATGGAAACTTTACTCATGCGTTTGTACGGCCTACCGTCTCCATGATCATAATGTACATAATTTATCAAAAAAATATTTCATGATTGGTCTTAAAATTATAATTTATGTATAAATAGGATAATTATTTAATGATTATTATTCTTTATATGTTGAAATAATGACCTATTAGACCAATAGTCACCTTCTGAATTCATTTTTGACACATAAGTCAAATATCATCAAAACACCTGACATAAACTTAATTGATTGATTACTTGTATATAAAATGGTAATAAGTGAAATAAAAGGAATAATAAACTTTTAAAAAAATATTAAAATAGTAAATAATTAATATAAGTTCATTATTCAGGAAGATAAAGAACGTACATGATGAGTCAGACTCAAGGTAAGGGACTTCATCTCAATTTTTATTCATTGAGGAATTTTGTAATATTATGAACTTAATTTTATTTATATGGTGTATATAATACCCCTTTGACATGTAATATCATGATTCATTATTAATTCATAGTATTTTTAAGCTTTAATTTGAATTATTTCATCCATGTTCATTTGAGTTCAAAATTACCATGTGGTATAATTTATTGTACAGTCTTACTATCTTTTGTGATTATTAGCATTCTCTGAAAACAATCACTTTATTATGATAATTTTTCATTAGAAATTACATTAATATTAAACATACATATTATTTTATTAGGGATATTATTATTTCCTAAAGTATATACTATTTTTATATATAGTGTTTACTTTGAAAGTTATCTGATTAATTGGGGAAATATTGATAAATTCATATTATTTACTCAATATGGATATTTGATGATAAGGAATATTGATTAATTAATTAAATATGTTATTTAATATTTGAGGAATTATTTGGACATATAGATATGGGTTTTTCCTGGTTATAAATATCTTATTGATGCATCGACAAGTCTCATGAGACAAATTAGTTGGCTAAATTAAATTAGTCTCTACCTGTAGTTTTAAACTATCTTGAGGGATGTCTTGACAGTAGAGGTTTTCATGATTCTTGAGATCGTGACGTCCAAAAATTAATCTTTTCTTCATTGTGAATATATTTATTTTATTATTCATGATATTTTTACAATTATATTATCTCTAGATGCATTTCATTCTCATATTATTGATTAAATGGAATGTTTTTTCAGTTATTTACCTTTCTATATTGATTATTCCTTATCTTATCATGACATTCAAGTTATTTAAATGGAATGTGTGTTCATTTATTTACCTTTCCTTGTTGATTATGCTTATTTATTCATGATATTTTTTTGTACTTAACCCTTATTAATATTTTTATATCACCCTTATTTTTTTTATTTTCCCTTCTATATGAAGAATAAATATTTGAATGATTTTTCAAGGATGAATTTCATTTTATTTTGTTGTGTATTATGATTTATTTTCTATTCCCAGTGTAAAATGGGTATCATGTATGTATTTGGTTCTCCAAAAATTCTATACTTATCATTACTTTGGTATGTGACACTTTTTATCTATGAAAATTTAATAAATTAGGTATTTTCTTCGGGTTACTGGAGTTAGGTTCACTATGTAAACCCTTCAAATTCAAGGAGACTTCTATGGAAAAATTAAGTCCCTGATGTGAGTATTATCAACTACTTAGATTTATTAATAATTATATTATTTTAAATTTAATCTATACACACTATTATAATGATATTATTATCATTTATACATTTTAATTCCACTATACTATGTTTATTATCATTATTTATTTATATAGCCCATGCATTAAGAAAAAAAATGTTGTTCGTGCTTTGTGTGATCTACTTCCTCCACAATGTAACGTGTTTTGTTTTCCTTAAACACCACACAAAGTTGGATATGATGATGTTATTAAAGGATAAACATTATTTTTATGATATCATTAAGGTTCTTTTGTGATAAATTTAAAAATTTATTAATGACATGACCAACAAACAATCATCATTAGTTTAATCTTTTAAAATAAGTGTACTAAGAAGATAATATTTTATTCAAATTATGTAATTTATTAATATTTATTAATTATTATTATAAATACTTATAATTATGATATATCACACTAATAAAAACTAAATAATATCATTATACTTATGTTATAATGATATTACAACTAAACCATCTCATAATCATCTATTAATCATGGCAGGTTCATGTTTCGGTCGGTTAAACACCTACATGAACAATACTATAAATTTATGTCATAGATGAATATGTGAACTTATTTAAATTTATAATATGATATAGATGTGTAAATATTTTTTTTTTGTTATTGAGATATTATATCAATATCTAATTCATGAATTAAGGAAACGCTCTTCGTTTGTCAAAAATAACCAAAACATGCTTATTATCGACTTCATCTTCAAGGATAATGTCTAAAATACTAATTAAATGGATTTTAAATATCATAAATTATTATAAATAATTAATATAAGTAACTTTAATGACCTATAATAATACACTTTATAAGAATAATTAATACGAACATTACTATTATGAAACTTGTACAAACGATCAAAACTATAAATATCGATGTGGAAAATCAGAATAATTCATATAGAGAATGGATATTTATGAATATTATAAATGAAAATGAATACTATTAATGTTATTAATTAATTTATTAATAAATATATGTTTATGATATGATAGGTTAAAGTATGTTTGTGGAATTCAGGATAATAGGTGAGGATTTTTTCATCTCAAATTCCTCTCTTCAATACATAATTTATATTATGCACCTAATTTCCATTATTTTGTGTATATAATAACTATTTGAGATGTTATATCATGAAATTAATTTATTAATTATATTTTAAGATCAATTTTAATCCCTCTATTCTAATTAGTTATGATTTAATTACTACCTAAGCCATAAGTGGGGTTTTTTCCATCTCAATTTTCATTCTTTGGGACTCGGGTTATAACCACCACCTATTTTATTTTGTGTGGTGCATTAATTATTATAGAGGAATTTTTTTCATGTTACTCATTAAATTTAAGGGATTTACAGGTCTATGTTATTATTTATCACTCATATTCTTTTGGATCAAGAGTTACCATGGTAAGAAAATCATTATATGTTTTGGTAAAGTAAAATTGTTTGTAATTTCCTACCACATACATCCCTGTATAGATACTAGAAACAAGATATGGATATGAAATAGATTCAAATTTTTTTAATCATCCCAAAAAGGGTTGGTTGAGCATTGAATAAATCATCACCTTGATACATAATGAGTGTACCTAATATTACACACCTGGTGAGACACTCCTGAGGGATTTTCTTTGGAATATTCACATGATATTAATGATCCATGATGAAAGATTTTTCCTACCATTGCATTGGACACATAACAATTAAATATATTGAATTCCATTAATATCTTCCAAAGATAACCTAGAACATTTTGAGTACCCTCGTAACTATATTTCTTTGATAAGGGTACTTTATGTTACTTTTATGATACCCTATGGCTTCCATGTTTATTAAAGGATGTTCTCCTAGACATAAAATTATTCTATTTAATGGTGAATTATTTGATATCCATGTTTCTCATTATAGGGATAGATGATTTTTTTCAATAAGAGGTTCCTTAAGGAATGGTATGAAAAGGTATTAATGACTCTTATAGTGAATGCATTGGACTTAATAAAGTGATGGGTGAGGCTCAGAATTATATATCCCCTCATTGCATCTATAAGTCTCATGTGAACAAATAGTTTGGTTTTGGTGTTTGACTCTTACCATAACAAGATTATTCCTTGACTATGGTCTTGGTGATAATCAAAGTTCCTTAAAGTAAGGCCTTAACAAAAAGTTTTTGATGTTTAGAATTATGTATTCTCTCAGTATAAGATCAATTATTATCATTATACATGTTTTAATTTATTTGAATAGATATATAATTCCCTCAGTTTCAGTTGATTGTGGATTCATATTGTTCGTTTATTCATACCATATCACTTATTCCATGTTTATGTTATGTAATATTTTATCATATGTTACTCTTTAATAATAATTTGAGCTCACCCTTATTTTTTTTCCTTTCCCTAGGAAACCTATAGTACAATGTGATATTTTTAAGGATATGATGGTAGGGTTATTCATTCTCTCATAATATATTCTTTTTGTGTCTTATGTTTTTGAAGTTTAATATATATTTTTATCTAGTCTTATAATACTACTAAACTATTTTATTCTTCAGTAAATCTTATAATTTGTACTAATAATGTAATATAATAATCATCTTTAGGTTTTTGGCATCTGTAATATCATAGTTGGTATTAAAGGAATTTTAGTAGAATTCTTGTAGATTATATTTAGATGAACCAAGTAAGATAGTACAAATACTTTGAAAATCCCTCAAGTTTTTTAGGGAAAATCTATAAAAACTAGTAAGAATTTTATTTTTCAATATCATGAGGTAATTATGTGTATTTAATTAAATAAACATGGTGTTTAATGGGAGGAATGGGAACTATATCAATACTCAGAGTCGTTGCGGGGATATTCCCCCTAAATAAGTTAATGAATCTAGAGTTGAGGTTAATCAGTTCATAACCTTATGAAGGAAGTTGACCCAGGTTATAAAAAATAATTGTGTCCAAATAAAGTTTACTACCGATCCATAATATTTTAAAACTATGATGGAATGCTTCATACAACAACAACCTCCAACATTCAGTGGAATTAATGATCCATTGGTAGCTGAATAATGGATCAAGTCCCTATAAAATATATTTATCACTCTAGGAAATAGTGAAAAGTAAAAAATTCATCATGGAATTCTATCATTTGAAAGGATATGTGGACCAATGGTGTTTGATATTTCAAAATACTAAATAGGAATATGACCTCAAGTGAATGGAATAGGGAACTTTTAAAGAGATATTCTATGAAAAATACTTTCCCTATGAGAAAAGAGAATAAATGGAAAGGTAGTCCCGAAACCTTATACAAAATGAGGAGGAAATGTTATTGAGTATGAGGATAAATTTATAAGGATATCTAGGTATGTTGAAAACTTTGTATTTAAACCAAAAAGAAATATTAATTATTTCTTTGATTGGTTAAAGTAGAGCCTTCGAAGGGCATTGGTCTCTCATACTTTTTCTTCATATGAGGATATAGTATCAATTCCCATTAAGAAGGAAAAGGAGTTATTTGAGATGTATGTATTCAAGGTAAATCAGGATAATAAAAGACTAACTGGGCACCATGGGAAGAACAATGTGGTTAAGGTTAAGAAACGAGAATGGTATTTCCCATGTAAGATAATTGTGGGAAGAAACACACGAGGGATTATAGGAAGGGAATTTTTGTTTGTTACAAGTTTAGAGAAAAAATTCATTAAGATAACCAATTCAAGGGAAAGGTAGAAGATTATGATGTTTGATTATTTAACTATAGGGATAAGGGACATTATACAAACCAATTCCCCAAATTTTAATGTAATTTTCCTCAAAAAGGAAAAAGGATAAAATTCAATATTATGAAGTTAACACATCTGAAGTCAAAGTTCCTAATGGCATGGTGGTAGGTAATTTGATCATTTCCTAAAAATTAGCTAATGTTTTATTTGATTATGGATCTTCTCACTATTTTATATCTTCTATGTTTTTCAAAAACATTACATATTTCTCTATCACCCTAGTGATGAATTTATCAATTAAGACACCAATTGGGAGCCATATAGAAATAAAGATATGTCAGGAAGTTCCAATTATGATGCATGGGAATAACCTATTTTCAAACTTGGTTATTATACATATATTTTACTTTTAAATGATCCTTAGTATGGATTAGATTTCAAAGTATAATGAAAAAATTATTTCTAGGAGAATGAGATTATGATTCATAAAGGTTAAGTGGAATATCTTATCTTTAGATAGAAAAATTCATCATTTAAATAATGTCTAGATCCACCCCTAGTACCTATACTTAATGAAAGTATGGGTAAATATAAATATCAAGTGAAATATATGGATGAGGAAGGTATCTTAAGAATATATGATGCAACCATGGTATAAAATTTCATGGAAGTTTTTCTAGAAGATTTACCTGGTCATCCATGAGAGTGTGAAGTTGAGTTCTCCATTGAACTCATTCATGATGAAAGACCAATATCTAAACAACCTTATATGATGAAACTAGTGCAGTTGGTGGAGTTAAATAAATAGTTGTATGAGTTGAGTGATAATGGATTTATATGACTTGGTGTTTCACTATAGGGAGACCCTATTTATTTGTAAAAAAGGATGGTTTCATGATATTGTGCATCGATTATAGGGAGATCAATTCTATAACTATTAAGAAAAATTATCATTTCCATGATTTGATGACTTATTTGATAAACTTAAAGGATATAAATAATTTTAAAATATTTATTATTTCACTGGTTATCATTCTTTATGGGTGAAGAAGGATGATATACCAATGATGGAATTCTGAACAAGGTATGGACATTATGAGTTTATGGTAATGCCTTTTTGATTGACTAATGAACCTTCTTTCTTTATGTATATGATGAATATAGTATTTAAGGAGTATCTAGAAAACTTTTTGGTGGTATTCAGTGATGATATCTTGATATACTCTAAGAGATATTAAGAGCATGAGATTCATCTACAAATAATTTTGGATACCCTCAGAAAAAAAATTATATGGGAAGTATAGTAAGTGTGAATTTTAGCTCGATGAAGTTTCTTTTCTTGGATATATTCTCTCTAAGGATGGGATATATTTTTACCCATCAAAGATAAAGGTATTAAAATAATGTATATACTAATTAACATAACTGATATCTGATGTTTAATAGGATTAGTAGGTTATTATTGGTGATTTTTTTAAGATTTCACATGGTTGGCCAACCCATTAACCATGTTAATGTGTAAAGGGGTTAAATTCACAACTTCAAGTAAATGTAAGGAATTTTTTATGAGATTAATAGGAAACTAATTAATGTACTGGTATTTACTATACTATCAGTTAAAGAAGGATTTTTAATTTATAGTGATGCATCAAAGAAAGGACTTTTTTGTGTCCTTGTACAGAATGATACAGTGATTTCCTACACATTAAGGTGATTGAAAATCCTTGAATATAACTATTCAACTCATGAACTTGAGTTGGAAGCTGTAATATTTTATTTAAAAACATATAGACACTACCTATATGATGAAATATGTGAGATATATATGGACTATAAGATTTTTAAGTAAATATTCTCTTATAAGGAGCTCAACATGAGGAAAATAAGATGGTTGGAACTACTCAAGGACTATAATTTCTTGATACACTTCCACCCTGGGAAGGAAAACAAGGTGGATGATTCATTGAGTAGGAGGGATAATAGAGTTATGACCATGATGAGGATTAACAAGTATACCATATACAAAGATCTATTAAATATGGATATGGTGATTTCTAGGCAAGTAGAACCAGCATTCCTTTTCCAAGAAATTGTTAAACTATCCTTGCTAGAAAGGATAAATAAGTATTGGTATGATGATAATAACATACGAAGGAATATTAAAGCATTGAATTTTTTAAAATTGGTATGCTTTATCTATAAAGATAGAGTGTTGAAGTTTAGAAAGATATTGTGTGTTCCATCAATATCATAGTTGAATAGGGAACTTCTAGATGAGGCAAATGACCCAAATTTCTCTATACACCCTAGTAAAATATATATATATATATATGGATTTAAGAGAAAAATTCTGGTGGGATGTCATGAAGTAGTAAATTTCATATTATGTGTCCAGATTCTTAGTATTCCAATAGGTAAAGGCCTAAAGAAAACATCCTAAGGTATTAATGCATCCTCTACCTATACCTATATGGAAGTGGTATAATGTTACAATGGAATTTTTCACTAGAATCCCAAATACTTGAAGGAATAATGATGTTATATGGGTCATCATCGATCATATTACAAATTTTACTCATTTATTAGCGATAAGAGAAGATCTTCCCCTTGAGCACCTTGCCCGAATATATATTAATGAAATCATACATCTTCATAGGTCACCTCTATCGATTGTATCAGATCTTGACCCTCGATTCACATAGAAATTATGGAAGAGTCTTCAATGGTCTCTCAACACTTAGATAAATTTAAGAACTCACTATCATTCCCAAATTGATGGATAATCTAAAAGGACTATCCAGACCTTGGAAGACCTATTAATATCATTTTCTATTTACTTCCAAACTATATGGTATCACTGTCTACCTTTGGTGTAATTTTTATACAAAAATACTTTTCATTTGAGAATCTAAATGGAACCTTAATAAGAATTATATGAGAATAGGTTTCATACACCAAACTATTGGGAAGAATTTAGAGAGATAAATTTATTTATCTCAAATATTATAGAGGATATAGTTATTAAAGTGAAAACTATTCTGGATCACATTAAAGTAGCACAAACAAAACAAAAGAGCAATGCAGATAATCGAAGTAAATACTTGGAATTTCAAATCAAGGATAATGTATTATTAAAGGTTTTACCATGGTATGGATTCATAATATTTATTAAAAAGGGTATATTAATCCCTATATATATTTTTCCCTTAAAAATATTATAAAAAATTGTGGTTGTAGCCTACCAGTTGGATACGCCACCCAACCTTTCTAAATAACATAATGTCTTACATGTTGAATTATTGAAGAAATAAATGTCATATCCAATGCATGTGGTCAAATATGAGGGAATAGTGTTGGATCCTAAATTGTCCTATTATGAGGAGCATGTCCAATTTCATAATATGAGAGAGAAAGTATTTCAGAATCAGACAACTTGTTTGGTGAAAGTCCTTCAGAGAAATCATAATTTTGAATAGAAAACCTGGGATATTGAAGAATATATAAGGAAGGAGTATCCATATTTTTTCATTAGATAATATATTCCACAATTTCGAGTATGAAGTTATTTAGGGGAAATTTAACACATGAGACTCTACTATAGCGGGTAAATATTGTATCATGCACTAATGTAGAAATGTTCCCTTTAAAGAGCATTTATTCATGACTTTATTTAAAAGTTAAATTTTAGATTTTTAAATTTACCAAACTAATTTCATTTTTGAATTCATAATATTGAAAATATCTTAGTATAGATTTTTTTATCTTTTTATAAAAAGGTCAGTTTTTAGTCAAAAGTTACGGTTTTCATGAAACATGTAATTTGCATGAATTTACCATTATATAATAATGACCTATAAGTTTATAAAACCTTTTAATAAATAAAATAATAATTTTAGTAATAACATTATACATTTCAAAATATTATTTTAACTTATAAAATCCCAAGAAAATATTTTTAGTTTTAATTAAAATGTTACTTTAATACAAAAAATGATTTCAATATTTTCATTGATTCAAGTATTTTAGAGCTATATTCAGAGTTTTCTAGACTTGAAAGAATCATATAATTTATTTATTTTATAATAAATCAATTTAGACCTTTAAAATTAGTATCTAAAATAATTTTACATTATATATAAATCTAAATCTTAAAAACATTATTTCTCTAAAAACGGTTTTTACTCAATTAAGCATGTCTATTTTAAAATTAACTTTTCACACATTTAGAAATTTTATTTTTTAAAAGTATTTTCAAATATTACATTAGAATTATCAAATAATTTAAAATTTTCAATCTTGATATTTTTCATTAAAACTAATTTCTAATATTATAAAATAATTACCAAGGTAAAAGTTAAAAAGGGGTAAATTGAGTTTAACCTAATGTAAATATCTTAAAACATTAAAAAAAATCCTAGAATTTAATGGTTGAGATTTTTATTTACAAATAAGTGTTTCCCATAAATATTTTTCTATTTTTGATTCATTTAACCTTGAATAATTCCGTGGAATTATTGAAAAATGTAAAGGTATTCCCAAAACTACCCTTCCTTTCGCTTATAAATGGGGAACACTTCACCACTTCAAGACACACCTAGAATTAAAATTTCTCCTTCAAACTCTATAATTTTTCTATACCTATAACCTTATCCTAATAACATAGTCCCCTTTTCACTCATTTCTAGCCTAATTCCTTCAAATTCAATGATACTTCCAAGGTAAAATCAAGTCTGTGATGTAAGTATTATCAACTACTTAGTTTTATTATTAATTATATTCTTTCAAATTAATTATATTTACACTTATATAAGTATATTAAAAAAATTATACTAAAATGTTATTATATTAATGGTATTATCATTATTTATTCATATATCTCGTCCGTTGAGAAAAAAAGTGATGTTTGTGTGTTGTGTGGACTATCACCTCCATGGCGTAACATGTTTTGTTTTGCTTTACTACTTTACATGGTTGCATATAAGGATGGTATTAAAAGATAAATATGATTTTTATGATTTCATTAATGTTAATTTGTGATAAATTTAATAACCTATTAATGATATGACCAACAAACAATCATTATTAGTTTCATCATTTAAAAAAATACTAAGAGGATAATCTTTTATTCAAAATGAATAATGTTTTCATATCCATTAATTATTATTTGAAATACTCATAATTATAATATATAAAACTGATAAACACTAAATAATATCATTATACTCCTATAATAATGATATTACAACTAAACCATCTTATAGTCATCCACTAATCACGGTAGGTTCATGTTTGGGTCGGTTTAACCACCTACTTGGAAAATACTATAAATTTATGTCATGTATGAATATGAGAACTTATTTACTATTATAATATGATATAAATGTGTAAATAATTATTTTTTTGGTTTTTTTATATTATATTAATATATAATTCATCAATTAAATAAACACCCTTCGTTCATCAAAAATCACTAAAACATGTTTATTATTGACTTCATCTTCAAGGATAGTGTCTAAAAAACTCATGAAAGGTATTTGAGACATCATAAATTATTATAAATAATACCTAAAAATAAATTCAATTACCTATTAATAATAAATTTTTTAAGAATAAATAATATAAACACCTCTATTATAAAACTTGTACAAATGATCAAAACTATAAACACCAATGTGGATGATCAAAAGAATTCATTTAGAAAATGACTATTTATTAAGAGTATTGATGAAAATGGATATTATTAAGGATATTAATTAACTGATTAAGATATATTTGTTTATGATGCATGAGTTTAAAGTATTTTTATGAAATTTAGGACAATAGGTAATGGTTTTCCTTGTCAAATTCCTCTCCTTGAGATATAATATTTATTATTCACCTAATTTCCTTTTTTGGTGTATATGCTACCTATTTGAGATTTTATATCATGAAATTATTTTATTAAAGGTATTTTAAGATCAATTTTAAGCCCTATATTCCAATATTTTATGATTAAATTGATAACCAATCCATAAGTGGGATTTTTTCCATCTCAATTTTCATTATTTGGGACTCAGGTTACAATCACCGCCTATTTTATTTTTTATGGTGCATGCAATACCATGAAAGACTTTATTCCATGCTAATAATGAAATTTAAGGGATTTAAAAGTATATATTTTTATCCTTATCTCATATACTTTTAATTCAATATTTACCTTTTCCATGGTGGAAAAATCAATCTATGTTTAGGTAAAGTAAAAGTGTGTATAATTTTCTAGAAAATGCATATTTGTCTGGATACTAGAAAGTGAATGTGGTGGTGCCACAGATTCACCTAGGGGTGATCACCCTAAAAAGGGTTGGTTGAGCATAGACTCTTTCATCATCCAAATGCATGATGAGTGGGCCTAAGACTATACACATGGTCAGACACTCCTAGGGGATATGCTTTGGAATATTCACACAGTCTTAATGAACCATAATGAAGGATTTTTCTTACCATTACCTTCTTATCCTACCAATTCAATCTATTTAATCCAATTACTATCTACCAGGGATAACCTATCACAATTTAATTTCCCTCACCAATATATTTCTTTGATAATTGAACTTCATGTTACTTTTATGATACCCCATTGATTCCAAGTTTATTAAGGTTTATTCTATTAGATATCCACATTATTCTATTTAATGGGGAAGTATTTGATATCTATGTTTATCATTATAGGTATATCCAAGTTTTATTTAGTAATATTTTCCTTAGGGAATGGTATGAAAGTTATTGATGACTCTTATGGTGAATACATTGGACTTAATCAAGTAATGGGTGGGGCCTAGCATTATATAGCCTCTTCATGCATCAATGGGTCTCATGAGAAAAAACAGGTTGGTTATTGGTGTATTCCTATTCCCATAACAATATAATGTCTTAACTGTGGTCTCAAAAACAAGTAAAGTGACTTGGAACAAGGTATTGAAAATAATTTTTTGATGTATGTAATTATGCATTTCATCATTATGAGAACAATAATTATTGTTATCTATGTTCTTATTTATTTTTATGAGTATATCATTACCTCTATTTTTGTTTATTATGGATTCATTTCATTCATTTATTCTTTCCATATCACTTATTCCATGTTTATGTAATGTAAGATTCTATTTTGTGCTACTCCTTACTGAGCATCTAATATATCTAGTCTTCCAAGACTACTAAGCAATTCAATCCTTCAAGAACTCTTATACTTTTTACCAATAATATAATATAACTACCATATTTGGGTTTCGAGATTCTAATATATTGCAAGTTCACTCTGATACAGGTGGTATAGTCTCCACACAGTACCATCTTAGACCCCCGCTACTAATCAGTAGCCACTGGCATATATGGAGGCATGTTTAAGGTCACATGGAAAACCAGTCTGGTTATAGTTCATAGAATAAATTGAGTTGGGATGTTATAAAGTGGTATCATAGCAGTTTTATTTTTCTCTTACTATTTTTGGATTTGGTGGACTCGAGATTTAAGAATGTGTTGCAGCTTGTGATATATATTAGACTAGTGTATTGAGAACAATTATTCTAGTAATAATTCCATGTTACTAGGGATGGGGTTACTATTTTTGGTTTTTAGTGTTAAAATTGTATATGATATTCACCTTTAGTGACTCATATATATGTTTGAGGTTCTTGGTTTATTATTGGTTTTTGCCTCTTGGCCCATTGCAAAGAGGCTAGTGATTTGGATTTGAATCTTATCCATAGAGGCAAGAGGCATCTCACGTATCATATTAGGCACATTGGATTAACATGACATATAGTCCTATAAGTGTGTGATTTTACTGATGAGTAAGGATCATTTGTTTAAATTTACAATAACTACTCATATGGAGTTTTCCTGTATAAGTACATTGTGGAATTATACTCATATGGGATGACTTGTATATGGATTTCCATCTGATGGTCAGTCATGTCGATATATTGTGAGATGCTTGTTGATGATGGTGATATTGAAGGACCATGTGAACAGGAGTTTTAGAGAACCTTATGGGTTATTATAAGCATGTGGTTCCATAACAGGAAACCCCTCATGGGTTTTTTTATTTCATTTTGATTATTTAAAGTGTCAGTAACAATATATCCTATGTTTTTCTACAAAGTATGGAATGGAATTCTACTTAATAGAACTGTGTGTATGTGTTTTCCTTGATATAGGTCATATAGGATGATAATGTTGGTTATGGGAAGAGTTGACCGATGAGATGTGTTCCTCCAAGGAGTAGTCTAATGTTCATTTTCTCGAATTGGATGGGTGACCTGGTTTTGGGCGATATTTTTGGCATTTTAATGTCATGGGTTGAGATAAGAGTGTGTATGATGTTTGAAATATGTGACCCTAGTGAGAGGGTTAGACCCATGGTCTAGGTGTTCACACCTAGTGACTTTTATGAGATATGGCTAGTAGGGCTGGGTGGGAGACCTAGAGACCCTTAGTTTTGATTCATTCTTTAGTGAGTCAGAATTTTATTTTGTGGTATAGACTTACGTTATTCCAACAATACTCATTTTTTGTGTGTTTTGATGATTCAAAAAATCCATATTTTTATTCTAATGAGTTTTTATTAAGTATTTCATATGATTTTTTGTCATAAATAATTTATCTTACACTAACTATGAGTGATTATCTTACACCGAGTAGAGTATCCAATCTATAGTAGAGCATTTTATCTTATGAGAATTGAAGTTCGGACCAATTATCTTTATTCAACTCAGAATCAAAAAAACTCTATGATGGAAGTTTATATTACAATGTATGATTTTATCTTACAAAGAGAATGGACTGGATACCACATTTACATGTTAGATATTCCATGTAAAGTTTAATTATAAAAAATCTTTATCCTGTGAAAAGTATATTCATAAAATATTATCATACAAATTTCAAAAGAAGATATAGAAGATAAGCATAAAAATCTAATAACATATTTATCTTATGAAGAAAATTATTCTACGCAAGTTGAATTAATTTTATCTTATGCTGTGAAGAAGATAAAGATCTATTTTATCTTATTAAGCCTCTCATAAGTTTATCCTATGAGAACGGTACTTCCAGTTGGACATCCTTTGAAGAACTAGTTGTTATGCAGAATGCCATGATTACTTCCATAATATTTTGATAAGTCGCTTCATGCTTTCAATCATATCAAAAAATTATTTTTCTATTTAGGGAAATATTGGTTTAAAAAAAGTGTTTTTTCAGTAATGGAAAGATCTAAAGAATAAAAAGAATTCTAACATCATTGACGTGGAAGCTTATTCCTTATTTGGAAGGAATGGATGCCTGCAGTTAATATGATGTCTTGTCAATTTTTAAACAAATTATAAACTTGACCATTTTGGTTATATCATATGGGTAAGTTCAAAAGAAAAGATGAGATATAAATAGAAGGAGTTAGTTGATGCATGGGAAAGCAAGAATATAGAGACATATATGCACAAAAATGCACGTACATACGAATACTCTGATAATAGAAACAAATAATTCTTGTATATAAACAACACCATATTCAATGATCATGTTATTCAATTTCAAGTATATCAATTTCAATCAAATATCATCCAAAGTTGTGCTTTGAAGTTCATCATCTTCTCAAGATGTATTTTCATCTACTATCAGTTAATGATTGCAACTGTGTGCTGTAATAATTATCCAAAAGTTTATTCATATCTATTTTATTTACACTCATTGTAAGTGAGTGTGTTAAGGCCATATATAGGTCTTGTAAATGGATTTCCTAGTTTAAATCTCTCTTACCTTTTTAACAAGTAATAGCTACTTGTACTTAGCTAGGAGCCCCCGAAAAAAGGGTTTTCATAGTGAAAATAACTAAACTCATAGAGTATAGTGTTGGTGGAGTGTACTAGGGGATTTATGTTCCCCAAACCTTTATAAATGTCTTTTTTTTAATTTATTTTTGTAAAGTTTTTATATTTTAATTTCTTACTTTTATCAAGGGAAGTATTTGGACTCACATACCTCAAAGAGGGTGGTTTAAAGTAAATAAAATTTTTAGAAACTCAATTCACCCCTATTGAGTTTTCATTTATCCATTCTCTAGGAAAACAATTGGTATCAAAGATCATGAATCTTGAGTTTATAGCTTTTAAAGGTTAAAGTAAAAATATCCATTTTCAAGTGGTTGTTATGTTTGATAACTGAGGATTTATTTCAATGGTTAGAGATCCTTACTTTAATTGAGTAAATTATGGTTACTAAAAGGCATGAATGACCATCTGTTTTAATAATCTTGGATTAAAGGTTTATCTTAAGGCATTGAAGCACTATGAAATTCCTAAAACACAACCAGAAAATGGGATGATGATACTAAAGAAATGTATGATCTGAACTCTAAATCTATAAACACTATAATATGTGGACTAGGTCCAGATGAGTTCAATCATGTTTCCTAGTGTCAAACAGATCATGAGATTTGTACCACTGTAGATGTTTCTTTTGAAGGTACAAACAATGTGAATACCCTTATATATGATACTTCCAAACTTAATTTTTAAACATTCAGAATATATGAAGAAGAAATCATTACTCGACTAAATAGAAGACTCACTAAGATCATGATTAATTTTTATTCTCTAGGAACACTAATTACTAAGCATGAGAAAGTATTGAAATTATAAGAGTTTTACCACCCAAGTGGAGTGTAATCTTAGCTACTATCAGACAATCTATAGAGGTCAAGAATATCAAAATAAAATATCTCCCTGGAACTCTTATGATGTATGAAGATGAAATGGAAGTTGTAGCTAGAGAATATAAAATGGTCAAGAAATAAAGTGTTTCTTTGAAGGTTTCTACTTCTAAAGACGAAAATAAAAAAGTCATACAGATATCTAAAACATATAAAGAAGAATATTCCTCAACCAATTATGGATGGAATTATAAACTTGCATAGTTTTCTTGAAAGTTTAGAAAGTTATATAACAAGAGAAGTGGTTTCAAAAGACCCTTTAACAAGTATAGGAGGCAAAGTGATAACTATAGAGAAGTAAGATGCTATGAGTGAAAACATCTAGGACATATTAAGTCAGACTCTCAGTAATTTCATGAGAATAAAAAGTTTGACCAAGGGTTCTTCAAAAATATTAGATATGAGAATAAATCCATGAAGGCTATGAAGACCACATGGAGTGTTTTCGGAGATTATAGTGAATTTACATCCTCAGAATCAGAAGATAAACCTCTTATTCAAAAGCCCAACATATTCTTTATAGCACATTTGGATGAGGTATATACTTATTATTCTTCTGAGTATGAGTGAGAATCAAAAAATGAAAATTTATCATGTGAAGAATTAAATTAATATTTTACTATGTTATAAACTAAATATGAAAGTTTAAAAAAATAAAAACAAATAACTCGTGAACTCCTATAATAAAATTTTTAATGAAGAGGCTGATTTAAACAAACAAATTTTAGATTTTGAAGTCCAATTGTAAAAGACTACTATATCATGTACTGAATAGGTTAATAAAATTGAGATCCTATAGAAGAAGGTTCAAAAATCCAAGGATCCTACAAGTGTTTTCACCAAAGGGGAATATTATGTAAACAAAATTATTATTCAAGGTCAACTCAAAAAGGAAAATTTTGGAATAAGAAGTCAGGGTGAAATACAAAAATTTTATAAAATTTATTTTGTGGCTAGGTCCAAAAAAACTCTCCAAGACAAATTTTTTTCACTATGGATATATAGGACATTATGATAATATTTTTAATCTAAAAAAACTTCAATTATAGTGAATTAAAAATTATTTTCCTATAAACAATTTCTCAAAACATGTTGCTAATTTTTCTGGAAAACACAAACATATTTGGATCCATAAGTCTTTTGTAGCTAACATTGTTGGATCCAAGAGTATATGGGTACCAAAGAATATTTTTTTTATTTTTCATTGTAGGGAACAAACTATATGAACAGAAATAAAAAATGGTTTATGGAAAGTGGATGTTCAAGACATATGAGTGGATATTTCTCAAACTTTTACTCACTATCCAATATTGATGGAGGCTATGTCACATTTGGTGATAATGAAAAAGGAATAATTTTCAGCATTATATAAATTGGTAGTCCAAAATCTATCCATATTGGTAAAGTTCTTTATGTTCAAGTATTAAAGTAAAACCTGATAAGTATTTTTCAACTTTTTATGGTTTTTTAATTGATTCTTATAACAATTCTTGTTCATTTTTCAAATAAAAAATTATAAATTTCAAAGCACTGAGTACTAATAATTTCTTTACAATAGATGTTTATTCTTTATGTCGAAAAAATTTAAATATTTTGAATGCTAAAATTGATGAGTCATGGATATGGCATAGAAGTCTTGGACACTATAATGTTCACTCCTTGAAAAAATTGTCTAAAATTCATTGGATTTCTAATTTTCTTGATCTTAAATTGGATAAAAAGAAAATATGTGATGCATTCTAAATGGTAATGAAACACAAGTAATCTTTTAACCCAATTAAATAGGTTGCAACAAATATACCTCTAGATCTTATCCATATTGATCTGTTCAGACCTATTAGAACTGAAATTCTTGAAGGTAAATCATTTTTTATATGTTGGTTGATAATTTTTCAATATTTTCATGAGTTTTATTTCTGATACTTAAAATTTAATCTTGTTCTATTTTTATTAGTTTTTATAAACATGTGAAAAATGAAAATGATGATAAAATTTTGAATTTGAGAATTGATCATAGAGGAGAATTTGAGAATCATGAATTTAATTCATATTACTCAAAACAAGTAATTAAACATACTTTTTCTATCCCCAGGACACCTCAACATAATGGTGTTGTTGAATTGAGGAATAGGACTTTGTATGAAATTTCTAGAACAACGTTATGTGAATATAACATGCCCACTCATTTTTGGACTGAAGTTGTTAACACATCATGTTATGTCATTAAAAAAGTTTTATTAAGGCCTATCTTAAATAAAATGACCTATAAGTTATAGAATAATATAAAATCAATGGAAGGATACTTTAAAGTATTTGGATGCAAGGTTTACATCTTAAATGCCAAGGATAATCTTGGTAAGTTTTATCCAAAATATGATGAAGGTATTTTCCTAGGCTATTCTACTACTTCCAAAGATTATAGAGTTTTCAAAAAAAGGTCAAGGACTATTGAAGAATAAACTCATGTTAAGTTTTATAAAATTGGCCCCTTTTATCATAAAATGACTCAAACTAATGAGCTAAGTAATTCTCTAAGTAGATGATACCTAAACCTATCTTTAACAAAAACAAAGCTAATGATTTGGAACTTGATTATCTTGAAAAAAGTCCAGTAGGAGTTGATGCTAGTAAACTATAAAGTGTATTGGCTAGATTACTTAGAAATATTGAGGACCATCCTTTAGAAATAGTTATATGAATCTTAGATGAAGAAGTAAAAACTAGAAGAAATATAAGAAACTTGATAGAATTTTCTTTCTTTTTAACTCAGCTAGAACTTAAAACTATAGAAGAATATTTATCAAATGAAAGTTTTTTTTTAGCTATGAAATATTAGTTAAATTCGTTCAAAAGGAAAAAATTATGGGAATTAGTTGATAGACCCTATAACTATATTATTATTAGAAACAATGGGTATTTAGAAAAAAACAATATTTAGAAAAAAACAATATTTAGAAACAAACAATATTATCATGGTTTGATCCCTATAAATAAATCTAGATTAGTTTCAAAAGATTACAATCAATAAGGAGGAATATATTATGAAGAAATATTTTCCCCTATATCTAGGTTAGAAGCAATCAAAATCCTTATAGAATATACATCTTATATGAATTTCAAATTATATCAGATAGATGTTAAATTTTCCTTTCTAAATGGATTTTTAATATATTAATTTTATGTTGAACAACCTCTTGGTTTTTAAGACCGTCACTTTCAAAATTCTGTCTTTAAACTTTCCAAAGTTTTATATGGACTTAAATAAGAACCAATAGCATGGTATGAGAGGTTAAGATCATTTCTTTTAAAAAAAATTACAATAGGAATGGAATACCATACATTGTTTAATAAAACTTCATCCTCAATATATTTTTAGTACAAATATATGTTGATGATGTTATTTTCATATTAACAAACCAAAAATTGTGTAAGATTTAGGAAAAAGGAATTTGAAATGAGTATGATGGGGTAGTTAACATATTTTATAGGATTTCAAATTTATCAAAACTATTTTGGAAATGTCTTAAACCAAATCAAATAAAAACTTGATTTACTTAAAAAGTTTGGACTTTAAAATAGGAATACTTATGCAAATCTTATGATATCCAATGTTAAATATGATATGAATGATATTGGAATACCAGTTGACAAAAAAATTTATAGATAAATCATTATAATTATATGGTATCTTACTACAAGTAGACCAAAAATTATGTTTTCAGTATGTATTAGTGAAATATTTCAATCCAGTACTAAAGAATCTCATTTAAATACTACCAAAATAATTTTAAAATATTTAAAGGTAATTGTATCTATTTCTCTACTTTTTCTAAAAGCCTCTAATTTCAATTTAACTTTATATTCGGATGTTGATTCTGCTGGGTGTAGACTAGATAGTAAAAGCACCTCAAGAACCTTTAATTTTCTTGGTAAATATAGTGTCTTGGTTGAGTAAGAAATAGCACTATGTAGTATTATCAACTACTAAAGCAGAATATATTGCAGAAGTAAGTTGTTGTGTGCAAGTGTTGTGTATGAAACACACTCTAATGGGTTTTTTATTTTAACCATGTTAAAATAAAATGTGATTACTTGAGTTCTATAAACATTTCAAAAAATCCAATTAATAATTCTAGAACAAAGTGCATTTATATGAGACATAATTTCTTAAGGGATCATGCAAAAAAATGTGATATATCTCTAGATTTATTTTTCACATAAAATAAATTAGTATACATTTTTACTAAACCAATACCTTCTGAAAGATTTTATTTTATCAAATACAAATTATGCTTATTTAATTTTACTTGATTTTATTTCAATTATACTTAGTAGTATAATTTTTTAATTGAATAAAAATTTTATTAAATTTATTTTATTTGATATTTGGCATTACTTTTACAAGTATTATTCATATCTAAATAGGACATTCCTCATATTTTTTATTATGATTACTCTAAACATCACCCTGTGAGACCCTTTGATTACTGAAAAACAAAAGAAGGTAAGTTAACTATACATGAAAAAACCTCATAAACTTATGAACCTTTATCTGACTACTATCTAAACCTATATTTCTTAACCATCAAATCTACCAAATCCACTTGAGAATAGAAAAACCAATAAAACCGACAGTGCTACCTCTAGAAGGACTAAATACCCAAGGAAGAAAAGGAATGTTTTAAGTGGAAAAGTGATATATTTTGGATAACTATATGGAACTGATATATTTATTAAGAAGTTTATAAACCTTTAGGGTTGTAAATTTTTTTTTTGTTGAAAAATGAACTTGGGTTTTTTAATAAATAATTTTTCAATTTCTATGAGAGTATGGTATTTCATTTCGGTGAGATTTAGGATCTGATTATAGCTATAGTAAATTAGAAGAGTTTTTTTATGAATTATCTCCTAATGGTTGAACCATTTAAATGTCCTCACAAAGGCTATGACAACTTTAGTGCCTATTTATCCATTTTAGATGAAGTGTGTCCACTGGAAATTATAAATTCACTATTTGGATCAGAATATATTTATAAAAATCTAGTGAAAGATTTGAAAATCGAAAGGAAGGTTCTTATAAAGTTCATTCAATCTACCATAGCACAACACAATGGTGAGTTTGAAAATTTTCTTTTTCAAGATTTTACACTACTGTATTTGTTTATAATCAAGAATACTATAAATATAGAAAGTTATATTGTAAGATATATGTGTCATGTTCAAAATAAGTTAGTAAAATTTTATCCATTTGGAATGATGTTAACTCTAGTTTTTCATAACGTTGGTGTTTGTATAGATGAAAATATTATAACTCATTATCATGGACTTACTATGTTGAGTGAAAATATATTAAGATAAAGTGGTTCTTATTGGAATTTTTCTTTAAATAACCAATTTCTTGAAATCTATGAAGAATATATTGAGGTAGATCCTACTCCAACTCAAGGGGAGTCATCTCGAATGGCAATTTCCAATGATGTTGTTATTCAAACTCATTTAGTTGTACTTATTTATGTAGAAAGACTGGTGAAAAATGTTGATATAAGGGATGTTCTTGGTAATGAAACCCTTTCTAAAAGGAGAAGAAGCATAAGAATTTTTTTTCAGTCCAGAGAAGGAACCTATTCTCAAGTCAATTCACCTCCTTCTAATGTTTTAGTTCAGCCAAATGTTATACATGCTTCTTTTGTTAGAGTATAATTGGTCTTAGCCATTAATAGGTTGGTGAGTGTTGTTCAAGGAAGGACTATATCAACATTTTTAGGTGTAATACCTCTTGTTGAAGTTTCTCCATCTGGAGGAAAACGTATATAACTTAGAACAGAATCAGTTAATTAAGAAGCTATTGGTAGAGAAGAACGAGAAGAACTTGAAGTTGCAACATAACTTTTTGTAAATAGAAGAGCAATATCAGAATCTAAAAAACCATCACTTGTGGAGTAGAGACCTAATGTTTATGTAAATAAATAATATGATGACACTCAAAGTATATAATTTCTTCAAGATATGTTTTCTCCTATTCTTGAACAACATACAAGTTCATAAATACCTACACTAGAACCGAATACTGCTGATGAGAGAGCATGAGAAAGCTACTATAAATTGATATCAGAGGTATAATAATTGAAATCTCAGTTGATTGGGTCCATAAGTGAGATTTGGACTCTTTATGGTCATACAGTCTCAAAACATGATGTTAAGGAATTAAATTTGTTTGTTCAGTCTGTGTTGGAAACATTTTCAATGGAACCCTCTATATAACCCACAAATCAAGTGGATATAACTTCAAGATTAGAAGTGTCTCTGATAATAGAAATTATGACTTCTAACATTTATTCAATGTAATATGAACTTATTTCAAAGTAAGTGTTTCAATATATTCAAATATATATGATAGTTTTAGTAAGAAGATTGTCTACTTTTCTATAGAGTTAGCTTGTATCTATTGATCAATCATAAATATAAATCATCTCCTTACTAAAATAAAAGGTATAAAAAATTAAGAATAGTTAATATTAGGTGAAAATGGATGTCAACTTTATTATTACTGGACTACAAAGAAAGATTGGTTCCTTCGAAAACAATTTTTAAGTTTTAGAAAATAATTTTGATGATATGCATCAATTGGTTGTAAGAAGTTTAAATCTAGAATCCTCTAAGGAAGAAGAAGAGGAGGAGGAGGAGGATGTATTTATTAGACCATAGAGGCATCAAGAATTTTTAAAATTAAATGAAATTATTTCTATTAATCACCTAGTTAGTATTTTATATAATCAGTTTTAATTGTTGAAGAAGTTAGTTGTTGGTTTCACCAAGAAAGGAGATGTACAAAATTTCCTTGGAGATTATTCTTAGTGGGTCTAAAATGGATTTACAACTCCCCTAGATTACTATAAAAATGATATGGTGAGGTGAATTGATGATTTTGTATAATTTATTTTTCCAATTCAATGGATACATCTTCCAAGACCTCCTATTGTTGATTTTTATGCCTCTACCACTCAAAGACTTAAGGAGATATTTTACCTTACTGAAGTCTACTTAAGAGAAAATATCATATTTGTATAAGAAATCTCATTAACTTTACTTGGACTATAATCTAAGCTATACTTTTCTTTTGTAGATAATTTTGATATTGAGAGATCTCAACAAGATGATTTCAACATCCAATACACCTCTATAAGTATCTCTTAAAGTGATCGAGTATGACTTAGAACAGATTTATTGATGTTGGGTGATGTTATTGGAGAGATGGTTGATGCTCATTTTCATACATCCTCTCTGCCTTATGGATAGCCACTTTCATTCAAAAATCCCCTCTAAATTTTTTTTTCACATCCCATGATTTAAACACTTTAATAGTTTGTGTGTTTGGTTGAATGGGCATTTTATAAACATTTGGATGTTGTTTGGAGAAACTATTTGAATTCCTTCATGATTATATTTCATGTTTTTTTAATGCACTTATTTTTTTCATGTTATAGTTTTTTAAAATGTTTTTATCTATATTTTAAATATGCTTTTATCATTTATTCTCTATTCCTATTTTACATGTTTCTTTACTCATTAGTGATCTTATTTAATTATTTAATGAACTCTGATTCTCAATATTTTTTCTAATAAAACTTCATGCCAAATTTGTCTCACATTCAGTATCATTAACTAGTTAAACTTTTTCATTTAAAATATTGATTATATTCTTTTTTTCCTTATTCTACTTATTTTTTATATCACAAAAAGGGGGAGAAAAAAAGGAGAATATAAAATTAAAAAAAGGGATAAGAAAAAGGATATTACAAAAATTAAAAGTTATTTTAAATCTCCTTTCATGAATTTTTATTTTCTATTAAATGGGTTTATTGATCATCAAAAAGAAGAGATTGTTGGATAGACTTATGTTTCCCCAACATATCAAATTTTTTATGTGTTTTTATGATTCAAAAAAATCCTTATTTTTATTCTAATAAGTTTTTATTAAGTGTTTTAAGTGGTATTTTTTCATAAATAGTTTATATTAAACTAACTATAAGTGATTATCTTACACTGAATAGAGTATCCAATCTATGACATATCATTTTACCTTATAAGAAATAAAGTTTTGAAAGATTATCTTTTATCTACTCAGGATTAGAAAACTTTTTGTTGTAAGTTTATCTTATTACATGATATATTATCTTATGAAGATAATGGAGTGGATACCACATTTATAAGTCATATATTTTAGAAAGAGTGTAATTGTAAAAAATCTTTATTATAGGATATTACTAAAATATTATCTTACAAATTCTAGAAGAAGTTTTAGATGCTAAGAAACACACTTTGATAACATATTTATCTTATAAAATAAATTATTCTACACATGTTGAATTCATTTTATATTATGCATTGAACAAGGCAAATATTTGTTTATCTTACAAAACCTCTTAGAAGTTTATCCTATGAGAACAGTACTACCTATTGGATATCCTACAAAGAACTAGATGTTATGTAGAATGTCATGATTACTATCATAATCTCCTGATAATTCGTTTCATGATTTCAATAATATTATAAAAGGATTTTTCTATTTAAGGAAATATTGATTTGTACAAAGTTTCATTTTTCTATGAATGGAAAGATCTTAAGAATAATAATATTTCTAACATCATTGTTATGGAATCTTATCCCTTATTAGGAAGGAATGGACACATGCAATTAACATCCTTTCTTATCAAATTTTAAATGGATTATCAACTCAACCATTATGGTTATATCATGTGATTAATTTCAAAACCAAAGAGGAGATATAAATCGAAAGAGTTTGTCATTGTATATAAAAGAATAAATATATAGACATATATGTGCAAGAATTAACATACCTACAAATACTCTGATAATAGAAACAAATAACAATTGTTTATAAAATAACTATATACAATGCTTGCATGTTTCACTTTTAGTATATCAATGGTAATCCTAGATCATATAGAGTTTTTATTTTAAGATCATCATCTTCTCAGGACTTATCTTCATCTACTGTCAATTTTTTCTTACAACTATGTACTACAATAATTATTTAAAAGTTTATTCATGTATATTTTGTTTAAACTCATTTTAATTAAGTGAGTTAAGGTCATGGATAGGTATTGTAAAGGGAGATCTTGGTTAAAATCTCTTATACCTTTTTAACAAGTAACAAATACTTTTACTCGGCTAGGATCCCCTGAAAAAAAAAAGAGATTTCATAGTTAAAATCTCCAAACTCATGTAATAGAGTGTTGGTGGAGTGCACTAGGGTGTTTTTTCCACGAAACACTATAAATATGTTGTGTTCAATCTCTTTCTACTAAGTTATTATATTTCTGATACCTAATTTTATCATGGTAAGGATTTTAACTCACATACCTCGAAGAGGGTGGTTTAAAGTAAAGAAATTTTTAGGAATTCAATTCACCACCACCACCCCTCTTGAGTTTTGAGTTAGCCATTATCTGGTACAATAGTTTTGATTAAGGGTATCCCTTCTGAGGGGTTATCTTGGTCCTATGGAGCCTTTATAGGTGGTGATCCTAGTTGTATGCTTGTATTGAGACCGATGCACGTGAGATGCTCAAGGTAGGTGACATAAGTAGGGTGATTCCTTTGGTCTCTAAGGAATAACCTAGGGTTCTTGGCTACTAAGACTAGATTTTAAGGGTAGTAATTTTTTAGTACCTAACTCTATTAACAAGTGGGTTTAGTTTTGAGGGTAGGACTAGGGTGACGTATGGCCCAGTGCATTTGGAAACTATTTCAGCGGTGTGCTTAGAGCATGGATAGATGCTTGTGACTAGAATGACATTGGGTGGTGGATAAGCATGTGGATGAGGTTAAAACACCTTGATAAAAGGATATTCACTTTAAGTACTATAATAATGTCATGAGGTAGAAATTCATGTGATGAATCATGGAATTGGTAAGTGATCAATTTTATAGATGAGTTACAAGGGAGATCCTGGCGTGTCGAGACTAACATGTCATGGAGAGTCATCAGTATGGCCTCAGTGGTGTGTGAATCATAGGATCATGAGTCGGGTGTTATAATCAATGATGGCCATGAGAGAGATGAGGGATGATGGTGATTGATGATATTCTTGTGGGTATGGTAGCCTAAAGTTTTGATAAAATTATAACTTTTCCTTCATGGTAATGGAGATATAAGTGGGGATTCGGTGTGATGGTACAAATGATCCAGATGAGTCATGGATAGGTATTTATGAGATGAGGTGAGTGTTCCTCGATAATTAGTATCTTTTTTTTGTAGTGAAATGATGAGGAACCTCCTAAGTTAGGGAGTGGGATGTCATTCACAAGTGTATAACCCTTGTGTAAGAAGGTTCATGGGAGTGGGACCAATAATTATATGGTTATTTTGTAATTATGATACCACTGGATAAATAGACCTGAGTTCTAGTAGATTCCTCAGTGAATTATAAGTGTGGGTTTAGATAAAGAATTGGGTGGAGACCATGCCTGGGAATCGGGCTCAGGATGGCATGTGGCTATCCAAATGTGTTGAATTGGAAATGTATTGATGATCATGGTTAAAGAATGATGGAGAATTGATCAGTTGAGGATACAACTATGGTAATTCATTGGAATTCATGTACAAACATTGATGGGTTTTTACGGGGTGAGCATGGGATGCCTCTAGGGATAAAGGCATCATGATCGGGTTTTGTTGACGTGTTAGTTGCTAAAGCTGGTTTTTTTAGAATAGTCGGTTGGGGTTAGTTTGACTTGATTTATCTCATATAATTAGATGTGATGAGTTCAACACTGCTTCAAGTGTGTCATGTAGGATACGAAAATGGTGTTTTGAGGATCAGTAGATGCTTTTTTGTTGGAGTTGGTTCCCTAGAACCAACTACTTTGTACTTTAGATTACTTGTATAGTCAAAGAAGTGAATATTAATATAAATATATTATCACATATTGATTTTTTTTATAAATAACATTGATGTGATAATTTCATAGAGTATATGTTGCATTGATAAGGTCTTAGCAGTTTCCCGCTATGATGAGAACCTTGATATTCTATGGCGGTGTCTCTTAAATATAGTTCTCTGGTTGGATAACGTACGATTATAAGGTACATGATATGTAGAATGTTAGGTGTGAGTACTCATAAGTAGATTAGGCTTCTTCTCATGAACTTTAAAATTGGTAATCTCCAAGATAGAATATTATGAAAACAAACCTGCTAGTAGGAATTCTGCATGTTTAGGTGTCATCAGATATTTCTATCTATGAGCGTGTGTAATGGTCCTTAGACTTTAAGATTATTATTAATTCATGATATGACTCACGCACTAAGATTTATTTCATAAACCATGATGATAACAATTCATAGTGAAGTTGGATATGTTGGGTGTGTCACAAATGGAATGTTATTGATAATAATTCAAGGACGGATTTTTCCCTTCCATCTTCATGTAAGTTGATATATTGGCCCTTTGATTGAAATATGACTATCACATAAATTCCATAGTAATGGTGTAACGATGTTTATTTTAGATAGTCAAAGAACGATATATCAATAAAATAGGTCGATAACACAAATGTACAACTTACTTGATGAGATATTGAGACAAAGGGAGTATATTACACAGTGAGAATTCATATGCGGTTATTGATGTTGGGACATTGAGTTCTTTATTTTGGGTGCATTAACTCAATACTAGACAGTAATCTTGGACTTTAGGTAAGTCTGCCTAATGCCAATGAGAAAGAATCCTAGAGGGTCACACACTAAATGTTTCTATTTATCTCAATTAAATTCTATTTTAATTTAATTAATAGAATAAATATTATTCTCAAGATTGAGGAATAATTTTATTCAAGTTTTATTGATCTCATAAATTAAATAAATACTTATTCACTGATATGTGAATAAGAAATATATTTATTTATTTTATTGAATATTAAATAAATATTTATTCTTCAGTATGTGAACAAAATATTTATTTATGAATAATATATTTATTCAGGTATTCAGTAAATATCAAGAAGTTTGAATGGACCGAGACTGTGTCTGGTGATAAATAATTATTTACAAGCAAGTAAATATTATTTTATCATTTGTGTATGTTGGAACACACCAAAAAATATTATTATTATTATTATACGGCATGGTGTTTATTAATGGTATTAATATTTTTTAAGGGTCAGCATGAACTTAAACGAATATTCTAACCTAAAATATACCTCTATAAATATTCTATTATGGATATTGTATGGGTAATTAAAAAAAGAGAATTGTTGTGTAAAACAAATTCCCTTTCAACTCCTTCATCTCTCTACCTACGAAGAACGGGAATGTGAGATGTATTTCATCAAGGCTGAAGAATTAGTGATCAAAAACGAACAACAAAAGACATTCAATTCACTGCGTTAACACCCGGAGATCAAGTGGTGTTGCTTGGAGATCATTAGGAGCACGTGTGGATCACCTCTAGAGAGATTATACCCTTGGATCCTCAAAATATCAATGAAGGTAATATGAAAGGGTCCTTTCAGATGATCAACATCAACTACGAAGATTGAAACCTAAAATGAGGTAATTGCTTTCTTCCAATCTAAATAAATTAATTATAAACTTAACGTGCAAGATCATCACTCATGGTATCAGGTATAGAAATATTAAAATAAATTTTAATATATCACCCACAATTTCATGTTTCCACTACTCCTATAACCAACAAGTTGTATCATATAGATCATGTTTAAATTTATAATTATTTATTTTATTATTCATCTATGCACAATTGTGGTTAGATTTTCATTTCATGTTATTTGTTTTTTAATCCAATTTGAATTAACATGCTTCAGCATATTCATTATTATTTTTTTCAGTGTTTCATTTTCTTAAAGGTCTAAGAAAAAATGAACAATAACTGGAGATTTCATCGGGAATTGCCAAATTTTAGGCCGATAAGACATGGTTACATGACGTGTACTCGGAATTACACATCGTGTACCCTAGTGCATTATATCTGGATGTGTCGATGGATACAAGGTGTGACATGCCGTAATGACACACGGTGTATGCCGCGTGTTGATCGGACAACTTAGCACATGGTTGTTGGATTACACGATGTGTATTAGCATACACGTCATGTAATCTACATGGGTTAACAGTGTAAATCATGAAATCTGAGTAGTTATAATAAAAATTCAAACCACATGAGATTGAAAACTAGGTGCATTTATGATATACACAACGTGTATGCAGTGTACAGAGTGTGTATTTCATCAATTATTAAATATGAGATACACACTAAATTATTTGAACACATGGAATTAGAGATACATGGTGTGTATATGGAGTCCACATGTCGTGTAGTCACCCAAGAACACAACGAGCCTTTTGATGGGTTTCACAGGTACGTAGAATTTGGACCACATGACATGTAGTTGGCATGTACACACCATGTAATCTTCATATATACACATAAAATACCTAGGTGAGTATCTCATGAACACATCAAGAAGACATGTAGCATGTAGTTGTCATGTACATGTCATGTAGTCTGGCTGAAGTACATGCTGCAGACCTAGGCATGTACCCTGGATACATGGAAACTAAGATACAAAACGTGTAGCTGGTCAGTACACGTCATGTAGTATACCATAAAAGGGGAGAATTAAAAATTACATTAAATTAAAAATTAAATCATTAATCCTTATTTAATTTATTGTCACACCATTATTTGTTTGAAAATTTAATTATGGTTTTAAGGAATTTTTAAATGCTCAATTAATTTTTTATAATAAATATTTCATTATTGGTTTAGCTGTTTATTTTCATAAATGACATAAATTATGGGTATCACCAATTATGTTTGTATGATCATTAATATTAAATGGAATTAATTATTTATTTATTTAATTATTTAATTCAATCATATTTATCTTAATAATAAAGAAAAAATAAAGAAATGAATGATAACTAGTTACTTTTTCATATTCGTTACATGTATGAGTGATCTTGATCTTGAACAATACCTATGTATGTGTTGGAATTTATTTAATTTAATTTATTACATGAGTTTGAAATTATTTAATATTAAATTAAAATAATGTCTTGTGAGTCATCCCTCCCTCCATTATTATGTAACACCTGCATGTCCATAGTTATTTATGTAATCACCTTTAACCAATAAATTGGTTCCCATCAACTATGTTTGAGTTATAAATACATGTAATTAATGGAGTATCCCAAGGTGCATGGAGGTTTATCCAATATGGAACCATTATGATGTCAACTTAGGTGATACACAGGTGGATAGGTGAAATGTTTTAATTTATGCCAAGACTAGAAATAGGAGTTAATTTCCCTAGGTCAAAGGTTGATTTAAAATATGATCATTAAATCAATTGTTAGATCAAACTCATGATCATGTAATTTACTTTATTTATTTATTTCTATCTATACATTATTTATTTTATGTATGAAATACTACAATCACATAAATAAATGAATTAATGTGAAAATATAAAATTAAAATAAATGAATTATGCATAAATTTTTTATCCAACATGGTTAATTAATTAAGTAAAATCAATTTAATATTAATAAGACATGTAAAGGATAAAATAAGATAAAATTTAATCATAATTAATTAAAATACCTCAAAATAATATTATGATAGACTAAGCCTTCCATTATATGATTGGGAATGAAACAATAGAACTAAGTGTAGTGTATGGCCAAAGTCTGGACACTTATTTTATCGAGGAGTTATCATGAGGGTTTTGGGTTGACTTAACTGAACTTTTATTAAGTTTAATGGCTAAATTCTATCCAATAAAAATTTGGAGGTAAGTGTTGAGGAAATACAAGTCAGGACTTCAGGATCGGGGAATCCATTCAATAGAACAAGGAGCTACAATCCTACATTTGGAAAGACCACCTACCTAATTACTTTTTATGTTTTTCATGGCCAAAGTATGGATCATTAAGAAAAGTAATGGGGATCCTTGCTGCTATATTATCCAAGAAACTAAACATTATGATTTCAATGATGAGGAATTTCGGGACTTGATAAAATAGTTGGAGAATTAATAAAATTAAATTATTATTATTTCTCACATAATTTGTAATCAAGTAAAGTATTAACCATCAATTTTAATTATTTTAGAAAAATGGAAAGAAAAACTATGAAAGAAGTGAAATAATCCCTTAACTCAGGGTATGTCATTACAAATAAAAATATTATTGTGTGGTACAATCATTTATGTGATGCGATATTATCAGAAAATTTGTATTATGTGTTGGAACCCTCTATTCATGTTCTTCTACCTCAGTATATGAGAGAAAGTGAAAGAGAAGCCTACCATAGATATGTTAAGGATGATTCTTATGTCTATTGTATTATATTATCAACTATGACTGAAGATTTTATGATATAACATAAAGACATGGATGCTTACACCATAATAACAAATCTCCATTATATTGGGAAATAGAAGGAAAGTATTGAAATAAATAAGATTTTCAATGCACTATATCAATGTAAACTAGAAAAACAAAATCTATCTACTAATCATGCTTTAAAAATACTAAGGTATATTTATTGATTAGAAAAAATGGTCTTCCAATTGGATAATAAATTATCCATTAATCTTATTTTATTATCCTTACAACCATATTATCCTTATTTATCCAATAGTATATAAACAAAATAGATAAGTCACTCAAGAAACTTTTGTTTATACTTCACCAAGCAGATAAGGATTGGTTGAAACCTATTTCTCCACCCATTGTGGTGAAAATTTTTAAAGAAAAGGTTGAATATCCTATAAATAATATACATCCAAAATATCCTTCACAACATCCTTAAAAGAGACAAAGGATTTAAGGGTAGAAGAATTAATAGTAGGTTATTTTCTTCTCATGTTAAAATCTTCAACATTGCAAAATAAATTGAAATGAATTAAAGAAGCAAGTAGTTGCATCCACTTTAGGTATATTCATCAAGTTTTTATTCATCACTTTTATATTAAATTCAATATTATAACAACATAAATATATTTAAATATATGATATTAGAATGAATAGAAGGGTTATAGATTGAACTCAAAAGGAGATGAGAATGGGTGATTCCTATGTCGGCCAAGGGGAGATCACTACTTATCATTGCTAAATGGGTTAATTCAAGTTTCTAATAAGTGTAACTAAAAAAATTATATCATTTTCTGTCTAGAAACAATGATAAATTATTTCACATTTGGAATACATGTCATTATGGTACTTTAAATACTAAACTATTAGTTCAGTAACTCTTGCATTACATATATCCATTGAAATGAATGATGAATACAAAATATAAGACTCTTACCTCATTGTGTATAGATAATTCTTAATCAAATAAAACTAAATGTAGTTGAATTTTTTATTCCCAACAAAAAAATTAGTTTCAATTGAGATAAGGTACTAGATATCCAAAAAAAATACTTATCATGTTTTAGATAAATAAAGATTTATAAAAAAGGTACATCAAAAAGCTTTTAAAATTTGTTCAAAATGGTCATGTAAACTATTCTAAAGATAAAGGTAACTTCATATACTTCATGAGATTCCTTTAAGAAATTTTATAAATTTTCAGTGAAGTAAATGAGTGCAATTGGTAAAGATATAGGAATCTCCAAGTAGTCTTGTCGGAGAACATCTCGTCCAAGTAATCATTGATCAGACATGTGGAGTAAAGGTTATCCCAAACTAATATTTCCCTATATACATCAACTAATTTATGATAGTAAAAGGAATATTAATTATGACTCTTATATATATTTCAAATCTTCTATTATTCCATCCAAGACATATTTTTTAATTATAAGTGAAACAACTAACCATATGTCAACTATATTATCTAATAGATATCATATCAATTGTGATATGATGAGAACCTATTAGGACACTACCATAAGTGTTTATTGAAAATAATTTGTTGAAAGATGGTCTTAGCTACAAATGAACATTAAAACACTAAGATGCATCTATGTTAATGATTCTATAGCCACTAAGGATATTAACATATAGTCGAGATCAGTTATATTTACATAAATAAATCCTATCTCTTTCAAGTTACTGGGATAAGACTTAAAATATATGGGTTAAGGATCTAGATGAAGATAAGTTGGAATAGGAATACTGTAATATACTAAGCTTAGTGGGAGGGGTAGTTTCAGAGACACATACTGCATAAGAATTCATAACCAAATAGGTGGTTTATATTCATTGTGATGGGTGATACATGTATTATTCTTTTTGAATAATGATTCCTATAAAGAAGTATTAAATGGTAATATTCTAAGGTTGACAAGTATATATAAATTTAATTAATGGAATCTATGTATCAAGATCTGGTACTTTGTATTTTGAATGTTTATAAGACTTGATACTACTGGTGATTATTCAAGGGAAACTAGATATGGATGGTATAAGAAGGTACCAATAAAGCATGAAATGTTATCGAAATTTTAGTCTATAAAAAAACTTATTCACCTATCATCATAAATAAAATCCTTTTTGAATTTTACTTGTCAAAGAATACTTCTATGATCACCATATCAGGATATTGATTGTCAAGGCCACCTCATTTAGAGGATTCCTTATGGAAGATGTCTATCTGACACAACCAAAAGTATACCCTATAGTATATTTATACTAGTCGTAACTGAAAGGTTCTGTGAAATCAATAAATTTCAATAAGATAAGTAGATTACATAAATTCATTTATGAATAAATCATGCAAAGTGATCGTAGGATCTTTATTTGGAAATGAATGAGTGAAATGTATCTCAGACTAGTTATTTGAAGCACTATAAGTTTTCAAGATAAATAGTTAATAACATATGGAAACATTTGTTATGTATTACAAATTTTTAAGACTAAAGAATGAAATTTATCCAAGTTTGACTTAAATAAGAAACTATGTTTTGGGTAACATGATCTATAAAAATGGATCTATGTGTTTTCTTAATATAGTAATAGTACATATATTAATAAAGTATTGAAAAATAAAAGTTGAAACAATTCAATACTGAATTTTTACTTGCATATAATCCTTCTATTAGAACATACATGGGAATTAGAAGTGATTATGGAGATTAAAATAATTTCACAAGATTAAGTGCTAGGAATTAATCTCATGTTCCATAATATATAATGATGTTTGATATTATTGATGCATAAATCATAATAGGTTAATATCAATTAAATCCAACATAATTTCATTGAATTGTAGTGAAAACTATCTGAAAGTGATTTGAAAAGTAAAAATGGATGAGTTCCTGGTTTCTGGATAAGTAAGAATACTAGTGATCAAGGTAATTGAACACTTATCTTTATTTAGTTCAATTTTGTCTAGTATCATTGATAAGGCTATAGTAATATGAAAAAAAACTTATTATATACAGTGGGATCCATATCTACAATATTTTAGTATATTGCAGCTTCTGATACAGCCCAAGAAGTGGTTTAGTAATGTCCTATTCTAATTTTTTGTTATACCAAAATAAAGAGTTTTATAATTTTATGATAAACTATAACTATGGATTTAGTCAAGATGTCAAGATTCTAACATGGGAAAGGGATGTGGATAATCAGTTAAATTAATATTTGATGGATTTTCTGAAGATAGTTATGTTGCAGTAAATATATCCATTGCATAGTCATGTGATTTAACTGACCCTAGCCACGGAAACATGGTAGGCCTAAAAACTATAGTCATACTCAGTAGAAGCATGTTTAACATGTGATAACTGACCTATCATTAGTATTTGTCTCTAGTGAAAGTGGGGGTTTGTCAGAGTCGGTGCCCTAGAACCAGCTACTTTGTAATTTATATTACTTGTATATTCAAAAAGTGAATATTAATATAAATATATCATCACATATTGATTTTTATTATGAATAACATTGATGTAATAATGTCCTAGAGAATCTATCGCATTAATAAGGTCACATAAGTTCCCCTCTATAATGAGAACCTTGAAATTCTATGGTGATATCTCTTAAATTTAGTTATGCAGTTGGATAACATACTATGATAAGACACATGGTATGTAGACCATCAGGTTAAAGTACTCATAGTAATATGAGGCTTCTTCACATGAAGTTCACACTTGATAATCTCAAATATATGAGATTTTGATAACAGACCTGCCAGTGGGAATTCTGTATGTTTTGGTGTCATTAGAAATTTTTATTTGTGAGTGTGTTTAATGATCCTTAGACTTTAAGATTATTATTAATTCATGCTATGAATTTCACACTTATATGTATTTTGTAAACCATGATGAAAACATTTCATGGAAAAGTTGGATACATTGGGTGCATTATGAATGACATGTTATTAATAATAAGTCAAGGAAGGATTTGTTCCTTCCATATTCATTGAAGCTTATATATCAACTCTTTGATTAAAATATGACTATCATCTAAATTCCATGGTCATGGTGTAATGTTGTGTATTTCAGATAGTCAAAGAAAGATGTATCGATCAAATAGGTTGATGAAACAGATGTGCAACCTTCATGATGAGATATTGAGACAAAGGAATTATATTACATAGTGAGAATTTGTATGTGGTTTTTGATGTTGAAACATTAAGTTCTTTCTCTTGGGATCCTTGGCCCATTATTAGATAGTAATCTTGGACTTTAGGAAAGCTCATCTAATTATAATGAGAAAAAATCCTAGAGGGTCACACACTAAGTGTTTTTATTGATCTAAATTAAATTCTATTTGAATTTAATTAATGGAATAAAAAATATTCTCAAGACTGAGGAATAATTTTATTCATGTTTTATTGATCACATAAATTAAATAAATATTTATTCATTTATATGTGAAGAAAAATATATTTATTTATTTTATTGAATATTAAATAAATATTGATTCACTAGTGTGTGAATAGAATATTTATTTATGAATAGTATATTTATTTGGGTATTCAATAAATGTTGAGGATTTAGAATGTATCAAGACCGCATCTGGTGATAAATAATTATTTACAAGTCAGTAAATATTATTTATCATTTGTGCATGTTGGTGCATGCTAAAAAATAATAATAAGAATACTATTATTATGTGTCATGGGGTTTATTAAATGTTTTAATATTCTTTAATTGTTGACATGGAATTAAATAAATATTTTAACCTAAAACCTACCTCTATAAATATCTCATTATGGATATTTTATGTGTAATTAAAAAAAGAGATAATTGTTCAGTACAATAAATTCTCTTTTGACTCCTTCATCTCTCTCTCTCTCAAGAACAAGAACGCAATAGAGATTTCTTCAAGACCGAAGAATGATAAATCAAGAACAAACAATGCAAGAAATTCGATTTACCATGCTATCACCCAAATATTGAGTGGCGTGTAGGACCCCGGGACACCCTGAGAGGGGAGGGGTGAATCAGGGTGTCAAATTTTTCTTTTAAATTAAAGGATCTTGTCCCCACATTGGTAGGAACTAGTTGAACTTGTATTATGGATATGATCAGCAATCAAACATTCACATACAAAAGAGGTGACACAGCAAATTTTACTTGGTTCACCACTAAGGGCTGCGTCCAAGGAGCATACACTAACAAGTTGTCAGTCGTACCTAATTCCACTAATATTCACTAGATGTGGATTACAATGGTTTGAGCACAGTCACTTTGTCCCAGGCTCACTACCTTTACAATTGTTTAGGGATAGCTCACTGCGTCCCTTGGGTCACTCCCGCTGACTCCCCCTGGATCACTGCCCCTGGTGAAGTCGCACTCAGTTTATAAACGTGAAGGTCTCTTCAATAGATTTGCATTGAAGTCTTTGTCTCCTCTTAGCATGAGACTCTGCTTGCATCAAAGACCGGAATTGATGCACTAGAACGCACAGAACCACTGAACTGGATAACCAGAATGTGCAGAAAAATTTCACTGACAATTGCGCGCAACACCAAACCTTTGCGTACAAAACCTTCCTATTGCGCGCAAAATTTCCTTTGTCATGCGGAAAAATATTTCACGCCACAACACCCATTTTCACGCAACTGAATCTTTATGCGCAACCCCAATATTTATGCGCAGCTCTTCCTTTTTTGCGCATCCCTGAATTTTCCACGCAATCCAGAATATTTCGTGCAAGCCCTTTACGCGATCCTTTTTCGTGCATCAGACCTTGAATATTCTCTAAGTCTTCAAACATACAAAATGAAGGGGTTCACCTCATATTTATAGGCGTCTGATACCCCCGTGCGTAAAATCCCCTTTGGCGCGAAAACCTCTCATCTGGCACGTAATTCTTCTCACAGGTATCGTTTTCCGCGCACCTCTCCAGATATTTCCCGCAGCCCATGCCTTTGCCATTTTTCGACGTTTTGATTCCAAAACACTATTTGCGTGAAAAACATCGCTCCGCTATTTCGCGCACCACGCTGTTTTTCGCGCCCAACTCAAGTATTTCGCGCACAGCCCTTATTTTCCGCGCACCACTTCCTCTTTGTGCGCACCTCATTTTTCAGACAATCCATGTCTTCATTTTCCGATTTTGAGGCCCAAACATTTGGCAAACACTGGGAAACAGCGCCACCTTCAATACTGTTGTCTGCTTGAACTGTATGATCACTTTGCTAGCACAAATTCTGAACTTCCACTGAGGATTGACAACAAACACAAACCAAACTCCAATTCCTGCATAGAACAGCCATGGTTCCAACAATCTCCCCCTTTGGTTTTGTTGGAAATCACCAAATAAATTCAAAAAGATCAACATCCCCATGCAATCCAAAAATGCAAGGATCAACTCAGCCAACACTCTAAGTCTACATGAGAAATGCTCGGTGTAGAAAACAAGAGAGGAATCTTGAATTGGGTTCCCGTGTTTTGGAATTCTCAATGAAGCCCAAGAAATTTTCTTACAGTTCCACAGAAGCATTATATGTCCAATGAATTCCTTCTCATCCATCTCATCCTATCACTGACACTGAATTCGTTACATGACTGAACATGCCTGAATTTATTCCTTTCTCCCCCATTGACAATAAACCCAAAGGCTGGTAATTTATTCAATGTTCATCTCAAACCATACTCCCCCTGGATAGTATCTCCCCCATAAACCTGCATCACAGCCATAAACAGATATAAACAGTTACCATAATCGGGGAGAGGGGAATTTCGGAACCTCCTTATGCAGTAGGAGGTGGTTGAACACTGAGGTTCAACCGATGCTTTTCAAACACAGCTGCTGATAGTGGCTTCATCAGGATATCAGCTACTTGCTCATCAGTTCCCACGTGATCCATTCTAATCACCCCTTGCTCAACTTTTTCTTTGATAAAGTGATACCTAATTTCAATATTTTTTGTACTAGAATGCTGAACAGGATTTTTTGTAAGATCAATTGCACTCTTGTTATCATAGTAAATCACCATTGGTTGCTTTACCTCATCACCAATATCTGTTAATTTTTTCTTCATCCATAGCAGTTGAGTGCATGCCTTTGTGGCGGATATATACTCAGCTTCAGTAGTACTAAGAGAAGTACTTTCTTGTTTCTTGCTCAACCATCCAACACAGTTATTCCCAATAAAGAATGCTCCACCACTGGTGGACTTTCTGTCCACAACATCGCCAGCCCAGTCAGTATCAGAAAATGCTGATAATTCACTGTCCCTTCCTGCAGCAAAGTATAATCCACAATTGTGAGTACCTTGAATATACCTCATGATTATTTTTACTGCTTCCATATGTTCCTCCTTTGGATTACTTTGAAAGCGGGCTGCAAGACATGTGGCAAAGACAATATCTGGTCGTGTCGCTGTCAGGTACAGTAGGCTCCCAATAATCCTCCTGTACATGGTGGGATCTATAGATTTCCCATACTCATGCTTCCCAAGTTTGGTTCCAACTGTAATCGGAGTTAACATTGGTTTGGAGTCTTGCATATTAAACTTCTTCAGCATCTCTCTTGCATACTTTTCTTGAGAGATAAAAGTGTAGTCTTTCCTTTGAGTCACCTGCAGTCCCAAGAAATATGTGAGCTCCCCAATCATTGACATTTAAAATTCTGATTTCATATGATTGGAAAATTCATCCACTGATTTCTATCTACTGCCACCAAATATAATGTCGTCGACGCAAATGAGAACCATGAACTGATCTTTCAGAGAATTCTTCACATAGAGATTGTGATATACTCCTCCTCTTTTGAATTCCAGCTTCTTGAGATAAGAATCTAGTCTGGAGTACCATGCATGTGGTGCCTGTTTCAATCCATAAAGTGCTTTCTTCAGCTTTCAGACCTTTGATTCATCAGCACTAAGAAGAAAACCCACTGGTTGTTCAATGTAGACTTGTTCTTTGAGAATACCATTTAAGAATGTTGTCTTGACATCCATTTGATATACTTTATATCCTCTTTGGAGATCCATGGAAAGGAACAGCCTGATTGACTCCAATCTAGCCACTGGAGCAAAGGTTTCTTCAACATCAACACCTTCAATCTGAGAATACCCTTTACATACCAGTCGAGCCTTGTTTCTTATAACACTTCCATGCTCATCAAACTTGTTCTTAAATATCCATTTTGTTCCAATAACATTGTGACCTTTGGGTCTCTGGACAAGATCCCATGTCTGATTCTTTTCAATCTGATCTAACTCTTCATTCATGGCTTTCACCCAGGATTCATCCTTTGTAGCTTCTTCAAATGAGGATGGCTCCACAACTGACAGAAATGTAGAAGGTGTGTTATTCCTCATCCTCCTTGTCTGTGTGGGTGCATTCCTATCTCCAATTATGTTAGATGGATCAATCTCTGCTCTTCTATTTCTCCTGTCAGGTTCAGTCTCATTCTCACCATCCAAGATTTCCTATTCAGATTCTTCGTCTGAGTCAACATCATGATGTGACCCCTGAGGGTTTTGTACACCTTCCTCTATTTCTTTATTTGTATTTATTCCATGTTCACATTCATTCTCATCTTCTATCTCATCAGCATAGGTACTATTTGAAGCATTTGGGGTTTTTCCTTCAATGATTTTAACATCATTGCTTTCCACAATCCTCCCCAAGCATTTATTGAAACACTTCTAATCTTTACTGTTCATTGGATACCCAAGAAAAATTCCTTCATCAGCATTTTCACCGAACTTTCCTTGGTTTCCTTCTTTATTCCGGATGAAACATTCGCTTCCGAAAACACGAAAGTATTTCAAAGAAGGCTTCCTTCCATGCCATAATTCGTATGGTGTCTTCGTTTCTCCCATATAGAGCTCTGTTCGATTCTGAATGTGCACTGCAGCTTCAATAGCCTCCTTCCAGTAATGGCAAGAGATACCACTCTCAATAAACATAGTCATGGCCATATTGTTGACCTGTCAATTTCAATGCTCAACAACTCCATTTTGTTGTGGAGTTCTCACAGAAGCTACCTCATGTTGTATTCCATGTTTTTCTAGGTAATTTTCAAACTCAATGGACGTGTATTCCCCTCCATTGTCAGATCGCAGGACTTTTATTGCCCATCCAGTATCATTCTCAGAAATCTGGCGATAAGTTTTCATGCAATCAAGTACTTGTCGCTTCCTGTGAATCACCATTACACAATCCATTATGCTATAATCATCAATGAAAAGGACGAAGTACCTTTCTCCATGGGTTCCAACAACATTTATCGGGCCACATATGTCTGTATGAATGAGATCAAGAAGATGCGATGCCCTTTTCTTCTTTGGTTGATATGAACTATAGACCAGCTTCCCATGAATACAAGCATCACAAGACTTTTCCCGTTCAAGTTTTAGAATGGTAATATTCATGAGTATCTTCAGCTTAGATATCTTTTCCATGTCTTGTTGGTTAATGTGCCCCAGCCTTCGATGCCACAAATTGTTTTCTTCTTCAACATACAAATAACAGGAGTTCACTTTGCTGTCAACCTGATATAAGTTTCCATCTGTTCTACAGCCTTTCATAAGAGAATTCCATGTTTTTCCTTTTATAGTGCAGCCTTTTTGATTGAAGGTTACTATGAGCCCTGAGTCACAGAGTTGACTTACACTAAGGAGATTGTGGTGTAGACCATCCACATAAAGAACTTCAGTCTTCTTCAGCTCCCCGTTGGCGAGAGCAGTATTCCCACTACCTTTAATCTTCAAAGAACCATAATTACCAAACCGTACTATTCCATCAACCGTCTTTTCAATGTTCTTCAACAGGTCATCATTTCCCTTCATATGGGAAGAGCATCCACTATCAAGGATCCAGGTGCTGCTACTCTTTGTAGCTTTGAGGGCTACTTTTGCAAGATTGGATTTCTCGATCTTCTTCTTCTCTTTCCATGAGATATTGGATTGAGCATAGGATACTGATTGCCTTTTAATACTTTCCTCCACATAATCTAATTATTCATACCCATAATCTTCTTCCAGAGGGGAAAAACTGTTTGTGAGAGCAACATCATCAGGAAATTGAAAACTGGCACGTCTTTGAGTGTTTTATAAATTTCTCCTATCGTACCACTGCCTGCAATACATAGCTTTATGGCCAAAGTTAGAACAATTAAAATAGTAACCATAGAAGCTATTTCTTCTATAAGATGGAGGATATGAAATCGGTCTTCTTTGTTGACTTCCCAGATCTTCCCCATTCAAGTAGCTCCTTGCCTCTTCGCAGTATGAAAAGGTATGTCCTAGATAACCACAGAACTGACACTTCATGAGAGGAAATGTATTTTCACTTGAATTTCTCCTCATGCCTTCTTCCTTGGGAGAATAGTTGAACTTCCTATCATTTATGAAAGTTTGAAGATAATTTTCAGTTCTTCTTTTAGTTTGGATTGAGGGTTACTTTTTCAGAATTTTAGGTAATGTTTCAGCATGTACAACTTTCATCTTGTCATTCTTTTGGATCTTTTTACTTCTAACAGTTGATGTCTCAGCTTCACAGCCTATTCCACTCTTTCCCATGTAAGTGGTTCTTTGATCACTTAAGATTTTTCCAACCCCATCTAAACCACACTTGGATCTTGCTAGTAATTCTGCATCTGAGAATCTTCCGAAATGAATTTTCTTCTTTCCCTCATTTGTCGTTGATTGAAATTCAATTTTACTTCTAAGAGTAACAACTTCTTCCTCAATTCCCTCAATAGTCTTGGAATTCTCTTCTACTCTGGATTAAAGTTCATTTATGACCTTTTCTTATTCTTCAATTTTAAGATTTATTTCCACTTCATCATCTGTGATTTCAAGGATTGAAGACTAAACTCTCACTATTTCTTCTAGTCATTCAATCTCTTCTTCAAGCTCATCAACATATTCTGATGATTCTTCCACCATTTCCTTCCACTTATTACATCTCTTACATTTATTCTGAAGCTTGGAAAAAGAATCCTTAATTTGAGTCTTTGAATCACCATTAGAAATAATCTGATTATCTCTGTCTTTATTAATCAAGGGTTCTGACTTTTTGACTATAGCCATCATGGAAGCATGCTTTCCCATTTTAAATTAGAGTTCTTATTCTTCACAAAAATCAGTATCCTCATCTTCCTCTTCACAGACAAAACTCTTCCTCTGTATTTTCTTTCCATATTTGAAGTCTCTCTTTATGAAAAATATTTTTCGAGGCTTCTCGATGTTCTCATCTTCACTATCTTCATCATTGATTTTTCTTAAACATTGAGAGGCAATGTGGCCAACTCTTCCACAACGAAAACATGCGAGAGGTAACTTCCCTTTGAATTTCCCTTTTCCCTTCTGAAACTTATTTGAAATGAGAGAAAGAATCTATTTTTCTTCGTCATCTTCACCGCTACTATCTTTTGATATTTTCAGTTTATCCATGGCCTTGAACGCCATTTCCTTCCTCACACAAGTCGTAGAATCTTCTGGTTTGACTCTCATTTCATATGCTACCAAGCTGCTAAGTAGATCATCCAGAGAAAGTTTGGAAAGATATCTTTCTTCAAGGGCTGACACCTTTGCATTGTACAGGGGTGGAAGTCTTCTTAATATTTTCTTTACAATATCAATGTCTTTGATTTCTTCGCCTAGACCCTGAATTTCTCCAACCACTTCAGTAATTCGATCGAAGAATGAGTCTGCATTCTCGTCTGGGTGCATCTTCAGATCATCAAACTGATTGTGCAGGACTTGTAATTTTTCCTTCTTCACTTTGCTATCTCCTTCATAAATATTTTCAATTTTATCCCACATGGATTTTGCTGAGGTGAAACTCATCACCTTTAGATAGATCTGATCAGAAAGAGCTGTGGTGAGTGCATTTTGTGCTTTAGCATCTGCATCAATAATTTTCCTGTCTGTGTCAGTCATATCCAGGCCTTTTGGATTAGTGACTTGTATTCCTTGCATAGTGGAAAACAGAACTTCCATTCTAAGAGATCATAGATGAGATCTAATCCTATTCTTCCAGATCTGGAAATTACTTCCATCGAAGAGAGGGACTCCCCTAACATTGAATGCATTCTCCATGGCGACAAAGGACAGATTCAACGCCAGCAACCTGCCTTTGATACCACTTGTAGGACCCCGGGACACCCTGAGAGGGGAGGGGTGAATCAGGGTGTCAAATTTTTCTTTTAAATTAAAGGATCTTGTTCCCACATTGGTAGGAACTAGTTGAACCTGTATGATGGATATGATCAGCAATCAAACATTCACATGAAAAAGAGGTGACACAACAAATTTTACATGGTTTACCACTAAGGGCTACGTCCAAGGAGCATACGCTGATAAGTTGTCGGTCATACCTAATTCCACTAATCTTCACTAGATGTGGATTACAATGGTTCGGGCACAATCACTCTGTCACAGGCTCACTGCCTTTACAATTGTTCAAGGATAGCTCACTGCGTCCCTTGGGTCACTCCCACTGACTCCCCCTGGCTCACTGCCCCTGGTGAAGTCACACTCAGTTTATAGACGTGAAGGTCTCTTCAATAGATTTTCATTGAAGTCTTTGTCTCCTCCTAGCACGAGACTCTGCTTGCATCAAAGACTGGAATTGATTCACTAGAACGCACAGAACCACTGAACCAGATAACCAGAACATGCAGACAAATTTCACTGACAATTGCGCGCAACACCAACCCTTTGCGTGCAAAACCTTCCTATTGCGCGCAAAATTTCCTTTTTCACACGGAAAAATATTTCGCGCCACAACACCCGTTTTCGTGCAACTGAATCTTTACATGCAACCCCAATATTTACGCGCAGCTCTTCCTTTTTCGTGCAACCTAGAATTTTCTGCGCAATCCAGAATATTTCGCGCAAACCCTTTACACGATCCTTTTTCACGCATCAGACCTCAAATCTTCTCTAAGTCTTCAAACGTACGGAATGAAGGGGTTCACCTCATATTTATAGGCGTCTGATACCCCCGCACGTAAAATCCCCTTCGGCGCGAAAACCTCTCATCTGGCATGTAATTCTTCATGCAGGTATCGTTTTCCGCGCACCTCTCCGGATATTTCGTGCAGCCCATGCCTTTCCATTTTTTGACATTTTGATTCCGAAATACTATTTGCGTGAAAAACATCGCTCCGCTATTTTGCGCACCATGCTGTTTTTCGCGCCCAGCTCAAATATTTCGTGCACAACCCTTATTTTCCGCGCACCACTTCCTCTTTGTGCGCACCTCATTTTTCAGACAATCCATTTCTTCATTTTCTGATTTTGAGGCCCAAAAATTTGGCAAACACTAGGCAACAGCGCCACCTTCAATACTGTTGTCTGCTTGAACTGTATGATCACTTTGCTGGCACACATTCTGAACTTCCACTGAGGATTGACAACAAACACAAACCAAACTCTAATTCCTGCATAGAACAGCCATGGTTCTAACATGGAGTTTCTCGAAAATCATTAGGATCACATGTGGATCACTGTTAGAGTGATTCTATCCTTAGATACTCACAACTGCAATGAAGGAAATCTGAAAGGGTCCTTTCATACGATCAACATAGACGATGAAGAAAGAAACCTAAAATAAGTAAATTGATTTCTTCCAATATGAATAAATTAATTATAAACTTAACATGAAATATCCTCACTCATGGTTTTAGGTATAGAAATATTAAAAGAAATTTTAGTATATCGTCCACCACTTCACTCTTCTATTTCTCCTAGAACCAAAATTTTTAAGGAAGAGACGATATGATCGGGTTTGACCTTGGTCGACTGGAGTTCAGTCAATTCATAACAGAATCGATGAATGAGAGTGATATTCTCATGTGTGATCAGGTATGATGAGTTAGAGACCATACAGGGTGCATCATTGTAACATGATATGAGTGTTTTGGTAGGTAATTCTGACGGTGGAGGCACTCTAAATCATAATTGGTTATGTATGTAAGAACCTATAGTGGGGAGCACCATACACTATGATAAATCTAGGTTTATCCATCACTGAGGCTTTAACAATGATAGCTAAAAACACTGTTAAAGATCCCCTTTGTCAATGAAAAAAAACAATGTTAAAGGGGGTCTTTAACAGCACTAAAAAAGTGTTGTTAAAGGGGACCTTTATCAGCACTTTTTTACGATCTTTGATAAGGGGGGGGGGGTATTAGTGCTTCTTTAGAAGTGTTGATAAGGACCCCCCCCCCCCCATCAGCATTTTTTATAACCGTTGATAAAATTATACTTCAAAAAAATATTTCATTAAAAATAATATATTAATATATAAATATATTTATAATTATATAAATATATTTATAATTATATAAATATTATATATATTTTTTAAAATATGTTTTAGATAAGGTAAATAGGCATTAACACTTAATATATAACATATTTAGTGAAAATGACTTATAAAATAATTAAAAAAATATATTTAATTAATAATTTGATTATTATTACTGAGTAATAGTCATTTAATATCAATTTAAAGATAAAAAATCAAAATATTAATAAAATATCTCAAATAAGTTGAAAACGTAACTCAAACTTCAAACATTCATAAATTTTTAATTCGGGTGTTTTTTTGGGCTCTACGACATATCAAATCAAAGATTTCGATGAGATATACACCCTTAGTGATAAAGATAAACCTCTGTCACATTTTTTTTGGGCCAAAAAAGGCCCCAAACACCCCTAAAACTAAGTTTTTAGTTGGGGTACCCTGATTTTTTAACATTTGATGGACTTTTAGCCTCATTTAAGGGGGTCTTATTTTATTTTTTATGGAGTCTGAATTTATTCCTAGGTCTTACATTCATATTGATATTATGGTGTTAAAATTTTATAAATTTTCACAAAATAGTTTTATTTATAATTAAATATATGCATGTTTTCTTATATTTACTTATAATAAATCACTCATATAAATACATATAACAACATATTTACGTAAAATTGTATATTCTAAAATATGTAAATAAATGCATCTTCTAAAAATGTATTTAAAACAATATTTAACCATTTTTTACATTATAGATACATATATGTATATGCGTGTATTAATAAATAGATATATATTTATATTATATTCTAGTATATTTAAATGAATATAATATATAATATATTTAAATAAATATAAGTATATTTATATCACACACACACACACATATTATATAAATGTATTTAAAAATAATTATATAAATATATTTAAATATATATATATATATAAACCAATATATCATTAAACAAATAGAAAAACAATATGGTGTAGTGGTATAGACATTCCATCTTCGAATGAGAGGTGTAGGGTTTGAATCCAGGTGGGTGGGCATGAAGTTGGAAATTCACAAAGAACTAATAAATATGGGTGAAAAGCGCTGATAAAGGGGGGTGGAGTACTGTTAAAGGGGTTATGGAATCAATGATAAAGGGTTCAGATGCTCATGGATGTATGAAAAAAAAATTACCCCCTTTAACAATGCTTCTTTTATCTGTGCTAAAAAAGAACTGATAAAAGTTTCAGGCTTTTAACTATGCTAAAATTATCAATGATTTTTTAGCGCTGTTAAAGGCCTTTTTGTAGTAGTGATAGGTCGGGTGTACAATTAGAAGATTACGCAAGTGTGACTAGGGATAAATGGGCTTTGGTAAGTATTGTCTCAGTGTTTTGAAAAGTTAATATGAGTGTTATCTCTGTTTTAGTTATTTGAGAACTATGGTCTTGAGGTGGCACTTTAGAAGCATGTTGGGTGTTAAAAAGTGGAATGTGGGTGTTTGAGTGGGAATTCATGGTTGATGTAGGTCAAGAGTTATGTTTAGATTTCCAATGAGACTTCTCATAGATTATAAGTATTAATGTGGTGAGGTTGTAAGAACCTGTGTCTATATGTGTTGAAATTTTTAAATAGGAATTTGAATTTTCAATTACTAGATGGGTTGAGTTTTAATCATAGATTTGAAACAGAATTCTGAGAGTTAGAATTCCTTAATGTTATGATTTTGGATGTGGAATAAGGCTCAAGAGGTAGCTCGAGTGTTTGGGTGAGCCTCAGGAGATTTGGGTGAGTTTCAGAGGTTTTGGGGAACTCTAGTAAGGGAGAACAATTTGAGGCACACTATTTAGGTGAAACTCTGCAGCACCCTATGTAATAAATAGGCCCCGTTGACAACACAGACACTCTGCCTTAACATGGTTGTCAGGTCCTGAACTGCTAGGTATGACCAGTTTCCCCGCAAACACGTGGTCCCCTCCCTAGGGTCCACCCACGTGCCCAAATAGGTCATCTGACTAATGATTGTACCCACAGACCAACACATGTTCTTTCCAGTGTTCTTTTTCCTCACTCACACACATACTGAGAAACATCCCAGGAGGTCACTAAGGTGTCATTTTAGAATCACTTTGGGTGTTCAAAGGTAGAATGCAGTCGTTAGAGTGGGAATTCATGGTTGAGATAAATAAAGAGTTGTGTTTGGATGTCCAATGAGAATTCTCAAGGGTAATAAGTATTAATGTGGGGAGGTTGTAAGAACCTGTGTCTTTATGAGTTGAGAATTTTAGAAGGAATTTTAAATTTCAATAACTGGATGGGTTTAATTTTAATTAGATATTTGAAATAGAATTTTGAGAGTTGTAATTCCTTAAAGTTATTCTTTGGGATGTGGAATAAGGCTCATGAGGTAGCTTGAGTGTTTGGGTGAGACTCATGAGCTTTGGGTGAGTTTCATAAGTTTTGGTGAACTCTAGAAAGGGAGCACAATTTGTGGTGCACTATTTAGGTGAAACCATGAGGCACCTTGTGTAACAACTAGGCCCCACTAACAACATAGACACCCCACCTTAACATGGTCGTCAGGTCTTGGCCTACCAGGTACCACACTAGTTGCCCCACAGACACGTGGTCCCCTCCTTAGGGTCCACCCACATGACCAAATGGTTCATATGACTAATGATTTTCCCCACAATCCAACATATGTTCTTTCCTGTATTTTTTTTCTCACTCTCACACACCCTAAGAAACGTCCCAGGAGGTCACCCATCCTGACCACTACTTCATCCCAAGCATGCTTAACTATAGAGTTCTAATCAGGTAGGCTCCCGAAAATAAATTTTCTCCATGTTGACATGATTCATATCATTGAGTCATTTAACCATTTATCATTCTAGGGTGTTGCATTGACACCCCTTTAGAGCACAACTTCCTCATTGTAGACCCTACATCTCAACCCATGTAATGAACCGCACTTAAGGGTGGTTTCCTGCTCTAGTACCAATGTAACAACTAGGCCCCACTAACAACCCAAACACTCCGCCTTAACATGGTCATCATTTCATGGACCTCCAGGTACCATAAATTTCCCCACAAAACACATGGTCTCCTCCTTAGGTCTCACCCACATGCCTGAATGAGTCATTCGACTAATGATTGTCCCTATAGGCCAACACATGTTCTTTCAAGTGTGCTTTTTCCACACTCACACACACCCTAATAAACTTTCCAGGAGATCACCCAACATGATCACTACTCTAGGCCAAGCATGCTTAACTATGGAGTTCTAATCAAGTTGGATCCCGAAAATAAAGGTTTACCTTGTTGACGTGAGTCATATCATTTAGTCATTTAACAATTTATTATTCTGAGGTGTTATAGTCACCCCCCTTTAGAGAAAAATGTCCTCATTGTGTGGACCCTATATCTCAACCCAAGTAGTGTTGGTTCCTACTCTGATACCAATGTAACAATAGAGCTCCACTAATAACACAGACACCCATCCTTAACATGGTTGTTGGGTCCAGGCCTGCTAAGTACCACCAGTTTCCCCGTAGACATGTGGTCCCCTCCCTGGGGACCACCCACATGCTCGAATGAGTCATACGACTAATGATTTTCCCCACATGCCAACATATGTTCTTTCTAGTGTGTTTTTTCCTCACTCACACACACCCTAAGAAACTTACTAGGAGGTCACCCATCCTAATCACTACTCTAAGCCAATCACACTTAACTATAAAGTCCTAATTAGGTAAGATCCCGAAAATAAAGGTGCACCTTGTTGACATGATTCATATCATTTAGTCATTTAACAATTTATAATTCTATGGTGTTATACCCTGAACCTCTGTCCGTTTTCAGTTCAATTTTTATAGTTCATAGTTGGTGCATGGTTTTTAGTAACCTATACGAATTTAAGGGGAAACTATGCAAGGTTGCAAAAGAGTTACAGAGCCACCCGCACATTTGGTGCACAATTTGGTAATCCATGTGACCAAGCCATGTGAGGTGGATGGTTTGGAGGTAGTGTCAACCACATGGTCGGCACACAGTTTTTAAAATCATGTGACCAAATTTTTTATCTCATTAAAGAAGGATAATTATGGTTTTCTCACTTGATTTATTAAGAGGTAATCCCCCAATTTTTCCTCCCTCTCTCGTGTGCGGCCAAAGGGATATCCCCCCTTTCTTCTCGCCTTCAAGTCCCTTCAAGGGGGGTTGTTTTGAGGTTGATTTTTGGTGTATTAAGGTATGCCTTTTCCTCTGTTAGTTCATGCCTTCCTTATCCTTCATTTATTTTTGATTTTGGTTTTTGAGTTTAGGGATTTGGTTTTGATTTCATAGAAGCATGATGGAATCGGTTCAGCATGATGGGGCTTTCACTCTGCCTAGGAAGAGGGTGACTCAGGACACCATCTACATGTGGTAACTCATAGATTCGACCAAGTTACGATGAATCATGGAATTTTCTTTGGTTTTAGGATAAAATTAATTTTAAATGCCTAATTTTTTGTCATTGGTTTTTGGGGGTTTCCATTGATGTAGGGTTGGGGATGTGAGACAGATCCTTGGGGTTGGAGGTGGTTCTAACATGGTGTGACAATCTGGTGAGTTATCTACCATTATGCTAAGTTATCATTTGATTAATTAATTATAAAAGTTATAAATAATTATTTATTTATGTTCCTTGGAGTTAGGGACTCGGGATGTTGAGACAAGCCTAGTAAATTGAGGATGAGGTTGTATGGGCCTTAATAGTTGTTGTCATCCCTTTGGTGTAATGGTAAAATCTTTGTATGAGGTAGGTGGTCTCACGTACTATCCCTACAGCTTATGTTTCTTTTTTGTTTCATGAAGATTCTTGAGCACACCACCATGAGGATGCCCCCAATTAATTTAATTAAATTAAATGGTTTAAATTAAATTAAAATTTCTATTAACTTGAATGAGCACCAAGGGTCACGGACAACCCTTGTGCGCTATATTAACACCTCAGTCACCAATGGCCAAGGTCAGGACTACTAAGATATTGAGTGGCCTTCAGGCCTTTTAAGAGGTGAGCCCAGACAAACTAACACTTTTAGCCCATGTGTAGGGGCTTAAGACACATCCATGTTGGATACGGTGGTGGACCTAGAGTTCATAGGCCTTTTGGGACTTAGAGGACTCCTTTCATGGAATTTGAGTTATTCGAGCTCATAGAAATAAGGACAGGACAAGAGACCCTCTTTCGTTTGATGTGACTAGGCCTAGGTAAGAATACCTTAGGCAAACTGGGATCGGGATGGGGGATTAGACCGACCTGGAGTGAATTTGAGGGCTGAGATGGGTCATGGGCCATCTCTTGATCATTTTTTATGTGTAAATACCTATGTAGTCGGTGAGGTCATGCTACCAAATTAATGATGTTGAGGGTTGTTATGCCATGGTGTGTTGGGTGATGACTCGAGACCATGACCGAGATAGTGAACTCGTGTGAGGGTGATTCAGATATACTAAGATTAAGGGGACCTGGTTGGTGTCTCGTTGAAAGACTGAACCTGAGCGGGTGTATGTGGGATGGTATAGGGTGTTAACATGGAACCCATATCAGAATGGTCAGCTCGAGGAGCTATGGACAGGGATGTTGGGTGTGAGAATTCAGCCAACCCTTGTGTTTTCTTCATTTATGGATGTTCCCTCAGGGAAATTGTGATAGGGTTGGACTACCATGGACATGGATCTAGGTACATGGATGGGAGCTACCACAAACATGGAGCTCAATGATTGGAGATTTCGTACAGTTGGAGCTCGGTGTTGGAGCCACCATAGATTTGGGTCTCAATATAATTATAGGGGCTGCCATGGATTTGGAGCCCAGATGATAGGATTTTCGCAGGTTATATATCCAGAGTCATGAGGAGACTAATACGGTCTTCCATGTATCTAGAGATCTAATAATAGGATTATTCTGGGTTATGTCCCCAAAGTTGTGAGGATGTTGATAGGGGATGTCATGGATTTGGAGCCTGGATGATAGGACTATAGTGGGATGGGTCACCAAAGTTGTGAGGATATAGTTATGGATTCCATGGATGTGGAGTTTGTATGTTACTTGGGTGGAATAGTCTTCGAGGCATGCTTAGATATACCTAGACACTGGTCGAAACAAGTGTGGTCGATCGAGGTCATGGACCTAAGGATCGATGGTTGTTTTGTTTATTTTATTTTCAACTGAGCATGTCACATGTGCATATCACGACATATGCTAATTAGTAAGGGGCCGCATTGGTGGTACCCTATTAAGTTTTATACTCACACCCTACCCGGGTCATCACTGCACATGAGTACCGTGAAACTTTCACTTGGTTGTAGGCATAGGTTGTGCTGAGGATCAGGGTTGACTAAGTGGGATGGCTCTGGCATGTGGGGCTTGGGGTGAGTTCTAGATCTGAATATCATGGATCGAACATTTTTTTCTTTTATTTATTTCATTCTATACATGTAACTGACCCCAGTGGGTGGTCTGATGTATATATGACATGGTTGTTTGGGTCTTGCTACATTTCATTTATTATTCAACTTTGCTTATGTTTCTTGATTTTTCTTTTGATGCATCATGTGATGTATGATACTTGGTTGTTTATTAGTTATTGTGAACTCTGATACAGGGGGTATAGTCTCCTCACAATGCCACCTTAGACTTTAGCTGTTAATTGGCAGCTACTGGCATATGAGGAGATGCGCTTAAGGCTGTGTGGAGAACAGATCTGATTACTGTTCATATAGAAAATAAAGGCGGTATTTCATGCCTCTATAGTAATCTCTCCTCACCCAAAAATTCTCAAAAATGGGTCTGGTGAAGTTTGAAAATCTCCCCACCTTTCTCACATCAAATCAAAAGTGCTTGATGAAATGATGAAACCATTAGAACATCCTTAACATAGGAAAAACATGTGATAGGTTCTAGGGCCCACATTAGAAGTCAATGGGCCAGGGATTTTAAAATTTTCATCGACAGTTTGATGGGACTTGTCGACGTTGACGATCTGAGCCCCGGTAAGGTCTGAGGATCTCACGTAAATTATAAAGAGCATAAAAACTTAAACAGTAAACATACATATTTATATCTGAATTTGAAATTGACTACAACTTTTCGATGGTGATTTTTGTTCGGAGGATCCATAGTATGAACCCTCTATATCATCCACACATGCTTCAAAACCCCGTGGTATCATCAATTGTTGAATTCTGGGTGCTGGTACGGAGATCCGATGACTTCGTTCGATGTCCCAACGATCACCGCATCGAGATGCCTTTGATGCATGAGGGAAATATTAATCTGAGTTCTTGGACCGAGAGGATCTCTCTATAGACAGTAGGAAGAGAGAGAGGCTCTGGTTTTTCATTCCATAAATGATTGAATAGTTACATCGAAAGAGATCCTCAACTCTATTTATAGTGGAGTTTCCAAATACTTGGTTGGGTTCCCCAGCCCCCTTTTATTTCAACGTCCACTAAATAAACAATTATGAAGAACTAATCTACTTCAATATTATTTATTATTTTATCACATACCTATAATATATATAAAATATATTACGTGATGAAAATTGAACCATTTAACTCAACTCGTTATCCCGCTTAATATTAAATGAACCTTGAATATTAAAATAATATTCGTTCGATTAATATTTTCTCGTATTTACTTAACTTGTAAATACATTAAATAAATTCAATCCAATTACTCATAATTTGAATAATAATGAATTTATTTATTTATCGGTGATCGATAACTTGGACAACACTCAGAACCAATATTGGGGCCCACCATGCACAATATACATATTCACTAAATAGGGTGGATTTTTGAATACGCTATTATGTGTGACCCTTTAGGCCCTTATATCAATAACAGTGAATAAAATCCATACACCAAGAGTTGAATCTAGCAACTCATCATGGGCCCTAAAGAGATAAGGATAGTCATAGCAATGAATACCATCCTACGAACATATACTATGTAATATAATCTCTTTTTCAATAAATATATCATAAAGCATGATGCAAACTCATGTCATCATCCTTTTCTTGCTTTATTATTTGTTGATCTTTCTGGATGGATTTACCTTTCGACTGCTTTGGCCAAAGACTTATGAAGGTAGCACCATCCTGATCAACCAGACCTGAGATATACAACTTCCTAAACTTGGAAGCGACAAATCCTTTCTTGATCATTCAACCAATGTCATACCACCAATGACACACCCAACACAAGTTACCTCGCCATAATTTAATTACCATGGTTTTTTCTTACATCAAAGTACGCAGTCAAATGATACACACTGGTAATGATTACAAGTCTGGAGACCAATACAGATGTCCATAGATAAGAATATCCAATGACACCAAAACATGTGGTGTTCCTATTGGAATTTATGTCCTCATTATCTCACTACTAGATATCACCAAGTTCAAATTTCATGAGAAGAAGTCTCAATGATTATGATCCCCCAGCACTTGATAGTCAAACATCAACCATGTCCAATTAGTATGATGCAACTAGACCACATGATGTCTGTTTAAGTTTAATGTCATTGTATCTCAAGGTTCTCATTATAGTCTGGGATCTGATATAACCTTTTGATATGACCATTAAACTATGGACATTACCATTAATTAGTGGATGTAGAAATTTCTACACTTTAATGGTAAGTAATCATCATGTATATATTACTTGTATATATGATATGATGATCAAAAGTACTACATATTTGGGTCTAGGGAACCCACTATTTAAACACTCCCACTTGCACTAGATCCAACTTTCTAACCATACTTTTTAGCTACTGACATGATGAAGATCATGTTTCTACTGAGTTACGGATTTAGTTACTGGTTCTGCCATGTTTCCCCCACGTGGCTATTCTACTATATGTGACCTCATATCCTTGAGTAAAACTTCTCAAGATATGGTGTCCCGGAGTATATCCCTTTTTTCCATTATCATATCTTGGAATCTTGGCTATTAAGAATATCATAATTTACATTATGATAATAATTTACTTGGTGTGATTCCAAGAAATAGAACAAATCATTGCAATTAATAACTACTTCTTAGCTGCCTTAGAAGCTGCAACATACTCGGTATTTGTAGGTATGACTACCACTATCTTTTATGAGATTGAATCATTCATCACATTTTCCTAACTGAGATACTAGATCAAATTGATCTAAGGATTAGTAGTTTGTGTCCCACCATAACTAGTATCATTCTTCCCCACTTACCAGGTACATATCATTTGTACTTAAAGAAGTACAATATGATAGTTATGACTTCTTAACTTGCAGTTCTCCTAGAAATAACTGATATCTACCTACTATAAAGTATATCCTGGAAATATAAATTATTGTACATAACATGGAATATGTGATTGATCCATCGTTGAAGCATATGGTACTCAACTCACAACTTTAATCTCTTCCCATGTTTCGAACATGTCAGCCTAGAGTGATAATTCCATGTGACATTGGAAACAATTCTTAACTTGAATTGTTTCAATTTGTATTTTTCAATACCATGTCACAATATGTACGATCAACTAATTCCAAGAAACCATTAAATCTAGCTCAGTAGATCATGTTCCCTAGAACTTAGGTTTCTATTTTAAGTCAATCACTGGAGAATTACTTTTATCCTAGTCTTATCTAACTGTAAGTCCAAGATCAGTTTTCCATATGTTGCAAAACATATTTATCTTGGAAAACATTGGAGCTCCCACTAACCTTTGGTATACACAAGGTGAAGATTAATTAGAAATGAATGCACTAAGATATTATTGCTTACTTTAATCCAAAACTGGATTTTAGTAACTTGCAACCTTCATTGGAATTTGTTGGTGTCATCATCCCTTTCTGGTTACGTCATACAGACACCTTCCATGAAAGATGATCTTGACATTCAATGACCAATTTAATGATATTAGAAGTTAGCTATGATGAGTAAAATTCTAATGTATTTAGGCATACCAACTTGGTATTACCAATCTAGCCTTATTAGTACCACACTTGTACCATCCATATATCAACTCACTAGAATACCCACCACAATATTCAATTTATAAGCCCCTTTGCAATTTGATACATGGAATCTATTATTGAATTTTAATTAATCTTTCCAATCTTAGATAATTTTCATATACTTATTACTTGTAGGAATTATTATTCCCAATGAATAATTTATCACCGAACGTAGTGAATACAAAACCATCACAATGGTTTTTAACCTTTCTATGCAGTATGTTTCATTGGAACATTCCTCTTCCATATGAACTTGTGAAACTTGTTCCTATGCCAACCATTTTTGCATCTTTATCATTGACTAAGTCCAATTCAATACATCTCCCACTATCTCTAATAGATATGTGTTCCCTTATATAGAAATTTAGTCTATCACTTGACCACATCTTTTCTATCTTAGGGATTTATGTAGTATCCTAAACAATTGTTAGGTTAATTACTTAAGATGCACAGCGTGTTTAACTTGATGCATGTTTGTTCTTATTTTAACAAACTATTTGTATCTTTAACACATCCTATGACATAATGGATTTCTCATCATACTATTACTCGTATGATATCCATTTGTCATTTTTAGTTGGCATATTGGTTATAGGTTTTCATTGTTATTTTCAAATCACATCTTGAAATATTATGGAAGTTACTACAGGTTGTAACATTGATACTATTTACATCATAACTCTGATATATAAAATGTACATTTAAGAATTTCTCAATGCTACAATTTTGTTGATCAATGTTAACATGTAAGACTCTCCATCGATCCTCCTTATTAGAATCAATGTCGTAATGTAGATAAGGTAATGTATGTTTAGGAATTACTCCACGCTACATTATCATGATCGATGAATGCTTGATCAAGATATGCTTTGGCATGTCGGTCTGAATAAACTTATATCTTCTGACCATGATTATACTTCACTATTAGATTCCTTAATCACTTAAAGGAATCTTATGAAGTATCTTTACCATTATATTTCCTTTGAAATAATTCAGACTTTTTAAACTAATTCCAAAAGCCTTGTGCCATACCTTTATTTCTAAAGGTTTATTTTTCCAATATAAATGCATCAAATATACCAAAGGTGTTTAGTTGTACCAAGCCTAAATACCATACTGGGTATATCTTTGATGTCGACTTTTAGTTTTCTTGACAAAGAATTATCTTTCCACAACTGGGTAAAAAGTATTACATTTTTTATATTCATCACTTATTGTCTATGATTCAAGTACCACTAAACTATTTGATGAGTATGAAACCCCAATAAAAAAATTCATTACTAAATTTTTAATAATGTCTCATTATGTCCATATGGCATATGAGATAAATGTTTTTAGTTATACTCAACAACTTGTTCAACTAGAATCATTCACTTGGCAATACGAAGTTATGTGTTTCTCACCGTTGACTTAGGAATCACCCTTTCTCAGCTGCTTGGAGAAGACACATATCTTCTTGTAATGTTTCTATACTTATTTGGTTACTATATTTCAATAAATATATGTGAAATTCATATTGTATTTAATAACCAAGAAGTATGTTAGAAACAATACATTTATTTGATGAATATACAAAGAAGAAAAAAGTGAGTTCTTGCTTATTCAATTTAGTGCATTTTAAACTTCCATAGATAAATTCAAATATATGATGTATTGGAATTGGGAATGTAGCAGAATCCCCAAATAGGTGGGTTTTTAAAAAAAATCCACCATCGTTCGACGTGAACTTGCCGACATCGGTGAAGAGCAGCCCGGTCAAAGCCAAAGACCACGCGTGAAGGGTTTTAAGCACAAACATAAACAGTAAAATACCTGTTTTAGATCTAAAGCCGCGCACAATGTCTTCTCGTCGTTGGTGATCGTTTCTCAAATAATCTGAAGCCGAATATCTCTAGATCGTCCACACGTGCTTCAAGGAATCCGAGGGAGCGCCATTTGTCGTAGTCCGGGTGCTAGCGTGGAATACCAACGATACCTTCAACGTTCCGACGATCACTGCATTGCTTTGCTAGCGATGCCTGAGAGAGAGATCCATCTGAGATCCTTGAATCCAAAGAATCTCTCTCTAGAGTGTGGGAGATAGGAGAGTAGAGAGAATCTCCATGAATAGTATTTGGCAAAGTCCCCACCTCTTCTATTTATAGTGCTCAATTAAAATACACGGTATCGCCTTGCCGGCCTCGAATACTTAATGCACTATCAACAAAATTTTATGACTACTAAACTGAGCCATAAATATTATTATCATTTACTTGTAACATATTAAAATATATTACATGATAATAATCGAGTCATTAACTTGACTCGTCGCTCCCATAAATATTAATTGAACCTTTAATAATATAATATTCGTCAATTGATATTTTTTCTTGTATTTACTTAAAACTCATAAATAAATTTAATAAATAAATTCAATAAGAATTATTCTAAACTTGAATAATATGAATTTATTTACTTCATTGGTTATCTTTTAACTTTGGACAAATCCTGAACCCCTGTGGTGGGGCCCACCATGTCCAAAACTCTTATTCAACTGAATAGGTCAGATTCTTGAATACGCTATTGTGTGTGACCCTCTAGGCCCTTATTTCGACAACCGTGAATAGTATTCACAGACCAAGAGCGGGATCTAGCAACCCATCATGGCCCCTGAAGAAATAAGGATTGTCACAGCAGCGACAACCAACCTACGAACACGCACTGTGTAATATAATCTCTTTGTATGTAATATCTCATAAAGCAGGATGCAATCTTGTGTCATCACCCTTTTCTTGCTTTATAGTTTGTTGATTTAACTGGACGGATTTACTTTTGACTGTCATGGCCATGGTCTTATAAAGGTACTGCCATCCATATCAACATGGCCTGAGATATATTACTTCCATTACCCGGAAGCGACAAATCATTTCTTGACCATTCAACCAATGTCATGCCACCAATGACGCACCCAACACAAACTACCTTTCCATGGCTAGATTACCATGGTTTTCATCTTGCATCAAAGTACGCAATCAAATGACATTCATTGGTAATGATCTCAAGTCAGGAGACCATTACACGTGATCATAGATAGGAACATCCAATGACACCCAAAACATGTGGAGTTTTTATTGGCGGGTCAGTTCTCATGATCTCACTACTAGAGATCACCAAGTGCAAACATCATGAGAAGAAGTCTCAATGCTTATGAGCCCCCAGCACCTGATGGTCAGACATCTATTGTGTCCAATCAGTAAGATGTATCTAAACCATAGAACATATATTTAAGATTAATTTCATAGTATCTAGAGGTTCTCATTATAGCCTGGGAACTGTTATAACCTTTATATATGACAATTAATCTTTGGACATTACCATTTCAATAGTGGATGCATAAAAGTCTTACACTATAATGGTAAGATGAAATCATGCATAGCTTACTGTATACATGATATGGTAATCAAAAGCATTGAATAGTTGGGTCTAGGGAACCCACTATTTAAACACTCCCACTTGCACTAGAGCTAACTTGCTAACCAAACTTGTTAGCTACTCACATGATGAACATCATGTTTCTACTGAGTAACGACTTTAGCTACTAGGTCCACCACAGTTCCTCTGTGTGGCTATTCTACTATAGTGACCTCATCTCTTTGAGTAAAACTACTCAAGAGATGGTATCCCAAGTATATCTCAATTTTTTTCCACTGTCATAGCTTGACATCTTGGCCAGTAAGAATATCATAATTTAGATTATGATAATACTTTTCTCACCATGTGAGATTCCAAGAACTGGAACAGATTGTTGCATATCTGCTTCTTAGATTCCTTAGAAGCTGCAACGTACTCGGTCTTTATAGGTATGGATACCACTGGATTATATGATCTTGAATCGCTCATCACCTTTAGCCTAACTACAATACTAGATCACATTGATCTATGGAAGACTAGTTTGTATCCCTGAAAACTAGTATCCTTTCTTCTCCACTTACCAGGTACATATCTTTTGTACTTGTCAAAGTAAAATTAGATTGTTCTGACTACATCCCTTATAGTTCTCCTGGATATAACTGATATTTGCCTATTGTAAAATATACCTTGGCAATATTGGTTCTTGTACATATCATGGCATATGTGATTGATCCATCGCTCTGATGTATGGATTTCAATTCACCACATTTATCTCTTCCCATGTAACGGACAAGTCAACATGGAGAGATTATGCCCCGTGACAAAGGAAACAATTAATCTCTTGAATTATTCCAACATGTACTTTTTAATACAATGTCACTATATATACGATTGACTAGGACCAAGTAACCTATAGATCTACCTTAGTAGATCATGTTCCCTAGAACTTAGGTTGTTACTTTAAGTCAATCATTGGAGAGTAAATTTCATTTTGGTCTTAACTAACTGTGAGACCAATGTCTGTTTTCCATATGTTTCTGAACATATTTTGTTTAGAAAACATTGATTCTCCTACTAACCTCACATAGACACGTGGAAAACATTTTTGTAAATGTTTTTTCTATGATCATGTTGCTTACTTTAATCCTAAACCATATTTTAGTAACTTTCAACCTTTATTGGCATTCTGTGACGTGACCATCCCTTTCTGGTTGCGTCGTATAGACACCATCCACAATTGGTGGTCATGACATCCAATTCTAAATAAATTGATCATATATATTAGCTATGATAAGTAAAAGTCTAACGGATTTAGGCATAACAACTTGGTGAAACCAATCGAGACTTATTGGTACTACACTTGTACCATCCATGTATCAACTCACTTGAATACCCACCACAGTATTCAAAATAATAAGCCCCTTTTTCACTTTGATACATGGAATCCATTAATTGAATTTTAGTTGATCTTATCAATTTTATCTAATTTCTATATACTACTTAATTGTAGGAAATATTATTCACATTGAATAATAGATCACTGACCGCGGTGAATATAAAAACCATCACCATGGTTCTATCCTTCCTACGTAGTATGTGTCTCTGGAACATACTTTGTTCCACATGCGCTTGTGGAACTAGTTCTGATGCCAACTATTTTGTGCATCTTGAGCATTGACTAAACACAAGTCAATATAACTCCCACTATCTCTAATAGAGATGTACACCCTTATATAGAAGTGTAGTCTATTTCTTGACTGTCTACTCTTCTATCTTGTAACATCCTAAACAACTATTATGATTATTACACTAAATGCACAATGTGTTTGTCTTGATGCAAGTTTGTTTAATCCGAACAAACTCTTTTCATCCAAACACATGTTCTTATGACATAATGGGTTTACATCATACTATGACTCGTATGAAATCCATTTTTCATTGTAGTTGGCATATGGTTGTGGGATATCGTTGTTATTTGCAAAGAATTTCATGAAATATAATGGAATTTTCTACCAATTCCAACATTAATATTACTTACATCAAAATTTTGATGTATAAAATATGCATTTAGGAATTTCTCCACACTATATTTTCATTTATAAATGTTGATATGTAATACTTAATCATCAAACCTCTTCATTAACATCGATGTCATGATGTCGATAAGGTAATGTGCATTTAGGAATTACTCCATGCTACATTTTGTTGGTCAATGTTGATATGTAAGACTTCATCATCAATCTCCCCATTAACATCAATGTCGTGATGTCGATAAGGTAATTTGCATTTAGGAATTGCTCCATGCTATATTATCATGATTGATGAATGCTTGGTCGAGATATTCGTCAGTATCCCAAACTGAAGCAACTCATATCTCTTGACCATGTAAATACTTCACTTTGATATTCCGTAATTACTTAAAAGAATCTTATGTATATATACCTCTAGCTTATACTTGGAATAGTTCACACTTCTGTGTTTAACTATTTCCAAAAGATTTGTGACGTACCTTTATTTCTAAAGGCTCCTTTGTCCAAACTAAAGAAATCGATAATACCAAAAGTATTTAGCTGTGTCGAGCCTAAATACCATACTTGGTATATTCATGACATCCATTTTTAGTATTAATTGACAAATAATTATCCTTTCACAACTGGGTATAATTCTTAAATTTATATTCATCACTAATTGCCTATGATTCATGTATTACTGAACTAGTGATTGAGTTTACCAAAAACAACATTCATTCCAGAAACTGAAAGAATGTCTCCTTTCATCCAAGGACACATGAGATTAATGTTTGTGGTTATACTCAACAATATTTCAACATGAATATTTCACTTGGAAATTAAAGAAGTCATGTACTTCTCACCATTGTTCTAGGCATCACGCTTTCATAGCCACTTGGAGAATACACCTGACTGCTAGTAAGGTTTCTATACTAACTTGTTTATTGTATTAGAATACACATATGTTACCAGAATATTATATTTAATACCCAAGTAGTAAAATGAAAACATTACATTGATGAATACGCCTGATGTAGAAGCGGCAACTTGCTCTTTTAAATCAGGTTATTGATTTTAAACTTCCATAGTATTATTTTATAATATGAAATGCAAATAACCTATATTAATACCTCATTAATTGAAGGACGTCGCAAATGTGTCATTGGTATTAAATGCCTTTGACCTTTACACATTGTATTTCAATTTATCCGCCATAAGAATTAAAGCTTAATTGTCTTTTATTCTTATTCACTTAGTGAACCTTACCTAAATTGGTAATGAAGTGTTTACTAAATACTTGTTCGATTTGAAACTTAAAACGAGACTTGAGTAATGTGGTGAAATGATATTTAAAGATCATGATTGATCTTTAAATTTACACATGCTGGTGTAAAATTAGCCTTATTTATATCAATGCTTTGATTTCTCCTTGAAAACTTCTCGGATATGAGACTTTATGTTTGTATAACTTTCCATTTTTCTACAAAAAAGAATTTTAGCAGATTAGTTCCTTTTATCTGGATTACCGGTTTATACATTTTGATTAATTACTTAAATCATTTAATGTCTCCCACTATTTTATCGGATTCTAGGAACCCTCTATGCTAGAATCAGAATACTCTGTCACTTGAGTATTCTAGTGTAAAGGATCCCAGAACCACGCCTCATAGCCTACAAGCTATGGTTACGCCACTACTTGGAGGGTTCTAGGTAGGCTTTTGGCTGGCCGACCGCTTTAACTTGTGGTTCCTGGATCTGTTGAGTGAAGACCCAACTTCTTAAAATCAAAATTTGATTTACTCAACGCTTGCCTCTAAAATGATAGCAAGTTAGCTATGGATAATCCTTACTAGAACTTTAGTTAAGTCGACCCATCATTCTTATAAGGACTCCCCAGTAGTAAGAGGGACCCTCAGCTAAGGCATGACCGGCACCTCAAATAGCTAGTTTTGTCCAAATTTTAATGAAGAAAGGATATTTAGACTTAATATATCTTTGAAGGCTTTATTATTTTTAGTGTGACGAAAGAAATCCTTTTCTATTTTTATAAGTACGTACTTTGTGATCGCACTCACAACTGACCATGCAAGAAATAGAAATTTCATCACGTCACATGTTCATTTTATCTTGCATGCTTGTTTATTATTATACTATGTGATCACGTAATAAATTACACATGCACAAAAATAATAAACCATGCAGAAATAAAATTAACACCTGATCATGAGCTAGTACTATTGGTTTATCTGTTGAGTGAATAATGGACCAATCGAAACCCTAGGGGTAAATACCTTTAGTCGTGTGGCTTGCAACTTGAATAGCAATGTCTGTTCATCCAATGCATCTAACTCCTATCTATTGTGTCGTCATCACTTGGTGTCAAATGCGTCACTGGTCATCTCGTCATTATACAATTATACTCGCACACAGGCGAGGGGGTCTCGGGGTATTAAATACAACTCTGAGAATGGGCACGCAGGCCCTTATACATATAATGACACTTGAGACGCCACATATATTGTCTTTTATTTAATTAAACTAATTATTACAAAACCATTGCAATAAATAAATAATTTAAATAAAACACACCAAACATGCATTGGTCGGTCTTAGCTCATGATCAGTCATATACGCATTAAACTCGCGTATATTAAATAAGTGTAGAATAAAAATTAAACTTTCATTAATATAAACATAAGAGTATTCAAATTGAATTAAAATTTTCACTCTAATTTTTAATTCAATAAATACATCGTTTATTCATGTTTAATTAATTTAATTTTAAAACTAAAAATTAAATTAATCAATTAATTTAATTAATCTCCCAATTAATTAACTACGCCGCATGAAATTTTTAATAACCAAAAATTAATATTAATTTAATTTAATTATCAAATGTAATTAAATTAATTATTTTAATTAATTTTTGATTAAATTAAAACACCCGAGCCCATAAAACTTTGGGAAGGGCCTGTGCGGGTCGGGACGAACCTGTGCAGGCCCAATCCGGGAGATATCGTCCCTACGTAGGGGTGTTTTGGGATGGGAGGGTACGCCTAAGTCCATTCCGGGCTATGAAGACCCGCCTAGGCCTCTTTCGGGGTAGCGTATGTTACCTGCCCGCTAGGAGGACCGAGCGGCAGCCGGGACGAGGTAGGTCTGAGACGGTGTGTGCTGGCCGGACTATGTCATTCCAATGGACGTAGTCGAGCTTTTCCAGGTGCATGGTACAGAACAGTCGAGGCTGGCCGGTATTAAGACGCCGCTCCAAAAGGCGACTGGCTAGGAGCTATGTCGCGCGCCGCTCCCCTGAGGGAGGAGGCTGGTCTGGAGCACAGGCCAGGGTTGTGGGGTGTCGTGTTGTGCCTTGTTTAGTCTTGGTGCAGGTTTCCTCCATAGGGGAGCCAGAGGTGGTGCGCTATTGCTGGCTAGGGAGGCACTTGGACCTGCTGCAGTGGGTTTCCGTAGGGAGGGAGACCGTCTTGGGGCAGCGCAAGAGGCAAGCTCTGGACTGGCGCGAGAAAGGTTTGGCAGAGACCAGAGGTCGGTGGCCTGGTGCGGCACGAGAAGCGGTAGAATGGCGCAGTGACGCCAGGGTGTCGTGCATGTGCGAAGGCTAATGATGTGTTGGGTGGTTCTCCGCTGGTTGCAATGAAGAAGGTCCCGGCCTTCAGCTGGCGCCGTCTTGGTGCGGTCAGGAGCTGCCGCTAGAGCAGGGAGGTGGCAGCCGACCAGGGCGGACAGGCCACCTGGTTCTGAGAGAGAGGTGGCTTGGGTGTGGAGCAGGTCGCGCAGGGCCCCGCGGGGAGGATAGGTGGCTGCTTGGTGCGCTACAGGGCGCCGGGGAGAGGAGGTGCCAAAAAGAATTTTTCCTAACCCTGTATAGGTTTAGAAAAACAATAATAATATTATAATATTATAATATTATTATGAAAAAATTATTATAATAATCAAATTATTATTATAATAGAGCTTTTATTATTACAATGAAATTATTATAATAATTATTATTATGAAATCTCAACAGATGAAATTGAGGTTCATAGATCTAAAACCTCATATTTATTAACCAATGTTAAATCCAAATTAAAACTTCAGATGATCACAGAATGGTCATTCGAATTCGGATTAACACACGGTTTGCGGTATTGGGACCGTATCGATGCCCTTTTCAAGAATTAATGCAAATTTAATTTTTATTGGCTTAAAATCGACACGCATCACTCTGATACCACTTGTTGGAACTGGGCGTGCAGCGGAAGCCCCAAATAGGTGGGTTTTTAAAAAATTTACACCACCTTTCGATGTGAACTTGCCAACGTCGGTGAAGAGCAGCCCAGTCAAAGCTGAGGACCACGCGTGAAGGGTTTTAAGCACAAACATAAACCGTAAAATACCTAGTTTAGATTTGAAGCCGCACACGACGTCTGCTCATCGTTGGTGATCGCTGCTCAAAGAATCCGAATCTGAATTCCTCTAGATCGTCCACACGTGCTTTAAGAAATCTGCGAGAGTGTCATTCGTCGTAGTCTGAGTGCTAGCGCGGAATACCAACGATACCTTCGACGTTCCGACGATCACTACATCGATTTGCTAGCGATGCCTGAGAGAGAGCTCCATCCGAGCTCCTTGGATCCATAGCATCTCTCTCTAGAGTGTGGGAGAGAGGAGAGAAGAGAGAAGCACCATGAATAGTATTTGGAAAAGTCCCCTCCTCTTCTATTTATAGTGCTCAATTAAAATACTCTATATCACATTGCCAGCCCTAAATACTTAACGCACTATCAATGACATTTTATGACTACTAAACTGAGCCATAAATATTATTATCATTTACTTGTAACATATTAAAATATATTACATGATAATAATTGAGTCATTAACTCGACTCGTCTCTCTCATAAATATTAATTGAACCTTGAATAATTTAATATTCGTCAATTAATATTTTTTCTTGTATTTACTTAAAACTCGTAAATACATTTAATAAATAAATTCAATTCTCATTATTCTAAACTCGAATAATATGAATTTATTTACTACATTGGTGATCGTTTAACTTTGGAAAAATTCTGAACCCCTGTGGTGGGTCCCACCATGTCCAAAACTCATATTCAACTGAATAGGTCAGATTCTTGAATACACTATTGTGTGTGGCCCTCTAGGCCCTTATTTCGACAGTCGTGAATAGTATTCATAGACCAAGAGCGGGATCTAGAAACCCATCATGTCCCCTTGAAGAAATAAGTATTGTCACAGCAGCGACAACCAACCTACGAACACGCACCGTGTAATATAATCTCTTTGTCTGTAATATCTCATAAAGCAGGACGCACTCTTGTTTCATAACCCTTTTCTTGCTTTATAGTTTGTTGGTTTAACTAGACGGATTTACCCTTGACTGCCATGGCCATGGTCTTATAAAGGTGCTTTCATCCATATCAACATGGCCTAAGATATATTACTTCCATTACCCGGAAGCGACAAATCCTTTTTTGACCATTCGACCAATGTCATGCCACCAATGACGCACCCAACACAAACTACCTCGCCACGGCTTCATTTCCATGGTTTTCATCTTGCATCAAAGTATGCAATCAAATGACATGCATTGGTAGTGATCTCAAGTCAGGAGACCATTACACATGATCGTAGATAGGAACATCCAATGACACCCAAAACATGTGGAGTTCCTATTGGCGGGTCATTTCTCATGATCTCACTACTAGAGATCACCAAGTGCGAACATCATGAGAATAAGTTTCAATGCTTATGATCCCCCAGCACCTGATGGTCATACATCTACTGTGTCCAATAAGTAAGATGTATCTAGACCATAGAACATATATTTAAGATTAATTTCATGGTATCTAGAGGTTCTCATTATAGCCTGGGAACTGCTATAACTTTTTGATATGAAAATTAATCTTTGTACATTACCATTTCAATAGTGGACGCAGAAAAGTCTTACACTATGATGGTAAGATGACATCATGCATAGCTTACTATATACATGATATAGTAATCAAAAGCACTGAATAGTTGGGTCTAGGGCACCCACTATTTCAACATGATGCAAATAACATCCTATTAAATAACCAACCTCTTTTATTTGAAGAATGGTATGAAGGTGTTTTTGATGTAACTTTTCATTGGATTTTTTGCATTGTCTTCTAATTTATTCACCATAAGAACTAAAGACGGTACTTTCTTTAATATTCTTATTAATTCACGAACCTTACCTTTAAAGGTAATGAAGCATTTACTTCGTCATGTTCATTTTTTTTCTTAAATGAAATTAGCGTAATTTGGTGTAAGAATGAGATGTTATGAATGATCATAGTCTACCTTTCATGTTTACACAATGCCAGTGGAATCATCACATTCAAATCTTCCTTGACTTTCTCTTTGGTAACTTCTTGGAGATGAGACTACATGTGATATCATCCATGTCATGATGTAATGACCGCAACTAATATCAGATATTGATGATAGCATTATGATAGAACCACCATATGCTTGATTCATGAGTCTCATGTATGTAGTTTAACACCCACACTTCCTGAGGTGTCTTAACAGGTATAGGGACACCAACACCTTATATTTACGATATAGTAGTAATGTGCGCAAGCGCCTATACTATACTTGGAATTTCGTGCTTGTTTGGTCATTAACTTTGTCCAATATTTATCAAAGTTTTACTTGTGGTATTGCTTGCCATTTTTCTACAAAAATAAACTTTAGAATATTGTTACTTTTAATTTTCTTATCGAATTAGACATTACCAATTAAATTAATCATTAAATGTATCCCACTAATTTATCGAATTATAGTAACCCTCTATACTAGAATAATAATACTCTATCGTTTGAGTATTATAGTGGCAAGGATCCCTGAACCTCCCCTCATAGCCTACAAGTTATGGTTACGCTGCTACTCTGAGAGTTCAAGGTAGGTGTTTGGCTGGCCAACCGCATTAACTCATGGTTCCTTGATCTGTTGAGTGAAGTCCCAACTTCAAAAATCTTAATCATGATTTACTCAATGTTTGCCTCTAAAATTACAACAATCTAGCTTTGACTATTTTTTGCGGCAATTTTAGTTAAATCAACCCATCACTCTTATAAGAACTCCCTGGCAGTAAGAGGCGCCCTCAGCTTTGGCATGACCAGCACCCCAAACACCCGGTTTTATTCAAACTTAAATGATAGAAGGTGATATTGATTTAATATTACTTTGAGGGTTTTTATGCATTTTTCTCTCGATGAATGTAATCCATTTCTATTAATCTTGTTCATCTATGTTTTCGTGCTCACAACTGAACATTAATAGAAAAACATACGTCGCTTCTTTATGTATTTAATTATTCATTATTTTATGTATTTTTTTCGCTGTAATAAAATGCATAAAACAATAAATAAATGCATAAAGGAAAGCTATTACTTGACTGGACTTGAGCATCTAAACGACCTAGGGGCATCATACCAGAGTCATAATTTGACTCTTGATGCAGCTTGTCCCCCGTTATGTATGTCTACTTCTCTTCAAGAGTATCACCTTGTTTTGGTGGGTTCCATGTCACGTATTGAAGTATCGCGTCATCTTGGTGGGGTCCATGTCATGTCTTGCATCGTCTTCATCTTCATCTGAAGTACAAACATACTCACGTGCAGGCGAGGGGGGCTTGGGGTATAAATGTACATCATGTAAAATTGGACGTACATGCTCTTATACATTTTAACCAAAAAATAGACACTGCGCAGACCGTCAATTAATTAATTACAAACATCACACGCGGTTAAATAATTAATTAAATAAATGAAAACATACACGGGTCAATGCTCAAAACCAGTATGCAAGTAAAATAATGTGTGATACAATTAAATTACATTAAATAAATACGAGGATTATTTAATTAAATTAAACGAATTAATAAATTCAAATAATTTAATTATTTATCGGTCCGGTAATTAATTTAATTTTAGTACCTAAAACTAAATTAATTTGATTCAGATATTAAAATTTATTATTTTCAACCACAATTAATATATTAATCAATTTAATTTAATTCTAAAATTAAATTAATTAATTATATTAATTTAAATTAAAACGGATCCCAAAACACCCACTAAGGTCCATTGCGGGTCGTGTTGAAACTGCGCAGACCCGTTTTCAGCTAAGAAACCTCGTGCTGGGCTAAATTGAGTCAAGCAGGTCCACCCAAACCAAATCTGGTTGGACAGACCTGCCTGAAACCTTCTTGGGGTGATTCGGGTGGGGAAAATATGTTGCACGCGTACCTCATGATCCGAACTAACCACGACTACAATGGAAGACATGGAGGAGGTTGATGCGATGGCCTAAGTGCGGAGCGCGGAGGGAAGGGTAGTCCGTGATCGGTCAATGGAGAGTCAGATCTGGTATGGTCCGCTGCTTCGGGAAGGGGAGGTGACAGCGCCACTGCAACGGTGACCGGAGGACCTCAGGGAGACCGATGCATTGCGGGCGGCACCCGGCTGGAGGTGCGGTCGATCGGGAGGGGCGGTCGCGGCGGTTGGGATCTGGTCGGTGCTGGAGGTGATGGGACAGGAAGGCCTCACACCAAAGGTGGAGGGAACCTACTATAGAAGGGAGGCTGGGAGGGCAAGGGTGTCTGGAGGCAGGGCCATAGAGGCGAGGGCAAGGGCACCTGGGGCAGCGGCTAGGGCCGCGCGGCGGCTGCAGTGCGTCGGGGAGTCGACGGTCGGTCGGGCCAACGGTGGGAGAGGGCATCACAGGGAGGGCGTCCAAGGCAGTCGAGAGGTGATGACCGGGAGGGGCGGCCGAGAGTTGGGCGGCGTGTTTTCTTTAGCGTGCCCTTTGACTTCTTTTGTTTTTTTTATTCCCTATTGTTTTTATTCATATGTTGGATTCCACATATAAAACTAAAAACCCAATTAAGTTTTTTCAAAAGGATACTTATCCTTTTAAAATAATAATAATAAAATTATTATATTAAAATAACAATTTATTATTCTATTATTATTATTATTATAAAATAAAATTATTATGAAAATTATTAAATTATAAAATTTATAATTTGCATATAATTTTAATTATATTCGATGAACCGATCTAAACTTGATTGGTCATTCAGAATAAATAAAATCCAATACTCGAGATCAAACCGCAAATTCTATCCAATCTGAAAATTTAAAATCATCATAACTTGGCCGTTCGAAATCAGTTCGATGTGTAGTTTGAATCGTTGAGACTGATTTCAAACCCTATACTTAATTTTATGAAAATTAATTTTATTTGGATTAGAAAATCCATGTGAATCCCTCTGATACCATTGATAGGTTTTGGGGCCTCAGCGGAAGCTAGTGGGCCAAGAATTTTAAAATTTTCATCGACGGGTCGACGGGACTTGTCGACGCTGATGATCCAAGCCCCGGTAAGGTTTGAGGATCCCGTGTAAATTATAAAGAGCACAAAAACTTAAACATTAAACATACCTATTTAGATCTGAAGATTTGTTCAACTGAAACTTGTCGATGACGATTTTTTCATGGAGGATCCATAGCAGGAACCCTGTAGATCATCCACACACGCTTCAAAAACCCACGGGAACATCGATCGTCGAATTTTGGGTGCTAGTGCAGAGATCTAACGACGCTTTCAACATCCCGACGATCACCGCATCGAGATGCCTTTGATGATTGAGGGGAATCTTGATCCGAGTTCTTGGACTGAGAGTATCTCTTTCTAGAGAGTGGGAGGAGAGAGAGGCTCTGGTTTTTCATTACATAAATGAATGAATAGTTACATAGAAAGAGAGCCTCACCTCTTTTTATAGTGGAGTTTCCAAGTACCTGGTTGGGTTCCTCGGCCCCCCTTTATTTCAACATTCACTAAATAAATAATTATGAAGAACTAATATGCATCAATATTATTTATTATTTTATCACATACCAGTAATATATATAAAATATATTACGTGATAAAATCGAGCCATTTAACTCGACTTGTTATCCCGCTTAATATTAAACGAACCTTGAATATTAAAATAATATTCGTTCAATTAATATTTTCTCGTATTTACTTAACTTTTAAATACATTAAATAAATTCAATCCAATTACTCATAATTTGAATAATAATGAATTTATTTATTTATCGGTGATCGATAACTTGGACAACACTCGAACCCTGTGGTGGGGCCCACCATGCCCAATATACCTATTCACTGAATAGGACATATTCTTGAATATGTTATTGTGTGTGACCCTCTAATCCCTTATCTCAATAGCAGTGAATAAAATCCACAGACCAAGAGTGGAATCTAGCAACCCATCATGGCCCCTAAAGAGATAAGGATAATTATAGAAACAACTACCATTATATGAACATGTATTGTGTAATATAATCTCTTTGTCATTAGATATCTCATAATGTAGAACACGCACTCGTGTCATCGTCCTTTTCTTGCTTTATTATTTGTTGATCTTTATGGATGGATTTACCTTTTGACTGCTTTGGCAAAAGACTTATGAAGGTATTACCATACTGATCATCCAGCCCTGAGATATACAACTTCCTAAACTTATAAGCGACAAATCTTTTCTTGATCATTCAACCAATGTCATACCATCAACAACGCACCCAACACAAGATACCTTGCCATGATTTCAATACTATGGTTTTTGCCTTGCATCAAAGTACGTAATCAAATGTTACACACTGGTAATGATCTCAAGTTAGGAGACCAATACACATGTCTGTAGATAGGAACATTCAATGACACCAAAACATGTGGTGTTCCTATTGGCAGGTTTGTCCTCATGATCTCACTACTAGAGATAACCAGGTGTGAACTTCATAAGAAGAAGTCTCAATGCTTATGAGCCTCCAACACCTGATAGTCAGACATCAACTATGTCCAATAAGTAAGATGCAACTAGACCATAGGACGTCTGTTTAAGATTAATGTCATTGTATCTCAAGGTTCTCATTATAGCATGTGATCTACTATAACCTTTTAATATGACCATTAAACTATGGACATTACCATTAATTAGTGGATACAGAAATGTAAACACTTTAATGGTAAGTAATCATCTTGTATACCTTACTTTTATACATGATATGACAATCAAAAGTACTGCATAGTTGGGTCTAGGACACCCACTATTTCAACAACATGAAACAACTCTTCCAGTCTAGTGAACAAACCTCCCTATCTAAACACACTATAACTTTGTCTTCACCATGTATTCCACCACACCAAGTAAATTAATCACCCTTAAATACTCAATAATCCAACTTGAAAAATGACATAACTTCTCTAAAATCATATATCTGACCACAACTCCTAATCATTCCTCATAATTTTCCTTCATTTTGACAACACCTCATTGAAGTCCCCCACTTTAATCCATAAACCTGACATTAGCTCCCAACCTCCTCAAAAAATTTAATGAATTATTATTCACATTAGCTTCCAGATGACCATAAAAATGCATGAATCTCCATTCTTCCTACATATGGCATCCCGCCTTTTTATTACATAACTTTTCAATACATTTTACAAACAAAAGATCTATAAAGTCTATTGTCTTGGAAATCAGGAACATAATAAATGAAAACAACATAAAAAATTGTTCTAAACCACTCGTAAGGCTTCATCATAGGTTCATACTATGTAAAATAACTACATCTCATATCCTGGAGACATACATCAAAGAAAAGGGTGAGAAGAAGGTTCAGTAAGGAAAACAAGTGAAACAGTTGACATGTGATCTTGAGCAATATTAATAAGAACATGATAAAAGTCATAAAGGAATGAGCAAAGGAAGAATAGGAATATCATAATAAAAATAACTTGAATCATAACTTGAATATGTGGATACAAAATTTCATTTAGACATTCATGAACATATCACCAAGTTTTATCCCCGAGGTGTCATAAAAATTACCAAGGTTATTCACCAAGGTATCGTGAAACTTGTCATCTCTAGAGATTAATACTTTACCCAATGCATTAGAGCGATATCAGGGTGAACCCTTAATATGTATTTACTTACATGTGAGCCACATATATCACAATCAAACATTTCATAAATAACCTAGAGAGAATAAAATAAATGGGTTTCATTTCAAAATCGCGACATTTTAAAAGTTCTTAAAAATAAGATCATTGTATCATTTATAACCCATGGAAAAAAAGTGAGGGTTATATGTATGTTCATTCCATAATAAAATATATCCTTTTTATATATTTATGAACACCCATATAAACGAAATAGTTCTGGTTATTCTCATAAATAAACAAGATAATTTATTGAGAGAAAGAGATAGAAATTTTGAGACGAAATTTCTACAGCATAACGGCTATATAACATGGTTTTAGAAAATAATAAAAAAAGAGGGTACAAGTGTAACCCACTCATAAATAACTCATATTACAATATAAATACAGAATAACATGGAGATAAGAACGTGGTATGGATATTTGAATGGCATACCACAAGAAAAGGAAACTTGAAAGGAAAGAGAAGATGCGATTTCTTTTACGAGAAATTCGGCAGCATAACGGCATCACTTAAAAATTCAGAAAAAAATTGATGAGAGAAGAAAGGGTCTCTAAAAAATTAGACATGAAATGGAAAGTAATGAGAACATATAATAACATACCCTCAATATAAATATATGGAAACTAGAAGACACAACATAAATGAATTCATGACTTAAAAGAGGAGGGTGAAAGGATCCCTTACCTTGAAGAGTAACTTCGAAAGCTTGAAGTTCGGGAAATTGGGAGGCTTGAGGGAACCTTGGGAGGACTCCATGGGAGGTAAGGAGACCAGAAATTTGTTGATGATGATTTTGGAATGAAATGAATGAGGGAAATGGCTTAGTATTTAAAGGAAAAGTGAGTGAATAAATTATTAATTTCCAAGCGACACCTCATCGGTGGTATTTGCAAAACCATGGGCTTTCCCATGGTATTTTCCCATGGTATTGTCCACTTGGGACACCTCATAGCATATCTCACTATTCATAAGTCGACCAGAAATCATACATCATTAATACATCATTAATGACGTCATTAAACACCCGAAACTCAAAATTGCATTTTTACTATTCACTGATAATTCAACTGTTTCAGAAAAATCCCAAAAATTCACCCTAACCTAATATCAATGATCTGAATTCAAAAATGAAGTCCATTTTATGAAAATAATTTTCTGAATATTTTTAATTTATTTTTAAATGAAATCATTATTTATTCTAAAAATACAACTTTAAAACTATAACTCATTTTGTAACACCTTAAAAAATTAATCAAGGTCCCATAAAAATATAGTATACCCATAAGAAAATAAAGTAACAATTTATGATTAAATTTTATGAAAATAAATTTCCATTTTAAATTAATAAATTAATTATAAAATTGTAAATAAAATATTTATGGAGTACAAAAATACCAAAACTTAAACTATGATCGTTTTTCACTTTTATGATGTCTAAAATGTATTTATACATTCATGGGTGAATTTTCTATTTTTTTGTCAAATTACTATTCATTACTGTTCATTTCTATTCATATGGGTATGTTACTATTTCTACTTTACTATTCACTAAAAACCAAGTTGATCTTATTAGACTCTAAATTTCTCACTGACCACAACTGTAGAAGATCATTTTTTGAAAATCAATTCACATTGATAATTATTTAATTAATACAAAAATATTTTAAAATACCCTTTTTTCCTAAATTCATCAATAATACACATCCTATATTTATCCGGATATTTCAAATTCACAAACTTTGCCATAAAAAGAAATAAAAATTTTATTTATATAAAAGGATTACACAAAGCGGCTAAGGTCTTGTTACATAGCCCCTTATAACACCAGCATAGAACCTAAGTGTAAGGTGTGCTATGGTGATAGAATCTTAGGGTGGCTCAAACAACATTGTCCGAGTGGTGATTTCTATCAGCTTAAACTTCTCCCTTAGGTGATTCCGTTCAAGCTTCATACGTTGAAGTTCGGCTTGGGCTTGGTCTATAGAAAAGCCCAGTGATGCTACCTCCTTCCCAAGCTCCAACAAATGGGATTCATATGGCTCGAGTATACTGTATGAGGTCATTCAATCTTCTTTCTATATTAATTAACCAAGATAACCATATTTATAAAAACACAATGTTAAGATTATAGTTTCTAATGGTCATATTGACCAATGGCCATATAACAGTTGAAACCCAACGGTCTCATTTTAATTATACCCACTTCTGTAATTAAAGGATATAGTTTTGTTGAGTATAAAATAAATAACACACAAAATTAGGAAACAAATATAATTAAAAAATTTGGGTCGTTACATTCTTCCCCCCTTAAGAAATTTCATCCTCAAAATTTTATCTCATAACCTCTGATGGGAAAAGGTGTGGGTACTTTTGTATCATGGACTCCTCTAGTTCCCAAGTGGCTTATTCACATTTGTGGTTCCTCCACAACACCTTAACAAGGTGGGTAGTCTTGTTGCGTAGAACCTTGTCTCTACGATCCAAGATCTCCATCGGCTGCTCCTCATAAGAGAGGTCATGTTCCAGTTGTACCACCTCTGGATTTAGTACGTGTGAAGGGTTAGGTATGTACTTCCTCAAGAGGGATATGTGGAAGACATCATGAACTTGGGCTAGATTTGGGGGAAGTGCAATCTGATAGGCCACTGATCCCACATGATCAAGGATTTCATAGGGGCCAATGTACCTAGGGATGAGCTTCCCTTTCTTCCCAAACCTCATGACTCTCTTCCAAGGTGAAATCCAAAGAAAGATTTTGTCACCAACATCAAACTACATGTCCCTTCGACGGTTTTTGGCATAGATCTTTTGCCGACTCTGAGTATCCTTAATGTGTTGTTAGATGGCATGGACCTTTTCTATCATCTCTTGCACAAGATCAGGCCCAAGAAGCTTTCTCTTACCAACTTCATCCCAACAAGTATGAGTTCTACATTGCTTCTCATATAGAGCTTCATATGGTGCCATTTGAATGCTCGAGTGGAATTTTTTGTTGTAATAGAACTCAACTAAAGAGAGATGTTGATACCATCCTCCTTTAAATTCCATTGAGCAAGTTCTCAGCATGTCCTTGAGTGTTTGAATAGTCCTTTCAGATTGGCCATCAGTTTGGGGTTGATAGGTCGTACTGAAATTCAATTCAGTGCTCAGATCTTGTTGAATACTTCTCCAGAATTTTGATGTGAACCTTGGATCACGATCAGATACGATAGAAAGTAGAACTCCATGTAGCCTTACCACTTCCTTCACGTAAATCCTGGTAAGTTGATCAAGAGAGAAATATTCCCTAATTGAGATAAAATGTGAAGTCTTGGTGAGACGGTCCACAATAACCCATATTGCATTATTTCCTTTGGAAGTTCTCAGGAGACCAGTGACGAAGTCTATAGTGATATTGTCCCACTTCCATGCTGGTATGGGTAGTGGTTGTAATATCCCTTTAGGAAGTTGTTGCTCTGCCTTCACTTGATGACATACCAGGCACCTTAAAGTGTAGTCAGTAATCTCCCTTTTCATATTATCCCACCAATAATGATCACAAAGGTCCCTATACATTTTTGTGCTACCAAGATGTATAGAGAAAGTAGATCTATGAGCTTCATCCATCAGCTCCTTCTTTATTTCCGGAATAGATGGAACACATAGTCTTGTACGAAATTTCATTACACCTTCTTGATCAGTATTGAACTCAGAAAACTTCCCATCCTTCACAGCCTCAAACTTCTTATGTAACAAAGGATCTTCTTTCTGAGCTTTCTTGATCTTCTCTAGTAGTGACAGTTGAGAAATCATTTGGGTTAGGTTTGATGATGTCCCTTATTTTATAATTCCCATGTCCAGTTTTACTAGGTCATTGATTAATAGATCTCTTTGAATCCTCATAATGGACATAACAACTGGGTCTTTCCAACTTAATGCATCGGCGACTTTGTTTGCTCTTCCGGGATGATAATGAATTGAACAATCATAGTCTTTAAGGAGTTCCAACCATCTCCTTTGTCTCATGTTCAATTCCTTTTGTGTTAAAATATACTTCAAACTTTGATGGGTTGTGTATATATCACATTTTTTCCCATAAAGATAGTGCCTCCATATCTTCAGAGCAAAAACGACTGCCGCCAGCTCCAGATCATGCGTAGGATAGTTCTACTCATGAGTCTTCAACGGTCGAGATACATAAGCAATGACCTTGTCATTTTTCATGAGGACACACCCAAGCCCTTTCAGAGATACCTCATTAAAAATAACGAATCCTTCTCCACTTGAGGGCAGAGTTAACACAGGTGTAATAACCAATCTCTTCTTCAGCTCTTGGAAACTTTCCTCACACTCCTTTGTCCAGATGAACTTGACCCCTTTTCGAGTTAACTTGGTTAATGGATTAGAAATTTGTGAAAAAAAATTCACAAACCTCGTATAATATCCCGCTAATCCAAGGAAACTATGAATCTCAGTTATTGTTGTAGGTTGAGGCCACTCCTCTACAACTTTTTCCTTTGCAGGGTCAACTGTGATTCCTTTATTGGTAATAATGTTCCCCAAGAAAGTAAATTGTTCTAACCAAAATTCACATTTACTGAACTTTACAAAGTCTCTCCTTCCGTAGAGTTTGAAAAATGTAACATCCTGACCCGACTTACCATTCAACCCGATAGCCGAACCGGTCACCACATGGCCTCAAGAGCATCTCCCCAAATGCCAGAGGCTGCCGACTAGCAGGGAGGGCCTAAGTGAGTCTATGGGGAGACTATGCCCTCATTACCAAAGTATCATAGCGGAATTACAAACATACAATAGCAGAAGAAGGTAACCAGTAGACAACACATAGACAGTAGAAATTGATAACAAATAGAAAGATATGACATATATCTAATGGTACAAATGGTAAAAGAGTCTAGAAAACAGCCAAAGATGGTACAAGTCAATACAGTACAGTAAAAGTGTACGAAACCCCAAAAAGAAACCAAAAAGTATCTTTTGTCGCATCGCAAGCCTCAGCTTGGTCCCGTGCACTCCTACTCCGAGCAGCAAGTCAAGTACATGTACTAGGTACTTTCCCTTTATCCATCCCTGAAATTATATAATCTGTTTGGGTCCAAAAACATGACCCAAACATGGTGTGAGACAAAATCCCAGTAGGCAACCACCAAAGATCTGTTCTAATCTGTCAGTGAATATATAAAACAGGCAGTGTAATATGGAAAGCAGTAAGGAAAACTAGCAAGACCGACCGAATCTTGTGCTTTGTCTTGGCATCACTTTAAGTATCCATTCCATTCATTAACCACCTCATTCAAGTGTTCAACCATTCCTTGAACCCGTTCCTGGAATACTCAATTCGGATACCAGACATCGTTCAGGGAGAAAATCCACCAACACCCTACAAGCCCGTTCCGGGGAACCTCCTAGGTACCCAGCCTCGCTCTAGGTGAGGTATAGTCTGTCATCTGATCCCATCCCCGGTATCCTATAAATAAGATCCGGGTATCACCCATGACATATCATGCCCTGTTGAGTCTGTCCATGGTATCTCACGTGGGATCCATGATTCACTCGGCATCACAGTAACAAGTCTCGTATGAGTCCATCCATGGAAACTCACATTGGTTCCATGATTCACCCATGAATTTGTTTCATATTTAAAATAGCTCAAAAGAATTTAACTCACATGGGCTAGCAATTCAAGAATTAACATAAAAGGTTCAAGGGGAAAAACTCCATCCCATACCCAAAACCATTTCAATTACAATTTCATCTTATTGCAATTCCATTCATATTCAAATTCCATTTTTTTAACAACCCCAAGGGAAAGAAAAGCATCCAGGGTCAAAACCCCTAAAATAGTCAGTCAAAAAAATGCACCCAAAGGGTGGTTCCTGTCCACGGTGTACAACCTAACTCAAGCACACACCACCCTATTCAAATTACCTACAACTCGCTAGGTAACAACAGGGTTAAATTCCAGGTTCAAGCGACACCCAAAAAGTGGGCGTGCAGTACTCTAGTATATATAAACAGCTTGAAAATCAGCTAAAAGCATGAGACCACCTACATTAGACTCATACTAGATAGATCGTCCAGTATCAGGCTCTGATTCGTCCTGGTTTGGAAGAAATCTGAAGAATAGACGAAGAAGGAGAAATTAGGGCATATGATCCTTAATTCAATCTGCATTTGTCATAACCAGAAGAATTGAGAAGGATTAAAAAGGAATTGAGGAATTACCATTTCAGATCTAACGAGACAAACGGCGGTTGAAACGGAGATCGGACGAAGGAGAAGGCTTAAATTCTCCCAAAGCCTCTTGAGAGCTCTTCCCCCTGCTATGCGGTTTGAAGAATGGGGTTAGGTTTAGGATTTTATAAAAATTTAATTAACTTAATTAAAAATTAATTAAATTTCCAAAACACAGAAGGTCACACAGTTTACCCACACGGACTAATAAACTATGCGGAGACCGTGCAGACCTTACTAAAAGGCAAGGGGAAACCGCACGGCCAACCCACACAGTTTCCTCAAACCGTGCACAGGTCGTCCTCCTGCCTCTAGCAGGCCTGCACCAAGGCGTACGGTTTACCCAGGCCATGCGCAGGCTGTGCACAAACTGTGTGTCAGGCCATTTTCAGCCTAAACCTTGGTTCTAGGCTCCTGAAAAAGTCTCAGACACCTGTGTAACTCCCTCGTCAAGTTAGGCATCCTCAATAGGCCTCAACAGAACAGTTAAACCGAAAAGAAAAATGATTCATACCTCGTATGAAAACTCGGGTTCTTACAATCTTCCCCCCTTATAGCAATTCATCCCCGAATTTCTTTTTGAAGGGTGGTCAAGATTCATCTGCAAACAGCTCTAGACACTAAGCACGTACATCAGCCTCCCGCTCCCAAGTCTCATCCTGTAAATGGTTGTGCTGCCATAGCACCCATACTAGAGGGACTGACCGGCCTCGGAGAACCTTCGTTCTCTTATCAACGATACGAATCGGATGCTCCTCAAAGGATGCTTCTACCTGAAGCTCGACCTCCTCAGGCTAGAAGGTATGAGATGGGTCTGAATAGTATCATCGTAACTGAGAAACATGGAACACGTCATGCATGGCTCGGTACCTTTGAGGTAACTTCAAATAATAGGCTACCGTCCCAACCTTCTCCAGAATCTAAAAAGGCCCAACATATCTCGACGATAGATTACCCTGTCTTCTGATCCGCCTATGTCCCAGCCTTGGTGAAACATGCAAGAAAACCTGATCCTCGACCTCAAACTCTAGGGGTCATCTTCGGCGATCAGTATATGACTTCTGACGAGACTGTGCAGTAGCCATCCGCTTCTGTATCAACTGGACCTGCTCAGAAGTCTCCTGAACAAGACGCGGTCCCAGTAAAGCTGCCTCACTTACCTCTAACCAGCACAGGGGTGATCGACATGGTCTACCATATAGAGCCTCGTACGGTTCCATCTTTATAGTCACCGGATAACTGTTGTTATAGGAAAACTCAACTAGGGGAATACGCCTTTCCCATGAGCCCCCAAAATCCAGGATGCATGCTCGCAGCATGTCCTCAAGCACTTGTATCATACGCTCTGACTGTCCATCAGTCTGAGGGTGGTATGTTGTGCTCAGAAGCACTTGTGTACCCAGCACCCTCTGAAAACTCCACCATAAATGTGAAGTAAAATGAGCATCCCTATCTGAAACAATGGTACATGGGACCCCGTGGAGTCGTACTATCTCCCGAATATACAACCTTCCCAGCTCATCCACACTGAAGGTCTCATTGATTGGTAAGAAATGTGAAACCTTCATGATCCTATCAACCACAACCCACACAGCATCGTTACCTCGAGGTGACCTCGGCAACCCAGTCACGAAATCCATCACAACATCATCCCATTTCCACTCTGGGATAGGTAACTGCTGTAAAATCCCATCTGGACGCTGGTGTTCCTCATTCACCTGATGACAGGTGGAACATCTCATGATAAAACTAGACACTTCCCTCTTCATTCCTGGCCACCAGTACTGTCGGCGCAAGTCACGATACATCTTAGTGACTTCGGGATGAACTGCCCAAACCGAAGCATGAAAATCCTGTATCAGCTCCTCTCTAATATCCACTGGAACCTATACATGTCCATGGATACGAAGAACTTCTTCCTCGCCTATCGTCCAACCAGGAGGAGGGTCCTCACCTGACACACCTTCCCATAGAACTAGGCCTTCCGAATCTGATATTTGTCTCATCCTTACTCTGTCTAGGAGGGTAGAAGTCACAGCTAAGGATGATAGAAAAGACTGCCCTTGGCTATTCTTCACATCAAGATGCATCTCAGAGAACAAGGAAATAATCTTTAATTCGTTGCTAGCCTGTTACACAGCCTGTATTTGATTCCTCCTGCTCAATGCATCAGCCACTACATTGCACTTACCAGGCGTATAAGCAAGCTCAAAATCAAAAGACTGTAGATACTCCACTCACCGTTACTGCCTAAGATTCAGATCACGCTGAGTAAAGATATATTTGAGGCTCTTGTGGTCTGTGTACACCAAAAAACTCTCTCCCAATAAATAGTGTCTCCAACAGCGCATCGCATGAACAACTGCTGCTAGCTCAAGATCATGCGTCGGATAATTCCTCTCGTGTTTCCTCAGCTGCCGAGATCCATACGCTACGACTCTGTCTCCCTGCATCAACACTGCACCCAACACAATACCTGATGCATCACAATATACCATGTAACTCTTTTCCTGTTCTGGTAGTATCAGGACTGGTACTAATGTCAACCTTCTTTTCAGCTCCTGAAAGGCTGCTTCACAAGCATCTGTCCATACAAATTTCACGCCCTTCTTAGTTAGGTCTGTCAACGGCGCTGCTAAGTGTGAGAAATCCTGTATGAAACAACGATAATAACCAACAAGCCCCAAGAATCTCTGTATTTCAAAGACATTCTTGGGTTGTTCCCAAGAAACCACAGCTCTAACCTTCTATGGGTCTACAGACACTCATGTCTCAGAGATAACATGGCCCAAGAAGTGAATATGATCCATCCAAAAGTGGCACTTAGTAAGCTTTGGATATAGTTGATGTTATCTTAGTGTATTCAAGATGATCTCAAGATGGTTGGCATGGTCGTTTCGATTTCGAGAATACACCAAAATATCATCCATGAAAACAACTACGAACGAGTCCAAATAAGGATGAAACACGCGATTCATCAAATCCATAAAAACTGCTGGCGCGTTTGTGGGACCGAACGGCATAACCAGATACTCATATAAACCATACCTGCTACGAAAAGCTGTATGAGGTATGTCTTCAGGTCGAACACACACCTGGTGATATCCTGACCACAAATCAATTTTTGAGAACACCCTAGCTCCTCAAAGCTGATCAAACAGGTCATCTATCTACAGAAAGGGATATCGGTTTTTAACCGTCAGTTGGTTCAGTTTCTGATAGTCCACACATAGCCTAAGATTCTCGTCCGCCTTTTTCAAAAAAAGGACTGGCGAACCCCACGGAGAATTACTGGTCAAATAAACCCCTTTGCCTCCAAATCTTCGATTTGTCTCTTGAGCTCTTGCAACTCTGTTGTAGCCATCCTGTAAGGAGGAATGGATACTGGTGCAGCTCCTGGAACTAGCTCAATGGAGAATTCCACCTCTCTCTCAAGAGGTAAACCTAAAAAGTCATTAGGAAAAACATCCCTGAAGCGCTCAACTACTGGAGGAAGGTCTGTCTTACTCACTCCCTGATCATCCAGAAACAAACTAGCGATTTGGGTTGTCATCCCGCACAGCCCATGACGCTCTGGTCCAGCTCGGCTTTCCTGGAGATCCTACTCGCCCTTAAGAGTATACATTGCACCCTCTGGTGATGTGAAAATCACCCTTCGATGGTAACAATCAACGTAGGCTCGGTAAGATACTAACCAGTCCATAACGAGAATGACATCAAAACCTGTCATTTCGAGAACATAAAAATACCAGATGACATGACACCCTAAAACCTCAAGGGGGAACCCTCTACACTTACGTACAACCTCTTCCCTAACTCCTAGTGGTGTTTCTAGCGTCAAGATTCCATCAGAAGACAACACAACTAGCCCAAGGCTTTTCACTATAGGCGCAGATATAAAACTGTGTGATGCACCTATATCAAAGAGGACAGATGAAATAACAGATGCTACTAAGATCGTACCTCTCACCGTAGACAGTCCCGCTCCCTGATCCTCGGAAGTATGCTGCATTGAATACATCTGGCCTAAACCATGGCCATGTGATACAACCTCACTACCCGGAGCTAGCCCGCTCTGACGTCTCGGTGTACCCTGTGCCTGGATACCTCTTCCAAGACCACTACCTCGGCCTGATCGGCCAGTCGTACCCCAACTCCCTGTCTGAGGAGAAGCTACCGACCCTGCTCCTGCATATGGAGTCGGTGCGAACCCTCTATCACTGGATTCTGGTGGAAACGTTCTACAGAAATGTTGAAGATGACCCATCTTGCCACATGATCGGCACTCGACTGGGTCCATCAGACATTGTGGCTTCGTGTGTCCCAGCCTACCGCACTGGTAGAACCTCAGGTTGCTAGTCGAAGATAGGTTCTGGCTGCTAGAATCACCGTGTGGAAGCTCCAAATGATGCTTCCTACTAACAGTCGCTGCAGTACCTGATCTCGATGTCGAACCACTCTGGTTCGCACCTCCAGCCTCTCTCAGGCTACATTATGTGATTAGAGCCTGGTTCACAATTCTAGAAACGGTAGTCAACCTGAAGATATTTACCTGATATCAGATATCATATCTCAGACCATCCTCAAAACGCCTAGCCCTCGACAGCTTATCGCCCATCAGGATAGGTGCGAAGCACTGAAGCTCAGTAAAACGGGTCGAGTATTCCATCACTAATAATGTGCCCTGTTCCAGACGCAAGAACTCCCGGGCTTGATCGGCCCTCAAAGTCTCAGGATAAAAGAAATCGTAGAAGGCCGTATGAAACTCTATCCAAGCCATCTCCTAATGACAATCCGACTGGGTGATTACGTCACACCACCTCTTGGCGGAGTCATGCAGCATGTACGTAGATATCTTGACCCTCCTCTTCGGAGGCGTCTCCAAATGCTCAAAGATATCTAGTATCGCCTCTAACCAGGACTCTGCAGCCTGTGGCCCGCCATCCCCTGAAAACGTAGGTGGATGCTGCTGCTGAAACTCACGCATCAACTCTTCCATAGTTAGGTCAGGTCACTGTGATCCCTGAACAGTCTGCATAAAACACAACAAGCTCTCACGGAACTGTGCCTCAGCACCTGTGTCCGGTATAACTGCTGGTGCCGCAGCTGGCACAACTGGAGTTTCCTCTAGTAGACCATGGACTACCACCTCCGGAATGTGGTCGTCACCGCTCTCCCGACGTATGACTGGAGGTCGTCGTGGTGGAATGACTCTGCAATGTCAAACACACGCCTCAATTCAAGATTTTTAATGAGGTTCAAAACTCATGAACACAAGAACTAGGATAGGACAGGTCAAGACCTTCTTAAAAACCACGTCAACCCACAGCCTACTTTTAAAGCCAGGACTGCATAAGGAACATTCCCCAAAACCCACTAGAGTCACTACCTCCTACCCACTCAGAATTCGGGTCTAGGTCATGCTCTATTTTCAACATTCATTCTTTTAACATACCTCTGTTCAAAATCTTTAACCAATGGTCCACCAAGTTCCGATCCCTAAGGGCCCATAACACCTCATTAATCAAAATTTGATGCCCATATAACCATACAATTTAATTTCATTTAGAATTTACATCACATTGGTGCGTTATTTCCCAATCCATAAGGGCCCATACTCCTTATGAATTGAAAGATGATGTCACTCTTCATTCATTGCACCCAATCTAACACAAAAGTAGGCACACCTATCAATAAACTATCAAAACAGCATGCAATATCTATCACTACATTTATCACAACAACATGAAATATCTAATGCATCCTAGATAGCATGACATAATGCATGACATGTGATTCCTAAAAAGGTGCCTATATGATGTAGGAGATGGAAAACCCTCATCTCATCGGGTTGCAACGAAATAGAACCCACAATAATATCAATAGTAACCGCAAAAACCATGTGTGTCACCCAACGGTGAAATTAGAACAACTGTAATAATTAAACCCAGAAACACAATTCCAACGAGGCAACTTGGATTTTCCTTGTACGCAGATTTGCAACTCCCAGGCACAGTTTATTACCAAAGTCCCTTCCCTTCCTACTCCTGTCTATAGTCGCCAAATAGTAAGTCAAATCAGAAAAGGAAAACCCCTTTGATACCACTTTGTAACGTCCCGACCCGACTTACCATTCAACCCTGTAGCCGGACCGGTCTCTACATGGCCTCAAGCGTATCTCCCCAAACGCCAAAGGCTTCCGACTAGCAGCGAGGGCCTAGGTGAGTCCGTGGGGAGACTATTCCCTCATTACCAAAGTATCACAGTAGAATTACAAACATACAATAGCGGAAGAAGGTAACCAGTAGAAAACACATAGACAGCAGAAATTGATAACAAATAGAAAGATCTGACATATATCTAATGGTGCAAATGGTACAAGAGTCTAGAAAACGGCCAAATATGGTACAAGTCAATACAGTACAGTACAAGTGTACGAAACACCAAAAAGAAACCAAAAAGTATCTCCTGTCGCATCGCAAGCCACAGCTTGGTCCCGTGCACTCCTACTCCAAGTAGCAAGTCAAGTACCTGTACTAGGGCCTTTCACCTTATCCATCACTGAAATCATATAATATGCTTGGGTCCAAAAACATGATCCAAACAGGGTGTGAGACAAAATCCCAGTAGGCAACCACCAAAGATTCGTGCTAATCTGTCGGTGAATATATAAAACAGGCAGTGTAATATGGAAAGCAGTAAACAAGGAAAACTAGCAAGACCGACCCAAGCTTGTGCTTTGGCTTGGCATCGCTTTAAGTATCCATTCCATTCATTAACCACCTCATTAAAGTGTTCAACCATTCCTTTAACCCGTTCCTGGAATACTCAATTCGGATACCAGGCATCATTCAGGGAGAAAATCCACCAACACCCTACAAGCCCATTCCGGGGAACCTCCTAGGTACCTAGCCTCGCTCTAGGTGCGGTATAGTCTGTCATCTGATCCCATCCCCAGTATCCTATAAATAAGATTCGGGTATCACCCATGACATATCATGCCCTGTTGAGTCCGTCCATGGCATCTCACGTGGGATCCATGATTCACTCGGCATCACAGTAACAAGTCCCATATGAGTCCGTCCATGGAAACTCACATTGGTTCCATGATTCACCCATGAATTTGTTTCACATTTAAAACAGCTTAAAAGAATTTAACTCACGTGGGCTAGCAATTCAAGAATTAACATACAAGGGTAAAGGGGAAAAACTCCATCTCATACCCGAAACCATTTCAATTACAACTTCATATTATTACAATTCCATTCATATTCAAATTCCATTTTTTTAACAACCCCAAGGGAAAGAAAAGAATCCAGGGTCAAAACCCCTAAAATAGTCATTCAAGGCAATGCACCCAAGGGGTGGTTCTTGTCCAGGGTGTACAACCTAACTCAGGCACACACCACCCTATTCAAATTACCTACAACACGCTAGGTAACAATAGGGTTAAATTCCAGGTTCAAGCGACACCACAAAAGTGGGTGTGCGGAACTCCAGTATATATAAACAGCTTGACAATCAGCAAAAAGCATGAGACCACCCACCTTAGACTCGTACTAGATAGCTCGTCCAGTATCAGGCTCTGATTCGTCCTGGTTTGGAATAAATCTGAAGAACAGACGAAGAATGAGAAATTGGGGCATATGAGCCTTAATTCAATCTGCATTTGTCGTAACCAGAAGAATCAAGAAGGATTAAAAAGGAATTGAGGACTTACCGTTGCGGATCTAACGAGAGAAATGATGGTTGAAATGGAGATCAGACGAAGGAGAAGGCTCAAATTCTCCCAAAGCCTCTTGAGAGTTCTTCCCCCTGCTATGCGGTTTAAAGAATGGGGTTAGGTTTAGGTTTTTATAAAAATTTAATTAACTTAATTAAAAATTAATTAAATTTCCAAAACACAGCAGGTCGCACGGTTTACCCACACGGCCTAATAAACCGTGTGGAGACCGTGCGGACCTTACTGGAAGGCAAGGGGAAACTGTACGACCAACCCGCACGGTTTCCTCAAACCGTGCACAGGCTGTGCTCCTGCCTCTGGCAGGCCTGCACCAAGGCGCACGGTTTACCTAGGTCGTCCGCAAACCGTGTGCCAGGCCATTTTCAGCCTAAACCTTGGTTTCGGGATCCTGAACAAGTCCCGAACACCTCCATAACTCCCTCGTCAAGTTAGGCATCCTCAATAGACCTCAACAGAACAGTTAAACCGAAAAGAAAAAGGATATGTACCTCATACAAAAACCCGGGTTCTTACAAAAAATAACCCTTTAATGATCCTCATGCTCCTCACGACTTTTGGAATATATCAGAATATCATTAATAAGAACTACCACAAAGTTATCAAGGTAGTATTTAAAGACTCTATTCATCAAATTCATAAAAATAACAGGTGCATGAGTCAGTCCAAAAGGTATAACAACAAACTCATAATGCCCATATCTTGATCGGAAGGCAGTTTTTGGAATATCTTCTTTCTTCACCCTTAATTGATGATAACCAGATTGAAGATCAATCTTAGAGAAGAATCGAGCCCCACAAAGTTGGTCAAATAAGTCATCAATTCTTGGAAGAGGGTATTTGTTCTTTATTGTGATTCCATTCAGCTCTCTATAATCAATGCATAGCCGCATTGATCTATCCTTCTTCTTCATAAAGAGAATAGGTGCTCCCCAAGGAGACACACTCAGTCGGATAAACCTCTTCCCCAAAAGATCTTGGATTTGTTTATTTAATTCCTCCAGCTCCACATTTTTCATCCTATACGGGTTCCTTGATATTGGATGAGATCCAAGTATGAGTTCAATGGAGAACTCTACCTCTCTTTCTGGGGGAGGTTCAGGCAACTCCTCAGGAAATATGTCAATGTATTCCTGGATGATGGGTGCATTTTCTATCCTCAGACTCTCATTTCCTTTTTCTTCTTCACCGATCAATTCCATAAACAAAGATCAAGTTGAGATATCTCTCCTTGGAAGATAATTGTAGGTTTTCCATTCAAGACTACTGAGATTACCTTACTTATGCATTTGATCTTAGCATTATACTTTGAGAGCCAGTTCATCCCTAGTATAATGTCGAATTCCAACATGGGAATGACTACTAGATTTTCAATAAGATTGTGCTCACCAAAGTAAATACTAGAGTTTCTAAACACTGATGATTCTTAGATAATCCCACCAGGAGTCTTGACTGATAACTCTACTTTTAGCAAGTCGGGGGTTGATTCTAAATTCTTTGCAAACTTGGAAGAAATAAAGGAATTCGTAGAACCATAATCAAACAAAGTACTTTCTATCTTTGAGAGAACAACAAGAGTACCTGCTACCACATCATTTGGAGCTTCAACTTTAGCTGTCATGATAGAAAAAGCATGACCTTGCTCCCTTGGCCTTTGCTGAGGCTGATGGTGGTTCCCCTCCACTGCTCTTAGATTTGGACAGTGATTGGAAAAGTGCCTGATTTGTCCACACTTAAATCACTGGACATCAGGTAGGTCCTGCACCATCTACCCCTTGTCGTTAGTGTTTGGAAGTTGAGGTTTCATCTCACTTGCAATATGGCCATCTCTTCCAAACATGTAGAATTTCTCTCTCCCGAGCAGGCAGTTCCCCGAATGCTTCTTCCCACATTTATTACATGTGGCACGTTGCACTTTTTTGCCTCCTCTTCCCTGATCAAAGGTCCTCCCTAAGTTGGGATCCACCGATCACTTTTTGTCGCTTGATTTATGAGACCATTGAATCTCACCAAACTCCAGTTCGACTTTCATCGCACTCCGCACGATCTCCTCATAGCTATCATAGTCTCGGTTGGCTAGATTCTTCCGCAGATGATATCTCAATCCACTGAAGAATCTATCAACCTTACCATTTAGATCCATGACAAAGCTAGAGGTATATCGTGAAAGTTGGGTGAATTTCATCTCATAGCTTCCGACAGATTCATTCTCCTTCTGCTTCAGCGCGAGAAACTCCTTCTCCATTCTTATTCTCACGGATCGAGGGAAATACTTGCTGAAGAAAACCCCTATGAACTCTTCCCACTCTATAGCTTCAACCTCCACTCTTTGCCTCATGTTTTTAATCAGATCCCACCACTGATCAGCTACTCCTTCTAAGCGATAGACAGCCTGGGTGACCTCTTGCTCTGAACATCGGAGCACAGAAAAGATCTTCTCAATAGAGCTAATCCACTGCTCAGCAATCAATGGGTCAGTCGATCCACTGAAGGTTGGTGATCGTTGACACATAAAAGACTCAACAGAATGTTGTTCCCTTCGCGGTGAGATCGGTCTCTCAGCTTGATTCAAGTTATTTCCCATAATTTGAGTCAGTTGGTTCATCATTCGCATGAATGTTTCCATTCCGGCTTCCATTAGAGGGTTGTCAGCGCATGGCCCATTGCGGTCACCATTTGCACGGTTCCTCCTATTGCCCGCTATTTCTAAAAGAATAAAACCTTAATGAGAAACTTATTTCATTTATGAATCTTTTAACTATAAAGGATTTATGTCTTAAAACTTCTTTAAACAATTACATTTCTCTATAAATCCTTTATAATGATTCATAAAAAACTTATGATTAACCAAACATTTCCCCTGGGAGTGTCGTAACCAAGAGCGCAGCAAGACCCATTGTCGTGTACCATGATACCCCGGGTCAAGCCCGAAACTCCTTATTGGAGTTTTCACTCCTAGGTACCTCTGTGTCAGAGCCGCCTCTACCTGCTCGTATCCAGACAGGGATGTATTTGTTTGATAAACCACTTACTTAATACTCACTAAAATACTAGGAAATTTTCCTATATTTAAATTTTTCTATAGGATTCTTCCTAAAGATTTCATAGCCTAATTTCCATAAATAACTAAACTATCCTTTTATACCAACTATGAAATCCCACCTTTTTATTACATAACTTTTCATTACATTTTACAAACAGGGGATCTTTAAAGTCTAGTGTCTTGGAAATCAGGAACATAATACATGAAAACAACATAAAACATTGTTCAAAACCACTCGTAAGGCTTCATCATAGGTTTGTCCGATGTACAATTACCGCATCTCATATCCTGGAGACATACATCAAAGAAAAGTGTGATCAGAAGGCTCAGTAAGGAAAACAAGTGAAACAGTTGTCATGTGATCTTGAGCAATATTAATAAGAACATGATAAAAGTCATAAAGACATGAGCAAAGGAAGAATAGGAATATCATAATAAAAATAACTTGAATCATAACTTGAATATGTGGCTACAGCATTCCATTTAGACATTCATAAACATATCACCAAGGTTTATCCCCGAGGTGTCATAAAAATTACCAAGGTTATTCACTAAGGTATCGTGAAACTTGTCATCTCTAGAGATTAATTCTTTACTCAATGCATTGGATCGCTATCAGGGCGCACCCTTAATATGTTTTTACTTACATGTGAGCCACATAGATCATAATCAAACATTTCATAAATAACCCATAGAGAATAAAATAAATGGGTTTCATTTCAAAATCATGACGTTTTAAAAGTTCTTAAAAATAAGATCATTATATCATTTATAACCCATGGAAAGGGAGTGGGGGTTATATGTATGTCCATTCCAGAATAAAATATATCCTTTTTAGATATTTATGAACACCCATAGAAACGAAATAGGTCTGGGTATTCACATAAATAAACAAGATAATTTCTTGAGAGAAAGAGATAGAAATTTTGAGACAAAATTTCTGTAGCATAACGACTATATAACATGGTTTTAGAAAATAATAAAAAGAGAGGGTACAAGGGTAACCCACTCATAAATAACTCATATTACAATATAAATACAGAATAGCATGGAGATAAGAACATGGTATGGATATTTGAATGACATACAACAAGAAAAGGAAACTTGAAAGGAAAGAGAAGATGCGATTTCTTTTACGAGAAATTCGGCAGCCTAACGGCGTCACTTAAAAATTCAGAAAACAAATTGATGAGAGCGGAAATGGTCTCTCAACAATTAGACATGAAATGGACAGTAATGAGAACATATAAGAACATACCCTCAACATAAAGATATGGAAACTATAATACACAACATAAAGGAATTCATGACTTAAAAGAGGAGGGTGAAAGGATCCCTTACCTTGAATAGTAACTTCGAAAGCTTGAAGGTCGAGACCTTGGGAGGCTTGAGGGCACATTGGGAGGAATCCTTGGGAGGTAAGGAGACCAGAACTTCGTTGAGGATGATTTTGGAATGAAATGAATGAGGGAAATGGCTTGGTATTTATAGAAAAAGTGAGTGAATAAATTATTAATTTCCAAGGGACGCCTCATCGGTGGTATTTGCAAAACCATGGGTTTGCCCATGGTATTTGCCCATGGTATTGGCCACTTGGGACACCTCATAGCATATCTCACTATTCATAAGTTGACCAGAAAGCATACATCATTATTACATCATTAATGATATCATTAAACACCAGAAACTCAAAACTGCATTTTTACTATTCACCAATAATTCAACTGTTTCATAAAAATCTCAAAAATTCACCATAACCTAATATCGATGCTCTGAATTCAAAAATGAAGTCCATTTTATGAAAATGATTTTCTAAATATTTTTAATTTAATTTTTAAATAAAATCATTATTTATTCCAAAAATACAACTTTAAAACTATAACTCATTTTGTAACACCTTAAAAAAGTAATCAAGACCCCATAAAAATATCGTATACCCATAAGACAATAAAGTAACAATTTATGATTAAATTTTATGAAAATACATTTCCATTTTAAATTAATAAATTAATTATAAAATTGTAAATAAAAATATTTATGGCGTACAAAAATACCAAAACTTAAACTATGATCGTTTTTTCACTTTTAAGATGTCTAAAATGTATTTATACATTCGCGGGTGAAGTTTCTATTTTTTTGGTCAAATTACTATTCATTACTATTCATATGGGTATGTTACTATTCCTACTTTACTACTCACTAAAAACCAAGTTGATCTTATTAGACTTTAAATTTCTCACTCATCACAACTGTAGAAAACCATTTTTTGAAAATTATTTCACATTATTAATTATTTAATGAATACAAAAATATTTTAAAATACCCTTTTTTCCTAAATTAATCAATAATACACATCCTGTATTTATCCGGATATTTGAAATTCACAAACTTTGTCATAAGAAGAAATAATAATTTTATTTATATAAAAGGATTACACAAAACAGCTAAGGTCTCGTTACATAGCCTCTTATAACACCAGCATGTGATCTAAGTGTAAGGTGTGCTATGATGATAGAATCTTGGGGTGGCTCGGACAACATTGTCCGAGTGGTGATTTCTATCAGCTTGAACTTCTCCCTTAATCGATTTCGTTCAAGCTTCATACGTTGAAGTTCGGCTTGAGCTTGGTCCAGAGCAAAGCCCAGTGATGCTACCTTCTTCCCAAGCTCCGACAGATGGGCTTCATATGGCTCGAGTTTACTGGATGAAGTCATTCAATCTTCTTTCTGTATTAATTAACCAAGATAACCGTATTTATAAAAACACAACGTTAAGATTATAGTTTCTAACGGTTATATTGACCAATAGTCATATAACAGTCGAAATCCAACAGTCTCATTTTAATTATACCCACTTCATTAATTAAAGGATATAGTTTTGTTGAGTATAAAATAAATAACACACAAAATTAGGAAACAAATATAATTAAAAAGTTTGGATCCTCACATTACACCTAAGAAAGATGTCCACAAATTAAAAAAAATGAAATTCATGGAAGGATAAAGGATGCACCTCCACATGAAACTGCCAAATAAGGATCAAACCTCCGAGACAACAAACATATTCTAAACCGACCTCCCAAAGACTCCTAGAAATGATCAAATTCATTTCTTAGTAAACTAGAGCGTAAACTTCATGCAACAAATATTATGGATACAAATATGTTCATGATGAATTTATATAAATGACTCTTTAACACAAATAATAATAATCTTTTAAAAAAAACAGGGTTTACTCCGGGTGGGCGGCAAAGGTCCATTGAAAATCATCAGTCTGAAATATGGAGCAACGGCAGATTAACGGTGGACGTCACCCTTGAAATGTTACGAGCGCCACACCGAATCTTTCTCTCCCGAACCGGAAGAAAAGACCTCTCTCTAGTACGCTCCAGAAGCTCCTTCGCCTCCATTAAAGTGGAGATTCTCTCATTTTTTCTTCATTTAGGCGCTGGTTTTTCTCTCTTCGTCATCTGTTAATCGCTTTATCGTGATCACTCCCTGCTTTCGATCCTTTCGCTTCGCCCACTCCTTTCAGAGGTAGGTTTGCGTTTGCTTCACATTAGGTATTCCTCTCTGTTTCACGGGCAATCTATTTTGTACATCGTCTTTGTTCTTTGCCGTTTTTTCTTCCGGTTTACGTGATCTCTGTTTGCCAGTATCTTTCGTATATCTGCTTGCACTCGGTACTACTGAATCTGAGCCCCGTGCTACTTGGTTCGACTTAACCCGTAGCCGTGTTCATTCAATGTTTCAATTCTGATGTTAGACAGCGTTGAATGATTTTTCTCGTGATAAAGCCTGTTACACAGATTTTGTTAATTGTTCAGAAATCGCTGCATTCACATATAATGATTCATCTTTCGCAATTGGAATTTACACAGAATGTATTTGTCGGAGGGCCGGGAAGATTCGTGTTTCATGAAAATATTTATTACGGAATCTGCTCTTGTTTCTTCATCTCTATCGCTGCTGCGTGCTTTCGGTTGTCTATCCAAAGATCAATCAGGCCATTCCGCTTGTTCTCAATCATCCATCATTACATTTTTCACTCCCATGTCCTTCATGTTGTCTTCCATTCGATGATATGTTTGTTCGTATTTAATGTTCTACGGTTCATTCCTTTTTCTATGTGCAATTTCCATTCAATTGGTTAATAAATTTATTTTTACTGTCTAAAACCATATGATTGCCTTACCGATGGCCAAGTGCTATGTTATTGCGTTCTGTTCTTTTTTTTTTTTTTTTTTCGCTATCCGTTGGCGTAGATCGTGTTGTTCTTGGCGCTATTGATTGCCAGTTGGTAATGCACATGTAAAATCGCAGGTATGGCCGAAGAAGCTTACACGGTAGTCTCAGATAGCGAGGCAACCGAGGAGGAAAAGCCCCGGTCGAAATTCCCAGAGGTCGCGATCGGAATCGACATCGGCACGTCACAGTGCAGCGTCGCGGTGTGGAACGGTTCCCAGGTGGAGCTTCTGAAGGACACCCGAAACCAGAAGATAATGAGATCCTACGTCACCTTCAAGGAGGATACTCCCTCCGGCGGAGTCAACAGCCAGCTCGCCCACGAGGCTGATCTCCTCTCAGGATCCACCGTGTTCAACATCAAGCGCCTCATCGGCCGAGCCGACACCGATCCCGTCATCCACCGGAGCCAGAGCCTCCCGTTTCTGGTGCAGACCTTCGGCATCGGGGTCCGGCCATTCATCGCCGCCTTGGTGAAAAATGCCTGGCGGTCCACCACTCCCGAAGAGGTACTCGCCATCTTCCTGGTGGAGCTCAAGGTCATGGCGGAAGTCCGGCTGAAGCGCCCCGTAAGGAACGCCGTCCTGACCGTTCCCGTTTCTTTCAGCCGATTCCAGCTGACGCGGGTCGAACGGGCCTGCGCCATGGCCGGCCTTCACGTCCTGAGGCTCATGCCGGAGCCCACCGCGGTGGCGCTGCTCTACGCGCAGCAGCAGCAGCAGACTGTGCACGAGAACATGGGCAGCGGCGTGGAGAAGGTCGCGCTCATCGTGAACGCGGGGGCGGGGTACTGTGACGTGGCCGTCTGCGCAACCGCCGGCGGGGTTTCCCAGATCCGATCACTCCGCGGCGCTGCCATTGGAGGAGAGGACTTGCTTCAGAACACGATGCAGCGTCTGGTTCCCGACTTCGCCAGCATCATTTCCACCCGCGGAGCCGGCGAGATCATGTCGATGGGGCGGCTCCGCACCGCCGCGCAGGACGCCATCCACAAGCTCTCGTTCCAGAGCAGCGTGCAGATCGACGTGGACCCGGGGAACGGATCTGTAATCAACACGGTTCTCAGCCGAGAGGAGTTCGAGAGGGTAAACGCCATGGCCTTCGAGTCATACCAGTCTCTCATCTTGGGGTGCCTGCAGGACTCGAGGGTAGACATGGAGGACATCGACGACGTCATCCTCGTGGGAGGGTGTTCGGCGATCCCCAAGATCAAGGATCTCGTCACTGGCATTTGCAGAGGGCGGAGTCTTTACGAGGCCATGAACCCATTGGAGGCGGCGGTCTGCGGTGCCGCGCTGGAGGGTGCCGTGGCCTCCGGCATCACCGATCCGTTCGGCAGCCTCGACCTCTTGACAATTCTGGCTACCCCTCTCAGCGTCGGGATCCGCACCGGAGGAAATAATTTCGAGCCGATCATTCACCGGAACACGGCGATCCCTGCGAGGAGAGAGGTGGGTTTCACCACTGTGCGGGACGGTCAGACGGAGGCGCTGGTGGTGGTCTATGAGGGGGAGGGGACGATGGTGGAGGAGAACCATCTTCTGGGGTATTTCAAGGTGTTGGGGATCCCGGCGGCTGCCAGGGGTGTCCCGGAGATCTGTGTTTGCATGGACATTGACGCGAGCAATGTGCTGAGGGTGGTGGTGGGTGTCACGCTGCCGGGATCCAGGAATCCAGTCATGGCTTTGATGGAAGTCAGGATGCCGACGGTGGATGACGGCCATGGATGGTGCGCTGAAGCTCTGTCGAGAGCTTGTGGGTCGGAATGGGACTTGATCGCCCTGCCCAAGAAAGTTCAGTACTGAGATCACGGCTTGCGGGGTTCATTCACTTACTGTATGTGCTGTGTGGTAGTGGTTGCTGCTTTGGGTGTACTGTATATGGACCGTGGGAACCAACCATGTTATGCAGTCGACATGACCCGGTTGGGCTCAAGCCGGGGCAGATCAGGCTGCTTTAACATCCTTAGGTTGTAATTTCAAGGAAACTGCAATTTAATGTTAATGTCAATCAAGTGATAATTATTTTGAATTATCAGAACCGGCCATCAAACCTCACTAGAACTCTCCTTCACGGGTCTCCTTGAAATATCACAATTAACCATCAAACCCCTTCACTGGTCTCCTTGATATAATTGCTCACTATGAGCAATAAATTTCATGCAAACTAAGCTCATAAATTCATAACCTCATGAATGTCACATGTCATCCACAATCCTTTCAAGTCGTCATCATATCACTCACCACAATCCTTTGAAATAATATGCCTTCCAAAACAACAAAATTGATGGGAGAGTGAATACCCTAGACTCAACATTTTATTTTTGATTGTCTTGCCATGCATATAGTTTGATATATACATATATTTTTGAAGCCCTCAGAGGTGTAGTCTAGTGGTTACGCCTTTGAGAGGTCTCATGGGGGGTCTCAGGATTGAGTCTCCTCGAGTAATTGTAGCTACAATAGTTTCTTTGTTTCTTTGTACCCCCTCCCTCGACCCGCTGTAATAATAATATTTTTGAAAGGCTCAGGCGAGAGCAGAATACCACTGAGAGTGTGGGGTGGGTGGGAGGATTAGTGGTTAACCTTTAACACCAATTCTCAACTCGCTTTCCTATGATGGTTAGTGCGAACAAGATCTCAAAGACAACAATACGATGACGAGAGAAAGAGCGAGAAAGAACACATACAACACAAGGACAAATACAAGGTTCAATGACTCGTTATCATGTGGCTCATCCCCAATGTGCAATGATTATGATCTTACTACCCACGTTCCTATTTTATTATCAATAAGAACACAGAGCAAAGAGATGACCCTAAACTCCTAAGTACAAGAGAATGGCAAGTGTCAACAAGTCGATCAATCCCCATTTTCCTGGTCTCAAGTGCCTCCGAAATTTGGATTTCATGTGCACCCTCGTTCTTCTCAAATCTCACTCAAACCCTCTTAGTAACTCTTTCCAGAATGAATGGTAGGCTAACTCAAAGTTTCGTCACAATCGCTCATCCCTTGGTTTGAGTGAGACACACTTCTATTTTCGAATAGACATGTGTTGCATCATGATCTACGTCCTTTCGGTGTGCTAGCCAAATTCGATAGATATGGAAATTGAATTTTGAAGAACCCATACCATCATTGTGGCATGACAACCTTCATCATAACATAAGTTTTGTATCTACTAATATCTACCTTTGTATGGCCCTCAAGGGTGCAGTCTAGTGGTTGCGTCTCTGTGAGTCTCACGAGAGGTCTCAAGACCGGATGTCCCTGAGTACTTACAGACGCAATAGGTTTCTTTGTTTCTTTGTAATCACTCCCCCAAACTTTTGTAATATCTACCTTTGTATGTGAATGACATTTTACTATGCAACCCACTCTATTGTGGCACAACACTTTGGTTTCCTCAGATTTGATAAAGTACTAAATTCTCATGGTTTGACCATTATGGTGTGAACCGACCTACTGTTGCATTAGTGGTTCCATTACAGCATGAGAACACTTGGTTCCCAAACTAAAGCAACACCATTTTTCACGGGCTAAGCATCACGACACGACTAGTCCCCCACAACTTCTCAGATGGATGCATCACGATGCGGGTCATTATCTTACAGCATGTCACCTATGCACCACAACTACTTCATGGCACAACCAACCCATCTACAATGTGAGGTCATGTAATAATGTGAAACTCTTCATCTGATTCAACTCATCAAGACACAACAATGTTTCTCATGTCATGATGCACTTCAATTAAGAAAAACTCAATTCATTTGCATCTTCACTCAGCTCCAAAAAGCCTCTAACTCATCCAAAAACATGCTGCCAATGAATACAACATGAAAAAGCTTCTAGATCTCATGAATGAATTGCCTCAAGAGTCTAGTCATAACATGCCTCCAATGTGAAGATTATATACACACCACACTATAAGATAGAATGGTGTTTGTGAGAATACTTCAACTCTTGGTGTAAGAGCTATTCTATTGTGATCATGTCTCAATAGAGATTAACTCACAACTCTCCTTTATCAATTCACTTCATAAGGGCCTTCTCCAAACTTCAATACTCATCAACTCCCATAATCATCAAAGACTCTCCATACTCTTAAGGGACCATCAATCTCTCCATTTTGATTTATTGGCATCAGGTGAATCAATGTAAGAACTCTCCAAGATTTAGCTTTAACAACCAACACGTAAGATCCCATTTTTTTTGCAGGTGCGCCTCTCTCTGAGTTTTTCATTAAACTTATTTAGGTTGAGTTTTGCCTTGTATTTAAACCTTGGTGGTCATGTTTCGTTGTGGATGTCTGTTTGTTTGAATAAACACAGACTTGGGTTGTGAGGAAACTTGAGAAAACCGGAGAGGATCTACGTGGGGAGCATTTCAAGGATTCTATTTGAATTAATGGAGTCCAGGTATAAATGAGTCAAGTGTTACCAAGGGTTCTTGATATGTTGAGAAGCCTTAAAGGGGGTTCAGGTTTTTATAAGGAATCTGGGCTGAAAAATATCCACAGGACATTTACATGTTGTATAAATGGGTTACACGATGTGTAAAACCCACCAGACTCATTCCGTGAACTGGTTCATGACATGAAGTGGTTACACGTCATGAACTAATTACACATCGTGTAATATTCAGGCAAATTTAATATTCAGCTGAGGCTACAGTTTTTTCGGTGCATCCTTCTAAAAATAAATACATGACATGTAAATGAATTACATGTCGTGTAATTTCTCGAGAATATTTTTAAAAGGTGATGTGCATGAGTTTGATATCATTCCCTCATATACAACTTACTTATCTCGACCCTAGGGAAGCTCCATGCAATTTTGGAGCGCCTCTCTTGATTCTGGACATCCCAATCACGCATATGATCTCTAGTGAGTGGTTTTGGTTAGGTTTTACCTTCTCTCCCTTTGTTCTCCTACTGTTGCGGTGTAATCTCTTGACCGTGAGCGTTGTTGGTTTTGATCTTGATCAGTTATGTTCTAGGAACCTTCTTGCAATCATATGCGCCTTCATTCTTGTTGGAGAATCCTACTAGAAGCATTGGTTGATCGCCATTTAAAGGTAGGGGGTCTAAACCTTAACCCTATGGTTTGATATTTGTCAAGTATGTGCAATATTGCAACTGCTCCAACACACATGTGCCTCAATTGATTAAATGATGAATTGGATTATTCCCTGGAGTCCCTTTGGACCCAATTGGTTATTGACCTGGCTTGTGGCTATCATTCAGGTGAGCAAACCCTTGATTATAAATGAATTGTTTAATGACTTAAAGTGTGTTTATCATGACATGGATTTTGGGTGTTTTTTTTGATATAGATTCACCTTGGTTTGGCCTGATTATTGAGATGATTGGCTTGTTATTGGTTTATGACCAAAGGATAAATGAAATGTGTAATTGAATGATAAATGTCAATTTTCATAATTAACCATTGATCCTTATAATGTGATATTGTGATATCCTTATTGCTATGACATGTGTTGTGATTTCTTATGTTGTAATGCTTATACGAGGCATTGGCCCAGTCTGATTATTGTAATGCTAATATGGGGCATTGACCCAGTTTACATGCTGAAATGATTATATATTAGGCTATTCCTAGAGATATTATGACATGCTTATATAGCAGGATATGCCCAATGACACATGTTGAAATTCTTATATACCATGTTTGGCACCGAGACATGCTGAAATGCTTATATATCAGGATTGGCCCTAATACATGCTAAAATTCTTATATACCGGGATTAACCCTGACACATGATGAAATGATTATATACTAAGCTCAACCCTGATTAAATGTTGAAATGCTTATATAGATGGTTTTGACCTAGAATTGTGTGATTTATACCTTGGTTATAATGTTATGGTTGGAATGGTTGCGAGAGATACTCAGAGACATTCCGACATGATGTTGAGGTAGGTTATGTTTTACCACGGTTATATGGTTATGGCTGGCATGGTTGTGAGACATGATTAACAAAATTCCGGCACGGTGCCGAAGAAGGTTGATGTGACATTAATTTAAGTGTTATTAATTAATATACATATTTATTGCATTATTACATGCACTTTTTATCAGACTGGTTTTGTTTAGACACGGTGGTGTTGACCTACTGAGTTATACTCACACCCTATTCGGGACGCCGTTTGGTACCTGATCAGATTACATGGATGTAGTATTTGACAAGGGCAAATGACCTTGTCATTGATTGTTTACTTGCTAGATGGGTTGAAGTTTGGAGACTGACTGACATGGGGATCGGGATTGGGGACCTTTGAGTCTTCTAGTCTTTTTATTTTTTATTACTTCTAGCATGCTATTTAGTTACATTCCAGCATGTCATTACATTATTCATTTATTAGTTATTGGAATTTTCAGTTGGTTTTTACTATTTGGTTTTCTGCTGTATTGTATTATTTCAATTATTCCGTAACTCTGATATTTATTTATTATTGTTATATGTTTATTTATGCTATGTTGTAACTATATAACCAGGGGGTATAGTCTCCCCACTATAATTATCACACCCCTGCTGCTATTCAGCAACCTCTGGCATACGAAGAGACGCACTTAAGGTCTCGTAACCAACCCTTTCTATCCATGTGAGATAGTGCCAAATCGGGGGACATTATAAAGTGGTATCAGAGGACAAGTTTATTTTCTATTTATTTAATATTTTTGGAAAGGTAGAAAGGATACTAGGATGTGTCATGACTTAGTAATGAGCTTGTGGATGGGAGTAACTAACCTATGTATAGGGGAAAATCTGAGTGCTGAGTGGGGATTGATGTTATTATTGTTTTCTTATTACAATTGATGTTATTTCACCCCGAGTGATTCACATGTTGTGTGAGATTATTATTTCATGATGTTATTAGTTCTTGAGATTTTTCCTTGTGGCCTGGTATGACACGAGATGAGTATGCATGTATCATGGTAGACACATAGGGATATATATTGGCATGAATTGTTCATGATAGGGATATATCTATTTCATGTGATATACATACTTTTTTGTTTGAACTGTGATATAAGACACTTGTTATATCTGTTAAATGAAATGAAATAGATGAACTGTTATGTCATGCTAAAACACTTATAAGCCATGTTTTGATTGGACAGGAGTCAGTGGTTCTCTATTGTTGTCACCTGTTTAGGTTGGCCCTATTGTTATAGATAGTGTTCTAAGGAGTTTATTTTTCTAGTAGATAAAATTCCTCCTCATCGTCTTCATGTTGAGCGTCAGGAGAGTGGCCATCAGCACACTGCTAACATAGTTGAACCAAATCTTCCTATAGCTCTTGAATATCAGGTGGATTATCATCTTCACGATAGCTTCTTAAGGGTCATGAGATCCATGGAAAGAGAGATTGTTTGTATTTTACCTTTGATGTCTAAACTGACGAGATAGTTCCAAATGCAACATCCACCTATGATAATTGGGGATAGAGGCCCCCAGGCAGCCGAGTTTTGGATCAAGTCACTCCAAATGATCTTTAAGCATATAGATACACCCATAGATAGGAGGGTAAATCTTGCTACATATATGCTTCGTGGACCAGGCAAGCATTGGTGGGATATTTTGGAGCAGACCGGGCAGTAGGGGGAGTTGTCTTGGAAGGAATTTGAGATAAAGTTCCTATTCCATTTCTATCCCGAGACTTTGAGGGATGAGAAGGCTCATGAGTTCATGCATCTGGAATCGGAGGGCATGTTAGTGATGGACTACGCTGAATGTTTCACTGAACTACAACACTTTTCTCCATCCTTGGTAGTTGATGAGATCTCTAGGGAGAGACACTTTCATGATGGTCTTTGTTATGAGATCAAGTCACAAGTGAATGTGTTCCGTCTGAGAAGTTTTGAAGATGTGATGAATCAAGAACTCATCATGAAATGTAATCTGAGAGAGTCCCCAAGCAGTGGCTAGACTGTCTTAGCAGGGAAAACTATGAACTCTTATTCTAGTGGAAATAAGCATCACTATGAAAGTTTATTCTAAGGTAGTAGTGGTTAGAGTAGTCAGGGAAATGGGTATCCATCTCAGGACCATGTTTTGTTGCAGTACTATCAATGTGGAAAGATGGGCCACAAACAATCTTAGTGTTCATACCCCGCTTTAGAGTTTTGTGATTGCAAAAAATTGGTCACCTACAAAGGTTTTGTAGGAGAATATAGTAGCAGAGTAGTGGAATGGGATCAAGATAGGTACCAGAGTCTGTGAAGGACTTAGCTACTCCTCAACAGACATTTAACTAGAGTTCCACAAGACCTTTTGGTCGAGGAAGGAGACATGATACCCCAGTGCATGAACGAAAGTACCAAGCATAGGGTGTAGCTCAGGGGAGTCAGGTTGGAGCCTAGGGAAGAGTGGCTGGTCAACTACATGTTATGCAGATTACTCCAACTAGTGTAGATGAAGGACTGTATACTATTAGAGGTATGATTCTTGTATTATCTACCCTTTCTTGTGTTTTATTTGATATAATAGCATCACATTCTTTTTTATCCATTCTTTTTTAATGGTTTGGGATTGGATGTGGGAAGATTAGATGATATTTTGACCAACTACACACCATTGGGAGTGTGGTTAGAGAATATCAAATGTTTCATGGCGTGTTCTCCAGAGATGGTTGGTTATTTTTTATTTTGGGAATCTTTCATGCTAGAAATAGGCTTCAATTTGATTCTTGGTATGGATTATTTAATTACATCCTAGAGTCATATCGACTATTACCAGAAGAGATTTTCCTTTATATATCTATAAGGAGACAAGTATTCTTACCAGGGTGAGTGGGATCTTTAGGCTGGTCATATAGGACCAATTCGGTGCAGATTAGATTTTCTCATAGTTCATATAGTTAGTATTGATCTAGATAATGGTGGAATGTAACTTTATTCTTTTCCTCCAGTGGTAGATTGTTTTTAGGATGTTTTTCCTAATGAGTTTTATGACTTACCACATGATCAAGAGACCAAGTTTATGATCGAGTTGGTGTCAGGAGTAAATCATGTTTCTATACCAATTTTTATAATTAAAACAACATAGCTTTAGGAATTGAAATTTTAGTTGGAAGATCTAGATAATAAAGGTTTCATATGACTTAGTACATCTACTTGGGGTTCTCCAGTTCTCTTCGCTAAGAAGGCTGATGAGACTTTGCACTTGTGTGGGAATTATCAAATATTGAACCAGATGATGATCAAGAATCGAAATCATTTTCCATGCATCAATTATACCTTAGATCATCTATGAGGTGATAAGATCTTCTACAATATCAATTTGATATCAAGATACCATCAGTTGAGGGTGATATCATCAGACATAACTCGGTCTGCTTTTAAGAGCAGGTATGGCTTGTATGAGTTTTTTGTGATTCCATTTGGTTTGATAAATGCACCTGTGGTATTAATGGCCTTGATAAATCGAATCTTTCATTATTTTCTAGACTAGTTTGTGGTGGGGTTTTCAATGAAATCTTAGTGTAATCCCATTCAGTAGACGGGCATGACCAACATCTTGACATTGTCCTGAGTATATTGAGTGAGCATCGACTTTACCCCAAGCTAACCAAATGCAATTTTTGGATGGATAAAGTGCACTTATTGGGCTATGTAATCTTAGAGGCATGAGTGTATATGGACCCAGAGAAGGTTATAGCCATGGTATCTTGGGAGAATCCCAAGAATGTCTTCAAAATTCAAATATTTCTGTGTTTAATAGGTTATTATCGATGCTTTATCTTGGATTTCTCCCATTTGGAAGCACCGATATCAAGGTTCACCAATAAGGGGGTTAAGTTTGTTTGTTCAGATGTTTGCAAAAGAGATTTTCAGGATCATAAAGGAAGGATGACCTCAATACCTATCCTCACTTTACCTATGCTGAGTAAAACTTATACTGTGTACTGTGACACATACTGAGTTAGACTCGGAGCGGTTTTGATGCAGGATGATCGAGTGGTTGCTTATAGATCCATACAGTTGAGACCACATGAGAGGAATTATCCTACTCATGATTTGGAGTTAGTAGTAGTGGTACATTCCCTGAGATACTGGAGGCATTATCTCATGGGTGAGAGGTTTTTGGTATACACGGACCATTAGAGCCTCATGTATATCTTTTCCTAGTGGTACTTGAACCTTCAATAGAGGAGGTGGTCTGAGTATTTGTAGAATTTAAAATTCAAGTTGGATTATACATCGGGTAAGGGAAACATTATTTCCAATGCATTGACCCAAAATAAATAGGTAGAGGTAGTACGAGAGTCTTGCGGTGAGTGGTGGGTGATGACACTCTTTGTAGACATGCATCTAGATGTTTAAGAGTCTTAGGGATGAGTAGCACCAACTTTGACATCTGTTATACCCATGATTTTGGATAGGATCAAGAATGAGTAATTATCTAATATGGAGGGATTAGTTCTAAAATACATCTTATATGGTGGGGAGACACCATTGGGATGGTCTCTTGGTAGTTACAATTATCTTCTTATCCATGGCCGAGTATGGGTTCTTATGGGTTTGTGTGAGGAGCGGATGAGAGAGTTTCATGCTTCTAGATGGGTGGTACATCCTGGTTTGGAAAAGATGTATCGTGATCTCTATATACAGTACTGGTGGTCAGGAATGAAGAAGGAGGTAGTAGGCTATATAGCTCGATGTTTCACTTGTCAGTAGGTGAAAGTAGAGCATTAGATTCCAGCCAGGCTTTTGCATCCTTTTCCAATTCCTAAGTGGAAATGGGAGGACATCACTATGGATTTGTGATAGGATTACCCAGAAAAAACCCATAAGAATGATGATTTATGTGCGATTGTGGATCGGCTGATGAAGGTATACCACTTATTTTCTATCATGGATACCTTCATAGTTGATGACCCATGTAGTCTTCACGTGTGTGAGGTAGTTTGGATGCCTAGTTTTTTGAGTAGTATAATTTCAGATAGAGATCCTAATTTCACATCTTGGTTTTGATAGTGTCTTTAGAAGGCCCTAGGATCACAGATTCTTTTGAGTACGACCTATCATCCTCAGACTAATGGTCAATTTGAGAGAACTATTTCGGTTCTGGAGGATATGTTACGGACCTGTGTTCTAGATTTCGGTGGTTCATGGGAGCATCATATGGAAATCATGGAGTTTTTATACAATAAAATATTATATTATTTGATATAGATTACAACTTTTGAGGATTTTTATGGAAGGTCGTTCCAATCACCTCTTTGTTGGTTGAAGGTAGGTGAGTTAGCGCCTTTTGGGCCTAGTCTCGTACAGGAGACGTCTGAGCAGTTTCAGTTGATTAGACAGTGGTTAGTTCCCATGAAGAGTAGTATAAAATCATATAATGGCCATTGAAGATGACATTTAGAGTTCTCGGTTGGCCATCGTGTTTTCCTTTGGGTGTTTCCTAGGTTGGGGCAACACCGTCTTAGGAAATAGCAAAAACTAGTTCCTAGATTTTTTGGACCGTTTGAGATAGTGGATAGGGCTGGTACAGTGGTGTATTGATTAGCCCATCTGCAATGCTATAGTTCCATGCATGGTGTGTTTCACATGTCGCAACTTTAGAGATATTATTCATACCCTTATCATGTGATAGACATAGAAGACGTTGAGCATAGTGCTGATACTTCCTTCGAGGATCATCTGATACAGATTGTGGACCGTAGTGAGAAGTATCTCTGGGGTAGGGTGATTCCTTTGGTTTGAATGCAATGGAAACATGGGAAATTTTAGGAGGATACATAGGAGAAAGAGTTTAATATGCGAGCATAGTGTCCAGACTTGTTCACTGATATCCCACTATGATACTTGGAGCAACTCAATGATGAGCTATTATATGGTGGGGAGGTCGTAAGATCCCTTCTTTTTCTAGGTACGTCTCTCCCTGAGCTTTTCATTAATCTTATTTCATTTGAGTTTTTCTTCATATTTAAACCTTGGTGGTTGTGTTTCATTGTGGATTTCTGTTTGTTTGAATAAATGAAAACTTGGGTTGCAAGGAAACTTGAGAAAACCAGAGGGGATCCATACGAGGAGAAGTTCGAGGATTCTGTTTGAATTAATGGAGTCCAGGTATAAATGGGTCAAGTGTTACCAAGGGTTCTTGGTATGTTGAGAATCCTTAAAGGGGGTTCAGATTTTTATAAGGAAATTGGTATGAAAACTATCTGCAAGACATTCACACACTGTGTAAATGGGTTACATGACATGTAAAAGCCTCCAGACTCATGTCGTGAACTTATTCAGGACATGAAGTGGTTACGTGTCATAAACCAATTACACACCATTTAATATTCTGTCAAATTTAATATTCAGTTGAGGTGATGTGTTTTTTTAGGGTATCCATATAAAAATAAATACATGACGTGTAAATGAATTACGTGCCATGTAATTTCCCATGAAGATTTTTAAAAGGTGTTGTGCGTGAGTTTGATCACATCCCCTCACATGTAGCTTTCTTATCTCATCCCTATAGAATATTCCAGGAAATTTTGGAGTGAAAATATTGATTCTAGAAATCCCGATCATGCATCCAATCACTGGTAAGTGATTTTAGTTAGGTTTTCCCTTCCCTCCCATTGTTCACCGGCTGTTGCAGTGTAATATATTGACTGTGAGCACTGTTAGTTCTGATCTTGATCGGTTATGATCTATGTGTTGGAACCGGGCGCACAGCAGAAGCCCCAAATAGGTGGAATTTTAAAATTTTTCCACCGATGATCGATGTAAACTTGTCGACGTCAGTGAAAAGTAGCCTGGTTTATCCATGAACCACGCGTGAAGAGTTTTAAGCACAAAAATAAACCGTAAAAAAATACTTGGTTTAATTTTGAAGCTGTGCATGATGTCTTCTCATCATTGGCAATCATTTCTCAAAGAATATGACATTGAACTCCTCTAGATTGTCCACACATGCTTCAATAAATCTATAGGAGCACCATTCGTCGTAATCCAGGTGCTAGCGCAGAATTGCGACGACGTCTTCAACGCTCCAACGATCACCGCATCGCTTCGCAAGCGATGCTTGAGAGAGTGCTTGATCCATGATCCTTAGATCCAAAGCCTCTCTATCTATACCAAGGGAGAGTGGAGAAGAGAGATAAGTGACATGAATAGTATTTGGAAATCACCTCTCCTCTTATATTTATAGTGTTTTGTAATTACCTGAAAATTCCAACCCGGCCCCCGAATAATCAACGCATTATTAACGAGATTTTATGACTACTAATCTAAGTCATAAATATTATTATCACTCACTTATAATATATTAAAATATATTACATGATAATAATTTAGTCCAAAACTTGACTCATCGTTACCATAAATATTAATTGAACCTTGAATATATTTAATATTCATCAATTAATTTTTTTCATGTATTTACTTAAAACTCATAAATATTTAATAAATAAATTCAATACACATTATTCTAAACATGAATAATATGAATTTATTTATTGAATTGGTGATCGTTTTTTCCTTGGAAAAATCCCAAACTCCTGTGGTGGGACCCACCATGTCCAAAACTTCTATTCAACCGAATATGCCAGATTCTTGAATATACTATTGTGTGTGACCCTCTAGGCTCTTATCTCGACAACAATGAATAGTATTTACAGACCAAGAGTGGGATCTAGCAACCCATCATGGCCCGTGAAGAGATAAATATTGTTACAGTAGTGACAACTAACCTATGAACACACACTGTGTAATATAATCTCTTTGTCTGTAATATCTCATAAAGCAGGTCACACTCATGTGTCATCACCCCTTTCTTTCTTTATTGTTTGTTGATTTAACTGGATGGATCTACCTTCGACTTCCATGGCCATGGTCTTATAAAGGTACTTCCATACTTATCAACATGGCCTGAGATATATTACTTCCATAACTCAGAAGCGAAAAATCCTTTCTTGACCATTCAACCAATGCCATGTCACCAATGAAACATCCAAAAAAACTACCTCTCCATGACTTCATTTCCATAGTTTTCATCTTGCATCAAAGTATGCAATAAAATGACATACATTGGTAATGATATCAATTCATGAGACCATTACACATGATCATAGATAAGAACATCCAATGACACCCAAAACATGTGGTGTTCCTATTGGAAGGTCAGTCCTCTTGATCTCACTAATAGAGATCACCAAGTGCAAACTTCATGAAAAGAAGTATCAATGCTTAGGAGCCCCCAACACCTGATATTCAAACATCTACCGTGTACAATCAGGAAGATGTATCTAGAATATAGAATATATACTTAAGATAGTATCTCGAGGTTCTCATTATAGTCTGGGAACTTCTATAACCTTTCGATATGACAATTAATATTTGGACATTACCATTTCAATAGTTGATATAGAAAAGTATACACTACAATGGTAAGATGAAATCATGTATAGCTAACTGTATACACGATATGGTAATCAAAATCACTGAATAATTGGGTCTAGGAAACCCACTATTTCAACACTCCCACTTGCACTAGAGCTAACTTTCTAAACAAACTTGTTAGATACTCACATGATGAACATCATGTTTCTACTGAGTAATGGCTTTAGCTACTGGGCCTGCCATGGTTCCACCACGTGAAAATTCTGCTATTGTGACCTTATATCATTAAGTATAACTTCTCAAGAGATGGTATCCCGAGTATATCTCACTTGTCCACTGTCATAACTTGACATCTTGGCTAGTAAGAATATCATAATTTACATTATGATAATACTTTTGTCATCAGGTGCGATTCCAAGAACTAGAACAAATCATTGCATTTAACTGCTTCTTAGCTGCCTTTGAAGCTACAACATACTCGGTATTTGTAGGTATGGCTACCACTAGATTATATGATCTTGAATCACTCATCATATTTATCCTAACTATGATATCAGATCACATTGATCAATGGAAACTAGTTTGTATCATCGAAAACTAGTATCCTATATTATCTACTTACTAGGTACATATCTTTTGTACTTGCAAAAGCACAATTATATATTTATGACTACCTCCCTTGCAGTGCTTCTGGATATAACTTATATTTGCCTACTATAAAATATACCTTGGAAATATCGATTCTTGTACATATCATGACATACGTGATTGATCCATCGCTTCGACGTATAGATTTCAAATCACCACATTTATCTCTTCCCATGTCCTGGACATGTCGACCTGAAGAGATTATGCCCTATGACATAGGTTAAAATTCATCTCTTGAATTGTTACAACTTGTATTTTTCAATAAAATGTCACTATATGTATAATTGACTAGGACCAAGAAACCTATAGATCTACCTCAGTAGATCCTATCCTCTAAAACTTAGGTTGATACTTTAAGTCAATCATTTGAGAATAAATTTTATCTTTGGTCTTAACTAACTGTAAGACTATCTATTTTACATATGCTACCGAACATACTTTGCTTGGAAAACTTTAGTTCTCCCACTAACCTCTAATAGACACATGGAAAACACTTTTTTTTTCAAATGTATATTCTATGATCTTGTTTCTTACTTTAATCCTAAAACGCATTTCAGTAACTTTCAACCTTTATTAGCATTCTGTGACATGTCCATCCCTTTCTAGTTACGTTGTATAGACACCATCCATGATTGGTGGTCATGATATCCAATGCTAAATAATTTGATCATAGATATTATCTATGATAAGTAAAATTCTAACGGATTTAGGCATAATGACTTGGTCAAATAAATAGAGCCTATTGGTACTATTATTGTACCATCCATGTATCAATTCACTTAAATACCCACCGTAGTATTCAAAATAATAAACCCCTTTTCACTTTGATACATGGAATCCATTAATTTAATTTTAATTGATCTTATCAATTTTAGCTAATTTCCTTACACTGCTTACTTGTAAGAAATATTATTCACAATGAATAATAAATCACCGACCATGGTGAATAAAAACCATCACCATGGTTTTATCCATCCTAAGCAGTATGTGTCTCTAAAACATAATCTGTTCCACATGCTCTTGTGAAACTAGTTCTTATTCCAATAACTTGTGCATTATGAGCATTGACTAAACACAAGTCAATATATCTCCCATTGTCTCTAATATAGATATTCACCCTTATATATAAGTGTATTCTATTGCTTGACTACCTACTTTTCTATCTTAGGGATTTATGTAACATCATAAACAACTGTTAGGATTATTAAACTAAATGCACAATGTGTTTGTCTTGATGTAAGTTTATTTATGTCCTAACAAACTCTTTGCATCCAAACACATGTCCTTATGACATAATGGGTTTATCATCATACTATGACTCGTATGATGTCCATTTTTTATTATAGTTGGCATATGGTTGTGGGATATCTCCTTTATTTGCGAAGCATTTCATGAAATATAACGGAAGCTTCTGCAAGTTGTAACATTGATACTACTTACATCAAAATTTTGATATATAACATATGAATTTAGGAATTGATCTATGCTACATGTTCATTGATCAATGTTGATATGTAAGACTTCATCATCAATCCTCCTCATTAAGGTAATGTGCATTTAGGAATTACTCCACACTACATTATCATGATTGATGAATGCTTAGTTGAGATATTCTTCAATATCCCAACCCGAAGCAACTCATATCTCTTGACCATGCATATAATTCACTTTATTATTCCTTAATTACTTAAAGGAATCTTATGAAGTATATATACCTCTATCTTATACTTGGAATAGTTCATGCTTACTTTTTTCACTATTTCCAAAAGTTTTGTGACATACCTTTATTTCTAAAGGATCTTTTGTCCAAACTAAAGATGTTGATAATACCAAAAAGTATTTAGCTATTCCAAGCCTAAATACCAAACTTGGTATATTCATGATGTCCAATTTTAGTATTACTTGACAAAGAATTATCTTGTCACATATGGGTATAAGTATTACATTTATATTCATCACTAATTGCCTATGATTCATGTATTACTGGACTAGTGATTGAGTTTACCAAAACAACATTCATTCCAGAACATGAGAGAATGTCTCATTGCATCCAAGGACGCATGAGATTAATGTTTGTGGTTAAATTCAATAATAGTTCAACATGAATTTTTCACTTGGAAATTAAGAAGTTGTGTACTTCTCACCACTGTCCTAGGTATCACCCTTTCACAGCCACTTAGAGAATAAACCTGACTTATGCTAATATTTCTATACTTACTTGGTAACTGTATTTAAATACACATGTAAAAAAAGAATACAGTATTAAATACCCAAGTAGTAAAAGGAAACATTACATTGATGAATATTCATGATGTAGAAGCGACAACTTTCTTCTTTAAATCTGTTTATTGCTTTTAAACTTCCATTTTTTTATTTTATAATACAAAAAGAAAATAACCTTTGTTAATACCTCATTAATTTAAGGATGTTGTGAATGTTCCATTGGAATTAATTTCCTTTTGGCCTTTTTGCATTGTCTTTCCATTTATTCGCCATAATAATTAAAGATGAAATTATCTTTGATATTATCTTGGAGAACCTTACCTAAATTGGTAATAGAGCGTTTACTCAATACTTGTCATTTTGTAACTTAAAATGAAATTTGATTAAAGGGATAAAGATGATATAAGAAAGGGATCCATTTAAAGATCATGATCAATCTTTCAATTTACACATGCTGGTGTAACCTTCACCTTATTCATATCATTTCTTTGATTTCTCCTTGAAAAAATATCATAGATGAGACTTCATGTTATATCATCCATGTCCTGGTGTAGTGACAAAAAATTACACCAGACGTTGATGAAATCATAATGATATAACCATCATATGATTTTTACATTAGTCTCCAGTAAGTAGTTTCACCCTTGCTTCATGAGGTAGTTTAATAGTGTTGGGGACACTGGCACCTTGAGTTTCCTATATCATAGTACTATGCACATGTGCATGTACTATTCATGGATACTCATGCTAGTGAGGACATTTACTTTGTCTATTATAATATCACCATTTTTAAACTTGTTGTATAACTTTACTTTTTCTACAAAAAATGAATTTTAGCAGATTAGTGCCTTTTATCTGGATTACTGGTTAAGAATTTTGATTAATTACTTAAATCATTTAATGTCTCCCACTATTTTATCGGATTCTAGGAACCCTCTATGTTAGAATCAAAATACTCTGTCACTTGAGTATTCCAGTGGAAAGGATCCTGAAACCACCCCTCATAGTCTACAAGCTATTGCTAAGCCACTACTTGGAGGGTTCTAGGTGGGATTTTGGTTGGCCGACCTCTTTAACTTGCAGTTCCTTGATTTGTTGAGTGAATTCTCAGGTTCTAAAATCAGAACTTGATTTACTAAATGTTTGCCTCTAAAATTACAACAAGATAGCTATGAATATTTATTTTATATAATTTTAGTTAAGTTGACCCATCACTCTTATAAGGACTCCCTAGTAGTAAGAGGCACCCTCAACTATGGCATGACCAACACCTCAAACAGCTGATTTTGTCCAAATTTGAATAACGGAAGGCTATTATGAATTAATATATCTTTGAGGGTTTTATTATGTTTAATGTGAAGAAAGAAATCATTTTCTATTTTTATAAGCATGTACTATGTGATTAAACTCACAACTGGCCATGCATGAAATAGAAAAATAAACCACATTACATGTTCATTTTATCTTACATGATTGTTTATTATTATATTATGTGATTTAGCTCTAACTACACATTCCCAAAATAATAAAACACATATAAATAAAATGAACACTTGATCATGAGCCAGTTCTAATAGTTGATCCGTTGAGTGAATAACAGACCAATCGAGACCCTAGGGACAATACCTTTAGTCATGTGGATTGCAACTTGAATAACAACATTTTCTTATCCAATGAATTCATCCATTTTCTGGTGAGTTTACATCACTTGGAGCGAAGTGCATCATGCCTTATCTCGTTATTATACAATAGTACTTGCATGCAGGCGAAGGGGTCTTGGGGTATAAAATTACAACTCTGAGATTGAGCGTGCATACCCTTATACATATAATGACATTGAGATGACACATAGATTGCCTATAAATTAATTAAACTAATTATTACAGATCTATGAAATGATTAAATAAATAATTAAAATAAATAAACCAGCACCAGACATGCATTGGTCGGTCTCCAGCTCACGATCAACATACGCATTAAGCTCACGTATTCAAAATAAATGCAGAATTAAAAATTAAACTTTCATTAAAATAAATGATGAGGGTATTATTTGTTGAATTGAAATTTCACTCTAATTTGAATTCAACAAATGTCATCGTTCGATCCCAATTAATTAATTTAATTTTAAAACTCCAAAACTAAATTAATTAATTAATTAAATTAAACACCAATTAAATTAATTACACCACATTAGATTTTAATAACAAAAAATTAATATTTAATTAATTTAATTCTCAAAATTAAATTAATTAATTTAATTAACTTTTGGTTCAAATAAAATTACCAGAGCCCTTAAAACCCTGGGTAGGGCCTATGCGGGTCGGGGTGAACCCGCGCATGCCCAGTCCGGGCAGTGTCAACGCCATGCAGATGCGTTCTGGGCTGGGTGAGTCCACTCAAGCCCGTTGAATGCATTATCATGACACATCAAATTGATAATGATTTAAAGAATATTTTTTAGTATATGGAAGACACTAAGGTCATCTCTCAAGGAGCATTGGTGGTTTTATAGTGTGAATTTTTAATAAGAAGAACAAAAGAGGGGGTGGTTTGAAAACAGTTTTAAGAAAATGACTTGATTTAAAGAGGTTAATAGTTAATAAATAAAAGTAGTGTTTTAGAATTATGAGATAAGGATATAAATTCAAGTTCACTACACATATTGGATAGTTCATTGTTCTGAAAATTTCACATGGTTTTGTTTAATTCTTTGGTTGAGGGTTGTTAAGATCTTGATTCCCCTCTTGCCTATCAAAACTTTGCACAAAGTACCAACCCTTGAGACAACAATCATGTTGTCAAGGTTTGGACTTCAAAAAAAGATTAATGTCTACCAAATCATACTAATATCTTTTTTATGTGTGAGAGAAAGAGGATACTTGTGTTTCCCAATCAGAACAACCCAAGTTTCCCACTTGAAATTTCAACCCAATCGGTGTTGAAATGAAAATCGGTTCACTTAATTAAACACAAGAAATGAATTCATAGGAGAAACATGTTTATATAAAATATAAGTGAAATAATCTACAAAAAAATTATACAAAACTAGTAGAGTATCAATTGTGGGAACTCTCTCCCAAGTATGTGTAACTCCCTTGAAATGATCATCCACCGTTTAGCTCGCCATCGAGAGGAGGAGAAAGCTCGGGTGTAACTTCTTCTTCATTGTTGACCCCCCTATGATGATAGGTGCATCCAAAACTTCTTGGATGAGGAGAGGACTACTTTGTGTCTCCAAAATAACAGAGCATTGCCTCCTGGCCGAACTTAAAAATGGAGAGCCCAAGGTTCCATTTTATAGGAAAACGGGAAGGTGGTTTTTAGAACACAGATTTCTTGAAACCACTTGTCACATGGGTTTCGACCCCCAAACAACCTTATCTCACTTTGAAGAAAATAATAAAGTTGTATCCCCACCTCTTGTCTGTATCCATCAAAATTTTGGAACAATTTGTACCACTAGATCCCGAGATATGAATAGATCACAACACACCACTTTTGACTTCGTGCAGATTCGATGTGCTGGACAAATTAGGTCGGTTGGGCCACCAGATGGATGAATGAGTTTTGGGTTACTTCATATTAAATTTAGACCAATGAATTTTGGATAATACCACAAAATTTCATCCCATTTGGATGCACGGTTCAGGGGAAGTACGTGTATGAGTCCATTGGTGTGCCTGGATCTTGTGCAGTTTGACCCATTTTTCTTGGACATCATCATGGGTCCTCCAAATCACCTCCTCCTGCAATGGAATAATCAAAACAAATAACATTTCCCTTTTTAACAGTTATAAACACAAAATAAATGATTCAAAAATGTAATTCAATTTTTTTTATAATTTTCAATATAAAAAAAGTTTAGCACAGTGGTGTAAGGGTGAAAATGAAACAGTGAATCACGGTGCGATCACACCCCCACACCTAAAAATTTGCACTTCTGGGAAAATTCATAATTAAAAAAATGATGCATGCAGAAATTTCCAAATTCATAAAGATTTAACATTCAATGAAAATTTAATTTCTGATAGAAATTTTATCAAATAAAAAATAACACCAAGGAGTTATTCTCAATGATTATTGAAAAAGACGTCTCAAAAATTGCATCCAAATGAAATTACAAGAGATGCATGATACCAATCAAAGAAAATAATTCAAAATTTAATCATTTCACTAATTCTTCATGTGTGTGTGTGATAACCATTTCATTTTATTCTTTCCACTTTTTATCAAGTAAATATAAGTTATTTTAATAATTGTATACTTACAAGATCATTTCCACCGAACTTTCCCCACATCCTTTACAATAAAATTTAAAGACCTGCTCACTTAAACATTCCCAGAAGTCAAACCATAAGATTCTGACCTAGATATACCCATATGTTGTACATTTCTTCACTCCCCTCATTTATTATTTTTTCAAAAGTTTCACTTGGAAAAAATCTCACACTCTTCTCCCAACCCATATTTGATCTCCTCACGATACTAATTGTAACAGTTATAACAAGATCAAAGGTTGAGGAAGGGTGGTTTTTGACCTGCCCAATATACAACCTTTTTTTTTATTTTTTTTTATTTTTTTGAGGGCATACAACAGCCTGATAACAGGTACACACACTAGTATAGTAATGAAATTGATCAGATAAGGAACGGATGAATGGAAAAATGATTTTGGAAAGTATAGAAAAATCAACCTAACTTATATTTACCTTACATTAAGTAAGAAGTTTTTACACATCATGGTTGGGTGAAAAAAATGTATGGAGAGATTAAGTAATGAAATTTTACTTTAAAATATTCAAAAAAAGGGAACCATTCTACTCAAAGGTTTCAAAATGATACAACCATTTATATCATCGACAATAAACCAAATTTCGAAAGAAAGTCACACCACAGTATTGAATTCTTGCAGAAATTCACATTTCATTAGATTTTTTTTGAAAGTTAAAACAACATGAAATATGGGAATTCCACATGCATTATCAATTACTTCCATGATTAAACAGGCATCATTTTCTATGATAAAGTGGGCATAAAAAAGTGATATTCCAGCATAAAGGTGAGTGAGAGAGAAAGGGGGAAAGTAACAATACTATTCAGCAAGCTAAAAAGATAAAAAGAAGAAAGATGATGAAAATTACTAACTAACCTAAGAATATACCCATCCCCCACACCTAGAGTATGAAGTGTCCTCAATATAAAATTAGAATGTAGGAAGTAAGGATAAAACCTGGTGGTTGTCATTCATAGACTGCTTCTTGAACTTGAACTTCCTCCATCGGGGACTCCGGAAGGGTTTCATGGAAGTGCTTTAGTCGCTGCCCATTAACTTTTAAGGTTTGCTTGGTTTCTTCATTTTGAACCTGGACAACACCAAACGGAGAGATGTTAGTAACAGTGTATGGTCCAAACCAGTGGGAATAAATCTTACCTAGATGCAACTTCAACCTTGAATTATAGAGGAGGAACTTCTTCCTAATGTGGAACTAGTGATAAAGGATGAGACGGTCGTGGGCAGCCCTGGTTCACTCCTTATAAATCTTGGAGTTCTCATATGCATCTCTTCTCATTTCCTCCATCTCCTGAATTTGCAGGTTCCTTTGAGAACCTACACCAAAAAGATTAGAGTTGTATTGTTTGATGTCCTAGTAGGCTCGGTGCTCAATCTCAACAGGTAGGTGACAACTCTTTCCAAACACAAGATGATAGGGTGACATTCCAACGGGAGTTTTGAAAGTAGTATGGTATGACCACAATTAATCATCAAGTCAAAGAATCTAATCTTTTCTATTGGGTTGAACCATTTTTTCAAGAATCTTTTTTACCTTTCTATTTAACACCTCGGCTTGACCATTGGTCTATGGGTGATATGAAGTAGACACTATATGACTGACCCCATACCGACGCAAAATAGATTGCATTTTTCGGTTGCAGAAATGATAACCCTGGTCACTGATGATAAACCTAGGTAATCCAAACCTATAGAAAATTTGGGTTCTCAAAAATTACAAAACTACCTTAGAATCATCAGTCCTTGTAGCTCATGCCTCTACCCATTTTGACACATAATCTACTGCCAGAAGAATGTACAAGTCGCCAAAGTAATTGGGAAATGGCCCCATAAATTCAATACCCCAAACATAAAAAATGTCACGAAAGATCAATGGTTGTTGTGGAATTTAATTTATTTTAGAGACATTACCCATTATTTGACAACAAGAACAAGATTTATAGAATTCATGGGCATCCCGAAACAATGTGGGCCAAAAGAGATCAGAATCGAGGACCTTGCGAGCAATCCATTGGAGACTAAAGTGGCCCCCACAAGAAAGAGTGTGGAAGAACCTAAGGATGGACTGAAACTCGCTATCAGGAACACAATGCCTGAGGTATTGATCACTATAGGTGTGCCAAAGGTAGGGGTCATCCCAAATTTACCAACGAGACTCATGTTTTAGACGGTCGGGCTGGTTTTTGTTGAAATTAGTAGGAATGCAAGATATTACCAAATAAATTACAATTTCATCATACCAGGGAATAAAATATTACACTCGATACAGTTTCTCATCAAGAAACATTTCATTTATAGGAATATAGGGAGATGAGTCAATGTAAAAATATGGGTGGATCCTACTGATATGTTCAACCACCACATTCTCTGCTCTTTTTTATCTCTAATTTCTAGATTGAATTTCTAAAGGAGGAGCATCCAGTGAATGAGGCATGGTTTGGATTCCAGTTTCTTAAGGAGATACCGGAGGGCTGCATGGTCAGAGAATACAATGACTTTGGACCTTAAAATATATAACCTAAATTTATCCAAGGAAAAAACTATGGAAATGAATTCTTTTTTAGTTGTGGTGAAGTTTTCTTGGGTAGGGTCCAAAGTACGTGAGGCATATGTAATGAAATGTGGAGATTGATTAACCCTTTGTGATAAGTCTACCCCAACTGCATTATTAGAGGCATCACACATGAGATCAAATGGTAAATCCCACTGAGGTGGTTGGATTACCGGGGATTACACGAGACTCCATTTTAACTTATTAAAAGCTTCCTCACATTATTTATAAAAAAAAATTTCTTTTTATTTTTGGAGTATTCAGGAGAGGGGTAGTAAAATTTTACTAAAGTCACAAATGAAATGACGGTAAAATCCAACATGACTTAGGAAAGACTGCACATCCTGTAGATTTTTGGGGAATGGTAAGGAATAAATGAAATAAACTTTTGATTTATCTACTTGGATACCATCCCCAGAAATGACATTCCCCAAAACTATACCTTGTCTCACTATGAAATGACATTTATCATAATTTAATACAAGATTTTTTTCAATACAACGATGTATGACAAAAACAAGACTACTCAAACATTCATCAAAAGAGGAGCCATAAACAGTGAAATCATCCATGAAAAATTCCATGCAATTATCCAAGTAATCTGAAAAAATACTAACCATGCATCATTTGAAAGTACACGAAGCATTGCATATAAAAAATGGCATCCTCCTATATGGAAATGTGCCAAAGGGGCAAGTGAAGGTTGTCTTTTACTGATCCTCAGGGGTAATATGGATCTGAAAGTATCCAGAATACCCATTAAGAAAACAATAATGGGACTTACCTACTAGCATCTCTAGCATTTTCTCAATTAATGGCAAATGGAAATGGTCCTTACTAGTGTATTGGTTTAGTCGGTGATAGTCTATGCAGACACATCAACTATTCTGTACATGAGTTGGCACCAATTCATTGTTTTCATTTTTGATTACTATAAGGCTAATTTTTTTAGGAACTACTTGAATGAGACTGGCCCATTGGATGTCAGAGATGGGGTAAATGATTCCAGAAGCCAATAATTTTGTTACCTCATTTTTCACAACTTCTAGGAGGTTTGGGTTTAGTTGAAGTTGTGCCTGACTCACTAGTTTATCCTCATCATTTAATAAAATATTTTGTGTGAAAATTGATGGGATAATACTAGGAATGTCAAAAAGTGACCATCCTAAATCTTGTTTATACTCTCTCAAAAGTTAAAGTAGTTGCAATTCATGCTCATGAGGGAGTGAACTAGCAATGATGACAGACAACTTGTTTCCATTCTCAAGATATGAATATTTTAAATCTTGAGGTAGTTGTTTTAGTTCCAATTTAGGTGGATTTTATATTTATGGGAGTGTGTGTGAAAGTGAGAGGTCACTAATCTCATCTAACTGCTTAATGGTATCTTTCTAAGATGTGGAATGAGCTTTTAGAAGCTTAGCAGTATCATCGATGGTCATTGGATCCTTAGTGTTCAAGAAATTATCAATTAATAAACATGCATGACATTTTTCTAATCCACTACAAAAATCATTGCATGACTCATTTACTATAATTTCAATCAATGAAGAAAACTCAGAAAGGGTATTAAGGGAATTAAATGAAGTTTTTTCAAGGGAAGGGAGTACATCTATATAATTAATAGAGTGAGAGAAATGTCCTTCTGAGGGGTTCTTCATAGAATCAAGGATATTGAAGTGGAAAATTTCACCATAAAACTCCATAGATAATGTACCATTTTGGACATTAATTATGGTTTTGGTGGTTTTCAAGAAGGTTCTCCCCAATATAATTGGGGCATGTCCATTCATCCCATCATCTTCCATTTTAGCATAGAAAAATAAACTGGAAAAATTAAAATTTTCACCCTCACAAGAACATCCTATAACACACTAGAGGGGTGTGTGGTACTCCGATTAGATAGTTAAACAATAATTCTAGTGGGATTTAGTTCCCTGACCTACAATGTAGAGTAAATGGAGTGAGGAATCACATTTATATACTCACTTAAATCAATCATAGCATTAGAAAAAGAATACTCCCCTATAGTGCTTGAAATCAAAAATTTCCTAGGATCGTTGCACTTCGTGGGAAGTGATGGCTCTATTAATGCTGATACATTCCTCCCCAAGCTCACCTTTTCATCTCCATGAAGTCACCTTCGGTGTGTACACATCTCCTTCAGAAACTTGGCGCATCTTGGAATTTTCTTCACGACATCAATCAAAGGAATGTTAACCTACACTTTTTTAAAAGTTTCCAATATTTCCTTATCAAGTTTAGTTTCCTTTTGTTTTCTTAGTTGGGTGGACCTTTGGGGAAATGGAAGAGGAATGGTTGGGATAAGTGACTCATTGATATAGACACTATTTCCTTTGGAAGGCCTTATCTAAGGATAAATATTTTCTTCTCTTGGACCATTTTCAGCAGTTGGGATGGTGGTTTTCTAAGGAGTGGATGAATCTAATGGAGGGTTTATTTGGGTTTTAAGTTTTTCCCACTTCTAAGGGTGATGGAACTAACATTTAATTTATCCCTAGGGTTAACTAATGGTTGAGGGGGTAGTTTACCTGACCCATGCCTCTGGATTCCCCCCACCGAGTTTCCAAGTTGGCCTAATTGGGTTTTAGGTCTTGTATGGCAGCTTGGGCAGTTTTTTGGAATTTGATATTGTTGGAAGCCATTTGTTTCATCATGTCTTCTAAGATAAGATCTGGTTTTGGAGGGGTTTGTTGGAAAGACCTTTGTTGTGGTTGAGGATTTCTAGGTTGTGGTGGTTGACTACTTTTCCCCGGTTGGTTCCATGGTTATTGATGTTGGTTTAAATACCCCCTTACCTATATGATTAGTTATCTTTCTACCCAAGATTGGATGGATAATATGGTTCTTGCCTAAAGGGTTGGTTATAGGGGTGGCCTGGAAAGATTGCCTCACAAATCTCAGAAGTTTCTCTTAGTTGGGGGCATTGATCAGAGTAGTGGGTGTCAAAAGAACATATACCACAATGGATGGGAGGAGGAGATTGGGATTTCCCTTGGAAAAAAGTAAGTTATTGAAGAAGGGTACTTACCTATTCGAACTTTTTGTCCAACTTCCTCTCGAATTTGGTACTTTTCACCTTATGGACACCTCAAATGGGTACATTGGACCTTGAACCTAATTTTTGAGTGTTCTGTTCCATGTTCTCAATTAAGGTCCTTACAGTGATTGGGGTTTTATCAACTAGCGCACCACCTGCAGCAACATCAATCATATTTCGGTCAATAGGAATTAAACCTTCATAAAAATACTGAATTAAAAGTTGATCACTTATTTAGTGGTGTGGACAACTTGAACATAACCCTTTAAAGAATTCTTAATATTCATGTAATGTTTCCCCTTGATATTTCCTTATACCACATATTTCTTTCCTTATAGTTGTAGTTCGAGATACTGGGAAATATTTTTCAAGAAAAAGGCATTTCATGTACGCCCAACCTCTAATTGGTGAATTAACATAGTAAATCCAACCTTTTGTAGTGTCTTCCAATGAAAATGGGAATGCTCCGAGCTTTACTTGTTCTTAATCCACATTTGTAGGTTTTAATATAGAATACACAATATGAAATTATTTTAAGTGTTTATGTGGATCTTTACCAGGAAGTCTGTGGAATCTTGGTAATAAATGAATTAGACTTGATTTAAGTTCAAAATTGGGTTCCTTGCCTTGCATTTGAATCTAAGTGGGTTGGATATCAACATCTAGTGAGGTTAATTATTTTAGTGTTTTATTTTTTTCATTCATTTTAAACACTTTAATTTTAGGTTCTAATTTGGTTCCAGAAGAATATGGGTTTATAAAAGTCTTGAGTTGTGGTGTGTCCTCCTTCAAAGGGTTGTCTTGTGCATCTCGGGGTTGCTGATGTAAGATCCTCTCCGGTTCGGGTTTGAAAGGTGGTAATTCTCTCGAAGTATAATGCGTCATGCACAGAACCTATAGAAGAAATAAATCAGAACAAAAACATATATGAAAACTTATAAGATAAAACAAATAAATATTCACAAAAATTACAAAAATCTTATAAAAAACATGCACTAAAACCAAAGCGCTCCCTGACAACGACACCAAAATTTGAACGCGTTGTCACGACACATCAAATTGATAGTGATTTAAAGAATATTTTTTATTCTAGAGAAGAATCTAGGTTGTCTCTCAAGGAGCATTGGTGGTTTTATAGTGTGAATTTTTAATAAAAAGAACAAAAGAGAGGGTGGTTTGAAAACAATTTTAAGAAAATGACTTGATTTAAAGAGTTTAATAGTTGATAAATAAAAGTGGTGTTTTAGAATAATGAGATGAGGATATCACTTCAAGTTCACTACACATATTTGAAACTTCATTGTTCTGAAAATTTTACATGGTTTTGTTTAATTCTTTGGTTGAGGGTTGTCAAGATCTTGATTCCCCTCTTGCCCATCAAAACGCAGCACAAAGTACCAACCCTTGACACAACAATCATGTTGTCAAGGTTTGGACTTCAAGAACAGATTAATAGCTACCAAATAATACTAATATCTTTTGTATGTGTGAGAGAAAGATAATCCTTGTGTTTCCCAATTGGAACAACCCATGTTTCCCACTTGAAATTTCAACCCAATCGGTGTTGAAATGAAAAACGGTGCACCTAATTAAAACCAAGAAATGAATTTAGAGGAGAAACATGTTTAGATAAAATATAAGTGAAATAATACACATTAAAATTATACAAAACCAGTAGATTATCAAGTGTGGGAACTCCCTCCCAAGTATGTGTAGCTCCCTCGAAATGATCGTCCACCGTTTAGCTCGCCATCGAGAGGAGGAGAAGGCTCGGGTGGAACTCCTTTTCTATTGTTGATCCCCATATGATGATAGGGGCCTCTAGAAATTATTTTATGAGGAGAGTACTCCTTTGGGTCTCCAAAATACTAGATCTTTGCCTCCTAGTTAAACTTACAAATGGGAATCCCAAGGTTCCATTTTATAGGAAAATGGGAAGGTGGTTTTTAGCACGCAGATTTATTAAAACCACTTGTCACATGGGTTTCGACCTCCAAACATCCTTATCTCACTTTGGATAAAATAAAAAAGCTGTATCCACACCTCTTGGATGTCTCCACATAAATTTTGTAACAATTTGGACTACTATAGCCTGATATATGGATAGATCACAACACACTACTTTTGACTTCGTCAGATTCGGTGTGCTGGAAAGATCAGGTCGGTTGGGACACTAGATTGACGAATGAGTCTTGGGTTCCTCTAGATTAATTGTATCCAGATTAATTTTAGGGAATCTCAAAAAATTTCATCCCATTTGGATGCACGGTTCGGGATAAGTGTGCAAATGAGTCCAATGGTATGCCTGGATCTTGCGCGGTTTGACCCATTTTTCTTGGACATCATCATGGGTCCTCCAAATCACCTCCTCTTGCAATGGAATCATCAAAAAAGTAACATTTACATTTTTAACAATGATAAAAACAAAATAAATGATTCAAAAATGGAATGAAATTTGTTATTATTTTTATAATTTTCAATATAAAACAAGTTTAGCACAGTGGTGTAAGGGTGAAAATGAAACAGTGAATCACGGTGCGATCACTCGTCTTGGGCAGGGCTAACCTACATGGACCTATTTCAGGGCATACCCATGATATGAAAATGGTTACCTTCCAATTGAGTTGTGGGATAGGACTTCCCTATGCCTGGAACGCGCGGAAGATCCTGGTAGAGAAGACAATGCAAGCCACTTCAGGAGGTGGCATCTCGGTTTGAGTGGTGGTCTGCTGGGTGGCCTTCCATGACGGAGGAGGCGTGTCTGTGGATGAGGCAAGAAGTCACTGGAGGAGGTGACCAGGTGGAGGGAGAAATCTCAGCGGGGTTTTCCGCGACCGGTAGGGGTGCCGGAGGAGGGAGGGGCGACATTATGAGCACCAATGAGATGGGGCGTGATCGAGGGAGGAGGTGCCCAGACAGCGATGCGGTGCGGGTTGTTGCGGCTGGTGGGGCGCCAATCCATGGGCGGTATAAGTTGATCTCGGTGGGGCACCTCAGGTGGCGGGGATAGCCGGTGAATCCAGAATTGGGCTGGCGGATCACATGCGCGGCGGGGAAGTGGTCCGCTCGGTCAGGGCGGATGTCGACAGCGCGTTGGAAGGCAGGAGGTGACTTGTCGGGAAGGTGCGGAGGAGGCCGGTCTGATGGGAGTTGGTCGGGAGGGTGCGGAGCGCTACCTCGAGTGAGGCCGAAGGTGGCCGGGCATTGGAGGTCACCAGCTGAGGGTGGATATGGATTGTCTGGTGCGGGTTTCCAGGCTGGGTCTACTGCAGGTAGGTGGCCAGTGGGAGGGGCGACTGTCGCCGTCCCTAGAGAGGGATGCCGGCTGGCAGATTGGTCCGCCTCACCTCTATGGGGAAGGAGAAGACACAGGGGTCCGCTCGGCCCCCCAAAACCTTAACACCTTTTTTAATGTGACCTGATACGCAGGTCTTCCTCTTCCCCTTATTTTTTAATTATTGGAGACCTGAAAAGCAAGTCTCCCCTCCTTTTAATTTTTTTGACCAAGACTTGAAAATCAAGTCTTTCTCTTTTTTTTATGTTTTTCCACCAAGACTTTCATTTTCCAAAACCTATTTAGTCTTTGAAAATAATAATAATAATAATATTATAATATTCAAATTATTATTATAATATAACTATTATTATTATAGTGAAATTATTATAATAATAATAACTATCAAAACCCACTGGAAAATTCTATTCCAGTGTAATCAGATTTGAATAATAAAACAATGGTTCAAAAAAATAGAACCTCATTAAACTACTGGTTATTAATCTGAACCTATAACATTAGATGACCGCAGAATGGTCATCTATTGTCAGATTAAAATGTGGTTTGCGACGTTGGGACCATATCGACACCCTCTTCATGACTTAATGAAAATTTAATTTTTTTGGTTTAAAATGAACACGCATCCCTCTGATAAAACTTGTTGGAACCAGAAACGCAATGGAAGCCCCAAAAGGTGGGATTTTAAAATTTTTCCACCGACGATCGATATAAACTTGTCAACGTCGGTGGAAAAAAACCTAGTTTAGCTGAGGACCATGCATGAAGAGTTTTAAGAACAAAAATAAACCATAAAAAATACCTGGTTTAATTCCGAAGCCCTGGATGACGTATGCTTGTCATTGGTGATCACTGCTCGAAGAATCTGACATCAAAATCATCTAGATCATCCACACACACTTCAAGAAATCCGCAGGAGCCCCGTTCGTCATAATCTAGGTGCTAGTACAGAATTGGGACAATGCCTTCGATGCTCCAACGATCACCGCATCGCTTCACAAGCGACGCCTGAGAGAGTGCTTGATCCATGCTCCTTAAATCCAGAGCCTCTCTCTTTAGATAATGGGAGAGAGGAGAAGAGAGAGAAGTTCCATGAATAGTATTTGGAAATCTTCTCTCCTCTTATATTTATAGTTTTTTGTAATTACCTGAAAATGCCAACCCGACCCCTGAATAATCAACACACTATTAACAGCATTTTATGACTACTGATCTGAGTCATAAATATTATTATCACTCACTTATAATATATTAAAATATATTACGTGATAATAATTCATTCTAAAACTTGACTTGTCATTCCCATAAATATCAATTGAACCTTGAATATATTTAATATTCATCAATTAATATTTTTCATGTATTTACATAAAACTCATAAATACATTTAGTAAATAAATTCAATACTCATTATTATAAACATGAATAATATGAATTTATTTATTTCATTAGCGATCGTTTTTTTCCTAGGACAAATCCTGAACCCCTATGGTGGTGCCCACCATGTCCAAAACTCCTATTCAACTGAATATGGTAGATTATTGAATATGCTATTGTGTGTGACCCTCTAGGCCCTTATCTCGATAGTAGTGAATAGTATTCACAGACAAAGAGAGGGATCTAAAAACCCATCATGTCCCCTGAAGAGATAAACATTGCCACAACAATGACAACCAACCTACGAACACACACTGTGTAATATAATCTCTTTGTCTATAATATCTCATAAAGCAGGACACACTAATGTGCCATCGCCCTTTTCTTTCTTTATTGTTTGTTGATTTAACTGGACAAATTTACCTTCGACTGCCATAGCCATGATCTTATAAAGGTACTTCTATCTTTATCAACATGGCCTGAGATATATTAATTCCATAACCCAGAAGCGACAAATCCTTTCATGATCATTCAACCAATGCCATGTCACCAATGACACACCCAACAAAAACTACCTTGCCACGACTTCATTGCTATAGTTTTCATATTGCATCAAATTATTCAATCAAATGACATACATTGGTAGTGATCTCAAGTAAGGAGACCATTACACATGATCATATATAGGAACATCCAATGACACCCGAAACATGTGGTGTTCCTATTAGCGGGTTGGTCCCCATGATCTCATTACTAGAGATCACCAAGTACGAACTTCATGAGAAGAAGTCTCAATGCTTATGAGCCCCCAACACATAATAGTAAAACATATACTATGTCTAATCAGTAAAATGTATCTAGAAAATAGAACATATATTTAAGATAGTATCTCTAGGTTTTCATTATAGCTCGGGAACTGATATAAACTTTCAACATGAAAATTAATCTTTGGAAATTACCATTTCAATAGTGGACTCAGAAAAGTCTACACTATAATGGTAAGATAACACCATGTATAACTAACTTTATACATGATATTGTAATCAAAATAACTAAATTTTTGGGTCTAGGGAACCCACTATTTCAACACTCCCACTTGCACTAGAGCCAAATTGCTAACCAAACTTGTTAGCTACTCACATGATGAACATCTTGTTTCTACTGAGTAATGGATTTTGCTACTAGGCCTTCCATGGTTCCGTTGTGTGGAAATTCTACAATTGATACCTTATCTCATTAAGTATAACTTCTCAAGAGATGTAATCCTGAGTATATATCACTTTTACACTGTCATAACTTGACATCTTGGGTAGTAAGAATATCAAAATTTACATTATGATAATACTTTTCTCACCATGTGCAATTCCAAGAATTAGAACAAATCGCTGCATTTAACTGCTTCTTAGATTCCTTAGAAGCTACAACGTACTCGGTATTTGTAGGAATGGATACCACTAGCTTATATGATCTTGACTCGCTCATCGTATTTAGCCTAACTATGATAGTATATCACATTGATCTATGGAAACTAGTTTTTATCCCTGAAAACTAGTATCCTATATTTTCCACTTACCAGGTACATATATTTTGTACTTGTAGAAGTAAAATTATATAGTTCTGACTACTTCCCTTGTAGTGCTCCTAGATATAACTGATATTTGACTACTATAAAATATACCTTGGAAATATCGGTTCTTGTACATATCATGGCATACATGATTGATCCATCGCTTCATCATATGGATTTCAACTCACCGCGTTTATCTCTTCCCATGTCCTGGACATGATGACCTAGAGAGATTATTCCCTATGACATAGGAAAAAATTCATCTCTTGAATTGTTCCAACTTGTATTTTTCAATAAAATTTCACTATATATATAATTGACTAGGACCAAACAACCTATAAATCTAGCTTAGTAGATCCTATTCCCTAGAACTTAGGTTTTTACTTTAAGTCAATCACTAGAGAATAAATTTCATCTTTGGTATTAACTAACTATAAGACCATCTGTTTTCCATATGTTGCCGAACATACTTTACTTGGAAAACTTTAGCGCTCCCACGAACCTCTGGTATATACATGGAAAACATTTTTTTTGAAAATTTATATTCTATGATCTTGTTGCTTACTTTAATCCTAAACCAGATTTTAGTAACTTGCAACCTTTATTAGAATTCTATGACATTTCCATCCCTTTCTGGTTGCATCGAATAGACACCATCCATGATTGGTGGTCATGACATCCAATGCTAAATAATTTTATCATAGATATTAGCTATGATAAGTAAAATTCTAACAGATTTAGGAATAATGACTTGGTCAAACAAATCGAGCCTATTGGTAGTATGCTTGTACCATCCATGTATCAATTCACTTTAATACCCACCGCAGTATTCAAAATAATAATCCCCTTTTCACTTTGATACATTGAATCCATTAATTTAATTTTAGTTGATCTTATCAATTTTAGCGAATTTCCATACATTTCTCACTTGTAGGAAATATTATTCACATTGAATAATAGATCATTGACCGCAATGAATAAAAACCATCACCATGGTTTTATCCTTCCTACGTAGTATGTGTCTCTGGAACATACTCTGTTCCACATGCTCTTGTGGAACTAGTTCCTATACCAACTACTTGTGCATTTTGAGAATTGACTAAACACAAGTCAATATATCTCCTGCTGTCTCTAATAGAGATGTGAACCCTTATATAGAAGTGTAGTCTATTGCTTGACTACCTACTTTTCTATATTAGGGATTTATGTAACATCCTAAACAACTGTTAGGATTATTACACTAAACGCACACTGTTTTTTTATTGATGCAATTTTGTTTATGTCCTAACAAACTCTTTGCATCAAAACACATGTCCTTATGAAATAATGGTTTTATCATCATACTATGACTCGTATGATGTCCATTTTTCATTATATTTGGCATATGGTTGTCAGATATCACCTTTATTTGAAAATCATTTCATGAAATATAATGGAAGTTTCTGCAAGTTGTAACATTGATACTACTTACATTAAAATTTTGATGTATAACATATGCATTTAAGAATTGATTCACGCTACATGTTCAATGATCAATGTTGATATGCAAGACTTCATCATCAATCCTCCTCATTAACATCAATGTCATGATGTCGATAAGGTAATGTGTGTTTAGGAATTACTCCATGCTACATTATCATGATTGATGAATGCTTGGTCGAGCTATTCTTTAGTATCCCAACCCAAAGCAACTCATATCTATTGACCATGCATATACTTCAATTTATTATTCCTCAATTACTTAAAGTAATCTTATGAAGTATATATACCTCTAGCTTATACTTGTAACAGTTCATGCTAACTTGTTGAACTATTTCCAAAAGCTTTGTGAAATACCTTTATTTCTAAAGGCTTCTTTGTCCAAACTAAAGACGTCGATAATAACAAAAAGTATTTAGCTGTTCCAAGAATAAATACCACACTTGGTATATTCATGACATCCAATTTTAGTATTACTTGAAAAATAATTATCTTGTCACAATTGGGTATAAGTCTTACATTTATATTCATCACTAATTGTCTATGATTCATGTATTACTAAACTAGTGATTGAGTTTACCAAAATAAAATTCATTCCAGAACCTGAAAGAATGTCTCCTTGCATCCAAGGACACATGAGATTAATGTTTGTGGTTATACTCAATAATAGTTCAACACAATTTTTTCACTTGGAAATTAAGAAGTCGTGTACATCTCACCACTGGCCTAGGTAGCACCCTTTCACAGCCACTTGGAGAATACACCTGACTTCTAGTAACATTTCTATACTTAATTGGTAACTATATTTAAATACACTTGTAAAAATCACACAGTATTAAATACCCAAGTAGTAAAAGGAAACATTACATTGATGAATATTCCTAATGTAGAAGCGAAAACTTGCTTCTTTAAATCTGTTTATTGATTTTAAACTTCCATTGTTTTATTTTGTAATATGAAAAGAAAATAACCTTTGTTAATACCTCATTAATTAAAGGACGTCGCAAATGTTCCATTGGCATTACTTGACTTTTGGACTTTTTTCATTGTCTTTCCATTTATTCTCCATAATAATTAAAGATGAAATTATCTTTGATATTATCTTAGCGAACCTTACCTAAATTGGTAATGGATCATTTAATCAATACTTGTTCATTTTGTAACTTAAAAAAATTGGGTAAATGGGTGAAAATCATATAAGGGATCCATTCAAAGATCATGATCAATCTTTCAATTTACACATGCTGGTGTAACCTTCACCTTATTCATATCATTGCTTTTATTTCTCCTTGAAAACATCTCGAATATGAGAATTCATGTTATATCATCCATGTCCTGGTGTAGCGACCACAATTGACACTAGACGTTGATGAAATCATAATGATATAACCATCATATGATTTTTACATTAGTCTCCTATAAGCAGTTTCACCCTTGCTTCTTGAGGTAGTTTAATAGTGTTGGGGACACTGGCACCTTGAGTTTCTTATATCATAGTACTATGCGCACGCGCATGTACTATTCATGGATACTCATGCTAGTGATGACATTTACTTTTTCCATTATAATATCATAGTTTTTAAACTTGTGGTATAACTTTACTTTTTCTAAAAAAACTGAATTTTAACAGATTAGTGCCTTTTATCTGGATTACCGGTTTAGACATTTTGATTAATTACTTATATCATTTAATGTCTCCTACTATTTTATCGGATTCTAGGAACCCTCTGTGTTAGAATCGGAATACTCTGTCACTTGAGTATTCTAGTGGAAAGGATCCCAGAACCACCCCTCATAGTCTACAAGTTATGACTACGCCACTACTTGGAGGGTTATAGGAGCGATTTTGGCTAGCCTACCACTATAACTTGTGGTTCCTTGATCTGTTGAGTGAAGTCCCAGCTTCTAAAATTAGAACTTGATTTACTCAACGCTTGCCTCTAAAATTAAAAAAAAATCTAGATATAGTTATTTCTTTACTAGAAATTTAGTTAAGTCGACCCATGACTCTTATAAGGATTCCCCAGTAGTAAAAGATACCCTCAGCTATGGCATGACTGACACCTCAAATAGACGGTTTTGTCCAAATTTGAATGAAGTAAGGGTGTTATGACTTAATATATATTCTATGGTTTTATTATGTTTAATTTAATGAAAGAAATCATTTTCTATTTTTATAAGCATGTACTATGTGATCGCACTCACAACTGGCCATGCATGAAATAGAAAAATATATTGCGTTAGATGTTCATTTTATCTTACATGCTTGTTTATTATTATACTATGTGATTGCGCTCTAACTACACATTCACAAAATAATAAACTATGCAGAAATAAAATGAACACCTGATCATGATCCAGTTCTAATGGCTGATCCGTTGAGTGAATAATGGACCAACTGAGACCCTAAGGACAATACCTTTAGTCGTGTGGCTTGGAACTTGAATAGAAACATATGCTCATCCAATGCATTCATCTCTTGTCTGGTGCATTTCCATCACTTGGCGAGAAGTGCATCACGCCTCATCTCATCATTATACAACAGTAATCGCCCGCAGGTGAGGGGGTATCAGGGTATAAAATTAGAACTCTAAGATTGAGCGCACATGCGCTTATACATATAATGACTTTGAGACGACATGAAAATTGCCTTTAAATCAATTAAACTAATTATTATATATCCATGAAATAATTAAATAAATAATTAAAATAAATAAACCAACACCAGACATGCATTGGTCGGACTCCAACTCGTGATTACCATACGCATTAAGCTTGCGTATTCAAAATAAATGGAGAATTAAAAATTAAACTTGAATTAAAATAAATGTTGAAGGTATTATTTATTGAATTAAAATTCCACTCTAATTTCAATTCAAAAAATGTTGTCGTTTGGTCCTGATTAATTAATTTAATTTTAAAGTAAAAAATTAAATTAATTAATTAATTTAATTAAACACCAATTAAATTAATTATACTGTATTAGATTTTGATAACTGAAAATTATTATTTAATTAATCTAATTCTAAAAATTAAATTAATTAAATTAATTCACTTTTTATTTTAATATAATTACCCGAGCCCCTGAAACCCCGGGCAAGGCCTGTGCGGGTCGGGGCAAACCCACACAGGCCCAGTTCGGGCTGTGTCAACGCCGTGTAGAGGCGTTTTGGGCTGGGCGGGTCCACTCAAGCCTATCCTGGGCTGGGTAACCTACCTGGACCTATTTCAGGGCATACCCATACTGTTCAGACAGTTACCTTCTGATTGCACCATGGGATAGGATTACCCCGTGCCTAGCACGCACAACAGATCCCAATATAGGAGACAAAACATGCCCCTTCAGGAGGTGGTGACCCAGTTTGAGCAGCGATCTGAAAGGCAACCTTCTAGGACGGAGGAGGTGTGTCCACTACTGAGGTGAGAAGTCGCCGGAGGAGGTGGCCGAGTGAAGGGAGACCGCTCGGTGGGGCTATCCGCGGTCGGTAGGGGTGACATTCCGAGAATCAATGAGATGGGGTGTGGCTGAGGGAGGATATTCCCAGACAGTGGTGCGGTGCAGGCTACCACAGCTAGTGGGGTACCAATCTATGGGCGGTCTGAGCAGATCTCGGCGGGTCACCTCAGGCGGCGGGGACAGCCGGTGAATCTGGAACTGGGCCATCGGATCGCCCGCATAATGGGGAAATGGTCTTCTCGATTAGGGAGAATGTTGAAGGCACACTAGAAGGTAAGATACAGCTCACCGAGAAGGTGCATAGGAGGCCGGTCTGACGGGAGTTGGTCAGGAGGGTGCGGAGTGCAGCCTCGAATGAGGCCGAAGGCGGCCGAAAGGGAGGCCGAGCGTGGGAGGTCGTTGGCCAAGGGAGGAGGCAGACCACCGTGGACACTGTGCGTTGCGTCTTGTAAAGACCCGTAAATTTCAAGGAAATTTTTTTCTTAATTTTCTTTGGAATTTTACAAGAACGCAGTTTCTGACGGCGCCTGATTCCGAGGCCCGGTGTGCCCGGAATCATTTTCCGAAGTTTGGCTCGGGTACGTTCAGTGAACGGACGAGCAAGATTTTCTAACTTTTGAACCGGTGCCCGGAATCGAATTCTGAGGGCACCGATGAAATCGCAGCACCGGTATTCGCTTAGAAACGCCTCTTCCGGAGTTGCGTTTGCTCGGGTGTAGTTTTTAATTTTCGGGCTTAAAGTTAAGAAATAAAATAATTTTGCGACAACTTTATTTTATTTCACTTAAGCCACTTGGAAGCCACTTGAATCCACTTAAAGGAGGCTTGAACTGAGTTGAACTGGATAGGATGCTATCCAGAAATATCCTACCCCCTTGGTAGGATATTTGTGAGGTGGGGCCCGCACGAGCCCCGCCGTTTCTTTCCGCTAAGAAACGCACCCGTGAAAACCCGTCTTAATGAAAGTCAACTGACGCGTTTTCTAAATTCTTAACAGACCATTAAATGGGCTGTTTCTTTCATGAATTAAATGGGCTGTTTCTTTCGTGAATTAAATGACCTGTTTCTTTCGTTGAATTAATTAAACGAATTAATTCAATCGTTTCTTAACCGGTTTCGTGTGTTGGCATATTAATAAAATAAGACCAACCTAAAAATCCTTTGGGAAGATCGAGAGGATCCCTGTTTCTTCAGCTCCCTCGCGAAGAACGTGAAGAACGCGAAGAACGCGAAGAACGCCGAACCCAGAAATCGACGACGCCTTCGTCCGAGACGTTCTTCCGATCCCCGATCTCCGATCTCCGATCACCGACCTTTCGAGGTAAGTGCTTTCGGATTTCCGCTCAAGGTTCTTTTTGGTTTTAAACACAGATTTAATTAATTATAATTTAAATCTGTTGTTCTTGGTTCGTTGAGTTCACCGACTCAACGCCGGTTTCCGCGATGACGCGATGCCTCCCCGCGACGACGCGACGATCGACCTCTTCCGCGACGATCTCTTCCGCGAAGAACGCCCGCGCACGACGATCATCAAGGTAGGGATTTCTTTATGGGAGTTACCCCTTTAAAATTAATTCCCGTCTTTGTTTCTTTAAAGAAATTAAAGAACCGTTTGTGAACAATTTTAATCCTATCAAAATTGTTGTTTCCTGTGTGGAATCTTTTCCTCCCAGTTGTTTATTTCTAACGCGGAGGGCGCGGGCCAAACGAACACGGCCCGACGACCCTCCGCCGTTCTTGTTTTGTGCGGATTTGAAGGTCGACGATGGAACGTGACGCAGCGGACGTTTGACGATCCCGTAGTAAAGAACGGATCCCGGGAGGAGCAACGGCGCAGACGGGAAGGAAAACGGGCCACCGGAGCGACGCCGGCGGCCCGCGGAAGTCGCCGGTGGCACCCCGGCGCGCCGCCGGACGAGATCCGCCGTGGCTTCAGCCGCGGCGGTGGCGGCGGGTCCGGTTCGTCCAGGCGGACGCGGCTCAGCGCGTCCGCGGTTCGCCAGCGCGGCCCGCACGCGGGCCGCGGTCCTTCCTCAAGCCGCGGGTCAGCGCCCGTGGCTTCCACCCGCGCGGCTCGGCCAAGCCGAGCCGGCCGAGCCGGACCGGCCCTGGCCGGGCAGGGCCGGGCCAGCCGGGTCGGACCCGGGTCGGGTCGACCCGGTTCGGGTTGACCCGGGGGGGGGGGGGGGGGTCGGGCCGGGTCGGCCCGGGCCCGTACCCCCCATCTTCGGATGTTTTCGTTCAAACGCCCGTAACTTGAGCTTCGTGCCTCCAAACGACCCGCCGTCAGCGGCAACGCGATCCTTGGATCGAGACGGTCGTTTTGGTATATCGCACTAAAGGTTTCAGAATACTTTGAGTTCGGCCGGGTTGGTTCATACACGAGACCAACCGGGCCCTCGGAGCGGAAACACTCATATCTTGAGCTACGGACGTCCGATTGACGTGTCGTCAGCTTTGTTGAATTCCTCTAAGTGAGACAGATCTTTTGGCATACTCTGCCCGAGGTTTGGACGCAGGTGGAGTGGGGTCGGGTTGGTTTTTCCTTAAAAACCAACCGGGCCCCTGGGACGAAAATGCCAATATCTCTCAGACCGGGCGTCCGTTTGACGCGCCGTCTGCGACGTTGAGTTCCTGTTGACGAAACGGAACTTTTGGATACATCAAATTCGGACTTCGTGTCAGTTGATGTATCAGCCCCTCGGCTCGTGGAGCGGACCCTCCCGAACGAGCTTGCTGTGTGCGGGAACCCTAGGCTGGCTGCGACTGCTACTTCGACAGCGACGACTGTGCAGAGATCCTCCGTGGACTCCGACGACGACCGTGCAGAGATCCTCAGTGGACTGCGGCGACGACTGTGCAGAGATCCTCAGCGGACTGCGACGACTCCTGCACTCAGCGATCCTACGTGGATCAGTGCTTCAGGTCCTGCGTGGGCCCGGTCCTGTGTGGGCCCGATCCTGTGTGGGTCCGATCCTGCGTGGGTCAGCGCTCAGTGGTTCTGTGTGAGCCAGCGCCTACAGGTCCTGCGTGGGCCCGGTCCTGTGTGGGCCCGATCCTGTGTGGGTCATCTCTCAGCGGTTCTGTGTGAGCCAACTTCTACAGGTCCTGTGTGGGCCCGATCCTGTGTGGGTCACTGCAAGGTTAGTACCTATCGATCCTTCGTGGGTCCGACGACTTAGATGGTTCAATGATCATCTTTATCGTCATCCGAAGAAGTATACCTGTGTGAGCTGAATCTTGTGTTACTCTCCTTTGTGGATTGTGTTGTTCTATCCTGCGTGGGTATGCGTTTGCTTTCCTGTGTGGAATGGGTTGTGCTTGGGCTCGGACGTTGAAGCCGAGCGGGATTTGAAGACTTAGGTATATGTATGGGCATATACCTAAGCCGTGTCAGATATTACTTCGTGATTGTATCTTTCCTTTGTGGATTATCCTTTGTGGATTTCGAGAGACCTTCGGGGGTCTTGGGGTCCTTACTGAGTAGCTTATACTCACCCCTGCACGGGCTATGCCCGCACTTCGTGGTGTTGGTTGCAGACGACGGACAGCGCTGATCGTGGAGGAGGCGTGCGGAGCAGGACAGTACCTGGAGGTGGACCACTGGGCGGGACGTACTCGGAGCGGTTAGGTGGACCCGAGGAGCAGTGGAGGCTATCTGTACCCACCCTTCAGGTGGGACTTCCGGAGGACGGCCCGACGCTGCAGTTTTCCCTTTTTAGTTGTTGTTTTTCCTTTCAGTTGTACTTTACAGTTGGGCTTGTATTTCCGGCCCCTTTTTACTTTCAGCACAGCTTGTACAGTTTTACTTAGTGTTTACTTTTCCGCTTGCTTACTCTGTGGTGCTTGTTTACTTTTCAAAGGCAATGCCTTCCCTTTTTGTTGGGATTTTCGCCTTGGTGCTAGTCGCCAGCCCCTGGCCTATGGAAGGCGGGCTTGGGGTAGTCACGACACGGGCCCCGAGGGCGGGTCGTGACAAATTGGTATCAGAGGTGGTCGGTTCTACCGCAGACTCTGATCTTTCTTCTATGAGAAGCAATAATGTTTAGCGTATTGAGTGTGGTTATTAGTCCAGGGAGTCCAATGTTGGTGCGGCGGCCGACGTATCCATACACCAGGACCCTGACTTCTGATTTCCGACTTAATGCACGAAAAAATTGATTGCATGTGTGTTTCAAGTTTTCTTTGTGATTACTTGTGTCAGCTCACCAGGTATACTGTTCTGACCGTGGCATACTTGTTTCCTTTTCAGGATGGCACGACGACAGCAGCCAGCTAGGGTTCCTAGAGTAGGGCGCGACGACAGCCCGCCGAGCGACGAGGCCTCGGTACAGGGCCCGTTGACAGCAGAGGCACCGGCGGTACCTTTACCCGCCGAGCCCCCGATGCTTCCAGCACTGGCAGTTGACGACGCACGACGCCTCGGAGCTTTGCACGAGTTCCAGCGCCAGCGACCACCCAGGTTCCGTGGGGAGTCGGACCCCCAGGCAGCTGAGGACTGGCTGGAGGCGGTCGTCCGAGTTTTCAGACTAGTGAGGATGCCAGCAGACCTCATGGTGATCCTCGCGGCGAGCCTACTGCACGCCGCAGCCGGACGCTGGTGGAGCCTGATGCTCTAGGTACACGATGAGGCCACCCTCATCTGGACGGACTTCGAGAGCCTCTTCCGCTCAGAGTTCGTCCCGGCCACCCTCCGAGCGGTGCGCATCCAGGAGCTTCTTCAGCTGCGGCAGGGCAGCTTGACGGTCGCTCAGTACGCGGCGAGGTTCACAGAACTTTCTCGGTACTCGACAGACATGGTACGAGACCCCTTCTTCTGGGCCCGGACCTTCGAGCAGGGTTTGAGACACGAGATCAGGGCATCGCTGATCTCCCTCAGCATCCCGACCCAGGCAGGAGTACTGGAGCGAGCCCTCCTGATCGAGAGCTTCCTGACTGAGTCCACAGCGAGACCCACCGCAGGGCGGCAGATAGCGGAGTCTTCGGCAGCTGGTAGCCGGTGGATGACTCAGGGTTACAGGCGGACCAGACCTTCCGGCAGGCGACCTCGGGACGCTGGCTCAGCAGTGCAGGGAACCCGGCCCGGAGCCAGCCTTCCGAGAGGCAGACAGTGCTACGAGTGCGGCGGGCAGGGCCACATGGCTCGTGACTGCCCGACCCGTCGTACCGAGGGGTAGCAGACGGTGGAGGGGCCAACCAGGCAGAGGCAGAGGGTCGACCGTGGCGGTCCGCAGGGAGGAGGCGGACGAGGCAGAGGAGCTGGCCGGGCAGCAGGTGGTGGGCGACGCTTTGAGGCTCTGCCACCACCACCACCAGGAGGCCCGCCCCGACCACAGGGAGCTGGCGGGCAGAGACAGGCTCAGCTCCAGGCAGCGGAGGCCTACGACCACGACGCGCCAGATATGATTCGAGGTACGATCTGTGTCTATTCCACCCTTGCTGCAGTTCTGACAGACACAGGAGCGAGTCACTCTTTCATAGCCACTGCCCTTGTTCGGAGCTCGGAGATTCCGACAGAGCCGTTGGCTCGATCATTACGGCTAGAGACTCCTAAGGGAGCAGACTCGACGATTACGCACTGGTGCTGGCAGTGTGAGCTTACTCTAGGAGGCGAGAGCTTCGGCTGGGATCTTCTTGTAGCAGCGTCGAGGCCTTACGACGTCATCTTGGGCATGGATTGGTTATCTACGGTCCATGCTCAGATTGACTGCATTAGGCGCAAGGTGCGATGTGTGCGCACCGACGGGAGCAGGTTCACCTTCACCGGCGAGAAGGGAGCCTTAGCAGCACAGGATGGACTCACGCAGAGGAGAGGTCAGCCCATCACTCATCAGTTGGCTAGCCTCATCCTGGGAGCAGTTGACGTGTGGAGTCCCAGTTTTTCTGCAGTGGTGGATCAGTATGTGGACGTCTTTCCCGACGACGTTCCAGGACTACCTCCTCGCAGAGAGGTAGACTTTTATATCGACCTGTACCCCGGGACAGCCCCGATATCCACCCCAGAATATCGGATGGCCCCCGCTGAGCTTCGAGAGCTACGGGTACAATTGGAGGACTTGCAGGGCAAGGGGTTCATCCGACCCAGTGTTTCGCCCTGGGCTTCCCCGATTTTGTTCGCCAAGAAGGCGGACGGGAGCTTGCGACTGTGTGTCGATTATCGTCGCCTGAATCAGGTGACAGTGAGGAACAAGTATCCGCTACCCAGGATTGATGATCTCTTCGACCAGCTCAAGGGAGCACGGTGGTTCTCGAAGATAGACCTCAGGTCAGGCTATCATCAGCTCAGAGTTCGAGACGAGGATGTGCAGAAGACGGCCTTCAGGTGTCGGTATGGCCACTATGAGTTCTTGGTTATGCCTTTCGGCGTGACCAACGCTCCAGCAGTGTTCATGAGCCTCATGAACAGGATCTTCCATCCATACCTCGATCGATTTGTCGTGGTCTTCATCGACCACATTTTGGTGTACTCGACGACGGAGGAGGAGCACGCTTACCACCTGCGTGTTGTACTAGACACACTCCGAGAGCACCATCTTTATGGAAAGCTCTCGAAGTGTCAGTTCTGGTTACGTGAGGTCCACTTCTTGGGGCACGTCATTTCTGAGGCGGGAGTTGCAGTGGATCCCGCGAAGATCGAGGCAGTGCTAGCTTGGGAGCCACCCAAGAGCGTGACAGAGGTACAGAGTTTCTTGGGCCTAGCCGGATACTATCGGAGATTTGTGCCGGACTTCTCCAGAGTTGCGGCCCCACTCTCAGCATTGACGAAGAAGGGGAAACCCTTCGTGTGGTCAGATAGATGTCAGCAGAGCTTCCAGGAGCTGAGGCAGAGGTTGACTAGCGCACCTATCTTGAGGTTGCCTGAGGAGGGAGTTGGATTCGTAGTCTACTGCGATGCATCAGGGACCGGACTCGGGTGTGTCCTGATGTAGGAGCGGGCCGTGATTGCCTACGGATCACGTCAGTTGAGGCCTCATGAGAAGAACTACGCTACCCATGACTTGGAGTTTGCAGCAGTGGTCTTCTCCCTGAAGACATGGCGACACTATCTGATGGGTGAGCGCTTCACAGTCTTTTCTGACCACCAGAGTCTCAGTTACATCTTCTCTCAGAAGGACCTGAACCTGAGACAGCGGCGATGGCTCGAGTTCCTCCAGGACTATGACTTTGAGATAGTCTATACTCCTGGGAAGGGGAACGTGGTGGCTGATGCCCTCAGCAGGAGGACGGGCATCCAGCTACTTGAGGAGGCGACAGAGCAGCTAGCCGCTTTGCAGATATCCTTCGTGGATAGAGACGGAGCAGCCTTCCTCCAGTCTCTCAAAGTCTCTCCTCCACTTCTTCAGCGGGTCAGAGAGGCACAGCATGGGGACGTTGACTGTGAGACACGGCGTGCACAGATATCCTCGGGACAGGCACCTGATGGTTTCTCCCTTGGAGCGGAGCACGATGTCATTTTCAGAGGACATACCTTGGTACCAGTCGCTTTACGAGAGGAGGTGCTGAGAGAGTATCACACTTCTCCTTTGGCGGTACATCCTGGGGTGGCGAAGATGTACCAGGATCTCAGACGACAGCACTGGTGGCCGGGCATGAAGAAGGCTGTGGCAGAGTTCGTTTCACGGTGCCTCACCTGCCAGCAGGTGAAGGCTGAGCATCAGGTACCAGCAGGTTTGGTGCAGCCCTTGGAGGTCCCGGAGTGGAAGTGGGACGACATATCTATGGACTTCGTGACTGGACTTCCACGCACTTCCAGAGGTAACGATTCCATTTGGGTGATTGTTGACCGACTCACCAAGTCGGCACACTTCTTACCCATCCGAGAGCAGGGCTCAATGGAGAGATTGGGGCGTCTCTACGTTCAGGAGATTGTACGACTTCACGGTGTGCCATCGACTATCGTCTCCGATCGGGACGCTCGTTTTACTTCCCGGCTTTGGAAGGGGTTGCAGGAGGCGTTCGGGACGTGGCTACGTCTGAGCACCGCCTTTCACCCTCAGACGGATGGTCAGACGGAGAGGACCATTCAGACTCTCGAGGACATGCTCCGTGCATGTGTCCTCGACTTTGGTCACAGCTGGGAGGACCACCTACCCTTGGTGGAGTTCGCGTACAACAACAGCTACCACTCCACCATCGGGATGGCACCCTACGAGGCGTTGTACGGCAGGCCTTGCAGATCTCCTTTATGTTGGACAGACCCTGGAGAGTCAGCACTTGTGGGACCAGAGATGGTCCAGGCCACGACAGAGAAGGTCCAGGTCATCCAGGAGCGGATGAGGACAGCACAGAGCCGGCAGAAGTCATATGCTGACAGGAGGCGGAGGCCACTAGAGTTCGAGGATGGCGACCACGTCTTCTTGTAGGTCTCACCTCGACATGGTTTGAGGAGATTTGGCCGAGGCGACAAGTTGTCTCCACGCTTCATCGGACCCTTCCAGGTCCTCATCAGGGTTGGCGAGGTGGCTTATCGCCTGGCTCTGCCACCTCAGTTGCACCGGGTGCACGACGTCTTCCACGTATCCCAGCTGAGGAGATACGTGCACGACCCGACGCACATCATTGACTATGGGGAGCTAGATGTGGATGATGGAGCGACTTTTGCGGAGGTCCCAGTGGAGATAGAGGATCGATAGGAGCGGGTCCTACGTGGGTGATCGATTCCTCTTGTGCGCATTAGATGGCAGCACGGGAACCTCCAGGAGAGCACTTGGGAGCGGGAGGCTCAGATGCGTGCTCAGTACCCACATTTGTTTCCCTAGTTTTTGATGTATCTTTACGGGGACGTAAAGTCCTGAGGTGGGAGTAATGTAAAGACCCGTAAATTTCAAGGAAATTTTTTTCTTAATTTTCTTTGGAATTTTATAAGAACGCAGTTTTTGACGGCGCCTGATTCCGAGGCCCGGTGTGCCCGGAATCATTTTCCGAAGTTTGGCTCGGGTACGTTCAGTGAACGGACGAGCGAGATTTTCTAACTTTTGAACCGGTGCCCGGAATCGAATTCTGAGGGCACCGATGAAATCGCAGCGCTGGTATTCGCTTAGAAACGCCTCTTCCGGAGTTGCGTTTGCTCGGGTGTAGTTTTTAATTTTCGGGCTTAAAGTTAAGAAATAAAATAATTTTGCGACAACTTTATTTTATTTCACTTAAGCCACTTAGAAGCCACTTGAAGCCACTTAAAGGCGGCTTGAACTGAGTTGAACTGGATAGGATGCTATCCAGAAATATCCTACCCCCTTGGTAGGATATTTGTGAGGTTGGGCCCACACGAGCCCCACCGTTTCTTTCCGCTAAGAAACGCACCCGTGAAAACCCGTCTTAATGAAAGTCAACTGACGCGTTTTCTAAATTCTTAACAGACCATTAAATGGGCTGTTTCTTTCGTGAATTAAATGGGATGTTTCTTTCGTGAATTAAATGACCTGTTTCTTTCGTTGAATTAATTCAACGAATTAATTCAATCGTTTCTTAACCGGTTTCGTGTGTTGGCATCTTAATAAAATAAGACCAACCTAAAAATCATTTGGGAAGATTTAGAGGATCCCTGTTTCTTCAGCTCCCTCGCGAAGAACGCGAAGAACGCGAAGAACGCGAAGAACGCGAAGAACGCCGAACCCAGAAATCGACGACGCCTTCGTCCGAGACGTTCTTCCGATCCCCGATCTCCGATCTCCGATCACCGACCTTTCGAGGTAAGTGCTTTCGGATTTCCGCTCAAGGTTCTTTTTGGTTTTAAACACAGATTTAATTAATTATAATTTAAATCTGTTGTTCTTGGTTCATTGAGTTCATCGACTCAACGCCGGTTTCCGCGACGACGCGACGCCTCCCCGCGACGATGCGACGATCGACCTCTTCCGCGACGATCTCTTCCGCAAAGAACGCCCGCGCACGACGATCATCAAGGTAGGGATTTCTTTATGGGAGTTACCCCTTTAAAATTAATTCACGTCTTTGTTTCTTTAAAGAAATTAAAGAACCGTTTGTGAACAATTTTAATCCTATCAAAATTGTTGTTTCCTGTGTGGAATCTTTTCCTCCCAGTTGTTTATTTCTAACGCGGAGGGCGCGGGCCAAACGAACACGGCCCGACGACCCTCCGCCGTTCTTGTTTTGTGCGGATTTGACGGTCGACGACGGAACGTGCCGCAGCGGACGTTTGACGATCCCGCAGTAAAGAACGGATCCCGGGAGGAGCAACGGCGCAGACGGGAAGGAAAACGGGCCACCGGAGCGACGCCGGCGGCCCGCGGAAGTCGCCGGCGGCACCCCGCCGGACGAGATCCGCCGCGGCTTCAGCCGCGGCGGCGGCGGCCAACGGACCCGCGACGGAGGGTCCGGTTCGTCCAGGCGGACGCGGCTCAGCGCGTCCGCGGTTCGCCAGCGCGGCCCGCAGGCGGGCCGCGGTCCTTCCTCAAGCCGCGGGTCAGCGCCCGCGGCTTCCACCCGCGCGGCTCGGCTAAGCCGAGCCGGCCAAGCCGGCCGAGCCGGACCCGGGTCGGGTCGACCCGGTTCGGGTTGACCCGGTTCGGGTCGACCCAGGGGGGGGGGGGGGTCGGGCCGGGTCGGGCCGGGCCCGTACCCCCAATCTTCGGACGTTTTCGTTCAAACGCCCGTAACTTGAGCTTCGTGCCTCCAAACGACCCGCCGTCAGCGGCAACGCGATACTTGGATCGAGACGGTCGTTTTGGTATATCTCACTCAAGGTTTCGGAATACTTTGAGTTCGGCCGGGTTGGTTCGTACACGAGACCAACCGGGCCCTCGGAGCGGAAACACTCATATCTTGAGCTACGGACGTCCGATTGACGTGCCGTCAGCTTTTTTGAATTCCTCTAAGTGAGACGGATCTTTTGGCATACTCCGCCCGAGGTTTGGACGCAGGTGGAGTGGGGTCGGGTTGGTTTTGCCTTAAAAACCAACCGGGCCCCTGGGACGAAAATGCCAATATCTCTCAGACCGGGCGTCCGTTTGACGCGCCGTCTGCGACGTTGAGTTCCTGTTGACGAAACGGAACTTTTGGATACATCAACTTCGGACTTCGTGTCAGTTGATGTATCAGCCCCTCGGCTCGTGGAGCGGACCCTCCCGAACGAGCTTGCTGTGTGCGGGAACCCTAGGCTGGCTGCGACTGCTACTTCGACAGCGACGACTGTGCAGAGATCCTCTGTGGACTCCGACGACGACCGTGCAGTGATCCTCAGTGGACTGCGGCGACGACTGTGCAGAGATCCTCAGCGGACTGCGACGACTCCTGCAATCAGCGATCCTACGTGGATCAGTGCTTCAGGTCCTGCGTGGGCCCGGTCCTGTGTGGGCCCGATCCTGTGTGTTTCTGATCCTGCGTGGGTCAGCGCTCAGCGGTTCTGTGTGAGCCAGCGCCTACAGGTCCTGCGTGGGCCCGGTCCTGTGTGGGCTCGATCCTGTGTGGGTCATCTCTCAGCGGTTCTGTGTGAGCCAACTTCTACAGGTCCTGCGTGGGACCGATCCTGTGTGGGTCACTACAAGGTTAGTACCTATCGATCCTTCGTGGGTCCGACGACTTAGATGGTTCAATGATCATCTTTATCGTCATCCGAAGAAGTATACCTGTGTGAGCTGAATCTTGTGTTACTCTCCTTTGTGGATTGTGTTGTTCTATCCTGCGTGGGTATGCATTTGCTTTCCTGTGTGGACTGGGTTGTGCTTGGGCTCGGACGTTGAAGCCGAGCGGGAATTGAAGAATTAGGTATATGTATGGGCATATACCTAAGCCGTGTCAGATATTACTTCGTGATTGTATCTTTCCTTTGTGGATTATCCTTTGTGGATTTCGAGAGACCTTCGGGGGTCTCGGGGTCCTTACTGAGTAGCTTATACTCACCCCTGCACGGGCTATGCCCGCACTTCGTGGTGTTGGTTGCAGACGACGGACAGCGCTGATCGTGGAGGAGGCGTGCGGAGCAGGATAGTACCTGGAGGTGGACCACTGGGCGGGACGTACTCGGAGCGGTTAGGTGGACCCGAGGAGCAGTGGAGGCTATCTGTACCCACCCTTCAGGTGGGACTTCCGGAGGACGGCCCGACGCTGCAGTTTTCCCTTTTTAGTTGCTGTTTTTCCTTTCAGTTGTACTTTACAGTTGGGCTTGTATTTCCAGCCCCTTTTTACTTTCAGCACAGCTTGTACAGTTTTACTTAGTGTTTACTTTTCCGCTTGCTTACTCTGTGGTGCTTGTTTACTTTTCAAAGGCAATGCCTTCCCTTTTTGTTGGGATTTTCGCCTTGGTGCTAGTCGCCAGCCCCTGGCCTATGGAAGGCGGGCTTGGGGTAGTCACGGCACGGGCCCCGAGGGCGGGTCGTGACACGTCTGGTGCGGGTTTCCTAACTGGGTCTGTTATAGGTAGGTGGATGAAGGGAGGGGTGGTTGTCGCCGCCCCTGGAGAGGGCTTCCATGGATGGCAGGCTGGTGCGCCTCGCCTCCGCAGGGAAGGAGAAAACATAGGGGCCACTCGGCCCCCAAAACCTCAACGCCTTTTTTTTGTTTTTTTAATGTGAACTGCTATGCAGGTCTGCCTCTTCCCCTTGTTTTTTTAATTATTGGAGACCTGTAAAGAAGGTCTCCCCTTATTTTACTTTTTTGTGACCAAGACTTTCAAATCAAGTCTTTCTCTTTTATTATTTTTTTATGTTTTTCTACCAAGACTTGCATTTTCCAAAACCTATTTAGGCTTTTAAAAGTAATAATAATAATATTATTATAATATTCAAATTATTATAATAAATATTATGATAATTAAATTATTATAATAATAGAACTATTATTATTATAATGAAATTATTATAATAATAATAATTATCAAAACCCATAAGAAAATAGTATTCCGGTGTAATCAGATTTGAATAATAAAACAATGGTTCAAAAAAATAGAACCTCATTAAACTATCAGTTTTTAATCCGAACCTAGAAATTCGGATGACCGAAAAATGGTCATCCGTTGTCGGATTAAAATGCGATCTACGACGTTGGGACCATATTGACGCGCTCTTCATGACTTATGCAAATTTATTTTTTTTGAATTAAAATCAACACACATCCCTCTAATACCACTTGTTGGAACTATACGTGCAATAAAAGACCCAAATAGGTGGGATTTTAAATTTTTTTCCATCGACGATCGATGTAAACTTGTCGACGTCGGTGCACAACAACCTGGTTTAGCCGAGGACCACGCGTGAAGAGTTTTAAGTACAAAAATAAACTGTAAAAAATACCTGGTTTAATTCCGAAGCTACATATGATGTCTTCTCATCATTGGCGATTCCTGATTGAAGAATCCAATATCAAACTCCTCTATATCATCCACACATGCTTCAAGAAATCCACAGAAGTTCCGTTCATTGTAATCCAGGTGCTAGCGCAGAATTGCAATGATGCCTTCGACGCTCCAATGATCACCTCATTGCTTCGCAAGCTATGCCTGAGAGAGTTCTTGATCCATGCTCTTTGGATCCAAAGCCTCTCTCTATAGATCATGGGAGTGAGGAGAAGAGAGATAAGTTCCATGAATATTATTTGGAAATCTTCTCTCCACTTATATTTATAGTGTTTTGTAATTACCCGAAAATGCCAACCCGACCCCTGAATAATCAACATAGTATTAATGACATTTTATGACTACTGATATAAGTCATAAATATTATTATCACTCACTTGTAATATATTAAAATATATTACATGATAATAATTGATTCTAAAACTTGACTCGTCATTCCCATAAATATTAATTGAACCCTGAATATATTTAATATTCATCAATTAATATTTTTCATGTATTTACTTAAAACTCGTAAATACATTTAATAAATAAATTCAATACTCATTATTCTAAACATGAATAATATGAATTTATTTATTTCATTGGTGATCGTTTATTCCTTGGAAAAATCCCGAACCCCTAGGGTGAGGCCCACCATGTCCAAAACTCATATTCAACTGAATAGGGTAGATTCTTGAATATGCTATTGTGTGTGACCCTATAGGACCTTATCTCAACAATAGTGAATAGTATTCATAGACCAAGAGTGGGATCTATAAACCCATCATGGTCCCTGAAGAGATAAGGATTTCCACAGTAGCGACAACCAACCTATGAACATGCACTGTGTAATATAATCTCTTTTTCTGTAATATCTCATAAAGCATGACGCACTCATGTGTCATCACCCTTTTTTTGATTTATTGTTTGTTGACTTAACTAGACAGATTTACCTTTGACTTCCATGGCCATGGTCTTATAATGGTACTACCATACTTATCAACATAGCTTGAGATATATTACTTCCATAACCCGGAGGCAACAAATCCTTTGTTGACCATTCAACCAATGCCATGTCACCAATGACACACCCAACACAAACTATGGTGTTTTTATTGCATCAAAGTACGAAATAAAATGACATAAATTAGTAATGATATCAAGTCAGGAGACCATTACACATGATCGTAGATAAGAACATCCAATGACACCTGAAACATGTGGTGTTCCTATTGGAAGGTCAGTCTTCATGATCTCACTACTAGAGATCACCAAGTGCGAACTTCATGAGAATAAGTCTCAATGATTATGATCCCCCAACACCTGATAGTCAAACATCTACTATGTCCAATCAGTAAGATGTATCTAGACCATATAAAATATATTTAAGATAACATCTCAAGGTTCTCATTATAGCATGGGAACTGCGATAACCTTTCGATATGACAATTAATCTTTGAACATTACCATTTCAATAGTGGAAATAGAAAAGTCTACACTATAATGGTAAGATGACATCATGTATAGCTAAATATTTACATGATATGGTAATTAAAATCACTAAATAGTTGGGTCTAGGTAACCCACTATTTCAACACTAAGAACCTTCTTGCGATCATATGCACTTTCGTTCTTGTTGGAAAATACTATTGGAAGCATTGGTTGATCGTTAGTTAAAGGTAGGGGGTCTAAACCATTACCCTATGGTTTTATATTTGTCAAGTATGTGCAATATTGAAAATGTGGCAACACACATGCACCTCAATTGATTAAATGATGAGTTGGATTATTCCCTGGAGTCCCTTTGGACTCAATTGGTCATTGACCTAGCTTGTGGCTACTGTTTGGGTGAGTGAAGCCTTGATTAGAAATGATTTGTTTTTTATTTTCTTAAAGTGTGTTTCACATGACATGGATTTTGAATCTTTTTTTGATATAGATTCACCTTGGTTTGGCCTAATTATTGAGATGATTGGCTTGCTGTTGGTTTATGACCAAAGGATAAATGAAATGTGTCATTGAAAGATAAATGATAATTTTTATAATTAACTGTTGATCCTTATACTATGATATTGTGATATCCATGTTTCTATGACATGTGTTGTGATTTCTTATGATGTAATGATTATATGGGGCATTGGACCAGTTTGATTGTTGTAATTCTTATATAGGGTGTTGGCCCATTTTACATACTGAAATGATTATATACCGGGATATGCCTAAAGATATACTGAAATGCTTATATAGTGGGCTATTCTTAGAGACACACATTGAAATGATTATATATCGGGATTAGCCCTGAGAGATGATGAAATGCTTATATACCGGGCTCAACCCAGATACATACTGAAATTCTTATATACCGGGATCGGACCTGGCACATGATGAAATGATTATATACCAAGGCCAGCCCTAAATAAATGTTGAAATGCTTATATAGAGGTTTTTGACCCAGACTTGTGTGATTTATATGGTTGACATGGTTGTGTGACATGCTCAAAGACATTCCAACATGGTGCTGAGGTAGGTTATGTTTTACCATGGTTATATGGTTATGGTTGGCATGGTTGTGAGACATGCCTAGAGACATTCTGACATAGTGCCGAAGTAGGTTGATGTGACATTAATTTAATTTTTTAATTAATTAATATACCTATTTATTACATTATTTCATGCACTTTTTATTAGACTAGATTTGTTTAGACATGGTGGTGTCAACCTATTGAGTGATACTCACACTCTATTCAGGCTGCCATTTGGTATCCGAGAAGATCACATGGATGTAGGATTGAGAAAGAGAAAAGGACATTTTTGTTTATTTTTTACTTGCTGGATGGACTAGGGTTTAGAGGTGGACTATCATGGGGATCGAGACTAGGGACTTTTGAGTCTTTATTGAGTATTCTAGTATTTTTTTATTACTTCTATCATGACATTTAGTTACATTCCAAAAAATAATTACATTATTCTTTTATTATTTATTGGATTTTACTATTTGGTTTTCCATTACATTGTATTGTTTAAATTATTTCATATACTATGATATTTATTCATTATTACTATATTTTTATTTCCACTGTGTTGTAACTCTATAAAGAAGGGGTGTAATATCCCTTCTATACTTATCAGAGCCCTGCTGATAGTCACCAACCTCTAGCATATGGGGAGGCATGCTTGAGATCTCGTAACCAACCCTTTCTATCCACATGATAGAGTACCAGATCGGGGGACATTACAAAAAACCTCAAGTATACCCCTCAATAATCACATGCAAAAAGAAAATAGAGTCTCTCACCCTTTTCTTTGATGAAGTGGTACTTAATATCAATATGCTTTGACCTTGAATGTTTCACCAAATTGTTTGAAAAGTTGATTGTGCTTTGATTTTCACACCCAATCATCAATGGGTATGAGACATTCACCATCATGTTTTCAAGCCGCGACTTCATCCATGTCATTTTTATCACAGATCAAGTTACCATAATATACTTATCTTATATTATGATAGATTTGATATAACTATCATCTTAAAGGATAAAATCTTCCATTTGATCAACGCATACTTCTTCCCCAATTTCATTATTTGTAAACACTAGCTTTGCATCCTTTTAGAAGAAATTATAATTCCATTGAGCAGATATCATAGTAATGATTTGAACTATTTCAAGCTTCATTATTAGAGAAAATCTCACATTAAGATAAATACCCTCAATTTGAGAGTACCCTTGAAAAAAAATATGAGCATTATTCTGTGCTACCTAACCTCTATCATTGAGTTTATTCATGAAAAACCACTTCATCCTGATCACATTATTTTATTTGGGATATGGAAGAAAATACCAAGTGTTGTTCTTATCAATTTGACTAGTCTCCTCTTCCATTATTGTTATCCAATCATCATGTCACAAATATTCTTGAACACTATTCAATCCAACTTGAAAAAGAAGGCTAATATGATAGGAATTTTTAAAGATTATATAGGTTTGAACACCTTTCCTGTTATCTACAAGGATGTTATCAACTTATACATTATTATTAAGTCTCATGAACTTGGTTACACCTTTCCTAGGGATTTCATTATTATTGAAAACTTAATAATTGTCATGAGAGTTTTGGAAATCTTGTTATACACATGAGATACTACCATATTGTCTAACATTTTATCCAAGAGATTTATCAGTTTCATCATTAATAGGTAGTAATATTCATGAATTATTTTTTATTTTCTCACACCATTACATAAAAGATATCAATATTTTTCTCATATTCTTATTATAACACTGGTAACTCCTTCCACCTAGTGTATATATAAGAAATCTACCTTTATCATATCTTTCATTGAATTATACCAATTATTTACCTTTAATATTAGTGTAAAAGGGCTATTGAATTCCATAAAAACTTTCAAGAATGTATTTTGGTCAAACCATGACTCATAAGGCATGTTTTTTGAATTTGGATGAAGTAGTAACTGATTAAGAATATAAACATGCACTATTATTGCTTGTCTCAAAAATTATTTTGAGGTACCATGCTTCGATAACATTGTTCTTCCAATGTATACCAATATTAATTTATTTCTATCAAACACTTAATTTTTTGGGGGTGTTTATGGAGGAATATAATCATATTTTATTCCATGTTTCTCAATAAATGCCTCAACTCTTCATTATTTTATTCCGATTCATCATCGGACTAGAACATTTGATAGTACATCCCAACTGATTCTCAACAAATCTTCGAAAATGTTTAAATATCACAAGATCTTGTAATTTACTCAATATAAAATAAACATACGTCATACACATAAGTCATTGGGGACTTACCCATGTGGTATGGTCCCTGTGATTCTACATCAAAGACCTGGGTTCAAATCCGAGTAAAGGGAGATTTCCATGGTACTGTAATAGTACCAAAGCACTTTATTTGTTAAAGTACTATACCTGGGCACTGTAGCAGAAAAAAATATTAATCTTAATTGGGATTACATTACATGTATATGGTAATTCAGTCCACTGAGTCTTCTAGGCCATTCATTCAGGGTATTTGGTCCATCCTAGGGCTTGTATTGAAGAAACTCAATTGGAGTGCCGGTGAAAGGAGGTCTAGCGAGTTAAAATCAGTAGATTCAATTAAATTTGGAACATTAGTTCAACCAATCACTAACAACAACAAATAGTTACATAGAGAACCTATCAGGTTAGTGAAAACAATGGTGGGGCTGCAAACATGGTGAGATGATGGGGAAAGACAACATGCCTATAAGAGGGGATATTGTAGTTTGAGTCTTGGAATTCTATGGACCTTTAGGATATGCAATCTGAAGTCCTTATGCCTCTGGGATTTTGATCCATGTATCTAGGCTCTTGATCCATATAAGGATTCACTCTCAACCTATTAAAAGGGTATTTTTTATAAATAATATAAAATTCAATCCCTTCAAGCTAGGGACATAAGTCACATGAGTAAAATCATCAACAAAACTCATGAAGTAATTTTCACCATTGATTGAATTTAGGATCATTGGACTACACACATATGAGTGCACCAAGTGAAGAGTTTTCTTCATTTTATCTACCACTAACTTATAGATCATGTTTACCATTTTTCTTTTATGACACATGTCATAAGTTTTGAGCCTCTCACAATTCAGCTTTGATAGATTTCTCATAGCTTCATGTTTGACAAGTGTAGTCATGTTTTTTCCCCAAATGGAAAATTATTCTATTCCATAATTGATTTTACACATTTATCATAATGGAAAATGTGTATTTATCATTTGAAACCTGAAATAGATTGCCACTTGTACATTTCCCCTTCATTAAGACTGTGTCATAATTCATCTTTTTTATGAAACATCCTTATTTGTGAAAGAACACCTCATTAATATTGTCACAAAGATGAGAAACACTCAAGAGATTGTGTTTTAGGCCATCTATAAAGATAACATCATTTGATTTGTTCTTACCTATCCTAGAAAATCCAAATCCATTAACATTGAGTGATCCATCATTATTGAAAGTAGTAACTCTGCTATCATAACTTTGGATATCTTTCAAGGGTTTCTTGCTGTCACTCATGTGTGATGAGAAACCACTATCTAGTATCCAAGGCTTATCACGTTTTATAGTTTTATAAGAAACCTCAACCACTATTTCATGCTCTTAATTATTCATCCTCTTTTTAGATTTGGAATTCTCATTTTTTAGCTACTTCGGTAGCATTTTAAGACACTTTTTGGTGGGGTTTCCACTACAAAAAATTGGAAATTAGCCATTTTTATTAAGAACCTAGCTAATTTTTATTTTAACTAAGTTTTCATACAAATGTGGCTAATTTAAATGAATTTTAAAAAGTTTCTAGATTTTAATTTAGCCCCATTTTTATAAAAAACATGGCTAATTTTTCTATGTTTTTTACTCTTGTTTTAAAATGTCATTAATTTACATTTAACCATATTTTTAAAACATATCTAAATAAAATAAAATATTAAAAGGTATTTATTTTACACACACACATACTCATACATAAATACATTCATTCATTTATGCATACATATAAACACACACATAGTTATAATTAATTAATAATCACTAAATAAATGTTCATTTTTATATAATATATATATATATATTAATTTATATATTAATATATACAAATATATAAATTTATAAGTATATTTATATTAATATATATAGACATATTAATAATATTACATATATAATTGTATTACATGACAATAAAAATAAATGTTATTTATATAAAGTTAATATACACATACATACATACATATAAACACAAAAACACAAAAGCTAGAAAATAATTATAATTAATTATTAATAAATGAATAAATTATTATTAATATATATATAGGTATACTTATATTAATTTATATACTAATATATATAATAACAAATATATTAATTTATATATTAATATATGACAAATATATTAATATATAATAACACACACACATATATATGTAACATATAATAACAAATATATTAATTTATATATTAAATTACACACACACACATGTATATTAAATTATATATATAAATAAATATTTAAAATTATAAGTATGCACACACAAAAATATATTAATATATAAATTAATAATATATATTTATATTAATGTGTATTTATATATAAATATATAAGTTAAAAAGTATAATTATATTAATTTATATATACAATACTATATATATTAATATATACAATTATATATATATATATATTCACACACAAATATATTAACATCTATATAAATATAGAGTAATACATAACTTAAATAGAAAAAATGCATGGACGCAGTGGTCCATGTATTCACTGTGAACATGAAGTTCATGGGTTTGATTCCCATAACCATCAAATTTTAGTATAAATCGTGGGGGTTGAGGGATAGGGTTGTGTATTTTCTTGTTGGCATGTGACGTTGGGGTGAAGGGGGTGGCAGGTAGGCTGATTAGTGCAAGGGAAAACATGATTGTGGGTGGAGGGATAAGGCTAATAAAATTAAAAAATATGATATTTAAATTTAAAAACCAAAAATTTAAATAAAAAAAAGTATATACATTTACCTGTACTTATAAAAACATGGATAAATAGGATAAATTTACTGAAACTTAATTTACAAATATTTTTATGAAACATTTTTAATTCCATTAGCTATGTTTATAAACATGGCTGATGTTTAGGAGATAGGATTGGGTAGTTACTTGTTGGTGCATGAAACTGGGGCGCAGGGGGGGGGGGGCGGGTAGGCTGGTTAGACCAAGGTAAAAGACAATTGTGGGTGGAGGGATATGGGTAATAAAATTTAAAAATATGATATTTAAATTTAAAAACCAAAAAATTAAATTAAATAAAATGTTTATACATTTACCTGCATTTCTAGAAATGTGGATAAATGGGCTAAATTTACTAACACTTAATTTAACCATATTTCTATAAAACACTATTAATTCCATTATCAACATTTATAAACATGGTTGATATCAATTATAAACATGGATACATGCAATTTTTTCTATAGTGGTCTAGGTTGATCACCCCCACCAAAGGTTTCCTCAAGTGAATCATAGGTATTATGCAATTGTACTTTCTATTTTGGATGTTGTCTTATCTAGCCATTAGGAACTTTAGGTTGAATACCCCTCGATTCATAGCCTATATTTAATCGACATAGTGATAAATTCAACCAACACACATAGGCTTTATATCTATATACTTCATAAAACCAACATATTCCCTCAAAGATAAGTCTCCTCGGGTGATAGATAGATTGTTCAAAATTTTCTATTTGGGATTCTCTCTAATTTGTAATCCGATACTTATTTTTAATATTTTTATTCTTAGAAGATTTCTCCTTCATCTTGAACTTTTATTCTTAGAAGATTTCTCCTTCATCTTTAACTTTCACTTAGGCTTATCCTTAATATTCTTCTTCTCCCACACTACATTTCTTTTTGAATTTTCATAACCATAATTGATTTTAGAAACAAATGCTTTTTCCTTCTTATGTGGTGAAATACCTTTATTCTTATCTCTATAATTTTTTCCACCATTTTTATTGCAAGAATGGGTTTCCAAAATAATGGTTCCTAGAACCAAAGGACAATATTTTTGTTTCTTGGTATCATTACCAACCTTCTCTTCTACTTTTGAACTTTCACCAATTTCATTGAAAGAATTTTGAAACACACGGCGAGTGCTTCTCAAGGAATGTTTAGCATCAACCAAATTTATTTAAAGTTTTTTATTTATTCATTCTTAGTAATGAGATTAATTGTGGTAATCTCAAGCATATTATACCTATATTAAAGTATTTCTTTGTGATCTACCATATTTTGTGTGAATTACAATTGCATCTCGATAATTTCATTGGATTTTTGACTCATCAAAATATTTCATTAATGAATCATTATTAGATTTCAATGATTTCTTTTCTCTATAAAGATTTCTATTTTACTTCAAGCATACCAAAAATATAATTTATTAATTGGAAATATTTGGATGTTTCAAATATTATGTATCTTAGGATAGATTAACACTAAAATTAAGTAGTGAAAACAAATTAAAACCCCAAATACCAAGATTACCATACATGAAACCTAAAACCATGAAAAGAAAAATGAAGAACTAAATTTTGAGTACCTTACACCAATGAGTTACCACATTTTATTCAACAATATTAGCTTGATGAATATCAAAATAGGAATCCAAAAAATATCCCTCTTCCATGGTGTATCCATAGGTTGTATCGAATAAATCAGTGCTCGACTAGGCCTCTCCTCTACCCATGATATTATAATTTTTATTAATGTGAATTCCATTTTCAAGTTTCGATTTATTTGACTAGAAGGAGAAACTATAAAGTACAATTTTTAGCCTGATAAAGGAACGTGGAAGAAGAAGACCAACATAGGTAGGTGGATCTAATAATAGAGGTCCGGGACACTATATTTCAGAAGTCATGTGCAGTGGTTAGTGGTACAAAAGATGGGTGAATTGGAGTAATATAATATTCCATGGTTATTCCTCATGTTTTTTATAGAAAAGGATGGAACGTATAGGTGTCTTTCATTATTCACTAGAAGGCAGCAGTCAGAAGTATATTTCTATCAGAAATCAGAGGTTAATATGGTATATGGTGTGTTATAACCATAGTTTAGTACACCCTAAGGGGGGGGGGGGTGAAGTAGGGTGTGTAATTCTTTTATTTTTAGTATCTTTCTATTTTATTAGTAATAACCATATTAATCTGTTAATTATTCATACATGCACACAATACCCAAATGTAGAAAAATAAACATTTGGAAATATAGTTTTACTTGGTTCATTACTAAGGTATAATCCAATGAGCATATACTGACTAAGTTTTGACATACAGAGAGTAACATTACCACTATATGTGTTAAATTTTTTTAGGAAGGACACACTATTAATCTTAGGAGAACTTCCTAAACTTCTCTCTTTATATACTACTTTGAGACAAGGATACCAGAAATAATAGCAACACACAGGTCTCTTACAATAATTCTTCATAAAATAAAATAACACCAAAATAGAAAAGGGTGTTATCATTTAGTTACACATTTATGTTCTGACTTCTAATGAACCCTCACAACAATATTCTCTATATCTTATTATCCTAGTTGTATCAATTTATGTTTTTTGTTATTATAAGATCATAAAAAACATCTATTTCTTCTATTCTATTTCTCCCTTTTTATATTTATTATTCCAAAATATTACTATGTGATAATTTCCATATTTTGAATATAGAAAATATGTGAAGATAGTTCTAAGAAATCACCCTTTTTAATTATTTATAATCCTCAATATCTCCCCCAAATACCATAGTCTTTATCCTTCCAAAAAATTTGAAAATATTTTCATTCACGTCTAACAGTATTATCATTTTTAATTTATATTAATAACACAAATCATAATCCAAGGTTGTTTTATGACTATATAGATGTAGGAAGGTGTGATTATGTGACCCATGCATCTTCCACTGAATAGTTTTTATACTATTCTCATGTCCAAGATCCATGGAATGCTCCACCACTTTCTCATGATAGGTTGCATCATGAAGCTACTCTATCGCATGGGTGTAACACCCAAAGATTATAGCACCTAATTTTTAATTAAATAAAAACTATGTTGTGTAGCTTTTATTATACACAACATAGAACTAAAATGAACCATGATATATTTTACAATTAAAGATAAACTTTAATATATCATGAGAATAAAATATCAAATATCAATAAGAAATTTACAAGAAGAGTAAAACCTTATGTGAAAAAAGATAGTTAAACGAATTTATGTTAATTCCTTACACATTTTTATTATTTTTTAAAGAATAATTTTATGTTTTACAATACCAATTAATTGAATAAATTAAATGGTTAGATGTGATTAAAATCATTTAGTGTCAAAAGGCCTATTTTTCGAATAATTGATTTTTCTATATATTATGTAATTTAATATTAATAAATAAAATTGAAAACTTTTAAAGGATTATTATAATTAAATGTTTCAACAAACAAACTAATAGATTAAAACTCATTTAATTATTAAATCATATGAAATATGATAAAGAAGACTTAATGTTTTAAAAGTTATTTTCTTTAAAAACATTTTTTCATTATATCATATATTTGCATTTAAAAGATAAATTACTAAATTTTAGAATTATAATTTGATAAAAAAGGAATCATTTTTTGAATTAGTATGTCAAAATTATCTTAGGGTGATTTTTTTAGATTTTTCTCAAGAAGTTTATTTTTTAGTGAATAGTAAAAATTACCATTTTCACACGTACCCTGATTTTTATGACTTCATTATGATGTAATCATGACGTAAAAAATTATAATTTTTTTGACCAAAGATGCATTTGAGGAGTAAAATAATGAATTTTAAAATATTAATTTGAATTTAGAAACTTATATTTTACATTTTGGAAACCTAATTTACATTTTATCCCAATAATTTTTTTTTGGTTATTTGTAATTAATGGAGTATTTGGAAGGTGAAATTAAGTTTTGGAGTGATTTAAATGGAAAATAACCTACTTTATTTTAATAATAAGACTATTAATTTTGTTTTAATCATTTACACCCAAAATTAGTTATCTTAAATAAAAAAATAATCAATATTTTAACCTCAAAATACCCCCTCTTCAAGTATAAATACTCACTCATTCACTCATTACTCTCCACTCCAAATAAATTGATCATGAATTAACTCTCATTGAACTTATAAATTTTAACTCTAAATAGTTTTTAAGGTTATAAGGTGTTTCTATCAATCTTTAAGAAGTTACTTTGAAAGGTAAGGGTGATTAACCTCTTCCCCCTTTATTTTTTTAATCCTCCCATTCCTTTCAATTTTAATGAGAAAGGTTATTATGATTCATTTTTATAAATTACTAACTATATTATCAATTATATATTACCATTACATTAATTATACTACATTCATAAGCCGTTATAATTCTTAAACACTCCTTTATTTATAAAACATTCTAAATTTTGGTAAAGTAAAGAGTGTGTGGTTTTCTAGCATTAAAATCCCTATTGAGATACAAACAAGTGGATGAAGGATATATATATGATGAAATTAAGGGTAAAAACCATAAAAAAGGTTCATTGGTTATTAACTCAATCTTCGCTTAGTGCATGATAAGAGAGTCTAACTGCACACCTAGTTTGACACTCTTGAGGGATATGCTTTAGATAATTAACGAAATATTCATGAATCATAAAGAAAGATTATTTCTTATTGATACCCCTATAACATTAAATTAATATTCATTAATACCTTTTTATCATTAATTTTATAAGGGTAAATTCCATAAAATTTTGAATTTATTATTGTTTCTAATGATAAATTACAAATACTCTAATTCATGAAATTGAAACAAAACATGATATTTGAAAAAAAACCTATCTTAAAGTTATTCCCTCTTTAAATGAAATAGTAATAAATAAAATCAAAGAATTATAACTGATCAAGAATTATAAAAAATAATATAATTCACATTTTTATTAATTTTTTAATAAAAAAATGTTTATTATACAAGAGGCACAAATATGATGAAATAAAATGGGACTTAAGGTAAGGGTTCTTAGTCTCAATTTTAATTCCTTGAGACATGCTTCTAATTATGCACCAATTTAATTTTATATGATATAAACACTAACTTATTGACTTATTGTATCTCAAATAATTTTTTTTATTCTTGGGAGATTCACTTTCATTTAATCTCTCCCTATTTTTTTCCTTTGATTCAAACATTACCTAAGTCATTAGGTATTTTTCATCTCAATTTTTATTCTTTGAGACATGTTTTGTATTATGAACCTGTCTTCTTCTATAAGGCATAAATACTTAACATTTGATAAAATATATCATTATTCTATATTAATTCATGGTATTTAATGTTTCATTCATTTTTTATCTCTAAAGAAGTTTTTATTTAAAATATACTAAATCTGTAAGAGTTTATTTTAAATTATTATTCCTTTATTACAAATATTCTCTTTGTGGACTCAAAATCAAGATCATAAATGATTATATTATTGTATTTAATTTATTTATGATGGATTTATAGTCTCCTTTCCTCCCTTAAATACTTATTTTACTTACCTTACTTTTTTATAAGGGGGGTATTTCCAACTATTTTTGTATCTTTTTATTATACCATCTATCACTCTATATCCCTCTATTAGACTTATTTTTATCCTTAATATCTATGTTACTATATACATGTGGTGTGGTGGAAATGAATTCTATACATGAGGAATGATACATCATTACCTTTTTCTTACCTTGTCATCAACTATGCACAACTTTTCTTCCAATGACTTTTCTTTGTGAATACCCTTACACACTTCCTTTATTTGAAGGGTGTTTACCTAAATACCCATAAAAAGATTGATTTGGGAAATTATTGAATAAAACACATATTATTAATTCTATATGGTGTAAATACATCACATTATATTATGTTTATGTAAGGGTATTTACCAAGATATTTACTTAATTTCATTGGATAATCGTTTAATTTTCATGGGTTTTTCATGTCATTGTTATTGATGGATTGATGTATGTTTTCCTTATGAGGTTCCCTGGGGAACATTTTGATATGTATTGTTTATACATTATCCTCATATAATGGTTTAATTTGACTTATTAGTTGATGGGTGAGGCCTAAAATTATATTTCCCCTCAATGCATTGGTAGGTCTCATAAGAAAAAATAGTTTACGTATTTGGTGTATTTTGTACCTATTTATATATTTTGTATTAAAACGAGGTCTTAATGGTATGTATAATGTCCATACATGAGTCCTTTCTAGTCAGATTAATATGTCTAACATTATTCATTCCTTCATTATGAAATCAGTTATTATTTTGTACTTGATTATTTACATTTTTATATCATCCATGGATATATCACATGCTCATGATATCAGTTATATGACATTTTTGATTAATATTTATTCCTTCCATATTATTCATGCCTTTTTTATTCTAATATAGATTCTATTAGCTCTATTATAAGTTACTACTAGGTTATAAATAGTATTATTAAGTAAGATAAGTCTAGATGGGTATCATGTGTAGAGAATTTTGTTGGAGATGCTGGAGAAATATTGTAAAATAAGAAATTCTTAGTATAATGGAAAAAATTAGCATTTTATGGGAAATATATAGGTTTTTTAGTTAATAGTTCTTCCTTTACTCTTTAAAAAAATAAAACTAAAAGATACTTGGTGTGTAAGTGACTCAATATTTAGTATTGATATTGTAATCATGGATTATTAAGTTCGGGTTGTTTCATCGGGTTTCAAAACCAGTATGTAAAGAAACTATTATTAGCACCAGATCTGAGAGTGAGGGTCTGGGGTGTCAAAGTTGGTACCAAAGTAGGGTTAAGATAACATTAGTAGTTTTAATGTTATTTTATGAGGATATTTTAATAGTTATTTATACCATCACGGGTTAATAAGTTTTAGGTTGAACATGAGTTCAAAGGCAAAAATACATATTTGAGGTATATGTGATTTGATTTTAAGGTGAAAATTTATTAGGTTCTCAGAAGAATACATGATCGAGTTATAGACACCCCTTAGGCTTGGTATGAAATTTTATGTCAATAAAATTCATGTTATTTTGGAGAAATATCAATATCTTTTTGGGAGAAATTAAAATTGTGAAAACACAATTTATTTAATGGGGTAAAATGCAACACCCTGAGATTATTATTCCTTTTTTAATCAAATAAATACTATATCGAGTAGTTTTTATCATATGAAAAATAAAAATAAAATGAAATGTGATATATTTTACAATGAAATATAGAATTTAATATATCATGAGAACAACATGTGAAATATTAATAAGAAAATTACAAGAAGATTAAAACCTCAAGTAAATAAAAGATAGTTTAAATGACTTATTTTTATTCCTTATATATCATTATTATTATTTTAAAGAATAATTTTATGTGATCTAATACCAATTAATTGAATAAATTTAGTGGTTATATGCGATTAAATTCATTTAGTGTCAAACGACCTATTTTTCAAAGAATCGTATTTTTCTATATATTATGAATTTATATCTTAATAAATTAAGTAGTGAACTTTTAAATGGTTATTCTAAATAAATGTTTCAATATAAAAACTAATATATTAATACACATTTAATTATTAATTGATATGAAACATTATTATAAATAATTAATGTTTAAAAAGCCATTTTCTTTAAAAATAGTTTATTTTCTTTAAAAATAATTTTCACTATATTATATGTTTTCATTTAAAAAATAAATTCCTAAATTTTTGAATTTAAATTTTATAAAAATGACTTCGTTTTTTGAATCATTATGTAAAAAATATATTAGGGTGACTTTTTTTTTTATTTTTTTAATAAGTTGATTTTTAATGAACAGTAAAAAATATTGTTTTTTCAAGTATCATGATTTTTATGAAATCATTATGATGTAAGTATGATATAAAAGTTTATGAAAATTCTTGTTCAACAAAAAATGTATTTATTTATTAAAACAACGAATTTTAAAATATTAAGTTGAATTTAGAAACCTATATTTAACATGTGGGAAACATATTTTACATTTTATCCTAATAAAAACTATTTTTGTTTATTTGAATTTAATGGAGTGATTGGAATATTTCATTCAATTTTAGTATGATTAAAATGGAAAATAACACTACTTTTCTTAATAACAAGCCAACCAATTTCCTTGGAATAAATTCCACCCAAAAGTATTTGGCTTAAATAAAAAAGTAATCAATATTTTAATCTAAAAATATCCCCTCATCAAGTATAAATACCCACCCATTCTCCCATTCCACTCCACTAAAAATCCATTGATCATGGATTAACTATCATTTACCCTTTAAAGAGTATATAAAAGGGTTTTCTATGGTTATATAGTGTTCTTATCAAAATTTAAAAATCTACTTTGCAAGGTAAGTGTTTTTAACCTCTTTACTATAGTTTTTAACCTCTTTCTTATAGTTTTTAAATCCTTCCATTTCCTTTCCTTTTAAATGGGAATGGCTATTAAACTTCATTGTTATGAATTAATTACTATATTATCAATGATATATCATCATTCACTCTCAATATAAAACATTCATAATCCTTTATAATTATTAAACACTCATGTAACCATAAAATATCCTACATTTTAGTAAAGTAATGAGAATATGGTTTCCTAGCAATGACATACCTATATATATACAAAAAAGTGGATATAATCTCTGGATATAGTACACCTAGGGGTAAAAACCACAAAAAAGGTTGGTTGGGTATGAAATTTATCTTCAATCGATACAAGAAAAGAGATTCTAACTACTCACCTGGTTTGACACTCCCAATGAATATGCTTTAGATAATCCACAAACTCTTTACTAATCATAATTAAGGATTATTTTCTATTGGTACCCCCACACCATGAAAGTACTCTTTAATAATACATTTTTATCATTAATTTGATGATATTACTTTATATTATGTTGTTAATGTCATATTGTTTTTAATAATAAATTAAAAATACCAAAATTTATGAAATCAAAACAAAATAGGCTAATTTAAAAGAAAACATGTCTTCACACCATTCTCTCTTCGAATGAAATAGTTATAAACAAATTCTAATGATTATAAAAACAAATAATTATAAAAATAAATATAATTCACATCTTTATTAATGTTTTAATAAACATAATTTTATTATAAAGGAGGCACAAATTAGATGGAATAAAATGGGACCTAAGGCAAGAGTTTTTGGTCTCAATTTTAGTTCCTTGAGGAATGCTTCTTATTATAAACAAACTTAATTTAATATGGTGTAAAGACTATCCTATTAACTTATTATATCTTAAATAATTTTTTAATATTATTATATTCAATTTTATTTAATATATCCCTATTCTTTTTCCTTTTATTCATACATTACCTAAGTTGTAAGGTTCTTTTCATCTCAATTTTCCTTATTTGAGACATGTTTTTAATTGTATACCTATATTATTATATAATGTGTATATAATTACCCTTTGATATAATATATCAACATTATATCTTTATTCCTAGTATTTAATGTTTCATTTATGTTCTCTCTCTAAAGAAGTTTTGATTCAAAAGATACCAAATCCCTAAGGGTTTATTTTCAAGTATTGTTCCTTTATTCCAAAAGTTATATTTGTTAACTCAAATTAATTCTCATTAATGATAATATTATTTTATTTAATTTATTTTGATGAATTTAGGGCCTCATTTCTTCTATTAAATACTTATTATACATATCTTACTTTGTTCAGAAGGAGGTCTTTCCTTCTTATCTTGTATCTTGTTATTATATTCATTATCACTCTTTATCCCTCTCATGGACTAATTTTTATCCTTGATGACTATGATTATATACACATGTGGTGTGGTAGAAATGAAATCTATATGTGAGTAATGATCCATCACTACCATTTTCTTACCTTGTCATGAGTTATGGATAGATTTTATCCTAACATATTTTTCTTGTGAATATCCTTGTATACTTACTATGATTGAAGGGTGTTCACCTAGATACCCATACATAGATTGAATGGGGAAATTATTGACTAATATATACACAATTAATTCTATATGTTTTAAATACCTCATAATCCATTATCTTTATTGAAGGGTATTTTCCTATAAAGTTAGTTAATTTCATTAGATGCCCATTCAATTTCCATGAGTTTTTCATGTTATAATTATTGATGAATTTATATATGTTTTCCTTATGAGGTTCATTTTAGAACATTTCAATATGTATTTTTTATCCATTATCTTAATATTATGGTTGCATTGAACTTATTATGTGATGAGTGGGGCCTAATATTAAATAGACCCTCACTGCATTGGTCGGTCTCATAAGACAAAATTATTTGAGTATCTTGTGTATTCTTTACCTGTTTGTATACGATGTCTTAGTATAAGGCCTTGATGTTATGTATTATGTCTTTGTATGATGACTTGATGCTAATATTAATATGTCCAAAATTATACATTACATCACTATGAAATCATCTATTATTATCCATGTGATTATTACATTATTATATTATCCATGAATATATCATATTCTCATGTTATCAGTAATATGTAATTTATTATTATTATTATTATTTATTTCTTCCATATTATCCATGATTTTTTTTATTCCAAGATAAATTCTATTATACACTACCCCTTACTAGGTGTTTGATATCATCCTTATGTTTTCCTTTTCTCTAGGTTATAAAGAAGAGTATTAAGTATTATAAGTCTAGATGGTTATCATGTGTAAAGAATATTTTGGGAGATTTTGAAGACTTATTAAAAAATAATAAATTCTTGGTATAATGGGAAAAGGAAAATTTTATGGGAAATATATTGATTTTTTTAGTTAAAATATTATCTTCCTAACTCTCTAAAACTCTAAACCTAAAATTTTATTGGTGTGTAAGTGACTCAATATTTATTATTGATATTTTAATCACAGATTGTTATGTTTGTGTCACTTTATCCAGTTTCAAAACTAGTATGTAAAGAAAATGTTACTAACACTAGATCTAGGAGTATGGGTCTAAGGAATAAAAGTGGTCACCACTTCTCTTCAAACAAAAAAGGGAACAAACCTTAAATTTTGCCTTTATTCTCCATAAATGAATCTTATATATCCCTATAAATCATGAAAATGACACTTATGTATTCCTTCCAAGTAATCAAAATGACTCTTACATATTTCCTAAGAGTCTTGAGAATGAATCTCTTGCATCCCATACCTTTTCCATATCTTTAACCTTTTAGATAAAACAAAACTATGTTTTTGATGATAACCCATACATATTCCATAACTTCTCTATTTTTTATCATTTAGTAAGATAATGGATCTTAAGTTTCTTAGATAAGACTATAGGACTTTACTAATTCTACCACTTCATAGATCACCTTACTTATATGTACACAAGGTGAAATCCATGCCTTAGTCTTTTTTCTGCACAGTCTGAAAATATTAATTTTACATATTCATGGATACACTCTTTCATATTAGGGGACTTTTTGAAATTTCAAACCAAATCATCATTGGTTACTTTGATATATTCAAGGATTCTTATTTAGTACTATGTTGATTTTTGTGAGCTCCAAATTGTTTTTTATGTATTCAAAAGTATAGTTATAGAACTTTTTCCGTTTTATAGTCTACTCGTCACTAAATTACTTTCACACATTGGATTGATTATTATTACACATACCAATGATTTTAAATTTTTTTTAATTATAATCAACACCAATATTTTCCACAATTCATATAAAATAATTCCAAAATAACTTTTATATTTCCAAATGAATTCCAATTGAAGTGACTATTGATTGAAAACAAATCCAACAACAAAAGATGTTGGTAAATAATGGTGTTATTACCACAAGTTTTGGAAGATAGTGCAACCAATTGACTAGATGGACCCTACTAAAGGAGAGGGACTTCTTGAACATGTGTTTATATAGAGAATAATGTCATTTAGAAAGATTGACCATACTGTGATTGTGGATCTAATGGAATATTTTTCAACAACAAGTGTAATATTATATCTTATGATAAATTAAAAGTATCATTAGTGTTATCCTATAGATGTAGGACTTATTTTATGGACCATGTAATTCTTGTGTATTAATTTATTTTGTTTATTTAGATTTAATGTATTTATTGAGATTTTTTTGAGTGTGTGCAAACAAATCGATTTGATGTAGTGATTTATGGTGCATTCAACTTCCAAAGTTTTGGTACATAAAATTTAATTGGGTACTTATATCCTAATAATATTCTAGAGATTTGTATCCACTATGTGTAAGTTGTGATATTTTAATCTTTCAGTGATTGGTGTATGATATCCTAACAAGTGGCATGCTCTTATTTTGGTGATTGGTAGTATAATCAGGTAACACTTTTGTCTTATTGTTATTTTTATTTAGTGTAAGTCATTTTTTGAATTCTATGTCATAGGAATAAAGCAAGGTTTGGATAGATAAATTTGATAGGGTGAACTTCATCTTCTAGATGATGATTATGAAATATGATCTAATTTAGAAGGAAATTTAGGTTCTATTGAAGGGAATCAAACTGAATAAAATGGAGAAAATGGAATGATAAAGGATGGAAATAAAGGCACCTAGATTTATTCACATTTGATTAGAAAATAAATTTTTTATAACATTTGGGAAGTGAATAAAGGTTCTGGGGGCACAAAAAAAGCAAATGGACCAATTACAAACATTTGTTTTTGTATATTTATTTAGATAAATACTTAGAACTATATTTTATAGATCTCATAATACTTGAATATAATATATTTTCATATATAATTTATAATTAATTTAAAAACAATAATTACATTAATGTGATCATTCTTTCTTTATTGATGAATTTGGTTGACCATTTTATCATACCTTCATTTTGATAAAGGATCCAAATTAGAATCCCTATAGTGATATCAATACATTCTCCATGAATCTCGAAACATTGTAAATGTAATTCTAGGTGCTAGTACAGAGGTACCAATCATCTTGCATCATTTTCCATTTATAAAAAAAAGAATACCTTCAGTCTTGAAGTATTATTCATTATTCACTTAGTCTTAAGAATGAGGAGGATGATAGAAGTCTCTCATTCTTGAGAGGATTCTCAATATAATTTTATTTGGTCTTGAGAGAGATCTATTGAGTGAAACATTACACATAATAATCCACCTTAACTATAAATAATATAATATGGATTATATAATTAGGTTTAGATAATTAGTTATTGTAAATAGGCCCTTAAATAATATCTCTATTCTAAGTAAACCCTAGGAATAATAATAATAATAATAATAATAATAATAATAATAATAATATTATTATTATTTCCATGGAATTTTCTAACTTGAATATTATTTAAATATCATTTTCTTAGATAAATAAATTAATATTTATTTAAATGATATTAAATAAAATATATCATTTCCATATGTACCCTTAATTCAAATCATCAATGCTTCTTGGCATTTATTTAACCTTGAATAATAAATATTTATTATAAATAATTATAATAACATTTTATTATAGGTAGAGGGATTACAAACAACCAAACATCACACACACCCAGACACCCTAGTGGGCCAAGCTTCATCCCTCTCCACAAGGATTTAAAATCACCCACCAGATCTATTTTATGATAAATGAAGGTTTGAAGGCCCATTGACCCTAAGTTCGTTACATGGATTGAAGGCCCAACATGTCCCAAAGGCCCAATGTGGAATCCTAAATCATAAAGTTTCACCAGTAAAACAACTTATCACCCCTATTAGTAGACATAAAACTATGTCACTAATCTAAATTCTGCATCCCCCACCAAAATCAATAAATCATGCTACCCTCCAACACACCATGGTAGGTAACCCATCTAACTATAGAAAATGTACATAATTAAGGTTGAATTGTAGTTTTCACCACACCTATCTCTATTTTAATCTTCTCACCAGGTGATGCCTTACATTTCACCTTACTACATCACCTCACTTCCATACCATATCATTTGAATTATCCCACTACTTGATAGTCACTGATAGAGAAACCATCTATACCGCATCACAAATATACGGGGATAGGTGGCTGGTTTATAGGTGACAGTGTTCCCATCTCTCTTTTGAGGTATCCCACCCAATCACTACTACGTGTCTCCATACTGTACCACCTACGTGCTGCGTCAAGCTATTTTTTCTAGATACACTTAGTGTGTGACCCTATAGGTCTATTTCTCAATGGAATTAGGTGAGCTAGACTAAAGTAAAATATTATCATATGGAAACATATAAAAGAAACCATAGAGAAATACCTTAATGTTGTAATGATAATAAACTCTTACGAACACTGACTATGTAATATAATCCCTTTGTCTCTATATCTCATCAAGAAGGTTGCATACTTGTATCATCAATCTATAGTCTTGAATATCTTTCTTTGACTATTTGAAATGAATTCATTGATAAAAATCCATGGAAATGGACTTAAAGAAAATAGTTCTATTTCAATCAAAGGGCCCAAGATATCATCTTCTGGTATGGGAAGGGATAAATCCTTTCTTGACTTATCTATCATTTTCATTTCACTTATGAAGCACCCAAAGTATCATACTTCACCAAAAGAATATGTCATCAGAGTTTCTGATAATACATCAATGTTTTATATTTATGATATAAATTAATAATAATATCAAGTCTAATAACTAATGCACACATCCACATATTGGTATATACAATGACACATACAACATATAGAATTCCTACTGGTGGGTCTGCCCGCATAACCTCCTGCCTTGGAGATTACCAAGTGTGAAAATTCATGAGTCTAATCCTCATCTAATTATGATAATATAATATTTAAGAGTCTAAAAATAATATATGTCATGATATAAGATTTTATCTAGAAAAAAGACATATATTTTAGAATATTATCATAATAATTTAAGGTTCTCATCATAGTGGGGATGTTTTATGACCTTTCAATGTGGAAAATACTTTAAGGACATTATCACATTAATGTTTTATATAATAACACTCATCATGTGATAAGATATTTATTAATATTCATATATTTGGATATATAGGTAATAAAAAGTATAAATATAGTTGATTCTTGGGCCCAAACACCAAAAAACCCCCACTTATTCTAGAGCCAACTTCTAATGACTTTGGGTCTACTGAATCTCACATGATATTCATGTTTTTTTAGAAAAGGATTTATTAAATGGGTCCTCCATGTTCTCTTCCATGGAAAATCCACTTAATATGGTCTCACACCTCTAAGAAAAATCCCTCAAGAGGTGATACTATCGAATTATATGATTATTTCCATTGATGTGATCATGGATCCATGTTGAGGACCACCACTACAGTAGTATCACAATATAGTGACATGATATCTTTAATGATATGAAAAACATTAATCTATTGGATGAATTTGTGCATAATAACTACTTCTTTAGCTATATCTGAATCCATAATAAAATCAAACACTTCTATAGAATCGACAAACACTAGATGCTTTGAGATCTTCTAGTCGTAAATACTCTATTAAGGTAGAAGACATATTATGACCATGATTTAGGATCATTATAGTCTATATAGAAACTATAATCTATATATCCCATGATGACTAGAATCCCATATCCTCCATAAATCATGAACATATCCTTAATATGTATCATATAATTTAGGATAGTCTTAACAACCTTATATTGATGTTCTCCATGGCCTACTTGATATATTAATACCATGCTCAATGAATAAGAAACATCGATCTTGGTATATAGCATAGAATGTATAATAGATCCTATCACAGACACATAAGGAATCCTTCCCATCATCTCTCTCTATCCTCTTGTGTCTGAGGATATATTATTTTGAAATATGTATACCATGTGACAATGAAAACAATCCCTTATTATAATGTTCTATACTGAATCTCTTCGGCACCATATCAACTGACTTAGTTAAAGAAGCCTCTTAGATTTATCATGAATGATCTTGATCCATATAACATAGGCTGTTTCACCTAATTCCTTCATAGATAAGAACTTGTTAAACCACATCATGATAGATTATAAGAATGGTATCTCATTTTTTATCAGTAATATATCATCAACATATACTACTAGAAAAATGACTGCACTCCCACTAAACCTTTTGTAAACACAAGGATCACATTCATTATTTATGAATCCAAACTCCCTTAAAGATTCATAAAATTGAATGTTTTATGATCTTATTGATTACTTTAACTCATAAATGGATCTATGAAAGTTTTATACCTTATTGGAATACCTTTTATTTACAAACCCTTCTCATTGTTTCATATAAAAATATTCCATTAGGTACCTATTAAGGAAATATATTTTTACATACATTTTAAAAATTTCATAATCATAGTAATATGTTATGAAAAGAAATTTTTTTATGGATTTTATCATAGTGACCAGTGAAAAGGTTTCATCATAACCCATTCCTTGATACTATTTAAACCCTTTTGTAATTAGTCATGAATTATAAGTACTGAATTTACCATCCATGTCCCATTTCTTCTTGAATACCAATTTTCAACCAACAAGATTTATATCCACCAAAGGATCTACCAAAACCCAAACTTGGTTTTGGTACATGGAATCTATCTCATAATCCATATCTTCTTTCCACTCAGAAACTTCTAAGATTCTCACTGCTTACTTGTAGGACATAGATTCATCATTATCAACTAATAATAAATCACCATCCTCAATGACTATAAAATCATATTTCTTTAGTTCTCTAACATATTTAGTGCTCATACACACCACTTATGTCTTTATAATAACCTCTTTCATTAGGGATTTATAGATCTTATTCTTATTCCAACTCCAATGTATCTTGATCCGAAACTCTATCAAAGTTGATCTTGCTCCCACCATCTCTTTTGGAGATGTACTCCATCTCAAGTAACATGGAATGTATAGACACTATTATTATTTTATCTAAGGTGTAATATAGATAATATATCCTTATTTCCTTAGGATATCCTATAAAGGAACACTTTGAGCCTCATGATGCAAGTTTATTTCTAGAAGTATCCTTAACAATTGCTTCACAACCCCACACATGTAAGTTTGACAACACAAATCTACTCCCACACAAGATATCATATATAATACTATTTTATGATTTAGTTGGAACTTGATTTAGTGTTTCTTCCATAATTTTTAATTCATATACCCAAAAGGATAATTGAATTATGTCATGAATCATCATCGACCTCACCATGTCCAAAAAGGTTTCGTTTATCCTTTTACTAGCACCATTAAATTATAGTGAATAAGGAGGAGTGAGTTGAGATATAATCCAAAATTCTTGTATATAATAAATGAAATCTTATTTAATATACCCTCTATCATGGTCTAAGTATTGTTTCTTTTTCATCATACCAATATGATTCTATAATTAATTCTTAAACTTCTTAAATTTATCAAAGGAATTAGACTTATAATTCATTAAGTAGATAAATCCATATCTACTAAAGTCATGAATAAAAGTTATGAAGTAAGAATATCAACCTCTAGTTTTAACTAGAAAATGACCAAACACATTTGTATATAACAATTAAAGAATATTTGTATCCCTTTTACAATTTAAACTAAATATAAATTTGGTTATTTTACTTGAAAATAAGCACAACATATATCAAGTGGTTTTAGTTTAAAAGTATTTAAATACCCTTCTTGACAAAACTTTGTCAACTACATCTCATTTACATGACCAAGATGGAGATTCCATATACAAGTGTGATATGAATAATATGAACTTGATTCAATATCAATTTCCAATACTTGTTTTTCATATTCCAATACATAATGATATTTATTCAAATATTATATACCATAACATGTGATATGTTTATAAAAGTAGAAACTCTTATTTCCAAACATGAAAATAAATCCATTCATATCAAGACTGGAAACAAATATTATGTTTTTGGTAAAACTGGGAACATAATGAAAATTATTTAAAATTAGAATTAAACTCATCAGTAAAGTAAGATACTAATCCTTGATATAAAGGGAAGCCTATATTTCTTAATTGGTAGCTAGAATATCCACCTAACCTTTATAAACCTTTATGAATCTACATGGTTTCTATAATGGGATACAAACGTGAGCACCAAAAGTTGTATCTAGTACCCAATTTATAGAAACTGAAAGATTACATTTGATAAAAAATTCACCTAAATCCTCCCTTTGTTTTTTAACCAAGATGAAGTTATTCTTCCAATGGTCCTTCTTTCCACATACAAAACACACTACATCTACTTCCTTATACTTCCTCTCAATCCTTCTCCTCTTGTTTGATCATTGTGAAGGTGAATTAGACTTGGTTCTACTCTTAGGGCCTTTCTCTTTTCCATTCATCTTGTTCACCAAAATAACTAAAGGTTTTTCATGCCTCATATCCCTATATTCTTTGAGAATCAGAGTTAAGAGATTTGGGAGAGACTTATCAATATTTTTCATATTAAAATTAATAATAAAACTATATAATATGTGAGTTAGTAAGGAAATTATGACATCATAATATAATTCTTTGGGTAACTTGAAACCCAAAAATCTCCAAAAACTCAATATATCTTGTCATCTTAACTACATGAGGTACAACTGGTACCCCTTATCTAATATTCCATGTGAAAAGTGACTTGGAGATCTCATACCTCTCCTACTTAGATTCTTCTAATAAAGTCCATAGAGATAAGACAAAATGGTGTTTACATCCATTTTCTCATGAAGCTTCTACATCTCACTAGACATAGATGACAGTATGAGGAATTGGATGTATAATTCATCATCTATATATTTATATAAGATAGTATAATATGCCCCACTATCCTCCTTATAGAGATATTTATCTAGAACTATTAACTTCATCACATATAACTTCTAATCCTAGAATAGTACAGTGCACAAGTGCATGTACCACTCCTACAAGTTCACACCAATCTGGAGATTGTCTCTCTCTAATATCAGTTGTAGGGATAATTACTAAATAATATGAATTTCCATTTTATATAACAAATTAAAATCATATTTTCATTACTTTATATTGATCACCAAATGTGTGATGTAATAAATTTTATTTTAACAGTCTTACACTATTTTATCAAATCCCAATAACCCTCACCCTCAGATTCAAAATGTCATTTCATATGAAAATTCTAGTGTAAAGGATCCATATTTCCCTTATCATAACCCAGATGAGGGCCTTCTCAAATTACTTGAAGGTATTTAGGTAGGTGGTATGGAAAACTTCAATAACTAGTAGTTCCTTGATCCGTTGAATGGACTCACCAATCTTGAAATCCAAAATTGTTTTTCTTCAACACTTTCCTCAAAGTTACACCAAGTATTTTGAGGGAAACAACTCTTTATGTAAGCTTGGTTAAGACAAACCAACACTTTAATTAGGACTCCTCGATAAATTAAAGTGTCCCAATGAAGGCCAGACCAACATTTTTATCTATGGATTTAAATCATGTAATAGAAGGATCTTTTAACATAATATTCTCTTGATGGATTTTATCTTATGTATAAATATTATTTATGTTATCCTTTACATGCTTATTAATATTATGTATACTTTATATAAATAATTAACAACGTCTTGATAAAAAAATTTATGAATAATATATTTATTTTATTTTATCTTAGAATGATCATTATTTATTTTCTTAATGTGATCACATTTAATTATAAAATAAACATGCATAAAAAAAATTAATAACCATCCACCAAAAAAATAAAAAAAATGTGGAATGATCACGAGCTTATATATATGTGCCAATTTATCGATAAAATGATAAATTAACCCCTTGAACCATGGGGAATAAATCCTTGAGAAAGTATGGGATTGAGTTGTAGTATTGCACCTTTAACCTATGTATCTCCTTGGTTGGTTTAACCTCTGCTTAGTTTGGAACCATCTCATCTCACATGGGAGATCATTCCTTTATATAATTTTGCTTACTCATAGGTGAGGGGAACTGAGGCTTTAGGTTTACATAAAATAAACTTTGGAAACATAGTTCCATACATAATAAAGAGTAAGGGATTATTTGCAAACCATCTTATTTAATTTAATAATAAATTATCATAATAACCATGAAATAATAATAAAATTAATTAGAAACCTAACACATACACAGGACAATCAATCTCATGATAATCCACGCATGTAATGACTATGCATTTATAATAAGCTAGTATGCATTTCTTTATTAAGATAAAATTATAAAATTAATAATTAATCATATTAATACTTAATTAATTCATTTTTATTAATTATACATCCAAAAATACCTTGAGATTCCCATCCATTGTTATTTTAAATAAATTAAATAAGTTAATTTTAATTGAAATTATTTAAGTACACAGTGTACTAGAGGTTGTATATCATGTACCCTTTATTTTATACCTTAAACCCATTTATGGAGTTTAAATGTTACAAAACATGTTCCGTCACATGAAACAACATGTGACTAACACTATGTATAGTTCTTTTCATGTACAGTATACTTACAAGACATGTATTCCTACACAATGTTTCATGATAGACATGGAATATTGTTCCTCGAATTAATATACATAGTCTGTGAAACATTATGACCACACGACATGCCATTAATATATGCAATGTTTACTCCTAACCACACCCATGAAGTACATGATGTGTATGAAAACTATACACATTTTTATTTGCATAATTACATAGAAATTAATTAATTAATCATTTAATATGGCACACAACCCAACAAAAATTACTCGATGTGTAATCCACGGGAAAACATCTTTCACTTGGAATGTATATCCAGATACATGTTGTGTAGTTTGGTTTTTCTTTAATTAATTTATACACACGTTGGCATTCACTACATGCCTAGGGACTTGATATGTATTCCCCCACAGGTGATAACATGTTACACATGGGGTATAGACCGCTAAACGCTGTATACATCACACATTTCCATGTTGCTCAGTTGGAAGTCATTAAATGATATGTATTAACTACATGATACGTACTTTGACCAAAATACTTACACAATTCCAATAGGGTCAAACCATGTGGGGTTACATAGCATGTATGCTAGCTACATTACATGTACACTATATTAAACCCTATGTCAAATGGCAGTCAATACATAGTGTATAATGACACCGTGTACTATTCTAACATATGATATGCTATGATTTATGTGGCTAATCCCAGTGAGGTTGACCATTAGTAAATGATGTGAAATTTTAAATTAAATTTGGTGTATCTATGTCATCTGAACAGAATCCTCGACACCTCCAAATGGGATATTCAAGAAATTTTCATATGTTCTTGGAATATTCTTGGTCATATTAAATTTAATGATCATGATATCTCAAATTTCATATTAAATAATGAAAAATTAGAAATGAAATTATAATTCAAAAAAATGTGAAATTGACCAATGATTAATAAATTACTATGTGACTCCTTTGATACCACTTAAAGGTTATGAGGTGTAAAAAATTAGTTGGAATTGTTCCTAATAATGATTTCCATTGATTTCTTTGGATAAATCCTTAGAAATGGACGTTGGAAACCCCAAAAGATATGAAAAGAATAAATTTTCATATAATTTAAAATTAATTTATAAATAATAAATACATCATCTTATTTATTATTTCTTAATTGATGAGTTCGGTTAAAAATATTTTCATATTATCATTATGATTAATGATTCAAAATATAATCCCTCTAGTGATATCCACACGTGCTCCAAAAATATCAAAATTCCATTAATGGAACTTCAAGTTCTAACATAGAGGTATCAATAATCTTGCATCATTAACCATCGATAACAATAGGAATCCCTTTAGTTTTGAAAGATTATTTCTTATTCTCTCAGTCTTAAGAGGGAGGTGGAGGATAAAAGTCTCTCATTCTTGAGAAATTTTTTGAGAGAATTGTCTTTAGTCTTGAGAGATATCTCTTGATATAAATGTTTTCTACAATAATTCACCTTACCTAGAAACAATATAAGATGGATTTTATACTTAAGTTTAGAGAATTATTTATTACACATATTACCTTAACTAATATCTCTATTCTAAGTAAACCCTATGCCTAATAAAAATGATATTATTATTTCAATGGAATGTGCTAACTCACAATATTTATTTAAATGATATTAAATAAAATATATCATTTCCATCTGAACCCTTAAATTGGCCCATAAATCCTCCTTGACATTTATCAAACCTTAAATAATAAATATTTATTACAGATAATTATTATAATATTATTCATTCAATAAGTAAATATTTATTAAATTCACTAGATTAAAAATAAATATTTATTTAATATTCAACTCATATATATTTCAAACAGAAAGAATTGGTGATTGAATTAATGAAACCAGTGTAACTCGAATAAGTATTATTCCTTGATATTGAGAATAATATTTATTCTATACTAAATTAAAATAAAAATTAACCAAGATTCTAGAAACACATAGTGTGTGAATCTTTAGGAAAATTTCTCAGTGGAATTAGGGGAGTTGGCCTAAAGCCCAAAATTATCATCTAGAAACACATTAAGACACCCATAGATAAGGACGTTAATGTCTCAATGATAATATCCACAAACAGATTCTTACTATGCAATATAATCCAATTTTCTTGATATCTCATAAAGTAGGTTGCATACTCATGTAATTAATCTATATTCTTGAATATATTTCTTTGAATCTCTAAAATGAAATCATTGATAAAAAAACATGGCCATAGACGTAATCACAAATTTCTATTTCAATCAAAGGGATTGAGATATCATCTTTAGGATTGAGAAGAGATAAATATTTTCTTTAGTTATCTATCAATTTCATATCACATACGATACACCCAACATACCCTACTTTATTGTGATCTTATATCATCATGATTTATGAAAATAAATCAAAGTACATGATTCATGATATAAATTAATAAAAAATTTAAGTCCAGGGACCAATATATTGAGCATGTGTTAATTCACTTTTTTTAAATTTATTTTTGGTTTTGATGTTCATAAACACCCACATTTATGTTACCAATGAAGTTGATTTTAAGCGAATTTTAGGAAAATAATATTCGGAAGAATATTTATCCTAGAAATATATTCAATTAATTGATCTATGGGAAATATTTTAGACTTGTTTAAATATATTTTGGAAACACTTTTCATATCCTAAGTTTGTAAGAATAACATATGGTTCAACAACCCTATATTTAAAATGGCACGTATGGATAATATACTATACACTATTGGAAAAGTATTTTTTATCAACCCTGAATTTGTAAGAAACCCTACATTTGAGGGAAAAAACTTACAGTACATATACCATTATTTTTAATAAACCGTATGTTATCAACCCTACATTTGGAGTTTTTGTCGTCACATGAAGGAACCATAATTTTGAATATTCAATGAAAAATTTCTAAATCAATGATATTATCCAAGATTTATGCAAGAGTCTTTATAGAAGTAAATATCTATTCAAATATATTTTATGAAAAATTCAAATGCTCATTATGATTGATTTAAAGGCTCATATTCAATAGAGTGAATAGTTTCTATTCTTATGGGAAGTAATGACTCTCTTGAATGATTCTGAATTAAAATATTCATGATTTATTATGTGATATTTTTAGAGCTGGTTTGACCTATAGTATAATATCAAGAAATTATTCATAAAAAAAAAATAATGAGACAAGATATATAAAAAAGTGTGTCTTTGCCTTCAGAGCTACACTTTGGAGATATACATGTTTTGATATATTTGATTGAATCACTGAAATTGTCGTCACTACTAACACATCTTATTGTTACATATTTTTCTTCAATAGCGATGAATCATTGGTCAGAGATACACTTTGGATACATACATGTTTAAACATCTATTCGATGTTTTCCTTATTGTTTGAATAAAGCCTGTGCAACATTGAAGATCTATTTGCTATTGTGTGTTATTAAAGATCAATTACATCTATCATTTGCTGCTACAACTTTGAATTTTAACTTGTTTTCTCAATCAAATCAATATCTATTGATTTATTTTTGCCTTGTCTGCTCGAACTTAGTCATGGTGGACTTTTGACTACTCGAACTCAGCCGTGGTCAAGTTTCATCTTCTTATACGAAGATGTGGATTTATGGTTCCTTATAAAAGAACCATAAGGCCCTATAAAAGACTTGTAAAGGTATCAAATACATTTACTCAGTTGTTAAGGTCTTGTGATAAGAGGACCTATCTATTGAAATCACCAAACCTGCTAAGAGAGTGTTGGTGGAGTGGACTAAGAGATATTTATACCCTACACCACTATACATCACTATGTTCTTTTCCTTTATTTATTTTTACTTCTCACTCATCTTTAAGAGAGAAAGAAATTTTTTCTACATGACAAGAGAAGTGTTTGAAATCTATTAATTTTTTTGAAGAACACAATTCAACCCCCTCTTGTATTTGTTTCTTCATCATTGCCATCCCGACCTAACAAGTGGTATCAAAGGTAGGGATCTAATGGTATATTGTATTCTTGAAAATTATTTTGATTTTATCTGATATCAAAAAGTATTTTTTCTCTATTTTTTGGACTATTATTTTTTAACAAAGTGATTCAAAAATTTATATCCCTATGCATAATCAAGAATATTTACTGGCTTTAACAAGCATGAGTTAAAGATTCAGATGAAGACATATTTAAATAACTAATTCCAAAGAAGGAATGTTGATGATCCATGATCCTTACTTTAATAGTGATAATTATGGATATTAGAAATCACATATGATAATTTATTTAAAAAATGTTGGAATAAGGGTTAATTTAATGGTTTTTAAGCCTTATGATATTCTTATAGAAGATTTGGAAAATTGGAATGATGATCAAGAAAGAGAATATAATATCAATTGAAAATAAATGAATGCCATTGTTTTTGGTTTAAGAAATGACAAATTTAATTGAGTATATTAATGTTATACTACATATGAGATGTAGAATACTATTGTTGTTTCCTATGAAGGAACTAAAAATATAAAAAATTTAAGGTACACTACTATTAAAATTAAGTTTTATACTTTTAGAATGCATGAGGAAGAAACTATCACTCAAATTAATGAAAGAATGATAAATATTATCAATAATATTGGTGCTTTTAGAGACCTAGTTTCATAATCAGATCAACATTAAAAGTACTTAGATTACTACTCTCTAAGTGGAATTGAATATCTATAGATATATGAAAATCTACACTGATAAAAAAATTTGTTGTGAAAGAATTGATTGGAACTTTGATGATGTAGAAAGATAAGATGTATGCTGAAGATGAAAATCATATAAAACATAAAGAAGATGCTATGAAAACTACTATGGATGAATCATCCAATTCAAGTCATCCAAATTTAGATAAATATTTATTAAATCTTGTTAAAATATTTGAAAAACTATATAGAAAGAAAAATAAATGGATTAAAGAAAATAGAATCTGTGAATGCAAAGAAAGAGGGAATACAAAGGTTAATTGTCTTTTTACTTAAAGATAAAAGGAAATAAAATTATAATAAAATGGGAAATAAAATTATAAAGGCTAATTGGAGTAATTATCCTGGTTCACATTATTAATCCTCTATAGATTTTGAGGTTGAGCATAAAAGGAAAATGGTATGTCTTATGCCTCATACTGACGAGGTACAATCTTCTTAATCTCAAAACTCTAGTTATGAAAAACTTTCTTATGATGAATTAAATATGTATTTTTTATGCTACAAGATAAATATTAATACTTAAAGAAATACCATAGAAAAATTATAAAATCTTATGATATTTTTCTATTAGATAAAGAATTTTTTTCAAAATAGATTATTGATTTAAAATATAATTCTTCTAAAATATATTGCGATCAACATGAAACTATGATTAAATAATTTTTGGATGAAGCTGATAATTTAAAAAAATATTCTATTATGATAATAAAATGAGAAAATATTTAAATCAAATCCTTTGTAAAAATAAAATTCAAAAAGGAAAACTTGGAATTGGAAGTAATGGTGAAAGACCAAAATTGTATAAGAATTATTTTGTTCCTGGTTTAAATAGAAAAAAATGTCCATTATTAAATGTTTTTATTTTGGTATTAATGGAAATTATACAAATTACTGTTACTATAAAAAACCTGAAACTTATGGTGTTAAAAATGTTTATTGAACAAAATAATTGTTTTACTTGAGTTGTAGAATCTCTACTCAAAATAAAAAAGTTTGGTTAACTAGAACTTTAATTGCTAAGACTGCTGGACCTAAAAGCATATGGGTACCAAAAAAAATTTTATTTTATGTTTTTTAGGATTACCCCATTGAGTTGCATTGTTAAATCTTTAAGTAGTCGATTGAGTGGTATATGAAAATATCTACAAAAGGAGTGATCAACTCTGAAGTAGTTCATTATCAAAAAATTATCAATACTAAAATCATTGATCCAGGAAATATTTCATTTTTATATATCTATATAATTATATTGTATTAAAAGCTTTATATAGGGGATAAAGATATCTATTATAATTTTATAAGACTCTCCTTTACTCTTTGAATCAAGTCTTAGTCCATTTTGATTTAATAATTGATTTTCTAAAAATTTCAAATATCTCTAAACATTTATTTAAATATTTGGATAAAATAGTACATTTTTAAATTATAGAAGAGTTTAAAATTTTTGTCTTTAAATATATTTAAATATTTATATTTTGTGTTTTTAAAAATTTATTTTTTTATGTAACTAGAAAATCTTTATTAAGTAATATGTATTTTCAAAAATTAAAATATGTAATAATTATTCTACATTTTTTTCAGCTAAAGAATATGAAATTTCATCTGAAAATTTTCAAAACAAAACATATCATCTTATTTTTAAAACATTATATTTATCTATATTCTTCTAAATATCTTGTTCAAAGGCTTATGAAAACTAGTCATAAAAAGACGAAGCAATCAAGTAATTCAAGTTGAAAATAAAATCTTTCTCACAAAAGGAAAAAATGTAATCCTTATGATTTGTTAAAAGAACATCCAGTTTGGTATGATAAATAATCATTTGAAAAGTCTTATAAAAAAATAAAGAATCTCATGAGTATGAAGAAATCAAAGTTTCTTTGTCTCAAATGTCTTATAAAAACTTTCTGTTCAAATTCAACACCTTGAATGAAGAAAAATTGAAGCTTTATGCTGATCTAATTATGTATAGAAAGTAATATGAAGAACTATAGAAAGAACCTATATCAATTTTTTTTATTCGTTATAAAGGTAATATTATCATGTGAAAGATAGTTCGATCTCAAAAGAAGACTTTAATTCTTTTAAAGTAGAAATGCTAAGTCATATAGAGTTACTCAGAAGAGAAACTATTGCAAATCTAGATCTTGATAAGTTGAAAATGTTTTTAGTTGAACAATGTTCATCTTCTTCATATCAAAGAACAATAGGTGTTCAAAACAAATTAGAAAATCTATCAATAATTTTAGCTACTTTAATTGAAAAATTTCAAAGTTTAGAAAGTTTGGATGAACCGTCTATTCCCTCCTAACAATCCAATTTTATTTATTTTAAGTCAATGTTATATATACAATTTTTAATGTATTTTAAAAAAAACATGTGATATAAGTTATTTTATAATTTATTTTTTTAGTTATCATACATAAGCACATACTTAATATTTGATTATATCATTACATAAATTAGTCTATTTTGGTAAGCAATAAATAATTTTGTTTAAAATGTTCATTTCAAATCCATTTTTATTCATTAAAAATAATAGTTTATATATTCCCTAATTTTATATATTTTTAAGGAAACATAAATTTAGGGGGAGTTTTACTACCTTCGTTTTAATGTCATAAAAAGTGGGAGAATTTTATAGTTTTAGATTACATGTTTATCATTATGGGGGAGAAGTTAGAAAATCTTATATATGGGAAAGTTTTGATCCTTATCATGAGGGAGGATTTTTCTTTATGAAAAATATTATAAAGAGATAAAGGGGGATAAATTTATAGAGAAATGAGAAATTTTAAAATTTTGAAATTTATGTTCTCATGAGAAATGTTGTTAAAAGATACATGTGTTATAATTTATTTATGGTTATAAAACTTTATTCTTATAAAAATTGTTTTTAAATTTTATCTATTTTTGTTATGGGTTTTGTTATCATAAAAAAGGGGGAGATTGTTGAGCATGTGTTGATTTAAAAATTTCATTAATTTATTTTTGGTTTTAATGCTCACAAATTCCCACATTTATGTTACTAATGATGTTTTTAAGTGAATTTCAGGAAAATAATATTCAGTAGAATATTTATTCTAGAAATATATTCAATTCATTGATCCATGGGAAATATTTGTTGATGTATTTTGGATGTGTTTAAAAGTATTCTGGAAACTGTTCATACCCTAAATTTGTAAGCATAATGTATGGTTCAATAACCTTACATTTGAAATAGCACGTATGGACACTACTAGAAAAATAGGTATTTGCGACGGGATCCCGTCGCAAATGGACTTTTGCAACGGTAGCCCGTCGCAAATCGCCCGTTGTTGAAAACGGCGTCGCAACAACCCTTATTTGCGACGGGCCCGTCGCTAAAACGTTTTTTTGAGACGAGAATAATACCCGTCGCAAATAGTCTCCGTATATTTGTAAAAACTTTCAAAATACTTTTTGCGATGGGTCCCGTCGCAAATACCTGTTGCGACGGGCCCGTCGCAAATAGTTATTACGACGGGCCCGTCGCAAAAACCTATTTTTTTAAAAAAATAAAAACTATTAATAAATACCATTTGCGACGGGTCCCGTCGCAAATACTATTTAAAAATAAAAATAAAAAACTATTAATAAATATAATAATAATACTATTTGCGACGGGCATAGTATCCCGTCACAAATACTATAAAAAAAATAAAAAAAATAAATTATTAATAAATTATTTTAATTAATATAATAATAATCCAATTATAATTCAAAAATAAAAAATAATAAAATATTAATAAATTATTTTAATTAATATAATAATAGAATTATAATTCACAAATAAAAATAATAAATTATTTTAATTCATATAATAATAATAGAATTATAATTAAAAAATAAAAAATAATAGAATATTAATAAATGATTTAATTAATATAATAATATTAGAATTATAATTCATAAATAAAAAAAATATTAATAAGTTATTTTAATTAATATAAAAATAATAGAATTATTGTACATTCAAATATTAAAATAATTCAAGTATTACAAAAAAATATAATTAAATTATAATATTATAAAATTTTAATATATATATATATAATTTAATATTATAAAATATAAATAATATTATTATTCATATTATTGTTATTTAAAAATATAATATTATTAATATTTTATAATGAGACAGAAACTACGAATAGAAAAAAAATCATATTTTGATTTCACAAATTTTATAACATAAATACAAACTCTAATATGAAGGAGGGGGGGGGGAGGTGGGGGATCTGCAGATGGTGGTGGAGGAAACTCCATCCCTAAAGGATGAGTGAGTCGGCGCATGTACTCCATCTGCTCCTGATGCTGCTGCTGCCACCGACTCGTCTGCTCCTCGTACAGCTGCTGCTGGCGTCGACGGTCCTCCTCATGCTGCTGACGTATCTGCTCATGCTCCTGTTAGAGACTCTCTATCAGTGCAGTCTGAGATCGTAACTGATCCTCATACTGTGTAGTAGAAGAATATGCACGAGCTCCTCTCGAGCTGGACGCCGACATCGCAGCACTGCCATAATAATCTCCGGGAGTCAGTCGAGAGCCGATACCAACTACCCGGCCCTTCTCGAAGGCATACTGGGTGGCCTGCATCCATGCCGCCTCATCAAACTGATGGCCAGTGGTCTGATCTGATGACTCGGCCTGACTCTCAGGCCGGGCCTGTGACGCTGCGGCCTCATATGACTCCTGTAGTTGCAATTTAAAATTAAAATTGTGAATATATTATATACAGTTAATTTTTAAACTTGAAAACAAATAATACTGACCATGATGTGATGCTGACGATCACCTCTGAGCTCCCCAGTAGCAGGATCACTATACATCCTCCGATATACGTCGTACTCCGTAATATCAGGGTGCTCGACAGCCTATAAGAATAAAAAATAAACTGTTAATATTTATAGTTATATAAAATATTTATAAATAATGTACGTACCAGATGCTGTCTATGAGTACTGAAAGAACGACTCCCAGCTCGATGAGTCACCTCCTGTCTCCCCCGATTCTGCCTCCCCACCGATGATCTCCTCTGAAAGGCACCACTCAACCAGTGCGCACATAATCCATCCCATACATGGGATGAAATGTACTCTGGTCGGTGTGCTCTACATGACTCGTCAAAATCTGACACTCCTGCTTTCTTCATGGCAGCTTTTCTTAAATTGTGCAAAAACTGACGAAGGCGATCACGCATGGCCACCTCCCATGCCTCGTGGATGGCGTCACGCATGGTATCCTCGATCGGATACCATAAAACCTACAAATAAATCAAAATATCAAGTTAGAAATGAAATAATTTTCAAAATAAAAATTATTTATTTACGTACGTACCAACCAATGGCCGAACATGGCCTGCTGCACATCAATGGGAATCTGCTCCCATGTGGTCCACGGCTGAGAGAAATAGTTGCGCAAAATAGCGCTGCCCTGTCCGACTGCTATATGCGAAAAACTGTAAAAATAATAAACATTTATTATGTGAATAGATTAATGAAATCTTAGTCAAATCCACAGGTTATCACACAGGTTATCACACCTCCGTGTGCGCGGATCAAACCCAAGACGTGGACGTCGCTCGGGGACGGGGTCAGGAATCATCAATCGTGCAAGTATTACTAATTATTGGTAATTATTGGTAATTATTGGTAATTATTGGTAATTATTGGTAATTATTGCTAATTATTGGTAATTATTCCTAATTATTACTAATTATTGGTAATTATTAGTAATTATTAGTAATAATTAGTAATTATTAGTAATTATTACTAATTATTGGTAAATATTACTAATTATTGGTAATTATTACTAATTATTGGTAATTATTACTAATTATTGGTATTTATTACTAATTATTGGTATTTATTACTAATTATTGATAGTTATTACTAATTATTGGTAATTATTACTAATTATTGGTAATTATTCCTAATTATTGGTAATTATTGGTAATTGTTCCTAATTAGTAGTAATTAAATGAATAATTACCAATAATTAAGAATAATTACCAATAATTACGAATAATAACATTATCAGTATATTTTATTATTAATATTAAAATAATATAATTTTTTAATTTATATACAATTATCCTTTCATCTGTGTGTTTTCTATCTCTACATACAAATAATACATGCGGAGACAGCAAACACACAGATGAAAAGAGAATTGTATATATATAAAAAATTATATTATTTTAATATTAATAATAAAATATACTAATAATATAATAATGTTATTATTCCTAATTATTGGTATTTATTACTAAATATTAATATTTATTCTTAATTATTTGTAATTATTACTAATTATTCCTAATTAACATTTAAATATTAACAATGAATACTAATAATTTAAATTTATTAAGTAACAAAACAATGTAAACATAATTAAATTACAACTAATTAAGAATAATTAAAATTAATAAAAAATTAAAAATAAATATTAAATTAAAATGAACATAAATACCTTGAAAATTGATCTGCTCTGATCGTTCTTCGAAACTTTAATATCAACTCCGAAGGAAAAAGTTAAACTTGAGAAAAACTAAACTTTAGAAATAAAACTTTGAGAGAAGAAGAAGAGGGAATTTGAGAATGATTTGAAAAAAATGGATGGGGGTATTTATAGGTTAGATTATTTGCGACGGGTCCATTTGCGACGGGATTCTCGTCGCAAATAGTATTATTTGCGACGGGTACCGTCGCAAATACCTTAGCCATCATTTATTACGGTCAACGGGTAAATAGTTATTTGCGACGGGACCCGTCGCAAATAACCACCTGCCGACATACTATTTGCGACGGGGGAATATTCCCGTCACAAATACCTTTTACCGCTGCCGATTATTTGCGACGGGAATATTCCCCCATCACAAATAAGTTTCCCGCGATTTGGCGCGCAAACCGCGCCAGTCCTTTTGCGACGGGGAAAGCTATCCCGTCGCAAAAGGCTACTTATTTGCGACGGGCAAATAACCCCGTCGCAAATGCCCATTTTTTCCGTAGTGGGAACATGTGCCCTATGCTATTGGAAAAATATTGTTTATCAACCCTATATTTGTAAGGAACCTTACATTTGAGAAAAAAATGTATGGTACATCAACCCTACTTTTGTAATCAATTTTACATTGTAAACCATATGTTTGAAGTTTTTTTCATCACATGAAGGAACCCTACGATTGAATATTCAACAAAGGTGTTTTAAATATATGGTATTATTTGAGATTTATGTAATAGTCTTGATATAAGTAAATATATATTCAAATATATTTTATGAATAATTCAAAGGTTCATTATGATTTATTTTAAGGATTTTATTCAATGGATTGAATCGTTTCTATTATTACAGGAAGTTATGACTCCGTTGAATGATTTTGAATTCAAATATTCATGATTTGTTATGTGATATTTCTTGAGATGGTTTGACCTGGATCTGTTAGACCTATAATATAAATATCAAGAAGTTATTCATCGAAAAATAAGAAGAAGAGATATACAAATAGTGTGTCATTTCCTTCAGAGCTATACTTTTGAGACATACATGTTTTGATCAATCTAATCAACTCACTGCTATTTCTATCACTGTTACTACATCATATTATTACATCTTCTTCTACAAGATCAAATAAGAATTGGTCATTGATACAATTTTTATTCATACTTGTTTAAACATCTGTCTAGTGTTTTCTTTGTTACTGTTTGAAGAAATACTCTACAATGTTGAAGATCTATTTAATACCGTGTGTTATTGAAAATAAATTAAATATATGACTTTCCACTAAAACTATAAAGTTTTACCTATTTTCTCAATAAAATAAATCTCTATTGATTTATTGGAGTCTTGACTACTCAAACTCAGTCATGGTGGATTTTCGACTGCTCAAAATCTGTCTTAGTGAAGTGGAAGATTCTTGTACTAAGATGCGGATTTATGGTTCCTTGTAAAAGAACCATAAGGCCCTATAAAATCCTTGTAAAGGTTTCAAATACCTATACTTAGTTGTTACAGTCTTGTGATAAGAGAACCTATCTAATGAAATAATCCAACTCACTAAGATAGTGTTGGTGGAGTGAACTAAGGGATCTTTATGCCCTGAACCACGATACATCACTATGTTATTTTCATTTATTTATTTTTTCTACTCACTCATCTTTAAGATAGAGGTAAAGGTTCTCTATATAACAAGAGAAGTGTTTAGAATCTATCAAAGTTTTTGAAGAACATAATTCACCCTTTATTACGTCTTTGTCTTCGTCATCACCATCCCGACCTAACACAATACACCTATCTATTGATAGTAATATCCAATGACACAAACAACATGTGGAATTTCTATTGGAAGGTTTATCCTCATAACCTTCTGTCTTAGATATTACCAAGTGTGAAACATTATGTGTATAATCCTCATACACTTATGATAATCCAACATTTTATACTCTAAAAATCATCTATGTCCTTGAATAATAATTCATCTTGATTATAGGAAATATATTTTAAAATTCAATCATATAATTTTAAGGTACTCATTATAGTAGGGAACTACTGTGAAATTTTGATGGAAAAAATACTATAAGAACATTATCACTTTAATTTTATAAAGATGAACACTCATAATTTGATAATATATTTATTAACATTCATGTATTTGAATATATAGTTAATTAAAAGTATAAAAATATTTGGTTTTAAGGAACCAACTCTAACATTGAATACCATCATAGAGCTGATAAAAACTCTAGTGGAGATGTATGGGAAGCTAATAGCTTTGAATAAAGTGTTATAATGTGTAAAATATTTAGCATGACATTTTAGGAAGGAATACCAGTTTAAGATTATGTGAATAAATTTAATATGACTCAAATTTAGCTTGAACTAGTTAAATTAAATTTCAAATAATATATCTGGTAATTAATGTTTTTATCATCACTTCCAGAATCATGGAATGTAGTGGTAATAACTGTAAGATATTCTTGTAGGAATAGTGACCTAGTTTTTAAGAATATTATAGATCTCATTTTGAATGAATATCTCATATATATATAAGTCCAAGAACCTATTGAATTTTCACTATAAGAAGAAGATAGAGGATACCTACCTAAGTGGAGAGGATATAAGAAATCAAAAGTTAGATCAAGGGAGAGAAGTCAAGGAATATCAATTTTTCCAAGACCTGTATGTCAATATTGTAATAATAGAGGGAATATAATGAAATATTGTAGGGATCATAGATTTAATTATAGAATGGAAGCTTCCATAAGTTCATGTTCCATGAATTATACTACTTATGTGAATAATAGTTTATTTCTAAGTGTTAATGTTCTATTGAAATTTTAGAACATAGATTCTAGAGATTTGTTCAAATTCATGAAAATAAAGATATTCATGGGAAATTATGTTTCCAAAAATATTTGATAGATTTTATTTAGCTGATGATGTAGTTATGAAATTCATGGGGAATGGGGATGTTAAAGTTTGGGTAAAGAACAAAAGTTACAAGGTATTATAGGGAGTTAAAGTCATTCTAGGTTTACAAAAGAACTTAATTTCCATTGACTAGTTGAATAAAGTGAGATTCAAAATTTTCTTCTCTAATAGAGTATACATGATTACTTGAGGCTCCATAGTCATGGAAAAAGGTGTAAAAGATAAGACGTTATTTTTGTTGGGAAATTCAAATAGATCAACAATGATTTGAATGAAAAATTATGAAATTTCAGAGTTATGGCACTATCATCTTGAGAACCTTAGTGAGAAGAACATTAAATTTCTAGTGGAAAATGGTATACTAAATCTTGATAACATAGAGTTTAGAAGTTATTAAAGTTTTATACTCATATAGAATATAAAGGTTTCAATCAATTTGAATGAAATGAAACTAAAATCCTAGAAGTTAAAGGTGGTTCACATGGATGTTTTGGGGCATGCCCCCATATATTATCATGGTGGGCCTATATAATTTATGACCTTCATAGATGATTCTATAAGGAAAGTATGAGTTTAATTCCTTAAATACAAGTCCAAGGTATTCAGAGTGTTTGTTCGATAAAAGGCCATAGTAGAAAGAGAGATAAAAAATAAGTTGAAAATTTTAAGTTACAATAATTATGGTGATTATAGTAGTACATGTTTCTAAAATTTATGTTAGAGGGAAGGAATTAGGTCTGAAAAGACTATACATGGAACACCAAAGAAAAATGATGTAGTATAGTGGATGAATATGATGTTAACTAAGATGGCATAGAGGATGAGGCTACATTATGGGATGTACAAGAAAATTTAGATGGAAGCATCCAATACCATAGTGTACCATATTAATAGGAGTCCTTTAACATCATTAGGACATGATGTTCGAGAATAGATACATTTTTTAAATCCAATGGAAGTTAGATGCCTCAATTTTTTTAGAATTTTATCCTATTTCCATGTTGATGCCGAGAATCTGGAAAAACTCATATCTATGTGCCAAACTTGTTTATTTATAGGATATGAAATTGAAAAATATTTATTTTGGATTGGGGAAGATAATGATCACAATGTAATTAGAATCATGAATTTTCTCTTCACTAAGAAGGTTTGTAGAAACACCGGAATTTAGTGGAAAATATTATTGAGATTTTTTTAATAAAATAGACCCAAGTGAAACGTCCCGAACCGGATGCCACTAACCAGGGCTCCGAGATGGTTCTCCACAAGGGCTCAAACACATTTCCCCAAATGCCAGAGGCTGCCGACTAGCCGCGAGGACCTTGGGTGTGATAGTGGGGAAACTATTCCCTCATTGGTAGAGTACACATTGGAAGAAAAATAAACATGCAATAGCGGAAGCAGTAATAACCAACAATATAAACAGTGGAAGAATAAATCAAAAAACTGGAGCACATATGTATATATGAAATGATGCATGATACATATCTAGGAAAGCAGCCAAACAAGTTACAATGCTGGAAAACACCACAGTACCTAAAAAAAGTACAAAAAATAAAAATAAAACAACTCCTCCACATCGCAAGCCAAATCTTGGTACCATGCTCTCCTGCTCCAAGCAATCATGTAGTGGAAGTCGAAGGGTGATTTACCTTGTCTATACCTATAACAAAATAGTCTTTTTGGGCCCAAAAGCACGACCCAAACATGGTGTGAGACTAAATCCCAGTAGGCATTCACCCGAAGATCTGTGCCTAATAGTCAGTGAGTATATGGTTGGTAAAAGTACAATAAGCAGTAAACAACAACAACAAAGCAGTAGGTAGTAAAAATTAAGCAGTAAAGCAGGATGATAAACAAAAACAATCAATCCACAACCAACAAAAACAGTGAATCAAAAAGTTAACAAGCAGGAAAACCCTCTGGGAAGTACTCACAACCATCCCCTCTGGTCCTATCCAAGAAGTACCACAACCCTCTGGGCAGTGCACTTAGCCTAACCCCTCTGGTTTGGTCATAAAAATTTATGAGACTCTCTGGAAAAGCACACTCGGTCAATTCCCCTTATAGTCTAGGGTAGTCAGGGACTCTCTGAGGAAGATCACGCGGTCTAAACCTCTTAGCCCCAAGGTCTAGAGACTCTTTGAGAAAGATATCTCGGTCAATTCCTCCTATATCCTTAGGTATACCATAGACTCTCTCCGGAATCTCACTCGGTCAATTCCTCCTATAGACTTGGAAGGTTCTTAAAAAGATTCAAACAAAGTAAGACTCTCTGAGGAAGCTCACTCGGTATACCCTCCTATATTCTATAATATCTGAAGGAACTCTGGGAAGCTCACTCGGTCTATCCCCTGTGGCCTATAATGTCCAAGACTCACTGAGGAAGCTCACTCGGTCTACCCTCATGTAGTCTATAATGTTAAAGACTCTCTAGGAAGTTCACTCGGTCTATCCCTTATAGTCTATAGCACCAGGTTCTCTCAACCTCGTTCCAGTCAGTGCATAATAATGCTATAAGGCCAAAGTACACCTATAGAGCTACTTGGATAACCAAAGTACACCTATAGATCTAATTGGATAAACAGTCTACAAGGCAACAAGCATGTAATGCAAAACACTCCATCCTCTAGACACAAGGCATGGAAACAGTCATAACGGCCAAAGGATAACAAGACCCAAAGGTCATAAACAGAGCAAATCATGGGAAAAACATCTAAGCACAATAAATTATCCTCCAAAATTTTCAATTTACCTCTACGCAAGCATACTAGCAAGGCAGGAAAACAACAGGGGTAAAACGATAAACACGCAATACCCCATTCACAGGTATTGGTGAAATTTTCACATAAAACTCAAGGACTTTGAATGGTAAGGCACAAAACACCTACCATTATCCTAGGAGATCGATATACTTGAACCATGATGACTGATTCTCCCTTGAACGTTGTAGATTTGAGAAAACGTCCAAAACTATCAAACCATGATAACATGATAAAGAGGAAGAATCAAGGAATGAAACTCAAGAAGAAGGAAGAACTCACCATTGCGGTTCCAATGAAATCGATGGCGGTCAAATCGGCCAACAGATGGAGTCTCGGGAATCCGGAGAAGTTTCGTGGCCGTACGACGTCTCTCGGTCGAACAAGGCCTAGAAGAAGAAGTTTATGGCAATCAAGCGCAACCCCGGCCCGTTTAATGAAAAAAAAGAAAGTACACGGTGTGTACTTTTAGAGTACACGGTGTGTACTTTTAGAGTACACGGAATGTACTGGGTCTTTCCGTACTCCGCCAAAATCAGCCTCCACCTCACCCCTACACACTGTGTGTGTGGCCCGGACACGGTCAACACATGGCTTCGAGCGGGAAAAGAGTACATGGCGTGTACTCAGAAAGTACACGACGTGTACTTCAAAAATTTCCAGAAACTCCATTTTCCCAAAAAACTACAGAAAAGGAAAGACATACCTGAAACAAAGATCTGGGTTCTTACAAACTTCCTCCCTTAAAGAAATTCATCCCCGAATTTCCCTAGAGAGGCGTTGAAGAAGAAACCCTGAACAGCTCCAGCCACTATGATCGAACCTCAGCCTCCCTCTTCCAAGTCTCGTCCTATACTCGCCCGTGCTGCCATAGCACCCGTACAAGAGGAACAGACCGGCCTCAGAGAACCTTCGTACTGCGATCGACAATCCGGATAGGATGCTCCTCAAACGACGCATCCGCTTCAAGCTCAACCTCCTCAGGTTGGAAGACATGAGACGGGTCTGAAAAGTAATGTCAGAGCTGAGAGACGTGGAAGACGTCGTGCATATCTCGGTACCTCTAAGGTAGCTACAACCGATAGGCAACCAGCCCAACTCTCTCCAACACCTCAAACAGCCCGACGTACCGTGGTGAAATCTTACCCTGTCTCTGAATCCTCTTGTGTCCCAACCTCGGTGCGACATGCAGAAAAACATGATCTTCAACCTCAAACTCCAGGGGTCTTCTCCGCTGATTAGCATAAGACTTCTTCTGAGACTATGCTATAGCCATCCGCTTCCGAATCATCTCCATCTTCTCTGAGGTCTCCTAAACAAAACGAGGTCCTAGCAAAGCTGCCTCTCCTGCCTCCATCCAGCATAAGGGTGATTGACATGGCCTACCGTACAAAGCCTCGTATGGTACCATCTGAAAGATCGCCTGAAAACTGTTGTTGTAGGCGAACTTCACAAGAGGTATATGCTTCTCCCAAGAATCGCTGAAGTCTAGAATGCAAGCTCGGAGCATATCCTCAAGCACCTGGATCGTGGGCTTGGACTGACCATCAGTCTGTGGATGGTATGCTGTACTCAAAAGTACCTGTGTACCCAAATACTTCTAAAGTACCTACCAGAACCAAGAGGTAAAACACGCATCCCTGTCTGAAACAATGGAGTGCGGAACTCCATGTAGATGTAAAATCTCTCGGATGTACAGTCATCCCAGATCATCAACACTGAAGGTCTCCTTGATCGGAAAGAAGTATGAAACCTTCATAAGCCTGTCAATGACAACCCAAACAGAAACACTTTCCTGAGGTGACCTCGGTAACCCAGTCATGAATTCCATCGCGACATCGTTCCACTTCCACACGGGAATGGGTAACTGCTGCAAAAGCCCCACTGGTCACTGATGCTCTGCTTTCACCTGCTGACAAGTAGAATATATCATGACAAAACCAGTGACATATCTCTTCATACCTAGCCATCAGTACTGGTGGTGTAGGTCATGATACATCTTGGTGATGCTAGGATGAACTGCCCAAACTGAGGAATGAAAATCCCGCATCAACTCCTTGCGTATGTCTGCTGGCACCCATACGCGTCCCTGGAAACGCAAGATCTCATCCTCGCCCACTATCCATCCAAGAAGAGGGTCCCCTCCTGACACACTCTCCCACAGGAATAAGGCATCTGAATCTGATATCTTCCTCATCCGTACCCAATCAAGAAGTGTAGAGGTAACAACTACAGAAGAAAGGAAAGTCTGTCCCCGCCTGTCGTGCATCTCCAAATGCATCTCAGAGAACAGAGCCATAAGCTGCCACTCACTGCTGGACTCCTGATAAAACACTATTTTATTGAATATTTTATTGATAATAAATGATATAATTTCCTCAAATTGTGTTAAATATGTTCAATTAGAAAGTATTTGGGATTAGATCATTCATTTGAATATTTGATGAAAATTCCAGTTTTACCCTTTCAAAATCACTGTAGTATTTCAATCATAAATATTTTTATTTGAATTATTTGAAATTAATTTTTTTTAAATGTGTTCCTTACTTCATTGGATACAACTTTTATTCAGGAAACTTGATAAAAAGAATGCATATGGATGGAGTAATTGGGCCATAAAGTCAAAGGTGGGCTAGACATGCCAGAATGGAAAAGATTCTGTATTTCGGACATAACTCCTTCATATGGGCTTGTATTGAGACCAAATGTTTATAGGAGATAGAGGAACCATATCCTCACATATGATACTTCTGAAAGGCCGGACAATTCACGCGTTTTGGTGGTGAAATGGGCGGTGAAAGTGGGCATAAAATATTTGGCCGAGATTCCCCATTCACACTTAAAACCACTTTGAACCTAGCCTCCCCACCACTCTATAAATTGGTGTTTTTATTATTTGGTGGGGTTGGGACGTGAATTATGAGGTTGGAGGTAGAGGAAAATTGGTTTCACCAAAATTCTACAACCATTGTAAGAGGGGTAGCTCTTGAAGCAAGGATCCCCTCATCGAAGCCTCCTTCTCTTCTTCATGTTGTAATATTTTCATTTGTGTTTTAAACTTCTTTGTTATTATTTTATTTCTTCTCTTTTCTTCTATTTTGTTTAAATTTCTTATTCTATTAATCTTCCTCTTTGGTCTTTAATTCTTGAGTAGAAGCGTTATTGGGTTATACCCATTATAAACCTTTGCAAATGCAATTCGCTTCTACGATGATTACGCCACCCATGGAAGAGTAGTTCTTTTTAGTAATCGATCGACCTCTATCCTTCTTCATTAATTTATTTTGAATAAATGAGCTACTGTAATTCACATATTATGATCTATTAATTGAGAATTTAAATTAAACTAAGAAAGCAATTGAATAGTTAACACAAAACACGCGAAGTCGGGAATTGTGTGAACTGTGAGAGCAAAACCTTAACCGGTAATTCAAAACCACATGGGATTAATTTGTAGAGTTCAAACATAATCCCTAAACTCAATTAGTCCTCATTTCCAAAATGGATATGTTCCTTAATTTACCACTGACAATAAGCTAATCTTTGAACATCAATCAAAGCAGGGTGTTGCGATTTCATGTTCCGAAGTTAGCCTAGGGTTAAATTCACTTCATCTTCGTGGTAAAGTTAATTATCGTAGGGTCTGAGATTTAAAAAATTAAGGGATCATAATTAATTGAATGTTAATTTAAATGATAATGATTAATAATATAGTGAAGAGGTAGATTTAGATCTATTAAACCTTTTAAAATATTAAAAAAAACATATTCTTGTTGTGTCTTTTTAATCAAACTTTATTTCAAAATTAAAAACAAAAAAAAATGAAATCTTCTTCTAGAAAACTTATTCAAGTTTTATAAACTATAAACAAACACCCCCATCCTTTTAAGTAGTGTTTTTATTCTATTTTATTTTATTTCTATAATACCTCTAAAAAGTTGTTTTAATTCACTTCCTCCTTTGAGAGACGACCTTGGTCAGCCACTCTGCTGCACCTAAGTACCCCAAAATCACACTAATCATTTGAGGGCACCCACGACAGTGCTCTTTAAAATTGGTGCCATTTCTGGGGAGGAAAGTAATTATTTCAACCAATTAGAGGTATTTATTTTATTTTACATTTTATTCTCTTACTCTCTTCTTTCTTCCTTCTTTACCCAATCTGATTTTTTTCTTCTTCTTTTATTTTCTTCTACTTCTTTTTAGACCATCAACTCAAACTTCTAATTTTTATTTTACTATGGTACCATTTCCTTATTTTCATATTTCATTGATTTATGACATGAACTAATACCAAATATCTCTTAGATCTTGACCCTAAGATTGAACGCAACCTTAGGGAACGAATCAAACATTCTCAGTCTACGGGAAGTTTCAATATTCAATCAGTTGGTGAATTCCTCTCTTCTGGAAACATTGAAATTGGAAGCAATTCAAATTCAAACATAAAAAAAGAGCCAATGGCTGGAAATAATAACAATGAGCTAAATAGAACCATTCGAGAATGTGATGCACCTGATATTAACTATCAACTAAATTTTATTGCATACCCAAATCTCGAATCGGACTTTGAACTAAAATCTGGGTTAATTCACTTACTTCCAAAGTTTCATGGCCTCTCTGGTGAGGATCAAAATAAACATTTGAAAGAGTTTAATGTGGTTTGATCAACCCTAAAACCTAGAAATGTCTCTGAAGATCAAATCAAACTAAGAGCATTCCCATTCTCACTTGATGGAGCTGTGAAAGACTGGATGTATTATTTACAACCTGAAGATGTAACTTGTTGGAACGATTTGAAACATCTTTTCTTATAGAGATTTTTTCTAGCATCGAGGACCACTTCTATTCATAAGGAGATCTTGGGGATCAAGCAAGAACAAGGTGAGTCAATGTATGAGTAATGGGAGCAATTCAAGAAGTTGTGTGTAAGCTGCCCACATCACCAAATCAGTGAGCAATTACTCATCTAGTACTTCTATGAAGGACTCACACCTATGGAGAGAAGCATGGTGGATGATGCAGCTGGAGGAGCATTGGTGGACAAGACACCAGTATCTGCATGTGTGTTGATCGACAAGATGGCCTAAAACTCCCAACAATTTGGCGATAGAGGTACACCACATGTTAGGGGAGTACATCAGGTAAGTCCTTCTTCTCTTGAAAGTCATTTGATTGATACCAAGTTGGAAGAATTGAACACTATAGTGAGGTAGATTTATTTGGATCAAAAAGAAATCCCAACCCACTCCTTCAAGGCCTTGTGGTATTTGTACTGAGACAAGCCACCCAACTGACTGTTGCCCACAACTCCAAGAAACAGAAGATTGTGCAGCAGTGTTCCCTAGGAGACCATATCAGCAGCAACAACGAACATATCCCCAAAATAAGTATGAATCCTTTGCACAAACATTCAACCAAGGGTGGAAGGATCAATCAGACATGAGGTATGACTTTGGTCAATAACAAAGGCCCCCTTTTCAACCAAACTTCCAACAGCCTTCGCCTTACCAGCAGGGTTTCCAACAACCCCAAAGGAGATTCGAAGCTTAAACATCAACAAGTCAACAACAAGGGAATATACAACATAAGGTATACAATAACATTGATGATCTTTTGAAACAAATTGTTCTTAATCAACAGAATGAGATGAAGAGTCAAGGTTTGGAGTTGAGGGAGCTGAAGACTCAAATGAGCCAGATTGCCACCACCCTCCATGAACTTGTAAGTAAGAATTCCAGAAATCTTCCTTCCCAACCTACTCCCAATCCAAAGGGGAATTTTAGTTCCATTACATTGAGAAGTGGGAAGCAAACAACTGATGCTTCTCTACCTACAATTCCACCTAGATTCACCTCAACTCCAAAAAATCCCAATTGTACATCAACTGACGAGAAACCCAAGGAGAAAGATAAAGGTAAGAAAAAGATTAATGATGTTCCTCTTAAACCCCTTCCTTTTCCAAACAGGGTTGTTCAAACCAAGAATATGGCTGAAGAATCAATGCAAAAGGAGGTTTTGGACACATTCAAGCGTGTGGAGATCAACATTCCTCTACTTGAAGCCATTAAACAAATTCCAAGGTATGCGAATTATTAAAAGAACTTTGTACCAATAAAAGAGGGATTAAGGGAAATGAGAGGATCAACCTTGGAAGGAATGTCTCAGCACTCATTACACCAACTCTAGCAATGCCAAAAAAGTGAAAGGATCCTGGGACATTCACCATCCCATGTACCATAGGGGAGTTTCACTTCTCTCATGCTCTTCGTGATTTATGAGATTTAATAAATGTGATGCCTCACTCTGTATTATCTTCTTTACAGGTTGATGAGTTGAAGCCGACGATAGTAGTGGTGCAATTAGTGAATAGAGCTATGGAATATCCAGCGGGAGCCCTTGAGGATGTACCTGTCCGGTAAGATACATGGTCTTTCCAGCAGATTTCTACGTGCTTAACATGGAGGATGATCAGGAAAGTTCTCATGCCCCCATTATCTTAGGTAGAACCTTCCTCAAAACTGAAAAAACTATCATAAATGTCAATGAGGGTACACTTTCCATGGAATTTGGTGATGAAGTTGTGATATTTAATGTTATGGACTCCATGAAGTACCCCTCTGAGGACCATTCTGCTTTTTTTATCTCCCATTTTGAACCACCAAGTAAAAACTCCATGGATTTTTATTGTCCTATGTTTAGAGAGATTATGAGTATTGGTTCTATTTTGTTTTCTAAGAGTACTTCCACACCTGTTTTTGATGGACAAACCTCTCTTGGATTTGATTTTGATGTGGATTCAAATTCTGATCATATAAACTCTGATTATGACATGGCTGTTGAGTATGCTGATGGATTTGATGTATTATTTTCTAATTTTGATGATTTTTATTCTGATACTGATGTTCATTGTGCAGATATGTCTGTTGTATCAATTTCTCCATCCATACATCACCCCCTACACTGGAACTCAAGTCATTGCCCCCAAATCTTAAATATGCATACTTGCTGAGTGGTGATAGATTACCTGTTATCATTGCTAACAATATCTCTTTTGAACATGGAGAAAAACTTTTGAATCTATTGAGAGATAACATTAGGGAAATTGGTTGGACATTGGCAGACATATCAGGTATTAGACCCTCCATTTGCATGCATAGGATTCTCTTGGAGGATGGGGCTAAACTGATTAGGCAGCCACAAAGGAGACTTAATCCAACACTTTTGGAAGTTGTTAAGAATGAAGTTGAAAAATTAATTGAGGTAGGTATCATTTACCCTATTTCTGACTCACAATGGGTTAGCCCTGTCCAGGTTGTACCAAAGAAAACTAGTTTCACTGTTATAAAAAATGAAAATGATGAGTTAGTTCCTATGAGAGTACAAAACAGTTGGAAAGTGTCTATTGATTATAGGAAACTAAATCATTCCACTCGTAAGGACTATTTCCCACTTCCATTCATTGACTAGATGCTTGAGAGACTTGCAGGTAGGACACATTATTGCTTCTTGGATGGTTTCTATGGATATTTTCAGGTTCCCATTGCAGCAGAGGACCAGGAGAAGACGACATTCACCTGCCCATTCACTACCTTTGCTTACCAAAGGATGCCATTTGGACTTTTCAATTCCCCAGGTACCTTCCATAGATGCATGGTGAGTATTTTCTCAGATTTTATTGAGACATGCATGAAGGTATTTATGGACGATTTTACAGTTTATGGATCCTCATTTGATGAATGTCTCTCTAGTTTGGGTTACGTGTTTCATTGTTTTATTGAGAAGAATCTGGTCTTAAATTTTGAAAAATGTCATTTCATGGTCGAAAATGGAATTTTATTAGGTCATATAGTCTCACAACATGGCATTGAAGTTGATAAATCTAAGGTAGACATTATTTCATCCCTTCCATATCCTACATGTGTGCATGATGTTCGATCATTCCTTAGACATGTTGGATTTTATCAACGCTTCATCAGAGATTTTAGTAAGATTGATCTACCCTTATCTCGATTGATTCAAAAAGATATTGACTTCAATTTTGATGATTCATGTAGGGTATCACTTGATGAGCTAAAGAAGTGTCTGACCACTCCACCTATCATACATCCCCCGTGGTGGGACCTTCCATTTGAGCTTATGTGTGATGCGTCCAACTTCACGGTTGGAGCTGTCTTATCTCAGAGGGCAGATGGATGTTCACAGGTGATTTCATATGCATCAAGGACGTTGGATTATGCCAAATCAAACTACACCACAACAGAAAAAGAGTTTCTTTCTATTATATTTGCTTTAGATAAATTTTGTTCATATTTATTGGGATCTAAAGTAGTTGTTTTTTCTAACCATGCAGCTTTGAGGTACCTACTAAAGAAGACAAATGCAAAGCCATGACTTATCTGTTGGATGATCCTTCTTCAAGAGTTTGAAATCAAGATAAAGGACAAGAAGGGGTCAGAGAATTTGATGGCAGACTACATGAGTAGGCTTACTCACACAACAGAGGGTGACACCTTGGACCAGGTACCACTTCGGAACACTTTCCCCAATGAGCATATCTTTACCATCTCAGGTACGCATACTTGGTATTCTGATTTAGTTAATTACATTGTTTCCTCTGAAATCCCAGAAAATTTGAAGAAGCATCAATTCCAAAAATTAAAAAGTCAGTCTAGGTTTTATGTGTGGGATGATCCTTACCTCTGGCGCATGTGTAGTGACCAAGTCATTAGGAGGTGTGTTCCTGATCATGAGTTTGAGTCTATTTTGAATTTCTATCATACACTTGCTTGTGGTGGACACTTTGGACCCCAATAGATAGTTAGTAAGGTTTTGGACTCTGGATTATATTTGCCTAGATTATTCCATGATGCCCATGTGTTTTGTAAGTCATGCTATTGTTTCCAACACACTGGGAACATTTCTAGGAGACATGAGATGCCCCAACAACCCATACTATTCTGTGATATTTTTGATGTATGGGGCATTTATTTTATGGGTCCTTTTCCTAGTTCATTTGGATTTTTGTATATTTTGGTTACTGTTGATTATGTGAGTAAATGGGTGGAGGCCAAGGCCACCAGGACTGATGATTCTCATGTTGTAGTGGATTTTTTCAAGGCTCAAATTTTCTGTAGGTTTGGAGTACCAAAGGCCATCATCAGTGACCAAGGGACACACTTTTGTAATAGGAATTTTTCTTCCCTCCTTCGAAATTATGGGGTGACACACAAAACATCAACACCATACCACCCCCAAACAAATGGCCAGACTGAGGTTTCAAATCGTGAGTTGAAACAAATATTGGAGAAAACCATGCATCCAAATAGGAAGGATTGGAGAAAGCGCTTGGATGATGCATTGTGGGCTTATAGAACAACATACAAGACACCCATTGGTATGTCCCCATTTTGTATTGTTTTTGGGAAAGCGTGTCATCTCCCCATGGAAGTTGAGCATCGGGATTATTGGGCTATAAAGAAATGCAACATGGATTTGGCCCAAGATGGAATCCAAAGGAAGCTAAAAATTCAAGAGCTTGAGGAGATAAGATTTTCTTCATATGAGAACTCAAGGCTCTACAAGGAAAGATCAAAATCAGCTCATGATAGAATGATCCAACAAAGGGAGTTTCATGTTGGAGAGAAAGTCCTTCTCTATAGTTCACGACTGAAGCTGATGCCTGGTAAGTTGTGTTTCATATGGTTAGGTCCTTATATTGTATCTAATGTTTTTCCTTATGGTGCAGTGGAGATAACACAAGAGGAAACTGGAAGGAGCTTTACAGTCAATGGGAAACGTTTGAAGAGATACATTGAGGGACTTCCTACTAATGCAGTGGATTTTATCACACTGCATGACCCCATCATCACTTGAGCACATCAACCTGTTCCTAACCCTTTCACTTTTATATTATTTGTCCTATTTAAAAATTATGTATTTCATGTGCATATATCATCTCATGGGTTCACATTGAGGACAATGAAATATTTTAAGTGTGGGAGAAGGAACCTATTAGTTTAGTAATTTCAATTGTTTTCCTGTAAAAAAAAACAATTTTTTTTGTGTGTTTTTCAAATTTTGTGTGTTTATTTTTTAATTTTCTTTGTGTTTTTGAAATTTTTGAGCTGAAATGATTCTCATCACAATTTTGAAATGCATATCAATGAGTGAAACAATTTATACCTTGAAACTATGCTTAAATGAATACTGAAATGACTTTGTTTCAAGTTCAAATATTTAGTAATTTCATGAAAAGTACACTGAATTTTGAATCCCATTCCACATCTCACTGTCTTTATATTTGAAATCACTTTCCTGTGAGGCTTCTGAACCATTATTTTCATATTCTTTACATTCACCTCACTTCTTGAGAGAACCAAACCATGCTTGATTTAACCAGAATTTGATCTATTTCTGTCAAAACTTGAGGGTTTGAGGTACTTATGTTTAAATGATTGAGGCATTTGTTTGGTATTAAAGCCCATATTTCAAAGAATCCTTTTTCATAATGGCCTAACTTGAACATTTAATCCTTGTATCCCTTAGAAGCCATGCACAACCTATTAGGTTAGCCACATTATAAGCCAATTTTCCCTATCCAACCAACTCTTTAAGTGAAATTGCATAATCTAGTTGAGCTTAAGTGTAGGGGAATCTATCTTGTGTTGTGCTACCACATTCTGTGATAATTTGGGTGGAAAATTAAATTATGAAGAGATGTGTTTTCTTCTGAAGAAAGTCATTATATTGAAAGCTGTGCCTTTTCTGGAGCTTTCATGACAAGTGAAGCTGTGCCTTTTCTAGAGCTTCTAATTGAGGTGGAAAGCTGTGCCTATCTGGAGCTTTCAAGAAAATAATGTTTGAGAAGATTGACATTTTTGATGCTGAAATGATGAATGGTCTAAAATTTTCATGACTTTTCATGATGATGGAGCTGAATTGATACTATGGGTATTGAGGAGAAGACCATATTTAAGTGAAAATTAGATTAATGCAATTTTGCTTCAAAAAGAGTCAAGCCCTCCTCATTCAGCCTCAGAATTTTTCACATCTAAATCCTACCAACCGAAAGCCATAGAACAACCCTAAAAAGTCCTCATGATAAACATATGTCCTTGAATCACATCGGGTGGTGATTTAGTAATTTATAAAGCCTATGGTGACCCTTGTATGAGTTTGGATGAGAAAGACATTGCAAAAAAATTGATATTTGTGTGATAAGAGAAAATTCAAGCGAGGTAAGTGTTTTATGCATGAGAGGATAAATAAAGTGGAAATATATTGAATTATATAAATGAAGAACTTGAAATAATGGTTTTTTATGAGGCATGATATATATTTTTTCTTGGTGTGTAATTGTTTGATCTCAAGGTTATGTGTTTTAAAATTGGTTTTGATTTGATATTGATGTTTACTTGATATGAGATTTTGCTCAGGAGTACAAAAGGGTAAGTGTGGGAGAGTTGATAAAACACTATTTTATTGAATATTTTATTGATAATAAATGATATAATTTCCTCACATTATGTTAAATATGTTCAATTAGAAAGTATTTGGGATTAGATCATTCATTTGAATATTTGATGAAAATTCCAGTTTTACCCTTTCAAAATCACTGCAGTATTTCAATCATAAATATTTTTATTTGAATTATTTGAACTTAATATTTTGTAAATGTGTTACTTACTTCATTGGATACAACTTTTATTCATGACACTTGATAAAAAGAATGCATCTGGATGGAGTAATTGGTCCATAAAGACAAAGTTGGTCTGGACACACCAGAATGGAAAATCTTCTGTATTTCGGCCATAACTCCTTAATCTGGGATTTTATTGAGAAAAAAGTTTTAGAGGAGATAGAAGACCCATATCCTCACATATGATCCTTCTGTAAGTCCAGCCAATTCACGCGTTTTGGTGGTAAAATTGGCGGTGAAAGTGGGAATAAAATGTTTGGACGAGATTCCCCATTCACACTTGAAACCACTTTGAACCTAGCCTCCCCACCACTTTATAAATTGGTGTTTTTATTATTTGGTGGGGTTGGTACGTGAATTAGGAGATTGGAGGCAGAGGATAATTGGTTTCAGCCAAATTCTCCAACCATTGTAAGAGGGGTAGCTCTTAAAGCAAGGATCCCCTCATCGAAGCCTCCTTCTCTTCTTCATGTTGTAATATTTTCATTTGTGTTTTAAACTTCTTTGTTCTTCTTTTATTTCTTCTATTTTCTTCTATTTTGTTTAAATTTATTCTTCTCTTAATATTCCTATTTGGTCTGGAATTCTTGAGTAGAAGCGTTATTGGGTTATATTCATTATAAACCTTTGCAAATGCAATTCGCTTCTACGATGATTACGCCACCCATGGAAGAGTAGTTCTTTTTAGTAATCGATCGACCTATATCCTTATTCATTCATTTATTTTGAATCAATGAGATACTGTAATTAACATATTATGATCTATTAATTGAGTTTTTAATTTAAATGAAACTAAGCAAGCAATTTAATAGTTAACACAAAACACGCGAGGTCGGGAATTGTGTGAATTGTGAGAGCGCAACCTTAACCGGTAATTCAAAACCACATGGGATTAATTTGTAGAGTTCAAACATAATCCCTAAACTAAATTAGTACTAATTTCCAGAATGGATATGTGCCTTAATTTACCACTGACCATAAGCTAATATTAGAATATCAATCAAAACAGGGTGTTGCGATTGCATGTTCTGAAGTTAGCCTAGGGTTAAATTCACTTCATCTTCGTGGTAAAGTTAATTATCATAGGTTTTAAGATTTAACAAATTAAGGGATCATAATTAAGTGAATGTTAATTTAAATGATAATGATTAATAATAGAGTGAAGAGGTAGAGTTAGATCGATTACGCCTTTTAAAATATTTTCAAAAAAAAACATCTTCTTGTTGTGTCTTTTTAATCAAACTTCATTTCAAAATTAAAAAAAATGAAATCTTCTTCCAACAAACTTCTTCAAGTTTTATAAACTATAAAAAAACACCCCCATCCTTTAAAGTAGTGTTTTTATTCTCTTTTATTTTATTTCTATAATACCTCTAAAAATTTGTTTTAATTCACTTCCTCCTTTGAGAGACGACCTTGGTCAGCCACTCTGCTGCACCTAAGTACCCCAAAATCTCACTAATCATTTGAGGGCACCCACGACAGTGCTATTTCACCTCTTGAACTACCTGAATCTGAATTCTCCTACTCAAAGCATCAGCCACTGCATTGCCCTTTCCCGGCGTATAGGCGAGATCAAAGTCGAAGGACTGAAGATACTCGACCCACCTGCACTGTCTCAGATTCAGATCACGCTGAGTGAATATATAGTTGAGACTCTTGTGGTCGATGAAAACCACTAAGTTCTCTTCCAGAATGTAGTGTCTCCAAAAGAGTAAGGCGTGAACAACTACTGCCAACTCCAGATCGTGCGTCGGGTAGTTCCTCTCGTGTAGCCTCAACTGCCGAGACCCGTAATCAATGACCCCATCTCCCTTCATAAGCACAGATCCTAGCCCAATACCTAAAGAATCATAGTAAATAGTATAGCCCTTTCCCGGCTCTGACAAGACTAGTATCGGTGCTGACATCAACCTCCCCTTCAGCTCCTGAAAGGCTGAATCACAAGAATCTGACCATAAGAACTTTGCCCCCTTCTTCGTCAGACCTGTAAACGGCGCTGCTAGGCGCGAAAAGTCATGTTTGAAATACCTTTAGTATCCAGCCATCCCTAGAAAACTCCGCACCTCAAATACATTCTTCGGCTACTCCCAAGAAACTACAGCTCTCACTTTCCCTAGGTCCACTGAAACTCCTGTCTCTGAGATAACATGACCCAAGAATTGAATCTGATCCATCCAAAAGTGGCATTTTGAGATCTTAGCATATAAATGATACTCTCTAAATGTACTCAGAATGATCTCAAGATGTGTGGAATGGTCGTGTTGAGTGTGAGAGTAAACCAAGATATCATCCACGAAGACCACGACGAAGGAGTCCAAGTACGGATGGAACACTCGGTTCATCAGTTCCATGAAAACTGCAGGCGCGTTCGTGAGACTGAACGACATGAATGTATACTCTTATAGACCATACCTTCTCTTGAAGGCTGTAAGAGGTATACTTGATGGTCTAACGTGCAACTGATGATAACCGGACCTCAAATCGATCTTCAAGAACACCCGGGCTCCTTGAAGCTGATCAAAGAGGCCATCTATCCTCGGAAGGAGATATCGGTTCTTGACCATCAACTGGTTCAGCTTCCAATAATCCACACAATGCCAAAGGGTGCCATCTGCCTTTTTCAAAAATAGGACAGGCGAACCCCAAGGGGAAGTACTGGGTTAGATGAAACCCTTTGCATGCAACTCCTCCAACTTCTTTTTGAGCTCCTACAATTCAGGTGTAGCCATCCTATAAGGAGGAATGGACACTGGTTCCACTCCTGGAATGAGCTCAATCGAGAAGTCTACCTCACGCTCTGGAGATAGACCTGAAAAGTCCTCTGGAAGGACATCCCTGAAACGATCCACCACTGGGTAAAGTCTAACTGTGAAGTCCCCTAGTCATCCAGATAAAGACTGGCAATCTGGGCTGTAAATTCCCCTAGCCCATGATGCTCGGGTCTAGATCTACCTGCCTGGAAATCCCACTCGCCTCTATGAAGAAAAGATCCGCCCTCTGGTGATAGGAAACTCACCCTGCGACGATAGAAATCGACGACTGCCTGTAAAGGAACCAACCAGTCCATCCTGAGAATGACGTCATAGCCCGACATCTCTAGGACATAGAGGTCTCATAAGAAGTGACACCCCGCAACCTCAAGAGGGCACTCTCTCCACTGATGTACGCTATATGTCCTCGTTCCCAAAGACATGTCAAGAGTCAACAAGTCGGCAGGTGAAAAGATACAGAGCCCAAGGTTCTCCAAAACCGCAATAGAGATAAAGCTATGGGAAGCACCAGTATCGAAAAGAGATGAAGATAAAACTGATGCTACTAAGATTGTACCTGGAACTATAGAAGGGTCAGGATCCTGCTCCTGATAGGTCTGCTCCACGATGAAAGACTAGCCTGTACCGCGCCCCTGTGCCCCTGGCTGACCGCTCTGAGCTGATCCACTCTGCTATCAATGATGACCTGGTGACTGACCACCACGACCACGACCTCCACCTCGGCCCGAATGGCCGGAAGAACTCCAGTTCCCGGACTGGTGGGAAACTAGTGAAGCATCTCCAGAACGCGGGGTTAGAGAGGAACCCCTACCACCAGTTGAAGGAGAGAAGATCTGATAAAAGCGCTGAAGATGACCCATCTTGCCGGAAGATCTGTACTCCATCAGATCTCTCCGGCACTGAGGCCTAGTATTCCCACTCCTACCGCACTGTTAGCATTCAAACTGGCTGCCAAAAGACGCATCCCGCGAACCCCGATCTCCTCGAGAAGACTCTCTGCGACGCTTCCTACAGTCCATAGGAGGAACACCAGCTCTGGATGTCAAACCGCCCTAGCTCACTCCTCCAGAATCCCTCAGATTGTTCTTATTAATCAGTGCCTAGTTGACGATGGAGGATATAGAAGTGAACTTGAAGATATTCACCTGGGAACGGATCTCCTTCCTGAGACCATCCTCGAACTTCCTAGCAAGAAACAACTCATCACCTGCTGGGATCGGTGTGAAATGCTGCAGCTCAGCGAAGCGAGATGAGTACTCCATGATAGAAAGAGTACCCCGTTGCAGACTCATAAACTTCTGGGCTCGATCGGCCCTCAGGGTCTCCGGATAGAAGTAGGCATAGAAGGTGCGTCGAAACTCGTCCCAAGACATACCCTGCTGACGCCCTGACTGTGAGATCACATCCCACCACCTCTTGGCGGTGTCTCGGACCATATAGGTGGCTAGCTTTACCCTCTTCTCCGGGGTATCTCCAGATGCTCAAAGATAGTTAGGGTGGCCTCAAACCACGACTCTATATCCTGGGGTCCTCCATCCTCTGAGAAAGTAGGAGGATGCTGCTGCTGAAAAATCCTCGTCAACTCAGCCTTCGACGGGGGAGGAGGTGTAACCCCTAGAAAGGTCTGCATCATCCTCAGGAAGTCCTCCCTGAACAGCACATCAGCGCCTATGATGGGTACAACTGTTGGTGACAAGGCTGGAACAGTAGGAGGATCTGCAGGAGGTCCCTAATCGGCCATATCCGGTGTCTGATCACCGTATGGAAACTGATGCATGACCGTAGGATGTCTCAGAGGCATAGCTTCGAAAGATCAAAAGCACACCTTAGATCAAGATTAACAAAGACTGAAAACACAGGAGTACAAAACGGGAACAGGGAAAAGAAACTATCAAGTTTTACAAAACACGACTACACGACGTGTATAAAAACTACATGTCATGTCTTCTTAGGCCATTAACATGGGCGTGTACTCCTGCCACTACTGGTCTTGTAACACCCCAAACTACATGGCATGTTGTTCCCACACACGGCGTATACTTGAACTCTAAACCCTTGCCCGAGTCTCCTTACACGGATAACCCACATGGTCCAACTAGCCCCAGACTACATGGCATGTTCCCTAGGGACACAACGTATACTAGACACAGTCTTGGAGGCCCGTGTTGTTAGTTACATGGACGTCTACACGGTTTCCATTACACGGCGTGTTCCAAACAAACACGAAGTGTATAAGAGAAGATAACATGAACCCGTGTTGTTTGTGACATGGCTAGGTACCTGGGACAAAACTACACGGCGTGTTCTTTACCCACATGGTGTGTTCTACTCGAGCTTCCCCGACCTGTGTTGTTAGTGACACGGCCGGGTACACGGCTCTAAACTACACGGCGTGTTCTTTACCCACATGGCATGTTCTACCTGAGATTCCCTGTCCTGTGTTGTTAGTGACACGACTGGGTACATAGCTCTAAACTACATGGTGTGCACCTACCGTACACAGTGTGTTCCTGAAGTTATTTTCATGACACCGTATTTCTGATCACACGGTCAGTGACACGGCCTGAAAACTACATGGCGTGTATCCAAAAAGTACACGCCATGTATTCTGGGTTTTTATGGGTAGTAGCTCAGAAACTGCACAAAAGCCTAGAAACACTGAAAAAAAAGGAAAAGAGGTGCCAAATTCCGATCCGTGAGGGCCCATACTCCCTGTGAATCAAATCTTGGAATCTCCTACCGTCATGTACAAGAGAAAATAGGACCATGATCCACCAAATTCCGATTCAAGAGGGCCCATAACACCTCAAGAATCTAAATTTGGCATTCATTTAAACAAAGTACAACACAAACAATTTCTCTATCACAATAGTAGGGATTCTATCAAGCATCTATCACAACAGCATACATAATCTACATAGAGTCTATCACAACAACATGAAATCTCTAATGCACCCTAAATGGCATGGAAAGAATGCATGGCATGTGATTTCTAACAAGTGCCTATATGATTCATGAGATGGCATACCCTCATCTCATCGGGTTGCGACAGAAATAGAACCATAATATCAAAAAAATAACATCACAAAGCATGTGAATCACTATAGGTGAAATCATATCAACCTTAAAATCTTAAAACCAGAAAACTGCAATAAACGAGGTAGTATGGATTTTCCCTGTACATGGGTTAGCTACTCCCGGGCACAACTTATTACCAAGTACTGAATCCTTTCTATCCCTGGATAATGTTTCCAAATAGTAAAGCAAGAGAAAAGAACTCCTCTGATACCACTTTGTAACGTCCCGACCCGGATTCCACTAACAGGGGCTCCGAGCCAGTTTTCCACAAGGCCTCAAGTGAATTTCCCCGAAAACTAGAGGCTGCCGACTAGCAGCGAGGGCCTTGGGTGTGATAGTGGGGAAACTATGCCCTCATTGGCAGAGTACACAGCGGAAGAAAAATAAACATACAATAGTAGAAGCAGTAATAACCAACAATATAAACAACTAAAGACTAAATCAACAAACTAGAGCACATATGTATATATGAAATGATGCATGATACATATCTAGGAAAGCAGCCAAACAAGTTACAATGCTGGAAAACACCACAGTACCTAAAACAAGTACAAAAGAAAATAAAACATCTCCTCAGCATCGCAAGACAAAGCTTGGTACCATGATCTCCTGCTCCAATCAATCAAGTACCGGAAGTCGAAGGATGCTTGCCCTTATATATACCTGCAACAACATAGTCTGTTTGGGCCCAAAAGCATGACTCAAACAGGGTGTGAGACTAAATCCTAGAAGCCATTCACCCGAATATATGTGCCTAACAGTCAGTGAGTATATGGAAGGTAAAAGTACAATAAGCAGTAAATAACAACAAAAAAGTAGTAGGTTGTAAACAGTAAGCAGTAAAGCAGGATGATACACAACAGTAATCAATCCACAACCAACAAAAGCAGTGAAGAAAATAGTTAACAAGCAGGAAAATCCTCTGGGAAGTACTCACAACCATCCCCTATGGTCTTATCCAAGAAGTACCACAACCCTCTGGGCAGTGCACTCAGCCTAACCCCTCTGGTTTGGTCATATAAATTTATGAGACTCTCTGAAAAAGCACACTAGGTCAATTCCACTTATAGTCTAGGGTAGTTAGGGACTCTCTGAGGAAGATCACGCGGTCTAACCCTCTTATCCCCAAGGTCTAGAGACTCTCTGAGGAAGCTATCTCGGTCAATTCCTCCTATAGCCTTAGGTATACCACAGACTCTCTGAGGAAGCTCACTCGGTCAATTCCTCCTCTAGCCTGGGAAGGTTCTTAAAAAGATTCAAACAAATTAAGACTCTTTTAGGAAGCTCACTCAATCTACCCTCTTGTAGTCTATAATATCTGAAGGCACTTTGGGAAGCTCACTCGGTCTATCCACTGTGGCCTATAATGTCCAAGACTCACTAAGGAAGCTCACTCAGTCTACCCTCCTGTAGTCTATAATGTCAAAGACTCTCTGGGAAGTTCACTCGGTCTATCCCTTATAGTCTATAGCACCAGGTTCTCTCAGTCCCATTCCAGTCAGTGCATAATAATGCTATAAGGCCAAAGTACACCTATAGAGCTACTTGGCTAACCAAAGTACACCTATAGAGCCACTTGGCTAAACAGTCTACAAGGAAACAAGCATGTAATGAAAAACACTCCATCCTATAGACACAAGGCATGGAAACAGTCATAACAACCAAAGGCTAACAAGTCCCAAAGGTCGTAAACAGAGAAAAGCATGGGAAAAACATCCAAGCACAACAAATTATCCTCCAGTGGCATCCGAGTCGGGATGTTACAAAGGAATCAAGCGCATTTCCCGAAACGCCAGAGGATTCCGACTAGCAGCAAGGGCCTTGGGTGTGATAGTGGGGAAACTATGCCCTCATTGGAAGAGTACACAACGGAAGAAAAATAAACATACAATAGCGGAAGCAGTAATAACCAACAATATAAACAATGGAATACTAAATCAACAAGATGGAGCACATATGTATATATTAAATGATGCATGATACATATCTAAGAAAGCAGCCAAACAAGTTACAATGATAGAAAACACCACAATACCTAAAACAAGTACTAAAGAAAATAAAACAGCACCTCAGCATCGCAAGCCAAAGCTTGGTCCCATGCTCTCCTGCTCTAAGCAATCAAGTAACGGAAGTCGAAGGGCGCTTTCACTTGTCTATACTTGTAACAAAATAGTTTGTTTGGGCCCAAAATCATGACCCAAATAGGATGTGAGACTAAAACCCATTAGGAATTCACTCGAAGATCTGTGCCTAACAATCAGTGAGTATATGGAAGGTAAAAGTACAATAAGCAGTAAACAGTAACAACAAAGCAGTAGGCAATAAATAGTAAGCAGTAAAGCAGGATGATACACAAAAATAATCAATCCACAACCAACAATAGTAGTGAAGAAAACAGTTAACAAGCAGGAAAACCCTTTGTGAAGTGCTCGCTACCATCCCCTATGGTCTTATCCAAGAAGTACCACAGCCCTCCGGGCAGTGCAATCAGCCTAACCCCTCTGGTTTGGTCATTCAAATTTATGAGACTCTCTGGGAAAACACACTTGGTCAATTTCCCTTATAGTCTAGGGTAGTCAGGGACTCTCTGAGGAAGATCACGTGGTCTAACCCTCTTAGCCCCAAGGTCTAAAGACTCTCTGAGGAAGCTATCTCAGTCAATTATTCCTACAGCCTCAGGTATACCACAGAATCTCTGAGGAATCTCACTCAGTCAATTCCTCCTCTAGCCTGGGATGGTTCTTAAAAAAATTCAAAAAAAGTAAGACTCTCTGAGGAAGCTCACTCGGTCTACCCTCCTGTAGTCTATAATATCTCAAGGCACTATGGTAAGATCACTCAGTTTATCCCCTGTGGCCTATAATGTCCAAGACTCACTGAGGAAGCTCACTCGGTCTACCTTTCTGTAGTCTATAATGTCAAAGACTCTCTAGGAAGTTCACTCAGTCTATCCCTTATAGTCTATAGCACCAGGTTCTCTCAGCCCCATGCCAGTAAGTGCATAATAATTCTATAAGGCCAAAGTACACCTATAGAGCGACTTGGCTAACCAAAGTACACCTATAGAGCTACTTGGATAAACAGTCTACAAGGAAACAATCATGTAATGAAAAACACTCCATCCTATAGACACAAGTCATGGAAACAGTCATAACGGCCAAAGGCTAACAAGAACTAAAGGTCGTAAATAGAGAAAAGCATGGGAAAAACATCCAAGCACAACAAATTATCCTCCAACATGTTCAATTTACATCTACGCAAGAATACTAGAAAGGTAGGAAAATAACAGGGGTAAAACGGTAAACACGCAATACCCCATTCACGGGTATTAACAGGGGTAAAACGGTAAACACGCAATACCCCATTCACGGGTATTGGTGAAATTTTCACATAAAACTCAAGGACTTCAAACGGTAAGGCACAAACCACCTACCTCAATCCTATGAGATTGATATACTTGAACCACAATGAATGATTCTCCCTTGAACGTCATAGATTTGAGAAAATTTCCAAAAATCTCAAACCACGATAACTTGAGAAAGAGGAAGAATCAAGGAATGAAACTCAAGAAGAAGGAAGAACTCACTGCTGTGGTTCCAACGCAATCGGCTGCAGTCAAATCGGCCAACAGATGGAGGCTCGGGAATCCGGAGATGTTTCACGGCCGTACAACGTCTCTCGGTCGAACCAGGCCTAGAAGAAGATGTTTATGGCAATCAGGAGCGACCCCGATCCATTTAATGAAAAAAAATAAAGTACACAGCCTGTACTTTTAGAGTACACAACATGTACTAGTTCTTTCTGTAGTCCGCCAAAATTGGCCTCCACCTCACCCCTACACACCGTGTGTGTGGCCCGGACACGGCCAGTACACGGCTTCGAGCGGGAAAAAAGTACATGTCGTGTACTCAGAAAGTACACGGTGTATACTTCAAAAATTTCCAAAAACTCCATTTTTCCAAAAAACTAGAGAAAAAGGAAATACATACATAAAACGAAGATCCAGGTTCTTACAAACTTCCCCCCTTAAAAAATTCTTCCCCTAATTTCCCTAGAGAGGCGTAGAAGAAGAAACCCCAAATAGCTCCGACCACTGCGATCGAACCTCGGCCTCCCTCTCCCAAGTCTCGTCCTGTACTCGCCCGTGCTGCCATAGCACCCGTACCAGAGGAACATACTGGCCTCGGAGAACCTTCGTACTGTGATCGACAATCCGTATAGGATGCTCCTCAAACGACGTATCCGATTCAAGCTCAACGTCCTCGGGTTGGAATACACGATATGGGTCTGAAAATCAATGTCGGAGCTGAGAGACGTGGAAGATGTCATGCATAGCCCGATACCTTTGAGGTAGCTACAACTGATAGGCAACCGACCCAACTCTCTCCAACACCTCAAACGGCCTAATGTACTGTGGTGAAAGCTTACCTTGTCTCCAAATCCTCTTGTGTCCCAACCTCGGTACGACACGTAGGAAAACCTGATCTCCGACCTCGAACTCCAGGGGTCATCTCCGCTGATCAGCATAAGACTTCTACCGAGACTATCCTGTAGCCATCCACTTCCGAATCGGATCTATCTTCTCTGAGGTCTCCTGAACAAGATGAGGTCCCAGCAAAGCTGCCTCTCTTGCCTCCAACCAGCATAAGGGTGATCGGCATGGCCTACCGTACAAAGCCTCATATGGTTCCATCTGAATGGTCACTTGAAAACTGTTGTTGTAGGGGAACTTTAAAAAAGTTATATGCTTCTCCAAAGAATCGCCGAAGTCTAGAATGAAAGCTTAGAGCATATCCTCAAGCACCTGGATCGTGCGCTCGGACTGACCATCAGTCTGGGGATGGTATGCTGTACTCAAAAGTACCTGTGTACACAAAGCCTTATGAAGTCCCTTCCAGAACCAAGAGGTAAAACTCACATCCCTGTCTGAAACAATGGAGTGTGGAACTCCATGTAGAGGTACAATCTCTCGGATGTACAGTCATCCCAGATCATCAACAATGAATGTATCCTTGATCAGCAAGAAGTGTGCAACCATCGTAAGCCTGTCGACGACAACCCAAACAACATCACTCCCCCGAGGTGACCTCGATAACCCGATCACGAAGTCCATCGCGACATCATTCCACTTCCACTCAGGAATGGGTAACTGCTGAAAAAGCCCCGCTGGTCGCTGATGCTCTGCTTTCACCTACTGACAAGTAGAACATCTCATGACTAAACTAGCAAAATCTCTCTTTATACCTGGCCACCAGTACTGGCGGTGTAGGTCATGATACATCTTGGTGATGCCAGGATGAACTACCCAAACTGAGGAATGAAAATCCCTCATCAGCTCCTCGCGTATGTCTGCTAGCACCCATACGCGTCCCTGGAAACGCAAGATCTCATCCTCGCCCAATGTCCATACAGGAAGAGGGTCCCCTCCTAACACACTCTCCCATAGGAATAAGGCCTCTGAATCTGATAGCTGCCTCATTTGTACCCAATCAAGAAGTGTAGAGGTAACAGCTACCGAAGAAAGGAAAGTCTGTCCCGGCCTGTCGTACACCTCCAGATGCATCTCAGAGAACAGAGTCATAAGCTGCCACTCACTGCTGACCTATTAAACTGCCTAAATATGAGTTCTCCTTCTCAAAGCATCAGCCATTGCATTGCCCTTTCTCGGTGTATAGGCGAGCTCAAAGTCGAAGGACTGAAGATACTTGACCCAACTGTGCTATCTCAGATTCAGATCACGCTGAGTGAAGATATACTTGAGACTCTTGTGGTCGGTGAAAACCACAAAGTGCTCTCCCAGAAGGTAGTGCCTCCAACAGTGTAAGACATGAACAACTTCTGCCAACTTTAGATCATGCGTCGAGTAGTTCCTCTCATGTGGCCTCAACTACCGAGACCCATAAGCAATGACCCCATCTCCCTGGATAAGCACAGCTCCTAGCCCGATACCTGAAGCATCACAGTAAACAGTATATCCCTTGCCCGGCTCCAGCAAGACTAGTATCGGTGCTGATGTCAACCTACCCATCAGCTCCTGAAAGGCTGACTCACAAGAATCTGACCATAAAAACTTCGCCCCCTTCTTGGTCATACCTGTCAACGGTGCTTCTAGGCAAGAAAAGTTTTGTATGAAACGCCTGTAGTGTCCAGCCAGGCCTAGAAAACTCCGCACCTCAAAGATGTTATTCAGCTGCTCCCAGGAAACTACAGCTCTCACTTTCTATGGGTCCATTGAAACTCCTGTCTCTGAGATAACATGACCCAAGAAGTTAATCTGATCCATCCAAAAGTGGAATTTCGAGAGTTTAGCATATAACTGATGCTCTCTCAGTGTACTCAGAACGATCTCGAGATGTGTGGCATGGTCGTGTCGAGTGTGAGAGTACACCGAGATATCATCCACGAAGACCACGATGAAGGAGTCCAAGTATGGATGGAACACTCGGTTCATCAGTTCCATGAAAACTACATGCGCGTTCATGAGACTGAACTGCATGACTGTATACTCGTATAGACCATACCTTCTCTTGAAGTCTGTAAGAGGTATATCTGATGGTCTAACGTGAAACTGATGATAACCGGACCTCAAATCGATCTTTGAGAACACCCAAGCTCCTCGAAGCTGATCAAAGAGGTCATCTATCCTAGGCATGGGATATCGGTTCTTTATCGTCAATTGGTTCAACATCTGATAATCCACACAAAGCCGAAGGGTGCTATCTACCTTTTTCGCAAACAGGACAGGCGAACCCCAAGGAGAAGTACTGGGTCGGATGAAAACCTTTGCCTACAACTCCTCCAACTACTTTTTAAGCTCCTGCAATTCAGGTGTATCAATCCTATAAGGAGGAATGGACACCGGTGCCACTCCTAGAACGAGCTCAATCGAGAAGTCTACCTCACGCTCCGGAGGAAAACCTAAAAAGTCCTCTAGAAAGACATACATAAAACGATCCACCACTGGGGGAAAGTCTGACTGTGAAGTCCCCTGGTCATCCAGATAAATACTAGAAATCTGGGCTATAACTTCCCCTAGCCCATGATGCTCGGGTCTAGCTCTACCCTTCTGGACATCCCACTCACCTCTATGAAGAAAAGATCTGCCCTCTGGTGATACAAAACTCACACTGCGATGATAGCAATCGACGACTGCCTAGAAAGGAACCAACCAGTCCATCCCGAGAATGACATCATAGCCCGAAATCTCTAGGACATAGAGATCCCATAAGAAGTGACACCCCAAAACCTCAAGAGGGAACTGTCTGCACTGGCGTACGCTAAATTTCCTCATTCCCAATGGCGTGTCAAGAGTCAACAAGTCGGCAGATGAAAAGATATAGATCCCAAGGATCTCCAAAACTGCAACAGAGATAAAGATATGGGAATCACCAGTATTGAAAAGAGATGAAGATAAAACTGAGGCTACTAAGATCATACCTCAAACTGTAGAAGGGTCGGGATCCTGCTCCTGATAGGTCTGCTCCATGGCGAAAGACTGGCCTGCACCGCGGCCCTGCACCCCTGGATGACTACTCTGAGCTGATCCACTCTGTTGTCACTGATGACCTGGTGACTGACCACCACGTCCACGACCTCCACCTCAGCTCGAATGGCCGGAAGAAATCTAGTTCCCAGACTGGTGGGAAACTGGTGAAGCATCTCCAGAACGTGGGGTCAGAGAGGAACCCCTACCACCAGCTGATAGTGAGAAGATCTGAAAAAAGTGCTGAAGATGGCCCATCTTTCCACTAGATTGGCACTCCATTGGATCTCTCTGGCACTAAGGCCTATTATGCCCACTCCAACCACACTGGTAGCATACAACCTGGCTACCAGAAGATGAATCCCGCAAACCCCGATCTCCCCAAGAAGACTCTCTACGACACTTCCTACTATCTGTAGGAGGAACACCAGATCTGGATGTCGAACCGCCCTGGCTCACTACTCCAGAATCTCTCAGATTGTGCTCAGTAATCAGCGCCTGGTTGACGATGGAGGATATAGAAGTCAACTGGAAGATATTCACTTGGGAATGGATCTCCTGCCTGATACCATCCTCAAACTTCCTAGCAAGAAACAACTCATCACCTGCTAGGATCAGTGTGAAATGCTGCAGCTCAGTGAAGTGAGACGAGTACTCCATGACCGAAAGAGTACCCTGTTACATCCTCATAAACTCTTGGGCTCGATCGGCCCTCAGGGTCTCCGGATAGAAGTAGTCATAAAAGGTGTGTCAAAACTCATCCCAAGACATACCCTGCTGACGCCCTAACTGTGAGATCACATCCCACCACCTCTTAGCGGTGTCTCAGAGCATATAGGTGGATAGCTTTACCCTATTCTCTGCGGGTATCTCCAGATGCTCAAAGATAGTCAGGGTGGCCTTGATCCACGACTCTACAGCCTGGGGTCCTCCATCCCCTGAGAAAGTAGGAGGATGCTGTTGCTGAAAAACCCTCATCAACTCAGCCATCGACGAGGCAGGAGGCGACACCCCCTAAAAGGTCTGCATCATCATTAGGAAGTACTCCCTGAACTGGGAATCGGTGCCTACAACGGGTACAACTGCTGGGGCCAAGGCTTGCATAACAGGAGGATCTGCAGGAGGTCCTTGATGGGCAATATCTGGTGTCTGATCACCATCTGGCAACTGACGCATGACCGGAGGACGTCTCAAAGGCATAGATATGAAGGATCAAAAGCACACCTTAGATTAGGATTAACAAAGACTGAAAACACAATATTACAAAACGGGAATAGGGGAAATAAACTATTAAGTGTTACAAAACACGACTACACGGTGTGTATAAAAACTACATGGCATGTCTTCTTTATCCATTAACATGGGTGTGTAATCCTGCCACTAATGGTCGCGTAACACCCCAAACTATACGGCGTGTTGTTACCACACACGACATGTACTTGAACTCTAAAACCCTGCCTGAGTCTCCTTACACGGCTAACCCACACGGTCCAACTAACTCAAGACTACACAACGTGTTCCCTAGGGACACGACATGTACTAGACATGGTCTCGGCGGCCCGTGTTGTTAGTTACACGACCATCTAAATTGATTCCCTTACACAGTGTGTTCTGAACAAACATGGCGTGTATAGGAGAAGATAACACCGACCTGTGTTGTTCATGACACGGCCGGGTACCTGGGACAAAACTACACGACGTGTTCTTTACCCACACGACGTGTTCTACTCGAGATTCCCCGACCCGTGTTGTTAGTGACATGACCAGGTACACAGATCTAAACTATATGGTGTGTTCTTTACCCACACAGCGTGTTCTACTCGAGCTTCCCCAACCCGTGTTGTTAGTGACACGACCGGGTACACGACTCTAAACTACACGGCGTGCACCTACCGTACACAGCATGTTCCTAAAGTTAGTTTCACGACACCATGTTTCTACTCACACGGTCAGTGACACGTCCTAAAAACTACATGATGTGTATTCAGAAAGTACACGCCGTTTATTTTGGGTTTTTCTGGGCAGTAGCTCAGAAACTGCACAGAATCCCAGAAACACTGAAAACAAGGCAAAGAGGTGCCAAATTCCAATCCGTGAGGGCCCATACTCCCCATGAATCAAATCTTGGCATCTCCTACAGTCATGTACAAGAGAAAACAAGATCATGATCCACCAACTTCTGATTCAAAAGGGCCCATAACATCTCAAGAATCAATATTTGGCGTTCATTTAAGCAAAGTACAACCCAATAAATTTCTCTATCACAACAGTAGGGATTCTATCAAGCATCTATCACAACAACATACATAATCTACACAAAGTCTATCACAACAACATGAAATTGATAATACACCCTAGATGGCATGGAAAGAATGCATGGCATGTGATTTCTAACAAGTGCCTATATGATACATGAGATGACATACCCTCATCTCATTAGGTTGTGATAGAAATAGAACTGTAATATCAAAACAATAACAACAAAAAGCATGTGAATCACTCTAGGTGAAATCATATCAACCGTAAAATATCAAAACCAGAAAACTGCAATAAACGAGGTAGTATGGCTTCTCCCTGTACACGGGTTAGCTACTCCCGAGCACAACTTATTACCAAGTACCTAATCTGTCCTATCCCTAGATAAAGTCTCCAAACAGTAAATCAAGAGAAAAGAAATCCTCTGATACCACTTTGTAACGTCCCGACCCGAATGCCACTAACCGGGGCTCCGAGCCAGTTCGCCACAGGGCCTCAAGTGAATTTACCCAAATGCCAGAGGCTACCGACTAGCAGCGAGGGCCTTGGGTGTGATAGTGGGGAAACTATACACCCATTGACAGAGTACACAGTGGAAGAAAAATAATCATGCAATAGCGGAAGCAGTAATAACCAACAATATAAACAACGGAAGACTAAATCAACAAACTGGAGCACATATGTATATATGAAATGATGCATGATACATATCTAGGAAAGCATCCAAACAAGTTACAATGCTGGAAAACACCATAGTACCTAAAACAAGTACAAAAGAAAATAAAACAGCTCCTCAGCATCGCAATCCAAAGCTTGGTCCCATGCTCTCCTGCTCCAAGAAATCAAGTACCAGAAGTCGAAGGGCGCTTTCCCTTGTCTATACCCGCAACGACATAGTCTGTTTGGGACCAAAAGCATGACCCAAATAGGTTGTGAGACTAAATCCCAGTAGGAATTCATTCGAAGATCTGTGCCTAACAGTCAATGAGTATATGGTAGGTAAAAGTACAATAAGCAGTAAACAAAAACAACAAAGCAGTAGGTAGTAAAAAATAAGCAGTAAATCAGGATGATACACAACATTAATCAATCCAAAACCAACAACATTATTGAAGCAAATAGTTAACAAGCAAGAAAACCCTATAGGAAGTACTCACAGCCACCCCCTCTGGTCCTATCCAAGAATTACCATAACCCTCTGGGTAGTGCACTCAGCCTAACCCCTCCGTTTTGGTCATACAAATTTATGAGACTCTCTGGGAAAGCACACTCGGTCAATTCACCTTATAGTCTAGGGTAGTAAGGGACTCTATGAGAAAGATCACATGGTATAACCCTCTTAGCCCTAAGGTCTAGAGACTATCTGAGGAAGCTATCTCGGTCAATTCCTCCTACAACCTCAGGTATACCACAGACTCTCTGAGGAAGCTCACTCAGTCAATTCCTCCTCTAGCCTGGGAAGGTTCTTAAAAAGATTCAAACAAAGTAAGACTCTCTGAGGAAGCTCAGTCGGTCTAACCTCCTGTAGTCTATAATATCTAAAGGCACTCTGGGAATCTCACTCGGTCTATCCCCGGTGGCCTATAATGTCCAAGACTCACTAAGGAAGCTCACTCAGTCTAACCTCCTGTAGTCTATAATGTCAAATACTCTTTGGGAAGTTCACTCAGTCTATACCTTATAGTCTATAGCACCAGGTTCTCTCATCCCCATGCCAGTCAGTGCATAATAATGCTTTAATGCCAAAGTACACCTATCGAGCTACTTGGATAACCAAAGTACACCTATAGAGCTACTTGTCTAAACAGTCTACAAGGCAACAAGCATGTAATGAAAAACACTCCATCCTATAGACACAAGGCATGAAAACAGTCATAACAACCAAAGGATAACAAGACCCAAAGGTCGTAAATAGAGCACAACATGGGAAAAACATCCAAGCACCAAAAATTATCCCCTAACATGTTCAATTTACCTATACTCAAGCATAATAGCAAGGCAGGAAAACAACAGTGGTAAAACGGTAAACACACAATACCCCATTCATGGGTATTGGTGAAATTTGCACATAAAACTCAAGGACTTTGAACAGTAAGGCACAAACAACCTACCTCGATCCTAGGAGATCGATATACTTGAACCACGAAAACAGATTCTCCCTTGAACGTTGTAGATATGATAAAACGTCCAAAACGCTCAAACCACGATAACTTGAGAAAGAGGAAGAATCAAGGAATGAAACTCAAGAAGAAGGAAGAACTCACCGCTGTGGTTCCAACACAATCTACAGTGGTCGAATCGGCCAACAGATGGAGGCTCAAGAATCCGGAGAAGTTTTGTAGTTGTACGATGTCTCTCGGTCGAACCGGGCCTAGAAGAAGATGTTTATGGAAATCAGGCGCAACCCCGGTCCGTTTAATGAAAAAAAGAAAGTACACGGTGTGTACTTTTAGAGTACACAGCATGTACTATGTCTTTTCGTACTCTGCCAAAATAAACCTCTACCTCACCCCTACACACCGTGTGTGTGTCCTGGACATGGATAACACATGGCTTCGAGCGGGAAAAGAGTACACAACGTGTACTCAGAAAGTACACGACGTGTACTTCAAAAATTTCCAGAAACTCCATTTTTCCCAAAAACTACAGAAAAAAGAAAGCCATACCTGAAATGAAGATCCGGGTTCTTACACCAAGTTTCTATGAATGGAAGTCTTAGAAGAACTTAATTTTAAGAAAGTTTAGGTACCATGTAAAGTCTATAAGTTAAGCCAGTGAAATATGTACCAAAATGATCAAGGACTATGAATTCTCAAGTCTGAGCTCCAGAAGTTGGAGATATAAAAGTTGAATCTCTAAAAGTTTAAGCTCTAAAATTTAATGTTCTAGAAAGATAAGAGTTATGGAAAAAGTTACATAGATCTACCAGGATCAGATGTCTATTACAAAGGTTTGGAAATTATGTGAATTATTTTCTTCTAATAGATGGAGGAGATCCCTAGATCCTAGAAAATGTGTATAGTCTTATAAATTACTGAAATTTATGGATAAATATGTAATATGAGATGGATTCATTAGATGTAAATGAAACCTGGGAGCTAATAGATTTATAATAGGGGAAGAGAGAACTGAAAAACAAGTGGGTGTTCCTTTTAAAAGAATATTCTAATAGTTGGAAAAGGTTTAATGATAGGTTGTGTGTGATTGGATTTAAATAGAAATAAGGAGTGTAATTTTATGATTTTTTTTCACCTCCAGTTAAACAAACTACCATATAGACAATGATGGGTCTTATTTATTTCAAAATATTACATCTATAGTAAAAGGATGTGAAGATAATATTCCTTCATGGTGATTTTTAGGAGTAAATCTATATGAATTAACTATATTATTTTGTAGAAAAACAGAACAAGGAAGTTATATGTAAGCTGAAGAGGAGTCTTTATAGCTTGAAACAAGCAGTAAGACAATGAAACTAAAAGTTTTATTCTTTCATGGTGGAGAAGGGTTTAATCTGGAGAAAATAATATAAATGTTTCTAACAAAATGAGTTTTAGGATGAGAACTTTACCATCCTACTTTTATATAGGTATCACATGCTCCTGGTGGGTCTAGGAATTAAACTAGTTTAGGATTTGAAAAGTGATTTATTGTGAAGATTTAAGATGAAATTTATTATAGGAGATAAGAAAATATTAGAAATGCAGATTGAGTGAGATAGAAAATCCATAAGTTTGAGTTTTTCTCAAAAGGAGTACATTTGGAAGACAATCGAAAGATTTACAATATCCCGATGTAAGATAATTTTAACCCCAATTGGATAGACACTACAAATTATCAAAATATAAAACAATAGAAAGGGAATATGAGTTCATGTATATGGTAAAAGTTCCATTTTCATCAACGGTAGAAAGTTTTATGTATTTCCTAGTTTGAAAAAAATTAGACATTTCATTTATAGTGGGAGTATTTAGCTGTTTTTTTTGTGAATCTGGGGAAAGCACATTGGGAAGACATGAAGTGAATTTTCTAGTATCTCAAAGGATTGGAAGATATAGACACATTTTCTAAAATTTTGAATACATTTAAAGGTTATGTGGATGCATAATTTTGTGGAGATTAAAACACATAGAAGAGTTACATAGGCTATGTGTTCACATTTAGAGGAATGGTATTAGATGAATGTCAAGGTTGCAGATGATGGTAGCGCTGACCAAAAAAAATATGAATATGTGGTCATAACGAAATCAGGTAAGAATTGATATAGTTAAAGTGTTTTTTGAGATCTATTTATGGGATTAAAAAAAGTGGTTTTATCTATTGTGACAATCAAAGTGCAATCCATTTGTCTAAGTATCTCATGTTTCACACTTGGACTAAACACATTGGCCTAAAATATCATTTCTTTCGGAAGATATCAGAGGAAGGAGTGATTAATATGTGGAAGATATCAGGAATATAGAACCCAGTTGACATATTTACCAAGATTTTAGTCTAGTAAAGTATAAGTGAACATCATTCCTTAGTGTTACTAGGGTAATTAGAAGGTGGTGGAGACACCGTTGCTGATATGAAAGTTTGAAGGATCGTTTTACCTAAATGTTGGTAGTTTCCTTGAAATTAGTCTTTAAGTGGGATAATATTAGGAATATAAAGTATGTTTTTTAATTTTAAATTCATTTGAATGGAATAATAAAATCTATAAGATAAGTTTTGTCTTGATGAAGACATGTGGCAATACATGACCAACAAAGGATGGTGGCTCCAAAAGGAGTATGTTTTATTCTGGAAGTCATGTGCAATGGTCAGTGGTCTGGAAGATTGGTGAATGGAAGTTATAAAACACACCAAGGTTTTTCCTCTCATTTTTTATAGAAAAAATGGGATTTATGGGAATCTTCTTCCATTCACCCAAAGTTATCAGTCAGAAGTATATTGTAATAGGCAATTAGAGGATATCATGGTATACGGTATGACTCCTACAAGTTTTGGAAGGCGATTCAATCGATTGACCAGATTGGACCAACTATAAGGGTGAGACATATTTTATACATGGTTTTATAGATAATTAAGTGATTATGATGGATTGATAATACTATGATTAGTGATCTAACTGACTATTTTTCAAGAGTGATTTTAATCTTGTATAATTTGATAAATGAAAAGTAATAGGAGTGATTTCCAGTGGATGTAAGAATTATTTTCTGAACCATGTAATCCTTTTGTGTTAATTTATTTTATTTATTTTTCTTGATTTTGTTAAAGATTTTGTTTGAGTATTTGAAATAAAATCTACTCAGTGTTGTGATTTAGGGTGCATTCAAATTTTTAAGTTCCGGTACATCAAATTTCACGGGGTCCTTTTGGCCTAGGAAGATTTTTTATCTTTTTTTCCACTATGGGTAAGTTTTTTTGGTTGTATCTTCTAGTGATCAGTGACCAGTAAAATCACTCAACACTAGAGAAGGACTATTCTCCACCCATGATATGCTAGTTTCTCAATATGTAAAAGGGGGGATAAGAGAGTGATACATGTGTGGGAGTATCAGTGGGAGTCATGGAACTCATCTGAGTAAACCATCACACTGGGTTTTTCCTTATTATATATCCCTTAGGACATTATAAATCCAATCATACATTTACTCACATGATACAATACATTAGTAAATGTCTTCATCTATTTATAAAATAATCTCAAGAATGAGTTTCTCTTATCAAGTGTTTAATCATATTAAATGAACTCTATTGATGATAAACTTTAGTGAAAGTGATTAAAAAATTTATTCATTTAATATTTTACTTCTATTCAAAGGCAGTGAAACGATATCCCTATATCATATTGAATGTTATGCCTAAACCAAGAAATATTACATGCCTTGGTTTCTATATATCCTACCATATAGAATATCAATATCTTACAATATGATATTGGAAATATACATCATATTTATATGGATTTAGGGTATAACTCCAACAATATCCCACTTACATTAAATCACCATAGACTTATTTCCATTTTACATTATATTGTATCATATAAAATGACTTGTGAAACCATATCTAAAAACACTTTTGGATATATTTGAAAACAATTTTGGAAATATATCATCAACTTTACCTTGTATCACATCATATGAAATACCTTGTGAATTCACACCCAAAAATTATTTTAGATAAAATCAAAGACAATTTTAGTGATGATATCTCAATAAAATTCAATCCCCATTTAATCAACCACAAAGTGTGACCCCATGGGTCTTTATAGTATTAAAAAAAATGAATTACTAAATTCATAAATGTAAGAAAAGAGAAGCCTCTAGTAAATAATCAATTCTACTAAAGATATAAAGGGATATGACATGATTTCCATCAAACAAATGTATCTCTATACTTGTGTCTGCCAACTACATCATATGAAAGCATACATTTTCATATGATCCATTTTACCAAGACATCAAGTAACCCCCGGGCATTAAGTATGTCAATTCTATATATCCAACTCATATGTTCTCAATTATTCAAGTATAGACTGACCCAATCAAAGAGTGCATCACATTCCATTTCCCTTTATGGAAAATCTCATCACATAACCCTTACTCGATAGATAATCACATCATATGTACTATTTAGTTATGATTTTACACTTCTTCAGTCTATCTTAATCAATGACCCAAATTTTTTACTCATCATATGAGAGGAAAAATCCCATCTTGGTTAAGAGCTATCTGATGACACGATCAACAACATACCCAATTACCCCTAATTAGTTAAGCCTCAAGGATTACATAAGAAAGGTATCAAAGTATACCGATTTTCATTTTAGGCATATCACCAACCTCAGGAAGTGGGGGCTCCAAATATAAACCTTTCAGCCCTATTATACAAAATACTTAGTGTATGATATTCAATGTGGTATACTTTATGGGTTATCCATCACACAAAACTCATTTTTTGCCTAATGATCATATTTTGTATCCTGCTACAAGAATCCTACTAATGTTAACCATTAAATTAAATCAAAATATATAATACTCCATGATGAACATTAGTTAGGGATAACTCAAAGTCATACTTTTAGATGTCAATTATAATTTCACTTCATGATATATATATATATATATATATATATAACAAATGTGAATGAACGATAAAGTAAATATTTGTTTTTGTATAATACAATACATTTTATATTTTGAAACATTTTAAGAATATTTAACAAACCATATATACATTATTGTCTAACATATCACATATGATAGACTATAAGATCAAACTTATGTTTTCTATACTTTCAGGGATTTTGTTATAAGCAATGCATATATTTTTAATTCTTTCCATATCAATATGTGGCCAACATATAAAACCCTCCCACTAAACTATTTAGTGAGTAACATCTATAAAGTAATCTAGTATAAATATTGGCGAGTCATAGGAATCACATTCTTAATGTTTAACTCCATGAACATATTAAAACTTATTAACTCCATAACATCTAATGTTACGATGTTAATAACTTCTTTTTTCTTCTTACAACTATTTCTATGTACGTCATTATCATTCTTGGAACCTTTTCCATCAAAAATTTTCATCCACCTTTAATTTATATATTTACATTATTCCACCAACACATCCTAAACTCTATTGAAATAAAGTGGTATTCAATTTTTATTTTTACTAAAATAATATTTTATTTGTTAACTTTAAACTTATCTAAGTCAAAATATACTCTAATTAGCCTCTTGGACACTCTATTCTCTTAAAAATACTATTCTAAGATCAAAAAACTCCCTTACATTTAGGAAATAAATCTTATTTATTTTTAGTAGGAATATTTAATAAATAAACTATTTTATTCATATCATATATGTTTTTATGAATTTTAAAAATTTTCTTGAAAATAATACCATTCTTTAAAATATGGCACTGATGGTAGTGTGATCAAATCCTTCACATTTTAATAAAAATATAGATAAGGAATATTATCTTGGATAAAATTTTTATTCTTATCTTATTTTAAAAACCCGTTATAGGATCTGATGAATTATAAACCATGTGTATTGAATACATTATCTCATATTGTTCATAACAACTATTCATTAGTAAACAACTTATCTTATTATATAAGAGAAATGAGATGGAGATACACATCCTTTTCTTAAACCCATTTGAGATTGATATATTCCTTTACATTTAAATATTTTATATATCAACTATTTTCTTCTTCACTTCAATGAAAACTAAAAGCTTTATCAATTCTTCCCTTGATCTTAAACTCTTTTATTTTTATAAAATTTGTAAAATATACACTAATTATCATACAACCTTAAAACTGAAGAATTTATTTCTATAACCCCAATACCCAACATGAACATTCCAAAAATTTTCCCAAACTCCTTCAGGTAATCTAAACAATTATATCATATGGAATCATTACTCCTCATTCTTGATAACTAATGACAATGAATAGTTACTCAAAGAAATATTGTTGGAATTTCCAACTAACATTTTCTTTTTCTAGTTTGAACTTTTAACCACTTGTTTTATCAATATAGCACCAAAGTCTTAAAGTACCATGCTCTACTCACAAATCCTTAACACTTTGATGAAATAGGGTAAAAATTTCTTGAACTCATTCAAATTCTCAAAAAACATCCAATGACAATTATTGAATGAATTCAATAGATAGAACAGGCCTTAACGAAACCTATAATTTCTTAAGAGTTTTTTAATAGGTTTTCTGATAAAAAAAACAATATAGGTTAAAAATATTTAAAAAAAACACCTCAAAGTTAGCATCGCTGATGCCGCCTTTTCCCTAAAACAATACCTTTTTTTTTCTATTTTAATTATTCCTTTTTATATATTTAAAATTTTAATTTTTTATTATTATTTTGTTATGTTTATATATATATATAAATATAACAAAATGTTTCAACATAAATTATCTTTTATTCAAGTACATGAATTTTCTAGCCTATAAAATATAAACTATAAGATAGATATGAATGAAATTTTAAACATTGATTAAAAATATAAAAATTAGTCAAAAATAAAAATATTTTTTTTAAAAAATGTTGATGAAAAATAATTTATAAGAGTTATAATCCACCTACTTAAAACTTAAAAATGTTTCATGTATGTGATTTTTCTAACCTATAATATATAAACTATAAGAACGATATGAATGAAATTTTAAAAATTGATTAAACATATAACAAGTAGTCAAATATAAAAATAATTTTTTAATATTTTTTGATGAAAAATAATTTATATTCTTTATAATCCACCTACTTGAAACTTAAAAATGTTTCAAGTATGTGAATTTTTTATCCAATAAAATATAAACTATATGAACGATATGAATTAAATTTTAAACAATGATTAAAAATATAACAAGTAGTCAAAAATAAAAAAAAAATTCTTAAAAAATGTTGATGAAAAATAATTTATAAACTTTCTAATCCACCTACTTTAAACTTAAAAATGTTTCAAGTATGTGAATTCACTACCCTATAAAATATAAACTATAATAATGATATGAATGAAATTTTAAAAATTTATTAAACATATAATAAATAGTTGAAAATAAAATAATTTCTTAAAAAATGTTGATGAAAAATAATTTATAAAATTTCTAATCCAACTACTTGAAACTTAAAAATGTTTCAAGTATGTGAATTTGATGACCTATAAAATATAAACTATAAGACCGATATGAATGAAATTTTAAACATTGATTAAACATATAACAATTTGTATAATTTTTAATTTTTATTTATATTATTCTTATAAGATTGTAAAGTTATCTACTTGAAATTTAATAATTATTCCTATGTTTTAAGTAGTCGACTTTGAAAGCTGTCAAATATAAACTGTGCCTAAAATATAAATGAAAACTGAAATACTAGATAAATATATAATAATTACTAATGGTAATAATAGTATTTTCATTTCAGTAGACACAAAACATATAAATGAACATGTACAATCAACGTCTATGTCTATGGCAAAGAGATTCTATCCCACATGGTGGTTTGCGAATAACACGTCCGTGTCGAGTTCAATGTGGAGTCTGATGACCTGGAGAGGGATGATCCTCAGGAATTGGAATTTCGACTGTTGCATCCTCCATCATTGTGTTAGTGGGAGGATCTATCAACTGCATCTCATACTACCCTCCTGATTCTTCTCCCAATAGGATGGTAGAAGGACCTGCCATCATCACAGTGGGGAACTGAGCCTACGATGAAGCTATACCTTAAGACTGCGATGGATCTAGACCCCAAGACTGCAATGGATCGAAACCCCAAGGATGTGATAGACTAGTACCCCAAGGCTGTGATGGATCTGGACCCCAAGATGGAGAGAACTGCAGATATTTTGTCAAGAAAGATCGATCCCACGCCACCTGAGGCAAATCCTAAATCGGCTGAGGCTGGACTACTAGAGTGATTATACACTGAATTAGGTTAATATTCATTGTTAATATATATAATATTCATGTGATTTATTATTAATAAACACCATTTTAGTTCATTTTACACTTTTAACATCATTTCACATTATGATTGTAATTCCTTCTTAAAATGCACTATATATGGTACATTTTTGAACACCATTTAAAGTACCAAATGATCTTGATTTTATTTTAATATTTAATTTTAAGGTTTCTAATTATATTTTTAATAATTCATACTTGTGGAGTGTTGGAATATTTACATTAGAAGACCACCAAAATGGGATTTCATGCAAACAATTCTGGAGAAGGAAGATTGGACACCAACCCACTGATGAGAATGTGGGGCCCAAAATACAAGACAAATGAAGCCCAAATTTATTATTATGATAAAATAAATATATAGGAATATATAATTCTTCAGGAACTAGTGCTAATTCGTCCTAAATTGTGGTTATTCAGGTGGCCCAAGTTAGAGATAAAATTATGGACCAGATTCTGCAGCTTAGAAAAATTTCCCACAAATTTAATCATATCTCAGAAACCACAAATTAATTTGAGCTGAAATTTTACAGAGAGATAGAAAATATCCTTATATTCACCTTTGTCTTCTATAGAATACTCGAATTCGGCCATATATAAGTCCATATAGGCGAGTCTTTTCTGTGGATGCAAGATGGATGCCATTTCGGGTCAAGGATAAAGAAGTCCACTCTCTCTTACTTTCCACCACCCTAGTCCTACCATAATCAAGTTAGATGCTTTATAATGTTGTATTCTAGCACAAAGGCTCCAAAAATTACTATTTAAGGTAGTGGTGGTGGAGTATTTTATCATATTTTGAGCTTCCTTTCATTGTAATGTTATGCTGCAATTTTGTTGTCTGAAGTTTGTCTTTCACATGTAAGTTGTTCAATTCACTTTAGTTTCTTAATAAAAGTTATTATTATACTCTTATTATGTTGTTATTAATATCACTTTGATACCGTTGGTTCAAGGTGTGAACTTTTTAACACCAACCCTTGTGATATTATCACACAACGATGAAGTGATCGTTATTTCATTGTTTTTTTACTTCTCCAATTCCTCCCTCATGAGTCTACTTCCCACTTCCATTGAAACCATAGGATCAATGGAGGGATAACCCACTTATGGGTTGATCCAAAGGAGTAGAAATGGGCTGTATTGGATGTTATTTATCACTCCATTAATGGATAATCAATTCTTTTAAATGATATTTTTATTTGATGATTTTAAAACCTCTTTATCCTTATTGAATTCAAGGTCACACACTTCAAGTGCTAATATGAACCTTTACCTTGGAGTGATCAAAACTTTGATACTTCAAGTGTATAGGTGATTAATATTATGTTTTTTAGGCATTAAACTAGTAAGTAATGATTTTTTTTGATCTCCTTCAATGAACCCATATCAAATAAAAGAAATTAAAATATTTTAAAAGAAAAAGAATGCATCCAATCCACCCCTTGTTATAACCTAGGATCAACCCTTATCATAATTTGAATTCACTTAAGACCATTAGTGTTCACTTAAACCCATATAAAATCAACCCAAATTTGGACACCAAATAGCCAAAAACATTCCATAGAATGTAAATTTCCATAGCTATTTCTTAGGTCTCTGAGGAATCAACATCCCAAGCTAAACTACAAGAGACTGCTTAACCCTAAAATCTTGGGTAAATTTGGGTGAGACCAAATTTTGGTGCCGTTTCCAGGGACCCAAGTAAGTCATCTAAACACCCATTCTATTCTCCCCCATTTCTTCTTTTCTCATCCAAATTCTCTTATCTTTTCCCTTTCTCGTTCTTTTTATTTTGGCGCATGTCCGCCTACACCCATGATCAATCAAACCGCCTAGTTAGGGTGGATAGTCCTGGGGTTGGGGAGTAAAGTACACAAATTGAACTCTTTCCATTAGATCCTAAACTTCCTAATACCCCAGATTCAAAAATTGATCCCATTTTAATGGAATTTATTCAAAAAAACCAACTCATAAACCCAGGTGAGAACCAAAATAGAAATCCAAATGAGGAAGCCCCAAACTTGGGGAATGCAGTTGATCAAACCATGAATGACTACCTCAAACCTACCTAGACCAATTCCCCCTCATGAATTAAACAGAATTACCTAGGATATTCCAACTAAATATTTAAACCCCATGTCCTAAACCACCTTTCCACATTCCATGGAATGGAGTCTGAGATGCCCTACCTTCACATCAAGGAGTTCAACGACATTGTAGAAACCATGTGTCCCCCACATCAACTAGAATCATCTAAGATGAGTCTATTTATTTTTTATTTAAATGATCGAGCTAAAAACTGGATAAAAAATTTGATACCATCATCCATCAACTCTTGGGACCAACTACAAATAGAATTATACAAAAAATACTTTCCCCACCACAAAATAATTGCACTTAAAAAGAGCATCCATTTTTTTTTGAAAAAGAGGGAGAGTCATTTTATGAAACATGAGAAAGGTTCAAATACACACTCAACATGGTACCTCACCATGGATTTTCAATCTCAGAACAAGTTAGAATTTTCTATGAAGGGTTGGGTCCGAGGAATAAATAATACATTAACATGATGTGTAATGGAACTTTTAAAAACAAATCCCCAAATGATGCTTATGAGTATTTGGAAAGCCTTGCTGAACAAAAACAAACATGGGGAACTTCACATTATTCTAAAAAGCTATAAAGAACTACTGGAATTCATACACTTAGAGAAGAGGAAATCCTTAGGTCTAAACTCACAACACTCTCTAGGAAGTTTGAAGAGATAGACCTTAGGAAAGTCCATGAAATCCAAAATTTAGACCCTGTTTGCACAATTCGTGACAAACATGACCATAAGATAGAAAACTGCCCAACCATTCCATCCATCAAGGATGTTCTTTTAGGAGGACCCCCATTGGAAGTAAATGATTTGAACTTTCAAAAGACTCAATACCAAAGCAACTTCAACCCAAGGAATAATGACCACCCAGGCTTCCGCTGGAAAGATAACCAACAACCTATCCAACCACAGGAACAAAATCCTTACCCCCATCAAAACTACCAAACCCATAACCAGTTCCAAACCCAACCTATCCAATACCAACAGCCACCGGTCCATTTTCAACAAACCATCCCACCTCCAAAATATCCCCCTGGGATAAACCAATATTCTCAAGAACCAACCCAAACTGTTCCACAAATCCTACTAGAACAACTGTGAAAACAAATGGAAAGGATGAACTCAGAAGTCTCTTCCCTAAAACAAGAACTTCAAACCATCAAAACTGGAAAGGAACCCATGCCTACAAAATCCATTCCACAAAAAATAGTAAGGGGAGAGTCAAGTTTCACTCAAACAACTCATGAACAACTAAAGGCTGTGACTATCTAAGAAGTGGGAAATCAATTGAGAAACCTTAACAACTAATTCAGAACCCACCTAAAGATTCAAACTTGGATGAAAATTCAAATGAACCAAATGATCAAACTAAAAAAATGATAACATTGTAAAATAAACAACTCTTCAACAAACAACCCCACAACCTGCACCATTTCTTCAATTCATGAGGGGGAAAACCAATCTTGAATTGAGTGAAACATTGAGAGAAATCTTCTCACAAGTTAAGTTGAACATTCCCCTTCTCGATGAAATCCAAACCATACCTACCTACTCAAAGTACCTTAAGTAATTTTTCACTTTTAAAAGAAAATTTTCAGATAAAAACCAAGTCCTTTTGGCTGATAATGTGAGTACCACCATTCAAGGGACCATTCCTCCTAAGTTGAAAGACCCAAGTTTCCCTTACATCAATGTTGAACTAAGAGAGAGCAAAGTTGTCAAGGCCTTGTGTGACCTAGGTTCTAGTGTCAATCTCATCCCCTATGCTGTGTACTGTGAGTTAGGCATAGAAGAGCTCCAACCCACATCTGTCACACTTCAACTTGATGATCATAACATTAGGGCTCCAAAGGGGATTTTAAAGGATGTTTTGGTAAAGGTTGAAAACTTCATCTACTCTGCTGACTTCATTGTCCTTGAAAACCATCCAAACTTAGGAAATAAGGAACAAACCCCAATCGTCCTTGGTCATCCTTTCCTTGCAACAATAAACTCTATTATCTAAGTTCGAAATGATAACATGATCATCACCTTTGGAAACATGAGTCTAGACTTGAACATCTATAATGAAAGCTCACAAATAGGGGATGACAAGTACATTCATGAAGTACACATTATAGGGAGAATTGATAATGAATCCATAGAACATTAAGGAATATTTTATGGATGTTTAAGTCAGGATGAGATTGATTTCCTTTGTTCACATGAAAGAAGTTTATCTCCTTGGATTGAATCATTTTCAAATTGCTCTTATGATGAATTCTTAGGTCCAATAATCAATGAAACCTTTTAGAAAACCACTTTCATGAAGACCACTCCAACTTAATTACCTAAATATGATCACGTCAATATAGTAGATGAAACTTCTACATGTGGGGAATCAATCCTATCTAAAACTATAGGAAACAAAATTGATCTTGATCCAATGTTCTGATATTCTACTGAAATTCTGAACCAACCTGATATTGAATTGAAGGAACTTCCCACTGCACTGAAGTATGCCTTCCTAGGGGACAATCAAACACATCCTATTTTTATTTCTTCTTCTCTTGAAGCCAATTATGATATAATGCTTCTATTTTTTCTTATTAAACATAAGAAATCCATTGGTTGGACCCTGTCTGATGTTACTGGGATTTTCCCACTTATCGGGACTCATAGGATTGTTCTACAATCTGATTCAAAGCCATGTCATCAACCTCAACAATGACTCAATCCTAATCTCATGGAAGTAGTGAGAAAATAACTTATGAAATTGTTAAAATCTGGTATCATCAATCCCATAGCTAAGAGTTAGTGCATGAACCCAATCCAAGTGGTTTCCAAGAAGGCAAGAATCACAGTGATAACCAATAAGGATGTAGATATTCTTCCAACAAGGGTGAGTAGTGGCTGGAGAGTCTGCATCAACTATAGGAAGCTAAACTCATTCACCAAGAAGGACCATTTCCCATTACCATTCATTGACCAAGTCATTGAGATAGTGGAAGGTCATGTGTTATATTGTTTCCTAGATGGGTACTCAGGGTACAATCAGATTGATGTCTCCCTAGAGGATCAAGGGAAGACTACATTCACCTGTCCATTTGGTACCTTTTCCTTCAAACGCATGCCATTCGTGTTATGCAATGACCCTGGAACCTTCCAGCGGTGCATGATGGGAATTTTCTTAGACATGGTATAGGATTTTCTCGAGGTCTTCATGTATGACTTATCTATCTTTAGGGATACATTTGAGGGATGTCTTAGGAATGTGGAGAGAGTTTTTTCTAGATGTGAAAAAATGAATCTGGTCCTAAATTGGAAAAAATTCCATTTCATGGTTAAACAGGGATTAGTCCTTGGACATATAGTCTTGGGTAGGGGGATTGAAGTTGATAAAGCAAAGGTTGACATCATTTTTCACCTTCCATCACCCAGAACTATTAAGGAAGTGAGGTCTTTATTAGGACATGATGGTTTCTATAGAAGATTCATCAAGGAATTTAGTTCAATCTCTCATCCCCTTTGTGCTCTCCTAGTAATGGATGCTCCATTTGTTTGGACTGAAAGTTGTGAGGGTTCATTCTCAACCCTCAAATCCTCTCTCACCTCTCCTCCCATTATGAAATATCCAAATTGGAACCTTCCTTTCAAACTTATGTGTGATTCCAGTGACTTTTCTGTAGGAGATATATTAGGACAACGTTGTAATAAAACTTCCTATGTCATTTCTTATGCAAGAAAATCCTTAAATGATGCCCAAATCGACTACACCACCACTGAAAATGAGTTACTTTCTATTGTGTTTCCTTAGAGAAGTTTAGGTCCTATCTCTTAGGATCCCTCATCAGTGTGTTCACTAACAATTCTGCACTTAAATACTTCTTCAAAAAACAATATTCCAAGGATAGAATGATTAGGTGGGTTCTACTCTTACAAGAATTTGACCTCACAATAAGGGAAAAAATGCTGTTAAAAATGTTTTAGCTGATCACCTCTCTAGGATGGAATTCAAAGACAACTCAAATCACCTTTCTGTGTCTAATTCATTCCCTGATGAACACCTATACTCTATGAGTGACTGCCCTTGGTATGCCGAAATAGACAACTTATTAGTTACAGGAGTCATTCCAAAATTCTTAGGGACTCAAGCTCGAAGGAAATTCATTTATGATGTTAGGCACTATGTGTTTGATGATATATACCTCTATAAGCTCTACCCTGACCAAGTCATTAGGAGGTGTGTCCCAAAATCTGAACAAGAGTCCATCCTTAAATTCTGTCATAGTGAGGCATGTGGAGGTCACTTTTACTCTAAGAAAACTTCTGCTAAGGTTCTTCAGTGTGGTCTCTTATGGCCTACCCCCTAAAGTGACTCCTACACATTTTGTCTAAGCTGTCCCAAGTTTCAACAAGTAGGGTCCATCACAAAAAGGAATCAAATGCCACTCACTCCCATCTTAGTAATTGAAATCTTTGAATGTTGGGGCATAGATTTTATGGGTCCCTTACCAAACTATAGGGGATATATGTACATCCTTTTAGTTGTCTATTATGTCTCCAAATGGGTTTAATCCATTCCTATAAAATCAAATGATCATCAAATTGTGATTATATTTCTCAAGGAAAACATCTTATCTAGATTAGGAATTCTTAGGGATATCATTAGTGATCATGGAACTCATTTATACAATATTCCTTTCTCAGCACTCATGGAAAAGTATGGAATTTCTCACTAAGTGTACATGGATTACCACCCACAGACCAATGGTCAAGCTGAGTTAGCCAATTGAGAAATCAAAAAAATTATTGAGAAAACTATTTATCCATCTAAGAAAGATTGGTCAAGAAAATTCTTAGACGCTCTTTGGTCCTATCAACCCACATTTAAAACCATTTTATGAATGTCCCAATATAGGTTGGTTTATGGAAAAGCATGTCATTTGCCAGTGGAAATTGAACATAAGGCTTTTTGGGCAATTAAGAAAATGAATAATGACATCCCATTGGCTAGAACAAAAAGGAAATTAGATCTCAATGAACTTGAGGAACTTAGGATGAAGGCTTATGAAAATTCAAGGATAAATAAAGCTAGAGTTCAAGCCTACCAATCTAGGAATATCAAAGTCAAACATTTTGAACCAGGAAAATTCGTGCTCTTGTATAGTTCAAAATATTATTTACACCCGAGAAATTTAAGGTCTAGATGGTCAGGTCCTTTCATAGTGCATCATGTGTACCCCCATGGGGTAGTAGAGATTCAGGATCCCACAAGTGGTCACATTTTCAAGGTCAATGGTCATAGTTTAAAACCATTCATTGAATCATTCTATAAATAAGAAATAGAGGTTGAGTTCACTAAGCCAACCTACGAACCAGAAAAAAATTGATAGATTTAGGATCCATGTCAGGCTAATGATGTTAAAAAAAAGTGCTGCATAGGAGGAAACCCTTGGTTTTCCTGTTTCCAATCTTTTTGAATCAACATTATTTTTCAAATAGGAGTTATGAATCATTTTTATATTTAAAAAAAATAAAAAAAATATATAGAATGTTGACTTGTTCTTCTATTATGAGTATGGATGGGTATGAAAGGGGTGCGCCATATTCATCCGTGTCACGTGGTGTAATCATTGAGTAATACCTTACCCAGAAATTTAAAAAGAAGACAATGTATCATCAGTTCATTTTTATTTTTTATGTTTTTATAGGTTAAAATAAAAATACAAAAAAAAAAAGATTAAAATAAAAAAAAGAAGAAAAAAATTTAAAAGGACACATCCTAGGTTGTGGGTCAAACCCCGTCACAACGGGCAAAGCTGTGAGGACTCGAACTCGGGACTGAAGGGAGAAATGGGTGCACACTTACCACTGACCTACAACTTATAGTGTTCCATTATTCTATAATTTTTGTATATATACTTATATTTTACTTTCTTTATTATTATATATATATATAGTTTTGTTTTGTTTGTTTGTTTTTTTCCTTTTTCCACTAGGGAATCCTCAGAGTGACATGGAGATCAAGGGATTAAAAGGAGGCAAAAATAATTCCAACCTCAACCACTAGGTGACTTTATTCCATGATACTCATTTTAAATTTCCTTTTTGAACTCCCATTCTCTACCTCTACCCCCATTTAAATTTTCTTTTCTTTAAACACTGGGGACAATGTTATTTTAAGTTGGGGGGGAGATAAAATAAAAAAAATTGCTTTTGTTTAAAAAAATGAATGATTTGAAAAAAAGAGTGTGCCTTAATAGAAGGAAAAATTTATTTAACCTTGAATATTATAATAGACATTGTACACTTTGAAACTGAATATCAAATAATTTATCATTCCCTAATTCTAATTTTAATCCATCTATATTTCATGAGCATAGATTTTGGAAAGTGTGGCTGTCTAATGTGATATTTAATTTTTTATATTTTCATCCAAATAAAAAAAAGAATCACAACGCACGTCCTTTGGATAGTGGGGTATTATTTTGAGTTCATTGGGTTCCTTAAATAAATAGCATAGGTTTGGTGATCATTTTAGTTTTAATATGAGTATTCAAAAAAAACAAAAATGTGCGCGTAGAGCAATGAAATGACCTAATGCGTGACTTTCCACACTTGGGGATCGTGACTCCATATTTGTCTGGAACAGAGTTAGTGATTTTATCTCCATCTATGGTTATTTGAATTTGTTTTTGACTGAGTTAACTCGAGATGATTCCCAAGTATATGGGCTTCACTTGGTGCCCTAAGGTCTTTGAGCCTGGGAGTCATCGGTAATGTCTCGGTACATGGGTTGACTCTATTGAGTACAATTTCAATTACCATGGAAAAATTGAAAAATATATATATATATACAAAAAAAAATTAAATACTCATCTTAATATTGAAATATGATTCCACCTAGCGCTTCCATCATTTCCCCCTTGAATAAATATGAACCCCTATGTCTATTGCGATGCACAACACATCATCATGCTTAATTGATATTGGATGAAATATGAGAATCAATTTTAATAAAGGAATTGTATTGGGATTGGGATATACTTATGAAAATATATTGTATTAAAATATATTTATTTGTTTCATATTTTTTTTATATAAAGGTTTTTGGTGATCATTGTTTATTAAAATGTTCTTGGAAAAGGGAATTTGAATTTTACTTTTTTTGAGATATATTTTGCTCGGGACTAGCAAAACTCAAGTTGGGGGGTGTGATTAGCCACTAAATGAGGCTAATATTAATTTGTAATATATATAATATTCATGTTCTTTATTATTCATAAACACCATTTTAGTGCATTTTACACTTTTAACATCATCTCACATTATGATTGAAATTCCTTCTTAAAATGCACTATTATATGGTACTTTTTTGAACATCATTTAAAGTACCCAATGATATTGATTTTATTTTCATATTTAATTTTCAGGTTTCTAATTATATTGTAAAAAATTCATACTTGTGGAGTGTTGGAAGATTCACATTGGAAGACCACCAAAATGGGATTTTGTGCAAACAATTCTAGAGAAGGAAGATTGGACACCAGCCCACTGATGAGAATGTGGGACCCAAAATACAGGCCTAATGAAGCCAAAATTTCGTGTGATGATAGAATCCATATATAGGAACATATAATTCTTCAAGATCCAGTGCTAATTCAGAAAAAATTGTGGTTATTAAGGAGGCCCAATTTAGAGATAAAATTATGGGCTAGATTCTACGGCCCAGAAAAACATCCCACCAATTTAATCATATCTCGGATACCACAAATTTATTTTGGATGAAATTTTACATAGATATAGGAGACATTCGTAGCTTCACTTTTTTTAATGTCCTACTCTAATTCATCCATCTAGAAGGCCATCTAGGTGCGTTTGTTCGGTAAATGTAAGCTGGATGCCATTTCAGGTCAAGGATAAAGAAGTCCACTCTCCCTTACTTTCCACCACTCTAGGCCAACCATAATCTAGTGGGATGGTTTGTACTGTTGGAGGCTTGACCCAAGGCTACAAAAATTACTATTTAAATAAGTGGTGGTGGAGGAGTTTATCAACTTTTGAGCTTCCTTTCATTGTAATGTTATGCTGCGATTTGGTTGTCTCAAGTTTGTCTTTCACATGTAAGTTGTTCAATTCACTTTAGTTTCTTAATAAAAGTTCTTCTTATCCTATTATTCTGTTGTTCTACATATCACTTTGATATCGTTGGTTCAAGTTGTGAAAATTTTCACACCAAACCTTGTGAGATTATCACACAACGGTGGAGTGATCGTTATTTCATTGTTTTTTTTACTTCTCAAATTCCTCCCTCATGAGTCTACTTACCGCTTCCATTGAAACCATAGGATCAATGGAGGGATAAACCACTTATGGGTTGATCCAAGGGAGTATAAAGGGGATATATTGGATGTTATTTCTCACTCCATTAATGGAAAATCATTTATTTTAAATGATATTTTTATATGATATTTTTAAAACCTCTTCATCCATACTGATTTTAAGGTCACACACTTCAAATGATAATATGAACCTTTACCTTGGAGTGCTCAAAACTTTGATCCTTAAAGTGTATAGGTGATTAGTATTAGAGTGTGTAGGAATTAAACTAGTAAGTTATGATTTTTTTTGATCTCCTTAAATGAACCCATCTCAAATAAAAGAAATTGAAATATTTTAAAAGAAAAAGAATGCATCCAATCCACCCCTTATTATAACCTAGGATCAAGTCTTCTCATAATTTGAATTCACTTAAGACTTTTATTGTTCACTTAAACCCATCTAAAATCAACCCAAAGTTGGCCACTTAATAGCAAAAAATATTCCATAGAATGTACATGTTCGTAGGTTACTTCTTAGGTCTATGAGGAATCGACAACCCAAGCTAAACTACAAGTGACCGCTTAACCCTAAAATCTTGGGTAAATTTGGGCAAGACCATAGAGGGCCGACCTCTACCTATGGAACAGGTGAGGCCTCATGTACAAAATGACACTATCTACGTTTTCATGGATCCTCAACACCAGCTGCTACTGCAAGATGTTCCTCTGGGGTAGAAACCTCCTGTCTCCAAGATGGATGCTCGAATATGCTCTCAGAAAGCACATAAAAAAGATGTCCTTATCTATAGTGCTTCAACATGAATGAATTCCTGGATAAAGATCCCCTCATCCTCTTCATCACTCATGTGAACAAGATGCTCTGAGTAACTACCCTATAAAGATATTCAAAATTAATTAGAAAATATTTCAATAAACAAACTAATGGAAATTTATTGACTTACCATACTCTGCATCTATCTGACATGTCGGGTAAGATACAATATAGACTTCAGCCTATACCATGGATCATACACAACCTACTCCGAAAGAAAGAATCAATTCATACGTAAACCCTGAATACGAAATTCTGCACATCTGCGCCAGTAGTTGAGAAAACTGGCATGTACTCGGACCTAGTCCTCATCCTATCTCCATATCAACTTCATCCCATGAAGCCGATTTGTTTGTCTCGATAACAATTGAATCGGATAAGAATAAAAAAACTATCACATGACACTTTCAGGATGATTCCAATCAATAATATGGAAGTGAATGAGGGGTAATACAACCATCAAATCCTCAAGCCCAATAGTGCAGTATGCTGGAAACTGGTCTATAATACTCTAGTATGGAAGCCATGAAATCTTAAATGACATGTGAACTTTGTCAAAAAATCTCCTAACTAGAAACCAAAATTGATGCTATTATTAAATTTGTTAGATAGTGATAGATTGTATATACATACCTGTTTAGGTAAGAGACAGTCCAACTAGAGTTGATATACCCAAATGGTGTATCAGAACCAAGTCTAAATTGTTTAACTAACACCACCAGTAAAATAGAACACTGATAGTGACAAATAATGATAAATTAAAGTCAATAACTCCTAGTAGCATAAAAAACCAATAGAAATGAGTGATAATAAAATTATCCACACAGAGCGTCATACATCACCTCTATCTCGACCGGTGGACCAGTAAGCTCAGGTTAGAATGTAGCGATGTGCTCCCATGCCCACATCTGAATAGGGATGACGCATACCTTGAGACCTATTCGGTCCCTGTGGGATAGCTTGCATAATGCTCTGTACATGTATACCAAGCAGGCTGATCCCTAGTTGTACATCCCGAATGGCCTGAAGGCCTTCATTTTTATTGATTTTTGATAACCCCCCTTTCAAGGGATGAGGGGGAACCCTTATAAGGCCTATAGGCTCAGATATTACATGGCCTGTAGGCTTAGGAGATTACATGACCCGAAGGTCTTAGGGAATTCAACCAGAATATCTACAAGGAATTGCCCCTCCCCAGCATCTGCATCATGATAGTAGATCTCCACCTTCGCATGGCCATCTATATAGGCTTCCCATGCAAGCACAGGCTAGTCCCGATGTCATAGACATACCCTCTCATTCTGAAAAATCCATTTGGCTCTACTATGGTGAGTTCACCTGCTCTGAATCCTCTTCTGGGGATGCTCCTTTTTTGTAGAGTCTGGATGGTGAAACTGGATGTGGCCCAATGGCCTTGAGGTGGACCGAAAGCCCTACTGAACCAAAGGACTGGGTGGCTCGAAAGCCTTAAGGACTCCAAGCCCAAACTGGTGGCCCAAGGTGAATAGTTCCAGCTGCTACAGTAATGAACAATGCCTGCTATAGTAATTGCTACAGTGCCTGCTATAGTACCCTCACAATGTATAATTTGCTACAGTACCTATATAGTGTACGGTTATGCTACAGTACCTGCATAGTGTACAGTCTTCTACAGTACATGCTACAGTCCCTTTTATAGTACCCGAAAAATATGCCTCTACCTGGTTTTGAACCTGGGTCTTGTGGATGCACTTAAGGATACCTCACCAACTGGTCTGAGGCTCATGTGCTAGTTGTACATCTCGGCCTAATCAAAGTCCTCTAGTAGGGGTATATACATCATGTGCACATGTAACGATAAGTGATCAGTACACATGGTCTCTCCAATGATCCGTAATATATATTCACAGGCATAACGCATAAAAGTCTACTCATCAGCATCATCGGGTAAATGTGGAATCTGCGCCTCCAACCAAGGCTTAGATATCAACACTCTATATGTAGCCCTACGATCAGAAAAAATGTCAATGCCTAACAAGTGCCAAGAAAGTTCTAGTCAGGATGCACGAGTGAGTCCAATAACAGCTCTCCCCTAGATATGAAGTCCGAGAAGCACTGCCACATCCTGGAGGGTGATGATCATCTCTCTCTCAAGCAGATAGAATGTGTGTGTCTCTGGTATCTACCTCTTAATGAGGTTAAGAAGCAGGTGATGTTATAAAAATGTAAAATCTAATACGAAAATTCCATAGAAGCAAACACTATGCAATTATGGTATAATGGCATGTGGAGGCTTCCTGTGATGAAAACAGTGCACTCAACACACCCTGATCGATCGATCCACACCACCCTATAGCACGACCTGGTAAATATGGGTATGTTGATGAGTGAGTAGTATGGTATCATCCATCTTCATATAAATAAATTAAATGAGTCATAAATGTAAAATGTAAATATAACGTTATGGTCAACAAAATGTTATGACTTGTAGAATGAAAGATATGCCATATTTATTCACACTGTTTTATGAAGTTATTTTTACTAAAAGAAAGGGTCATGTCTTCATGTTTTTCAAATCATATTACTAATGTGTTGTTAAGATATGCTTTTACCTAGAAAAGGGTGTTTTATGAGATATTGTTTTATATATTTATATATATAAACAATTTATCTTTGTTATGTAGATGTTTATTATAAAATTGCGTGATTTTTAATTTATGTATGACAGTCCACATGATGGTATGCTTCATGATTATTTTGTCAGATTTAAAGGTGATTCTATAATAGTAACTAAACTTCAAGAAAGAATTTGTGGGAAATGAACCACAACACAGGAGGAACAGTGACAACGACGATGGTGATGATGTAAACTCATTCCATCACTTCCATCGTTATCACTCTTCCTCCTACGTCGTGGTCAATTTCCCATAAATCCTTTCTTGATGTTCAGTTTTAATTATAGAATTTGTTGTACTGACCTCTATTGTTGGTTGTGTACTATAACAATCTCCTTTATCAGTTTGTATAACCTCTCTGTAGTAGTAAACCCAAGTAAAACTTGACACTATACGTCAATTTTTTTTTTCTGATCATGATTCTAATAGTGTAACTAATATTGACAAATATGGTTTATCATATAATCTTTATTATACTAAAATTTTATAACATGTTCTTTTATAGTAATATATGATACTATTATTTTGTTATATAAAAGTTTATTAAAATATCAGACATGTAATGTTATAAAAAACTGTGGTAAAGTGAATATGTTTTTGGGTTTACAGTTTATCTTTCTTGTTTTAGGATTTAGAGATTAAGGTTTTAGATATTGAGTTTTGGGTCTAGGTTTTTGGATATTTGCAAGTTTTTAGGGTTTAGGTTTATGAATTTTGGGTTGGGGTTTAATTTTTAAAGTTTAGGGTTTAGAATTTTGATATTATAGTATAGGAAAGATGTTTTTGGGTTTAGTGTTTTACTTTTGGGTTTTAGGGTTTATAAAACCGAGGAAAAAATAAGAGATAACAACATATAATTTACAATACAAGAATATCACAATGAAGAAAATATGTCATTGTGGATGAGAGTGTGAACTCGACTCAACAATGTTAGGGCATCATTTTTGGTTATAACCTTCTTGATGACATATGGTGCATCTCAAACTCTACCCTTGTTCTTGAGGCTAGTCCATCTCATTCCTCATCCTGATGGCCTTCAGTCTCCCATGGGGACACAACCGATTAATGTCAGGTATCACTATCAGCTGGCCTTTGGGCATTTAGAAATAACTAAACTCTCCAAAATGCATCCATGGTGAAGCATAACAGTTAGCAATGGTGTCCATTCAGTACACTGGATCAACATATTCTTCCCATGACATTTTCATAGAGGCACATTTTACGATGGCGTGTGTGCATGGAAACCGTAAGGCCTGAAAGTTTCCATATTGATATTTCCTCATTTCCAGTAATACCACCATTTTTTCACCGATGCGATTTATGATGGGGTCTGAACACTCTTGTACTTCAAATAAAGAGTCTTCTCATAAAAAAGGCAGACATGATAACCAAAATCTTCTTCAATATTCTTTTCAATATCTCATTGAAAGTGTCTTTCGTACCTTAGACCCTGCTATATTTTGTATGATGCTAGTTTTTGTCTATCGAAAAAGTACTTCATGTATCAATATAATGTCTCCTGAACCAGGTCAATTATAGGTATCTTACAAAGACCTTTTAAGACACCATTTATGCACTCCACAATGTTTGTGCTAATGTATCCGTACCTCTTCTTCCCATCATATACCAATGTCCATTTTTCTTTTGGAATCCACATCATATAATTATAAACTTCTCTATTAGCCCAGTGTATTTGTTTGAAATTTTCTTCAAAACACCATTGATCTGACTCATATTCTACATAGAATAGATTATATTTCACATAATTTGATTTTATCTTTACTTTGAAATAGTAAAAAATAACAAATACAATGCGTTACAAGCCTCATGATTTCCTTCTTCATCGGTTCGTTGTGGAATTTTTTATGCACACTGATAGAAATGTGTCTAATGAAGAACTGATGATGTGCATTTGGGTATCTCCATGTATCAGGATCTACATTGATTACCTCATTAATTTCCCTATGGTAATTAGATATCAAACAAACACCCTGAATATTGGTAAAATGATTGCTGATACATGCCAAAAACCAACTCCATGATTCATTGTTTTCTTTCTCTACAATGAAAAATGAAAGTGGAAGAGGTGAACAGTTTCCTTCTTGGTTTACCACAATCAACAATACACCCTTGTATTTTCTATATATAAATGTTCCATTAATATGAATGAACTATTTGCTGAAACCAAATGAGAAGATACAGGGGATGAATACTCATAACAACCGATGAAATTAAACACAAGATGGATCAAGTTGGTTATCGTGAGACATATATTTGTTTGTATTAAAATGGAAGAAAACTTGGTTATAATGCCTCAATATGTATATAAATTGCAACAACACCTGATATAAGTCATCCCAATCACCATAGACCTTCACAATTGCCTTCTGTTTCGCCATTCATGCCTTATTATAGGAAATATTATAACCGAATTTCTGTTGTATTCTATCTTTCATAAGGGATATCGAAACATCTTGGCATGTCCTAATCATCTCAAAAAAAAATGGATGATAAAAATTCTGCATCCAATGAGGTATGATCTTGTGTTAATCTTTGATGAACGCAAGTATGAGCTGCTTCAATCCTCGAGATTCTCCAACCTCCAAATGCAATGTTTGGAATCACCCTCAAGAAAAATCTACACTCATCCCCATACTTCTCACACCGTATGAGATATTTACTATGGCATGATTTGTGAAATATATAGTTGTAGTGCCTCTCAATGTGAAATCTATTTATCATTCTTTTTAATGAATCTTTACTTGGAACATTCCTTCTAACATATGAGGTTTTTTCCAACTCACTAAACCTATCTGGTACAATTCTGGGGAACTCAGTTGCCGGTGTGAGAACATTATTTTCGAATTCAGGCACACGTTTCATTACTTATAAACAAGATGCAAAGAGGGGTGGATGATTTATTGTATGTCGTGGTTGCTGTACAACTAATGCATTTCTCAAAACCTCCTCCCTATCTTCTGTTGGTCCCTCCTCATCATCACTGTTGTCACTATCTATTCCATTATTACGAAACTCTTCACTAGAAGTCGGATTAAAATGTATATCCAGGAGATCATCTAGGTTTTACTCTTCTACATCATTTATAATAGGCTCAATTTCATAAGGCAGACTATCTTCAACCACTCTTATATGTCTACATCTTCATACAACTAGATGTTGTTGTTGTACAGTAGAAACATCAACATATAACTCCACTATGGTACCATCTGACCATTAAGAAAATAAATTAATTTCCTAGACCCTCTGTGCATCAGCAACCAATGGACAAGCTAGATGCCAAAGTGTTGTCTGAAATTTCAAATTTCTATAGCTCATAGACTTGATCTCTTGATCGGGTCCTAGATTTAAGGAACCACAAATTCTCTCTTGAAGGTCACTTAGGGTTACAAAATCAGATGTAATAACCAATGTTATTGGTTGTGTACTATAAGAATCTCCTTTCTCAGTTTGAATTACCTCTTCATAGAAGTACACACAGGCAAACATGAATCTCTATATCAAAAATTTTTCTTTCATAAAATTTATGATAGTGTAAAAAATATTAATAATGATGGTTGACCATATAATATTTATTATAATGTAATTTTAGGATGCCTTTTTATACCCTAAAATATTCTAGTAATGTTTCATTATATAAAATCTTATTAGAATATAAGTCACAGAACGTTTTGGAAACCATGGTAAAAAGAAGAGGAAATGTCAAATTAGTTTATTTATCATTGATAAAATAAAAATTCTGATCATATAAAGTGAAATAAATAAGAACAAACACATTAAATAACACATTAATGCTTTATAAGATACAATAAATTCATTGAAATGTTTAAATAGAATGTGGTTTGCATGAGATGAGTCTCACTTTAGATAGTGCATGAAAAGATGCCCTCATCTCCAGTGCTTCAACATGGATGACTACCCGTCTAAAGACCCCCTCATCCTCTTCATCACTCATGTGAACAAGATGCTTTGAGTGAGACTCATCTCATGAAAACCACATTCTATTGAAAAATTTCAACGAATTTATTTTATGTTATAAAGCATTAATGTGTTACTTAATGCATTTATTCTTCTTCATTTCACTTTATATGATCATAATTTTAATTTTATCAATGATAAATAAACTAATTTAATGTTTCCTCTTATTTTTACCTTGGTTTCTAAAACATTCTGTGACTTATATTCTAATAAAATTTTATATAATGAAACATTACTAACATATTTTACGGTATAAAAAGGCATCTTAAAATTAAATTATAATAAATATTATATAGTCAACCATCATTGTTAATATTTGTTACACTATCATAATTTTGATTAAAGAAACATTTTTGATTTAGAGAGTCATGTTTGACTATGTGTACTACTATGGGGAGGTTATTCAAACTGAGCAAGGTGATTTTTATTGTACACAACCAATAACAGTAGTTAGTACAACTGATTGTGTAACCCTAAGTGACCTTCAAGAGAGAATCTGTGGTTCCTTAAATTTGGGACCCGATCAAGAGATCAAGTCTATGAGCTATAGACATTTATAATTCTCAAAAACACTATAGAATCTAGCTTGTCCATTGGTTGATGATTTGAAGAGGGTCCAAGCAATTAATTTATTTTCTCAATGGTTAGAGGGTACCATGATGGAGTTATATGTTGATGTTTCTACTGTACAACAACAACAACGTCTAGTTGTACGAAGATGTAGACTTACAAGAGTGGTTGAAGATAGTACGACTCACAAAATTGAGCCTATTCCAAATGATGTAGAAGAGGAAAAACTATATTATCTCCTAGATATACATGTCAATCCGACTTCTAATGAGGAGTTTTGTAATGACAGAACAAATGGTGACAACAGTTCTGATGAGGAGGGACCAACGAGAGTTAGGAAGGAGGTTTCTAGAAATGAATTAGTTGTACAACAGCCTCGACCTACAATAAACCATCCACCACTCTTTTCATCTTGGTTAGAAGCAATGAAACATGTGACTGAATTAGAAAATAATGTTCTCACACTGACAACTGAGTTCCCCAGAGTTGTACCAGATATGTTTAGTGATCTGGACAAAACCTTATATATTAGAAGGAATTTTCCAATTAAATATGCATTAAAAATAATTCTAAAGAGATTTCACATTTAGAGGAACTACAACTATATAGTTTACAAATAATTCCATATTAAATATCTCATATGGTGTGAGAATTATGGGGACAAGTGTAGATTTTTCTTAAGGGTGATTCTGGACATTGAATTTGGAGGTTGGAGAATCTCGAGGATTGAGGTAGCTCATACTTGCATTCAGCCAAGCCTGACACAAGATAATACCTCATTGGATGTAGAATTTCTATCATCCATTATTGTTGAGATAATTAGGACATGCCAAGATGTTCTAATAACCCTTGTTCAAGAGAGGATACAACAAACATTTGGTTATAATATTTCCTATAATAAGGCATGGATGGCGAAACAGAAGTCAATTGTGAAGGTCTATGGTTATTGGGATGACTCATATTGGGTGTTGATGTAATTTATATCCGTAATTATGCATCATAACCAAGTTTTATTCCATATTGATACAAATTAACATGTGTCTCATGATAACCGACTTGATCCATCTCATGTTCAATTTCATCGGTTTTTCTGGGAATTCCTCCCCTGTATCTCCGCATTTTGTTTCATCAAATAGTTCATTAATATTGATAGAACATTTATATATAGAAAATACAAGGGTTTAGTTTTGATTGCGGAAACCCAATATGGAAATCGTTCAACACTTACATTTGCCTTTTCCATTGTAGATAAAGAAAACTATGAATCATGGAGTTGGTTTTTGGCATGTATCAGCAACCATTTCACTAACATTTGGAGTGTTTGTTTGATATCTCATCACCATAGGGAAATTAATGAGGCAATAAATGTGGATCTTGATACATTGAGATACCCAAATTCACATCATCAGTTCTTCATTAGACACATTGCTAGCAATGTGCATAAAAAATTCCACAACAAATCAATGAAGAAGGAAATTACAAGGCTTGGTATGCATTGTATTTGTTATTTTTTACTATTTTAATGTAAAGATAAAATAAAATTATGTGAAATATCATCTATTATGTGTAGCATATGAGTCAGATCAATGGTGGTTTGAAGAAACTTTCGGACAAATCTGCCAGGCTAATCAAGAAGTTTATGATTATATGATGCAGATTTCAAAAGAAAAATGGACATTGGAATATGAAAAGGGGAAGACATACAAAAACATGACCAAAAATATTGTGGATTTCATCAATGGTGTCTTCAAAGGACTTAAACATATACCTATAATTTCTCTAGTTTAGGATACATTATATCAATGCATGAAATACATTGTTGATAGAAAAAAACTACCATCATATGGAATACAATAGGGGATAAGGTATGTAAGACACTTTCAATGATAGATTGAAAAGAATATTAAAGAAGATTATGGTTATTGTGTCTTCCTTTTCTAAAAAGAAGACTATCGATTTGAATTTCAACAGTTTTCAGACCCCATCACAAATCTCATCGGTGAAAAATGGTGGTATTACTGGAAATGATGCAATGTCAATGTGGAAACTTTCAGGCCTTACTATTTTCATGAACACATTTCATCGAAACATGTGACTCTGTGAACATATCATGTGAAGCATATGTTGATCCAGTGTACCAGATGGAAACCATTACTAACTGTTATGCTGCACCATGGATGACTATTGGGGAGTTTTGTTATTTCCCAATTCCCATAGGCCAGTCGATAATGATACCTGATATCAATCATTTGCATCCCCATGAGAGACCAAAGGCCATCGGGATGTAGAATGAGATGGACTAGCCTCAAGAATAAGGTAAGAGTTTGTGATGCACCATATTCCATCAAGAAGGTCATAACCAGAAACGATTCCCTAACATTATTGAGTCAAGTTCAAACTCTCAACCACAATGATGTATTGTCTTCATTGTGAGATTCTCATATTGTAAATTATATGTTGTTATCTCTTCTTTTTTCCTTAGTTTTCTAAACCTCAAAACCCAAAAGTAGAACACTAAACCCAAAAACATCTTTCCTATATCGTAATATCAAAATTATAAACCCTAAACCTTAAAACTTAACCCTTAACCCAAAATTCATAAACCTAAACCTTAAAAACATACAAAAAATCCAAAAACCTAGACCCAAAACTCAATATATTAAACCCTAATCTCTAAATCCTAAAACCTAAAAGATGAATTGTAAACCCTAAAAAATCTTTCCTTTACCACGGTTTTTGATAGCATTATGTGTCTAATATTTTAATAAACTTTTATATAATGAAATAATAGTAACATATATTACTATAAAGGAAGATGTTATAAATTTTTTGTATAATAAAGATTATATGATCAACCATCTTTGTCAATATTAGTTACACTATTAGAATCATGATCAGAAAACATTTTCTATGTATAGAGTCAAGTTTTACCTATGTGTACTACTACAGGGAGTTTATACAAACTGATAAATGAGCTTGTTATAGTACACAACCAACAATATAGGTCAATATAGTTGATTTTGTAACAATAACTGAACTACAAGAAAGAATTTGTAGGAAATGGACCATGACGTAGGAGGAAGAGTGACAACGATGGTGGTGATGGAATGAGTTTAGGTCATCACCATCTTTGTTGTCACCGTTCCTCCTGTGTTGTGGTTCATTTCCCACAAATTATTTCTTGAAGTTCAGTTACTGTTAGATAATCACCTTTACATCTGAAAAAATAATCATGAAACATACCATCATGTGGACAGTTATACATAAATTACGAAGCACACCATTTTATAATAAACATCTACATAACAAAGAAAAATTGTTTATATATATAAATATATAAAACCATATCTTAGAAAACACCCTTTTCTAGGTAAAATCATATCTTAACAACATGTTAGTAATTTGATTTGAAAAACATGAAGACATGAACCTTTATTTTAGTAAAAATAACTTCATAAAACAATGTGAATAAACATGGCATTTATTGCATTCTATAAGTCATAACATTCTGCTGACCATAACGTTATATTTACATTTTACACTTATGACACATTTAATTTGTTTATATGCAGATGGATGATACCATACTACTCACTAATAATCATACCCATATTTACTAGGTCGTTCTAGAGGGTGGTGCTGATCGATTGATCAGGGTGCGTCGAGCACACCATTTTCATCATAGGGAGCCTCCACATGCCATTAGACCATACTTGCACTGTACTGGCTTCTATGACATTACTATATCAAATTTCACATTTGTAGACCATCACCTACTTGCTGCCCTCATTGAGAGGTGGAGACCAGAGACAAACACATTCCACCTACCCAAGGGAGAGATGACCATCACCCTACAGGATGTGGCAATGCTTCTCATTATTCCTATCCATGTGATATTCATTATTGGACCCACTCGTGCATCTTGGCCAGACCTTGCTCAGCACTTGTTAGGTGTTGACATTTTGTCCGATCATAGAGATAGATGGAGCATCAATATCTATGCCTTGGTTGGAGCTGCAAATTTTACATTTACCCGATGATGATGACAAGTAGAATGTCATGCATTATGCCCGTTCATATATATTACAACTCATTGGAGGGACCATGTGTACTGATCACTCGGGGATATGTGTGCACATGATGTATCTACTTCTACTAGAGGACTTTGATTGGGCTGAGACGTACAGTTGGGGATCAGCCTGTTTCACATACATGTATAGAGCATTATGTAGGCTATCCCATAGGGACCACATAGGTCTCAGGGGATGCGTCATCCTTATTCAAATGTGGGCATGGGAGCACATCCCCACATTCCTCCCTGAGTTTGTTGGTCCGTTGATCAAGATGGAGGTGCTGCATGATTCTCCACATGGATGCTGGTATGATCACTCATTTCTATTGGTTTCTGATTCTATTAGGAGTTATTAACTTTAATTTCTCATTATTTTTCACTATTAATGTTGTATTTTATAGGTGGTTTCAGGGAAAAAATTTCAACGCGGTTCCAAGACACCATTTGGGCATATATCGGCTCTAGTTGGACTATCTCTTACTTAACCAGTTATGTATATACAATCTATCACTTTATAACAAATTTAATAATAGAATCAATTTTGGTTTTTAGTTAGGATATTTTTTGACAAAGGTCACATGTCATTTCATATTTTATGGCTTCTATATTGGAGTATTATGGACCAGTTGCCAGCATACTACACTGTTGTCATTGAGGATGTTATGTCTATAGTGCAACTCATTCACTTACATATTATTGAGTGGCATCAGCCGGATAGATGCTAGTTTTTCTGTGCTCGGACGATTCTATTTCCACCAATACAGACAGATTGGCTTTGTGGGATTAAGCTGATAGGGAGACATGATGAGGACTGGGGCTGAGTACATGCTAGCTTTCTTGACTGCTGGCGCAGATGTGCAGACTTTTGTATTTAGGGTGTACCTATGAATCGATTCTTTCTTTCAGAGCAGGTTGAGTATGATCCATGGTATAGGATGAAGTCTATAATGTATCTTACCCAACATGATAGAGATATACAGAGGATGGTAAATTAATAAATTTCCATTAGTTTGTTTATTGAACTATTTTATAATGAATTTTGAGTCTCTTTACAGGGATGTCACTCAGAGCATCTTGTTCGCATGAGTGATGAAGATGAAGAGGGGGTCTTTATCCAGATAGCCGTCCATGATGAAGCGCTGGAGATGAAAGCATCTTTTTGTGTGATTTTAGAGAGCATATTCAAGTATCCAGCCCAGGGAGAGGAGGTTCCTACCCCAGAGGAACATCCTGTAGTAGCTGCTGGTGTTGAGGATCCATGACCACGATGACTTAGATAGCGTCGTACTGCATGTGAGGCCTCACCTGTTCCACACGAAGAGGTTTTCCCTCTAATAGTTTAGCCTCAGCCGATTCAGGATGTGCCTCAGGTGGCATGGGATCCGTCTTTCTTGACAAGATATCTATAGTTATCTTCATCTTGGGGTCATGATTCATTATAGACTTGGGGTCCAGATCCATCATATCCTTGGGGTCTAGATCCATCATAGCATTAGGGTCCAGATATATCACAGTCTTGGGGTATAGCTTCATCATAGGCTTGGTTCTCCACTATGACGATGGCAGGTCCTTCTACCACCCTATTGGGAGAAGGATCAGGAGGGCAGTACGAGATGCAGTTGACAGATCCTCCCACTAAAACACATATGAAGGATGTGACAGTTGACATTCCAGTGCCCGAGGACCAGTCCTCTTCAAGTAATTAGACTCCACATCAACTCGATACGGACATCCTATTCACAGACCACCATGTGGGACAAAATCTCCTCTCCATAGACATAGGTGCTGATTATACATGTTCATTTACATGTTTTATGTCTACTGAAATAAAAATACTATTATTACTATCATAACTTATTATATTTTTATCAAGTATTTCAGTTTTCATTTATATTTTATTCATAGTTTATATTTGACAACTTTCAAAGTCGACTACTTGAAACATAGGAATAATTATTAAATTTCAAGTTGTTAACTTTAAAAGATTATAAAATATATAGTATACAACAATGTAAATAAAATTTAAAAGATAGCCTAAACATATAAAAAGTTTTTAAAAATAAAGAGTTTAATAAATAAAATAAATAAATGAAAATGAAAGGAATGTAAGTAAAGTAACTCAGAAGTGAGAGCAAAAAGAAGGAATGTCGAGGAGGATCCTAAGCAACCTACTTGACTTTGAAAGCCTATAAAATATAAATTGTAAGACCGATATAAATAAAAATTAAAAATTCAACTAATTGTTATATGTTTAATCAATGTTTAAAATTTCATTCATATCGGTTTTATAGTTTATATTTTATAGGCTAGCAAAGTCACGCACTTGAAAGATTTTTAAGTTTCAAGTAGGTGGATTAGAAAGAATATAAATTATTTTTCAAAAACATTTTTTAAGAAATTATTTCTATTTTCTACTAATTGTTATATTTTTAATCAATTTTTATAATTTTATTTATATCATTCTTAGAGTTTATATTTTATAGGCTAGCAAAGTCACGTACTTGAAACACTTTTAAGTTTCAATTAGGTGGATTAGAAATCTTATTAATTATTTTTCATCAAAATTTATTTATAATTTGTTTTTTATTTTTTACTACTTGTTATATGTTTAATCAATGTTTAAAATTTCATTCATATAGGTCTTATAGTTTATATTTTATAGGCTAGAAAATTCCCATATTTGAAACATTTTTAAGTTTTATGTAGATGGATTAGAAAGCTTATAAATTATTTTTTCATCAATATTTTTTAAGAAATTATTTTTATTTTCGAAAACTTATTATATGTTTAATCAATGTTTAAAATTTCATTCATATCGGCCTTATAGTTTATATTTTATAGGATAGAAAAGTCACATACTTGAAAAATTTTTAAGTTTCAAGTCGGTGGATTAGAAAGTTTATAAATTATTTTTCATCAACATTTTTTAAATTATTATTTTTATTTTCGACTACTTGTTATATTTTTAAACAATGTTTAAAATTTCATTCATATCGGTCTTATAGTTTATATTTTATAGGCTAACAAATTCACGTATTTGAAATATTTTTAAGTTTTACATAGGTGGATTAGAAAGCTTATAAATTATTTTTCATCAAAATTTTTTAGAAAATTATTTTTATTTTCGACTAATTTTTATATGTTTAATCAATGTTTAAAATTTCATTCATATTGGTCTTATAGTTTATATTTTATTGCCTAGAAAAGTCACATACTTGAATAAAAGATAAATTATGTTGAAACATTTTGTTATATATATATATATATATAAACATAAAATAATAATAATGAAACATTAAAATTATAAATATATAAAAATTATTAATTAAAATATATTTTTTATTGTTTTAGGGAAAAGGAAGCATCAGGGATGCCGCCTTTGAGGAATATTTTTAGAATATTTTTAACATATGCTTTTTTTAATTTTTTTTAGAAAAATTATTAAAAAACTCAATTTCTTAAATTCATACCAAATTATATTGAGTATATGGGTAGAGATTGAAGTTCCTTAGGAAAGTTTTCATCTAATTCCTTTAAAAAATAAATTGAATAATTCTATTCTTCTCATATGCATCTATATTTTCTTATCGAACAACTTCAGTGGTAGGTTACTCAGGAAGGGTTTACTCCAACAAATAAAATTTTCTTTCCCTTAAGAACTATTTTTATGTTATCATTCATAAGAGTTTCATACATTAATATTTTCCTTTTCAAGGGTTGATCTCAAATTCATGTTTAACAATGATGATGATATTATCTAGAACAAAATATTTTATTAAATGAGTATCATATTTTACTTACATTTAATAACGACTTATATTAGATGTTCTCCCATTAAAATGATGTCCCCTTTTAAATTAATCATACCAATTAGTGTCCCAAGACCCATATTTCATCATGAATTAAACCGATTAATCATGAAAATAATATATGATTATATCCATTAGATAATCTTATCAATCATATTATATATGACTCTTAGATAGTTGAGTGGATACCACTTTACCCAATCCAACATATGGATTATCTTAACTAGATTCCTTTAGTATCCTTATTGTTATGATTGTCTATCTAAGTGTAACCAAAATCAAACAACAAGAACATGGAACATAATAGTTAGTGTCACCTCATTACTTTCTTTCATTACACAAGACAATCCATGGTAAACTAATAGTTGGGGTCACCCGTACTAAATGATTGAGGTCTTGAAAAGTGTTACATTGGAAGGAATAAAACACTTAGTATTTTAAAGGGGATTTAATCTCACCATATTATATCATATTATTCCATTTAAATGTATACATGTTTCTAATAATTTGGTTTGGAATCCTATTCCCTTTCAGCAAATCAATATATTCAAACCATATTGGTGTGAAACTCTTTACATAACTCATAGATTGTGATACTAACCCAAACTTAAAATCAAATATATTCATGCATATCCAAATTAATACTATGCATGAGGTACATGAACATTTTTCATGTAAAGGTTTAAAATTATATAAAATAAAAAATTCCTATAAGAGTAATCCTGAATCCATAGATAGTCAACCCTAACATTTCAAGACAAGGCATAAGCCTCCAGTCCAGTGAGAAGTCTGACCCAAAGTTTCTATAACCAAGGATAATTTACTAAATAGAGAATTTAATTCCATAAAATTATAACACATAATATTTATAAATCATAATTAACTACTTAATTCATTCCCATAACTCAATAAAATCCAAAGTTAAGGTAGAAGAAAACTAAATCCATTATCATACCTGACATGTAACTCCTTAGATGCATGTATAAAAATTTATATAAGTAGTTTAACACTTTAAAATATTTCATAAAAATATTCAAAATATAAAAATTATATTCATTAATAATAAATAATTGTATAATTAAATAAATGAATAACTCATATATTCAAATATGCGATAAATTATTTATGAACAATTCATAAATAAAAAATTGTAAACACTAAAAATCATAATACACATTATGGATATATCATAAAGAAGTAAATATTAAAACTTTATATTTTCATCTAATATGGAATATTTCTTATCTTTAATTATATGAAATTTACTTTATACATATGATATTAAATGAAATAGGAACGTTTTATATTCCAATTTCAATTATGAAAACTTTTTACAACATAATTTTTTTTTCATTAAGAAAAAACACCTTTTTAGTTAAGTGGGAGCCCTTATAACACAACCACCAAATTTCAAAAACCCCATAAAAACAACCTAAACCACACCAAAAAAATCATGACAAAATTATGATCCAATAGAGTTATCTCAATACTTATAAGTTAATTCCTTAAAGCCTTGGTCATACTAGAGATGAAGGTAATCATCAATGTTGCTTCTTATGAAATTCAAAACCACAAAAAGGAATAAAAGGGAAAGATAACCTTATCCAAACTCATGATATTGACATCTATATGGGAGTCTAGACATTTGATACTGTCTTCCTCTAGTCTATAAGGACATGGTCAGTTAACTAGATTGACATGATCTTCCATAGTTAACTCAAGGTCAAAACAATTTCCCTATGGATTTCATATTTTAAATCCTTACAAAAATATCATCGATATATTTCATTTTTTCTATGAAATTTTAGTGGAAAAAGGATGAGAATTTAAAACCCTAGAAGTAATAAGTGCATCGATATTCTCAAACCATGTTGCTTCAACCTTCTCAGTTGATTGAGGATCTAATCCATCCACACTAGATTCCGTTATCTAGACTCATTGGTATTTAAATAATTGATATCCAAGTTTGAAATAGGAGGATAAATGAACTATATAATATTCAATAATAATTTCTTGTTTGTACTTGTATTGTACCTAAATTTTGATCCAGATGATGTCAGGGAGAGCTTTCGAGATGTATACTTCCACACATAATATTTCTTTGATAGGGTGATTCAAATATGGAATCTTTTGATAAAAGTACATGAAATGAACAGGTGTATTTCCAATAATCATGATGACAATAGGGTTATGGAAGGGAAAGGATAGACTTGTAAGTTTTACCCAAACCTTTAAATAAGGGGGACCCCGATTCAAATGCACATCGAATTGAATTTGGCCAGTCGATATCCAAGTATCACTAAGAGGGGGAGGGGGTGAATCAATGATATATTTTTCATTTATGTTTAATTTTTTTTGAAAAAAAATTCACCTCCTATTAAAGTGTTTTTTTACCTTCTAAACACATTCAAAACTGACATCCACAAGAACACAAGATTTACAAGGTTCACTAATCAACAAGAGTAGCTACATCCTTGGTATGGTACAAAAACAATCCAGTACCAAAAAATACACTAAAAAACAATACTTTAATGTGGAATAAAATGAATAGGATATACCCTTACACTAATTTAGCACTTGGAAAACAATATGAAAGTGTGTGTGCAACCTCTTCGCAAAAATAGGGCAAAACCAAATTTCAGAGCTTCTTAATCAGATTTCACAGTTTTATATTTCAAAACAATTCTTCTCTTTCCTACCCAGAAGTTGGTAAGAACTGCCTTGCACACAACTTACTACCTATGCTGAAATAAAATATTTCACACAACTTTTTTGGTGTCTTGTGCACACATTTCTTTCCACATGTTCAAGATTTGACTATTTTTGCAAAACACCTCTTGCACGCAACTTCAATCTTGCACACAACTCTCTTCTTGCATGAAACTTATCCTTCTTATGCAAAACTTTATTTATTTTACACAAATCCCTTTACATAAAATTATTACATGATTTAGAGATTGGGATTTCTCTAAGTTCCAAGATTCTCAAATGAGAGGTGATCACCTCTTATTTAAAGGCATCGATGACCCCCATGTGTAAAACCCCTGATGCATCACACAAGATCCCGACAAGTCGCACAAAACCCAATTTGATGTCACATTGGGTGCCTAAGTCTCTTTCATTTTGGCCACATATTTCACATGCTTCTTGAATCTTTGGCACACTTCATTCCTTTTCCATTTTTTGATGTTCTGAACTTGAATCATTCATTGCATGGAACATTCCAAACTCCTTTCAATATTTCATGCAAAAAACCAATATTTTGAACGAGTATTTCCTTTGACTGATTTTGATTTTTGGATATTGGAACTCCACTTGCTCAAAATATAAAAATACACATTCAAGCTTTCATTCAACATCCTTTTCCAAAAGCACATTTCTCCATCTCTCGATTTTTAGCCCCAAAAATTTGGAAAACATTGGAAAACATCACCACCTTAAAAGATACTTCGGCAAGAACACAAATGATGCTTCATTGTCATCTAGCATATTCAAAAAACAAATAATTTCAAGATGAACCACATATTCCATGATATATAGTCTTTGATTGAACACCTTTTATCATCATCATATTTTCAATGGAAAGTACTGCAACTTCCCTATCTTTTAGCAACATCATTCTTTCCAACTAAAATTTAATATGATTGGAATCAAATTTTCTCCCCCTTTCCTTCATAAGGCTTTCATCACTAGTTCTCCAAACTTATGATATTTGTGAAATACAAATCAGTAAATAATCTTCTGGTTTACCATGGAAAGTATTGTAACTTCCCTATATTACCTCACCCACTTATACAAAGTGAAGTGATTTACTTTCTTCTCAAACTTCCTTGACAAAAAAAGACAATACCTATAAAAGATACTCTTCATTATCAGCTTGGTCATAACACGAATGACCATTGAAGGAGGTGTAACTAAAAAGCTCCGATTAATTTGGAATTCCTGGAACAAGAAGATACTATCTCCTCTTCATCTAAGAAGAGGATAATAATCTACCAAGGATCGAAAAGGCCAACCTGATCCTTATATTTCATCCCCCAAACCTTGTTCACATGAATATCAAAGAAATCAACTGAAGTCCTAGGACCCATAGATCACTCCACCAGAGCTAATTCCAATAGATATGAGGAATTAAAGAATTCCAAACCATAGAGAGAGAGAGATGGAAGGATGTCCTTGAAAAAAACTATGAACCCTTTGACTAACCTAGATTATAGGTAATTTTGGGACATGATCAAACTTCAATAATATAGAGAAATTATGACATGAAACTGCTAGATCTAAGAGAGGTGATGATGAAGATGAAGAATTCCCCTCCACCATTGATTGAGGAGGGGGCGCCTAAACCTCAATGAAATGTTAGATCATCTATCGTAGAGGTGATCATCGCATAAATATTATATATTAATTATTATTTAAACCTTGACCAAATCAATTATCAAAACTCATTTTGACGTGGTTTAAATAATCTCTCAAATGGGGGATTTAATTTGAATAATCCAAATTAATTAATTATGAACAATTTATAATTATAAATTTAAAATCCTTTATATTTTCCCCTTAATTTTTCATTTATAAACACTTTAAATGTTACTCTTATAATTTATATAAAAATAATTTATATCTAAATTCTAATCCATTCCATATAATTATAAAATATATTTAAATATCAAAAATTATTATTTATGAATATTTATTTACTAAATGTTTCGTAAAATAATAATAAATAATTTTAAAATTTTTATAAACAATAAATTTGCAACCACATTTATAAATTAAATAAATATCCAGAAATACATTTTTTTTATAATTTATAAATTATATAATTCAATTCATAATTTAATTTCAATAATTTATTTTCTGAGCGTATCATTTTTAATGATATAAAATATATCATAAAAAACTATATAATGTAACTCACATAAGATAAAACATGTGGCTTAAAGACCTGTGTGAGATTAACCCATGAAGCTGCTTATGATATTCCTTTACATAGGAATAATTCAACACTTAGTAACCTCATGTGATATTAACTTGTGCTTGAAATAGTCTATATAGGATTAAAACCATGAAATAGCATTAAATGATATAAGATATGACATGAGCGACATGACATTAACTTAGTGGGCGAGCCCCTTTCATAGGATTAAATTCACAAAGAACATGTAAAATTAAACCGCACTATAGAAGCTTACATATAAATAACAAACACCACATATGATTAATTTAATGCACTGAGGTTGTATAAGAATAATACCACACAATTCAGGTATGTTTCTAATGCCATATATTACACAAGTATCACTAGAATACAATATAAGTACTTATGTAGAATTAATCTAGTGACATGTGGATATCAAGCATAAGATTAACTATGTGAAACAATAACCTATGTATGGTGTGAAGGACCCTAGACCACCCTGAGGGGGGGGGGGGTGAATCAGGGTGTCAACTTTTGTCAGTCGTACCAAATTCCACTAATCTTTACTAGTTGTGGATTACAATGGTTTGGGAAAAGTCACTCTATCCCAAGATCACTACCTTTAAAAAGGTTCAGAGATAGATCACTACGTCCCTCAGGTCACTCCCATTGACTCCCCCTGGCTCACTACCTTGGGTGAAGTCCCACTCAGTTTATAGATGTGAAGGTGTCTTCAACATATTTTCATTGAATTCTTTGTCTTAGTCCAGCATGAGAAACTGCTTACATCAAAGTCCTATATTGATGCACTTGAAAGAACTGAACACACAAACTAAATACTCAAAGCATCATCATAATTGTACTGCCCTGAATAATTCACAATCTTCAGTTGGTCACACTCTATTCTTCTCATTCTTCTCTTCCTTTAATTCCCAATACCAATACCTAAGTGTATCAGTATACTTCCTTCTTTCAGTACAGATCTGAGTTTAGTTGCATTTTTCATTCTTCTTCTCTTCACAAAGCACATCGAGGGTGTTAAACACCAGTTGTGTGTGTGAAGTACTACTTCTCTTCATAAAGATGAATGGTTCATAGTACTTCCTTCTTCGTGAAGCCACTTTGAGAGTGCTAAAAACCTATCATAGGCCCGTGGGACCCCTAAATTTATTGTTCACCCTTCTAGGTGTCTTGTGCATAAAATTCAAGCCTTGCACATAAAAACACCTTTAGGTGTGAAAAAGGCTTTTCGCGCAACTCTTCTTTTTCGCATAGAACTTCCCTTTTTTGTACAACACTTTCTTTTTCATGCAACACTTCATCTTTTTGCACACCACTCTATACTTCAATTTTTCCACATGTTAGAGCTCGGGATTTGTCTAAGTGTCGAGCCTCTTCAAATTAGGAGGGGGGGGGGGGGGTCACCTCCTATTTATAGGCATTTTTGACCCTACGCGTAAAACCCATTCCTACACATAAAAATTTATCTCACTTCTTTATATTACATGAACCTTCCTTTATTTTCACACACTACCTAGATTTTTTGTGCACCTGATGAATTTTCCATTTTTCATCATTCTGAACGTGAAGCCTCTCTTGCGCGTAAAACATCAAACTGAGATTTCGCACATGGACTTCCAATTTTGCGCACATCCTAGATTATTTTATGCACATCATGCCTTTTTTTATTTTCTACTTTCTGATCCCTAGGCACCCCTTGCGTGTAAAACCTCAAACCCACATTTTTCTCACGACCAATTTTATGCGCACAAGTCTAATGTTCCGTGCACATTGCATGAACATCTCCGATTTTTTGATCACCTCCTGCCTTTTCTGATTTTCAGTATTTTTTATCCAAGCCACTACTTACGTGAAAAAGCTCAACAAGTTATTTCATGCACAAAATTTTTCCATGCACATTCCCATATTTTCATGCACAACTATAGTTTTTCATGAACCTCTTTCCTTTTACAAATATTGAAGTGATGATCTTAAAACACCAATTGTGTGAAAAATTGTAAACAATGTTCCATATTACACGCAAAACTAATATTCCACGCAACCTCCTTTTTCATGAACTTTGCCCAATTTTTCATGCACTCCATTCTTTTTCCAAATTTCGATGTTCTGATCCTAAAACATCAATTGTGTGTAAAAAACTCCTTGAACATATCGTGAAACTTTATCTACCAAAAACACATGTCTTTAATCTTCTGATTCTCAGTCCCAAAAATTTTCCAAAAACTGGAGAACAACGCCACCTTTAATATATGCTTCGACCATAACCTTCATGCTTATTTTCTATGATTTTCCTTCTTCAAAAAATCTTTTTATTTCATCAAAAACTCCACTACCGTGATATATATCCATTGATAGATCATCTTTAACATCGTTAGAGTTTCCATTCCTCCATTTCATTAGAGTTCTTCTTGATCTCCTTCATTTTGATCTTAATTGACAATAATTGACAAAAAATACAACATTATACAAAAAGTAGTCCCAACAATATCCCCCTTTGTATTTTGTTGTCAATACCTTAAATATCTTCTGAAATGAATACGTCAATGTCAAAATGAGAATCTTCTCTAGATCATATTTACTTTTTAAACTTTCATTTCACTTTCTCTCCCCCTTATTGACAAGAAATACAGTGTTCATGGTAGAGAGGGTATCAATATATACTTAAGAAATGTGTCATCAATCATTTCACTCTAAGTATACTTGATCAATGCTCGGTGTAGAAAACAAGAGGATTTTATTTAGACAACAAGGCTATCCATTATTCATTGGTCATGATACCACATGAGATGAGAACTCATGTACTTTGTCTTCAAGGGTTTTACACTTTAATTTCAGGCTGAAGAAATTGAATGTGATAGGAAATAATCAACCTGAAACTCTTTACCTGACTTCAATAAATAGATAAAAAAAATTCAAGTGTAATTGGCATGATAAGTGGCATTAGGTCACTTCCATTCTTTTTATGTCACTGATTAATTCAGTTACCCCCCCTTTGTAAAATTATCTCAGTTCTATGTAACCAAGGACGGGAGATTGAGAAATGACATACCTTTTCCAATGACATTTTCTTCAAGAAATTTTCATAGTAATTAGATTTAATACCAACTGAAGTTGATACTGATTGAAATAATAATTCTAAAAGCTTCTTCATTTGTCTCCTCCTCAAGGGAAACACTCATCATCATTTTCATCAAGGGTGATCCATCATCATTTTAATCATTGAATATCAATTGAAGAATCTTCCAAGGATGGAAACTTATTTAGCTTAGATATCAAGAGTTGATAGAATTCACTACTTCTCAGGTTCTCCCCCTGAGAGCATGCTTCACCTTGAATTCCCTGTATTATTAGCACAAATACAATACACAAATGATTAAGGGAATAAGGTGTTTCCTCCTTGCTTCATAAATATGAGTTGCATGGTTGATATTCTTTTCTCAACCAAGTTCCTCCATTTACTCCAGTCTTCATGCTTGAACATTTGAACATATGTTCTGATATGTGTTGATGTGGCATAGCTCCCTTCATATTCTCTTCTACTTTGTGTGGAGAATTATTCTGCTTAACAACCATAATGAATGATACATTCTTACTCCTCTTAAGGACTGATTCTTGCTCTGGTATTAAGGTTAGAAAACCTTTTTCAATGTGACTAGATTTATTGAATCTCTCACACATAACTTCTTTGACACGTGTGTTTCTCTTGGTTTGCAATCTCTCATGCACTTTGTCTTCATCCCGTGAAAATTTTTCTTTTCCTTTACTACTAGCCTTGTCCTGTTCATTTTCAAGATTCCTTATTCTTTCCAAATCTTCTGGCGAGATGACTGACATGTCATTTCGAACTTTTATAGCAGGTTTTGATCTTCCCTATGGGTTCATTTGAGTTCCATACCTCTTAGTTTCTCTTTTATATTAATTTCCCTTCAACTTCATGGATCTAAAATCTAGGGACTTCTCAGCTTCCATACTTGAGACCTTCTTAGGGAAGCGTGTGTTCATGATATTCTTCTGATTTCTTCCCAAGGTAGCGGCTTCATACATAGCCGACATCAGATGTCTTATTTTTTTATCAATAGTGAATGCATGGTGAGATGGGCATGTACCTACCTTGTGACCACTGCCATTGCATACATCACAGATGTTATCAAACAATCCAAATCTATTTGTGGTAAAAAAATGCTTCTGGACCTGCAGATGTTGCTTCTTCTTCTCTGGATTTCTTCCCTTTGATATAGGCTTTATCTATGCTTTTTCATTTAAGGGATTGTACCAACAATCCAGTGCACAATTCCCAAATCTATTGCAGCACCAACATTGACCCACAAATCTTATCTTATTTATATCTTCTGTATAAGGTTGTTGGGCCTTCTTCTTAATGTTTTATTCTCTACCTGAGGAACTATATTTCATCTTTTTCTTCCTATCCACCCTATCCATGGTAGTAGGTTTATTCTCCTCACCGTTCCTCATCCATACTTGTTTTGAATTTATCTTCCAACCTGCATTGATTGTGAGAACATATTTAAAAACATGAGTACAAGATGGTTCTGATGGTACCTTATTCATCTCCGCTACTTGTGGTATATTATCTAAATATGTTAGGATCTTCTTATCATATGTTGGAAGCCTTTAAACTTTAGATTACTCTAGTGAGTATTGGGTAACAAAAGACACTTTTTTCTTGAGATATATCATCAATAAATGTCATGATCTTTTTGTCACATGTTGAAGGAATTCCATCTTTAGAATCTTATAGTGGACACTGAGTACCAATAGCAACTACTTCCTTCTTCTGTAAAGACTCAATATATGTCTTCTCAATATTGGTCAACTGAGTTTCCACTTCTAGACATTTTATATTGAGGATGACTTTATATCCTCAATCATAATAATCTTCTCTTCACATGCATTCTTCATTGTTTCAAATTCAACTTCATGCAACTTGACTTTGGTTTGTAATAAAGATTCAAGTTCATTTAATTTCTTAGAAGTTTCTTCCAAATATAAAATCTTGACTTTAATGATCTTCTTCATCTCATCTTCAAGTTCATTGATCTTTTCTTCTAGAGTATCATTGAATCCCACTTTTTCTTTAAAGGCTTTAATCTGTCTAGGGAGCTTATAGCATTCTGATAATTTCTTTACTAATCCTTCCTCCATATTTTCAGCTTCTCTTCCCAGTCTGGTGATCTCAGCCTGCATACATTGAAACATTATATAAATATAAGAAACTATTTCTTCAGGAATATCATAAAGATAAGTTCTTAATTTCTCCTGATCACTTGAAAATGAGATAGAAGTGTCTTTGTTTCGTTTGGTAGAAACCTAACCCACCTAATCTTTACTTTCTAAGACTAATATTTCTTCATCATTGGAAGGGCATGGAGAACCAGACACCGAATCTTATTTTGACATGATGGAATTCTTCAACTGCTTCTTCTCATTTTTTTCCTGTTTGTCATGGTCTTGCTGGATGTTGACTTCTGCTCAGAAATTACTGAATCTTCATCAAGACTGCACTTCATTGTTAACTTTAGGAAAGAAACTCAAATCCTCTTTTGAATAGAATTACTATAGAGTATCCAACATATGTGAACCTTTTTCCTCTGATACCAATTGAAGGATCTTTGACCACCCTGAGAGGGGGGGGGGTGAATTAGGGTGTCAAATTTTTCTCTTCTTTTATAGATCTTGTTCCCCTGTTGGTAGGAACTTGTTTAAACCTATATGATGGACATGTTCAGTAATTAAAACACATAGAAGGAAAACACAACACTTTTTACTTGGTTCACCACTAAGGGCTACGTCCAAGGAGCATACACCAAAAAGTTGTTAGTCGTACCAAATTCCACTAATATTCACTAGCTATGGATTATAATTGTTCAGAAATAGTCACTCTATCCTAGGATCATTGCCTTTAAAAAGGATCAGGGATAACTCACTGCATCCCTCAGGTCACTCCCATTGACTCCCCCTGGCTCACTACCTTAGGTGAAGTCCCACTTAGTTTATAGACGTGTAGGTATCTTCAACCTATTTTCATTTAATTCGTTGTCTTAGTCCAGCACGATACACTACTTACATCAAAGTCCTAGATTGATAAACTTGAAAGCACTAAACACACAAAACAGATACTCAAAGCATCGTCACAATTGTACTTCCCTAAATAATTCACAATCTTTAGTTGGGCACACTCTGTTCTTCTTCTCCTTCTTATATTCCTTTAATTACCAATACCAAAACCTAAGTGTATCATATACTTATTTATTTCGATGAAAATATGAGTTTAGTTTCATGTTTCATTATTCTTCTCTTCACAAATAACAACGAGGGTGTTAAACACCAAGTGTGTGTATGCTGTACTACTTCTCTTCGTAAAGCTGAATGGTTCACAGTACTTCCTTCTTCACGAAGCTTCTTTGAGAGTTATAAGCACCTATCAAAGGACTATGGGACCCTTAAATTTTTCACACACCCTTATAGGTGTCTTGCACATAAAACTCAAGCCTTGTGCGTAAAAACACCTTTTGGCATGAAAAAGGCTTTTCACACAACTCTTCTTTTTCACGCAGAACTTACCTTTTTTCGCGCAACACTTTCTTTTTCGTGCAACACTTATTCTTTTCACGCACCACTCTATACTTCAATTTTTCCATGTGTTAGAGCTCAGGATCTATCTAAGTGTCGATCATCTTCAAATGAAAGGGGGTCACCTCATATTTATAGGCGTTTTTGACCCTGCACATAAAACCCCTTCCTATACGTAAAAATGTCTCTCACTTCTTTATATTATGCACACCTTCTTTTATTTTCACACACCACCTATATTTTTCTCACACCTCACGAATTTTCCATTTTTCTCCATTCTAAACGTGAAACCTCTCTTATGCATAAAACATCAAACCATGATTTCACGCAACGACTTCCAATTTCACTCACATTCTAGATTATTTCGTGCACATCATGCCTTTGTTGATTTTCTTCTTTCTGATCCTGAGGCACCCCTTGCGCGTAAAACCTCAAACCCACATTTTACGCACAACCAATTTTACGTGCACAATTATGATGTTCTACGCACATTGCACAAACATCTCTGATTTTTCGCGCACCTCTTGCCTTTTTTGATTTTTAGTATTTCTGATCCGAGGCACTGCTTGCGCGAAAAAGCTTAACCAGTTATTTTTCACACAACATTTTTCCACACACATTCCCATTTTTTTTGCGCACAACTACGGTTTTTTGTGCACCTCTTTCCTTTTCCAAATATTGAAGTGCTGATCTTAAAACACCAATTGGGAAAAAAATTGTAAACAATGTTCCATATTTCTTGAAAAACCAATCTTCCGCACAATCTCCTTTTTTGTGCACTTTGCCTAATTTTTCATGCACTCCATGCCTTTTTCAAATTTTGTTGTTATAATCCTGAAACATCAATTGCACATAAAAACCCCCTTGAACATATCGAGTAATTTTCTCTACCAAAAACACATGTATTTCATATTCTGATTTTCAGGCCAAAAAATTTGGCAAACATTGGAGAACAGTGCCACCTTCAATATATGCTTCAACAATAACCTTCATACTCCTTTTCTATGATTTTTCTTCTTCAAAAACTCTTCTTATTTCATCACAAACTCCAATACTGTGATATATGTAGAAAACTAAAGCTTGACGTACATGTACATTACATTACTTTTTACAGAATACTTAATACATAACAAAAACAGACACACAAGGACCGTAATAATTTAATGTCTTTGGAAACTCAGAATTTAATCTTCTAATCGTGGTGAAAGATCTTCAACATCTCCCATAAAGATCTTCCCCTTTTGTTTTCTTACCTAAAACCGTTCTTTAAATCTTGGGGAAAAGAAAACATATAAAGGGTGAGCTCAAATTCTCAGTAAGGGTAAGCATGGAGAAAATAAAACAAACCATATACATTTGAACTTAAAAACATGAACACAATGTTTAATCATAAAAATCTTGAGTTGTGAAATAAATCTTGGCAGTATGTAAGGAATAGATCATAAAGGAACATCAATCATGATAAAATAGAATGGAAATAAAACATGAAATTGTGGCATCCATTAAGCACATGTTATGATTTCCATAGTATCCAAGGCATTACTGACAATACTATCTTAGTGGACAAAGTCCCTTTCTGAATCGAGTTCACTCCTCGTTCTAGTCCTGTATCACTGAACCAGATTAACTTTCCATTCCAGCCATGTATATCTCATGAGATATAAATCTTTACCCAATGCATTAGAAGGAGATATAGGTCCCACCTATCTCATAATGAAATCATTCTTACTTTTTCCACAAAATAAACATAAATCATTCATCACAAACCAAAGAGTAAAATGGGTTTCATAAACATCATCCCATCATAACATAATCCATATAAAAAATGGATATCATTTCATCATAAGAAAAGTGAAACCATGTAAATCATAGAGACATTATACTTGAAACATACACATGAAATAATGTCATCTTGGATGGAAAATGGTTTTGATAAAACACTTGAAATGAATTCTTGAGGAAAATATCCTTTCTTCTTCAAAATCATTTTCTTTTCACAAAATTCCATGAGATTTTAAAAGAAAAGTATTTTGTTGAAAATAGTCATGAAATCTTGTAGAGGAATCTTCATGAAAATTAGGCATTATAAAACCGTAAAAATCTGTTCATGCCGTATAAGTTAAAAAACATTCTCCTCGTACTTTTAACAGAAAAGTAAAAAAGTACCAAGTTTGGTAAACAAAAGAAAGATTACTTACATACCATGTAGTAAAAGTAAAAATGGGTAAAAAGGACTTTAAACATACATGAAAATACTTCTAGAAAACATGGACATGGATGATAACAATAACCCTAGTAAATACTTACGAATAAACAATCTTGGATAAGAACGAGATTCGAATAATTATCCCTTACCTTATTTCCAATATGCTTCGTATGTATCCGAACCTCCTGTATAATGATTTAAATAATGTCATTGACTTATTACAGAATCGTATTCATTGTTATGATATCATATATAGTATACTTATGACTTTATATTACCCGTTCTTTTGTAAATTCGATGTAAAAGCAGCGATTTGGGTAAAATCGTTTCATTTATTGTACGTGTTTCGACCTGTTGTTCTTGATATTATTACTCATATCCTGATTTACTTAATTACAAAATGTAAAAAATGATCTATTTATAATATATATTCATCATATAAATATATATATGATAGATCGATAAATGGAAAGAAATACACCGTTCATGGAGACGGTAGGTCGTACGTACGCATGAACGCTGTTTTCGTTTCCTTATTGAATTGAATGGAATTAAGTAGATGACACACATATATATATACATAAATCCAGTATCATTATTATGTCATATATCTCATTATTATTCATTATATATACTTTATAATCATTCATTAATGGTTAACATGGAGAATGAATCTCATCGCGTCGTGGAGACGGTAGTCCGTACGTACGCACGAGCGATGATATCATTCCCATGATCGTGGAATTGTATTGAAGCGTATGTATAATATTTCAGAATCAATATAAATTTAAAATAATCATACATAGTTATTTATTTACACCATTATACCCATCCAAGTAAGGTGGTGGTCGAAAACAGATTACACCACGTCGTGTAGATGGTATTCCGCACATACGCACGCGCAGTGATTTCGTTTTCCGTAGGATGGAGAGAAGGTGAAATAGGGTTGTTTCATATTTATAATAACATATAAGTATATAAGTAATAATTATGTTATTACTTTATAATGTGACAACTAAATAAGAAGTAGAAGAAGAAATAAGCTTGAGAGAATCGGAAGAAGAGATTACCTCTTCTTCGACGCACCTCCTTTAAGCTCCCTCTTAAGGAAGTAGAGTTGGTCTTTTGAGAAGACCAAAACCTCCAGAATGTTTCTAGGGAAGTGGAGAAGAGAAATGGGCAGGGGTTTGCCGAGATTCAAGGCTCAAAAGGGTGTGAAGAGAAGAGGGAAGGGGTGCCCTTTTTATAAGGGAGGAGAGAGGTACCTTTGGAAAAACTTAAAATATTATTTTATAATAAAGTCATATTCGGTTTTTAATAGCTCCAAATTGATTTATTTCTAAGCTAAGGTGGGGATGGGTCTAAGTCCTCTAAAAAAATAGATTTTAGACAGGTTGGGGTCATTATATTAACCTTATATTTTAGTTTTAATTCTTAGTTAATTAGATTGACATTTACCATGTCACTTTGTATTTTTATATTATATAGTTAATAAACTTACCATATACATCCAAGAGACCCCAAAGTGGTCCATTAAGGATAAAACTATCATGATATAAGTATCTTGTCCAAGCCTTAGATTTTTAGGAATATAATAACAATTAATAATGTAATATTTGTTTTAAAAACTATTTTATGTCAATTTTGACACTATTTGGTAATTGATTTTTGTGAAAATTATTACAGCTTTATTAGTTCAAAAAAAGTTAATTATTTCAATACTAACATGTCATATTAACCTATAAAATTATTGGAATTCATAAAAAGTCTCAAATTACATTTATTTGGTTATTTATAATGTCAATTATGTTAATATTTCATTAATAAGATAATTACTACATCATCATTGTGTCATAAATAAATTTAATTATTTAATGTCTAAAAAATATAAATAAAATACCATTATGTAGGAAATATTTTTATCTTTCTCATTAATATTTATAGTCTAATTTATCTTATGTATAACCCTATGTTAAAAATGTTTTAGTTATTAAACTTTGATTTTAACCATTATAACTATTCTTTAAATAAAATAATAATAAATGTCCTAATCTAATCCAAGTGGACCTAAAGGGAAATATTTTATTCCTATGGTTTTTTTTGGTCGAATTACACTTATCCAATAGAATTAGGACTTGTTTTAGGGTAATAATAATATCATTTTTACCCTTAATTACCCTATTTACTTTTAACCGTGGTAAATAAAAGTAAAAAGTTACTATTCACCAAAAATTATTTTTATCTTATTGAACCACATTTTACTCCTTGATATTAACCGTGTCTCTAGGATTTTCGAAATTCCACTCACATAAGTGGTAAAATTATGTTTTATGTAAAATTTCAAATTCTCCTAGGAGGTGGGTAAAAGACGGTGAAAAGTTCAATAAAATTTTTATATATCTAAAATTATTATAAAATGACTCCAATGAATTAAATTGAACATATATAAATATTATGTATCAATTTTGACCAAAAATAAATTTAAATAAAATAAATAATTATTTAAATAAAATGTCGGTTTTTAAATAGTAACCTAGTGTTTTCACTATTCATCAAAAATTGAAAGTTTTCAGAAAAATACCAAAAATTCACCCTAGGCTAATTTCGATATTCAAAATCCAAAAATGAAGTCCATTTTGAAAGATAAAATTTGAAAAATTTCAAAAAGTGGGTATTACTATTCTTAACGGCTTGTTCATAATAATATTATAATAATATCTCTTTAGTGAAACTCGGTATTGCGTACTACACATGCTATCGATGAAGGTCTTGATTGCATGTAATACAATTCAAGTCAGGGATGCGTGTAGTGAAAGCTCTGTTTAGTGTTTCGTATAACATAATCAAAACTTTTTTCATTTATACATTAAACAAAATCTATACTTAATGTCATGTAGAATAATTTCCACAAAATGAACTTGAAATTGTGTATAACACGAGCCAAGAATATTCTTGCGTATAATGCACGCTAATACGGTGTTGCGTATAGTACAAGATAATCTTGGTGTAGTGTATAATAGAAGATATCAAAGAAATTAAAAATAATATATCACATAAAGTCTCAGGGTGTTACATTCTACCCCCCTTAAAATGAATTTCGCCCTTGAAATTCATCGGGGTTATAAATGGTTTATTACATGAGAGTTTCTTTCATATAAACCCACAACGTAAAAAGGAATACTAAAACTTACTTTTAAAAAATGAACGTTAGAAACAAAATGGATACCAAAGTAACTCATCAATTAGGTTCCCACATAGGAGATCATAGGTGAAAATATGGATATGGAAGAGAAATATAACCATCAAGTTCTGATGGAGAGTGGTAGAGAACATGGCTATGAAAAATCCAACAGTCACAAAGCCATAAAATTATGATGATCTAAGGTACCATCTGATTCATCAGATATGAGAGAACTAGGACAACATTTTTGGTTTTCAAGATCATTTCCCTAAAGTTGAATAATTTTTGAATTAAAATAAATACTTACTTGATTTTGGTAAAATCTCAACGTTGCTCGTGCCTCGAACAATTTCCACTTCATCTCTTAAAGAAATGAAGTTGAATTTGTCTTTCGCGAAGTGTTAATAGATCATGCGATAGAATGATAGGTCATTCCATCTGTCTCAATCATAGGGTTAGAAAAAGTTATATACATAAGTCCATCTATGGTGAGATTAATCGGATATGGTTCCAAAATGGACTTATACTTCATCTATCATCCTTCTTAATAAAACTAGTTTCTACTAACCAGGGACTTCCTATAGGCCAATGGTAGGTGATAAAGGCCTATCGCACTTCAGTTGTGGGTTCGATTCCCACAGCCTTATCCGACGCAACGGGTTGTCACCTATTCTGCAGGTTGTCCCTTTTCTTAAACTACACTATTATAACATTCTATCAATAATATAGAAAAAATTTCTATCCTTAAACAATACTAACTTATGTTCAACATAATCCATTTCAATATTTAGGCTTATCTAAAATACTTCTTTCCAAACTCATAGTATAAAGAGAACAATTACAAAAAAGGTCATATAACAAGCACGTGAATACCATCATTTATCCCTCATATATCTAAAGATATATCTTGTTGATCGCATTCCAAACATGTGAATACCTTAATCTTGTATTCTCTTGAAAAATGAATACCCATTGAATCTTAGTGAAAACATGAATGCTGTAAAAAGTTAACTCTTTCCACATACCAAAATCCAACAATTCTATATACTCAAACCATGATATAACTTTTTCCTTATATCAGTCATGAGCTCATGAATACTGCCAAACATTTCATTTTATCCTTATCCCTTCATTATGCGCATATCGTCTTCTTTCCAAAAATATCTCAATCACTTTCCATGGTTACCGGTACCATAAAATTATTGAAAACCACAATAGACCAATACATAAATATTCCAATATTCCACAATACTATATACAACATTATTTTGGAATCCCATTACATAAACACTTAATCATTCCACCACATCATTATCATATTCATCATCACCAATAGTGATTGCATGTGACTTCCCTTTATCCTTTTCCTTAAGAGGTTTCTCATGTTGATCATCATTAACCTTTGGATTAGGGCATTGATTAGCATAATGCCCCATTTCCTTGCACTTGAAGCATTGAAGTGTTGGTGGTGCGTTCTCTGCAGTCTTTTCTTTATTCACATCATTAGCAACGCTTTTTCCATTACTTCAACACTCAGCTGCTCTATGACATTCTTTTCCACACTTAAAACATTTTCTAGTCCCTTTAAGACAATCTCCACCATTCTTCTTTCCACACTTTGAGCATAAAGAAAAATTCATCTTCTTTTCACCATTATTATGAGATTTCTCCTTGAACTCCATCTTTCGTTTCTTGTCAAAACCATGAGATGGATATGTTACACCAACTTCCAGTTCTACCTTGATAGCACAACGCACAATTTCTTCATAGCTACTGAAGTCTCTTATAGCTAATTCCCTTCGAAGACTTGGTTTTAAGCCACTGAAGAATCGATCAACTTTACTTTTAGGTTAGATGATAAATCCAGATGCAAACCTTGCAAGCCTTGTAAATTTTTCTTCGTATATACCAACAGATTCATCATCCTTTTTCTTAAGATCAAGGAACTCCTTTTCCATCTTTGTTTGAAGAATATGATGGAATTACTTACTAAAAAAGAAGTTCTTTAACTCATCCCATTCCATGGATTCAATTTCATCTTGGGGCCTTGTATTCTTAATTATAGTCCACCACTGGTCTACTTCACCTTCTAAACAGTAAACAGCTAGACTGACTTTATCATTTTCCAAACTGCGAAGTATGGAAAATATCTTTTCAATGGTACTGATCTATTGTTCAGTAACAAGTGGATCATAAGACCCATTGAAAGAAGGTAGACGTTGCCTCATGAAGGACTCAATAGAATATTGTTCCCTTCTCTTCTCATTCGGAAGTCCAGAATGATTCATAGCTTGTGTAAGTATAGCAATAATATTTTGCACTCCATCTCCCAAAACATTGGTTTGTTCAGGAAGACAATCATTGCATTTCCCATTACATTGATCAACATGATTCTTTCAGGTTCTAGCCATCGTCTAAAACCAAAAAAGAATAGTGTAAGAGGCAAAACTTATTCTAGGAAAACAACATAATAAAGGTGGAGTACCTTCAATATCTAACATCTTAGGTTAAATACTAAGATCGTTACCATAATTTTAGTACTATAACCTATACTTATACTTAACTTTAGGGACATCCCTATACATACCTTATAAATATCTCTAGGGATCTCACTAAAGTTTTCGCATACTAGTTTCCAAAGGTTAACTAAACCTTTCCGCTGATACCAACTGTAGAAACCCAAAGCTTGATGTACATGGACATTACATTACTTTTTGCGGAATACTTAATACATAACAAAAAAAGACACACAAGGACCGTAATAGTTTAGTGTCTTTGGAAACTCGGAATTTAATCTTCTAATCATGGTGAAAGATCTTCAACATCTCCCATAAAGATCTCCCCCTTTTGTTTTCTTATGTAAAACCTTTATTTAAATCATGGGGGAAAGAAAACTTATAAAGGGTGATCTCAAATGCTCAGTAAGGGTAAGCATGGAGAAAATAAAACAAACTATATACATTTGAACCTAAAAACATGGACATAATGTTTAAACATCAAAATATTGAGTTGTGAAATAAATCTTGGCAGTATGAAAGACATAGATCATAAAGGAACATCAATCATGATAAAATAGCATGTAAATAAAACATGAAATTGGGGCATCCATTAAGAACATGTTATGATTTCCATATTAGCCAATGCATTACTGCCAAGACCATCTTAGTGGACAAAGTCCCTTTCTGAATCGAGTTCACTCCTCATTCCACTCCTGTATCACTGAAACAGATTAACTTGTCGTTCCAACCATGTCTATCTCATGAGATATAAATCTGTACCCAATGCATTGGAGGGATATATAGGTCCCAACCATCTCATAATGAAATCATTCTTACTTGTTCCACAAAATAAACATAAATCATTCATCATAACCCAAAGAGTAAAATGAGTTTCATAAACATCATCCCATCATAACATAATCCATATAAAAAAATGGATATCATTTCATCATAAGAAAAGTGAAACCATGTAAATCATAGAGACATTATACTTGAAACATACACATGAAATTATGTCATCTTGGATGGAAAATGGTTTTGATAAAACACTTGAAATGAATTCTTGAGGAAAATATCCTTCTTCAAAATCACATTCTTTTCAAAAAATTCCATGAAATTTTAAAAGAAAAGTTTTTTTTGAAAATATTAATGAAATATTTTAGAGTAATCTTCATGAAAATTAGGCATTATGAAACCTTAAACATCCGTTCATGCCGTATAAGTTAAAAAGAACATTCTCCTCGTACTTTTAACGGAAAAGTCAAAAAGTACCACATTTGGTAAACAAAAGAATGATTAATTACATACCATTTAGTAAAAGTAAAAATGGTTAAAAATGACTTTAAAAATACATGAAAACACTTTTAGAAAACATGGACATGGATGATAACAATAACCCCAGTAAATACTTACGAATAAACAATCTCAGATAAGAACGAGATTGGAATAATTATCCCTTACCTTATGTCCGATATGCTTCGTATATATCCGAAACTCATGTATAATGATTTAAATAATGTCATTTACTTATTATAGAATCATATGCATTGTTATAATATCATATATAGTTTACTTATGACTTTATATTACCCGTTCTTTTGTAAATTCGATGTAAAAGCAGCGATTTGGGTAAAATCGTTTCATTTATTGTACATGTTTTGACTTGTTGTTATTGATATTATTACTTATATCCAGATTTAATTAATTCCATAATTTAAAACATGATCTATATATAATATATATTCAGCATATACATATATATATATTATAGATCGATAAATGGAATGAAATACACCGTTCATGGAGATGGTAGGTCATACGTACGCATGAACGATGTTTTCGTTTCCTTATTGAATTGAATGGAATTAAGTAAATGACATACATATATATATATACAGAAATCCAGTATCATTATTATGTCATATATCTCATTATTATTCATTATATATACTTTATAATCATTCATGAATGGTTAACATGGAGAATGAATCTTATCGCGTTGTGGAGACGATAGTCCGTACGTACGCATGAGCGAGGATATCATTCCAATGATCATGGAATTGTATTGAAGCATATGTATAATATTTCAGAATCAATATCAATTTAAAATAATCATATATAGTTATTTATTTACACCATTATACCCATCCAAGTAAGGTGGGTGTCGAAAACAGATTACACCACGGCGTGGAGACGGTATTCCGTACGTACGCACTCGTGGTGATTTTGTTTTCCATAGGATGGATAGAAGGTGAAATATGGTTGTTTCATATTTATAATAACATATCAGTATATAAGTAATACTGATGTTATTACTTTATAATGAGACAAGTAAATAAGAAGTAGTAGAAGAAGAAAGAAACTTGAGAGAATCGGAAGAAGAGATTACTTCTTCTTTGACGCACCTCCTTTAAGCTTCATCTTAAGGAAGTAGAGTTGGTCTTTTGAGAACCCAGAACCTCCATAATGTTTCTAGGGAAGTGGAGAAGAAAAATAGTCAGGGTTTGGCCGATATTCAAGTCTAAAAATGGTGTGAAGAGAAGAGGGAAGAGGTTCCCTTTTTATAAGGGAAGAGAGGGGCACATTTGGAAAAACTTAAAATATTATTTTATAATAAAGTCATATTCGGTTTTTAATAGATCCAAATTGATTTAATTTAAATATAAGGTGGGGATGGGTCGAAATAATCTAAACCAATAGATTTTAGAGAGTATTGGGTCATTATATTAACCTTATCTTTTAGTTTTAACTCTTAGTTAATTAGATTGACATTTACCATTTCACTTTGTATTTTTATATTATATAGTTAATAAACTTACCATATACATTCAAGAGACCCCCAAGTGGTCTATTAATGATACACCTATCATTATATAAGTATCTTGGATAAACCTTATATTTTTATGAATATAATAACAATTAATAATATAATATTTGTTTTAAAAACTATTTTATGTCAATTTTGACACTATTTGGTAATTTATTTTTGTGAAAATCATAACAGCATTATTAGTTCAAAAAAAGTTAATTAAATAATTACTAACATGTCATATTAACCTATAAAATTAGTGTAATTCATAAAAAGTCTCAAATTACATTTATTTGGGTATTTATAACATCAATTATGTTAATATTTCATTAATAGGATAATTACTGCATCATCATTGTGTCATAAATAAATTAAATTATTTAATGTCTATAAATTATAAATAAAATACCATTATCTATAAAATATTTTTATCTTTCTAATTAATATTTATAGTCTAATTTATCTTATGTATAACCCTATATTAAAAATGTTATAGTTATTAAACTTTGATTTTAACCATTTTAACTCTTCTTTAAATAAAATAATAATAAATGTCTTAATCTAATCCAAGTGAACCTAAAGGGAAATATTTTATTCCTAAGGTTGTTTTTGTCTAATTAAACTTATCCAATAGAATTAGGACATGTGTTAGGGGAATAATAATATCATTTTTACCCTTAATTACCCTATTTTCTTTTAACCGTGGTAAATAAAAGTAAAAAGTTACTATTCACCAAAAAATATTTTTATCTTATTGAACCACATTTTACTCTTTGATATTAACCCTCTCTCTCATATTTTCGAAATTCTACTCGCAAAAGCGGTAAAATTATGTTTTATGTAAATTTTCAAATTCTGCTAGGAGGTGGGTAAAAGACGGTGAAAAGTTCAATAAAATTTTTATATATCTAAAATTATTATAAAATGACTCCAATGAATTAAATTGAACATATATAGGTATTATGTATCAATTTTGACCTAAAATAAATTTAAATAAAATAAATAGTTATAAATAGAAAGTCGGTTTTTAAATAGTAACCCAGTGTTTTCACTATTCATCAAAAATTGAAAGTTTTCAGAAAAATACCAAAAATTCACCCTAGGATAATTTCGATATTCCAAATCCAAAAATGAAGTCCATTTTGAAAGATAAAATTTATAAAATTTCAAAAAGTGGGTATTACTATTCTTAACGGCTTGTTCATAATAATATTATAATAATATCTCATTTAGTGAAACTCGGTATTGCATACTACACACGCTATCGAAGAAGGTCTTAATTATGTGTAATGCAATCCAAGTCAGGGCTGCATTTAGTGAAAGCTCTATTTAGTTTTGCGTATAACATAATCAAAACTTTTTTCATTTATACATTAAACAAAATCTGTACTTAACGTTGTGTAGAATAATTTCCACAAAACGAACTTGAAATTGTGTATAACACGAGCCAAGAATAGTGTTGCGTATACTGCAAGATAATACGGTGTTGCGTATAGTACAAGATAATCTTGGTGTAGTGTATAATAGAATACATCAAAAAATTGAAAATAATATATCTCATAAAATCTTGGGGTGTTACAATATATATCCATTGATAGATCAGCTTTAGCATCGTCAGAGTTTCCATTTCTCTATTTCAATAGAGTTATTATTGATCTCCTTCATTTTGATCTTCATTGACAATAATTGAAAAAAATACAAAATTATACACAAAGTGGTCCCAACATGGTGAGACTAGTGACCATGTCAGAATAACCCAACACATCTCATATGACTGGAGACCATGAATTATGATAAACTACTATTTATTATTAATTTTAGTACACATGTCATGAATGAAATTAACACCATATTATTTTTACATGTGTTCCATAAAATAATAATTATGTGCTTACCATAAAACCATGATACCAATTACTCATCTTCCAATCTTATTTAATGACACACACCAAATTGCTTGAGATGATTCAGTGTTTGTTTTTTCACTAGTGTTTGAAACTTATTTTTAAACATGATTTCATAATTCAAATCACACGGTAAGGCTTTGATACAACTATTAGGTCAGGTTATTTTAACAATTAAGGTAATCAATAAAAGTGAATTAGAAATCCAAATCCAAAGAACACCAAGCATGAAACCCAAAACCATGAAAAGAATATTAAAGAATAGTGTTGTGAAAACCTTACACTGATGAGATACCGAACCTTCTTCAACTATATGGGCCTGATTAAGATCTCAAGTGATATCCAAAATACATTCCTCCTCTATGATGTATCCATATTCCATAATAAATCACTCAACTCTTGAGAAAGACTCTCCTCCACCCTTAGTTTGTGAGTATCTTGAGATGTTAATGGGAGGAAAAAAGAGAGCTATGGGTATGAGAGTGTCGATGGGAGGAATGAAGCTCATATAAGAAATTCATCAAAATGTGTTTGGACACATTATATATCTATTGGGAAATTATTGATGTAATCATACATTTACTCATGCATTAAAACACATGAGTAAATGGATTTAATTGTTTATGGATTTATCTCATTAATGTATTATTCCTCCAAAGAATTTAATCATATGAAATGGCCACTATTAATGATGTCTTCTTGAAGAAGGGATTCAAATTTTAATCCTTTTAACACTATACTACTATATAATGTTAGTTCAATGATATCCTTATATCGTATTGAACAATATACCCAAGCCAATTAATATCACATTCTTTAGTTTCTATATGTCTTACAATATAACATATCATTATCATATGTTATGATATTGGTATATGTACATCATATATATATATATGTGTGTGTGTTTGTGTGTGTGTGTATTTAGGCCTTAACTACAACATCCACATCACTTCTTTCTTTCTCTTCACTACTACATTCTTCTTCTTCTTCTTCAATCAAGGGATATTTGGGTTGATTTGATTTATCCATGAAGGTAATTATTCCTTCATCCTTCAAGTCCTCTTGTTTTATTTCCCTTCACTCATCATAATATGTGATATCATTCTTTGAGATAAATTTTTTATTCTTTATTATATTGTACTACCTCTTTTCCTTTGATGAATTTTCACCCACTTAGACTATTTTCAACTAAGGTGATCCAAGATAAATATTCCTTTATTCTACATCATTTCCATAATCAAAGCATTATATTACATAATAAACTCAACATCATGATAATTGAAACATTTAGTGTACTTGTATAATAGTTACATAAGAAACTTAATTTACAATTCTTGTAAATATTTCCCCATAATTTCATCATACTAAGTCTTATTCTAAGCATATCCCATGTTAAACTCATCCTCATACCCTAGGAAATGGAAAAATAAGAAAGGGGAAAGCTCAAATCCCAAGTAATGGAGAAATAAACATGTCAACATGTTACCCAAGGTAAGATTTAAAAGCACACAATAAAACATAAGCAAGAGAGAAATATCTGATTAAAAGAATATAAAATCATAAAAATGGTTCATATGGTGTGATAGGAAAACATGTAATCTAATATGATCAAACACATAACATGGAATAAATACTTGGAAAACACGATAATTAAATCACAAGATAAGGATCATAACATATTTGCATATTATTAGAGTGCAACACCAACATAATCATATAAATACAACATTATGGATCAAGAATAACCACTCATTTCCCATAGTGGATCAAGAATCAAAATCTATTTACCATTTTGGATTGTAACATCCTGACCCAAATCACTGAGTCTGAGCCAGAATTCCACATAACCTCAGGTGCACCTCCCCATATGCTAGAGGTCACTGACTAGTAATAAGGGTCTAAGGTGGAATTGTGGAGAGACTATACCCTCAATTAGATTAAATGATAACAAATAAATAAGTAACCATATATCCATTATATAATTAGAGTAAGTGTAAAACCAATAAAAAACCATTAGTAAAATATTAATGTAGAAACAACAGACTCAATATTCCCAAATGTAAATAATTCACTGGACGCCCATTGGGTAGATCAAATATATGATAGAAAATAAAAAAATTACAAGAAGCCTTGCGTCCATTCCAAGACACATATCATCATGTTTTATAGACTCATAACAAGATATCCCACAAGATGATAAAACATGGTCCTCAACCCAAAATCTGCCTACAATAAATAAGGACTGATCAGGTACCTAAGTTCAATGGTCACTCAATTAGGGTGTGATTACAACTCAACAAGACACTAACAATGTGGTCCAACACCCAATTAGGAAAATATATTGTACATGCATGTGATAAGATTAGTAGAAAGTAAACATGAAATATATATATATGTGAAAACACAACATATAATCACCAAATCACAAAAAAAAAATGAAACCATATACCAAGTAGTTATACACTTACCAAGCCAATATAAACCCTCAACTGTACCTAATTTAGATCCATGTCGGAACATGGTCATAACAGAGTCATGAACTAGAGTTGGTAACAAAGTCACCATATGCATCTGACAACCATCATAAGACTGAGAGTGTCATATCAGACCACATAAGGCCATTGTGAACCATCTATCTTAATAGCTACATAGGCCCCATGCCTCTAGGTTAGACCAAACTAGATCATCATTCCCTATTTCTCTCTCTCAGTTCAGATCACATAGACCATCATACCCCACAATCGCCTCTCAGATTAGCTCATAATGACCATAATGTTCCCAGGTCAATCCACACAAGGCCATAATGCCCTATAGTCTATCTTGATCCTATCATCATGTCATATGAAGCATCTGAACACAATCCCCCTCTAAATCCAATGATCCATGATGAGTCCACCTGTCACTTAAGTACCATGCATATAATAACAACAAAAAAACATAGCATATACGAAATATATTACAAGGGAAAATGGAATCAAATCACTCACATATATCTAGTGTTATAACATAAGAAACATGGTTCTCACACATAGGCCCAACATATAACTCAATGGGTCTCTATAATATGTTTATACACACACACACATGTGATCATCATCAAGAATAGTAAAAAAGACATGAAAAAAATGGTATCACATATAAGAAATAAGATTATACATATAAATAGATCATGTAATTACATTATGAGTAATAATAGCCAATCATGTGATCAAAATTTCAAACATGGCCTTAAGAGATATAGGTATCATGTAGCATAACAACACACCCCAAGGAATCCATGTAGTTTAAGTGACTCATTACTGATCAAGCCTCGACCATTGGTGCTCAGAAACAAGCTAGTGGAAAAGGGCCCATCATGGCCCTTGGTACTTTGTCCAATTACATTAGGCATGATTCCTTTAATTATTTAGACTTAAGAATCATTAATTAATTAATCAATACTTGTTATTCATAAAACATTATAAATTTAATGGTCATTAATATATGTGGATAATCTCATATATAATTCTAATAAATGTGCATAATACCATAAGGTAGAGTACATGGAACCACCTACCTCAAAAAGATCTTACTTCAATCCAAGAAAAGCCCAATAACTTCATCTGTGTCGATCCAAGTGCAACTAGCCTCCAACACTTTCTAAATGGGTACTCTCATGAAAAATCATTTCAATTAATTAATTAACTATAACTAAATTATAATTAATTAAAATATTACAAGAACTCACATTAAAGGGATAAGATGGAAAATATTCTCACAACCTTTCTTTGGGATGAAAATCAGTTTGGCCAGTTCCATTGGTCCTCTTGGGCACGGCTGGCCAAACTGATTGAGGAGGGGGGAGTGGGGCTACGTGATATCACTGCTACCATGCAGGGCATGAAGGCGCTCTTGGATTGGGATATTGTGGCAGGGAATTCTCTATGGGAAACGTTCTTCAAAGAGTGATATGGGGATGTTGAGATGAATATTAACAAGTGCAGGGCACACCCCTCTCATCTAGGACAGTGCATGGTGGGGTTCCTTGAGGATCTACGTGGCTCGGACTGGTGGATCATTGGGAGAGGGGATGTTGTATTTTGGAAAGACAAATGGGTGGGGGGCACTTGTTTTTTCCTAGATGTACTACCCCATACATAACCTTCAGGGAAGTCTACGAGCACCCAATGTTCACCAGGTCAGTTCTGAACCAGGAATAGGAAAAGGTGTTTGATAGTATATGCATGAATAATGAATATGATAGATGTTGCTTCACTGGTTTAGGTTCAGGTAGGTTCTCCATTCGGGGCTACAGGGAGTGGAAGAGTGCAGAGAACAACCTTGGGAATGGGCCAAAAAAAATCTGGTGTAAGGAGATTCCAACCCAAATTAATTTTTTGGACTGGCATGTCAAAAATAGAGCTCTACCTATAGATGAAAACGTCCAAAGTAGAGGGATCTTCTTGGCATCCTGCTACTTCTGTTGTAAGGCAGCAAAGAGAGAATCAACAACCCATCTATTTTTTCAGAGTGAATGGGAGGCGGCTATCTAGAGCATGTTCACTCCTATGGTTTTCTATATATTTGAGCATTTCTCGCTTCAAGAGCTCCTATCCTCTTGGTTTCTCAGAGTGATAAGAAGAGACCGATACTGCAAGGTATGGACATCTATTCTCACTGATATGTGCTGGGTTATTTGGGAGGCTAGTAACAATGAATGCATGGGATCTCAGAGATTGATATTCTTGATCTAGTTGAGAGTAATATCTCTAGTCTATGAGATAGTCTCACTATTGAGGATTGATCAGAACTCGTTTGTGGCATGCAATTTTCTGAGCAGGACTTGCGCTTAAAACTACTTTGAAGGGAGGTGGGTAAGATATAATCCTATTTCCAGAGGGCTCAAGTTAAACATGGACAACTTCTACATGCATGGAAATATGAGAGTCTATGGGGTATTATATGACTCAGGTGGTTCAGTGCATCTGGATTTTAGTGCTTACTATGGTATGGGTAATTCATTGGGGGTGGAGGCTCGGGCCCTTCTCATGAGGCTCACAGTTTTCAGGAGTCGGGGCCTTCAGGTGTTAGAAGTGGAGTCAGACTTGAAAGTTTTGGTTAAATTTGTTCAGGGATGGTTGGACGGGCCTTGGGAGCTAGCTTACATCATTAGGAGGTGCGCCTTGGAGACCAATCAAGGACAGATCGTGCATCATAGTTGGAGGGAGGGAAATTTTGTTTCGGATGCGCTCTTGAAGATTGAGAGTCCCAAGGATGAGGTAGTTATTTATGAAATCTTGGTCACCCTTCTAGTGGTGTGTAGGTCATTTGTGATTGGGGATTCATTAGGGTTACACCATTATTAACCTCCTTGAGTGTCTGGGATGTTTGTTTCTTGGCCTTGGCCTTTTATCATTTTTATAAAATGCAATTTTCAGTCATGGGAGAAGGACCAAGAGTCAAGAGACTTTCCAAATATCACCTCCTAGATGGAACCATGACGAAACACCCACAAAATGTCTATAACACAAGTCTGAATTCATTCTAGGAAAAATATTTATTGCACAATAATAATATAAGGTACAATTTAATATAATTAAATTGGAACCTTTAAGGAGAAATCAACCAAATGATTTACCTCAATCATGACATCATCTAATGGATTTCGAACCACTACTGACGCACTCTCGGTTCTAAGATGAGAAAAATACCATAATAAATTCCATGTTTAGATGGAAAATATAATATAAATTGACTAAAAATATTATAAATTATTGTTAGGGGACATAGCATTATCGAAACACCACCCGTTCATCTCTATGAGACATCCTCTATCCATGACAATCCATAAATCCATAAACCATGGACAATTCTAACAAGATCTGATGGAATTTCCATCCTATTATCTATTTGAAGATAATACAATGATCAATTAAGAAGAAATATGATCGAGGATAATAGAATCAAAAAATGGAAGAGACATCAAAGGATATCAATGGCTTAAACTTACCAAGAGGATCATCGATGATGAACAACAACACGAACCACTATTGTAGGAGGTATAAAGAGGCTAATATTGAAGAATACTGAAGGATTCCATGCAGATTCACCATTGGATATTTCCTAGAACCATCATTATTCAAAGGGATCTCAAGGATGAAGGAGGAGGATAGGTTGTAGACAAAACCTCCTCAAAATTTTGATCCAAGGGAATAAATCCTAAGGGGGATTTAGAGGATGAAATACCAAAATGGCCTTCATTAAAACCATACCCATTACACCTGACCAGAAATCTGATGGACCACCAGATGACCGATGCGTCTTGTAGGATAGATGGGATACTGGCCAACCCACCGACTAGCTTGTGGGGGATATCTACTAGCCAATGGCTGATACAACATCCCAAAGTACTCTAGGTCTCCTTTTCTGAAAACTAACCATTGAGTCATCAATTGAGATTCTGTTCAAGTTTTAAGACATATCTTTAAGATGTTAAAATAGTATTCACCTCAGTTTGATACCTAATTCTCCAAATGATCCATCCACCAGATAAAAATTTCAAATTCCCTCCAAGATTTACGAATCATAATGACATAGGGCATTACAATCTCCCTACCATAGCACTTCTCTTCCTCAAGAAGTTATGGTGGAACATGAATCACGCCTTCTAATATACCTCAATCATCATCCTCAAGTAGTTATTTGAATTCCATACTTGAACTAAAAATCATCACCTCAAGGCCATGCTCATTCCCAAATTCCCATCATGCTCCCACTCCATGATTCTAATCATGAATGTCAGAATCTGATTTAAAAGCTCATTGTTTTCCAACATATGAACCACGATCATCGCATCCACCTAACTCAAGATGATGCAATGTCTCTGACTGATTCCTATTTAATCATTAGGTTAATACCCACCATAATAATCTTTATATGGAATAAGACTATATTAGTCCAATTACATGCTTGGTGTGGTTCAATTCCAGCATGCTTGATCAACATAAGACATATGTTAAAAGTCAATACCAACACCTAATTCCTAGTTCTGATCCAAACCATAAATTCTCTACTAAATAAATGTAACCCAAACATTAAAAACTTTATAAAATACCTCAAATGATTCCAAACACCTATGTTGTTTTCAAAATGATGAGTTCAAAGTGATTCCAACATACCACATTCAGGTTTACATATATACACCAATCAATACATTTCCTATCATCTACCTACAAGGTACCCAACCTAAACAATCAACAATCCACAAAAACATCAATCATGATGCCTTAAGCATCAAGTACATAGTTAAATTGTTAAATATACTTAAAAAATTCGAAACCAACTTCAAATTAATTTTCCTCGTTTGGTTCACCAATCACTTACACCATCCACAAAGATCTCAGCCATGCATCAATGAACCAATGATCAGACTCCCTCTTAGTTTTCACTAATTTCTTCCTGAATAAAAAGACCATATATGTTCTCCATCCAATGATACATCTAAAAAAACATCATACATTTATCATGGAACCAGATACACTCAGGTCCACCACACACTAGTTTTTTAGAGTCACCACATTCATTCAATGGTCGGGCTTATGCAAGACCAAGACCCTTCACACAAAAAGCTCATTCACTCATGACAGGTCAATAATACCTAACATAGGAGTATAGTTATTTTTATTCTGAGTTCTTAAATTATTATTCCTAGACCATGATTAGTTCCTTATTGAATTTGATAACTAAGTGTGTCCGTCCATTTTACCCGATTGTTAAGAAATCACCAAGCACTACACACAACTGGATTGTTAGACTACAGTTCACTAGATATAATGATTAATCCAGAATGTGAAAAACATTATCTAGTATCCTAGGAATGGGTTACAACTTTTTACCCAAGTGGGTCTCATCCCATCACATGATCTTATAAACTGAACCAAAAAATTTTCATCGATGACCAACTTGAGTTGACCACATAACGAAACTCTGATCCATTTCCAATATTGTTTTTTCACCACAAAGATAAATCCAAAAGAATTAACCACCTGGTTTTCAAAAATTGTGAGCTTCAAACCTAACACACAAGTTTATAATAGAAAAGGTGACCTTGGAACAAATTCATTAGTGACTTATTGTCACTATCTAGTCTGACTTCATCCACAGAACTGGGAACATTATCAATGGCCATATCACCACCCCGCTCTCAACGGTTCAACTAACCTCATGCGTAACCACCACATGAATTCTAAATAATTATGTTTTTACATGAAATCCATAAAGAACCATGAATTTCCCCATATAGAGTGACTTACCCATGAGTTATAGACCTCAAATCTAAAGTCATATTTTGTTTCAACTATTGGACCCACAGGGCATCATCTCAAACAACCTGATCACTCTCAGTGATCCCCCTTATAAAGGAAAAATCCTTTCTACAAAGATTCACTGTGTACGACCCGACACATGCGTGTAAGTTAAATCTTATGACCATTCACCCACTCTCTCACACTCTTAGGTCAAAAAACCTAGGACCTTCACTTGGAACTCAATGAGAGTTTCATTCTAAACCAACGGCTTTAGAAATTCATGGTCCTTCCCTGGATTCCCTAAGCATCCAAGCTCTCCAAAACCCAATTTTTTATTTTGAGTACTAAAACTCAAGGCATTCCATTATCTCAAGTAGTAAGGAGACTTTAAAGACTTTACTTTAAGGATTTAAAAGGTTACTCACATTCATAGGGAATTTTAATCAATGAAAACTACCCTTAAAGAATTAACCTTAACTATCCCTTAAAAAGAAATATATTCACTCAGGTTACCATCACACAACATGAAACACCAACTCACTGATGAACATTGTCATATTTATCAGGACATAAGATCTTATACATAACCTAGAAATGGTTTTAATAAGGTCTATAACCCAAATAACATAATATATGCACATATCTATAGACATTCCATGATGGGTTCACTCTCAAACTAACCATGTCAAGAGTCCATAGGTATGTGGTTCTGTTAAACACAATTACATTGAACTACATAGATTACATCATATAGGAAACAATTATAACTATAATTAACTAGAACTATATAATGGATTCTCAAAAAATTTCTTACTTTGGTAAGTATCACCTAAAAACAAACCAACAAGGTACACTACACCATCTATGCATAGAGGGACTGCATTGTCATCACCATCATCATCATTGTCTTCATAACCATCATTATCACCATTATCACCCAGGTGAGACATACTGTAGTTTCACATGACCTAATGGAATAAGTATACATGCATGGGGATTAATCCAAATATATTGTCTCCAAGAACTTATATGTGTAAACATGGTACAAGTTATTGACATTAAACAGTTGAATACTCCATAATTAGTACAATCACACACAAACAATATCTATGTCATGTGAATCCTATGTGAAAAATATGATTCATGCGATGCTAATTGCTAAAAAATCCATGTTTCAACTAAATATGAAATAATAAACCTTAAAATAGAAGTCCATCACACAAGGTGAAATTCACATAACCATAAGAGAGAAAACCAAGAACATCAATACCATGCCCATATAAACTGAAATTCCCTCAGAAATGGTGTTCACGATGCACCAAACCAATTTTCATCACAATCTTCAACACATTCCTATATTGACTGTCTAAAAACTATCTAAAATAGGAAAATAATACCTTTTCTCTCTTAAACCCTTTTGTAACATCTTGACCTGAATCACTGGGTCTGATATGGAACACCACATGACCTCATACATGCCTTCCCATATGCTAAAGGCTACTGACTAGTAGTTAGGGTCTAAGGTGGAACCATTGAGAGACTATATCCTCAATTAGATTAAATAATAGAAAATAAATAATAAAAAATTTGACTAATATATAATAAAAGTAAGTGGAAAAACAATAAAATACCATTAGTAAAGTATGAATGTGGAAACAATATACTCAATAGTCAAAACTGGAAACAAGTTATCGATTTCCCATCGAACTTATCATATACATGATTAAAAATAAAAAAAAGTACGAGAGGCTTTGATCCTAATACAAGCCACATCTTATCACTGTCTCTAGACTCATAGCAAGCTATCCCTCTAAACAATCAATTCCGAGCCTCAACTAATCATATACCTATAACAAGTGAGGGCTGCTCAGGTATCCAAGTTCCATTTCCTCCCAAGTAGGGTGTGAGTAAAACTCAATAGGAAACCACCAATGTGGTATAGTACCTAACTGGTAAAATTCACTGTATGTGCATGTGATGAGTTCAGTAGAAAGTAAACATGCAATACATAACTTCCCAAACATACCATATAATCACCAAAGCACATACATGCAAACATAACCATATACCAAGAGGCTATGTGCTTACCAAGCATTCACAAACCCCTAACTGTAACTTATTTTACTCCATGCCATAACATTTTCATAATAGAGTCTCGAAATAGATTTGTTAAAAAACTCACCATATACATCCCATAAAATTCACAATATTGAGTGTCTCAGGTCATACCACACAAGGTCATCATGCCCTATCTCTCTCAATAGTTTCATAGGCCCTAATCCTCTATATCAGACTATATTAGGCCATCATTTCCTATTTTTATATCCCGGTTCAGATCACATAGACCATCATGACCCACTATTTCCTATTAGGTTAGGTCACATAGACCATCATATACCTAGTTCATTCCACACAAGGACACAATCCTTCTTCATATATCTCGGTCATGTCATCATGTCACATGTAGTGCCTAAACATACTCCTCCTCTATGGAAAATGATCCACAATGGGTCCAACTTTAACTTAGGTACCATGAATAAAACAAAAAATACATATCATATACCAAATATATCCTAAAGAGATAGTGGAATCATATAACTCACATATATACAGTGTTAAAGAAAAAAAATATTGTTCTCACACATAGGCACACCATATCACATAATGGGTCTCTATACTATTTTCACACACACACATGCAATCACCATGAAGAACGGCCAAAAAATATTTTCCAACAAGGGTATCAAATCAAGGAAACAAGAGTATACATATAAATAATGCATTACAATACATCAGAAGTCATAATAGCTAATCATGTAATCAAAAAATCAAACATGTTCTTATGATATCTATGGATCATTTAACATAATTACACACCCCAAAGTGTTCATATAGTTTAATATACTCATTAGTGATCAAGCCTCGACCATTGGTGGCTGGAAATAAGCTAATGTACAAGGGTCCATCATGTCCCTTGAAACTTTATCCAATCACATTAGGCATTATTCCTTTAATTAATTAATACTTAAGAATCATTAATAAAGTAATCATTATTGTTATTCATAACACATTATAAATTTAAGGGACATTATACCAAGGTTGTGAACCTCATATATCATTATAATAAATGTTTATAATTCCATTGGTTAGAGTACACATATTCACCTACCTCAAGTGGATCCAACTTCAAGCCAAGGAAATCCCAATGACTTACTCCATGTACATTTAAGTCCATTCTGTCTCCAACATTCGCAAAAAAGGTTCTTATCATGAAATATCATTAAAATTAATTAATTTTAACTAATTTATAATTAATTAAAATATAACAAGGACTCATATTCGAGGGATAATGATCACTATATTAAATAATTACTAGATATGCCTACCTAGATGGAACCTTGATCAAATATCCATAAAAGGTTTACAGCACACATATGAATTCATTCTGAGAAAAAGACCTGTCACATAGAAAAAAATAAAAGGTTTGATTTAATATAATTAAATTGTAAAATTTAGGAAGAAACCAACCAAATGACATACCTTATATGGAACATTATCCAACAGATTTGAATCCACTCCCGACCCACTCTCGATTCTAAGATGAGAAAAATCTCTAAATAAATTCAATGTTTTGATGGCCAAATCATCATAAATTAACCAAAAGGCATAGAAATAATTTTCAAGGGACATAGATTATCTAAAAAACCTATAATCAGAACATGTTCATCACAATGAGACATAATCTATCCATACATATCCACAACTCCATCAATCTCGAACAATTATATAAATATCTAATGGAATTTTTATCAGATTCTCTATTTGGCGACAAGTCTATGATCAATCAAGAAGAAATATGTTCAAGGAGAAGAGAATCAAAAAATGGAAGGTCCATTAAAGGATTATAAAGTCTTAAACTTACCGAGAGAATCATCCATGATGAATGAAAACATGATCCACCACTGTATGAAGAATAAAGAGGTCAGAATTGAAGAAGATTGAAGGATTCCATGCGGATTGGCCATTGGATATTTCCTAGATCCATCATTCTTCAATGGGATCTCAAGGGGGAAGAAGAAATAGAGGTTATAACAAAAAACTCTTCACAATTTATAGATAAAGGAATAAATCCCAAGAGGGATCTAGAGGTGAAAAGACCAAAATAGCCTTCAATAAGACCACAATTAGCTTTCCACACCAACCATCCAGTCAGGGTCCATCAGTGAGTCAGTGGCCCACTGGTTGGATGGAAGGTCCTATATGATAGTTGCGCTATTTCCTACCCCACCAGCTAGGCATTGACACAACTTGATAACTGATGGGGGCTATCAGCTAGTCAATGGCTGCTCTAATAGCCCCAGATGCTCTAAGCATCCTCCATTAAAAAATGACCATTGATTTTTCCACAAAACTTTTGTTAAATTCCAAAAAACTATCTTTAAAATGGTCTAATAGTCCATACCTTAGTTTGATACCTTAGTTTAAAAGTTCAAATTACCTTTATGATTTACAACTCATAACAACATTGGTCATTACATGGATCAAGTATCAATAATAATTTCACCATTATCACATGAGATGTAAAGCTTTAACCAATGAATTTGAGGGCTATATAGGACCAAACCATGACTTAAAGATTAACCATAAATATGTGCACCACAATAAAACATCTAATTATCAAAACATTAAAACCTAAGAATAAGAATGGGATTTACATTACATTTCAAAAGGTATCACATAAATAAAAACATAAACTAGATTAATTGATACCAAATTAAATAGCCCAAATTAGTAACTTTATAAAATTATTTATAGGGTGATTTATAAAACATAACATCATATAAAATAGATCCCTTTTGAGATAAGTATGAAAACAAAATCCAGATCATAAAAGAGAGTGACAATGATTATATTTAAAAGGGAAAGTATGAATATTACATAAATTTATACATAATTTTATTTAAAAATAATAATGGATAAAATTAGAATTAATTGAAAACATGTAATTGAAATAACGATCTGTTTAAGAGAAATCAACACTTAAGAGGGTGATAATTATTCAAAATATATTATATTTTTTATTAAAAAAATCATTCATGGAAGGGGATTTGAATTAAGAATTAATTTTCTCTAGATAGATAAAAGTGGACATCATATATAAAATTATATCATTGAATATTGGGAAAATTTAAAGTTAAAGTTCAAAAGAAACTCCATAACTCAAAGATAGAGATTTGAGATACCAAAGTCCCTTATGGCTCAAGGAATGTTTGAATATAAAGAATATGAGAGAGAGTTTCTAGAATGATCCTTAAAATATAATGAAATATAACATAACTATCCCATATTAAATAAATAGGATAGTTAATATACTATATAAAATAAAATATGGTGAGAAACATCAAACATGTCATGTGGAATGGAAAATATAGACAAATAACCCTTACCTTTGATCTTGTATTCCACGAATGCGCTCTAAAATACTGTATAAAAACATAAATATATTAATTAAATATTTCAGAAGCATATTAATATCTAAAACTATTTATAATTTTCATTTATAATCATTATCTACATATTTATCAGTTAGTTTTTACCTATTTTCCCACATTAGGTGTTTATAGTTTTGACCGTTTGTACAGTTTCGTTAGACCAGTGTCAATATTAATTCTCCTTCCAAAGTTCATCATTAAAAGATCATTAAAGTTTCTATAATGGATTTATTATAATTATTTATAATGTTTAAATTTACTTTTATGAGTGTTTTATTCTTTATCCATGAAGATGAAATCGAAAATAAACACACTTTGGTAATTTTCTTAACCAATAAATGGTGTTTTCTTAATTATTGAGTTAAATATTGATGTATCCTTTATAGAAATAAAAATAATTAATTGTTTAAATATTTATATCATATTATAATATTAATTATGTTTTCATATTCATTCATGATATATATATATATTAGGTGTTTGGGGGTACAATTACATAAACACACACACCACACACAAATGCCGGAAAGGGAGGTCATTGCCCCCCAAGAGATAACCCACCCATAAAGCCTTATTTATTTAGTAAATGGACCTAAGTACTAGTGATAATGAAGCCCATTACATGGCCCAAATTCCCATGAACTATCCCAAAGACCCAATGTAGCGCCATGCCAGCATTAAGCTTGCATCACCATCTGTCACCGCCTGCCCGCATCATGCCTACGTCACCGCTTACCAGTGGAAATTCTCTCCCACTCGGATTTGAACACTGGTTTGATACAAGATTATGGATAGCCTTTTCCACTTAAGAAATACTCCAACTACTCCATTCATGATACAATTTTATAGCATTGTTCAAGTCGGTGGTCAAACTGACCCAAGCATGAACATACCATGATTAATGGATGATTATAAGGTGATTTAGTTAAAATATAATTATAATAGTAGAATAATGATATAATATTGTGTTTTTAGTGATATATATGAAAATTAAAAATAACTATGGTAATAAGTGATGGATATGAAACAATTTCATTAAATAAATAAATTGGGTTTCCTTCTTAGTTTTCTTATTTAAGACAATCACTTTTTTAACAATTTTTTATCATTCATATTATTAATTGGTTATAAAATCTATATTAAAAGATAATTATTCATATCATCAAAATAATATTTATACTTTAAAACTATTATTATAACTTTCCATGATATGTTGTAATTAAAAACAGAATACATTGATCCATGGAGGCGGTAGTCTGCACGTACACATGGACAATGATTTCATTTTCATAGAATGTTGGAGAGAAGTAATATGTTTTTATCATTAAATAATATTAAATAAATTATAAAAATCAAAATTATACATTAAATTACCTTTTAACCATCTGTGTTATGTAGTTATGGAAAACAAACACATTACTTCATGTAGGTAGTAGTCCACACATACGCATGTTTCACATTTTTGTTTTTATTAATGGAAAAGGGAAAGGAAGTTAATACTTGTACCACCATAATAATAAGATATAAGTATAATAATGATAATAATTTTATAATTTTAATATTTTTAATGGAAATTTTGGAATAATAAGTGCATATAAAGAAATAGAAATGAGAAAAATTCGATTAGAAATTTATACCTCACTACTTGAATTATGTCCCTTGTGAAGGGAGTAAAACCTTTTATAGATGGTATTTCAAGAAGAGAAAAACCACTTTAAGGTGTATTGGAGTGTTTAGGAGAGGTTTATGTATATTTTGTGCCTAAATTATGGTGTTGTGGTGTGAGGGGATGTGAGGTGAGGAGAGCCCCTTTTATAAGTGAAAATGATGGATTTTTTTATAAATACCCATTAATTTTTAATATTGGGAAGTCAAACTCAAGAAAAGTTCCTCAAAAATTGATAAATAATGGAAAAAATAATTGATATGGTTTAGAAAGTACTCAAACACACATTACCACACATTTTTAAACCCCTTTTAAGTCATTTACTATTTTATTTTTATTTTTACCATTTCAGCTTTTACCATGGTAACTAGTTTTTTTCCTAAGTAACTTACCATTTATGGTTAATAAATAAATTTCCACTTATTATATATTTTTTACCTATTGATTAAATTTTTTAAATACATTTAATTTGGTTCAATTTCTAAAAGTGATAAAATTAATTTTAAAATAATAGGTATATAATGTATTAAAAACAATTTCTTGGTTCCAAAACATTAAATTTAGGTAAACTATAATAAAATTTTTTAAATTTATAATATGACCTATAAAATGAATATTTTTTTTCTATAAAAGGGTTTCATAAATTACAAAAATAATTTTTATAAACTAATAATTCCATAAAGTCACAATTTTTTGTAAAAATAGTACATTCTGCTATTCATATAAAAATTAATTTTTAGAAACATATAAAAAATTCATCTTAAGAAAATATTTCCATAATAAATTTAAAATAAAGTTAATTTTAAAAAATATTCACTCTCAAATTTATGGTTTTTTAAATTGAAAACATAAAATATAACAAAAAACTATTTTGATAGGAAAATGAATTTTGGTATATTAACCATTATTTTTTCCTATAAATTACTAATTAATATAGTGTTAAATTATTATTCATACAATAAAAATATATTTTTATTATTCAATTATAGTAAACTTAGTTCCTTGAAATAAAATGAAAATTGATGGAAAATTCATTTTTTAAATATTTTATTACATGTTGCTATAATTATAATTTCTATCTATTTACATAACCCCTTATAATATTCACATAATACTTAAGCCTCATATAAGCTTTGGTTGCATTTTTGAGTATTGATTATGGCAACATGGATCTTGTGACAATATTCACGAGCTTGAACTTGTCCTCTATTCGATGTTTCTAAAACTATAATTTCTTGATCATGAATTTGGATTTTTCCATGGAAAACCATAGAGAAGCAAACACCATTTTGAGATCAGGAAAATAGGCTTCATAAGAAAGTCTTTTTTCTCTCGATTGCCATTTTTTACTACTTTATTTATTGATTTTGTTATGTGGTCACTTCAATTTGTACCAACTAATTTAATGGATATTTTTTAAAGGTCATATTTAATATTCATAATATATCAAGGTTTTTTGTTTTAGTTTGGAATAGTGTGTGAAACAAACTATATAATATATTATTTATTTAATAAGAATATGCAATGAAATTTCAGTTCGTTACATTCCCCCTTAAATAAATTGTATCCTTGCAATTTTAATAATCACTTATCTAAGGAAGTTAGATAATGATATCTATAATATGACTCAAGATTTAATTTTCTAATGAGGTATCAATCACATATACTCACTTATAATAAGAATAATCCCAATATTATGTTTCTTCCAAACCATTTGAATTAAATACCTCTTATGGTTTGGTGTAAAGACCTTTTTTTCCCTTGAGTTTATAGTCATACTTACAGTGATAGATTATCATAAATTAGTTTGAGTTATGAAATATGATTACCTATTTTTATAATAGATACAACACACACACACACCTATATCTCATCCCCTATTCTAATTCAACTAGGCAGTTCCAGTGGAATGTTGAGGTCAAACGATAATGTTGAAGAAGAATAATTCTCCTCCTCATAAGGATCCCTGAGATATATGTTCAAACCCCTCACAAAAATTTCTTATATAGCCACCTAAATAGCACTATCATGTGTACTCTATAGATTATCCCTCACATGTGTCTTTATCCTCAATATATAACCACCCATCTCTTCGCCTACTTGTTGCACTAGTCCATATGCTTCCCACTCCATGAAGCCCTCCTAGATAAAGGTGGGAAGGGGATGGATGTCCCAATGTGTATGTTCTGGGTGGATCTTCATGTGCCCAAATAGGGCCTTCCAAGATCTTAAATATTTATCACACACTCTACATGGTCTTTCAAACTCTGGGGAATCAAACCTAATTCGCGATTTGCTCTCATCCCCAAGGACAATAGGCAACCTCCCCCTTTTTCATCTAATCACTATGCCCTATCATACTAGTATCAGTGGTAGGGGTTGTATTCTATATCCACCATTGACATGGTGCTTTCAACTTATTTATAAACATGAGGGCCTATATGCAGAGTTAGTTCATTGATGGATAATTATGAAGACTATCCATTAAGGCAATCTATTATTGTAGTGAAATTAAGATCTCTCCATGGAAGCTATAGGTTATTGACTCCACCTCAATCCATTTTTTTCATTAAAGAATATACTATCAGTAATATTACCATGATCATTGAATATGTATTCTAAGTTGAAGTGGTGAATCTATTATTTGAATCATGTAAAATCCATCTAAAATATCCATACTAAGATTTATATTCCCATAAACTTAAGTTTAGAAATGAAACCATCATACAACTACATGTTTTATTTGATAAAAAACATCAGGGTGGTACACTTAAAAAACAATCTAGGTATCTTATATTGACTAGAATAAATGTCCCATATTCACAATAAAAAATAGAATGATTTATTTATCACAATCCATCTCATTAGTAATCATTGAATAGGATCCACCTTGTTCCCTTGGTCATGGTGGTTGTTCACACATATCATCATTATCATCCATTATATTATGAAAATGACTAAGATAATGTCCATGTTTCCTACACTTAATGTATTGGATGTTTAGTGGTGATTTTAGATGAATGTTTTCTACTCCCATCATTCTAATAAACCTCTTTATTTTACTGTGGTAGTTTGATGCTCGATGATCCCCTCTTCTATAAGTAAATCATCATCCAGTACCCTTGAATCAATTACCTTGGTTCTTCTTACAATTTTTTTAACATATAGATGTTTGAATATTCCATCATTCATTATATTCATTGCTTTATTTTCATGAGCCTCCATCCTTCTCTTCTTTAGTGAACTCAACATTTCAACTATGGTTATATAGTTAATCATATTTCATGATAGTTGGTTTAACATGATCACCAAATTTCTTATTCCATCTCCCATTATAATGGGTTTATCATTGATATAGTCACCACATTGTCTTTCACACCCATTATTAACCCAATTCCTTCTGATTCCATCCATTTCAAAAACCAAAAGGGTTAATGAAAGTTAATTAAGATTAACAATATGAGAAAATTATCATTATCATAAAATTAATTCCACCTTAAAACATTTTATTATCATATTGGACTATAATTCCATTATTTTAACCTATACAATTATTAGTTTAACCTAAGTTATCTTAAATTTGGTTCTCTCATTATTCTTAACATTATCACTAAATTAACTAGAAAATAAATCCTTCATAGTTATTTGTATAGAGTATATGATCAAAAAAATACCTTAGGAGTGTCTAGCAAAGTGTGTTGTCTTAATCCCACTCATCATGCATCAGAGTGATGATCATGACAATGCTAAACTAACCATATTTGGGGTGATTGTAATACCCTAAGATTTTGTGAAATATTTTTTTCAAATAAATATAATATTTTCAATGTTTTGTGTTACATGAAACATTGATTTTAGCTTGTGTTACTTGAAACATTTATTTTAGCTTCAGTTACATGCAACACTGACTTTAGCTTGTGTTACATGCCCGAATGGCCCGAAGGCCTCATTTTTATTGATTTTTGACAACCCCACTTTCAAGGGATGAGGGGACAACCTTACAAGGCCCATAGGATCATATATTACATGGCCCATATGCTTAAGATACATTACATGACCCGAAGGTCTTTAGGGAATTCAACCAGACTATAACTACAATGAACTGCCCCACCCCTGAATCTTGCATTATATTGGTAGCTCTCCACCTTTGGATGGACATCTGTCTAAGCATCCCATTCAAGCATAGGCTGGTCCTGATGGCATAACCATACCCTCTCATTCTTTCCCAATCCATTGGTTCTACTCTGGTGAGTGTGCCTGCTCTGAATCCTCCTCTAGGGCTTCTTCTTTTTTATAAAGTCTGTCAAGGGAAATTGCATGTGTCCTGAAGGCCTTGAGGTGACACAAAAGCCTTGAAGGTGTCCCGAAAGCCCTACTGACTTGAAGGCTTGGGTTTACCGAAGGCCTTAAGGACTCCAATCCCAAACCGGTGGCCTAAGGTGAATAGTTCCTGGTTGCTATAGTACCAAACAGTACCTGCTACAATAACTGCTACAGTACCACACAATGCCTGCTAAAAATACTACTACAGTGCCTGCTATAGTGCCTTCTGCAGTACTACTACAAATATTACTACAATAACCCCAAAATATTCCTCCTCTTGGTTTCGAACCTGGGTCTCATAGATGCACTTAAGGACACCTCACCAACTAGGCTGAGGCTCATGTGCAAACGTGTGTAATGTTACCGCTCGACTCCCACTAGGGGGCCCCACAATGACTTCGAGCACGCCACACATTTTCCAGATAGGCAATAGATTTTAACATTCATTTTATGTGTTTTTCAATATAATAGATATGAATAAATAAAATTTTATGCTTAAAACCGTATTTTTCAAAAAATTAGTTTTGTAGCCTTTTGCACACTTATTTTAAAATAAAATTTTTACAATTTTAAAAAATATATTTGAAAAAAATAAAATTCATTTTTGAAATCAAATTTCAAAATTATCTTGGAGTGAAGGTTTTAGAAATTTCTTAAAAAATATATTTTTTGATGAATTGTGAACAATACTAGTTTTATCAAGAATTTTCATTTATTTTAAAGCATTTGAAAAATTGAAAATTATTTTAATACAAACATAAAAGTAAAATTATTTCAATTATTTATATATTAATCAAATTTAATTCATTGGGGTCAATTTAAAATTGAATTTTTATATAAAAACAATTTAAACATTTAAAACTTTTCTCTATGAAAAATTGTTTTTTCGTTGCAACTGCAGGATTAATTTAAAATAAAATTATGCCACCCTTTTGAGTAGAATTTGGCAAAATGGATTCCATAGTTTGAATAAGAATAATTTATATTCAAATTATTATTATTTTTACTATAATGAATATTTAAAACAGTAAAAAATATTTTCCGCTGTTAAGGTAAAAACAGGTTTACTGGGGGGGGGGGTAAAACTAAAAAGATAAGGGTTAAAAAGGACATAATACTTGTCCAAAACACATTGTATAAAAATATTTAGATATTAGATATTATATTTTATATAATTTAACTTTTTTAGAATTGTTTTATGTGAAAAATGTGGGCACACCTTTTTTTTTTCAAAAATTACAAGGGTACCACTCACCTCACTTATAAAAGGCCACCCCTCTCCTCTCCTCTTAACACTTAAAAAACACATTAGTTAGGCCAATAAATTCCCAAATAATTTACTTAATTCTATAATATCATCCTATAAGCCTTATTTTCCCTCATAAATATAATATAATAAGCCTTTTGGTGTAAACCCAAAGAAGTTGTCTGAAGAAGAGGTAACATTCCTAACCGAGCATTTTATTTTATTTCTTCCTCCATATCCTTCAATTATTATTAAAATATGATAATTTCATAAAATAAATATGTTAAATGTACTTGTATTTTGTTATGTTAATGTCATTACCTAAAAATATCTCCAATTCAATCAAATGGGGTACATAATCATCATTCGTATGTACAACGAACTATTGCCTTACAAACCGATGTTATTCATTTTCCATCACCCCTCTCATGGATGGATATAATAATTTATTTAATGTTTATATATGATATTTATAATATTATTATACATATATAATTATAATACTACATATACATTCATAACTCAAAACCCATTAGGAAAAAATAACATCGCTCGTGTGTACGATGGACTACCGCCTCACATACCGATGTGAGGTGTTTTTCATTTTTGATTTAATTGGATGGTAATAAGGATATATTAAATTAATATATATGATATTTATTATATTATTATACCTTTTTTATTTATAATAAAATATCTACCTTCTTACTTTCCAGTCTATTGGAAAACAATAACGTCACACGTGTATACGACGGATTACCGCCTCACAAACCGATGTGATGCGTTTTTCATTTATATTTTACTTGGATGGTAATAAGAATATATTAAATAAATTTATATTATATTGGTAAAAAAAATTATACTTTTGGAATTATGATATCACATATACCTCCTTACTTTCCATTATATAGGAATATGATAACATTACTCGTGTGTACGACGGACTACCGCCTCACGAAGCGATGTGATTCGTTCTTCACATATGATTTAAATGGAAGGTAATAAGGATAGGTTTAAATAAAATATGTGATATATATGAAATAAAAATTATTTTATAATTTCACTATATTATTTAACTTTCTTTTTTTCAATCCATCAATAAAATGGAAACAAAGTTCATTCGTACGTATGGCCTACTGTCCCCATGAATGGTGTATTTCATTTTCTATCTCCAACACTTATGGATTACTATAAATTCATATATAATGAATATATATGATATTTATATCATTTTTAAAACTTTTGAGATGATGGAACCATTATTAAAGTAAGATTAATGAAAATAAAAAATCAAAAAATACATGGAAAACAAAGCAGTTATTATCTGAAACATGAATTTAACAAGGAATTATTAATAAAAAGGTAATAAAATGTCATAATTAAATCATATATAGTATGATATATAATTATGGTTGTGTAATATATTTATAATACATTTATATTTATTATATATAATTTTTGAATGTGTACGATGGAAGTTGATACTTAAGGTAAAGGATTTCCATTTCACTTTTATTTTCTGTGAGACACATGCAATATTCACCAGGTGTTTCTTTTATGTTGTGAATATAATTCACAAGAATGTATTGTATTATTATTATCCTTAAAATTATTAGTATTTACATGTTCATTTTAGGATCTCTATTTCTTGGGGTTTACGATTCAAAAGTTACCAAAGAGGTACAAGAAGTTTGTCTCAATTTACCTTCTTTGGGACATAAGTTATGTTATGAACTTATATTCTTCAATAAGGTGTATATAGTGCCCATTTGAAATTTTATATAATGAATATAATTATTTTCATGATATTAAGAGTTTCATTTTATGTAATTATTTAATGGATTTTATTATTCAAAAGACACCAAAGTGGTAAAGGTTTGATGTTACAATCTCATTATTTATCAGTATTGTTTATGATTATGTTTTATATGATTAAATATCATGATATAATTATAAATAACTCCATGAATTTTATTCTCATTTTTTATTACTTGAGAATAAATTTTTCTATTCATTTCCTCTCATTATGTACTCATTAGTTCAAAAGAATGTTTATAAGAAAAATCTATTTTATTTCTCTCTACAATGGAAACCCCTTTTTATTCAAAAACCATGTTTTCTGAAAATGTTTTCAATATTTTTAGACTTATATAAATTATTTATTAAATAAAATTTTACCCAAGTTTTAATTTTTTATTTTTTTAAAAAAAATATTCATGCTGTTTTCCAAACAAGTCCTATTTGGATTTTCTTAAAATGTAAAAGGAATATTTGTTTTAATGTGTACGAAATGTATGAAATTTTTTACCACCATGACCACACAATGTTTTAAATATTCCATTATAAGATTAAATTTTAATTTTCAAAGAAAATCATTTCTAAATTATTTTATGAATTTTTAGTTTTAAAAAGTGATTTTCAAAGAAAGGTTATTTTTCTCAAGAAATGTTCCTAGTGATATTTCAAAATCATTTTCCATCTAAGATAAAATCCTTTGATGATACTTATTCTTTACTAGGGATATTATACAAGGATACCATCATTATTATTTCTCTAGATGGTTTATTCTTACTATGAAAAGATGTTTATGAAACTTGTTTCTATTCTATAGGTGCCACCATGATAAAATGCTTATGAAACCCGCTTCTTTTTCCATGGGTTATGAATTGATGAAGTGATGACATGTTTATGAAACCAATTTCATTTCATGGTTTCTAATATGATGAATGTTTTATGATATTTCATCACAAGAATGTAGATACTATTTGATGGGTGGGACTTATATCTCCCTGTAATGAATTTGGTAGTCATTAATGTTATATGAGATTAAAGGGTACATGATAGGTTATCCCAAGACGAAAAGAGGGCACATAGGAGGTCATCCCAAGCCTGAAAGAGGATACATGGGTGGTTATCACATGCTTGAGATAGGGTGTATGATAGGTTATCCCAATCCCAAAAGAGGTTATAAGGGAGGTTATCCCAAGCCCGGAGTAGGCACATGGGTGGTTAACCCAAGCCTAACATGCTATGAATGTATTGGTGGGTATCCTTGAAATGATAATTTCTATACTTATATATCAGCAAAAAACTATGTCTTATGACATTGTTATGTTCTCATGACTCATGTTCTTTGATTCCATTATGATTCATGTCTTATAAACTACCATGATTTATGACATGACTGAAGTTTATGATCTATAATAAACAGGGCATAGTTTTCATATGTTATTCTCATGTTCTCATATCCTTATGCTCATAATATGTTGAAACTCCCTTTTTTTACCCTTACTAAGCATATGAGCTCACCGTTTATTATGTTTCCTTTCCCCAAGTTATGAAGAAATGTTTTAAGTATGGTATGTGTAACACCCTGAAAACTTGTACCTCTCATATTGATAAGTTTAAGTTTTCATTTTGTTTGAGTTCCTTAATAAATGAACAAACTTGTTTCACTTGAGAATTAATAATATGGTATTAATTTATATTAGAATGCAACTGAGTAAAACACAGAAATGGACACAAGTATTTTCATAATAAAAAGAACATAGTAGTGTTTACAATGTGTTAAGATCACAAGGAAACATCATACCTGAAAATTCCTAATAAAAATCTTATCAGAACTACGGGAAGAACCCCTATAAAGACAACAAGACAAGGTAAATAAAAAGATCCTTCAGGTCAGTAAAAATAAATAACAACACCACCATGATCATATAAAACGTGTTGGGCATCAATGATATGACAAGTACCATATTCTTCTTTTTCTTGAGTTTAAGACACTCTGAGGCACGATTTTATAGGGAATCAAACCGACCATTGCTCTGGTGACCGTTGAAAGCCAATGGTTATAATTATAGCCATTTGAATTTGTAAGGATAATTGAAATTATTTAAGTATTAATTAGTTTCCAAATATTTAAGTTATGATTAAAATTATAATTAATCCATCATTTATGAACTCTAAAAGAATACGAGTTAAAACTTCGTTTAACCCTTAAGTGATTTTGAAAAGTATTAAGGAATTCAAAACACTTTGTGAATATTTCAAGTAAAATGTAACAATTTTCATTTCTTATATAATGTTATAAAGTGTGTTTAAATTCTTCAAATTACATTATTGTTTTGATTAAATTATGTTTTCCAGGATACTAGCACAAAAATTATCATATAGGTTTATTAAAATCTCTTTTTTTATAACTTTTTTGCATTAAAAAGGTTTAGTGTTTATAATTTTAGAAATACTTTTAACTAAGACAAAGATTATTTTGTATTCATTAATGTTTAAGAATATAAATTCTATATAGTTTTAATAAATGAATTTTTTTCTCTTCTTTAAAACTTTTTAATTTTGAGTGTAGGATTTTATAAAATATTAGTCCCACTAGAGCCAGCCTTTTATGGCTAGGGCCAAGGCAGGCAGCTCACACGAAGTGGCTGAGCCTAAGCCCTCAGCCCAAGACAAGGCCGACTCAAGCTTGAACAGAGGTCCCCCAAAGGGGGAACGGGAGCAGAAGCGCGTAGGCGCACCACCGCGGGGGCAAGGCCACGACAGAGCATGGGTAGGCCAAGGCCTGTGAGGGCAGGGAGGGAGCCCGTGTATAGGTCCCCCTTCGTGTGTGTTGTGTGTTTTTTGATCAGTCATTAGGAGGCTTGTGCTTAAAAGGGAGGCGAAAACAGCTCGTTGTTTCGATGTGGGACGTGTTTTTTCAGGCGAAACATGATCTGGGCCATTGGATCGTGTCATGTGCAATCTGGACCTCCGATCAAGATCTCGTTTTCGACCTTCAGCAATTGCGGTTTTCCACCGCATTTTTCTACGCTGTTCAATCTACCATAGATCTAATCACGACCATCAGTGTGTTTTAAAATTCCGCATTGAACCGGGACCGTTTGATGGAACTCAGATTTAATATGAGCCACCCATTTCATTCTAAAAAAATGTGGATGCACCTCAGCCCTTGGATCAAGATTAGGTTTGATCTGGACCATCCGTTTTTCTCCGGTTTTCCCTTTTTCCACATCGTATTCTTCCTCCTTCGCATGGGTTTACACCAGTAACCCTACACCTATGGCACCCTCTTGTTTTATTCATCACTGACCACCGGGGACCCTCCTTGTCTCCACTTTTTTTTTCAAGCATGACACCACCCATTTAAAGCACCGCAAGTGGGTATGTTTTTGTGTGAAAATTTGTGTTTTCTCTTTAGTATATAAGTAACCGGTTGCACCCCAAATAACTCTCAGTTCTTCTCCCCACTCAAGCCTCCAGCAAGTCCCAACTAACATCCCTCGAGTTATCCTCCCCCTGGTTTTAAATTAAGGGTTTTAGTTTTGCCTTGTCTTGTTTCTTTGAGAGTATATACACATATATACTCATAAAAAATGTATTTATAATCTTGCGGTATAGTTCAAACGTTCATCCATGCTGAACCTGGCCTTCAAGTTTTTGTGTTCAAATGGCACAAAGGACATAAGGGTTATATTTTTCCTTATTTTGTTGTTTTGAATATACATACATATATATATATATATATTTATATGTATACTCATAAAGCTATGTATTTTAAATAACCCTATGGGTTAGTTTAGATCATTCTTATAACCGAACCTAAGTCTCTAAATTTTGTATTTTCGGAGTATTTGTAAGTTGTTTAATGTTTAAAAATATTAAGATATACTATATATATATATATGGTTATATGTACTTCAGTTATATATATATGAATAGGCATGGACTTTGGTTTTTGAGTATAGGCCCACGAACACTCCATCCATCCAGAAAATATTTCAAGATAAAAACTTCAAATGCAAGAGTAGTATTTGCGTATGAAGTTTTTATATAATTGATTATGCACTATGAATATAAATATACACATAATTTCATATATATATATATAAATATATATTGAAAATGTTATATATGTTCGGTTTTTAATAGAATTGTATGGGTAGGTATTCATAAACAAAATTTTATGACAAAGGGAATGACCTGCCCTATATAAAACATTGTTAAACTAATATCCTTAGGGGGTTAATTCACATGGATGTACCAATATTTTTAGTATGAGTGCGGTTACATACATATATATTATATGTTGCATGAACCTTAATTATACCCAGTTTTGAGGTCTTTACACATTAATTCCCGAGTATAAGTGGAGATTTAAAACATAAGAAATGTTGTGTTATTCAAAACTAATATCCACATTTATGAGTCACTTATTTTCTTATATTTTAAATGATGTTGATTATGGTTAAGATTCATGATTTCTATTGTGGACATTATTCTGTGGTATACAAAGGCTTATTAGTATTGAATGATTTAGCATCTGCAAGCTTAAAGCCCTACATGAATTTTTGGTTTACTTTTTAATGAATTGGTTAATAAGGTTTTAGAATTATGAGAATAACATTGCATGTGAAAAATTCTATTTTTATTTTTATTTTAGTACATTTGATGTCAATCTACGTGCCATAATATGCCTTTATTTTTACCATTTAATGACAATCATATAATTATTAGCTCAGTTTTTAAACATCTAGATACATGTCTCACTTTATAAGATATGTAAATGTTAAAGGATGAAATATAATTACTATGACCAATTATGTATGAAGTTATCCAAAGTAGTATACTTTGAATAATTAGAAATGAGTAATTAAATATTAAAAATGGTATGGGAAATTTTGAATATACAACCCTTTTTGGCATATAAGGAGTGTTTTGGACTAGTAAGTTTCAGGTTGGGGACCGGTATAAGTAAGCCCTCCAGGTTGGAGTCCGGTTATAGATGCTCTCCGGGATATATTCCGATTACAGATGCTCTCTGGGTTGGGGTTCAGTTACAGTTATCCCTAGGTCTTTGCTTGAGGCCTTGACACAGAAGTCCAACTTTTTTACATTCCAATATTATGCTTATGATAATTAATTAACCTAATGGGTATTCAACTAGTAGAATATCCAAGGTTAAGATTCAGTAATGAGTATCAGAAAAGTAAGAGTTTATGGCATTAATTGTGTTAAACATTCAATGAATTAGTTTCCAATATATGAAATTGAAGTTGTTTCCTTTACACGTAACTCTGATTATTCATTACTCTTTGCTGTTTAATTTGTGCTTACATATTATTAGTTCTTACATGTTTAGAATGTCTTTTATTTGTTACACCAAATAAGCATGCCTATATTTGAATCATATACCCTTATAACTCTATTAGCATGTTTTTAATTGAGCACTTTTATGACATGTTACACATGTTAAAGCTTTTATTTAAGAGAAATGTTCTATGGAAAGTTTTAAAGAATGTTTTCAAAAGTTACATTGGTTTATTTTGAAACCCCTTACTGGGCATTCGTATGCTCACCCTACATTTTGATCTAAATTTTTCTGGTGAAAACTTTTAACAGATGAAACATTTCAGAAGTAGATGGTTTCCCTGATCCCGAACCGAATTAGATCCTCTGTATGGGACATGATGTGTAGTTTATCAGTGCATGTTTTTGTTTGAACATGACACATCATGTTCATAAGGCACCGAATCCTGGTTTTATGGGGTCGGTTCTTCATATTATTTCTAAGAAGAATACTATGTGGGAGGATATTTATGAGATATGTAGAAGATCATTCAAGAAATAAGATGATTTTGTGCCTAGTATCTAAAGACGATAATCCTATATGGTCCATGGTCATGTATTTGTGAAATTTATTGATTATTTATCTAAAAAGATGTAATATTTATATATGATAATTTTGGTTCTTTACAGTGATTACCCCTAGGTGCATATATTCTACAATTGGATCCACTTTCCAATATCCATGTAGGGATGTATTTTTAGGAACATCACCAACTCAAGACTTTATAAATATATTAGGATATAATTATAAATATATACTCATCTCTAGGGTTTTTACTAAGGTTATCTAACCCTAATACAAATAGTAACTAAACTAATCTTGAAAAAAAACTAAAAATTACCTCTGATACCAATTGAGGTGGCCCAAGATAAACATTCCTTTATCCTACATCATTATATAATTAAAACATTAAATTAAATAATAAAATCAACATACCATGAATCAAGAGTTTTATTGTCTTTAGAGACCAGCTACATAAACAACTTATTTTATAATTCTTGTGAATATTTCCTCATAAGTTCATTATACAAGATATTTTTTAAAACAAATCCCAATTTTAAATCATCCTCATTCCCTAGGAAATTAAAACATATGAAAGGGGTGATCTAAAAATATTATTAAGGGAGAAATAAACATATCAATATGTTACCTAGGGTAATATAAAAAAACATGAAAAAAATAAGAAAGAGAGAAATCTCTGGATAAAGAACATGGAATCATAAAAACTATTCATATAGAATGATATGAGAACAAGTTATCCCATATGATCAAATATACAAAATGGTTTAAATATGAAGAAAATATGAGACATAAATCATAATATTGAGATCATAACATTGTCACATATAATAGGAATGTAGCACTAATATAAGTATAGAATGTAATTCCTCGTGTTCATATAAGCTTTTAAATTCAAGAATAATTTAAAATTTTAAAATTAGTGGATGGATAGTTTTGAGATATATGATTCATATTCAAATTATAAGAGTTTAAACACATCAAAAAAAAGTTTTTAGATGAGGTGTAATGTTTGGGATGTGTCTTGGGGGCTTAGGGGAGTTCATGAGACACTGGGGTGATTTCTACATCCTAAGCTACAACAAACCACAGACTTACTAGTGGGATTTTAAAGGGAAAATTTACAATTACCCACTTTGGTTTTTGAGGAGGTATCCCCATGTTTAGCCTTGTTTATGTGAAAAACCTCCAGTGACCCTCTCCCATTTTCCCTTTAACAACCCTTAAATTTGGGTGTATTTTGAGGCATTATTCATTGATTATTTGTATTTTACCTTTATTAATATCCATTTATTTATCCCACTGTTCTTATTTAATTTTGAGTTACCCAGCAAGGTTTTTTATTTCAATATCCCCTAATCATGGTGGAATCATATGACATCAATGGGGATTTCATTCTTCTTATGATGATGAAATCCTTGGATTCCCTCCACATGCCACCACTTTTTCTTTGGGTCAAGGTATGTTGAACTTAAAAGTTATTTATGTTTATATTTTAAATTAAATTAATTTTTAATATGAAATGGTGATGTTTCTTAGGTATTTCCCTAGGAATAGTGTAGGTAGTATACTACAGACCTCCCGCATGTGGTTACTCAAGGTTTTATCTAGCGGTGTGTGGCTGGTGAACTAATAATCAATTATTCCATTTCAATTTAAATTTTAAATAATTTGTAAATTCTTAATTAATTATGAATTTATTATATTTAATTAATTTGAATGTTTGGGAATCAGTTAGGGGCTTAAGATTTAGCACAATCTTGGTGTGGAATTGGATGAGGCTTGTTGGTGTGGGGATTTTACTTTATTTTAATGAAAATAAATGGGAAAAGGTTCTGTTTGAGGTAGGTGGTCCTAGTACTAACTATTTAGCATTATGTATGATGGTTATGGGTATGTGAATGTGTGGCCTTACCACTTGGGTGATGGCCCCATTTTATTAATTTTATTGGTTAATTTAATATGATTAGTTATAAATTAAATTTTATTATCAAACTTGTAGGACCACCTAGGAGAAAAAGTGGAAATATTCCTTGGCCACTATATACCCAATGACCTAAATTTATGCCCTGATTGCTGATAGTCAAGGCCTATATAATTGAAATTACTTTAATTTTAAACCCCTTGAGGGGTGTTAATAAAATTAGGTGGGATATATAATATTTAAGGGACCATTATTTGGAACCCTTGAGATTTATTGGCCCTAGTAGTCTGTATCACGACCCTCATGATACCGTGGAACCATTAAGAAAGACGGACTTGGGTTTTTTGAGAAGAAAAACTTGGAAAGACCCCTGATACTTTTATATGGGATGCAAGTCATCTTTATTGACCATTTATAATGGGGTTTACCCTATAAGGTTTCAGGAGAAAACATATTCTTATGACATTATCAAGGAGCATGATGCCCTCCAAGAGACGGGTGATGACCTGAGACTTGTCTAAGAATAGGGACCCTGGTGAGTGCCCTAGGGACATACTGACCCTAGTGATAGGATGTGTTTAGGATGTATACATAGATGATAGTTTTGGGAATTTAGCCAACCCTATTTCTTTTTTTTTACATGGGACTTGGTATGCATCCTCAGGGTGTTTTTTTTTGTAAAATGGGAACCACCCATAAGGGAGGAATTTTTATTATGTATAGAAAATTCCCAAGGGGTGGTGTTCAATTTATATATATGCGTGATTCTAATGGATAAGAAAAATCTAATATGGTAGGTTTAAGATACTTATGGATATGAAATTGGCTAAGAAAACTCTAGTATGGGAGGTTTGTGTTACTATTGGTGGGTCTTCCATGGATATGGTGTTGAGGCTAATATAGTATACTGGGATGGAGATTTCTAGTATAATTCCCCAAGTCAGTGTTACTTATGGGATTATTCCTTGGTTGAAATAACTACCATAGGGGAGGTATGTGATACTTGATACATATAGCAGGGAAACCTTAGTTTGTTATATTGGGAGGCACTGTCATCACAACGTGCTTAGAGATACCCCTACAATGGTTGGATAAGGTATGGTCAATTAGGGTTATAGAACTAAGGATCGATAATGATATGGTACATGGTAAACAAGTTTGAACGGTCCATATAATACGCTCAAAAATATTATGGAATCATGCCAAAGAATGTATTGTTGGTAGTTTTGTTTATTTGTTTTCAGCAATGTATTTAGTTATCCTAATCATTTCACATGAACATATTACTTCATTACTAGTGTAGTATGGGTTTTCATTGGTGGTTACCTACAAAGTTATATACTCACACCCTACTCAGGATACCACTACACTTGGGTACCTGATCACCCCTCAATTTTGTAGGTTTAGGTTGGGATGAGGCTAGAGATTTTATAATCGAGTGGGAATAGCTCAGATGAGATTTAGAGTTCAGGATGGGGTAAATATTGGGGATTTTAGTGGTTCATCATGTACTTTTTTTGAATTTACCCTATTATTTTATTTTTATTTTTCATGTGTGATTAGACTAGTGGGTGATTAGGCATGTATGAATGTATGTATGTTCAAAATTCATATTATTATTTCTTGGTCATTTTATTTATCTACATGCTCTAATGGTTATGCATTGTGTATAATATTTTGTTATCTTTATATTGATCATGGTGTATTCTCATACCCCCACTAATATTCAATTGACTTTGGAATATAGGGAGGTGTGCATAAGGAAAGCTGTGACTGCTGGTCTGAATATTGATTAGTGGTTTGGGTTGGTGAGATGTTATAAAGAAACACAACATTGTGGACTAAGAATCATTACATGTTTCCCATAGCAGATCAGGCATCACAACCTATTTCCCATTTTGGGTTGAGCATCACTACTCATTTCACCATTTATATCATGAGATGTACATATTTACCCAATACATTGGAATGCTATATAATACCCACCCATCACTTAAATATTAAATATATAGATGTTTTCCATAATAAAACATTTAATCATCATATTATTGAGACCTAAAAATAAGAATGAGTTTCACATTAAATTTCAAAATTTATCACATAAATAACCACATAAACCTGAAAAATTGATGAAAAATCCAATCACACAAAATAGTAACTTCATAAAATCATTTATTAGGTTATTTATAAAACATAACATCATAGAAAATAGATTTCATTTGAGATAATTGGAAAAGAAAATCCAAATTGTAAAAGAGAGTAACAAGGATTATTTTTAAAATGGAAATCCTGAAGATCATGTTAATTGATATATATTTGGATTTAAAAATAATAAAGGAGAATATTGGAGGTAATAAAAAAACATGGACTAGAAATATAGATCCATTTAAAAGAAATCAATACTTAAGAGGATGGAAATTATTCAAAACATATTAACATTTTATTAAAAATAAAATCATCTATGGAAGAGGATATGAATTAAGAACTCATTTTACATAGATATATAAAAGTGGACATAATATTTAAAATGAGATCATTAAATATAAGGAAAATGTAAGGTTAAAGTTAAAAACAAATTGAATACCTCAAATAAAGATATTTGAGTTTCCAAAGTCCCTTACGACTCCAGAAATGTTTGAATCCAAAAAAATACAAGAGGGTGTTCCTAAAATGATCCTTAAAACATCATGAAATGTAAGAAAATTATACCATATAAAATAAATAGGGTAGTGAATACACCATATAAAATAAAATATAGTGTGCAATATCAAACATGTCTTGTTTAATGAAAAATAGAGACAAATAACCCTTACCTTTGATCTTGTCTTATACGAATGTGCTATAACCTCCTATATAAAAACATAAATATCTTAATAAATTATTTTATAAAAACATTAATACCCAAAAATATCTATAATTTTAATTTATAATCAATATATATGTATATTTGTCAGTTTTTACATATTTTCCCACATTTTAGTGTTTATAGTTTTGACCATTTGTACTTGTTACGTAGGAGCACTTTTGGTTTTTGTTATTCTTCCAAATATCATAATTCCATGATCATTAAAGCTACTATAATGGATTAATTATAATGATTTAGGAATTTTAAATTTCTTTTGATGAGTGTTTCATTCTTTATCCTTGAAGATGAAATTGACAATAAGAACACTTCAATGATTTTCTTAACCAACAAACGGTGTTTTCTTAATTATTGATTTAAATATAGATGTATATTTTTTTTAAAAAAACCAAATAATTATTTAAATATTTATTTCATATTATACCATTAATTATGTTTTCATACCCATCCATGATATAATTTCATAGCATTTTTCAATTAGGTATTCAAACTGACCACAACAAGAACATACCATGATTAATGGATGATTATGAGGTGATTTAACTGAAATATAATTATACCAGTAGAATAATTATATAATTTAGTATTTATTAGTGATATATATCATAATTATAAGGAATTTATGGAATAAGTGATGGATAAATAAAAAATTATAATTATATTTTAAAAATAATAATTATATAATGTATTAAAAACAATATCTTGAGAAAAAATATTACTTATGTTCTAAAATATTAAATATAGATTTTTAAACTAGAATTAATATTTTTAAATTTATAATATATCCTAAATGATGAATATTTTTTTTATAAAATGGTTTCATAAATTTTATAGTCAATCTTAGAAAATAATAATTCCATAAAAGGCACGATATTTGTAAAAATGGTATATTTCATTATTCAATTAAAAATATATTTTTTAAAATATAAAAAATTAATATTAAGATAATATTTAAATGATAAATCCAAAATTTAATTTAATTTTTTCAAATTAACACTCCAGAATTTAAAATTATATTTTTAATTAAAAACATATAAATTATGGAAAATCTATTTTTATAGGAAAATTAATTTTGGTATATTAGATATTGTTTTCCTATAAAGTATTAATTAATATAGTGTTAAATTATTATTAATACAATAAATATATATTTTTATGATCTAATCATAGCAAACTTATTTCCTTGAAATGCAATTATAATTTTCAAAAAAATACATTTATTAATCCTAAAGTGAATTGAGAAAAAACAACCTTTCCAAAAGTATAAAGGTTCATGATATATCTATATATATAAATATTTTATTAAAATTTATAATCCTAATTTATATCTAATTATATAACCCCTTATGATATTCAAATAAAATCTAAGCATCATTGCTTTATTTCTTTATAAAAATAGAGATATAAGTTTGTTGAATTCCATGGCATCATCTATTGGAGTTGGTTCCCTATAAGTAATAATTTTTTTTCTTTAGATTACCTTTTTATTAAAATATTTTAATATTAATAAATGTATTATTACATATTGGTTTTTCTTATATGTAAAATTAATGTGATAATGTCTTAGAGTATCTATCACATTGAAAGTTTATAGTTGTTCCTCGATATAATGAAAACCTTGAAGTAATATGATGATATTCTTAAACTAAATTCCTATGAATGAATGACTTCATATAATGGGATATATATAATGAAAAATATTATTTGATTTATTATCATAAGTGGGTGATAATTAATCTTATAAAGTTCACACTTAGTAATATCCAAGATAAGATATTATAAAGATAAAACCACATTTATGAATTCTACTTGTTTTGTGTTATTGGATATTCTTATTTATAAACATGTGTATTGATCCTTAGACTTGAGATTTTTATTAATTAATATAATGAGTCACATAATTTTCTGTATTAATGAAAACCATGACATCATATATTCATGTTAAAGTAGGATATATTGGGTGTGTCATGAGTGATATGAAATTAATGAATATTTCAATAAAGGATTTTTACCTTCCAATAATGGATGATGATATCTCATCCCTTTGATTGGAATGAAAATTTGTAACTAAGTTCCATGGACATGGTGATTGATAGGTTCATTTCATTAATTCAATTAAATACATGTCAAGCATATAGGTTGACTCCATGTGTAATAATCCTACTAGATGAAATATCAAGAAAAAGGAATTATATTACACTGTAAGCATCCATATGTGGTTGTTGTCATTATGAAATTAACTTCTTCCTATATAGACACCTTTATGTGTTGTTAGATACATATATTGGAATTTGAAATCCCCCCTAATGCCTCTAAGGAAAAGGCCTAGAGGGTTATACACTTAGTGTTTCCACTTATCTCAGCTAAATTATATTTAAATTTAATAGTTGGAATAAATATTAGTCCCAAGACTAATGAAGGATATTTATTTAAGATTTCTTGATAAAAAATATTCAATAATGATATTTATATGAGTTTAATATTAAATAAATACTTATTTGTAAGAACATGAATATAATATTTATTTATTTATTGAATTAAGGATATTAATTTCTTATTCATGGTTCAGTATATTTCAAAGAAGGTGGATATTCTAAGTTATACACCCGGTAATAGAAATTATATAAATAAAAATATCATTTAAATAAGCAAGTAATTATATATTTAATTATAATGATTTTTTCACAAGTTGTCATATGTATTGATATAATAATAATAATATATTATTATTAATATTATTATTTGAATGAGGTGAAGTTAGGTTTATTATTTGATTAAGGGACTTTGAAATTACCAATATTAAACCCTGGATTTATATATTCACATCTTATATCATTTTGGTGGTTTCTGAATTTGTGTAAAATTATTTATGCTGTGAAAAATGTATTCTCTCGCTAGATAATTCTCTCTATAAATAATATCTCTATGGTTCCTCTCAATTTTGAGATATTTCTTCCACATACTTCCTTTATATGAACATTGAGATATATAGAGAGATGATCCTTCAAGATCGAAGGATTGTTTTGTGATCAAAATGAACAATGTAAGTCAAACAGACCATACAGTCTAGCACCCAGTTTTCCATCAGTATAATTTTGAGATCAAATAACACATGTGGATTACCACTAGAGGTATTATACTTTGGATCGTCTCATAATAATAAAGATACAACCTAAAAAAGTTTTGAATGATCCATATAATCATTGAAGAAAGAATCTTAAGACTAAGGTAATTATTGTTATTAAATTAATTATTAATTTTGCCTAAAAGAACCCATCTCTGTGTTCTAGGATTCATTAGTCTTATTTATTCAGTTATATTCTTTATACATGATGATTATTCATCATGTTATTATGGATTATCCATTATATATAATTAAAACCCATCATTGGGCATGGGATTGATCAACTTACACTATGCCTGGAACATTCAAGTGGTATCAAAGCAGTTACATCTAAATTTATAATTATTTAATTGATTGATATACACATTTTTTGTGAGTTCTTCAATTTTGGAATATTTTTTATTTAATCTAAAAGTTTAGATATATTCTTCATCACCATTATATAACCAATAATAAGTTAATAAAAAATGAAGAACATTTGAAGAACCCATTTAGAGGTTCTATATATTTTGGCAAAAAAACATGGGACTACATGTCTTGTAACCTAATTACTCATTGTATACCAATATCCAATGCACCAGGACACAAAAATGGTAAAAATGACTGGTCATGTGGAGGTCACATGACATCATTACATGACCATGTGTTAACCAAGAGTATTTGACATGTAGTTTTAGGGACCACACATCATGTATATAGTGTAAATTCCATATAGTCCTACATGGTTAACCCCAAAAATTCCATGCAAACTATGTAGTAAAATACCTATAAAAAATTTATTAAATATTTCTAAGGACTTAAAGATGAAAAAAACATCTTATATGGGACTAAATCGTGTTTAACTAGTATATAAACCGTGTAAACCATAAATATCTACAAGTATTACATGTAGAGTCCATAGTTTTTTATCACATATGTATATAGAAAGTGATAAATGAAGTGGAGCCTTCTTTACACGTCATGTAACACATACATATTTATGTGAAGTACACGCCAAGCGCAGTTGTACACTGTGTAATTAATATACATTGAAATAAAATTAATTTCACCATTAAACCTAACTAACATGTGTCCATGTGTCATAAATTTATAGTACATGATGTTTCATAGGGTTTAAAGAATATTTAATACTTAATTAATTTTAACATAAATTCAAAACTACACATCATGTATAGTCATTACAAGTTGTGTACCCCACGTGTATTAAAAGCGGTACACACCACATAAATTAATATGTATGTGTGTAAAATATTGATAGTAAATATTGTGTAATTATGTGAAATTTAGTGTACACTACATGCCATGTAAGTTTACAATACTTGACAAGGACCATTCCAGATGTTGAATAGTTTTGAAAGGTACACATCATTTTGAATCCAAGTACATGTCATGTACTTAATTAATTTTAAATAATTTTTTTTAAATTACAATAGATGGGATTATCTAGATCTATTTGTATAGTCCTTAAAATAAACGAATGAATGAATTAATAATATAATTAATTTATTAATTTATGTAATTTATCTTAATAAAAAATGATTGAAATGAATGCTCGTAAGTTGTTTTAAATGTTTATTCATTTCATGTTTGTGACGGATCATATTCTTGACTGACTAATTTATGTGTTTTATTTCTATTTAATTTAATATTATTGCATGAGGTTTTATATGAGATAAAGTTTTATTAAATTAAATGTGATGTACAGAGATTCACCCCCCCACATTTATTATTTTGGGACTTCATATCCATGGTTTATTTTATGTATCCCATAGCCTTATTTCCACTCTTATTAATGTGACTAAAAATAGGTAAGGGATTGAGCTCTAAGGAGAGTAGGTGGTTAAGAACTAAATCCTAGGTGAAACCAACCAAAAAGATAAAGAGGTCAATGGTGGAATACTTCAACATAAGACAATCCTGACTCAAAGAGATTTTCCCTTAGGGCTATATGTTGATTTATCATCTACTCAATAAATCATCCATTATAAAGTTCATGATCAAGTCACTTTATTTATTTTATTTTTTCAAATTTCATGGTTATGTATTTTATTTGATTCATGTTTATATGATGTTAAATTTGAACACATAAACAAAATAATACAACAAGACATGCAAGATAAAGTAAAATAAATAGATTATGTGTAAATGATTTTATCATAGACATGGTTAATTAATTATTTAAAATCCATGTGATATTAAAAATAAATTTTTATATATCATAAAAATACCTCAAATTAATATTAATTCAAAATCCTTAAATTATTTAAGTTAATGTGGATCTATAGTTAAAGTTTCAGTCAGGAAATTGTCGGGGGGGGGGGGATTTAATTATCAGGAAGTTGAAACCAAGATGAAGGGTCTACTTAACTAAACTTGTATTAAGTGTAATGGAAATAGAATATTCAATAAAAAATTTGAGGAAAGTGTTGAGGAAATACAATTTCTGATTTTAGGATTATGGAGTCCAATCAACAGATTAAGGAGAACCAAGATATAAGTTAGCAAGATTGCTTACCTAAATACCTTCTTATGATTTTCATGGCCATAGTCAGGGTCATAAAAATAGAAATATGGACCCTTTACACTATAATAACCATGATTCAAGATATTTTGAGTCCATTGGTGATGGATATTGATATATGATAAAATAGTGCGAGACAAATAATATAATTAAAATTATTTCATCCCACATTTTTTTGGTAATGAAGACAAATTACAAAATCTACCTTTATTTTTTTTGTAGAAAATGGAAATTTCATCTATATACCTATGATATATATTGGATAAAGACAACCTTCACTCTAATAGTTACTTATATGAATGGAATAAGAACCTATTCACTATTTTCTTCTTGTAATGGAAGCTTTACATATTGGAGGCCTTAGTTCCTAATCCTCCTGATAAGGAGGCGAGTGAGGAGGAGATCTTTATAAATGTAAAAAACTTAGATAATGTTATAGATGTATAGTGTTTGATGATATCATCCATGAATGGTAAACATTATAATTCTAATGATAACATGGATATACATGTAATGATCAATCATCTCTATGATATTTATCTGGAGAGAGCTAGACATGAGAGAATTGAGATATACAAGGCACTCTTTATATGAAAACGTGGAGATGGTTCACTTTATAAACCTAATGTAGTAAATATTATTATCTACATTTAACATTTAGAGTTTCTGGGGTTTAATATACCTTAGTAATTGCACATCAATATCATACTTTCTCCACTCAGTCATATATTATCCATATTTTTTATAAAATTTAATATAAAAAACATTGAGAAGTCACTCAAAAATATCCTTAATCTACTTCACCTAGTATAAAAGTACATGAAGAGGAAGAAGGCATCTATTATTATGGAGAATAAGTGGAAAGTAAAGATAAGAGTTTTAATACTAATTCCATGTATAAAGAATATTCATAATGACCTTCCAAAAAGAGAAAGATCAAGAGGTAATCAATGGAACATAAGATAATATATTTTTTCATATGGAAATAAGGGACACTATAATAATAACGACACCACAACAAAGAAGCACAAGAAATATTCAGGTGCATTCATTATCGAGTGAAATATTATTATTCCTATAAATTTTTTATTATATACATATTTTAGTTCTCACATTTTCATATAATTAGAGGAACTAATTAGATTCATAAGAGTTGCATTAGGTGAGGTGGATCTACAAGATTCTAATAGAGATATACTCACTACAATAACTATTGGATATTACCACCCCACATTTCCAATCTGATTGATCATGGTTTTTAATAACTATTATTAAGTTCCAGCAGTTACCAAAAACATTATTTATGTATATAGTCTTGATATGGGTGGTTTTATTTTCAAATCTATGAATTAAAGTTTCTAATTTTACAAAGATAACATATGTTATTCCATGGAATACATAAATAATGGTATTTATGCATTGGAATATGAACACCAATTATTAGATATCGATAATGAATGTAGTTCACATGAATCATATTACACTTAACAATGGAATCACTACTTGGGTCTTGTAAATGAAAAGAATTTTAAAAAATTATATTAATATAATAATTTATATTATTTTGAAATAAAACCAATGGGTATATGTCATGCTTGTTTTCATGGTAAAATGACCAAATATCCATTTAATTTAAAGGGTTAGAAGGACACATAGCTTCTTAAATAAGTTCATGTATTTTAGCATGGAACATTTTCTATTGAATAAAGGGGTGGATACTCATACTTCCTAAAATTTACCAATGAATTTATATATTTATCTTCTTAATGAGGTATAATCCAGATTCCTTTAAGAAATTCATGGAGTACAAGATTGAAGTTGAGAATCAACATGGAAAGAAGATAAATACACTTCAATTAGACAATGGAAAATAATTTATAAATGAAGATTTCATTGATTTGATAATGAATTTTGATATCCTTTCTCAACTCATTACTCCTTATACACCATAATAAAATGGTGTAAGTGAAAGGAGGAACCAAACCTTGTTAGACATAGTGAGGTCAATGATGAGTCACAAAATTCATAAATTATCCTTTTGGGAAACACATTATAGATAGTGGTACACATAATACTAAACTGGGTGCCAAATAAAGAGGAAAGTGGTGTTCTATATGAACTTTTTTATGGAAGTAAACCCATGTTGTCACATTTTCATGTGTGAGGATGCCAAGCATTTGTTAAGGCATATTTAGGTAACAAACTTTCACCTTATGTTACTAAGTGTATCTTTATCAGATATCCTAAAGAATCTAAAGGATATATGAACTCTAAGACAAAATAATTATAGTAAATAGATATCACATATTACTTGAGAGGGTGAACGTCTCCAAAAGAGATAGTGGGAGTGAGATACCCTTCAATGAATTGACGGATCAAGATACAAAAAATTTGGCACATGATTAAATTCTAAAAATCCCTATGGAAGAGGATATTATAGAGACACAATTACCACATATGAGTAATAGTGAGGTTATAGAACTAGAAATATATGGATTTTAATTTACAAGGATAATGACTCATTATTAGTTGATAATAATGAACTAGTGAACTACAAAGAAGAAGTAATTGAAAAAAAGCTTCTAAAAAGAAAGAAGTTATAAATTTTAATATGGATTACATGTACCAAAAATAATTATGTATTTTGGTATATCCTCTAGTGGATGTAAAGAATTTTAGTTGTAAATTGGCATTCATGAAGAAAATGGATATGAAAGGTCAATTTGTAACTTATAAATCTAGACTAGTTGCAAAAGAGTTTAAATAGTGTTAATGAATTGACTATGAAGATATATTTTCACTAGTTACTATGTTGAAATAAATCATAATTATACTTTCCATAATAGCATTCCATGATTATGAGATTTTTAAAATGGAAGTCAAAACAACCTTTCTTAATGGGAACCTTGTGTAATATGTCCATATGAAATGAACAGAAGGGTTTATGACTCTAAATATGCTAATAAGGTATGGAGATTATAGAGATCCATTTATGGATTGAATGAAAATTAAATATCATAGAACATTCACTTATATTAATCCATAATTTAATTTAGTTTCATAATGAAAAATGTGATCCTTGAGTCTATAAACAGTTTAGTGGTCATGAGATTGTTTTACTAATATTATATATTTATGACATATTACTAATTATAAATTATATACCATTCCTATAGTCTGTTAAGATGTGGTTGAACACATGATTCTCCATGAAGAAATTAGGTGAAGTGGGGTCATTCTTGGGATCATGATCCATTGTGATTGACTCAAGAGGTTGCTTGGAACTAGTCAAGGAACATACATTGATAAGATAATGAAGAGACTCAATATCAAATAATCCAAGAAGAGATTGTTTCCAATATAACTTTAAATATATCTCTCCAAGAAAATGTGTCCTCATACACAGAAGGAGAGATAACATATGATAAGGATCCTATATGAATCAGTGATAGGTTCAGTCATATATTCTATGTTATATATCAGGATATATGTTTTATATTCATTGATCATGATAGGAAAATATCAAGTTCATCTAGGATACCACCATTGGATGGTAGTCAATACTATCCTAAATCCCATCAATAATACTATGAATATGTTACTAGTTTATAGAGGAGATGAGGATATAGTATTTTGGGGGATATATAGATGATTATTACCAAATATATTGTAATTAATTGAATTAAAAATCATAGAATCTCTTCACCCTAAATAGAAAATTTTCGAGCTGGAAGATCTTAAATAAAGTAGTGGTAATTTATTCTACAATAGAGTTTGAGTATACTTCATATTATAATGCATCCAAGGAAGTGTTTTGGATATGTAACTCTATTTAATAGCTTTATTTAGTGCATAGTATTATTAATCCCATCACATTACACTATTATAATATAACAACCTAATATTTTCATACATTGATATTAAATCTTAATAGATGAATATTTAATAAATTTCACAAATACATGCATGAGGACTGTAAAGGTTTAGTGTCTTTAGAGACTAGTTAACAAATCTTATTATATGATGAAAGATCTTAAATATCACACATAAATATCTTCCCATTTTTTACTCTATATAGACATACCCTACATAAACCTTTCTTCATAACCTGGAGAAAATAAATATAAGAAAGGTTGAGATAATATATTTAGTAAGGGTAAATATGGAATATATCAATAAATGATCATATGAAAATATATTATAAGCATAAGGGTATGATATTATAAATATAACTTAAAAATTTCATACCCAATATATCATGGATCATAAGCATGATCCATGGAATAAAACAATGTCATTTCAAAAGATATGAACCATAAAAGTGAAAAATCATAATAAATAAATTATGAAACATAAGTTCATGTCATACATGTGTAGCACCATTATAAGTATAAAAACAATTTCATATGTCAATGTTAACATTAGAGACCATAAAATCATAAATAATCAGGAATTTACATCAATTTACCATTTTCTAATAGACCAGGCATCATCAATAATTTTACATAGTGGATCAAGAACATTATTATGTTTCCTATAGTGGATCAACCACATCATCTTGTTTCCCATCATTATCTCATGAGATATAATACTTTACCCAATGAATTTGAGAGATACATAGGTACCACCTATCACATAATACGTAAATTTTGTACCACAAGATCATAAATAATCCATGATATCATAATCTATGGAAAATTAAATGGGTTTCCTAAAACTTTTATTATATTATAACCCTAGAAAAATAAATAGGTTTCATAAACATTTCATCAATTCATCATATCATAACCCAGAGAAAATGAACAGGTTTCATAAAAATATTTTTATCATATTCATAAACATAAACCATAAAAATAAATAATAAAGGTAGTATCATTGGATCATATCCATATTAAAACATAATAAACACCACAAGTTTTTGTTTTTGATGAAAAACAATTTTGTAAAAGATTATTAAAAAATTCTTGAGGAAAATATCCTTTTCATTTGAAATCACTTCTTTAGAATCTAAAAAATTCCAAAATATTAATCAAAACATTATCTTCTAAAACAAACTTTAAAACTTGTAAATTACACTTCAAATTTTTTTTGTTCATGATAGATAAAAATATATGTTCATTTCATGCACGTAAAAAAAATTCCTTTCACATTTTCGATAAAAAGTCAAAAATACATCATTTGGAAATGAAAAGAAGATTAATTTCAAATTTTTTAGAAAGTAAAAAATGGGTAGAAATTTATTTAAACAATAATTTTATAATATTAAATCTTTATTTAATTTTTTTAGAAAACATATACATGGAATAAAAAAGGGTTTTGATCGAAGAGAGAAATAAAATCAGTTTTTCCTTAAAAATATTCTTGTAAAATCTTAAGTACACAAAGAGAGGAAAATGAAAGGAAAAAATTTATTATATAGAAATAAACAAATTATAATAAAATAAATATGTTTCTTGAGGGTTATATCATAATATATCATCATTATAATCATATCATAAAAATCTTGATAAATAATGAGATTGTAACATTAAACCATTACCACTTCGGTATTTTTGAATCATAAGTATAATGAAACAAATAAAATTATATGGAGATTTATATAACATAATTATCATTATAAGGATTATAAAATACATTCATGAAAATTATATACACCAAAAAATAAACAAGTGGTGTATAGGGCATGCGTCTCATAAAAATAAAAGTGAGATGAAAACCCCTTACCTTAAGTATTAAATTCCTTCATAAAAATTTGAACCTAATGAATAATAAATATTGGTTTTTTATAAATATATAAATAACCATAATATATATATATAATACCATATATTATTTAATTATGACCTTTTATTACATATTTATTAACAATTCCTTGTAAAAATCATGTTTCGGGTAATAACTGCTTCATTTTTCATGTATGTTTTGATTTTTTTTTCAGAACTTTTACTTTGATAATGGTTCCATAATATGTAGAATTTTTACCATGATATAAATATCATATTTATTCATTATATATTTATTTATATAAATCCATTAAAGTTAGATATAGAAAATGAAATGTGCCTTTCGTGGAGATGGAAGGCCATACATACACATGAATATTGTTTCCATTTTCTTGAAGAAAAGAATATAACTAAGGTAAATAATACATCACCTTTAAATATTCATTATTATTTCACAGATATATATATATATCACATATATTCATTAAATTTACCCTTATTACCTTCCATATAAAGTGTAAGTGAAAAAAAATCACAACGCTACATGAGGCGGTAGTCCTCCATACACACAAGCGACGTTATCATATTCCAAAAGAATGGACCATAAGAAGGTATATATGATATTTTAATTATATGAGTATAATTATGTCAAAAATATCATATAAATATGTTAAATCCATTATAATAACCATTCATTATAGGTGGTAAAAATAACTGAGGATACTTCTATCTCATTACATCCTTAGGTTCCCACGTAACTTCCTCAAGATGGTGGTTTCACTACAAAACCTTGATTAGGCGAGGGGTCTTGTTTCATAGAAATTTATTTGTATGATCTAGAATCTTTACCAGTTGTTACTCATAAGAAAAATAATTCTCAAGTGGTACAACCTTTGAGTTTGTTACATGTGAATGATCATGTAAGTACTTCCATATGAGAGATACATTTAACACATATTGGACTTGAGAGAGGCTTGATGGAAGAGCCAATCAATAAAATACCATCCCAATTCGATGAATAATTTTAAAGGTATCAATATACTAAGGGCTTAGTTTTACCTTCTATCTAAATCTTATAACCTTATTCTATGTAGAAATTTATAGAAACACCTTCTCACCAACATCAAATTCTATATTATGTCGATGATTATCAACATAACCTTTCAATATAATTTGTACCAATATTATGTGTTGATGAATGGATCTAAACTTATCTAAAATTTCTTCTAATATCTATAGTACCAATAGATATATTTCTCCAACTTCAACCTATTATGTTATAGTTATACACTTCTTTCTATAGAGGTCTTCATAAGGAGCCATTTGAATGCTCTAGAGAAAGCTATTATTGTATAAAAACTCAATAAAAGGAAGGTGTTGATCCCAATCACCTTTTAAATCCATAGAGAAATATCTCAACATATCCTCCTATGCTTGAATTGTTATTTCAAACTAACCATCTATCTGAGGATGATACGTAGTAGTGAAACTCAACTCCATATCTAGAGCTCGTTAAAGACTTTACCAGAACTTTGAGGTAAACCTTGGATCCTGATCAGATATGATAGAATGTGGAACTCCATGAAACCTTACGACTTCTTTAATGTATATTATGGAAATATGATCAAGAGATAAATCTTCCTCAATAGTGATGAAGTGTGTTTACTTTGTTAGGAAATCAACTATAAACCATATAACATTATGCACTTTAGATGTTTTGGGGAGTTCAATGACAAAATCCATGGCGATGTTTTCCCATTTACATTTTGGTTTTGGTAATGGTTGTAACATACCATTATATTTTTGTCTCTCAATCTTAACTTACTAACATACCAAGAATTGAGATACAAAATACAAAATATCTCTCTTCATTCCATCCCTCTAGAAATACTTTTTCAAATCTTTATACATATTTGTACCTATAAGATGAATAGATAATTAAGAACTATAATCCTATTCCAAAACATCCTTCTTCAAATATGATATGTATGGAACACATGCAAGGTTTTTTAACCTTATCATTCCTTCAAAATCAAGGTTGAAATCAAGAACATTTATCACCTTCTTTTGTAGCACCAAATCATACCTATGTACCTCTTTTATCCTAACTTGGATAGATAGAGGGGAACTTATTTGAGAAATATAATATTTCACCCCTTATTTTAATAATTCAAGATCCATGCTTTAAAAATCTAGTAATATTGAATTGTTTCTGATCCCCATCATGGATAATATAGCATGATCATTTTGACTCAAATCATCAGCCACCTTTTTCACTTTTCTAGGGTGGTAATGTATTGAGAAATCATAATATTTAATAAGCTCCAACCATATTCTATGACACATATTCAACTTATTATGAGTGAATATATACTTTAAACTTTTGTGATATATATATATATATCACACTTTTCTCAGTAAATACAATGCCTCTATATCTTTAATTAAAAAATTACAACAGTAAAATTGAAATCACAAGTTTGATAATTTTTCTCATAAACCTTAAAATTTTCTAAGGCATAAGCTATAAACATGTCATTTTATAGGATAAAACATCCTAATTCATTCTTGTATAAATCACTATAGATTACAAAACCATCTCTCAAAAATGGTAATGTAAGCACAAGTACGCTGACTAATCTTCTCTTCAGTTCCGTGAAATTTTCCTCACATTCATCCTTCTAGAGGAACTCATCTCCCTTCCAAGTTAACTTAGTGAGTGGATTTTATAGTCATGATAAATTATCAAAATAATTTCAATAATATCCATCCAAACCAAGAAAAATTTAGATATTAGTCACCTTGGTAGGTCCGATCCAATGTTTAATAGCCTCCATCTTTTATAGATCCACTAGTATACCCTTTCTTGAGATTATATGAACAAAATATGAAAACTTTTGTAGCCAAAATTGTTGTTACCAATATGATGATCAAGGTGATGAAGGTTTCAAGTATTGTCTTTTGTTTTCAAGGTATGTTTTGAAGAAATGAAATCACTTCACTTTGTTTTTTGGAAACAATTGTTTTGGGTTTTTTTTGAAAAGAATAAGACCCATGTTAATTGTGTCAGTGATTTACTGATTTGTATTTCATATAAATCATGAGTTGTATTTAGAAATTTTTATACAAGATTGATAGAAGAAAGGGGAAGTGAAAGAGATGCTAATAATTATAAAATAGTAATATTCAAATTGTTTTTCAAAACAATCAGAAAAGAATCGTATTCAGGTTTATCGTATCCGGATGGCATAGAGAAAGAAGTGGTACCCAATGTTTTTGAAAATAATCAGAAAAAACTATATCCAGATTGTCTAGATTGTATTTAAAAATACTCATATCCATATTGTATCGATTTTATTTCAAAAGAATTGGATTCTGGGTGAAAGTAAAAGAAGTGGTATCGATGGAAAGGTAGTGCCGATGAAAGTTGTACCAATGGAAAGGTGATACTGATAAAAAGTGGCGCCGATGGGAAAAGTGATGATGATGGAAAGTGGTGCCGATGGAAGAGGTGATTCTGATATAAGATGAGACACTAATTTTCTTTCAAAACAATTATATTCAGGTAGAATAAAAGGAATGAGATGGTGTCGATTGAGAATGAATCATATCATATTGTTTTGCATCATATCTGGGCAGATAATCCTTATCAGATCGTATTGTATCGTATCCAGCAATCATAACTAGTAATTGTAACTAGAATGATTGTAACTAGAATGATTGTATCCAAAATGATTGTAACTAGAATGATCATATCCAGGATAATCGTAACCATAATGATTGTATCCAGAATGATCATAACCAGAATGATCGTATCCAGGATGATTGTAACCAGAATGATCGTATCCAGAATGATTGTATCCAGCAGGATTGTAACCAAAATGATTTTATCCAGGATGATCATAACCAGAATGATTGTAACCAGAATGATCGTAACCAGATATGATCATATTCAGGATAATAGTATACAGACCATTTGTATTCAGAAAAGATAATGCTTGGGATTAGATAAAAAGAAATAAGTAGGAATTAATGGAGAGTTATAATAATTTCCAATTGAAGTCAGATGATGCTAAAGTTGATCCTCAATGAATTCAAAATCATGAAGGTAGTCATAATTCAAGCACTAGTTTTTGAATGTGATGATGTGTTTTCTCAATAGGGTCATGAGAAATGAAAAGAAAGTGGAGATAGATGAATGAATTGTAAAGGGGGAGACTTTCTTTTAAAAGAGTGATTGTATATCAAGTGTAGAAGTTTATTTCTTCAAACACATTCAATTGGTATGGTATCAAGCATTGTTTTGGGGAAATCAGTATGAGAGAATCAGATTCAGACCCATGTATTGATCATCAATTGTAATTTTATTGACATTTAAAACAGGAGTCTAGAAAAGAAGAGATGGAGATTATAGAAGATTCAAGAAGAATCAAGAAGCATTGACGAAGTCATAATTGCTCTAATATTTCAAGAGAAATTCATATTTGTGTGAATTTAAGTGAGTGGTAAAGTGTTTTGGGATTCCCATATAAACATGTTTTGGGTCACCTATAAAAGGCATAAAGTACATTTTACTTGTGAGATTTGTAGAGAGAGAAGCTCTGAGTTTCTAGAGAGAAGGAGAGTTCAATTCCATTTGGATTGATAATTTTCTTTGGTGGTGCCGATTCATTCATATTCTATTCAACCTGACAATTGGATTTGGGAATTTAAGTGGTGTAGATTCTACTCTATTGTTTTATATCTGAAAATCAGATTGGGTGATTGGTTTTGAAAGAGTCAGATTGTAGCTTTGTTTTGAAATAATCGAAACAAGATCTTTGTTTTGAAAGAATAGGAATGGGATCTTTGTATTTAAATAATTTGACTAGGAGATTTTTTTGAAAGAATTGTACTCAAAGGAATCAAAATCAGTGTTTCACAACAAAGTCCAGGTAGTTCTTACCTTTCTTCTAGGTAAGGAATTGATGAATTTTATTACAATTTGAATACATTTGTTGATTTGAAAATAATATTAGCTAACATGAGTTATTACAAAACAATTTTATTACTCTATTGTTCTAAGAGGGAGCACATGAACTTGTGGGATTGTTTCATAGTTCTACACGAGTGAAAGGGTAAATCCTACTTGTTGTAATCCAACGATTTTTTTCTTAGTGGATTTTATGGTATTGGATCATTTCCAAACCATACCAAGGACGTAGCTATTATTATTGAATAGTGAAACTTTTAAGTATTTGTGTTCCTTTGGATGTGTGTTGATTTGTTTCTTAGTAGGTAATTGAAATCCTTAATAGGAGGTGAAGGTTGTTTCAATTGAAAAGAATCATAAAAGAAAAATAGTATCCATGATTCACCCCTCCCCCTCTCAGTGATACAATACTCCGATTGGGAACTTTCAATTTGTATCAGAGCTAAGGTTACCTTCATTATTCTTTTTTGATGTAGAACATGAACTATGTGAATAGTAAATGTATTCTGATCTTTTATGGAAAGAACTATCTTATCTGGAAAGATAGAATGTTTTTATATCTTATGTCTATCAGTTATGATGTTCGTGAAGCTACAATAGTTGGGTTTCCTCCCATTGATGATAGTGCTCCACTTACACCTGCTGACAAGAAGTTTCTTGAGAATGATGGAAGTTCCAAGAATGCTATATTATCGTCACTTTCTGAATGTGAATTCTTATGAGTGAAAGGTGATTCCATAGTAAAAGGTATATGGGATAAGTTAAAAAATATATACGAAGGCAATACAAAAGTGAAGAAGGAAAAGTTACAAATATGAAGATTGAAGTATGAATATTTGAAGATGGGTGATCATTAATATGTTAGGGAATTATTTATCAGGGTTAATGACATTGTGAGTACTATTATATTTCTTTTTGAAAATCTTCTAGACTATACAGTTGTTGAAAAAATATTTAGAATTCAACCTGACAAATTTGATGAAAAAGTTTCTTCTTTGGAATACAGAGATCCTGAAAAATTGTCTCTTAATGATTTACATAGCACTCTTATTACTTATAAAATGATAAGAGACAATTCTATGAAGAGAAAAAAAGGTTGGTAGAGAAATGTATTTCAAGGATATAAAGAAAGAAAATTCAAATAAGATTTTTAGTGAAGATGAATATGGTGATTCTGACTCTGAAAATGAGGTATGTAAAAATCTCAATGAAATTCTATCCTTGTTTTCTAACAATGTGAAAAGAGGTACAAGGAAATACAAAGGGAAACTTACATTGAAATTTTGTTAATGTGTATATGTTGGTCACTTTGGGCTAATTATCCTTGAATAAATAAATAAGAGGATAATAATATTGAAGAAATTAATACAAGAAGATCATGGAAGAAAAAGAGGGACAAAGGAAAAGAAAATAAATTATTCAAATAAAAAAGAAGAATTTTATTGTCTAAAGATGATTAAGAAGAAAAGAGTGATGCTGAATCCAAAAAATCAATTTATTATGGTAATGAAAATACATTCATTGAAATAGTGAATGATGAAGAATTTAGAAGCAGTAGTTTTGAAGAAGAAGAAACTTATCTTGAAATGCATCTGAAAGAAGAGTTGAAAAAATGTCTGAGAAAGATCAGAAGGATTGAAAATCAAAACAAAAAGATGGAAGATGAATGATTAAGAAACCAAGAATTATTTTCTAGTGAGAAAGAAAATATGATTAAAGAGATTGAGGATTTGAAGAAATCTCTTGAAGAAGAAAAGAATCGTAATGAGCATTTAGAGGTGAAGTTGAAAGTAAAAGAAGAAGAGTTGGAACTTGTCCAAAGAAAACTATCTGAAGCTGAAAAGAAAAGTCTATGTTTCCAAAACTCTATCACTGAAGTTGGTTAATGTTCTTGTAATAAGAAAATTGACATGTTTAAACAAAATATACCTTTAAAGGGTGAGAATAATAATGTAATTTTTTTTTGAAATGAATAATGTTTGGAATGTTATGTATGTGCAAAGACCAACAAGGTTGGGAATGTTTTGAAACATTATGAATCTAGAAATGTTTCAAATACTTCTAGTACCAATAATTCAGAAAAGAAAATAAGAAATATGATTGATAATAGAAAGGTTGTTGAATTGGAAAAGAAAAAGAAGAAGGTGGCTGAGAAACACATTCACAATTCTGACCAGTATGGAGGTTTCAGAGGCAAATAATATTTCTATGGGTATTGCTGGTATTGTGGGGGATTCGGGCACATAAAAAGTATTTTTTTGGTTCAATCAACAATATTACTATTATCCCATAGGTTATTAAATGAATAGATTGAGGGGGAGTCAATATATTTAAAGAAATAAAAATGAGAAGGTTGTCTTGATGAAATATAAAAAAAATTAAGTGAAGATTGAAAATAGGTTACAAACTTTGGAAACTATTTTTGAAAGATGTGAACAACCTAGGCACCTTGAAAAAAGATGTCTTGTTTTGTTACTGGTTTATCAAAAGATTCTCAATTCTCAAAATCCGAAGGTGAAGAATGGAAATAAGTGAGAAAAGGAACTTGTTGTTGAAACTGCATTAAAATCCATGAAATGAGAATAACCCTAGATACTTGATAGTGGGTTTTATTCTCACATGACAAGAGACATAAAATTGTTGAAGGATGTGAAAGATTTTAAATAAGGAATAATTACATTTGGAAATGATGAATCATTGAAAATAAAAGGTATTGGGTCAGCCATTATTGGAAAAGAAAGATGAAATCTAAGAAAACTTTGTATGTTGATGGGAAGAAACACAATATTCTAAGTGTTTCAGAATTTTGTGATGAAGGTAACAAGTTTATCTTCAAGAAAGATGGATTTTTTTGTAAATAGTAAAGAAGATGGTAATATTTTTACAAGAGTCCAATGTACAAAAGGAAACTTGTTTCAGGTTGGTGATTCAAAATAATCTTGTTACATATGTATGGTGGAAGAGAATCAGTTATGGCATAAAAGTATTAGACATATGTGTCAGAGAAACATGAAAAAGTTATTCAAAAGAGACAGTGTCTGAGACATTCCTGTTTTCCCAAGAAGTAGAGATTGGTGTTGCACTATTTTCTAGAAAGTAAAGATTATATATGTTGTGCATAAGAAAGTTGATATTTGTTCAAAAAAACCCCTGGAACTGATCCCTTCCGATATGTGTGGGACAATGAGAAAACAATCAACACATATAGATAAGTACTTCATTACTTTCATTGTTGATTTTACTTTCATTAATTTTGTTATGTATATGAAACAAAAATCAAATGCTTTGAAAATGTTTAAAAGTTTCAGAAGAAAATATGAGAAAGAATGTGAGTATTTTGTGAAGAAGTTGAGAGATGATAATGGTTGTGAATACAGAAGTGAAGAGTTTGAAAAATATATTGAGAACCATGGAATTCGGAATGAGTATAGCTCTCTATACACTCCCCAACAAAATGGGGTTGCTAAAAGAAAGGATAGAAGCCTGGTGGAAATGGGAAGAACCATATTACTTGAGCATGGTATTTATCATTACTTTTGGAGGAAATCCATGAGTACTGATATTTATATTCAGAACTGTTGTTTCTATAGGCCTCAATCAGGTATGACTCCCTATGATTTTTTTTATGGAAAAACTCCAAGTTTAAAGCACTTTATAGTTTTTAGGAGTCCTTGTATTATAAAGAAGAAAGGTGTAAACTATGGTAAGTTTGAGCAGAAAGGTGAGAATGGAATATTTCTTGGATATTCTAAAAAAGGAAGAGGATACATATGCTTCAAAAAAGAAACCAAAAGAATTGTTGATTTAGTTGATGTAAAAGTGATTGAAGTATATGAGAAAGGGAAACATGTTCAGGCGAACAATGAAGTTGAGAAAGTTGAAGAAGATAATTTTGATAAGGATACAAACAATTGTAATCTTAATAAAGGTGAAGAATCAGGCTCAGCTATTTCCAGTGGTGAGGAAGATAATAAATAATCTTATCCAAGGTTGGGAAAACATGTGGAAACACAAAATATAATTGTTGACCAAAATCATAATGTTCAAACAAGAAGAACAACCAATTCCATTACACATACTTCTTTGTTTTCAAAGGTGGAACCAAATGTTGTGAAAGAAGCTTTTGAGCATCCAGAATGGGTTCGAGTCATGAATAAAGAATTGGATCAGATTGAAAATAATAATACATGGGAACTCATACCCAAGCAAAAAACAAAAACATCATTGGCACAAAATGGGTTTTCTGGAACAAGCTGAATGAAAAAGGTGAAGTTATAAGAAACAAAGCAAGATTGGTTTTCAAAGGGTATTCACAGATTAAGGGTATTGATTTTGATGAAACCTTTTCTCCAGTGGCAAGACTTGAAATAATCAGAATATTTATTGCTATTTCCACACAAAGAAGCTACAAGATCTTTAAAATGGGTGTTAAATCTGCATTCCTAAATGGTGATATTGAATAAGAGGTTTATATTGAACAAACTTGTGGATTTGTTATTAGAAAAGATGAAGGTTATGTGTGCATATTGAAAAATGAATTTTATGGGCTAAAACAAGCTCCAAGGGAATGATATTCCAAATTGGATACATGCTTGAGAAAGATGAATTTTAACAAAGGAAGAGTGGATACTAATCTTTACATTAGAGAAAGTCAAGAGTATTCCCTCATTTTAATTGTGTATGTCGATGATATTATATTTTCTAGGAATGATGAAGGAAGGTGTGAGAGATTTTCTGAAGAAATGAAAAATGTATTTGAAATGTCCATGCTGGGAGAAATGAAATACTTTCTTGGGTTACAAGTCTAGCAAAAGAAAGAATGCATTTTCCTCTCCCAAGAAAAGTTTGGAAAATAACTTCTCAAAAGGTTTGGCATGGAAAATTCAAAACTTGTTTCCACACCCATTTCAGTGGGAAAAAAGATGAGTAAATATGGATATTGAAATGAAGTGGATCAGAAAGAGTATCGAAAGCTTATTGGAAGTCTATTGTATTTATCTACCTCAAGACATGACATTGTTTATGCTGTTACCTTATGTGAAAGATTTTAGAGTGCTCCAAGTGAATCACATATTATTCCTTGAAAAAGAATTATCAGATACATCAAATGCACAAAAAAATTTGGAATCAGGTATTACAACTCATATAGTATTTATTTATTTGGGTATTTTAATGTAGATTGGGAAGGAAATATTGATGATAGAATATCCACATCAGGTGGTGTATTCTTTTTGGGAAAGAATTGTGTTAGTTTGAATTTGAAGAAACAAAACTTAGTAAATCTCAGTACAGTTGAAGAAAAGTATGTTGCTACTACTCAAGACACTACTCAACTAATGTGGATGAAAACACAATTAAAATATGTAATTCTTACAGTAAAGTTACCATTTCTCTTGTGTTGTGACAATCAATGTACAATCAATCTCACCAGGAATCCAGTGCAACATTCTTGTTCAAAACATATTGATATCAAATATCATTTCATAAAAGAGCATGTGTAGAAGAATTAATTGAATTCAGAGTATTTTCCAACATCGAAACAGGTTGCTGATATCTTCAGAAAACTTTTATCGAAGGAATAATTCTAAAAAAAGAGGTTGAACATGGGTGTCCAACCTCTTTCTATTCAAGGTTTAGGTATGTGTATCTATCACCTCTCTCATATTACCTATGTATTTTTTTTCAAGGGAGAGAATTGTTTAGTTTCATAAATCTATTTCACAAAAGAGAGATTTGTGGGTAAGTTGTGGATTCAAAATTGTTTAGTGTGTGAACTATTCCAACTATTTGTTGGAGTGGTTGTAAGAAAAGAAATTTATTTATTTTCTATGAAGAATGAAGAAAAGAAATAGGTGGTCATGATCACTATTTTGGATAGCATGGTTTTTCTATTAATGATTCTTGTTTCCTATAATGAGTTATCTCACATAGGATTAGAATTTTTGATATGTAATCCATTGCTTGAGTTTATAATGTTCAGTTATTTATGAAACTTGGTTGAAATAAAAATATAAAGGGGGAGATTGTTGGGACCAAGATGATGATCAAGGCGATGAAGGTTTCAAGTGTTGTCTTTTATTGTCAAGTTATGTTTCGAAGAAAGGAAAACACTCCACTTTTTTGCGTGGAAACAATTGTTTTGTGTTTTTTTTGAAAAGAATCAGACCCATGTTAATTTTTTATATTCGTTTCTGATTAGTATTTCATATAAATTATGATTTTTATTGAGAGCTTGTGAGTTAATCTTGATAGAAGAAAGGGGGAGTGAAAGAGATGCTTCTAATTAGAAAATAATCGTATTCAAATTGTTTTTCAAAACAATCAGAAAATAATTATATTTAGGTTTATCGTATCTGGATGGCAGAGAGAAAGAAGTGGTACCCATTGTTTTTCAAAACAACAAGAAAACAATTGTATATATATTGTATATATTGTCTTTCAAAACAATTTTATCAAGATTGTATCGATTTTCTTTCAAAATAATTGGATTCTGGTGAAAGTAAAAGAAGTTGTACCGATGGAAAGGTGGTGCCGATGAAAGCGGTATAGATGGAAAGGTGATGTTGATGAAAAATGATGCCAATGGGAAAAGTGGTGTCGATGGAAGAGGTGATGCCGATAGAAGATGAGACACTGATTTTTTTTCAAAACAATCATATTTGGGTAGAAGAAAAAGAATGAGATGGTGTCGATTGACAATGAATCATATCAGATTGTTTTGTATCATATCTGGGCAGATCATCCTTATCAGGTTGTATTGTATCATATCCAGTAGTTTTAACTAGTAATCGATACCAGGATGATCGTAACCAGAATGATCGTATCCATAATGATCATATCTAGGATGACTGTAACCAAAATGATCATATCCAGAATGATTGTAACCAAAATTATTGTATCCAAGATGATCGTAACTAGAAAGATTATATCCAGAATGATTGTATCCAGCATAATCGTAACTAGAATGATCATATCCAGGATGATCGTAACTAGAATGATCATAACCAGAATGATCGTAACCAGATATGATCGTATTGAGGATAATAGTATCTAGAACATTTGTATTCCGAAAAGATCGTGCTTGGGTTGAGATGAAAATAAATAAGTAGGAATGAATGGAGAGTTATAATAATTTTCAATTGAAGTCAGATGACGCTAAAGCTGATCCTTAAGGAATTCAAAATCATGAAGGTAGCCATGATTCAATCACTGGTTTTTGAATGTGATGATGTGTTTTCTCAAGAGGGTCAAGAGAAAAGAAAAGAAAGTGGAGATAGATTAACAAATTGTTAAGGGGGGAGACTTTATTTTAAAAGAGTTATTGTATATCAAGTGGAGAAGTGAATTTATTCAAACACATTCAATTGATATGGTATCAAGCATTGTTTTGAAAAAATCAATATGAGATAATCAGATTCAGACCCATGTATTGATCTTCAATTTTAATTGTATTGAAATTTGAAATGGGAGTCTGGAAAAGAAGAGATGAATATTATATATGATTCAAGAAGAATCAAGAAGTTTTAACGAAGTCATAATGGCTCTGATATTTTAGTAGAAATTCAGATTTGGGTGAATTTAAGTGAACAAGAAAGTGTTTTGGGATTTACGCCTAATCTGTTTTGGGTCACCTATAAAAGGCATAAATTACATTGTACTTGTGAGGTTTTAGAGAGAGAAGCTTCAGGTTTCTAGAGAGAAGGATAGTTTAATTCCATTCGGATTGAAAATTTTCTAGGGTGTTTCCAATTCATTCATATTCTATTTTACATGACAATTGGTGTAATGTACCGGTTCTGAAAGATTCCCAAAGGTGCCCCGTATCTGGTTGGTCACATGGCCTCATGCGCATTTCTCTAAATACCAGTGGCTGTCGACTAGCAGTGAAGGTATTGGGTGTGATAGTAGGAAAGTAATGCCCTTATTGGCAGAGTAACACAGCGGAAGTAAACAAATGGCAATAACGGAAATAGTAATGATAACATACAACAGTAAACAATGAAAGACTGATAAAGAAACAACTGAATCACATATATAAAATGATGTATGATACATAGGTCTAGGAAAATAGCCAAATAGGTCATAATTCTTAATACAGTACTAATCCAGAGTGCAAAAGAAAATCAAGTAAACAACTCCTCAGCATCGCAAGCCATATCTTGGTCCCTTGCTCTCCAGCTCCACAAAAATCAAGTACCCGAAGTAGAAGGGCGCTTGCACTTATCTATAACTACATCAATATAATCTGTTTGGGCCCAAAAACATGACCCAAATAGGGTGTGAGACAAAATACTAGTAGGAAACCACCAAAATATCTGTTCCTAACAGTTAGTGAGTATTTAGAAGGTAATAAGTAAAAGGAAGTAGAAAACAAGGAAGTACTCAATAGTAACAATTAAACATTTTCAAAGTATTCAATTCCACAAATCAAGTAAGAAGCTAATCAAAGCAGGTAACCCTCTAGGAGTACTCATAGCCTAACCCCTCTAGTTCAACCAAAAAACACAAGAAAACATCTAAACAACCCGGTAACCCTCTAGGAAGTACTCACATCCTAACCCCTATGGTTCAACTAAACAAGTACAAGCAACCCTCTAGGAAGTACACATATTCAAACCCCTCTGGTTCAGCTTAAGAATAGAATCTCTGAGGAATAACTCTCCATAAATTCCTCATATAGTCTTGTATCGGTAACTAAAGGTGCTCTGGGGAAGCACTTACGTCACATTCCCCCTGTGGCCCGTGATGAGAAACTATAAAAACTCTAAGGAATCACTTACGTCAATTCCCCCATATGGTCTTGCATCTTAATAGTAAAATAGACACTCTGGAGAATCCCTTACATCTATTCTCCCTATGGTCTGCTACACCAGGTTCTCACAGTCTTGTGTAAGTCAAAAAGTACATAAAATCATATCGGCCAAAGTAAACCTCAAGAACTACTTGGCTAATAGTCTACAACATAACAACATGTTAGAAAATACAAACACTCCATCCTATAACACTAGTCATGGTGAACAGGCACGACAGCCTAACATGCTAAGTAGCACCAAAAGGTCGTAAAAAATACATGCATGGGAAACACTTCCAAAGAATAGAAATTAACCCTATTCCCATTCAATTAACCTCTACTTAAGAATACAAGCATAGTAGCCAAAAATACAGGGCTAAAACTGTAAACATGCAATACCTCGTTCAAGGGTATTGGAAAATATTTCACATATCACTTAAATACTTTCAACAGAAAGGCACACACCACCTACCTCAGTGTTGGGATATTGATATACGTGAAACTCAAGCATTGAATCGCCCAAGAAGACCGTAGATCTACAAAAATGTATAAAATATTCAACAGAAGATAACTCTTGAAAGAGGAATAATTAGGAAAAGAAGCTCTAAAAGAAGGAAGATCTTACCAAGGCGATCCCAACGCAATTGACAGAGGTCGAATCAGAGATCAGATGCTCGATCGGGGGCTCAGGGAAAGATCACGGTCGTATAGTCTCTCTCGGACGAACCAGACCTAGAAGGAGATGGTTCTGTCCGTCAAACGCGACCCCGATACATTTAATGAAAAAAAGAAAGTACATGACATGTACTTTTCAAGTACATGTCATGTAATTTCATTAACCAGACCCCAGATTAGGTAGTCTCCAAGTCACCACACACGGCCATGTGCACATTTTCTACACAACCATCACATGGCTACCTATGGTAACAGGGTACATGGCACGTACTTATAAAGTACACGGCGTGTACTTAAAAAATTTCCAAAAAATTTCTCTTTTTCTAAAAAACACCAAAAAAGAAAAACATACCTAAAAAAAAGATCTGGGTTCTTAAAAACTTTCTCCCTTAAAGAAATTCATTCTCGAATTTCCCTAGCAAGGCGGTGCAAGAGAAGAATCCCCAAACAGCTCCGGCCACTACAATCGTACATCAACCTCCCTCTCCTAAGTCTCGTCCTATACTCGCTTGTGTTTCCATAGCACTCGTACCAGATGAACAAACCGACCACAAAGAACCTTCGTACATTAATAAACAATCCGGATAGGATGCTTTTTGAAAGATGCGTCCACTTCTTACTCAACCTCCTCAGGTTGAAAAACATGAGAAGGGTCTGAAAAGTAGCGCCAGAGCTGAGAAACGTGGAAAAAGTCGTGCATAGCCCAGTACCTATGAGGTAACTGCAACCGATAGGCAACCGAACCAACTCTCTCCAACACCTCAAATGGCCCGACGTACCTCGGCGGATGCTTACCCTCTCTCCTAATCCTCATATGTCCCAACCTCGGTGTGAAATGCAGGAAAACCTGATCTCCAACCTCAAAATACAAAGGTCATATCCGCTGATCATCATAAGACTTATGTCAACACTGTGCAGTACCCATCCTCTTCCTAATCAACTCTATCTACTCTATAGTCTCATGAAAAAGATGAGGTCCCAGCATAGCTTCCTCTCCTGCCTCTAGCCAATATAAGGGTGATCAGTATGGCCTACCGTACAAAGCCTCATAACGTTCCATCTGAATAGTTTTTGAAAACTATTATTACAGGAAAAATCTAAAAGAGGTATATGATTCTCCCATGAATCTCCAAAATCCAGGATGCATACTTGAAGCATGTCCTCAAGCACCTGAATCGTACGCTCAGACTGGCCATATGTCTGGGGATGGTAAGCTGTACTCAAAAGTACCTGTGTACCCAAAGCTTTCTGTAGTCCCTGCCAGACTTGAGAAGTAAAGCATACATCCCTATCTGAAACAATGGAGTGCAGAACCCCATATAAATGTACAATCTTCAATATGTACAATTTTCCCATATCATCACCACTGAAGGTCTCCTTAATCAGCAAGAAGTGTGAAACCTTCATAATTATGTCAATGAAAACCCACACAACATCATTCCCTTGAGGCGACCTTGGTAAACCTGTCAAAAAATCCATCGCAATGTTATTCCACTTCCACTCAATAATGGGTAACTGCTGCAAAAGACCTATTGGTCACTGATTCTCCACCTTCACCTACTGACAGGTGGAACATCTCATGAAAAACCCATCAACATCTCTCTTCATACCTGGCCACTAATACTGTCGGTGTAGATCACGATACATCTTTCTGACACCAGGATGAACTTCCCAAACTGAGGAATTAAAGTCCCGCATCATCTCCTCGCATATTCCTGCTGGCACCCAAACGTGACCATGAAAACGCAAGATCTCATCCTATCCTATGGTCCATCCAAGAATGGGGTCCTCTTCTGACACACTCCCCCACAGGAGTAGACCTTCAGAATCTGATAACTGCCTCATTTTCACTCGATAAAGAAGACTAGAGGTAAAAACTACAGAAGAAAAAAATGCCTGCCCCTATCTGTTGTGCACCTCCAAATGCATCTTAGAGAATAGATCCATAAGCTGCCACTCACTGCTAGCCTCTTGAACTGTCTGTATCTGAGTCCTCCTGCTCAGCGCATCAGCCACTGTGTTGCCTTTTCCAGGCGTATAGGCAAGCTCTAAATCAAAAGACTGAAGGTACTCAACCCAACTTCGCTATCTTAAATTCAAGTCACACTGAGTGAAGATGTACTTGAGACTCTTGTGGTCGATGAAAACCACAAAATACTCTCCCAACATATAATGTCTCAAACAACATAAAGCATGAACAACAAAGGCTAACTCCAGATCATGCGTTGGGTAATTCCTCTCATGTGGCCTTAACTTCCGAGACCCGTACGCAATGACTCCTTCCCCCTGCATAAGCACAGATCCCAGACCGATACCTGAAGCATCATAGTAAATAGTAAATCTCTTTCCAAACTCTGTAAATACTAGTATCGGTGCTGAAGTAAACCTCCCTTTCATCTCCTGAAAGGATGACTCACAAGAATCTGACCACAAGAACCTTGCACCCTTCTTAGTCAGACCCGTCAGCGGTGCTTCTAAATGTGAAAAGTCCTGTATGAAACATATATAGTAACCAAAGAGCCCTAGAAAACATCATACCTCAAAAACATTCTTTGGATACTCCCAGGAAACTACTGCCCTCACTTTATCTGGGTCTACTGATACTCTTGTCTCTGAGATAACATGACCCAAGAAGTGAATCCAGTCCATCCAGAAGTGGCATTTTGAGAGCTTAACAAAAAACTGATGCTCTCTTAGTGTACTCAAAACAATATAAATATGGGTAGTATGGTCATGTTGAGTGTGAGAGTACACTAAGATATCATCCACGAAGACTACCATAGAGGAATCCAAGTATGGATGGAACACTCGGTTCATCAGTTCCATGAAAACTGTAGGCATGTTTGTGAGACTGAACGACATAATTACATACTCGTATAAACCGTACCTGCTCTGGAAGGATGTAAGAGGTATATCATATGGTCTAACATGCAACTGATGGTAACCGAATCTCAAGTCAATCTTCGAGAACACCCGGGCTCCTCAAAGATTATCAAATATATTATCAATCCTCGATAAAGGATATCAGTTCTTGACCATCAACTGGTTCACCTTCCAATAATCCACACAAAGTTTGAGGGTACCGTCCACCTTCTTCGCAAATAGGACACGCGAACCCCAAGGAGAAGTAATGGGTCAGATGAAACCCTTTTCCTGAAACTCCTCCAAATGATTCTTTAGCTCCTGTAACTCTGGTGTGGCCATCCTATAGGGAGGAATGGACACCGGTGCCACTCCTAATACAAGCTCAATAGAAAATTCTACCTCATGCTCTAGATGAAAACCTGAAAAGTCCTCTGGAAAGACATCCCTGAAATGATCCACCACTGGAGGAAAGTCCATCTGTGAAGTCCCCTGGTCATCCAGACATAAACTAGCAATCTGGGATATAACTCTCCCTAACCCATGATACTTGGGTCTACTCTGATCGACGGTGCATCCCATTCTCCCTTATAAAGAAATGATATTCCCTTTAGTGATGTAAAACACACCTTAGGACGATAACAATCGAAAATAGCCTAGAAGGGAACTAACTAGTCCATTCTGAGAATGATGTCACAGCCGGTCATCTCTAGGAAATAAAGGCCCCATAAGAAGGGACACCCACTAACCTTAAGAGGGAACTCCTTGTACTATCATACACTATCCGTTCTCATCCCCAACAGAGTGTCTAGAGTCAAGATATCATTAGAATAAAGGATACAGAGCTCAAGGCTCTCCACAATAGAAAAAAATTTAAATCTATGGGAAGCCCCTATATTGAAAAGAACAGAAGCTAAAAATGAGGCCACAAGAATGGTACCTCAAACTATAGAGGGTCTAGGATCCAGCTCCTACTGGGTCTGCTCCACTGTAAAAGTATGACCTACACCGTGACCCTATGACCCTGCTTGACCACTCTGAGCTGATCCACCCTGCTATCGTTGAAAGCTTGGCGACTGGATACCATGGCCATGACCTCCACCTCGGCCTGAACAGCTGGAAGAACTTTAGTTCCCTGACTGGTGAGAAACTGGTGGTGCTGCTCTTGAATGAGGAGTCACAAAAGAACCCCTATCACCAGCTTCTGGTGAAAGTATCTGACAGAAGCGTTGAAGATGAACCATCTTGCCAAGCCACACTGGATCAAAACTCTTGAATCCCTCAAATTGCGCTCCGTGATCAACGCCTGGTTGACTATATAAGTGATGGAAGTCAACCTGAAGATGTTCAACTATGATTGAATGTCGTGCCTGAGACCATCCTCAAACTTCCATGCCAGGAATAACTCATCACCTCCTGGAATAGGCGTGAAGTGCTGTAGCTCTGTGAAATGAGAAGAATACTCTATAACCAAAATAGTACCCTTCTCCAGACTCATGAACTCTCGGGCTCAATCTACCTTCAAATTCTCTAGATAGAAGTAGTCATAGAAGGAATGTTGGAACTCATCTCAAGCCATAACCTGCTGGTGTCGTGCCTGTGAGATCACATCCCAACATCTCTTATCGGAATCCTGAAGCATGTACATAGTGAGCTTCACCCTCCTCTCTAGAGGTGTCTCCAGATGATCGTAGATAGATAGCATGGCCTTTAACCATGACTCTAGAGCTTGAGGTCCTCCTTCCCTCATGAAAGTGGGATGATGATGCTGCTAAAAAACCTGCGTCAGCTCTACCATCGACGGGGCAGGAAGCGGTACTCTGCGGATGGTCTGCATGAACCTCATGAAGCCCTCTCGGAACTATGCATCAACACCTATGTCTGGAATGATGGATGGTTCCAAGACTGGCACTACTAGAGGATCTGCAGGTATTCCCTGATTAGCCATGTCCGGTGTCTGATCACCACCTTGTAATTGGCATACAACCAGAGGACTTTTTGGTGGCATGACTCTATAAGGTTAAGCGCGCACCTTAGATCAAGATTAACAGGTACTAAAACTTAGAAGTATAAGAAGGGAACAAGAGAAGGAAATAATTCAAGTTTTTCAAAACATGGATACATGGCTTGTTTAATGCCTATATGGCGTGTTCCCTAAAGACTTTGACATGGTGCGTACTCCTAAAACAATTGGTTGTGTAACACCCCAAACACACGACATGTTGTCCAAACACATAGAGTGTACTTGACTTCTCTTCCCCTACCCGAGTTCTTCTACATGGCTAAGCCACACGGTTCTCCTAGAAAAAGACTACACGACGTGTTCGTTCAAAACACGGTGTGTACTAGACGAGCTTCATCAACCCATGTTTTTCGTGACAAGGCCAGATACATGGCTCACACTACACGACGTGTTCCAGATGGACACGACATGTACTACTTAGGTTTCAACTGCCCGTGTTATTTGTTACACGGGTAGTCACATGGTTACAACTACATGGCATGTTATACCAGACACAACATGTACAAGAAGATTTAACCGACCCGTGTTTCTTGCTACACGGACAGATACACGGTTCTACAACACAATGTGCACATCTGGGACACGACGTATTCTACCAAGATGTCCCAACCCCGTGTTTCTACACACACAACCAGTGACACGGGTAGAGACTACACGACGTGTACATATGGTACACAGCGCGTACTTAAGAAAAATAGTTTCTTCCCAAATAGAAGAATACATGGAATGTATTTAACATTACATGTCATGTATTCTATGTTTTTCTGAATAGTAAGCCTCATAAACTACTCTGGAACCCAGAAAAAAACTGAAACAAACATTGAAAGTGCCAAATTCTGATCCGTGAGGGCCCATACTCCCCACGAATCAAAGCTTGTCATTTTATACATGTCATATACAAGTAAACAAGTCAATGATCCACCAAATTCTGATTCATGAGGGCCCATAACACCTCAATAACCAAAGTTTGGCATTCATTCAAACAAATCTTACAAAAATCAATACCCTATCAAAAGCAGGTATTATATCAAGGAATCTATCACAACAACATGCATATCTAGCACAACATCTATTACAACAACATACAATCGCTAATGCACCCTAAATGGCATAGAAATAATGCATGACGTGTGATTTCTAGTAGCTACCTATAGGATCCATGAGATGGCATACCCTCATCTCATCGGGTTGCGACATAAATAGAACCTCAATAACATCAACAATAACCGCACAAAACATGTGAATCACTCAAGGTGAAATCAAATAAACTTTAATATTTGAAAAACTAGAAAAATTTCAATAACGAGGTAGATTGGATTTTCCCTGTACATGGGTTAACTACTCCCGAGCACAACTTATTACCACGTACCTATTCCTTCCCATCCCTGGATATATGCTCCAAATAGTAAGTTAAGAAGAAAATAATTCCTCTGATACCACTTTGTAACATCTTGGTTCCGGAAGCCGCCCAGAGGTGCCCCGTACCTAGTTAGTTACACGGCCTAAAGTGCATTTCCCCAAACGCCAGAGGCTGCCAACTGGTAGCGAGGGCCTTAGGTGTGATAGTGGGAAAACTATGCCCTCATTGGCAGAGTAACACAACAAAAGTAAACAAATGGAAATAGCGGAAATATTAATGATAACATACAATAGTAAACAACGGATGACTGATAAAGAAACAACTGGAGGAAAAATATAAAATGATTCATGATACATAGGTCTAGGAAAATAGCCAAATAAGTCACAATACTGAATACAGTACTAATCCAAAGTACTAAAGAAAATCAATTAAACAACTCCTCAGTATTGCGAGCCATAGATTGGTCTCTTTATCTCCATCTCCAAAACAATCAAGTATCCGAAGTAGAAGGAAACTTTCCCTTATTTATACCTGCAACAATATAATATGTTTGGGCCCAAAAACATGACCCAAACTGGGTGTGAGACTAAATCTTAGTAGAAAACCACCAAAAGATCTATGCCTAACAGTCAGTGAGTATATAATAGGTAATAAGTAAAAGGAAGTAGTAAATAAGGAAGTATTCAATAGTAACAATTTGATAGTTTCAAAGCATTCAATTCCACATATCAAGTAAGAATCTAATCAAAGTAGGTAACCATCTAGGAGTACTCCCAGCCTAACCCCTCTGGTTTAACCAAACAACACAATAAAGCATCTAAACACAACAGTTTCCTCTGGGAATTACTCACAGCCTAACCCCTCTGGTTCAACCAAACAAGTACAAGCAAACCTATGGGAAGTACACACGGTCTAACCCCTCTAGTTCAGCTTAAGTATAGACTCTCTGAGGAAGCACTCACCGTCAATTACTTCTATAGTCTCGTATTGGTAACTAAAGGCACTCTGGGGAAGCATTTACGTCACATTCCCCCTGTGGACCGCGTCAAAGAACTACAAACACTCTAAGGAAGCACTTACATCAATTCCCCATGTGGTCTCGTATCGTAACAGTAAAAAAACACTCTGGAGAGGCCCTGACGTCCATTCTCCCTATGGTCTACTACACCAGGTTCTCACGGCCCTATGTAAGTCAACATGTACAACAAAGCGTATCAGCCAAATTAAATTTCAAGAACTACTTGGATAACATTATATAGTATAACAACATGTCAGAAAATACAAACACTCTATCCTACAACACTAGGCATGGGGAATAGGCAAGGCAGCCTAATAGGCTAAGAAGGACCAAATGGTCATAAAAAATACATGCATGGGAAACAATTAAAAATCATAACAATTAACTCTATTCACATTCAATTAACCTATATCCAAGCATAAAAGCATAGTATAAAAAAAACAGGGCTAAAATAGTAAACACACAATACCCCGTTCAAGGGTATTAGACAAATTTGCACATATCACTCAAAAACATTCAACGAAAAGGCACAAACCACCTACCTCGGTGTTGTGAGATCGATATACATGAACCTCAAGCCTTGAATCACCCAAGAAAACTGTATATATATAAAAATGTCTAAAAAGTTCAACAGAAGATAACTCTTGAAAGAGGAAGAATCAGAAAACAAAGCTCTAGAAGAAGGAAGAGATTACTGATCCGATCCCAACGTAATCGACGGTGGTCGAATCAGAGATTAGATACTCGATCAGGGGATCAGGGAAATATCGTAGTCGTACGATCTCTCTCGAACGAACCTGACCTAGAAGGAGATAGATCTGTCTGTCCGAAGTGACCCCAGTACGTTTAATGAAAAAAAAAGAAAGTACACAACATGTACTTTGTATGTAAATGATGTGTACTTGCCTTTACCGGTCCCCTCATTAGGCATTCTCAAGGTCACCACACTTGACTGTGTGCATGGCTACTATACAGCCAGCACACGACTACCTGTGGTAACCGAGTACACAACGTGTACTTCAAAAATTTCCAGAAAATTCCTATTTTTCTCAAAAACACCAAAAAAGAAAAACATACATGAAAAGAAGATTTGGGTTCTTACAATTGGATTTGGGAATTGAAGTGGTGTCGATTCTACTTTATTGTTTTATATCTAAAAATTATATTGGGAGCTCTGTTTTGAAATAATTGGACTGGGAGATTTGTTTTGAAAGAATTGAAATAGGAGCTTTGTTTTGAAAGAATAGGAATGGGAGATTTAGATTGAAATAATCGGCTGGGAGCACTGTTTTGAAAGAATAGTACTCAAAGGAATCAGACTCATTGTTTCATAACAAATTCCAGGTAGTTCTTACCTTTTTTTGGGTAAGGAATTGATGAATTGTATTACAATTTGAATACATTATTTTATTTGAAAAGAAGAGTAAGTAACATGAGTTGTTACAAAACAATTATATTACTCTATTGTGCTAAGAGGGAGCACACACACTATTAGGATTGTTTCATAGTGCTACATGAGTGAAATGGTACATCCTACTCGTTTTAATCCTAGGAATGTTTTCTTAGTGGATTTTATGGTATTGGATCATTTCCAAACCATACCAAGGACATAGCTATTATTATTGAAAAATGAACCTTGTAAATATTTATGTTCCTTTGGATGTGTGTTGATTTGTTTATCATTTGGGAATTGAAATCCTAAACAAGAGGTAAAGGTTGTTTCAATTGAAAAGAAACATAAAATAAAAAGAGTATCACTAATTAACCCCTCCCCATCTCTGTTATACAATACTTCGTTTGGGGACTTTCAAAAATTAACACTTCATAAAATTTTCTTACAATTTATCATTACTTAAGGTATTCATAACGATTATCTAGTGATCTTCATGCTCTTTCTTACTCTTATAATAAATAAGAAAATATTCCATAAATAATACCACAAAATGATCATGGTAATCTTTAAAGAATATATTAATTAAATCCATGAAGATAGTGGGGAAATTAGTAAGACCGAATGACATCACTATATACTCATAGTTTTTATACTTTTTATGGAATTCTATATTAGGTATATCCTTTTTATTAATCCTAAATTTATGATATCTAAAACAAAGGTAAATCTTGAAAAAGTATTGAGATCTACACAGTTGATCAAACAATTCATCAATATGGGGTAGTGGATTCCTTTTCTTGATCTTGATCTTGTCCACCTCTTTATGATCAATACAAAGTCGTATTTATCTATCAATCTTCTTAATAAAAATAATCGGTGCACCACAAGGTTACAAACTAGGATGAATGAATCTTTTTTTAAGGTTCTCCCAGAGTTCGTCCTTTAATTCCTATAACTCAACTCGGGTAATTCAATAGGGAGTCTTTGAAATATGTATGTAACTAGGTATGAGTTTTATTGAGAATTCAAATTAACTTTTTAGAAGTAGACTAGGAAAATATTCCAAAAATACATAAAAAAACTCATGAAATATAGACATATCATCAATATTGAGTTTATCCTCTATCATATAATATAAAAATCCATTTTGAATGGGAATAAAGACCCCTACAATGGATTTGATCTCCATAGGAAGTTCATATTTAGCATCACACTAATAGAAAATCATATATTGGTTTGGAATATTATATGTGACTTCTCTTACTTGGTAATAGACATGGGATTTATATATATAAAGACAATACATTCCTATGATAACATCAAATTTGACTGGAGGAAGAATAACAAGATTTTTAGAAAGTAAATTCCCAACAACTTCAACTGGAGAAGAATCGTAGACTTGAGATGTGATCATCATTCCATTAGAGGGTTTCATTGATAATTCAACATCTAATAATTGATGTGGTTTTGTGACACCCTTGTAAAATTCTTCATATATAAATGAGTGGGTAGATCCATATTCAAATATGATATTAATAGATTTAGAGTGGATGGTAAGTGTACCTTTCACTAATTCATTATTCTACCCCCATTAGAAATAGCGATTTCATGATGTTTCCCTTTTTACCTAATCTTAATAGGGAATTGATGTCTATTACCATTATTAACCTTTTTATTTTATCACTAGTTATCATAATTCCCATAATCCTTTCATTTGAATCATTAGATCATGGGAAATGTGTTAGTGATCATCTTCTTCTCTTCTATCGAGTTACCAGGCCCATTAATTACCTTTCAACATTAACGAGATTTATAAATCTCCCTTCTAAATTTAAATCACCTTCTAGTTATGTTCAAGAAGTTACCGTGAAGTTTATTACCTCTTTTTTAGCATGAATATTATTGAAACTTCTTTCCACCATGTGATTTATTAAAGTTTTCATGATACTTTAACTTCCTTCTCCTATTAAAAGCATGAGAATTGTGGGAACCTCCAATTTGTATTTCCACCTTGAGTGCTCATCAAATTATTTATTCATAGCTACTAAAGTATCTTATATCTTACCCCTTTTGGATACTTTATTTTAGGTAACCAAATAATTGATGAACCTTAATTTCAGGTTAGATGATAGTACCATAAGTGTACCTCACACGCCTTGTAAAATTTTCCTTACAGGTACAAAAACATTCATTATACTTCTTCTTTAGATCAAGGAATTCATTATCCATATTTTTATGAATAATATGAGGAATTTAATTACTAAAAAAATAATCTCTTAAACTCATCCCACTCTATTGATTCAATTTCTTCTTATTACCTTATTTTCTTAATAAGTGTCCACAATTGATCTTCTTCACCTTTGAAATAATAAATAACCAAAATGAATTTTTAAATCTCCAAAAATTAGAGAGTGGAAGATTTATTTTTAGCCATATTGATCCATTTCTCAGAAACTAGTGGATCAGTGGAACCAAATAAAGAAGGTGAGTGTTGCCTCATAAAGGAATCAACAAGATATTGTTCCCTCCTTTGATCATTGTTCCCTCCTTTGATCATTTGGAAGATAAACATGATTCATATCTTGATAAAGTTTTGTGAGTACAGAAATGATATTTTTCATTCCATATCCCATAAAATTTGGCTACTTAGGTGGAAAACCAATGCATTGTCTGTCGTATTCAATATTAACATAGTATCTTTGGTTTCAACCCATGGACTAAAACCGAAAAGCATATTGTAAGAAACAATAATTATAGTGGGAAACCATATAATCAATAAAAATCATTTATAGAGCATCTAAATCATGAAACGTTATTTTCAATATAATACAACCTATGTTTAACCTGGGTCATTCATGGTCATCATCTATTCAAATCCTTCACGATAGTTTATAAATAGTTTTTGAATTTACAAAGAATATCATCTGTGAGTGTCAAACTAGGTGTGCAGTAATGCCTATCATCAGACACCAGGGGAAGATTGAGTCTAGCTCAATGTACAATTTTTTAGAGTTATCACCCATAGGTATAACTATTTCAGATCCAGATCCACTTTCAATATCCATATATGGATTCAATTTCTTGAAAACCCACACTCCTTTCTTTACTATAACATAATACATTCTCTTATGATTATGATTATCCTAAGGGTTCTCACAGATGTTTTATAATCCTATATTCCAAAGGTCAACAAAATCTTTCCTATGATACCAAATATAAAAAATCGGGTTTTTTCATACAGATATTATATCTTAATAGATGAATATTCAATACATTTGACAAATACACACCTGAGGACCGTAAATCTTTAGTGTCTTTAGAGACTAGTTACACAATCTTCTTATTTCATGAAATATCTTCAATAAATCCCATAAAGATCTTCCCATTTAGTACTATTCATATAAATACCCAATGTAAACCTTTCTTCATAACCCAGATAAATTTAAAATAAAAAAAGGGAGATATCAAATGATCAGTATGGGTAAACATATAAGATATCAATCGATGGTCATATAAAAGCATAAGATAAGCATACGAGTATGAGATTATAATTAAAAATTAAAAATTTCATACCTAATATATCATAGATCATAATCATGATCTATGGCATAAAACATTATCACTTAAAAATACACGAACCATAAGAGTGAAAAATCATTATAAACAAATCATGAACTAGAAGTTCATGTCATATAAGTATGGAACCATCATAAGTATAGAAAAAATTTCATATTTCAAGGTTAACTTATATGACCATAAAATCATAACAGATCAGACATCAACACCTATTTCTCATTTCATAACGGATCAAGAATCATCACCTATTTCTTATAGTGGATTAATCACATATGCCTATTTCCTATAGAGGATTAAACACATTAGCTTGTTACCTATCATTATCTCATGTGATATAATACTTTACCCAATGCATTAGAAGGATATATAGGTCCCAATTGTCACATAATATATACAATGTTGTTCTATAAGATCATAAAACATCCATCATATCATAAACCATTAAAAATGAAATGGTTTTCATAAACCATTCATAATAACATAATCAAAGAAAAATAAATGGGTTTCATAATAATTTCATCAATTCATCATATCATAACCCATGAAAAAGGAACGGGTTTCATAAAAATATTTTCATCATAATTATAAGCATAAAATATCTAAATAAAGAATAAAGATGATACCAGTGGATCATATCCCTAGAAAAACATAATAAACACCAAAGTTTTTTGTCATTGATGAATGTAAATTTTGTAAAATACCATTAAAATATTCTTGATTAAAATTTCATTTTCATTTAAAATCAATTCTTTTAAAAAATAAAAACTCCCAAAATATTAAGGGAAAAATTTTATTTGAAAAGAAACTTGAAAAATGTTAATGTAAGAATAAAATAATTGAGTGGTTATGATGGTGGAAAATTATATTCATGTTGTACATGTTAAATAAAGATTACTTTATCATTTTCGGTAAAAAGTCAAAACTACCTTGTTCAGAAAATGAAAAAAAATATTCAATTTATTTTTTTAAAGTTAAAAAGGGTTATAAATTTCCTTGAACAATAATTAGAGATTATTAAATCTTTATTTAAAATATTTTTATAAAACATGGACTTGAAGGAAAAATGGATTTTGATTGAAGTAAGAAATAAATTCCACTTTTCCTTAAAAACATTATTTTGGAATAATGAGTGCATAAAGAAAGTAAAATGAAAGGAAAACATTTAATATATATAAATAAATAGATCCTAATAAAATACACGAGTTTATTGAGAGTTATGTATCCCATACAAATAAAAGTGAGATGAAAATCCCTTACCTTAAGTCTTGACTTCCTTTATACATGTTTGAAACTCCTATATAATAAATATAGGTTTTATATAAATTTATTAAAAACCATAATCATATATATCATATCATATATTATTTACTTATGAACTTTTATTATCCTTTAATTAAAAATTCCTTGTTAAAATCATGTTTCAGGTAATAAATGATTCATTTTTCAAGCATGTTTTTGTTTGGTATTTTCAATCCTTTTACTTTGATCATGTTTAAAAATATCTATAATTTTAACCATTATATTAATATCATATATATTTATTATTTAATTATTTAGAGTATTCCATTAAATTTATTGATATAAAATGAATTACACCGTCCATGGAGATGGTAGGCTATACGTATGCATGAGAATTGTTTCCATTTTCTCGATAGAAAAAACAAAAACAAGGTAAATAATATATCACCATTATAGATTCATTATGGTTTCATATATATCACATATATTCATTAAATTTACCCTTATTACCTTCTATGTAATGTGTAAGTGAAAAAATAATGACATTACTTCATGAGGTAGTAGTTCACCATACACACAAGGGACATTATCATATTCTCAGAGAATGGAAAGTAAGAAGGTAAATGTTTAATTTCTATTTTTTTCCATTTATAGATTATGAATATATATAATAATATTTTTAAAACCAAATACTAAGACGATGTGAGGTTCCAAGGCTTAGTGATCCAAAAATTGATATTATTAAAATATTAAATATATTAATATCACACGCACACAATTTTCATTGAAAAATAAAATAACACCCAAATGGATTCTTAGATTAGAAATCTAAGACAACCATTGAGTTTATAGTGTGGATTTTACCCTAGGAATGAAATAATATTTTTCAGCATCTGGTGTATGTGGAAAATTTATCACTGATGAAAATAATAAATAAATAAATAAATAAATTTTATTTCATTGAACCAATGAACTAATTAAAACCCTATATAAACCTAGTTATAACCAAATTTTAGGGCTGACCTAAAAACCTAGGAAGTTTAGATAGGATTCAGTTGATGAGATTTCATGGATGATCATCGAAAGATCATGCTTTGGTGATCAGTGTGCCAATGGAACTTGTGGATCTCGTCAATGTCAATGGCCTGGAACCATTCTTTATTAACAATTGATCCAATATTGAGGTAGGAAATTTATTTTATGTGGATTTATCCCCATTTTTATTACCCTATGATAAATGTGAATCAATAAACTAATGGATTGACTTATGGTTCAGTCATATTGTGGGTATGGGATTATCTGTTGGGAATTTTTGGATTTTTCTTACTATTTAATTTATATCTCATTATTCATAATTATAAAGACAATGAATAGAGGAAAACACAAACATTGGTTGAGGCCTATTCCTCATGTTTGTTTTTTGTAAATTTATTTCCCCTTTCTTCATGAAATTATCACCATTATTCGTTTTGGCCGATGGTTTGATAAATACAAAAAAATTAATCAATTCTCACCCATTTATTAACACAATGGATTAATACCACAGATCCGGGTACCCAGTGATGATGAGAATGAGATGAAACGGTGTTGATAATGGATCTAGACTAGATAATGGTTCTTTGTGTGGTCTTTGAAGTTAAATGATAATATTGAATGACTGAGTGGCTTCCCACATGAATTGGGCAGTTGGATTTAGGAGAGAGACAATGGTAAGGCTTATCCAAACTAGATCCATGATTTTCAGTGAGGATCATGGCTAGATCAGAGGCCGAAGGTGTGGACAAATATGCATGAAGTAGACCCATGGATTATGGAAAATCCCATTATACATGTCATGTCATATAGAGATACACATCGGGTGGGTCCCTAAATGCAGTGATGAGGTTTTCACAAAGAATAAAGTATCACATGTTGTGTGACATGTGTCACACACCCTATGACATGAAATAGTTTCTCAGCTTGTATGTGGGGAGGTACATGGGCACAAACATAGCCAGGTAAATGAGAAAACCAAAGTATTTGGTTTGATTTGAGTACTCATACATTTCATGGTACACAAAAATAGCTTGGTATATGAACAAAACTAGGTGTACACAGACATGGGTAGAGATGCACATGAATGGACATGGGTAGGTCTGGGGTTAGCAGTACATGCTGTGTACCCTAAATACATGTTGTGTACTTCTTTTGAGAAGTCTGGGAGCCCTTCATATCTTTATCATGGGCCAATTTCTTTAGGGTATGTTCCATTGATCCTCTTCCATGTGGTTATAGTGTTTCATTATGTCCTAATCACAGGATTGTGATCCCCTCTATGGGACTTGTTTCAGATGGAGTTTTAGTATCTCCACGCAAGGCCCAAAGTGGGATCCTCTATCATCTTATACCCTAGGTGGGGTTCCTGGTATCAACATGACCAATACTACATGTGAATCGTTCCCCTATTTAGTGGGTTATTCCATATTGGGCTAGTTATTATTACCCTATAGCCCTGGGTGTGATCCTCATCTGTGTATCAATATTTTTAGAATTCTAGTGAATATCTTCCTCAATGATGGACCTAATGTGCATGAAATCTAAAATGGAAACCATCAGTGTTATTAGACTCACATAGTGGTTTCTCTCAGATGAGTGTTGTTTCAAGATGAATCCTAGGCTAGTAATGTGGTTGTAACCTTACCTTGAGACTAAGTGTCTTATATGAGTATATCTAGATATTATCATTATATCAATCATATTATGTTGACATTACCTTATGATGATTTTACTGTTACCTTTATTATTTATGATTAATGATTTTAGGGTGTCATACTAGGTATGGTGATACTCACCCATGCATGTGATCTTCCTCCACATATCATGTCTTATATAGATGGAGGGTTGTTTGATGGTGTTCTTGGTGGACCAGGATTAGACGAGGCTTAGTTTTAGGCTAGATAGACAATGGTGTGTACCCATAGTACCATTTGACTATAGTACCCACTTTTTAGTAGGTTGTACTTATTTAATTTTTTTGGTGGGTTTGTATTTGGACATTTTATACTTTCAAGATTTATTGTCATACTCTATTGTGGGATTTAGATGTATACATTAATTGGTATCAGTTGTTTTACATTTTAGGAATATATGGGCTTGGATATGTGCATGTGTGTATAGGTACCTTTGGCTATGGCCTCCCATGTTAGTTTTATTCCTTCTTAGAACTAGTCGCCAACCCTTAGCCTATTGGAGGTTATCTTGGGATAGTCCACTTGGTTTACCACTGGACAGGTGGGCCTTAGTGGGTCGGCTTACTCATAAATAGGTTTATATTAGGACCTGAGTTTGAAGTTTATTTTTTCTAGCAGTGAGATTGGTTTGGGTTTTATGGAAACAATGTTGTGTGTTTTGTGTTCATCTCTTTGTCCAGGATGTCCAGTGTTGGTGAAACGGTAAACATATCCATCCACCAAGACTCTGATAACCTACTTGTTGACCTGCAATATGTAGGAACTGGTTTCAGGGATAAAAATTGATACATGCATCATATAAGAATGGGTTTTAGTTTCCATGTACTTATTGAGTCATCTGTCTAGATATACTCATTTAAATTGGTACAACTAGTTTATTTCAGGATGTCTCCATGATGATTTCCATCTAGGATTCACAACAATATTGAGATAATTATCCATTTAGTGACGCGACTTAGATACAAGGACCGATTTAAGAGATGTTACCTTCAGGTGGTGCACCGGTCTTACCATCACCTATTAAGTAGAATATGGTACCAAAAGAAGTAGAAGATGCGGTGTGAAAGATGAGTTCACTTCATGGACTTTAGTGTAAATGACCCCTTAGGTTTTAGGGTGATCTAAACCTCTAGGTGGATGAGGAATGGATTGAGGAAGTGATGTGAGTTTTTCATCTCGTTAGGACACCTACAGACTTAATGGTGGTCCTGACAACGATTCTTCTCTATGTATATTTAGGATGATGGTGAGGCTTAGTGATTCAGCCATATGATGAGGCATCTATTTCCTAGATAGAGTTTGAGAACCTTTTCAGAGAGGAGTTTTCTTTAGCTATGATATGGGCTGTGAGGATTCAAGAACTTACACATATTTTTTAGGGAACCATGACTATGTGTGAGTATTCATTGAGGTTCATCAACCTCTCATGATTCTCAATGGACATGGTACATGATTAGTTCTTCCAGGCATAATACTTTGACCAAGGCCTATGAAGTTATATCTAGTTCATTGTTATACCTCCATGAATTCCTACCCATTATAGAGTTCTTGAGAGGGCCTTGGTGATAAAGATATTCCTAGATGAGAAAACATATACAATTAGTGTTGGAATTGAGAACACAGGGGATGAGTCCTTTGCAGTAGGTATCCAATTACAGACACAAGGATCTTGACATGTGATACATTTCAAGAGGTGATACCATGATAGAGGGTCAGTGGTTTAGGGATCACATGATGGATCTAAATACCTCAAAGAGAGGCAATGGTACTCATGTGATGGTCACATACATCTCACATGAGATTTTGAAACCTATAATATTTCTAATAGAGATACAATGGATATGCCTCTTAGGAAGAGGCAATGATAGGAGAAGACATGTTTATAGGTCATTGGATGTAGAAGATGATTAGGAAGAGCAGTTAGAGGTGGTATATGATTTTACCTGTTTCCACCACCCCTATGTGGTCCTCACTAGGCTTAGGGAGATAGTGGTCGTGGGAAAAGATAGTTGTAGGTGGTTGAGGATTATGACCAAGAGGCTCTATGGATGATATGAGGTATGATGTATGTCTTTTCAACATTTTCTATAGTACTGATAGACATAGGTTCGAGTCATTCCTTTATTTCCACATATTTGGTTTGAGACATAGAGATTCCAGTTGATCCCTTACCTTGACCTATATGCTTAAAGACTCTGACTTGGGGTGACTCAATAATCACGTAGTTCTACAAGTAGCATGATCTAACTCTTATAAAAGATAGTTTCCTATGGGATCTCATCATAGTAGTGATGAAGCATTATAATGTCATCTTAGGCATGGACTGGGTTTCTATAGTCCATACCCATATTGACTATTTTAGGAAGAGGATGCAATGTTTCCATAGTGATGGTATGTGGTTTTCCTTTGTGGGTGAAAAGGAAACCCAAGAAAAGAAGGATTGACTCATGCATAGGAGGGTGCAACCGATTACTCACTAGTTGGCTAGTATGAATATTGGAGTAGTGGATGATATGTGCTATCAGTTTCCTAAATTGGTGGAAGATTATGAAGATGTGTTTCACGAGGACATACAAGGTTTACCACCCCACAAATAGACAGATTTCTAAATTGAATTTCACCTAAGGACAACCCCAATATCTGTGTCATTATATCAGATGAATCCTATAGAAGTTCCTGAACTGAGTGTATAGTTGGATTACTCTATATTAATGGATTTTTATACCCAATGTGTCAACCTAGGAAACCCTATTATTGTTCACTAAGATGGTGGATAAGATCTTGAGGTTGTGTGTGGATTATAATCACCAAGACCAGGTGATTAGAAATAATAATTATCCACTACTGAGGATCAATGAACTCTTTGATCAGTTGAGAGGGGTGTGATAATTCTCAAATATTAACCTTATATCAGACTAACATTAGCTTTGAGTAAGGGATAAGGATATACTAAAGACAACATTTCAATGTTACTATGGTAACTATGAGTACTTGGTGTTACCCTTTGGCATGAATAATTCCCGAACATGTTGCCGGAATCATGAACTATATCTTTCACCATTTCATAGTCTAGTTTGTGGTGGTATTCACCCATGATATCATAATGTACTCATCATTTGAGGAGGAGCATGTGAGACACTTGAGGATGGTTATATACATGCTTCGAGAACATCGAATATATGGGAATATCTCTAATTTTCCGTTCTATATTTATGAGGCCCACTTTTTATTACACAACATATCAATATATGGTGTAGCAGTGGACTTGGTAAAGGTCAAGGCAGTGTTAGGTTGGGAGCCACCTAAGAGAGTAATAGAGGTTCACAGTTTCCTTGGGTTAAAAAGAAACTATCAGAGATTCATACCAAATTTCTCTAGAGTACCAGATACCTTAAATTCTTTTAAATTGAAGGGGTATACTTTCATGTGGATAGAGAGGTTACAATAGTATTTTCAGGAGTTGAGTCAGAGATTGATGAGTGCCCCCCCTATCTTGAGATTTCTAGAGGAAGGTGTTGAGTACATAGTGTTTTGCGATGCTTTAGGGACTATAATTGATTGTATTTTGATGTAGTGGTCGATGGTGATTGAATATGGATCATTTATTTTGAGACCACATGAGAAAAACAACATGACACCCAATCTCAAGTTGGTGGTGGTAGTCTTCAGACTAAATATGTGGTGACACTGCTTTATGGGTGAGAATTTTATCATATATTCTGACCACAAGAGTCTCAAGTACATTTTCTCTTATAAGGATATTAAATTGAGATAGAGGTGATGGATAGAGTTATTTTAGGATTATGATTTTGAGATAGTCTATAATCCTAGGAAGGGGAATGTGGTGGCTGATTCTCTTAGTAGGAGATCATGTTCTCAGTTGTTGTTCAAGACATTAGAGTAGTTATCCTCATTGAAGTTTTCCTTTATGAACGAGGATAGTTCAGTTTATCTCTAGTCAATGGTCGTTAGCCCACCGCTTATACAACATGTCAGGGAGGCTTAGTAGGGAGATAGTGACTATGAGACCTTACATGCTCATATATCCCTAAACATTCTCCTGATGGATTTTTTAAGTTTGGTAGAATTCCATAATTTTTAAAGGATGGATGATGGTACTATTGACATTGTAGGAGGAGGTGAAGAGGTAGTTTCATACATCTCCTTTGATAGTACATCGAGGCGTGGAAAAGATATATAGAGACTCATGACATTAGAACTGGTGGTTAAGCATAAAGAGTTCAGTAGTAGAGTTTGTCTTTTGATGCCTGGCTTTTTAGTAGGTGAAGTCTGAACACCAAGTTCTAATGGGTTTGGATCAACCCCTTATGGTTCTAGAGTGTAAGTGGGATGGTATATCTATTAAATTCATGATGAGGCTTCCATGAATGTCTAGAGGACATGATTCCATCTGGGTGATCATAGAATGAATCACCAAGTCATCCTACTTCCTAGAAATCTGAGTGAAGATTCCAGTAGAGAGCTAATTGGGATGCCTTTATATGAAGGAGATAGTTCGGTTCCACTAAGTTACCTTGGTGATTATTTTAGACAGTGATGATTTATTCATGTCATGATTATAAATAGGATTATAAGAGGCCTTTAGTACTTAGTTGTGATTGTGAATCTTGTTTCAACCCTAGAATGACAACCAGATAGAACAGACCATTCCAGTTTTAGAGGACATGTTGCAGGACTACATGTTTGATTTTTTCTATAGTTGGTAGGATCACCTACCATTGGTGTAGTTTGGATACAATAATAGCTACCATTAAACCATAGATATGTAACCATTCAAGGCTTTATATGGGTGACCCTTTAGGTCACCACTATGTTAGACTGACCCATCAGAGTCAGCACTCATGGGTCTGGAGTTGGTGTGAGCTACTATAGAGAAGTTACATATTATCAAGGAGTATATGAAGACTACACAAACCATTAAAAAGTCTTATATAGATTAACAATGTAGGCCTTTGTAATTTGAGGATGGAGACTATGTGTTATTAAAGGTCTCACCTAGACATGGATTTAGGAGATTTTTCCAAGGTGGAAATCTATCTTTGATATTCATTTTCCCTTTCCAGATATTACATAGAGTTAGTGTGGTGGTGTACCTTTTAGATCTACTTTTGTAGTTAGACCAAGAAAACTATATCTCCAATGTGCTATATATGAGGAGGTATGTTGATTACCTATTGAATGTTATTTACTAGGGAAAGATATACATCAAGGATGGAGCTTCCTTTGTGAAGTACCTGATGGAGATCGAGGACCGGTACGAGAATATCCTCCATGGGTGAGATATTACCCTGGTGTATATCATGTTGTAGCATGAGAATCTTCAGGAGATAACCTTGTAGAGGGATACTCTCATGTGATCTCAATACCAATGTCTTTTTGAGTAGTATTTTTCACTTTTTAGGATGAAAATCCCTAAGGTGGGGAGAATGTATAGCAACCCAGGATTAAAATATATGGAAATTACATGATTTTAGATATATATTCATCACATGATCAAAATAAATGCTTTATGATTGTAATTATTTAGTGTCTATGGAAACTTGGAACAAAATATTCTAACTTGGTGAAAGATCTTTAACATTTTCCACAAAGATCTTTCTCTTTAGTATTTATACTTAAAACCTTTCTTCATAACATGGGGAAAGGAAAAATAACAAAGGTGTGATATAAGATGCCTAGTAAGGGTAAGGAAAGAAGATAATTAAGAATAAAATAAGTATAATGGTATGAGAACATGATAATAACATTTTAAGATCATACCCTATATATCGAACATCATATACATGAATCGTTGTGTAAAGATTGGAAGTTCATAAGACATGAATCATAAGGGTGATACATTATCATAAATAAATCATGAACCACAATATAATTTCATATAAGTGTGGAACCACCATACATATAGAAAACCATTACATGTGTCAAGGTTTACTACCAAGGCCATCAACATAGTGGATCAGGACACACCTATTTCCTATAGTGAATTAAGACACACCTATTTCCCATAGTGGATTAGGACACAACTATTTCCAATAGTGGATCCAGCTCATCGAATTATTTCCCATAGTTATTTCATGAGATATAAATCTTTACCCAATTCATTGGAGGAGATATAGGTCCTACCCATATCATAATGAAATCATACATACATGTTCTATAAAACATTCATCTTATCATGACCCATAAAAAGAGATGGATTTCATAAAAATCATATAATTACCCATAAAATGAAATGGGTATCATAAACATTTAATCATATCATAACCTATGGAAAATATATAGGTTTCATAATCATTTAATCCTATAATAACCCATTAAAGGAAGTGGGTTTCATAAGCATTTATCATGGTATAACCTGTTGAAGAGAAACAAGTTTCATAAACATCATTCAATAAAAACCCAAACCATTCAAATAATAATATGAATTGTATTATTGGATATATCCCCAATAAAGCATAAAATATAACAAAGTATGTAATCTTAAATGGTGAAGGATTTTGAAATATCATATGGAACATTTCTTAAGGAAAATAGCCTTTATTTAAAAATACCTTTCATAAAATCTTTTCAAAAATCTTTTTCTTATAAAGAAATATTTACAATTTTATTTCAAATATTTCTTGAGTAAAATATCTTTTCCACTTTTAATATCTCTTTTTAATACATACCATTTTAAAAATATATTTCATTGAAAATAACCTTGAAAACATAAAAAGAAATCTTTAAAAATCATATAAAACATTTTTGAAAACCTTTATCTTTGAAAACCAATTCAAAACAATGATATTTAAAAATGTTGGGGAAAAAATTTTATTTTAAAAAAACCGTGTAAAATTTTAAATGAAAATTAAAGGAAATGACGATAGATAAATCCATACATGCCAAACATACCTTTTTCATTGTAAAAAGTTTTGAAAAGTGCCTTGATCAGAAAATGACTAGGTGATTCCTTTTAAAAACTTTTTTATTAAAAATTTTAAGCATGGGTAAAAAATATTATTTAAACATTATAGTAAAACATTTTTGAAAACATTTTTATAAAATAAGGTTTTGTGAATAAAACAAATTTTTGATCGAAGAGAGAAATAAAATCGGATATTAAAAAAAACACTTTATTAAATATCTTAAGTACCAAAGAGTGGAAAAAGGGTACCAATACATGAAGATATCATTTATAACCATAATATAAGATACTTAATAATATTTATTGAGATATAGATCATAATATTTCATCAATGGAAGCATAATCATAAACAATCTCTATAAATGATGAGATCGCAGCAATAATCTGTTACCACTTTGGTAACTTTGAATCATAATAAAATGGAAATAATAACATTAAATGAAGCTAAAAATATCCTTAAAATAAGGATATTCATGATATAAAATTTCAAAGGATAGTATATGAACCTCATATAAAAATATAGGTGCATAATATTGCAAGTGTCTCAAAGAAGGAAAATTGAGACAAAATTACTTTACCCATTGGGTAACTTTTTAACCATAAACCCCATGAAAAAAAATCATCAAAGGGATATTTAAATAACCATATATTTAAGTATAATAATACTATAATACATTAATTTTCAGTAAATACATCACAAAACAAAAATAAGTGGTGAATAAAGAATTTGTCTCACAAAAATAAAAGTGAGATGAGAAAGCCCTTACCTTAAGTCTTGAATTTCTTTATACAAATTAAAAACAACTTTATAATAAATATAAATTTATTATAAATATAAAAAATAAATATGATATTATATCTAATACCATATATGATTTTTGATGAATTTATGTTTCCCATTTCAAAATTACTCAATGTTAATGTTACATTTCAGGTAATATCTGCTTTATTTTTCGTGTATGTTTTGGATTTTTATTCTTGATCATCTTACTTAGATAATGATTTAATTATTTAAATAATGTAAAAAATTATATAAGTGTCATATATATTATGTATATAAATATTTATAACAATATATAAAATATATAATTATGAAATGGAATACACCTTTCATGGAGATGATATGCCATACGTACACGTGAACGTTGTTTCCATTTTATTATGGTATTGAATGAAAGAAAGTAAATGAAATATATGTGTATATATATATATAATATAATTAAATTAGAATTATTATTTCATATAAATCATATAATTTCACTAAAAATATCCTTAACACATTCCATGTAAAGTGTTAATGAATCACATCACTTTGAGGAGGTGGCAGTCCATACGTCCACAAACGAAGTTATCATATTTACAAAAAATTGAAATAATGATGTTATGTTTTATATAATAATTAAAAAATCATAAATAAATATTAAATATAATGTGTATAATATAATAACTAATTATCCTTCACCATTACAAACCATGAGAGGTGGTAAAGGAAAAACGAACAACATCATTTCGTGAGGTAGTAGTTCCCCGTACATAAGAACAACATGTTTATTACCCATTAGATGAAATTGTGTGTAAGTGTAGGTTTAAAACATAGAAAAAAACAAATAAGTATATTTATGATATTGAGTTTATCATATAATAATATAATAATAATAGTTTAGGGGGAGGATAATCAAAATAAAACAAAGGAGCTTGAGGAATGATGTTACCTCTTCTTTGGGTAACCCCTTTTGGTTTTCACCAAAGTTATTCCTTGTATGGATTTATGTCCAAGGGGAGGATTATAATATTAATTGAGGGATGTTGAGAGATTATTTGAGAATATTTTGGGTGATTCAAATGGCTTGATATGTGTGAATAAGTGGGAGGTGTGAGTACATTTTTATAGTGGAGGAGGAGTACCATTCTTGTAAATATTTGAAAAGAGAATTCCACCCATGTTTTTCCTATGTCATGTGGATCTAATAATGGTTCCAATTATATAAAAGGTCATATAGGGTTTAAATATGTATATAAAATGGATTTTGTAAAATTTTCTAGGTCATTTTGGACCTTAAGTTTAAGATTTAGTCCTCTGTTAAACTATTTTTTCTCTCAGTCGCTGTAATTAATTTCAATCACTTTTACTTATATTTTTGGTAAAAAACTAAGTTTAACTTTTTAGAACTTATAAATTATAATTATTACATATATTTAATAAATTTTTTCAAATATAAATCACATATGTTTCATAAATTAATTTAAAATTAATCCCATAGACAAAATGACAATGTGGGTTTTTAAAGTAAAGATGTTAAAAAGATTGAAATGTATTTATATAAAATTTCAATGTGAAATTGATTATAATGAACTAAATTGGATTAATTTATTTAAAACTTATCTAATTAAAATTTAAAAACAAATTAAAATTTAATTTAATTATATAAATAAATTAGATGAAAAATCATTTTTGAAATAAAATTTAGTGTTTATCATTATTCATAAAAAAATAAAACATCTCAAAAAATTAACAAAAATTCATTCAAAGTAAATTTTGATTTTCCAATTTCAAAAATTGATGTTATTTTTTCAAAAAAAAATATAAATTTTAAAAAATCATAATTAAAATAAGTTCACCATTAAAAGGAAGTGAAAATTCTCTTTTAGAAAAATTCATCTTTTTTATTCATAAAATTAGACTAATTTTATCTTATACCTATAAAATATATTGTATGAGTATAAAAAATATTGATTGAATATATAATACATAAATTTTATTGAAAAAATTAATCAAAATTGGTTTGTTTAATTTATTGAAATACAATTTTGTTTTTACATAGAAAAATAGTTTTCTTAGAAAAGTAATTTTTTTATTTTCAAATTGTTATTTCATTAAATTTTACTAATTGATAACCAAATAATTAACTATATATACACATGTAAATCATAATTTCACAATTTAGTTAATATTATACTTAAATTCCATTCCAATTTCTTGGTGGTAGCTATAATAATATTTTAATAATAACACTAAAATAATATTGTAGTTCAGTAAAACTCGGCCTTGCGTGTTATACAAGCTATCGAAGGAACTCGACATTGTATGAAACACAATAAAAACATAGTGTTTCATGTACTAATGGTTAAAATAATTTTTTCATGTATAAAATGATTAACTTGGTGTTTTGTATGATGGAATCCAAAATTAGTGCTTTTATATAAAAAAACCTATATTTAATGTTGCATGAAACACAAAATATCCAAAAGATTAAGTTAATTCAATTTTTTTTTTCAAAAAACCTTAGGGTGATACATTCTACCCACCTTAAAATAAATTTCACCCTTTAAATTAAAATAAGTTATCAATCGTATAATAGTTGAAAGTTTCCTTTATAGAAACCCATATCATAAAAATGAATACTAAAACTTCCTTTAAAAAAAAGAAAGTCAAAAACATAACGATTTCCCAAAGTAACATGTAACTAGGATTACACATATAAAACAATATGTGGGAAGTGAAAACATAGACATGGAATAGAAATATAACTGCCAAGTTTGGATATAGAGTGATAGATAACATGTTTAAGATAAAGTTAAAAATAAAAAATCTATAACCCAAAGAGGCATGAAAAAGGGAATTGATATAAAAAAAATGATGACAACTTGAAAATATTTTATTTCAAGACCCTTTTTAATAAGGATGAATATTTTTTATGAAAATATATACTTACATGATTGAAAGAAAACCTTACCCTTTGTTGTGCCCTGATAAACTCCCACTTCATCTCTTATTCAAAGAAATGAAGGTGAATTAGTCATTCCTGAAGCATTATCAGATCATGAGATCCATATATAGAATGATAGGTTATTCTGTATATCTTTATCATAATAAAAAGGTTATCAAAAGTTATCAAATATTCATAAATACTCATATGTAAATTTAATACTTTAATTTATAAAACCTCATTCGAAGGTTAACATAAACTATTCTATAAATGGTTATCCTTATGAACCTTTGAAAATGTAATTCATCCTTCATTTCTTAAATAATATCTTACCTTATACTAATTTTTTTATTGAAATCTTGGATACGTACTTGTCCCAATAGAATATTAAATTAAAAAATCCATGCAGAGGGATATAATCACATGAAACCTCACTAAAGGATGAACAATAATATTTTCATAGGGCTTATTAATACAAAATCAAACATGAAATTCCCAACTTATGGGAATAGATAAGCGTTCCCTAATTATCATGATTCACTTCATCCATTGCGATTGAATAGGATTTCTCTTATTTCCTTTTTTTCCTCTATATTTGTTGTGTCTTATCATATATATTGTCCCTTGGATTAAGGCACTGATTTTAATATTACACAAACTCCTTGTAGTTGAAACAATGGAGTGTGGGTGTTGCATTAGTTGACATTATCTTCTCTCCCATTACATTAACCATCCCATTAATTATATTTCAACATTCATGGATTTTATGACCTTCCTTTACACATTTAAAGCACCTCTTAGTTCCATTCAAGAAATTCCCTTGATGCTTCTCCGCACATTCCTAACACAAAGATATCTGGAATATATTTCCACCATTTGAGTTTTCATGAGACTCAACCTTCTTTTTCTTATAAATACTATAGGAATGGTGGGAATATCCAATTTTTATTTCTACCTTCACTTCACATAGAATTAATTATTTATAATAACCAAATTCTCTTATGGGGAAGGCCTTTTGAAGACATGGTTTTAAACCACTAAAGACTTTATTGATTTGTCTTTTAGGGATTATGATAAAACCAGAAGAGTACCTTGAAATTATTCTAAATTATCTTCATTGGTACCAATAGATTCATATTTAGTTTTCTCTAACTCATGGCATTCCATATCCATCTTTTTTTATAGAATACAATGTAATTAATAACTAAAAAATATCCCATTAAACTATTCCCATGCTATAGATTCAATTTCATCTTTTTTCCCTTGTGTTCTTAATTAGAATCCACCACTAATCCACTTCACCTTCCAAATGATAAGTATTCAAAATGAATTTTTAATGCTCCATGAACCGAATAATGGAAAATATCTTTGTAGATGTATATATCTATTACTTATAAACTAGTGTATTAGTAGAACCACTAAAAGACAGTGGATGTTGCCTCATAAAGGAATCAATAGAACATTATTTCCTCTTTTATCATTTTGAATTTAAACATGACTCATAGTTTGGAAAATTTGTTGGATCATATCAATAAGACTTCTCATTACAGCTCCCATATCATTTGGTTTCTATGAAGGAAAATCATTTCATTGTCTATTTCATTCATCATTGACACATTTCCTTTGGGTTAATACCATTGAATAGAATCGAAAAACATAACCTTAGCATTACTTATAATATAATAAAAACACCTAATCTTGAAAAATTATTTATATGATGTCTAAATCATATAACCCAATCCATTAATCTATAGCACATTAGTCTTATCCTTAGATACATCCCTAGCTATATCCTTATAAATATTCCTAGGGATCTCACTAATGTTTTCCCATCTTAATTTCCGAAGGGTGACTAAACATTTCCTTTGATACCAACTATAGTGAAACAGGCTTAACATATATAGATATTAAATCATTTTAGATGAATATTAACCATATTATAAAAATTCATACATGAGGACCATAATAGTTTAGTTTTTTAGGAAACTTGGAACAAAATTCTCTAACTTGGTGAGTGATCTTCAAAATTTCCCAAAAAGATCTTAACCTTTAGTAATTATTCTTAAAACCGTTCTTCATAACATGGGGAAAGGAAACATTAGAAAGGGGTGATCTTATATGATCAGTAAGGGTAAACAAAGGATATACTTAAGAATAATATGAGCATAAGGGTATGAGAACATGAGAATAACATTTGAAGATCATACCCTACATATCAACTATTATATACACGAATCATGGAATAAATATTGGAAGTTCATAAGATATGAATCACAAGGGTGATAAATCATTATAAATAAACTATGAACCATAATATCATGTCATATTAGTGTGTAACCATCATTCATGTAGATAACCAGTTCATGTTTCATGGTTAACTACCAAGACCATCAACATAGTGGATAATGACACACCTGTTTCCCATAGTGGATCTGGACACACCTGTTTCCCATGGTGGAGTAGGACACACCTATTTACCATAGTTTGTCAAGTATTTCAACTTATTTCTCATCATTATCTCATGATATATAAAATTTTTACCAAATTAATTGGATGGAGATATTTTCCTCACCATATCATAATGAAATCATACATACGTATTCCAATAAACATTCATTTTATCATGAACCATAAAAAGAGATGGGTTTAATAAAAATTATATGATAACCCATGAAATGAAACCAGTCTCATAAAAATTTAATCATATCATAACCTATGTAAAATAGATAGGTTTCATAATCATTTCATCTTAGAATAACCCATGAAAGGATACAGATTTCATAATCATTTATCATGGTATAACTTGTTGAAGAGAAAAAGGTTTCATAAAAATCATTCAATCAAAACATAAACCATTCAAAAAATCATATGAATGGTATTATTGGATATATCCCCAGTAAATCATAAAATATAACAATGTATGTCATCTTAGATGGGGAAGGATTTTGAAAGATCACATGGAACATTTCTTAAAGAAAATAGCCTTTATTTGAAAATACCTTTCATAAAACCATTTAAAAAAGGATTCTATTACAAATAAAGCTTTAAAATTTCATTTAAAACATTTATTTATTAAAATATACTTTCCTATTTTTTTTAAAACATAAACATTTTGAAAATATTTTCCTTTGAAAATAACCTTGAAAACATATAAAGGAAGCTTTGAAAACTATATAAAACATTTTTGAAAGCCTTTTTCTTTGAAAACCACTTTAAAAAAATGAATTTAAATAATTTTAGGGAAATAAATTTCTTTTTTAAAAATTAAACTTTTAAATTTCAATGAAAGCTTCAAGGAAATGACGACGTGTAAATCCATACATACCGAACATTCTTTTTGCACCGTAAAATGATTAGAAATGTGCCTTTATCGGAAAAAGACAAGAAGATTACTTTTAAAACCATTTTTTATTAAAAAGTTAAAACATTGGTAAAAAATTTATTTTACACATCATAGTAAAAAAATTATTTTTTTAGAAAACATGGTTTTTTGAATAAAATAAATTTTCGGCTGAAGAGAGAAATAAAGTTCGATATTTTTAAAAACTCTTTCCTAATTATCTTAAGTATGAAAGAGTTGAAAAATGGTACCAATAAATGGAGATATCATGGATAACTAGGGGATAATAAAATTAATGATATTTATTGAGATTTTTATCATAATATTTCATCAATGGAAGCATAATCATAAACAATATCGATAAACGATGTGATTATATCAATAAACCATTACCACTTTGGTAACTTTGAATCATAATAAAATGGAAATAATAACATTAAATGAAGATTAAAATATCATGAATATATATATATATATATATTAATTATAAAACATGTAAAAGTGTAGTATATACACCTCATTGAAAAATATAGGCACATAATATGGCATGTGTCTCAAAGAAGGCAAATTGAGACAAAATTACTTTACCGATTGGGTAAATTTTGTACCATAAACCCCATGAAAAAATAATTAAAGGGATATTTAAAAACCCATAAATTTAATTATAATAATAAAATAATACATTAATGGGTGGTATATACACCAGACAATATAAATAAGTTTTGAATAAAGTATAAGTCTCACAGAAATAAAAGTGAGACGAGAACACCCTTACCTTAAGTATTGACTTTCTTTGTACATGTTCAAAACTATTGTATAATAAATATAAGTTTATTATAAATCTTAAAAATAACCATATTATTATATATTATACCATATATGATTTTTTATGACTTTATATTACTCTTCTATTAACAACTCCATGTTAATGTTACATTTCGTTTAATATCTGCTTTGTTTTTCATGTATGTTTTGGCTTGTTATTCTTGATCATCTTACTTAGATCATGATTTAATTATTTAAAGAATGTAAAACATGATATAAGTATCATATATATTCATTTTATAAATATTTATAAGAATATATAAAATATATAATTATGAAATCGAATACACCGTTCATGGAGATGGTAGGCTGTACGTACGCATAAACGTTGTTACTGTTTTATTATCGTATCAAAAGAAATAAAGTAAATGAAATATTTGTATATATATATAATATAATTAAATTATAGTTATTAATAAATATATATCATATAATATCCTTAAACCCTCCCTTAATACATTCCATGTAAAGTGTAAATGAATCACATCGCTTTGGGGAGGCGACAATCCACATGTCCACAAATAAAATTATCATATTTAAAAAAAGAAAAAAAATGAAGGTATGTTTTGTATAATAATTACATAAGTATAAAAAAAATCATAAAAATCATATATATCATATAAAAATATAGTTTACATCGTAATTACCAACTGTGAGATGTGGTAAAGTATAAATGAACAACATAGTTTCGTGAGGCGGAAGTTCTCCGTACAGAAGAATGGTAAGTTTGTTACCCATTAGATTGAAGTGTGTGTATTTTTAGGTATAAAACTTAGAATAAAAATTCTTAGTATATTAAGGATACTAAGGTTATTATATAATCATGTAATAAGATTATTTTATGGGGTGAAGAATGAAAATAAAACAAAGGAGCTTGAAGAAGGATGTTACCTCCTCTTTGGGTAACCCCTTTTGGTTTGCACCAAAGGGATTCCTTGGATGGATTTATGACCAAAGTAATGATTATAAGATGAAGGTATGGATTTTGGGAGCTTATTTGAGAAGCTTTTGAGTGATAAAAATGTCTTTAGAGGTGTGATTAAGTGGGATGGGTGAGTGCCTTTTTATAGAGGCGGAGGAGTGACATTCTTGTAAATTTTTGAAAAGGGAATTCCAACCACATTTTTTCCATGTAAAGTGGACCTAATAATTAAAAAAAATAGATAAAAGGTAATATAGGGTCTAAATATTTCCATTAAATTTATTTTTAACTAGTTTATAGGTAATTTGGGCCATAAGTTTAAGGTTTAGTCATTTGTTAAGCTATTTTTTCTCTTAATCGTTGTAATTAATTTTAATCACTTTCACAAATAGTTTTGGTCAAAAACTAATTTAAAAATATTATAAATTATAAATTATTATTATTAAATATATGGAATCCATTTTTACAAATTAAAATCATATAAGTTTCATAAATTAATTAAAAATTAATTCTGTAGATGAGACGAAAATGTGCATTTTTAATATAAAAAGTTTCAAAATTTTGAAATATTTTTATATCCAATTTCAATGTGAAATTAGTTTAAATTAACTAAATTATATTAATTTATGTAAAATAGATCTAATTAATATTTAAAACCAAATTAAAATATAATTTATCTACATAAATAAATTAGATAAAAAGACATTTTTGAATTAAAATTCAGTGTTTTCATTATTCATAAAAAAATGAAGCTTCTCAAAAAAATAGAAAAAATGTACCCATATTAAATTTTAATATTATGATTTCTAAAATGAATTTTATTTTTTAAAATAAAAATTATAAAAGTTTCAAAAATCATATTTTAAACAGGTTTCTCATTAAAAGGAAGTAAAAATTCTCTTTGAGAAAAATACATCTTTTTATTCATAAATTTGGATATATTATTATCTTATACCAATAAAATCTATTGGATGAGTATAGAAAATGTTGATTGAAAATATAATATATAAATTTTGTTGAAAACATTAATAAAAAGTGGTTTGTTTAATTTATTGAGATAAAATTGGGTTCATACATAAAAAAATAGTACTCTTAGAAAAGTAATTTTTTTTCAAGATGTTATTTCATTCACTTATACTAATTGATAACCAAAGGATTAATTTTTTATACAAATTTAAATCATATTTTCACAATTTATTTAATATTATTCTTAAATTTCATTCCAAAGGCTAGGTGGTAGCTATAATAAAATTTTAATAATAATATTAATAGTATATTGTAGTTCTGTAAAACTCATACTTATGTGATACAAAAGATATTGAAAGAACTAAACATTATGTATAACACAAGCCAAATATAGTGTTGTGTGTAACAAAGTTTAATCTAAGTGATTCATGTAGTACGAAATTTACTTGGTGTTTCCTATAATTCAATTCAAACTTAGTGATTTTATATAACAAAATCTATATTCAGTGTTGTGTGAATTGAATAATATAAAAAAGATTAAATTAATTCGAATTTTTCCCACAGAATCTCAGGGTGTTACAGGATTTAACCAATCTAATTTTTATTGTAAATATTTGGAATATCTCTAATAAAATGTTTAACTTTCGATGAGCCTATAATTGATATTATAAAAATATTAAATTTCAATATCACGTGCAAGAATTTTTACTTGAAAAGTGTAATAAATCGTGAATGGAGTATCATATTGAAAATATGAGTCCACTATTGTGTTCAGAGCATGATTTTCACCCTATTATTGACATAATCTTTATCGACATCGAGCATATGTGTAAAATTTGTCACATAAACAAATAGTAAACAAACAAACAAACTAATTAATTAATTTTATTTCATTGATCAAACAACCAAATTAAAACCCTATGTACACCTGGTTATAATAAAATTTTAGGGTTGTCCTCCTAAATTTGTAATTTTAGAGAGGATCTAAAGGAGTATATTCTATGGATGATCATTGTCAGATCATTCTTTAGTGATCTGTACACCAACAGAACCTATGGATCTCATCAATAACAATGACCCAAATATTTTCTTCACCAATGATCGATCCAAGATTAAGGTAGGATGTTTATTTTTTATGGATTTATCCCCATTTTTCTTACCCTATGATCAATGTGAATCAATAAAATAATGGATTGACTCATGAATAGATCGTATTGAGAGCACAATATTATTGTCTAGGAATTTCTCTTGTTGTTTAATTTTTATCTCTATATTCATCATTCTAATGAAAATGAATTAATTAAAACATAAAAATTGGAAATGTTATATTATTAATGTTCGTGATTTGTTCATTTATTATCTCTTTCTTCATGCATTAATTTCCATACTTCATTTTTTCTGGTGGTTTGATAAATACCTGATAATCAATCATTACACACCCATTTCTGGGTGCAACGAATTGATACCATTGATCCAGGTTCTTTATGAATATTGGATTGAGATTAAAAGGTGGTAATGAATTATCTACACTATATTGAAGTTATTTATGCATGATTTGATTTGTGGAGATGAGATTTAATGACCAAGTGTCTTCCTGTGTGAATCATGAAGTTGGATTTAGGCAAGCAGTGATGGAAAGTCTTGGCAAAACCAAATCAACAATTTCCAATAAGGATCATTTCTATATCAGTGGACAGAGAAGTATATAAATACACATGAAACAAATCCATGGATTTTTGAAAATCCAAATATACAGAGTGTGTAATCCGAAGATATACACTTTGGGGAGCCTTGGCTCTAGAACTTGGGTTTTTGTGGAGAATAAAGTGCCACACTGTAATAACCCAAAATTTCATTAATGGAAATCCCTCTTGATCTAATTAAGTTCCTCTTTATGTAAAATGTTTATATAAAATGTCAAATTATTTGGTTTTATATTAAGAATTGTGACCATTCCTAATATAGCCATTGAACAGTGATCACCTGATTAGTATAAATATAGGGCTTTAACCAATCCAATTTACTCAGAAAAAGGAAGCGATGGCCTCATCCAGTAGACGTTCCCCATACGAAGCCCATTTTTCAGAGCTTGGAAAGAAGGTGGTGTAATTTGGATTTTCTCTTGACCAAGCCCAATCTGAGCTTGAATATGTTAAGCTCGAGCGGGACCGCCTATGAGAGAAATGTAAGTTGATAGAGATTACCACCTGAGCAATGTTATCCGTGCCACCCCAAGAGTTTGTCACCATCACACACCTTACTCTTCGGTCTTATGTGGGTGTTATAAGGGGTTATGTAACAAGACCTTAGCACTATGTTTGTGTACATTATTTTTGTATATAATAATTAATATTTTCATTTTATTATTGTTACCTTGTAAATAGTTTTAAAAGCTCAAATAGTATTTTTAGTTAAAGTTCTACTATGAAATCTATTTTGATGAAATAATGGATTTTTGAATTAAATAATATTTTAATAAAATATTATTATTATTATTGAATTAATTTTTATTAAATATAAATGATCATATAATTTTATGAATGCAATTGTAATTTTTATTAAGGTTTGAAAGCCATTTTCGTCAAAACCCGTGAATTTTCGATAAATGTCAGTTTTTATTTTAAAAGTGAAAATTAACATATTTAGAAAATTATTTAGATAAAATAAATATTATTTATGGAATCAAGATGTCGAAATTATCCAATGTTGAATTTTTCATAATTTTATGAGACAGTCAATTTTTTGGGTAAAAATTAAATACCGCTAAAATATATAATGTGTTTTATGACATCATAATGACCCAATAGTGATGTAATAAAATAATATAAGATTTATTTTTGGCCAATATATATTTTAACATTAAAATAATTTGGTTTTGGGTTTGTTTTAATTATTTTACAAATCATTAATGGACCCTTCAAGACTAATTAAATATCTTGTCTTTTTAAATTGTTTTCCTTGGGAGTGTGACTCACCTCCACAAAATCAACCCCATTATTTTAAGATGTTAGGACTTTGGCCTTATAATTTTTTTTATAATTACCTTTTCCAAAAACCATGGGCAAAAACCATGGACTGGTTTGTGGTTTGGATTATTTTAATGTGAGGTGTCCCAAACCTAAATAATAAAGAATTCCCTCATCTTTCCTATATAAACCCACCCAAGATCCCACTTCCTACTCACTAAAATCCTTTGGAGTTCGTCCAACCTCTTCCATCCTATCTCTAGAACTTTCACAAGGTTCCCCAAGCTCCCAATAGGCCTCTCTCAAGCCTCTCTTAAGCCTTTGGAAGCACACATCCAAGTAAGGGTTTTTCTCCCTTTCTCATTTTTGTCCAATATTCTTTAAAATGTTATGCCCTTTTAATTTCAATTATAAATGTTTGGGTATGGTTTTCACCTCCCCCATACTTCCCTATTTATGTTTTAATAATGGGATACCCCTTTCTCTCTCATTAAATTCCTCCCATGTACACCCGTTACTATGCCGAAATTTCGAAATGAATTTCTCTCTCCTCTTTTACATTCTAGCAATTCTTTTGTATCATGACTCAAAATTACATTACAATTATTGGGACATGTATCAATATGACCCCATTACTATCCATTTATTTTACATATGATGATACACCCCTTCCTCTCTCATCAACCATTTTTATGAATTCTTACGCCACGCTGTTACGCTGCCGAAATTGCACCGATTTTCCAAGCCAATGTCATTGTGTAGTGAATACCATGCCCATTTCTCTATCAAGGGTATTCACATTTATGAACATTTACTTATTAATTATAAATATTCATTTATGATTTCCACATTCCTTTATCGTGTAATAAATGATTATGTTTTATGAATCCATGTTATATGATCCATGTGGCACACTTATGCATGAAATGAAATGTTTAAGAAGGGTGCGCCCTTATAGCGCTCCAATGCATTGGGTAAAGTATAGTATCATGATATTTCATGTACAATGGGTGTTTACTAATTCTAATTCAAGTTAAATGGGGGTTTACTCATGCTTCCTATGTAATGAGGATTTACTCATGCTCCATATGCAATGAGCCTTGGATCATGCTAATTCCATGTTAAGTGTTGTTGCCACATTTCCATGTTATGATTATCATGCTTTATCATGTCTTTATGTTTATGATTCTCTTGGGATCTATTTATATGCCTATTATCTAACATGTATTGTATTCCTCATGTTATTACATGATTATTCCCTTAATGGGTTTTATAGATCACCCTTTTCTTATGCATGTCCTCAGGTTATCACATGCAATGCTAAGTATGATAGAGTGTAGTGGTCATGTAAAGGATGTTTTCAATAAAAATGTTGTATTTCATGTTTTAAGTTGTTATGTAATGACCCTAAGCCCAAAAGAAACTATACCTCTAAATCTTCTATGTTGTATCAATTGAAGTTTATGTAATAAATTATGTTTAACTATGTAATAAAAGATCAGGGTTGTCATAGTTGGTATCAAAGGATAGGTTTAGTTATTTTTTGGATTAGGATTAGAAAAACCTAGTAAAGCCTTAGATACAAGACTAAGTATAATAAAATCATCCCTATGTTTTGGTGAGTATTGAGTAGGTAGTTTATCAAGAAAATACATCTCTGTATGGATACGAGCAGGTAGAGGCGGCTCTGGCACAAATGTATCCTAGGGGTAAAACCCGAAAAGACCGCTTTGAGCTAGACTCGAATGGGAACTAGTGCACGAAAATGAGCCTTGATGCACTCTTGGTTACAACACTCCCATGGGATATGCTTTGTTAAATTCACAATCTTAGTATGAACCATTATTAAAGGACAAAAAAAATTCCCTGAGAATATATGTTAGAAAGTAGATCATGGTTAACATAGACTGAAGCCAATAGGATCATATGTTAAGGAAATAAAATTTATGTATAGGTTTTTAGTTTTGTCCTTAGATTACCCTTTATGTGTTACCCCTAAATTTCCTTTTATTCCATCCAATGACTGGTAATAGGAGGACTCAGGCTAACAACTGATGTGAAGATCAATGTGATGACTGTACTAATGAGATTCCCAATCCAATTGGAGCGGGAATCGTGAACTATGTCATGCTTCTCTCTTAGATAACTCAAGATTTGAATATAAACTTGGGTCAAGAGGAATGTTCAACCCACCATAAGAAAGAAAAAGTCGCCATCAAGAGCTTCATAAGACAAACACCTCCTACTTTTAGTGGATCATCTGATCCCTTAATCGCTGAACAATGGATCAACTCCATTTAAAAGATCTTTTACATCCTTTAATGTTCTGAACAAGATAAGTTTCTCCTGGATGATAATCGTATGGAGTTTAATGCTGATAAATGGTGGACGTTGATAAAAAATATGAAGCCCGAGGAGGAGATCGAGGCATTGGAATGGAAGGATTTCCAAAAGATGTTTTTCGATAAATATTTTCCACGCACCCTCTGACTTAAAACGGAAAGGGACTTCTTTTCCCTAAAGAAAAAAGATGACAAATCTGTTGGAGTATACGAGGAAAACTTCACAAGGCTTGCATGATACGCTTCCGACTTTGTCGTTACCCCAGAATGAAAGATTGACTGCTTCTTTGGTGGGATGAAACCTAGCCCGCGGGAAGCACTGGAGATCCATGACTTCGACAACAATGAAGAAATTGTCTGATGTTCCCTCAAGGTTGAAATGGAGATCGGAGAATCTCTGGGGTATCATGGGGATAAGAAGCTTAAGGTGGAATTCAATGCTAGCAGTCTGATGGATAAATCCAACGGTGCTAAGAAGATCCATCACCCCACTTGCCAATGGTGCAGAAAGAAGCACCCAAGAAATTTCCTAAAGGGGATGAGGAAATGCTTTAGGTGTGGAAGAGAATGGAACCTAGCTATTAATTGCTGACAAGAAAAACCCACAGCTGAAATAGAGGAGAGGAACACTCCATTCTAACCTCAATGTGTTATTCATTGCTCCAACTACAAAGAACCAGGTCATCTTGCAAATTAGTGCCTTAAGCCAAGGGTTTTCAGAGGTAACCAACAACATCCAAGGCAGCAAGGGTGAGGTTTTTCCATCACTACTGCCGAATTGCGGCCTGGAAATGAAGTGGTGATAGGTATGCTAGTTATTCATTCAAGAATAGCGAATGTACTTTTTGATTCAGGTTCTACGCATTATTTTATATCTCGAAAGTTTATTAGAACAATTCCAACACCACCACAAATCATGGAAGTGAAGATGCCGGTGAGTACAAAAAATGGGGCAAACATTGCATCCCATGAATATAACTCCTCCCCTATTATAATCTAGGGATTAAAATTCTCGGAGAACCCTGTCATACTTCCTCTGGTGGAATTTGATGCAATTCTTGGCATGGATTGGCTTTTCTTATATAGAGCCAACATAAATTACCATGAGAGGGAAATCACTCTCCATGTGGAGAATCATCCCCCGATTCTTTACAAGTGCAAGGAGGAATATGAATCTTTTTTAGCTCAATCATCTCAGTCATGGATATTAATGCCCTATGAGAACGCGTATTTGGATTAGATTATTGAGTCTAAGGAGGAAACCATCCTAGAGGACATGCCTATTGTGAGGGAATTTTCTAAAGTGTTTCCCTAGGAATTTCTAGGTCTTACTCCTAGAAGAGATGTTGAATTCTTTATTGATCTTATACATGGGGAATTGAAAATATCCAAGACTCCATATAGAATGGATATTGTGGAGCTTGAGGAGCTGAAGAAATAACTACAGGAGAAGTTGGATAAAGGGTTTATACGCCAAAGTGATTCACCATGGGGTGCACCAGTATTCTTCATCAAGAAGAAATATGGGTCAATGCACCTTTGCATCGACTATCGTGATATCAAAAAAATCACGATAAAGAAAAAGTATCCTCTCCCACAAATAGATTACTTGTTCGATCATCTAATTAGAGCACAATACTTCTCTAAGGTGTATTTTCGGTCAGGATATTATCAAGTAAGGGTGAAGAAGGAAGATATCCCCAATACTGCTTTTTGTACAAGATACAGGTACTATGAATTCATAGTAATGCCTTTCAGACTCAGTAATGCTCCACCAATCTTCATGGACTTGATGAATAGAGTCTTTAGAGATTACCTGGACAAGTTTGTGGTAGTCTTTATAGATGATATTCTCATATACTCCAAAACCAAGGAGGATCATGAGGATCATCTAAGAACTATACTAGAGACCTTGCAAAAGGAGAAGATCTATGAAAAGTAAATCAAGTGTGAGTTATGGTTGAAGGAGGTCTCATTCTTGGGCCATATCATCACAAGCAATGTGATATTTATGGATCCCTCCAAAAAAGATGCCATTGAGGGATGGCCGAGGCCAACATCAGTAACAGTTATCTGTAGCTTCTTGGGGTTAGCTGGATATTATTGACGTTTTGTGAGAAATTTCTCACGATTGTCCAACCCTCTTACCAAGATAAATCTAAAGGGAGTAAAGTTTTCTTGGAGTGATGAATGTGAAGAAAGCTTCAAGGAGTTAAAAAGGATTCTTATCACTATTCCCATGCTCAATTTACCCAAAAGTGGAGAACCTTTTGTGGTATTTAGTGATACTTCGAAGATGGGATTGGGATGTGTGTTGATGAAAAATGACAAAGCCATTGCCTATGCTTCAAGGAAATTGAAAGTTCATGAACAGAACTATCCAACACATGACCTCGAGTTGGCTATAGTGATCTTCGCTTTTAAAATTTGGCGGCATTATCTCTTTGGAGATAAGTGTGAAATATATACAGAACACAAAATCTTCAAGTATATATTTATACAGAAAGAGTTGAACATGCGCCAACAAATATGGTTAGATCTGACCAAAGACTATGACTGCTCAATCCATTACCACCCTGGGAAAGCGAACAAGGTGGTGGATGCCCTAAGTAGAAAGGAACCAATGATTCTATCATTGATGAGAATTGAAAAGAATACATTCTTCTTAGATTTGATGAAGATATACATGGGAATCATAAAGAAGGGAACATAATCAATCCTTTCACAAATTATTTCTCAACTGTCACTTTTGGGAAGGTTAAAAGATGCTCAAAAATATGATTTGTTAATTCAGGAAAAAGAGGAAGCTATCAGAAAAGGGAAATACTCTGAGTTTAATGTTAATGAAGAAGTAACTGTGAGATTTGGGAAAGGACTATGTGGTCTATCAAGTCCGGAGCTGAAGAAAGAACTTTTGGATGATGCACATAGTTCAAATTTCTCTATTCACCCATGAAACACAAAGATGCATCGAGATCTCCGATAGAATTATTAGTGGGATAATATGAAGAAGGAGATATCTGAATATACATCAAAGTGCCTAGTGTGTCAGCAAGTGAAGGCAGAGAGGTAGAAGTCTAAGGGGATGATGCAACCATTTCCCATACCAGAATGGAAATGGGAGAACATCACCATGGACTTTGTCACTGGACTTCTGAAGACATCCAAAGGAAATAATGAAATCTGGGTTGTTGTGGATCGTCTTACAAAGGTTTCACACTTCATTTCTATTTAGGAGTATTTTTCATTGGATCAAATGGAACAGATATATATCAGGGAAGTGGTAAGGCTGCATGGAGTACCACTATCTATTGTGTCCGATCGAGATCCATGATTCAACTCTATGTTTTGGAAGAGTCTTCAGCATGCTCTGAATACTGAACTGAACTTTAGTACAACCTATCATCCTCAAACTGATGGACAATCTGAGAGGACTATCCAAACACTTGAGGACATGTTGAGAGCATGCTCAATGGACTTTAAAGGAGGATGGGATCAACAAATTCATCTGGTTTAGTTCTCTTATAATAACAGTTTCCACTCGAGCATCCAAATGGCACCATATGAAGGCCATTATGGGAAAAGGTGCAGAACACTGACATGTTGGGATAAGGTCAGTGAGCGTAAGCTGGTTGGACCATAAATGGTCGAAGAAATGGTGGAGAAGGTGAAAACCATTCAGCCGCATATCAAGGCAGCCTTGAGTCGACAGAAGAGTTATACAGATAACCGTCGACAAGACCTTGAGTTTAAAGTTGGATACATGGCTTTTCTACACATATCTCTATGGAAGAAGGTCATTAGGTTTGGAAAGAAAGGTAATTTAAGTCCAAGGTACATCGACCCCTTCCAGATTCTTGATCGTGTCGGGGTTGTGGCCTATCGACTAGAACTTCCATCTACCATGGCCAAAGTACATGATGTCTTTCATGTATCCCTCTTAAGATAGTACATACTGGAACCTTCACATGTACTCTCTTCAGAGGTGGTACAGTTAGAGGATGATCATTCTTCTGAGGAGCAACCAGTGAAGATCTTAGATCGTAGAGAAAACGTTCTACGAAATAAGACAATGCCCCTCGTCAAGGTGTTGTGAAAAAACCACAAGTTTGAAGAAGCAGTGTGGGAATCAGAGAAATGATAAAGCAGAGTTACCCAAATCTATTTTAGTATTGGAAAAGAAAATTTCGAGGGTGAAATTTTTTAAGGGGGGAAGATTATAATGACCCAAACTTTCATTAATGTAAACACCACTTGATCTAATTAAATGACTCTTCATGTAAACTTTTTATATAAAATGTCAAATTCTTTGGTTTTATGTTAAGAATTTTGACCATTTATAATATAGCTGTTGAATAGTGATCACCTGATTAGTATAAATATAGGGCTTTAACAAATCCAATTTACTCAGAAAAAGGAAGCGATGGCCTCATCTAGTAGACGTTCCCCATACAAAGCCCATTTTTCCGAGATTGGAAAGGAGGTGGCGTCATTGGGATTCGAACTTGAACAAGCCCAAGCTGAGATTGAATATGTTAAGCTCGAGCAGGACCTCCTACGAGAGAAATGGAAGTTGATAGAGATTACCACCCAAGCAACGTTATCCGAGCCACCCCAAGAGTCTATCACCATCGCACACCTTACTCTTTGGTCTTATATGGGTGTTATAAGGGGTTATGTAACAAGAACTTAGTACTATGGTTATGTACATTATTTTTTTATATAATAATGAATATACTTTCATTTTATTATTGTTACCTTGTAAATAGTTTTTAAAGATCAAATGGTATTTTTAGTTAAAGTTCAACTAAGAAATATATTTTGATGAATTAATGAATTTTTGAATTAAATAATATTTTAAGAACATATTATTATTATTATTAAATTAATTTTTATTAAATATAAATTATCATATAATTTTCTGAATGCAATTGTAATTTTTATTAAGGCTTAAAAGCCATTTTTGTCAAAACCCATGAATTTTCGATAAATGTCAGTTTTTATTTTAAAAGTGAAAATTAACATATTTATAAAATTATTTAGATTAAATAAATATTATTTTTGTAATTATAATGTCGAAATTATCCAATGGTGAATTTTTCATAATTTTTTGAGACAGTTAAATTTTTGGGGAAAAATTAAATACCGTTTAAATATATAATGTATTTTATGACATCATAATGACCCAATAGTGATGTAATAAAATATATAAGCTTTATTTTAGGAAAATATATATATATTTTACCATTAAAATAATTTGTTTTTGGGTTTTTTTTTCTTATTTTACAAAGCATTAATGTACCCTTCAAGACTTATTAAACATATTGTCTTTTTAAATTGTTTTCCTTGGGAGTGTGAATCACCTCCACATAAGCAACCCCATTATTTTAAGAAGTTTAGACTTTGGCCTTATAAAATATTGTTTTCTAATTCCCTTTTCCAAAAACCATGGGAAAAAACTCTGGGCTGGTTTGTGGTTTGGATTAGTTTAATGTGAGGTGTCCCAAACCTAAATAATAAAGAATTCCTTCACCTTTCATATATAAACCCACCCAAGATCCCACTTACTCCTCACTCAAATCCTTTTTAGTTCATCCATCCTCTTATCTCCTCTCTATAGAATCTTCCCACGGTTCCCCAAGCTCCCAAGAAGCCTCTCTCAAGCCTCTCTCAAGCCTTTGGAAGCACACTTCCAAGTAAGGGTTTTTCTTCCTTTCTCATTTTTTCCAATATTATTTAAAATGTTATACACTTTTAATTTAAATTATAAATGTCAGAGTATGGGTTTTAACCTCCCACATACTGCCCTCTTTATGTTTTAATGATGGGATACCCCTTTATCTCTCATTAAATGCCTCCCATGTACACCCGTTACTATACCGAAATTCTGAAAGGAATTTCTCTCTCCTCTTTTACATTCAAGCAATTATTTTGTATCATGACTCTAAATTCCATTACAATTGTTGGGACATGTATCTATATGACCCCTTACTGTACATTTCATGTAAATATGATGAGACACCCCTTTTTCTCTCATAAACCATTTTTATGAATTCTTACATCACACCATTACACTGCCGATATTACACCGATTTTTCCAAGACAATGTCATTGTGTAGTGAATACCATGCCCATTTCTCTATCAAGGGTATTCACCTTTATGAAAATTTACTTATTGATTATAAAGTTTCATGTATTAATTCCACATTCCTTTATCGTGGAATAAATGATTTTGTTTTATGAATCCATGTTATATGATCCATGTGGCACACTTATGCATGAAATGAAATGTTTAAGAAGGGTGCACCTTTATAGAGCTCAAATGCATTGGGTAAAGAATAGTATCATGATATGTCATGTGCAATGGGTTTTTACTCATTCTAATTCAAGTGCAACAAGGTTTTACTCATGCTTCATGTGCAATGAGGATTTACTCATGCTAAATGTGCAATGAGCCTTGGTTCATCCTAATTCCATGTTAAGTGTTGTTGCCAAATTTCCATGTTATGATTATCATTCTTTATCATGCCTTTATGTTTATGATTCTCTTTTTCTCTATTTATATGCCTATTTTCTAACATTTATTCTATTCCTCGTGTTATTTCATTATTATTCACTTACTGGGCTTTATATCTCACCATTTTTCTTATGCATGTCCTCAAGTTATCCCATGCAATGCTAAGTACGAGGGAATGTAGTGGTCATGTAAAGGAAGTTTTCAATAAAGATGTTGTATTTCATGTTTTAAGTTGTTATGTATTGATACTAATCCCCAAAGACACTATACCTCTCGATCTTCTATGTTTTATCAAGTGAAGTTTATATAATAAATTATGTTTAACTGTGTAATAAAAGATCAGGGTTGTCGTACACACACTGTGTGACATGTGTCACACATCATATAAAATGACTTGGTGGCTCAGCGTGTACCTGGGGAGGTTCATGAGCACATAAAGATCTAAGTACCTGACATAGCTAGAGTACACAGATAGAGTCATGTTCTCAGACACCACATTGTACATAGACATGGCCTGGTATAAGAGCACAACCTCGTGTACATAGGCACGAGTAGATTTACATGGTCACAAACATGAGAATGTTCGGGGTTAGTGATACACAACATGTACCCTACTTATATGTCATTTATATTTTTCAGATAAGTATTAGTGCCTTTCGTCTCTTTATCATGGACTGGTTTCCTTAGGGTGCAGTCCCTCAGTCCTCTTCCATAAGGGTATAGTGTGGAATTATGTCCAAATAATAGGATATTGATCCCCTATATAGGACTCATTTCAGATGTAGTTTTGGTATCCTCATGGGAGGCCTGAATTTGGATCCTCTATCATCTTCTTCCCAAGGTGGGGTTCCTGGTATCCGTGTGACCTACACTATGTGTGTAGAGACCCAATCTTGATGTACATGGACATTACATTTCTTTTGTAGAATAATTAATACAAGACACAAAAATTCACCCAAAGACCATATTAGTTTAGTGTCTTTGGAAACTTGTAACATAATCTTCTAACATTGTGAAAGATCTTAAACATCTCACATAAAGATCTTCCCCTTTTGTTTTCTTACCTAAAACCTATATTTATATCTCGGGGAAAATAAAACATAAAAAGGGTGAGATCAAATGCTTAGTAAGGGTAAACATGGAGAACATTAAAAGAACCATAATCATATGAATGTAAAAACATGAACATAAAGATTAAATATCAAAATCATGAGTCATGAAATAAATCTTGACAGTTCATAAGGAATATATCATATAGGACCATTAACCATGATAGAATATCATTGGCATAAAACATGTAATTGTGGAAAACTAATAAGTACATAATTTTATTTCTATAGTATCCAAGGCATTGCTTCCAAGACCATCAAAGTGGACATAGTCAATTATTTAACTGGGTTTACTTACTGTTCTAGCCATGTATTACTGAACTAGATTTACTTGCTGTTCCAGCCATGCATTACTGAACCATATTTACTTTCCATTCCAATCATGTCTATATCATAAGATATAAATATTTACCCAATGCATTGGAGGGAGATATAGGTCCCAACCATCTCATAATGAAATCATTCTTACATGTGACACAAAAACATAAATCATTCACCATAGTATAACCCATGAAATAAAATGGGTTTCTTAAATATTATTTCATCATAAAATAATTCATATAAAAAATAATTCCAGCATTAATGAAATAAAATCATAGTAAAAATAGGGATAGAAACATAACCCTATTTAAAGAGCATCATCTTAGATGAAAAATAATTTTGATAAAACACATGAACTTAATTCTTGAGGAAAATATCTTTTCTTCTTCAAAAATGATTTCTTTTCTCAAAATGCCATGCAATTTTAAAAGAAAAGAATTTAGTTGAAAATAAACATGAAATAGTGTAGATAAATCTTCATGTAAATAATTCATTATGAAATTTTAAAAATCCATTCATGCTGTATAAGTTCAACAAAAACATTCTCCTCATATTTTTTCCAGAAAAGTTAAAAAAAAGTAACTCGTATGGTAAACAAAAGAAATATTCCTTCTATACCATGTAGTAAAAGTCAAAAATGGGTAAAAATGACTTTAAACATAAATATATGAATATTAAACATTTTATGAAAACATTTTTAGAAAACATGGACATGGATGATAAATATAACCCCAGTAAATACTTATATATAAGCAATCTCGGATAAAAACGAGATTGTAAAATTATCCCTTACCTTAGGTACGATTTATTCCATATGTGTTTAAAACTTCTATACAGTGGGTTTAAACATATTATTAACTTTTAATTGAATCATAATAATATTTATTATATCATATATGATTTAAATATGACTTTATATTACCTGTTTATTTGTCAATTCCATGTTAAAGCAACATTTTGGGCAGTGATCATTTAATTTATCGCACACATTTAGACTTGTTATTCTTGATATTATTACTTAGATCAGGATTTAATTACGTAAAGAATGTAAAACATGATTTATATATCATATATATTCATAATATAAATATATATATAATATATAGATAAATGAAATGGAATACACCATTCATGGAGATGGTAGGTTGTACGTATGCATAAACATTTTTTTTGTTTCCTTATTTAATTGAATAGAAGTAAGTAAATGAAATATATATATATATATATATATATATATATAAATCTAGTAGAATTATTATTTCACGTATTTCATGATTATTTATTATATATACTTTATAATCATTCTTTATGGTTAACATGGAGAAGGAATCTCATCATGTTGTGGAGATGGTAAGCCGTACATACGCACAAGAGACGATATCATTACCATAATTATTAAATGGTATTGGAGTGGATGGTGTATAATATATATGAATTAGTATAATTTTAAAATAATCATATATATTTATTATTTATACCATTATACCCATCCAAGTAAGGCGGTGGTGAAAAAAAGATTACACCACAGCGTGGAGACGGTAAGCCATATGTACGCACGCACGGTGATTTAGTTTTTCATAGGATGGATAGAAGGTGAAATAGGTTTGTTTAATATTTATAATACATATCAGTTTATGAGTGATACTTATCTTATTACTTTATAATGAAACAATTAAATAAGAAGAAGTAGAAGAAAAAATAAATTTGAAAGAATCGGTAGAAGAGATTACCTCTTCCTCGATGTGCCTCTTTTAAGTTTCCTCTTAGGGCACTAGAGTTGATCTTTTGAGAAGACAATAATCTCTATAATGTAACTAGGGAAGTTAAGAAGATAAATTGGTTGGGGTTGTCTGAGCTTGTAGGCTCAAAATGGAGTGAAGAGGAGAGGGAGGGAGTGCCCTTTTGTAAGAGAGGAGAGGGGAACTTAAGGAAAGTCCTAACATTTTAATTTATTATAAATTAAATTTCGATTTAAAATGGTCCAAAACTTATTTAATTAGAATATAATATGTTTTTGGTTATAATAACCATCATAAAATAATATTTATACAGGTTTTGAATAATTTTTTATCCTTATCATTTTGGTTTAACCCTTATTTTACCCTTTTTAATCTTAATGTGATATCATGTTATTTATAGATTTTGGGTTAATGTTATTACCATATCATGTCAAAAAACCCAAAAAAAGTTATTTATGACATATTTGGACTTTGTTAACAATTTGAAAAAATCTTAGATTTTTATGAATTTAATATCATTTAATTAACTATTTTATGTTTTAAGTTATGAATTACGTCAATTTTTACCACTATTCATGCTTGACTTTTTTAAAAATTCATATCAACCTGATTACTTCAAAACAAAGGCATTAAATCATCCCTAATATGTCAATATCATCCAAAAAATATACGCATGACATCAAAATTTTCAAATTAAATTTATTTTTGTATTTATAATTTCATTTATTTGAATCTTTCATTAATGAGGTAATCACTACATCATAATTGTGTCATAAATAAATATATTTATATAATGTCTAAAAATTATAAATAAAATATCATGATGTAGGAAATATTTTTATATTTCTAATGAATATATATATACATATATATCAGTTATATAATACTATATTTAAATTGATTTAGTAAAAGATATATGTTTAGGTTATAATGATCTTTAATTTAAATTAATTCTTATAAAATGTCATTTTCACATCCAAGTTAATCCATGGGGTCCAAAAATCAATCCAAGGATTCCCATGGTCGGAAATATCTCATCAAATAGGATTAGGACATGTTTTAGAGTATTTTAATACTATTATAATATTATTTTTACCCTTATTTACTAGATTTAGTCTTTAACCATGGTAAATAAAATAATTACGGAAGTTACTATTCATAATGTCAAAAAATAAAAGGTATAAATTTACACAATTTGGAACTTTTGATTAAAAATATGGAATCCATTTTTCCTAATTCAAAACCCCGAAGATGCAGCAATTAATTTAAAATTAATTCCCATTGTCAAAACCAAAAAGCGGGTTTTTAAGAAGTAAAAACTATCAAAAGATTGACATGTGTTTATGTCCAATTTAAAAGTGAAATTACTTAAAATGACCAAAATTGTATTAAATGATAAAAATATAATACAATTACACTTTAAAACCAATTAAATAGATAATCTAAGTGTATAAATATATTAGATAAAAAGGTAGTTTTGAATTAAAATGCAGTATTTTTCACTATTCATTAAAATTTCAATTTTATTAGAAAAATACCAAAAATTCAACAAAAGTAAATCTTTATGTCCAAATTCCAAATAATAAGTTTATCTTGTTAAATTTAACTTATTATAGTGTAAAAAACAATATTTAAAATGGGTGTGCCATCAAAAGGCGGTAAAACTGCATTTAAAAAAAGTACTTCTTTTATATGAAAAAATTGATTTTGTTATCATATAATGTTCTAGAAAATGTGTAAGATGAATGATAATGTTAAAAAAAATTCAAAATTGGGTTAATAATGTTCATAATTGGTAGTTTATATCCCATTAAATAATAATATTTTAATAACATATCATTATTTAGTGAAACTCGGTATTGCGTACAACAGAAGCTATTAATGAAGGTCGCTCTTGTGTGTAAACCAAACCAAGTAAATGTTTCATGTAGTGAAAGCTTCCTTTGGTGTTGTGTATAACATAATCCAAACATATTTCTTTTATACATTGAACAAAATCTATACTCAATGTTGCATGAAATGAATTCTATCAAAACAACATGAAATTGTGTGAAACACAAGACAAGAATAATGTTGCATATACTACAAGACAATACGGTGTTGTGTATGTTGAAAGCTAATCCTTGTGCAGTGTAAAACACAAGAAATCAAAGAAATTAAAAATAATATATCTAATAAAATCTTAGGGTGTTACATTCTACCCCCCTTAAAATTAATTTCACCCTTAAAATTCGTCAGGGTTATAAATGGTTTTCTACTTTAAAGTTTCTTTCTTGGAAACCCAAATCATAAAAAGAAATACTAAAACTTAATTTTAAAAATGAAAGTTAGAAACATAATGGTTACCCAAATTAACTGGTCACTAGATTTAAATATAGGAGAACAGATGTGGGAAGTGAAAACATGGATATGAAAGGAAACATAACCATCAAGTTCTGATGGATTGTGATAGAGGATAAGGTTTGGAGAAATTTAACTACCAGAAATCCATAAATTTGTGATGATTTATGTGACCATATAATTCTTTGGATAATAAAGTATTATGATATCATTTTTGGTTTCAGTCTCTTTTTCCTAAAGTTGAATATTTTTTCATGAGAATAAATACTTACTTGATTTTGGTACAATCTTACCGTTGTTCATGCCTTGAACAATTTCCACTTCATCTCTTAAAGAAATGAAGTTAAATTTGTCATTCATGAAGTGTTAGCAGATCATATGATAAAATGAGAGGTCAATCCACCTGTCTTAACAAAAAGGTTAGAATAGGTTATCAAATAAGAATAATTCTACATATAGTGAGATAATACATTAATATAACAAACTTAAAACAGAAAATAACTTATAGTTTCCATAAATGGATAACATTACAATCCTTCCAAAATCAAAAAATATAAAACTTTAGAAGGAGGTGAACTAAATATACATAACATTTGTCTCTCATATCTCATAAGTTATTTCTTGGTGGTCACACTCCAAATATGTGAATACCATAATCATGTATTCTCTTGAAAAATAACATGAATTACTGTAGAACCTTAGTAAAAACATGAATTCTTCCAAAATTAACTCTTTCCATACACTAAAAATACAAAAAATTATATATAATCAAACCATGATACCACTTTGTCCTTACATTATTCATGAGATCATTAATACTATAAAACATCTCATTATCTCTTTATCCATTCATTATGCGTATATCATGTGGTTTCCAAGCATATTTCTATCGCTTTTCATGGTTACTTTTACCATTCAACATATAAATTCAAATACTTAAGAAAACATATAGTGTAACAATCCTTATATGTTTCTTTATTCCATATTACCATACAATATTATTGATAAACATTCAATTATTCTACTATCTTGTTAATCCATCGACCAAGCTTCATCATTTTATTCCTCGACACGTATTTCATCTCATATATCATTTGTAGTCTCTTAATACTTATCAACATAAATACTACCCATACGACCATTCTGATTCTCCTCATGAGATTTTCCCTTAGGTAATAGATTTTCATAATTCCCATACATTCCACATTTAAAACATTTAATCATTGTTGATGTCTTAGCAATACAATTATGCTTGTCCATTGAGTTAATGGAACCTTTTACTTTGCAATTATTGGATTTGTGTCTTTCTTTTCTACACCCAAAGAATCTTCCAGTTCCTTTGAAACATTCTCCTTGATGTCTCTTCCCACATGATTTACATGAGGAAAATTGAACTTTTTTCCTCTAAGATCACCATGAAACTCTATCATTCTCTTATTAGCTGCTTCAGGAAACTTACCAAAGATGAGATTATTGATCATATTTTAAGATTGTTGATTAGGAATAATAATGATGTTTCTCTTTATAATTCCCATTTCATTTGGTTTTTCATGAATAATATGATTCCATTGTCCATAATATTCTCCATTAACATAAATCCTCATATTTCCAACCATTTTCTAAAACCCAAAAAGAATAATGTGAGAGGAAAAAAATCATATTATGAAAACAACATAATCAAGGGGGAGTACTTTCAATCTCTAACATTTTAGGTTTAATCATAGGTTATTCATGATTATTACCATAATTCTAGGATTATAACCTATACTTATACTTAACCTTAGGGAAATCCTTAGATGTGCCTTAGAAATATCTCTAGGGATCTCAATAAAGTTTTCACATCCTAGTTTCCAAAGGTTAACTAAACATTCACTCTAATACCAACTGTAGAGGCCCAAGCGTGATGTACTTGGACATTAAATTTCTTTTGTAGAATAATTAATAAAAGCAAAAAAGATTCCCAAAGACCGTATTAGTTTAGTGTCTTTGGAAAACTGGAACATAATCTTCTAACATTATATAAGATCTAAAAAATCTCCTATAAATATCTTACCCTTTTGTTTTCCTACATCAAAATTTTCTTTATATACTGGGGAAAAGAAAACATAAAAAGGGTGAGCTCAATTTCTCAGTAAGGATAAAAATGGAGAATATAAAACAAAACATAAACATATGAATATCAAAACACGAACATAAAGTTTAAATATCAAAATCATGAGTCATGAAATAAATCTTGGCAGTTCGTAAAGAATAGAGCATAAAGGAACATTAACCATGATAAAATATAATTGGCATAAAACATGTAATTATGGAAAACTAATATGCACACAATATGATTTCTATAGTAGCCATGGAATTTCTTCCCATACCATCACAGTGGACACAGTCCATTACTGAACTAGGTTTACTTGTCATTCCATCCATGTATTACTAAACCAGGTTTACTTTCCATTCCATCCCTACATTACTAAACTAGTTTTACTTGTCATTCCAATCATGTCTATATCATGAGATATAAATCTTTACCCAATGCATTGGATGGAGATATAGGTCCCACCGACCTCATAATGAAATCATTCTTACATGTGACATAAAAACATAAATCATTCATCATAACATAACCAATGAAATAAAATGGGTTTCTTAAATTTCATTTTATCATAACATAATCCATATAAAATATCATTACATCATTAATGGAATCAAATAATAATAAAAATAGGGATAGAAACATAACCCTATTTAAAGAGCGTCATCTTAGATGGAAAATAATTTTGATAAAACACTTGAACTTAATTTTTGAGCAAAATATCCTTTCTTCTTCAAAAATGTTTTATTTTCTCAAAATGCTGCAAAATTTCAAAAGAAAATAATTTAGTAGAAAATAAAGTTGAAATAGTGTAGAGGAATATTAAAATAAATAAGTCATCGTGAAACCATAAAAATTCATTCTTTCTGTATAAGTTAAACAAAAACATATTCCTCGTACTTTTTCGGGAAAAGTAAAAAAAGTACCCCGTAGGGTAAAAAAAGAAAGATTCCTTCCATACCATGTAGTAAAAGTCAAAAATGGGTAAAAATTATTTTAAACGTACATGGAATAATAGTAAATATTTTATGAATTTTTTTTAGAAAACATGGACATGGATGATAAATATAACCCCAATAAATAATTAATATATAAGCAATCTTGGATAAAAATGAGATTGCAAAATTATCCCTTACCTTAGTTCTGATTTCTTCCATATTGTCCAAAACTCCTGTATAGTGAGTTTAAACATATTATTAACTTGTAAAATAATAATAATAATATTTATGATATTATATATGATTTACTTATGACTTTATATCACCTGTTCATTTTTCAATTCCATGTTAAAGCAACGTTTTGGGTAGTAATTGTTTTATTTATCATACGCTTTTGGACTTTTTATTATTGATATTATTACTCAGATCATGATTTTCTTAATTGCAGAATGTAAAAAATTATTTATATATCATATATATTCATTATATAAATATATATATATATATAATAGATAGATAAATGAAATGGAATAAACCGTTCATGGGGATGGTAGGTCATACACACGAATGAACGTTGTTTTCGTTTCCTTATTGAATTTAATGGAAGTAATTAAATGACACACACACACGTACGCACACACAGATATATATATATATATATATATATATATATATATATATACATACATACATACACACATAAATCCAGTATCATTATTATTTCATGTATTTTGTGACTATTTTTTTATATATACTTTATAATCATTCTTGATTGGTTAACATGGAGAAGGAATCTCATCGCGTCGTGGAGACGGTAAGTTGTACATACACACGAGCGACGATATTGTTCCCATAATTGTTGAATGGTATTGAAGTTGATGGTTTATAATATATTATAATTACTATCAGGTTATAATAATAATATATAGTTATTATTTCCACCATTATACATGTCCAAGTAAGGCGGTGGTGAAAAACAGATTACACTATAGCGTGGAGATGGTAAGCCTTACATATGCACGTGCAGTGATTTCATTTTTCATAGGATGGATAAAATGTGAAATAGGAATGTTTCATATTTATAATAAAATATCAGTACATGAGTGATACAGATTCTATTAATTTATAATGAAACAACTAAATAAGAGTAAGTAGAATAAGAAATAAACTTGAAAGAATCAGTAGAAGAGATTACCTCTACTTCAATGTGCCTCCTTTAAATTTCCTCTAAGGGCACTAGAGTTGATCTTTTGAGAAGAAAAAAACCTATATAATGTTACTAGGGAAGTTGAGAAGAGAAATATTTAGGGGTTTTCCGATCTTGAATTCTCAAAATGGAGTGAAGAGGAGAGGGATGAGGTTCCCTTTTATAAGAGAGGAGAGGGGCACTTTATGAAAGTCCTAAAATATTAATTTATTATAAATTTAATTTAGATTTAAAATGGTTAAAAACTTTTTAAATTATAATATAAGATGGTTTTGGTTCGAATACCCATCATCCAATAATTTTTAGACAAGTTTTTAATATTTTTTTATCCTTATCTTTTTAGTTTGACCCTTATTTTACCATTTTTAATCTTACTGTGATACTGTGATATCTACACATTTTGGGTTAATGTAATTACCATATCATGTAAAAAGACCCACAAAAATTTATTTATGACATATTTGGACTTATATTAACCATTTTGAAGAATATTATATTTTTATGAATTTAATGTCATTTAATAAACTTTTTTATGTTTTAAGTTTTGAATTATGTCAATTTTGGATAATATTCATACGTGACTTTTTTCAAAATTCATAAAAACATGATTACTTAGAACCAAAGGAATTAAATCATCCATAATATGTCAATGTCATCCAAAAAATTCATGGATGGAATCCAAATGTTAAAACTAAATTTATTTTAATATTTATGAATTCATTTATTTGAATCTTTCATTAATTAGGTAATCACTACATCATAATTGTGTCATAAAAAAATATATTAATCTAATGTCTAAAAATTATAAATAAAATATAATTATGTATGAAATATTTTTATATTTATAATGAATATATATATACATATATATAAGTTATATAATCCTATATTTAAATCAATTTATTAAAAGATATATGTTTAGGTTATAATTATCTTTACTTTAAATTAATTCTTATAAAATGTCATTTTCACATCCAAGTGAATCCATGAGGTCCCAAAATCGACCCAAGGATTACCATGGTCGAAAATATCTCATAAAATAGGATTCAGAAATGTGTTAGGGTATTTTAATATTATTATAATATTATTTTTTACCCTTATTTACCCGATTTACCCTTTAACCATGGTAAATAAAATAATCACTGAAGTTACTATTCATAATGTTAAAAAATATAAGGTACCTATTAACACAATTTAAAAATTATGATTCCAAATATGGAATCCATTTTTCTAAATTAAAAAAACTGAAGTTTTAGTAATTAATTTAAAATTAATCCCCGTTGTCAAAACCAAAAAGCAGGTTTTTAAGAAGTAATAACTATCAAAAGATTGACATGTGTTTATGTACAATTTAAAAGTGAAATTAATTACAATGACCAAAATTAGATTAAATTATAAAAATATAATCCAATTATACTTTAAGAACAATTAAAAATATAATATAACTATATAAATAAAATATATAAAAAAGAAGTTTCAAATTAAAATACCGTATTTTTAACTATTCATTAAAATTTCAATTTTATTAGAAAAATACCTAAAATTAAAAAAAAGAAAATTTTTAGGTCCCAATTCCAAATAATATATTTATATTGTAAAATTTAACTTATAAAAGTGTCAAAAAAATATTTAAAATGGATGTTCCATCAAAAGGCGGTAAAACTGCATTTTTTAAAAAAAATACTTCTTTTATCTGAAGAAATTGATTTTGTTATCATTTCATGTTCTAGAAAATGTGTAATATGAATGATAATTTTATAAAAAATTCATAATGTTATTAATACCATTCATAACAGCTATTTTATATCCCATTAAATAATACTATTTTAATAATATATCGTTGTTTAGTGAAACTCAGTATTGCGTACAACGCAAGCTATCGAGAAAGGTATCTCTTACGTGTAATGCAAGCCAATTTAATGTTTCATGTAGTGAAAGATTCATTTGGTGTTTCATATTACATACTATAAACATATTTATTTTATACATTGAAAAAAATATATACTCAATATTACGTGAAATGAATTCTATGAAAAAAACTTGAAATTGTGTACAACACAAGACAAGAATAGTGTTGCATATACTGCAAGATAATATAGTGTTGTGTATAGTGAAAGCTAATCATGGTTTATAATAAAACAAAAGACATAAAATAAATTAAAAATAATCTATCTCATAAAATATTGGGGTGTTACAACGTGGGCATCAATCCCCTACTTAGCAAGTTATTCCAGATTGGGTTAGATGGTATTACCCCATGGCCCTAGGTGTGATCCCCACATGTGTATGAATATATTCAGAATTCTATTATGTATCTTCCTCTTATGAGGGTTTAATGATAAAAAAATCTTAGATAGACACCATTATTGTTATCATAATTTTATAGTGAGTTCTCCTAAGTGAGATTTGTAACAAACTCTCAAACAAAATCCTAGGTTGACAATGCATTTGTGACCTTACCTTGTGACTGAGTGTCTTCTATGAGTATATATAGATGTTTTCATCATATGTATCATATTATATTGAAATAAACTTGTGATTAGATGAATTTTATCTTGATTCTTTATGCTTATTTATTTTGGGGTGCCCTACTAAGTATTGTTATACTCACCTCTGCATGGGTTCTACCTACATATATTGTGTCTTATACAGATGGTGGGGGGTTCAATGAGGTTCTTGGTGGTCCAAGAGTATAAAGATCTGATTTTTTGGATAGATATACCATGGTGTGTACCAAGAGTCACATTTTACAACAATCTCTTATTTTTTATTAGGTTATACTTATTTATAGCTTTTGGTGGGCATGTATTTAGCCCTTTTATGCTTTCCAGATTTATTGCCATAATCTATTGTGGGATTTAGATGAATGCATGCATTGTTATTAGTTTTTTTATAGTTAAGAATTGTATAGTATTAAATATGTGTGAATTTTTATAGGTACCTTATTATAATTCCTAATATGTGAGTGTTATACGCACTCGACACTAGTCTCCAACCCATGGCCTATTAGAGGTAGGTTTGGGGTAGCCACACTCAACTTACCAATGGAAAGACATGTCCTGGTGGGTTGGGTAAAGAAAACATGTGATATTATTATTTTAGTATTATTATTAAGTCATTAATATCATTTAAATATGTTAAATCCATCATTATATCCGTCCATGATAGGTGGTGATGGAAATCAAATTACATTGGTTCGTGAGGCAGTAGTCCACTGTAAACAGGATTGATAGTTTTATTTCCCATTTGATGGAATATGATATGTATATATCTTATTACATTAAAATAATAACATATTAGTATATGTGATATATGTGTGTTATTATATCAATATATTTTAAGATTATTTGAATGAGTTATAGGAACAAATAAAATAAAAATGCAAGATTAAAGACTATACCTATTATTCAGAGAACCCCTTTAGGTTTAATGCTAAAGCATTCTTATGAGGGTTTACTAACAAAAATAAGGAATATATATGTGTTGAGGAAAGTTAGGAATGGATTTCGGTAGGGCTTCTCCAAACCAAAGGGTTTTGGAAGTGTTAATAGGAGAGGAGAGGGGGAGGCCTTTTATAAGTGAGAGTGAGGACGCACTTGAATGTTTTGAAAATAAAAAGGTGTATTCATGTTTTAAACATGACAAAAGGCTAAAATATGAATCATTATAAAACCATAGATAAGATAAGGTAAAAATATGTCCATAAAATGGGATTTTAACAATTTTATAGGTCATTTTACCCATTATTTGTTTAGTTTAAACCTCAGTAAACTTGTTTTAACCTTAATCACGGTAATTAATTTTAACTATTTCTACTATTCATTCTGAAAAAAATTAAGTTGATATCAGTATATAACCTCAATTACTATGATTATACATATGGATTAATTTTTAATAATTTCAATTCAAATATGTTTAAAAATTTAATTTTATAAAAGCCCACAGACACGGTGAAGAAGTGTTTCTCCAAAGAGAAAATTTTGACAATTATAGAATGTTTTAATATAAAAATTAAATAATAAATTGATTAAAATGAAATAAATTGGATTAATAAATATAAAATTGAACTAATTTTACTTTTATAACCATATTAAAATAAAATGTATCTTTTAAATACTTTAAACAAAAATGCAATTTTTAATAAAAATCTGTATTTTTTACTTTTTATCAAAAAATTAGCCTTTTCTAATTATTCTCAAAAATTTAATCAATGATAATTTTGACATGCAGATTTTAAAAAGATATTTAGTTTTTTCAAATAGATTTTTTAAAAGTGAAAAAATCTTTTTTTTTCAAAAAATGTAATAACAATATTTTTTTGAGAAAATAGTATTTTTGAAACATATAATGACTTTACTAAAAATTAAATATACTTTTCATCAATATGTTTTATTTATATAAAAAATTTATACTTAATATTTAAAATTTAGTTATTCCTTCTCATGCCACCATGTATAACAACCCGGTTATAATGCTCATGTTTAAATAATAATATTAAAAGTATATCATAGTTCGTTAAAACTCGGCATTGCATGTAACAAAAGTTATTGAAGAAATTAAATTTAATTTTAAAAATATTTCATAAAATCTCAGTGGGTTACATATGATACTATAATGATGTCTATTTCCAAGGGGCTAAGGTGACATCAGTGGCTGGACCATATACTTCAGAAGTATCATCTATTAAGGGATTGTTCTAAAATAAGCATGGTCACAATAATAAGAGTTTCCACATAGTAGAAAATAACAAACCCATTTTCTAAAGCCTTATATTAGTAGAATCATGAATATCATGTGATATCTAGTAGAATAAAAGTTTTTTGTAGTGTTTTCTAGTGTAAGTGGGAGTCTGTTGGAGTTGGTTCCCTAAAACCAATGAATTTATACCTTAGATTACCTATATATGAAAATAATTGAATATTAATAAATGTATTATTATATATAGATTTTTGTGTGTGTAATATTAATGTGATAATTTCTAAGATAATCTATCACATTGAAGGTCATAATAATTCCCAACTATGATGAGCACCTTGAAGTGCTATAATGATATTCATAAAGTAAAGTCCTATGGTTGAATGACATCATCTGATGATACATAGATCGTAAAAACTGTATGGTTCTTGATTCTCATAAGTGTATGGGGAATCATCTCATGAAGTTCACACATGGTAATCTCTTGGCTGAAAGATTATATGGATAAAATGTAAATTATAAATTCAATATGTTTTTCATCATTAGATATTCCTATATGTGAACATGTGTATCAATCCTTAGACTTGAGATTAATAATAATTTATATCATGAGTCATATACTTTGATGTGTTGAAAAAAAAATGTGATGTAAATTGTTTGAGAAAAATTTGGATACATTTGGTGCATCATGAGTGATATAGAATTAATGAATACGTTAATAAAGAGTTTTTCCCTTCTAAGACTAGAAGATGATATCTCATCCATTTGATTGAAATGGAACCGTTGAACTAAATTTCGTAGCCATGGTGATTGATGTATTAATTTTAGGAATTCAATGAAATAAATATTGAGTATATAGGTTGATGACATGATTATGAAGCTTGTTGGATGGGATATCAAGACAAAGGGGTTATATTACACTCTAAGTGTTTGTTTGTGGTTGTTGTCATCGTGACATTATATTCTTTCTCTATGGGTGCCTTTATGTGTTTCTAGATGCTAATATTGGAAATATCGCCTAATTCAATTGAGGAACAAGAGTATAATGACACACACTTAGTGTTTCCATTGATCTTAGTTAAATTTTATTTGAATTTAACAATTAGAATAAATTTATTTCCCTATATCGAGGAATGATATTTATTCAAGATTTATTGATTGAAAATATACAATCACAATATTTATGTGAGTTGAATATGAAATAAATATCTATTGAAAATAGTGTGAATATAATATATATTTAATTATCAAATTAAAGATATAAATTTTATTATTCAAGGTTTTTGAATTGTTGAGGAAGGTGTATGGGATTAGTTATACACCTTGTAATATAAATGATATAAAAAATATCATTTAAATAAATAAATAATTATTTTTTAATTAAAATTGTATTTATTTTTGTAGTTGGTGCATGGCATGATATAATAATGCTATATTATTATTAGAATGGAGTATATGTCAGTTTTATTATTTGATTAAGTTGATTAGTTTAATTAAAAATATTAAACCATATATCTACATATTCCCATCTTATATCATTTTTTGTGGTGGGTGAATTTCTGTGAAATAATTTGGGTTTTTTACAATACATTCTCACCATAGAGAATTATCTCAATAAAGACCATCTATGGAGTTCATCTAAAGTAGAATATATTTCCTCCACCTTATTCATTCATCTACAAAATGAGAGATATAGAGAAATGATCCTTCAATCCTAAAATATTGTGTTGTGATTAAGATGAACAACACAAGGTGGTTGGACCATCCATGTTAGTACACATATTTTTATTAACATCATTTAGAGTTTAAATAACACATGTGGATTACAAATAGATGGAATTTACTCTATACCCTCTTAGTTAAATGATAATACAACCTAAATGAGGTTTGAAAGATCAATATCTTCATAGAATAAAGAATCCCAAGACTAAGGTAATTTTTATTATGAAATTAGTTATAAATTAAATGTGAAAAGATACTCTCTCCATGTTCCTATATTCGTTTATCTTGTGTCTTTATTTATATTCTTTATAGATGATGATTATTCATCATGTTATTATGAATTATCTATTATATCCATTGAAAACCCATCATTAGGAATAGACTTAACAGACTTGTGATATGCTTAGAACCTTCACCATCTTCAACATCAATTTCCTCCACTTGATATTTCCTTAGATCAAGATATTTCGAGCCATTTGAATTTTTAATATTGTAACCTTATATATTTTTCCTTTTCTTATTAAGGTTTATCATCTTCTCATTTTGTAGCAAATCAAGATATATTTTAGTTTGTTTATGATCCACTTATCCAAGTCTTGATCCTATAGAGCATAAATCTTTGAATTGAATTTATCCAAGAAGATTCTCATAAACATCTTTACCACAATAGAGTCTTCAAGAAATTCTACATAGATTCACATCTAGCTTATAATTTTGTTCACCCAAATGAAGAACCCATTCACCATTTCATATTCTCCCATTTGGATATTTTGGATTTATCCCAACATGACTATAACTATTAATCCTTCTCCTTTTTTCACCAATATGAATACCATGGAGTTTTCTATATATTGAATTATTTTTCCCCTATATTCATGTCAACTCCTTCTCTAATAGGGATGAAAGTAATGCATTGAATATTCTCCCATAGACTTATATATTCTTCTTGTCCAAAAAAATTATGATCTATCCCAACATCCAAAATATTTACACTATTCTCAATGATATAAAGAATGTCTAAGATGAGTGATAGATGATATAAAAATATTATATCTCTATATAGATGAAATACCTTTCCACCAAATATAGAAATTACTTTATTCTGTATGTTTTACATTTGATCCTTAGATATCATATTTTAAAGAGATAAATACTGAAAAAAGACTCATATAAAAGGAAAGGTATCTGGAACTATTGTTCATGAATGCTTTGTTATAAAGTGAATGAGCCATGTGAGAGTAAAACACAACTGATATGGGGTGAATATGTGGTTGACCTAAAAAACCAACTTTCAAATTTCTTTCCAATATAATTTAGTATGAATAAGATTATATATATGATAATATGGTTATAATAGAAAGATAAGGAAGGAACACACACAACACAAAGGTGAATACATGGTTCAATAAATCTTGTTCTCAAGTGTCTAATCCCTAGTGTTCAGTGGTTATGATCCTACTACCCACATTCCAATTTTATTATTAATAAGAACATGGAAAGGAGAATAGTGATGGATATGAAATACCATGTATAATATAAAATGAAAAAGTTTCAATAATTTAATAAATCATTTATTCCTTGACATAAAGTGCCTCTAGAAATTAGATATTGTGCACAACCCTCTTTGTACTCCTAAAATATCATCCAAAACCTCCAAATAAATCTTCCTAGAATGAATGGTAGGATAACTCAAAGTTTCATCATAACAACTCATCCATTGATTTGTATGAGACACCCTTATATTTATATAATATACATGAGTTGTAGTGTAATCTCCTATTTTTAGTGTAATGGTCAAGTTTTACAGATATGGAAACTGAATCCCAAATAATCATGACCATCATTGTGGTGTGAAAACCTTTATCATGGTATGTGATTTTCATCTACTCATATCCGCCTTTATATATGGAAGACATTTAATGGAGTGTACCAGTATATTGTGGTTAAACACTTTATTTTCCTCAGATAAAATAAAGTACTAAATTCTCATGTCCTAGATACTATAGTGTGAATCAACCTGCAACAATTTGATTGGTTCCATTATGGCATGATACCACTTAGTTCCTAAACTAGTATTATTTTTCGTGGAATGATAATCATAAAACGACCTTTCTCCGACAAATCCTCAAATGAATTCACCTTGTAACAAGTCACTTTATTTTTCATGTTACCTATACACATCAACTACTTCATAACACAACCGACCTATTTATGAAATGAGGTCCTATTTCAGAGTGAATGCCTAGAACCAATTCAACTCATTATGGAAAAATAATTCTTCTTACATCATGATTCACTTCAACTATAGATAACTCAATTCCTTTGCATCCCCACTAAACAATAAAGATCCTAAAACTCATCCAAAAGCATTTTGTAAATAAATAAAACATTAAGAAAGTTAAAAATCCCATGAATTTTAGAGACTATGGTTTTTATGTGTAGGATTTTGGAATATTCCTAGGAATATTTTCAGATTCAGGTGCTAAGATGGCGTGTGATTCTGTGGCCCAATGAGGCCAGAATTAATTTTATAAAAATATTAAATATATTTTTATTGCACACAAACAATTTTCATTAAAAGTTGAATATATCTTAAATAAACTCTCAAATTAGAAATCTAATAGCACGGATGAATCCGAAGTAAGGAGTTTACCCTAGGTGAGAACTAAGGTTGGTTGGTGCGGGACATTCAGATGGGGTAGCCGTTGGCTGGTGCATTGGATAAATTAATTAATTTATTTAATACCTATAACCCAAAAAACTCACAAACAAAGACTTAGATGGTAAATATGAGACCACCATTCAGTTTGGAACATAGAGTTTCCCTTAGGCATGACCTAAAGTTGGTCGACACAGGATTTTCGGTAAAGAAAGTTGTTGGATGGTGTGTTCAATTAAAATAAATAAATAATTTGTTTATTTTGATTTAAATGATCTGAGACATTTTTCTCTATATGTAAGCTGATAGGAAGAATCTATAGAGTTAGATGCATAACCTTGATATTGTTGATAGGAGCTTCCACCTCTTCTTTTTTGGTGAAATTGAGATCAGATGACAACTAGGGATCAAATCGATGTGGATCGACAAGCGGAAGATGCAGAAGATCACCTTCATTGCTAGTGAATGAGTTATTCATCGACGATCAATCTATAATCAAGGTTAGAATCATATTTTTTGGTCTGCTCCATTATGATTAAAATATTTATCATGATCAAATCCATTTTCTTTGATCTGTGTTTTAATGAACCTTCACATGATCCAGTGTATCAAAATAAATTATTCTTTCAACTTATTTATTGTTCATGCCATGTTTCTCACCCTAGTTTCCCAGCTATAAAATTGTTGGAAAAAACCCTTGGTCAACAATGTTTATCAAATTTCAATTAGTGTTTTCACCACAATTCATTAGGTTATTAATCATTGGACAATGAGATCACGATTTTACATTTTTCAGGGTGAGTTTGAATGAGATAAAACCCTAGGATTCATTGAGGTGGAACAAATGACATGTGGATTGATGATTTGTGGATGGGTTGATAAATTAGTGAGACGGTGTTTTTTGAATGGATTAGATAGAAACCACAGGTGCGGGTTCATGATCAATGATGAGGTTGATGTGTGGTGAGAATTGTGGTTGATCAGAGGTGGTTTAGGATTGGATCAGGGATCCCCATTTCCCCGGTTGGAATGTGGCGATGACGTGCAATGTGACAAGATCAGTTCCGAGAATATGCCGTGCATAAGGTCTCATGGTGGAGGCTTATCATCATAGACGTGATAGTGGTCGGACATGGATTTCTTATGGCGTGGTCAGATGTGGTCAATACAATGAGTGTAATTTTTATTTTTGTTACCAACAATAATATTAAAAAAAATTGTGTGGTTAATTAAATTAAATGGTTTAAATTTAATAAAAGAAATTTTGATTTTTATATTAATGGAATTAAATTAGAAGGTGAGGGATGTACACATTCTAATTTTTATTATTATGATAATAATAATTAATATTTTAATAAATAGTTTAATTAAAATGATAAAGGGAAAAAATGGTTTGAAGAACTTGGGTGTGATAAGGAGTAATTTCACTTATTTCAAACTATTATTATTATTATTACATAAAATAATAATGATGATGAAGATGATATTATAAATTTAATAAAATTAAAGGAATTAAAAGAGGATGAAGAGGAAGTGTATACATACAAGGGGGGAGAGCATGGTGCGGGCACTCTCAATTTTCATTGAGGATTTTTAAAAAATATAATAATAATATTATTATTTTAGTTGTAAAATCATAATCTGATCATAAAATTTTCATACGTTATCATATTAGTGAACCATATATGGTATCACGACCTTGGAATTGAGACCATCATTTTTAGACCGATGCTGGATACCTTTTTTGGACTCGTGCCTTAGGTCAATGAAACGTCCAATAATAATAAAATTATTATTATTGTGGAATCATGTATCTGACATATTTTATTCATACATTGTTGGAATTATGAACAGTAAGTGGTATCGCGACCCTAAAATTTAGGAGTATGTTTCAAGACCAATATTGGGTATTTAATTTGGACACGTGGCTCAGGCCCATGAAGCACCGTTTGTGTGTTATGTGGTGAAATGTGACTTTTTCACTTGGTGTCCAATTCAGGCAAGTGATTTTCCTACCTTGAGTGTTTTTCCCTGAGGATCATAATAGTGTGACCTATTTGGCCATCTAATTCCATTTGAAGAGTCATATTAATGGAATTATTTTTTCCCCTCGAACTAGTGATTAACCTTGTGTGTTCGTCAGGATTTTGGTCGAGACACATCATGTAGTACCCTTACATTCCGTGCAGTACTACATGGCTAGAAATATATGTGTTAGAGAGGACACAACTAGAGTATAACCAGACACTGTTTGGGTCCCCTATATTCCATTTTACTTTTATTTTGTCCCATGAGAAGCTTATCTTGAGTTTTTTACACATATAACATGATGGTTCCCTTTGTTGTGGATTTAATGATATGATGTGAGATGTCCAAGGTGTAAAGATTCTTTAGGCAACACTCGATTATGGTAGTGATCAAGCATGATCATCAAAGAGTTTATATAGATATGGTACTCTACTGTCATATAAGCACATAAGTTTTCTATCCATGGAGATGATACTCCACTATCATATCAGTGTGTGAGTCCTCCACATTCCTTATCAAGTTAAAGATAGTACTCCCCTATCACATCATGGTGTGGTTCCTCTATACTCATTGTGAATATAGAGAAAATAATTCCCTATGGCACCAGGGCATGGGTTCTATATCCATGGATATGATACTCCCTCTCTCATCGGGGTGTGAGTCCTCCATACTTATTATGCAGATTGAGATTGTACTCCCCTATCACACCAGGGCACATGTCCACTATCTATGGAGACAGAACTCTCCTATTTTACTAGGGAACATATCCTCTATAATTTTTTTACAAACACAGAGTGGAATCCCCCTCTTGATATAGGGATTGAGTCCTCTACTTGGAAGGTGCACCTCCTCGACTGTGAGACATAGTGGCGAGGTGAAGTTCCTCTACTTATTTAATTCTACAAAGATACATGAGATGTTGTGCATTGTTGATTAACCTTATAGAACTGATGGTGAATCTTTTCTTAGAATGGGTTGTGAGATGGATATCCCCTTACTCTATTGTTTTGGATTCATTAGTTTGATAATATATATACATCTATATCCATACCATTGGATTTCGATACTCTCCTGTAATGGGTTGTGAAGACACATGGGTTATTGAACGTACTTTTTGTGTTTATATTCTTGTGGTTGGATGAGGTTAATCTACTAATATGGGTGGAAAATACTCAACATGTAGGTCATATACACACTGTGTTGAGCCCCTTGTGCTAGCATGAGGTTACTCTTTATTTTTCTTTGGGTTGAGCTGCATCCTATTTACTATCTACTATATTTTTATTCCTATTGTATCTCTTTATTATCCACCATTATCTTTCAAGGAATCCTACTGAGTATGTATATACTCACCTCTACATGGTCTTTTCCTATACATGTCATGTCTTATGCAGAAGAAGAAAAGTCCAGTGATGAATTCAATGGATATTAGGGATTCTGGGTGTTGTGGAATGCATATGGTGGTCGTATCTTAGAGATCAAAAGATGGACCCTCTCAGTAGTTTACTTTAATCTATCTTTTTTCAGTTTGGGACACATTTTAGGTTAGGGATGTATTTCCCCCTATAAATTACAGTTTTCACTATCGTACTCATGTACACACTTAATAATTTTCATGCTCTATTTACTTTCTAGCCATTGCAACTTTTTATTATTATTCCTCTGCACTTTTTCATTGAGGTATTCAGGTGAGTGCATATAGATACATTAGGAAAAGGAATCCCATTAAGGATATTCCTTTTAGTGCTTGTCTCCACCCTTGGCCTATGGAGGTAGGTTTGGGGTAGTTATGGCTCAAGCCCCAGTTAGGTTCGGGTCATGAAAAATTGGTATTAGTGTTGGATTGATACATCAGATGGTGTTTAGAGTAGTATCCTTATGAGTATTGGGTTGGGATTAGGGAAACAATGTCAAAGTTTCTGGAGTGTGACTCGTAGATTAGGTAACCTAGTGATGGCATGAGTGGACAACATATCCATTCACATGGACCTTAACTACCTGCTTTTCAAATCAGCATGTCGAGACATTTGTTGCAAGGATCAATGGTACATGCATAACATAAGATTGATTTTTTGACTTTCCTTTTGAGTAAGATAACCATTATATATATATATATATGATCATATGACCATGTTACATCTTGATTTAATTATTAGAATTCCTTCGCAATGCTAACCAATGAGGTTACTAGTTTTGGATCGTGACGACGATCTGATGAGTGATGAGGCATCAGTTCAGGGGACATCATGTGTGGCCTTTCCTCCAGGTGAGTAGGTAGCAGCATCCCCGCCTGTCGAGTGGTAGATAGTACAAGTATAGCAAGCTGAGGATTCATAAAATCTTAGCACACTCCATGAGTTATAGTACTAGAGGTCGTTGTGGTTCCATGATGATCCAGATCCCTAAGTAGCAGAGGATTGGATGGAGTAGGAGATTTGAGTTTTTAGGATTGTGTGGATCTCGACTGTTCGAATTGTTGAACTCACAACTAGTGATTTACATAGAGAAACAGTTGGTTCTGATGGTACCAGAAGATGATGGAACTATGATGAGTACAGATTGAGGTTTATGGAGAAAGATATTTTACAGGTTTCATGTTGATCCAGACTCCCTTCTTAGGTGGTTGAGATCAGGCCCTGTCATGTGGTTTGGATATCACACTTAGATGTGACCCCTTTTGATGGTGGTCCTCATAGTGAGACTTATCTAGTGAGACACAGGGTTCCAGTAGAGCCTTGTTTTTCCAATGTTTTATGTGGCTATATACTTGAAAGAAAGAGGGAAACTTCCCCACTAAGATGCATTCTTGTGACGTGATTCAAAACTGTGCGGGTGGGTCGGTGTTTTCCCAATGTGAATAGTATCGAGGTTTAGTGGAGGAGTTCCTATGACTCGTCTATTTTAGGTCCTTTTTATGTGATAAGGTGTCAAAGAAATCCATGGTTATGGTGAATAGGTAGGCAAGGGAATTGATAGATTTAGGCGGTAGTAGCTTTTGGATCAATGGCTTTGAGTGCGGTTCGGGGTATGACATGCATCTCCACCACTTCATCTGTAGTTATGTAATAGTGTCATAAAACACATTTACCTAGATATAGTCCCTATTCAAGACCTAGCGATACCAGTGAAGTACCTTTTTTCTCAACCCCTATGTTGGAGTCTCCTAAAGAGAGGATCATTGATCACACATTTCTACCAATGGGGTGACCTTACTCTATGAGGAGGGAGAGCCTCACATGAAATATTTCAGTAGCGGTAGTGATACCTTATGATATTTTCCTCATCATGTACTTTTAATTTACCATCCATGCTTAGATAATTACTACTAGTGGGTGTAGTGGTGCTTCTAGTTTTCTAGGATAGATTTTCCTTCCTTTGATTAGGAGTGATCCTCAAGCAATATAGGATGAGCTCATTCGTAGGAGGTTACAACTGTTCCTTATTAGTTGGCTAGTATTACACTTATATAAGTAGAGGATATGAGATTTTAGTTTCCTATGATGGTGTTGGATTATACGGTCATCCTTCTTGATGACGTTATAGGTTTACCTCACCATCAAGAATTTTATTTCTATAAGGAATTTCACCAAGGATGACCCAATATTTGTGCTAGCATATTAGATGAACCTATGTAGCTGTGAGAGTTGGAGGTGTAGTTAGAGGAGTCTGTAGAGAAGGGGGTTTGTATGACCTAGTGTGTTTTTCCTAGGAAACCCCATATTGATTCACCTAAGGGGTGGAAGAGAGTTTGAGGTCAAATGTTGATTGGTTTCACCCGATTCGGTTGACTATATGAGAAGAGAATCTTATCTAGAGAATCAATGAAATCTTCACCCAGTTGATAGAGGTGAAGTGGATCTTAAAATTTGACCTCAGGATGGGTTATCACCAGCTCCATGTTCAAGAGATGGATGTACCAAGCATGGATTCTGAGATCTAATACAATTTCTTGAGCTCTTAGTAATACCCTTTGGAATATTGAAAACCCCAATAGAGTTTTTAAGACTTTTGAGTCAGATCCTTAAAATTTCTTGGATCAATTTGTGGTAGTATTCTTTAATGGTACCCTCATGTCCTTGGCAATATATTTGGAGCACACGAGACACATGCGGATAGTTTTAGGAATTCTCTAAGAGTGGTATTTGTATGAAATCTCTCATAGATTCATTTCTAGATTCAATGATATACTTCTTGGGATATGCCTTCTAAAACATAGGGGTGATATTGGAACCTACCTGGCATGAACTTGAGGGCCATCTAGGGTGTGGCCAGGGTAGTAGATTCTCATGATGAGGTTTTCCATCCACTTTTGTTATGCGAGGTGACATAGATTTTGACCTATTTGTAGTTAAATCAGGTACTTGGTGTTCTCCACATGCCACAACTGAGGATGTATGTTCACGACTCATTGTACATTACCAAACATGGTAAGATGGGCTATGAGAGTGGAGTTTAATTTTTCATGGAGATAGTGTCATTGAAAATTGGCATAAAAATAGCATTTGCGATAAAGTATTTTCCTTGGGTTCATGTTTGTTGACACCACAGGAAACCATTAGGGGAGTTCATTGGAGTGGGATATCCAGATGCGAGTTTAGTGTATCCATCTTTTTCCTTATTTTGTGATTTTCAAGGATGGAAATATTTGAAAAAGGGAATAATTTAGAGACTCTAGTTTTTCTGTGTAATACTTTGGAATATTACTAGGAATATTTTCAGATCCAGTCGCTAAGATGATGCATGATTTTAAGGCTTAGTGAGCCTAGAATTAATTTTCTAAAAATATTAAATTTATTTTTATTATGTGTGCATAGTTTTCCTAAAAAAGTTGAATATCTCCAAAACGAAGTCTCGTATTAGAAATCTAATAGCATAGTTTAATATGGAGCACATGTTTTACCCTAGGAGAATCATAATATTGGTTGGTGCATGATGTTCGGATGGGGTAGCAATTGGAGGGTTCATTTGATAAATAAATAAATTTAATTAATTTATTTAATAACCATAACCCAAATAACACACAAAATAAGACTTAGATGGGAAATCCAAGACCACTGTTGAGTTAAGAACATGCAGTTTACCCTAGCCATGACCTAAATTTGGTTGGTGTAGAATGTCCGGTAAAGGAAGATGTTGGAATGTGCGTTTAAATAAAATAAATAATTTATTTTTTAATTTTTAATTAAATGACCTAAACCATTTTTCTCTATGAGTAAGCTTCTATGAAGAACTTACAAGGTTAGCCGCATAAACCTAATATCTTTAAGAGTAGCTTCCACCCCTTATTCATTTGTGGAATTGAAACCAGATGACGATTGATGATTGGATTGAGGTGGATCAACAAGAGGTAGATGCTACAAATAACCTTCATTACTAATGAGTTCATTCTTCACCAATGATTGATTCATAATTGAGGTCGGAATTGTTATTTGTGGTTTACGTCCTTATGATTAAAAGATTGAGCATGATAAAATATATTTTCTTTGATCTGTATTTAAATGAACCTTTTTATGACCCCGTGGATCGAAATAAATTATTCATTCAATTTATTTCTTTTTCATGTTATGTATCTCACAAAAGTTTCCCCACTATGGATTTTTTTTCAAGAATGTTTGGACAATAATCTTTATCACCTTTGTTATTGGCATTTCCCCCCCAAAATTAATCACATTATTAATCATTGGGATGCAGGGTCACAATTTGACTTATTTTTGGGAGAGTTTGAGTGTGATCGAACCCCCAGATTTGTTGCGGTGGAATGAATGAAATACAGATCGAGGGTTTGTAGAAGTGTTGATAAATGATCGGGATGGTGTTTTGTGAAGAAATTGGATCAAAACTATGTCTGTGGGTTCACGATTGATGTTTCGGTCAATGTGTGATGAGAATTATAATCGATCAGAGGTGATTCAAGATCCGATCAGTGATCCCCATTTTCCTAGTTTGTGCTTAGAAATGACGTGCAGTGCGACAAGATCAGTTCTCAGTGGAAGATGTGCATGGGGTCTCCTGGCAGAGGCTATTTGGCATGAATGTCATAGTGACCAGACTTAGATATATGATGAGGTGGTCATATATGGTCAATGTGGTGGGTGTTATTATTATTTTTAATAATAATAATGAAATTTAAAAAATGTTTGTGGTTCATAAAATTAAATGGTTTTAATTTAATAAAGGAAATTTTAGTTTTTATATTAATGGAATTAAATTATAATGATAGGGTTGTGTGTTTTATCATTTTTATTCACTTATTATTTTTATGATAATATTTAATAATGAATTTAATTAAAATGATAAAGGAATTTTTTTAAGAACTTGGGTGTTATAAGGGGAGATTTCCATTATTTCAAAATATTTTTATTATTATATAAAATAATAATAATATTATTAATGAGATGAGAATTCTAATAAAATCAAAGGAATTAAAATAGGATAAAGAGTCACTCGGAAGCATGTACAGGCAAGGGGAGAGAGAATGGTGGGTGGCCTTTCAATTTTGATAGAGAATTTAAAAAAAAATAACAATTTTATTATTATTTTGGATGTCAAACCTTTATATGATCATAACTTTTTCACATGATGTCTTATTGATGAACCGTATGTGGAAATATGAACTTGGAATTATGACGTTCATTTTAAGACTGATGTTAGATACCTTTTTTAGAATCATGCCTTAGGTCAATGAAACACCCAATAATAAACAAATTATTATTATTACGGAATCTTGTATATGAATTATCTTCTTCATACAATGTTGAAATAAAGAACTGTCAGGTAAATAATGACCTTGAAATTGAGGCATAAATTTCATGAAGAATGTTGGGTATTAAATTCAAACTCATGGCTTGAGCACATGAAGCTCCGTTTGTGAATTATGTGGTGAAATGTGAATTTTTTACCGGGTGTCTGATTTTGAAAGTGAATAGACCACCCTGAGTATTTTTCTACTAGGATCACGATAGTGTGATCCATTTGGCCTTCAAGGTCCATTTATAGAGGCATATTAGTGGAATTACATTTTTTTCTCTCAGACCAATGATGAGCCTCATGTGTTCATCAGGATTTTGGCTGAGACACATCATGTAGTACCCTTAAACACTGTAAAGTACTATATGACTAGAACATCATGTGTTGGTGAGGAAACGAACATAAAATAAAGTGGAAACAAACACATTTTGGGTCCCATACATTCTATGTACTTCCTTTTGAGGAAAATTCAGCCTCTCATATCTCCTTCATTTAGACTCAGATTTTGGCATGTGAGTCTCCTATACTGAGTATTTTTATACATAAATTGATATGGTTCCCTCTATTGTGTCTTTAGGGATACAAAATGAGATTTTCTAGGTGTGACACTTCTTTAAGAAGCACCCAACAATCAGGGAATGAGTCCTCCATACTCGTTGTGCAGATAGAGACAACACTCCCTTGTGGCACTAAGGCGTGGGTCCTTTATCCATGTAGACATTGCTCCCCTATCACATCAGGTAACGAGACCTCCATAATCTTTGTGTAGATAGAGACAGTACCCCCCTATGTCACCATGGCATGGGTCCTCTATCCATAGATATGGTACTCCCCTACAACATTAGGGCATGAGTTCTCCATACCCGTTAAAATAGACATGGTTCCCCTATCACATTAGGTCCTAGGTCCTATGTCCATGAAGATGGTACTTCCATATTGTACTCGGGCTTAGGTCCTACATTCTTTTTTACAAACATAGAGTAGAATACCCTTATCTATATAGGGTGAAGGTCCTATACTTGGAAATTTACCCCTTAAAACTATGCAATATATTGATTATGAATGAGTCCTATACTTGGTTACTTATGGAAAATACACACAAGATGTGGGGTGTCATTGATGGACCTTGTAGAACTTATGAAGACTCTTTTCCTAGGCTGGGCTGTGTGATTGATACCCCCTTACTCTCTAATTTGGGATTATTTGGTTTGAGAATATTTATACATATGTATCTATGCCTTTGGATATGGTTAATCTCCTTCCACGTGTTTTGAAGATGTGTGGGGTATGCTGCATGTTTTTGTGTTTAGATTCTCATTGTTGGATGAGGTTACTTTCCTACTATGGGCGTGAAAGAATCAATGTGTAGTTAATATACACACCATGTTGATCCCCTTTTTCTAAGATGAGGTTACTCTTTATTTTTCTTTGGGTTTAGCTGAATTCTATTTACTATCTACTATCTTTCTATTACTGTTGTATCTATAACTCCTCCTCCTTCATCATTCAAGGCATCCTATTGGGTTTGTATATACTCACTCCTGCATGGTATTTTCATGCATGTTTCATGTCTTATAAAAATTATAGATAGGTTAGTGATGACTTCAAAGGAGCTTTGGGATACTGGGTGTTGTGGACCGCATTTGGTGGTTATATCTTGGAGATCAGGAGGTGGGACCTCTTAGTAGTTTGATTTATATTATTTTTCAGTTTGAGGAACATTTTAGGCTAGGAATGTATTTTTACCCTTTACTTTCCAATTTTCACTATTGTACTCTTGTTAAACCTAGAGCTTTTTCATGCATGGTTTACTTTCTAGCTGTTACATCTTTTTATTATTATTCCTCTGCACTTTCTCATTGAGATATTCGACCATGTGAGTACATGTACAATAGGAAAGGCCTCCCATTTTGTATACACCTTTCTTCACTTGTTGTCACCCCTTGTATTGTGGAAGTGGGTTTTGGGTATTTGTGTATTGATCCCTAGTTAGGGTCGGATCGTGACATGAATGAATTTCCTCAAGAGTCTAGTTATAGAATTTCTCAAACGTAAAGATTATCTACACACCACACCATAGGATAAAATGAGATTTTTGTGATTACTCGAACTCTTAATATAAGAGAAGTTCCATTTTGACAATTTATTAATTGAGATAAACTCAAAACTCCCCTTTATTAATTCACTTCATGAGGGACTTCTCTTAAATTAAATACTCATCAACTCTCCCCAATCATCAAAGGCACTTCATTTTCCTAAGGTAACTTAAATTTATTTTTATATGATATTATTACTACTTATACACATACTAAATATGGTATTATACTTAGATTATATGTCATATAAAATGGTTATAGGAGTTATTTTCTATAATGAGAATCAAAAAATATTATGATAAAAATATTTAAGTATATCCTATGGTCAAGATTAATCTATCTAATAGGAAATGAATTATTTTTTACTATCACATGTTAAAGTATTATAAGAATTTAAATATCTTCTTATGAAGTTATCATTGGGTAATATCAAGTATAGGGAATCATAATGATTGACTCATTAATAAGAACAACACATTTTTGATGTATCATTGGTTTTTCTTATCTATGAGAATATTTATTGATCTCTTGAATTGATATTATTATTAATGTGTATCATTAACAATATAATTTTATTCATGATTAAAACTATAATATCTTATCTTAATGTAAATTTATCTTGCTTAAATTGTTATATTAGTGGTATAACATTAATTGAATGACCAAGACAAGATTTATCCCTTTTGAGTATTAGAAGAAGAAATATTTGATCCTTTGACTCATATTATAGTGTTTGTATCAAATCAATGGTAATGATATATATGAGAAATTATATATTATACATCCAAATAAAGATAAATAAACCATGAAAGGATGGTGACACAAATTGTGTATCCTATTTAATGAGATATCAGTGAAAAAATATTATATTATATATTGAATATCCATAGGAAGCTAAATCATTGAAATATATTATCCTTATATATTTAGGGGTAATATTTATAGATAAAACTTTTGGTATATGATATGGACTCACTAATATTGAGATAAGGGTTTAGAATTAGACACACAAAGTGTATCAAAAAGTTTTATCAATTCAGACAAATTTTATTTTAGGGAAAAGTGGTCCTCTTAACCATGGGTTGATGGTAATATGAATATGATTGATTGAAAGTAAACAAATAAATTTTATTATAAGTTATTTTATGTTAGAATAATGTGAGTTTATTTATATCTCAATGTATTCAAGAGTTATTTTTTATAAAATAAGTGAATATGTGAAGTTATTTTTCAAATGAACTTTATATTTTCAAGGTTTGATAAATGTTTAAAAGTTGAGTTAATCCAATTAAATGTCTTATATATTATAATTTGACACATTTAAGTTTTAAAAGTTCATGATAGAATATTTTTGACACTTAAGATAAGTTAAAACAAGTCTTAAGATGGGTTATGGGTCATTTTAAGAGGTTGTGTTTCTAAAAGGACCTATAAACAATTTAATAAATATTATTCAATGAATAAAAATTAATTAAAGATTCATAACTATTTATTATTTCTATAGAAATGATTTTTTATTCCTACCCTCCATTCTCTCAAGGCTTTGAGAGAGAAAATGGGAGACATAACATCAATGAATCGATCATTCCTTCTCAGATCATGTTTATTGTGTTCTATAGAACATACGATTATCTTAATGTGGTATGATCCTTAATGAAAACACATAAATATCTTATATCAACACCTGAGAAATTTTATATAATGTGTAGATGACCTATAGGCGTAATCTGTTAAAACATTTGAGATAAGATGAACCATAAAGGAGAAGAGAATTATTGGATCATGAAGAGGGATCAAGGTACCATTTCATTTTATTTTTCTTTGTGATTAATTATATGGTACATGATCCATGGGATAATCTAGGTGTTGATACAATGGATCAATTATTATAATAATGATCTATTCATAAATTTTAAAAAATACCAACATTGAACAATTACATTTCACTAGGGTTCATAAAAAATAACATTATTAGTTTCATTTGACTAGCCCATACTAGTTATTTGAGCACCATTAGAAATGGGTAGCTCATTGAGGTAACCATATATATCTCCATCTCCATTATAAATTTTCATCATCATAACCTTACATCATCTGAGAAAATAAATCATGCCTATGTAAAAGAGTCTCCCTTTAGAGTTATATATTGAGTGAATCCATTACACTTCACTTAATCATGTGTTGATAATTATAAAATTATTATTTAATTGCCTATAACATGATTGAAGAAATGAGTTTTAGGATTTCAATAATTTTTGAAGAGACTATTATTTCTGATATTATTTATTGAATTATTTTTTGGATTCTCTATGTGTCTTATAAACTAATTTTTGAAGAACATATATTTTTTTATGATTTGTGTTATGAAAAATACTATGAAATTATCATAATTTAATAATTATAATTTCTTATAGAATCATTTACTTATTTCTTAAAAAATACTTATGGTATTAGGATTGATCGTTATGTTTTTATAAAACCATCCTTATACATTTTAAACTATATAGAATGATGTTTAAACAACATAAAACCATTATTAAACTTTAGGATATTTTTTACATAGTATAGAGTCATGAATACAATATCAGAGAATGATGTTTTCTTAGAAAAGAATGATGCTTACAAAATACAATACAATTCTTATATAGATCATTTTTTTGATAAAATAATTATTACGTATACTCTTGTTTACACAGAACACTAAGATGATGTTTATGCACAATCATTATTATGTATAATAATGATTATAAAAAATTAATGGTAAATAAATGATGTTTACACATGCTTCAATAGTTTTTTTAAAATATGAAATATACTCTCTATATTTACAAATTTTTGATATATTGATTTACTACTAGTTTATATTTCATATTTTAATTGAATTATTTGTTTATTAATTATGTATTAATTATATTGATACTATGAAATACAATTTAATGATATTTTATTTATATTAAGATCATCATCAGGTTTGTGTAACAATGTTTAAATATTCTCATTTTATTCAGGAAATTCATGAGTTTGAACTTTAAATTATTTAAAATATGAAGATTCTGTATCTCAAGATTCATGGGAAATTTACATGGAATTTATTATTTATTATTTATAGATGTATTAAATGATTCCAATGAGTTTTTTTGTACAAATATTTATTGTGTTTCTAGATTATAAAAGAGAATAAACATGAGTATTATTGAATGCACACTAAATGGAAAATACACATAAAACATTTTATTGGAATGCTATACTAAAAAAATTTGATGTTAAATTAATTAATATCACATAAAAAACTATACTTTGGAAAATATGAAATGAAAATGGATAATATTTTGAAGGTTTTGTGTATGAAGAAACTCTATAAAAATAGTTTTCTGCTAAAGAGAACACTACTACCACAACACTCTAGATCTACTATTTTAACTTATTTCTATGGTTCTAAATTCTTTATATCTTTTTTTGTGTATAATTTTTCATTAATGAATTTACATAAAAAAGTAAAACCTCAGTGTCACTATTATACTAACCCTATAAAAGGCACTTAATGTTGTTCCATATTCGGTAAAATTCATAGGAATTGGTTGTTCCATGGTATAGATAAAGGAATTTATACTTCTTCCTTCACTTCAAAAAGAAGGTTTTGGCTTATTCCTCTAGGTGATCAGAATGTTGGATTTATATTATTTCTCGAGGGGTTAAAAAGTTAGTTGTAAAAGGGTGCGACTCCATTTAAAAGTCAGGTCACTTATTATAGTAGGTACTATAATCTCATGGAGAGTGATTTAAGAGTAAATATATGATCACATTGATCTAAACTACTTAAAAAAATAATCGTGTTTATATTTTTATTTTTCACTAAAAATTAACATAACACTGATACTTTTTTAAAATTTTATAAAAAGGTAAATTCACCCCCTCTTGAGGGTTCGACTATCTCAAATTTAGTACAAAAACACTGGTAGAAAATCTTATAACTTAATAAGATTTATTATATTTTTCATATATATATATATATGGTCAAAATATCCAAGAATTAACGATATAAGAAAAAAGAACTATTTGATATGGAAAGAATATGTTCAAATGATTGTTGCGTTCCACCAAGACCACCATTTTTAGATGGTAATGGTTTTAGATATTTGAATATTTAGATGGAGGCATATATTAAAAATATAAGAATTGACCATTAGACAGATATGTTAAAACCTTAAAACCCCACTAAGGCTGATCCTAATACTCTCATTAGTGCTGATTATTTGAAATATGTACCTAATTATGAAATCAAGAACATAATTTAGTGTTATATTAACTGAAATGTATTTGGTCACAATTCAACATGTAAAACTACACATGATTTATGGAGAATATTGAAAACTACTCATTATAGTTATAATAAACTAATTATAACTAAGCCTAGTATGTTAATGGTAGAATATCATTATTTTAAGATGGGTGTAAGTGAAATTTTAAATTAAATGTTTCATAATTTCCCTAGAATTTTAAATCTAATGAATTCATTAGGAGAATATCTATATAATACAATTTTAGTCAAAAAGAGTCATAATAGATCTACCTAAAAAATGGATTTCTAAGAAAGTAGTAATTGATGAAATAAATAGTTTAAAAGAATATAGTATAGATGATCTTATTGGATCATTATTGTAATATGAGTTAGAATTGAAAATTATTGATGAATAAGAATCTGGTAGAAGAAAATAAATTTATTTTAAATCTATTTGGTCAAAAAATTACACATGCAAGAAGAAGAGGATTCCATGAACTTGAAAAAAAGGTAGAAATAAATCCAAGAGAATAATTTGAAGAAAATGATAAAACAAAGGCCAAATTGAGGAGGAATATGGTCCATATATAAAAATATCTATGCGGACTAATGCTCCACATGAAATTCCTTAAATCTTCAAGGTGTCCATTTAAAAAAATCGTTCATGGGATGAGATGGAACTATCAGTTCCCATAGATAATTTCGTTTGTGGGATGAGACAGAATCACTGATGTCTGCAAAGAAAACCAAATTGTTTGTGGTGCCAGATGATGATTTTCATCCCCCATGAATGAAAACCCCTTGTGAATGATAAATCATTCATGGGATAGGGCAGTTATTTTCAACCTCTGCAAACAAAATTGTTTGTTGGCCTAGGCATCCTTTTTGGGATCCCTCAAATGAAGCCCTACAACCCATTGTGGATGACCAGCCATCCTGATACTCTGTCGCCGCATTCCTCTATAAAAGAACCCAGAGGTAAACAAAAAAGAAGAGGATATAATCAAGAGAGTGAGAATGAGAGATGAGGCATGGATGAACCTTTTTAGACACAATCCTACAAACCATATGCGGGTGACCCTTCTTGGAGTCCCATCCTGTGAACTATTGATGGTTGATCCTTCATGGAGGCCCCAGTCATTTGTGGTACGAGGCATGATTTTATGCCCTCCCTTATAGAAAACCAATTCATGAAGCTCATATGAAGCCAACCCTATGAGGATAGATCCTATACAGCCAGCTACTATGCGACTTACTGCTATGAGGCCAATCCTTTGTAGATGACCCTTTGTGGCCAGCCCTTCACAGAAGGCCATTTGTGGACAACCCTTCACATATGTCCCTTCACAACTATTCCTTCTCGGATGATCCTTTAAAGCCCCCTTTATTGATTATTTTATGTTTCCATACCTATGCTCCCATTCTCAAAACTGTTCACTCTCTCTGGTCCATATCGTGGGTGTTGTTCCCCCACACCCCACTTGAGATCAGTTCTGGGTTGCGGTCCTGGACCTCAGGGCCGGTCCATTTTCTACCATCACTGAACCCCATGAAAAATGGAGAGTCTCACCATAAATTTTTTGGGATATCTTGATTAAATGTTCATTTATGGCCTATATGGCCCTAATGTCCACCCCATATAATACCATTAGTTGAGATACTCCTCCACACTCCCTAAAATTTCTTGAATTGACCTATTCCTCTTGTTCCCTTTTCCATATCATGAGTTGAGATTCTCCTCTTGGATTCCTTAAGTACCTTGATTTGATTCATTCATCAATAAAATCCTATAACACCATCACCTGACTCCACTAAAAGGGTGAACTAGAAAGGGATTATCTTGCATAAGTCACACACCAGGCATTCCAAGGCATCTTCCTCCTAGTCACCCTAACCACATGGTGTTAAACATTATAAAACTCATACTGATCACATGAAATTAAAATTTATGTAACTTGTCTTGAGAACATGATGTTAAAAAATATGGAACTCATCTTGACCACATGAAATTAAACTATTCAGAACTCGTCCTAACCACACGATGTTAAACTATATAGAACTCATCATGACCACCTGAAGTTAAACTATACGGAACTCCTCCTAATCACATGATGTTAAACACTATGGAACTCATCCTGACCACATGAAATTAAATTGTAAGAAACTACTAATGAAAAAATAAAATAAATTTAATGGAGATAATCTTGACCACATGATATTAAAATATACAAAACTCATCCCCACAACACGATGTTAAACTGTGTTGTCATAATCCCCACAATGTGATGTTAAACTGTAGTATACCCTATACGAAAATCATAGGATTCCTCCTGTTACAAACATGATATCCCTTATACACTATGCATAAGATGGCTCATGTAATAATAATTAGATGACCAGGAACTATAAGGGAACCCCTCCTAGAGTAATCCAGTAGCCTTTCTTGTGGGAGGAGACACTCTTTCTCCTCTTCCCCTTCCCAGACCGTAGCCAAATAGATAACCAAATGTGACTATCTCAGTTACCAAAATAAATGAGGATACATGCATACTAAATGACCTCTCCCTCTCCATTTGGTCTCTAGCATCCATCCACCAGTGGACAAAGTAGACTGTTTGATCTTTAAATCTACTACTTCTTCTTGTTTCTCACACTGAGCATGACTCACGTGGACTTAGAGGTTAGTTGAGATCATGAAAACATGATCCCAAACCTACAATGGGCCTCGTATACGGTATAAACCCTAATATTATCCATGAAAACAAGCCTTCTCTATAGATGTAATCCACAACTTCCATTCCAATGGACCTCCTATTCGGTGTAAGCCCCAAGTAATTCCGAACTACGTGGCCTTTAATTCCAAAATAACTAGGATATGTAGTAATCACACGTGAGGTCCAAATCCATTATCCAAATTTACTTAATGCTCTCTGAGCCACATTCTCAATAGAATCATATCCAACCTATAGGGTAGCATTCATTCAATGTCTCTTTCATTAACATCCTGGGTATCCTATTCGGTGGAAGCCCCATCCCATTTTGAACTATGTGGGATGTTATTACCAACTAATTGAGATGTGTATGAAGCCTCCCTGAGGTCCAAACCCAAAACCCAAGTTAACTATAATGTTATTTGGACCACATTCTTGATAGGGCCATATCCAACCCGGAGGGCCACATCTCTTCTAGGTCTCTATAATCACCATCCTTATTGGTTCACATCCTCAGTAAGGTCATGCCCCAACCTAAGATACCACATATCTCCCCAGTCCCTTGAGCTGCCTCGATATAAGCCCCACAACAAACTTTGACTAGAAACCTTTCTCCTCGACATCCTTATCGCATATCGTTAATATGCATGGTTTGGTCCTCTGCAAATGAACATAAAAGGTGATGTGTCATATTAAGTGGAACTAAAATACCTGGGTTCTAATTACTCTCACAAGGACACATCAGAATCCCATATTATGGGTTTGATCCCAACATCAAATCAACTTCTATATCCATAGATAATGATAAACTCCAGAGTTCCCCACTGTATGGATTAAAACCATCATCATCCTAACGAGGAACTAAAGAATATCCGATCCCTATACAAAAAGGCTTCCATTGATAAAAAACATTATATACATATAGATTCCTCTATTTATTGGGAACCTTAGATACATATATATGATTCTAAACCCATTCATGTTTATAATTGATCATTAATTCAAGGTGACCTATATCATACATACTTGGGAATGAACAAATTATTAATGAACATATCTTAAATCTATAAGAGAGTCCCTAAGTATGTAATAGTTCCCACCAAAAGGGTTTGATGAGGCCAAATTCCCATCCTCTCAACCAATGTGAGTTATTAAGTGTTGTTGACCATGTTCCCCAATGAAATCCTACCTTTTGAAAGTAGGTCAATTAGTCACCATGGATATGAGAGTCGTTGTGTATTTTCAGGTCTACAAACAAAACTTGTTTGAGACCATTCAGAAATGGTGCACCCAAAGTGAGTGATTGTACAAAATTCAGCCCTCTACAATCAATTGCTGGGTTCTAAAAGATTTTAATCAAAAACAAAATCAAACATGAATGTTGTTTTTTAATCATTCAATTCTGAGTTATAGGAAATTATAATGATGAAGTCACACATGTCTCTAATGGTACTTATAAGATAAATAAGGGACATTCAATAAGAATTAAAATATATTTTTCTAGATACTATCATAGAATAATATGAAAATATAAATCTAATTCTAATACATATCCCAAGGTAATCTACTATTAATGTGGAAGGGATGGGAACATTAATATAAGTAAATGCATATCAAACTTGAATTACCAAATATAAAATGAAATAAAAATAAGATAAGAAAAACGGGGAAGAGAGATATTACTTATATCTGGAGCTATACTGAAGACTTAGATTCTAGAAATGAATCTAGTTTTGAAAATGAATTAGAAAAACCCATGTTTAATAGAGTCTGTAAAATAAGGTAATTGATTCTAGAAATGTATCTTTTAATTTTAATTATAAATAACATAAAATTAATGAATTATATAATGAAATATAAATATTCACAATGAAATTTTATAATTTTTAGAAATACATAAGGAGGTTTAAAGTAAATATAAAAAACTTATTGAGGAAAATAAGATCATTCTTGAAGAGAATGAAAAATTAAGGAACACTGCCTCTAGAAGTAATGATAAAATCTATAAAAATTTATAATTTTTTCAAAAAAAATTATTTAAAACTTAAGTATTATCTTTAAAAAAATGATGAGGCCCTATAAATAAGGTTTAATACTATTTTGGATAAAAATGAAAAGTTGAAAAATGAAACTGGAAGTTTGAAGTAAGATCTATTTAGATTTATTCAAGAGAGGTAAAACCATGATAAAATGGTAAGAATGAAATAAATAAATAAAATTAAGATTGTTAATGGTTGTGATAATCAATTTCTAAAAATCTACAAGTCATTTTTTGTAAAAAATTTCCAAAGGAAGTGTTTCAATAATTTCTTATTTTAAATGTATAATGAAAGGACACTATGCAAGTGAATGTTCATTGAGATTTACAAAATCTATTAGAAACACTAAATTATTTATTTATAAGTATTTATCCACTAAATTAATTGTTAATACATGTTTTAAATAACCTATAGTTTCCATTTTAATTTTCTCTAATAAGATTGGACCCAAGTTTCCATTAGTGCTTAAATTATCTTAAATATACCTTTATAGGATATGTTCCTTAAGATTTTAAAAAAATAAACCTAGTACATGGATTGTATGTGTTCCCAAAATATGATAACAATTGTAAAAAAAATCTATCATTTAAAAAATGTGACATAGGTAATGTAACATTTAGTTATAATTCAAAAGGTACAGTAATAAGTTTTGGTGAGGTAGGAATTTATGTTTATATTATCATATATAAAGTTTTATATGTTGAGAGATTGAAACACAATCTAATTAGTATCACTTTATTATGTAATAATTTAATGAATGTATATTTTCAAAATGAAAAGTTTATAGTTTTTAAAGAATAATATTTCCTATTTTATGAAAATACAAAGTATAATATTTATCATATTAATTTTTCTAAATTAACTAAAAAAATGTTAATTGTTCAATTTTTTTCCCGATAGATAACATCTTATGGAATAGGATACTTGATCATTGCAGGTTTATAAAACTATATAAGTGATCAAAAAATTAGAAATTCCTATAGATTCTATATTTGATTATGGACATAACTTACTTTTTTGATTCATATAAGAAAGGTAAACACTATAAAGTGTATTTTAGACCTACCAGGGAAGTGCATACTGTAAGGACATCACAACTAATATGTCTTTATTTTATTATACCAATATCTATAGCTAGTATGGGTAGGTAAAGGTAGAGACCCAATATTTACATACATGGATATTACATTTCTTTTGTAGAACACTGTTTCCCCTGGAATTGGGGATGGCCTAGTTGGTTTAAGGTCCAAACATTCCAATCGGTTTCTAATGAGTTTATTCATAGAACTAGAAACATCCAATGATTCTATATTACTTTCCAAAGGTAGGTTCTCATTAGTTGTGGACTGATGAGGCTTAAGAATTTTCATTGGTTGAGAGGATGGGAGGTCGGACTCATCACACCTTTTTGGGGGGAATTATTGTCTACTCCGGGACTCTCTTTATATATTTGAGTTATATTCCTAAATCCTTATTAAATTACCAAGTATAATAATAATCTTTCCTTTAGAACTTGCAATCAATTATTGATATATAGGAAATTTAGAGAATCTTTTTATATGTATTCGAGGTTCTTCATCGATAGAGAATCATCTGTATTTGTTAGAGATTCTTAGTCAATGGTATCCTTCAACACATTATATAGATATCTCTTGGTCATTATGATAACCATACTGGTTTTAAAGCCACTCAGTGGGGGCACTTGAAGTTTATTATCGTTCAAAAGGACATGGATTATTTCAGAGTTGGTATCTTACCTGCAGATGGGCTACCTACGTATCCATATTTAGAAAAGGAATCAGAACCCACGTAGTTTGAGTAAATAACTATTAGGCTTATGCATGATTGATGGCCCAATGAAATATGTCATAATTACTTTTACACTCTAAGATCACGTGAGTCATGCTCGGTGTAAGAAACAAGAGGTATTGGTAAAACATAACAATTGTGCCACGAAAGATGCAATCATGAGAAATAATGTGGGGCTTATATATCTATGACTACCCAGATAGATGAATATTAGGTTTTACTTCAGGGAAGAAACCCAGGAACAAGGTCCATAAAGGTATATGTGCTTTATGGAGATTTGGATACTTAAATTAGGACTTAATCCTGAGAAGGATTCCCAAATTAGAGGAGACTTTATGATTGGGTTTTATTCCTGAGAAGGAAGCCTAGATCAAAAGAAATTTAAGACTGGTTAAGAGAAATTATGACTGGGGCTTATTCTTGAGAAAGAGGCCTTGGTTAAAGGGACTTGAGAACTAGGGCTTATTCCTAAGAAGGAGGCCCAGGTTAAAGGAATTTAGAATTTGGGAACTTGGGGCTTACTCCTAAGGAGGATGCCCAGATTTGGGAAATTATGACTGGGGCTTACTCCTAAGGAGGATACCCACGTTAGGGGACTTGGGTCTTACTCCTAAGGAGGATACCCAAATTAAAAGAACTTGAACTGGGAATTAATCCTCAAAAAAGAGGCCTAGGTTATAGATCCTCTCATCTTAAAGTGTGAGGTTTAATGAATGAAATATCTAACCTTAGTGACATAAATATATATAAATCACTAGGTTTTGAGTGATGTTCCACAGAATTCCTTTCAGATAAGGAATCCAACCATGAAATCATGCCATAAATGTCTTGAAGAAGGTTATCAAGGCTAAATATTTAATAGGAGAGGTGGAGTTGAATAAAAGAGGTGAATAGATAGGAGGGGCAACCAAAAAGAAGTAGGCGCACATGTCCTGCGTGGGCGCGCAGGTACTGGTCATGCAGGTATACCTGCGTGACACATGGGTACTTGCGTGACGGTCAACCCATGGGGTAATACTTGGGCGAGACTTGGCTCAAGCCCTTAGTATTATCCCTAGGGGCTTCCAGAAGAGTGGCATGCAGGTTCTATTGAAGGGATAAGGCGGCGCATAGGTGTCTCCATTTCCCTTAAGGGTTAGACACCTAGGCGCGCAGGTGTTGATGAATTTCAACACTTAGGCCTTGTTCCCCCTCTTTAGATCTTTCTTTCTAGGTTAGAAATTACCTTAGAACTGTTCGGAAGATTTGCGAAGAGACTAGGGCGTTGAGAGCCCAAATATGAGTTTCTGGAATTTTTCATCCTCGAAATGGGGGCCCACAAGGGGTATTTATAGGCTGCTAAAGACCCTAGGCGAAAATCAAAGAGGGCATACAAGTCACCTTCGCGACCATGGTGCGGCGTGCAAGTTTACTTGCGCAACCATGATTAAACTTGCGCGACCCAAGTGGGGAGGAATCCTTGTTCATGCCTTTGTCAATTTTTGATATTTCTTTAAAGGATGAATCACTTTATGCTAAGGTATTCCCTTTTTTAGTCGTTTAGACTTTGTGACGAAAAGGAGCATCAACAAAAGTCCCCCCTCAAAGTTGGATCTGAAAGAAATGAGGATGTGACTCTGAGGTAAAGAAGAAAACCAAAGAGAGGGTGGTGTGCAGGTTCTGAGCGTGCGGATACTGGCGCGCAGGTGAGCATCGCGTAGGCTTCAGCGCATAGGGGTGCATCCTTGCCTATATATATGTGGCCATTCTCGCGCAAAGCACCAGGCTCTCAAACATTTCCGCTCTCGACACGCAGGTTTCTCTTGGCGCGCATGTTGCTAATTTTCTGCGGTTCAGTGCTTTTTTCCGTGTCGTGCTACTCCATAGGTATATTGACCTACACGATGATACCTGAGCGCCAAAACCTATGCAACACAGTTACACCTGTGTTCCAAAATTTGACTTGTGTGCCTTAATTACTTAGCCATTTTTTCGAATTTCTTCACAAATTTTATGAAAAATCAACCCATTTAGTAGTTAATTATTCAATCTTTGTGCAGATTCAATGGCTCCTAGAAGAATCAGAACGGCTGATGAACTGGATAGAAAGCGGATTGCTGACCTGATGAATGTTGTTGGCCATGGTTATTATACTATCTGTAATAGCACTCTTCCAGACTTGGCTAAGTACTTGATGAAGTATCATCTTAACTTTCCAGAGAGTGTCTACTTGCCTTTGTATGGGTATGGTCATCTTAAGAAGGGATCAGGAGGAGGGATACCGTTAAGACTTAACCAGAGCAAGGCTATTGGCCAATGTCAGCGAATTTGAGGCTGCGGTATCCCGAGCTGAGGATAATTATGCTGCCAAGTTAAAGGATCCGAAGCATAAGATCAAAGAGAAAGTCGTCCAGCAGATGCATCTTCAGCAACAGTTAGATGTTGTTACTGGGGAACTTGACCAACTTAATAATTCACTGGAAGGATCTCAAACGAATGGTATAAAAGCCATCACAGATTCTAAGAAATCACTCCATCAAGCTGAAAAGATTGAAGTTGGTCGAGCGCATGAGCTTCAAGTGGCTGCTGATGAAGCTCGGGATGCCGTAAATCAAATGAAGATTTATGTTGACAGCCTTTTGTAATTCTTGGAAAAGAGAAGAGACTCTAGTCTATGGATGTCCTTCTAACTCTTGTTCATCAAATGAAAAACACTTTAATCTTCAATCATTTGTGCCTGTATTATTTTGCTACCTGCTTTAGATTTTTACCTAAACCCACGGGCCTAGTATGCATAGTTTTATTTTTTTGCTAGGATTATAAAGATAACCCTACAAACTTTGAAACTTTTCATTTCTCAATATTACCTAAAATAATACAAAATGTATGTTTAGTTAGTCGAGACTTGACTTTTATTCAGAGTTCCCTTGTCTTTTGTGGGAAGTTTAAAGTCATGCACATCAGACATAAAAAGGATAATGTTTATGGTCGAAATAGATTTGATTGAATGGATTAAAATTGACTCAATTCCTTGATAATTTATCTGAAAAAATATTACCATATTCAATTATGGGGGAAACACATGTAAACTATGACTTAAGAAATTTTGAATCTGAGGAATGATACGAAAAAATGCTAAAAAGGCATTAGAAGAATTATTTCCCAAGAATGAAGTTACCAATATTTAACAAACTCGTTAGGGGGTTGAATTATGCAGGGCTACTTAAGGGCATTGGAAGCATAGTAAAATAATAACATCTTTTGGCTGACAGGTCCATTATGTAGACTACTTATGCAAGGCCTCCTAAGGGCATGTACTGCATAGTCAGGCAAAATAACACTCAGAAATTTACTTTTTTTAGTGCTAAAAAGCCAGTGAAAGTTTATGGAGATTCAAAATTTCCAAAGCATAGAGTTTTCTATATGGAGAGAGGTACTTGAATATGGAGAGGATATTTCTAATCAAGATTGCATAAGAATTGGGTGAATGTCACTCCAACGAAGGTCTGACCCAAACATAGGGAAGGAAAATATAAACCATAGACTTGAATACTTTCAGATCATGAAAAAGAGTATGGGAAAATATGTTAAGGATGGATATTTTTTAAGATCCATACATATTGTCATTAAGACAAATAAGAAAAAAGAGGCTTTCCTCCCAAAAATGAAGTTACCACTATTTGACAAACCTGTTAGGGGGTTGAATTATTTAGGGCCGCCTAAGGGAATTGGATGACAGATCTGTTATGTAGACTATTTATGAAAGGCCGCCTACGGGCACATGCTGCATAGTCAGGAAAAAGAACTCTTAGGTATCAAAAATTGTGTGACCAGAAGTCAAGAAAAGGGGTATGAAAATCTGAAAATATTTAAGGTTAGGATTATGACACATAAAAATGGGTATTGTCCTATGTATGTAAAGATACACCGACCAATGCTAACCCTAATCATGTTGTGGATGGGTCCTGAAATTGAGATACTGGACTTCACTACGTATCCCATAAGGATGAGAATCAAGCCATACGTAGTTCTCAAAATACAGTTTAACGTCATGTGGGATGAGAGTGTAGGAGATCTTAGTTTAGGGTCATAGAACTCAGACCATTATAAGAAATACACAATGTGTGTTTTATAAACCTGATGTGAATGAAGACCAGGGTTTTCATATCACATTCATATTTTCATAGGGGACTTTTCAGCCAAGGGGATGAAAGTGTAATTTTGGGTTAGGCCCAAAAGCTTGGGGCTGGATTTGAGGGACACTCGAACATTCCTACGTATCCCATAAGGATGTGAATCAATCCCACGTATTTCTAGAAATACCTTCTGTATAGATTTGGTTCATACAAGTGAAGGGTGAAAGGGGACTTTAGTGCAATAATGGTTTGACCCAAGATAAAAGGTTCGGGAATTTCCATGTATGAACATAGTCTTTGGAAGATAACATGATTGAAGATCAATGTAAATAATTATTCCCTCTCAGGTGAGGGGGTCAAATAATGTTGTAGATTATTGTCATATAGGAAAAAATCACTGTACAGTTTAACGTCATATATCAAGGACAAAGGTGAATGAATGTGAAAATATTGGTTTTGGGCTTGAACCTAAATAGGTTTCCTACGTACCCAGCCTATAAGGCAAGGATCAAAGTCTGTGTAGTTCAATTAAAGAATTAATTAGTGATCAATTTGTTTTTTAGGAAAACGATCTAAAAAATGGTGTTGGGACTTACACATGATTAGTGGCCCAGAGAGGGTGTTATGGTTGAAGTTTTCTCTAATATCCCGTAAGTCATACTCGGTGTGAGAAACAAGAGGTAGAAACAACCTTAACAATGCACAATTTAATGTCATGTAGGACATATAGGGTACTATATAGTCTAAAGTCTTGCATTAAGGACTTTGGGGACTGTGCTGTTTAATGTCATGCAGTAAGGAAAATATAGTTTAACATCATGCTGGACAAAAAGGGAACAATACAGTTTAACGTCATGTTGGGAGATGAAGTGCCGTAAAGTTTAGCATCATGTAGCTAGGACGGTGAAGGGGACACAGTTTAATGTCATGTTGGATGTAAGTGCGAATAGTTTAAGGTCATATGCATGGAACATATAGTTTAATGTCATGTTGGACGTATTATGGACTTTTTCACAGTTTAACGTTATGTTGGAAAAGAGAAATAAAAATAGTTTAAGGTCATATGCATGGACTGTAACTGATGTATTTTGTGTTTATACAAAATACTTCTTCAGAAATATGGCATTGGTTAGAGTCGTGATGAGTTCTCCGTCCATTGAGATTAAAGAATATGCTTCTTTAGAGTAAACCTTATGTATTGAGTAAGGTCCTTTCCACATTGTCTCAAGCTTGGTAGGTTTCTTTACTGGTATCATTGGTGTTATGAGAACCAATACCAATTCTCCCTGAATGAATAAATGAAGACAAGATTTTTGGTTGAAATCCAGTGCTATTCGATTCTGATAGACTTCCAAGTGACGTAGGGTGCACAATCTTTTCTCATCTAATCATTCCAATTCATCCAATCACTTTTGAGATTGTTCATCTGTAGATGACTGATCAAAAATGGATACCCTGAGCGAAGGTAATTGAACCTTAATGGGTAAGACTACTTTCATTCCAAATACCAATGATTATGGAGTTGACTGCATTACAGTGCGGGTGGTGGTCTGATAATCCCATAAAGCATGAAAGAGTTTGTCAGGACATGATTTCTTATCTTTATCCACCATCTTTTGCAGTATATTAGAAAGAGTTTTGTTAAAGGCTTCTATCTGGCCATTGGCCGCTGCATGATACCATGATGAATGGTTGGATTTGATGTTGTATTCTTGATACAACTTCTTTACCTCGGATGAACAGAAGTGGGTGCCATTTTCCATCAATATGGTATTAGGGACAACAAATCTGGTAATGATGTTCGACTTAATGAAGCTAACAATGCTTTTAGAACTAACTTCTTTGATAGGTATTGCCTCTGGCCATTTGGAAAAGAAGTCATTAGTAGTATGAATATACTTAAACTGCTTGGCTGTAGCTGAAGGGTAAGGTCCCACCACATATATTCCCCATCTGAAAAATGGCCATGAGTATTTAGCTGTATGAAGCAACTCTGGGGGCTGATGAATGAATTTGGAACATACTTGGCCTGAATGAAACTTCTTCATGAAATCAACCCAATCTTGCATCATTGAAGGCCAAAAGTATCCAAGCCTTTGAATTTGATCAGATAGTTTATGTCTAGACTAGTGGGCACCACCGACTCCTGCATGTAATTATTTCATGACAGCCATTGTCTCTTCACCATCAATGCATCCAAAGAGAACACCATCAAAACCACTATTGTAGAGAATTTTCTCTAGGTGATCTAGGCCATCATAAAGAGTAAAATTGTCCACACATCTCCAGATTTGTTCTTTCCTGGGTCTATCAGGTGGAAGTGTTCCATTTTGAAGGTATTCCCTGATAGGTGTCATCCATATTGTAGTATGACCATATAGATCAGGAATGGGACTAACTTCATTTATTTACTCTGTTCTGGTTAGAACATAAGGTGAAAGTGTACGATGATGGGCAATGATGATGATTGTCTCGTCCCGATTTGGATCTGCTAGAGCTGTGGCTATATTTTCCAGTGCATCATCTTGAGCATTTTGTGGTCGCGGGACATAAGAAAATGTCGGATCCGTAGGAAATTCTGCCATTAACTCTCTGATGTAATCATATAAAGGGATCGACTCTTCTTTTCTAATGGAATAATCCCCATTGACTTGTTTGATTAACAGGTCTGAATCAACTTTCACCTTTAAGTGATTCACTTGCGCCTGAAGTGCCTACTCCAAACCTGCGATTAGAGCTTGGTATTCTACTTCATTGTTTGTACCTCCTTCCCACAATAAAAAGGAATAAGGTAACACTGCCTTTTCCGGGGAAATGAGCACAATTCCAAACCCAACTTTGTTGAATTTAGGATCCTAAATTTTCTTTCCTGTTGGACTTCTGGAAGCACTATCAAAATACATTTCCCATTCTTGAGCACTATCTTGAATAGAGAATACTTCCTCATCATGAAGTTCAATATCTGAAGATGTATCTTCTACTGAAGGGTTTTCAGCAAGGAAATCAGCCAGAGCTTGGCCCTTTTATTGCCTTTTGAGACACATACTAGATATCAAACTACTGAAAAATAACTGCCCACCTTGCCTGGCGTCCTATAAGCATTGGACGACTAAGGATGAATTTGAGCGGGTTATTGCGAGATACCAATTTGACCCCATGATGTTGCTGGTAGTGTCTCAACTTCTGAACTGCAAAGATTAATGCTAGGTAGCACTTCTCAATACTTTAATATCGGGTTTCTGCTTTAATCATAGTCCGAATGAGATAGTAGAGGCTGTTCTCATTCCCAACATTATTCTTCTTGGCAAGAAAGGCACCTATTGATCGCTCCAAAGCTGTCACATAGAGGATAAGTGGTCTTCCTTCAACATGTGGCATTAATACCGGTGGACTCGAGAGATATTTCTTGAGAATATCGAATGATTCTTGACATTCTTCAGTCCACTGGTAAGTGACTCCCTTCTTCATCAATTTGATAAAGGGTAAAATTTTTCCTGCCAAATTGGCTATGAAACGCCGACTATAGGCCAAGTGTCCTTGAAGTCCTCTAAATTATTTCAAATTTCGAGGAGGTGAAATACCAAGGATTGGATTTTTCTTCTCAAGACTAACTTTGATACCATGATGGCGTACGATAAAGCCGAGAAATTTTTTTGAGGTTACCCCAAAAGCACATTTTAAGGGGTTCATCTTCAAATTATGTTTTCGAAGTTTGTGGAATATGAATTCCAAATCATCCAAGTGATTTGAACGTTTTTTGGATTTAACCACCAAATCTTCCACATAACATTTAACAAATTTCCCTAAAAAGGGTTTGAAGATATGGTGCATGGAATGCTAATATGTTGCGCCTGCATTCTTTAGGATAAAAGGAATTACTCGATAGAAAAACACACCCTCAGGGGCTCTGAAGTCTGTAGATTATTCATATTCTAGATCCATTTGGATTTGATTATACCTGGAATATCCATCCATGAAGGAAAGTGCTTCATAGCCAGCAGTTGCATCAATTAAGAGGTCTGTAATCGGAACTGGAAAATCATCCTTAGGACAATGCCAATTAAGATCTCTGAAATCGATGAAAATTCTAATTTGTCCATTATTCTTCTTCACAGGGACAATATTAGCCAACCATTTGGGATATTGAACTTCTCTGACAAAGTTACCTTTGATAAGCTTATCCACTTCAGTTTCAATTTTGGAAGCATAAGTTGGGTGTGTTCTTCTTGCGGCTTGCTTAAATCCTTGATGTTCTTCTGGCAAACCCAAATGATGAGTAGCAACATTAGGATCAAGCCCTGAAATCTCTTTATAGTTCCAAGAAAATATATCTAGATTTTTATTTAAAAATGAAATATATTTCTCTTGATCTTCAAGAGTCATGGATGTACTAATTAAAGTGGGGTGTGGATCTTCTTTGGTACCCAGATTTATTTCTCCGAGTTCATCCACGATGTTAGAGATACCTTCTTCAAATGCTGGAGGAGCATCCCTGAGATCTTCCTATTCTTCTTCAACATGTGTTATTTCTTCTGTTTCTACTTGCATAGTAGATGATGAAGCATAATTTCCATGATCATAAGAGATGTTAAAATTTGAACATCTTGAAGAAGAAGCTTATATTTCTGAACCGATTGATGATGAAGTGCAACGCCCCGACCCCGGCTACCCGGAGCCGGTGCATTACTTCATAACATTGGCATGATCACAAAAGATCAAGTCTCGAAAGACCGATTAGTTTAGTAGCCTTGGAAACACTAGATACATTAATAAGTCTTACATTACATAATAAAGTAAAACAAAACCACTACATATTCTCTTCATATCCCCTTATCATATCCCTGCAGGTCATTCATAATATACTTCTTCACATCCTGTAAAATATTAAAACATTGAAAGGGGTGAGCTCAGATGCTCAGTAAGGATAACAATATTGCGGAATCTTGCATAAATAAACATTAAAATTTAAGGCAATGTATAACAAAAACAAATGCCTTTTAAACATGAACTTCAACATAATATGGCAAAAGTAAAATGAGATAATTCCATTAACTTATTCACATGGATATTCTACTGGTTGAATAATCACATGCAATACCATTAACGAATTTCATAATGATGGAATGCATAATGCCAGACATTCTGAAACATTTTTTCAAGGCCTCGGCCAAGACATCTAAAATGATTAAGGCCTCGGCCAAAATCACAAATCAAATTGGTAAAGGGCCTCGGCCAATTCCACGTCTAGTTGTCTCATGAGACCTACCGATGCATCGAGGAGCTATAGTGGGCTCCACCCGTCACTTATTAAGTCCAATGCATTCCTCATATGAATAGGTTTAAACATATCATACATCATAACATAATCGTATCACATAAAACATGCATAAAGGAAACATAACATTTCCACATTTCAATCACAAGATATCAATACAGAACATTGATATAATAAAAATTCTTTCAAAACCATTTTCAATACCAAAATAAAATAAAGTTAAAACTTTGTATTTATTTTTCATTAAAAAAAATGATGGCTTGTAGAGGAAGCCGAAACTCAAATAATGGTCACGGCGGTGGAGAAGTCGTTTTCTCCTCATAAGTACGGAATGAAAAACATTCCCTTTTTTCGTTTAGTAAAACGCTTCGCATAAAAAGATTCCTTTTGAATAAACGTAAAAGTCAAAGGGGTTTATACACCATATAAAAGAAAGTTGTGTATAAAACAAAATATGCCTCAATGAAAGGAGATTGAGACGAATTACTTAAAAAGATAATTTTTAAAATAAAATATATATATTATGTGTATTAACTATAGGCACACATAAATAAAGTAAAAATACAAAATAGGACATAATAATATCATGACATAATTTGAAAGTAGGAGATTAACCCAAAGAATGGAAGTTGGGTTAAGAAATTCCCTTACCTTGTGTCCGACTTGATTCGACCGTTCTTTAACCCCCTGAATAATAAACTAGAGTTAATATCTACTATTTTCAATTTCATTATCCTTTTTATATCACTTATTACAATGTTATGAACATTATGTAATTATTTAAGTTAACAACGGTCGTTTTGTCGATTTTTGGTACTTGAGTCAACAATAAACTTCTTATAATTACAAGTTGTTTATGTGGTAGAATATCCATTATCTCCTGAATTATATTCATGATTTAGATGTCATATATTTCATATATATCCAGTATATACATTCATTCATAATATTACGTAACATTTATAGGTAAGAAATGAAATGCACCATTCATGGAGACGGTAAGCCGTACGTACGCATGAACACTACTTTCATTTATATTTCGTATTTAATGGAATGAAATCATAATTATATAAAGGTATAATATAGTTCCAGTATAATATCATATATAATATCATTTACTCCATCCTTTATACATCCCACATATGGCATCAACGATTCACATCACTTTGAGGGGGTGGTAGTCCGCACTTCCTAAAATGAAATTATCGCGTTTACCCATAATGGAAATCATAAAGTATGCCATAAATGAGAAATACAGAAGCATAAGGAAAACATAAATATATTATATATCATATATAAATATAGTTACATCTTAATGTCCGCCTTTTAAGGTGTTATATGAGTGTTGAACAATCATCGTTTCGTGAGGCAAAAATTTGCCATCCACAGAAACAGTATGTTCTTTAACCATTAGATATAGGTGTGTGTAAGTGTAGCTCAAATATTTATTATAACAACATCCTAGTATATTTAGGATACTGGTGTTGTTACAGAAGAAATGAATAAAAAGAGTTTAGGGGGTTGGAGAAGAAAAATAAAACAAAACAACATTAGAGAAGACATTACCTCAAAATCGGGTAACTCTTTTTGATTTGAGCCAAATGCTTCCTTGGGAAGAGTTCTGCCCAAAGTGAGGCTTCTAGGAGTAAGAGGGGGGAGTTGGGAGAGTATTTGGGCTGAGGTTGGCCGAGCCAAATGGATTGAAAGTGTGAATGATGTGGTAGAGGTGGGGGCCTTTTATAAGTGGAGAGGAGGGGCACTCTTGGAAAGTAAAGAAAAGTCACTTTATCATAAAATGAGTTTCAGATTTTAGAGGTCCCACACTTATATAATTCGAGGATAAGGTGATAAGGGTTCTAGATATACCCATCCAATAGGCTTTGGACAAGTGTAAGCCTTGGATATTACATTATCTTTTCATTTTATTTAAATAGTTAATTAATGAGGTAATCACTGCATCATCATTGTGTCATTAAACATTTAAATTATTTAATGTCTAAAAATTCTAAAAAAATAACCCTAATGTAGGAAATCTTTTTATATTTCTAATGAATATTTATGGTCAAAAAGTTAACTTATATAACCCCATGTAATAATTGTTTTAGTAAAACAACTCATGTTTGTGACATTTTTATTTTAACATTAAATAAAATGTTTTTAATGTCATTTTCCAACCAAAGTGGCTCCATGGGGTCCCCAAGTTGACCCATGGATTATCTTGGTCGGCCATGGCTCATCCAATGAGGGTAGGACATGTGTCAAGCTCATCTCATATTATTAAAACATTATTTTTACCTTAAACTACACTAATTACCTCTAATCGCGATTAAGAACTTAAAAGTTACTATTCACCAAAAAATTATTTTAATCTCATTGAACCACAATTTACTTATTAATGACAACCATGTATGTCGGATTTTTGAAAATCAAATCACAGAAGTGGTAATATTTCATTTAAACGAAAAATCAGTTATTTAACTACCACTTAGTGGTTTCACTATTCATCAAAAAATTGAAGTTTTTCAGAACAATGCCAAAATTTCACCCGAAGCTATAATTGATATTCCGAATCCAAAAATGATGTCTATTTTAAAAAATTCCAAACATATAAGTTTCATTAATTAATTTTATAATTAATTCCCGCTGTCACAACAAATAGCGTGTTTTTAAGAAACAATTTATATCAAAAGATTGGCAATTGTTTATGTCCAATTTCAATTTTAAATTAATTCTAATGAACACCATTGGATAAAATGGTAAAAATATATTCTAATTATACTTTAAAACCACTCAATAGTATAACTTATCACTATAAATTATTTTGATTAAAAAAGTTGTTTTAAGTATTTTTCACTATTCATAAAAATTTGGAAGTTCTCAGAAAATTACAAAAAATTCAACATAGGCTAATTTCAATATTAGGAATACAAAAATGAAGTCCATTTTGAAATATAAAATTTCTATAAATTTAAAAAGTGGTTATTACTATTCATAACGGCTACTTTGATTAGTTGCGGTGTGTTAGAACTCGAAGTTGCGTACAATGCAAGATATTGCATTATTGAATGAGAAGCGTATCATGGAAGCTCGAGGTGTTAAATTCTCCCCTCCTTCAATAAATTGCATCCTCGCAATTTGAAATTTTTCTTTGAAAATAAAAAATTGATAAGAGAAAATACCTTTGTGGAAAACCCACATCGGAAATAAGATTAATAAAATTTAGCCTTAATAAGAGGGAACTGAAAATGAAAAAGTCACCACCCAATTATGATCTCGATTAGGAGAACATTGGTGGAAATTAGAGACATATAATTGGAGGAAAAATGTAAATATTTGTAGGGAGTGATTGAGGTCATCAATCACAATCAACTGTCAAATTGAGGGCCTAAAAGCCTTCAATCTATGTTGATTTAAAATATCATCAGTTCAACAAGACATAAGGTATTAGGATAACACATTTTTTTGTTTTAATATCCCTTTAATAAAGTTTAAGAATTAATTTATTCATTGAGTAAGAGATAGGTATATATATATTTATGCTTGACAATTAGAGTTTCAACCTTCAACTCATCTTTCACTCAAAAAGATAATAGAACTCAAAAATATTATACTTATCCTAATTGTATAAGGTTACAAATGTTAACACATACCATTTAGATTAGTAAAATTATATTGTAATAACCAGGGACTTCCTCTAGGCTAGTGGTAGGGAATAAAGGCATGCTGCACTATGGTTGTGGGTTCGATTCCTGTAGCTTTGTTCGACGCGACGGTTTATGCCCCACCCTGCAGGTTGTCCTTTTCCTAAAACTATAGTATTATAATATTCCAAAAATAATCTTCAGAAATGTTTTAACCTTAAACAATACTATCCAAAGTTCAACTTAATCCATTCCAACCTTTATAGTTATCCAAAATATCTCCGTCCAGACTTTCTCTAAAGGGTCCTTAAATTCAAAAATCAATTGTAACATTAGATTCCCTAAACAAAGTAAAGTTTATCTTATTGTCACATACTAAAAATATGATTTCCTTCATCATATTAAAACCTTAATGATAACCAAAAAGTACTGCAGTACAATCCTTATATATATATATCACATTATTCTAATAACCAGAATATAATCCAAGAGTCCAAAAGCACCAATACATTAGTTATTCTGCTTCAACTCTAGTAACAACATAAGATTGTACTTGATCCCTTGGCCTTTTCTGAGGTATGTTTCCCTGACGCTTAGGACATTCATTTGCATAATGCCCCATTTCCCTACAATTGTATCATTCAAAATTGATAGCCTCTTTCTTTCCCTTGCAATCATGCGCTTGGTGACCTTTTTCTCCACATTTATAACAAACTCCCATTCCTTTTAGGCAAGTACCAGGGTGATTTTTCCCACAATTATCACATAATAGAAAATCCTTCTTTCCCTTTTTCCCTTTATCCGTCTCTTGTTCCACTGTTCTCTTCTTTTCTTGCTTTACATTAAAGTCATGAGACTTAGAGAATTCCTTTTCCGTCTTGATAGCACATGAGACAATATCTTCGTATGATGAGAAGGTTTGTGAGACTAATGCTCGACGAAGAAATGGTTTTAACACATCAAAGAAACGATCAATCTTACTTCTTGGGTTACGTATATAATCTGCAACATGCCTCGCTAACCTTGTAAAGTTAGCCTCATACTTTGCGACATTCTCATCCTCCTTCTGCCTCAAACTCAGAAATTTCCTTTCCATATCTGCTCGATGGTCATGTAGAAAGTATTTTTCTAAGAAAAGCTCTTTGAACTCTCTCCATTCCATACTTGATACTTCTTCATCTTCCTTTGTATTTTGAATCAATGACCACCATTGATCAGCATCTCCAGTGAGGCGGTAAACTGCCATGATAACCTTCTCTATTTCGCTACTCCCCAAGACGTGGAATATTTTCTCTAATGTGTTTATCCATTGCTCAGCTACTAATGGATTTGTACCCCCATTAAATGTTGGTGGTTGTTGCCTCATGAAGCGGTCTAACATTGATCCACCACGTTGCGGATCAGGGTGCTCCATACGAGTAAGGTTATTATTCATAACCTGTGTGAGTTGCCCCAATACGGTGAGAAGCTGATCAGCACCAGTTGTATCACTATCTCCACCATAATTATCTTGAGTAGGAGGGAAATCCCTACACGGAGTGTGTCCATTGATACGGTTTCCATTCCTTCCACTAGGTGCCATTTCTAAATAATGGCATAAACTAGATTAGTTTATGAATCAAAATACATAATTCCATACTTTTAAAACACTTAACATAAATTGAACTAATTATGGATATAATCCATAATCATAAAAAAAAATTCTTTGAGGAGGTATATACTCGTAACCCTTCATAGTGGTTTGTAAAGAAAATGGGAATTATCCTAAGCATATCCCCCAGGAGTGTCGTAACCAAGAGTGCAGCAAGGCCCGTTGTCGTGCACCAGTTCCCATTTGAGTATAGCTCAAAGCGGTGTTTTCAGGTTTTACCCCTAGGTACATCTATGCCAGAGCCACCTCTACCTGCTCGTATCCAGACAGGGATGTATTTCTCAGAAAACTCACAACATCTCTACAATACCAAAATTCTAGGAAGTTCTTCTATACTAATCCTCAAAGTCTATCTTCGGGCTATGTGCTCTAATCAGAGTTTATCTAAATCTAGCTTCCAAGGTTAGTACTAAACTACCTCTGATACCAACTGTAACACCCCGACCCCAGCTACCCGGAGCCGGTGCGTTACTTCGTAACATTGGCATGATCACAAAAGATCAAGTCTCGAAAGACCGATTAGTTTAGTAGCCTTGGAAACACTAGATACATTAATAAGTCTTACATTACATAATAAAGTAAAACAAAACTACTACATCTTCTCTTCATATCCCCTTATCATATCCCTGCAGGTCATTCATAATATACTTCTTCACATCCTGTAAAATATTAAAACATTGAAAGGGGTGAGCTCAGATGCTCAGTAAGGATAACAATATTGCGGAAGCTTTCATAAATAAACATTAACATTTAAGGCAATGTATAACAAAAACAAAAGCCTTTTAAACATGAACTTCAACATAATATGGCAAAAGTACAATGAGATAATGCCATTTACTTATTCACATGGATATTCTACTGGTCGAATAATCACATGCTATGTCATTAACCACTTTCATAATGATGGAATGCATAATGCCAGACATTCTGAAACATTTTGTCAAGGCCTCGGCCAAGACGTCTAAAATTATTAAGGCCTCGGCCAAAATCACAAATCAAATTGGGAAAGGGCCTCAACCAATTCCACATCTAGTTGTCTCATGAGACCTAACAATGCATCGAGGAGCTATAGCGGGCTCCACCCGTCACTTATTAAGTCCAATTCTTTCCTTATATGAATAGGTTTAAACGTATCATAAATCATAACATAATCATATCACATAAAACATGCATAAAGGAAACATAACATTTCCACATTTCAATCACAAGATATCAATACAGCACATTGATATAATAAAAACACTTTCAAAACCATTTTCAATACCAAAATAAAAGAAAGTTAAAGCTTTGTATTTATTTTTCATTAAAAAAATGATGGCTTGTAGAGGAAGCCGGAACTTAAATAATGGTCACGGCGGCGGAGAAGTCATTGTCGCCGCATAAGTACAGAAAGAAAAACATTCCATTTTTTTCATTTAGTAAAACTCTTCGTATAAAAAAGATTCCTTTTGAATAAACGTAAAAGTCAAAGGGGTTTATACACCGTATAAAAGAAAGTTGTGTATAAAACCAAATATGCCTCAATGAAAGGGGATTGAGACGAAGTCCTTAAAAAGATCATTTTTAAAATAAAATAGATATATTATGTGTATTCACTATAGAAACACATAAATAAAGTAAAAATACAAAATAGGACATAATAATATCATGACATAATTTGAAAGTAGGAGATTAACCCAAAGAATGGAAGTTGGGTTAAGAAATTCCCTTACCTTGTGTCCGACTTGATTCGACCGTTCTTTAACCTCCTGAATAATAAACTAGAGTTAATATCTACCATTTTCAATTTCATTATCCTTTTTATATCACTTATTAAAATTTTATGAACATTATGTAATTATTTAAGTTAATAACGGCCGTTTTGTCGATTTTTGGTACTTGAGTCAACAATAAACTTCTTATAATTACAAGTTGTTTAGGTGGTAGAATATCCATTATCTCCAGAATTATATTCATGATTTAGATGTCATATATTTCATATATATACAGTATATACATTCATTCATAATATTACGTAACATTTAGAGGTAAGACATGAAATGCACCGTTCATGGAGACGGTAAGCCGTACGTACGCATGAACGCTACTTTCATTTCTATTTAGTATTTAATGGAATGAAATCATAATTATATGAAGGTATAATATAGTTCCAGTATAATATCATATATAATATCATTTACTCCATCCTTTATACATCCCACATATGGCATTAACGATTCACATCACTTTGAGGGGGCGTTAGTCCGCACTTCCTATGAAATTATCGCGTTTACCCATAATGGAAATAATAAAGTATGACATAAATGAGAAATACAGAAGCATAAGGAAAACATAAACATATTATATATCATATATAAATATAGTGACATCTTAATGTCCACCTTTCAAGGTGTTATATGAGTGTTGAACAATCATCGTTTCGTGAGGCAAAAATTCACCATCCACAGAAACAGTATGTTCTTTAACCATTAGATGTAAGTGTGTGTAAGTGTAGCTAGAATTCTTCTTATAACAACATCCTAGTATATTGAGGATACTGGTGTTGTTACAAAATAAATGAATAAAAAAGATTTTAGGGGGTTGGAGAAGAAAAATAAAACCAAACAACATTAGAGAAGACATTACCTCAAAATCAGGTAACTCTTTTTGATTTGAGCCAAAGGATTGCTTGGGAAAAGTTCTGCCCAAAGTGATGCTTCTAGGAGTAAGAGGGGGAAGTTGGGAGAGTATTTGGGCAGAGGTTGGCCGAGCCAAATGGCTTGAAAGTGTGAATGATGTGGTAGAGGTGGGGGGCCTTTTATAAGTGGAGAGGAGGGGCACTCTTGGAAAGTAAAGAAAAGTCACTTTATCATAAAATGAGTTTCGGATTTTAGAGGTCCCACACTTATATAATTCAAGGATAAGGTGATAAGGGTTAGATATCTACCCATACAATAGGCTTTGGACAAGTGTAAGCCTTGGATATTACATTATCATTTCATTTTATTTAAATCGTTAATTAATGAGGTAATCACTGCATCATCATTGTGTCATTAAAAATTTAAATTATTTAATATCTAAAAATTCTAAAAAATAACCATAATGTAGGAAATATTTTTATATTTCTAATGAATATTTATGGTCAAAAAGTTAACTTATATAACCCCATGTAATAATTGTTTTAGTAAAACAACTCATGTTTGTGACATTTTTATTTTAACATTAAATAAAATGTTTTTAATGTCATTTTCCAACCAAAGTGGCTCCATGGGGTCCCCAAGTTGACCCATGGATTGTCCTGGTCGGCCATGGCTCGTCCAATGAGGGTAGGACATGTGTCAGGCTCATCTCATATTATTAAAACATTATTTTTACCTTAAACTACACTAATTATCTCTAATCGCGATTAAGAACTTAAAAGTTACTATTCACCAAAAAATTATTTTAATCTCATTGAACCACATTTTACTTCTTAATGACAACCATGTATGTCGGACTTTTGAAAATCAAATTACAAAAGTGGTAATATTTCATTTAAACGAAAAATCAGTTATTTAACTACCACTTAGTGGTTTCACTATTCATCAAAAATTGAAGTTTTTCAGAACAATGCCAAAATTTCACCCTAAGCTATAATTGATATTACGAATCCAGAAATGATGTCTATTTTACAAAATTCCAAACATATAAGTTTCATTAATTAATTTTATAATTTATTCCCGCTATCACAACAAATAGCGTGTTTTTAAGAAACAATTTATATCAAAAGATTGGCAATTGTTTATGTCCAATTTCAATGTTAAATTAATTCTAATGAAAACCATTGGATAAAATGGTAAAAATATATTCTAATTATACTTTAAAACCACTTAATAGTATAACTTATCACTATAAATTATTTTTATTAAAAAATTTGTTTTAAGTATTTTTCACTATTCATAAAAATTTGGAAGTTCTCAGAAAATTACAAAAAATTCAACATAGGCTAATTTCAATATTAGGAATACAAAAATGAAGTCCATTTTGAAATATAAAATTTCTATAAATTTAAAAAGTGGTTATTACTATTCATAACGGCTACTTTGATTAGTTGCAGTGTGTTAGAACTCGAAGTTGCGTACAATGCAAGCTATTACATTATTGAATGAGAAGCGTATCATGGAAGCTCGGGGTGTTACATGAAGGGTCTTCCATGGGTAATAAAGAGGAGATGATGGATTGAGAATCTACATCATCGTTCACCTCTGACATTGCTATAACTTCTTCTGGCATGGTTGGCGAAGTATAGACTTGCTGGATTTCAGCGGATGAAATGAAGACATCTCCATTTGGGTTTTCATCATTGCTTGGTGGGTCACCAATTTCTCTCATGTTGTCTGGCTTGATTTCCATAATTGACATTATGGAAGTTTCCATAAGATTATTTTGATTTGGGTCTATCCAGTCAATTTGACTAATAGGAAACACATAATCTGTACTCACATGTGTGAATGGATTTACTGAAATCTTTTCCAAACCAAATGGATCATTGAATTTGGTAACCTCCTTTGTTGTGGATTTCTCCTCTCCCTTCATGTGATAGAATTCCGCCTCAATGTATTGAGATTCACATGTCTTGAATGGGGCTTTATCACCATTCAATGTCCCAATTTGACCATTGAAACAATATTTGAGACATTGATGGTATGATGAAGGGATAGCCACATGTTGATGTAGCCAGGGCCTTCCAAGCAAGATGTTGAAATCTGTGTCATGAAGAACCACCATGAAATCTGAATTGGATACAAGATCTCCAAACTGGGTTCTGAGTGTGATCTCGCCTAGAGGTTCTTTCTCATTTTTATCATACCCTTGCAACAACAAAGTAGAAGGAGATAAATCAGATTTAGTGAGTTCCAATCGACGAAGTGTACGAATGGGGATGACGTTGACTCCTGAACCATTATCATTGAAATCTCTTCAGATGTCTACATCATTGACCTTTCCAGACAAATACAAAGGTATAATATTCCCATGCACAACATCATCTTCATATTCATCAGTAAAAGATATCATTGCATGGAATTCTGCAGGATTATTCTCTACATGGTAGACTTTAGCTATAGCAATTTCAGTTTCAAACTCCTGAGGACTTGACAAAGCCTTGATGAGTGCTTCCCGAAGATCCTTTGATAGATTTAGTGCATCCAGAATTGATAACTTGGTCGGTACTTGGGCCAGGTGTTTCAATACATCATACTTTTGATCCAAAGGTCTGCGTTTTCCAACAGGAACATGTGGTTTCACAGGTGCCTTAGAAGTTTATGCTTTGGAAGTAGATGCATCTTGTATCGGGATAGGAGTTGGAAATACTCCTGTCTTTGGAAAATTAGACTGACTATGTCTATTTAATTGCTGAGAGGAAGAAGGTTTTACCACCAACCGATCCTCCAAAACAATTGTGCGAGGACTGAATTTGTCTTGCATAGAAGAATTGTCATGTTCCTGTTGAGCCCGCTGAAGGGCTCTGCCATGAGTTTCTGCTGCATACACAGTTCTAGCAGGGGTAGAATTGGAATAATGGCTTCTAGGATATCCACCCCTTTCTCTGTATCCTAGACCTCTGTTACTCCCTCTAATTCCTCTGTTTGATACAGGGACTTTAGGCTCATCAAAATCAAAACTATGACTGGAATAAGGATCTGTTAATTGAATCATATTAACAGAACCGAAGATCAGCTCTTCATCCGATGAAGACTCTGACTTACTAGCCAATTTAGGTTGTGCCGTTTGGTGGGGCGGTGCCTGTGGCTTTGAAGTAGATTGCATAAAATCTACCAAAGTCAAATACAACTTGGGATTTGACACATACTCATCTTCTTCTAATTATTCTTATTTACCTAAATTATGCTACCCTTTTGAGGATTTTTCTTTTGATGGAGGTTTCACTGTGGCATTCATAATAGAAGACATAATTGGTTTCTTCAATTGTGTTCGCAAAATGGCATGAGTTTCATTGATCGTTTTTCTGACCATCCAATCATCATATTTCTGCGCATTTTTGTTCTTGACTTCTTGCCACTTGCCTCCATCCTCCGGATCTGTAGCAGTAACACATGCTACCTGAGCTGAATAACCCTTCAGTTTTACCTGTCCTAAGTCCACCATTTTCTGCAGGGGGTATTTGAAGACAAAACACTCCTGGATGGGATGCCCTAACATCTGATGAAATGGGAAATAGTTGGGATGGTCTTTATCTCCTTCTTTGTTTGGACTTTTGGGCCTCAGCAGCTGAACCAAATTATTCTCCAAATCTGAAATGAAGTAACCAGGAACTTGTTCATTTCAGAAAGAGTAAAATTTTATCTTCAACTCATCAAATTGTTTCCGTCTTTGATCTCTTTGATCATCTAGATGAATCAGTCTCTGTTGCTGACGCTCAGGAGGTGGACCACTTCGGGAAGATGAAGGTTTTGAAGTATAAGTAGGTACATGTGCTTGTTTAATCATGACTGTAGCAGTCTCTGCTCTACCCATTCTCCTTCCTAGAGCTGATGGAATTACACGAGTTTTATCCTTAGTTTTCGTAAGAGAGTCTTCAATCTGCTGAGCGATTGAAGTAAGGTCTCAAAACCCTCCTATGTATTTCACAAGGATCAACGACGTGCGTAATTTATCACGAAAAGTTTCCACACATATTGTCAAAAATTCCTCTTGAGGGAGTGCTAAGCTTAGATAATATGTTAATACCTTCCAGCGAGCAATGAAATCTGAAACTCTCTTATTCTCCCTTTGCATACAATATGTAAGATAAAAAACTGTTGTCTTTGGAAACATTGAGCTGAACTAAAGAAGAAATCATTGACGGAGATCTTCCCACCCAGTAATTGATCGGGATTGCAAGCTTGCGTACCAAACAAAAGTAGGCCCTTGTAATGACTGTACAAAACACCTGAGCTTAACTGCTTATTATTGCTAAGGGGTTCCCATCATAGGATCACAAAGAGAAAAAAATGTGTTAAGTGTTGCTCTGGGTCTCCCAAACCATTAAATATTGGGAATGTGGTACTTGAAAAATTTTATGGGGGAGGAATTACATCAACCCATTCAGGGTAAGCTCTCTTTTCTGGTTGAATTTGAGCATTTTTTCCCTCCATAGCCTCCAACCGAGCTATTAATGACTCAATGGTAGTTATTAACTTTTGAGAAACATCTGGTTGAGCTTGGACCTGAGCAGGTGCACTGACTGGAGCTTCGACAGGTATGGCGGCTGGTACTGAAACTGATGTTAGCACCACCGATTGTTGTTGCGCATGACCCATAGGATTAGAACTGTGAGGGTGTACTGGTATAGGAGGATATTCTTGATCCATCTTAGTAGATGCAACAAATTAACATGGCTAACTGACTCCAGCATGCTTAGGAGGAAGACTAGCCTTAAGTAGTTCTGCATTCAACCTCATCAATTCCTTCATTTCTTCCTCCTGTTGCACAAACCTTTGATCTAGTGAGAGCGACTGGCATTCTATAGAGGAAGGGTGGGAAGTAACCTGATTCTTTCCTTTCCCCTTGTTGGAAGCCTTTCAGAGAGGGGGAAGTGGGTTACTTGAAGGAATACCGAGATTCTAGGTAAGCCTTTGATTTCATGTACGCACACCTTCTTTATTTATGTCTGTGTGTACAACTTCTTGAGCAGGAGCTTCCTCATCTGATCCCTCTGAGTGAGCCTCATCTGGGGGATTAGAAAAAACAACATTGTTGACATTAATTGATGCATAATGCATTGCATCCCTTATATCATCATTTCTGCAATATTGTCTTTTTCCATGTCCTTGATGAGATATTGCCTTCTGTTGATTCGATCCCTTAGGAACTTCTTGACGAACCGTAATTTGGAGGGGATCTCATGATAATTAGACTCTTCGTTCCTCTTGTGTCTTCTTCCCTAATCCAGAGAAGACCGAATTTATATGAGGTAGGGATTGAGGATTTGAAAAATTCCCCAGTCCGGTAGACTGGGGCTGTTCCTGCTGTTCCTGCTCAATACCTTGAATCCTATTTGTTGATTCCGAGGGTTGGGCTAAAAGAGTCCCAAGTCTGGAAAGATGGGGTGGTTCTTGAGATGCTATATCTGAGACTTTCTTAAAAGCTCTCTTGATCTTGCGAACTTTAGTCCGGAAATTAGCTGGATGCATCAACTGACATCCACTCAAATCACCTTGTTCAAAAGACCGTTGGATGATTTATGACACTTCTGCCACTTGATGATGTGCATGTTCTAAATGAGAGGCCTATTCAATATTCTCATTTTCTTGATGCAGGAGTAATTCAACAACTTGTTCTCTGTAAGCCTAACTTTGAGAAAAAATAGTTGAGGTCTGTTCTTGGGAAAGCCTTTGATTATAAAAAAAGCCAATTGACTGTGGCCGACCATGCGCAATAACATTGCATGAGACCATTTTCAGCGGGCTTTTCTGACTAGATAGCATAGTGAAATGTAGTTCTCCATGAACAATCCATCCTCTGTTATGAATACCAGATGGGGAATTGGAAATTAAATGTCGCAATCTTCTTAGTGGTCCAAGGCATGAACGCCGAAGGGCCCTCTGCTGCTTTTCATCCTTCAGATATCGAGAAACTGAGAGAGATGCCAAGTCAATTTGGTGTTGTAACCTTTCTATTATCTTGAAATGATTTTCATATTAATCATAAGTTAATAATTTCTTTTTCATCTGAAAAAGAGTTTTCCATATTTTGAGACGAATATCATGAATTCCATCTTCTGTCAACATCTCTGGAATGTCATACTGAGAGTCGGCCAAAGGCCAGAACATAACTGGTACTTCACCTTTTTCCAGTTGTTTTCTCATGTTTAGTACTTCCTCATTATCATTTGGTGAAGATTCTTCTACATGATTAGACCAGAGTTGGTGATTCCATTTTTTCTTCATCAGATTCAACAAGATTGGTAGAGAACTCATTTAGAAAACTAGAAGATGAATGACCTAGGTGTGGTTCAGAGAATGACCTACACCCTGGTCTATCTTCTAATTGATAAATTATTTCACTTGCTAATGGTAAAGCATCAGACATGACTGGATTCACATTTTAAAGTGCCTCAAGATAAGAGGGATTTCTTGTCACTGCATTTTCCTCTGAAGAATTTTCCAGGAAATGAAAATTACTATTGCAGAGAGGAATTTCACAGCTAAATTCATCCTCATGGGGAGGACCACCATGGTGGGTTACAGCAAAAGATGAAACCTCTTTCTCCTTGACCTTATGGCCACACAGAGGGTTCTTGTGGCTCTCATCTGAAGATGAAACATTGAGATCGATCGAATTGTCATGAAGCAATCCTTCATGATGAAGTGTTTGATGAAGACCTTTGGAATTAATGTTCCCACTATTGGGAAATGAGAGAGTAGAATCTTGAGTTGCAATAGACAATTTTCTGAGTGCATCAAGAACTCTAGCATCGAGCAAGGCCTTATTATAGATTGACCCTTGATTTCTTGACTGTGTTGGGTGGGTCTTTCTCTTAGACGCCTTCTTACTCACTTTGGGAACCAATTGTTGATGAAAGTTGTTATTATGGGAGATGTATGTTCCTGCTCAAGAGAAATGATCAGGTTAGGCTGATTATCTCCACTCAAATCAGGTGTATGTGCCTGACTTGGTTGTCCGTATGATATGGGGGAGTACACCCCACAACCCTCTTAGACTGGAACAGAGGTTTGTGTCTGTTCTAGAGAGACATATTGATGAGTCACTCCACTGACAGGGATAGATTTATGACTCCTTCCCTATGATGCTGCTGAAGCTGTTATAATATTCTGGCAGGCATCCAGAATATGAGCAGGGATTTTCTTCTACTCTTTCACCATTGACAGAATATTCTTGGTGACTTCAGCTGCCAGAATGGGGATATATGTCCATTCCATGCTTGGAGTAGGTGTGTATTCTTGCTCTTGTCCTCCTTTTCCTGTCAGTGAATTCTGACAGTACTCATGTGTGGGGGCAGAGATTTGAGTCTGCCTCTTGTTTGTCATTGGGGATTTTGAATCGACTTCTCTGGGTGCTACCAAACGAGACTGTTGGTAGTCTTGATCAATAATAGCAGGTGTATGTGCCTACTGATTGCACTCCGCTGAATGTGGTTGATGAACTTTCTTCAATACTGGAAGACGAGGCTGCTGGCAGAATTGTTGAGTGTAAGCAGGTGTATGTGCCTGTTTACCAGTTGTCAACACATTAGGTTGGCAGGCTTCATCGTATGTAGTCAGACGAGCCTGCTGACTAGATGATGATTTATAAACAGGTTTATGTTCCTGTCTATAGTACTCCACCGGAATTGCCTGATGGGAATGGCGTGCTGCTTCCAGATGAGTCTGCTGGGAAGTGGAATTAAAACGAACGGGTGTGTGTGCCCGCTCTTTGCTTTCCACCAAGTTAGGTTGGTGTACTTCTCCAGAAATGACAGAGATAATAACCTTCTCATTGTTGACCGATCATCGCCTCTGGTGGTTCGTCTTGCCTGCTTGGGTTCGAGGAACTAGAGCCGAACGCCTGGAGACGACACCCTCATCATGTTGAGGGTGCACTACTGCACGAGTCTGGCGCTGATTGTTGATGGGAGCCCTTGGGAAGGACTCCTGTCTCTTTGATTTAATTCCCCGAGGAAACTTCTCATTCACCTCCCCAGAATATGTGAGGGACTGGTGATTGCGTTCTGGGGATAACGACCCGAAATGGTTGGAAATGGTGGTTGGCACCACCTGCTTCTTGATCGCTGGTCATCATTGTACCGACAACCAGGTTGGATTATTGACTTGGAGGGCTTATCGAGTAGCCTCCAGAGTAGGTATAGTACCGTGTTGACAGTACTCCTTAACCAGTGCATTTGATACCCAGCGTTGAAGACGCTGAGTAGGAGATGTTGTCCTCAGAGCGGATGACTATCCAGCAGGAGTAGCAGTAGAGGTATTCACAGTAGAGGTATTCACAGTAGAGGTATTCACAGGTGTGAACTTAAGATAAGCCATTTCTGTAACACAGAAGATCTTGGAAAAGAGTTCCTGTTTGATATAACAGACATAATAAAGATAAATTCAGCCACTACATCTTTTGGATGAGCACATATGTTATTGATTTCTTTGTTAGACCTCTCATTGAGTTTAAATAGGGGCCTAAAGTAAAAAATGATTATAACATGGTTAAGGATTCACATCAGGTTCACCATTTTTTATTTCCTATGGAATTGGGGACGACCTTGTTGGTTTAAGGTTCAAAAATTCCAATTGTTTTCTAACGGGTTTGTTCGTAGAACTGGAAATATCCAATGATTCTATTTCCAGTTGGACCTACTTTTCAAAGGTAGGTGCTCATTATTTGTGGAATGATGAGGCTTAAGAATTTTCATTAGTTGAGAGGATGGGAGGTTGAACTCATCACACCTTTTTGGGGGGAATTATTTTCTACTCTGGGACTCTCTTTATAGATTTGAGTTATGTTCGTGAATCCTTATTAAATTACCATGTATAATAATGAGCTTTCCTTTAGAACTTGCAATCAATGATTGATATTTAAGAAATTTAGTGAATCTTTTTATATGTATTCGAGGTTCTTCATCGATAGAGAATCATCTGTATTTGTTAGAGATTCTTAGTCAATGGTATCCTTCAATACATTTATAGATATCTCTTGGTCATTATGATAACCATTCTGGTTTTAAAGCCACTCAGTGGGGCACTTGAAGTTTATTTTCGTTCAAAAGGACATAGATTATTTCAAAGTTGGGATCGTACCTGCAGATGGGGTACCTACGTATCCTTATTTAGAAAATGAATCAGAACCGACGTAGTTCGAGTAAATAAGTATGAGGTTTATGCATGATTGATGGCCCAATGAAAGATGTCATAATTACTTTTACACTCTAAGATCACATGAGTCATGCTCAGTGTGAGAAACAAGAGGTATTGGTAAAACCTGACAATTGTTCCATGAAAGATGAAATCATGAGAAATAATGTGGGGCTTATATACGTATGACTGCCCAGATAGATGAAGATTCGGTTTTACTTTAGGGAAGAAACCTGGGAACAAGGTCCATAAAGGTATATGTGCTTTATGGAGATTTGGATACTTAACTTAGGAGTTAATATTGAGAAGGATGCCCAAATTAGAGGATACTTTATGATTGGGTTTTATTTCTGAGAAGGAAGCCCAGATCAAAAGAAATTTAAGACTAGTTAAGAAAATTCTGACTAGGGATTATTCTTGAGAAAGAGGCCCTTGTTAAAGGGACTTGAGAACTAGGGATTATTCCTGAGAAGGAGGCCCAGGTTAAAGGAATTTAGAATTTGGGAACTTGGGGATTCATCTTAAAGAGAATGCCCAAATTAAAAGAACTTGAACTGGGACTTACTCCTAGAAAAGCGGCCCAGGTTATAGATCCTCTCATCTTAAAGGATGAGGTTTAATGAATGAAATCTCTAACCTTAGTGACATAAAGATATATAAATCACTAGGTTTTGAGAGATGTTCCACAAAATTCTTTTCAAATAAGGAATCCAACCAAGAAATCATGCCATAAATGGCTTGAAGAGGGTTATGAAGGTTAAATCTTGAAGAGGAGAGGCGGAGTTGAATAAAAGAGGAGAATAGACACGAGGGGAACCCAAAAAGAAGTAGGCGTGCAGGTCCTGCGTGGGCACGCAAGTACTGGTTGCGCTGGTATACCTGCCCGACACATGGGTACTTGTGCGATGGTCAACCCATGGGGTAATACTTGGGCGAGACTTGGCTCAAGCCCTTAGTATTATCCCTAGGGGCTTCCAAAAGAGTAGCACATAGGTTCTGTTGAAGGGATAAGGCGGAGTGTAGGTGTCTTCATTTCCCTTAAGGGTTAGACACCTAGGTGTGCAGGTGTTGATGAATTTCAAAACCTAGGCCTTGTTCCCCCTCTTTATATCTTCTGTTCTAGGTAAGAAATTACCATAGAAGTGTTCGTAAGATTCAAGAAGAGACTAGGGCGCCCGGAGCTCAAATCTGAGTTTCTAGAATTTTTTGTCCTCAAAATGGGGGGCCCACAAGGGGTATTTATAGGTTGCTGAAGACCCCATTCAAAAATCAAAGAGGGTGCAGAAATCACCTACGCGACCATGATGTGGCGCGCAAGTGTACTTGCATGACCATGATGAAACTTGCGCGACCCAAGTGGGAAGGAATTCTTGTTCATGCCTTTGTCAATTTTTGATATTTCTTCAAAGGATGAATCACTTTATTATAAGGTATTCCCTTTTTTCAGTCATTTAGACTCTGTGACGAAAAGGAGCATCAACAAATCCTTAATACATGACACAGACAGACGCCCAAAGACCATATTAGTTTAGTGTCTTTGGAAACACGGAACATAATATTTTAATCATGGTGAAAAATATTCAACATCTCCCATAAAGATATTCCCTTTTTGTTTTACTACCTAAAACATTTCTTTATATCCTCGGGAAAAGAAAACATAAAAAGGGTGAGCTCAAATGCTCAGTAAGGGTAAACATGGAGAAAATAAAACAAACCACATAAATTTGAATGTACAAACATGAACATAAAGTTTAAACATCAAAATCTTGAGTCATGAAATAAATCTTGGCAGTACGTAAGGCATAGATCATAAAGTAAAATTAATCATGATAAAATAACATGGGAATAAAACATGGAATTGTGGAAATTAATTAAGAATATAATATGATTTCCATAGTAACCACGGAATTTCTCCCATGACCATCATAGTGGATGAAGTCCATTACTGAACTGGGTTTACTTGCCATTCCAGCCCTGTATTACTGAACCGAATTTGATTTCCATTCCAGCCATATCTGTCTCATGAGATATAAATCATAACACAATGAATTGTAGGGAGATATAGGTCCCAACCATCACATAATGAAATCATTCTTACATGTTCCACAAAACATAATTCATTCATCATAACATAACTCAAGAAATAAAATGGGTTTCTTAAATAAAATTCCATCATAACATAATCCATAAAAAATATAATTCCTTCAATAACACAATAAAATAATAGTAATAATATGTATATAAACATAACCTTATTTAAAAGATCCATCTTATATGGAAAATTATTTTCATAAAACACTTGAACATAGTTCATGAGGAAAATATCCTTTCTTCTTAAAAAATGTATTCTTCTCTCAAAATGTTGTGCACTTTTAAAAGAAAAGAATTTAGTTGAAAATAAAATTTAAATATTTTAGAGGAAGTTTCATGGAAATAAGTGTCATGAAACTGTAAAAATCTATTCATATTGTATAAGTAAAACAAAAACATTCTCCTCGTACTTTTTCCATAAAATTCAAAAAAGTACCTCGTATGGTAAACAAAAGAAAGATTCCTTCCATACCATGTAGTAAAAGTCAAAAATGGGTAAAAATGAATTTAAACATAAATAGAATAATGGTAAAACATTTATGATTTTTTTTTAGAAAACATGGACATGTATGATAAATATAACCCTAGTAAATACTTATGTATAAGCAATCTTGGATAAAAATGAGATTGGAAAATTATCCCTTACCTTAGGTTTGATTTCTTCTATATGTGTCTAAAACTTCTGTATAGTGGGTTTAAACATATTATTAAATTGTAATAGAATCATAATAATATTTATGATATCATATATGATTTACTTTTGACTTTATATTACCCGTTCATTTGTCAATTCCATGTTAAAGCAACGTTTTGGGTAGTAATCATTTTATTTATCGTACACATTTGGACTTGTTATTCTTGATATTATTACAAAGATCATGATTTAATTACTTCCATAATGTAATACATGATTTATATATCATATATATTTAGTATATAAATATATATACGATAGATAGATAAATGAAATGGAATACACCGTTCATGGAGACGGTAGGCCATACGTACACATGAACACAGTTTTCGTTTCCTTATTGAATTGAATGGAAGTAATTAAATGACACAAACAAACATATATATATATTAGAATTTTTATTTCATGTATTTAATTATCATTTATTATATATACTTTATAATCATTCTTGAATGGTTAACATGGAGAAGGAAGCTTATTGCGTCATGGAGACGGTAAGTCGCACATACGCATGAGTGACGATATCATTGCCATAATTGTTGAATGGTATTGAATTGGATGGAATATAATATCTCATAATTAGTATAATATTATAATAATCACATATAGTTATTATTTCCACCATTATACTCATCCAAGTAAGGAGGTGGTAAAAAATAGATTATGCCACAGTGTAGAGACTGTAAGTCGTACGTATGTACACACGATGATTTAGTGTTTCATAGGATGGATAGAAGGTGTAATAGGGTTGTTTCATATTTATAATAATATATTAGTATATGAGTGATAATGATTTTATTAATTTACAATGAAACAACTAAAGAAGTGTAAATAGAAGAAGAAATAAATTTGAAAAGATCGGTAGAAGAGATTACCTCTTCCTCGACGCGCCTCCTTTAAATTTCCTCTTAGGGCACTAGAGTTGGTCTTATGAGAATACCAGAACCTATAGAATGTAGCTAGTTAAGTTGATAAGAGAAATTGGTATGGGTTGGACAATATTGGAGGCTCAAAATAGAGTGAATATGAGATGGAGGAGGTTCCCTTTTATAAGAGAGGAGAGGGACACTTTAGGAAAGTCCTAAAATATTAATTTATTATAAATTTAATTTCGATTTAAAATGGTCTCAAACTTATTTATTACTAAGATAAGATTATTTTTGTTTTCATACCCATAATCCAATAGTTTTTATACAAATTTTGAATATTTTTTTGTCCTTATATTTTTTGTTTAACCCTTATTTTACCCATTTTAATCTTTCCGTGATATCGTGTTATTTACATATTGTGGGTTAATATAATTACCTTATCATGTCAAAATACCCAAAAAAAGTTATTTATGAAATATTTGGACTTATATTAACCATTTGGACGAATATTAGATTTATATGAATTTAATATCATTTAATAAACTATTTTATGTTTTAAGTTATGAATTATGTAAATTTTTGACACTATTCATACTTGACTTTTTTTAAAAATCAATAACAACACGATTCTTCGAATAAAAGGTATTAACTCATCAATAATATGTCAATGTAATCCATAAAATTCATTGATGTCATAAAAATGTTTAAATTAAATTTATTTTAATATTTATAATTTCTTTTATTTTAATCTTTCATTAATAAGGTAATCACAACATCATAATTGTGTCATAAATAAATATTTTTATCTAATTTATAAAAATTATAAATAAAATACCATGATGTAGGAAATATTTCTAGATTTCTAATGAATATTTATAGACATAGATATTAGTTATATAACCCTATATTAAAATCTATTTAGTGAAAAATATATGTTTAGGTAATAATTCTCTTTACTTTAAATTAATTCTTATAAAATGTCATTTTCACATCCATGTGAAGTCATGGGGTCCCAAAATTGAGCCAAGGATGAAAATGGTTGAAAATATCTCATCCAATAGGATTAGGACATGTGTTAGGGTAGTTTAATATTATTATAATATTATTTTCTTCCCTTATTTACCTAATTTACCCTTTAACCATGGTAAATAAAATAATTACAGAAGTTACTATTCACAATGTCTAAAAATAAAAGGTATGAATTTACACAATTTGAAACTTATAATTCCAAATATGGAATCCATTTTTCCAAATTCATAACATAGAAGTTGCAGTAAATATGTCACGACCCCCTCCCACTAACGATGCCCCTCCTGAGCTGGCAATGGTGAAAGGGAGATAATGAACCCTGAGTCCCGCCTCCAGTAGGCCCCGGAGTGGCGACTAGCACCAAGGGTATGAGTTTTGAAAAATATGGGAGGCATTACCCTTTTTATTATTATTCAAGATTGGGAAATAGGATGAGTCAAACACCAAAAGGAAAAGGAACAAGTAAATGAAAATAAACCCAAAACCAAAACCATATGCATGTTTTATACAATGATAAAACAAAATTACAAGTACAATAACAGCTCCAAAGTATGATACCAAAAAGAAGAATGAAAAAACTACAACCAGAAAAACTCCAACACCCAACTAGAAAGGTCCCACATAGTCCCTGATGTTCTCCTGAAAACATGAAAGTAAATGTAGGGTGAGAATTCATGTATACTCAGCAGGAAAACCTAAAGATCTCGTGAATAGGTGGGGAGACATCCTAATGCCCCGTGAGAAAACAGAAAGAACCAAAGCCTAACAAGGAATCTATCCACCCAGCCTCATAAGCCACACTCACCAAATATCGCAAGTCAATAGAGTAGTATAGTAATATTATCAAAGTATGGGTACCCCCACCACCTTCCCACTGAATACTGCTCAAGCCCTCACGCCTAACGTTCTGATGCTTCCCCCTCTTCCTGAGCTAGTGCCACAACCTGTCCATATGAAGCTTGAGCTAGTGCTGCAACCTGGCCATACGAAGCTCATAGTATCCTGCCGACACTCAATCCTCAGCCATCATTTTATCCTGCCGACACTCAATCCTTGGCCATCATAGTATCCCGCCGACACTCAATCCTCGACCATATCCACATCTCATCTTGAAGACACCTGGGAACCACATCACATCTCATCCCGAAGACACCTGGGAATATATCACATCTTCATCCCGAAGACTCTTGGGAAACATCTGTCATAACCTGCCCGAAGGATCTTGGGCTATAGAACCTGTAAGAGGGAGTACATGGAAGAACAATAACCAGCCATCCTTTAGATGTTTGAGAATATCACCCCCCGTCCCACGGGTGTTTGGCACGTAGTGCTCAACATGGGTGGGGTGCGTAAAGAAACATAAAACATACATATTTATATAATTATTTCAACCACTCAACCCATCCTAAGGATTCACAAAATATCTGAGCACATTCCTCAACACTACTACCTCGAAAGTATGCACACGATAAATATCCTCAAACCCCATTAAGATTTTCATGTTTCAACAATTTTAGTTAATCAGTTCTTTAACAACTAAGCAACTAAAAAAACCAAACCAGATCAATCGTTCATAAAACATATCCTTGCCAACCACAAATAAAGTTAGGGAAAACACATGAAACACAATACCATTTTCTTTTATCAGCCAATCAATTCCATTGATTTTCCGTATTTAATCAACTACCACGCCCCACAATTCATTAGTTAACTCTTCCACTTTTATTCATATGCACAACCCATCCCTGCATCCCTGCTTCCAACTACCACAACCATATCATACATGCCAACCCATAACCCAGCCAACCGTAGCCCCACTACTCACCCATTCTACAACAACCCACGAAACACCCCTTCACATAATTAAACCCCAACCATCACCCACAAAATTCATTCTTTCATTTAGTTTAACTGGGGTGATCATTCAAGGGTTCCGAGTATTCATTTAATCATCCAACTTTACATGATTAACCAATTTCTACATTCTATGAAATTCCATCCACCAAAGAATCCAGAAAACAGGGCAACATTTAATTGGGAAAGAAAAGGCCCCCAACGACCGTGATTTTCAGTAGGCATAAGACTATTCAATTTACAACATAATAAAAGTATAATAATTGATGGAAATAAAACAACAATATCAACAAAAAGATTCCCTAAACTTGTTCTTTAACCAGTTATTATCTTTATTTATTGGTTCTACCATATCTCGCGAAAACAAGAGGATACCCACCCCGCGTGATGCACAAAAGAGAGAGAGACGAAGGTAATATCCCTACCTCAAAGGTTTTTGACGAAATCCACAACAAACAAAGAACGCACAAGAAAGCCGAGTTGATTCTCCAAGAATCCTCCTTAGATCTCTTCTCCTAGCAAGATCAAGACCAAATCTCATTATATTTGGCATCCACACACTTAGATCTACCCATAATGGGCGTAGATCTAAGAAACCGAGAGAACATGAGGAGTATATCTAAGTATATCTAATAAACCAAACAATAACGAAGAAGAACGATCACATACCTCAAGAAACCGACTTCGATTCACCAAGAGAAGCCTTCAGATCGCCTCCAAAACACTTGGGAGAGGTTATCCTACCTTCAAGGAAGGGTAATCCTAAGTTATGGCCACTTAGGATCTTAAAATAACCATTTAGAGGTAAAACGAGTTAGATCCACAATTTTAGGAACTAAGATTAACTGCCCGCACGGTTAGTCCGCATAGTTTAACAAACCGTGCGCTAACCGTGGATTAGCTTCTGCCTCGTCAAACACTCCTCGCACAGTTAGGCCACACGGTTAGACAAACCATGCGCTAACTGTGCGTTAGCCACTATCTCCAAAACCAACCTTGCACGGTTTGGCCGCACTGTTTAGGAAAACCATGCGCAAAATGTGCGAAATCTATTTCCCTTTAGCTTTCCTTAAAGTTCACCCAAACACACCCCAAGCCACTAATCAAAAACAGAGGTAGTTAGAAACATCAAAAGTACCTGAAGACGTAACGTGATGTTATAGTTTACAACTGTCTACCGTTGAAACGGTTCATCAAAAAAGAAGATTTTGGAAAAGCATTGGGGATAAGTTATATTGACCTCCCAAAACGCCTCTAACACCACATTTTTACAAAGTAATGGACCAGAGAGGTCCGAGACATTACATTAGAAACCTCTCAAAACATTCTCGACCTCTAGAATTAAAAACCAACCCATAAAAAGGGGAAAGGTACGAACAACCACCCCGCAAGATACCTCTCAGGGCTCTCATCATAATAGGAATCCAACCACTATCCTAATTATATGAGTCAAGGAATTCCTTCCCCCATGTCGAGATATTATCCATTTTAGGCCGCACTGAATCTCCTGCACGGGTTTAATCGCATCCACATTAATGCATCTTGGTTAGGGATTAGGTCCTCCCACCCCCATAATTTAGGATTTATCATACACACACAACCCCAACACCGCACAAAACAAGCAATACGCTGCCCCAACACATGGATTGAGGTAATTCCTTCTCCCATGTTAAGATACTATCTGCTTTGGGCGACACTGACTCTCCCGCACGGGTTTAATCGCATCCACATTAATGCGTCTTGATTAGGGATCATGTCCTCCTCTCCCCACATGTTAGGACTCTTCACACACATTTATAGGAAAGAGGGAAACAACTTAGCATTATAGACTCATGAAAACAAGACCCGGGCCCAAGCATGGGCGAGAACGAGTTTCAACAAAGGAGTGTGATGCTCCTGAATTTAAACAAAACATAAATGAGAGAATTTAATTAAAACCGAAAAAATCTCTCTTGATCTCTAGCCTTTCTAGGGTTACTGCTTCTGTTGCGTGCAACTATCCGCATCCCACTCCTCTGCCTTTCTGTTGACGTCCAAGTGCCATAGCTGCACGGTAAACAAGGAACACCTAAGCCCAAGTAGAAAGGGAATTTCCTCAAGGTTTTATTTTATCATATTATTTTGATTTCTTTACCAGAACACCCAAATCAAGTAAAACAAAAATCATGATGATGCATGTACCTTTCCTAGGGTCTCTACCCTGCAATCAATGTAGTCTTACTTGGTTGTTTGGTAAGCTCGGAGTCCTTGAATCGGATCATGGGGGGCCCTAAAATCCCGTGTCCTAGCCGGTCTTCACTAGCCTATGTCACGCACTAAGATCAGCCAAAAATGTGTCCCTACCATCCCATGAAATCCTCACTGTGCCTAACTCCAGACTTTATCCTATCTCTCAACCATCACCTCTGTTACCATTTTGTCATGACCCCCTCCCACCAAAGATGCCCCACCTGAGCTGGTAATGGTGAAATGGAGATAATTACCACCGAGTCCCGCCTCTAGTAGGCCCTTGAGTGGGGACTAGCACCAAGGGTATGCGTTTTCACAAATATGGGAGGCATTACCATTTTTTTATTATTCAAGATTGGGAAATAGGATGAGTCAAACACCAAAAGGAAAAGGAAAAAGTAAATGAAAATAAACCCAAAACCAAACCCATATGCATGTTTTATACAGTACTGAAACAAAAGTACACGTACAAGAAAAGATCCAAAGTACGATACCAAAAAGAAGAAAGGAAAAACTACAACCAGCAAAACTCCAACACCCAACTAGCAAGGTCCCACACAGTCCCTGATGTTCTCCTGAAAACCTGAAAGTAAACGTAGGGTGAGCAAACAAGTATAATCAGTAGTAAAACATAAATCTCTCTTGCATAGGTGGGGAGACATCCTAATGCCCCGTGAGAAACCAGAAGGAACCAAAGACTAACAAGGAATCTATCCACCCAACCTTACAATCCACACTCACAAAATATCGCAAGTCAATAGATTAGTATAGTAATATTATGAAAGTATGGGTACCTCGCACCACCTTCCCACTGAATACTACTCAAGCCCTCATGCCTAACTCTCTGATGCTTCCCCCTCTTCCTGAGCTAGTACCACAACCTGGCCATACGAATATCGAGCTAGTGCCGCAACCTGGCCATACGAAGCTCATAGTATCCCGCCGACACTCAATCCTCAGCCATCATACTATCCCGCTGGTACACAATCCCTGGACATCATAGTATTCCGCTGGCACTCAATTCTCGGCCATATCCACATCTCATCCCGAAGACACCTGGGAACCACATCACATCTAATCCCGAAGACACCTGGGAACATATCACATCCTCATCCTGAAGACTCTTGGGAAACATCTGTCATAACCTGCCTGAAGGATCTTGGGCTATAGACCCTGGAAGAGGGAGCATAGGGATGAACAATAACCAACCATCATTTAAATGTTTGAGAATCTCACCCCCCGTCCCACGAGTGTTCGGCACGTAGTGATCAACATGGGTGGGGTGCGTAAAGAAATATAAAACGTACAGATTTATATAATTATATCAACCACTATGCTTATCTTAAGTCTTATACACAAATGATATGAGCACATGCCTCGACACTACTACCTTGAAAGTATGCACATGATAAATAGACCCAAACCCCATTAAGTTTTTCATGTTTCAACAGTTTTAGTTAATCAGTTCTTTAACTACTGAGAAACTAACAACAACCAAACCAGATCAATCATTCGTAAAACATATCCCTCGCAACCACAAATAAAGTTAGGGAAAACACAAGCAACACAATACCATTTTCTTTTATCATCCAATCAATTCCATTGATTTTCTGTATTTAATCAACAACCATGCCCTACAATTCATTAGTTAACTCTTACACTTTTATTCATATGTACAACCCATCCCTGCAGCCCTACTACCAACCACCACAACCATATCATACACGCCAACCCACAACCTAGCCAACCGCAGCCCCGCTACTCACCCGTTCCACAACAACCCACGAAACACCCCTTCATATAATTAATCCCCAACCAACACAAAAAAAATTCATTCTTTCATTTAGTTTAACCGGGGTGATCATATAAGGGTTCCACGTATTCATTTAATCATCCAACTTTACATGATTAACCAATTTCCACATTCTATGAAATTCCATCCACAAAACAATCCAGAAAAATAGGGCAACATTTAATTGCACAAGCAAAGGCCTCCAATGACTGTGATTTTCAATAGGCATAATCCTATTCAATTCACAACATAATCAAAGGATAAGAATTGATGGAAATAAATCAACAATATCAACAAAAGATTCCCCAAACCCTTCCTTAACCAGTTATTATCATTATTTACTGGTTCTACCGTATCTCACGAAAACAATAGGATACCGACCCCGCATGATGCACAAAAGAGAAAGAGACGAAGGTAAGATCCCTGCCTTAAAGGTTTTTGACGAAAACCAAAATAAACAAAGAACGCATAAGAAAGCTGGGTTGATTCTCCAAGAATCCTTTTTAGATCACTTCTCCTAGAAAGATCATGAACAAATCTCATCATATTTGGCATCCACACACTTAGATCTACCCATAACAGGCATAAATCTAAGAAATCGAGAGAAGATGCGGATTAGATCTAAGTAGATCTAAGAAACCAAACAAGAATGAAGAAGAACGATCACATACCTCAAGAAACCAGATTTGATTCGACAAGAGAAGCCTTCAGATCACCTCAAAAATTCTCGGGAGAGGTTCTCCTACCTTCAAGGAAGGGTAATCCCGAGTTATGGCCACTTAGGAGCTTAAACGAACCATTTAGAAAAAAAAATGAGTTAGATCCACAATTTTAGGATCTAAGATTAAGTGCCTGCACGGTTTAACAAACCATGCACTAACCATACATTAGATTCTGCCTCATCAAACACTCCTCGCACGGTTAGGCCGCATGGTTAGGCAAACCTTGCACTAACCGTGTGTTAGCCACTGTCTCCAAAACCAACCCTGCACGGTTTAGCCACACGGTTTAGCCGCACGGTTTAGGAAAATCATGCGCTAACCGTGCGAATGCTATTGCCCTTTAGATTTCCTTAAAGTTCACCCAAATGCACCCCAATCCACTACTCCAAAACAGAGGTAGTTAGAAACATCAAAAGTACCTGAATATGTAACGTGATGTTATAGTTTACAACTGTCTACTGTTGAAATGGTTCATCAAAAAGGAAGATTTTGGAAAAGCATTGGGGATAAGTTATGTTGGCCCCCCTAAACGCCTCTAACACCACATTTTTACAAAGTAATGGAACGGAGAGGTCCAGGCCATTACTAATTAATTTAAAATAAATTTTCATTGTTAAAACCAAAAAGCAGGTTTTTAAGAAGTAACAACTACCAAAATATTGGCATGTGTTTATGTCCAATTTAAAAGTGAAATTGCTTCCAATGAACAAAATTGGATTAAATGATAAAAATATAATCCAATTACACTTTAAAACCAATTAAAAATAAAATATAACTATTTAAATTAGATAAAAAGGTCATTTCGAATTAAAATTCATTATTTTTCAGTATTCACTAAAATTTTAATTTTATTAGAAAAATACCAAAAATTCAGAAAAAGTAAAATTTTATGTCCTAATTCCAAATAAGAAGTTTATATTTTCAAATTTAACTTATAAAAGTGTCAAAAAGAGATTTAAAATGGGTGCGCCATCAAAAGGCGGTAAAACTGCATTTTTTGAAAAAATTCTTCTATTATCCAAAAAATTGATTTTGTTATGATATCATGTTCTATAAATATGTATGTTGAATTATAATGTTATAAAAAATTAAAAATGTGGTTAATACTATTCATAATGGCTAGTTTATATCCCATTAAATAATAATATTTTAATAATATATCATTGTTTGGTGAAACTCGGTATTGCGTACAACACAAGCTATCGAGGATGGTTGCTCTTGCGTGTAACACAAGCCAAGTAAATGTTGTATGTAATTAAAGATTTATTTGGTGTTTTTTATAACATAGTACAAACATGTTTCTTTTATACATTGAACAAAATATATACTCAATGTTGCATGAAATTAATTCTATCAAAAGAACTTGAAATTGTGTGCAACACAAGACATGAATAGTGTTGCGTATAATGAAAGCTAATACAATGTTGTGTATAGTGCAAGCTAATATTGGTGTAGTGTAAATGATTTTATTAATATTTTAATGAATTATTATATACTCCCTTTACTGAATTTATATAAAATGTGCATAATTTGTGTGAAATATTAATGTTTTAATACTAAGTATAATTTTTGAGCATTTTTAGAAGTAGTCAAATTAAGTCAATATGATATTTTATATATAACTCTCACCCTAATGATCCAAATTATATGGTTATTATTTTGTAGGATTCCTAATTCAATATCCAAAATTTCATTAGAAAATATCATGGGCCAATTCTGCCATTTGAAGGCTCATATGGACCACATAAGAAGGCCCGCAGAATCTGTAAAGAAACGGGACCATCCATGAAGATTGAATTATTGGGCTCAATCCAGAAGTTAAAATTCATTAACTCTCCTTACAAATTCTGATAAAAATTAAAGGAGTAATGGATAAAAATTTCAGGGCCCAAATCTAAGAACAAGGGGCCCAACTAATGCTTTGATGTCCAGCCCACCATTCTGTCCGGGAATTACAATCCAGACACTGTTCATGACACATCTCATGATTTTGTCTTTAAATAAAGATGAAATTTTTTAGTGTGAAAGAGGAGATATAGGCGACCTACTTTGTTGAATAAATCATTCGTATTGGAAGATATCTTCCTATTCAAAAACCCATTCACATTTTTGACTTCAAAATGTTCGTATTGAAATGGACAGATTAAAATTGTTTAATCCAACTACCATAACTTTGGCTCGTTAAGTCAAATGGCAGAAAAATATTCAGCATAGACAGAGGAGATATTTATCTACAACTTGTAAGTAGATCATATCTCAAGATTTTACTTTCTAATTTATCAAAGTGGCGATGCAAGTGGAGGGGCAGTTTTGCAATGCAAACAACCCACAACATTGAGCTATAAATACATCCCTCCTCTCCTTTCAAAAGAGTTGGAATTTAAGAAAATAGGAGCACATATTGGCACTACCAAATCCTTTAAAAGGTATTGGGAGGACCTGTCATACTCAAGTTTTCACTCTATAGACATTTCCTCCTCTCTTTGTTTTCATTTACTTTTGTGTTCTTCATTTTTGTAATCTTGTAAGTCTCTTTCTTTCTAATTATATTTTAATGAAAGTTTCTTCTTCAATATCTCTTATTCTCATCCAACTTATATAGTTTAATATTAATTTTCATAAAATATTTTAAATACATCTGAATCCCCTTACCTTCTTTTTCTTTCTCATTCAATCTAAAGTTGGTATTTAATTCCCTTCATCGTTTGTGTGCGCGTTCGACACACCACTCTTTTCTTATCCCTTTCTTTTTATTATCTTCTTAATTTATCATCATAATAATTAAAACCAGATTACTAATCATTTAAATGGATTAGTAAATCTACCATTGGGGTGAGTTATAATTTGGGGATATTAAGTGATTGAGAGCCTTTGCTCGATGAGTATTCTTTGAGTTAATATTGTATATTTTGAACTTTATATGTCATAGATTAATGACATGTTTTGTTTAGTATGTGGATTACATGGATTATTGGAACCACAAATAAACTACCATAAACAAGTAATGGTAATTATTATAACCCTAAGTTAAGTTACAGCTTGGATTAAAGATTTAACACTTGGGAATTTCGATCAAAATCATCTTGTGAAGTGGGTATTAATTTAATACAATATAAAACAGAGCTCAAGGATATCATAAGATTAAATCCCCAATAATTAACTCACATCAATATTTATAAATTTATTAAATCAAACATAAACCATAAATTATTTCATAATCTCAGAAAACAAACCCCCCAATCAGAATACAATTAACTAAAAACAATCAACTATAAAAAAGTATCATCATCGAGGATTCGACCCGAGTGCTTTTATACAAATTAGTAGAGCACCAAAACCTTGACCATTCAATAGGAGACAATAAACCATGCTTTCGAATGGCATAATTTCCAGGGATGATTAAATTAATTAGTCGTTAGCTTCTACTTATTGTAAAAAAACAAAAAAAAATTGATTTTTTTTTGAAAAAAACACAAAGAAAAACCCATCTTCCTATTTCTTCCAACATCTCTATGAATTCCCCGTAGCCTCCCAAACAATCCCTCAGATTTTCTTGACCCTGAAATTGAGTGAACACTTTTCCAACTTAGGAGGAACATTAGGGATAATAAAATAATTCAAGAACCAGTCCTTGTCCAACCAATTGAATTAGATATGGCCAATCCTAGGGAACAAACACTTAGAGAACTCACTATCCTCGATATGAATTACCAACCTATTGGTATTAAATATCCAAATATAGAAGATAACTTTGAACTCAAATCGGGTTTGATTCATTTTCTCCCTCATTTCCACGGGCTAGCCGGTGAGGATCTGCATCCCCACCTTAAAGAGTTCCAAGTGGTGTTCTCTACCATGAAGCCTCAAGGAGTTTCTCAGGAACAAATCAAACTCCGAGCATTCTCTTTATCCCAAGCTGACATCGAAAAGTGATGGCTCTACTACCTTCCTCCTGGTTCCATAACCACATGGAATGACATGAAGTGACTATTTTTAGAAAAAAAAATTCCTACTTCTCCTACTACTTATATCTGAAAGGAAATAAGTGGTATTCGTCAATTCCCAAATGAATCACTCCATGAGTAATGAGAGAGGTTCAAAAAGTTTGTTACAACCTTACCACACCACCAAATCCCTGACCAAATCTTTATCCAATACTTCTATGAGGGGTTATTGGCTATTAAGAGAACACTCATAGATGCCGCATGTGGAGGTTCTATTGTTGATAAAACTCCTATAGCTGTAAGAGATCTCATAAGCAATATGGCTGCAGACACACAACAATTTCATACTCGAGCACATGATCAAGTCAAACAAGCCCAATATAATCAATCAATAGAGCCGAACAAGATGAATGAGTGGACGAGTGAACTTAAAGGTCTTGTGCGACAACTATTCGTGGAATCCAAAGCCTCAACCTCATCTTCTCCATAATCAATATTTCCTAGACCTGTCAAAAACTGTGGAATCTGCAACTCACTAGCTCATCCAACAGACACATGTACACAAATTCAAGAGGATCAATCTGATTCATCTGGACTAATGGAGATCAATGCAACATATACTCAGTGGAACCCCAACCCTCAATAATCAGGTCATTTCGTTAGAAACTTCAACCAACCTCACTCTGAGCCCTTCTCTTCTTACTATAACCAAGGCCTGAGGTATGAAAATCTCTTCTCTCATCCCCCTCAATTCCCTCCTCAAAACTCAAACCAGTTTCAATATGGTCAAGGTGTTGGTAACTTCCAACAACGTTATCCTTTTATTCCTCAATAACAAAGGAACAATCCTCCTCTAGGCTTCCACTATTCTAGCGATCCTTCTCAATTGCCAAACCAATACAATCACTTTCCCAAGAACCAAAATCAAGGCAATCCCAATCCTGGATAGAACTCTTCTTCCAAGAAACCATGGGAAAGTGCAGTGGAAGATATTTCCTCCTTCACCCATTGTAGCCTTAAAAACATTAAAACACAAATTGGCCAACTTGCATCCCACCAGAGACAACAACGACAATCAAATTCTTCCCAACTTCCAGCTCAACCATTACCCAACCCGAAGGGTAATGTAAGTGAAATTTCACTTAGATTGGGAAAGAAAATTGTTATGCCTCAAGATAAGTCCTCCAACCCCCCTTTAAATGGTGACCTAGAAATGAAAAGACAAAGAAACTTGAAACATAATATGAATCCATTCCCTCACCTCCTTTTATTCCACTTAGGAACCCAATTCTTTTTCCTCAAGCCATTTATAATCCAAAGAAGTCATTTGAACCCAATCCTGAAATTCTTGAAATGTTTAGATGTGTTGAAGTCAAAATTCCCCTCTTAGATTCCATTAAAAAAATTACTAAATATGCCAAGTTTCTTAAGGAATTGTGCACCCACAAGAGGCAACTTAAGACCTTTGAAAATTTTTCCACCCATCAGTCTATTCCCATAAAGTGAAAAGATATAGTGACCTTTACGGTTCCATGCCAAATTGGAAGTTCCAAATTTGATGATGCACTCATAGACCTAGGATACTCAATTAATGTCATGCAAAAACCCATATTCTATAACCTTAGTCTAGGTCTCTTAAATCCAATGGGTGTTTTCATTCCATTGTCCAATCGAAGTACTGCTAGTCCTGAGGGTATAATTGAGGATGTCCTTATTTGTGTGAATGATCTTATCTTCCCTACTGATTTCTGTGTCCTTGACATGGAAAGTGAGATGAACTCTTCTAAATCTCCTCTAATTATAGGAAGAACATTCCTCATGACTACTAGAACTAATATTGATGTCCATTCAGGCATCTTATCCATGGAATTTTGTGATCAACTGGTCAAGTTCAACATTTTCCAAGCCACATGATACCCATCTGAGGATCACTATGCATTATCAATCCATGCTTCTAAGTACACTTCTAAGAGTCAATTGAACACCAATCCATCATGTTCTTAATGTTTAAATGATAACGGATCTTGTGAAATAGGTTCCATGATTAACCAAGTTATAAATGGTGAAGTTGATGTTGAGCTCTCATTAATAGACTTCATCAATCTAGAGGATCTTGAAAACTCTCTTGAATCCCACATCAACTCTAATCTCTACTGCTCCACCTTGCACAATATTAAGGAAAAGGAATCTGAAGCAAATAAAGTCCCTTCATCCATTATTGAGATGTCTAACTGACAAATGAGAGATGAAACTGATCTAAAACCTCTTCCTGAACACCTAAAATATGCATTCCTTTTCCATGATCACTCTTATCCTGTCATTATCTCTGCTTCACTTACCAAAACAAAAGAGTCCAAACTTGTTCAAGTATTATTGGAAAACAAAAATGCCTTAGGTTGGAACCTAGATGAAATACTAGGAATCATCCATACTCTTTTCATGCATCACATCCATCTTGTGGAATCATAAAAACCAATTAGACAACAACAAAGAAGACTCAATCCACTCATACTTGAGGTAGTTAGGGAAGATATCACCAAGCTTCTTCAAGCTAGTATTATCTACCCAATTTCTGATAGTGAATGGGTTAGTCCAATTTAAGTTGTACCTAAGAATGTTGGGATAACTGTTGTCATAAAAAAATATGGGGAGGTAGTCACAATTCGAGTGAAGAACAAATGGCATGTGTGCATAAACTATAGGAAATTTAATGTTGAAACAAGAAAAGATCACTACCCTCTTCTATTCATTGATAAAATGCTAGAATGATTAGCTGGAAATTCACACTATTGCTTTCTTGATGTATACAATAGATACTTTCAAATCCCAATCGCACCTCAGGACCAAGAAAATACTACTTTCACTTTCCCCTTTGGAACATATGCATATAGGAGAATGCCTTTTGGCCTTTGCAATTATCCGACAACATTCTAGAGGTGTATGATGAGTATCTTTTCTGAATTAATTGAACACTACATTGAAGTATTCATGGATGACATTACCATTTATGGTGAGTCATTTGAATATTGCTTGAATTCACTCTCTCTAGTCCTCCAAAAGTGTGCCAAGTGTAAACTTGTGTTAAATTTTGAAAAATGTCACTTCATGGTTTCAAATGGGATTGTTCTAGGGAACATAGTTTCAAAAGATGGTATTAAAGTAGATCTTTCCAAAATTGAAGTGATTCAATCAACTTTTGAACCCACTACTGTTTGAGACATCCGTTCATTCCTCAGTCATGCTGGTTTCTATTGACGATTCATTCACAACTTTAGTAGTATTTCCCTACCACTCACTCGGTTGCTCCAAAATGATGTCACTTTCCATTTTGATGAGGTTTGCAAGAGATCATGCATTGAAATAAAAATTTCTCTTACATCTTCCCCAATAATCCAACCCCCAAATTGGTCCTTACCCTTTGACTTGATGTGTGATGCTTCTGATAGGGCCATTGGGGTCGTTCTTAGTCAAAGAAGAGAAATAATTCCTCATGTCATATATTATTCCTCAAAAACATTGGATGAAACTAAATCTCACTACACTGTCACAAAAAAGGAACTTTTAGCAATAGTTTTTTCCTTAGATAAATTCCGGCCATATCTCTTAGGTGCCAAAATCATCATCTTCATAGACCATTCTACTATTAAGTTCTTACTCAAGAAAAGTGATTCCAAACTGAGGCTAATAAGATGGATCCTAATGCTCCAAGAGTTTGACCTTGAAATGAAATATATACCAGGAAAAAAACCCTATGGCTGATCACTTGAGTAGAATTTGTAATTCTTCTCATTCTGAAATAATTGATCTAGAATTTCCAACTGAGCACCTTTTATCTCTCACTCCAAAAATACCATGGTATGCCCCAATTGTAAATTACTTGGTTTCTCTGTTTGTTTTGAAATTTTTTCAAAAGAACAAAAAATGAAGTTGAAAAGTGATTCAAAATACTATTTTTGGGAAGAAAATAAACTTTGGAAAATTGGGGTAGACATGGCAATTAAAAGATGTGTTGATGAAAATGAACATTCTTCCAGCTTAGAATTATGTCACTCAATGCATGGTGGTGGCCAATTGGGACCACAAAGGACATCCCAAAAGGTCCTAGACTCTAGATTCTTCTGGAATTCACTATTAAAGGACTCACATGAGTTCTGTTAATCATGTCCCACTTGCCAAAAGTTTGGCACAATTTCTAAGAGAAATGAAATACCCCCAAAGCCTTTAATTTTCTGTGAGATCTTTGATGTCTTAGGCATCGATTTCATGGGAACATTTCCCCCTTCCAATGGATTCTCATACATTCTTCTTACGGTTGATTATTTTTCTAGGTGAGTTGAGGCTAAAACCACTAGAAAAGATGATTCACATACTGTTAGTGAGTTCCTAAAGACACACATCTTCCACTAATTTGGCACACCACGTGCCTTGATAAGTGACTTAGGAACCAATTTTTGTAATAAAACTGTAAGAACTCAGTTCTTCTTCTTGAGGTAAAGATTTCTCCCTTTCCTTTTTTCCTTAAGTGTTTTTGAGAAAATATGGAAAATGGGGAAAAATCCCAAATTTTATGGGTACAGGCTGTGTACTTTTCCACACGCCGTGTACTTTGGCCGTGTGGGATGAGTACACAGGGCGTGTAGGCCTGTCAGCGATGAAGGGTGTAAAAACTGACTACACTCCATGTACTGGGTATTTACACACCGTGTAATCAGTCGACAGGAGAACAATAAAGTGGTGGTAGTAGCCTCCAGCTGATCGACAGTACACGCTGTGTATTCTGAAATACACACCATGTACTCATGTCCATAGATGAACAATATGGCGGTTAAAAGTAGCCGCTAGAAGAAATAGTTAAATGATGAAAAGTAAATGCAGTGTACTTGAGAGTACACACCATGTAGTTTTTTTTCACTTAAAATGGGCAGTAGACTTCTCATTTGGAAGAGGAGGCCTTGGACATGTTTGGAGCTTGGGAGGAGAGACCGGAGCTTGGAGGAGCTCTCGATCGCACGCCGGGAATCCGTTTCTTCCGCCGTCAATCTTGTTTGAACCGTGCGGGTAAGACCCTACTTCTCCTTGAGCCATTCTTACCAATTCTTACTCTAAGGTAATTTATTTAAATTTGAATGAAAAATATCTTATCCCAGATATACACCATTCTCGGGCGTTTTGAGAGGCGTCGTTCACCTATATTGATCAGTAGAGATCAAGGTAGGTGGTCTGGTGTTTAATTCCAACTATTTAGTGTTTTTTATACCATTGTTCTATGCACCCATGTTTGGGGGTGTCATATGGCTAAGGACTTGGCTATTTAGATATCTATAACTGCATAGATAATCTAATGATAAATATAAAATTTTGATTGGGATCATTGCTTGGATCCAGGGCCACCCCGTGGGTGTGTTTACCTTGTTTAGCCATTTGGCCAGGATACCTGTGGGTATACCATGATTTTTAGAATTCTTTTAATTTCCTTGAGAGGAATTGCATATAAATTGCATGCTTATGTGTTGGGATCGGCCCGATTACTTGCTTAGCCTGAGGGAAGTGTTCGTTTAGCCTGCGAGCAACTTTTTACATGCCTGTGGGCAGTAGTTTCTGTGCCTGTGGGTGACACCTCATACACCTGCGGAAAATATTGGTTATGCCTGTGGGCATTCACCTGTGGGTTTCGATTCTGATTACCTGAGGGTAAGGATTTTCATGTCTGTGGACAAATTTTACTTTGTATATTCACTGTGGTGATTTACTATGTTGTACTTGCCAAGAAAAAGCACAATCTTGGAATTAATAAATGATTAATAAAGTGGAAATCTAACTGGTAGAGATAGTTACATCTGAGTACTACCTAGTTTACTGCATTTTGTTATTTCACACTACTGTTGCACATTTTCATTGACAGTTGGGCACGGGCCTTTGGTGGTTTCCTACTGGGATTTATTTCTCACACCCTGTTTGGGTCATGTCTTTAGCCCAAACAGATTATATTGTTGTATGTGTAGATAAGGGAAAGAGTCCCTATATAGGTACTTGATTGTTGTAGAGGAGTAGGAGAGAATGGGACCAAGCTTAGGCTTGCGATGCTGCTAAGTTCCTGCTATACTATTTTGTTTTTCCTTTGCTGAACTTGTACTTTGTATTGGATTGTTTCAAATTGCAGTGTATCTTGTTTTGGCTACTTTCCTATACTTAGAGACATACTGCATCATCATCTATATATATGACTGTTGTTATATTTTACTTTTGTAATGTTATCCATTTCCATTGGGTATTGTTTACTGCTTCTACATTTTGTATGTTTATATCTATTTCCACTACACTAGACTTTGACAAATGAGGGCATAGTTTCCCCATAATCAGACCTAGGCCATCACTGCTAGTCGACAGCCTCTGGTATTTGGGGAAATGCACTTGAGGACATGTGACCAACCGGGTTCGGGGCACCCGTTGAGTGGCACCCGGATCCGGGACATTACAAAGTGGTATCAAAGGGGTTTCTTTTCTTTGACTTACTATTTGGAGCTTATAGTTAGAGATAGGAAAGAATATGTACTTGGTAATAAGTTGTTCCTGGGAGTAGCTAACCTGAGTACAGGGAAAATACAATTTACCTCGTGTTGCAATTTTTCTTATTTTTCAATTTTATAGTTCATTTGATTTTCACCGTTTGGTGACACACTTGTTGTGTGCTATTAATATTTTTATACCAGGGTTCTATTTAGTTTCAACCCAATGAGATGAGATTATTCCATCTCATGCATTATTTAGGCACATGTTATAATCACATTCTATATGTAGTTTCTATGCCATGTAGGTGCATTAGAAATTTCATGTTGTTGTGATAGATGTCGTGCTAGAAAATGCATGCTGTTGTGATAGATGCCTTTATAAATACCTGCTATTTGATAGGGTATTGTTATGTAAGGTTCTGTGAATAAACGCCAAACTTTGATTTTTGAGAAGTATGGGCCCTCATCAACCGGAATTTGGTGGATCATCAACTTTTTTACTTTATTATAACACATATAAAATTCCAAGATTTGATTCGTGGAGAGTATGGGCCCTCACGGATCCGAATTTGGCACTTTGGTGTTGGTTTCAGTGTTTTCTGGGCTCCAGAGTAGTTTCTGAGGCTTACTGTCTGGAAAAACCCAGAATACACACCGTGTTGTTTTGATTACACACCATTTAATCTTCTATTCAGAAAGAAATGGAAAAAAATTAAGTACATGCTGTGTACCCTAAGTACACGCCGTGTAGTTCCTAACCATGTCATAGGTCGTGTAAACTGGAACACGGGTTGGGAAAACTCTAAAGGGTACACGTTGTGTACCAATTGTACACGTCATGTTGTTTTGACCTTGTGTCTGCCTACGTAACTAACAACACAGATAGAGGAAATATCCGTTTATACACACTGTGTCCATATGGAACACGCCGTGTAGTGTGAGCCATGTATCTGACCCTGTAACTAACAACACAGGTCAGCGAAGCTCGTCTAGTACACGCTGTGTACCTGAGGGACACGCCATGTAGTCTTGACTGGTGAGAGACCGTGTGGACTTGGTTGTGTGGCTGGGGAAACAGGGTGGTCTACACACCATGTGCGGGTGTAACACACCGTGTAGAGTCGGCTGAGTAGCCGATCGTGTGACTAACAACACGGGTAGTTGGAATATAATCCATACACACCGTGTCTATCTGGAACACGCCATTTAGTGTGAGATGTGTACCCAACCATGTAATGAACAACACGGGTCGATGAATCTCATCTAGTACACACCGTGTAGTTATTATACACTCCGTGTAGTCTCTTTTAAAGGAGAGACGTGTGGCTAAGCTGTGTAGAGGGACTCGGGCTGGGGAGAAAAATCAAGTACACACCATGTATATTGACAACATGCTGTGTGTTTTGGGGTGTTACACAACCAGTCTTGGAAGAAGTACACACCAATGTGGAAGACTTAAGGGAACACACCGTGTAGTTATTATACACACCGTGTAGTCTTGTTTTGTAAAACTTGAATGTTTTTTTCATCCTGTTCCCTTCTTACACTCCTTGTTTTCAGTCCTTGATAATATTGATCTAAGGCGTGTGTTTGACCTTGTAGATTCATGCTATTGAGACAGCCTCGAGTTGTTTTCCAAGAGAGCGACAACGAGTATACTGTAGAGACGGTAGGCCACAGGCTACCGATGGATCCTCCAGTAGAGCCAGATGCAACGCCAACCGTTATACCGGGCACAGGCGCTGATGCATAGTTCTGCGAAGGCTTCATCCGATTTATGAAGACCTTCCAGGGAGCACCATTGGCTGCCACATCTATGGTAGAGCTAACACACATATTTCAGTAGTAGCATCCACCTATTTTTTTAGGGGACGACGAACCACAGACTATGGAGTCTTGGCTGGGTTCTGTGCAGACTATCTTCGAGCATCTAGAGACGCCTCCAGGACAGAGGTTCAAGCTCACTACATACATGCTACATGATTCTTCCAAGAGGTGCTGGGATGTTACCACTCAGACTGAGAATCATTGAGACATGTCATGGGAAGATTTTCAGGTAGTCTTCTATGAATTTTTCTTCCCAGAGACACTAAGGGTAGATCGAGCTCGAGAGATCATGAATCTGCAGCAGGGCGCCATGTCGGTGATGGATTATTCTTCCCACTTCACCGAGATACAACATTTTTCACCTATTTTGGGGGGAGATAAGACGTTGAGGGCTTGAAACTTTGAGGATGGTCTTCGATATGACATCCGAGTGCTGGTGAATGTTTTCAGGTTTCCTAAAGTACATGCTATTGTAACCTAGGCACTGATTACTGAGTAGAACCTGTGGTAGGCTAGTGGTGTAGGCCAGGGCAGTTTGACATTAGTTTCTGGTACTATTTATACTGGTAAGATTAAGAGACAGATGGGTTTCTCGCATGGTGGAAGTACTAGTCAGCAGAATTTTTCAGGTGGCCAGGTCGTGTGCTACCAGTGTGGTAGAGAGGGGCACAAGAGACCTTAGTGTCCACGTGACCTAGTGGAGTGTCGAGCTTGCGACAAGATTGGTCATCTGCAGTGCTTTTGCATGGTGTTTCCACCGGTGGCTAGTGAGAGGGGTTCGGTGCAGACTCCGCATGTGGGAGTAGGGCCAACAGCTTCTTACCAGTCAGGGAATTGGGATACGTCAGGGCATTCAGGCCGAGGTGATGGTTGTGGACATGGTAGCCAGACACCAGAATCTCAGAGACAGCAGGGTATGTCAGCTCAGGGTAGCCAGGATGTGTCGTAGTTCTGTGACATTGGGCATGCATATGCAGTACAACATACCCAATCGGAGCAGGATCCCGGACCTTCCATTGTCAGAGGTACTATTCTAGTTGCTTCTGTTTTGTCTTCAATACTTTTTGATACTAGTTCTACACATAGATTTATATCTGTGCCCATTATGGAGAGCCTTGGACTCTTTGTTTCTTCTTCTTCTAATGTTATGACGCTAGACACTCCATTGGGGATTAGAACGGTAGGTGTGCGTCAGTGCAGGGAGTGCCCCCTAGAGTTTGGTGGATGTCACTTTCTGTGGTACCTCTATGTCTTAGAGATGATGAGCTATGATGTCATTCTTAGGATGGACTGATTGGTACCTTTTCGAGACATTGTAGATTGATACCATTACAGGGTGAGTTTCACGTCACCAGAGGGTGGAGAGTTTCTATACAAGGGTGAATGGGATGTCCAGGCGAGCTGAGCTAGACCCGAGCAATATGGGCGAGGTGGAGTGACAACCCAGATTGCGAGATTATATCTAGATGACCAGGGAATGTGTCAGAAGGATTTCCATCCAGTAGTTGATCCTTTCAGGGATGTCTTATCGGATGACTTTTTAGGTCTACCTCCGGAGCGAGAGGTGGATTTCTCTATTGATCTAGTTCCAGAAGCAGCACCAATGTCCATTCCTCCTTATAGGATGGCTACACTAGATTTGCAGGAGCTCAAGAGGCAGTTTGAGGAGTTGCAGGAAAAGGGTTTCATCTAACCCAGTACTTCTCCTTGGGGTTTGCCTATCCTGTTTGTGAAGAAGGAAGACAATACCCTCTAACTTTGTGTGGATTATCATAAGTTTAACCAGTTGACAGTCAAGAAATGATATCCCTTTCTAGGGATTGATGACCCTTTTTATCAACTTCAAGGAGCACGAGTGTTCTCGAAGATTGAATTGAGATCACGATATCATCAGTTGCACGTTAGACCATCAGACATACCTCATACAACCTTTCATAGAAGATATGGTCTATACGAATACTTGGTCATGCCGTTCGGACTCATGAATGCACCATCAGTTTTCATGGCTCTAATGAATCGTGTGTTCCACCCTTATCTGGATTCTTTTGTGGTAATCTTTGTGGAAGATATCTTGGTGTACTCTCACACTCAACATGACCATGCTACCCATCTTGAGATCATTCTGAGTACACCGAGAGAGCATAAGCTATATTCTAATCTCTCAAAGTGCCACTTTTGGATGGACCAGATACACTTCCTGGGTCATATTATCTCAAAGGCAAGAGTTGCAGTAGACCCAGAGAAAGTGAGAGTAGTAGTTTCCCGGGAGAAGCCTAAGAACGTGTTTGAGATATGGAGTTTATTGGGGATGGCTGGTTACTACATGCACTTTATATAGGACTTATCCCGCTTAGCAGTGCCATTTATGGGTTTGACTAAGAATGGTGTGAAGTTCGTTTGGTCAGAAGCTTGCGAGACAGCCTTTCAGGAGCTGAAGGGATGGTTGACATCAGCACCAGTCCTGATACTTCTAGAGCAAGGGAAGAGCTATAAAGTTTACTATGATGCATCAGGTATTGAGTTGGGAGTAGTGTTGATGCAGGGCGATCGAGTAGTTGCATATGAGTCTTAGAAGTTGAGGCCACATGAGAGGAATTACCCAACTCATGATCTCGAGTTGGCTACTGTTGTTCATGCATTACGCTGTTGGAGACGTTACCTCTTAGGAGAATATTTTGTGGTGTTCACAGACCACAAGAATCTCAAATATATCTTTACCTAGCATGAACTAAATCTGAGACAACGAAGGTGGGTTGAATACCTTCAGTATTTCAACTTCGAGCTTGCCTATACACCTGGTAAGGGTAACGCAGTTGCTGATGCACTGAGTAGGAGGACTCAGTTATAGGCAGTGCAGGAGACCAGCAGTGAGTGGAAGCTTATGGATTTGTTCTCTGAGATTCATTTGGAGGTGCACGATAGTCAGGGGCGAGCCTATCTTTCATCCTTAGCTATGACTTATACCCTCCTAGATAGAGTGAGGATGAGACAACTATTAGATTCAGAAGGCCTAGTTCTACGAGAGTCAGTGGCAAGTGAGGACCCTCCTCCTGGTTGAAAAATAGGCGATGATGAGGTACTGTGTGTCCATGGACAAGTATGGTTTCTAGGGGATATATTCAAGGAGCTGATGCAGGAGTTTTATGCTTTAGCTTGGGCAGTGCATCCCGAAGTTACCAAGATGTACCGTGACTTGAGACGTCAGTATTGGTGGCTGGGTATGCAACGGAAAGTAGTTGGTTTTGTTGCGAGATGTTCCAACTATCAGTAGGTGAAGGCGGAGAATCAGAAGCTAGCTAGAATATTATAATATTTACCCATTCTGGAGTGGAAATGAGATGATGTCGCGATGGATTTTGTGACCGGGTTACCGAGGTCACCTCAAGGCAGTGATGCCATGTGGGTTGTTGTGGACAGACTTACGAAGGTAGCTCACTTTTTGCCGATCAAGGAGACCTTTGGTGTTGACGAGCATGGCATGTTGTATATCCGAGAGGTGGTACATATTCATGGTGTCCCTCGTTCTATCTTTTCAGATAGGAACACCCATTTTACATCTCGTTTTTGGCAGGGTTTTCTGAGGGAACTGGGTACATAGGTGTTTCTGAGAACAACTTTCCACCCTCAGATTGATGTCTAGTCAGAGCATACGATAATGGTGCTTGAGGACATGCTGCATGCATGCACCCTGAACTTTGGGGGCTCTTGGGAGAAGCACATATCACTAGTCGTGTTTGGCTACAATAATAGTTTATAAACAACTATTGAGATGGAACCTTATGAGCCTTTATATGGTAGGACATGCCAATCACCTTTGTGCTGGTTGGAGGCAGGTGAGGCTACTTTGCTGGGACCACATCTCTTGCAGGAGACTTCAGAGCAGGTCTAGTTGATTCATAAGCGGATGGATACCACATAGTCTCATCATAAATCTTATGCTGATCACCGCAGACGACCCTTGGAGTTCGTGGTCGGGGATCAGGTTTTCCTGCGTGTTTCACCGAGGTTGGGACACAGGTGGATCAGGAGATAAATAAAACTTTCACCAAGGTATGTGGGGCCGTTTTAGATACTGGAGAGAGTCAGGCCGGTTGCCTATCAGTTGTAGTTACCATAGAGGTATCGGGCCATGCACGACGCCTTCCATGTTTCTCACCTGCGCCATTACCACTCAGACTCGTCTCACATCTTTCAACCTATGGAGGTTGAACTTCAAGACAATGAATCCTTTGAGGAGCATCTGATTCTTATTGTTGTTAGAAGCACAAAGGATATCCAAGGCTGGTCAGTTCTTCTCGTACGGGTGCTATGGAAGCATGGCCGAGTGGAGGACGAAACCTGAGAGTGGGAGACCGACGTACGTGATCAGTGGAAATAACTGTTTTAAGCTTTATCTTTGACACCCTTGGAAGGGAAATTCGGGGATGAATTGCTTTAAGGGGGGAAGTTTGTAAGAACCCAGTTCTTCTTCTTGAGGTACAGGTTTCTTCCTTAAGTGTTTTTGAGAAAATAAGGAAAATGGGAAAAAAACCCAAATTTTATGGGTACACATCATGTGCTTTTTCACACACCATGTGCTTTGGCCATGTGGGATGAGTACATAGGGCGTGTAGGCCTATCGGTGATGAAGGGTGTAAAAACTGACTACACACCATGTACTGGGTATTTACACACCGTATAATCAGTCGGCAGGTGAACATTAAGGTGGTGGGAGTAGCCGCCAACTGAGCGACAGTACACGCCATGTATTCCGAAATACACTCAGTGTACTCATGTCGATAGATGAACAGTATGTCAGTGAAAATTAGCTGCCATAGGAACAGTTAAATTATGAAAAGTACATGCTATGTACATGAGAGTACACGCCATGTAGTTTTTTTTCTCTTAAAAAGGGAAATATCCATCTCATTTGGTAGAGGAAGCTTTGGACACGTCTGTAGCTTAGGAAGAGAGTCTGGAGTTTGGAGGATCTCTCGATCGCACACCGGGAATCCATTTCTTCCATCGTCAATATGGTTTGATCCGTGCAGGTAAGGCCTTCCGTCTCCTTGATCCACTCTTTCCAATTCTTCCTCTAAGGGAAGTTATTTACGTTTGAATAGGAAATCTCTTATCCTATATCTACTCCATTCTCGAGAATTTAGAGAGGTTTAGTTCACATATATTGATTAGTAGAAATCGAGGTAGGTGGTATGGTGTTTAATTCCAACTGTTGAGTGTTTTTGTGTACTATTATGCTATGTGCCCATGTTTGCGTTGTCGTATAGATGAGGCCTTGGCTGTTTAGATATCTAGAACTGCATAGATAATCTAATGATAAATATAAAATTTTGATTGGGATCATTGCTTGGATCCAGGGCCGCCCCGTGGCTGCGCTTCCCTTGTTTAGCCATTTGGCCAGGATACCTGTGGGTATACCGTGATTTTTAACATGATTTTAATTTCCTTGAGAGTAATTGTATATAAATTGCATGATTATCTGCTGAGTTCAGCCCGGTTACTTTCTTAGCTTGAGGGTAGTGTTTGTTTAGCCTGCTGGCAACTTTTCACATGCCTATGGGAAGTAGTTTCTGTGCCTGTGGTAGACACCTCGTACGCCTGCGGGCAATATTCGTTATGCCTGTGGGCAGTCATCTACGGGTTTCAATTCTGATTACCCGAGGGTAAGGATTTTCATGTCTGTGGACAACGTTTACTTTGTATATTCATTGTGGTGATTTAATATGTTATACCTGCCAAGATAAAGCACAATCTTGGAATTAATAAATGATTAATAAAGTGGAAATGTAACTGGTAGAGAGTGTTACATCTGAGTACTGCATAGTTTACTGCATTTTGTTATTTCACACCACTGTTGCACATTTTCACTGACAGTTGGGAACGGGCCTTTGGTGGTTGCCTACTGGGATTTATTTATCACACCTAGTTTGGGTCATGTCTTTGGCCCAAACAGATTATATTGCTACAGGTGTAGATAAGGGAAAGAGTCCCTATATAGGTACTTTATTGTTGCATAGGAGTAGGGGAGCATGAGACCGATCTTAGGCTTGTGATTATACTGAGTTCCTACTGTACTATTTTGTTTTTCCTTTGCTGTACTTGTACTTTGTATTGGATTGTTTCAGATTGCAATGTATCTTGTTTTGACTGCTTTCCTAGATTTAGAGACATATGGCATCATCATCTATATATATGACTGTTGTTATATTTTACTTTTGTACTGTTATCCATTTTTGTTGGGTACTGTTTACTAATTTCGCATTTTATACGATTATATCTATTTCCGCTGCACTACACTTTGACAAATAAGGGCATAGTTTCCCCACTATTAGACCTAGGCCCTCGCTTCTAGTCGGAGACCTCTGGCATTTAGGGAAATGCGCTTGAGGACATGTGACCAACCGGGTTCGGGGCACCAGTTGAGTGGCACCCAGATCTGGGATATTACAAAAACCATGGAATCTCTTTTGAAAAAGAATAGTTTTTACATAAAACTTCAACTGCATATCACCCCCAACAAATAGTATGGTTTAACTTTATAATAGATAAGTGAAAAGAGTGCTTGAGAGAATTGTAAAACCCACCAGAAAAGACTGGCCTCAAAGACTTGGTGAAGCACTTTGGGCTTATTGAACTGCCTATGAAACACCCATTAGGATGTCTCCTTTTAGGCTATTTTTTAGTAAAGCATGTCATTTTCTAGTTTAAATCAAACATAAGTCATTTTGGGTAGTGAAAACTTGTAATTTTGATCTTGAAGAATTTGGTGAAGAAATATTGTTGCAATTGGCTAAACTAGAGGAGCTTCGACTTGATTCTTATGATAATTCTAATCTCTACAAAAAAAAAATCCATGACACTCCATGATAAACACATCTTGAGAAAGGTATTTCATGAAGGTGAAAAGGTAATGCTCTTCAATTCTTGATTTCGGGTTCACCCATGTATGCTTAATTCTCATTGGGAAGGTCCTTTTTTTATTACAAATGTTTACCCATTTGGTGTAGTGAAAGTACAAGACCCCTCTTCCAAAAGGACATTCACGGTTAATGGACATTGGTTAAAGCATCACCATGATAGGACACACAATCCTGGAACCACATCAACTTCCATCGAAGCCCCAACTTCTGTAGTCAACCCACCACTGGATGGAGATGGCAACCCACCAAATCCAAACCAGTGTGAACCTCTCTCCATTTAACTCTCTCTACCTATTACTCTCTCTCACTCTTTCTTATTCTTCCCCTCTCTTTCATTTTTACCACTTTCTTTATCAAACCCTTTTATTTACTCTTTCTCTTTTGTGTGGGTGTGTCTTTATAAAGAACTAAAACAAAAACCTAAAAAACTAAAAAAAATCACTTAAAAAAATATGGGAAAACAAGGGTCATGATTACTCACCTTTCAATTTTCAAATTTTGTTCAACCATTTTGGGGAGTTAAAATACATGGTTTCATCTCAAAAATTTTGTGTTTTAATCATATATTTGGATAAAGAATATTGTGTCAAAACCAATAAATTTTTAATGCTCACTTTTTGATTTGGAAAATGATTTTCCCCACCCATGAGGAAAACCATTTGCTTTCATGCCAAGGCTACCTATGGACATCTCTTCAAAATGTGTGTTTTTCACCCCTATTTGTGAGTCTTGAGTTTGTGGACCTTCGAGCTGAATTTCTTACTTTAGTGCGCATTAATATGATAGAGGTATTTTCTGAACCACATGAGAATCACAATGGACAAATAGCCTCCCATTTACCTTACAATAATCCTTCTTTTGAAAGCCCCTTCGAGCCTATGAAAACATTTTCTTTGTTAGCAACATTACAAGCCCAATACCTTATCCCACCCAATATCAACATGGATTTTTCATTACATATTTTTTTTGAAATTTAAGTGTGGGGGGAATGGATTTCATTTTGGGTACCCTTTGTTGATTTCACCATGTTATCATATACTTGAGGGCAAGAATCCATTTCAGTGTGGGGGAGAGGTTTTCATTTAGTGTGTTTTTGGGAATGTATATATAATTATGACATATTGTTCAAATTTTAATGACAAGTGTTCAAAAAAATTAATTAAAAAAAATCAAAAAATCAAAAAAAAAATTAAAAAAAAGAAATTGGGTTGTGTAATGGGTATGTCAAAAATCACTCTTTCTTTAACCTTTTATCTTGTTATAACTATTACAATTAGTGTCGTGAGGAGATCAATCATGGGTTGGGATATGAGTGTGAGATCTTTTACAACTTCAACTTTCAAAAAAAGAAAAAAAAACAGAAAAAGAAAACTTGCATTATATTATTTATGTCATTTGGAAAAGTTTTGTGGTTTATAAATATATCATCTTCTCATCCCCTTCAAATTTCTTTCCTCTCTTGTGTCTTTCCTCACACAATCATTCCCTTATAGGTATGTGTTTTGATTTCCTTCCATGTTTCATTTAAAAAAAATTTGCATTGATTTTTCTATGTTAGTGTTTTACCCCCCCTTTCCTATCATTTGGATATCATCTTCCTACCATCCCATAGCCATAGAAAACCCCTAAAAAGATCTCTTCACTTTTGAGTACTTTAGGATAGGGAATGGAAGCTGAGAGCTCTTTCAAACTCTAAGATTTTCACTTTTGGTTGGTGAATGAGTGAAGCTCCATAAATTAATTTTATCATCTTGAGAGGAGTAAGTTTTGTGTGCCACCATTTTCCATTTCTAAATTTGAGAATGAAAAAATGAATTATTTTTGGAACATTTTTTCTATAACAACTTGTAGTGGAATTCAATATGGATGAGTGAAATTGTCTAAAGCTCCGCTAATTAGGGGAAACAAAATTTTAATATTTGTTGGTGAGTGAAAATGATTTTGTCATGTTTTTATATTTGTTTCACATGAGGATATGCACAATAATAAGTGTGGGGGTGTTGATGTTATTAATATTTTAATGACTTATTATATACTCCCTTTAATGATTTTATATAAAATGTGCATAATTTGTGTGAAATATTAATGTTTTAATACCAAGTATACTTTTTGAGAATTTTAAGAAGTGGTCCAATTGAGTTAGTTTACTATTTTATTTATAACTATCACCATACTAATCCAAATTGCGTGTTTCTTACTTTTTTGGATTCCTAATTCAATATCCAACATTTCAAAGAAGGTATCATGGGCCAATTCTGCCATTTGAATGCTCATATGAACCACACAAGTAGGCCCACTAAATCTGTGAAGAAACTAGACCATCCATGAAGATTGAATTACTGGGATCAATCCATAAGTTAAAACTCATTAATTCTCCTCACACATTCGTATAACAATTCAAGTAGTAGTGGATAAAAATTTCTGGGCCCAACTAATGCTTTGAAGTCCAGCCCACCATTCTGGATGAGAATTAAAATCCAGACACTGTTCATGACATATCTCATGATGTAATAATCAAATCATTCATAGATTTTGCAGTGTGAAATAGTAGATATATGTGGCCGACTTTGTTGAATAAATCATTTGGATTTGAAGGCATATTCCTATTCATAAACCCATTCAAATTTAAGCCTTCCAAAAGTTTGTATGGAAATGGATAAATTAAAATTGTTTAATCCAACCGCCATAACTTTGGATACTTAAGTCAAATGGCTGCAAAATATTCAGTGTAGACAGAGGAGATATTTATCTACAACTTGTAAGCAGATCAAATCTTAAGATTCTGCTGTCTAATTTATCAATGTGGCGATGCAAGTGGATGGGCAGTTTTGGATTGCAAACAACACAAAAAATTGAGCTATACATACATCCCCCCCTTTCCTTTCAAAAGAGTTGGAATTTAATAAGATAAGAGCACATATTGTCATGACCGAATCCTTTCCAAGGGATTGGGAGGACCTTCCATACTCAAGTTTTCACTTGAGAGACCTTTCCTCCTCTCTTTGTTTTCATTTACTTTTGTGTTCTCCATTTTTGTAATCTTGTAAGTCTATTTCTTTGTAATTCTGTTTTAATGAATGTTTCTTCTTCAATATCTATTATTATCATCCACCTTCTGTAGTTTAATATTAATGTTCTTAAAATAGTTTAAATACAATTGAATCCCCTTCCCTTATTTTTCTTTCTCATTCAATCTAAATTCGGTATTTAATTCCCTTAATCGTTTGTGTGTGTGTTTGACGCACCATTCTTTTCTTATCCCTTTCCTTTTCTTATCTTCTTAATTTATCATAATAATAATTATAACCAGATTACTAATCATTTAAATGGAAGTGTAAATTTACCATTGGGTTGAGTTATAATTTGGGGATATTAAGTGATTGAGATCCTTTGCACAATGAGTTTTATTTGAGTTAATATTGTGTATGTTGAACTTTATATGTCATGGATTAATGAAATGTTTTTTTAAGATGTGGATTCCATGGATTATTGGAACCACAAATACCCTACCATAAACAAGTAATGGTAATGATTAGAACCCTAAGTTAAGTTACGGTTTGGATTAAAGCTTTAACACTTGGGAATTCTGATCAAAATCATATTGTGAAGTGGGTATTAATTTAATGCAATATAAAGAAAAACTCAAGGATATCATAAGCTTAAATCCCCAATAATGAACTCACCAAAATATTTATAAATTTGTTAAATCAAATAATCCATAAATTATTTCATAAGATCTGCAAACAAACCCCCCAATTAGAATACATTTAACTAAAAACAACCGACTTTAAAAAAGTATCATCGCCGAGGATTCGTCCAGAGTACTGCTATACACATTAGAAGATCACCGGAACCTTGACCAGTCGATAGGCGAAAATTGGATGTGCTTTCAGTAAAACATAAGACCTAAAAGAAATTTAAAAGAATATTTCTCATAAAATCTCGGGGTATTACATTCTACACCCCTTAAAATGAATTTCCCCCTCAAAATTCATCGGGGTTATAATTGGTTTTCTAATTGAAAGTTAGTTTCATGAAAGCCCACATCGTAAAAAGGGATACTAAAACTTAATTTTAAAAAGGAATGTTAGAAACATTACAGTTACCCAAATTAACTCATCACTGGGTTTCCACATAGGAGAACATAGGTGGGAATTGAAAACATGGATATGGAAGATAAATATAACCATCAAGTTCTGATGGATAGTGATATAGGATAAGGTTTGGATAAAGTTAACTACCAAAAATCCATAAATCTGTGATGATTTAAGGGACCATCTAATTCATCGAATAAGAAGGAACTATGATAACATTTTTGGTTTCAAGATCTTTTTCCTAAAGTTGAAGAATTTTTCATGAGAATAAATACTTAATTGATTTTGGTACAATATCACCGTTGTTCATGCCTTGAACAATTTTCACTTCATCTCATCAAGAAATAAATTTGAATTTGTCATTCATGAAGTGTTAATAGATCACATGACAAAATGATAGGTCATTCCATATATCTCAACAAAAAGGTTAGAACATGTTATTAAATAAGAATAAGTCCACCTATAGTGAGATAATACATTAATCTAACATACTTAAAAAGAAAAATAAATTATACAATACATAAATGGATAAGATTACAATCCTAATAAAAATAAAAAATATAAAACTTTATAAGGAGGTGAACTAAATCTACTTAACATTTTTCTCCAATATTTTATAAGGTAGTTCTTAGTGGTCACATTCCAAACATGTGAATACCTTAATCATGTAGTATCTTGAAAAATAACATGAATTACTATAAAACCTTAGTGAAAACATGAATTATTCCAAAATTAACTCTTTCCACACACTAAAAATAAAAATATATATATATACTCAAACCATGATATCAAATTGTCTTTATATTAGTCATGAGATCATTAATACTATCAAACATCTCATTATATACTTATCCATTCATTATGCACATATCATGTGCTTTCCAGAAATATTTCTATCACTTTTCATGGTTACCAGTACTATTCAATACATACTTTCAAATACTTAGAAAAAACAATAGTTTAATAATCCTTACATGTTTCTTCATTCTATATTACCATACATTATACTTGATAAACAGGAAATCATTACACTATCTTCTTAATCCATTAACCGAGCTTCATCATTTTATTCTTCGACATGTATTTAATCACATATATTATTTGTAGAATCTTTATCGTCATCAACATAAATACTACCCATACGACTATTCTGATTATACTCATGAGATTTTCCCTTAGAGAATCAATTTGCATAATTCCTATACATTCCACATCTAAAATATTTAACCATTGTTGATATCTTAGTAATACCATTATCCTTGTCCATTTTGTTAATGAAACCTTTTTCTTTTCAATTATTGGATTTGTGCCCTTATTTTTTTACACCCAAAGAATATTCAATTTCATTTGAAACATTATCCTTGATGTCTCTTCCCGCATCATTTACATGAGGAAAATTACACTTTCTTTCCTCTATGATCACCATAAAAATCCATCTTTCTCTTATTAGCTGCTTCAGGAAACTCACCAAAGTTGAGATTATTTATCATATTATGAAATTGATGATTAAGAATAAAAATTATTTTTCTCCTTCTAACTCCCATTTCATTTTGTTTCTCATGAAGAATATGATTCCATTGTCCATCATATTCTCTATTAACATCAATCCTCCTGTTTCCAGCCATTTTATAAAACCCAAAAAGAATAGAGTGAGAGGAAAAAATCATACAAGGAAAATAAAATAATCAAGGGGGAGTACTTTGAATCTTTAAAATCTTAGGTTTATTCCTAGATTATTCATGATCATTACCATAATCCTAGGACTGTAACCTATAGTTATACTTAACCTTAGGGACATCCCTATACGTACCTTAGAAATATCTCTTGGGATCTTAATAAAGTTTTCGCATCATAGTTTTCAATGGTTAACTAAACCTTTACTCTGATACCAACTAAAGATACCCAAGCTTGAAGTACATGGAAATCACATTTATTTTTGGGAATACTTAATACAAGACATAAAAAGACACCCAAATATCGTATTAGTTTAGTGTATTTGGAAACTCGGAACATAATCTTCTAACATTGTGAATGATCTACAACATCTCCCATAAAGATCTTACCCGTTTGTTTTCCATCCTAAAACACTTATTTATATCTTACGGAAAAGAAAACATAAAAACTGGTGATCTAAAATGCTCAGTAAGGGTAAAAATGGATAAAACAAAACAAAACATATACATTTGAACGTAAAAACATGAATATAAAGTTTAAAAATCAGAATCTTGAGTCATAAAATAAATCTTCGTTGTATGTAAAGAATAGATCATAAAGGAACATTAATCATGATAAAATAGCATGGGAATAAAACATGGAACTGTGTAAAATCATTAATCAGATAATATGATTTCCATATTAGCCAAGGAATTGCTGCCAAGACCATTATAATGGATAAAGTCCTAAACTGAACCAGATTTACTTATCATTCCAACCCTGGATTACTGAACCGAATTTACTTTCCATTCCAGCCATGTTTATATCATGAGATATAAATCTTTAACAAATTCATTGGAGGGAGATATAGGTCTCACCATCTCATAATTAAATCATTCTTACATGTGCCACAAAACATAAATCATTCATCATAACATAACCCCAGAAATAAAAGGGGTTTCTTAAATATCATTCTATCATAACATAATCCATATAAAATATCATTAAATTATTTAAAAAATAAAATCATAGTAATAATAGGGATATAAGAATAATCCAATTTAAAAGAATCATCTTTGATGGAAAATAATTTTAATAAAACACTTGAACTTATTTCTTGAGGAAAATATCCTTTCTTCTTCAAAAATGTTTTCTTTTCTCAAAATTCAGAAATTTTTTAAAAGAAAATAATTTAATTGAAAATAAACTTCAAATAGTGTAGATGAAGCTTCATATAAATAAGGCATCATGAAATTGTAAAAATCCATTCATACCATATAAGTTTAACAAAAACATTCTTCTTATACTTTTGCTGGAAAAGTCAAAAAATTACCTCGTATGGTAAACAAAAGAATGATTCCTTCCATACCTTGTAGTAAAATTCAAAAACTGGTAAAAATGACTTTAAACATACATGAAATAATATTAAACATTTTATAAATTTTTTTTAGAAAACATGTATATGGATGATAAATATAATTCCAATAAATACTTACGTGAACCAATCTTGGATAAAAATGAGATTGACAGATTATCCCTTACCTTAGGTCTGATTTCTTCCATATGATTCCAAAAATCCTATATTGTGGGTTTAAAAATATTATTAACTTTTAACAGAATCATAATAATATTTATGATATCATATATGATTTACTAATAACTTTATATTACCCGTTCATTTGTCAATTTCATGTTAAAGCAACATTTTGGGTAGTAATCGTTTTATTTATCTTACGTGTTTGGACTTTTTATTCTTGATATTATTAATTAGATCATGATTTAATTACTTCCATAATGTAAAACATTATTTATATATCATATATATTTATCATATATATATATATATAATAGATAGTTAAATGAAATGGAATACACCGTTCATGGGGACGGTAGGTCGTATGTACGCATGAACACTATTTTCATTTATTTATTGAATTGAATAGAAGTAAGTAAATTATATATATATATATATATATATATACATAAATCCAGTAGAATTATTATTTCATTTATTTCATGATTATTTATTATATATACTTTCTAATCATTCCTGAATGGTTAACATGGAGAAGGAATATCATCACGTCATGGAGACGGTAAGACTTACTTACGCACGAGCGACGATATTGTTCCCATAATTGTTGAATGGTATTAAATTGTATGGTTTATAATATATCATAATTAGTATAATTTTATAATAATCATATGTAGTTATTATTTACATCATTATACCCATCCAAGTAAGGTAGTGGTGAAAACAGTTTACACCACGACGTGGAGATGGTAAGTTGTACGCACACATGCGCAGTGATTTCATTTTTTGTAGGATGGATAGAAGGTTAAATATGGTTTTTTAATATCTATAATGACATATAATTATATTATTTATACTGATGTTATTACTTTATAATGAATCAACTAAAGAAGAGGAATTAGATGAAGAAATAAATTTGAAAGAATTGGTAGAAGAGATTACCTCTTCCTCGACGTGCGTCTTTTAAATTTTTTCTTAAGGCAATAGAGTTGGTGTTTTGAGAAGACCAGAACCTATAGAATGTAACTAGAAAAGTTTAGAAGAGAATGTTTCAGGGTTTGGACGAGCTTGAAGTCTCAAAATGGAGTGAAGAGGAGATGGAGGAGGTTCCCTTTTATAAGAGAGGAGAGGGGCACTTTAGGAAAGTTCTAAAATATTAATTTATTATAAATTCTATTTCAATTTAAAATGGTCCAAAAATTATTTAATTCTAATATAAAATGATATTGGATCTAATAACCATTATACAATAATTTTTAGACATGTTTTGAATATTTTGTATCCTTATCGTTTTGCTTTAACCCTTATTTTACCATTTTTAATCTTACCGTGATATCATGTCATTTACACATTGTGGGTTAATGTAATTACCATATCATGTCAAAAAACCCATGAAAAGTTATTTATGAAATATTTGGACTTATATTAACCATTTGGATGAATATTATTTTTTTTTCTCGGAATTCAATATCATTTAATAAACTATTTTATGTTTTAAGTTATGAATTATGTTAATTTTGGACAATATTCATACTTGACTTTTTTTAAAATAAATAACAACATGATTACTTAAAATCAAAGGAGTTAACTCATCCCTAATATTTCAATTTCATCAAGAAAATTCATGGATGGTATTAAATTGTTCAAATTAAATTTATTTTAATATTTATAAATTCATTTATTTGAATCCTTCATTGATGAGGTAATCATTACATCATAATTGTATCATAAATAAATATATTTATCTAATATATAAAAATTATAAATAAAATAACTTTATGTAAGAAATATTTTTAGATTTATAATTACTATTTATAGACATAGATATCAATTATATATCTCTATATTAAAATATATTTATTAAAAAATATATGTTTAGGTTATAATTATCTTTACTTTTTTCACATCCAAGTGAATCCATGGGGTCTCGAAATCGACCCAAAGATGCCCATGGTCGGATATATCTTATCCAATAAAATTAGTACATGTGTTAGGGTAGTTTAATATTATTTTAGTATTATTTTTTACCCTTATTTACCATATTTACCCCGTAACCATGGTAAATAAAATAATTACTGAAGTTACTATTCATAATGTCCAAAAATTAAAAGTACATATTTAAACAATTTGAAACTTATTATTCCAAATATGGAATATTTTTTTAAATTTAAAAAACATATGCTGTAGTAATTTATTGAAAATTAATTCCCATTATCAAAACCAAAAAAGCGTGTTTTTAAAAAAGTAATGACTATCAAAATATTGACACGTGTTTATGTACAATTTAAAAGTGAAACTACTTACAATGACCAAAATTGGATTAAATGATAAAAATATAATCCAATTACATTTTAAAAACAACTAGAAAAATAATCTAACTATATAAATAAATTAGATAAAAAGGCAGTTTTGAATTAAAATGCAGTATTTTTCAGTATTCATTAAAATTTAAATTTTATTAGAAAAATACAAAATATTCTAAAAAAATAATTTTTTATGTCCTGATTTCAAATAAGAAGTTTATATTGTCAAATTGAACTTATAAAAGTGTCAAAAACTCGATTTAAAATGGGAGCGCCATCAAAAGGTGATAGAACTGCATTTTTTTAAACAATAATTCTTTTATCCAAAAAAATTGAGATTGTTATCATATCACGTTCTAGAAATTATGTAATATTAATGATAATGTTATAAAAAATTCAAAATGTGGTTAATAATATTCATAACTTCTTGTTTATATCCCATTAAATAATAATATTTTAATAATATATCATTGTTTAGTGAAACTCGGTATTGCGTACAACGCAAGCTATCGAGGAAGGTCGCTCTTGCATGTAACACAATCCAAGTAAATGTTTCATGTAGTCTAAGCTTACTTTGGTGTTTCATACAACATAATTCAAACATATTTATTTTATACATTGAACAAAATCTATACTCAATGTTGCGTGAAAGGAATTCTTTCAAAAGAACTTGAAATTGTGTGCAACACAAGATAAGAATAATGTTGTGTATACTGTAAGATAATACACTATTGTGTATAGTGCAAGCTAATATTGGTGTATCGTAAAACAAAAGACATCAAAGAAATTAAAAACAATTTATCTCATAAAATCGCAGGGTGTTACAATAAAGGTTTTTGTTTGTAATTTTTGGAGATTTTAGAATATTTACATAGACTTTGTTTCTAAATAAAATATTTGAAACTATTTCAAAATTTAATTTTTATTATAATCTTGTTCAAAATGAAAAATGTAACGATCCAATTTTTTTGAATAATATTTGTTTCTTGAAAATTTATGTTATATTATTTTGTACTCAACAAAACTATATCCCTTTATTAATGAAGTGATTATAATAGAAAAAACACCATTGAGTTTTGACTGTTATATGACCGTTGGTCAATATGACCATTGGAAAAAAGACGCTTAAAGTTAAGATTATTGTTTATAAATAGAAATAATAATGGTTATTATTGCATAAATAATAATCGATGGCCTCATATAGTAGACTTAGGCCATACAAAGCCCATTTTTCAGAGTTGGGGAAGGAGGTGGCGTCACTGGTCTTCGATCTGGACCAATCCCTATTGAAACTTCAAAATGTTAAGCTTGAATGGAATTACTTATGGTAGAAGTTCAAGTTGATAGAAATCAACACTTGGTAAATGTTTTCTGAGCCACCCCAAGATTCTATCACCATTGCGCACCTTACTCTTAGGTCCTATGCGGGTGTTATAAGGGGTTATGTAAGGAGGCCTTAGTTACTTTGTGTAATCCAATGGTATAAATAAAATTGTTATTTTTATAATTCTTGTTTTAAGAATGGATTTTCTTAATAAAGAATATGTTTAATTAAGACAAATTTGATAAATTGATTTTAGAAGTAAAAATTGTACATTGTAGAGATTTCTCATGAATAGAGAATTATTATGGTAAAATGAATATTATTTTTGAAATTCATATGTAAAAATTAACATAGGCTAAATTTTTAGAAGTTTTCTAAGAAGTTTCAATTTTATGAATAATGTTTTTTGAATAGTGGTTTTAATGAATATTATTCGATGAATAGTGTTTTTGATGAATAGTAAAGAATATTTAATTATCAAATTACTTTTTCTATGAAATGATTTTTGAAAATCGAATATACATAGTTGTAATCAGGTTAAAAATGTGGTTCAATAAGATTGATTTTTCTGGTGAATAGTACCTTTACCCTTTATAATAGTAATTTTACCCTTATGATTGATAATTTTACCAATGGAATAGTAACATCACCTAAAGAAGTATAAATATGTTTTGGTCATCTTAAGTGGTAATGTGATATGAATATATCATAATATAAGTAAATAAATGTTTTAGAAATTATTAGTTAAGTATTGGTATTTTATTTATTTAATTTAATTTAAAATGAAATTAATTTTTATAAAATGGAGTTCAATTTTTAATTCTAAATGTCGAAAAATGGTTAGGGTGAATTTTTTGGATTTTTCAGAAACAAATGATTTTTCGGTGAATAGTAAAAATACAGTTTTGGGTTTTCAGTATGTTTAATGACATAATAACCATTTAATAATAATTTAATGAGAAATATAAGATGATTTTAGACTTTTATGGATTAAAATATGATATTAGGCGTCCCAAGTGGCCAATACCATGGGCAAGCCCATGGTTTTTCAAATACTACAAATGAGGTGTCCTTTGAAATTAATAAAATATTCCGTCACTTTTCCTATAAATACCCACCCATTCCTTTGTTTCAATTCATTCCAACATCATTATCCACTAATTTATACTATTTCTACCTCTCAAGGAGTCCTTAGAAGGTGTTCTCAATCCCCTAAGGTCTCGATCATAGAGTTTTAGAAGTTACTTTTCAAGGTAAGGGAATTCTCAACTTCTCTTTTTTACATTCACGTTCTCTTTTATGTGGTATGCCTTTCAAGTTTCCATACTATTTTCTTATTTATGTTTTATTCTATCCCTATACGGTATCATTAGTTCTTTATGTATGGGATACCATTGTCCCCTCTCTTTGTAATGTTTTCTAAAACCATGTCGCATTGTCGTCATGCTGTAGAATTTTCATCTCAAAATATCTCTCTTTTTTCCCAATAAATTATCTTATTTAATTTATGTGAATACCCAAAACTATTTCATTTATAAGGGTATTAATAAAGACATAAAATGATAAATTTGATTCTGTAATTTACATAGAGAAACCCCTCATTCCCTTTTCTTGGGTTATAAATGACACAATGATCTTGTTTTTAAGCACTTTTTAAAATGTCATGATTTTGATATGAAAACCATTTCTATTATTCCTTATGGGTTATTTATGAAATGTTTCATTATTATCTATATGGAATACATGAAAATAAATATATATTAATGGTGCACCATGATAGTTCTCTAATGTATTGGGTAATGAAATTAGTCTCTAGAGATGATAAGTTTTACAATACCTTGGTGAATAACCTTGGTAATTTTTATGACACCTTGGGGATGGACCTTGGTGATATGATTATGAAAGTATAAATTAAATGTTGTATCCATATTTTCACATTATTATTCATGGTTTTTTATTATTATATTACACTTTTTACATTTCTCATGTCTTTATGTATTTCATCAAGTTCTTATTGATATCACAAGTAAAATGTTTCCCTTGTTTTCCGTTACTGGACCTTCTGCTCACCCTCTCCTTTTATGTATGTCCCTAGGTTATTAGAAGTTGTAATTAAACTTAGGATAAACATATTATTAATCCTTATAGGTGGATTAGAATAATTTTTTATGTTTTCATGTATTATGTTCCTGTTTTCCAAGACACTAAAATTTAAAGATCCTATATTTGTAAAATGTAATGAAAAGTTATGTAATGAAAAGGTGGGATTACATAGTTGGTATCAAAGGGTAGTTTAGTTATTTTTGGATATTAGGATATGAAAAATTTAGGAATAACCCTATAGAAAATTTTAAATATAGGAAAACATCCTGGTACTTTGGTGAAACATTAAGTAAGTGGTTTCCGAACAAATAAATCCTTTTCTGGATACAAACAAGTGGATGTGGCTCTAGAAAAAATGTATCTAGGGGTAAAAACCAAAAACACCCCTTTGAGATAGACTCAAACAAGAACTGGTGCATTATAATGGGCCTTTCTGCACTCATATTTTGATAGTTCTGGGGGATATGTATGGTTAATCAAAATCTTTTTATGAATCATTATGAAGGATTTATAGGAAATGTATTTATTGATATTGAAGAACATTTTTATGGATAATGTTTTAAGAGGTAAAAATATTTTATTGTTATAAGATTCATAGATGAAACAAGTTTCTCACTAAGGTATTCTTATTTTAGAAAACGGCTAGAATAGGATGAAATGTGAAAATGGTGACCACAATGGACCATGCACTAACGACCCCCCAATGGAAGATGGAATGGAAGCTTTAATGAGAATGATGAATCAAATGACTCAAGTTATGGAAAATTACTTGAATCAATCTGAGAGACTGATTTAACCAAGAATGGAACAACATTATGTTGAGTCCTTTATACGTCAATGACCAATAATGTTCAGTGGATCTACTGACCCATTGATTGTGGAATATTTGATATTCTCTATATAGAAGATCTTTTCTATACTTCATAGTTATAAACAAGAGAAAGTAACCTTGGATATTTACTGCTTAGAGGGAGAAGCTGGTTAGTGGTGGGAACATAAAAACATGAGGCTAAGAGGGGAGATTAAATCTATAGAGTGGGAAGAGTTTAGGGGGGATATTCTTCAATTTGTATTTACCTCGTTCGATGTGAACTAAAATAGAAAAGGAATTTCTCGAGTTGAAGTTAAAGGAGAATGAATCTAAAGGAATCTACGAGATGAACATCACAATACTTTCACATTACACCTCTATATTTTGTCATGGATACTAATGGGAAGGTTGATAAGTTTCTTTGGTAGACTAAGACATCATCTACGAAAGAATCTAGAAAATCAAGACTATGACAACTATGGGGAAATTGTCTGAAGTGCTATGAAATTTGAGCTTGAGTTTGGTGAGACACAGTGGTCCCACAAGTCAAATAAAAAAAATAGGTCCTTGGATCCAAACTTGGGGAGGATCTTTGACCAAGGAAGAGGTGGAAAGGAAGTGCAACTTTCGACATGAAAAGAATGTGGTATGAATCATTCAAGAAACTAACTGCTAAGGAGAATGAAGTGTTAAAAGTGTGTAAGAGAAGTCTATATTGCTTGTAATTGTCATTGTGAGGTGAAGCCTCAACTTCCCAACACTAATGACAAAGGGAAGATGATGCAGGCCCTACCTGACATCCAATGCTTCAAGTGTGGACAACATGGGTACTTTTCTAATTACTGCCCCAATCCGAGGGTAGTGGAGGGGAATCATCATCAGCCTCAGCATAGGCCAATGGAGAAAGGTCGTGCATTTTTTATTATGACAACTAATGTTGAAGCTCTAAATGATGTGGTGGAAGGTACTCGTGTTATCCTCTCAAAGCTAGCAAGTACTTTGATTCTGGTTCTACACATTTTTTTATTTCCTCAAAGTTTTCAAATAATATAAAATCAATTCTTGAACCACTGAAAGTGTAGTTATCAGTCAAGACTCATAGAGGGATTATCCAAGCATCAAAAATATTTCGAAAATCTAGTATTTAATTTTGTGAGAAAAATCTTATCACAAATCTAGTATTCATTCCCATGTTGGAATTCGACATTATACTAGGGATAGACTGGCTCTCAATGTATAATTCTAAGATCAAATGAAGAAGCAAGGAAATTTCAGTATTCTTGAATGGAAAACCTACAGTTATCTTCCCAGGAGAGATGTCTCAAACTGATCTTTGTCTAGAAGAACCTCCTATAACATTATTTATAGAGCTTATCTATGAAGAAAAAGAAGGAAATAAGAGTATAAGGATATACAATTTTCCCATCATTTAGGAATACATTGATTTATTTCATCAGAATTTACCTAGACCTCCCTCAGAAAGAGAGGTAGAGTACTCTATTGAACTCATACATGGATCTCATCTGATATCAAAAACCCCTTATATAATAGAAAATATGGAGCTAGAGGAATTAAAGAAACAACTACAAGATCTTTTGGAGAAGGGTTTTATCTAACCAAGTGTGTCTCCCTGGGGAGTGCCTATTCTCTTTGTGAAGAAGGATATATTAATGAGGCTATGCATTGATTATAGAGAACTAAATAGGATCACAGTGAAGAAAAAATACCCTCTTCCAAGAATTGATGACTTATTTTACCAACTTTGTGGGGATAAATTATTCTCCAAGATTGATCTTCAGTTTGGTTATCATCAATTGAGGGTGAAGAAAAAAGATATTCCAAAAACCACCTTTTGATCATGATATGGACATTATGAATTTTTTTATTCCCATTGGGTTGACTAATGAACCTTCTATTTTTATGGATTTTATGAATAGAGTATTTAAGGAATACCTTTAAAACTTTGTGGTAGTTTTTATTAATGATATTCTGATATATTCCAAAAGTTGGGAGGAGCATGAAGATCATATAAGGGTTATATTATAGTATCTAAGGAAGGAGGAATTATTTAGAAAGTTTATCAAGTGTGAGTTTTGGTTACAAAAAGTTTCTATCTTAGGGAACATTAAACTAGTAAAGGAATTTTAGTTGACCCTATAATGAAAAATGTTGTAGATGAATGGCCTCATCCTACAACAGTAAATGAAATTCGTAGCTTCCTTGGATTAGCGGTATATTATAGAAGGTTTGTGAAAAAACTTTTCACTACTTTCTAGTCCATTAACCAAGTTAACTCAAAAAGGGGTCAAGTTTATCTGGATAAAGCAGTGTGAGGAAAGTTTCTAAGAGCTAAAGAAGAGATTGGTTACCACACCTGTGTTAAATCTTACCTCAAGTAGAGAAATATTCATTGTTTTTAGTGATGCATCTCTAAAAAGGTATTGGGTGAATTATCATGAAAAATTACAAGGTGATTACTTATGAATCTCGATATTTGAAGACTCATGAGTAGAACTAGCCAAAACATGATCTGGAGTGGGCTGTGGTTTTTTTGTTCTGAATATATAGAGGCACTATCTTTATGGGGAGAAGTGTGATATATATACATACCATCAAAGTTTGAAGTATATTTTCACTCAAATGGAACTAAAAATGAGATAGGGGAGATGGTTGGAACTTCTTAAAGAGTACGATTGTTCAATTCATTATCATATTGGAAGAGAAAATAAATTCACTGATGCATTAAGTAGAAAATACCCCGTTGTGCTGGAAATGATGAGGATTCAAAGAGATCCTTTGATCAATGACCTAGTAAAACTGGACATGGGAATCATAAGGGAAGGCACATCATCAAACCTATTCCAAATGATTTATCAACCATAATTACAAGATAAGATCTATAAATCTCCAAAAAAAGATCCTTTATTATAGAATAAGTTTGAGGAAGTGAATAATGGGAAGTATCCTGAGTTCAATATTGATTAAGAAGCTATACTGAAATTTCATACAAGACTTTGTGTTCCATATTTTCTGGAAAAAATGGATATTATGGATAAAGCTCATATATTTACATTCTCTATACATCATGGAAGCACAAAAAAGTATAAGGACCTTTGTGATCATTATTGGTGGGATAACATAAAAAGGGAGATTGCTGACTACACTACGAGGTGCCTAGTGCGTCAAAAAGTGAAAGTATAGCGACAACTTCTTAAAGGGGTATTAGAAACACTACCCATACCATCATGGAAGTGGGACAATATCACTATGGACTGTGTCAATGGTCTCCCGAGAACTTCCAATGGAAACAATGTGATATGGGTTATAGTGTACCGTCTCACCAAGACTTACCATTTTATCTCTATTAAAGAAGATTTATCTATTGATCAACTTTCCAGGATTTATGTAAGGGAAGTGTTAAGGATTCATGGAGTACCACTCTCCATCATATTTGATCATGACCCAAGATTCACATCAAAATTCTATAGAAGTCTTCAACATTCTCTGGGTACCAAATTGAATGTCAGTACAACCTATCATCCCCAAACTGATGGATAATATGAAAGTAATATTTAGACACTCAAGGACATGCTGAGAACATGCTCAATGGAATTTAAAGGTGTATGGGATCAACATATCACATTAGTTGAGTTCTCTTACAACAACAGATTCAACTAAGGAATTCAAATGGCACCCTATGAAGCTCTATATTAAAGGATATGTAAAACTAAAACTTTTTGGGTTAAATATAGTGAAAGAATTCTTTTTTGGGACTAATATTGTGAAATAGATGGCAGAAAAGATTCATGCAACCTAACAACACGTTAATGAAGTGAGTATAATTGAAAGGAGACCGTTGGGTTTCAATTGTTATATGACTGTTGGTCAATATGACCATTGGAAACTATACTCTTAAGGTTAAGATTATTGTTTATAAATAAAAATGATTATGTTTATTAATGTATAAAGAATATTCTATGACCTAATCTAGTAGACTCAGGCCATACGAATTCCATTTTATCGGAGCTTGGGAAGGAGGTGGCATCGCGGGGCTTCACTTTGGACCATGCCCAAGCCAAACTTCAAAACATTAAACTTGAACAAAATCACTCATGGGAGAAGTTCAATTTGAAATATTTCACCACTCAGGAAATGTTTTTTGATCCACCCCAAGATTTTATCATCATTTCACACCTTACTCTTAGGTCCTATGCGAACATTATAAGGGGTTATGTAACGAGGCCTTAGTTACTTTGTGTAATCCCATGGTATAAATAAAATTGTTATTTCATCTTTCTTATTTTACGAATATATTTTCTTAATAAAGAATATGTTTATTTAAGAAAAATTTGATAAATTTATTTTAGAAGTAAAAAAATCACACTTTTCATATATTTCTCATGAATAGAGAATTTTTATGGTAAAATAAACATCATTTTTGAAATTCAAATGTCCAAATTAACTTAGGCTGAATTTTTAGAATTTTTATAAGAAGTTTCAATTTGATGAATAGAGTTTGATGAATAGTGTTTTATTATGAATAGTAATCGATGAATATTTTTTTAGGAATAGTAAAAAATACATTTAATTATTAAATTTCTTTTTTTGTGAAATGATTTTTAAAAATCAGACATACATGGTAGTAATCAGGGTGAAAAATGTGGTTCAATAAGATCAAAATAATTTTTTAGTGAATAATGACATTACTATTTAGAATAGTAATTTTACCCTTATGAATGGTAATTTTTCCAATGGAATAGTAACACCACCTAAGGAAGTATAAATATGTTTTAGTCATCTCTAGTGGTAATGTGATATAAATATATCATAGTATAAGTAAATAAATGTATTATGAATTATTAGTTAAGTATTAGTATTTTATTTATTTAATTTAATTTAAAATGAAATTAATTTTTATAAAATGGAGTTCAAGAGGCCAATACCATTGGAAAATACCATGGGAAAGCCCATGGTTTTGAAAATACCACTAATGAGGTTTCCATTGAAATTAATAAAATATTCCCTCACTTTTTCTATAAATACCTACCCATTACATCATTTAAATTTATTAAAAAACAATTCTACAGGAAATTATGGTAGTAGAACTTCACAAGGAGTTCTCCCAAGGTGTCCTCAATCCCTCAAGGTACCGATCTTAGAGTTTTAGAAGTTACTCTTCAAGGTAAAGGAATTCTCAACTTCTCTTTTTTCTATTCAAGTTATCTTTTATGTGGTATGAAATTTAAGTCTCCATAACATGTTATTATTTTAATTTTATTATATACCTCTAATTTATTATGATTCATTTATGGTTGGGATACCCTTATCACCTCTATTTTTAATGTTTTATAAAACCATGTTGCATAACCGTTATGCTTTAGAAATTTCATCTCAAAATATATCTTTTTTTCAAGAAATTGTCTTATTTTATTTATGTGAATAACAAAAAATATTTCATTTATAGGGGTATTCATAAATACAAAAAAATGATATATTTTATTCTAGAATTAACATACATAAAACCCTCATTCCCTTTCCGTGGGTTATAAATGACATAATGATCTTGTTTTTAAGCACTTTTTTAAATGCCATGATTTTGATATGAAACCCATTTATTTTATTCTCTATGGTTTATATATGAAATGTTTAATTATGATATATATGTCTCACATGAAAATAAATACACATTAAGAGTGTTTCCTGATAGTTCTCCAATGTATTGGGTAAAGTATTTAATCTCTAGAGATGACAAGTTTTAAGATACCTTGGTGAATAACCTTGTAAATTTTTATGAAACCTTGGGGATGGACATTGGTGATATGATTATGAATGTATAAATTAAATTTTGTATACACATATTCAATTTATTATTCATGTTATTTTTATTATGATATGCCCTTTTTTCTGTTGCTGATGTCTTTATTTATATCATCAAGTTCTTATTGATATCACAAGTAAACTGTTTCCCTTGTTTTCCCATACTGGGCCTTCTTCTCACCCTATCTTTTTTATGTCCCTAGGTTATGAGATGAAGTAATTTAAATTTTTATGAACATATTATGAAGCCTTAAAAGTATCTTAGAATAATGTTTTATGTTTTCATGTATTATGTTCCTGTTTTCCAAGACACTAAACTTTAAATATCCTCTATTTGTAAAATGTAATGAAAAGTTATGTAATAAAAAGGAGAGATACCATAAAAAGGATATATAATTTTTTATATTAGATAGGTGAGGGGATTTAATAAATCCTAAATTTAAAAAATTTTATGACGATAATTTTTATTATAAAAAAATTCCATCCCCTATGAAACCACAACAAAATGGTATTATGGAAAGAAAAAAATGAACCCTATAAGAAATGTCAAGGACCATGTTAAATATGTTTAAAACTCCAAGTTATTTTTGGGAAGAAGATATCAATATATATATTTATATTTAAAATAGAGTTCTTTTAAGATCAACTTCAATGAAAAAACCTTTTGAACTTTGGAATGATAGAAAACCAAAAGTTTGGTATTTAAGAATATTCAGTTTTAAAGTTTATGTTCTTAACACTAAAGAATCATTTGATAAATTTGATTCAAAATCTGAAAAATGTATTTTTTTTATTATATTCAATGTTTAGTAAATATTATAGAGTTTATAATAAAATATCCATGTTATTTGAAGAATATATACATGTGAATTTTAAGGAGAATATTTCAAAATAAAATCATGATGATTTAAACCAACTTTAAGAGGAGTTTAAAGATTTCAACATTGGTGTCGTTAACCCAAAAAATGAAAATGATCATATTAAGTTTGAGATTCACAATCATGAATATTTATGGTGAACTCATAAATATTACACTTTATAAAAATTAATTTTAACTATTGATTCAATTATTCAAACCATAAATTCTTTTATAATTTTATTTCTAAAAATATTGATAAATATTTAAATGATTTAATCAATATTTTAGCTATAAAAAAAGAGATAAATAAAATTTTTATAAATAAATTTTGAGATTTATTTAAACAACCTAGATATTTTCAATAATCGATACTAAATGGATTTTCATACATTAACATGATGAATATATAAATATCATAAGAAATAAGGCCATATTAGTAGCTGGAGGAAATATTGAAGAAGAAGGGATAGATTATGATATAATTTTCCAATGGTTTCTATGTTAGAAGATATATGAATATTATTTGTTTATATATATTTTAATGGTTTTTAATTATTTCAAATTTATGTAAAAATTACATTTCTAAATGGATATATTTCCAAGGAAGTATATGTTAGACAACCCCATCATTTTAAAAATAAAAAGTTATTAAATAGTTTTTTAAAGTTATACAAATTACTATATGGTCTTAAGTAATATCCAAGATCATGGTATGAAATATCATCAAATTTTCTTTTAAAAATTGTTTTACAAAAGGAAAGGTAGATACTACTTTGTTTGTGAAGAAAAATTCTAAATAAATTTTGATTGTTTAAATCTAAATAGACTAAATTAAATTTGGATATTCAAACGAGGTTTTATGTAATCAATTTTCAGAATTAATGACATGTAATTTTGACATGAGTCTTATGGGAGAACTAAAATTCTTCATTGGACTTTAAAATTTTCAAAGTAATAATGGCATGTTTTAAAATCAATCTATGTATGCTAAATAATTTGTTAAAAGATTTGGTTTAGATAGTTGAAAAAGATTAAAAAATCTAATGAGTATTTTATGTTTATTAGATATTGATGATTCAATAAAATCAATGGATAATAAATTTTATAGTTATATGATTGGTAGCTTATTATATGACTACTTCTAGTTCTGAAATTACTTCAACTTTAGAATCCCATTGTATGTTGACTTTAATAGTTTGGAATTAATCATTTTGTGACATGATTTGGTCTGTAAGTTTGCTTAAACTACTTGAATTTTATGTTTTAATAACATTATTTTAAATCTATATTTTACATATGGCAAGTGTGCATGTTAAATCTGCTATATTTTGTTGTTCACTAACATATGAATTCACTATTAGTTACTATTTGATTCACTACATGTATTATTATTTAATTCCTAGAATATATTCACACATGTTTTCAGATTCTTGAGGTTTCTTGAATATTATTTAGAATGAATTTTCACTATTTAATACGAGAAGATTTTAGATTATGAACACACATAGTTTTAAAGATGTGTAATTTTAAATAAAGAGGAAAATATCGTATTGGGGGGGGGGGGTCATTTCTTTTCTTATTTATATTATCTATTTAAATTTTTATTTTATTCTAGATTGATTTTTTAATTAGAATACATGAATTTAGAAGTATATATCATGTTTAAATATTTATTTATTTTGAAATAGAATTATATATATTTTGAAATTTGTTTTAAAACTATTCCAAATATACTGAAATATGAGTATTTAAGTCTTTTTTAAAATTATTTCCTTTAGTCCAATATTATTTATCTTAGGGAGAGTTATATTTTTTCCTTATTATATGAGTTAGTTGTTTAGACATTTTTTGGGAATCATTTTAAACTTGGAGAGACATGTTTCATAAACCGTTTTTTCTTATTTTAGTTTAAATAGGGATATTATTTTATCATTTGATATTTTAAATAATATCAAAAAATGGTGAGATTTATTTGAAATTATAATTAGTTTTTAATTATAAAAAGGGGTATATTTCTATGTGGATCATTTCCACTTCAGTTATTTATAATTTCATAATTAAAAAATTATTTTTTAATACTCATATGAGTGAATAAATGCGTTTTTGGCTTATACTAAAAGTAAAAGATAATATTTTGTTGATATTTTTATTGAAATTTTCTTCACTGACATTATGTGTCTTGTGAAATGATTTAGGAGTAAAATATATTTTAGTATGATTTATATTTTGACTCATACTCTGAAATTATCATAATTGAATAATTATAATTTCCCACAACATTATTTACTTATTGATTAAATCATCCTTATATTTTTAGGATTGATCTTTATGGTTTTGAAAACTATCCTTTTTCATTTTAATCCATATATAATTATTTTTATGTTGTGTATAATAATGATTATGCTATAAGAGAATGATTATTACACATTATAGAATCATTATTATGTTATAGTTGAATAAATTTTATAAAACATATAATGATTATTATGAAATACAAGATGATTCTTACATAAATCACCTTTTAGGATAAAATGATGATTACAAATATTCATGTTTACACAAAACACTATGTTTATGCACATTAATTTTTACAAAGAATGATTCTTAAAAAAAATTCATGGTTACAAAAAACTGATGTTTACGTATGCTTCAACATTTTTTTTCTAAAATATAAAATATTCTCTATTTTTGAAAACATTTGATATATCAATTTACTAATCATTTATGTTTCATATTTTCCTTGATTAATTTGTTTTGTAATAATGTATTAAATAATTCAATCATATGAAAAATTACATAAGGATATTTTATACAAATTTAATTGATCATCACATGGGTTATAACATGTTTAAATATTTTTTCAACATTCTAGAAACTCACTAGTTTCAAATTTGGATTATTTAAAATATAGAGAGTTTGTATTAAATGATTAATGGGAAATTTACATGATTTTTTGAATAATTATTTACTAATGTATTAAATGATTCTAATGAGTTTTTCTTTACACCATATTATTATGTTTTAAAATTATCAAATAGTATTCATCTGAGTATTATTTCATGCACACTAAATAGAGAATACACATGAACCATTTTATGGGAAAGTTTCACCAAAAAATTTTAACGTAGTTCATTAATATCACAAGTTAAACTATGATTTAGAAAATATTAAATAAAAATGAATAATATTTTTATTGTTATTTTATATGAAGATACTCTATAAAAAAGCTTGATAGAACTAGTTCCGATGAACATAGGTTGAGGTTATTCAAACTGTACTATGCTTCCCTCTTATGATATCATCACTACAATAATCTCAGCTGGACCACATCATACTGATCCTTCATAATTAAAGATAAAATTGATCCCTAAACACTCCAAATCTATTTTTTAAACTAGTTTTATGGTTCTTAATACTTTTTATATTTTTTTGTGCATAATTCTCTTTTAATTATTTTGCATACAAAAGCATAACCTTAGTGTTTGCGTTATACTACCCCTATAAAATGTATGTCGGGTTTTGTTATATCCAGTAAAAGGAATGGGATTCAGTTATTCCTTGGTGTAGATAAAGGAATGTTGGGATCTTATTATACTTTAAAATTAAGGTTTTGGTTTCTTCCACCAAGTGAGAAAAATATAGGACTTGGGTTGTGCCTATAAGGGTTAAAATGGTATTTGCAAAAGGTTGTGTCTCCTTTCAAAATTCTAGCCACTTATTATAGTGGTTACCATACTATCGCATCCAAGAGTCTTAAGAGTATACATAAGATCAGTATGATCCAAAATACTATAAAAGTTATTCTATTCATATTTTTTCCACAAAAAGTTAATTAACTTTGATAAGTAATGAAATTTTTATAAAAAATGTAAATTGTCCCCTCTCGACTATTAAACTATCTCACATTCAAGGAAATGCATTATAATAACAATAAATTAAACTCATAGCACATCAATATATTACTTTAATAACTAAATTTAAAAATTATTTCCACTTCATGAATATTTATAGATATCAAAATCTCAAATACTATTTTTTTGAATACTGTATTTAATCATAGTTAGGATGTTATACCATAGATCAAAAGATCCCATAATTATTTTAAATACAACCCCACATCACTCACTAATAGAAATGAAAATTTTCATAATTAAAACCAGGACATACCCAGATTTATGGTTTGGATAAAACCCAAACATGGATTCAATTTCATATGATGAAAATACACCTATTTCTTAAAAAAATTAATTAATTTTCATATTTATAATTCTTTATTTTTTATTTAATGATTGTTATGGCACCCATTGTATTTTTTGGATTTCATTTAAATGATCAAATTTTTCTTTAAGGTCTTGGAAATTTAAATTCTTTATACACCAGTGGTGAAAATTATATTACATAATTAAATTGTATACTTTTTACTTGAGGATTGATGTCAAATTCAACCCAAAAAAGCTAAATAGAGGGGACAAGGTAAATGCCAGAGTTTGGTCAGGATTAATGGAGATTGGATGGTTTAAGAAATTAAGAAATATGGAAAATAAATAGGTTATTTAATTTAATATTTATAAATTTTAACTTATATCTATATTTAAAATTTTTTATATTTATTTTTTTAGGAAAACTGATAAATGGAAAAAAATAAAAAATTTAATTGATTTTTATTTGAAAATTTCCGCCATATTTTCATAAATTTTTGGGTAATTAACACAATTGTTGAATTATTTTTAATTAATTGTGGAAATGGATTAAACAAATGTTTTTATTGATTTATTTATTTTTGGAATTAATTTTAAAAAGCTATATGTTGATCATCATTTTGAATTTCAAAGTTCTTTAGAATTTATTTTAAATTCAACTTTTTTTTGTTTTAATAAATTTTTGTGAATTAAATATCCATGTCGATCTTTATTTAGAGTGTTATATAGATTTCTCAGAGAAATGGGAAAGTACATAGCATTTAATGGAAAAATATAAGCGAAGAAAAACCAAAGTCCAAGACACCGTGTAGTATTAAACTAGCCAAAATCAGCCTTGCATGTAATTAAATGAGGGGTAAATATCTCTCATATGATTACCTCTACAAATATAAACTATTTTATAAGAATAATTCTATTAGAATAAGAGGATCCTGGTGGAATAAAACTTGGTGAGTAACACTTTCACAGGACTAAACCGAGCTGAAAAAATGTTACATCAGGATAATTCTTCTAAAATCTCGCTCACACCAGATTAAAAGGGATAGATTACACAATGTGTCTATTAAATATGAAAATACAAGATACACATGTTAGATTAAAAATTCTTTTCTATACCTATGAATAAACCAATTCCCCAATTGCTAGAGTAATATCAACTAGAATTCTCCATGACCTGTGTAAGGTGAAATTTAAGCTATTCAAGTGCACCTATCACCCTATGATACCCATGTAAAGGTATAAAAACATATTAAATCAAGGATTTGACTCTTTCTTGAGATTAAAATTATAAATTATAGAAAAAAATCATTGATCAACCAAAAAAATAAAATTCAAAAATTTCTTTACTTACCCAAATTAGTAAATCTCTCTATAAATCTCCCATGTGGTATCTATAAATTGAAAAGGGTAGTCAATTATTGTAGATGAATTCCCCACTCTATGGAAAATTTGAGAGTGTATAACATTAGAGAACTCTAAATCCTTGAACATTATAGATAGAATTAGATCTGTAGGTAATGTTTAGAGTATCATGACATTGAAATTCTCCTAAATGAAGAAGAAGGACCTTGACGCTTATAAAAAAATTTCCCTTCTCATTTTAAGTATTCTAAACTTGTCTAATTTTCCTTGAGTATGTTTAGTTTATAAATTTGTATTTATATATTTTTCAATATAGTGAATTTTTTTTACAACTATAGCCCCAATAAACCATAATATGGGGGGTGAATTAGGTTGTTAAATTCTTCTCATATTCAACTCGATCTTTTTCATGTTTTAGTAAGAAAAACTCAACCTTGTCAATATTTCAAACACACATAATATCTATATGAAGAAATTAAATATAGGTCTGCAAAGGTTTTATGTGGTTCACCAAAGGGAGTTAGTCTAAAGAGAATAAATCGATGGTAGGTCAGCATAATAGGGGTTAACACTACTCATTGTATATGTTATAGTAGTTTTGGAAATATTCACCATCGACACTAGGAACACTATCTTATATTGTATCTTTTAACACTTCTATGAGACAAGGAATACAACAAAAATGTGATATAGTGATTTATAAATTAATTATGGAATGATCCTCCACTCATTACAATAGAGTGCATACCACATATTGTTTCAATTACCACGATATAGTGTTTTCTAGATGAAACACCCTTCAAAATGACTTTATCCACACTTATCTTCCCATTTATATTTAACTCTAGAGAACTAAATTCTGAAAACATATTCTTTAATGGGGTGGGGTTTCTCTAATTTACTGTTTCAATAATTCTTATATACATTTCATACCTGCCTTCAACATGCCTATTTTGGGTCACCCAATTTTACATAGAGATTTTATAATCCCAAAATGGTCTCTTCTATGATGTTACCTTCATAATATCCGTATTTTAAAACCACCACGGTCTTTACAATTCCCATAGAAATGTATTTCATGTCATTTCAACATCTCCAGTTTTTCCATGATCCACTAGTTGAACCATTAATCATGTTTTATGATATCTGATACTTTGTGAATCTATTCTTCTACATGGAATTCACTTAATTGATAGAACCATTGAAATATACCAAATATTCATAGTGAAAAAGAAATCACCCCACAAATCACATGACTATTATCCTTAAAAAGATAAAGGATAAATACTATTGTATATAGGGACACTTTTCCTTTTCCAATTTCTTATCATCAGAAAATATTAAACAACTGAAAAAATTTACTCTTCTCAAAAAATTATGCATCATATAATAATATTGCATATAAAATAAAGGTTATTCCCTTTACTATTTTTATAACTTTCTAAAAATTATATACAACTCCAAAAATATCTTATGTATCATACTTTTTTATATAAAATTCCTTTGACCACCACATTGATAGACCATTAATTTTTAACAAAAGTGGTTCTAGGTTGAAATAGATTAAAAAAACCAGTATCTTCACCATTCTTGAAATTTCCTTATCCAACATGACATATCCATTCTCACCGTGATATAGGGAGTACTTCCTTTTCCAAACTTATCCATAATGTTACCAACCTGATTTACAAATTCAAAATTAGTCTAATGACTTCCAAATTAAGAATAAATTTAAAAATACAACCTTAGTTGAAACAACTATTCTTCTTCTTATTCATGCATTCTTTTAAATTATATTCTATGATTTTATCCTAGTTTTGTGATCTCATATATGAATTATAGAATGGAGGGTAAACCAAGATTCACCCCAAGGAGGATGTTGTGAATTTTTTAATATGATGTTTAATATCTTTCAATCTCATTTTCATACTGGGAATACAAGAGAGTTTGGGGGAGTTGGGTGAATGATAGTGGCTCTTCCCCCTAATAATTATTCTATTTTCTTCCACTAAATTGTAAATAATTATTTATTTATCTTTAATACTATATTAATAATCATGGTGGTTTTAAATGGGTGCAGGTTTATACTAGGAATGTGAGTGGGTGTATTCTCTAGACAATGGAGCTTTTCAATCACTTACCATGAATGTTGTGGGTGTGATGTGTGCTGTTAGATCTTATATATTTCATAGTTTTATAAAAACGTGATGAATTTATTTGTGTTTGTATGGTAGTAAATGAACATTGGGTGATAGTGACATAAATCAATAGGAGGTAGTGGGAGCGTTCATCAGTATCTTCCCATGGAGTGTTTATTTCTTTATGACACCTTCTCTTTAAGTAATTATTTTATTTTTCTCCAACTTGTTTCAATGTTTTCTTTATATTAAAAATCCAAAAAATAATATTAAGTGATAAAAACATGAGAATAGTGATTATTATGGTGAGGTTCTTCAAGATACATCCCAGTCCCTCCATTAGACTATACCTTTAGATTTAAAATTATATTGATAAGATCCCATGTGATAGGATTCTATCAAATTTTACACTATTTAATTGTATAGAATCCTTACATTCACTATTTATTTCCACCATTTTAAATATTTTTGTGTGTGTTTCTTTGGTTTTTTATTTATTTTCCTCTCAACCTAGTATAAACTTCATAATGTGATCATTCATCAATAATGGATCAGATGGGGGCCCTCTAGAATAGTTCCAGGGATCAGGGGACATGGATTTGTTGGCTACCCCCAGGGGGTGGTCTCAATCTTAACACACACGAATCTTGTGTAATGGGTGACATGCGAGGAGGAGGAGTTATCCAAGACCTCAGGGTGAGTGTGGTGTTGGATTTCACAGCTCATTATGGAAGTGGAAATTCTATTCGGGTGGAGGCTCTTACGGTTCTTACAGGTCTGTCTAAATGCAGTCAGAGGGACATTACCATCACCCAACTAAAAATGGATTCTATGAATATTCATGATTCTCTACATGGTAAAGGCACCCCTCCCTGGTCAATTTCCTTTACTATTATGCAGTTCAAATCACTTCTTAACAACAATGTTAGAGTCACCCATACTTGGCGTGAGGGGAATAAAGTGGCTGACTATCTGACCTCTCTTGCGGTTCCTAGTGTCCCAGTTTTGTGTCTTTCTAACGTGTCTTAGTTTAAACCGAAGGGGGTAAATCTAATTCAGTGTGATTACCTTGGACTTCATTATTTCCTACCCCCCTAAATTTGGTCGTCTTTTCCTTGTATTATCTTTTTTGGGTCATTTTTTGGGAATAAAAATCACAATGTTGGATGGATGGATAGAGAAAATTTCATAAGAAGAAGAAGAAGATCAAGGGAAATCAATTCCCAAGTTGTTTTCTTGAGAATACATATAAGAGGTGGATGTAACATAGTATGTTATTTTTCTCCCACACAATTCCAAAATACTTCCGAAGACATTTTGTAGAGAAAAGGTGATCCTACCCAAACCAATTAAGGAAGTTGAACCTTTATTAGATTCCATTAATTTTTAATTTTTATTTTTATAAATAAAATCTAACTCTTTTTATACAAAAATTTAAAATTTTACCAACCCTATCACAACCTTGGATATTGAAGATATTGATAAATAATCCACCATTGAAGAGAAAATGGTGATGGAATTAGAATATAAATAAGTGTTTTCAGGATTTTTACATGTTGAAATAGAGTTTGAAGATGATACCATTAAGGGTGGAAATACATATTTGAGTACATTTTATTTTAATTTGATTCAAATATAAAAAATCACTAGTTCTTATTATTTTTTCAATGTATATTCAGTACTTCTATAGCCAGCTTGGATGTTACAAAAGAAAACACCCATGTGGTGGTTGAATAGGAAGATACCCCATGACCTATAGAGAATCCATTACCTCCTAAGAAACATCAAGAATAATTTATGGAGGCAGATATAATCGAATAAATGTAATCGCATTACTTTTTATTCCCACACATTCTTTTTTTATTTTTAATTCATTTGGGGTGTGGGATGATGAACTCTATTCAATGGGTACTCACAATCCAATTTCCATGAAACACCCCATGATTTTACAATGTAGTTTACCTATAAATAATTACCATATTGAATAGCTTGTTTCACATGAAATGATGAACTACAAAAAATGATGATACATTTTATTGATATAAAATATAACTCAAGATAAACATTAATACATTATGATAATATAATATGAAACATCATTAGGAAAATTATAAGAGGAATAAATCCATAAATGAATAAAAATACTATGAATATAAAATATTTATCTTCATGGTTTTACATGATGATTATAACCCCAATTGTGTAATATGGAAAAACATTAGAAATACAATCGAAATGTTAAGAGAGAAGTAAATAGGATGAATGATTTTATATATGTTTGCAAGAATATATATAAGAATGAAATAAGACTATTATATATATATAGTTGTTAGAAATATGGTAATTGGATATATGGTTATTGTTTATATTTAATGGTTAAGTTCTATAATTGAAAATAATATTATTGATAAAAAATAAATAATTATGGAATGAAATAAAGAGGTAATATTTAATTAAAATTGTTTTGTTATAAAAATATATTTTTTTGTTTTACATAGTATTATTTCTAAGGAATTATTTGATCTATTTAAGAAATTAAAATAAATATTATAATACCAATGTATTGATTAAATTTAATTTTTATAAGATAAATAATTAATTTTAAGTGGATGTCATTAAAATCATTTAATGACAAAATTGGATATGTTTCAAAGATTTTTTTAAAGTGTTGTGTATTTTTATCTCAATAAATTAAATACATCACTTTAAAATGATTAATCTAATACAATGTTTCATTATATTAATCAATATAATAATACATATTTAATTAATAATTTATATGAAATAATATTAAGAACACATAATGTTTAAAAATTCATTTTTCTATAAAAAATGTTTATTCAATATATATTATCACTACGGGAAAAAGAGCTTTTTGTGACGGGTCTTTTGCGATGAGAATAAATCCCGTCGCAAAAGGTCCGTCTAAGAGGTTATTTTCGACGGGGGTAACGACCCATCGCAAATAACCAACTATTTGCGATGGGATTTCGTCTCCCGTCACAAATAGTTTGGCGCGGATAGCGCGCCAAACCGCGCGAAGGTTATTTGCGACGGTGAGATCCCACCGTCGCAAATAGTTAAGTATTTACGACGGGGCCCGTCGCAAATAACTGGCGGCGGTTTATAGCCTTTTGCGACGGGACACCTTTTGCGACGGGGCCCGTCGCAAATAACCAACGGCGGTTTATAACATTTTGCGACGGGTTGTCATCCCGTCCCAAAAGGTGTGTCCGTGGGGACTATTTGCTATGAGTCCCGTCGCAAATAACTTTTTAACCGCCGACAGTAATTAATGCGGGCGTAGGTATTTACGACGGGTCCTGTCGCAAATAATCTAACCTATATATATCCCCATCCGTTTTCCTCTCATTCCTCTCAAATTTTAGATCTTGTTTCACTCTAAACTCGGATTTTAGAGAGAGAATTTTTCTAAGTTAATTTTTTTGATCACGAAGAAGTTGTGAAGCCGTCTGCATCAATAGAAAATCAGTCTTAAATGTATTTATGTTTTTTTTTAATTTAGTGTTAATTTCATTTTTTTATGTTAATTTTTTTATTGTTGATTAGTTGTAATTAAATTAAATTTAAATTATTTTGTCATTAGTTTTTATTTATACTAATAAATTGAAATTTTCAGTATTAATTTTTAATAATTAGTAGTAATTATTAATTATTAACGATAATTAGTAATGTATATAATTAATTTGTACTAATTAATAACAATTGGTAATATATATCAATAAATAGTATTAATTAGGAATAATTAGTAATAATTAGGAATAATTAGTAATAATTAGGAATAATTAGAAATAAATATTAATAATTAGTAATAATTAGTAATAATTAGGAATAATTAGCAATAATTAGCAATAATTAGTAAATATTAGCAATAATTAGTAATAAATAGAAAGAAATTACAATAATTCATAATAATTAGTAATAAATTGTAATAATTAGAAATAAATTGTAATAATTAGTAATAAATACTAATAATTACTAATAATTACTAATAAATACTAATAATTAGCAAGAAATACTAATAATTAGGAATAATTAACAATAATTAGAAATAATAAGCAATAATTAGAAATAAATAGCAATAATTAGCAATAATTAGGAATAATTCGCAATAATTAGGAATAATTAGCAATAATTAGCAATAATTAGGAATAATTAGCAATAATTAGCAATAAATAGCAATAAATAGTAATAAATAGCCATAAATAGTAAAAAATAGGAATAATTAGTAATAAATAGGTATAATTAGTAATAATTAGGAATAATTAATAATAATTAGGAATAATTAGTAATAATTAGTAATAAATTGTAATAGTTTTTAATAAATTGTAATAATTAGTAATAAATTGAAATAATTAGTAATAAATTGTAATAATTAGTAATAAATACTAATAATTATTAATAATTACTAATAAATACTAATAATTAGCAATAATTAGCAATAATTAGGAATAATTAGAAATAATTAGCAATAATTAGCAATAAATAGAAATAAATAGCAATAATTAGCAATAATTAGGAATAATTAGGAATAATTAGAAATAATTAGTAATAATTAGCAATAATTAGCAATAATTAGTAATAAATAACAATAATTAGTAATAAATAGAAATAAATATTAATATATAGGAATAATTAATAATAATTAAGAATCATTAGTAATAATTAGGAATAATTACGAATACTTAGGAATAAATTCTTATAATTAGTAATACTAACTAATAATAAGTAATAATTAACAATAATTAGGAATAATTAGCAATAATTAGCAATAATTAGCAATAATTAGTAAAAATTAGCATTAATTAGTAAAAATTAGCAATAATTAGCAATAATTAATAATAATTAGTAATAAATTGTAATAATTATTAATAAATTGTAATAATTAGTAATAAATTGTAATAATTAGTAATAAATTTTAATAATTAGTAATAAATACTAATAATTAGTAATAAATACAAATAAATACTAATAATTAGCAATAAATACTAATAATTAGCAATAATTATGAATAATTAGCAATAATTAGAAATAAATAGTAATAATTGGAAATAAATAGTAATAATTAGAAATAATTAGTAATAATTAGGAATAATTAGTAATAATTAGGAATAATTAGCAATAATTCGGAATAATTTGCAATAATTAGCAATAATGAGCAATAATTAACAATAATTTGCAATAATTTGCAATAATTAGTAATAATTAGCAATAATTAGGAATAATTAGTAATAATTAGAAATAATTAGCAATAATTAGCAATAATTAGCCATAATTAGTATTAAATAGCAATAATTAGTAATAAATAGAAATAAATATTAATAAATAGGAATAATTAGTAATAATTAGGAATAATTAGTAATAATTTGGAATAATTAGTAATAAATATGAATAATTAGTAATAATTAGGAATAAATACTAATAATTAGTAATATTTACTAATAATTAAGAATAAATACTAATAATTAGTAATATTTAGCAATAATTAGTAATATTTAGCAATAATAATTAATAATTAGCAATAATTAGGAATAATTAGCAATAATTAGGAATAATTAGCAATAATTAGTAATAATTAGCTATAATTAGTAATAATTACTAATAAATACTAATAATTAGTAATAATTTTTAATAAATACTAATATTTAGGAATAATTAGGAATAATTAGCAATAATTAGGAAAAATAACAATAATTAGCAATAATTAGCAATAATTAAGAATAATTTGAAATAATTAGCAATAATTAGGAATTATTAGCAATAATTAGGAATAATTAGCAATAATTAGTAATAATTACTAATGAATACTAATAATTGCTAATAAATACTAATAATTAGAAATAATTAGAAATAAATAGCAATAATTAGATATAATTAGAAAAATTTAGTAATAATTAGTAATAATTAGATATAATTAGATATAATTAGATATAATTGGATATAATTAGATATAATTGGATATAATTAGTATTAATTAGTAATAATTAGATATAATTAGATATAATTAGTAATAATTCGTAATAATTTGTAATAATTTGTTATAATTAGTAATAATTAGTAATAATTAGTAATAATTAGATACAATTAGTAATAATTAGTAATAATTAGATATAATTAGATATAATTAGATATAGTTAGATATAATTAGATATAATTAGATATAATTAGATATAATTAGTAATAATTAGATATAATTAGATATAATTAGATATAATTAGTAATAATTAGTAATAATTAGTAATAATTATTAATAATTAGTAGTAATTAGTCATAATTAGTCATAATTAGTCATAATTAGTTATAATTAGTCATAATTAGTAATAATTAGTAATAATTAGTCATAATTAGTCATAATTAGTCATAATTAGTAATAATTAGTCATAATTAATAATAATTAGATATAATTAGATATAATTGTCTTTGCATGGTTGATCACCTTACATGTAGCGTTGAAATTGGACAACCCAAGTCATGCCCTTCTCATCTATAAGAATTATCTCACATGACCCTTTACATAGACTATTATTAGTTTAAAATTTACGGGAAAGATACTGATGTCCCCTCAAATTTTTAAGGAAGAATGATATATGTAAAGGGAGCGATATGATTCTTAGAGAAGATAACGAAATTACTTTCGTCGTCCTATTGCAACACCACTTGCGAGGTGATCAATTATGCAAGGACAATTATAGAGTTTACATTGGACATGTGTGACACAAACTTTTTATTGCGCATGACCTAACAATTGGAGCCCCTTTGACATTTGAACATGTTAAGAATAGATTAAAGCCTGTTATGAATATTGATAATTTTAATATTTTATAAATTTTTTATTATTTTAATAATATTAATATTTTTTTTTCATAAATATTGATAATATATTATTTTATTAGTAATAATTAGATATTAATATAATTAATAAATGAAAACTGCTTGGATAATGAAGGGAAAATTTTTAATCATCTCCACAACGATGATTACCAATTTTTTTCATTATTAAAGCAGTTTTAATTTTTCTAATTATTAATAAGTATTTCTAAATTAGTAATAATTAGCAATAAATAATAATAAATAGTAATAATTAGTTAGGAACAGTTAGAAAGAAATTTTAATAAATTTTAATAAATTCTAAAGAACCTGGCACAATTTCCAGTGGATTGTCAACACTCCTTTTGATCGATGACTTTTCTCCTTTCAACTCTCACTGACTCAAAACAATATGAAAAATGTGCTGCTACATAGGCATATTCAATATAGTATACACGAGATTGAATATGCATTCATAGGATCATATTTTTTATAATGTTTTCAGGCGGTGACAGTTGGAAGAAGACGATTCATCGACGAAAAGGGGGCTCTTTTGTCCGACAGACCATTTACTTGCATCTTTCTCACACCGAAATCACAATGAAGAATGTGGTCGGAGATACATATATTCATTCTCGTGCATACAAGAATGAATATGCATACCTCTGAACAGATTATTCATTGTGATTTCAGTGTGAGAATTATTCAAGTAAATGAGCCGTCAGACAAAAGAGTAGTCGTCAATCCACTGGAAATTATGTCACCTTTAATTAATGGTAATTATAAAGAAGTCGTAGTAATTATTTATCTTCTTTTTTCAGTTAGTATTTGTATAATTTCAAATTATTCAAAAACAGTGATGATTTTATATTTTATTGAAAAATATGGAACAAGGAAGTCGACATCAGTCATTATTAGATGATCGCACTTGGATAAATCAGTGCAAAAATCCAAATGGTTCTGGTTTAAATCCTGTATATATTGAGGGTGTTAAATATTTCTTAGAATTTGCATCATCAAAACAAGAATATGTTTTAGAAGGAACAATTAAGTGTCCTTGTAAAAAATGTGCTCTGAGAACGTTTGACACATTTGACAAGGTTGGGGGACATCTCTTGCGGTTTGGTTTTCAACAATATTATGTTTTTTGGTATCAACATGGTGAACACATTTCTAGAGAATATACTAATAGATTTATTCTGGATCCATCACACTTAAAAAATTTAGTACATGATGTTGTAGGTCCATCTGTTCAACAAACTGAAACTCACGATGATATCGATTTAACTTCTGAGTTGGCACCATCCTAATTTTATGAGTTTTTGAGGTCTACTGAGGATTAATTATATCCTGGTTGCGGGATAAGAAAATTATAAGAGGTTTCAAAATTTATGGATATTAAATCAGATAATGCAATGTCAAACAACTATTTTGATTAGATATTTTCTTTGGTTAAAAACTATTACCTGAAGGAAATGTGTTGCCTGTAAATTACTATGAGAGAAAGAGGTTGGTTCGTAATCTAGGCCTTAGTTATTGGAATATTCATGCATGTGAAAATGATTGCATCTTATATTCTGGCGAAAATGAGTCATTGGATAGTTTTATAACATGTGGACAATCGAGGTATAAAGAAGATCAACCAGGGAAGCCTGGATCGATTCTTGTAAAACAGTTGAGATATTTTCCCCTTTCACCCAGGCTGCAACATTTATTTATGACTCATAACACAACATCAATGATGTCATGGAACAAAACAAATATTTCAACCGGTAAAATCTTGAATCATCCATCTGATGGTGATTCATGGAAACATTTTGATCGTCTTCATCCGTCTTTTGCTTTATAAGCCTGAAACGTGCGATTGGGTCTTTCTACTGATGGTTTCTGTCCATTTGGTTCTTATGGTAGTCAGTATTCCTATTGTCCGGTCTTTATAAATCCGTACAATCTACTTCCATTGATATTGATGAAGGAGCCCTATATGATTTTGACCTTATTAATCCTAGGACATCCAAAAAAGAATATTGATGTTTATTTGAAACCATTGATTGATGAGTTAAATTCATTGTGGAGTAATGGTGTTAGTACATATGATGTTGCCATGAAACAAAATTTCACATTAAAAGCTTCATTTATGTGGATGATTAGTGACTTTACAGCATATGGCATGTTATCTGGCTAGAGTACACATGCTCCAAAATCATGTCCTTAATGTATGAATGACAAAAAAGCTTTTATGATCATCAATGGAAAAAACATTTCTATTTTGACTTTCATCGCAGATTTATTTCAACCGATCATCCTTTTCAAAGGAACAAATCTCATTTCAGAAAAGGCACAATTGAAAGGGATGAACCTCCAAAAATGATCTCAGGTAATGAGTTAAAATCACTTGTATTTTCATTACCTCCCATCAAATTTGGGCCAACAATAAACCAATATAAAATTCATGTCTTTGGGAAAGAACATAATTGGATAAAACAAAGCATTTTTTGGGATCTCCTATATTGGTTTGATTTGTTTGTCCGCCACATGTTGGATGTCATGCACATTGAGAAGAACTGTTTTGATAATTTATTTCATACAGTTTTGGATACACCTGGTAAGACCAAAGATACTGTAAAAACATTATTAGATCTTGCCCAAATTTTCTGGCGGCCAGAACTTGAACTATTTGAAAATGTCAGATCACAGAGGTTAATGAAGAAAAAAGAAACATATACACTGTCCAAAGAAAGTTGTTTATTATTTTGTTAGTGGATTGCAGATTTGAGACTTCCAGATGGCTATGCTTCTAATTTGGACAGATGTGTTAAGAATGGTCATATTACCGGATTAAAATGTCATGATTTTTATGTTATAATGGAAAGACTTATGCCGATTGGATTCATAGGTTTTTTGAATTCTATGATTTTGGATTCGATAACAGCCATATCATATTTTTTTCGAGACATTTGTGCAATGACAACTGACTACGATGCACTAAGAAAACTCGAATAAGATGTTACTGTAATTATATGTAAATTCGAAAAAATCTTTCCACCTATTTTCTTTGACTCAATGGAACATCTGATATTACATTTTCCACGTGAAGCTAAATGTGGAGCTCTAGTAAAGTTTCGATGGATGTAACCATTTGAGAGATGCATGTAGAAATTGAATAAAAAAGTACATAACAAAGCATCAGTTGAAGGCTCAATTGCTGAAGCTTATTTTCAAGAGGAAATTGCTTTTTTCTGCTCTCACTATTTTGAATCTGAATATCCCTAAAAAAAACCGCATGGGATAGAATGAGGGAAATGTTAATGATGAAATGGAAAATCATTTATTTGTTTTTAATCAGCCAAATCTTGGATTTGGAGGAGTTCAAGAATGATGGATTTTAGATGATGAACATCACAGAGCTCATACATATGTTCTTCTCAACTGTGAAGAAATGACAACATTTGTATTGTGAGTGCTTCTATCACTTATTCTATAATTTCTGTTACAGTATGTAAACTTATTTTATTTTTAAGTTATATGATAATCATATCATGAAAAAATTTCCACAAATTATAGTAGTTTCTCTTGAAGAACGCAGGCAAAAAAAAATTCTCAATGGTTTCAAAAGCTGGTAACATAAATTATTGATGGTTTAATATGAATCCCGTTTACTATTTATTATATTGATAATTGTTTTACAAATTTTTAGGTGTCTCAATATGATGATAAAATTGATAAGCGACTATGTATATTGAGTAACCCACCATCCAAAATGGTTAAATCTTATAATGCATATGTGGTGAATGGTTTTCGATTTGATACACGTGCATATGGGGAATCAAAAAAAAAAACAATGAACAATGGAGTTTGTTTGAGAGGATCGCATCATAGAGAAACTGAAGTTGACATTTACGAAATTCTGGATGAAATTATTGTGCTATGTTATCTTGTAAAAAATTACATAACGATGTTTAAATGTAGGTGGTTGGATACTGAGAGAGGCTTGCATGTTCATCCGACTCATGGAATCACCAATATTAAATATAAACGTCTTCTTACATTAAATGAACCATTTTTACTGGCTCAACAGGCACATCAAATTTATTATGCAAAGTACTATGCTACTTCAAGAGACCTGGGTGATTAGTGGAGCATAATAAAAATGAAATCTCAGGAAAATCAATTTACTCAAATTGAATGTGGTTCCGTTGAAGTGGAAGAAATTGAAAATTTTCAAAAGACTACTCAAAATCCATCTTTTTCACAAAGGAATGTGAATATCGATGAGGACACCCCACAATTAAGGGTTTATGGTGACGAAGATGTTAATGATGTTACAAATGAAATTGAAATGACAAGGTATGATGAAAGTGGAAATCATATGGATATTGATGATGCCGAGGAGGAATATGAAGACATTGACATTGCCAGATATGAAGATGATGATGAAGGTGAACATTGGCATAGTTAAATGCTGGTTATGATCGTAACTAATATATATATATATATATATATATATAAAATAGTTATTTTCAACTATCTACTAACAATAATCATTTTGTGTTTCAGATGGACTCTGATCTGTTGCGTGAGTTAGAGGAGGATGAGCTACCTTTGGATGATGGGGAGGTGGGATCATCTGTGTAAGAACCCAGACCTTCCTTTCAGGTAAATTTTCCTTTTCTGGTCGTTTTTGAGAAAAAGAGGAGTTTTTCCGAAGGTTGTGCAGGGGTTCACGGTTGGCACATGGTTTAAACAAACCGTGCAGACAGCCCAAGAAACCGTGCACCCTTGACAGTGGGCTCCACATGGGAGGTGCATGGTTTGTCAAACCGTGCGGGAAAACCGTGAGAAGTTCCTAGAAGAGACAGTGGGCTCCGAACGGTTGGTTAAACCGTGCAGGTAGTCCATGCGAAGTCCCTAGGCAAGACATTGGAAACTACACAGTTGGCGCACAGTTTTCCAAACGGTGCAGGGAAACCGTGCGACCACATAAAGTCAGGGTTTTTAAGTCCCGGGCCACTCAAGATTTCCCATTCCTCCACCATTCCTCCTCCCACTCGTGGATCACATGGAAGTTACGATTTTCATAGGTTGGGGGAGCTCCTTGGCACAGTTTGGAGGCAAATCGATGGGGTTTCTTGGCGGATCGAAGCTGGTTCTTCTCAGGTAAGTCTCTCCTCTTGGTTCCTCTGAGTTTCCCTCTAGATCTACACCTCTCTTTCCCATAGTTTTCTAGATATACACCCTTCATGGTTATATCTAGGGTTTTAGTTGCCTCAGGTGTTGATTTATAGACTTGTGGATGTCAGAGAAGGAGGTTTAAGCCATTTTTTGTGGTGCGTTTGCCAGTTTTGAGGAGGTGGAATAGCTTTTGGATCATTTTCACTGGAACCGTAAAGGTAGGTGGTTTGTGCCTTTTGGTTTGAGGTCTTTGAATATTATGTGAAATTGTGAGAATACCCTTGAATGGAATACCATGCGTTTACCGTCACACCCTTGTGTTTTGCCTACCATGCTTGCATGCTCGTGTAGAGGTTAATTGGATGAAAATATAACTGATTACCATGCCTTCAATTTTTTTCCATGCATGTTCTGTTTATGACCGTTTGGTCATGTGTTACTTTTTTTCCCATGCCTAATGATTGTAGGATGGAGTGTTGTATTCTGACATGTTGAGGTGCTATAGACTGTTTAGCCAAGTAGTTATGTAGGTTTACTTTGGACTTATTGCATTACTATGCGTTGACTTACACGGGGCCATGAGAACCCAGTGTAGTATACTAAAAGGGGATAGACCGAGGGAGCTTCCTCAGAGAGTCTTTGAGCATTATATACTATAAGAGGAATTGACCGAGTGAGCTTCCTTAGAGAGTCTTCAAGCATTATAGACTATAAGAGGAATTGACCGAGTCAGCTTCCTCAGAGATTCTTTGAGCATTATAGACTATAAGAGGAATAGAACGAGTGAGCTTCCTCAGAGAGTCTTTGGAAATTATAGACTATGATGGGGATAGATCAAGTGAGCTTCCTCAGAGAGTCTTTGTTTATTTTGAATTTACCTTGAACCATTACAGGCTATAAGGAGAATTGACTTTGTGAGCTTCCTTAGAGAGTCAGTGAATGACCTGGGGCTATAAGAGGAATTGACAGTGTGAGCTTCCTCAGAGAGTCTCTTGACCTTGGAGCTATAAGGGGAATTAACCATGTGTGCTTCCTCAGAGTGTCCTTGACTACCTTAGACTATAAGGGGAATTGACTGAGAGTGCTTCCTCATAGAGTCTTTATGAATGCTTAAGATGAACTAGAGGGGTTAGACCGAGTGTGATGCCTAGAGAGCTGCTTGTACTTGCTAGGTATGACCAGAGGGGATAGGCTGTGGGAACATCCCAGAGGGCAACCTGTTGATGTTTAACTGTTTGGTTAATTGTTTCTAGTTAATGAATTTGTGGATTGTTTACTGTTGAGTACTTTCCTGTTACTGCTTTCTCTATATTAACTTCCATATATTCACTGACTGTTAGGCACAGATCTTTGGGTGGTTGCCTACTGGGATTATTCTCACACCCTGTTTGGGTCATGCTTTTCGGCCCAAACAGATTATATTGTTGTAGGTAATGATAAGGGCAAACACCCTTCTACTTCAGGTACTTGATTGCATTAGAGCTAGATAGCATGGGACCAAGCTGAGGCTTGCGATGCTGAGGAGTTTATATGTTTTCCTTTTGTACCTTGATTCAGTACTGTACTCAACATTGTGACTTGTTTGGATATTTTCTGTAGACATATATGTATCTTTCATCATTTATATATATATGTATGCTCCAGTTGTTTCTTTATCTCAGTCTTCTACTGTTTCTGTTGTTGGATGTTTACTACTTCCGCTATTGTATATTTATTTATCTTCCTCTGTGTTACTCTGCCAATGAGGGCATAGTTTCCCCAATATCACACCCAAGGCCCTCACTGCTAGTCAGAAGCCTCTGGAGTTCGGGGAAATGAACTTGAGGCCATGTGACCAACCAGGTACGGGGCACCTCTAGGTGGCTTCCGGAACCGGGACGTTACAAAGTGGTATCAGAGGAATTATTTTCTCTTGTTTTACTGTTTGGATCCTATAGTCAGGGATATGATAGAATAAGTACTTGGTAATAAGATATTCTTGGGAGTATCTAACCCGTGTACAGGGAAAAACCATACTACCTCATTTATTGAAATTTTACTTATTTTCAATTTTATAGTTGATTTGATTTCACCATTGGCTGATTCACATGCCTTGTGCTGTTACCGTTGTTGTTATTGTGGTTCTATTTCTGTTTCAACCTGATGAGATGAGGGTATTCCATCTCATGCCTCATATAGGAACTTGTTAGAAAACACCATCCATGCATTCTTTCCATGCCATGTAGGATAAATTATAGATTTAATGTTGTTGTGATAGGCATTGTGTAGATTATGCATTCTGTTGTGATAGATGCTTTGATAAAATCTCTGTTGTTTAATAGGGAATTTGTTTGTATAGTTATTTGCCTAGATGGATTCCAAACTTTGGTTTTTGAGGTGTTATGGGCCCTCATGGACCGGAATCTGGTGGATCATTTATTGTTTTCCTTGTTATAACTTGTGTAAGATTCCAAGATTTGATTCGTGGGGAGTATGGGCCCTCAAGGATTCGAATTTTGAACTTTCAATGATCTTTTCAGTGTTCTCTGGGTTCCGAAATAGTTTCTAAGGCTTACTATCCAGAAAAACCTAGAATGAACGCCGTGTAGTTTTGACTATATGTCATGTGTTCTTATGTTTGGGAAGAGAAAATATTTCTTAAGTACTTTCCATGAACTCCTATGTTTTGGTCACCGTTAACCTTGATCTAAGGTATGCGTATGACCTTGCAGAGTCATTCCACTAAGACGACCTCTGGTTGTACACCAGCCACAAGGTGGTAATCAGACACTAGATACGGCTGATCAGGGCCTCCCTGTAGATCCCCCTGTTGTTCCGGTCTTGGCACCAACAGTTGTACCAGACCCAGGTGCTGATGCACAGTTCATGGAAGGCTTTATGAGGATGATGCAGACCTTTCAAGGAGTGAAACTTCCTACCCCATCAAATGGCTGATTTGACATGGGTTTTCCAGCAGAAACATCCTCCCACCTTCTCAGGGGAAGGAGGAACTCAGGCTGTAGAGTCGTGGATCGAAGATACATTGACGATCTTCAAGCATCTCGAGGTACCACCAGAGAGGAGGGTGAAACTTGCGACATATATGCCCCAAGACGCTACCAAGAGGTGGTGGGATGTCATCTCTCAGGCGGGATTCCATTAGAATATGGCTTGGGAGGAGTTTCAGCATATTTTCTATGATTACTTCTACCTGGAGACCCTGAAGGTCGACCGAGTCCGGGAGTTCTTGAGCTTAGAGCAGGGTACTCTTTCGGTGATGTCATATTCCTCTCGTTTCACGGAGCTGCAATGTTTCATGCCTATCCCAGCAGGTGATGATTTTTTCCTAGCTAGGAAGTTTGAAGACAGTCTGGGGAAAGAGATCTGTTCCTAGGTTAACATCTTCAGGTTGACTTTGGTATCCTCTATCATCAACCAGGTGCTGATCACTGAGCGCAATCTGAGGGATTCTAGAGCAGTGAGCCATGGCAGTTCGACATCCAGAATTAGTGTTCCTTCTTCTAATAGCAGAAAGTGCCATAGGGAGATTTCTTGAGGAGACCAGAGTAGGAGAGATGCATCTTCTAGTATCCAGGTGGTGTGCTTCCAGTGTAGAAGAAGTGGGCATACTAAGCCGCAATGCCAGAGAGACCCGATGGAATGCCGATCTTGCGGAAAAATGGGCCATATTCAGTGATTATCTTAGTTTTTATCACCAACAGTTGTTGACATGGTTTCATCTATGAATCCTCATATATGAGCAGCTCCACTAGTTTCTCACCAGTCTAGGAACTGGAGTTCTCCCAGCCGTTCAGGCTGAGGTGGAGGTCGCGGCTGTGGTGGTCAGTCACCAGGCTACCAACAACAGCAGGGTGGACCCGCTCAGAGTAGTCAGCTAGGGTCACAGGGCCATGAAGCTGGCCAGACTTTTGCGGTGGAGTAGATCCATCAGGAGCAAGATCCCAACCCCTCTACAGTTCGAGGTACCATCCTAGTATCCTCAGTTTTATCTTCATCTCTTTTCGATACTAGTGCTACACATAGCTTTATCTCTATTGCTGTTGTGGAGAGCCTTGGTCTCTTCACCTTTTCCTCTGCCAATACTTTGAATCTAGACACACCGTTGGGGGCTAGAGAGGTTAGTGTACGTTAGTGCAGAGAGTTCCCTCTTGAGTTTGCAGGGTTTCACTTCTTATGGGACCTCTATGTCCTAGAGATGACGAGCTATGATGTCATTCTTGGAATGAACTGGCTAGTTCCATTCCAGGTAGTCGTCGACTGCTACTGCCGAAGGGTGATTTTTATATCACCAGAAGTTGTATCTTTTCTTCATAAGGGCGAGTGGGATGTCTAGGAGAGCAGAGCGGGACCAGATCATCATGGGTTAGGAGCAGTTACGGCCCAGATTACCAGTCTATATCAGGACGACCATGGGACTTAACAGTTTGACTTTCCTCTAGTGGTGGATCATTTCAGAGATGTCTTTCCAGAGGACTTCTCAGGTTTTCCTCTAGAGCAGGTGGTAGACTTTTCTATTGAGCTCGTGCCAAGAGCGACACTAGTGTCCATTCCTCCTTATAGGATGGCAACACCTGAGTTTAAGTAGATCAAGAAGCAGTTGGAGGATTTTTAGGAGAAGGGATTTATCCGAACCAGTACTTCTCTTTGGGGTTCTCCTATCCTGTTTGCGAAGAAGTCAGACCGAACCCTTAGGCTTTGTGTGTACTATCAGAAGCTAAACCAATTGACGGTCATGAACAGATACCCCTTGACTAGGATTGATGACCTCTTTGATCATCTTCAAGGATCCCAGGTGTTCTGGAAGATTGAATTGCGGTCCGATTACCATCAGTTACACATTGGACCATCTGATATACCTCTTATATCTTTTAGGAGAAGGTATGGTCTGTACGAGTATATGGTTATGTCGTTCGGTCTCATGAACGCACCTACAGTTTTCATGGAACTGCTGAATCGAGTGTTCCAACCCTACTTGGATTCCTTCATGGTGGTTTTCGTGAAATATATCTTTGTGTACTCTCACACTCGACACGACCATGATACCCATCTTGAGATCGTTATGAGTACACTAAGGGCGCATAATTTATATGATAAGCTCTCGAAATGCCACTTTTGGATGGATTAGATTCACTTCTTGGGTCATGTTATCTTAAAGACATGAGTGTTAGTAAACCCAGAGAAAGTGAGGGCAGTAGTTTCCTGGGAGCAGCCGAAGAACGTATTCCAGGTACGGAGTTTCCTAGGGCTGGATGGATACTACAGAGACTTCATTCAGGACTTTTCACGCTTATCAGTATCGCTAACAGGTTTGATTAAGAAAGAGTAAAATTTCTTATGGTCAGATTCTTGTGAGTCAGCCTTTCAAGAGATGAAGGGGAGGTTGACATCAACACTGATTCTAGTCTTTCCCGAGCCGGGCAAGAGCTATACTTTTTACTGTGATGCTTCAGGTATTGGGATGGGAGCTGTGCTTATGCAGGGAGATGGAGTCATTGCTTACGGGTCACAGCAGTTGAGGCCACATGAGAGGAATTACCCGATGCACGATCTGGAGTTGGCAGCTGTTGTTTATGCCTTACACTGTTGGAGACATTATCTTATAGGAGATCATTTTATGGTTTTCACTGACCACAAGAGTCTCAATTACATCTTCACTCAGCGTGACCTGAATCTAAGACAACATAGGTGGGTCGAGTATCTTTAGTCCTTTGACTTTGAGCTTGCCTATACACCTGGGAAATGCAACACAGTGGCTGACGCGTTGAGCAGGAGAACTCAGATTCAGGTAGTTCAGGTGGCCAGTAGTGAGTGGCAGCTTGTGGCTCTGTTCTCTAAGATACATTTGGAGGTGCACGACAGTCAGGGGAAGATGTTTCTTTCTTCTGTAGTTGTTACCTCTACACTTCTTGATTGGGTACGAATGAGGCATCTATTAGATTCTGAAGGCCTAGTCCTATGAGAAAGCGTGTCAGGAGATGACCCTATTCCTGGATAGATAGTAGGCGAGGATGAGATCCTGCGTTTCCAGGGACGCATATGGGTTCCAGAAGACACACGTGAGGAGCTGATGCGGTACTTTCATTCCTCTATTTGGGTAGTTCATCCTAGAGTCACCAAGATGTATCGTGATCTACACCATCAGTATTGGTGGTGAGGTATGAAGAAGGATGTTGCTGGTTTTGTCATGAGGTTTTCCACTTGTCAGTAGGTGAAAGCGGAGCATCAGCAACCAGCTAGACTTTTACAGTAGTTACCCATTCTCGAGTGGAAGTGGAATGACGTCGTGATAGATTTCATGACTAGTTTTCCGAGATCGCCTCAAGGAAATGATGCAGTATGGGTTGTCATTGACAGACTCATGAAGGTGGATCACTTCTTGATGATCAAGGAGACCTTCAGTGTTGAAGAGTTGGGACAGTTGTACGTCTGAGATATTGTACGACTACATGGGGTTCCACACTCCATTGTTTCAGATAGGGATGCACGTTTTACTTCTCGGGTCAGGCAGGGGATTCAGAAGGCTTTGGGTACATAGGTACTATTGAGTACAGCTTACCATCCCCAGACAGATGGCCAGTCCGAGCTTACGATTCAGTGCTTGAGGACATGCTCCGAGCATACATCCTGGATTTTATAGGTTCTTGGGAGAAGCATATATCTCTTGTGACGTTTTCCAACAATAATAGCTTTCATGAAACTATTTAGATGGCACCTTATGAGGACTTGTATGGTAGGCCATGCCGATCACCCATGTGTTGGCTGCAGGCAGGAGAGGCAGCTTAGCTGGGACCTCGTCTTGTCCAGGAGACCACGAAAGCAGATTGAGTTGATTCGAAAGAGGATGGCTACAACGTAGTCTCGTCAGAAGTCTTATGCTGATCAGTGGATATGACCTCTGTAGTTCGAGGTCGGGGATCAGGTTTTCCAGTGCGTCACGCTGAGGTTGGGGCATAGAAGGATTAGAAGATAGGGTAAGCTTTTTCTGAGGTACGTCGGGATGTTTGAGGTGTTGGAGAGAGTCGGGTCAGTTTCCTATCAGTTTCAGTTACCTCAGAGGTACTGGGATATTTACGATTTCTTCCACGTTTCACAACTTTGACGTTAATTTTTAGACCCATCTCATGTCTTCCAATCGAAGGAGGTTGAGCTCGAAGGGGATGCATCGTTCGAGGAGCATCCTATCCGGATTGTCGATCACAGTACAAAGGTTCTATGTGGCCGGTCTATTCCTCTGGTACGTGTGCTATGGAAGCATTGGCGAGTATAGGTTGAGACTTGGGAGAGGGAGACTGATGTACAAGCTCAGTGGCTGGAGCTGCTCGGGGTTTCTTCTTCTGCACCGTGCTAGGGAAATTCAGGGACAAATTTATTTAAGGGGGGAAGTTTGTAAGAACCCGAACATTCTTTTCAGGTAAGTTTTCCTTTTCTAGTTGTTTTTGAGAAAAAAGAGGAGTTTTTTTAGAGGTTTGTGAAGGGGCACACGGTTGGTGAATGGTTTAAACAAACAATGTGGCCAGCCCAGGAAACCGTGCACCCTTGACAGTGGGCTCCGCACAAGAGGTGCATGGGTTTTCAAACCGTGCGGGCAAACCGTGCGAAGTTCCTAGAGGAGACAGTGGGCTATGCACGGGTGGTGCACGATTTGTCAAACCGTGTGGGCAGGCCATGTGAAGTCTCTGGGAAAGACAGTGGCAACCGCACGGTTGCCGCACGGTTTTCCAAATCGTGCAGGGAAACCATGCAGCCACGCAAAGTTGGGTTTTTTAAGTCCCAGGCCACTCTGGATTTCCCATTCCTCCACCATTCCTCCTCCCACTCATGGATCACTCGGGAGTTACGATTTTCAGAGGTTGGGGGAGCTCCTTGGCACGGTTTGGAGGAAAATCGAAGGGGTTTCTTGGCGGATCAAAGCCGGTTCTTCTCGGGAAAGTCTCTCCTCTTGGTTCCTCTGAGTTTCCCTCAAGATCCACACCTCTCTTTCCACCAGTTTTCTAGATCTACACCCTTAGTGGTTAGATCTAGGGTTGTAGTTGCCTTGGGTGTTGATTTCTAGACTTTTGGATGTTAGGGAAGGAGGTTTAGACTGTTTCTGGTGGTGCGTTCGCCAGTTTTGAAGAGGTGGAATGGCTTTTTGGATCATTTTTGCCAGAACCCTAAATGTAGGTGGTTTGTGAATTTCGGATTAAGGTCTTTGAATATTATGTGCAATTGCGAGAATAAACTTGAACGGGGAACCATGAATATTCTTTCATAGCCCTGCGTTTTTCTTACCATGGTTGTATATTCATGTAGAGGTTAATTGGATGAAAATAGAACTGATTACCATGACTTGGATGTTTTTCCATGCATGTTCTATTTATGACCGTTTGGTCCTGTGTTGACTGTTTTTCCCATGCCTAATGATTATAGGATAGCATGTTGTATTCTGACATGTTGAGGTGCTATAGATTATTTAGCCAAGTAGTTCGGTAGGTTTAATTTGGCCTTATAGCATTACTATGCGTTGACTTACACGGGGCCATGAGAACCCAATGTAGTAGACTACAAGGGGATAAACCGAGTGAGCTTCCTCCGAGAGTCTTTGAGCATTATAGACTATAAGAGGAATTGACCGAGTGAGCTTACTCAGAGAGTCTTTATGCTTTATAGACTATAATAGGAATTGACCGAGTGAGCTTCCTCAAAGAGTATTTGAGAATTATAGACTATAAGAGGAATAGACTGAGTGAGCTTTATCAGAGAGTCTTTGGAAATTTTAGACTATGATGGGGATAGACTGAGTGAGCTTCCTCAGAGAGTCTTTGTTTATTTTGAATTTACCTAGAACCATTACAGGATATAAGGGGAATTGAATCTGTGAGCTTCCTCAGAGAGTCTGTGAATGACCTGGGGCTATAAAGGTAATTAACTGTGTGAGCTTCCTCAGAGAGTCTCTTGACCTTGGGGCTACAAGGGGAATTGATCGTGTGTGCCTCCTTAGAGATTCCTTGACTACCTTAGAGTATAAGGGAAATTGACTGAGAGTGATTCCTCAGAGAGTCTTTATGAATGCTTAAGTTGAACCAGAGGGGTTAGAACGAGTGTGCTTCCCAGAGAGTTGCTTGTACTTGCTAGGTATAACCAAAGGGGATAGGATGTGGTCACATCCTAGAGAGCCACTTGTTGGTGTTTAACTGTTTGGTTAATTGTTTCTAGTTAATGAATCTATGGGATGTTTACTGTTCAATACTTTCCTGTTATTACTTTCTGTACATTACCTTCCATATATTCACTGCCTGTTAGGCACAGATCTTTGGGTGGTTACCTAATGGGATTATTCTCACACCCTGTTTGGGTCATGCTTTTGGGCCCAAACAGATTATATTACTGCAGGTAAAGATAAGGTCAAACTCCCTTTTACTACAGGTACTTGATTGCATTGGAGCTGGAGAGCATGGGACCAGTCTGAGGCTTGTGATGTTGAGGAGTTTATCTGTTTTCATTTTGTACCTTGATTCAGTACTTTAATCATCATTGTGACTTGTTTGGATATTTTCTCTAGACATATATGTATCATGCATCATTTATATATATATATATGTATGCTCCATTTGTTTCTTTATCTCAGTCTTCCGCTGTTTTCTGATGTTGGATGTCACTATGTTACTCTGCCAATGAGGTCATAGTTTTCCCAATATCACCCCCAAGTCCCTCGCTGCTAGTCGGTAGCCTCTGGCGTTCGGGGAAATGCACTTGAGGCCATATGACCAACTGGATATGGGGCGCCTCTAGGTGGCTTCAGGAACCGTGATGTTACAATATGACCCTCGACCTACTGATGGTTCAAGAGGTATGAAGAGGGGGCACGGTCTTGCGCGACTGATGATTCTTGACCCTATCCCTGAGCGACGTCCACGTCTTGGATTTGATCCACGCACACGAAGGTATGATAACCTGTATAATTTAGTTACATTTCATTAATTTATTTATATATATACTAATTGTATGATTATTTATTCTTTTTTCATAGTTTTTCACATGTAGCTTTTGGACAGGGGAGTGCTATCTTGCGCAATTATTTTTCTCAGCCATGGACCACATGGGAAGAGATTCCTGTTGATGTGCAGCTCAATATGTACAATCATTGGCTGGTACGTAAATAAATAATATTTATTTTGAAATTAATTTTTTTAATAACTTGATATTATAAATTATTTGTAGGGTTTACGGTATCCTATCTAGGATAGCATGCGTGACACTATCCATGCAACATGGGAGGTGGCTATGCGTGAGCGTTTGCGTCAGTTTTTGCACAATTTGAGAAAGACGACCATTACGAAATCAGGAGCGACAGTATTTGATGAGTCGTGTAGAGCCAACCTACCAGAGTACATTTCATCTCAGGTTTGGGATGAATTATGTGCACATTGGTTTGGTGGTGGATTTCAGAGGAGGTCTTCATTGGGTCGGCAGAACCGGGGGAGATAGGAGGTGACACATCAAGCTGGTAGCCATACATTCAGTGCGCATAAAGATCATCTGGTAAGTATTTTTTTTTAAATATTTTATATAACTTAAAATAGAAACAGTTTATTTTATATTCATATAGGAAGTCGAGCATCCCGATATTATAGGGTATGATATTTATCGGAGGATGTACATTGATCCAGCCAACCGAGAGATTAGAGGTGATCGTCAGCGTCATATTGTGGTTAGTCTTATTTTTTTCAGTTTGACAATTAACTGCATATAATATTTCCACAATTTCAATTTCAAGTTGGAATTGAAGGAGTCATATGAGGCTGTGACTTCTCAGAAATAGGCTGAGGGTCAGGACGAGGTGATTGATCAGACCAGTGCCCACCATTTCGATGAGGCAACATGGATGCAGGCGACTCAGTATGGCTTTGAGAAGGGCCGAGTAGTTGGTATCAGCTCTCATGTGACTCGTGGTAGTTATTAAGGTACTGCTACGATGTCGGCGTCCAGCTTAAGAAGAGATAGTGGAGAGGCATAATCTTCTGGCTCACAGTATCAGGAGCAGTTCCGAGCTCAGAATGACCTTATAAAGAGTTTGCAGAAGCAGCAAGAAGAGATGTGTCAGCACCAGTAACAACACAAGGAGGAGATGCGTTGATGGTAGCAGCAACAACAACAACACTAGAAGGAGATGCGTCAATGGCAGAAGCAGCATCATGAGCAGATGGAGTACATGCACCGTCTGAATCGTAGTTTAGGGATGAAGTTTCCGCCACCATCTCCTTCAGTTCCTCCACCTCCTCCAGAAGATGACCCCCAATGACTTTTTTATTTCAAAAACATTTTAATTTAAATTTTTTATAATACGAACTATTTATAGTTTCTTCCTTTTATATCGGTGGGATTATTATATAATTTAATTTTTAATATTTTATGATTTGTTTTTGTGAATATTGAGAATTTTAATATTTTTTAATTTTTTATTATTCTAATAATATTAATATTATTGTTTCATTAATCATAATTTTATTAAATATATTTTTCAGTATTATATTTTTTAATTTTTTTTATCTTACTAATAATAAAAATAATAAAAATAATAATATTTTAAGATTTTTTTTATATTTTTTTTGTGAATATTGAGAATTTTAGTATTTTTTATTATTTTATTATTTTAATAATAAAAAAATTAATCTTTCAATAATCATAATAATATTTTATGATTTTTTTATATTTTTTGTTAATATCGAGAATTTTAATTTTTTTTATTTTTTTTTTATTTTAATAATATTAAAATTAATTTTTCAATAATCATAATTTTATTAAATTATTATTTTTTAATTATTTTTATTTGCGATGAGATCTATTATGACGAGATCCCGTCGCAAATAGTCTAAATAATTTTTTCTTAAAAAATGTATTTGCGACAGACCCATTGCAAATAGTCTGAAAAAATATTTTCAAAAATAATTTCGGACTGGATTACGGGCCCGTCGCAAAAGAGTATTTGTGATGGGCCCATCACCAAAGAACTTATATATATATAAGTATATAATCAGAGACTTATTTGTGACATCATTTTCTGCAACGAGCTATTTGCGATGTGGCCCCGTCGCTAAAGCTTATTTGCGACGGGATCCCGTCACAAATACCCTGAATTCTAGTAGTGTATGTTTTCAATTTAAAGTTAAAATTCCTATATTTATAAATTTAATTTAATTTAATGGAGATCAATTTTTTACTCAAAATTTCAATGTTATGTAAGGATTTAAATTTCATTTTAGGCATAAGAATAAGTTATCAAGATAAAAATTGTGTTACCATAGTAAAGGTAAAATAAGGGAAAGTGGTTAAAATAAGTGATAGTGATTTAAGATATCATGAAAAATTATATTAAAATTGTATTGATGAGGATATTAATGAATTATATTCTTTATTTCCAAATTTTATCCACTTTCCTTTTAAAATGGAAACCATGTATATTAAGGAATGAATATTTATAGAAATTCCATTAAAAATTCCAATATAAAGGGACCCCTCATTTACCATTACAAAACACATTTTTTATTCTTATATATCTTTAATATTTACCCATTTTTATCTAAAAATTCCTTCTTATACATTTAGCATCTTCTATCTCTATTAATGAATCCTAAATCCTTCATTATGAAGGAACCCTCATGGAGAATGAGAGAATTCATCAAAATATGTACCTAGTTTTTCACTATATTTTTTTTTTCAATTACCTAATCATCTCCAATGTATCTAAATATTATTATCTACTATAATGATGTTTTATTGACATAATTATGTTTTTTTGAAAATAATATTACTTTTATATAACCCTAAAATCTTACTCATTTGTTAATATGTCATGTTCCTATTTGGGTTGGTTCAACCACCTACATGAATGATGTTATACTATCTTAACCATTTATAAAAATGAATTAGTATTATGAAGTTAATATTGTTTTTTATAGGTTACTCAAAAAGGAATTATCAATATAAATTTTTCAACTATCATTGGTAAATTATCTGAAAAATATTCATCATAGATTCCATTCCCATGATCCATACCCATACCTTCAATAAAATTAACATGAGAATACATAAATCATTGGAAAAAAATAATCCAAATTCCTTGAATGATCTAGGAATGATGAAATTGGTATCAAATAATGACGATCGACATCTCCATTATGAAATTTGTATGAAACAATGAAAATTACTAAAATTATATGATGAAAACAAACAATAAATAACTAATATATGTGCAATGAATGATTATAATTAAAGAGTAAAAAAGGTAATATATATAGATAATATTCTTAATTAAGTGATTAAGATGGAATTTCATATTATAAAGGATGTTAATGTTCTTTCATGTAACATATGAGTAAAGGTAAGTGAAGTTCCCAAGGAGGTGTTTCACCATTGAGAGGGGGGGTTGAATCAGTGGTGATTTTTACATTTTTTATTTCTTTTTAAAATTAACCTATGTTGACCTATTAGGATTGAATGTACTCTTATGATTACTCAAAATCTTCCTAGTATACTAAAAATGAATAGGAAAAAAATATTTTTATAATGTTTGGTCTCAGTGTGAGCCTAATCCTTGCTATGATTGGTTAGACACCAAAATCACATATTCTCAACTATAATCACAAGTGGTTATAATATACATTTATTTACATACATAGAGTCACACAACAATTTACAGAGTCCCACTGGAACAACAGTATCACACTTTATAATAAATAAATTATTAAAAACAACACAAGAAAGATCACTTATGAATATTTTCTATGACTGAAAATATTATTGAAGATATTTCTTTTGAGCCTTCAAGATAAATAAAAAGAGCACATTATCAATTTATGAAGAAAATAACCAAATTGGTTCTCCTCAAATTCCACCTTTTTTACTTATGAAATATATGATGCTTATATAGTGTGTGAAATAATAATTATGTACATAAAATTATTATTTCATAGAATAGTTATGCTCCCACATACTGTTTGCTCAAAATTTTACTACATTGAGAATTGATATCATCATTAAGAGAGTAAAATAAATTTATAAAAAAAATCATCCCAACACTTCAGTGCTTACCTATATATATTAATATTAGAATCAACCCAGTATTTATAGGAAACAAATCACCGGTTATTAAAGTAGTTAATGCATGATAATTATACAAATGTCATAAGAAGTTTAAAGCAACTCAATGACCTGTGCATAACATGTTCACCATGAAGCATCTTATCTAAAAATATTTCTTGGTCTGCATAGCATTCAAAAATAATTTCTGCAAACTCATCATAAGATAATGATCAACCTCAGAGAAACTTGTTCATCCATAAATAATTTTTTATTCATCCTCACGCACTGCTTGAATTCAGCAAAAATGTTATTCATATCCACATATTGTAATTCTCACCACAAAGCATAATGAAAACATATAAAATTCATGTAAAAACACTTCTTTAGTATTCATTTAAGTAGGAATACATCCATTCCCTCATAAAATTTCATTTACTATACAACTTCCCATAATAAATCTCACCCTCATAGGAGGTTCACCGCATATGTAGCGACCCAATGTTTTTCAATGGAAATTCATTTCTTATAAATATTTCATATAATCACATGAAATCACAACACAAGGAACTACTAATTGCTATGTGACCATTAAACATATGTTTGTCACTTATGTGATTTGAATTTCGAAAATCGGACATACGTGGTTGTGATCAGTAAGTTATTTTGAGTCTAATATAACCAACTTAAATTAAGGTGAATAGTAACATAACATTATGAATAGTAATGTTACCCTTATGAATAGAGACATGCCCTAATGAATATTAACCTTAACTATGATAGTATATAGACAATATTCAAGTGGGAGTATGATATACCTATATCTTAGAATAACAAAATAAATGTTTTAAAATTGTTATTTTTTGAATAAATTAAGAATTTAATTAAATATTAAATTAATCATATTTAGAAAATTATTTTTAAAAAACAGATTTCATTTTTGGATTCTACACTTTGAGAAATGGTTATGGTGAATTTTTAGGATTTTTCTAAAATACATGAATTTTTAGTGAATAATAAAATACATTAATTTACCATAAAAATACATTAAAATTTAAATCCACTACTCCATACATCATAAGTAATTTAGGCACAAAAATCTCATACTCGCATAAATTTATTACTATTCTTGGTCATGGAATCATCACTATTTCTTGTATTATGGAAAAAAAATAAACTCATGATTATAATATTATGAAAACCCTCCTCTCCTTCACTATAAATACCACCCCTCCTTACCTCTTCTCTTCACTCTTCTAAAGCCTTGTTCCTTGCCTATATTCTATCCAAATCTCTCCACAATATCTTACCCCACGTCCAATATCCCCTATTCACTTCAAAATACGAAATCCTCTTCCCTTAATAAGGCTCTCAAGGAATATTGATTCAAGAGGTAAATTCCTCTTTTCTTTTCTTTCTTTTTCCTTTCAAGTTCATTTGTTTTATTTTCAATCCTTACCTATCCTCATACAAATGTTATGAAAACTAAAGTAATTTACATGTAATGGAATGTTATTATGATAATGGAATAATTTATTATCATTTCTCCTTTACTCCTCTTTTATTTTAGTAGTAAAGACATCATCTGAGATGTGTTAATTTAACACATTCAAGGACAATGGGTTTTCAATTTCCATTACCGTCTTCAATTCTAATCATGATACCATTTTCATGTTTTAAAAAAACCATAATATTTGTATTATTCCACATATATAGTTATTTAGTCATTTTTTACACATGGTTTTGGGTTGTAAAACTAAACATGTTCATTATGGGGGAAAAACCACCAATTAACCCAAAAGGTTGTCACTAAAGTTTTACATAATCATTAAAATTCCCTTCAAGTAACCAAATTATGTTTTAAACCATGTAACCTTCTGGTGTTCAATAATAAAATATAACTTCAATTATGGATAACCATCTTCGTCATACATGTTTATCCGTTCATGGAAACAAGTAAATCCATCATAAAAACCAAGAAAACAAACGGACCCGAACAATGTAATTGAACCACATAACCCTTAAAAATGGTAGTTAATGAACTAAAAAAGGTTACAATAAATATTTTACATATATAATAGGTTCTGTATTAATTAATTAATAAACCTAATTTTTTTATTTAGTTCATTAATAACAAGTGTAGAACACCAACAAACATAAGGTAAGGGATCCTCTCCATATCACTTTTATTCAAGAATGTCCCCCATGCTATGATATTTCATGTATAATCCGTAATTATGGAGTAGGATTTAACACCTCACCCTTAATTACCTCATGATGTATAAGTTATGAGAAAACCCTTTCTTTTTCATGAATCCCTCTTAAGTACACCCGACACCATGCCGATAATCCATAAGTAATTCTACCAGAACTTCCTTTATTCCTTCAGGCCGCTCTATCTTTATTTTTACCCAAATGAAGTTGTTTTTTTATGTAAAAATAATACATGATGCTTATATTCTCCAAAATCATGTTTCAATATCCACCCCTAATTATCTTTCGGGGATATACATTCTTTAAAGTGATTCCCTCCTCGATAGTTCCCAATAAGAAAACTCGTTTTAAGGGAACTTCCCAAATTTTTACCCAATTTAAAGTGAATTCTATACTATGTTTTAAGGCAAAATTATCATTATAAAATAATTTTATTTCTTATTAAAACATTCTTGATTCACTTCTGGTTCATATAAAATATTTTTACCTTTTCTTTTTTAAAATATCTATAGTTTTTCCTTAAAACCGCACAAAAATGTTTTAATGCTAAAATATCTCAAAAATATTTTTTACATGTTGTATATTATTTTTGACATAACGTAACATGATATATTCCTATTTAAACTTATGAACATAAATTTATGTTCTAATTCCTTTATTTCATGGACACATTTATGATACACCTGTTGGTTATGCTTTATGTCATGATTCTGGTACCCAATTCTTTCCATTGGTAGCCCTTATGTTTATGTAAGATTGATTATGTATGATTATTTATGAAGAAAAAATATTCATGAAATGTTAATATGGGTTTTCCTAGATAGTTCTCTAATTCATTGGGTAATGTTGAGTCTAATGAGACATTATGTGCGACGGTCTTAGCGGTTAGCATTGTCTTATGCTACTATTTGTAATGGCCTTGGAGGTTAGCCTTGGATTGTGATACTATGAGAAAAAGTTTTTGTGGTTAGCCTTGAATCATACTAAATTCAGTGTTTATGTTTCTTCCACATTTCTATGAATCCATTCTTAAATGATCCCATGTTTATGTTTTATGATTCTATATGTTACATGCCTTTTTGTATCATCATTTAATTCCTTCTATCCCATGTGACAATGATTTTTTCTTTTGTTTATTCCCTTACTAGGATTTTATATCATCCCATTATTCATATTATCCCTAGATTATCCTATGAAGATGTATGATCACAATGGAATATAGGAGCTTATTATAAAGTTTAAATAAAAAGTTGTTTATATAATGTTTGATTATGTACCTAGTCTTCCAAGACACTAGAAATTAAGATCCTTGGCTTGTACTCTGATGTATAATTATTCTTAAAATCATGTAATGTTATATGTAAAAGTATAGAGTCACTATAGTTGGTATTTTTGGGTGGTCTAGTTATTTTTGGAGATTAAGAATGGAGCAACTTAGTGAGAACCTTAAGGATGAGACTAAGTATAAGAAAAAACCCCTAAGTTTTGGTAAGTATTGAGTAAGTGGTTTATCAACAAAATACATCCCTATCTGTATACAATTAGGGAGAGGCGGATCTGGAACAGATGTACCTCAGAGTAAAAAATCCAACAAGGAGTTTCGGTCTTGACCTAGGGTATCCTGGTACACAACAACAGGCCTTGCTACACTCTTGGTTTGACACTCCCGGGGGATATGCTTTGGTAAATTTATGAGATTAGTACAAACCATTATTAAGGTAATAAAGAAAATCCCATAAGAATATAAGTTAAGAAATAGATCAAGAATAACCTAGATTTAAACCTAAGAAATCACAAGTTACGATATACATATCCTCTACATGTTTATCCTTTTATGTTCAAAATAAATTTTTATGTAAAATAACTATGTACTAAATCCCTCTAATTGTACATTCTTTTTATTAGTTAATAGAGGGAAATAAGAGAACTCATTCCAACAACAAATGTGATAGGAAATGTGAAGATTTCCTTAATGATATGCCCAATATGATGAAGAAAGGTGCTCAAAACTTCATGATAGTACTTGCTCAGCTGGCTCAAGTTATGAATAATAACTTGAATCATGTGGAACACCCACATCCTCCAAGGAAAGAGAAAGTTTCCGTTGAATCCTTCATGTGGAAAAGGCCTCCCATGTTTAGAAGGTCATCTGATCCCCTCCTCACAGAACAATGGATTAACTCCATTGAAAAAATATTCTCCATCCTCCAGTTCTTGTAAGAAGAGAAAGTTGTATTGGATGTCAATCATTCTGATGGGGAAGAAGATCAGTGGTGGAAACTAATCAAGAATAAAAAGTCCCATGAGGAAATTGATTCCATGGATTTGGAGGGATTCAAGAGGATGTTTTCAATAAATATTTTCCTTGAACCCTCCATATCAAAATGGAAAGAAAGTTCCTCAGTCTCAAGTAGAAGGAAGATGATTCAATTAGGACGTATGAATCAAACTTTACAAGGCTTGCAAGGTATGAATCTGGATTTTTCATGAACACTGAAATCAAGTTAGATCTCTTATTTAGAGTTCTAAAGATGAGTATACAGAAGGTGTTTTCAATTCAAGACTTTGACAACTTTGAGGATATTTTATATTGTTCCCTCAAGGATAAAATGGATATTGGAAATATTAGTGGTCTCATGGGCCTGATGAAAATAAGTGGAAAATGGAGAACAAAATGGGTGGTTCAAAAAAAATCCCATGATGGAAAGAAGCCCGAATATCCCACCTGTAAAATTTTTGGGAAGAAGAATCATGGGAACTATCTTAAGGGAACCATGAATTGCTTCAAATGTGGAAAGTTGAGACATTTGACCAAGATCTCCTAAAGGGATATGAAAAATCCTACTAATTTGGAAGAAGTAAGGAAGGTTTAGATCAACGCTCAACCATTGGTGCAGTGTTACAACTTCAAGGAGCATGGGCATTATGCAAACAATTTTCTTAATCCAAGGGTTGTCAGAGAAAATCAATAACAACCTCCAAGGAAATATGGAAGGGATTATTCTATCACTACTACTGAGTTGGAGCTGAACAATGATGTGGTGATAGGTATGATTGTTATTCATTCAATAATTGAGAACATACTATTTGATTTTGGTTATACACATTCTTTTATATCTTGCAAGTTTAGTAGAACTATTCAAACACCACCTCAAAAATTTGAAGGACAAGGTATCTATGAGAACTGAAAATGGGGAAATTATTGCATCCATGGTTTATAACTCCTCTCTAGTTAATTTTTATGGACTGAAACTACCATCAAATCTTGTTATATTTCCTTCAGTGGAGTTTGACGTTATCCTGGGCATGGATTTGCTATCTTTATAATAAGCCAACATCAACAGTAAAGAAAGGGAGATCACTCCTCAGATCCTAAAGAATCCTCCAATTATTTATATGTCTAAAGAGGAAAATGAATCTCTTTTAGAATATCCATCTCAAGTGTGGATATTGATTCCTTATGAGTAATAATATCTAGACGAAATGATTGATAAAAAGGAGAGAATCACCCTTGAATACATTCCCATCATGATGGATTACACTGATGTATTCCCTAAAGTGTTTCCCAGTTTTTCTCTTAACTGAGAGGTTTATTTATCAATTGAACTTATTCTTGTATCTCTACCTATATCAAAGACACCTAATAGAATGGCCACAATAGAGTTGGAAGAGATAAATAAGAAGTTACATGAGAATTTGGAGACGAGTTTCATATACCCAAGTGCTCCACCATGGGGAGCACTGGTCCTCTTCTTCAAGAAGAAGGATGGATCAATGCGCCTCTGCAATGATAATCATGAGCTCAATAAAATCACCATAAATAACAAGTATGCCCTTTCTCAGATAGATAAATTGTTTGATCAGCTTCACAGAGCCTATTATTTCTCTAAAGTGGACCTTCAGTTGGGATATCACCAATTAAAGGTGAGGAAGGAAGATATTCCCAAGACTGCCTTTTGAATGAGGTATGGACACTATGATTTCATAGTGATTCACTTTAGACTCACTAATGATCCATAAAGTTTCATGGATTTAATGAATAGAGTCTTTAGATATTACCTTGAAAAATTAGTGGTAGTCTTTATTGACGATATTCTGATATACTCTAAGATAAAGGAGAAACGTGAGGAGCTTTTGGATACTGTGTAAAAGACTTTCTGAAGGGATAAGTTGTATGAAAAGTACAATAAATGTGATTTATGGATGGTGGAAGTATCATTCTTGGGGCATGTTATCACCATCAATGGGATATCTGTCGACCTTTCCAAGACCAAGGAAATTGAAGAGTAGCCCATGCCAACATCTGTAATGGATATCCGTAGCTTTTTGGGTATAGCTGGGTATTATCAATTATTTTGAATAAATTTCATGATTGTAAAACCCAATGACCAAGATGACATAGAAGGGAGTAAATTTTTTATGGACCCATGAATGTGTAGATTGTTTCAAGGAGTTGAAAAATAGGCTTATCACTACTCCAGTACACACACTCCCAAAAAGTGGAGAACTATTTATGGTGTACAATGATGTTTCAAAGAAGGTCTTAGGATGTGTGATGATGAAAAATGATAAAGTGATAGCCTACACCTCATGGCAGCTGAAAATAAATGAGCAAAACTATCCCCTGCATGATCTGGAGTTGGCAGCTATGATATTTGTATTGAAAATCTGGCGGTATTATCTATGTGGGTAGAAGTGTGAGATATATATTGATCAAAATAATCTAAAATATATATTCACATAGAAAGATATTAATATGAGCCAACGAAGATAGATAAAGCTCATCAAGGATTATGACTGCTCAATCCACTACTATACCCGTAAGGAAAACAAGGTGGAAGATGCTCTAAGTTGAAAGGATCCTGTATCTTTATCAATGTTGAGAATTGAAAAGGATTCAATCTTCTTATATTTTCAAAGAATGGATGTGGGAATCATTAAGGGAGGAACATCCTAAATCCTTTCTCAAATGATTTCTCAACTATCCCTCATGGAGAAAACAAAGGATTCTTAGAGAAATGATGTGGAAATTCATAAAAGGGTGGAAGCCATTAAAGATAGGAAATCCTTTGATTTCTTGATTGAAAAGGATGGATTTGTATGATTTGGATCATGATTATGTGTACCATATGATCCAAAGATAAATAAGGACATTTTGAATGATGCATATAGATCAACCTTCTATATTCACCTACGGAGCACAATGATGTATCGATATCTCTGAGAAAGCTTTTGGTGGGAAATATGAAATTGGAGACTGCAGAATATACATAAAAGTGCCTAGTATGTTAGAAAGTGAAGTCTGAAAGGAAAAAGTATAAGGAGATGATGCAACCAATACCCATACCAACATAGAAGTGGGAGAACATTACCATGGACTTTGTCACTGGACTTCCAAGGACATCCATAGGAAACAATGCTATACAGGTTGTTGTGGACAGTCTTATGAAGACAACTCACTTTATCACAATTCAAGAGGACTTCTCATTGGATCAACTTGAATGGATTTACATCAAAGAAGTGGTAAGGTTGTATGGAGTACCACCGTCTATTGTATCTGATCGTGATCTAAGATTCACCTCTAAGTTTTGGAAAAGTCTAAAACATGCTCTAATCTCTGAAATGAACTTCAGTACAACCTATAATCCTCAAACTGATGAACAATCTGAGTGAACTATTCAGAAACTAGAATAGTAGATGAGTCAAGTAATCTTAGTACTATGTTTAATAATTTTGTGACCTCTTTTTATCACGTAGTGGTAGCTTGTTTGTGAACTATGGTTTCCCATTTTTCCTTAAAAATGGATTTATAAAAATTTAAATTTGGATGTCAAAGGAGGATTGGACCAACATCTTCCACTGGTTGAATTCTCTTACAACAAAAGTTTCTACTCGAGCATCTGAATGGAAAAATATGAATCCCTTTATGGGAAAAGGTGTAGAACTCCGACATGTTGGGATGAAGTCAGTGAGCATAAGCTGCTAGGGCCTGAAATGGTCGAAGAAATGGTGGAGAATGTGAAAACCATTCAGTATCATATCAAGGAAGCCTAAAGTGAATAGAAGAGTTATGCAGACAATCATCGACAAGGCATTGGGTTAAAAGTTGGAGACATAGTCTTTCTACACATATCTTTATGGAAGAAGGTCATGAGATTTGGAAATAAAGGGAAGTTAAGTCCCAGGTACATCGGCCCCTTCTAGATTCTTGATCATGTTGGGGCTGTGGCCTATCGACTAGAACTTCCACCTTCCATGGAAAAATTAAATGATCTATTTCATGTATCCTTGTTACGGAAGTACATACAAAACCCATCACATGCACTCTCTTCAGAGGTGGTACAATTGGAGGATGATTTTTCTTATGAGGAGCAGCCAGTGAAGATTTTGGATCATAGAGATAAAGTTCTATGTAACAAGACTACTCACCTGGTCAAAGTAATTTGGTAGAACCATAAGTATGAAGAGGCAACATGGGAACTGGAGGAGGTAATGAAGGAAAAGTACCCGCACTGATTTATGGCCTAGAATGTAAAACAAAATTTTGAGGGATAAATTTATTAAGGGGGAAGAATGTAGTGACCCAATGTGTTTCAAGGGAAATTAATTTCTTATAAATATGTCATATAATCACATGAAATCACAAAAAAATGAACTACTGAGTTCTATGTGACCTTCAAACATAAGTTTTCCACTTCCGTGATTTGAATTTTGAAAATCTGACCTACACGATTGCGATCAGTAAGTTATTTGGAGTCTAATATGACCAAATTATTTTTAGGTGAATAGTAACATACCCTTAAGAATAGTAATGTTATCCTTATAAATAGAGACATATGCTAATTAATAGTAACATTACCTATGATTGTATACAAATTAGATTCAAGTGGGAGTACGATATACCTTTATCATGGAATAAGAAAATGAATGTTTTAAAATTTTTATTTTTAGAATAAATTATGATTTTAATTAAATATTAAATTAATAATATTTAGAAATTTATTTTTGAAACTTTTATTTCATTTTTGGATTACACACATCAAAAAATGGTTATGATGAATAGTTGGGATTTGTCTGATATACTTGAATTTTTAGTGAATAGTTAAATACATTAATTTACTATATAAATACATTATAATTTAAATACACTATTACTAACATTATAAGTGATGTAAGCACCAATATCTCTAACTAATATGCATTTATTACTATTATTGGTCATAGAATAATCACTATTTCTTGTCTTATGAAAAAATAACAAACTAATGATTATAATATTATGAAAACCCTCCTTTCGTCCACTATAAATACCACCCCTCCTTACCTATTCTCTTATCTACTCTAAGACCTTTAGAATTTCATATATTCTACCCAAATATCTCCTCAATATCCTCCCCCATGTCTAATATCCCTTATTCTTTTCCAAATACCAAATACACTCCCCTTAGGAAGGCTCTCAAGGAAGATTGATTCAAGAGGTAAATTCCTCTTTTCTTTTATTTCATTTTCTTTTCAAGTTCATTTGTTTTTTTCTATCCTTACCTCTACTCATTAAAATTTTACGAAAACTCCATTAACATAAATTTACTCTAATTTTGTTATGATAATGGAATAATTCATTATCATCTCTCTTTTACTCTTCTTTTATTTTAGTAGTAAAGAAACCATCTGAGAGACGATGGGTTTTCAATTTCTGTTACCATATTCAATTATAGTCACGAAAAAATTTTCATGGTTTAACAAGACCATAATATATGTATTATGCCTCATCTACAGTTTTGTAATCCTTTTGTACACATAGTTTTGGTTTATAAAACAAAACATGTTCAATGTAGCGAACAACTGCCAATTAACCCAAAAGGCTGTCACTGAAGTTTTACATAATGATTCAACTTCACTTAAAGAAACCAAATTAAGTTTTCAAACATGTAACATTATATATGTTCAATAATAAAATATAACTTCAAATCTAGACAACCACCTTCATCAAACATGTTTACTCGTTCATGAAAATAAGTAAATCCGTCATAAAAACCAAGAAAACAAACGAACCCTAACAATGAAATTGAACCACTTAACCCATAAAAAAGGTCATGAATGAAGTTCAAAAGGTTATAATAAATATTTTACATATATAAGAGTTTATTTAATTATTAATTAATAAACTTAATTTTTTTATTCAGGTTATTAATAACAAGTGGAGAACACCAACATACTTAAGGTAAGGGATCCTCCTCATTTCACTTTTATTCAAGTATGTCCTCTATACTATGCCATTTTATGTGTAATCCATAATGACGAGGCATGATTTATCACCTCACCCTTACTTCCCTCATGATTGATAAGTGATTATAAACCCCATTATATCTCATGAATTCCTATTAAGTATACCCGATACCATGCTGATAATCCATAAAGAATTCTACCTGAACCGCCTTTATTCCTCCAGGTTGCTCTATCTTTATTTTTACACAATTAAATTTCTATTTTATTTTTATTTAAAACTTATAAATTATACTTATATTCTCCAAACTCATGTTTCAATATCCATCCCTCGTTCTCTTTTAGGGATATACATGCTTTTATGTAATCCCCACCTCGATACTTCCCAATAAGCAAACTTGTTTTAAGGGAACTTCCCAAATTTTTACCCAATTTCAAGTGAAATATACCCTCTATTTTAAGACACCATTGTATTTATAAAATAATTCTTTTTATTATGAAAACCTCATTGGTTCACTTATAGTTTAATATAAATTTTTTCCCTTTTCTATTTTAAAAGCTCTTTAGTATTTTCCTTAAAACTACAAAAAAATGTTTAAATGCTATTCATCTCAAGTAATTTTTTTACATATTATCTCTCCTATTTGATATAACTTACCATAATATATGAATATTTTACCTTATGAACTTCCATGTATTTTCCAATTCCTAGCTTTCATGGACACTTTTATGATACACCCATTGGTTGTGCTTTATGTCATGATTGTGGGACACAATTCTTTCTTTGGGTAACCCTTATGTTTATGTAATATTGATTATGTATGATTCTTTATGTTGTAAAACAAATTAATGAAAAGTTAATATGGGTGTTCCTAGATAGAAGTTCAATTAATTGGGTAAATTTTAGTCTGATGAGACGTTATGTGCAACGGTCTTGGCAGTTAGCCATGGCTTGTGCTACTATGAACAATAGTCTTAGATATTGGCCTTGGCTTGTGCTAATATGGGTGATGGTTTTGGCGGCCAGCCTTGACCTGTACTAAATTAATGTTTTATTTTTCTGACACATTTCTATGATTACATGTTTAAGTGATCCCATATTTATATGTTATGATTCGATATGTTACATTCCTTTTTGTATCATCATGTCATGCCTTCTATCCCATGTGATAATGATTTGTTCTTATGGTTATTCCCTTACTTGGCTTTTAGCTCATCCATTTTTTCCTATTATCCCTAGGTTATCCTATGCAAATGTATGAGCACAATGTAATATAGGATCTCATTATGGATTTTAAATAAAAATTTGTTTATATAATGTTTCATTATGTACCTAGTCTTCCAAGACACAAGAATTTACGATCCTTGGCTTGTACTTTGATGTATAATTATACTTAAAATCATGTAATGTTATATTTAAAAGGATATGGTTGCTATATAATACTTCTTGGGGTTTAAAAAACTACCTTATTCGTATAAGGTCATGTATACTCATTTATTCATATGATAACCACTATTTATAATATGTGGTTTTTGTTTTCAAAAAGAATTATTCATATTCATGTAGATTTTAAATCAGAATCTTCATAACATTATCCCATTATCGCATGCTTCAAATACCTTCACTACAAAAACTCACTATAGACCATATGAATCATCCGAATAATAGATTTTAACACATAACATGGATATTCTCATAGCATATCCGCATAGAAACTTCATCCACAAACTCAACTTTAAAATAATTGTCTGCATAGGATTTTAAGTGCTATGAAGATTTGTATAACATTCCCTTATCTGCAATGCATATTCCAAACACTCAACCAAGTCTCAAATAAATCTCTACAAACCACCTTCTCAGATAATTTACATGATTTAAAAAAAATCATACATATAATCTTTTCTAACTCCCATAGAGGTAGGATGATCTTGCATGGAAGATAAAGTCCTTTATTATTTCTCAGTAAACAAACAATCATTCATAAAGGATTCATATCTGGGAGAGTTGAAGACGATCTAAAAATATTATACACGTAGTGTGGGAAATTAAATGGTAGAGATATATATGATTATACATTGATCATTATATGTGTATCTTCTAAAATGGGTGAACAGTACCCACAAAGAAGCTTTTCCCACATTGAATTCTAAAAGCATCCTAGCTGTAGTTTATTAATGAACTATTTTCACTACCTCATAATGATATATACTAGGGATATAAATTGGTCTCACGTCACACAAAACATGGGGATTGGGCCTAGTGGGATACTATTCCAAACTATATGTTCCCTCGTGTGTGTTCTCTATGGGATTTATACATGATCCCTCCAGCACTTAGCATGCACTATACCTCTACAGCCACCCAAAGGTTATCATGGGATTCTTCATTTAGTGTGGTTAATATCTGATTCCTACAACACTAAGGTCAAACCCTGCCTGGGCCAATTTCTAGTGGGATGGACTAATTTTTTAATTAAGGAATTAATATCTTAGAAAAAGTATAGATAATATGCATTCAAAAAATAATTTACATCCCAAATTTACAATCTTCTCCATCTAAAATCATCATAAAAAATGTTATTTTGAGTGATCTTCATTTCTTTCTCTATTTTTTTAAAAACATAGTGCAAACTCTATAACACATGTCTTTTTTAGTTAATATTAGTTCAAAAAATTGTAAAATTTTTCAAGGAGAATTTTACAAGCATGACATCCAATGCCATTAGATGGATATATAACAATTATCCAGTCATCATGACTTCATCCAAACACAACAAACACATATTGACACGACTTTTACAACAAATGTAACAGTTAGGTTAAAAAATACCCCCCTTTGGATTTTTTTGTTAGTATCCCTTCACATAAAAGTAAATATGTGTATACCATATTTTCTCCCCCTTATTGAAAATCAAATGAAAAGGGTAATTAGTGTCTTCTCATCTCATATTTCTTCTCAAGAAACTCTTCTCTTTTTTTAAAAGGAGTGATTATACACAATACTTAGAAAAGATCATTTAGTTAAACATACCTAATTTTATGTGGTAATAATCATTTTAGAAAACAAGAGAGATATAACCAAGGGTATCTAAGATGTTAATAAAATATCTAGGAATGATAAATAAAACATAGAATGTCTCAAAGAAGGAGTTGAAAATACATGAAATTAAATAAATTTCACACACTTTATCAAAGACATCAAAATATTTTAGGTGCATAAGAAGAATTAATTATTTTTTTGAGTATTTATTCAATCAAGGACTCCCATTTAATAAATAGTATTTATAATCAGAGATGTTCATGTGACTGGATTACTCATACCTCTTGAAGGCTCCCCCTCGAGAGATTAATTCACATTCATCATCATGGAATTAATTGAGATCCATGAAGAACGAAAATTATTATTTAATTACATTCTTGTTAACACAATACACATAAAATAATAGGGAATAAGGAGACACCAATTGATAGTCTTAAAGTGAGAGGATAGGTATAAACATGAAGTTTCCACTTTAACTCTACAAGTCATTCTCTGGGAACTATTTTGGTGAAAATATTTGCAACCTCATCTTTTGTAGAAATTTATTCTAGTTTTATATCTTCAACTACCACCTATTATTTGATAAAATGATACATAATATCAATATTCTTGGATATTGAATTTTTTAATGAATTTTTAGACAACCCAAAAGCACTATGATTATCACTTGAAATTTTCAATGGCCTCTCAGTCTCAATTTTCAAACCTTTTAATTGAATTTTCATCCAAATCTAATATATACTTGCATGTGTAGATGGAACATATAAAACCTCGTCCATGATCGGTGTTAATAACATTTTATTCTTGTTATAAAAAATATTACCACCTTCTCCAAAAAAATGTTCCACTTGAGGTTGATCTTATGTCTTTAAAATCATCTACCCAATCAGCATTTGTAAAGCCAAATAGTTTTAAATCTATAATGTGTTTTTACATTACTCATAGTTACTTTAACATATATTAAAACATCTCTTATAATCCAACAAGTGAGGATCTTTAGGGAAACTTTTAAATATATCACATAGAGTCACTTCATAAGTTATATCTTACCTTGATGCTGTTAGATAAAGAAAACTTTGAATGATTTTTCTAAATTCTTTTTGATTAACACATATTCTACATTAATCGTTTTATAATTTTGTTCTAATTGAAATGGGATTTGAAATTTCATTTTCATTTTCCATTCCAAATTTTTTCATCAATTTTCTAGCACAATATTTTTATAAGTTTCTTCTCAATTTGAAATCATAGAAAATATTTCATCAAACAAGCATGAACATCTCAAAAATTTCTTTTTTATTTCTTTATAAAAATTTTCACATAAACATTAATTATTACCAGTAAATATGATTTTATACACATATAAAATTATTATGATATTACCATTGAAAATTTATATTACATAATGGTTAATATCAAATATACCTTTTATAAACTTCATTTCCATTAAAAAACCATCCAATTTAGAATACTAGGATCCTATTTGAAACCATAAAAATAATTCCTTATTTTTCATACCATGATACCATCATTGTTTAAGATAAAACCATAAGGTTATACAATGTATACTTCTTCCTCATGTTTAAAATTTATAAAGGCTGATTGCGCATCCATTTGAAAAAATTTATAATGTTTATGTGCTTCTATTTCCAAGAACATGATAATAGTTCCCATTCTTGATACCAGTACAAACTTTTCTTCAAAATCAATTCCTTCCATTTGATAATATCATTTTCACACTATCTTAGCTTTGTTTCTTGATAATTCACCTTTCTCATTAATCTTATTTCTAAAAACCCACTTGGTTGAAATAAATTATTATTTTTAGGTTATGATACAATATCCCATGTTTAGTTTTTCTCAATCTAATCAAGTTCCTAATTCATAGATTTTATCCATTACTTATGCTCAATAACTTATACCACTATTTGAGGTTCAATTTGAGATCTTCTAGTTTTAATAGGAGCCTATTGATAAGCTTAATCTTCATAAATGGTATGTTTAGAATCAATATCAGAAATGTTTGTATATTTCTCAGTAACTTTATCATTCTTCTGTTATATATTTCATACCATATTATGCTTAATATTCTAAATCAGTATCAATTGAAATATATTATTTTTTATTGTTTTTAATAATTTTGACATCACTATAGTCAACTAACTTGTTCATATATTTGTTCTAATATCTATATCCACTACCATTATATAGGTATCCCATGAAAATTCCTTCATTGTCTTATTTTTTCAAATTTTACTAGATTGATGTTATTGATATTTATAATGAAAATTATTACAAAAAACTCTGAAGTATTTAACAGTTTTATTTTTCATATACCATATTTCATATGTTGTCTTTTATGTTTCTGTTCTCAGTAGAAATCTCTTTCGTATATGTATGGTGGTATATACAGCTTCTCTCCAGAAATACTTTGAGATTTTGTGTTCCGATAACATAGTCCTTCCCATATCTACTATTCTTATATTATTTATTTCAGATACCCCATTTTATTGTGGAGTATATGGTGTGATATACTAATGTTTTATTAGATTTTTGGAAAGATAACTTTGAAAATAATAACAATTAAACTTATTACTATTATCTGATATCAGTTTCTTGATATAGAGACCTATCCCTTTCTCATATTTCCTTCAGTAAATTTGGATCATTTTCATTCCCTTTGACTTGTGTTTGATAAACATGAAATTAGTCAATTTAGTAAAATCATAAATAAATGTAATGAAATAAAGATCACCTATAATAGATTTTTTTTATCAATGGACAACATAAGTAAATATTAATAATTTCAAGGGTCTAGAAGATAAAATATCCAACACTTTGTGTGAACTTTGAGCCAATTTCCTTTTTATAGGTTTCCTAGATTTTATACCTTTATCTCTTTATCTTAGGAAAAAATATCACAATATCATGCTTCAATATTTCACTTATACTCCTTTGATTGATATGGAAAATCCTTTTATGCCATAGTTTTTTATCTTTTCCACTCAAGTGACAAGAATTTATAGAATCACCTATTTGAAAAATATTACCATTGGTTTTTTTCCTTGAGTGATAATTCTTCAAATTTTTTTCCTTTTTATGATACATGAATCCCTTTAGAAAAGTACCTTATCTTCATCATCAAAATTTTGTCTAAATATAAAAAAAATTGTGCTTCATCCCTTAAAAAACAACACATTATTTGAATTTATATTTTGGTCTTCAATATCTTCTTTTCCAACTCCCTTAATTTTTAGGGAAAAATCATTTCCAAAGGTTACTGCTCCTCCTTTAAGATTCTAAATATTGCTCAAAATTTTTGGGTCATCAGTATTTTTAGATGAACAACCACTATCAATAACCCATGACTTGGTTTGTCAACTGTATTTCAAAGAAAGTTCAGCATAACATGATTTATCTTCATTCATTTTTTGAACTCCCTTTACTTTCATAATATTGAATGTTTTTTTAGAGAGAATACTCATGTACTTTTCATAAATATGTAGTTGATGATCAAATCTACCACATATTTATTCTAAACAATCAAATTTGTTTTTGTGTTCGCAGATATGATAAATTACTGATAAAAACATTCTTGCTTTGAAAATTTTTCCCCTTTTCTCAGAATAGATCCTCTTTGGTTCTTGTATTATCTATAGTTGGGACATGTTATACCAACATAAATATTATTTGTTCCCAAAACACACCAAAAACCTCTAATTTTACATCAATACTTGATATTCCCAATTGATCATAACTCTACCTTTAATATTGTTGTTGTTTTCTTTCCAAATACTGTGATTGTCTCTACTCTAAGAGAAAAAATTTTCTTGGAGAATTTATTTCTTCCTTTGAATTAGAATATTATTTTTCACTAGTCTTTAAGTTATATAATTATATTGAATTTTTTTGGACTTGAATTGTTAGAGATAACATATTTATTTTGAAATTCATAGAGTACTAAATTAACCTTCTTCTTTGAATGCCTCTTTTCACTGGTTTGTGATGATTCTACCATAACATAAACAACTTTTCTGAAATATTCTGTAAATTTTTTTATGATATTCTGTGCTTTAAGAAATTTCAATAGAGTCTTATACTTTTCTTCTTCTTTGAGTGTAATAATTTCTTCAAGGTCCTGTACCATATTTTCTATTTTATCCACTTTTAGTTTTTGTCTTTTTATTTATTCAATGTAAAGGGATCTTTCTTTGAAAATTTATCAATTTATTTTGTTATCTTTATTTTTTTATTTCAATAATTATATATTTTCTTTATTGATATTTTAATTTTTAAAGACAATATTTGAATTATATTTTCAACTTGTTATATAGATCTATTCATTCACTTTAATTATCTTCACTACCATAGGTTCCAAACCCATTTTCTATAAGATCCAGGAAGTTAGTTTCATATTATGATTGGCTGGTTAAGGTGGAGTTAACTTCCTCTCCCTTCTCACCAAACTTCTTATTTTACTTTTTAATAATTTATTTTTGATTACATAAAATTTGGTTGTGCCTTTTTATACCTTTATATCTTTTTCTATGGGTTCTCATCATATATCTTAGGTTCCACATATTTATTTTTAGGAAAATTTACAGAAAAATGTACAATGTCATTACAGTTATAACACCATGGTGGTAATTTAATTTACACCAAAAAATAACCTTTGTGAATATTTTTGATACAAGTGCAATGATTATGTTATAATATTCATCATCATTTTGATCATTAGATTCAATTGATCTTGACATTTCATCATCTCTATTTTTGATAATTCTCATGACCTTAAAAGCCATATCAGCTTTGATCTTCTTCTTAAAGACTAGGATATTTCACATTTCATATGAAATGAGTATGTTATGTAATTAATATAGAGTAAGATCATATATATCTTAAAATGTTGATAATTTAGGATCACACCTTTCAGGAAAATTTGTCATCAATATTTTGAAAATAGTTGAATTATCTAGATTTAAAAAAACCCCCCAAATATTATGGAGATTTTTTTGAATCTTATGAACTATTAATCCACATTTTTTTACAACCATATTTATTTATTCAAAATTTATTTTCCAATTTTTTAATTTTTTCTCATTAAATTTCACATTTCCCTTTTAATTTATTTCTAATTTTTACAAAATATCCTTGTCATTTATGAGTCCCATAACCTTTGTGTAACATTTTTCTGAAAGAGACATCAAAATGAAATTTTGATCTTTTAAATAAACTTCCATATTACTCTTATCAGAAAAATTCATAATAGAATATTCATCAATTAGTAGGAATCCAATAGTAACTACATATTTAACTTCAATACCAAGAGAGAGAAGATAAGAAAACATCTTATTATAAAAACTATGATAGTTATTGATATCAAAAGTAGGAACACCCTTATTTTTTATAGAATTTAGATTATACGTATTTAGTACTTAGTGGATATTGATAGAGGGAACCTAGGATCTAATAATAATTTAAGTGCACCCGGAGGTGTTTCACCACTAGGGGGGGTGAATTAGTTGTGATTTTTACAATTTTTTCTTTCTCTTGAAATTGACCTATGTTGAACTTTCAGGACCCGATAAACTCTTTTGATCACTAAACCTATTATAAATTAAATAAAATAATAGAACAAGAACATAATATTTTTAGAAATTTCAGTCTCAATGTGAGACCACTCCTTACTATGATTGGTCAGACTATCCAATCATAGATTCTCTACAATAATCACAAGCGGTTACAACATGCATTTATTAAATTGCATAGAGTTCAAATATGCTTTCCAAATCCCCACTGAAACAATAGTTTTAAACTTATTTATATAAAAAACGATTTAAAGAAACATAATAAATATCAGTTATGGATGTTGGCTACTGCTGAAACTATTGTTGAAGATCTTTATTTTGAGCCTTCAAGATAAATAAAAATACCACATGATCACTTTCTGAAGAACATCATCGAACTGGTTCTTCCTCAAATTTTGTATTTTTACTTCTCATCTATATGATTCTTATATAGTTTGAAGTATGATCATTATATACATAAAATAATTATTTCATAGAGAATTTATGCTACCACATACTCTCTGCTTGAAATTTTACTACTTTGGGAATTGATATATACAATACGAGTGAAAAATAATTTTCTCATTAAATCTTATCTACACTTAAAATCTCACATATATATCTTAATATGGGAATCAACCCCATATTTATATGAAAAAACTCACTAGTTACTGAGGATGTTAAATCCACTCAATGAATTCCTCATAGCATGTTCACCATGAAGCATCTTCTCTAAAAAGTTGTCTTGGTCTTCATAGAATTCAAAAATAATTTCTTCAAAATCATCATCATATAATTCTCATCTTCATAGAAAACGGTTTATCCACAAAGCATTTTTTTAATAATCCTCACATACAGAAGTCATTCATAATAAATAGTATGCATATCCGCATACTATAATTCTCACTGAAAATCATCATATCCTCATAGTAACTTCATCTGCAAACTCTTCTGTAGAATGAGTTTGTGTGAGAATAAATCCATTACCGTATAGTATTTTATTTTCCATAAGATTCCAATAATAAATCTAACCTTTATAGGAGGTTCACCACATAATGACTGGTGTCCACAAACTCACCTTCTCCATATGAGGTCACGTATAATCATTTATTCATCCAATTTTTTTCCTCATATGTAGTTTTTGTTTTCTCACAACATTATTCATCTTTGCATTGAATTTAAAGTAGCATCTGCATAAAATTATCCCATTATCACATTTATAAAATATCTTTACAAAAAAAAAACTCACTAAAGACCACCTGGATTATCTTCATAGTAGCTTTAACACATATCATGAATATCCACATAGCATATCAACATGGAAACTTTATTAAAAAACTCAACATTACAACATTAGTCAGCATAGCATTTTATGTTCTACATGAAATCCAAAAGAATTAATTTCTCCAAAATGCATATTTTGAATACAAAACCTCATATCAAATCATTATCTAAAAACCACCTTCACAAAAAAATATATATTCTTTTCGGAAAATCATACTTAGTTACTTTTCTAACTCCCATCGAGGTTGGATGATCTCGCATGGCAGAAAAAGTCATTTGTGGTTTCTTGATCTTCAATCCCTGGTTCATGAAAATATTTTTATGTTTGAGAGTCAAAGATGATCAGAAAATTCACATACATGTAGTTTGGGAAATCAAATGTTGTAGATCTTCACAATCGTATGGTGATTGTTATATGAGTTTCTCCTTAAATGGGTAAACAGTACCTACAAAACAGCTTCTCCCAGATTGAATTCTCAAAGTGGATTGGACATGGTTTACTAATCAACTACTACCTCTACCCCATAGAGTTGGATATTGATGATCAACATAGGTCTCAAATTACAAACACCATGGGCCATTGGCCTAGTGGGCTACTAGTGAAAACTTTGCGTGCCCTTTGGCATGCACTCTGCAAGCCTTATAAAAGGTCTCGCTCAAAACTAGTAAGAAACATGCCTCTTCCACCCATTGGATATCCTAGGATACTTATTTTAGTGTGGTTGACCACTGGTTCCAACAATTTTGTGATAAATATTAACTTGGGTCACTATTTAGTGGGATGACCCAATTTTTTAAGTAAGACATTCATATACCAAGAAAAAGTATAGATAAAATGAAATCAAAAAATAATTTCCATGAACAATTCATAATATTATCCTTATCAAATCAACATAAAAACATTATTTTGAATGGTATCCATATATTTTTCTAATGTTTTTGAAAACACAGTGAAAAATCCATAGCACATGTCTTTTATAGTTAAGATCAATTTAAATAATCATCACATTTTCAAGGTAAATTGTCAAAGTGAGACATGCAATGCCATTAGATGGATCCATAAAATTTTTTGGGCATCACTACTTAATCCAAACTCACCAAAAAAATATTGAAATAACTTTTACAACAAATGAAACACTTGGTTTCAATAGTAAGAGTTTCCTTTCCAATTTTACATTGATTTTGAGATTGTTTATAACTAAAATCTCATTTTGAGAAATTTAATGTTATTTATCTATAAAAACCAATATATTTTCTTTTACTATAGTTTTTTTCCATGTATTCATACCATTTTACCTCTCTTTGGTTCACAATTTAATCAAAAAGTTACTTGAAAGAGGGACTATCCTTATCTCTTCTTTTTACCTAGGTATTTTTTACACTATATTCATATTCTTTATTTGGTTATAAAAATTACCTTATCTTGGATTAAATAATTGTTTTGTTCATTCTCTATATTTTTTTGTTTTTTACACAGTTTTTAAGGAAAAGTTTTAATGTTTTCAACATGATTCATTTTTTGTTGATTTTACTTTCTTTACAGAAGTATGGAATTAATCATTATTTTTAATGATTTACACATGACCACTTTTATTGTAGTCATATCCATTTTTATTTATTAATATACCTTTCCAATATTTCATGGATTTCTAAAAATAATTCTTATCCTCTATGTTTTATAAAATATTTTATTTTAAAAAAATGTTATTAAAAGTAAAGGACATTTCTTCTTATTTTTCAAAGTAATTTTATAATGATCTTAAATGGTGTTTTTTTATCTATGTAAATACCCTTTAATGATTACATACACATTTTTTATTTATATGGATTATGATCATGTTTTATGGAGATCAATATGGATGTTTTTTCTTTCACATAGATTAATTATTCTATGATGAAATTCTGAATTTTTTCAAGTTTTTATGGTGTACGTATTTATGATTTATCATTATATGATAGGTAGGTCTCATATAGGTCTGTAATTAATTGGGTAATGTTATATATCTCATGAGACCGAGATAATACGCGAGTGGTCAACCCAAGTTCAAAAAGGGTATGAGATATATGTGGTTATCCTAGGTATACTATGTTATAGAAATGTGGTTATCCTAATCTATTATGATATGATCACCTTAGTGGAAATCCTTGACATATGTTTGGATTTTAATGCTTAAGTTCATGTCACATTCTTATTCCTATGTTATTTTTTCCTAGCTCATTACTATCAACTCATGTTTTCAGGCTCTTATTACTCATGCATTATGTTATGACAAATCCTTATTCCATGACTCATGATTTATAATCTTTTCTTTATTGGATATTATTCTCCTATGTTATGAATATTAAACTTGATTATGTTCTCATACCCCAAATATCATCTTATGTTCACTTATGATCATAGATCGTTATCTCTCATGCTTAGAATTACATAGCATCTGAACTCAATTTTTCTTATGTTTATATTCCCCAGGTTATGATGAAGAGTATTATGTATGATGTTTATAAAAGGGGATCATGTGATAAGAATATTCATGGGAGATGTTTAAAATGTTGTAAAATAAGTTTTTCATGTATCTAATCTCCGAAGACACTAAAACTATAGGTTATGAGGTGTGATTTATTATTATATGTAAAAAATATTCACATGAAATTTTTTAATAATAATGTTTGTAATGTTTGGGTTTCCTTAGTTGGAATCAAATTATGGTTTATTTATTTCTAGGGAATAAGTTATGTTGAATTTTGAGATTAAACCTAAAACAACATATGTTGAACCAAAATCTATGTAGGAAGAACCTACAATGTTATTGGTTAAAATAAAGGTGTCGTAATTTATGAAATATTAGGAATGATTTTATTTTTGACATGATTAATTACTCTTATTATAGTTTCTTGATACCAAAACTAACTTTTTTTGTAACATCCCCAACCCAAAAGCCACTAAACATGGCCTCGAATCGAGTCTCCACATGAACTTAAGAGAACCTCCCCATACTCTAGAGGTTTCCGACTAGTGGTGTGGGTTTGGTAAATCACATGTGGAAACTATACCCTCTTTTTTCTGAGTAAGACACAATAGATAATATACAAAAAAGGAAACAAAAAACAATAAACTAGGAACACGAATTGAAAATAAAAATAAAAATAGGGCACAACCTCAACCAAATAAGTAAACATTCCATGTCATGCTAACAATACCAAATGTCAAAGGAAACCCAAAACAAAGGAAAATATCCAACTCCCCAAACAGGTCCTGACTCCAAGTATGGATCCCCATCCATTAACGTAACATGCTCATCTCTACTCCCTTTCATAGGGCCTTGACCTTGTCCTCACCTGTAACCATGAAATATGCTTGGGTACCCAATGAAGAATCGAGTAAGGTGTGAGTAAAAATCAGTATTCCACCACCAACAGTGTCTATAAAATATCCAATCTAAACAGATAGTGCACGTAAGTATGAATAAAAGGAAAGGTAAAAAAACAACTCTAGAGACATTATTTAACAATATTTACTTTAGCTGATTTCATTATTCATTCCATGGATTAGGAATTTACATTATTTACATATTATGTCAAACCAATCAGTTACCATGCATAAAGAATAAGTCATGTTCCCTATCTCACTAGTAAAAAACATTTCACAATTATAAATATCACACGTACCTTGGAGCATTAGTCAAAGTAATTTCATCCAATGTAACCATTAGGGACTAGAGAACCAGTGAAACATCCTAACACATTCATTCTATGTGTGGGTATAGAGCATAAGTCCAATGCGATCCATGGGCATCAAGCATCAATGGATCCAACAACTACCAAGGGGTCTAGAGCATCAGTTCAACCCAACCGTGAGTATCAAGCAGTAGTGGATCCCAAAGTTCTAGGCCATGTTTACATGATTATAACCATTTTTTACACATAACACATCATAAAACAAACATAACTGAAATTCATGACATTCAAAATTTACATTTTATTAAAATCAGGAATCATTAATATTTCTTAACCCATTAACACATTTATCATTCACTTAGAAAATCCCATTGATCATATTTATCATTTCAAATGCCTTATTTACTTACACATTTTTAATTATAACTCATAAGACCTTTTGTCACATTCACATTTATTCATTTAACTCCTTTTACAATAATCTAAACAATCCTTATTCTATTCCAATAATTATACATAACCACCATAAGTTCCACAATATAATCTAAACTAGCATATCTACATAATTATCAAGGGATCTAATTTCAACACAAGTCAATTTCATGACAGCATCACTATTTTCCATGTTTGGGATTATCGACGCACACCATGGGTGGACCTAAATTGGTAAAGTCAACCTCAATGCATAACATGGGGATCCTGAGGGGTTTAATTCATCATTTAGACAACCATTTTAAAAAATATCACTAAAGACATCAAATAAACAATTAGATGAGATTAAATAGCATAACCACACATGCACTAATAGACAACGAGAAAATGGGATATGAATTTTAGTCCACCTACCACAAATATAGAGATGAACACACCCTTAACATTAGCCTTAGTTACAAATTCAGGCACCCATTGAAGCCTCAACCTAGAATCCACTGGAAAAGAGAGAGTTTTAGTAATTTAGAATAAGATAAAAAACTATAGAAACCATAATATGAAAAAAGATAAGGAATAGGAGGATTATACTTACCTGAAATTTTTATCCGAAACCAACGATACTTTAAATGGTCTAGAATCGAAAGAGATCCACCCTTGGTAAGTTTGGGGTGTTTTTTTCATTATTAGGGTTTATAGGGGAAAATGGGGGAAGAAATCGAGTGATGATATTAAAATCCAAAGGGGAAAATTTTTAATTTTTCACTTTTTAATGGGCCACAAGGTTTGGATGCATGGTTTGGGAAACCAGGAACCAACCGTTCACATGCCTATATCCAAAAGGGTTCCAAGTCACATGGTTACCTATGGAGCGCACATGGTTTGGAAAACCATGCTCCATCTGTGTAGAATGCCTCTATCCCAAGCCACATGACTTGACCTCCCCCTTCGCACAGTTTACTCTAACTATGCACCAACTATAAAGCATAAACTGTATACCCATTTTATCTTTTGTTTCATGTCCTGAACCCATGGAACACCCCTAATATTCATCAAACACCTGATATACATTTAATTATCCAATTTTAAGTGATTCAAAACAAAATTTAAACAATATCACACCTCCAAAGAGTATGAGATCTTACAACCTCCCTGCCTTATAACGGCTTTTCCTTGAGCCACACTTTCAAGAATCATTGATATTCTTGAGTAAATAGATTCAAACACTAGGACAACCTATCCATTACCATTTTCCAAGATTCCCCTTGAAAATTACCTTTCTTTCATATCACTTAACCTGAAGGTACAACCTTACCTAAAAATCCTTCTCATTACAATCCACAAAATGAAATAGATGCACCCAAAGTATGCGTCAACCTAAAACTATACAACAACCACTAGAACAACATAATTAATCATAGGAAAAATTGCCTGAATCACAACACCAAGAAACATTTCACACAACATCATACCATTTTGGAAGAGCTAATCAGCACCACACCAGTATGATCCTCTTCGCAACTCATGACCCAAATCAATATCACCCAATCACACCTAATAGAGTCCATACTCAATCACCATTGAGGTTTTTACACTGAAACTCAATTATCATTCCATAAATGATTCTCATACATGCATTTAAGATTCCCCTTAAAACCACCCCTAGTTTAAGAAAATGCTTGGATCAACCAACCACCACATTCAAGGCTCACCCAGAGTTCCACTGAGGAACAAAATGTGCACCTTATAGGTTTATAATTGGAATTCTGATGCCATCACACCAACTCTATACTCTATTACACACATATAGGACTAAATTATCACTCCATACATTAGGAGTGTGGTTTCTATTTCTTTCATTAAATAATTTTGACAACACAGTTCTCTCTTTAATCATAATCTGAACCTCGAAGATTGGATGTGGTTGTCTAGATTTTCACATATCAGAAAAAAAACATCATTTGATACCCATTCTCATATTCCAAGAATGGAATTTGCAGTATTCTTCAATACCTGGTCCATCCCAAGGACCTCACCCATAAACTATCTATGGTTTACATCCTTCCATCTAGCTCTATATATAACGCCCCATGAGAATAAAATCCATTATGTCCCACATCCAACAAAAAAACTTTCATGTTGCGTGGCATAAATCCATAGTTTTCTCAGTGAACTAGGGATGATTTCAAGATATTGTTCATGATTTTCACTGGATAAAATTTTGATCAGAATTTATCTATGAATAGTACCACAAATTAACCAACACTCATGTCACCTCTTGCTATGGGACACCATGACCCGCCAAGAGTTTCCAGCTTACCTACCCACACATGTCTCATCAACACTTAAACAACACTACATAAGCATGATTTAAAACCAAGACTCACCATTGATCTTCAAACATATTCCAAACAATCACAATCCAATATTTCCTATGGCACTACTTCCACCACATCACTCGTGTTCTTCCAGAACTCCCTTGGAAGTTAGAAACTGAAACACAATAGTCCACCACACCAATTAAAACCAACAGGCCCTCTTATAGCCACACTTCCCACTTTGGTTATATAGAGGACGACATGCGCTTATACAAAGTCACCTGTTCACCCATCTTGATTGGAATCATGCCCTACCAACGTGTTCCCTCATCTGGACTTTGTCTGAGCCCTCAAGGTCTCATACCTTCCTACGACCGCCCACTTAAACTGGATTTAGATAAAAAAAGACTAGAATCACCAAAGCCTAACCCAATTCTTGATTTATCACTTAACACTACCTCCTAGTCCATTTGTCCCATCATCCTCAAAGCATTATCAATGTTCCACCCAACAACCAGACTATTCATACAAGAATGACCAACTATGTGACCATCCCCACCTCAAATGTCATATTCATAATGAAGAATCTAACCACACTTCAGTCACCCATATATTTTTATCCCAAAATAAACATTGAGGCCTCCATTAATCATCATTCAAATAGATGATTCAGGCATACATATGACTAAACCCTTTGAAACTAGCCTTACAAACAACCAAAAGAACTCGGGTTCCCTTCTAAAAAATCCCAGGCCGGACCATACCATTAATAGAAACTCGGTGGTGCTTATTAGGTATCAATTCCTCTATAGATGCATGTCCCCTATCTCATATTCCAAGGCACATGCAACACTAGGATAACCCCCCATGAGGTCACCCCTAATGGTATGGTCGTGCCTTTGATTTTTTAGAAGGGAACATGAGTTCTTTTGGTTGTTTGTAAGGCTAGTTTCAAAGGGTTTCATCATTTGCATGCCTGAAACATGATGGTGCTTATTAGGCATTGATTCCTTTATAGATTCATGTCCCCTATCTCATATTCCAAGGCACCTGCAACACTAGGCTAACCCCCCATGAGGTCACCCCTAATTTTCCCAAGACTACCAACTAATCTCTATAACTCAAGTCATCTCTCCAAACCATTAAACTTTCTACTTACCCCTCTAGGCCAATAAGAACATTTCCTAAATGAAAACAAACTCATGTGCCTTATTCACCCAAGAGTACTTCAAAAATAGATGACCACTCTCATGGGTCTCCCTCAAAGATTGAGCAATACCAACCTCCAAACTACGGTAAAGGGTAACAAGTTACTAGCCCCTCTATCCAGGCCACACACATCAACTTCCAATAGGTCTAACTCATGGGTGGCTCTCCTCCCCCCCATTCCAGAACACTGCGTCCAATGCACCCTGATAAACATTCAATATATGTCTCACACCAAGCATACTCTCACATATACTTCAACACCATGATCCAAAACCCCCACTCTAGGGTCCAAAAAAAACTCTCAAGGTCTGAACCCACCTTGGTCACCACTCCTCTAACAAAACACCCATAAATAATGATGCCACAACCCTGACACTCAGTCTTAGGACTAATATACGACCCATACAATTATAGCCCAGAAGGATTACCAATTTCACATTATCATGAAACATATTAAAACCCCAGGGTCACAACACTACCTTAAGTATAATGAGGAACACCCATTTATCTACACATTGAGACTCATCATGGTATTAAAAAATATATCCAAGGTATCTTCATAGGGCACCTCACTATCCAAACCACCCATAAAAAGTTCCAAATAATCAACACAAAAAATAATCAATACCATTATTTACCAAAAGTCCCATTATTATATTCTCTTTTATAATTAATATAACCATTTTGTAATCCCAAAGGTTCACACTTTAGAACATCCTATTTAACCAACATTCAAAACCCCCACTTTATTCAGATTCATACTTCAAAACATCTCCATTAACAAACTTTTCAAGGAAATTCCAATTAGTGTCGACCACAATGGGAAATATGCTACCTTCCATACTCAACCTACTTCACGTACACTATCCCAATGGATGAAATCACATCTCTAATATTACCCTAAACCATTCCTACAATGGTTTATTTCCAAAATTGGGTAATCCAAGTAACATGGATACAAATCATTCATTAAAAACTCTATTTTTTAAACCATTTACACTTTTACAACACAAATATTTCATATTTACACACCTATCCCATTTAGAAAATAATTAAAACCATGACTTTAACTCATTAACAACCTTCAATAAGAATTGTTTTTAACAATTTTACCATCACGACATGAATCTTTCTATTTTAGTCACCATTCCATCTTTATGATTTATCACAACAAAAAATGTTAACTAATTTTATAATTTTATTTAAGAACCCTACTCTTTAACCATTCATTTACATTCTTTTCTTTTACCCATTTTTATCCTCTTTATTAAACAACATTTGCTTAAAATTTTAAAGAAGGTAAAATTCATCCTACCCTTTCATGTCCAACACACCCATACTGTGTGTTCCTATCATGATGCATGTTACATATATCCTTTGGGGACTATTATGATGCATGAATTAACAACCTCATGACGTTTCAACCATGAGTAAAATATCATAGATATTAACATCACACCTCTAGTGCATCACCCAATGGTGAAATATCATTCAATTGTAATATCACACAACACGGACAACAATTCCCACCCTAGACACTAAGGTTTTCCCTCAAACATGGGTTAGATACTCCCATGAATGAACTCATTACCAATGAACGACACATATTATTCTCCCATTTACCACCCTAAAGAGTAATAACATAGAAAATAACCACTATGATACCACTTTTTAATGTCCCTGACTTAAAATCCACTAAACGATACCCTGATCCAAGTCCCCACATGAACTCAAGCATGCCTCCCCCTACAATAGAGGTTTCCAACTAGCGGTGAGGGTTTGGTAAATCACATGGGGATACTACACCATATTTATTAGAGTAAGCCATTATATATAATATAAAAAACAAATGAAACAATAAAAAAACCAAGAACATGCATTGATAACCAAATCCATAATAGGGTACAACCACAACCAATTAAGTAAACATGCAATGCCATGATAACAGTGAAAAATGTAAAGGGGAATCCAAAACAGAGACAAATAGAGGACTCCCAAAAATAGTTCCTCACTCAATGTTTGGATCCCCATACATGTATGTCCCATTCCAAACTCAACTCCCTTGCATAGAGCCTTTTCCCTCATCCTGTCCTACAACCATGAAATCTACTCTAGTACCCAATGGAGACCCGAGAAGGGTGTGAGTACAACTTAGTAGAACACCACCAATGGTGTCTATAGAATATCCAATCTAAACAGACCGTGCATGGAAGCAGTAATAAATGTAATGGTTAAAAAATACAACTCTAGAGTCCTTATTTAACAATATATACTTTATCCAATTTCAATTTGCATTCCATCGATTAAGCATTTACGTTATTTACATAGCATCCCAAACAAATAAATTACCAATAATTAAGAATAAGTAATGTTCCCTATCTCACCGCGAGAAACCATTTTACAATCATTCACATCACACTTACCTTAGAGCATCACTACAGGTAATTTCATCCAATGAAACCATTAGATCCTAGAGCATCAGTCTAGAATCCAAACCCATGCATTCTACAGGTAGTTTTAGAGCTTCATCCCAACCCAACCCATGGGTATCAATCATCAGTGGATCACACAACTACCAAGGGGTTTATAGAATCAGTCCAACCCGACCGTGGGTATCAAGCATCAATGGATCCTACACTACAAAGCCATGTGAACATGTTTATAACCATTTTCCACACATAACACATCATAAAACAAACATAACCAAAATACATGAAACAAAAAATTCTTGTTTCATTCAACTCATGTATCCTTAATAAGTATTAACATATTAACACATTTACCTTTCACTTAGAAAATCCCATTGATCATATTTATCAATTTTCATGCGTTATTCACTCACACATTTTCAATTATAACTCATAATCCCTTTTGTCACATTAAAATTACTTCATTTAACTCCTTTTATAATTATCCAAAAAATACCTATGGCATTACACTAATTGTACATAACCACCAGAAGTTTCACACTATAATAAAAAATAGCATGTCTACATAATTATCAGGGGCTCTAATTTCAACACAAGATAATTTAGTTCTTAAATCAATATTTTCCATATTCAAGATTATCGGTGCATCCCATGGGTGAACATAAATCAACAAAGTCAACCTCAACGCATACCACTAGGATCATGAGGGGTTGAATTCGTCATTGATGACCCCATTTTACCAAATCTCACTAAAGAAATAAAATACACAACAATAGGGGAGTAAATGGCACAACTAGACATGTAACAAATGACATTGAGACTATGGGATATGACTTTTAGACCACTTACCACGAATATAGAGTTGAAATCACCCTTAAATTTAGCCTTAGATCTATATTAAATAACCCCTTAAATCCTAAACCTATAATACAAAAAAATAGAGTTTTAGGGCTTCAAAAGAAGATGAGAAACTACACAAACCCGAATATAAAAAGAGAATAAAAAGGAGTATTAAACTCACCCATAGCTTCTATCTACACCCAACTACACTCTAAACGACCTAGAATCAAAGGAGATCCACCATTGGGAAGCTTGGGGTGTTTTGGTTTATCACTAGGGTTGATAGGGGAGAAATGGGGGAAGAAATCTGGTAAAAATATTAAAATATTGAGGGAAATTATTTGTAATTTTTCACTTTTTAATGGGCTACATGGTTTGGAAAATCATGCACCAACCATGTGCCTGCCTCTATCCAAAATCGATCCAAGTCACACAGTTACCTGGGGAGCCCATATGTTTTGGAAAACCATGCACTAACCATGTGAAATTCCACTCTCCTAAGACACATGGTTTCCCACTTCATACAATTTACTCTAACCATGCACCAACCATACCACATTCATTATATAGCCGTTTCCCTTTACTTTTGTGCCCCGAACACCCAGAACACCCCCAGGATTCCTCATTAACTCAGTAAACATTTAATTATGCAAATTAAAGGGATTAAAACCAAAATTTAAATGATATTTTTCCTGCAAAATGTTTAGGATCTTACATTTTTTTGTTTTATTCAATGACCGGAACTAGAGGGAATCAGGTTAATAGTGAGTGTAATGGACAATGAAATGATTTTTTGAATTAGAAACAAAATGGGATTATAGATGGAGTTAAAAAAATTACGAACATTCTCACCTAACTATATTAAGCTATGTAAAATGAAAAGAACCTTGTTAAACACCCTAATGATCCAAGGAATGAACAATCCTATATTGAGAATTTAATGGGACAACCTCCACCCTTTTTTTTGGTTCTTTGAAAAAAAATATTATGAGTAGTGTATCAATATAATAGAAAATATATTACTCGTTCTCCATTTATTAGATAATAAAAAGATTATTTTATCCATTTATCATTTGGATGGTGAAGAAGATCATTGGTGGACACTCATTATGAATATGACATGGAAGGAAGAAGTTGACTCTATAGAATGGGAGGAGTATAAGAAAATATTTTTCACTAAATATTTTTCTAAAAATCTTCACACTAAAATAGAGATGGAATTAATTAGGATGAAATAAAAAGTGGATGAATCCATTAAAACCTATAAATCAAAATTCATGATACTTTCAAGGTATGTTTCAGTTTTTATCATTGACACTAAAATAAAAATTAATCATTTCTTTAGTTTAATAAAACCAAGAATCTAAAAAGAATTGGCTATAAGAGACTTTTGTAGTTATACATAGATTTTTTTATGTGATCTCAAGGTGGAAATGAAGATTGTAGACTCTCATTGTTATCATGGTTTGAATGAGAATAACAATAAAATAGATTTTTATGAAAACTATAATTTTAAAACCCACTGAGGAAAGAAGATTCATTTTTTGACATACCAAAGATTTAGGAAGAAGCATGGGGTAACTATATCAAATAAAAAGGTAAATGAGTCAATTATGGAAGAGAAGGAAATAAAGTACATATATATCTAAGGGATATTAAGTGTCCAAATAATGAGACAGATGAAAATAAATATAAATTTAATGCACCAACCACACTCTAATGGTTCAATTGTATGGAGTATGTTCATTAACAATCGACCTTAGAAACTTCCTAAGATACAAGAGAAAGGGAAAGCCTATGAAATCACTACTACTAAAATGGGTCATGATAATGAAGTGGTGAATGATACAATCATCATCCACTCTATAATTGAAATCGTATTACTAGATTTTGGTTTGGCCCACTGTTTTATATCTATAAAGTTTACTAAGGTCATAAAATAACCACCCAAATGATAAGATATTGAATTATTGGTGAAAAATCATAGTGGTATGTTAATTGTGTCACAGGTCAATAATTATTCTCTGATAGAGGCTTGTGGGAATATGGTTCCTATAAATCTTATAATTATCCCATTAATGGAATTTCTTGTGATTTTGGGCATGGATTAACTCTCTCTATATAGATCCCATATTAATTTACAGGATAGGGAAGTTACATTTTATATATTAAATCAACCTATGATCATCTATTAGTAAATGTTTGATCATGAACTACCTATATAAATTAATTCCATTATATGGGTCTTAATACCCAGTCATGTGGGGTATTTAGTTCAAATGGTAAGAGAAAAACATAAAATTGAAGTTATTATTATTATATAGGAACATGATAATGTATTTCATAAAGATTTTCCTAGAATTTCTCTAGATCATGTGGTTGATTTTTCTAAAGAATACATTTATAGTGTTATTCCTATGTCAAAGATTCATTATATAATGCCCGTGATTGAATTAGACGAATTAATGAGGAAAATTCAAGATAATTTGGATAAGAGTTTTTTATTCCCAACTTCTTCACCATAGGGTTAACCAATCCTATTTGATAAGAAGAAGGATGGATCAATACATCTCTATATTGATTATTGTGAACTTAACAAGGTCATGGTCAGAAAAAAGTATCCATTATCCTATATAGATGAATTATTTGAGCAACTATGAGAGGCTCAATACTTATCAAGATTAACATTGGATCTAGATATCAACAGTTAAGGGTCAAGAGGGAGGATATATCAAAGGAATCCTTTTATACAGTATATGGACACAATGAATTCATAGTGATGAAATTAAGACATAGAAATTCATCTACTATCATCATGGATGTGATGAATAGAGTCTTTAGAGATTATCACGATTAATTTAAGGGAGTCATTATATATGATATTCTCATATATTCCAAGTTAAAGGAAGAGAATGAAGATCATTTTAGGATTGTGATACAGACCTTGAGAAAGGATAATCTATATGCCAAATTTAGAATGTGTGAATTTTGGATACCAAATGTATCATTCTTGGGTCATGTAATCATAAGTGGGGGTATATATATGGTTCCTTAAAAGACATATTTGATATAATAATGACCCAGAACAATCATTATAATAGATATCCATATATGTTTTGGATTAAATTGATGCTATCGATGGTTTGTGATAAAATTTTCACAAATATCAAATCCACTAACAAAGTTAACTTGAAAAAGAGTTAAATTACTCCGGATAAATAAATCTGAAGAAAATTTCAAGAATCTCAAGATAAGGTTGGTCAATACACTTGTAATCAGATTACCCTATAGTAGAGAAGGGTTTGGGATATACAGTGATGCCTTAATGAAGGGGTTGGGATGTGTCCTCATACAAAATGACATGGTGGTAGCTTCTGCTTCACATTAATTAAATATTCATGAGAAAAATTACCCAATGCATGATTTGGATCCAGAAATGGTAATATTTTCATTGAAGATATGGAGGAATAATCTCTTTGGTGAAAAGTATGAAATATATACCAATCATAAGAGATTAAAGTATACATTCAAAAAATGATTTTAACATATGACAAAGGAGATGGATGGAGTTGATAAAAGATTATGACTGATTTATACATTAACACCATGAGAGGGAAAACATTGTGGTTGATGGATTAAGTAGAAAGGAACATTCTACCTTATCAATGATTAGGATTAAGAGAGACCCAATACTAAAGGATATTTAAAGGATAAACCTTGAAATCCTGAAGGATGGGTAGAAATCCTATATTTCCCAAATGTTTGGTCAAGAATCCATCTATGTAAAGATTATGGGGGAACAAAAGGAGGATGTGGAGCTAAAAAAAGGTAGGGAATATTCTATACATAAACTTTTACAACAATGGAATTATAACATTAAATAGATGAATATATGTTTTATTAATACTAGAATTGAAGAAGGAGATATTGGATTTTGCACATATCTCGTCATTCCCTATCCATCCTAGAAGTACAAAGATATATAAAGATATCAATAATCATTTCTGGTGGGATGACATAAAGAGGGAAATTATAGAGTATATATCTCAATGATTGGTATGTGATAAATTTAAGTTATAATGATATAAGTCTAAGTGTATGATGAAACCATTCCCTATACATGTATGGAAAAAGTATTCCTTCAAATATTACCATGGAATAAGGCTATGAGATTCGAGAAGAGAAAGTTACCCATAGATATATTGGTCTTTTTAACATCATCAATCATATCGGGATGTTGTATTATCATCTTTAACTTCCACAAAAACTCTTCCAAGTGCATGATATATTCCATGTAATACTTTTTAGGAAGTAGATATTTGATCCATCGCATGTGATGTACTCAAATGTCATATAATTAGAACATGACCTCACTTATGAGATAAAACTATTAGAAATATTGGATCATAGAGATAGTATAACACCCCATGTTTTTATGAAATATTTTATTTCAAATCAATTTAATTTCATTGATAGTCTGTGTTATACGCAAAACTAAGTTTTAATAAACAATAATATACAGTTAATATTATTATTTAAAGAATATTGATAAGTTATATTTTAAAGTATGAATAGGACTAAGGACATTTTAAAAATTATGTTTGAATATTTTTTTATAAAGGAAATGTATTTATAAATAAGTACTTAATTTTTTTCTAAAGCTTATATATGCTTTGAAAATACCTTTTTCTCAAAAATTGATATTATCATTTTTTGTAAACAGATAATAAAATTAATTTTATGATTTTTGTAAAATTTATTTGAAAAAATAAATTCATTTGTGGAATCATAATATCAAAAATATATATGGTTAATTTTCTATATTTTTTTGAAAAGATTATTTTTTTGGTGAATAATGAAAATAGTGAATTTTATTAAGAACCACCTTTTTGTTTAAATCATTTACAAAGTTAAAACATGGTTAAAAATGTTTTAAAAATAAAATTAGTTCAATTATATATTTATTAATCTAATTTAGATCATTGAGATCAATTTTATATTGAATTATTATATAAAAAACTTCTATACTTATGAAAATTTTACTCATTAGAAAATCATTTTTTCATCACGTCTATAGGTTTAATATTAAATTAAAATTTTCCAATTATATGAATTAAATATGGTAAAATGAATTAAATATTTGGAATAATAATATTTAGTATTATATAATAAGTTCAACTTAATTTCTGGTTAAAATGAAAAGTAAAAATTGTTAAAATTAATTACTATAATTAAGGTTAAAATGGGTTTACCAGAGGTTAAATTAAAAGGATAAGGTTTAAAATGGCCTAAAAAATTTCCTAATTCTGATTTTCTAGAAATATTTCAAATATTATTACCTTATGATCTATTTTTAAGTTATTTTGGGGCACTTTTCCATAAAAGTGGCCAATATAATAATTTAAGTAAAGAAAAACACAAAATGTCTCCCTCTTGATTTTAAATTTCTATTATGTGTTCACATAGGGGAAAATAAAAGATGATAATGAATATTGATAGAAATTTTTATCATAATAAAATTAATTTCCCGAGGTTAATTTTATTTATTTTTTTAAAATTTATAATTACATTAAATACTTAACAAACACCGACGCAAAAATTATTTATTTAATAGAAAAATAAAATAAATGATATTAAGTAATAAAATTAATATAAATCGAATGAATTATTGTATTACATGAAAATTTTAGATATATATAACATGATAGACATGTGTTAAAATTATATATTATAATTCCACCTTAGTCTTGATGTTTTATAAATCAAATTAAATGAATAGTGTCAAAATTGACATTAATGTTATTTTATAATAAATTATATTTTCTTAAATTATTTAAAATTACTAAAAATACTATTTCAATGTAAATTTATTGGTATATGTTTAAAAATATCAACCATATTACATTCATGTACCATTTTTCCTTTTTGATACTTATATTAACCCCTAAATTGTAAAAACTTTGTTACCATAGTAAAGGGTAAAATGGGGTTTTTTGCGTTTCATGCGCTTGTGTTAAAATTATTTTTCCACACACATAAGATTTATATTTTATAATTTATATTTCATATTTAAAACTATTTAGTAAATATTATATAATAAGACCCATTTTATTTCTAGTCTTAAATGATAAATTACCTAGGTAAAAGGCTATTTACCGTAGTGAAAAATAAAATGGTAAAATTTTGAAAACATAGATGTCAAGGAAAAAAATGTTTAAAAAATTTGTTTTTGTGTGTGTTAGATATTTCGTTGGACCATTAAATCCATAAAATCCATTATGTGTTTATTTTTGATGAATTTGGGGTGAGATTGACTCCCCATTATTGAATAGTTTTGTGTATTTATAAAAAAATCCACTCCTAAATTATAAAAGGAAAAACATTACATTCAATTATTCACAACTATCATAACACCCTAAGACTTTGAAAAATAAATTTAATATTGAATGCATGAAGCACTGAGTCTCTAAAACACACCACTTTGTAATGACGTAGTCAGTAAACATAGTTTTACAACTACTGTGATTGGAATCTCCAAAAACTTACATATATGGTTGTGTTTAGTAAGATATTTTGAGTATAATAGAATCAACATAGTTTTTTATGAATAGTAATATACCCTCATGACTAGTAATGAATAGTAAATTTTCCAAAAAAATAGAAACTTCACCCATGAATTTATAAATACAATTTACACATCTTATAAGTGAAAAAATGATTATCGTATAAGTATTAGTATTTTTGAATGTCATAAATATTTTAATTTCAATTTTATGATTAATTTAATAATTTAATATGAAAATTTATTTTGGTTGAATATAATCATAAGTTTTTATTTTAACATGTTATGGTTATAATATTATTTTAAGGGACCTTGATTAATTTTTTAAGGTGTTATAAAACAAGTTATAGTTTTAATGTTGTTTTTTTCAAATAAATTATGATTTTATGTAAAAATTAAAATAAAAATATATAGAAAATTATTTTCAAAAAATTGAGTTTATTTTTGAATTCTACACATCAAAAAATGGTTAGGGTGATTTTTTTGGATTTTTTTTGAAAAACTTGAATTTTTGTTGAATATTGAAATCTGATAATTTACAAAACAGGCTAAATAAATAAATTTATGCATCATTATTGAGTCATGGATGATGTAAATGTCCATTGTTTCCAACTAACATGCACCTATGACTATTTTGGGTCATAATAGTCACCACTTTTATTGTCTCTGGAAAAATAATAAAATAATGATTAAAATAATTGAAAAACCCCCTTCTCCTCCACTATAAACCCCTCATCACTCCCTCTCCTCTTCACTCCTCTCAATCATTGTTACTTTCCTACATTCAGCTCAATTATAATCACAAGATCAACCCCCCATTTACATCATTCTTTGTTCTCATAAATAGACTAAAACCTCTTCCCTAAAGAGGCTCTCAAGGAAGTTAACTTTAAGAGGTAATCAAGTTCCTTTCTTTTATTTTTCTTTCCTCACCTCCTTTCAATCAAATGTTGTGATGAATCCAGTACCTTACATGTACTAGAATTATGTTATGATAAAATAATAATTCTTTATCATCCCTCCTTTCCCCTTTTTTATACTAGAAATGAAAACACCATCCGAAATATGTTAATTTATCACATTGAAGGACAACAAGTTTTCAATTTCTATAACCCTCTTAAATTCTGGTAATGAAACCATTTTGAGGGTTGAAAAAGATGATAATTTATTTATTATAATTTATTTAATGTTCTAGAATCCTTTTTTTACACATAATATTTATTTATAAATCAAAATAAGTTTTTTGTGATCAAGAACCGCCAATTAATCCAAATAATTGTAATCAATGTTTTATATAATGATACATCATCACTCCCAATAACAAAAAAAATTTATGACCATGTAATATTCTGGTTGTTAAATAATAACATACAACTTCTATTTGGGACAACCATTCTCATTCTACATGTTTATTCGTACATGAATATAAGTAAACCAATCATGAAAACCAAGGAAGAAAACACTCCAAAACAATGAAATTGAATCTCTTAACCCATAAAAAGGTCATGAATGAACCTAATAAGGTTATAATAAACAAATTAAATGTATATTAGGTTTTTTAATCATTAAATTATGAACCTATATTTGATTATTCAGTTCATTAAGATCAAGTGAGGAACACCTTTTGACTTAAGGTAAGGGTTTTCTACCCAAACCTCCATTTTCATTCGGGTTACTCTTATTATATACTTACCACAATTAAATTCTTATTTATTCATATTTACTCTATAATAAATTCTATGATAATTTTCTATATATTTTTACCAACCATAATCCTACTTTAATTTGTGGGGTGTTATATGTTTAAAATTATCTTTCAAAAATTCTTCCTGAAATACGAGCCAGATTCAAGGGAATTTATCAAATTCATACCTATTTTCAAGGGCACTATATAATCTATTTTTGGAAAACATTATATTTATTAAATCACTCATTTTATTATAAAAATAATATCTTAATTCACTTCTAGTTTTATACAAATATTTGTCCAAAAGAAATCTTCTTTTCAAAGTAAAAGAGTATTTATCTCAAGAATTACTCAATGATTTTATAAGAGTATCTTCATCTATTTCAACACTCTTGTAGATTATTATATATTATTGGGATTAAATTTTTATGATATCATCTACCATATTTAATTTAATGGTTTATTATTAGTTTGACTATTGATGTTCTATCCTAAAACCATTCACCAATTTAATCTGAATGGTTAGTGTTTATGGTTAATGTTTGAGGAAAGTTATTTACATTTAATATATTAGTTTCAATATGAATGTATATGATTTTTATGTTTAACCCCATTCATATGATGAATTCATTGGATTTAGTAAGTGTTGGGTGGGGCTCTCTATAGTTTCTCAGTGCATCGGTAGGTCTCATGAGATAAACTATGGTCTTGGCACGAGGCCTTGACAAAATGGATATTTATGGACTTAGCATGAGGCCTTGATGATATGGTCATGATATCACACATTATAAATTACCCATTATGAAATTTTATTTATATTTTTTTAGTTTATTAGACTAGTAGAATACCCATGCTTATGTTTTATTATGGAATTATTTATTCAACTCTTTTTCCTACCATAATGTGTCAAGTTTATTTTTTAAAGGCATGTGTTTTTAGTTATTCACCATGCGTAATGTTTATGTTTGCGACATCTTCTATTGTATTACTTACCCTTATTGAGTTTTTGAGCTCACCCCATCTTATCTTTCATTTTCCTAGGACATGAAGAGGTATATTATTAATGACATGCAGAAATAACCTAGGATTTGTGGATGTTGTAAAAGGAGTTTCTATGTTGTATTTATTTTCAAGTTTTAATGATGAACTTATGTTTTATCTTATTCCCAATGCTACTAAACTACTTGGTCCTTAGGGATGAATATTATTTTTTTATATTGCAATGTAATGAAATAATTCACCGACTCTGGGAAACTGGGGTTCGGTCCCTGTAGTTGGTATCAAAGGAAGTTTTGTAGAAAAGATGGAATCTAGATTTAGATAATGTAGATTAGGGAAAAAAACCTAAGATAATCTTTGAGGACAAACATACAAGAACATCATGGAATTTTTGAAAAGGAATATATTATGTAGACCTTTCTATAAAATACATCTCTGTTTGGATAATACAAGTGGATGTGGTTCTGGAATAGATATAACTAGAAGTGAAAACACTAACAAGGAGTTTCAGGCTTGAATCGAGGTATCTTGGTACACAAAAACATGCCTTACTCCACACCTGTTTTGAAACTCTCAGGGGATATGCTTAGGATAATTCACATTTTCTTTACAATCCATTATGAAGGATTAAAATGTAAAATTTTACTCAAAAGAAAATTTGTTTATGATTATGATACTAGCTATGTATATAATTTATATTTATGCTAAGTATTTTTCTACATTGAGGTTATACATTATGATTTATAACCTAATCTAGTGTATGTAATTATTTAGAAAAGGCACCCAGTGAAAGGAATGGAAACTTCATGAATACACATCTACCATGTAAGGATTTCCCTCTAATGAAAGATAATGATGTTGGATCTGGTGCTGTGACTGGTGCTAAGCAACTTATAACTATACTGGGATAGCTGAATTAGGTTATGAATAATAACCTCACATGTATGGATCATTCGGATCTATAACATGGGGAGCTATATTAGATTGTTTTATATGACAGAAACCTCCATAATTTAATGGAACAAAAAACCCATTCATAGTAGAGCGGTGGATATGTTCATTAGAGAAGATATTTCTCACTTTGGGATGTAATGAAAGAGAGAAGGTTGTCATGGAAGTTTGTCAACTATCAGGATATGTGAATCCGTGGTGGACTTTAATCTAAAAAACAACACATTAGAGGCCTCTTAGTAGCATATCCCACCCCCTCCTGCATGACTAGGGTGTATGTATAGATCTATTTTCCTTCCCCCTCTAGCTTGATGGTCAGCTGGGCATTGGTGCTCTGGATCTTAGCTTGGAGCCAGTGTGGCCCACTGATGTTTCAACTCATGGTGTGGTGGTGGCGTGGCTAGGTTCTTGGCTCGGCGGGCTCTATTGGTATGGATCTCAGGGTCGGATTTCGGTGGATAGTTCTGTTCAGTTTCAGTGAGATGGTTCTTTCTGGATATGGGATCTAGTTCATCTTCAGTGCACACTTTTGTGGCTTGGTGATGGCTTCTAGACTCAAGATCTGGTCTCGGTTGACCATTGGATTGGGGTACGATTTAGTGTGGATCAGCGTCTCCTCCATTTTGACTCATAAGGGGAAGGTTTTTCTTCATTTTGTATATTTTTTGGTGGGATTTTGGTGTTCCTATAGTGGTGTTGTTGCTGAGAGGGTCTCTATCTAGATATTGGATTTTTCTGCCTCCCGCGGTTCAACCGATTCGAAAGACGAAATGGGTTCTTTCACGATTTTTTTTATCGACTCCAGCCTAGAGTGGCGTTTCCGACTTAGATCTTCTTGGATCCCCTCAACGACGATTCTCCATTGACATTTTTTGGATATTCTAGTCCAGGGTGATGTATTTTAAGGGTGTCTTGTGGCTGAGATGAAGTTCTTCTGGCTTCGGTTTGAACATTGATTGTTGTGGGAGATTTTGTCTTGGATTTATCCATTGGTTTGTATTAATGGATTCTTTTAGTGATGTGGTTGCTAGTTTTTTCAGAGTCATCACTATCCTAGGTTGAATTACAGTTGTCTACGAAGTAGAGTGTGACATCAGGATGGCATGGTCTTCCTTGTTCTATATTTTTCAGCATCCTTTGTGGATGGGCTCTTTTTCAGGGTACTTCTCACATCGTTAGAGGGTTTGGGTTAACTTTGACTGGAGTTTTCTAGTAGGTTTGTGGATTTTTGCTGGTGTCGATGGTCACACTGATGGGCATTTGAGGAGATCAGTTATGAGTTTTATTCATTTTTTCTGATGTTTGCATTCTCTAGTTCATGGTACATTGGCCTTATCAATGGTGATTCCGGATCCAGCGACGAAGGATTGTCCATATGAATGCTAAAAGGATTTTTTTCCATTGTTCTTGAATGTTTTATGTTGTGAAGTCTTGTATGGTTTAAAGTGGTTAAGTGGTGAAGTAGTGTATGGTTTCTCAATTTTTCCTCAAAAGTGTTTCCATAAAAATAATAAAAAAGATTCTGATCTTTAATCCAAAGCACAAATGGGGAAGAAGAAATACAAGAAATGGAATAGAGGGACTTTAAGAAAATATTCTTAGAAAAATAATTCCCTAGTGAACAGTGAGAAAATATGGAAAATCAATTTCTGGGTCTAAGGAAAAAAGAGGATGATAATGTTGCAAAGTATGAAGCTAACTTCACAAGGATAGGAATACATGACAAAGAATATATACGTAATCTAAGGAGAAAGATTGATCGATTCTTTGATAGTTTAAAACCATTCCACTAAAGGTCTCTAGTCGCCCAAATTTTCTAATTATATGATGATATAGTCTCAAGTGCTATCAAGATAGAAAATGAATTTTCTAAGTCTTATGACTTTAAAGGAAAGCAAGAGAAGAAGATGGATACTAAAAACTATGGAAAAGGAAATAAGAAAATGGGGAAGAAGGGAAGAGTTGACCTTCCACCCTATAGTAATTGTGGGAAGAATCACCCTGGCACTTGCCTGAAGGGAATGAGAGTCTGTTACAAGTGAAGAGAAAAAGGCCATTTATCTCAGGATTGTTAGGGGAATAAAGAAGCTACTAATTTTCAATGATACAATTTTAGGTATATTGGACATTATGCACATGAATTTCCTTAGCATATGAGAAACATTCCTCAAATAAGGCCAAGGGAGAAATGTCAAGCTTATGTGGTCATAAATGCGGAGGTTAAAGTTCTTAATGATGTGGTGGAAGGATCTTTAATCATTTCTTTGAACTTATCCAATGCTTTACTTGATTATAAATCATCATATTCTTTTATATCTTCTCCATTTTCCTATAAAATTAGACATATTCAATTTGATTTATTAAAGGAGTTGTGAGTCAAAACTCTTAGAGGATGTATCATTGTAACAAAGACGTGTCGACCGACCCCCCGCATGACACATAAACCTGCTTTAGTTTCTAACCTTATCATCATACCTAGGGATGACAATGATATAATCCTTTGCATGATTTGGACTTCACTTTATGATGTGAAGATCTATTTCAAGAAGAGGGAAGTTATGATTTTTGAGAACGGTGTTGAATCCCATATCTTTAGAGAAGAAACCACACCAACTAATTCTTATATAGATCTACCCCTAATAACTGTACTGAATTTAATTATTTGGGAGGAAGGGAACACAATATATATGGGTGGGGAAATAAATTTTCAAATAGAGGACATGCCTATTGTGAAATAATATGTTGATGTGTTTCCATAGGATTTACCTTGACATCCTCCAGAGATGGAAATTGAGTTTTCCAATGACTTAATTCTTGATTCAAGGCCCATATCAAATACCCCATATTGAATGGCCACTATAGAATTAGTATAATTGAAAAAACAACTAGAGGAATTGAGTGATAAAGGATTTATTCTACATAGTGTTTCTCCATGGGGAGACCCTGTCCTTTTCATTAAGAAGAAAGATGGATCTATGAGGTTGTGCATTGATTATAGGGAGATCAATATTGTAACAATAAAGAACAATTATCCCATACCACACATTGATGATTTATTTGATCAAATTCATGGATCCCAATATTTTTTGAATATTTACTTTTGATATGGATATCACCAGTTGCTAGTAAGAAAGGAAGAAATTCTGAAGACATAATTTCGAACCAGGTGTGGGAATTACGAGTTTACAATAATTCCTTTTATACTGACTAAAGAACCCTCTCTTTTCAGAGATCTAATGAATAGATTTTTCATGGAATATCTTGATGAATTTGTGGTGGTATTTATTGATGATATATTGGTATACTCGAAAATATTCATAGATCATGAAAATCACTTGCATACTATTTTTAAGACTCTTAGAAGAAATAAATTATATGGGATGTTTAGAAAGTGTGAATTTTGGATTCAATCAGTTTCCTTTATTGTCCACATTGTCTCTAAGAATGGAATATCTATTGATCATGTGAAGAAAAAGGCTTTGCAAGATTGACCTACTCTAATGAACATAACCGAGGTATGTAGTTTTATTGGTTTAAAAGGTTATTATTGGAATTTTGTTCAGAACTTCACCTGTTTAGGGAACCCAATGACCAAGATTACACGTAAAGGGGTTAAGTTCATATAAACAAAATAATGTGAGGAATGTTTTGATTAATTAAAAAGGAGATTAGTAAATGATCTTATCCCGACTCTACCATCAAGGAATGATGGGAATGTGATCTATAGTGATGCATCAAAGAAAGGACTTGGTTGTGTCCTTGTGAAGAATTATAGAGTTATTTATTATGCATCAAGACAGTTATAAATTAATAAACAAAAATATCATAATCATGATCTTGAGTAAGTTTCTATGATCATTGCTCTAAAAATATGGAGAAACTATCTCTATGGTGAAATATGAAAGATATGTACAAATCCCAAGAGTTTAAAGTATATCTTCTCACAGAAAGAACTCAACATCAAGAAAAAGAGATGGCTCAAACTACACAAGGATTATGATTGTTATATACACTACCACCTAGAAAAGGCAAATAAGGTAGCTAATGAATTGAGAATGAAGGATCATGGAGTTTTAAACAAAATGAAGATTGAAAGGGATCCTAAATTCATGGATATATTTAGGAAGGACATGCGAATTATCACAGAAGGTGAAACATCATTACTTTTTCAATTGGTTTCCCAACTATCATTATTAGAAAGTATTACAAGCTCTCTACCAAGAGAAAATTAATGCTGCGAATGATGGGAAGTTGGATGACTTCGTATGTGAAGATGGAATTCTAAAATTTGGTAGGAGGCTATGTGTTACTTCTATACCAATGATGAAAAGGGAGTTATTAGATGATGACCATAACTTGAATTTCTCTATACACCCTGGTGGCACTAAAATGTATAGTTATTTGAAGGAACATTTTTGGTGGGATAACATGAAGCGGGAAATTGCTGATTATATATCAAGATGTTTAGTCTGCCTATAAGTGAAGGCCAAATGACAAAATCCTAGAGGATTCATGAAAAATCTACCTATTCCTACATGAAAATGGGATGGAAGCACCATGGATTTTCTCACTGGATTACCCAAAACTCCAAGAAGAAATGTTTCAATATGGGTATTTATTGATCGACTTACAAAATATTCACATTTCCTCGGTACAAGTGACGATTTTCCACTGGAGAAGCTTTCATGACATTATATAAATGAAATTGTAAGACTTCATGGAGTACCTCTTTCAATAGGTTCTAATCACGATCCTCGATTTACATCAAAATTCTGGAAAAGTCTTTAGAAATATTTGGATACTGATCTTTTTTTGAGTACTTATTATTATCCTGAAACTAATGGGAAACCAGAAAAGATTATTCAAACCTTATAGGACATGTTGAGATCATGTTCACAATACTTTCAAAGTATGTGGGATCAATATTTACCTTTAGGGGAGTTTTCTTACCATAATAGTTTCTATTAAAGTATTCAAATGGCACAATATGAAGCATTGTATGGAAAGATATATCGTACACCAGCTTGTTGGGATGAAGTTAGAGAAAGGAAGCTTTGGGCCTAGAGCTTGTGGAGGAAATGTCAATGAAGGTAAAGACTATTCAAGGACATATCAATGTAGTTCCAAGAAGGCAAAAAATCTATACTGATAATCAAAGGAAGGATTTGGAATTTCAAGTATGAGATCATAATTTCTTAAAATTATGTCCATGGAAGGGTGTTATAAGATTTGCGATGAAAGGGAAAATGAGACCTTAGTACATAGGCCCTTTTGAAATTTTAGAGATAATTGAAGCTATTTCATATCATTTTGCTATGACACCTAGCATGTCTAAAGTACACAATGTGTTCCATGTCTCATTGCTGAGAAAGCACATGCCAGACCCAACACATGTCCTCACTTCTGAAGGTATAGAATTGGAACCTGACCTACCTTACTATGAAGAGCCTATCCAAATTCTGGACACTAAAGAATAGGTGTTGAGGAATCAGATGACTCGAATAGTAAAGATACATTGGAAAAATCATAAAATATAAGAGGCAACATGGGAGCTTGAATAGCTTATTATGAAGAACTGCCCAAATCTATGTGTGAGCTAACATTATGTGAATTTCGAGGATGAAATTTCTATAAGGAGGTGAGAATGTAACAACCTAATAATTTTAAAATAAATTTAATATTGAATGAATGAAACACCCAATCTCTACAAAACACCACCTTGTTTTAACATAGCATGTAAACTTAGTTTTACAACCTCTGTGATTGAAATTTCAAAAAACTGACATACATAGCTGCGTTCAATATGATTGTTAGAGTCTGATAGAATCAACTTAGTTTTTGATGAATAGTAACATACCCTTATGAATATTAATGAATATTAAATTTTCCAAAAAATACAAACTTCACCCATGAATGTATAAATACAATTTAGAAATCTTATAAGTGAAAAAATGATCACAGTACGAGTATTGGTATTTTTGTATTTCATAAATATTTTAATTATAATTATATGATTAATTTAATAATTTAAAATGTAAATTTATTTTCATAAAATGTAATTATAAATTTTTATTTTATTTTATTATGGTTATAGGATAATTTTATGGGACCTTGATTAATTTTTCAAGGTGTTATAAAACGAGTTATAGTTTTAATATTATTTTTTTGAGTAAATTATTATTTTATTCAAAAATTAAATTAAAAATATTTAGAAAATTATTTTCAAAAAATGGAGTTCATTTTTTAATTCTATACATTAAAAATGGTTAGGGTAAATTTTTGGTATTTTTCTAAAATACATGAATTTTCAGTGAATACTAAAATTCGATAATTTACAAAATATGATAAATAAGTGAATTTCTGCATCATGCATGATTCATGGATGATGTAAATGACCATTTATTTGAACTCACATGCACATATTACTATATTCTTTCATAATCCTCAATGGTATTTTTTGTATTTGGGAAAATAATAAAATAATGATTAAAATAATGGGAAAACCCTCCTCTCTTCCACTATAACCCCCCACTCCCTATTCTCTTCACTCAAATCAAGCCCTGTGTGATGTATAAATTCTTCTCAATTATCCTCCCAAGACCCCCCCCCACATCCATCATCCTTTTTATCATAAAAATACCAAAACCTCTTCCCTAAAGTGGCTCTCAAGGAAGATAACTTCAAGAGGTAAATTCTTCTTTTCATTTGTTTTATTTTGAGTTCCTTTCTTTTATTTTTCTTTCCTTAGATCCTTTCATTCAAATATTGTTATGACTCCAGTACCTTACATGTACTGTAATTTTTGGTATGATAAAGGAATAATTCTTCATCATCTCTCATTTCCTCTTCTTTTATAACAGAAATGAAAACACCATCTCAGATGTGTGAATTTATGGCATTCAAGGGCAATATGTTTTCAATTTCTATTACCATATTCAATTCTGGTCATGAAAACATTTTTAGGGTTGAAAAAAACTATAATATATGCATTATAACTTATTTAAGGTTTTGGAATCCATTTTTACACATGATATTAATTTATAAATCAAAATAAGTTCATTGTGATCAAGAACTGCCAATTAACCCAAAACAATTGGCATCAATATTTTATATAATGATTCATCAACACTCCCAATAACCAAAAAAAATTTATAACCATGTAATCCCCTATATTTTCACTAATAACATAAAACTTATATTATGTAAAACCATTCTGATTCTACATGTTAGTCTGTACATGAATATAAGTAAACCGATCATGAAATCCGAGGAAGAAAACGCTCCCAAACAATGAAATTGAAACTCTTAACCCATAAAAACACCATTAATGAACCTAATAAGGTTATAATAAATCTATAAAATATATAGGACTGTCTGTAATCATTAATTTATGAACCTAAATTTGATTATTCCGGTCATTAAGATCAAGTGAGGAACACCTTCGGACTTAAGGTAAGGGTTTTCTACCTGAACCTCATTTATAATTCGGGTTACTCTTATTCTATACTTACCTCAATTAAATTCTTATTTATTCATATATACTCATCATATGTTATTTTATAATGATATATATATGTTTAATAACCAGAATCCTACTTTCATTTATGTGGAGTTATATGTTTTAAAAGGATATTTCAAAAATTCTTCCCGAAATACGAGCCTGATTCAAGGGAATTTTTCAAATTCTTACCTATTTTCAAGGGAAACATATAATCTATTTTTGGAAACCATTATATTTTTCAAATAACTCATTTTATTATGAAAACACTATCTTAATTCACTTCTATTTTTATGCAATGATTTTTCCAAAAGAACTCCTCTTTTCAAAGTAAAAGAGTATTTATCTGAAGAATTGCTTGATGATTTTATAAGAGTATCTTCATATATTTCAATAATATTATTGATTATTACATATTATTGGGATAAATATTTTATGATATCACATACCATATTTAATTTAATGGTTTATTATTAGTTTGACTGTGGATGTTCTATCTTAAAACCATTCACCAATTTACTCTGAATGGTTAGTATTTATGCTTAATGTTCGGGGTAAGTTATTTACATTTCATATATTAGTTTCAATATAAATTCATATGTTGTTTATTTATAACCTTGTTTATATTAGGAATCAATTGGACTTAGTAAGTGTCAGGTGGGGCTTGTTATATACCCTTAGTGCATTTGTAGGTCTCATGAGACAAACTATGGTCTTGGCATGAGGCCTTGACAGAATGAATATTTATGGTCTTGGAACGAGGCCATGAATGTAACACCCTGATATTTTATTAGAAGTATATTTTTTATGTATTATGTTACATACAAAGGAATCTTTACTTGCACACAACACTAGCTTGGCTTGCGTTTCATGCAATCACGACCTTCCTCGATAGCGTGTGTAGTACGCAATACCGAGTTTCACTAAACAACGATATATTTTTATATTATAAACTAGCCGTTACTAATAGTATTAACTTAATTTTGAATTTTACAACATTATAATTCATCTTACACATTTTCCAGAATGACATATCAAAACAAAATCAGTTTTTCTGATAAAAGAAGTATTTTTCAAAAAATGCAGTTTTACCGCCTTTTGATGGCACACCCACTTTAAATCTAGTTTTTGACATGTTTATAAGTTCAATGTGACAAAATAAAATTCTTCTTTGGAATCAGGATATAAAAATTTACTTTGGATAAATTTTTCATATTATTCTGGTAACTTTCATATTATAATGAATAGTAAAAACATGCAATATTTTAATTAAAAAAACCTTTTTTCATCACAATAATTTATATGGTTAAATTACAATATTGAACAGTTTTAATGTATAAATAGAATATATTTTTACCATTTAATATAATTTATGTCATTATCATTAACATTACATTGAATTCATAGGTAAAAATATTTCAATCTTTGGCAATGTTTAAACTTTTAAAACCCGTTTGCTTAAAAATGGGATTAATTTTAAATTAATTACTGCAACTTCTATGTTTTGAATTTTAAAAAATGGATTCCATATTTGGAATCAGTGGTTCCAAATTATGTTAATAGGTTACTTTTATTTTTTTTGATATTATGAATAGTACTTACGGTAATTTTTATTTACATCGGTTAAAGGTAAATAGGGTAATTTAAGGTTAAAATAATATTATAATAATTCAAAATTACCTTGAAACTTGTCCTAACCTTATTGGATGAGTAGTGTCCGACCATGGGAATCCTTGGGTCGATTTAGGGACCCCATTGTGCCACTTGGTAGTGATAATGACAATTTGGATTAATTAATTTAATGTAAAGACCAAATTGACATTAACAAAAATCTTTTAGTAATTAATTTTTATAAGGGGATATATAAATTATATTTTAAACTATAAATATTCATTGGAAATATAAAACTATTTCCTACATAATGATATTTTTATTATAAATTTTAGACACAAAATAAATTAAATTATTTATGACACAATAATGATGAAGTATTTACCTCATTAATAAATGATTTAAATAAATAAGATTATAATGATTAAAATATTTTCCAAAAGATGTCCAATTCTGATTGGATGATTTTATTTCGACCATGATTAATCTTATCTTCATATTTAATGATTTCTTAACCTTTTGAAACCGAATATAAGTTTATAATTAAATAATATTTCCACACTTTCCAAAGGTGACCCTCTCCTCCCTTATAAAAGGGAACCTCCTCCCTATCCTCCTCACACCACTTTGAGCTTTCAATCTCGTAAAACCCCTGCCAATTTATCTTCTTCACTTCCCTAGAAACATCCTAGAGGTCTTGGTCTACTTCAAAGACCAATTTTAGTGCCCTAATAGGAGGTTTTAAAGAGGCGTGTCAAAGAAGAGGAAATATCTGTTACCAATTCTTTCAAATTTATTTATTCTTCTATTTCTTCTTCATTAGTTGTTTCATTATGAAGTAATAACATCAGTATCACAGATATACTTATATGTTATTATAAATATTAAACAACCCTATTTCACCTTCTATCCATCCTATGGAAAATGAAATCACCGCGCGTGCGTACGTACGGAATACCGTCTCCACGCCGTGGTGTAATCTGTTTTCCACCGCCACCTTACTTGGATGGGTATAATGGTGTAAAGAATAACTAAATATTATTATTTTAAAGTGATATTGATTCTAAAATAGTATACATACACTTCAATACAATTCCATGGTCATGTGAATGATATAATTTCTCGTGCATATGTACGGCCTACCGTCTCCATGATGTGATGTGACTCGTTCTACATGATCTTCATATAATAATGATTATATAAATGAATTTAATGAATAAATATGATATATATTACACTAATACCATTCTGTAAATGAGGTATCTATAACCTAAAAAGAATAATTAGAATTTATTCGACAAAATTACCTTGACACTTGTCCTAACCTTATTGGATGAGTATTGGCCGACCATGGGAATCCTTGGGTAGATTTTGGGACCCCATTGTGCCACTTGGTAGTGATAATGACAATTTGGATTAATTAATTTAATGTAAAGACAAAATTGACATTAACAAAAATCTTTTAGTAATTAATTTTTATAAGGGGTTATATAAATTATATTTTCGACAGTAAATTTTCATTGGAAATATAAAAATATTTCCTACATAGTTATATTTTTTTTATAATTTTTATACACCAAATAAATTAAATTATTTATGACACAATAATGATGAAGTATTTACCTCATTAATAAATGATTTAAATAAATAAGATTATAATGATTAAAATATTTTCCAAAACATGTCCAATTCTAATTGGATGATTTTATTTCGACCATGAGTCATGTTATCTTCATCTTTAATGATTTTTGGACCTTTTGGAACCGAATATAAGTTTATAATAAAATAATATTTCCACACTTTCCAAAGGTGCCCCTCTCCTCCCTTATAAATGGGCACCTCCTCCCTCTCATCCTCACACCACATTGAGCCTTCAAGCTCGGCCAAACCCTAACAATTTATCTTCTTCACTTACCTATAAACATCCTCGATGTCCTGGTCTACTTCAAAGACCAATCTTAGTGCCCTAAGAGGAGGTTTCAAAGAGGCGTGTCGAAGAAGAGGTAATACCCGTTACCAATTCTTTCAAATTTATTTCTTCTTATACTTCTTCTTCTTTATTTGTTTCATTATAAAGTAATAACATCAGTATCACTGATATACTGATATTTTATTATAAATATGAAACAACCCTATTTCACCTTCTATCCATCCTACGGAAAATGAAATCCATGCGCGTGCGTACGTATGAAATACCATCTCCACGCCGTGGTGTAATCTGTTTTCCACCACCACCTTACTTGGATGGTTATAATGGTGTAAAGAATTACTAAATATGATTATTTTAAATTGATATTGATTCTGAAATAGTATACATACACTTCAATACAATTCCACGATGATGGGAACGATATCATCACTCATGCGTACGTACGACCTACCATCTCCATGATGTGATGCGACTCGTTCTATATGATCTTCATTAGATAATGATTATATAAATGAATTTAATGAATAAATATGATATATATTACACTAATAAAATTCTCTAAATGATGTATCTATAACCTAAAAATAAGAATAAGAATTTATTCGATAAAACACACATAAGAACATAAAGCAATAAACACCCAATAAGAAATAACACTTAAATATTACTAATAAGAAGCTAATAATATGGCCATATATGATATCATAACAATGAGTATGATTCTGGAATAAGTCAATGACATTATTTAAATAATTATACAGGAGGTTCGGACACGTACAAAGCATATCAGACCTAAAGTAAGGGAAAATCTCACAATCTCATTTTTATCTGAGATTGTTTATACTTTGGTATTTACTAGGGTGTATTTTATCATCCAAATCCATGTTTCCTCAATATGTAATATTATTTCTATCCTCCTACAGTTTTTTAAATCCAATTTTACCCTTAGGGGAGTTTTTAGTAAAATATATGAAAGGGATCTTTTGTCGTTTTTCGTACGAGGTACTTTATGACTTTTTCGGACAAAGTACGAGAAGAATGTTTTTTTAACTTATACAGTATGAATGGATTTTTAGAACATTATTTTCAAGATGCTTCCTTTACAAGTTTTCAAGTTTATTTTTAATCAACTTCTTTTAGTTTAAAATTGTATGACATGTTATGAAAGGAATTTTTTTGAAGTAGAAATGATATTTTCTCAAGAATGGAGTTCAAGTGTTTTATCAAAATTATTTTCTATCTAAGATAAAATAGGGTTTTTTTCTATCCCTTGTTTTACATTTATTTGATTGTTTTACGATGGAATTAATTTTATGATGTCCTTTTATCTTATATGGGTTATGTTATGATGACACGATGTTTAAGAATCCCATTTTTATTACATGGGTTATGCTATGATGTATGATTTATGATTTTTTGGAACACATAAAAATGGTATCATTATGAGATGGGTGGGACCTATATCTCCTTCCAATGCATTGGGTAAAGATTTATATCTCATGAGATTGACATGTATGGAATGGAAAGTTAAACCGGTTCAGTGATATAGGACTGGAACGAGGAGTGAACTCGGTTCAGTAATGGACTTTGTCCTCTATGATGGTCTTGGAAATGAGCCTTGACTAATATGAAATGATTTTTTCTGATTATGTGTGTATGCCACAAAGTTTCATGTTTTATGTTATGATTATTTGGGATTAATTTTCATTACTATGATTTATCCCATGACATGATATTATGACCCCTTTTGAATGTTAATATTTTCAAAATGTTATGTTCTTATGAAAATGATATGACTGATATTTCTTTTGTTTACCCTTACTGAGAATTTGAGTTCACCCTTTTGTATGTTTTATTTTCTCCAGGTTAGGAAGAAGGATATTAAGTAGGATATTCCAAAAGGGACTCTAGATATGATGAAATAAATGGGAGACAATGTAGTTGATTTTATGAACAAGATGTTTATGTTTCCCAGTTTCTAAAGACACTATACCTATACGGTCCTTTCAGGGTTTTGTTATATGTTTTGATAAGTATGCTTCAACTCTTAAGTAATAAAAATTTATGTAAATTATGGGTCGTTATAGTTGGTATCAGAGGAAAGGTATAGTCAACCTTTGGAAACTAGGATGTGAAAGCCTTAGTATGAACCCTAAGGATCTGTCTAGGCATAGAACACAATATTAGTGTTTTAGAAATGTCGATGAGTAACCTATGATAATACCTTAAGTGTGAAATTTTATTCTTGATTATGTGGTTTTCCGATTATGATTAGTGTTGCTCACACTATGCTTCTTGGTTTTAGTCAATGGCTGGAACCTGATGGAACCGTGTTAATGCTAAATGCGACAGGCAATGCATTGATTTTCCCCCTGAGCAACCAAACGTTATGTGAGCTGGAATGCAAAATATTGTAGCCATGCTCACACAACTTTCTCAAGCTATGAACCATGCAGGACTTCCAAACGAGCAAAGGAAGGAGAAAAATTCTGTTTAATCCTTCATGAGGCATCGTCCACCTTCATTCAGTGGGTCTTCGGATCCATTAGTAGCTGAAATATGGATTAGTACCACTGAAAAGATATCTTTAGTTCTACAATGTTCTGAACATGACAAAGTCATCTTAGCAGTGTATCGTTTGGAAGGTGATGCTGATCAATGGTGGAATCTTATCAAGAATACAAGGCAAAGAGATGAAATTGAGTCCATGGAATGAGACGAGTTGAAGAACTTATTTTTCAATAAGTACTTCCCTCGTATTCTTCAAACAAAGATGGAGAAGGAGTTTCTTGAACTGAAGCAAATGGATGATGAATCTGTTGGTACCTACGAAGCAAATTTTACAAGACTTGAAAGGTACGCTTCTGAAATTATTATCCATCCTGAGAGTAAAATCGATCGATTCTTTAGTGTCTTAAAACCAAGTCTTCTAAGGGCGTTAGCCATAAGGGACTTCAATAGCTACGAGAAAATTGTTCGATGTGCTCTCAAGGTTGAGATGGAGATTGGATTAACCCATCAGTCATATGGGTTTTATAAGAAGAGGAAAATGGAATTCAAAGGAAAATATAAATACCACACTAAAAAGAAGATGAGTTTTCCTTTATGCTCAAATTGTGGAAAGAAACATGGAAGGAATTGTCTTAAAGGGACAAGAAAATGTTTTAAGAGTGGAAAAGAAGGTCATCGGGCAGTTGAATGTCGAAATAATGGGATGAAGATGTCTAATGATGCGAACAAAGAAAGGGATACACAGAATTCACCTCCTACACTTCAATGTTTCAAGTGCAACGAGATGGGGAATTATGCCAATCAATTTCCAAATCCAAGGGTTGTTGATGATGATCGATGTCAACAAACTCTTAAGGCCAATGACAAAGGAAAGTCACATGCAATTTCTATCGGTGATGTGGAGTACGATAATGAAGTGGTGAAAGGTACACTTACCATCCACTCTAAAGTAGAAAATGTTTTATTTGATTCTGGATCCACCCACTCTTGTATTTATGAAGAATTTTCTAAGGGTATTGACGTATTACCTCAACAATTAGATGTTGAGTTAGCTGTGACAACTCCTAATGGCACAACGGTCGCATCAAAAGTTTATAATTCTTCTCCGATTGAAGTTTGTGGGAATGTACTTCCTGTAAATCCTGTGATACTTACTATAGTGGAATTTTATGTGATTGGATTTCTTTATACGGAGCTCATATCAATTTCCAATGAAGGGAAATCACATTTAATATTCCAGATAAATCGATGATCGTCTATCGATGCAAGGATGAATATAACCTTCCAGAGTAAATTTATTCCATCTTATGGGTCTTGATTCCAATAAATGAAGGTTATTTATCTCAAATGGTTGGAGAGAAACTCACGATTAAGAATAAACCCATTGTATGGGAGTTGGATGGTGTCTTTACGGAGGAATTGCCAGGTCTTCCACTAAATCGTGAAGTTGAGTTTTCAATAGAACTCATACCGGGTGCTATGCCCGTTTCAATGACACCTTATAGAATGGTCCCAATTGATTTGTAGGAATTGAAGAAGCAACTCCAAGAGAATCTTGATAAAGGATTCATATGCCCTAGTGCATCACCTTGGGGAGCACCTATTCAATTTGTTAAAAGGAAAGATGGATCAATGAGACTCTGCATTGATTATCGAGAACTTAACAAGATCACTATCAAGAAAAAATATCCTCTCCCATGCATTAATGACTTATTTGACCAACTACGCGGAGCTCAATACTTTTCCAATATTGATCTTCGTTCATGGTATCATCAATTAAGGGTCAAAAAACAGGATATACCAAAGACGGCTTTCCATACAAGGTATGGACACTATGAATTTATAGTGATGCCATTTGGTCTCACTAATTCCCCTGCTATCTTCATGGATCTAATGAATAGAGTCTTTAGAGACAATCTTGATCATTTTGTGGTAGTCTTTATAGACGATATTCTTGTATATTCAAAGAGAAAGTAAGAACATGAAGATCACTTGAGAATTGTATTGAAGACCCTGAGAAAGGAGAAGCTTTATGCCAAATTTACCAAGTGTGAATTTTGTCTTCAAAAAGTTTCATTTTTGGGTCACATAATCTCAAAATAGGGGATATCTATGGATCCAGCAGAAACAGAGGTTATTGAAAGATGGTTGAGACCAACAACAATAACCGAGATCTGAAGTTGTCTTGGTTTGGCTGGATATTATCGACATTTTGTGAAAGTTTTTTCCGGATTATCTAGTCCACTCACCAGGTTGACTCGAAAAGGAGTTATGTTCGTGTTGACAAAGGAGTGTGAAGAAAATCTCAAGAAGTTGAAAAGAAGGTTATCCAGTGCACCTGTTCTCACACTACCTTGTAGTGGAGAAAGGTTTGTGATCTATAGTTATGTATCCAAGAAGGTATTGGGGTGTGTTATCATGAAAAATGATACGGTGATAGCTTATGCCTCACGACAGTTGAAAATTCATGAGCAAAATTACCCAACTCATGATTTAGAGTTAGTTGCGGTAATCTTTGCATTAATGATTTGGAGGCATTATCTTTATGGTGAAAGGTGTGATATTTATACTGATCATAAAAGTTTAAATTATATTTTCACACAAAAGGCGTTGAATGTACGCCAAATAAGATGGTTGGAGCTGATTAAGGATTACGACTGCTCAATTCATTATCACCATGGGAAAGAAAACAAGGTGGCAGACACATTAAGTCGACAAGAACATGATAGCTTATCCATGACGAGGATCACAAAAGATCCAATATTTATGGATTTACAAAGGATGGATCTTGGAATTATAATGGAAGGGAAAAATATTATCTTTCTCAAATGAATGTTCAACCATCTATACATGTGAAGATTAAAGAGGCACAAAAAGAAGATGTAGAGTTACAAAATAAGGTGAGAAATGTTCCTGAATTCAATCTTGATTGTGATGGGATAATAAGGTTCAGGAATCGAGTTTGTGTTCCTACCATCCCAGAATTAAAGAAGGAGCTACTGGATGAGGCTCATAGTTCATCATTTTCTATTCATCCTGGAAGCACGAAGATGTATAGGGACCTGAAAGAGTACTTCTAGTGGGATGGCATGAAAAGAGATGTTGCTGAATATGTCTCTCGATGCTTGGTTTGTCAGCAAGTTAATGCTAAGAGACAGATGTCTAAAGGTATGTTACAACCATTACCCATACCAGAATGGAAATGGGAAAACATCACTATGGACTTTGTCACTGGACTTCCTAAAACATCCAAAAGCAATAATGCTATCTGGGTTATAGTTGATCCTCTTATGAAGTCGGCACACTTCATTGCTATTAGGGAAGATTTCTCTCTGGATAAGCTTGCCAGGATATATGTAAAGGAAGTGGTAAGATTTCATGTAGTACCACTTTCCATTATATCTGATCGGGATCCGAGGTTTACCTCGAAGTTTTGGCAAAGTCTTTAGCATAATCTAGATATATAGTTGAGTTTCATCACTACTTATCATCCTCAAACAGACAGTCAGTCTGAGAGGACGATTCAAACTCTAGAAGACATGTTAAGAGCTTGCTCTATGGATTTCAAAGGTGGTTGGGATCAACACCTACCTCTGGTAGAATTTTCCTATAAAAAAAGCTTTCACCCCAGTATTCAGATGACTCCTTATGAAGCTCTATATGGAAAGAAATGCATAACTCCAACTTGCTGGGATGAAGTTGGTGAAAGAAAGCTATTAGGACCTGATCTTGTTGATGATATGGAAGAAAAACTCCGATCTATTAAACAAAACATAAGAGCAGCTCAGAGTCGACAGAAAAGTTATGCCGAAAACCGAAGAAAAGACCTAGAGTTTGAAGGGGGTGATAAAGTGTTCTTATGAATATCTCCCTGGAAGAGAGTAACGAGATTTGGGAAGAAGGTAAAGCTGATCCCTAGGTATATCGTTCCTTTTGAAATATTGGATCATGTTGGGAAGGTAGCTTACCGATTGGCGCTTCCACCGAATCTCTCTCAAGTTCATGATGTGTTCCATGTATCTCTCCTGAGAAAGTACATACCTGATCCTTCACATGTACTAAGCTCAGAAGTTGTACCACTAGAGCAAGATATTTCTGATCAAGAACAACCGATAAAGATTCTGGATCGTAGAGAAAAAGTTCTATGGAACAAGACCACTCACTTGGTGAATTTTTTATGGAGGAACCACCAATTAGAAGAAGCTACATGGGAACTTGAGGATATGATGAGAGAGAGGTATCCTCATCTGTTTGTTACGAAGTGACGAATTTCTATGGCGAAATTCATTTTAAGGGGGGTAGAATGTAACACCCTGATATTTTATGAGAAGTATATATTTTTTATGTATTATGTTATATGAAAATAAATATTTCACTACACACAACACGAGCTTGGCTTGCGTTACACGCAATCGCGACCTTCCTCTATAGCGTGTGTAGTACGCAATACCGAGTTTCACTAAAAAACGATAAATTATTATATTATAAACTAGATGTTATGAATATTATTAACTAAATTTTGAATTTTATAACATTATAATTCATCTTACACAATTTATAGAATGAGGTATGAAAACAAAATCAGTTTTTCGGATAAAAGAAGTATTTTTCAAAATATGCAGTTTTACCGCCTTTTGATGGCGCACCCATTTTAAATCTAGTTTTGACATGTTTATAAGTTCAATTTTACAAAATAAAATTCTTCTTTGGAATCAGGATATAAAAATTTACTTTGGATAAATTTTTCATATTATTCTGGTAACTTTCATATTTTGATGAATAGTAAAATCACGCTATATTTTAATTAAAAACAACTTTTTTCATCGCAATAATTTATATGGTTAAATTATAATATTTAATGGTTTTAAATTATAAATAGAATATATTTTTACCATTTAATTTAATGTATGTCATTATCATTAATTTTATATAGAATTCATAGGTAAAAACATTTCAATCTTTGGCAATGTTTTAACCTTTAAAACCGGTTTGCTTAACAACGGGATTAATTTTAAATTAATTACTGCAACTTCTGTGTTTTGAATTTTGAAAAATGGATTCCATATTTGGAATCAGTGGGTCCAAATTATGTTAATAGGTTACTTTTTTTTTGATATTATGAATAGTAACTATGGTAATTTTTATTTACTGCAGTTAAAGGTAAATATGGTAATTCAAGGTTAAAAGAATATTATAATAATTCAAAATTACCTTGACACTTGTCTTAACCTTATTGGATGAGTATTGGCCGACCATGGGAATCCTTGGGTAGATTTTGGGACCCCATTGTGCCACTTGGTAGTGATAATGACAATTTGGATTAATTACTTTAATGTAAAGACAAAATTGACATTAACAAAAATCTTTTAGTAATTAATTTTTATAAGGGGTTATATAAATTATATTTTCGACAGTAAATTTTCATTGGAAATATAAAAATATTTCCTACATAGTTATATTTTTTTTATAATTTTTATACACCAAATAAATTAAATTATTTATGACACAATAATGATGAAGTATTTACCTCATTAATAAATGATTTAAATAAATAAGATTATAATGATTAAAATATTTTCCAAAACATGTCCAATTCTAATTGGATGATTTTATTTCGACCATGAGTCGTGTTATCTTCATCTTTAATGATTTTTGGATCTTTTGAAACCGAATATAAGTTTATAATAAAATAATATTTCCACACTTTCCAAAGGTGCCCCTCTCCTCCCTTATAAATGGGCACCTCCTCCCTCTCATCCTCACACCACATTGAGCCTTCAATCTCGGCCAAACCCTAACAATTTATCTTCTTCACTTACCTATAAACATCCTCGATGTTTTTTTCTACTTCAAAGACCAATCTTAGTGCCCTAAGAGGAGGTTTCAAAGAGGCGTGTCGAAGAAGAGGTAATACCCGTTACCAATTCTTTCAAATTTATTTCTTCTTATACTTCTTCTTCTTTATTTGTTTCATTATAAAGTAATAACATCAGTATCACTGATATACTGATATTTTATTATAAATATGAAACAACCCTATTTCACCTTCTATCCATCCTACGGAAAATGAAATCAATGCGCGTGCGTACGTATGAAATACCATCTCCACGCCGTGGTGTAATCTGTTTTCCACCACCACCTTACTTGGATGGTTATAATGGTGTAAAGAATTACTAAATATGATTATTTTAAATTGATATTGATTCTGAAATAGTATACATAAACTTCAATACAATTCCACGATGATGGGAACGATATCATCGCTCATGCGTACGTACGACCGACCATCTCCACGATGTGATGCGACTTGTTCTATATGATCTTCATTAGATAATGATTATATAAATTAATTTAATGAATAAATATGATATATATTACACTAATAAAATTCTCTAAATGATGTATCTATAACCTAAAAATAAGAATAAGAATTTATTCGATAAAACACACATAAGAACATAAAGCAATAAACACCCAATAAGAAATAGCATTGAAATATTACTAATAAGAAGCTATGAATATGGAGATATATGATATCATAACAATGATTATGATTCTGGAATAAGTCAATGACATTATTTAAATCATTATACATGAGGTTCAGACACATACAAAGCATATCGGACCTAAGGTAAGGGAAAATCTCACAATCTCATTTTTATCCGAGATTGTTTATACTTTGGTATTTACTAGCGTGTATTTTATCATCCACATCCATGTTTCATCAATATGTAATATTATTTCTATCCTCCTACAATTTTTTAAATCCAATTTTACCCTTAGGTGAGTTTTTATTAAAATATATGAAAGGAATCTTTTGTCATTTTTCGTACGAGGTACTTTTTGACTTTTTTGGCCAAAGTACGAGAAGAATGTTTTTTTTAACTTATACGGCATGAATGGATTTTTAGAAAATTATTTCCAAGAATATTCCTTTACAAGTTTTCAAGATTATTTTTAATCAAATTATTTTAGTTTAAAATTGCATGACATGTTAAGAAAGGAAAAATGTTTTTGAAGTAGAAAGGATATATTCCTCAAGAATGGAGTTCAAGTGTTTTATCAAAAAATTTTTCTTTCTAAGATAAAATAGGGTTCTATTTCTATCCCTATTTTTACATTGATTTGATTTTTTTATGATGGAATTAATTTTTTATGTCCTTTTATCTTATATGGGTTATGTTATGATGGCATGATGTTTAAGAATCCCATTTTTATTACATGGGTTATGCTATGATGTATGATTTATGATTTTGTGGCACACATAAGAATGGTTTCATTATGATATGGGTGGGACCTATATCTCCCTACAATGCATTGGGTAAAGATTTATATCTCATTAGATAGAAATGGCTGGAATGGCATGTTAAACCAGTTCAGTGATACAGGACTGGAACGAGGAGTGAACTCGGTTCAGTAATGGACTTTTTCCTCTAAGATGGTCTTTGCAATGATCCTTGACTAATATGAAATTTTTTTCTATGATTATGTTTGTATGACACAAAGCTTCATGTTTTAAGTTATGATTATTTGGGATTACTTTTCATTAATATGATTTATCCCATGACATGATATTATGACCTCTTTTGCATGTTAATATTTTCAAAATGTTATGTTCTTATGAATATGATATGACTGATATTTCTTTTGTTTACCCTTACTGAGCATTTGAGATCAACCATTTGTATGTTTTATTTTACCCAGGTCAGGAATAAGGATATTAAGTAGGATATGCCAAAAAGGTACTCTAAATATGATGAAATAAATGGGAGACAATGTAGTTGATTTTATGAACCAGATGTTTATGTTTCCCAGTTTCTAAAGACACTATACCTATACGGTCCATTCATGGTTTTGTTATATGTTGTAATAAGTATGCTTTAACTCTGAAGTAATAATAATGTATGTAAATTATGGGTCATTATATTGACAGTATGATTATGATGTCTCAAATTATTCATTCCCTCATTATGAAAAAAGTATTTATAGTTAATGTTGTTATTCGACTAGTAGAATACCCATGTTTATGTATTATTATGGCATTATTTATTCATCCCTTATTCCTACCAAAATGTGATAAAGTTTATTTTTTAAAGGCATGTGTTTTTAGTTATTCACCATGATTAATATTTATGTTTGTAATATCTTCTTATTTATTTCTCACCTTTATTGGGAATTTGAGATCACCCCTTTCTTGTGTTTCATTTTCCCAGGACATGAAGTGGAATATTATGAATGACATGCAGAAATAACCTTGGGGTTATGGATGTTATCAAGGGAGTTTCGATGTTGTATTTCATTTCATGTTTTAATATTGAAATTATGTATGTATATTGTTTCCAAAGCTACTAAACTACTCTGTCCTTCAGGATGCATATTCCTTGTTTATATGCAATTGTAATGAAATAAGGCACCAACTCCTGGAAACTGGGGTTGGGTCCTTACACCTATCAAGCTATTTTTATCAACCATACCCTAAAAATAACCCTTACCAACATCCTTACACAAGTTATATATATTTTGGTAATCCCAAAATACCAACCATTGGGTTATTAATAACAGATCCATCGGGTTTTGTTCTGAATGAAGGTAATTATCTTCAATAAAATATTTTTTTACTTCCTCTCTTACCACCATTATTCATGTCTAATAATTAAAATATAATAACACCAATATCAAAAATATACTGATACTTTATCATCTTGATTGAATAACCTATATCCATCTCCTCTTCTGAAAATGGGAAACAAAACCATCGATTATCTGTATAACGGACTACCGCCTTGTGAAGAGATGTAATTTATTTTCCATCACCACCTTTAACGACTAGATATAATGATGTATTTAACATATTTATTTTATATTTATGAAATAATTGCACCAATTTTATTATAATATCACATGCACCTTCTTGTTTTTTATTATGTGGGAATATGATAACATCACTCGTATGTACGGTGGTCTACTGCCTCGTGAAGCGATGTTATTTGTTATTCACTTATGCTTTACATAGAAAATAGTAAGTATTTATTTAATAAATATATGTTATATATATATATATATATTAAATATTAATTAATCTATAATGGTGATATATTATTTACCTTTCTTTCGTTCCATACTTTGAAAAAATGAAAACAACATTCATGCGTACGTACAACCTATCATTTCAATGAACATTGTATTTAATTTTCTATATATAACTTTTATGGATTACTCTAAATAAATATATAATAAAATATATTATATTTTTAAAATTTTTAAAATTCAATATAATATAGAACTATGATCAAGTAAACGTATAGAAAATACCAAATCAAAACATACATGAAAAATAAAGCAGTTATCACCTAAAATGTGATTGTAATAAGGAATTATTAACAAACAGTTAATAAAAGGTTATAAGTAAAACATATATGGTATTATATATATATAATTACAGTTCTAAAATATATGTATAATAAACCTATATTTATTATACAGTAGGTTAGAATATGTATGAAGGAAGTCAAGACTTAAAGTAATGGATTTTTAGTCTCTCATTTATTTCTAGGAGACATATATATTCCATAATCAGCACTTGTTTCTTTTTTTTGATGTATATTATTCCCCACCAAAATGTCATGTCATGAATATAGTTGTTTTTATGATATTGTAAGTTTCATTTAATGTTATTATTTAATGAAATTTATGATTGAAAAGTTTCCATTGTGGTAAGGGATTTTTGTCTCAAATTGCCTTCTTTGAGACGTATGTTATGTTATGAACATATATTACTTTATGAGGTGTACATAAATCCCATTTTACAAGTTATATCATGAATTTATTTGTCCACATGATATTTAAAGTTTTACTTGAAGTTATTATTTCATGGGGATTATGATTCAAAAGATACAAAAGTGGTAAAGGTTTTATGTAACAATATCATTGTTTTTTGGCATTGTTTATGATTATGATTCCAATGATGAAATATTATGATATATCTCTTAAGAGAAACATGAATTTTTTTAATCTTGTTATTTCATTAAAATAGTTGTGTTCCTTTCATTTTCCTCTCTTTATGTACTCAGGATTCCAAAATAATGTTTTAGAAGAAAACTAGGTTAATTTCTCTATTCGGTCAAAACCCCCTTTTCATCCATATCAAAAATTTCAGAAAAACATTTTCAATAATAAAGGGCCACATTTGTAACTATAAAAACTACTTTATAAAATTTAGCAGAGTTATAAATATTTTTAATTGTGTGCTAACATATATCCCAATGGATGTTTTGTGACTAATCAAAGCACTAAAAGGGATAGTGGATTATATTGAAAAGATCATGATGAGATTTATTTTGGATATGAAACCAACAGGAATATTCCACTGGGCATCTTGGAAGAGGATGGAAAAGACAATTTGTGAATAGGTAATCGACTTACATGATGTTTGGGAGGCCATTCAAGCCAAGCAGGGTAATTTGGTGTGGGAGATAATCGAAAGAAAAAAATATACAGGAACGGTTCATGCATAACAAGTGTGGAGATGACTGGAGAGAGTGGGATGCGTGTGAAATGAGGAAAAAAAGTTTTAAAAGGTGCATGACTGATCACTTAAAAAATCTAGAATTAAGTTAAATATGGGTTGTGGGAAGTAGTGATATTAATAAATTCTGGAAGAAGAATTGGACCATAGTTCCTCTCATATTTCCGGGTTTTCCAGTCCTGAAGATAACTTTCAAAGAAGCCAACAATTTTCTAGGCTTTATCAATTCCACAATCAATTAGAAGAAATGAATTATCTTTGATAGTATTATTTTATCATATGAGCCAAATATATGTATGTTTATAGAATCCTCTTTGAGTTTTTTCAATGGTAGGGATTTCCTAGGAATGGTACACGTTAGTAGAAACAATGATGAGTGGGTAGTGAAGATAAGGTGAAAAATGATCCCCTTGAAAATTAATTTTCTAGTTTTGTGTTGTTGGAACCAAGAATCACCCACTAATGACAACATGTAGAAGAGAGGTATCAATTTGGCCTCCATATGCGGGCGTTCTATGTCTCCAATACATGAATCTATATGGAACCTCTTATTTAATGGGGAATGGTAACTCGATATTTGGAATCTACTTGGACACTGCATGGGTATTGCTGGTCATGGGGAATCCTTGTTGGCCTTTCTCAAATCATGGTATCACGGAACATGGAAGAATATGATGAAAGGGAAACCTCATTGTGTAATATTCACTACTATGTGCTATATCATTTGGGAGGCACACAACAAGGAAATGAAAGGTATGGTTTACTCAATTCCTTTAATTCATATTCATCCAAAAACACTAGAAGACGAGTTCACGGGCCTTCTACCAGGTGGGGATACATCATTATCCTTTCAGAGTTACATACCAAGGGTTTTCTGAAACACAAAAGGTACTTTTGGGATCAATAAAGGTGCATGGATTAGTTGGATTCTCTCATGGTCGGAGATTTATCTCAATGTATATGGTTTCTATTTATATGGGATTATGAGAGGAGGTAGAATTGTGTGTGGAATTATGGGGTCTATAATTTTAGGTTTCAACTCCTTCTATGTTCTAAGAAATTTTATTGGTATAGAAGCAAGGACAATGGAGAACAGTCATAGGTTGTGTAGATTACATAAAATTAGTATTACAGAGGAAAAATCTGATTCCAAAGTCCCAGTTGAGTTACTTTGAGGAAACTCTTTCCCTTTATGGGATCTGATTTACATTATTTGGAGTTGTGGGAGGATCATTGACTAAGTTATTGAGATTGGTCACTCATGGAGGGAAGTCAATTTCATGGCCGATACGTTGGCTAGAAAAGGGGATCCTATTGATCCTATTATTATATACATTTGTACAGGATCCTTTCCAAATCACTATAATATCAATGTTAGGGGAGACACCCTAGGTCTTCACCACTTTTGACCCCCTTGACCAAGTTCTTTTATACTACTTTTTCTATAATTAAATAAAAAGTTAAATTTCAGTAAAAAGGAACAATCAATTCTTTAAGGATTCACTTATAAGTTTTGCATTCTTATTTTCAAATAAAAGGATATTGAAAAAAATTATGTATTAAAAGGTGATTTTTAATGTTGAAATTCTATTTTCATCAAGAAATGTTCTAAATGATCTTTCAAAATCATTTCCATCAAATATTAAATCATTTGATGTTAATTAAGAATTATTAGGGACATTATCCAATTTTACCATCCTTAATATTTCTATAGATGGTTTATTTCTATGTTGATAAGATGTTTATGAAACCCAGTCCCTTTCCATAGGTTATTATGTGATGAAATGATGAAATGTTTATTAAAACTGTTTCTTTTCTATAGGTGAGGCTACAATTAATTGTTTATAAAACCCATTTTTTCATGGATTATGATATGATGAATGGTTTATGATTTTTTTGAACACATATATAATATTTTAATTATGTTATGGGTGGGAACTATATCTTCCTCCAATTCATTGGGTAAAGATTCAGATCTCATTTGATAAATAGGGCTGAAATGGGTATTGAACCCAATATACTATGATAGTGTATGGAGTGAACATTGACTGCTATGATGTTTTTGGAGTGAACCCACTCTTCTATGATAGTTTTGGAAATGATCCTTGAATACTAAAAAAGGATTTTTTATACTTACTTTCTTTCCAAAATTCTATATCATATGCCAATTTTATGATTTCAGGGCTCATGTTCTATTATTCTTTTATGATTCATGTCTTATGAACTTCCAAGACTTATGCATCAATTTTATGATCTATGATATGTAAGATATTGTTTTCAAATGTTATTCTCATGTTCTCATACCCTTATGATCATGTTATATTAATATATCTCTTCTATACCCTTACAAATCATTTAATATAACCCTTTATTATGTTTCCTTTCCCTTGGTTATCAAGAAAGATTTATGTAGTGTATGTTTATAAAGAGTAATAAATGGGAAGATCTTTATGGGAGACGTTTAATATCTTTCATGGAATAAAAGTATTTTGTAACTATTCTCCAAAGAAACTAAAACTTTAAGGTCCTTAAGAATGTATCTGTGAAATGTATTGAATATTCATCTATTAAGATTTAATATCTATATATGTGAAGGCTAGGTTTTTATACTTAGTAGCAGAGGAAAAATTTAGGTTAACATTTGTAAAATAAGATGACAAAACATTAGTGAAAACCCTAAGGATAACCCTATGTATATGATAATATCCTAAAGTTTTGGTAAGGAGGAGATTATGTGGGTTCCCTAGAAATATATCCTTTTATGGACACTACAAGTAGATGTGGTTCTGGAACAGATGTACCTAAGGGTAATAACTCTAAAAAAGTAATATCAATCTTGAATCTATTGTTACTTGGTACATGATAATGGGTCTGACTGAACACCTATTTTGACACTATTGGGGAATATGCTTGGGTTCATGTTGACTTTATAAACCATCATAAAGGATTTGAATAATGATAATGATGTATCTAGGTTAATCCTAAGGTTTTATAGATTGAAAATGAGGTGTTATTATTTAGACATTCAACATGTGATTTTTCATGATTTTGTGGCTTTCCACTATGAATATTATTTCTCACACTATTATTTTTTTTTCTAGTCGATGGTGGAGAACAGAAGAAACTAGGTTGACATTGAATGTGATAGACAATGTTTTTATGAGAAACTAAATGAGATGATGACTATAGTAAAGGATATTATGATTATTACTAAAAAGTTATCATGATATATGATTAAAAAAATTCACCTTACCAAATCACTAGAATCACCAAAGAAGATAAGGTTATAGTTTATTAAGAGTTAAGGTTATAGAGAACATGGAGTAAATATGATTTAGTTTCATATATGTAGAGAATGTGAGATGAAGCACACCATGGAATGTATCGAAGGAATAAGAATATGTTTTATGTTTGGAGAGGAAAAGCATAAATTAAGCAATTAGTGAAGAATAATGAAAAGTTTATTTAATGCAATGTATAAAAATAATGGTTTCCATAAATCATTTACAATGGTTTAATGTTATATATGTGGAAATTAGGGTAATTCTAAAAATTAATTTCCTTAGGGGAAATATTAATAATATGTTTAAAAAGGTTGTATAAGTAAAAGTTTTGTTGTTGATGGTGAAGATACTAAAAATGAAATATAAAATAAATGAGGTATTAAGGAATACTATGATTAGTATTAGTTAATGGTATAATAATGATGATGATGATTGAAGTGTTTATATATTTTAATTCAAGAACTCTAAAATATATAAGGAATTTTATTTAGATGTTTTTCATTAAGGATTTACAATAATATGATGAAAGGTACTGAGGACCTATAAATTTTATTTAATAGAAAGGTGAACTTTTATGGAAAAAACATTATTAATATAAATATAACCCATAATATGTTCTTGATGTTGAGATGATGATGTTGTGATAAAGATATAACTGATATGGATGAAGTAAATTGGATAACACTGATTACCTTTGACCTGATTAATGGTTTGATGACAAAGTGTATATTTTATCATTGATGGAGTTTAAATTATTATTGGATTTATGAAATATATAAAATAATATTTTTTTTATTTATGGAATAAATAAGTAATTATATTTTCAATAAGATTTTATTTCAATTCTGGTTATTACTATGTTTCAAGAGAATACATGTTGAAGTTATTCACATGTCTAGTATGCGATAATTAAGAGATACTTTATGATATTTGGGGGATTAATGTTATATATTTTTTGAGAAATGTAGTCGAATTATTTATAATTTTTTTGAATTCTTGATGGGTCTTAGGGTTAACCATTTATTTAATATTTTATGTTTAAATTTTGATTAGGTTTTATAGATTAATGTATTACTTTACCATATGAATAATTATCAATATTTTATAACTTGTGCTAAAATTTTTAGTTTGGTTGATAAATATATATAGAATAAATTATTTATTATTATTTTATAGATTTTAGGATCCTTTAAAATTCACATTTAGTGCTTCATGCATTAAAAATTAATCTTCAATTTTCATTTCTTGGAATAAGAGTTGAAGTATAAATCAGTTGTTGCACAACAAAATGATGAAATTGTGCAGAAAAAATGGAAACAAATAAAGTATGTATATTTTTTTATGTTATATACCTTTATTGTAAAAATTAAACTAAATTTAGGAAAAAGGTTCTTGAGACAAAAACTCTTATCCCATTGCCTTCATTTCTAAGGAACTGATGGTCTTTTTTCACTTCTTTGGTTTATGATTTTGTGGTTATTTACTTTATCCTAATCATTCACTTTCTTAAGATCAATGAAATGTTGAAGTTAATTTTCTTCCTTTTATATATCTTCAATCTCCACTAATTGCTTCATATTTTTAAACCTAGTTATGTTTCATTCCTGATGACCTTCATATTCCTCTTTCCCTTTATTTTTAATAGGATGTTTTATCAATCCTTTTATGATGTGGGTTTTCCATAAAGAAATTTTCAAATGTCAAACCCTTGATTATGAAGATAAAGTTAAAATTGAGAGGTAAAAATTTATTTAAGTTGATTAGAATGTATCAAACTAATATTTTATGAAATATATAATTTCAAATAAATTATATTTCATTGATAGCTTTCATTACATGAAACACTGAGTTTTAAAGAACAACATTACACTATTAATATTATTATTTAAATAAGAATGATATGTTAAATTTGGTAGTATGAATAGTAATAGAAAAATTTTGGAAACAGAGAATTAATATTTTAGAAAAATAAAATATATTTTTAAATGATCACTTAATTTTTAGTAATGCCTATATATGCTTCAGAAATAAATTTTTATAAAAAAATGATTTTATTTCTTTTTTTAACAAATAATAAAATTAAAATTTGAAAATTTGGGAAAAATTATTTTACAAAAATAACTTTATTTTTGAAATAAAAATTTCAAAATTAATTTTGGGTGAATTTTTGAGAATTTTTTGAAAAGATTATTTTTTTCGGTAAATAGTGAAAAATAATGATTTTTATTGAATACTTCCTTTTAATTTAATGAATTTACAAAGTTAAATCGTGGTTAAAAATGTTTTAAGAATAAAATTAGTTCAATTATATTTTTATTAATCCAATTTATATCATTGGGATATTTTTCATATTGAATTTTGATATTAAAACTTTCTAAATTTATGAAAAGTTTCCTTCTTCAGAAAACCATTGTTTCATCATGTATCCGTGTTTAATTTTAAATTAAAATTTTAAACTTATATCAATGGAATTTTGTAAAATGGATTCCATAATTTTAATCAGTATAAATATATTATATAATAATTTCAATTTAATTTTTTGTTAAAATGAATAGTAAAAACAATAATAAATAATTACCACAATTAAGGTTAAAACGGGTTTACCAAAGGGATAAACTTAAAAGATTATGGTTAAAATGACCTAATTTTTTTTCAATTCCTATTTTTGGACACATTTAGTCTTATATTACCTTATAATATATCTTTATGTTATTTTTGGACCCTTTTACGTGAAAGTGACCAAAATAATAATTTAAGTAAAGAAAAAAACAAAATGTCAGCCTATTTCTTTTAATTTTAATTATGTGTTCACATTGAGAGAAAATAAAAATGTGAAAAAATATTTATATTCAGTTTAAGAATAATGAAATTAATTTCATGGGGAATTTTTTTAGTAATATTATAATTACATTAAATGCTTATGGAACACTAATGCAATAATTATTTAATTAATAGAAAAAATAAAATAATTGATACAAAAAATCTTAAATGTAATATAAACTGGATGAATTATTTTATTAAATGAAGTTTTTAGATAATATAACATGATATACATGTGTTAAAATGATATATTTTAATTTCAATTTTTTATTGATGTTTATAAATTTACATTAAATGAATAGTGTCAAACTTGACATTAATTATATTTTATAATAAATAATATTTTATTAAATGATTCAAAATTCCTAAAAAACATATCATATTCCAATTAATTGGTTTATGTTTAAAAATATAAACCATAGTCCATTCATTGACTAATGGTACTTTTATGATAATTAAATGATCCCCTATAATTTATAAACTTTGTTAGCTTAGTAAAGGTTTAATCGGGGTTTTGCATGTTTCATGAACTTATTTAAAAATTAATTTTACACATGCATAAAATTTATATATTATAAATTTTATTTCATATTTATTACCAATGGGTAGAATTTATCTAATAATTATCATTTTATTTCTTGTCTTAAATGATAATTTACCTAGATAAAAAAGCTAGTTTCCATAGTAAAAGCTAAAATGGTAGAATTACGAAAACTCAAAAGTTATAGAAAAAAATATTTAAAACATTTTATTGTGTTTTATAGGTTTTTATAGACCATATAATACTTAAAATATATTATTTATAAATTTTTGAGGCATTTTTGTTGAGAGTGACTCCCCGTTATTGAATAGTTTTATGTATTTACAAAAATGATACTGCTCTTCAATTATAAAAGGCTACCTCCTCCCCTCACTTATTCACACCTATACGTCCATTTTTTCTTGAATAAAACCTACCAAAATACCTCCCCAACATAATTACCCATTTTATGGAGCTAATTTTAATCCCAAAAGAATAAAACTGAGGTTATTAATAAGATATCCAAAGGGGGTGTTCTGAGTGAAAGAAATTGTCTTCACTAAACTCATTTTTTACTTATTCTCTTACCACATTAATTAATTTATTAATAATTTCAATATAATAAAACAGTATAAAAAATATACTACAATTTTATTTTGTTATTTATATAACCTATATCCATATCCTCTTTTATCAAATGAGAAATGGAATCGTTGATCATGTGTACGACGAACTACCTCCTCGCGAACTGATGTAATTCATTTTCAATCACCACCTCTCAAGGATGGATATAATGATGTATTAACATATTTAGATTATATTTATGAAATAATTATAACTGTCGATTTATAATATATGTTATATATAATAAATATTAATGAATCTATAAATTTGATATAGTATTTACATTTATTTCATTCCATTTATCAAGAAAATGCGAAAAACATTCATGCATACGTACGACCTACCGTCTCCATAAATGGTGTATTTAATTTTCTATATCTAATTTTTTTATTACTATAGATACATATATACTGAATATATATGATATTAATATCATGTTTAGCATTATTTAGGTTACTTTACCTTGATAAAATTAAAAGGACTAAAAATACCAAATCAAAACATACATGAAAAACAAAGTAGTTGTGACCAGAAAAATATTTTTACAAGGAATTGTTAATAAAAAGGTAATAAAAGGTCATAAGTAACTCATATATGAAATTATTTATATAATTATTTTTCTTTAATATATGTTTAATAAACCTATATTTACTATATAGGAGGTTCTATTAGGTATGAAAGAAGTCAAGACATAAGGTAAGGGATTTCTAGTCTCTCTTTTATTTCTGGGAGACATATTCGATAATCACCATTCATTTATTTTGTGTTGTTTATGTAATTATAAATTTAAATTTTATGTCATTAATATAATTATTTTAATGATATTTAAAGTTTTATTTGATGTTATTTTTTAAGGGGTCTTGTGATTAAAATGTTTCTAATGTTGTAAGGGATTTTTGTCTCAAATTGCCTAATTTGAGACATATGTTATGTTATGAATCTATATTATTTTATGATGTGTATATAAACCCCATTTAGCATGTTATCTCAAGAATTTATTTATACACATTATATTTAATGATTAATTTATATTTATTCTTTCATGGGGCTTATGATTCAAAAGATACCAAATTTGTATTAGTTTTATGTTACCATCTAATTTTTTTAGGATTGTTTAGGATTATGTTTTAAAAAATGAAATATTATAATATATCTATAAATAAAAATAAATTTTTATTATCCTATATTTATTTCATGAAAATACAAGTTTTCCTTTAATTTTATCCTCTTTATGTACTCATGTATTGAATAGAATATTTTTAATGTAAACTGACTATTTATCTCTTCGCTAAAAATACCTTTTTCTTAAATATCAATTTAATAAAAATAATGTTTTCAACAATGTTTTAATGTTACAGTATGATTTTTTCAATTAATTTTTACAATTATTTTACTTTTTATAATTTATTAAAAAGGAAGCATTATGTATTTTTCTAAACAAGGCTTGTCTGGATTTTTCTAATAATTTGAAAGAAACATTTGTTCTAACATGTAAAACATGAATTTAATTTACCTTTATCATGAGACCTCAATTTTTTAAATATTACTTTATAATTTTATATGGTTATTTTCAAATATTTTTATGAATTTTTTTTTGCTTCAAATAGTGATTTTCAAAGTTGAAAGTCCATTTTCCCCATGAAATATTGCAAGAGATCTTTTAAAATAATTTTCCATATAAGATGAAATCCTTTGATGTTAATTAAGATTTACTATGGAAATGATCCAATTATAACCTCATTATTCTTTACTATTATGGTTTATGTCTATGATTATAAGAATTTGATGAAACACGTTCCTTTTTCATGGGTTATATTGTGATGAAATGATAAAATATTTTTGAGACCTGTTTCTTTCCCACAAGATATGATGTGATGAAATGTTTATGAAACCCATTTATTTTCATGGGTTATAATATTATTAATGATTTATGATATTGTTGAAAAAATATTTAATATTTTCATTATGTGATGAGTTGGACCTATATCTCTCTCTAATGCATTGGGTATAGATTGAGATCTCATGAGATAAATAGGACTAGAATAATGAGTGATCCCAGTTCAGAAAGGGATTATATCCACTATGATAGTCATGGGAGTATACCATGACTACAAAGATGGTTTAGGGAGTGAACCTAATATAATATGATAATATTTAGATTGAAACATGACTACTATGATGGTTTGGGAAGTGAAACCATTCTACTATGATTGTTTTGGCAGTGAGCCTTTACTACTAAGGAAATGATTTTATATGCTAACGTGTATGACACAATTCTATGTCTTATTCCATTTTCACAATTCCATGGCTTATGTTATTTGATTCCATTATTATTCATTTATTATGAACTACACATATTTATGCCTAAATTTTATGATCTATGATATGTAGGGTATATTTTTCAAATGTTATTCTCATGTTTTCATACCTTTATGTTCTTATTTTGTTGATATATCCCTTGTTTATCCTTACTAAGAATATTATGTTACCCTTTTTATTTTTTCTTTCCCTAGGTATTATGAAAGGTTTAAGGTGGGTAATTCTATAATGATTACTGAATGGAAATATCTTTATGGGTGATGTTGAAGAACATTAATGAAATAATATGATTTTGTAACTAGTATCCAAAGACACTATACCTTTATGGTCATAGGATCTATATTTTTGAAATTTATTTAATATTAATCTATTAATATGTAATATCTATGTATGAAAATTCCTTATTTTTATTGATAATGTTCCATAATGTAAGACCACTAACCTAAATAAAGTTATTTAGAGAAATAATAATTTTGAGGAAGATATAAGGGAACCAAAATATATTATTAACTAGATTTACCATAATTTATTTTCATCTGAGTAATGAAACTTTGAGTGAAAAATTCTTTTTTTATGGGGGGAATGTAATACCCCATGATTTTGCTATTTTTTCCTTTATAAATATTATGTTAAATTTCTTAATTCAAACACAACACAAAAATATAATAAACCAAAATACATTTTATTGGGATAAAATATTACAATTCAAGATAAAAGTTACAATATTATGAGAATACAATATGAATCATCACTAAGAAAATTACATATGTAATAAATCCAAAACTAAATAAAAATTCCACAAATATAAAAATATTATCCTTGTGGGTTTACATGATGATAATATTCATGATTACAAAAACGGAAGGAAGTCAAAACATGATATTTATAATAGATATGTTAATATAGAAGTAAATAGGATGAGTGATTTTAGATATGTTTTAAGACTCTATATAAGAAAGAAATAAGACCATTATATATACAGTTGTTGGAAATATAGTCATTGGATATATGGTTATCGGGTATATCCAATGGGTAAGTTCTGTAATTTAAAATAATATAATTCCCAAATATTAAATAATTATGGAATAAAATAAAGAAATAATATTTAATTAAAATATTTTATTATAAAAATATATATTTATGTGTTCTATATTGTTAGTATTATTATTATTATTATTAAGGAATGATTTTATATATTTATTAAAATCAAAGAAATAATCTAATAACTTTTTATTGATTAAATATTAATATTTAGAATATAAAAAATTAATTTAAATCATATGTGATAAAATTCATTTAATGTTAAAAAGCAATATTTTTCAAAGAACTATTTTTAAAGTGTTATTCATTTTTACCATAATGAATTAAAATGATAAATTTTAAATGATGAATCTAATATAATGGTTCAATTTATAAAAAAATATATTATCAATTATTTAAATAGTAATTTATATGGAATAATAATAAAAACACTTAATGGTTACAAAGTCATTTTTTTATAAAATTATTTTTTTCTATAATATATATATATATATATATATATTATATTTTCATTTAAAAGTGAAACTACACATATTAAAAAAATTAATTGGTTTAAATAGAGTTTAATTTTTTTAATCAAAATCATGAAATTATGTATGGAGGTTAATTTCATTTTTATCCATAAGAATAAGTTACTAAGGTAAAAATTAAGGTGTCATGGTAAATATAAAATAAAGATAAAATTGTTAAACTAAGTGGTAAAGACTTAATATATAATGAAAAATTATCTTTAAAATTTTTAAGAGCTTATTAATTTTATATCTCCATTATTGTAAACTTTTTACCCACTTTCTTTTTAAAATTAAAACCTTATACATTAAAGAATGAATATTAGTGGAAATGTCACTCAAAAAATCACCTATAAAAGGACCGATCCTATACCCTTTCCCAAACCATTATTTACCATTAGTCATCTCTTGAATATCTACCCATTATTATACTCCAAAATCTTTCTTATACATTTTTTGCCTTTTTTTTTGACAAAGGAAGCCTAAATCCTTCATTCTCAAGGAACCCGTATCAAGAAAGAGAAGAGTCATCAAAGTAAATACCAAGTTTTGTCACCATACATTTTCAATTAACTTCTAATAAACTCTTTATAAATATAATTATAAACTATAAATATTCTATATTAACATCACCATGATTCCATGAAAATTTTATTACTATTGTATAACTCTAAAACCATACGAATTCGATAGTATAACATGTTCTAGTTTGGGTTGGTTCAACCACCCATAAGAATAATGCTATAATATTTTTATATTTTTTGACATAAATTAATTTCATGAAATTAATACTAATAATATATTATTTTAAAGATTAATTTATTTTATGAATAATTTTTTGGAAGGGAGACACAAAAAATAAATGGTCAATATAATTTAACTCATTATCATTGGTAAATTACCCAAAATTTGTTTGTCATGGATTCCATTCCCATAAACCATACTGATACCTTCAATAAAATGAACATGAGAATATATAAATAATTGGAACAAAATTATTTCATTATATTTACTAATATAGTAATGATTAACTTGGTATGAAATAACTAAGATTGTAAATTCCATTACTAATCTTGTATAAAACATTCAAAATTATAAACACCCGATGATGAAAATAAACAGTAACTAATATATGTGTAATTAATGATTATAATTGAAGATTAAAAACGGTTAATATATATTAATAAGTTTAAAAAATTAGTTTTTACAATTTTTGTTTTTATTATATAGAAGGCTAAATATTTTTTGTGTAACACAGGAGTAAAGGAAACGGTTTCTCTTACAATTTTACTATAGATTCGAGATTATTTATAATTAAATTCCTATATGGGCAAATTGAATATTTATATCTATAAGATTTCATCTATTTTGTATCATATTTTTATTTTTTGGGTTTCCATGTCTTCTTACCCTTTCAACTCACTTTGGTTCACAATTCAAGAGAAAGGTTTCTTATAAGAGGGGCCAACCTTATCTTTCCATTTCAATCATGAAACCTTTTCTTCCATGTTCATATTCACTATTTTCTATTCTTAATGACTTTATATTTACTTAAATGATTTATTATGTTCATTTTCTATTGTCTTTGAATTTATTTACCAAAGTTTGTAATGAATCTTTTTAACATTTTCCACATTATTTATTGTCTATTGATTTTAATTTCTTTACAAAATTATGAAACTAATCTTATTTTTTAACATTTTCCACTTGAAAACTTTTTCTTATCATTGTATCCATTTTTCTTTATGAATAATTCTTTCAATTCATTCATAGTTTTCTAAAAGTAATTCTTATCTTCCTTATTTTACTAAATATTTTATTTAAAACAAATGTTATAAAAAATAAAGGATAACAATTCTTATTTTTAAAGGAAATTATATAATGATCTTATAAAGTCACTTTTCATCTATGTTAATATCATTTAATTATTATTATTCAATATTTGGATAATAAATTAATGATTCCATCCACATTGTTCCTATGGATGGATCGTGAACATGTTTTTTTGTAAATCATTATGAAACCAATTTCTTTCTCATGAGTTTATTATTCCATGATAGTATTATGAATGTTTTAATGTTCTTAAAGAAAAAATATTAACATTTTATCATTTTGTGAGAGGTGGGTCTAATATACCCCTCCAATTCCTTGGTTAATGTTTTATATCTCATGAGATTAGTATAGGACACATGTGGTTATCCAAATTCTAAAAAGGTTATGGTTCACATGTGGTTTTTCCAAGTCTAATATATAATGGGTGGGTGGTTAGTATATTAAATTATGATATTAATGTCTTAGTGGTTTTCCTTGACATATTTTATGATTTATATTCTTATTTTCATTCCAAATTCTTATGACTATGTTATGTTTTCATAGAACATTAATATCACCTAATGCTTTCACACTGTTAGAAATCACATCTTATATTATTTCAATTACTTATGCCATGAATCATAATTTATGATCTATATTTTATTTGTTATTATTCTATAATGTTATGACCATTAACCTTGATTATGTTCTCATACCCACATTCTCATCTTGTACTCATTATCTTCAATTTTTATTCTTCATCATTACCCTTACTGATCATCTATGGTCACCATTTCTTATACTTCCTTTCCTCAGGTTATGAAGAAGAGTATTATGAATTACGTTTCTAAATGGGTATCATGTGAAGAGAATATTCATGGGAGATGTTGAGATTGTTTTAAGATAAGTTTTTTATGTACCAAATATCTAAATACACAAAACATATAGGTTATGGGGTGTGATTTATTAAGATATATAAATAATATTCATGTGAAATGTTTCAATATATATTTATATAATGCTTGGGTTTCCCCAGTCAACTTGATATGACCTAAACCACTAGGACCCCTCTAGGACTGGCGATGAGATGAGTGTTCTACCCAAATCCTATCTCCAATAGGCCAGGGGTTGGAAACTATCACCTAGATAGAATAAACCTATATGGTAGGCCTTATCCTATAATAACCTTTAAAAGATATGTAATAATATATCCATAATATTACTAGTAACTGACATCAATAAAAGTTTAAAAATAAACTATATAATAATTAATATATGAAAAACAACTATATAACATCACACATCATGGATAACCCTAAAAAAGTTACCAAATCACATGAAACAACTACACTGTACAATATACATGTACAAGGGAACACCATAACCTCATAACATGGACACTTGAGAAGATTCACTATGTTCCATTGTATGAATAGTACTCTTGGAATGGGTATTTCAATAGAAACCACTACCATTACGTACCACAATGCATCAACAAGCATTAATTCTGAAAAAAAACCTAGTATCCATGATAAATATAACCTATAGGGAACCCTAAAATAAGAATCAAAAGATAAAAAACCATTCATCTCAAAGATTTTAGTGTTAAATAATAACCTAAAGGGAAGGGGTAAGGAAGTAACCCATATATTATTTGTAGGAAAGAAAAAAAGTAACATAGGGACGCCTCATATCACCATATCACAATTTTGATCCTTGAAGAGATCACATTTTACTAGTATCCAGGGTTATATAGGTTAGTAAAATGCCTTGTGTATCTAAAGTCAATAGGCTAAATGAAAGTCACATCTTAGTGGTGATTCAAGGTAATAGGGAGAATCTTAAAACCACAAGTAGTACAACTATTCATATATCAAGTACTGAAGGAATCTAATCGAATCATAAAACCCACATCGTCCAATAGTCTAGGGTTTCATAATTATCATAATTAATCTTTATAGTTATCTAACACAGGGAAGAAATTTCTAGTACCCTGAGCACTGAAAAACCTAGATTTATTTCACTATTCAACAATTTTCAACTCTATATTATACCTCAATAGTAGTAGTAATGGAGGACCTATACCTTACTGGAAGAAACCTCAGTCAAGGGAGTACCAAACCCTATAAAGGACCCATAACCCAGTGTTTGTTGTGGAAATATTCAAAGAGGTTAACATTGTAGTGACACTGGTTTTACCCTCTGAACCTTTGTAATATTTTCAATAATATTTTTAAGGTTATTCACTAAGTCGTTTCTTCAAATTTTATTCCATGAGGCTTTGAGAATAATATATTTAAAACAATATATTATTTTTATCTTGTGCACATATGTTCATGATAAAAATGTATTTCCCTATAAGCATAGAATCATATAGGAAAATCAATGACACAATTGTGAATAGAATGGCGTCTTTAACCTATGAGTGGTATAATATTCATTCACACTAGGGCCCCAATGTTCGAGCAATCATGAGTGGAATAATTAATTAATCCAATTGATTTATTTAATTAGTCAACAATTCTAAACCTAATTACTCATAAATTATTCACTAACCACTCTTGATAGAGTTAGTTGTTGGAACCAGGGCTATTCCTTGATTAAATTAGAGTATGTGTTGTGTTTGTTGTCAATCATCACATGTAAGACCATGAAGATTGCAAGGAAAGGTATCATACAGTTCAATCCAAAAGCAGTATTGAAGCTGGCTTCATTTTCCAGTGTTTCCCAAATTTTTGGGGTCCAAAATTCAGAAGTTGGGTTTCAAAGTGAAAAGTGGTTTTTCTTGGAGGCCTTATGAAAATATGTAAAATGCATGAGTTTCGTGAATATGGGATTTAAAAATTGAATTTAATTAATACTTAAAGTGTTCTGATGGTGTGCATCATGATTATGATAAGATTCATGATCAGAGACAATCCTCTCCGTGATTATGAGTTTTAGAGATTTGCGGTGTTTGGAGGAATGCTTTGCGAAATTGATGGTTGATGCGAAGGGAAATGATGAAAGATTCTACGATGATGATGAGATTTTCGAACAGATAATTTCCATGGTTCTCTATGAAGGGAGGATCACCACGAATATGTGTTTGATGATTTAGAATATCCACAAATAGGTGGTGGAGCTTCACAAATGGAAAATACTATATGTACGAGGCTACCCCTCTCCATTTGTATCAATGTTTTGAGGGAAAATCAAGAGATGATTTGATTTTATGAAGATCTTCGTGAACATGGATTTCTAAGAGACCTGGTGCATCAAGAAGAGACTATAAGTCTCAACTGATACCCATGGTTTTGAAAAAAAGGGTACTTTATGATAATAAGGTATTCCGTGTTGACTAGGTGAGTTTCACGAAAGTAGTTCCATGAAGGTAAGGAATCTTCGAGAATAAAATTCTTTCTATGAATAAAGGGGTGATTTGAGAAGGTAGATTGTTTTGTGAAGGTACGAGTGCTTCATGAAGGAGTGTGTCTCGTAAAGAGGCTTCACAAAGAGCTATTTTGAAAATATGGTTTTAGTGGACATGGATTTCAGAGAGCATCAAATCTGGTCTATTGTACAAGCAGAGTGTTATGCTAAGTTAGGGACAAAGTCTTCAATGGTAAATTATTGAAGTGACCTTCAGGTCAATAAACTGAGTTAAACATCTCTCAGAGCGGTGAGCTTGGAGGAGTTAATGAAATTGATCTGAGGGACATAGTGGGCGATTCCCGAATTCTTGTAAAGGCGATGAACTTGGCATAGAGTGTCAGTGACCAAACCTTTGTATTCTATAGCTAGTGAAGTTTAGTGGATTTTGGTATGACCAACACACTTTTTGAGTATGCTATTTATACATAGTCCTTAGTGGTGAACCAAGTAAAAGTGTTGTGTGGTCTTTGTGCTTGTGATTGTTTGAATTCTGTTCTTATCCAGCGTATAGGTTTAACGAGTTCCTAGAAATATGGGAACAAGATCATTGTTATTAAAACAAAAATTTACACCCTGATTCACCCCTCCCCTATTAGGGTTTACTAGGGGTCCTACAAGTGGTATAATAGGGTAAAGGTTACTAGTGTTAGATCTTTCCTTTTCCGTCATGGAGAATTTATCCAATATCAAGGGAATACATTTCATTGATTGAAGTAATTTTCATATTTGGAAGAACATAGTGAGATCTCATCTAAGATCTCTTGGAATGGAAGTACCATTTTATACTATGCAAGGAATAAAAGTTAATGATCCAACAGGTCTAGAAAAGACTAATACAAATAAAAATATTCTTGATGCAGATGCTAATGTGAAAAATGCAATCACTGTAGCTCTTTCTGATCAGATCTATCTAAAGGTGATGTGTTGCACCTTAGTAAAGTCTATGTGGGATGAAATAGAAAATAATTATGAAGGATATTTCAAATTAAATAAGCTAAAACTTTAAGTCCTGCACAATAGGTTTGATGATCTTAAGATACACGCTGATGAGAATGTAGATTCCTTATTCAATCGAATTACTGAATTGGTAGGAGCAATTAGAGGTCTAGGAAAAGAAATCAAAGACATTTATATTATAAAGAAAATCTTGAGAATATTTCCACCCTTTTACAATGAAAATGTGTTAGTCCAGGAATAAAGAGATCTTTCCAAAAATTCCCTGGATGATCTACTGAGAAGCCTGGTGGCATGTGAAATGAGAGTCAAACCAGAGGATTCTACGACTCGTGTGAGAAAGGAAATGTCATTTAAAGCCATGAAAAAAATAAAAATTTCAGGATATAGTATTAGTAAATATGATGAAGAAAAATTAATTCATTCTCTCATTTCGAAGACATTAATAAAGGGAAAAGGGAAATTTAAAGGCAAGTTACCTTTGGCTTACTTTCATTTTGTAAGATTTGTGCACATTTCCACCCGATTCTAATTAAATCTCAATGATGAAGAGATCGAAGCTGAAAACATTGAGAATCCTCAAAAAAGGTTTTTCCAAAATGGATACTTCAAATATGTAAATAAAGTACATAAGAAGAGTTTTTTTTGTGAAGAGGAAGATGATGATAATTAACTCTACGAAGAAGAACCAAAATTTAAAACTGGAAACCATACTTCCAGGATGGATACCATTGAAAAGTTATAACCATTTGCAGATAAATATAGAGATAACCAATTGAAAACCAATTCTGATCCCAATTTGTAACTTAAGGATGATTTTGGTAAGATTTAGAATAAGTGTAAGGTATTAAACATGTGGAAATAAATGGTGGAATAATCATCATAATATGTTGATCAGCTTGAAGCAGAGATTGAGCGACTAGTAGAACTTTTGAGAGTATAATCAACAATTATTGAAAGTACTGATGATGTAGTGGAACTAAATCTCAGAATCAAAGAACTAGAAAAGGTAATCAATGAATTTACCTACAAACTAGAAGAGATGTCCAAGACTATAGAAGGACTCGAAGAGGAATTTTTTTCTCTTAGGATCAAACTCGAGACTTAATAAAACATAAATTAAGGAAGAAAATACAATTTGGAAAATTCTTAGATGTTGAGTTTCTAGAAAGAGGTAAGAAAAGTTCTGATGGGATTCAACATATCTTGAATGATCAAAGACCTACTTTCATGGGAATTAGTGGAATTATTTGTGAATCAGATACCTCAACTGCTGGAAATAATGTGAGAAAAAAGAAAGACAAGATGAAAGTTTAACACGTTGAAAAACTACCTGAAGTGCTGAAAAAGAAACCATCAATCCAAACTGAAAGAAGAACTGAAGATTATCCTTGAGCTCCCAGAAATAAAAGGCAGTCAAACTATTTTCCCATGTAAGGAAGCATGAGGATAAATAGAACTGAGAAGACTTTTCCTCTCATGAACTGCTAGTTTTGGGGCTATTGAGGTCACACCATGTCATATTGTAGAGAGGAAGGGAGCAATTTGAATGGGAAAGATCTGGGAAGTCAACAAAGTAGACCAATTTAATATCCTATATCTTTTAGAAGAAATAGTTTCTATGAATACTGTTTTCACTATTCTAAATTTTTCCATAAAGCTGTGTATTGCAGGCATATGAATGACAAGAGAAATTCATATAATGCTCAATGATGGGTCAATACTTGCCAACTAGGTGTTGTTGTTATCACAAACAGGTTTTCTCCTATGGAAGAAGCTTATGGGTATGAATAATCTGATTACATTGAAGAAAGAATTTAAATTCCATTAGTGTCCTACACTCAATCCAATATCTCATGGAAAGAAAAGAAGAAAATTGAGAAATCCAACCTTGCAGAGGTAGCTCTCAAAGCTCCAAAGAGTAGAAGATCCTTGATTCTTGATAGAGGATTCTCATATCGTATGATAGGAAATGATGAACTATTAATTAAAATTAAGAAAAAGGTTTATGGAAAAGTAAGGATTGGTAATGATGGTTCTTTGAAGATTAAAGGTAGTGGAAATAATATAATAGCCTATAGAGAGCTAAACAAGACTGAAGTTATTTATGTCGATAGTCTGCATCATAATCTCCTTAGTGTGAGTTAACTCTGTAACTCAGGGATTATAGTAACTTTCAATAAAAAAGGATACACTATAAAAAGAAAGATATGGAATTATCTCATGAAAGGGTAAAGAACAGATGGGAACTTATATCAGGTTCACTGTAAAGAGAACACTTTCTAATTTTCTGTTAAAGATGAAAAAACCTATGGCATCGAAGGTTAGGGCATATTAATCAACAAGACGTGGAAAAAATATCTAAGATGAAGATATTCTTGAATATCCCCATTGTGAAACATGAAAGGGAAAAGACTTTTGATTCTTTCATACAGGAGAAGCTAGTCTACAGTTCATATTGGCCAAAGAAGAAAAGGGAATCACACCTTCTTGATCTAATCCATACAAACGTATGTGGCCCGATAAATATTTCTAGAAATCATGGAGAGAGGTACTTCATGCTTTTCATTGATTATTATTGTATAATTTCTTATGTGATGGTTATACATAGGAAGTGAAAAGTACTTGATTTCTTGAAAAAATATTGGCGAATTGCCGAAATGATATTGGACAAACAATCAAAGTTCCATGTTCAGAACATGGAGGGGAATACACATCCATTGAGTTTGAAAATTACCTTGAAAAACATGAAATACATCAAGAGGTAGATGATGTGAAAATTCTGTATCAAAATGGATTAGTTGAGAGCCTAAATCGATAGGTCAATAGCATGGCTAATACTATGCTGATTGAGAGTCATATCTCTCCCCATTAGTAGAAAGAAGCTGTTAAAGATGCAGTGCATATTCAAAATTGAACGGGGCTATATATGGGAGAGACGAAGACGCCATATGAGTTGTGGCATGGAAGGAATTATTCTTTGAAATATTTTGATGTTTTCAGAAGTAAATGTTTTATCCTAAACAAAGAAGAAAATCAACAGAAGTATGGTAACAATGCAGATGAAGAAATATTTCTTGGATATCCAATGAACACCAAAGCTAATAAGTGTTTCAAGAAGATCTTGGGAAGGAATGTGGAAAGCAGTGATATTAATATCATTAAGAAAACACCAAAAATGCTTCAAAGAATTCCTATGATGATGAGATAGAAGATGAGGAAGATTGTGAATATGGATAATGAAAATACAGAAATAGAGGGTGGTGTACAAAACTCTCAGGAGTCACATCATGATATTGACTCAGAAGAAGAATCTAAAGATGAAACCATAGCTGGAGAGTATTCGGTTGAATCTAAAAGGCGAAATCAAAGAGAATAAATTGATCAATCTAAAATCATTGGGAATTGTATTACACCCACACAAACATGGAGAATGAAGAGTAATTCCCAATCTGCATTTCTATCAGTTGTGGAACCATCCTCATTTGAAGAAGCTAAAAAAGATGAATCATGGGTGAAAGCCATGAATGAAGAGTCAGATCAGATTGACAAGAATTCGTCATGGGATCAAGTTAAGATACCTTAAGGCCACAATGTTATTGGTACAAAGTGGATCTTTAAGAACAAATATGATGAGCATGGTAATGTGATCCGAAATAAGGCGCGACTAGTGTGTAAGGGATATATACAGATTGATGGTGTTGATGTTGAGGAAACATTTTTTCTAGTAGCAATATTGGAGTCAATCGGGCTATTCCTTTCCATGAAAATCCAAATAGGTTTTAAAGTGTATCAAATGGACCTCAAGACGACGTTCTTAAATGGAGTTTTGGAAGAATATTTTTACATTTAAAAACCTATGGGGTTATTTCTTGGCAATGATGAAAGGAAGGTTTTCAAATTAAAGAAAACACTCTATGGATTGAAACAGGCACCATGGGCATGGTACTATCAGTTGGATTCCAATATGAGTAATCTTGAATTAAAAAGTAGAGGAGTGGATCATAATCTATATGTGAATAATTCTTAGAAGGATCAGTGTATTGTATTAATATACATGGATTATATTATTTTTTGTGGAAGTAGGCAGAGATTAGTGGATGAATTTTCCAATCACATGAAATCAGAATTTGAGATGTCCATGATTGGTGAACTAACATATTTCTTAGGGATGCAAGTGATTCAGAAGAAGAATAATACATTCATTTCTTAGGAAAAGAATGTACGAGAGCTGATGAATAAATTTAATATGCATGACTCCAAACCAATGTAGACTCCAATTATAGTTGGAACAAAACTTAGAAAGAATGAGGATGCGGCATTCGTAGATACCACAATGTATAAGAGGATCATTGGGAGCTTATTGTACCTAACATCAACACAAACAAACATGGTCTTTGCAACATTCTTAGAGGCCTAATTTCAGAGTAATATGAAGGAAGAACATATGGAAGTAGTGAAAAGGATCATGAGGTATATTCAAGGTACTCAGAATTATGGATTATACTTTATTGCAGGTAGTGATAGTGAACTATTAACTTTTTCTGTTACTGACTGGGATGGAGATGTAATGGATATAAATTCTACATGTGGTGGTGCATTCTATATTGGGAATAAATGTGTGGGATGGATGAGTAAGAAAAAAGAAAGTAATTCTCTTAGTACTGCTGAATCTGAATATATATCCACTACAAAGGCGTGAACTCAGTTACATTGGATAAAGCATCAACTGACTAACATTGGTGATAAGTTGAAACAACCAATAGATATTTAATGTGATAAAAAGAGTACAATTGATCTTACAAAGAATCCAGTTTATAATTCTCGTACGAAATATATTGAAATCAGATATCACTTCATGAAGGAAAATTTTGAACAAGGCATGATTAAAATGGATCATATGGTATCTAATGAGCAAGTGGATGATATCCTAACCAAGACACTATCAACAACTGTGTTTGAGAAACATCTGTTGAACTTCGGTGTTCAGCCACCTCCCAGTGCATAAAGAGGTTATCAAATTCCCCTATCCCCTTTTTTATTACTGTGATAATATATCTGTGGAAGTGATGTAGGTTTATGAGGGAGATATGATCTAGGGGGAGTATGTTCTGAGCTATAAAAAGTTCAAATAATAGTTCTTGGGTTTATTTCATATGTGGGAGAAATGGTTAAATTCAATATGGAAATTTGGAGGATGCAATATTTTTTTGGTTTCATGTTAGTTACATGAGAATGTGAAGGGAGAAAACTATTTCATTTCATGTCTTGATTGTGGAAGGAGCTTTATTGATTTTATCTACAAGATTTCCAACAAACCCAAGGGGGGGATTGTTGGAATCTGGGCTATTCCTTGCTTAAATTGGAGTATGGTTTTTGTTTTTTATCAATCCTAACATGGAAGAATAAAGATATTTCAAGTAAAGGTATCATACATTTCAAGATGAAAGTAGTATTGAAGGTGGAATTGTTTCCTAGTGTTTTCCAAATTTTTGGAGTCCAAAATTTGGAAGTTGGATTTCAATGTGAAAAAAGGTTTTTCTTGGAGGCCTTATGAAAATATGGAAAAGGCATGAGCTTCATGAATATGGGATTTTCAAATTTCATTTCCCAAGAGATATAAAGTGTTCTGACATTGTGCTTTTCAATTATGAAGGGCTTCACAATCAGAGGCGGTGTTCTCCACGATTATGAGTTTTAGAGATTTGTGGTCGTTGATGGAATGATTTTCAAAATTGATGGTCTCCATGAAGGTAAATGATGGAAGACTCCATGATGACGATGATATTTGTGAATAAATAATTTCCATGGTTCTTTGTGAAGGGAGGAGATCCACCGAGACATGTTTGATGATCCAGAAAATCTGCAAAGAGTCGGTGGAGCTTTGTGAATGGCCAAGTCTATAAATATGAGGATACCCTCTCTATTTGTATTGGTTTTTTGAGAAAAAATCTGGATATGATTTCTGTTCATGAAGATATTCACTAACATGGATTTCTAAGTGAGATGGTGCATCTTGAAAAGAATATAAGTCTCAGTTGATGTCCATGCTTTTGAAAAAGGGTACTTCATGATAATAAGGTATTCCGCCTTGACTGAGTGAGTTTCATGAAAGTAGTTCTGCAAAGGAAATTACTCTTCACAAAGATAGTTTGTTCCACGAAGGAAGGGGTGTTTTGCGAAGGCAGTTTATTCCATGAAGGTATGGGTGCTTCGTGAAGGAGTGTGTCTCACAAAGAGTATTTACAAAGATAAGTTTTAAACACCATATTTTGGGGGACAAGGATTTCAAAGAGAATCAACTCTGGTCTATAGTGTAAGAAGAGTCTCATCCTAAGTCAGGGACAAAGTCTTTAATGCAAAATTATTGAAGCAACATTCAGGTCTGTAAACCGAGTTGAAATTCTCTCAGAGTGGTGAGATAGAGGGAGTCAATAGAATTGATCTGAGGGACGTAGTGGGCAATCCTTGGATTCTTGTAAAGGTGGTGAGCATGGAATTGAGTGACTGTGACTGAACCTTTTTATTCCGCAACTAGTGAAGTTTAGTGGATTTTGGTATGACCAAAATATTATCGACGTATACTCCTTGGACATAGCCCTTAGTGGAGAACCAAGTAAAATTTGTGTGTGGTCTCTATGCATGTGATTGTTTGATTTCTGTTCTTATACATCACATAGGTGTAACAAGTTCCTACCAACATGGGAAAATGATCCTTGTTTTAAAAAGAGATGTTTACACCATGATTCACCCCTCCCATATCAGGGTGTCCCTGGGTCCTACAAGTGGTATAAGAGGGTAAAGGTCACATGTTTTATATCCGTTATTTTCTATCATGGATAATTTATCCAATATCAGGGGAATACCGCTCTTCGATGGTAGTTATTTTCAGATTTGGAAGAAGATAATGAGATCTCATATAAGATATCTTGGAATGGAAGTCCTCTTTACTACTGTTCAAGGAATAAAATTTAATGATCCAATATTATACAAACAGGAAGATTCTTGATACAGATGCTAAAGTGCCAAATTCTCTCACTACGACTCTTTCTGATCAGATCTATCTAAAGGTGATGAGTTGCACCTCATTAAAGTCCATGTGGGATAAACTAGAAAATATTTATGAAGGAGATATAATAGTGAAAGAGGAAGACATCATGTCTTGTACAATAGGTTTGATGATATGACGATGCATCCTAATGAGAATTAAAATTCATTCTTCAATTTAATTTCTAATGTGATAGGAGAAATTAAAGGTCTATGCAAAGAAATCAAAGACATTACTATTGAAAAGAAAATCTTGAGAATATTGACACCCCTTTACAATGAAACGGTGTCACCCCATGAGGAAAGAGATATTTCCAAACTTTCCTTGGATAATATGTTGAGAAGCATGGTGGAATTTGAAATGAGAGTCAAACTAGAATATGTTAAGACTCATGTGAGCAAGGAAATGGCATTCAATGTCATAGAAAAACTAAAAAATTCATGAGATTTTAGTGGTGAAGATGATGAAGAAAAATGAATTATTTCTCTCATTTCCAAGAAGTTAAAAAAGGGAAAATTAAAATTTTAAAGCAAGTTAACTCTATCTTTCTTTATTTGTAGAATATTTGGGCACATTACATCCCAGTGCTCAAAAAAACTCAATGACTAAGAGAGAGAATATGAAAACATTGAGATTCCTCAGATTTTTTTTTTCAAAAAGGGAGACTTAAATTACGTAAAGAAAGTACATAAGAAGAGTTTTTTATATGAAGATGAAGATGAAGATGATGGTAATGAACTCTGTGAAGAAGAACCAGAATTTAAAACTAGAAACCATTCTTCCATGACGGATACCATTGAAAAGTTAGAACCATCAGTAGATAAAGATAAAGATAACCAGTTGACAACTAATGTCGATCCAAAGTTGCGACTTAAGGATGATTTTGGTAAGCTTGAGAATAAGTGTAAGAGATGAAATAAGTGGAAAGAAATGGTTGAAGAATATTTAGAATATGTTGATCATCTTGAAGCTAATATTGAACAACTATAATAACTACTAAAAGAAAAGTCAACAATTCTTGAAAGTACTAATAATGTAGTGGAACTAAATCTCAGAATTGAAGAATAGGAAAAGAGAATCAATGACCTTACCTCCAGATTAAGGGATAAGTCCAAGACCATAGAGGGACTCGAAGAGGAAGTTGTTACTCTTAGGATAAAACTTGAGACTGAATAAAACATAAAAGAAAGAAGGAAGAAAATACAATTTGTAAAATTATAAGATACTGAGTTTCTAGAAAGAGGTAAGTGAGGTTAATGTTGGATTGCGAAGATCTCAAGAGATCAAAGAATTTATTTCATGGGAAATAGTGGAATCATTTTTGAATCCTAGACATCAACTGATTGAAATAATATGATAAAAAGGAAGACAAGATGAAAGTTGAACACGTTGAAAACTGCCTAAAGTGCTGAAAAAGAAACCATCAATCCAAACTGAAAGAATAATTGATGATTATCCTTGAGTTACCAAAAATGGAAGGCAGTCAAACTATTTTCCCCAGGAAGGATGCATGAGGATAAATATAAGTGAGAAGATATTTCTTCTCTTGAATTGTCAGTTCTATGACTATTTGAGCCACACCATGTCATATTGCAAAGAGGTAAGGATCTATTTTGATGGGGAATATCTAGGAAGTCAACAAAGGAGACCGATTTCATATCTTACATATTATATAAGAAATAGTTTCTATGGATATTATTTTCACTATTATAACTTTGTCTATAAATATGTGTATTATAGGTAGAGATATGACATGATAAATTCATCCAATGCTTAGAGATGAGTCAATAATCACTAACCAGGCGATGTTGTTCTCATAAATAGGTTTTCTCCTTAGGAAGAAGATTATGGGTATGAACAATATGATTATTTGGAAGAAATAATTGAAATCCCATCAGTGTCATACACTCAATCCAATATATCATGGAAATAAAAGACGGAAATTAAGAAATAAAACATTGCAAAAGTAGCTCTTAAATCTTTAAAGGGAAGCATCACTTGGATGCTTGATAGTAGATGCTCATCTCATATGACAAGAAATTATGAACTATTAAAGAACATTAAGAAAAAGGTTGATGGAATAGTAAGTTTTGGTAATGATGGTGCTTTAAAGATTAAAGGAAGTGGAAATACTGCACTGGCCAATGGAGAGTTGAAGAAGACTAAAGTTCTTTATGTGGATGGTCTACATCAAAATCTACTCAGTGTGAGTCAACTCTATGACTTAGGTCTTATAGTAACTTAAAACCAAAGAGGCTGCAATATAAAGGAAAAAACATGTAATTCTCACATGAAAGGCTATAAAATATATGGAAACTTATATGAGGTAGACAATAAAGAGAACAACTGCTATCTGTCTGTTGAAAAAGAAAAAAACTTGTGGCATCAAAGGTTGGGGAACATTAATCAACAAGAAATGGAAAAGATATATAATATGAAGATAGAAATGGATATCCCCATTATACAACATGAATGGGAAAAGACTTGTGATTCATGCATACTGGGGAAGCTAGTCTGCAGTTCATATCGTAAAAGGAAGAAAAGGGAATCACACCTTCTCGATCTCATTCATATAGAAATATGTGGCTTGATAAGTGTTGTAGGAACTCATGGATAGAGTTGTTTGATCCTTTTCATTTATTTTTTTAGTATAATGGATTTTGTGATGGTTATACACAAGAATAAACAAGTACTTAATTGAAGGAAAACATATCACCAAATTGCCGAGAACGAAACTGGATGAACTATCGAAGTTCTATGATCACACAATGGAGGGGAATACATTTATATTGAGTTTAAAAATTACCTATAAAAACATAGAATATAGAATGTGGTAGTTGTTGTGAGAACTCCACAATAAAATGGAGTAGTTGAGTGACAGAATTGATAGGTCAACAACATGGCCCATACTATGATGATTGAGAGTTGTATCTCTCACCGTTACTGGAAAGAAGCTGTTAAAGATACAGTGCATATTAAAAATTGAATGGGGATCTAAATGAGAGAGAATAAGATTCCATATTAGTTGTGTCATGGAAAGAAGTCTTCTTTGAAATAATTTCATGTTTTCAGAAGTAAATGTTTCATCCAAAAAAAGAAGGAAATCAAGGGAAGTATGGTGGAAATGAAGATGAAGGAATATTTATTGGATATCCATTGAACAAAAAATCTTACAAGTTCTTCAATAAGCACTTGGGAAGGATTGTGGAAATAAGCTATGTTAATATCATTGAAGAAAAAAACCCAAATGATTCAATGAATTCCTATGCTGATTATATAGAAGATGAGGCAGAATGTGAACTTAGAGCAGATGAAAATACAGAAATAAAGGAAGGCATACAAAACTATGAGGAGTAACATGATAATGTTGACTTAGAATTAGAATATTAAGATTAAACCGTAGCTTGAGAGAATTCAATTGAACCTTAAAGGAGGAATTGAATAGAATAAATTTATCAATCCAATATCACCGGTGATTGAAATTCACCCACAAAAAATGAGGAGAATGAGGAATAATGAACAATATGTATTTATATGAGTTGTGGAACCATCTTCATTTGTAGAATCTATAAAGGATTAATCATGGCTGAAAGCCATGAATAAATAGTTAGTACAAATTGACAAGAATATGACATGGGATCTAGTCAAGAGACCCAATGGTCACAATGTGATTGGTAAAAATTGGATCTTTAAGAACAAATATTATGATCATGGTAATGTTATCTGAAATAAGGCACAACTGGTGTGTAAGTGATATTCACAGATTGATGGTGATGATGTTGAGGAAACATTTTCACCAGTAGCAAGATTGGAGTCAATGTGGCTATTCCTTTCCATGTAAATCCAAATAGGTTTTAAAGTGTGTCAAATGGATGTCCATAAAAAGTTCTTAAATGGTGTATTGTAAGAAGAAGTCTACATTGAACACACCATGGGTTCTTTCTTGGAAATGATGAAATAAAGGTTTGAAGATTAATGAAAGCACTCTATGGCTTGAAACATGCACCACATGCATGGTACTCTCAGTTGGATTCTTATATGAGAAATCATGAATTCAAAAGAGGAGGATTGGATCACAATCTATATGTGAATAATTTTTAGAAGGATCAGTTCATGGTATTGGAATAAATGGATGATATTATTTTCATTGGATGAAGGAAGGGATTGGGGGATGAATTTTCCGATCACATGAAATCATAATTTGAGATGTCCATGATTGGTGAACTCCCATATTTCATAGGGCTTCAAGTGATTCAGAAGAAGAATTATACATTCATTTCTCATGAAAAGTATGCAAGGGAGCTACTAATAAAATTTAATATGCATGACTCCAAACTAATTTTGAATCAAATATTAGTTGGAACAATTTTTAGAAATCTTGAGGATGGGAAATCCGTATATCCCACAATGTACATGAGGATCATTGGTATCTTATTGTACCTGAAATCAACATATCTAAACATTATATTTGCAACATGATTAGCATCCCTCTTTCAGATTAATTCGAAGGAAGAACATATGGTGGTGGTGGAAATATTCATGAGGTATATTCAAGGTACTCACAATTATGGATTATACTTTTCTGTAGGTAGGGAAAGAGAACTATCAGTGTTTTCTGACGCTGACTGGGATGGAGATGTTGTGGACATAAAGCACACCAATGGTGCTGCATTCTATATTGGGATGAAATGTGTGGGATGGATGAGTAAGAAATAATAAAGTACTTATCTTAGTACTACTGAAGGTGAATATATATCCTCTACAAAGGCATGCACTCAGTTACTTTGGATAAAGCAACAACTAACAGAAATTAGTGATAAGGTGAAAAAACCAATGGTTATTTACTTTGATCACAAGAGTTTAATTGATATTATGAAGAATCCTATTCAGAATTCTCGTACGAAACATACTGAAATCATATATACCATCATCAAGGAAAAAGTTGAACAAGTCATGATTAAAATGGTTCTTGTGGGAACTAATGAGCAAGTGGCTGATATGTTGACCAAGCCACTATCAGCAGTTATGTTGGAGAAACATCTGTTGAACCTCGGTGTTCAGCCACCTCCCAGTGCATAAGGAGGTTACAAAATTCCCATCTCTATATATTTCTTACTATGATAATTTGTTTGTGGAAGTGATGTAATTTAATGGGGGTGATATGATCTAGGGGGTATATGTTCTGAGATCTACAAAGTTCAAATACTGGTTCTTGGGTTTATTAAAAACGGGGGAGAAATTGTTAAATTCTATTTGTAAATATGGAGGATGAAATTTATTTCATGATGCAGGTTGGCTACAGGAGAATTTTAACGGAGAAAACTATAGCATTTCAGGTCTTTATTGTGGATGGTTCTTTATTAATTTTTTCTACAAGATTTCCAACAAACTCAAATGGATAGATTGTTGGAACCTGTTCTATTCCTTACTTAAATTAGAGTATGGTTTGTTTTTTTCTTCTTCCAATCATCACATGCAAGACCATAGAGATTTCGAGGAATTATATCATTCATTTCATGACAAAAGTAGTATTGAAGGTGGCTTTGTTTCCTAGTGTTTGCCAAATTTTTGGGGTCCAAAATTTGGAAGTTAGATTTCAATGTGAAAAGTGGTTTTTCTTGGAGGCCTTATGAAAATATGAAAATGGCTTGAGTTTCACAAAGATGGGATTTGCGAATTTCATTTTGTGAAGACATAAAGTGTTTTGACAGCGTGCTTCGTGATTTCGACGGGCTTTACAATCAGAGATGGAGTTCTCTGTGATTACGAGTTTTATAATTTTGTAGTCGTTAACAAAATGATTTGAGAAATTGATGGTTTCTGCGAAGGGAAATGATGGAAAGCTTCACGATGACAATGATATTTGTGAACAGGTAATTTCCATGGCTCTCTGCGAAGGGAAGAGTGCTGCAAAGACGTGTTTGGTGATCTAAAAAATCTTTAAAAAGATAGTGGAGCTTTGAAAATGGCCAAGACTATAAATATGAGGCTACCCCTATCCATTTGTATTAATGTTTTGAGGGAAAATCTGGAGACTCTTTGAGTTCATGAAGAGATTTCCGAACAGGGATTTCAAAGCGAGCTACTCCATTACGAAGAGACTATAAGTCTCAACGGATGCCCATGATTTTGAAAAAAAGGTACTTCATGATAATAAGGGATTCTGCATTGACTCAATGAGTTTCACCAAAGAAGTTCTATGAAGACAAGGAAGCTTCACGAAGATAGTTTGTTCTGCAAAGTTAGCGGTGCTTCATGAAGGCATTTTGTTCCACGAAGGTAGGGGTACTTCGCGAAGGAGTGTGTATCACAAAGATTCTTTCTGAAGAGTACTTTTTAGGAAATTATATTAGTGGACATGGATTTCAAAGAGCATAAAATTTGGTATATGGTGCAAAAACAGTTCCATGCTGAGTCAGGGAAAAAGTCTTCAATGTGAAATTATTGAAGCGACCTTGAGGCTGATAAACTGAGTTGAACTTTTCTCAGATCATTGAGCTAGGGGGAGTCAACTGAAGTTATTCGAAGGACGTAGTGGGAGAAACATAAATTATTGTAAAGTTGGTGAACATGGAACATAGTGAATGGGGACATACCTTTGTATTCCAAAGCTAGTGAAGTTTAGTGGATTTTGGTACAACTAACACACTATCAGCGTATGATTCTTGGATGTAGCACTTAATAGTGAACAAGGTAAAAGTGTTGTGTGGTCTCTATGCATGTGATTGTATGATTTCTTTTCTTATCCGTCATATAGTTTTAACGATTTCCTACCAATGTGGGAACAAGATCCTTATTTTAAAAGAAAAGTTTACACCTTGATTCACCCCTCCCGTCCCAGGGTGTCCTGGGATCCTACAATAGTCACAAAAAACAATGGATTGAGAGAGGGAGTGAGATGAAGATATTTAGAGGATTCCAGAAACCAAATATAAAAAAATTTCTTCCATAATCACATATGACACCCAATATAGACATGCTATTCATCATAAATTTATCCCTTAGTGATTTAGAACTTTATTATTTCATTATTGATCTATTATTCATGATTTTGATCATAGATTCCTTATTTGGGAATTGATTTCACCATTTCATTTCCCTATAAACTCATCTATTTATATTTTCATCTGAAATTATTTTAATTTTTTCTATGCTCCCCTATTATTCTTCTTTTGAAGATTTGTGCCCAATGAATGGTGGCCATACATTTACATCATAATTTTTTTGGAATATACTATTCTTCATTTCCCCCATATTCCTTTCATTTTCCCCACCGGACATTCCCATGGTGATGGATTGATGATTAAGGCTTGGACCATAGAGGGATTGATATCCACATATTGAGATCGATGTGTTTTTGAATTACAATAAGGACCAAGTAATGAATATTTGATGAAAAGAGATGGCAAATTATGGGATAACATGACAAAATGGGACCATCGATTTGTGATTTGTAGAATTGATGGGGTTTTTTGGAAGTGATTTCAAACCCTTTTTCCAGCAAATTATAGTTAGAAAATTGATATTAAAGGAATTATATCCATAGAAGAGGAATTTAAAAAAAATTACACATATAATCAGGGATGAGAACAATGAAATAGATGATATTTGTAGAATATTTTATATTCTGAGAAAGTTTTAGAAGAGAACACACCATGTACCTACCAAGATGCAATGACTAGGGTTCTGAAGTAGTTAAGGATACCATAACATTTGACCTTGGTACACACATTGTGTAACTTAAGTTGAATGACATAGAATGGATGGGGTGTGCATTACAAATTGGAAATTTTCTATGAATATTGTGTAGTTTAAGAATACACATCATGTACCTTCAATGGTACATGACTCGACCTCCCTAACAACACACACCAGTTAAGTCAGTTAAGTCCACATTTCATGTTCCCACTAGTACATATCATGCATATAGACTCTGACATGACATGATCCATGGTGGTATAATCCAAGTACCCTGCTAGCCCCCACATTCAAAGTAGGTAGACCCATGTACACCATCTGTGAGGTAGTACATGACCAGATAACTCTTAAGGTGCTACACACTATGCACCCTCAGGGTATATACTGAGTACTTTTCTAACCTTAGTTTCATTATGCATCTCCTTACTAAAGAATCACATTTAGGAAAACAAGTTATCCATATTGAGAATTTTTCAACACAGGATATGTTAGTACACTTATCTTTAGAAATAGAGATGATACATAGGGTTGTATTAATAGTTTTGTTTCCTTATCTTTGTATAGATAATGACAATGATCAGTGTAGTAATCGTAGAATTCATGAGGTTAGACATTCCCTTTGTATATTGAGTACTAATCAGTGATGTGTGTGTCCCCCTGTATTACTAATCGTGTTAGTCCTTCTCTCTCAATAGTTGTGTTCTAACCTAATCTATTGTGTGTTACTCTCTTAAATTGTGTGATACTAGATAAGTAATGTGTTCTCCATTGCGACTTTAGAGAGGTGATTGGTCTTCTAGTTAGGTGGTTATGATTTTATGGGTTTCACATTCTTTCCTCTTGTATCTGGGTTACAAATAGTGGGACTCTTTTTTATGTTTTAGGATCTCTACCTTAAAAAATATGGGTTTTATGGGTTATAAGTTCATCATTTTTTTATGGTTTGAGTTGAATAGTTTTTCTTATTACTCCTTTGTGGGTTTTAGGGAAATTTACTAGGTATATTTATACTCACCCCTATAAGTGAATTTTATCCCTCTCATGTCATAGATTATGTAGATGATATGAAATTTAGTGGTGAACTTGATGGATGTGGTGTTTATGGAGCTTAGTGACAAAGGGATGTGGTATTAGTGTGTAGTGATTGTATCTTTATCTTGTTCCTTATGGGGACCTCTTCACATTAGCTATTTAGGTTGGTTTATTCAGTAGTTTTTTACTGGTGTATCTTTCCTATTATCATTATGGTTTATGTATTAATTTATTTATATATATCATAGTGGTTTTCGAATGCATTTTATATATTTTAATTAATTATTTGATCTATTTTTCCTAACTATGTAATATGTGGTGGTGTCCATTGTGTACATGTTCATTTGGATAAGGCCTCAGATCATGTGTGATATTCCTACTTGAGGATAAACACCGACACATGGCCTATTTGAGAAATACTTGGGGTGGTGAAATATAATTACTATTACCCAGTAGGGGTCCTAGTGGGATGGTTCATGTGAAAGTGGTTTCAAAGTGGGCCTGTTTTAGGGGCATGTGTTAAAGTTATATTCTTGGCAGAGATTGGGGTGGGAATTTTGGTAAATGGTTTTAAGGGGCCTTAAGTTTAACTATCAGGATATGGAACCTATTATTGGTGTATTAACTAGTGTATCCATTAACCAGGGCTCTATTAACATTCTTTTCAAATTGGTATACTGGGACACCTATTTCAAAGAAAAATAAATGTTAAATGCATCATATAGAGATGAGTCATTGATTATTATTTCCTTCTTGATTTATATATCAAGAATTATTTTGATGATCAGGGTATATCTTGTTCTATTATAGGATACCTGTAACATCCCAGGTAAATAATGAATATAACATTTTCATATTTATTAATATTTATGAATTAAATATTAATTTTACTTTAAAGGGGTTGCTATGTTCGATAGCATACCCGATACGCAACAAAGAGTTTCTTTGAAATCTTACGTTGCACACTAGTAATAAAATAATATTATTTTAAATGGTAGTTAACACATATCCTTTGTATTGGCGGGAATGGATAGAAATAACTAAAATATGATTATATATGTTTTTTAAATGTTTTTAATTTTATCCAATAAAAGATAAAGGCCTAAAATATGAAAAGAATTCAATTTTAGGCTTTTATACCCTAATTTTCACTAAAGGTTCACTTATCGCCTTTTGATGGAGAACCGTCATTAAATATAGTTTTGGTCACTTTTATACATTATATTGGACTAAATAAAACTCTTCTTTATAATTGGGACATCAAAATTTACTTTGTGTAAATTTTTGGTATTTTTCTGATAAAGTTCATTTTTTAATGAATAGTGAAATATGTTGTATTTTAATTCAAAAACCCTTTTTAATCTAATTTATTTATATGATTAGATTATCTTTTGAATTGGTTTTAAAGTTAAATTAGAATATATTTTTACCATTAAATCCAATAGTGGTCGTTGGAATTAATTTCACTTCGAAATCGGACTTAAACTAGTGTCAATCTTTTGATACACTTATTGTTTCATAAAAACACGCTATTTGCTCTGACAGCGGAAATTAATTATTAAATTAATTATTTCAACTTATATGTTTTAAATTTTGTAAAATGGACTTCATTTTTGAATTTGGAATATCAAATATATCTTAGGGTGATGTTTTGGTATTTTTCTGAAAAACTTCAATTTTTGATGAATAGTGAAACTACTAAGTGGTACTTAAAAAAACCGATTTTCCGTTTAAATGAAAATTTTCCATCTTTGTGTTTTGAATTTCAAAAATCTGACATACATGGTTGTCATTAAGAATTAAAATGTGGTTCAATGGGATTAAAATAAATTTTTTGGTGAATAGTAACTTATTAAGTTTTTAATCGCAATTAGAGGTAATTAGTGTAATTTATGGTAAAAATAATGTTGTAATAATCTGAAATGAACTTGACACATGTCCTAACCTCATTGTATGTGTCATGGACGACCAAGACAATCCATGAGTCAACTTGGGGACCCCATTAAGCCACTTTGGTTGGAAAATGACATTAATAACTTTTTATTTAAAGTTAAAATAAAAATGACACAAACATGAGTTGTTTTACTAAAACAATTTTTAAATGGGGTTATACAAGTCATCTTTTCGACTATAAATATTAATTAGAAAGATAAAAAGATTTCCTACATCATGATAGTTTTTTTATAATTTTGTAAATTAAATAAATTAAATTATTTATGACACCACGATGATGCAATGATTACCTCATTATTTAACGATTTAAATAAAATGGAAAGATAATGTAAACTCTAAGACCTACACATGTCAAAAAACTATTGGATGGGTGTATTTAGAAACCTTATCACCTTATCCTCGAAACACATCAATTTGGGACCATTAAAATCCGAAACTCATTCTAAAATAAATTAACATTTCCTTACTTTCCAAGAGTGCCCCTCCTCTCCTCTTATAAAAGGCCCCCACCTCTACCTCCTTACCCACACCTCTCAAGCCTTTGGATCGGCCAAAACCTGCTCATTTTTCCTCTCCAAACCCCTATCTTACTCCTAGAAGCCTCACTTTGGGAAGAAGTATTCCCAAGGAAGCCTTTGAACTCAAATCAAAAAGAGTTACCCGTTTTAAAGGTAGTGTCTTCACTTGTGTTCTTTTGTTTTATTTTGCTTCTCCAACCCCCTAAACTCATTTTATTCATTTATTTTGTAAAAAATCCAGCATCTTCAATATAATAGGATGTTTTTATAAGAGTCTTTATAGCTACACTTACACACATCTACATCTAATGGTTAAAGAATGTACTGTTTCTGTGGTTGGTGAATTTCTGCCTCACGAAACGATGATTGTTCAATCTTCATTTAAACACCTTTAATGGTGGCCATTAAGATGTCACTCTATTTATATATGATATATATTATGTTTATGTTTTTTTATGCTTATTTATTTTTCATTTTTGGTTTACCTTTATGGTTTCCATTGTGGGTAAACACGATAATTTCATTTTAGGAAGTGCAGACTACTGCCCCCTCAAAGTGATTTGATTCGTTCATGCCATATGTGGGACATATAAAGGATGGATTTAAAGTTATTATATATGATGTTATACTGGAATTATAATATTCCTCTATATAATTATTATTTCTTTCCATTAATATATGAGATAGAAATGAAAGTAGCGTTCATGCGTACGTACGACTTACCGTCTCCATGAACGGTGCATTTCATTTCTTATCCCCAGATGTAATGTACTATTATAAGTACATATTTATAATGGATATATATAATGTATGTTACATATAAATGATGAAAATAATTCTGGAATTAAAATATACATACCTCTCATTTATTTTTAATTCCATTAATATGACAAAGAAATGAAAGTAGCGTTCATGCGTACGTACGGCTTACCGTCTCCATGAACGGTGCATTTCATTTCTTACCTCTAAATGATTATGTAATATTATAAATACATGTATATGATGGATATATATGATATATATGATATCCAAATCATGAATATTATTTTGGATATAATGAACCTTTGACCACACGAACAACATGTAATTGTACGAAGTTCACTTTTAACTCAAGTACCAAATATCAACAAACGACAGTTATCAACTTAAATGACTACATAATGTTCATAACATGGTAATAAGTGATATAATAGGAATAATTAACTTGAAAAAGGTTCTTAATCAAGTAGAAATTAACTCCAGTTTATTATTCAGGACGTTAAAGAACGATCGAGTCAAGTCGGAACCGAGGTAAGGGACTTCGTCTCAATCTCCTTTCATTGAGGCATATTTCATTTTATACACAACTTTATTTTATACGGTGTATAATCCCCTTTGAAATTTACTTTTATACAAAAGTAATCTTTTTCTATGAAGCGTTTTACAAAACGACAAAAAGGAATGTTTCTTTTAACGTACGCGGTGACAACGACCTTTTCCACCGCCGCGAGTATTATTTTGGTCTTTGGCTTTTTGAACAAGCCGTAATGTTTTATTTAAAATGAAATAAATACCATATACTGTTTTATGTATTTTGGTATTGAAAATGGTTTTTATAATGGATTTTTTATGTCAATATATTTAAGTGATATATTGTGATCAAAGTGTGGAAATGTTTTCTTTCCATTATATTTGTTTTATGTCTTATGATTTTTATAATGGTACTTGGAAATTTGACGGGTGGTTGCGTGATAAACCATATGACGGGTGGTGCTGTGAATACCAGGATGGGTGGTTACGTTATAACCTCCAATTCATTGGGTATGGAAGTCGGCCGTATGGCTATTCCATTAAGTATGTATGGAAGTTGGCCGTATGGCTATTCCATTTAGTGATATGTGTGGAAGTCGACCGTATGATTATTCCACTTAAGTATGTTTATGTACCAAGTTACCTTTATATTTTATGTGTTCTTTATATGGGTTTTATGGTAATATTTTGGTTACAAAAGGGTAAGTAATGATATTTTATTTAGTGAATAGTTTTTTACTACTTCATAAAGGTGAAAAGTATTACTTTGATAAAGTATACATGGTTTAATTTTTGTTTTTATAAACTAACAGTTTTTATTCTTTGTGTATCCCTTACTGAGCTTTTTATGCTCACCCAAAGTTTTTTTTTGAATTTTTTAGAGGACTTAATGTGGAATAGGGTCAAGGATGGGATCAAGGGAAAGTCATGCTATATAAAACATGGAACTAGACATGTTTCTTTTTAAGAGGTTTTTTTTATTCTATGGAAACTTGGTAGAAGTGTATACTTTGTAAATCTTTTGAGATGTAATAGTTATTTTCTAATTCTCTAAAACTCTAAACCTGAAAAGATCCTCAATGTGAATTATTCATTTAATTCAATATTAAGTAAGGTTCAAGGCTGGGGCCTTATAGTTGGAATCAAAGGTCGGTTTAGACAACTTTAGGAGTTATAAAAGTGTTAAATTATAAATTAATTTATTATATGATTGAAATGATATAGCATTTACAGATTACCATATTGCTTCACCTAAGGTATTTCAGTGTTAAGAATGATTTTTCATAGTGGAAACAGAGAAGTTTTTTTGGGAAGGCATACTGAGGTAAATGACCTTCCAAATCAGCATACTGAGATGGTAAGAATCAGAATTGAGCAATTTACTACAGTGATTGATCAGTTGAATCAGGTGATAAAATGTTGGTTGATTTTATTGATGATATTTTGGTGCTTTCTAAAAGTAAATAGGAGCATGAAATTCATTTAAGTGTTATCTTGAAAACCTTAAAAGAAAAGAAACTGTACGGAAAATTCAGCGAGTGTGAGTTTTGGTTACAACAAATTTCTTTCCTTGGTCACATTGTTTCAAAAAAGGCATAACTATTGATCTTGCAAAAACAAAAGTTGTTGAAGAATGGCCAAGACCCACAAATGTAACTGAGATCCGTAGTTTCCTTGGTTTGTCAGGTTACTACCGAAGGTTTGTTGAAAAATTTTCACGGTTATCTAGTCCAATGACTAAGCTAACTCGGAAGGGTGTTAAGTTCATCTGGAAAAAGAATGTGATGATTGTTTTCAGGAACTGAAAAGAAGATTGGTGGATGATCCAGTTTTGGCACTACCTTCCAGGAAAGGTGAGTTTTCTATCTACAATGATGCTTCATTGAAAGGACTTGGTTGTGTTCTAATGCAGAATGATCAGGTAATTGCATATGCTTCACGTCAGTTGAAAACTCATGAGGTAAATTACCCTACACATGATTTGGAATTAGCTCCTATTGTTTTTGCTCTAAAAATTTGGAGGCATCATTTGTATAGAGTAAAGTGTGAAATATATACTGATCACAAAAGTTTAAAGTATATATTCACTCAGAAATAATTGAACATGAGACAGAGGAGATGGCTGGAATTAATCAGGGATTATGAATTTACAATTCATTACCATCCGAGAAAAGCAAATAAAGTGGCTGATGCTTTGAGTCGAAAAAGTAATGCTTCATTAACAATGTTTCATTTGGAACAAGATCCTCTGGTTTTTGATTTGATGAACTTTGGCATAGAAGTTTTTGGTGTAGGATGTTCTTCTGTTTTGTTTCAGGTATCAGTGAAATCTTCTCTATCAGACAGAATCAAGCAAGCACAGAAGCAAGACAGTGAGTTGTAGAAAAAGGTAGAGCTGGTTCAGAAGGGTAAGTTGCCTGAATTCAACATTGATAATGATTGTGTTTTGAGGTTTGGGAAGAGATTGTCTGTCCCTTGTGATTCACAGTTGAAGAGAGAGTTGTTATGTGAAGCTCATAGTTCTCCATTTTCAGTTCATTCTGGCAGTACTAAGATGTACAGAGATCTGCGGGAGTATTATTGGTGGGATGGAATGAAAAGAGATATTTCTGATTTTACTGTGAAGTGTTTGACATTTCAACAGGTTAAATCAGAGTGGCAGTTACCGAAAGGGATGCTTCAGCCTTTACCAGTGCTAGAGTGGAAATGGGAGAATATATCCATGGACTTTGTTGTGGGATTTCCGAAAACCCCTCGAGGTAATAATGCAATCTGGGTTATTATTGATCGCTTGAATAACTCTACTCATTTCCTTGCTATATAAGATAGTTTTTCCCTAGATCAACTTTCCTGTTTGTATCTTAAATAGATAGTCAGGTTTCATGGAGTTCCTCTCTCCACTATGTCCGATCGTGATCCCAGGTTTACTTCTAACTTTTGGAAAGGCCTTCAGAAGTCATTGGGTACTGAATTAAATTTTAGTACAGCTTTTCATCCGCAATCAGATGGGCAGTCAGAACGAACAATTCAGACCTTGGAGGATATGCTACGAGCTTGTTAGATGGATTATCAGGGATTTTGGGACCAACATATTTCTTTGGTTGAGTTTTCTTATAATAACAGTTTTCATTCCAGTATACAGATGGCACCATTTGAGGCATTATATGGGAAGCGGTGTCGAAATCCAGCTTTCTAGGATGAAGTGGGTGAAAGGAAGTTTATTGGACCAGAATTGGTAGAAGAGATGGCAAAAAAAGTTCAGTTGATTCAGAAACACATGAGAACAGTTCAAAACAGGCAGAAGAGTTATGCGGATAACCGAAGGAAGGATCTATCTTTCGAGGTAGGTGATTATGTTTTTCTCAAGGTTTCTCCATGGAAAAGTGTGATGAGATTTGGTAAGAAAGGAAAGATGAGTCCAAGGTTCATTGGACTATATGAAATTCTGGAGAGAGTTGGATCAGTTTCTTACCGAGTGGCTTTACCTCCGAGTTTATCTCAGGTACACAATTTTTTTCATGTTTCGATGTTGAGGAAGTATATGCCAGATCCATCTCATGTTTTGAGTCCAGAGGTAGTTCAGCTGGAGGAGAACCTATCTTATGAAGAACAACCAGTCCAGATTCTTGACCAAAGAGAGCAAGTGTTGCAAAATAAGGTAATTTACAAGGTAAAGGTTTTGTGAAAAAACCATATGGTTGAAGAGGCAACGTGGGAATCTGAAAATGCTATGAGGGATAAATACCCCCACTTATTTTGATAAGTGAATAAAATTGCGAGGACGCAATTTCCAAAAGGGGGGAAGGATGTAACATCCCAGGTAAATAATGAATAAAACATTTTCATATTTATTACTATTTAGAAATTAAATATTAATTTTACTTTAAAGGGGTTTCTATGTTCGATAGCGTACCCGATACGCAAAAAGAGTTTCTTTGAAATCTTACGTTGCACACTAGTAATAAAATAATGTTATTTTAAATGGTAGTTAACACATAGCCGTTGTATTGGTGGGAATGTATATAAATAACTAAAATATGATTATATATGTTTTTTAAATGTTTTTACTTTTATCCAATAAAAGGTAAGGGATTAAAATACGAAAAGAATTCAATTTTAGGCTTTTATACCCCAATTTTCATTAATGGTTCACTTATCGCCTTTTGATGGCGAACCGTCATTAAATATAGTTTTGATCACTTTTATACATTCTATTGGACCAAATAAAACTCTTCTTTAGAATTAGGACATCAAAATTTAATTTGTGTAAATTTTTGGTATTTTTCCGATAAAGTACATTTTTTAACGAATAGTGAAAAATGTTGTATTTTAATTCAAAACCTCTTTTTAATCTAATTTATTTATATGATTAGATTATCTTTTGAATTGGTTTTAAAGTGAAATTAGAATATATTTTTACCATTAAATCCAATAGTGGTCATTGGAATTAATTTCACTTCGAAATCGGACTTAAACTAATGTCAATAATTTGATACTTATTGTTTCATAAAAACACGCTATTTGCTCTGACAACGGGAATTAATTATTAACTTAATTAATGAAACTTATATGTTTTAAATTTTGTAAAATGGACTTCATTTTTTAATTCAGAATATCAAATATAGCTTAGGGTGAAGTTTTGGTATTTTTCTGAAAAACTTCCATTTTTGATGAATAGTGAAACCACTAAGTGGTACTTAAAAAACCTAATTTTCCGTTTAAGTGAAATTTTGCATCTTTGTGTTTTGAATTTCAAAAATCCGACATACATTGTTGTCATTAAGAAGTAAAATGTGGTTCAATGGGATTAAAATAATTTTTTTGGTGAATAGTAACTTATTAAGTTTTTAATCGCGATTAGAGGTAATTAGTGTAATTTAAGGTAAAAATAATGTTGTAATAATATGAAATGAACTTGAAACATGTACTAACCTCATTGGATGTGTCATGGCCGACCAGGAAAATCCATGGGTCAACTTGGGGACCCCATGAATCCACTTTGGTTGGAAAATGACATTAATAACGTTTTATTTAAAGTTAAAATAAAACTGACACAAACATGAGTTGTTTTACTAGAAAAATTTTTAAATGGGGTTATACAAGTCATATATTTTACTATAAATATTCATTAGAAATATAAAAAGATTTACTACATCATGATATTTTTTTTATAATTTTATAAATTAAAAAAATTAAATTATTTATGACACCATGATGATGTAGTGATTACCTCATTTTTTAACGATTTAAATAAAATGGAAATATAATGAACAATCTAAGACCTACACATGTCAAAAACCTATTGGATGGGTGGATTTATAACCCTTATCACCTTATCCTCAAAACAAATCAATTTGGGACCATTAAAATCCGAAACACATTCTAAAATAAAGTAACTTTTCCTTACTTTCCAAGAGTGCCCCTCCTCTCCTCTTATAAAAGGCCCCCACCTCTACCTCCTTACCCTCACCTCTCAAGCCTTTGTCTCGGCCAAAACCTGACCATTTTTCCTCTCCACACCCCTCTATTACTCCTAGAAGCCTCACGTTGTGCAGAAGTCTTCCCAAGAAATCCTTTGATCTCAAATCAAAAAGAGTTACCCGTTTTAAAGGTAGTGTCTTCACTTGTGTTCTTTTGTTTTATTTTGCTTCTCCAACCCCCTAAACTCTTTTTATTCATTTATTTTGTAACAAATACAGTACCTTCAATATACTATAATGTTTTTATAAGAATATTTAGTGCTACACTTACACACAACTACATCTAATGGTTAAAGAACATACTGTTTCTGTGGTTGGCGAATTTCTGCCTCACGAAACGATGATTGTTCAATCATCTATTAAACACCTTTAATGGTGGCCATTAAGATGTCACTATATTTATATATGATATATATTATGTTTATGTTTTCCTTATGCTTATTTATTTTTCATCTGTGGTTTACCTTTATGGTTTCCATTGTGGGTAAACACGATAATTTCATTTTAGGAAGTGCGGACTACCGCCCCCTCAAACTGATTTGATTCGTTAATGCCATATGTGGGACATATAAAGGATGGATTTAAAGTTATTATATATGATGTTATAATGGAATTATAATATACCTCTATATAATTATTATTTCTTTCCATTAATGTATGAGATTGAAATGAAAGTAGCGTTCATGCGTACGTACGGCTTACCGTCTCTATGAACCGTGCATTTCATTTCTTATCCCCAAATGTAATGTACTATTATAAGTACATATTTATAATGGATATATATAATGTATGTTACATATAAATGATGAATATAATTCTGTAATTAAAATATACATACCTATCATTTATTTTTAATTCCATTAATATGACAAAGAAATGAAAGTAGCGTTCATACGTACGTACGACTTACCGTCTACATGAACGGTGCATTTCATTTCTTACCTCTAAATGATTATGTAATATTATAAATACATGTATATGCTGGATATATATGATATATATGATATCCAAATCATGAATATCATTTTGGATATAATGAACCTTTGACCACACGAACAACATGTAATTGTACGAAGTTCACTTTTGACTCAAGTACCAAATATCGACAAATGACCGTTATCAACTTAAATGACTACATAATGTTCATAACATTTTAATAAGTGATATAAAAGGAATAATTAACTTGAAAAAGGTTCTTAATCAAGTTGAAATTAACTCAAGTTTATTATTCAGGACGTTAAAGAACGATCGAGTCAAGTCGGACCTGAGGTAAGGGACTTCGTCTCAATCTCCTTTCATTGAGGCATATTTCGTTTTATACACAACTTTATTTTATACGACGTATAAACCCCTTTGACTTTTACTTTTATACAAAATTAATCTTTTTCTACAAAGCGTTTTACAAAACGACAAAAAGGAATGTTTCTTTTAACGTACGCGGTGACAACGACCTTTTCCGCCGTCGCGAGTATTATTTTGGTCTTTGGATTCCAGAACAAGCCGTAATGTTTTATTTAAAATGAAATAAATACCATATACTGTTTTATGTATTTTGGTATTGAAAATGGTTTTTATAATAGATTTGTTATGTCAATATATTTAAGTGATATATTGTGATCAAAGTGTGGAAATGTTTTCTTTCCATTATATTTGTTTTATGTCTTATGATTTTTATAATGGTACTTGGACATTTGACGGGTGGTTACGTGATAAACCATATGATGGGTGGTTCCGTGAATACCAGGATGGGTGGTTACATTATAACCTCCAATGCATTGGGTATGGAAGTCGGTCGTATGGCTATTCCATTAAGTATGTATGGAAGTTGGCCGTATGGCTATTCTATTTAGTGATATGTGTGGAAGTCGTCTGTATGGATATTCCACTTAAGTATGTTTATGTCCCAAGTTATCTATATATGTTATGTGTTCTTTATATGGGTTTTATGGTAATCTTTTGGTTATAAAAGGTTAAGTAATGACATTTTATTCAGTGAAGAGTTTTTTACTACTTCATAAAGGTGAAAAGTATTACTTTGATAAAGTATACATGGTTTACTTTTTGTTTTGATAAACTAACAGTTTTTATTCTTTGTGTATCCCTTACTGAGCTTTTTATGCTCAACCCAAGTTTTTTTTTGAAATTTTTTTCACAGGACATAATGTGGAATAGGGTCAAGGATGGGATCAAGGGAAAGTCATGCTATATAAAACATGGAACTAGACATTTTTCTTTTTAAGAGTTTTTTTATTCTATGGAAACTTGGTAGAAGTGTCTACTTTGTAAATCTTTTGAGATGTAATAGTTATGTTCTAATTCTCTAAAACTCTAAACCTGAAAAGATCCTCAATGTGAATTATTCATTTAATTCAATATTAAGTAAGGTTCAAGGCTGGGGCCTTATAGTTGGTATCAAAGGTCATTTTAGAAAACTTTAGGAGATAGAAAAGTGTTAAATTATAAATTAATTTATAGTATGATTGAAATGATATAGCATTTACAGATTACCATGTTGCTTCACCTAAGGTATTTCAGTGTTAAGAATGATTTTTCGTAGAGGAAACTGAGAAGTTTTTTTGGGAAGGCATATTGAGGTAAATGACCTTCCAAATCAGCATACTAAGATGGTAAGAATCAGAATTGAGCAATTTACTACAGTGATGGATCAGTTGAATCAGGTTATAAAATGTTGGTTGATTTTATTGATGATATTTTGGTGCTTTCTAAAAGTAAATAAGAGCATGAATGTCATTTAAGGGTTATCTTTCAAACCTTAAAAGAAAAGAAACTGTACGGAAAATTCAGCAAGTGTGAGTTTTGGTTACAACAAATTTCATTCCTTGGTCACGTTGTTTTAAAAAAAGGCATAACTGTTGATCTTGCAAAAACAAAAGTTGTTGAAGAATGTCCAAGACCCACAAATGTAACCGAGATCCATAGTTTCCTTGGTTTGTTAGGTTACTACCGAAGGTTTGTTGAATATTTTTCACGGTTATCTAGTCCAATGACTAAGCTAACTCGGAAGGTTGTTAAGTTCATCTGGACAAAAGAAGGTGATGATTGTTTTCAGGAACTGAAAAGAAGATTGGTGAATTCTCTAGTTTTGGCACTACCTTGCAGGAATGGTGATTTTGTTATCTACAGTGATGCTTCATTAAAAGGACTTGGTTGTGTCCTAATGCAGAATGATCAGGTAATTGCATATGCTTCACGTCAGTTGAAAACTCATGAGGTAAATTACCCTACACATGATTTGGAATTAGCTGCTGTTGTTTTTTCTCTAAAAATTTGGAGCCATCATTTGTATGGAGTAAAGTTTGAAATATATACTGATCACAAAAGTTTAAAGTATATATTCACTCAGAAAGAATTGAACATGAGACAGAGGAGATGTCTGGAATTAATCAAGGATTATGAATGTACAATTCATTACCATCCAGGAAAAGCAAATAAAGTGGCTGATGTTTTGAGTCGAAAAAGTAATGCTTCATTAACAATGTTGCATTTGGAATGAGATCCTTTTGTTTTTGATTTGATGAAATTTGGAATAGAAGTTGTTGGTGCAGGATCTTATTCTGTTTTGTTTTAGGTATCAGTGAAATCTTCTCTATCAGACAGAATCAAGCAAGCACAGAAGCAAGACAGTGAGCTGTAGAAAAAGGTAGAGCTGGTTCAGAAGGGTAAGTTAACTGAATTCAACATTGATAATGATTGTGTTTTGAGGTTTGGGAAGAGATTGTGTGTGCCTTTTGATTCAAATTTGAAGAGAGAGTTGTTATGTGAAGCTCATAGTTCTCCATTTTCAGTTCATCCTGGCAGTACTAAGATGTACAGAGATCTGCAGGAGTATTACTGGTGGGATAGAATGAAAAGAGATATTGCTGATTTTACTGTGAAGTGTTTGAAATGTCAACAGGTTAAAGCAGAGTGGAAGTTACCGAAAGGTATGTTTCATCCTTTACCAGTGCCATAGTAGAAATGAGAGAATATATCCATGGACTTTGTTATGGGATTGCCGAAGACCCCTAGAGGTAATAATGCAATCTGGGTTATTATTGATTGCTTGACTAAATCTACTCATTTCCTTGCTATACAAGATAATTTTTCCCTAGATCAACTTTCCCGTTTGTATCTTAAAGAGATAGTCAGGTTACATGGAGTTCCTCTCTCCATTGTGTCCGATCGTGATCCCAGGTTTACTTCTAACTTTTGGAAAGGCCTTCAGAAGTCGTTGGGTACTGAATTAAATTTTAGTATAGATTTTCATCCGCAATCAGATGGGTAGTCAGAACGAACAATTCAGACCTTGGAGGATATGCTATGAGCTTGTTCGATGGATTATCAGGGATGTTGGGACCAACATCTTTCTTTGGTTGAGTTTTCTTATAATAACAGTTTTCATTCCAGTATACAGATGGCACCATTTGAGGCATTATATGGGAAGCGGTGTCGAACTCCAGCTTTCTGGGATGAAGTTGGTGAAAGGAAGTTGATGGGACCAGAATTGGTAGAAGAGATGGAAGAAAAAGTTCAGTTGATTCAGAAACATATGAGAACAGTTCAAAGTAGGCAGACGAGTTATGCGGATAACCGAAGGAAGGATCTATCTTTCGAGGTAGGTGATAATGTTTTTCTCAAGGTTTCTCCATGGAAAAGTGTGATGAGATTTGGTAAGAAAGGAAAGATGAGTCCAAGGTTCATTGGACCATATGAAATTTTAGAGAGAGTTGGATCAGTTGCTTACCGAGTGGCTTTACCTCCGAGTTTATCTCAGGTACACAATTTTTTTCATGTTTCGATGTTGAGGAAGTATATGCCAGATCCATCTCATGTTTTGAGTCCAGAGGTAGTTCAGCTGGAGGAGAACCTATCTTATGAAGAATAACCTATCCAGATTCTTGACCAAAGAGAGCAAGTGTTGCGAAATAAGGTAATTCACAAGGTAAAGGTTTTGAGGAAAAACCATATGGTTGAAAAGGCAACGTGGGAATCTGAAAATTCTATGAGGGAAAAATACCCCCACTTATTTTGATAAGTGAATAAAATTGTGAGGACGCAATTCCCAAAAGGGGGGAAGGATGTAACATCCCAGGTAAATAATGAATAAAACATTTTCATATTTATTAATATTTACGAATTAAATATTAATTTTACTTTAAAGGGGGTTGTTATGTTCGATAGCATACCCGATACGCAACAAAGAGTTTCTTTGAAATCTTACGTTGCACACTAGTAATAAAATAATGTTATTTTAAATGGTAGTTAACACATAGCCGTTGTATTGGCGGTAATGTATAGTAATAACTAAAATATGATTATATATGTTTTTTAAATGTTTTTACTTTTATCCAATAAAAGATAAGGGCTTAAAATACGAAAATAATTCAATTTTAGGCTTTTATACACTAATTTTCACTAAAGGTTCACTTATCGCCTTTTGATGGAGAACCATCATTAAATATAGTTTTGGTCACTTTTATACATTCTATTGGACCAAATAAAAATCTTCTTTAGAATTAGGACATCAAAATTTACTTTGTGTAAATTTTTGGTATTTTTCCGATAAAGTTCATTTTTTAACGAATAGTGAAAAATGTTGTATTTTAATTCAAAAACTCTTTTAAATATAATTTATTTATATGATTAGATTATCTTTTGAATTGGTTTTAAAGTGAAATTAGAGTATATTTTTACCATTAAATCCAATAGTGGTCGTTGGAATTAATTTCACTTCGAAATCGGACTTAAACTAGTGTCAATCTTTTGATACTTATTGTTTCATAAAAACACGCTATTTTCTCTGACAACGGGAATTAATTATTAAATTAATTAATGCAACTTATATGTTTTAAATTTTTTAAAATGGACTTCATTTTTGAATTCAGAATATCAAATATAGCTTAGGGTGATGTTTTGGTATTTTTCTGAAAAACTTCAATTTTTGATGAATAGTGAAACCACTAAGTGGTGCTTAAAAAAACTGATTTTCCGTTTAAATGAAATTTTTCCATCTTTGTGTTTTGAATTTCAAAAATCCGACATACAAGGTTGTCATTAAGAAGTAAAATGTGGTTCAATGGGATTAAAATAATTTTTTGGTGAATAGTAACTTATTAAGTTTTTAATCGCGATTAGAGGTAATTAGTGTAATTTAAGGTAAAAATAATGTTGTAATAATATGAAATGAACTTGACACATTTACTAACCTCATTGGATTTGTCATGGCCGACCAAGACAATCCATGGGTCAACTTGGGGACCCCATTAATCCACTTTGGTTGGAAAATGACATTAATAACTTTTTATTTAAAGTTAAAATAAAAATGACACAAACATGAGTTGTTTTATTAAAAAAAAATTTAAATGGGGTTATACAAGTCAGATTTTTTACTATAAATATTCATTAGAAATCTAATAAGATTTACTACATCATGATATTTTTTTTTATAATTTTATAAATTAAAAGAATTAAATTATTTATGACACCATGATGATGGAGTGATTACCTCATTTTTTAACGATTTAAATAAAATGGAAATATAATGTACAATCTAAGACCTACACATGTCAAAAACCTATTGTATGGGTGGATTTAGAACCCTTATCACATTATCCTCGAAACACATCAATGTGGGACCATTAAAATCCGAAACTCATTCTAAAATAAAGTAACATTTCCTTACTTTCCAAGAGTGCCCCTCCACACCTCTTATAAAAGGCCCCCACCTCTACCTCCTTAACCACACCTCTCAAGACTTTGGCTCTGCCAAACCCTGACCGTTTTGCCTCTCCACACCCCTATCTTACTCCTAGAAGACTCAATTTGGGAATAAGTCTTCCCAAGGAAGCCTTTGAGCTCAAATCAAAAAGAGTTACACGTTTTAAAGGTAGTGTCTTCACTTGTGTTCTTTTGTTTTATTTTGCTTCTCCAACCCCTTAACTCTTTTTATTCATTTCTTTTGTAACAAATACAGTATCTTAAATATACTATGATGTTGTTATTAGAAGATTTAGAGCTACACTTACACACATCTACATCTAATGGTTACAGAACATACTATTTCCGTGGTTGGCGAATTTCTGCCTCACGAAACGATGATTGTTCAATCTTCTTTTAAACACCTTTAATGGTGGCCATTAAGATGTCACTATATTTATATATGATATATATTATGTTTTTGTTTTCCTTATGCTTCTTTATTTTTCATTTGTGGTTTACCTTTATGGTTTCCATTGTGGGTAAACACGATAATTTCATTTTAGGAAGTGCGGACTACCGCCCCCTCAAACTGATTTTATTTGTTAATGCCATATGTGGGACATATAAAGGATGGATTTAAAGTTATTATATATGATGTTATAATGGAATTATAATATACCTCTATATAATTATTATTTCTTTCCATTAATGTATGAGATAGAAATGAAAGTAGCGTTCATGCGTACGTACGACTTACCGTCTCCATGAACGGTGCATTTCATTTCTTATCCCCAAATGTAATGTACTATTGTAAGTACATATTTATAATGGATATATATAATGTATGTTACATATAAATGATGAATATAATTCTGTAATTAAAATATACATACCTCTCATTTATTTTTATTTCCATTAATATGACAAAGAAATAAAAGTAGCGTTCATGCGTACGTACGGCTTACCGTCTCCATGAACGGTGCATTTCATTTATTACCTCTAAATGATTATGTAATATTATAAATACATGTATATGATGTATATATATGATATATATGATATCCAAATCATGAATATCATTTTGGATATAATGAAACTTTGACCACACGAACAACATTAAATTGTACGAAGTTCTTTTTTGACTCAAGTACCAAATATCGACAAACGACCGTTATCAACTTAAATGACTACATAATGTTCATAACATGGTAATAAGTGATATAAAAGGAATAATGAACTTGAAAAAGGTTCTTAATCAAATAGAAATTAACTCATGTTTATTATTCAAGACGTTAAAGATCGATCGAGTCAAGTCGGACCCGAGGTAAGGGACTTCGTCTCAATCTACTTTCATTGAGGCATATTTCGGTTTATACACAACTTTATTTTATACGGTGTATAAACCCCTTTGACTTTTACTTTTATACAAAATTAATATTTTTCTAAGAAGTGTTTTACAAAACGACAAAAAGGAATGTTTCTTTTAACGTACGCGGTGACAACGACCTTTTCCGCCGTCGTGATTATTATTTTGGTCTTTGGCTTTCTGAACAAGCCGTAATGTTTTATTTAAAATGAAATAAATATCATATACTGTTTTATGTATTTTGTTATTGAAAATGGTTTTTTAATGGATTTTTTATGTCAATATATTTAAGTGATATATTGTGATCAAAGTGTGGAAATGTTTTCTTTCAATTATATTTGTTTTATGTCTTATGATTTTTATAATGGTACTTGGACATTTGACGGGTGGTTACGTGATAAACCATATGACGGGTGGTTCCGTGAATACCAGGACGGGTGGTTACGTTATAACCTCCAATGCATTGGGTATGGAAGTCGGTCCTATGGATATTCCATTAAGTATGTATGGAAGTTGGCCGTATGGATATTCCATTTGGTGATATGTGTGGAAGTTGACTGTATGGTTATTCCACTTAAGTATGTTTATGTCCCAAGTTACCTTTATATGTTATGTGTTCTTTATATGGGTTTTATGGTAATCTTTTGGTTACAAAAGGGTAAGTAATGATCTTTTATTAAGTGAAGAGTATTTTACTACTTCATAAAGGTGAAAAGTATTACTTTGATAAAGTATACATGGTTTACTTTTTGTTTTGATAAACTAACAGTTTTTATTCTTTGTGTATCCCTTACTGAGCTTTTTATGCTCACCCCAAGTTTTTTTTTGAAATTTTTTTCACAGGACTTAATGTGGAATAGGTTCAAGGATGGGATCAAGGGAAAGTCATGCTATATAAAACATGGAACTAGACATGTTTCTTTTTAAGAGTTTTTTTATTCTATGGAAACTTGGTAGAAGTGTCTACTTTTTAAATCTTTTGAGATGTAATAGTTATGATCTAATTATCTAAAACTCTAAACCTGAAAAGATCCTCAATGTGAATTATTCATTTAATTCAATATTAAGTAAGGTTCAAGGATGGGGCCTTATAATACCTCCATATAGAAATCCAATTATGATTTCAAGTAAGGGTCACGACATAACCAAGCTAGTTATTTAGCCTTTAATTGACTACCAACGAAGTGATGAGTCTTCTATCCATGAACTTGATCCTGAGGTGAATCTATTATCCATGTGGGGAGCGGTACCTCTACCCATTGTGCAATGAGTAAAGCCACCTTCCACAGGGCAGGTAGATATTCTTCCCCATGTTTTATAATATATCATTCCCTTGGGATGTGATTATAATTCATGTAACTTGAGTGCATTTTATGATATTTAATGATATAGATCATCCACATTCTAAGGAGAGCATGAATCCCATGTAACCGATGGATTTATTGAGATGATTGTTTGATTTTTCCTCTTTATAAGGATTCCTACTATTTGGATAGTAGTGTTGACATCCAACATTATTTAGTCTTCAATAGATAACTACTATACTTTTATCATCTAAACCAATTATGAGATAACCCCTTATATATAAATAATTCGATACAATTTTATAGGAGTAATTCTTATTGATATTGAGGTCTGTTCACATATAGGATCTAATGGGATTACAGTAGGGAGGAATTTCTATTGTTGAGTATGAATCAAGATTCATTGATCTCACAAGATACTCCCTTAATATGACCCATGATAAATTCTTCCAAGAATAGTAGTTTGAGTGTGTCCTCTATAAGTACATCCAATAATATATCATCCCCAATGTATTACCACCTATACTATATTTCTGGAGTGGGCCCTAGTGATTGAGATCTTCATAGTGGAGGGATAACATGTAGTAGTTGCTGGTTGCGGTCACCTAAGAGTGGAGTCATTAAATATAGCTGATCGAAATCAGGCATTAGGGTCATGATGAAGGAGGTAAGAACATGTGTAGTATTAAACTAGTGGATCAAAACATTTCGGTTTTCATAAAGGATTCAATTAGTTGGGGGAAATGATTTTTTATTCTTATAGAGTATGAGATCATATGGAACATGATTTCCTTAACTAACGTACACCATAGGATAGTCATATAGTTTATTTAAATTCATTTCATAGGAAATAACATGATTAGGGATATCCAATAGTAATATTTGATGGTTCTCAAAGAGGATGACTTGGAAGATAATTTGGTGCTTTACTAAGATGAGGATCTAGAGGAGGATATCATTACAATATCCTTTCACCACCACCACCCCGTAGTGATCTATTCTAGGCTTAGAGGGATAACAGTCCAAGATGTAGCCAAATATAGGCTATAAGGGTTATGACCAAGCACCACTCAACATGATTTGAGGAATAATCCATATCTAATATATATTGTAACCTATAATCATTTATAATGGAATGAAAATATATTTCATTACTATATCCCTAGTTCTAGATCTATATAATTTTATGGATATCTTAGACTGACCAATTCAGCTAGAGACTCCTACAGAAGTAATCACATTCTCTCCCACTTATATTAACTATTAGATTATTTTCTTAGTGGAGATAATTTTTTGTAGGACATCATTATAGATATGTTGAATCTATACAATATTATTCTTGGTATGAATTATCTAGCTATAATATATCTAAGGATAAACTAATACCATTATATAGGATGTTATTTTAAGCTGATAGATTGATATTCTCTTTAGTGGGTGAGTGAGGCCTTTAGTTGAGAAAAGTAGGGACTAGGCATGGAAAATTTCACCCGATGACCCACTATTTGGTGATTTTGGTTCAATGTGTGTGATACACCTTAAATGAACAACTTATAACTGTGGTGGATGGGTATATAGATGTTTTCACCAAGGATATTTTGAATTTCCCCCATATCAATAGGTTTATTTCTACACTAATCTACACCCCGAGGCTACCCTAATATAATTTTTAGCTTATCGGATGGACCTAGATGAGATTAATAAGTTGAATGTGATGTTGGAGAAGCATATGAAGAAACCATTAATCAAACCCAGTGTGTCCCCTTGATCATATTTAGTGTTTTTGACCGATAAGTTAGATGATATTTTTAGTATTTGTATTAACTATCACCCCCTGAATCAAGTGAAAATCTATAAACAATACTCTCTATTGAGGATCAAGTAACTCTTTTATCATCTAAGGGGAGTGACATGGTTCTTGAATATTGACCTTTGGTCTAACTATCATGAGCTTTGGGTTTATGAGGAGGATATTATGGAGATGGTTTTTTGATGTTTCTATAGCCATTACTAGTTTCATATGAGGCCATTTGACATGAAAATTTCCCCATATATAATCATTGGATTTATAAACTAGATATTTCACCCTTTCTTGGATTGGTTCATGGTCATCATTATCAGTGATATCCTTATTTATCAACATCAAAGGAAGGGAGTTATGATCATCTTTGGATTGTTCTAGATTTACTGCAAGAGGACCTAATTTATGTAAATCTCTTGAACTATTAGTTTTATATTCGAGAGGTCAAATTCCTAGGGCTTGTCATCTCAGAGGTAGGAGTAGTTGTATATCTAAAAAAGATCAAATTACGAATATTTTTTGGAGCCCCAAAATATTGTGCTTGAGGTTTGAAGTTTTCTTGGGTTGTCATGGTATTATTTTACATTCATAGAATAATTATCTAGGATTTTATCCCCCATGGATAAACTAAACTGAAAGGGAGAACTATTAATTTAGTTTGAGCGATGTCAGATATTATTAGTGGAGATGAATTAGAGGTTGACGAGTATTCCTATTATGAGTTTTCTAGAGGATAAAGTTTGGTACATGGTGTTCTATGATGCCTCTAGAGAAATGATTGAATATATACAAATTTAGAGGTAATAAGTGCTTAATTATGGATCTAGGAAGTTGATACCCCCTGAGAAAAACTATACAACCTACAATTTTAATTTGGTAGAAATAATGTTATCCTTGAATATTTAAAGGCACCAACTTATTAGAATGTATTTCTTATTCTATAACAATGATAATATTATTAGATACATCTTTACCAAGAGTTATCTTAACACATGGAAGACTAATTTGTTAGACTTCCTCTAGGACTATGGATTCGATAATGTCTATACTTTAAGAAAAATAAATGTGGCGGTTTTTTTCCTTATCAGGAGTTCTCATTATCAGTTTTTGGAGAAAAATATATCTAGTTAGCCTTGTTACAACTATCTGTAGTAGAGTATGGAGAAATGTCTTATCTTATATTGATGGTGGTTGAACATATTCTTATTCATCACATGAGGGAGTCCTAGTTGAGAAAAATTGATTTTGAGTTTTTCTTAGCCTAATATTCTTTGGTGATGTACTAGATATATATTATAAAGGCGAGGATCACAATATCCTCTTTATAGTATAGAAAAAAGTTTTTTTTTTCTTTATAAGGATATGTTGATGAAGTTCCATACTTCACTCTTGGAGGTACATCTTTGAGTAATGAAGATGTACTAATACCCCAAACATCAATTTTTATGGGAAGGTATGCAGTAGTGGGTTTTTGAGTTTATCTCATGGTGCTTCATCTATCAGTAGGTTAAGAGATAACACTAGGTCCTAGTAGGTTTGACACAACCCCATATGGTTATGAATTGGAATTAGGATGACATATTGATGGATTTTATAATATGGATTCATTGTTCAGTGAGGGGTCATGGTTCTATCTAAGTAATCATCAATAGAACGACCAAGTTGATCCTATTTCTAGCTCTTTAAGAGATGAGTTCTATGGAGATCTTGGAATTCTTGCACATGGAAAAGATCATACGACTGCATGAGATACCCTCAATGATCATTTTTGATCAATATTTTTTATTTTTTTCTCATATGCATAGGATCTTACAGAATGAATTCAAGACTTATTTATGGATGGGTTCCATGTTCCACCCTAATACTGATGTCTAGACTAAGTGAAACTTTTAAGTTCTTGAGGATATGTTAAGGATTATGTTCTGGATTTTGGATAGATCTAGGAGGTTTAATTTCATTTAGTGGAGTTTATAAACAATAATAGCTACCACTATACCATTGGAATATAACCTTTTGAGGCCCTATATAGAGGACCATTTAGGTAACCCTTGTATTAGATAGAGGTCGGAGAATCATCCTTAATGGGGATGGATTTGGTGTGGGTTCCAATAAAAAAGGTTAATGTGATCCAGGAGAGGATGAGGACTACTTAGATCTATCATAAGTCCTATTAAAACTGACAACAAATGCCTTTGAAGTTTCAGGAGAAAGCTCCTTCATTCTTAAACGTTTATTCACAATGCAGTTTATAGAGACTTGGTTAGGGTGGTAAGTGGTTCTCAATATTCATTGGTCTATTCCAAATCTTTTATAGAGTGGGAAAGTTTTCTTACTCCCTAGAGTTTCTCCCATAGTTGGATCATGTACACAATTTCTTCCACCTATCATAGCTTAAAAGATAGGTCCATGAACCATCACACATCATTGAGTGGGGTAATATAAACATGGAGGAAGGTGACACCTTCTCAGAGTAACTCTTGGGTGTTTGAGATAAATTTTATGGAAGAGAAGATTTATACCACTAGAAGGATAGAAAATATAGTGGAATTATTTTCAATGACTGGATGAGTGATGGAGAGATAATGGGTGGAATTAGTTAGTTCACTAGATGTTTATATGGATGACATTTGGAAGATGCATTGGTTTAGTTCACTCAAAATTTAGATCATTGGAGGATACTATAGACCTATTTTCTAGAAATATCATCCAAAGATAAAAAGTTCATAAAATTTTCTAATTAACATGGTGGGATTCCTTGACCACATAAAGGCTCAGTCATGAAGGTAATATAAGTGAAAATTTACCCAGGTAGATCATTTGGTAGTCAAAACTAGAATCAGTAGTCGAGTTACTCTATTTAATCCATTTTTAATCACATTGTGAGATGATACTAAGAGTGAGAGTTTAAGAGATATTCTTAATAATTTTAATAATATTTACATTCTCCAATAAAGGTAAAGAAACATCCCCCATGTATTAGGGATCAATACTAAACTACATTATCTTTTTTTTACTATTTTTTAAATTTTGATCATTTCATTTATTGGCGTTTAATTTTTTTATTTCCGTGGTTTTATGTTATAGTAGGGTGGTTTGGGTGAGGTTTTATTTTAATTACCATACACCATCCCATTCAGATTAATTCTAGATCTTTTTCTTTATCACATGATGTTTTTGTGGGGTAACTTCTAGAAGGTATATTAGAAGGTGTTTTTGGACCTAACAAGAGGTATCAGAGAAAGGTTAGGGTGATTCAAGAGTATCAGGCCATGGTGAAGGTGTTTCAAATCTCGTTTCAGTAGCTTCATCATTCCATTTTCCTTATTGGAGAATAAAAAATTCAAATTTCTTAAATATCATTATAAATTTATCATAAGTAGTGGGAGATGAAAATTTATAAAGGAAAGTAATTTTATGAGAGTATGGTCTACATGGATAACATCATCAATACATATTTTGGGTTTTAGAAGATGAAAATTGAGGATTTCCTTCAAAATAAGGACCTTGTTCTTCCATTGAATGAATCCAAGATAGAGGTGATTAATGTGGAAGAATGGGAGATAATAGATAAAGAAATTAATTAGGTTTATGTGAATTTCATCTTCTAATAATGTGGCATTCATCATCTGAGAAGTGAATAAAGCCTAAAAACTCAAAAATACTTTAGCATATATTTATGAGAAGATAATGATAATGAAAAAAGTGTTATTACTATGAATATTATTCAGTATAAATTTTTTGGATGTAATATTTTATTTTAATATCATAATTGAATTAACATCACTTGAAATTAGTTGGATTTAGAGAAGGTAACCTTTAGATACTTGTTCTACACATTTCTGTTATTATCTTCACCCTTGGAGTCATGGGATGTGATGGTGACTACTGTGAATAGTTCTAGTGGAAAGGAAGAATCAATGTTCAAGGAATTTTAGGAATTGATATTGAATGAGAAGATCTATCATAAGGATATTTAGTCATCTTTTGATAATTTATACAATTCTAAGGGAAGATAAAATATTGTTGGATGGAAAGTTCAGTAGAAGGGAAGAGTAAGGAGGACTATAGTAGGAGAAAGTCAATGGACGGTGATCCCTTGTTTGGTCATTGTGAGAGGAGATTCCAACTTAATAAAGATTATGGTGAATATATGGATGAATCTAGAGAATATTCCTATGATATTGGATCTTATAATCTTAAAATAGAAGATAATATATACTTGATTCTAATTACCACTAGCACATCAGGTTCTCAGGTGATAGACTCTAAAGATTCATTCGATGCTAAATCCAAGAGATAAATCATATAGAACTATACCTATAAAGGGTATGAGAAGGTTCATCTTTTAGATGAAATATACATCAATATAGTGGATAGATTTTTTGTTTTGGTTATAATAATGAATGTAAGAATGTTGAAGCTTAAGGAAATGTGGTATATTGTAGGACTATGGAAAAACCTTATTTCCATTATCAAATAAGATGATGTAGGTTTTTATATAATTTTTGTAGATGGATCGTGGAAAATTTTATGCATATCTATGGTTATAAAAATTGGATTGAAGGAAAATATTCTCTAGATCATGGGTTTATTGAAATGAGAATTGCATGTTGGAGAGTTAACTTATATAAAATTATGGGATGATCATTTTTTCCATCATAGTGAGAAGGGGATGAAAACCATAGATACTAAAGGATTTTGGAAGGACAAAATAATGAAGTATGGAAAAAGTGAGGATTATATATTTGGGAAGAAATAAAATGTGACTTTCTGAATAGAAGGGAAAATAGAAAACCATTAGAAGTTTGTGCGGTTTTACACAGATGTTTGGGGTCTGACATTGGTGTGTTCTCATGGAGGGTGACTCTTATATATGAATTTCATTTATGATTACACATGGATAGTGTGGGTTTAATTTAAATAGAAAAATTATGGGGTGTTTAGGACATTCAATAGATAGTGGGCTATAGTGGGAGAGGGGACTGGATACAAGTTGAAGTGTATATGGTCAGACAATGGTGGATAGTAAAAAAGTATAGAGTTCCAAATGTTCTGCTAGTAAAAATAGATTTTATTTTAGAAGAAAATTCAAGGAATACTATAACATAATAGATTTTTAGATAATATTAAAAGGACATTGATGGATAAGGAAACAATTATACAAATTCAAAAAGGGTTCCCCAAGTTCTCTTAGGAAGAATTTGTGAATTGTGTCATGTACTTAATAAACCAAAGACTATTTTCTCCTATCATACAACACATTATAGAGATTTATTGGCCTATAAATAATGTTTAATTCAACTAAATAAAAGTATTTATATAAGTTTTCTATATACACATTGATGATAATATTTATATAAGAAAAAGGTTAAGTATTAAGCATGTTACATTGTTGGGTATAAAGAAAAAGAGTTTGGTTGTTGAATTTCGTATAATGAATATTGGAAAGTTATAAAAAGTTGAAATGTGATTTTTAGTAAAGTGTTTCCATGGAAGTTCCAAAACCAAAAAAGAAATTATAATGGAATCAACATTGAATTAAAAGACTAGGTTTAGCTAATTATACCACCAGGAGTAGTTGAATTTCCCTATAATCTTCCAATAACATTAGGATCATAAGCACTAGGATATTGGGTGGAGTTAATAGGAGAAAGGGGTAAATTTAATTTGTCTATAACTATGACCTAGATATCATAGATTTCTAATACTACTGAAGCTCAGGAACCATAAGTTTATACACCAGATTTTGAAGTACTAGAAGAAGCTTAACCATTGGGAAATTTATGGAGATCTACTAGGTAGTGTCACCAAGTTAAAAGGTAAGCTAAATTTTTACTTCTAATGAAAGTTGGATTGCCTATGATCCTAGAGGAGGTCATTTGTTTAAAGGAATCTTAATAGTGGGATTTTTCCAGGAGGTATGACAATGATTCTCTCCATGTGTCTAGAACATTGGAGATTATATAGAGACTTACTTTAAATAAGGTTATTCAAAATAAATGGGTTCATTTATTAAAATAAGAGTAATATGGTAGAATGAGGTATAATTCTAGGCAATTTTTGATGGTATTTTAATTGATGTAAAGTGTGAGTTTCCTAGAAATGTTTTTCACCGACAGTTATGAACATGATTATTTTAATGGAGTTGAGTTCAGTTGCATCATAAGGACTTCATCGGGAGTAGTTGGATGTTAAGAAAAAAATTTATTCATGGGGACTTAGATAAATAAATTTATATACATAATATTATTGGTTTAAAAGTTCAATAGAACCAATGATTTCTGTGTAAGATCAAACATAACCTTTTTATTTTAAAGAAAGCACCAAGTTACTAGAATAGGAATTTCAATTAATTCATGGATTACAATATGTTAATACAAATAAATTTTGATCATTACTATTACCATAAGGAGTTTTGTGATGGAAATTTTGTGATGCTACGTCTCTATATTGAAAATTTATTGATTGTGGTACTAGTAAAGGAAAACATTGATGAGATGAAGGATGAGTTGTTTGGAAGTTTTGAGATAAAGGACCTTGGTCTGGTGAAGCATATTTTGACGACGAGGATCAAGAGGGACCTATGTTCTAGTAAATTATTATTAACTAAGGTATAATACTTTCATAGGATTGTGAATAACCTCTAGATGATGGATGAAAATTTAATGTCCACATGCTTGGTCGGACACTTTAATCTTAGTAATGTGAAGTAACTATGAAAAAAGATTATTTCAATTTCATGGTGAAATATGGATATGAATTATATTTTATATGTATTATATACACCATGATGTGTACTCATATATAAATTATTCAAGCATTTGGTGTTGTTAATAGGTTTATGTCGAACGTTGGAAGATAGAACTAAGAGGCTATTAAGTCATTTCTCTAGTATTTAAAGGGTTCTTAAATATTTTCACTTTACATAGGAACATATTAATCTTGGTATGGTTATGTAGAAATAGAATTTGGTGGAGATTAATATACTTAGAAGAGAACCTTCTATTATGTGTTTAATTTTTGAATAATGGTAGTGAGTTAAATATATAATATTTAGTTGGTGATTACATTATAAACAATAAAAGAAAAGTATGTCACTTTGATAGAATATGGGAGGGAGTTAGTGTGGTAAAATTGGATTCTGGTGGATCTCAAAAAATAAAAGTATTTTGGGGAGGCGCTATGCCTTATTTATACTTGGTTGATTGGTCACTGTGGTTGGGGAACTGTGGAATTGACATGAAAAATTTATGGAGAAATTTTATGGAAGATCATGGAAGAATTAGTCATGGTGAATCCTTTAAAATGAATCTAAAGTGGGGGATTTTTGGGAATGTAAGATATATTTTCTAGTAGAGGATATTATGAAAATCAAAAGGAGTAAATATATAGCTAACTTAATTTCAACGATTTGATGATTGATGGAGTGATAGTGGTTGGAATTAGTCTATTCAATGGATGCTGAGATGAATGATAGTTGAAGGGTAAAGTGGTTCAGATCACTAGAGGATATTGTAGATTTAATTTCTAGAGATATAATTGGATGGGGAACAATGAACTAATATTTCCATTTAAGGTGTTGGGAGTCATTTACTACAAAGAGTCTTGTCCGTGAAGGTTGATCGAGGTGGATGGTTACCTGAGAAGATCCGTTGGTAGTGGAGACCGAAAGAACCATTAGGTTACACGATTTAAGTATATTGTAATCACATTGTAAGTTAACTCTAAAGATAAAAATTTATGTAAGTTATTTACAAACTATAATGATTATTACACATTTAAACCAAAGTAAAGAAGCATTCCCCCATGGATTATGGTGAACGCCTAAATCACATAATCTTTTTTGTTCTTATGCCTTTCTTTTCTTTCAATCATTTAATCTGTTATACATTCTTGTATTTTTAATGGTTTTAAGTTGTGGTGTAGTGGTTTGTGTGTGGTTGTCTTAAAATATTTAGAAATCATATAATGGGGTTTATTCCAAATATTTATCTTCCACAAAATATGTTCTGATGGTGTATCTTTTAATGGGTTCACTGGAAGGTGGCTGTTGACCCAAAAATTCCCAATGATGATCAAGGACTGGATGGATATGACTCTTCATGTATGATCTATACCACCATTTCCTATAATTTCATAGCATGTGAACCTTTATGAGAGCTCATGATAATATGAGAACCAGATGTAGGCTCAATTCCCCCACTTTTTGGTTAAGTAGTTATTCTTTGGGAGAAAATACTAGAAGGTGGGGAGGATATAGAAAACTTGGTGGTTTTTACCATTTGAATATTTATAACATTTTAAATAATAATTTGGATGTTTTTTGGTGATCCATTTATCTAATTTTGATATTACATGGCATTGAAAATTGTATAATAAACAAAATATTTTTTTTAGTGCATGAAAATGTTTATGGGAAACATTATTTTTTCTCTAAATAGAGAATTGAATGGGGAAACTAACCTCGTAGTTGGGTCTAGAATGAGGTTTTTACCCAAAGGGTAGTAAAATATTCATTCAAATCAGTTTCCCCAATGCCAATCATTCATGGTTGGATTAATTGTTTAGTTTATTCATTAAAAAACCTATCCCTATTTCCCCCATAAATTCATAACTAACCTCTCTCATTAGGGTTATTAAAAAAAACCCAATCTTGACATAGGGAGTAGGAATAAGAGATCTAGAGGATTTGTAAATCCTAAAAGAAGAAAGTATTCAAAAAAAAATCAAATGATTCCCAACATAGATGCATTATTCATCAATGATCAATTCATTATAGAGGCAGGCTTTTCTTCTTTATTTATTTGTTCTTCATGATTTTGAATACGGACTCCCTATCTGGGAATTTATTTTAACATTTCATAACCCTAAACCCTGAAAACTTATATATTTAAATATTTATTTAAAATTATTTGATTATCTGTCATTTTCCACCATTATTCATCATTGGTAAACCTTTTATTTTGACACAAACTGTTCTATACTGAATTATTCATTATCATTTTCCTCTATATTCTTTTTTTGTTTCACCACTATAAATTTCCATGTATGAAATTTTGATGTTTTGGACTTCAATAGGTGTGTGATTGAAATTTTAGTATTGTGATCAAGAAGTTTTTGAATGATAGTAAGGATCAAGGAATATATATTTGATAAAGATTTATGATAGATCACATAATGGTATGACAACATGATATTGTCAGGTAGTGTCGTGTGAGATCGATAGGGGTTTGTGTGAAGTGAATGTGAGCTCTATTTCCAATTAAGGATGGTTAAAAAATGTATTTTTGAGTCATGATATATATTGATGAATTATTTGGTGATGAATTGGGATTAATTGGTTAGATAATAATGACATTGGAATTATTCAAATCATACATAATATTCCAGGTAAATAAAACAACTAAATGAGAGGTAGTTTAAAATAACACAATCCATGTATCCCCTAGATACGATGACTAGGATTATGAAGTTGTTAAGGATATTACTATTGGTTTACTTGGTATACATTCCATATTTCACTATTTAGAATGAAATGGAATATACATGGATTAGATGTATAGGTGGTCAATTATCAATAAACTTCATGTGGCTCAAGACAACATGCTGTATACACTCTATAGTACACAACTTGTCCTACTTGGTAGTACTTGTTGAACGAGTAGGCTGAGTTCACATGCTATATTCCCAATGGGGCACACAGTGTATATAAAATCTCACATGACATTAGCCATGGTGGTTTAAGTTGATTACCCCATCAATGACACACACTATGTACCCTATCACACTATAACAACCCTGAACCCCCAGTCCTAGATCCGATGCTATAATCCTAAAATTTACATTACAAGATTTGATACCGATAAAGGTGATCCAATTTTAATAATCCAAAACGTAAAAAATAAAAAGAAAAATGTTGGATCACTTATATACCCTAGTGACTTTTTGGTTTACAGTTCCTGAGAATTAAGAAAAGTTATTATATAAAAAAATATGTATGATTTTAAGAGATTATTTTTTCTACTATACCTAACTTTTCATATTCCATATGAGGTCATCATCATTAATCCAATGAAACCCTTATAGGAATAAATATTTGAACATAATTCTTGATAACCTAGAGGTAAATAAACATAAGAAGGGTGATATCAAATTCTTAGTAAGGGTAAACACAAGCATTAACAATTCAATGTCATCAATGATCAGAGGAAGTGCATAAGGGTGTGCTGACATAATCATAGTGCATGGGAAAATCATAAAGAATGCATACCTATCAATACTTGAATCATTAATCATTAAATATATATTAAGTCTTTAAAAAAGTAAATTTTCATAATAATAAATAATAATTAACCATGAAATATCAATATTGATCAAAGGAAACATTTATAAACCATAAAAATTATAGATAAAATAAACTAGTATCGTGGAAACATTATCATCATATCACTCTTTCAAATGGAATAACCAATATGGATGACTTATATCTTTAGAGTACCCAATTAATTAGAGGGATATTTGGGATCCACATTTCCTTGGTTAATAATGTAACCAACCATTCTTGGTTTATTACAGAACCATCTAACCTTGGTTAATAATGTAACCACATTTCCTTGGTTTATATCAAAACCACCCATCAACATAATAAATTGAAAATAACTATAACATAATCATAAAACACAGATTCTAAAAAATCATCATAAAACTCATAAAATAACCATTATTATTTTCCAAACTTTATTAACCCTTAAAAAAGAAATATATTCCATAACAATATCTTTGAAACATAATTAACTTGTGTAAAAGTAATGAGTTCCATATCAATCTCTTTCGAACATCATTAAACTATGAAAAAAAATATGTTTCATAAAAATCTCTTTAAAACAATCATAATCCATATATAAAAATAATTAGGATGATATAATAAAAAATTCTCCCCATTGTATCATAATTAACAACAAGGGTTTTTGTCATTGAAGAATGGATATATCATTACAAGATCACTAAAAACATTTTTTAGGAAAATCACTTTTAGAAACTATAAATTCACAAAATATTTTTAAAATAATTTTCTTTGAAAAAAATTCTGGAAACATATAAATAAAAACTCATTTAAAATAATGGAAATGAAAGTATGAAAATCCGTTCATGTAATAATTGATAAAAATAATCATTCCTTTAAAAATATTCTGAAAAAAGGGTTGAAAAGTGACCCATTTGGAATATGTTACGAAATTTACTTATAAATCATATAAAAATAAAGTAATATATCATGTAAAATGGATTTAAGAAATCATTTATTTTAATAAAAGAACATTTTTCAAAACATTTTAAAAACATGGATATTGAAGATATAGACACCTGATCTAAAAGGAAATACAAGATCAGTATCACTTACAAAATAAATTCTCGATATTTCTTTAATAAATAAAGAATTAAATATAAATAAAACATGCTAACCACATTCAAAAATAGTGGAGAAGAAATATATACTATTCAAGAAAATGATATCATATTATTTCATAAAAAGTAACCTTAAACATAAACAATCTTAAAACAAAGGAGATTATGACATAAATCCTTTTCCACTTTAGTAACTCTTCAATAATACACCCCATGAGAGAATAAAAACAAATGATTCTTTAAATATCATGAAAATTAGGATTTTTAGGATATAACATGTCATAGGGTAGTATATACACCTAAAAAATGTATATAGGTTCATATCATAAAGTATGTCTCAAAGAAAGGGAACTTGAGATGAATGACCCTCCCAAAAATCATACCATTGAATTTGATAATTAATAAATGAATAAATTATTTGTATAAAATTTAAATCTACATATAATAATTTTAAATAAAATAAAATATAATCAAAATTCATTTCAAATATAAACTTATAATATCAAATACAATGATGAAGTAATGAAACACAATGAAAAGAAATGGAGTTATGAAATTTTTTATCACATGGAAACTTTCAAGTTAAATGAAATTGGATAAATTAATTCAAATTTAAACTTAAAATACCATTATTTATTATTTATTAAAAATATTTTATGTAAAATAGTTAGTATATACACTACCCAATGTATCTAAGTAGTTAATATGACATATATCTCACAGAAATAAAAGTGAGATGAGAAAACCCTTACCTCAAGTCTAAAAATTCCATGTGTGTCTTATAGCTCTTGTAAAATAAGATCATATAAATTATTTAATTTGTTAAGAAAAATTTATAGGTTTAATACCATATAATTTAATAATATATTATATTTATTTTAATTACATATTTGAATACTTAATCAGTTAAGTCCACATTAGGTGTTTTGAGGATGTTGGGTTCATTGTTTAAAAAAAGATTTGGTGTGTTGATTGTGGCCAAAGAGTTAATTATTTGAAAATCTAAAAAATAAAAATCATTAAATAATTATCATATTTATTCATAAATTATACTTTTAAATCCAATCGTGAAAAATGGTTACGTAAAATGATCTATGTTACGACCATGGAGACGTTAGGTCATACGAACTCATGAGTAACATTTCAGTTTCTCAAAGGGTATGAATTATTTTATCTTTAAATAATTATAATAATATCATAAATAACATATTAATTCATTAAATATACTTATATATCATATCATTTTGATTTGGTGATGAAAAATAGTCACATAGTTTCATGGACAAGGTAGTCCACACGTATACACACAACTTTATCATTTTTCTGTGTAAGATATAAAATGATATATTATCATTTAATAATGATAAATATATCATTAATATAAAATTTTTTTCATTTATATCACATATATTCATTAATTTTATCCTTATTACCTTCCATGTAATGTGTTATTGAAATATGAATCACGTCTCTTAGTGAGGTGACAGTCCGCCATACACACGAGTGACGTTGTCATATCCTCCAATGAATGGAAAATAAGATTATATATGCGATATAATAACTAAATAAGTATAAATATGTGACAAATATAATATATATACTTTAAATCCATAATTAAAAAAATCTTTGAGAGGCGATGATGGAAGACAAATGGCATCAGTCCGTGAGGTTGTAGTCTTCCACACACACAAATGATGAGTTCATATCCCATTTGATGGAATATGAGATGTATATGGATTATGAAATTAAAATATTAAAATATAAGTATATTATATATATATTTTTATTATGTAATCATAATTTAATAATATTTGAATGAGGTTTAAGAAGAAATAACATAAAGTTGCTTAGTTAGGAAATTTACCATTTCTCCGACCACTTCTTTATGATTATACCTAAGGTATTCCTAGAGTGGATTTATGAAGAAGAAAGGTCTCTAGGAATAGGGTATGAAATCATTGATGTTATTTGTGTAGTTATAGGTAGAACCAAATTTTTTGAAGGTGTAAATAATATTGTAGAGAGGGTGGCCTTTTATAAGTGAGGTGAGTGACACATTTGTAATTTTTGAAAAGAAAAAGGTGAAACCATGGTTTTCAAATGTAAAAAGGACTTAAATGGAACCTTATTAATACATAGAAATTATAAGTTCAAAATATTTCCATAAAATAGATTTTATACCAGTTTTTAGATTATTTTGACCCTTATCATTTTAGTTTAACCCCAGTAAAACCGTTTTAACTGAACCATAATAATTAATTTTTTCTGCTGTCACTATTCATTATAGAAAACAATTAAGTTGAATTTATATAAATTATGATAATTAAAAATATAGAATCCATTTTAAAAAATTAAATTCACATAATTTAAAAATTTTAACTTAAAATTAATCCCACAAATGCGATGAAAAAGTGAGTTTTCAAGAAGATTATTTTTGAAGCAAAAAATGATTTTATATCAACTATATGACTAGTAGTAATACTTTTATGAATTTTAATTAATATTTAATGAAATATATTATAAATTTTTAATTAAATAATTCCTCATTATTTATTTTTTTAATTAAATAAAAATGAGAAATACTATGCACTTTAAAACAGTTTTCAAAAACAATATGTTTTTAAACCCAAAATTAAACTTTCAAGAAAATACAATAAAAATAATATTAAAATATAATTAATTGGATTAAATATAATTAAATAATAATTTAGTTACTTGAAATTAAATTCAAAACATAATTTTACTATTAAAATACTTAAATTTTTTATAAGAAATGACATTTTTTAAAAAATCAGAATTTTTAACCATTCTCTAAAAAAATAATATTTTTCAAAAAATTCTAAAAATTCACCCTAAGTTAATTTTGATATAATGATTTAAAAAATGAAATTAATTTTATAAAATCAATTTTATAACATTTTCAAAAAATTTATGAAAATATTTTCTCATAGAAATAAATTAGAATCATTTTTAAAGAAAACCTATTTTTTAAGAATTAAATAACCCAACAAAAATAATTGATTGATTATCTACTAAGAATTTATCAATAAATTATCTTTTGTAGGATATATATATATATATATATATATATATTTCATTAAGTATTTAATACTCTTTATACCTTCTAATTTAAGGGCTAGGTTATGAATGTTATATATTTTACAGGTCATTTAAGATCGGTGCTGCGTGTTGAATTTGCTATCAAACATAGTTTTATTATCTAAAATATAAGGGTGTCACATTATCTATCAAATTAATAAATTTCATCATCATAATTTCTCTTTTATATTGGTGATAAAATTTCGGAAATTTTAAAATACTTTTTTTTGTAAACCAGCTTCATAAAAAGAGTTAACAAAAGATTATCATGATAAAAGAGAAAGGGAAGTACGAAGGTCATCTTGAATAAAAAATAGTAGAATTCAAAATAGGATAACATAGGTGGGAAGTTGATATTTTGGACATAGAATGAAAGTGTAATTCCCAAATAATGATATAGAGTGACATAGATCATTGATAAAAATAAAGTGGAAGATCAATATAAAGTTAACAACCACAAAACCATAAAACAAAGTGGTGTGAGAAAGGTAATTGATATCATCAAAAATGATGGTAATTTATTTTTTTAAAGATATTTTTCCTAGATTTTAAGAATTAATTTTCTATATAGACTAATTGAATAAGTAAAGATACTTACTTTATGAGTACAATTTAATCCTTTTTCCAATTTCCACCAAATCACATATTTTTCTCGCAACGATGTGTATTCAAGTTGAATGTTTCATAGATGAAGAACTAAAATGAAATTTTAAAGGACAAAATTACCATTTAATGGATAATAATATAATAATACCATATTTGTACATTAGAAATAATCTAAAAGGATAGATCATGGTATGAAAATTTTTAAAAATGAATAATCCTTTATATCATTATTCTCCAAAATTCAACAGTAATACCCAAATCTCAAAATAAATCATTCCATAAACAAAAAACCCTATATCTGAAATAACCTCAAATTGAGTGTCTATAAATTTGAAATTATGATCAAACTTAATCTTTAGACCTTTTATGGTATTTGAAAAGCTTAAGAAAAACTCACATGAAGGCACATGAGTCCCAAAAGTTATCTAAAACTTTCTTATGATACCAAATATATCATCCCCAAACTCACACTCCCAGATCTAATGCTAAAATCCCAAACATTATATTTCTAGATATGATATCAATATTGGTGATCGAGTTTTTTTCATCCAAAATGTAGAACATAAAAAAGAAAATGTTATATCACTTACATTCCTAAGAAACATTAAGCTTTAGAGTTTTATAGAATTAGGACAACCACTTACGTAAACAATACCCATGAATTTAAGAGAATATTTGTTACACTATTACCATCTTCTCTTATTCTCTATCTGGTCATCATCATCATCCAAATAAAACCCTTATATGCATAAATCATTCAACATAATTCTTGATAACCTGGGGAAAAGGAAACATTAAAAGGGTGAGATCAAATGCTCAGATAGGGTAAATATAAGAACTAACAACTGAATGTCATCAATGAACATTAGGAGTGAAAAAGGGTATGAAGAAAAAATTATAGTGCATGATGTAATCATAAAATAACTCAACCATTAATACATGAATCATAAATCATGAAAAATGGCATAATGATTTAGAAAATAAAGTCATAACAATCAATAATCATGAACTATATGAAATCAATCTTGATCAAAGGAACCATTAATATCCCATAACAAGAATAGATAAAAACTATTGGTATCTTGGAAAAAATTTCATCAAATCAATTTTACTGATAGAATAACTAGTATGGCTGACTTCCATCTCTAGAGTACCCAATACACCGAAGGTTCATCACTGAACCACTTGTACATACCTAATAATGCAACCACCCATCCTTGCTTTATCATAAAAACACCTATCCTTGGTTAATAACATAACAACTTTCCCTTGGTTTATAATGGAACCACTAATCAATATAAAAATTCCAAAAAATCAAAACATAATCATAAAACATAGAAGCTCCAAAATCATTATAAAACTCCTAAAACAACCATTATTCTTTTCAGAATGTGATTAACACATATAAAATAAATAGGTTCCACAATAATCACATTTAAATATTATTAACCCGTGGAAAAGAAAAAGGTTCCATAGAAATCTCTTCAAAACATGATTAATCAGTGGAAAATAAATGAGTTCCACATCAATATCTTTGAAATAAGAATAACTCATGCATATGAAACATGTTCCTTAAAAATATATTTGAAACAATTATAATCTATCCAGATAAATAATGAGGATGGTATCATTACAAAATATCCCCATTGTAACATAATTAAAAACAAGGGTTGTTGTAGGTGATGAATGTAAATACCATTAAAATATCATTAAAAACATTTCTGATGAAAATAACCATTTCATTTTGAAATTCACTTTTAAAAAATAAGAATTCAAAAAATATTGCAAAAATAAATTTATTTGAAAATACTCTTACAAAAATATAAAGGAAATATCAACTAAAATAATTTATATGATGTAGGGAATTTTTTTTAACATTATAAGTGTTAAAATTAAACATTATTTTGAAAACATTTGAAAAAGTGAGTCAAAAGGGATCCATTTAGGAAAAAATTAAGAAATTTAAAGAATTTTAAAAGAAGGTAAAATATACCATAAAATGGATTAATGAGATAATTTATTTTTAGAGAACGATATTTTTGAAAATATTTTAGAAAACATGGTATGTAAGAGAAAGATACATGATCTAAAAGAAAATATATGATTGGTATCACATAGAAATTAATTTATTGATGTTTCCTTAATAAGTAAAGAAGGAAATTGAAATAAAACATGATAACCACATTCATCAACATTGTAGAATAAATTAACATGGTTCAATAAAATAATAACATATGATTTCATTAAATATAACCTTAAATATATAAAATCCCAAATAAAGTAGATTGTAACATTAAGCCTTTTACACTTTGATAACTCATCAATGGTAAGCCACATGAAAGAATAACATCAATTGATACTTTAAATATCATGAAAACAAGTATTTCCATGATATAACATTTCAAAGGAAAGTATATACAACTCAAAAATGAATATATGTACATATTATAAAAGTATTTCTCAAAGAAAGTAAACTTGAGATGAACAACCCTTACAAAAATCATACCATTGAATTTGTGAATTTATCAATGAATAGATTATGTGCATAAAATTTGAATACAAATAAAATAAGTGGAAACAAAAAATAATATAATCAAAACTCATTACACACATAATATTATAATATCAAAGACAATTAATAAGTAATATAACCCAATCGAATGAAATTGAGTTATGAAATTATTTATCACTAGGAAACTTTCACACCAAACCTCATTGGATAAATTAATTAAAAATTGAAACTTCAAATAAATTTTTTTATTAAATATTCATGATATTACATTTAAAATTTTTATTATATACATGAATCAATGTAAATAAGTGGTTAATATGACATATATCTCATAGAAATAAAAATGAGACTAGAAAACCCTTACCTCAAGTACAATCATTCCCCATGTGTACTTTAACTCCTATATAATTAGATTATATAAATTATTTTATTTTTTAATAATGTTTTTTAGCTTTAATACCATATAATCTAATAATTTAATTTATTTATTTTAATGACATGTTTAAATACTTAATCAGTTAAGTCCATATCAGGTGTTTTGAGGATGTTCGGTTCATTGTTTCAAAATAGATTTGGTGTGTTGACCATGGTCAAGGAGGTAATTATTTCAAAATATACAGAATAATAATCATGAAATAATAATCATATTTATCCAAAAATTATACTTTTAAAACCAATCATGAAAAATGGTTATGAAAAATGAACTACATTACGATCATGGAGATGGTAGGTTGTACATACGCATGAGTGACATTTCCATTTTTTAATGATCATTATAAAAATAAGGTATGTATTATTTTATATATAGAATTATCATAATATCATAAATACCATGTTAATTATTTAAATGTACTTATATATATATCATTCTTATGATGTGGTGATGAAAAAATAATTGCATTCCTTCGTGGAGGTGGTAGTCCACACATACATGAACAACATTATCATTTTTCAATGTAAACAATAAATTGATATATTATCTTTTAATAATGATAAATATTAAATTAATATCATAATTATGTAAATTATATAAAATATATTAATTAAATTTATCTATATTACCTTCCATGTTATGTGTTAATGAAAAATGAACCACAATGCTTCAGAAGGTGATAGCTCACCGTACACACGAGCGGCATATCATATCCCCCACAAAAAAGAAAGTAATATTGTATATCTGATATAATAACTACATAAGTATAAATATGTTAAAAATATCATATATATAATTTAAATACATCACTATAATAAGCCATCAGATGCGGTGGTGGAAAATGAATGACATCGGTTCTTAAGGCCGTAGTATGCCATACACACGAATGATGATTCAATATCCCATTTGAAGGAAGAGGAAATGAATTTTGGTTATTACATTTTAATAATAACATATAAGTATATGGTATCTGATGGTGTTATTATATAATTATAATTGAATAATATTTTAAGGAGGTGTAGGAATAAATGATATAACGATGCATAGTTAGGAATCTCACCTCTTCTCAGTCCACCTCTTTAGGAATATAACTACCGTATTACTATAATGGATTTACCAACAAAAAAAGTATTATAGGATTATTGGATATAATTTATAAAGTGATATTATTAGGCCTTTTCCAAAACAAAAATGGTTTTAAGGCTGGAAGAAGAGAGGATATTGGGTAGCCCTTATAAGTGTGGTGAGTGGAACACTTTTAATTTCTGAAAAGAAAAAGATGAAACCAGATTTCTTCCATGGAAAAGGATCCAAAATGGACCATTATCAATAATTATAATTTTTAATTTCGAAATATTTCCATAAAATTTATTTTAGAAATGTTTTTAGGTCATGTTTACCATTAAATGTTTAGTTTAACCCCCAATAAAGTCATTTCCACCTTAACCATAGTAATTAATTTTTACTTTTTTTACTATTAATTGTAGTGAAAAAATAATTTTACCAAATTAGATAATATAAATTATGAATATTAAAATTATTCAATACATTTGAAATATTTAAATTCAGATAAGCAGAAAATTTAAACATAAAATTAATCCTGTAGACGGGATTAAAGAACTGGTTTTCAAGAAGTGTTTTTTTAGGAAAATGATGATTTCATATTAACTCCATGACTAGTAATAATAATTATATAAATTTAAATTAATTTATATTGATATATAATATAAAAATTTCATTTAAATTATTCTTTATTATGGGTTTTATAATTAATTAAAATTGACAAACATTATATACTTTAAAATAGTTTTCAAAAAAGTCCCATTTTTAAACCCAAAACTAAACATTCACTAAAATCCAATATATAGGTGATTGAAAAAATAATTAAGTGTGTTAAGTATAACAAAATAATAATTTATTTACTTTAAATAATATTCATAACATATTGGTAATTTTAAATTTCTTAAATTAATGAAAATAAATGACATTTAAAAAAAATCTGTACTCTTAATTATTCACTAAAAAATAAATATTTTATAAAAAATAAAAAAATATAACCCTAAGTTTATTTTGATATGATAATTTTAAAAATTAAGTTAATTCTATAATATAATTTTTCTAACGGTTCAAAAAATTAATTATAATATTTTCTCCTAGAAAGAAATAAAAATAATTTTTGAATAAAATATTTTTTTGAAGAATTAAATTAGTTTACAAAAAAATAGATTGATTATTTACTAAAAGGTTATCAATAATTTATATTGATTAGAATATATATACATAAATAAATTATATAAAGTAGTTAATAATATTCATACCCACTAATTTAATGGCTAGGTTATAAAGGTTATATAATTTGAGGGTCATTTAAGTTCGATGTTATGTGTCGAATACACTATAAAACATAGTTTTCATTTCTAAAATATCGTGGTGTTATACATAAGAACACACACACACACAGACACACACACACACACACACTGTGTAGGTAGACCCATGTGTGCCATGTGGGCGAAAGTACATGACTAGACAACCCCTAAGGGGGTACTTGCTATGTACCCCTTAGGTACATACTAAGTAAATTTCTAGTCTTATTTGAATTTTGTATCTCCTTGCTCAAGACTAGTATTTGGGAACATGGGTAGTCTACCCTGAGCATTTCTCCATGTGGGGTTTGATGTTTCACTACTCTTTAGCATCTAATATGAGATGTAAGGTGATGTGAGTATTTTAGTCTAATTATCTCCATAAGGCCAATTATGTGGACCAGGTACAGTGATCAGAGCATTCATGGGTCTGAGTTATCCCCCTCATCTATTTTGTTTTACTCGGTAGGGAATGGGTCCACCATATAACTAATAGAGGTAGAACCTCTGTCTCTCTTCCACAACATGCTACCTGCATTTACTATATTTTACTTTTATTTTCTACATGAAACTAAATAAGTAACAAGTCCTCTATTTTGATTACAAAAATGAGATGATTATATTGGTTTGGTATTTCAAATTCTTAGGGATGAATTCTATTTCCTATAATAGCTAGTCTCTAAAGAGAGTAACTATCTATTATGTCTTGGGTTCTCTACTATAAATCATATCTTTGGTTTTATGGGTTTTCTTTTCATTATTTCCTTTTGGGTTGTTCTGAATGGGTTTTCTAATTACTCATTTTTGATTTTTAGTTCATTCTATAAGGTAGGGTTATACTCACTCCTATATGGGAGTCTTCACATGAACATTTAATATCTTATGTAGATGAAAAAAAGATGAAATATGACCTTTTTTTATGTGATGTTGGTGGATTTTAGTATTACCAAGATGTAGTAGTAGTAGAAAATGCATGTACCTAGAGATTTTTTTTATTATGGGTACCTATTCACCTCCTCTATTTAGGTTAGTTTACTATCTGGCTTATTGGGCGTGTATCTATCTCTTTTTCATTATGGTTTATATAATGAATTCTTCATCTATATCTTAGTAGTTATCAGGTGAATTTTATATATTTTATTTAAAAACTTTTTTCTATTCTTTCTTAATATATCTTGTGTGGAGGTGTGAGTTATGTACATCTGCATTTGGAAAAGGACTTCCATAGTATGTGATATGAATATTCAATGGTAATCACAAACCCATAAGCTATTGGAGGTGGGATTGGGGTGATATACTAATCTTACCATCACCCAAAAGGGATTGTGGTTCATCTTCTCATGTCAAACCAACTCCATGAGTTGAGGACTCATATTTTAAAATAAGAAAGGGTTACCTACTCCACTATATAAATAGCGAACCCATACCCTGGATGAAAAATTCTCAAAGAGGGTTACATACCCTATGGACACTCTAATCATCCACCCAGACACATCATCATCTCTACAAAGTTATATAATTTAGTTTTATTGGACACCTAAATAAATACCTAGGTGATAATGATATATATACCATTTCATTAGAAATGAAAAAACTCAGAATTGAATACCCATACAACTAATATTGACACATGGTAAAGAAGATATGAAAATATCCACAGTCTTCCATGAACATGACATGTATTTCTTAGGTACACAACATTTAGACCATATGTTATAATTGTGCATCTACTATAATGATCCATGTTGTTACAGGTTATAAAATTTATTGGGTATTTTAATTTTTGGGTTGTTGAGGGAATTTTTGGTGAATTAAAATTTAGATATAAAATTAGAGAGTTAGATTCCCTTTTCTGATGTGTTTTTGGTGTGGTTTAAGGGCTAGGATGTGGCTCTAGTGAGTTTTGAAAGCTATGGGTGTTAATTAACATTTTTGAAAGGGTTTTCATCTTTGTGCACACTTTAGTGTGTGTTTTTTAGTGAAAATTGTACAGATAACGGAGGATCAAGGTGTTTTTAGTTTAGAATCTATAGAGAACTACTTAGGTACATGGTTAACACATTCTTGGAGGAAACCATGTGAGTTTCAGCATTAACCATGAAAGGTGAGTGGATTTTAGGTCTAGGGTGCATGAATTTAACACGACTACAAATAAACCATTAGGTAATCATGTGACTGTTGTAGTGGGTCCCCAGTGAGGTGTTTCATGGTTGGTACATGGTTTGGTAAACCATATAGCCAAACCATGCAAGGGGTGTTGTCTTGGGAAGTACTCACCACACGATTGGCACACACTTTAGAGAACTACACGACTAACCATTATTTTAGTAAAATGGGAAAAAGTCTCTATTTCCCCTTTGGGATTAAGTCCAATACCTCCTTTTCTTTCAACTTACAAGAAATGGCCACTTTCCCCTCCCACTTCTTCTTCTTCTTTTCCCCCTCAGGTTTTGGATGAATTATTAGATGCGTTCTTCAGTGATTTGATGTAGGAATCTTCATCTATTACCTTATTTCTTACACATATCTTTTCCTTGATAATTCTAATGTTTCCCATTAAGGGGTTTTCTACTAATTCATCCATAACATGAAAGAATTGACCAATAATTATGGTTCTTAAGAGAATCTTAGAGATGATATGTCTCGTGATGTCGAACACATGACACAACTCTTTGTTTTGGAGATGGTAGGACACCCAATGGATTTTTTTAAATCTTAATCAAATTGATTAAAAATTCTTGAAAATTAAGTGTTTCCTGTTAGTATATTTCCTATATTAATGTCATGGGTATGTTTTTGGCCTCTTGTAGGCATTTTTTTCTTGTTTCAGAACTTGGAAGATCCTCAGTATGCTTTTAGTCATTTATTAAATTTTTTTATCTAAAATAATTAATTATAAATGTTTATAACTGATTATTATATTTCATAGAATGAGTTAGGTTCTTTAGATGATCTTGTAGATAAGCTTCATGTTTTCATCTTTGGAGATTTCATCATAAGGTAGGTCAGGTGTTTTATCTATTTAATATCTCCCTAATTGATTTTCATTTGTTAATTCCTTTAGTTTTTAAATGAATATTTATTTTCTGGGTTCCCCTTAAGAGCCATTGTGGGCTATCTTTTTAAAGTGAGAGTCTCTGGTATTTCAAAGATGGGTTTTGTTCAGAAACCCTCCATCTTGTATTTTGATTCAAGATCACAAATCATGTGATCTTAGGTGATGCATAAGGGTTGTAAAGGGTAAAACATGGATATATTTTGTGCCTTGGGATTTGAATTTGGACCTATGAGTGGTCCATCATTGGTACTTTCTGCACAGGGCATGGTGTTAGAACCCTAGATTAGTTAGAGGACTTTTGTGATATGCTTTGTTTTTTTCAAAGTTATATGCGAGTTTTCCCTCATGGTTTTGGATCTAGAACCCTCAATGTGAGTTGGGTATAAAGAGGTTTTACCAAACAGTTTTGGGTTGAGAGTTCCTTCAATGGAGGTGTGGTGTGAATCATAGGTGAGTTTTGTGGGTTTGTTGGAAAAATTGGCATAGGTGATACCAATGGGATTCTTTTGAGGTCACATTGACCTTACTTTAGGATTACAAGGGGTTTAACTTTAAGTGTTTTTAAATATCTTAGAAATAAGGAACAAGTACTTTTTGGGATAGTCCTTTTATGTTTGGACTAATTTCTTAGGGTTTGAGTGGTTGATGTTTTGGACATTATTGTTAGAGGTTTAATCTGATTGGATCCTTTAGTTTGGGCTAACACCATGAGGTATTGGGTAAGGCTAGGTTCCATTGATATGTGGTTTGAGATGGGTTTGAGGGACCCTTGAATACTTTCTTATGGGTTTTGTGTTTCTTGAGGATTCCATTGTGGGAAAGGTGATGGTCATGGATGGGTTAGATGTCAGAGTACCCAGATGATGTTCCCTGATATAGCATGGATAATGCTTTGATAGATGTGATCTAGGGGACCATGGTTTCCCCATGTTGTATTTAACCTAAGAGGGTAAATGTTTGTTTAATAATTAGTGCCTTTGGGTGTTACCTTAGAACATAGAGTTCAGAAATGTGAGGTTGTTGTGGCGGTGTTTTTGATGTTTTGTTCAAGTATTTTATTGAATAGTGTTTTATAGCTTATACCATAGATGGTTGATGAAGTTTCTTTCTTTGGTATTAAATATAGGAGGAGGCCTTTTGGATATTATTGGATTTGGATTTGGCCCTAAGATTGATATGATTATCTCCTTCATTGGCCAACTGGCTCTATCAGATGAGTCCTAGTGAAATAATGGGTGATCTGAATTAGTGTAACCCCAAGCATAGAGTAAATAAATGGTTGTTGGGTTAGTGGTAATGGATATTTAGAACTCCTGGATAGTGTTTGTGGATGCTGAGCACTCCCCAATACTATCTTATTCAGGTAGTGTGTGTTGCTGAGATGGATAACATATCTCGGTATGTTCTGTAAGACTATAGAGACTTTGGATGTTTCTCCTCTGTCATTCATAGTTCATGTAAACAATTCATATCATGTTGTCAGATTTTTAGGGAATTGGTAGGATGTGTATTTTTTATTGGATTCTTATAAAGATATCCTAGGGACCAACATTCATGCATGTCAGAATATTTGTGTCTTAGAGCTCCTTTATGGTTTGGTGGACATGCCAATTACTGTGTGGCTTTGTGATCCATGTTCTCTAAGGCTCGATACTTAATCCAAAGTGGGTTTACTTGATCTTGGGTGGTGTATAATCTAAGGTTCAACATTGTTTTTTTATTCTTGTGTTTATTGGGTTGTTTCTTTATTTATTCAAGTGTTTATTTTTATGATAGTGCTTATGTTTTGACTGGTCTGGGCATATTATGTTTCTATGCATTTTTTATGAAAACAAATAATACTTACCACCATTAGGAATAGATTACTGAGGATTTATTTATCACCCCTTATATGGGATCCTCGGTACGTAAACATACCCCTATGTCTACTTTCAGGTCGAGAACAAGTTGTTTAGTGGAAATAGTGGAGGTCCAATGTTTCATGAATGAGAATGACCTATCATGTTGAGTCTTATGATTTGGATAGAGTAAATCAATAGTTTTTAGAGACAGAGTTTTAGGTATAGATTGTTGATGAAAGTATATCCTTATACATTTTATTTATTTTATTTATTATGTGTATGTGATTAGCCTAATGGGGGATCAGTTTATGTGTATTATCATGACTATGAGTCTATATGATGCATTGTATTTATTATATTATGTTCAGTTTGATTATTTTTTGTGTAATATGATGTTTTTTGGATATTATTTTGTTATTTAATGTTTTTTGGCACTCTGATTTGAGGACAGGGTCTCCCCATTGTATAGATTAAGCCCTCACTGCTAATCAGAATCCTTTTCCAAACAAGGAGGAAAACTTGAGATAATGTGGTGGGATAAATAGGGTAATAGGTGAGGCTAACCCAAGATATATCATTTAAAAATGGTATCAAATCCATATCTAAATATTTTATTATATTATTATCTGGTATATGGTAGACATGTGGTCTAGGAATGTTTCAGATATTATGATTGACCTTTTACTAGTTCTTTATGAACACATTTTTTGATGCAAAGTCCAGGTTACCAGGGTGATATGATTGTTTTTATTGGTTTTATTTATTTTGCAGTTTCATGATTTAACCTTGAGTGATGCACTTGAGTTTGTGGATTTATGGTTTATGGGTTATTTGATCTTATACCAATGATATGATCCTATCTATATGAATTAATGTAGGAATTTAGTATTCCCATTACATATGCCTATATGTGTATGATTCCACTAATGAGGGAGGTTTATTTTTCATAGGTGTCAAAAAAATATTATATAGTATTTTCATTTATGGATTCTTTGTGAAATTATACTCAACTAAAACACATGTATTTTTTCCTCTAATGATAGGCCTTTTGGACCTTTTGGAGAGATGTTCACCGATGGTCGAAATGTAGTCCCTTCACCGAGGGATGTGTGGAGACTCAAGTTTGTCAATGCATGAATTATATACATGGATAATGGATAGATGAGGGAATGTGATTCCTGATATATGGATGGTATTTTCATGATATTCCCTAGCTTCGAGGTGTGGAGCATTGAGAGTGCTCTCAGTATCATGATTGGTTTGAGACCGTAGGTTTGGTTGGAAACTTGTTCTTGTTTTTTTCTTGTTGTGATTCTGATGGTGTGGTGGGAGTCTGGTTATGCATTCATTATTTTGGATTAATGCATGGGTGGTGTGTGTTCATGTGGTTATCATTTTATTTATTGAAAGGTGCCTTGTTTTTATAGAGGAGCACCACAGTTGCTCCATTTTGTTGAAAATAAAATTCGAGAGGATCATGGTTAGTGTTTTAGGCAACTTAACCTAGGTTTATTAGTATGTCAATCATGTGATCATGAGCTTGTTTGTGTGATTTGGTCATGTGGTAACACGAAACCATTGTGTTTAGGCGAGTTTGAGTGGTTTGATGCATATGGTCTTGTGCATACTAGTTTTTTCATGGCGTTGTTTGGTTTATGGACCATTTGGGCTTCATCAAGTTTTTTGGGGTCTTGAGAAATACCATTTTCTATAGCCACAGACTGGTTGTGGTTAGTGTTCAAGGAGCAGAGTAAGGGAAGCCTTATGGTAGAGAGAACACCACGAGATGTTGGAGGTTGAGATCGTCATTATATGTGGGTTGTTCAGAATATGGAATATCATTCATGCTGAGCTAGGAATGAGAATTGATTTTTTTCTATTGGTTCTCATGAGTGAGTTGGTTGGCCATGTCCAATCATTGTATTTGGTTTTTTATGGATCATTAGGAATGGATTTTGGTGTTTTATTGCAAGGAAACAATGAGCGTAATCCTATGGTGTGAAGAATCCTCTCATTCATTGGATGGTCATAATATATTAGGAATTCCAATTTATGGGTGGATCTGAGTATATATGATTATATAGATAATACTAGATTTGGAATTCAGATGTAGAGTTGGATATAGTCTAGATGGCGGTACTGGGCTCAATTTGAATTTGGAGTGATCTAGGTGCGAATCAGATCAGTGGTGTGTCAATAATTGAGGTTGATAATTTTGTTAAAAGTAAATCGAAGGAGGTTCAACTAGTGGTTTTACATTGAGATGGAGAGAAAAAGGTGGAAACCACATTAGAAACATTATTTTATGTGGTTTTCTAGTTGTTCATAGCTCATCATTTGGCTATTTTTAGGAAGGATAGTGTATCTTGGCTTGGTTTTTGGAGTTTCATAGTGGTAGTGGGTCTGACGTTTGGAGTCAAAATGCAATTGTTTTTCTGTGAGTTGGAAATTAAGGTAGGTTGGGTTTTTCAGTTTTATGACCACTAAAAATTTTCAGGGGGTGAGAATAATTATGGTGGGGAGTTTTTAATGATCCTTTTCATTATGGGTTATAAAATTCAAATGAAATTTGAATCCTTTTTTCTTATTGAGGGATTGTTCAGTGAATTTGATTTCATATTTGAATTTTGAGAGTTAGAGTCCCTTTTTGGACATTTTCTGGGTGTGGTTTAAGGTTTGAGCGGTGTATTGGGTGCTTAGGTGAGTTTATATATCTTTTAGTGTAAGGTGTTTTTTTTGAAGGGATTTTAACTACATGCATGGTTTGGTGTGAATAGTTTAGTGGAAACTATGCAACCCTCTAAGGAACGAAGTGTTTTTTGTTCAGTTTCTATAATTCCTAACTTATTTTCATGGTTATTTCATGCTTTGGGGGAAACCATACAGGTTTCTGAGTAAACCATATAGTGAGAGTGGCCTTCAGGTCTAGAATTCACAATATGTTCTTGATTATAGAACCAGAAAACATTATTATTAATGTTACGAAGGCATTATAGATTTATTTTTATGGTTTGGTAAAATGTTCAAGAAAACCATGTGAGGGGTGGTGTTTTGGGTAGTTCCTACAGCATTATTGGTGCACATATTAGAGAACCATGCGACCAAACATTGAAGCTTGATAGTTTTTTCTAAAATAGGTGAAAAGAATCTCCCCCCCCCCTCAAACATAATTACCTTCTCCTCTATTTCCTTCCCCTTACATTCAAGGGCCAGTCATACCACCCCATTCCTCATCTTCCTTGATCCCTTAAGATTTGGATGAATTATCTGGTGAATTATTTGACGATTTTAGGTAATAATATTTCTATATCTCCTTGATTTTTCTTCCTATCTTAGATTCCCTCGTATTGGTGGTTCCTCTTTAGGTGTTCACTACTAATTCCACCATAGGGTGGTGGAGTCTTCGGGGAATGATGTGTATTTGTGTGTCTTAGTGATATGATGTCCTATGACATGGAACACATGTCATCACTCATCATTTTAGTGAAGGTATGATTCTTGGGGGATTTTATTGAATTTTAAATTAAATCATTTGTAATTTCTATATAACCACATGTTTTTTGTTAGGTATTTTTATAGAATTGATATCGGGGGTGTATTATATACTCCTATAATTGGTTGGTCATGGTTTTTGAAAATAGAAGCACCTCAATTTTTTGATCCATTTATGCCTTTTTTGGATACTTTTGAATAACTAATTATAAATGTTTTTGATTAATTGTTTCAATTACGTGATGTGAGATAGGTGCCTGAGATACTGGTAGAGCTCAAGATTGGTCTTTAAGTCTCGACATTTTCACCAATAGGTAGGATATGTGCTCTATCATTATATTTGTTTCCCTATTTGATAGATTATTACTAATTTCTTGAGTTTTTAAATGACTGTGGGTATGTTGGGATCCCCTTGAGGTCCATTTTGGGTTGGATTTGAGAATTTGGGGACTCAAGTGTTTCATGTAGGGGTTTTGTTTTGAAACCCTCTCTTTATTTTTGATTCAAGAGTAATCCTCATATTCTATTAGGTGATGATTAAGGGAAACAAAGGGGATAAACTAAAATATATTTCTCACCCTGGGATCAGTGTCAAGACATGTGAGAGGTCCAACCCTGGTTCTTTCTATATAGGTCATGGTGTTGAAACATTTTAGTGGTTAGAGGCCTTTTTTGAGATGCTTCTTTTAGTTAAGGTTTTATGAGAGGGTCCCCTAGAGGGTTTGTATCTATAACCCTCCAGGTGAGTGTTTTATACCAAGGTTTTACCATTATGTTTTGGGTAGAGAGTTATCCAAAGGGAGGAATGGTGTGAGACTCATGTGAGAGTTGTGTGTTTTTTAGATGATTTGGAAAAGGGAATTCCAATGGTATTTTTTTGAAGTTATTCAGATGTTTCCCATAAGAAGAGATTGCGTAGCCACTTGAATTGGGGATTCCAATGGGTTTCACTTTGGGTGTTTGGATGGTCCTCGAAATTTGGGATCGAGTAGTGGTTTTGATGGTCCTTGGATATTGGGACTAGTTTCTTGGGATATGAGCTATTGATGTTTTTGACCTTCTTGTTAGAGGTTTAGTTGGATTGAAGACTTTAGGTTGGGAAGAAACATTAGGGTGTTAGATATAGATTGTTCCATTTAGATGAGGTTTGATATTTGTTAGTGGGACCATTCAGAATGCTCTTGTGGGAATCATGCTTCTTGAGGATTCCCTTGTGAGTGAGGTGATGGTCGGGCAAGGGTTATGTACTGAAGTCACCATATGTGGTTTCCATTTTGGGACTAGTCTATGTTTTGATGGATATGATCTAGGGTATGGGGCCATGGGCACCCCATGTTTTGTTGACCCTGAGAGGGTCAGTGATGGTTTTAGATTTGGTGATTTTAGGTGTCACCATAGAACCCAATGTATGGGTGTGTGAGGCTATTACAATTGAATTTGTGACGTGGGGTTAGGGTGTTTTATTGAGTTGTTTTTATAGATCATGCCATAGATGGTTAATTTATTTTATTTTTTTATTTATTAAATATTTTAATAGACCTTTGGTATATTACTATATTGATCTTTTCCATATATATTAATATGATTCTCTCCTCCATTTGTCTATCGGTTGAGTCAAACTAGTTCTAGAGTGCTAGTGGATGATTTGAATGAGCGAACCCCCTAATTTAGTATTACATGCTGTCTATAGGGTTAGAGGTTTGTGATGATGAGTTCTCTTAGATGGTGGTTGTGGATACTGAGTTCTCCCAGATGGTGTCTTGATGAGGCATTGAGAAATGCTGGGATATATTATATAACTCATATAGTTCTACATGACTACTTAGATTTTGGAAGGTTCTCTTATGCTGTCCAAAGTTATTTTCCCTAATTAAAATCCTACTATTGGAGTCCTATGGATCTAGAAGGATTTGTGTTGTATTATTGGATGCCTATGGATATATCCAAGGATCTAACATTTGTAACTGTTAGTATGTTATGTCTTAGATCTCTTTTATGGTCTAGAAGATGCACCTATTGTCATGTGGATTAGTGAGCCCCACACTCTAAAGTTTATGGCTCTATCCAGAGCGGGTTTAGTTGATTTCGGGAAGTGTAGAACTCAAGGTCCAAAAGGGTTTTTTTATTCTCATTATTTATAGGTTATTTATTTATTTATTTAGACGTTTATTTTTTCAAGTTGTTATGTTTCAACTAAACTAGGCATATCACTTGTGCATGCACTTGTTATGAAAACAAATTATATGTACCATTATTGGGGATGGCCTTCTAAGTATTTATTTATCATCCTCTAGATGTACACCTTTGTGCATGTGTATACCCTTTTGTCTAATTTCATATTTATTACATGTTGTACAGTGGATCCGATGAAGGTCCAATGTTGCATAATTCAGTGGTACCACAAATGTGGTGTTTGATTATTGGGATAGAGTAGCTATACAATTTTTAAAGACCGGGTTTGAGGTATGGATTTGGGATGATAGTAGAGCCTTTTTTATTTTATTTTTTTGTTTATTATATAAATTTTACCATCCCAACAAGTTATCATTTTAAGTGTATTAGAATAACCATGAGTTTTTATGTGATTTATTTATTATAGAATGTTCAATTTATTTATTTTCGTGTCCTCTGATGCTTTATATATATTTTTTTGGTAATATTTCAATGTTGTTCTCCTGTCATTTGAATGAATAGTCTCTCCATTTTATATATTATTCCCTCAATTCTAGTTGGAAACCTCTATCATATGAGGAAGTGAACTTGAGGTATTTGTGGTAGGCTAGATTGGTTGGCGGTCAGTTCAAAATGGGGCGGTTCATTACATGTACTTCCACCACGCAACTTGTGTAATGTCAAACTACATGGAATGTCTTAGTATGGTATATAATGTCTGGGAAAAGAATATTCATCAAACACACATATCTGATACACAACACCGTGCGATATTGATATATATGACATGTTATCTAATTATACACATCATGTGTAATACTTAATGGGTTAGTTGACATGTATATCAAAAACCCTTACCACATACACAAAGTCACAACATTCCACTAAAGTTTAATTGACATTAATTTATATCTAAACCTACATCCTACAATTATAATAATAATTAAATAATAATATTGTTTATTATATATCTATATGTAATATCATTATTTTTAACAATAATAATATACTTAATGATCATAATATTCAGTCAAAAAATGACATTGCGCTCCCTGAGAGCCCAATGATCATAGGATTCTGGCCATTCTAAGTGGAACCTTCTCCTTTTTACTGGTTCCTTATTCTGTCACAAGGTTATTATCAACAATGATCTTTTTAATGTTGGATTCCCTTATTCAATTTTCTCTCCCTCCTCCTCTACATCGATTCATGCCTAACATGGCATCATGATTTCTTACGACGACACTGATATAATTTTTTGATGAATGTTTGGTGACTACTCAAGATCGGTTGTTGTAACTATAGATATAGAGACGATGAATTTTACGTATCCTATCTTTTTCACATGATTGAATATTATTCATAATTGGGATCTTCCTACCACCTTTGTAGTGCGCCGTCTCCCAAACCCTCTGTTCTCTGATCTTATAATGATGGGGGTGGCCACATCATCATGGACTGTGCATCACTGGTTAAACGTAAAATATTGTGGAATGCATGTTCTAGATATATTCCTTATTTAGCCATAGAATCCTTCAATGTGATGATATTATAATGAGTTTGGGGGTGCGGGGAGGAGGGAACTGGGTGTTTAGAGGTGCCACAAATTCATGAAGGATATGTGGTGTGGGTTGTCCCTAGTTTGACAAGAGGTAGTGGGATCTGGTTGGTTGAAGATGGGGGTTCAGATGAGTGACATGGTACAGAGAAGGTCCTGATTAGAAATCCAACAGTGGTGGGGATAAGTAATACGTTGTACCTCTATGGTTTTAGGCATGGTTTCGGTAGATAATTGGTTTTTTTGGGTCTTGTGGAAATTTTGTTTGATTTATGGTAATTGTTATTGAAGGAACTTTTTTTCTTAACACATTTGGAAGGCAGTGAAACACAATTTGTTGACGGTTCCACCAGGTGGGAGGCCTTAAAAGATGGATTGGTTTCTTGACACCCATCATTCAGGAATTGTTTCTCTTTTATTAGGGATTGGATGAGAACCCTAAAATTCTTTATTCTATGAAGGAATCTCAGGAAGATGAATCATAGCATCATGTTGACAATGCAATGAGATCCTCACAAGAATCATAGGGTGGGGGCTTGAAAGAGAGATAGGTATGTCGAAACCTATTATCTATCCCTCCCCCACATACCAATGTGGGATAGAGGGGATCTTTTTTATACTATATTGAACAATCATTAGAAAACATCTTGGTAGGGGACATAATATCTTTAACTAGGATCACAAGTGAAATGTATGGTAGGGGACGACGATATTCTTGACTAGTGCTTGGTATTATGCTTTCTTCCAATTGGATATTTGGGTCATTGGGTTTTATAAACCATGTTTTGTCTTTCAGGTAATGTTTCATTCAAGATTCTGCTTCTCTGGGACCATGGGTCATGTAATGGGTTCCCACTACTCCTATAATTAAAAGGGGTCCTCTCTTTTTTGATTAATAAAGGGGTCTTTACCTCAACTAGTTAATGAAAAATAATAATATTCATGTAATTATAAAAAATTATCATTCATAAACAATTTATTAAATCATTATCCATAATTTAAATTCATAATGTTTTACTAAAAATAAATTTGTGACACATCACTAGGTCATGAATCAATTATTATTAATTTAATAATTATAATTTTTTATTTTCTTCCTTAATTAATAAAAAATTCAATCCTCATAAATGTCTAACCCCACAGTTTTTTAGTCCCAAAATTATTTCTCATGACACATGTTACTTTATAACTAATAATTATAATATTATTACCATTATTATTTATATATAGATATATATTTCCATTTCTAATAATATAAAAAACATGTTCATAATTAAAATTGTTTTTTCCTTAAATATTTCCCTAATTGAAATGTTTTCTTACATTTAATTTTAAATGATTCAAATTGAAACGTTTTTAAACAATATTTTTTAGTTTATTTTAAACGTTCAAAACATATTTCAAAAAACATTCCCCCATTTGTTTTTCTATAATTGAAAAGTTTTATTAATTCAATATTCCTTGAGAATTCATTTCCCCTTATCCTGCCAAACACTTTTAAACAAATATTATTATTAATTTTAAATATATATATATGTGTGTGTGTGTGTGTGTTTTGAATTTTATATATTAATATGTAAAATTACTTGAATTTAGGTATACATTTGGCATTATCTATTTATCAAATTTATCTTCTATGAAAAAAACTAAATCGATACACATTAAATGGTATTTAATAATCAAAATATTGTGTTCAAAGAATTTAACCAAAATGTTTAAGGTGACTCATCAATATATTTGATGCAAATAATATGTCAATATATTCATCTTTTTGAGATGACCATTTTAAGTTGTATATATCATGGATAATTTTTATTTGAATTAAATATGGATTCTCAATAGGAATCATCTTTCACAAAATTTTTACATATCTATGAATTCTCAAGAATTAAATATTAATATCGAGCATAATTAATTATAGAACATAATATGAATCATTGGTATAAAAATAACCAGAAAAATATTTCCCATTCATGATATGTCAAGGTAATTTAGAAAATAATTGTTTTTATTCCCTAGAATTACATATAATCAATTTAACTTTAATAATTATGTATTAATGTTTATTAAAAAACATGTCAACACATGTTTGTAGATAATAAAGGAAATAAATTCAACATTTCTGTTATTATGATGATAATTTTTCTCTTTAGACATAAGAAAAAATTATCATTAAAATTTTGATTATTTTAATTTATAATTTTTCATGCCAAAAATAATCTACCAATTAATCAGGATTGCCCAAATAAAATAAATTTAAAAATGAATTCCACATTGAAAAATAATATATATATATATATATATCTGTGTGTGTGTGTGTGTGTGTGTGTATAATATTATATTATTAATGTGAAATCTTTAACATGCTTCACCATTCAAGAAATTTCTTATTATGAGATAGAGGTTTGATTTTTTGAAGAATGAGATGAAAAAAACAATAGAATTTCCTACATGGATGATGAATTGTTGATTCTTAAATAATTAAATAATATTTGACATTCCTTTCAATCTTCATCACCAAGAGATATTAGTTTCACCGCCAAGAACCACCTTCATTTGATTAAAATTGGTGGGAATGCAGAAAATGTTATTTCATTGGAAAAAACATCATCCGATCAATAATTTATCTAAATTTTAATTCATCCTCAATTAACACATTCATGGAAACACATTAAATTTCATTAACCTTCTCTTAATTTTACAATCAATTCCTTCATTTTTAATTTTTGAAACTTAGGAATTCTACTATCAATAGATTTCCACTCCACCCATGTCACATCATCTCCATGTAGTCACCTATATATGTAAAAACATCCATAAATCCAATACAATAAAATATATTTATTTGGGTAATTCATTGGTTTAAATAAATTTAAAATACTCAGTTTTTGTCTCAACCACGTAAACATAATTTATATACTATTTAAGAAAAACACCGTATTTAGGACTCAACCGCACTGTTTGAGTTTTTATATGAGATCCCATTTTTGAGTGATCAATATTCACACTCATGATATAAATATTTATTTAGTTAATAAATATTAAATATTCATTAAAATTTATTTATCTTATAATTTCCAAAAAATTCAGCCCAAGGTTAAAAACTAAATTATGAGTCGATAGAACCATCAAAAATTTTCTTGAGTTCAGCCACTAGGGTAAATTTACAACTTTACACTCTTTAAAGGACCCACCCTTCGAAACTCAAAAATAAATTAAGTTTATATTATAGAAAATTTAGGTTGCTACAGCCTCCCCACCTTCATATAATTTCATCCTTTAAAAGGAAACGACTTGAGTTGTTATGAGGGAAACTAATAAAACTACCTCATTTGAAAAAAACTTAGACCCACACATATTTAATGTACATTTGGTTGTTTAGGTTATAAGAGAACTTGGGACACAACATAGTAGGGATGAAACATCTACTTTTAGCACACACATCTAAAAATTCATACCTTGATATACCATTTCATCATTAGAGACATCAACTCAACCCTATCCTGAAGCGTTTTCTAAGTAGAAGTGAAATACTACTTTACATGATCCTCATCAAACATCAAAACTAATTACATTTTTTCTTTTATCCAAAAGTCTCTTGAATACATGAGAAAAAGGTAAATCATTAACCTATGACCTCTGCCTTTAAAGGGTTCATTATTAAGGATGCCTCCTATGGGGATTAAACTCTTTACCTTTAATAGCACTCTAGATGTTCATCACATTGGAACAAACATAATAATGATGATTTTATATCAACTCTATAAAAACCCACTTGTTATCATGTTCTTCAAGGTTTGTTTTAGCTTTCATCATCTCCTAATATCGAGGTTTACACACTAATTTCCTTAGATCAAGGCATAAGGTTGGAACCAACTATTTTTACAATCTATTCCTTAAGAATTAGTGAAAATTTTACCACCACACCTTATCACCCAAAAATAGATAACATTATATATCTAAAAAAACATGATCATGTTTCTTTTAATTCTTCTTGAAATAAATTGATGACCACTTTAAGAAACAAAAAAAACCTTTTTAGGCTACCCAAAAACATATCACTCATCATAAACGACCCATTCTGTAATGGAACTAGTATTCCAGAGTATTAATTCATTTCAAATATCATATTGATCATGTTTTTTTGTGTTTTTATTAATACACCAATATCTAAACAACCCAACCTCTATTCTCTCTTTAGGAATAATAATAAAACAAGAATCCATAGGTAAAACAAGAACCTCAAAAACAATTCCTCTATAAATAGTAATCCATACACAACAACTAGGCACCCTACTCTCACATGTTTTGGAAAATTTAAATAAGAACTCATAGCATACATAAAAAGTGAAAAAATACAATATAATGGATAATTAAGAAAAATGATCACTTGGATTACCATGGTTTAGGCAGATTCAGAATCCATAAGAAATAAAAATATCACTAAGGGGTAAATAAAAGAAATTATAACATAAGTCTTACTCTAAATCACAAGACTATAGAATCCTATATTAAGTTACTTCACCCAATCACACACAAACACAAAAAATATAAGTAATCCCAACCCAAACATACATAGCATCTACCATATGGTAATCATGGTTCCACCACCAAAAATTCATCATGAAATATACTCCTCTTGTCTCTAATATTTATGGTCATTGGATCATTCAGCCAAGGGAAATCATCACCTCAACTGGATTTTTTATGAATATTTCACACATTTAGAGATATCAAGGAATATATTTTCATCTTATCCATCAGTATCTTCCAGTTACCACTTCTTGAAGACCATATCCTCTAAATCTAGATATGATTATTATAATTTATAAACCACTACCAATTCCTTCTATGATATTTCATAGACTTATAGTGGTATGAGAAGTAACGCTCCCATGTCTGGTTGAATAAAAAGGATTATGATGTCTTTATAACTTAATTGAAAAAATGGATTCTTACACCTATCCTAACAATAACCCACTTGGAAACTATTTTTAGGCTCTGAAAATAAGTCTGTTGGGACAAAATCACTACCTTCTATAACTCCATTCTTCATCTCACCACTTATGTCCATCACAGCTTTTGATCTTTCGAGATCCTAAGAACTCAAATTTATCAAATCCCCAATGAACCATAATGATAAAAACCTATTTTGGGGTGTGGAAAAATATACAATTTATATTTTTTCAAAGTAGCATAATAGTTGAACATGGTCATCTCACTTGAAGAGTTTCATAGTTATTCACTTACAAATTCTAATTCACCTAAAGCAACTTATTTTTCTAATTTTATTATTTTATTAAAACATTGTAAATTATAAAATAAAATGAACTTAAAATTATGTTAGAAAAGAAATTTATTGGCCATAGGTTTAGTTACTGCTTCCTTCATTATTAATATTGGCTTTTTAAACTTAGTTTGATATTACAACTATGAAATATCATTATATAACTACTATTATTAAATTTATTTTTGTGAAATATTGAATACCAAGGAAAACTAAATTATACCTCCTCCTATAATCAAGGGTTATAACGCACCACAATTGAGTGTATGAAATCTTCCAAGACTCAACTCCATCATATTCAATTTTATCCCTTAATAAACTCAACATCATTATGTAATTATTTCTTGTTCAATGTAAGGGAGATAAAATATTTAAATAAAGTAATACAAGTAAACTATAGATTCGTGTAATCTCCAGACCCATACATGTCACCCAAATCCTACACAAACAAGATCAAAACAATTAATAATCTAATCATAGAATCAAGGAACACCAGAGCCTTCCCAGAGGCCATGCGTCGGGTTATTATACAATTATTAGAAGTAAGAAATCATAATGGAATAAATGGGAATAAGAGAAAGAGAGAGAAAGAGAGAGAAAGATAGAGAGAATAAGAATGATAGAGAGAGACTGAAAGATTTAGAAATAGTGGAGGAAACAAGAAGAGCACTTAAATTAAAAGAGAAAAAATTTACATGAAAAACAAATAAACTAAAAACAATAGAGGTAGAAAAAAATTAAGGAAAAAAGGGTGGTAACACAACACCCAAATGAGATTCACTCAATCGATCTTCAGCAACACACTATGTTATATTTATAGATGGAGAAATACACTATAGATTACTTATTTTTATAAAAAATGCCTTTGTTTTATATTGTGTCGAAGTTTGATTATATATTTTTATATTTGATGTGTTCAATATTTTAAATTATAGGTTCCTACCAAATTTTAGTGTTGAATCATCATATGGTGTGGATAAAATTATTATGGTGAAACCTCTTTATTTTTTCATGGACATGCATGGGTTTCACTGAAACTCACTACCCCATGTACATAGCCTCATTTTTATCATTCTTCATTCAAATATTGGCCACCTCTAATATGGTTGTCTCCAAGGTGAAACAAAACATCCATATATTAGTTTCATATAATCCATTTTTCTTAAACACAAGGTTATAACAACTCGAGCTTAACGATAATGGGATGAAATATCCCATGGTTTAGAACCCGAGTAATAAAATATTTTTATTATATAAGTATTAAATGTAGCATGAAATATCATGAAAAAATATCCTCTTTCACTCAAATAAATTTTAATTTAAATTTAGAGAACTTCATGGAGTAAACCTTCCTCCACATAGTGAGGTTATAATGCATTAGCAATGAAAATGATGCAAGATTTTCTTAAAAGCAATCTGGCCTTCACAGTAGTCAAAATAATACCGTCTTCTATACATGGTGACATTACTCATCGAAATGGGTTTCAACAAGTTCATTCTAGGGGTCACAGGTGATCCATGTTGATATATATATACTTAGTAGTTCCATTCAGCTTCAATCTGAGCTTCCTAGGGAGTGGCTATGGAATCTTCGATGAGAATAGAAAGGTCGAATGTGGTGTCAATTGGTGAGGATAATGTACAAGGGAGAAGGAGTGGATTAAAAGTGGGACACCATCATTTTTATCAGTCGATGAAAAATAGTAGTCCCTCTTAGTCTAACATCAGTTTTACATGTGGGTTGGCTCTCGCATATATGAAAACCTATGATTTTCTCTATTTAGATCTCCTCCTGTGGGTATGGGGTCTTATAAAATACTCACACACATATATGGGCCACACTAACATGTGCGGCCCATGTGGGCCTTAGACCACACATTGCGTAGGATCCTCCCTGAATGACCTTCTTTCCTCCCTGTCACCCTAGCAGGTCTTTTCGGTGGGCTAGCTTAGTCAACCGACCCTTTTAGGATATCTATGTGGATAGTAGGCCTATTGGTAGAAAGCTAACTTGGTATGTCTCATTATTTTACCTAAAAAATAATAAAATAATTAGTAAATATGCAACAATAATTGCATATATAAATTTTAAACTTATAAATTAATTATTTTAATATATTTTAATCCATATTATTTATTAATTTTAATTCTCCATATTTTAATAAAACATTTAATTAAATGGTAATATTGATTATAAAACATTGAAAATAATAATAAAATGTTTGAAAAATTTCATGAAAAAATGAGTCCATTAAATACCCCCACACTTTAACTATGCTTATCCTCAAGTATTAAATCTACACATTTAATTAAAGAGGGAACCTATGTTACCAATATTTAAAATTCAGAAAATTAAATACAATTATTATTAATGATAAATTAAAATTTGATGTCTCATACAAAACATCAACTCAACTTCACATGTTTAAAAAGTGAAATCAATCCTTGTATTTTAATTTAACCCTTTTTAGAAATTGTGGGACTTACCATTTCATTCATTAAAACTTCTCAACTCATTCTTGTAAAGTATGCCATATCATGATCTATCTCGCTTTTATTATTTCCTCTCATCACTCATGATACAAATTCATGTCGAGTTGTGATCATATAATAAAAAACATGATCCATTTCCACAAGATTTTAAAGGAAATAATTTCCCCACTTTATAAATAAAAATTTCACATAAAATCATGAGGTCTTTTGAATTATTGTTCCGATGACTCCGAGTCTTAATGTTTGTAGTTATTGATGTTAAAAACGCTAAGGATAAAAAAATGAGGTTTATCTCTACAGAATTATTAATGATATCAAATATATAGTGTAATGAAAATTTCCACCTTCAATATGGAAACACCCTATTATAAATACTAAATGAAAATTTTCTAATCAATATAATAATAATAAATTACTTTCAAATTTTTTATTTTTCTCATTTTTTTATTTTTTGTCTTCTATCAAACTACCCTTTTTTCAGTTTTTTTCATTTTTATACAATTTTGAAAGTAATTTTTTTAATAAATCACACATATATCACCTGACCACATATGATTAAAATTATCATTCTAATAATGGTGATTTTTTATTTTCTTAAGTCCAAACCTGTTTTTAAATTTTTTTATACAGGGAAAATAATGAAAGTTCAATGTATAAATCAAAAACCTTTCCCAATACCCAAGGTAATACACCCACACTTTTCCCTTAAAATTCAATGCATCCCTTTTAATATGAATTCCATCACCCCCAAACTTTACCATTAAAATATCATGAAAATACTAATATGATGATATGGATGGATACAAGTGGATTCAAATGTGGCTCATTACTATTAGGGTTATTCATGACCTCTATCAGATTAATAAGGATAAATGTTAAATGTGTTCTCAAGATTAAAATATTATAAATGAAAGTACCTCAATACTTTTACATGTGTTTTTTCACATTCATTGTTTTGAAACATTCCAATATATGTTCTAGTAGGTGATATACCCTAGATTAGTTAAGAAATTTGACCAAGATAATAGAGAAAGTAGTAGGTCAAAAATACTCTTGGGAATGAACATATGACATTAGAAAATCACTCATGGTATGAATTAAAATAAAAAATTAAATCACATGAATTTAATAAATTCAAAGAATGAAAAATGGTAGGGAAATTTCATCTACATGAAGTAACCAATTTCCTCAAATTATGATTCATCAAATAAACACCCACGGTTCACTCTGATTTTTTAATTATCCATCATTCTCATTCAATCTCATAAACATTGAAATATAAAAAATGGAATCATGTGATTACAAATAAATTCATATATCCTAGATAATTCAATTAAAGAAATAAAAATTAAGTTTTGGCATGAAATTTCAAGTTTTCAGATGATAAATAGAAATTCTAGAAATAATACAGAGAGTTCAAAGAATGATAATGTCAGAATAAACTCCCATTTCTTGTGAACCTTTAGCCATATAGGTTCCTTATTTTTTGGGGCCTCATTTTTCCATCATGGTCCTACAAATAAAATTAATCAATTAAAACACAAGTATCATGACATTATGCTAAAAAAGATAAGGTATTGGGATAAATCCTAACCTAATTACTATGAAAACATAAAAAGTCACTAAAAATAAATCAAAAGTATAAATAATATTATGATCCTCCCATTGGGCCTCATATCTTTACTGACTCCATAAGCGAAGTTCTAGAAATTATCTATAATCCCTTAGTTGGTGGATCTTCTTGGATTTGAACTACCACATGTGTATTTTTATAGATTTCACTTCTTCTTTTTTACTAATGATGTTTCCATGGATATAGTACACTAAATACACCCCTTCACAATATAGTAAATCTTGGATGGTGGGGGTAGGATTAAGGATGGATTATCCTCTGTCCTGTTTACTACTTGTGCAAACTCTTCTTGATTGACCAATGTTTTCTCAATGTTGACTGTATGAATAGAATATTCAAAGGGATTGTTAGAATGTATTTTCACTTGAATATAATTTGAACAAAAAGAATAAAAATGAAAATTCCCTCTTTTAATTTGTGAAACTTGTGTCTTGGTTTTTGTAGGCTCAACCACATAGAATAATTTATGTACTTCCTCTAATGTATGTTCAATATGTGTTGGAAGCTCCTTGTGTTCTATAGTAGGTTCATGTTCTTCTAATTCATCTTCCTCCAAGAAAAAATATGGATATTTGGAATCTAAAATTCATAACAGTGGGGGTTAATACTCAATTTATATTTAAAAAAGGTAAATGATAAACTATTTAAGAAAAGGGAAACTCCCTATATTTGTTCAGATTCAATCTATTATTTAGTGGTAAGTGCCTCTTGAAGTTTAATCTCATTGGATGCAGGTAGGTAGTTGGGGTCCTCTATTTTTTCTTCAAACTCAACCCCTTGGGTAGTTTCCTCCTCTTAAAATTATAAAGATATATGAAATGGTGCAAAGTCCTCTACCTTGTAGATATGGAGATATCATTTAATTTATTCATTTTCCCAATCAATACAATATTGATCTAGGACTTATTAATATCTCACATCCACATAAACATATGAGTTTTTATATTCACTCTCTATCACTTCATTGAAGGTTTTGGTATGGATCTCCAGATGATTGGGTTATTGATGGACTTCAAGCATAAACTCAACTTCTTGTACATCTTTAGTCAAATTGAGAATATCCTATGGTACATACTCCTTGGAATTTAGTCTGTGCATGTCAATTCATAGTTTATCAACCATTCCCATCAATTATTAAGGTGAGAAACCTATTTCTCAGCTATTTTACATTTTTTGGACCAGTTCCATAAGATTATTAACTCTTTATTGGAGGGAATCCTTAGTATTGTGAACCAATTTCTCTTGTTCTTGCACCTATGAGTCATTGTTCCATGGATTTTAGAAATCATTTGAAATAATAATGATTTTTTAATAATTTTTTTATTTTTAAAGAAATGAAAATATTTAAAAAGTTTTAAAATAAAAAAGTAAGTAAATAACAGATTGGATCCCCAATAATGACACTAAGTTTTTATGCACACTTGTCACAGGGTGTGGAAAAATCCAGTGTTTATATTTTTATATTGAGGAACAATGGATGAATAGGTTCATCTCACTAGAGTATCTTCAAAGTTATCCACTTAATAATTCCAATTCAACTAAAACTAATTATTTTTGTTTTTTTTATAATTTTATGAAAACACTTCCAATTATAAACAAATATACATTGAAAATGAGATTAGAAATGAATGTTCTTAGCCCTAGGATTGGATTTTGGTTCCTTTATTATTCATCTTGGTTATTCAAACTCATATTGATAGTCCAATTCTGAAATATCAGTCTTGAACTACTATTCATAAATTTATTGTTTGTGAAATCTAAAATGCCAAGGAAATATAAATTCCACCACATACTATAATCAAGGTTGATGATACACCACAATTAAGTGTATAAAATATTCTCAGACCCAGATCCATCATATTCCATTTCATACATTGAACAAATCAACTCTATCATGTGAAGATATGTCATTCAATATATGGGATGGAAAATATATAAAAAAGGAATAAAATTAAACTTGAGATCCATGTTGTGGTGGCCAATTTCCACACCCATACATATCAACACCGTCCACCAAAAATAAGATCAAAAAATTTCATAATTTAATCTTATAATTCAAGAACACCATCAGAGCCTTCCCTGAAGCAATATCTTGGGCTATTCTCCCATTATTAGAAGTAAGAGGTCATAGTAGAAGAAATGAGAAGAAGATAAAGAGAGAGAAAGAGAGAGAGAAAATGAGAAATATCTAGAGATTGAAATATTTATAAATCATGGAGGAAATAGGTGGATCCTTTTAATTAAAATATAATGAATTAAAATGAAATAAAATAAAAACTATAGTAGTAAAAATAATAAAAGAACATAGAGCCACAATACATCATCGAAATAAGCTCCCTCTGATCGATCTTTAGTGGTGAAACACAGTCTATTTATAGAATAAGTAATACTATATATCTTAATCATTTATATATCCCATATCATTGTTTTATCTTGGGATGAATTTTGACATTTTTTTTAGATTTTCTGTGTTGAATCAGTTAAAATATCATGTATGTCCAAATTTCATCATGGAATCATCTTATGGAATGGATAAAATTATTGCGGTGCAACCTATTTATTTTTTAAAGTACATGAATGGGAAATTATGTAACTCACTTACCCATGATTGTAGCCTCATATTCACGATTTTTCCTTAAAATACTATCCACTTCCAATATGGGTAGATCCATGGTGCAAGAAAACCTCAATGCTTTAGGATCCTATAATCTATTTTTCTTAAAAAAAGTGTTATGATGACTTGAGCATGACCATAGTGTAATGAAACCATCTATGGAAAAAATACCAAACTATAGTATTTTTATTTTATAAGAAAATAGTGAAACATGAAATACTATGAAAAAAACACCTATTTCACTCAAATAAAGACCACTTACAATTTAGAGACCTCCGCGACACATGTCTTCCTCCATGGTGTAGACTAACCTCTTTTTCAATCATGTAGAACAGTGGTGGTGGTAATTACGCAAGCTTCTCCTCAATGTTATTTTACCTTTACATGGTATAAATCGATATTTTCTTCCAGGAAGGGTAACATTCCTCTTTGAAAAAGGAACCATTGAGGTCATTCCATCGATCAGAGGAAATATATGGTCTCCTATATCCTCAGAAGATCATTTTTGGGTCAAGAAAATGATTTCAAAGGGGTATCCATGGTGTCTAAGGTGAGAATAGAAGGGTTGAAGGCATCATCAAATAGTAGAGTTATAGTGAGGGAAATGTCTGAGGTCATGGGAGCAGAAGTGAAGTTAGTAAAAACTATTTTTATTAGTTCATAAATAGTAGCTATGTCACTTATTACAACATCAGTTTATTATGTAGGCTATATCTAACATATAATAAAATCTATGCCTACATCAGTTTAGATCACATGTTGTGGGGATGGTCTCCTAAAGGACTCTCACAAACATATATGGGCCACACCGACACACATGGACCATGTGATCCTTGGACTAAACATAGTGTGCGATCCTCCCAGCATGAACTGCTCTCCTCACTACTACCTGAGTGGGCTTTCCCTGTGGGATAGCTTAGCTAGAAGACCCTTCTAGGCTGCCTTGGTGGCTAGATGGTCTACTGGTTTAGGGCTAGCTTGGGCTGTCTTATTTTTTTTACCTAAAAAACATTAAAACACACAGTAAATATCATACATGATTTTCATAAATAAATTCAAAAATTATAAATTCATTTTTATCTATTTTAATACATATTATTTCTTAATTTAAATTCAACATATTTTTATAAATCAATGAATTAAATGGTAATATTGATTATAAAACATTGAAAATCATATGAAAATATTTTAATATTTTCCTGATAAAATGAGTGCATTATGCAACAATGATTTAGACACACCTGGGAAAAAATTAAGTTTGAATATACACCAAATTTTAGTTCCCTATAATATTTCATAACACCAACACTCCATGGTAGAAAAATATAAAAATGTTTCATTTTAGTTGAATGTGCTTTGTCTAAGAGTGAAATGCTAGATTATTGGCTAATTGAAACATCATTTGGCTATTATAGTATAACACACTATTTTCTTTACTTCTTCCAATGTCAATAAGAATAACCTTAAACCAATCCATTTCCTTCCCCTCTAAAATTAATGAAATGTAATCTAAATTCATGGCTTATAGTGAAACAACAAGTTTTAACCGTGACCTCAATCTTGTGGTAGTGCCTCAAGAAGAAAACACAAATCCAACAATGCTCTTCCACGTGTTCATGTATCCACCAAAGCAAGCATTAAAAAACCCTTGTAATGGATCATACATCCCAAAATATTGTTAAAGAACCAATATATATAGAGACACAATCCTTTTACACATAATATTATGTGACATTTAATATAAATATCTGATAAAAACAACTTAAAGATCGAGTGGTCTAATGTCTTTAGAATACTAGGCACATAAAACATCAAGATTAAAATAAAATAAAAAATATCTATTTTAATATCCATAATGAGATCCTAAATCCTTTTAAACTCTTAAAACCACACAGTATTAAAAAGGGAATATATAAACAAAATGGGTGAGCTATAAATCCCAATAAGGGGATAAAAATGATAATGAAGCATAACATATGAGTCAAAAGAAATAACACAATATCAAAAAATATATGGACAATGAATATTAATATTGAAGCATAACATAAATAACATGGAATCATAATTTTATGGAATCATTGGAATGTGAAAGTAAAATCAAACATGACATAAGCATAATTTAAGGCTAAATTCCAAGACAACATCACATGGTGGACATAGTCCCATCATGGATTAAGTTTAGTCCCCAATCCAATACATATCATATCATGAGAAAAAATTACCCAATTAAATAGAGAGATATAAAATAACACCCATAATATCTTGAATACTCTTACATGTGCCACAAATGGAAATCAGGCATAAGGCATAAACATAAGAATTACCCCTGGAATGAAATGGGTTGAATAATAATAACTCATATCAGAATCAAAGGATATTTCATAAATATTCCCCATAGAAGAAGGAATTATATATTTTGGATGTTCATATTTTAATAAATAATAATAGTTTTCAATTTTTTATCTATTAAAAAATCATGATAAAGTGTAGATAATTGGGTATAGAAATGAACTTTAAAAACAATGTTTTAATGAATCATTTAAAGACTTTCGATGAAAGAATAAAAATGAAATTTAATTTAAAAACTAGAGTTAAATTATAATGGTTATACCTTAATAATTCCTTTATTTAATGAAATATTAATTGTGAATTAATAATTTAAAATAGTGTTAAATAAAATGTTTAAGGGATTGAAAAGTTTCCCTTAATCGAGTTTGGTTTTAAAGAAGTTATTGAGAAATAAAATTATGGAATGTATAACCCCATAAAAGGAAGAGAGAATAAGATATTTATATATGTTGTAGAAATATATACCGAATTTATAATCATTAAGTAACATCAATAGTGATATTAATTGAGTTTTAAAAATAATGGGAACAACACAAATAAAATAGGGTTGTTCGAAGAGACCCCTTAACTTGTGTCCATAATCATTATGTACATATATTTAGCATCCTGAATAATGAAATTAGGTTCGTGAATTTTTTAATTCATAACCTTTAGCATATATATTTTATTTAATACTATTATATTATTATAATTTACAACCATTTAAATGAGATATAAATTTTAATTTTTTTTAGAGGGCATTAATTTCATGGGTCCATGGTAAGATCACTTATAGATAATTATTGGAGTCTCTATAAAAGGGGAATATAACTATATAAGTGAGATGAAATTTTATTCATGTCATTAAAAAATTTAAATTCCCCCAAATATCCATATGTATTCTGATATAGAGATGATTCATTTAGTAAAAACATTAATGTTATGCGGTTAGTTCATTTAGGAAGTTTTACCAACAATCATGAACTATATTCATTTTATTTAATTAAAAGGTTACTATTACATTATATAGTCTTTAATAAAGTTATATTATACTTATTATAATCATATTTAACAATAATAATATTTATATAACTATCCCTTAAGGTGGTGGAGAAAAATGAAGTACGTTGTTCATGGAGGTGGTGAACCAACCATATTGTGAACAACATTTTCATTCTAGAAACAATGGAGAGGAAGGTAGAAGATGAATATTTCACCATAATAATAACATATCATCATATTTAATATTATTATTTTACTATTTATAGGTGTAAGGAAAACATATGGGTGTGGTATAAGAAGAATAAAATTGAAAGAGTTTTAGTTGAGAATTTACCTCTCCCTTGGTTGTCTCCACTTTGCTTACCCCTTAATGATCCATGGGATTGTATTTGGTGAGGCCAAGAATTATTCATATTCTAGGAGAGATATTAGGGGAGAGTTTTTCAAATATCCAAGGATTACAAGGTTTGAGGAGAAGGGATGGTGAGGAGTGAGTGTTATTTATAAGGGGAGAAAAGGAGTGTTTTTTTTCATATAATATTTGTTAGTTTATTATTTTAGCTCAAGAATACCAATAGTGTTTATTACTGTTTTATATAGTAATTAGTTCATGTGAGTCATAAATAATTGTTTCTTTCATAATCCCATACAAAATAAATCACGTATCTAACTTATTATGTTAAATACGGTATTTTAACATATTTCAATATTCATAAAAATCAACTATTTTAGAAAAATAGAAAAAAAAATTCACCCTAACAATTTTTCAACATATATATTCCAGAAATTAAATACATTTTATGAAAATAATTTTATAAATATGATAAGATTTATTTTTAAATAAAATAATTATTTATTTGAAAAAACCAATTTTCATGTTATTATCAATTTTTCGACCTTTTATAAAATTACTAATAGTATCTTAATATTTAATTATCATTATAATAAAACATAATATTAATTTATAAACACATTTTTTGGAAAATTAACTTTAATTTAAATCGTTGTATATGTAATAAAACTGAAAATAAAATATTTATATTTTATAAAAATACTAATACTTATTTTATCATTTTTAAAACATTATTTTACTTGTATCATGATATAAATATATCATATTTAAATTTTATAAGATACCTAAATATGAATTTACACATTCATAGGTGAATATACTATTATAATGGTCATGTTACCATTCCTAATGATCAGATTACTATTCCAACAATCATATTACTACTTCAATGGTCAAATTACTATTCTAATAGTAGGCTTTGTAATGGTAATATGAGTTTGCTATTTTTTCTAATTACCTAATATTTCATTAATTATTAGTTAAATGCAATTTTATATTAAGGTTATATAAATTTTAATTTTCAAGATGAATATTATATTTTAATATTTTGTTTCATTTCTAAAGTTTTTTTCATGAGTGTGGTTATTCTGGTGGATTGAGCAGATCCAAATTTTCATATTACAATTATATTATTTTACACTTTTTAATCCCACAATAATATTTTCAATTATTATGGATATATTTATTCTCTAAATGTAATGTTCAAATTAATATAATATATATTTTTGGTTCTATCATGTGGTGCATGTTCTCTATATAATATTACATTACTAAATATGATACCATTATATAATCAAAAGGGAAATTACATTGATAAAAATTATAGGTCATTACATTCTCCCCCCCCTTAAGAATTGTTATCCTCAAAATTTAATTTTACATACTAGGGTGAAAACATGAGAGGGTACTTCTGCTTCATTTCTTCCTTGGGTTCCAATGCCAGCTCATCACACTTATGGTTCCACCATAGTACTTTGATTATGTGAGTTGTATTTTTTCATAGAACTTTATATATACAACCCAAGATCTTCACAAATTTCTTCTTATATGAGAGATCATTTTCCAGCTGTACCTCCTCAAAATTCCGTACATGTGTGGGATTTGGTATGTCCTTCCTCTATAGGGATATGTAGAACATGTCATGAACTTTAGACAAGGTTAGTGGGAGTTCTAGTCAATATTATATAGCTCCAATGCAATACAAAATTTCGAATGGGTTGATTTATTTGGGATATAACTTTACATTATTCCCAAATTACATGAATCCCATCCATAGAGATATAAAGAGAAAAAATTATCTCTATCCTCGAGCTCTAGGTCTCATCAATGATTATCAACAATATATCATGTCAACTTTGAGAATCTTAAATGTGTTTTTGAATAGTTTTGAACTTTTTACCATTTAATCAACCATTTTAGGTCTTAGGAGCTTGTATTAACTTACTTCATCCCAACACGTAAGTGTTTTACATATCTTCCCACAAATGAATTTATATGGAGCCATTTGGATTCTTGATTAAAATATATTATTTTATGTGAACTATACTTGAGGAATATAATGATACCATCCTCCATTTATATTCATTCATCATGTTGTCAATATGTCCCCAAGTGTCCAGATAGTCCTATTTGAATTTACATCAATTTATGGGTGATAATCCATATTGAAGTTTAGATTAGTGTTTAGAGAATATTAGATACTCTTCTAGAACTTGGAGGTAAACCTTGGTTCTTCATTAGATAAAATTGATATTGGTATTCCATGAAACCTCACCACTTCTCTGATGTATATCCTTTCAAGTTGATCAAGTGATAAATCTTCTCAAAAAATAATGAATTGATAAACATTTAAAAGATTATTCACTATAACCCATATGAGATTATTTTCTATATATGTCTTCAAAAGACCAGTCACAAGTCTATAGTGATGTTTTCCCATTTCCATGTAGGTATGGGTGATGGTTACATAATCCCCTTGTACTTTAACATACCTTCCTTCACTTTCTAACTTACTTTGATCATTGATGTATATTTAGATATATCTTTATTTATATTGTCACACCAATAATTCACTGGGAGATATTGATACATCATTGTCCTCCCTGGGTGGATGGAGAGGGTTAAGCAATGTGCATCATTCAATATCTTCTAATTTATCCCTTTATTTGATGACACACATAGTCATGACCCAAATATTACAACTCTTTCTTCAAAATTTTCTAACTATATGGATTTATATTTTCTTCTATCTTCAGCCTTCTTCTTTATTTCCACATCATCTCTATTAGAAACCATTATCTTCTCCAGAAAGGATGGTTGGGACATAATTTGATAAAGTAATGTTGATTTTTTATCCATTATGATTCTCATGTACATCCTTTAAAGGTATAAGAAAATTTTATCCTTCTCAATTATCATTATTTATGAGGTTGTATGATCCTTTTTTTTACTTTGAGCGTCTACCGATTTATTTATTTTCTTCAGATGGCAGTGGATTGAGGAATCATAGTCCTTGATTAGCTCTAACCATCTTCACTGGAACATATTATGATCCTTATTTTTGAATATATATTTGAGTATCTTATAATCTACATATACTTAATAATTCTAGAATATAGATAATGAAACTTAATGTTCATAATAATATTACTACATACAATTCAAGATTATTCATTGGATATCTCTTCTCATTAACATTTAACTACCATGAGTCTTAGAATATAACTATTTCATTTTTATTCAATACATAACCCAAGAATTTCATTGTAACATCAATTTGAACCATAAAATGTTCCCCACTTAAGGGATGTTTGAGTATTGGTGTTTTGATAAGACTATTTTTTAATTCCTTGAATAAATATTCACATTCATCAGTGTAGAAAAAATGCACTCCCTTCCGTGTCATCTTGGTCAGCAGGTCTGATAAACATGAGAATTTTCTCAAATAATGTTAGTAATACCTAGCTTGTCCAAAGAAACTATAGATCTCCATTGTAGATTCTAGTCTATGCAATTCATCAATAGTATTTTACTAATAAGGGTTTATATATATATATCCTTTTACTGGTGATAACATGTTTTAAGAATCATATTTCCTCCTTCTAGAACTCACATTTACTATACTTTTCATATAGCTTCTTCTTTCATAATGTCTTTAGAATTGTATTCAAATTATCCTCATACTCCTCCTTTATTGGCAGTATATCAAAATATAATATATAAATACTATCAAAATTTTATCAAGTTAAAATCTAAAGAAACTATTCATTAAGTCTATGAATATTATTGAAGAACTAGTGGTTATAAGGGACATTATTATGAACTCATAATTTCCATACCTTATTCAAAAGGAAGTCTTTAGAATATCTTCCTTCCTCACCTGTAATTGGTTACATCCCAACTGATGGTCCACCACAGATAAGTACTATGACCAACAGAGATTATCTAACAATTAATCAATCCATGGAATGAGATACTTTTTTTATCATGATCTTGTTGATTTTACAACAATCATGGTAAATCTGAATTGACCCATCCTTATTATTGATGAAGAGGGTCGACACACCCTAGGGTGAAGTAATTAATAATATAAAACACTTTTCAAGATTCTATTGTAACTTCTTCTTGATTTTTTATAAATAAATTGTGATCATTATTTAAGGAGTCTTTGATATAGGTATAGATCCATGAATATGTTCTATTGAGAACCCAACCACTTGGTCAAGATGAATACTAGAAAACTATCTAAGGGAAATATTAGTATAATCCCTAAAAATTGGAATTTATTTGAGTGCGATTCTCACATTTTTCTGAATTATTTTATATTGATATGATTTATCATAAGGAAATTACATACATTTGTTAGAAGATTATTTGAAAACAGAGTAACTGTCCTCCTTACCCTTGCATAGAAAATGAATATAACTCTGGATGTAAAGAGTGATATCTATCTCCAAATATTTGACGTTGGGTTGATATAAGTATAGCCAATACATGCCCAAATGATCATCAAATTACATTGAAGGAAGTATAAAAAGATTTATTGGGAGATACAATCCATAAATACTTATTGGGGAGAGGTTACATACTTGATATAGAATAATTTCCCAATCTTATATTCTCAGATACAACTCTACCTCCATGTTTTAAGGTTATGTATGAATAATTTTACTAAAAATAAAATATATTAAAAAATTTATAGAACCAAAATCAAATAGTATGTTCACTATTATTTAATAAATAACTAGAATACCTATCACCACATCATTTTCTAAATCCACCTCTATAGTAGTGATAACTTATTCCCTTCATTTATCTCTTTGACATGGATATTGTTATTGTTTATTTTCTCTAAAAAGCCTTGGATTAAGGCATTGTATTTCATAATGCCCATGATTTTGGTTGTTGAAACACTATATTATAAACTATGTATTGATCTAAACCTTCTTTTCTTTCATTGAATTATTTATCTTCTTTATCTCCCTTAGGTATTGATTAGCCTGGTTCCCTTATTTCCACACTTGAATCATCTCTTGGTTCCCTTGAGATAGTTTCTGGTATGCTTCATCTCACAATTTTTATACATGTTCAGTTGTTTTTTTCCTCTATGGGATTTTTCTGTTGATCTTCTTAAATAAAAACTAATGTTACATTTTTTTATCTCTATCCTTATGAGACCACTAATATTCAAGAATCTTTATCTAAAACTTAAGGAAGAAATGAACAATATCTTAAAAACTATTTAAGTCTTAAAGTGCCAAATATTTTTTAGACCTAGATTTAATCCACTAAAGAAGAGGCCCACCTTATTTTCAGTTTTGATTATGAATCTGTAGGCTTGCAGTGTAAGCCATGTGAACTTTTCCTCATATTCCCCAATAGACTTATCTTTCTTTTGATTTAGTATAAGGAACATACTCTCTATTTTAACATGGAAAGTCCATGGAAATATTCATTGAAAAATATTTTCTGGAATCCATCCCATTCCATGGAATGAACTTCTTCCTTGCTTTTGACATTCTTGATCAGTATCCACCACTAATCATCTTCCCCATCGTAGCGATAAAATTCAGTCATGAATATCTGTTTTTCCAAGAATTAGAGGTAATATAATAAAATCTCAATGAATTTAATCTACTATTCCATGATGAGGGAATAAGATAATCCACTAAAGGTAGGATTCCTTTATTTCATAAGGAACTACACCACAAGTTTCTCTTTCTTTGGAGAATAATGTTGTTCCACATAATTCAAGTTATTATTCACAACATGAGTTAATTGAGCCAATACAAATATTAATTTCTTAACTCCCACTACCATCAGGTTGGGCATCTCATTACAGAAATCATTACATTTCCTATCACATTGATTTTTTGGAACAATTCCTCCTATTTCCGACCATTAAATAAAAAATAGAATATGTATGGATGAGAACACTTAAACTAATAAAAATATAAATGGAAAACTATTATCTTAGAAGGAATAAATTATAAATGAAATTCATATTCTATCGTATGAGTCTACCGGTTTCAATCTAGGCTGTTTATAGTAATTTTTATTTTAGTTTTTCTAACCTAACAATCTATTAATGTTTTTCATAATGGGTTTTTAAAACGTTCGTGAGTTTTCCAAAACATATCCCCTGGGAGTTTCAAACTAGGTGTGAAACAAGGATTGTTTATCATGCACCAGTTATAGGTTGAATTAATATCCAATGTTCATTTTTAGGGTTATTACCCCAAAGTACATCCATTTCAGATCCATATCCATTTATAGTATCCACAGAGGGATGTAATATCTTGGAAACCACTCTCTCTATACTTCAAAAAAATATAGGGATATTTTCCTATAATTAGACTTATTTATCATGTTCTCACTAAATTATTCTACTCCTACTAACCATATATAACTAGAAATTTCTATGACACAAAATATAGCATTCTAAGCCTTTTACAAATATTATTTAATTATTTGAAACGTAAATATATGATAAACATATCCCAAATATTATTTTCCCAGTGTATTTGGAAGACTAGCTACATAATAAATCCAAATGAAACTAAAATAAAATGAATTAATTTTAATCTCGGTAATGAGATAATGAATCCCTTTTATCACCTAAAACTGCATAGGATAACTTGGGGAAACATAAAAGAAAGGGGTGAGGTAATATAATAACCATGATAAAAAAGAATAAAATATGATTCAAAAGTTATAACATGATATCACAAAAATTAATGATCATGAATAATCATACATGAGAATAATATAAATAACATGGATAATAAGTTTATGGAAACATAGTAATGTGGAATCAACATAAAACATAACATAAGCATAAGTCGAGGATAAATTCCAAGACAGCATCACATGGTGAACATTGTCCCATCATGGATTTGGTTTAATCCCTAATCCTATATATATCATCCCATGAGAAAAAAACATTACCCAATGCATTTGAGTTTTATTAGGGCGTGCCCATCATAACATGTTCATTCTTAAGTGAGATAGAAATGGAAATAAAATGTAATGAATAAACATAATAATTACACATTTAAAGAAATTTGTTTCATAATCCTTACTCATATAAAAATAAAAGGATATTTTATAAATATTCTGAATAGAATAAGGAATTAAATATTTTGGATGTTCATATCTGAATAAAAAATCATGGTGTTAAATTTAGTGTTCTTACAAAAGTGTCATGAGAAAGGGTAGATAATGAAAGGACCAATAAGGATATGTGTGATCACTAAGAGGGGGGAGAGAGTAAATTAGTGATATTTTTTATATTTTATTACTTTTGAAATAAACTTTTCCTCTCGTTAAAGAGTTTTAAATCTTCAGAAAACAAGCACACAAGCACAATCCACTAGAAGAAAAGTATTTATAAGGTTCACTACTCTATAATATTCACTAGTCCTTTAAATGGTTTGGAAATAATCTTATTCTATAAAATCAACTAGAAAATATTCCTTTTAGGTAGTTATAACAAATATAGAATATCCTTACACTTGAATTTCACTATGACCAATATAATACTGTCTGTGCTCTCCACATTGATAATGATGCAAAAAAGATTTTGTAAAAACTATGAGATACCTTCACTAACAATTTTTGTATGTTTTTTCTATTCTTATTATAGTTTCTTCATACTTTCAATTCCTTCTAGAACTTATTCTTTATTTTTCCCATTAGCAGGAAATAACTTTATCCTTATACTTTAGCATAAAACTTACACTAATTCCCCTATTTATCCAATTTATATGTTTGGTATTCTATTCATAAAACCTTGTTTGGTGCCTTTTGAAAACCAATAAAACTTCATTACATTATATCTATCCATTCACCTCTGTACATAAACTTCCATCTATTAACCTTTGCATATAGTCTATCCAAATCCACTAGATATAAAACTTTTTCTGGTGTCTTCTGCTCATTACCTCTGATCAAAAATCCTCTTCCTGATTACAACATCCTATTCAATCAATATATTCCTTGGTTATAAAATTCCATACTCAAAATTTGGATTTTATAATTTCATCCAGTATCATTATCCAAAACTATTTCTACAACACTTCATCTTTTATACATGTGAATATAACATAAATCTATATTATACATGCAACCTATTTACCATAGTGATTGAAGAAGCATAGTTGGTAACCCCAATTTATTTCCCCACTGAATGAAAACTTCAAATCCAAAAATCCTTCTCAAAATAATTTTCTTGAATACTTATCAAGGATTATAGAGTATTCTTGAATATTATCATAAATATGAGCATCCAATGAATTTAACAAACATCCTTCAACCTTGGTGAGAATAACATATCTTCCACCACTGATATTTGGAACATTAAAAGCTCAGTTTTTCATCATAACTTTTCATATATTTAGAAAACATTTATAAATAACTTCAAAACTAGTACCACTCAAGGAAAAACATTTATCTAGTAAAACATTATAGAAAAACATTCATCCAAAGAGACTTCATATGACGTTATAATATGATTTTGTTGGAAAATTTTGGAGAATTCCATTTAAAAATTTCCACCACCAAATGAAATTATTTAGAACATTCTGTAGAATATTTCAATGTCTTCCATATTATCATGTCCATCCATTTCATTAATTCTAATGTTTTTAGTTTGATGAGTTCTTTGAGTGATATTTCAACATATCCTTATTTTTCATGATTTTTCTTGTTATTTTGGAGATTGTTTTTCTGAGTGGAATTTGTATGATTGGACCTCATTTTTATGGAATTTTTCTGATTCCATTCTTTAATATATTCCCTTTGAACTTTAATTCCTATATCTAGTATACTTCACAAATATCTAATATAAACTATTCACAGCTAAAACTTTCTATGATATTATCGTTCTAGTTATCTCTACATAAATTAAATATATGAATTGTGTATATAAAAATGAATTTATCCCCCATTCAACATATTCTTGGATCATAAGATATTTCATAACTTATGATTTTTAAAACAAAACAAAAACAAATCATTTCCAAATTAATTTATAATGAACTCTCTATCTGATGATCCTTTTATGAAATATAAGAAAAAACATTCCCCACAAAACTTTGTCCCAATTCCTTAGTTTAGAATCATTTGTCCAATAGATTTGGTTTGAAAAACTCAGTATATACTTCTCTATCTATTTTACAATTTTTTTAAAGTCTAAACAACATTTATTATTTATGTTTGAACAAATAAATACAAAACATTGTTAACATCTTCCAAAAAAACATCTATCATATTCAAAACAAATCCAAACTTTTGTTCCCAGTAATCCCTTCCTTTTTTTAAACCAAGGAACACAAATCACAAATATGTTATAACTAAATAAATTTTCTATTTATCCAAATATTATAATCCTATATGAGAAATGTTTTTATAGGAAACAAGAATAATTGAACAATAATTTTTGTTCATAAGTAGTGAATTAAGGAATATTTTCATAAAAATCATAAAAAACATATTCCTTCACTTGAAAATTCCATCACAAACACATATTACACCCATAATAATAAATTTTCCTATATCTAATTCAATATATAATTAATTTTTTTACACATGTGAAAATCAAAACATACCCCTATTAAGAACTCCCCCTAAATAAATGTTTTTACTAAAAAATTAAAACATATACCAATGGATAGATTAATGTTACAACCTTTTATCCCCATGAAAATAATATATAAAGATTGGATAATATAAGAGATTTAATCACAAACCTTAACATTGAATTTGGTGAGGATAAAACCCAATTATAAACCTCACCATATGAAATTTTTTCTTTTAAAACGTTTTTGGGAAGATATCAACAACTTTATCCATTATAAGAAAAATATCCATATTCAGTTCAATCATCTCTACATTCTATTAGATGAATTGATTTTTTATATGAATGTGTTTGGAATGAGAATGATGAAATGGATTTCTAGTGATATTAAATTAGTTTAATTATAACAACCCAAGATAAGGGGAAAATTCATTTCAACTATCAAGTCTTACAACAGTGTCTTCATCTATATAAGTTGTATTATGGCTTGAGTGGTATAAATATACTCATATTATGATATACTGAGATTCACTAAAATCTATTTCTTTGTATACAAACTATCACATCTTTATTCCAATAAAGAAACTCTACCATATGTAGAGTTTCTATCATCTACACTTCCTACCCAATCTTGTTCTATATATCCAAACAAGTTAATATTTTTTTGAACTATTATATTTCATCCTAAAATCATTTTTTCATTTGATATATCTAATAATTGTCTTTCTGACCATGAGATGAAATCGTTTTATTTCACTTTGATACCCGACATAATGTGTAAGAATATACACTATTTATGGACTTGATGTCATTCGATGTAACAATCTTCTATCCAGCATTCTAAATTCTTTAGGATCAACCTCCTTTATTTCCCCATATTTTGGAAACTTTTTTCCACTGAAATTAGTGTTGAAACTATATTTTAGTCTTACATTCAAAACTTTCATAAAACTACTATTTAATATTTCTCTTGAGATATGATTTTTTTATTCTTCTTTTACGATATTTGAAATCCAAGAAAGTATTTTATTTCTCCTAGAATAGAAATCTCAAAAAATATTATTTATCTCCTCAGAAAAATTCACATATGTTGCTTCATCATTCCCTATGAATATGATACCATAGACATAAAAAATCACAACTAGAGAAACCTATTAATTGTATTTTATGTTGAAGTTATAATCAAATATTCTATTCTGGAAGTTAAAATTTAGTAAGAAATTATGAAACTCAGAATTCCAAGATCATTGTGTATGATTCAACCCATTAAAATCATTTTTCAACATACACACATAACATTAATCTTTCCCAATCACTAAGACACACATTTATTCAATATCAAACTCTTCATCAAGGTCCTAATTAAGAAGAGATGACTATAAATTCATCTAGAAAATTTTATATTTACATAATGTAGATATAAAAAGAAAGATTATGATATTTTCTAATATTACCACTAGATAAAAGGTTTCACGAAAATCAATGCCTTCAATTTTTGAGTAACCTTTACAATCCATTTGTGCGTTTTTTCTTATCACTTCACCTTTCTCATCTAAATTATTTTGAAACACCCACTTTATACCAATCAAATTCTTATTTTTTTGGTTTGGGTATAACTTCCTAAGTATCATTCTTCTATATCTGAAATAGATCTTCATTGATGACATCAATAAACTCTTTATGTGCCAAACTTCATCAACATTTTTTGTCTTAACTTATGAAAATAAAAGAGTATGTGAAACTAACATTGAAGCTATTATTGTTTAAACCCATTTTAATTTATCTTCATTGATGTTACGAACTTCTATATGCTTCCTTTACATTGGATGAGATGAACGTAATTATTCATCATAACTCAAGATAGAAAAGTAAGAGTATCCATATTGATAAGCTTGAACATTATCACTATCATTAAGAACTTTTTCGTGTTGTTCCACTACAACCACCTGATCATAAATTTCTTCTATATTTGAAACTATTCAAGAAACTATTTTATCAAATAGTTCAAGAAAATTGAAATTTTATGAATTAAAAATATTTATTTTTTATTTATTATAAAATTTTATCCTCTATCATTAAGAGGGTAGTCAATAAGTATTCCATCAAAACCTCTTTGATCAAAATTATAATGATTTTCACCCTTTAATTTTATAATGAAGGGACTACTAAACACCCTTAGATGTTTCTAACATGGTTTTTCTTTGTAATACATATCATAAGGAGTCATAATATAGCTATTCCCATAGTAACACTGATTCTAAACTTAAATTGATGATCCAATAGATTACCTCTAAAAATATTGAGAAGTATCATGTTTGATCAACATGGTTTATTCCTTCTACAATAAAATTATATTTATTATTTTAGAAACTCCATTATTATGTGGTGTCTATGGTGTACTAAAATCATGGGGAATACCATTATTTTCTAGATAATCTCTAAACCTCCCAATTACATATTCACCACAATTATAAGTTTGAATCTTTTTCATGGAATATCCACATTCTTTTTCTGCACCTCTCCTAAAACTCATAAACATATTGGGATAATATAATTTATTTTTTAAAACATAATACATGTAATGTGAGTGAATTTACTAATTTAATTAATATATTATTTAACTCCATGTGTTTATTCTTTACAAATTTGCCTAAAATTTTCAAAATTTATATACTTCAATGGATGAGTTGAATGTGTTTAGACATTCCTATGCCTTGAGATTGTAAGATTACATTTCTAGAAAATAGAGAGAAAAAATATCCTATTCTTTTCATTTCAAGAATATCATAAATACTTTCTCTCTTTATAATGTTTCATGTGTTCCTCAGACAAATATTCCTCAACTATATAATCCATAAATAATTTTCTTTCATCATGTTCCGATGACATGAAATTTTTGAATCAACAACTTGAGAAATGCTCTCCTTTGTTCATTGGAATCTCATCACAACATTCACATGTTATATAATATTTCTCATAAAATCATATTTTCATTAAAATATTTTTTATATTCACCACAATGTTATGAAAAAATTATCAAATTTTGTATCATCTCTTCAACAAACAAGGTCTGTTTGGATTTTAACTTTTCTTCGTAAATGATAACAGATCCAAATCCTTTAATTACAAGGTGAATCATCATTTCAAAAATTCGTTGACATTCATTAAAATATTTCACATTCTTAAACAACACCAAGACTCCTTTCATATTTGAAGAACACCCACAATCCAATATCCAAGGTCGTTCTCCTTTTGTATCTTTGAGAGAAGTTTCATTAGCTAATGTTTTTTACTCAACCTTTCCTTTATTCTCACATGGATTTTGAGATTTATTGTAATTTTTTTATTTTTGTCATGAAATTAGATGAATTTCCTAGATTTAAATACTAATCAAATCTTTCAAAATTATTTTCCAAGGGTTTGAATCTATTTTCAATCATCAGACTAACATTCTCAGTTTTTTCCTTTTGAAAGGGTTGAATCCTCCTTAAATTTTTTCGCCACCTTGTCCTAGATTATATATACTTTTTATGATTAAACCAACACATATATGTTTTCTTCCCAAATTACTCAACAATTTTAGCTGTAACCAAACAAATTAAATCTCCCTCTGTAACTTGCATACTATTCAGAGTTTTATTTATGTTTTTCATAAAGTTTATTACCTTCCACTTGGTGTTTAATTTCAAACCAATGTTTTGGTTACCTCCTAATATTTTCTTTTTTATCAAATATTTATTCTTAGATTCAACATAATTTCTTATAGTAGTTTCTTTTGGTTCAGACGTTGTAACCTTAAAAACATCATGTTTTCAACTCTTCTTATTTTAGCTACATTCATGGTCTTCTTAATTTACTTTTCTTTATGAGAATCAAAATTCTTATTATCAAACATTAATTATATATTTTTTTGTTCCATATTAGTTTTACACTTATCATAACATTCAAAAACTTATGTAGCTGAGTTTTTAAAGTTTATAACTCCTTTCAAAGATTTAACAATTTTTTTTAATAAGATATGACTCTTCTGCATTCACATTTAAATTTTCTTAGTCTTGATGTAGAGGATATTATATTAATCAATAAACCTATTAATATTAACATTATTTTTAGAAACTTTTATTTTACTTCATGAAAATATTCCTGATTGATTGCTAAAATATTTCCCATTTTCAAATTCCTTTTTTTACTTTGAAGTCTTATAATATTTGAAAGATATTATTTCAACTCTCCATTTTGAATAAACTCCATATGATTTTATTCTTATTTTAAACTATTGATTTTATCATTGGTGAATTTTTTTTCATTAATTTTTTATTATATGATTTTTTCTGTAGAATCATCACTAAAGTTATCAGTATCTTATTCACTATCATCATCCTCATCAAACATAGAGAAATAGTTTCTCATTTTTTATTTAGACAACTTATTATTCTTTACCCTAGGATGAGAATTTTATTTTTCTTTCTTTTATTAAATAATTTTCTTAAATTTATGTCATCTTCACCACTCGTCATCCTTATATTTGGGATGTTTTGTAGCAAATTTTCCAATAGATCTACAACTAAAACATTTCAGCAGCACTTTTCATTTATACTTTTCTATTACTCTTTCTCCTTCTCTGAAAACAAATTCATAAATATATTAAAAGTTTTACCAAATTCATCACTGGAGTCAGTGTCAGAAAATTTTTCTTCTTCGATAAATTTATTATATTTTCTTTTCTTAGTATATTTAAAAGAAATTTCTCAATCATCCTTTTCTTTGTTATTTATAATATTTTCTATTTACATACTGTAAGTGATGAGAGTAATACAAAGATCATCCAATGACAGAGTTTTAAAATCTATATATTTAAATGATGAAATTTTTTCATCAAATTTATTAGTAATAATTCATAAGATCATTTCAACAATTGTTGAATCTTGCAACTTCTAACCAAGAAATCTTATGGTTCTCACAAGGTCATTAACCCTATAAATAATTCACCAACACATTCATAATCACCAATTTTAATATCTTCATACTTTAGATAATTTTTTTAATATAACATTATTTACTTGCATATTTACTTTATATATGTTTTCAACTCCTCCCAAATTCCATTATCCATTCTAACTCCTTTAACTCATATAAGCTCACTATAAGATCCTGACATTTTTTAGAGAATCCTCGTGCTTTTTTTAGGTCCTCTTTTACAATGTTTTAAATATTTATTGGTAAAGTTTTAATTTGGGGATGTTTCATGTGAAATAGGATAATTTTGGAAGACAAATGGGTTTTTCATAGTTGGCGCATGGTTAGAGAAAACTATGCGGTTTGGCCTAAGAAACTGTGCACTTGATTTTAGAGAGGCATGAAGTGGCACACAATTGGCGTATGGATTTGCTAAACCATGCTTCCACCCTCCCCAAACCTTGTACCATGAAATAGTGGGTGTTTTTATCTTTGGAGCATAGTTTTTTAATATGTACACCACTTAGGAGAAACCATGCGACCCCTAAAGTGTGGCGCACCGTTATGTCACAGGGTTTGGAAAACCATGCTACCCTGACTGGTAAACCTTGTGTACGGGTTTTTAATTACTTAATAAATTATTCTTAATTCCCAACCCCCCATGTTATTATCCCTATACACCCTATTTTGGCATAAAATGAATTCCTTTGATTTTAGAGGCTCTCGGTAGGATTACAAGGCCCCTTAAACCACTTTATTGGTGAATTAGAGATCTAATTGAAGGATTATATTCTCTTATAATATGTAATCCCTTATCATTTGGTTTCATTTATCACTAAAGGATTTATATCATATTTTAGAAGGATTACATTATCTGTTGGCATTAGGTTTAGATCTTGGTTTTTATGGTTGTGTTCTATTGGATATTGATTGTAGGTTTATGTCTTAGATCTACCACATCGTTGTGATTTTTATCATTCTGCTTCAGTTTGGGGGATTTTGTTTTGGTAAATGTCTATCAACAAACTTGATGTAGGTGGTATAAATTTCAATTCCCATAGTTTGGTTTTTAATTACATGTTTGTAATTGTGAATTTTTAATTTCCCACATAGGGAAATTACATCCTGAGTTGAATTGATCAATTCATTTCACAAGGTATTATGAAATTAGTAAATATTGGGATATTGAAATTGGTTGGAACTGTGATTATACAATTCATGAATAATGAGTCTATAAAATCGGTTCATCAATGTAATTTTGAAACTGTTATACACCCTTGGGTTGTGCTGGTAAGATGAAATGAAGATTTATAATTCAAACAGGCTTAATGAATGAAATTATAAAATAGGTGAATAAATAATAATGATAATTAATGATAAATAGTTGGAAATATGAAATGATATGATGTAATATTTGTGACTTATTTGTGGGAAAGATATTTTTGTTCCAAATACCCACGGGGTTCCAGACTTCCACTACATGATTCCAATATATTTATCTATTATATGTGATTAATGAGTTGTGGGACAAGGATTATTGCTCCAAATACCCACAAGATGCCAGAATGGTGCTCTAGGACCCCATTATATGAATGATTTAATTGAAATGAATTGAATAATGGAAACCCATGATCGAATGAAATGTTATATCCCTTGGGGATAGTTTATACTTTGTCACATGATGAAACGTGTTTTGATAGTTCGGGTGTCATCGCAAACTCGATGAATTATGTGGTTAATTAAAGAATAATGTAATGTAGAAATTGTTTACTTTATGTATTGTAATCTATTCTATATAAAACTATATAAACTGTTATTGACTGGATATTGTTTTAGACGCTGTTAGTTGTATCCCACTAAGTTTTACTCACACCCTATTCAAAATTATTGATTGGTAACCAAATATATTTCATGTTTTTAGGATAGGATAAGGGCAATATCCTTATATTAGATGGATGGGTTGGGATGTAGCATAAATGATTGAACTGGAGATGATGTTTGGACCCACTTTAAAGTTGTTAGTTTCATTATTTTGGGTTTTCATTAACACTCAACATGTATATGGTATGACATATCTACTACCTTGGTTTGAATATTGTTTTGTTATTTAGGTTTATCATGTGATACTGGTCTGTATTGATTATGGTGTTATTTAGGTTATTGTTTATCATTAATTGTATATTGCTTATTTATTACCTCTATTATGTTGCTTTGATAAAGAGGGTATAGTAAGCCCCTGATATATATATTTGACCATCACTACTAGTCGGTAGTCTCTGGTGTATGGGGAGGCACTCCTGAGGTCATGTGACCAACCGACTAGGGGAACGAACATGTGGAACCTGATTCAGTTTTTCACAAAGTTGTATCAGAGCGATTTTATTTTATTTATTTTGTATTACTATTTGGGAATGGTAGATAGAACATTAGAATGAGTCAATACTTGGTCATGAGCTCATTCATGGGAGTAGCTAACCAATTTATGTGGAAAAAACCAAGTACCCAGTGTGGGATTGTTGTTATTGATGTTTTCTATTACAGTTGGATATTATTTTACCTTGGGTGATGCACATGTTGTGTGATGTTGTTATTGTTTCTGGTATTTTTATTCATGGTCCATTATAGAATGAGATTTTTGTATACATGAATCATTCTAGGAACTTAGTAATTATTGTGACATGCATCATTTTAGGAATTCATAAAAAATAAGGTTTTTGGTGGGTTTTTTAAATGAAAATGACTTTCCTTACTTGTGTATTTTAAATGAAAAGGTTTCTAATTTGAAATTGATAATTACAATTGATGATAAATATGGTACTTTGAAATTGATAAAATGGGTTTCTAATGAGAAACTAGAATTATGGATGTTTTCCCTAACGTTAACCATGACTTAGAATAGGGATGGGTGAGGGTATTGATAGTTCCCTGGTTTTGACCATGTGGTGGGTTATGGGGGATGACTTCCTATATATTTGTGTAAATACCTATTATGTACTTGTGTTAATGATTTGTTATGAGTCCTAAGATGTGTGTTTTGGGATTTTAGGGATATGAATCTATGATTCTTCGTACTGATATGATGGTAGGATGTCATGGATTGAAATGTTCCTCTAGTAGTGGAACTAGAGGCTCTGATAGTTCTGGGCGAGGAAGACGAAGAGAAATTCCATGAAAACTTTTCTCACTTTATGTACTTTACAAAAATTGATATATTTTAGGTTTTGTGAAACATGAATGACTTTACATGGGATTTTTTGTTACATAATCATATGGCATTCCCTAAATAGGGTGGAACTAAGGAAGCTGGGTTCTAGATTGAGTCTATCCAAATGATCCTTGACCATTTAGAGACTTATAATAACAGAGTCAAACTGGATGCTTACATACTATGTGGGAAATAGAATCATTGGTGGGACATCCATTCTCAGGATGGAAAGCTAGATAATATGGAGTGGAAGGACTTTCAAGAGATGTTCTTGGAGCACTTTTACCCTGAGATGCTCTGGAAAGAGAGAGAAGCTGATTTTATGAGGTTGACCTAGGGGAGTATGTATATGATGGACTATTATAGTTGCTTCAATAATTTTTAGTAATTTGTTCTAGTATTGGTATGATATGAGGATATTGTAGAAAATGGTTTTCATGATGGGTTTAAAAGTGAGATTAAGTCAATGGTTAATATATTTTGGCTGAAAACGTTTCCTGGAGTGGTGAATTAGGCTCTCATTTATATGGGAAAAATGTTGGTGGAATCCACTAGAATATAGGTTGTTTCTTCTAGAAGACTAAGAGGTATGTCTTAAGAGTGTAGTAATTATAATTTTGAGAATGTAACGTAGAGAAATAGAAAGTAGAGTGTCTAAGTAGAGGGATCAGTTGCTCATAGAAGTAACCATATATACTGACTCTGGTGTGGTAGGTTTGAAGACATTTGTACCCAGTGTCCCTGATCATGAGTGGTGTGTTGAGCTTGCGACATGATGGGTTATCTGCAATGGTATTTTATAAACCCTCAACTGATGGGTAGTGATGGTGGAAACATGTCAAATTAAATTTCTAGGAGGGGGTCTTCCACCCAATATCATTCTAGAAGTTGGAGTTCTACTAGTTATAGAGGTCGAGGCAGTAAAGTGGCACTTTTTTGAAAGAGAACCTGTATCAGTTGAGTGGTGCAGCTCCAGGGACTCAGACAGAAACACATGGAAGATAGGAAGGATACTTTCAAGTAGTTTATCCTACACTTAGGATAGAGAGGCTAGGTCATCGACAGTTATAGGTACTATTCTTGTTGCTTCTACATTTTCTAGTTCCTTATTTGATAAATAATCCTATAATTACATTATATCTACAGAACATTTGAATATTTTAAGTCTGTAAGTGGAGTCGGTAAGTGGGGTTATGAAGATCTATACACCTTTGGGAGTGCGGTTGAGAGGAATGCTATTTTGTAAGGGGTGTTATCTTGAGGTTAGGTAGTATCATTTATTTTGGGAAATTTATATAATTAACATATCATGCTTTAACCTGATTTTGGATATGGATTGATTTGTAGAATTTCGATCCCACATAGATTATTACCACATGAGAGTGACTTATAATTTTCTTGAGGGTAAAAATTATGTTCATCATAGAGAGTGGGACATCTAGGCATGCCGTTTAGGGCCAGTTTAGTAGAAACTGATGGAGATCACCACCCGACATTCAAGTCTATTCGTAGATTCTGGGGTTGTGTATCATGGTTTATTTCCACATATAGTGGTCCAATTCTATGGTATGTTTCCTCAGTAATTATTAGGGTTTGCACCTATGAGGGATGTTGAGTTTACAATTGAACTTATTCCTAGAGTTGATCATGTTTTCATTCCACCTTACATAATTAAACCAACAAATCTTCAAGAGATTAAACTCAACTAGAGGATTTAAAGGATAATGGATTTATCCATCCGAGAATATCATATTTGGAATCTCATTTTTTGTTTTCTAAGAGGGTTGATAGGAATTTACATTTATGTGTTAGTAACCAAAAGATGAATTGGATTTTAGTGATGAACCAGTATCCTCTTCCACATATCAATGATCTATTTAACCAGTTGAGAGGAGCTTGTGTTTTCTAAAAGATTGAATTTAGATAGGGGTATCATTAGTTGAGAGTTAGACATTATGATATACCACATACTACATTCAAAAGAAGGTATGGATTATATGAGTTCATCGTGGTACCATCTAGGCTGATGAATGGTCCAGCTATGTTTATGGACTTGATGAACCAAATATTCCACCCATACCCAGATCAATTTGTGGTTGTTTTTTTGATGACATCTTAGTTTAATCCAAGACTCATGATAATAATGCACATCATAATGAAATCATCCTGAGTACATTAAGAGATAATTGACTATATAGTAATCTATCTAAGTGTAAATTATAGATCTATTAGGTACATTTCTTGGGCCACATCATCTCAGATGAAGGTTTGTAAGCAGACCCAGAGAAAGTTTAGGTAGTGGTTTCTTAGGAGAAGATTAAGAATGTTTTTTTATATATGTTGATTCCTGGGTTTGGAGAGACAATATTAGAGGTTAATTTAGAAAATTTCTTACTTAGAAGAAACACTTTTAGGATTTATCAAAAAAATGGATTAAGTTTTCATGGTCTAGAGAATGTTTGAATGATTTATAATATTAGAAGAAGCACTTGACTACCGCACCAATCTTGATCCTACTTGAGCCAGGTGAGGAGTATACAGTGTTTCGTAACACATCCCAAAAAGGACATGGATTAGTTTTGATATAAGGGGATTGAGTTTTGGTGTATGGGTCATGGTATTTGAGGTCATATGAACAAAATTACCCAATGCATGATCTCAAGTAAGTTGTAGTGATTTATGATTTGAATTGTTGGTGGAATTATCTATTGTGTGAAATGTTTACTATGTATACTGATCATATGAGCTTAAAGTATTTCTTTACATAATGGGATTTTAATATCCAGTAGCATATATGGGTTGAGTATGTGAAATATTGTTATTTTGAGTTGGCGTATATTCCAGAGAAGGGAAATAATATTGCTAATGCTTTAAGATGAAAAACTCATAATCAGACAGTTCAGGAGTCTAGTTATGAGTGGAAAGTGACGACTTTTCTGGATGAAATGCATATTTTAGTTTAGTAGGGACAGTAGAAAATGACCCACATATCAGTATAGAAGAACCAAAACATTTGATCCAAATAAGGGAAAGGCAGTATGAGGATCTGGAGTGTTTGGACTTGAGGGAAATCCTTGAAGCTGGGGATCCACATTTAGATTCCAGCATATATGAGGATTAGATCATCTTCATCTAGAATCGCGTTGTTTCCATATGAGTATGCAAGAAGAGATGATGTGGGAATTTCATGCCTCAAAATGGGTTTGAAAAAAATGTACTTTGACCTATGTCGACAGTATTGGTGGTTAGGCCAATCATTTGAGTGGCAATGAAGGGTGAGTGAGTTAGAGTTATTAAAGGAAAATGGAAATATTGCTCTCACCTTTCCCATCCCATGTTTTTTCATCTATCTTTCGACCTTCTCTAGTCCATTTCTAGCATACCAATCAGACAACTATAGGTACCACTATAGGTGGTTCTTTTCCTGTAGTGGTGCCTATAGTGGTACCTACACTGGTCTGACCTGAATGCCTCTCCTGTACCCTCAATCCACTAAAAAACTACAAATAGTTGAAAGCATGATAGATGAAATCAAGAATGAACCAGAGAGACAGACCAACCATTTCCATATGTTGAGCAGTAAGGACCTCGAATCAAGAAAGGGCCAATTCATTGCATGAATAGAAGTGGAAGAAATAAGCCGATAATTGGTGGATTCATTTTTTACGGGATCCCGAAACCACCAGCCACCCCGACCTAATTTAGGATGAACCCACCTACTTCCTAGTATTATTCCCATAGTGTGAAATGACTGATATATCCAAATAACCAATTCCAACATCGACTAGTCCTAACCCACTTCTGAGCACTCCACCCATTCCATTGCACCTATAGCATGTCTAATGTTGCCATTGAGTTGATCTCTTTAAATTTAGGTCTCTTGGAATGGAAATGTTGGTTTGATAAATATTTGATGAGATATGGGACCAGGTTTTCCCTGGCCACATTCCCAGGTCTGACCACACACCAATGGGGTACTTGTCTGGATGTCATGACTAGGTTTTCCCAGGCACTCACGGGGATACTTCGCGTATCCCAGGTACTCATTGGGATACCTCATGCATCCCAGGTAATCATTGTGATACTTCCTGTATCCTAGGTACTCACTGGAATACTTCAAGTATCCCACACACTCACTAGGATACATCATGTATCCCAGGATCTCATTTAGATACTACATGTATCCTAGGCCAGACTTGGTAATGACTCGGTGAGTCTTCTGGTCAGGGAAGTCCTCATCTTTGGAGAACCTTGTTAGTGAAAACCTAAACTTGAAATGAACATGCCTCTCTATTGAATAATCAAGCTTCTTTTTCATCCTAATTGGAGTATTGGATAGATTTTCCCAAGGTCATCAGTTCAATTCTGAGCTACCTCTGACTGTACCGAATGAGTAGCGATAGCAGCAGTTCAATTCTACTTTGTTGTTTCTATTCAAAATACTAGGATGTTCATTCCATTTTAATAGGTCAGATCTCATGATGCCAGCCACGAAAAAAGTTGTGAGGGGACCCCAATAGATGATGGGCAGATTTATTGCTAATACCGGATCAAGTGGAACATGATTTGATTCTTCTAGCAGCTTGGTATGAACACCCATTACTCTAGCTACAAACGAATCCTCCATTCTAGTCAACATGGGAGTGAACACCAACCAATCCATTCCCCAACCCCATTTTCGATACACAGGTAGTGTGAGATGATATTTCCAATCCAATTGCAGAACCACAAACAACCACAAACAAGTAACAAATGGAATTACTTTTTCCATCCACTCCAATACCATATGGACAATAGAGAACAAGCTATCCCAAACACACTTTCCTAGACCCCAAGGGAAAAAGGGAAACTTACTGAACCTTAGACACTAAAATGATTCTTCTCAATCTAACTGTTGGTGTAGTTCGACCACCTCATTCCCCAAGATGTAAGATAGATGTTGGCATTCTGACATTTAGGAAGGCATTGGAAAAATAATAAAGGAATCCAATTAACTATTGATGTAGAAACACGAATAGTATACTACCATCACGATTCGCCCAAGTGCCTGAGAGATGAAAGACAATCAGTGCATTAGAGGATAAGTGCAATTAACTGTTCAAATTATTTGGTAACTAACATAATGAATAACCTGGATATAAAAGCAGTAGGAACCCAAAAGCATAGGTGTTTCCAAACACATTGCTTCATGTAGTTAGGAATGAAAATGGGAAAAACAAAAACGAGACCTTTCCATCATTACATCACCATAGAAATATACATGATTGTTCATTGAAGGTAAGTTGAATGGAACTGTCCAACCAAACGGTAGATATATATATATATATATATATATATATATATATATTGAACTTTCCCCTTAGTACTCTACTCTAATAGTCTCAACCAGTCCCCCCATGAAAGTGATGCAGTCTATTGACTATGAATGATCTCACTTCTGTTGAACCAATCACATCCATTCCCCTATTTGCCTACCCCTTCCTTTCCCAGGACTAGATCTGGTTCAAGGATGATGCTAGTTGATATGGCCTACATCTATTGGCCACAACCTGACATGAGATCTTTCCTTGAGTAGTGGCAGGGGCTTCTACTTATATATATTTATGGATGGACAACCCAGTCGAGTCATATGAGTGAGACTAATATATTCTAATAGTTGAACCCTATAATTCCAAAGGGGAACTAGTGGAATGCATACCATACATTTGGGTACATATATATATTGTTAGTAATCCATTCTAATAGTCATGTTGGGACATGAACTACCAAACCAGAGAGATCCCTCCAACTCCCTCACTACTCAATTGATTCTGTCTTCCAAGGAAAACCATAGTCGAGTCATGCCACCATCAATGACATCAAACTACCATTTCCCATGCTCTGACTCATATTACATTGCAATTATTCCTAGTTACTCTCTGGCCATCAGTACTCTTCAGTTCCTTATCCCTATCAGTTATTAAAAGAGTACTGAAAATTGATGTTGTCTGACCCCACTACAATTCCATTCTAATACCCTGAGTATTCTTGTTTACTTGTGGGTTCCCATATGAACCGTACACCACTTTTACAACTGGAGAGTCATTTCCACCCAAATATTAAGCCATCTAAGGTGGGTTCCATGAAGTAGGATGACATAATGAATGGTGAATCTCTCAATTTAAGAGTTATTCTATAAAAAATGGACTCAAAGGAGTGAGTGACCCCTATATCTCAAGTGATGAGGTAGGGATAGGATTCCAAGCTCAATATCCCCTAGAATAGTATGGGCTAGATGCCATGCCTTCTGATCATCAGATCCAATACATAAATTGATCTATGAAATTTCATATATCACTCATCGGGTACACGAATTGAGAAAGTCTAGAAGACTATTAGAGGAGATTATTGTGAAGGGTGGTGGGGTGGATGAGGTGGATAGCGAGGGAAAGAAAAAAATCTCACTACTAGGTAGTAGTAAGGTCTCAAATATTCCACAGGGGATATTAATGAAGTGGTTGGATAAGGGAACAAGATATCTCATAAATTTTCCTAGTCCAGCTTAGTCAATGGTGAGATTTGACAAAAACCTCATCTTTGTTTTCAATCACTATGTTCCTATTTATGTGATTTGGAGATGTCATGCCTTCTTGAAACTCTCAATATATATAAGTACCAGGCCCTTCCTCTACCCATACTGGTCACACTCAATACTCTACTCTAATAGTCTAGAGGCACTATAATTAGAGTAGAGTACTGTTGACATGTAGGCTTTGAAAGAATTACATACAAGACTAGCCTCCCCCTCTGGGGATTCTTTCTTGGTCAACTATCAACCTCTTTTTAATAAAGGTTTCTTCAATAAATATATAGAAAAAGTACCTATATTATACTAGATATCCGATATTTGAAGAATTTTATGTTCCTCCTCAATCCTATTTATGATAGTATAGAGAGAGGTGGGTGCTAACATATTCAGCATCTCAGTACTCTACTCTAAAGTACTATTATATATAGTTATAGAAGCGGACCTAATATATAAGTATCAACAAGCTTGATAGTTTGATACTCAACCGCCATGATCCCTCCTCACTACCCTATATTAGATCAGGAACACTAACTAGAAATGATGTTATTACTCTCAATGCCTAGTGACTACCATAGAGGAATGCATCACAAATGATATTACAACCACTACCTGTACTGAAAAACTGATCCAAGGGCCTACTACCAGAGTAGGAAGCGAACCCATCTCTTTAATCGAAGGTATACATGGAGTCAAAACTCACTTTAAAGTGTTCTCATTCATCGATCACGTTTGACAAAACCTAGTAGACAAAAGGAAGAGAAAATACAGTGGCATTTCTTTTATATTCAATATCAGATCAGATTGACAGAATACCAAGAAGCCCTTGCAAGTCAAGTTTCCAACTCTATATCATATCATTTCAAGGGACAATAAAGCTATATAAATCTCTTTAATCCATGTAATATATCCATGTAATCTTCTAAATAGTATATAGGCACTACAATAGGCACCGATATAGGTAAATAACCACCTATAGTGGTACTTATAGTTGTCCCTAGAGTAGTTCGACATGTGAGAATGCAAGTTTGTCTAAGTAGCAATGGGATATGAGTTACGATAGGTGGCCTATAAGGCTCTCAAAATCTAGGATGAATGAACATTTTGAACTCATATAGAAAGTAAATGATACTTATGACCAATCACATATTGTATCGCATACTAGGATCTCAAATAGTTGAGTAATGCTTCATATAACATCATTTCAAGTGACTAAATATAGAGCTGAATGAGCTGCATCTCAAAAAAACCTCTCTTATCAGTATTTAATTCCATCTTTTATATTCAAGGAACTATATAGTGTAAATTAATGAACTTTACTCTAATACTATAGTTTTATTACCAGATCAGCCTGAGGCTAGGGATACAAAAGTGGGTAGAATTGTATATTGACTAGGGAAGCTTAGGGGATGAAATCATCAACATCTAGAGGAAAAACATCATAGAAGTTATCAACACCTCACCTTTACTTATTCATAAGTGGTGTCTAGCTCGGTTATAGAGTCATAGTTATCAGGATGATCTTCTTGAGTCATAAAAATTCTTATGAGGATGGAAAAAAATCTTTTTAAAGAAGAAAAAAAATTAAAGAATCAAGTAAGAAAATAGGAATTTATACTTGGACGTTATATGATAAATACCAATAAAGTCTTATTCTGGACAACTTTGTAGATTGGAAAAAGGGAAGAAGCAATAATAATGCTATAGATATGTCAATATAATCCTATGAAAAGGACTAAGCAAAGTCAGACCTACTTTCAAAAGGAGTTCACCAAAGCAGGGGGATTTATTTCACTAGTGACCCTGATAGTCAAATAGCTCCTGGAATCATATACCACACCATCAACCCCGGAATTGGTTTCTCAAAAAGAGAGTTGGTGATAATTAATGAAAGACCCATGTTGATCCTAAGGATGTCAGTCAATTAGTTCCGCAATTTCAAAAGGAAGAAGAAATTCATTCCCTAGGATAACTGCTGCCCCCATACTATCTTCCTGATCTACTACGATGATGAACCTCTAGAACTTGGGTTAGCTAATTTTCTTCATGAAGAACCTGGGACATCAAAGATCTAACTATAAAACCGATTGCACGAGGGAGTACCTAGGATATTATTTAGCAGTTCGAAATGGTATCTATGGAATGAAAAGCGCAAATTTAACTCCAACACTACTCTCTAATTGCTTGCACCTATGAGTGCTGGGGGTAGTGAAATGAGGGTGTTTAGTATGGGTGGTTCAGTCGATCGATTAGGTTTACTACCTATATTACACTGGAGTAGCTTCATTATGGCATCCAGCGCTTCGGGGAGTGCCATGAGTCAATCACATGGTATAGACTAGAATTGGTATGCTCTATTGGAACCTTCTGCTTGGTATTGGGGATAGTGAACAGTTCTCTCTAAATTTCTACAACCTATATTATACTAAGAACCTTTGATAATATATATAAGTACCATACTCGATATTGGGTGATGCGTGATAGAGGGTCGAAGATTGTATGGGGCTAGGACTTATATATATTGGAGAAGGGGGTATCTTGGTGGATACTACGGTTGGAAAATATGAAATTAGGGTTGAAATTATGGGGGTAGGTACTTATATATATTAGCGAAACAAGTTATAACTGCTTCACTATTTTGTGTGTTGAATTTTAGTACTATTATAATAGTTGATATGGGCTTCATATTCTAGGTACCTCTTCCTTTTATGATTGTTAATTGGTACTGATGGAAAAAATGACCTTGTGAATATGAGATGATGGAGGTGAGAGAGAAGAAGTCAGGGAAATTGAATTTGGCTTTCAAAATGACTGGACAATGGAAAAGGGAATTGAAATGGTGTCCAAAATCAAATTAGTTCAGAGATGAGTGACCAGCAAAAACAATCTCTTATATATGGATGGGGCAGTTGGAAGCACAACCGATGGGAACATGAACTAAAAAGGTAAGGGAATTGGAGGTCGAGTCTAGGATTCCCAGTGAACAATAAATTCCTCTAACTAGCCTGGTCCTATACCCTCAGTATAAGAGATCCCAATACAAGTTCAAAGAGACCTCTAGGAAAAAGGGAAACAAGTGGCTGGCTAAACAGCAATGATTTCATGGCTTGTAACATAATGGTTGGAAGGTAAAGTTCCTCCAACCATATAATATAGATATTAAGATACTGAAAGTATCCCAGGTCCTCCACGTTCTGGTCAGATAAGGTAGGATACTCTAAATTGTTAGAGGAAAAAAATAGTATAAATTAGTTTGTACCATTTGGTCCGTGTCAATTGTCAAGTTGCCTATACCAACCTCACCTCCTAGAATTCACTCTCATATGCCAACTACTTCACACCAATACAACAGAATCATCATCCTATTAGAATCATCCCCCTTCGACCAGGCCATAAGTCCTATAATATATAGAAGAGTACATGTGGAAGCAGTCATGAGTGCATGGTCAATATATATAAGTACCAACGGACATGACACTATATAATATAGGTAGTAGTACTATTATGGTAGATTACTAAGGAGAATCATTCCAAAAGAGATGGTACCTTTCTATATATAATTACTTAGTATTATATAGGTAGTACTAGAGTTTTTGTTGAAATTTGGAATGGGTGACGATCAAATAGGAGACGAGGCTACAAAACAGAGTGATGTAGCTCCTGGTACATATATATATTTCATGACGTCCAATGTTTTAATCAGTATGCTAGTTTCATACACTTTTATCAGTGATCTGTTGACCCCCTAGATTTCCAGCTCAATGGGTAAATGGTACGGTTCTCAGTATAATATAGGTTGTAGAATATGAGTCAACACTACAACGCCTTTGGCCAGGTATGGGTCATGGTTCCATTGGGGAGGGAATGATCTACTACGTATATTATAAATTTTCCTTGATATGCTGGAAGGGAGGAATATTAGAGTAGTGTACCGAAGTTCCATCCAGCCTGCCCACTGGAAGCACAATTGCCTAGAGAACCCAAGATCACAGCATCACTAGAATGAGAATATCAGGGAAGCGAAGGGCAGTGAGAATGACTCAATTTATAAGCAAGGGTTTTTTTGTACGAAGATTGTTGTAGTGAGTGTGTTTTTCTAGATAGAATGTACTCGAGTAATAGTATGACTCTGGGATTGGGTTGACTGACAGTTGTGATGATGGCTCAATGATTGGCCACCTATCGACCGATGGTGGTACCTCATGACATTACAAAGAGACCAGGTGAGTTGTGTGCATGCAATAGGCACTCTCTTTATATATTTAATAATTCTTGGATGGGGTTAAAACAATGTAATTGATGGTTTTTGGAATGGAGATGGTCATTGTGGTGGTTCAAAGGTGGCTGGGAGAGCTGTATACAGTTCAATGCTACTTGTACAGTTTAGGGTTGGTTTTCCACCCTCATGAGTATTTGGACTGTTTTGATGGAACATAATTGGATATCACTTTTTATAGTTATCTAATTCCAAAATAAAATCCAAAAATGGGGAAATCATGTATCTTAGAAGTAGAATATTGAGTTTTCCTACTAGTTCAGATGATGTCCCTCATAGTTGGGTTATACCTTCCTTCGGCTTGAAATGTGATGCAGTACCAGGGTGTTTAAATCAATTGAGCACGTTTAAAATATGCGATGGAGTAAAAAATGGAGAATATAGTAAGCTTTATGGAACAAATCATGCCTTTAGACTATGGTTAGAGATCCTCACCCAGCACCTACCGGCTAGTCCAAACCACACCCCAACACCATCTCTTTCAAAAAACCTACCCCATACAACTTCCTTCCACTCTCATGAACACATGTCTCGGGATTAATTGTAACTTGACTAACTAGATACTACTTGTTTCGTTTTGTCAAAACAAAACAAAACAAAAAAACTAGTAGTTAGTGGAATGGTCTCAAATGGTACGATCAATGGGAATTGAGGTGGTTCGACCAGCTAGAATATTTAAAAAGAATCCATATCTAGAGAGGCCCGGGAAGGATGGGTAATCTATCACACCTAGAAAAAATATATTACCACTCCACTAAAAATAGGCATAGCTGAATGCCAGTTGGACCAATGGCTTGTGCCATTATGGGATATCTCAATAGTTTCACAAAGGGAGAAATGATACTGGAACATCAAATCAAGTAGCGTAAAATGCCAATACCATATATATATAATCTAATAGTGTTCTCAAGGCCTATATTTTCAATCATGCATGATAGGGTTGGACTGGAGTGGTTGGAGAAGTATAGGGCATCAAGTAGCAACCAGGTGTGGGTAAAGCCAGCTCTATTTGAATAGTGATTTGATCGACCATCTCATCCAACAAACCCATTTTTTCATGGGGATCAAGAATTTCACTATTATAAGAGTACCTATCCTCCACTGCACAAGGTACCTACCATGATTATGTCACCCATTCGATCGATCAATCATACTACAATGATATAATTTGATATGAATCGATGCTTCTCTGTAGGATATGGAAGATGAAAGAGCTGTTGTAATGGATTTAGTGGTGCTTGGGTGATACACCTTTGGGGTTCCGAGTGGATGGTAAACCCTGCTACTCAATTGATTCTATATCTACTATGCCCGAGATTTGGATACACTCATGAGCATTCTTGTCTGTTCTACTACCTATATTATACCCACTTAATGGTTGGAGTGAAATTGGGGGATTGAGCAACCTAGGCTGCCTAGTTGCCTAAATTTCCAGATTGAACATGTGGAGACATGAAAAAATAATATGAGGGTTTCCATTTCCACTATCCAAACACTAATCAAATTGTTCCATGTCCATATAATATAGGTTGAAGACTACCCACCCCACTTCCCCAATATGTCTAGTCAAAAAACCGTAAACTATTGATGTTGATAGCCACTCCAGCTAAAAATGGTCAGTATAATATAGGTAGTAGAAGGTATAATATTGGTATTAGAACTACGAATACATATCTATCAATCGAATGAACCTCTCACGAGTCCAACTCTAGACAGACAAATTGGAACCTAAAATGGGGTCAGGTACTCTTTTTATATAGTTTCCAATCATTTGATTGTCATAGATATGGTTGAATTGTCATGGGGATCATGGAGTGGTGGTTCTGTTCTTACTATCGTGGTTGGGAAAGACCAAAGGCACATATACCAGACTGACCCTATCAAGTGAACCAGAAGGCCCAGGAATGGATATAGGGCCTCAGTTGGAATAGAACGGAGGCGATAGAACGAATCACTCATATGATGATCCTAAAGGGTGGGGGTACAGGTAGGATGAAGAGGAACAAAAATGACTATTAGAGTATAGCACTTAAGGGTGAGGTATTCTATGAAGTTATGGGGTGATATAGTTGGTGGTGAGTTTCCTGGGAACTGGGGTGATTGATGGTTTGAGGTGAGCTTAGGGGACCCTTCATACTACAAGCATAGCTACCATTTCCATATAAAGAGAAGAAATAGGATGAGTTTATGTTTAAAGATTATATGAAAGATATCCATGGGGGTAATATTGGTTCCCCGACTCCACCACCATGTTCAAGAAATAGTGCTATCATTGATTTGGCCGCCAAATGCACTCAATCACCCACATGGTTTCATAGAGAAAAGGTCATATCTGCTAGCATTGGAGTTGACATGGGTTGGAATTGAAATTTCCAATTTCCCCAACAATTAAATAGTGTGAGAATTTGTGCAAAGTCTACTACCTATATTATATCGACACTGTTAGTGTAGAATATATAAATAATATATGATTTTTTTAAAATTTGGTGTTAGTGGGAATAGAAGCATGGAGGTGACTCCACATATTGAATCAAAAGCAGTACTAGAGGTATACGACTAGACTACTCTTTGGGAGGTCCAGTAGGCATCCCCGTTCACCAAATCAATCATCGTCTAAGTAGTGGATCAGAATGCATTTTTTTGGGGGGTCAAATATGAACTATTGATAAAGTGACGCATAAGAGTGTGGAAAGTTGATTCATGCTCAAAAATGTGGTTGGATGTTAGTACTCTTGTAACAGTGAGTACTCTACTCTAATAATACTACTACATATATTATACCTACCAGTAGATGGAAAAAGGTTTTAAAAGATCTGACCTGAAAGAGTGGGTGAGATCCTCTGTTTGTATAATCAAGATTGATTATTAAGATACTTCATGTATCCCATGTTCTAAAAGATCTTACCCTTTATTTAGAAATGTTCAAGTTCTAAACCCTTATATATTAAGTATCACCAAATAGTGATAGGTTCTAAAAGATATTACCCATTTTTTAGAATGGGTCGGGTTTTTAAACCCTTATATATTACGTAGCACTGAATATGGTAAGGTTCTAAAAGATCTTACCCTTTCTTTAGAAAGGGTCAGTTTCTAAAAGATCTTACTAATTAATTAGAAATGATCAGGTTCTAAACCCTTATATATTAATATTAATTTTAATATTAATTATCACCTATCTGACCCTCCCTAACCCTTCCTCACCCTTTAGAAAGGGTAAGATCTAAAATAACCTAAAGGATTAGATCTTTTAGAGCCTTTTAGGGAGGTTTAGGATATACTTGATTAAATTATGAATGAAAATCACAATTACTGATCTCCCATACCTCAATGATATAGTTCTTACAACTTTAACAAAAATCATACCACAGTGCCGACACACAGTAGAACCACCATTTCAACTGCATATGAGGCATACCAGTCCAAGAATAAGAGAATGATGCTTTGAAGATACCAATGCTACTACCTAATGTGGATCTATTAGAATTTACTCCAACTAATATGAATGTTTTTGATGAAACACCAGTATAATATAGGTTGTATAATAACCTTTGAAATCAATAAAATGTTGGGAGTTGAGCACTAAACTGCATCGCCACTTCAACGACAATGATCTTCATCTCTGAATATCATGTCCCAATACTCCAAACCAACCAATAATGGGCCCCAAAATTCAATGCCAGAACTCACCCGTGCAATACACTGGAAGGAAGCATGTTCCCCCAATGAAACTGCTCCCCCTCCTCACCCTTGTATCAACTTTTAGGCCACCCTCAATAAGTGAAATAGAGAGTGTAGGAGGTGTACTATCATTTCAAAATAGCCACTGTAACCTGAAATAGAGACATAACATTCTATTGTTTTATCACTCTTGTCATTGATATTGGAAAATTAGTGGGCACCAACATTGTCTCAGTGTAGTCTCAAGCTCAACCCCATGTGATCACCACTTACGTTTCAACCTGGAAACCCCATTTCAACCACCAAACCTTAGTCAATGAAATCGAGAACATACACTAAATGAAGTATTATAGGTCTTCCTCGGTCGAACCGAACCCCATGAGTCATATAGAGTCACCCGTGTTCCGAATTGACCATAAACACCTATATCCCATGATTTTTGATGACCATGGAATATGCCCAACCAGCGGCCCATGAACCCTAACTCTTGTCATTCTGGACATTGTCGATCATAACCTTATTTCTTTGGCCTATCAATTCAACCCCAATTCCAATGCTATAATAGCACCCAACTCCAATTATCTCATGTTACCTCTCCGAATAAATAAAAACACTATCTCAAATCCTCCATTCCTTAATGAATTCACCCCCAAAACTATTTTTCTCTATTCCCCCCTCAGAGAACATCACCTCCTTTTATCTCGGGATCAACTCTCTTGAACCACAGCGAAATGATTCCATTCATCCAGAATCTTTTCATCCTATCTTCTAGCTATGGATTCAGTACTGTACTCTAATAGTGTAAGCCAGTAAGGTTATTCACTAGAACCAGTTAGAGATTTTATTTTCAGGTTAGAGGAAGTGAAAAATCTTGACCTGATCATAGGACCTGAAAGATGTGACACATGATATTAGGACAGAGAAGTTAGTAGTAGGAGATGTTACCATGTTGGGTCAACAATTTGCATTAATTATTTTTTTTTTCAGGCTCTGAAAAATAATTCTAGTTGTGTTGTACCTTTCTCCACTCTCCTCAGATGTGTTGTACCGGTGATCAGTTCCTTATCCCTATCAGTCAAGTTCTTTCTATTCGTTCTAATAGAATTCTATCCTAAAATCACCCTTGGTGATTAGCCAATTCCAACAATATATATAAGTACAAGACCAATGCAAGAAAATAAAAAGATAATTCAAATGAAATATGGGTGGATAAACCTCAAAAATGATATAATAGATAGTTTCTCTCAATGGGTAAATTAGGGTAGACCAGCACTATGAATGGTTTGTCCCAGCTGTTCTGTTTCAAGTTTACAGAGTAGCATCAAGTACTCTGTCTATGTAGTACTATTAGAGTAGAGTACTGAGAGACAACCAACTTAGGTACCTCCAAAACATAAAGTCTACTCTTCCCATGATTTTCTTTGAGATTTATGGAATTCCCCAGAGTCCTTTACTTAATGTCTTTGAGAAAATACTTATATTATAAGAATATCCAAGATAATTGGGAGCCGATATATGAAAGTAGGGATCCCGCCAAATTTGAGAGCCTCTATTCCTTGCTTTCACCAATCTAGTCTGTGAGTTGTCCTCCCAACTCATGATAGTTGGTACATTAGTGAAACCCTTACCTATTCATTTTAGATATTTAGCTTTAGCTAGAATCAACAAATCAAAGTTCCTTCCTTTTACAGGAGGAAGGAAGAATGAGTGATTCGATGTATTACTGCATTATATTATAATAGTTGAGCCTACCAAGCTGGTAGTGATGATATAATCATATGTGGCACTGGATGCACTATTGGAACTAGATAGTTTTCCTAAAGAACTGTGGTAACTAGTGAACCATGCTCTTGAGATCTGATCCTTTACCAACCAAAAGGGTTGTGTCCTATTTGTTTGTTTTTGGGTTTGTGGTGAAATTTCCCAATAACATGACTCCATAGGAAACTATAACATGTTAACTTATGGTTACCATCTCACTACTGAAAAGATCTTGAGGATCCTACTCACTCCCAGTAAAATGTGTACGATATTATTGAGGGCCCAAACCTAATGTGACATGGCAAGGAAGAACTGACTTAAATAATCAACAGTTCTAGACTATATAGATTAGATTTTATTACTTTATTCTATATAGTATACTCTAATAGTCTAGTTTTCTAGCCTACGAGAAGGACAATCCACTGGATCATTGGGGTCGAAGTTACTAGGGGTAGGTTACAAATCCGAATTATGAGCTATTGAGATTCTGTATGAATCCATTCCATTAACTCGTCGTCTCTACATTTTATCTATAACCACACTATTAGAGTAGAGTACTGAGCTACCTGCATTTGGAGTGGAAGTGGTCCACTGTGAACCTTCTGGTATCTATTTTTACCAGACACCTAACTCTCAACACTGTTAGAGTAGAGTATTGACCTTGTTCTATTCGAGATGGAGATCTTAGATTCTTTCACTTCCTAAACGTCTATTATCATTTCTCTATCAATGAAATCCTTTATCTTGGTAACGTATAACCACTCTTTTCACTGTCCTAGGGCTCACCCATGACCAGGGAATGGGTGTGAATGTTCTGAAAGACACATTATGACGTCTTTCTAGGGTTAACGAGGTTGATAGAATTTTTTTAACCTAGTACTTAGATATATTTCCACTTCACTTATAGCTTTTTGAACCTAATACCTATATTATACTGAAGACCAAGAAATCAAGATCCATAGCTAACACTATAGTCTTGAGCTCTAGCGCATGAAAGGAGTGACTTATTTTAGTATATACTAAGAAAATTTGATATTATTTTTACTATAATGTCCTTGAGTATAATAACTTCCCTTATGCTATCAATGAATCCTACAAGAATAAACTATATAATTTACCCTATGACTATTAGTAAAATATAGATATTTTAATTCCTTGGATGTACTCGAACAAGTCTAAAAGGATTTCTTCTTTACTGGATATTATGTAAAAAGACAGTACTGAAATGAAACTGGCTCAAATGTGAGGATCACTTACCTGACGCTTTCTTCCAGTATAGATAATGACAACGGACACATGAAACAAGATAACTATTCACTACCTCCCCATCTACTAAATAAAGAGAGGTTCACATAACATTATGAAATGATCCTATGAAAATTATTCCAACCACACATATATAGATTCATCATACAACATATAAGTGCCAATACCCACCAGACACAAACTCCAGGAATGATTCAAGAGTTCAGACTTGTTCAAGGGTGAATTCTTCCCTTTTCATCTTGGCTTCATCGACCCTCTCAAGATAAGCACGCGTTGTCTGTATTGATTCCATAGAAGAAATTGTACACACTCCTTAATTTATCCACAACTTATGAGCTATCATTGTGTATTAAGATCTTCAACAGAGTAGAGACACAAGAATTTGAATGTTAACAATATGGGGGACAATACTTATTATATTACTAAGTACTATCCTTGAACTACCCCACATTCACCTTCCCTATCGGTATAATATTGGTAGTAGACCATACATTTCTAGGATGACCAAGGATTGTCACCTTATAGTCTAAACCAAGTCCTAGAACTAATTCAAAATCCTTCTATAGCAAAAAAAAACCGAACAAGATCCAATGATTGTCGATTGGCCTTCCATTGAGTGGTCATGACTAGAGAATCAAAGTAAGGATTGAGTGCTACTTCTCCATATAATGATAGTAGCTAAGCATCCATAATAATAACAGAGGTGACTCTATATAATATAGGTAGTAGAGCTGCTCAACCCATGATCGAAGAGATGAGTTCTCCAACAAATCTTTTATATTTTGATGGAGGTCCAGAGGAAGCTTCAGTTCTTTAGTCTTAAAATCTGGACCATTTAAAAAGTTTATACTTAATATTAATATATAAGGGTTTAAAACCTGACCCTTTTTAAATAAATGTTAAGATCTTATATAACCTTAGTTAATAAGAAATCGTCAAAGGTATGGGTTAAGGGGTCGTTCCAAATTACTCAAAACCAGCCCGACTGATAAGGGTTTTAGTCCCCATAGCTATAACACTATAATAATGAGATCATTATTAGAAAAATAATAGTCTGATCTTGTTATTCAATTTGATGATAACCCACACCACCAATTTGAGCAAGAGTGGAGAATCGACACACATTATACTCAAGACCTATTTTATTTTAGAACAATCTTGTTTAGAAAGTCGATGCAAAGCTTCAATGAATCTTTGAATAGAGCACTTGAAAATAGAGGTAAAGGATGATATTACTCTTCTAGAGATGAAGAAATCCCTATCACTCAGATCAAGTACTATTATTCTACAGATATCTTATGATGATTTGAGGGATAGAATTATTATGGAATGAACTAGATCACGTAAAGTGGTGATCATCATGAGAATGAATGTTTAAAGAAGTGAAGCATTGTCCGATTTGTGATAGAACAATATCCTTGAAGAATGTTTGTATAACCTTTGAATAAATAAAATGATATACCTATTCCTTTCATTAATGTACCTTTTTTCCAATCTGGATCAACCTCATTTTATTTTCGGTCTTTGTATCATGTTCCACAAGGTTATTTTCCAATCGATCTTAGCTTCTGATATCTTTTTTTGACTCCTCTTGTTGTCTAAGACTAACCCCTAGAAGAGGACTAGGGAATGAGACTCATATGAAATCTCTAACTTATGGTTTAAAAACTAAGTATGCAGAATAAAGGAAATCCACACCGAAGAAGTGAGTAGCATAGCGATCCATATCTGAGGGTGGTGGGAGGGAAAGGGATAATTTGATCATGTGGAAGACATGGTGGATTTAGTGCATTGTTTGGAGTCATAAGATATCTTAGAAGATAATTTTGAACCTACAAGATGACATGATAGACTGAACTCGATTAAAAGACGTAGCATTGGTGTGCCCCCAGTTTGCATATGGCTCATCTTATAGCATAGTGAACGGTATGCTGAGACATCTTTAAAATCTTTCCCACCATCCTCCTAGTCATTGATGCCATGAATTTTTTCAGTTCTATCCAAACCCATCATTCTCTATCTCCTATTTTTATGAGTGGTCCACTCATGCCTCTTCCCAATTAGATAGGGGAAAAGGTGAATCAAGGGAATCCATTCATTAATGGATCCTCCCAACTATCAATTGAAGGGGAAGCCTGTGCCACATTTTATCATTCCAATCCCTTAAGACTATGCCCCGATTTTGACTTTTTGTTCATCGAGTGAGTGAAAATTTAGAATCTTTTAGGTTTTATAGCACGTTGATACCTGATTTCCTAGACATGCTTTCAAGTTTCAAATAAGATCATACAAAAAATTTTATAACGATGAAGGGAATTAATTATGAGTCATAAAGTCTGGAGTTTATACTTTTGGAACCAGCCTAAACAAAACTTCCTAAAGTTATGGACCTCAAAGCCTTAAACTTGATGAATGACGTTATTAATATTTTCATATCTTTGTACATATTCCATTTACTGATTTTATATGAAATGTTCATAATTTTAGTGAAATATTAATGTTTAAATATTAAATATAATTTTGAGCACTATTTGAATTTATCCAGATTCAAGTATAATTAATGTTTTAACAATAAATATTACCCTAATTTTCCAACTTGCAGTATTCTTGTTTTTTAGGGTTCCCAATTCCAATTCCAACATTTCATTAGAAGTCACCTTTGGAAAATTCGTCCATTTAGAGGGTCATATGGACCACACAAAAAGGCCCAAGGAAACTGTGAAGAAACTGGACCATATATGAATGTTGAATTACTGGGCTCAATCCAGAAGTTAAAATACCTCACTTGTCCTCCAAATTTCGTAGGACATTTCAAGTAGTCCATGATAAAAATTTCAGAACCCAATCACAAAGAGAAAGAGACCAACTGATGCATTAAAGTCCAGCCCACCATTCTGGCCGGGAATTAAAAACAGCACACTAATATTTCAATTTCTCCTGATGTAGACATCCATTCGAGCTGAGTTTTTTCATTGTGAAAGAGGAGATTTGGGCGGCCAACTTTTTTGAAGAAATGACATTTATTTTAGGGCATATTCCTATTCAAAAACCCATTCACATTATGGACTTCGAAAGAGTCTGTATTGAAATGGATAGATCCGAATTGTTTATTAAAACCGATATAACTTTGGCTCCATAAGTCCAATGGCCGCGAAATTATCACAGTAGACAGAAAAAAATTTTATCTACCACTTTGAAGAAGGATATTTCTAAATATTCAGTTTTGTGGATGTCCATATCAGCGAGCCAAGTGGAGGGGTATTTCTGGAATGTAAACAGTCCACCACCTTGGGTTATAAATACATCCCCTCCTCTCTTTTCAAAAGGGTTGTCATTTCAGAAGAGAGGAGATCATATTGGCACGAAAAATGCCTTTACAAAGGCTTGGGATGACCTTACATACTCATGTTTCCACTTGAGAGACCTTTTCCCCTGTCTTTGTTTTCACTTACTTTCGTGTTCTTCGTTTTTGTAATCTTGTAAGTCTCTTTCTTTGTAATTCTATTTTAATGCAAGTTACTTCTTCAATATCCCTTATTCTCATCCACCTTATGTAGTTTAATATTTATGTTCTTAAAATAGTTTAAATTCAGTTGAATCCCCTTCCCTTATTTTTCTTCCTCATTCTATCGAAATTCCATTTTCAATTTTCTTCATCGTTTGTGTGTGTGTTCAGTGCACTACTCTTATCTTGTCTCTTTATTTTTCTTCTCTTTATAATTCATCACCATAAACATATATTACCAGATTAATAACCATATTAATGGATGAGTAAATATCTCATTGGGGTGAGTTATAATTTAGGGATGTTAAGTGATTGAGAGGTTTTGCTCGATGAGTATTCTTTAATTTAACATTGTGTATGTTGGACTTTACATGTCATGGATTATTGAAATATTCTATTCAACGTGTGGTTTCCATGGATTATTGGGACCATAAATACACCTCCACAGTCAAGCACTGAATGAGATTAGAACCCTCTGTAAATTTAAGGCTTGGATTAAAGGCTTAACACTTGGGAATTCCAATCAACATCAACTTGTGATGTGGGAGTTAATTTAATGCAATATAAAGCAAAGCTCAAGGATATCACATGCTTAACTAACCTAATGATGAACTCACCCCAATAATTATCAATTTTTTAAATCAATAATAATCAATTAGTCATTTCAATTAATCTCTGCAACCCCGCCCCCCCAATCAGAATACAATCAACTTAAAAGAAATGTCTATTTCAAAGTATCATCGTCAGGGATTCGACCTGAGTGCTGCTATACAAATTAGTAGAGCACCATAACTTTGACCGGTCGATAGGCGACAATCGGCCATGCATTTCAAATGGCGCCATTTCCTAGGATGGTGCTTTATGTATTCATTAGTTTCTGGTTATTGTAAAAAAATTAAAAAAACAATTTTTTTTAAAAAAAATTGAAAAACAACACAAAGAAAAACTAGTCTTCTCATTAAAATCATAAAATAAAAACAAACAAAGACAAACTCAACTTCATCTTTCTTCAAAAATCTCTCTGAATGCCCCGTATCCTCCCAAACAATCCCTAGGATTTGTTTGAACCTGAAATTGAGCGAACACTTCACCAACTTAGGAGGAACATAAGAGATAATCAAATAATTCATGAACCAGTCCTTGTCCAACCAATTGAATTGGATATGGCCAATCTTAGGGAACAAAAACTTAAAGAACTCTCTGCCCCTGATTTGAATTACCAACCACTTATTATTCAATATCCAAACATATAGGCTGACTTCGAACTCAAATCGGGTTTGATTCATCTTCTTCCTCATTTCCACGTGCTAGCCGGTGATGATCCACATCTCCACCTTAAAGAGTTTCAAGTAGTGTGCTCTACCATGAAGCTTCAAGGGGTTTCTGAAGAACAAATCAAGCTTCGATCATTCCCTTTATCCCTAGCCAACACTACTAAGTCATGTATCTACTACCTTCCTCCTGGTTCCATAACCACATGGAATGACATGAAGTGACTCTTCTTAGAGAAATTCTTTCCTACTTCTCGTACTGCTTCTATCCGAAAGGAAATAAGTGGTATCCTTCAATTCCCAAGTGAATCACTCTATGAGTACTGGGAGAGGTTCAAAAAGCTTGTTGCAACATGTCCACACCATCAAATACCTTACCAACACTTGATCCAATACTTCTATGAGGGGTTATTGGCTATGCAGAGAATTCTCATAGATGTTGCAAGTGGCGGTGCTCTTGTTGATAAAACTCCTGCAGCTGCAAGAGATCTCATAAGTAACATGGATGCAAACACACAACAATTCCATACTCAAGCACATGATCAAGTAAAAAAATACCAAGATAATCAATCAATTGAGTCGAACAAGATGACTGAGTGGATGAGTGAACTTACAGGTCTTGTGCTACAACTAGTTGTGGCCACCAAATACCCAACCTCGTCTTCTCCACAATCAATGTTTCCTGGACCTATCAAAAACTGTGGAATCTGCAACTCTCCATCACATCCAACTGACACATGTACACAACTTCAAGATGATCAATCTGATTTATCTGGACCAATGGAGCTCAATGCAGCATATGCTCAGCAGAACACCAATCCTCAACTATCAGGTCAGTTTGTTTGAAACTTCAACCAACCTCACTCTGAGACCTTCTCTTCTTCCTATAACCAAGGCCATATGTATGGTAATCCCATATCTCATTCACCTCAATTCCCTCCTCAAAACCCAAACCAATTCCAATATGGTCAAGGTGTTGGTAACTTCCAACAACCTTATCCTTTTCTTCCTCAACCTCAAAGGAACAATCCTACTCCTGTATTCCATTATCCTGGTGAGCCTTCCCAATTCCAAAACCAATACGATCGCTTTCCCAAGAACCCAAATCAAGGTAATCCCAATCCGGGACAAGCCTCTTCTTCCAAGAAACCATGGGAAAGTGAAGTAGAATATCTTGCCTCCTTCACCCGTTCTATCCATAAAAACATTGAAACTCAAATAGGTCAACTTGCATCCCACCTGAGCCAGCAACAACAATCAAATTCTTCCCAGCTCCTAGCTCAACCATTACCCAACCCCATGGGTAATGTAAGTTAAATTGAACTTAGATCAGGAAAGAAACTTTATATGCCTCAAGATAAGTCATCCAACCCCACTTTAACTATTCACCAAGAAAATGAAAAGAAAAAGAGACTTAAAAAGGAACCTGAAACAATTCCCTCACCTCCTTCTATTTCATATAGGAATCCAATTCCTTTTCCACAAGCTGTTTCTAAACCAAGGAAGTCCTTTGAACCAGATCCTGAAATGCTCGACATGTTTAGACGTGTTGAAGTCAAAATTCCCCTATTAGATGCCATAAAACTAATTCCTAAGAATGCCAAGTTTCTTAAGGAATTTTACACCCACAAGAGGCAACATAGGACCATTGAAAATGTTTCCACCCAGTAGTCTATTCCGATAAAGTGCAAAGATCTAGGGACCTTTATGATTCCATGCCAAATTGGATGTTCGAACATTGATGATGCACTCATAGACCTAGGATCCTCAATTAATGTCATGCCCAAATCTATCTTCTCCAACCATGGTCTAGGTCCCTTACATCCAATGGGTGTTGTCATTCAGTTAGCCAATTGAAGAAAATCCAGTCCTGAGGGAATAATTGAGGATGTCCTTGTCTAAGTCAATGATCTTATCTTCCCTGCTAATTTCTATTTCCATGACATGGAAGGTGAGACGAACTCTTCTTGATCTCCCCTTATTCTAGGAAGACCATTCCTCATGACTGCAAGAACCAAGATTGATTTCCATTCAGGAATCCTATCCATGGAATACAGTGGCCAACTGCTCAAGTTAAACATTTTATAAGACATGCAATAGCCATCTGGGGATCACTCTGTATTCTCAATCCATGCTTCTGAGGACACTTATAAGAGTCAATTGAACCCCATTACATCATGTTCATCCTGTTCTGAAGAGATAGGATCTTGTAAAATCTTCACTATGATTAACCAAGTCATAAATGGTGAAGTTGATGTGGACATTTCATTCATAGATTCCATCAATTTAGAGGATCTTGAAAACTCTCTTGAATCCCATCTCAACTCTGATCAAAACTGCTCCACCTTGGACAGTATTGGGAAAAATGAATCTGAAGCAACTGAAGTCCCATCCTCCATTTCTGAGTTTCCTAACCCAAAAATGAATGATGAGACTAATTTGAAACCCCTTCATACACACCTGAAATATGCATTCCTCTTCCATGATCACTCATACCCTGTCATTATATCTTCTTCACTTACTAAAACTGAGGAGTCCAAACTTGTTCAGGTGTTAGAGGAAAATAAAAAGGCCATAAGTTGGACACTAGATGACATACCAGGAATCAATCATCCCCTTTTCATGCATCACATCCATCTTGAGGATTCATCAAAACCAATTATACAACCACAAAAAAGACTCAATCCACTCATACTTGAGGTACTTAGGGAAAATATCACCAAGATTCTTCAAGCTGGTATTATCTACCCAATTTTTGATAGTGAATGGGTTAGTCCAATTCAAGTTGTACCTAAGAGGGGTGAGATAACTGTTGTCACAAATGAACATGGAGAGGTTTTCACAACTCGATTAAAGAACAAATGGTGTGTGTGTATCGACTATAGGAAATTGAATGTTGAAACAAGAAAATATCACTACCCTCTTCCATTACTTGATCAAATGCTAGAAGGATTTGCTGGAAAGTCACACTACTACTTTCTTGATTGATACACTAGCTACTTCCAAATCCCAATCACACCTCAGGATCAAGAAAAGACTACTTTCACATGCCCCTTTGGAACATATGCATATAGGAGAACGCCTTTTGGCCTTTTTAATGCTCCTACAACATTCTAGAGGTGTATGATGATTATCTTTTCCGAATATATTGAACACTGCATGGAAGTATTCATGGATGACTTTACCATTTATGCTGAGTCATTTGAATCGTGCTTGAATTCACTCTCTCTAGTCCTTCAAAAGTGTACCAAGTGTAACCTTGTGTTAAATTTTGAAAAATGTCACTTCATGGTTGCAAATGGGATTTTTCTAGGGCACATAGTTTCAAAAGATGGTATTGAAGTCGATCCTTCCAAAATTGAAGTGATCCAATCAATTCCTGAAATCATCTCTATTTAAGACAACCGTTCATTCCTTGGTCATGCTGGTTTCTATCAGAAATTCATCCACAACTTCAGTAAAATTTCCCTCCCACTCACTCGTTTTCTCCAAAATGATGTCACTTTCCATTTTGATGAGGTTTGAAAGAGATCCTTCATTGAACTCAAAACTGCTCTTACATCTGCCCTGATAATCCAACCCCCGGATTGGTCCTTTACCTTTGAATTAATGTGTGATGCTTCTGATAGAGCCGTTGGGGATGTTCTTGGTCAAAGAAGAGAAAAAATCCCTCATGTCATCTATTATGCCTCAAAAACATTGGATGAAACTCAATCTCACAACACTGTGACGGAAAAGGAACTTCTAGTAGTGGTTTTTGCCTTAGATAAATTCTGGTCCAATCTCTTAGGTGCCAAAATCATCATCTTCATAGAACATTCTCCTATTAAGTTCTTACTCAAGAAAAGTGATTCCAAAATAAGGCTAATAAGATGGATCCTAATGCTCTAAGAGTTCGACCATGAAATCAAATATAGACCTGGAAAAGAAAACCCTTTGGCTGATCACTTGAGTAGAATTTCTAATTCTTCTCATTCGGAAATCATTGATCCTGAATTCCCCATTGAGAACCTTTCATCTCTCACTCCAAAGTTACCATGGTATTCCCCAATTGTAAATTATTTGGTTTTTGGTATTTTTCCTAATTTTTTTTCAAAAGAACAGAAAATGAAGTTGAAAAGTGATTCAAAATACTATTTTTGGGAAGAAAATAAACTTTGGAAAACTGGGGCAGACATGGAAATTAGGAGATGTGTTGATGAAAATGAGCATTCTTCCATCTTATAATTCTTGTCACTCGCTTCCCGGAGGTGGTCACTTTGGACCACAAAGGACCTCCCAAAAGGTTCTAGACTCTAGATTCTTCTAGCCTTCACTCTTCAAGGACTCACATGAGTTCTATCAATCATGTTTCAGTTGCTAAAAGTTTGGCACAATTTCAAATGGAAATAAAATTCCCCAAAATCCTTTAATTTTCTGTGAGATCTTCGATGTTTGGGGTATCGATTTCATGGGACCATTTCCCCCTTAAAATTTATTCTCATACATCATTCTTGTGGTTGATTATGTTTCTAGCTGGGTCAAGGACAAACCCACTAGAAAGGATGATCCATATACTGTTAGTGGGTTCCTAAAGACACACATATTCCATTTATTTGGCACACCTCGTGCCTTGATAAGTGAATTAGGAACCCATTTTTGTAATAAAACCATGGAATCTCTTTTGAAAAAGAATTGGGTTGTTTATAAAACATCAACTACATATCACCCAAAAACAAATGGCATGGATCAACTTTCTAATAGATAAGTGAAAAGAGTGCTTGAGAGAATTGTAAAACCCACCAGAAAAGACTGGCCTGAAAGACTTGGTGAAGCACTTTGGGATTATCGAACTACCTATAAAACACCCATTGGGATGTATCCTATGAGGCTAGTTTTTGGTAAAGCATGTCATCTACCAGTTGAAATCCAACATAAGTCTTTTTGGGCTGTGAAAACCTGTAATTTTGATTATGAAAAATCTGGTGAAGAAAGATTGTTGCAATTGGCTGAACAGGATGAGCTTCGACTTGAATCCTATGAGAATTCCAATCTGTACAAAGATAAGGCAAAGGTACTCCATCACAAACACATCCTGAGAAAGGTATTTCATAAAGGTGAAAAGGTAATGCTCTTCAATTCTTGATTTTGGCTTCACCTAGGTAAGCTTAATTCTCATTGGTAAGGTCCTTTTATTATCACTAGTTTTTACCCATTTGGTGTTGTGTAAGTCCAAGACCCCTCCTCCAAAAGTACATTTACGGTAAATGGACATCGGTTGAAACATCACCATGAGAGGACATGAAATCCTGGAACAACATCAACTTTCATTGGATCCACAGTAGACCCACCACTGGATGGAGATGTCAACCCACAAAATCCAAACTCGGGGGCACCTCTTTCCCTTTTACTCTTCCTTTCACTCTCTCCCTATCTCTCTCTTTCTTCTTCCTCCCTCATTCTCATTTTGTTTTTCCTACCACTTTCCTCATCACATTTTTTCCCTTTTACTCTTTCTCTTTTGTGTGGGTGTGTCTTTATAAAAAACTAAAAAAAACATAAAAAAAACTAAAAAACAAAAACAAAGACTCATAATTACTCACCATTTAATTTTTAAATTTTGTCCATACATTTTGGGGAGTAAATAGATATTTTTCATCTCAAAAATTTTGTGCTTTGATCATAAAATTGGATAAAGAATCTTGTGTCAAAAACAACAAATTTTGAATGCTCTATTTTTGATTTGGAAAATGGTTTTCCCAAACCGTGAGGAACAACATTTTCTTTCATGCCAAGGCCTCCTATGGCCATCTTTTCAAAATGTGTGTTTTTCACCACCATTTGCGAGTCTTGAGTTTGTGGACCTTCAAGCTAAATTTTCTACTTTAGTGTGCATTAATATGATAAAGGCATTGTTTTGAACTGAATGAGAATCACAATAGCCAAATAGCCTCTCATTACCCTTACATTAATCCTATTTTTGAAATCCCCTTCAAGCCTATGAAAACATTTTCTCTGATAGCCACATTACAATCCCTATACCATATCCCACCAAATATAAACATGGATTTTCATTGCATAAGTTTTTGAAATTTAAGTGTGGGGGGAATGGATTTCATTTTTGGGTATCATTTCCTTACTTTCGGGTGTGTTATCATATGCTTGAGGGAAATCATCCATTTTAGTGTGGGGGGAGGTTGTCATTCAGTGGGATTTGGGAATGTATTGTACAAATGATATTGAAAAGTGTTCCAAAAAAATTTAAAAAAAAATCAAAATAAAAAAAATGAATATAAGAATGGGTTGTGTCTTGGATGGGACAAAAATCACTCTTACCCAACCTTTGATATTGTTATTACTATTACAATTAGTATCTTGAGGAGATCAAACATGGGTTGGGATATGAGTGTGAGATCTGTTTCAAGTTCAACTTTCGGAAAAAATACAAAAAAAGAACACTTTATATATATATATTCTTATGTCATTGGGAGAAGTTGTTGTGTTTTGTAAATATTCCATCTTCACATTCCCATCACATTTTCCCCTCTTTTGTGTCTTTATTCACACAATAATTCCCTTGTAAATATTTGTTTCTATGTCCTTCTATGTTTTATTTCATAAAATTTGTGCATTGCTTTTCCCATGTTGGTATTTTACCCCTCTTTCCACTCTTTTGAATACAATATTCCTACCATCCCATAGCTACAAAAAAACCCCTAAAAAGACCACTTGATTTTTGAGCACTTTAGGATGGGGAATAGAAGCTGAGAGTTCTAACTAACTCTTAGATTTTTCACTTTTGGTTGGTGAAAGAGTGAACCTCCAAAATGAATTTTGTCATCTTGAGAGGAGTAAGTTTTGAGTGCCACCATTTTCTATGTCTAAAGATGAGAATGAAAAAATGAATTGTTTTTGGAACATTATATCTGTAACAATTTGTGGTGGAATTCAATATGGATGAGTGAAATAGTCTAAACCTCCCCTGATTTGGGAAAACAAAATTTTAATATTTGTTGGTGAGTGAAAATGAGTTTGTCTTATTTTTATATTTATTGCCCATGAGAACATGCACAAAACTAAGTGTGGGGGACTTGATGTTATTAATATTTTCATATCTTTTTACATACCCCATTTACTGATTTTATATGAAATGTGCATAATTTTCGTGAAATATTAATGTTTAAATATTAAATATAATTTTTGAGCACTATTTGAATTTATCCAGATTCAAGTCTATTTAATGTTTTAACAATAACTATCACCCTACTTATCCAAATTTCATGATTATTGTTTTTTAGGGTTCCCAATTCCAATTCAAACATTTCATTAGAATTCACCTTTGGAAAATTCGTCCATTTAGAGGGTAATATGGACCACACAAGAAGGCCCAAGGAAACTGTGAAGAAACTAGACCATATATAAAGGTTGAATTACTGGGCACAATACAGAAGTCCAAATACCTTAATTAACCTCCCATGTTAGGAGGACATTTAAAGGAGTCCATGATAAGAATTTCAGAACCCAATCTAAAATAAAAGGGTCCCAAATGATGCATTGAAGTCCAGCCCACCATTCTGGCCGGGAATAATAAACAGTACACTAATATTGCAATTTCTCCTGATGTGGACATCCATTCTAGCTGAGTTTTTTCAGTTTGAAATATGAGATTATGGCGGAAAACTTTTTTGAATAAATTAATTTTATTTTAGGGAATATTCCAATTCAAAAACCCATTCACATTATGGACTTTGAAAAAGTATGTATTGAAATGGACAGATCATAATGTTTTATTAAAACCGCTATAACTTTGGCTCTATAATCCGAATGGCCTCAAAATTATCAAAGTTTACAGAAAACATTTTTCTCTACAACTTTGAAGAAGGATATTTCTCATGATATGGATTTCTAGATGTCCATATCAGCGAGCCAAGTGGAGGGGTATTTCTGGAATGTAAATAGTCCACCACCTTGGGATATAAATACATCCCCTCCTCTCCTTTCAAAAGGGTTGGCATTTAAGAAGAGATAAGATCATATTGGAACTACCAAAGCCTTGAAAAAGGATTGGGAGGACCTTCCATACTCATTTTTTCACTTGAGAGACCTTTCCTCCTCTCTTTGTTTTCACTTACTTTCGTGTTCTTTGTTTTTGTAATCTTGTAAGTCTCTTTATTTGTAATTCTGTTTTAATGAAAATTAGTTTTTCAATATCTCTTATTATCATCCAACTTCTATAGTTTAATATTTATGTTCTTAAAATAGTTTAAATTCAGTTGAATCCCCTTCCCTTATTTTTCTTCCTCATTCTATCGAAATTCCATTTTCAATTTTCTTCATCGTTTGTGTGTGTGTTCAGTGCACTACTCTTATCTTGTATCTTTATTTTTCTTCTCTTTATAATTCATCACCATAAACATATATTACCAGATTAATAACCATATTAATGGATGAGTAAATATCTCATTGGGGTGAGTTATAATTTAGGGATGTTAAGTGATTGAGAGGTTTTGCTCGATGAGTATTCTTTAATTTAACATTGTGTATGTTGGACTTAACATGTCATGGATTATTGACATATTCTGTTCAACATGTGGTTTCCATGGATTATTAGGACCATAAATACACTTCCACAATCAAGCACTGATTGAGATTAGAACCTTAACTAAAGTTAAGGCTTGGATTTAAGGCTTAACACTTGGGAATTCCAATCAACATCAACTTGTGATGTGGGTGTTAATTTAATTCAATATAAAGCAAAGCTCAAGGATATCACATGTTTAACCAACCTAATGATGAACTCACCCCAATTATTATCAATTTGTTAAATAAATCATAATAAATTATTCATTTCAATTAAGCTCTGCAAAAAAAACCCCCAATCAGAATACAATCAACTAAAAACAAACGACTATTTCAAAGTATCATCATCGAGGATTCGACCCGAGTGCTGCTATACACATTAGCATAGTACCGGAACTTTTACCGGTCGATAGGAGACAATCGGCTGTGCGTTTCAATGCTCTATCGTTTTGGGGCATGAAAAAATCTTGGAGAAAATGAAGTGGGTGAGGGAGATGAAGGATGTATGAAATTGTCTTTTTATTTGATTTTAGAGTTCAATTGGTTGAGTTCCTTCCAACTGCCTTTGTATCTTACCCTTTTTGGAAAGTATTAATTCAACAAGACATAATACCTTCTTGAGTGCTAGTTGAAAGCATCAAAGCCTGAAATTCAGGGTCTCAGAACTTGAGGTTGTGCGGGAAAGATAAAGTTGGTCACTAGGAAATCCCAATGACCGGGGATGGATGGCCTTAATATACCCCTTTAATCTTTGATCTATGTCTGATTTTAGGAATATAAACCTTATTATGAGTTAGACCACACCAAACCAATTAGAAACCATGAAAACCTTTCTATAGTGATTACGGTAGCAAAGGAAGAATAGATCTTTTTTCGTACCATTGCAGGGCCTCGGTATTAGACATTTCGAGTTAAAGAAATGATGAAAACAAAAACCTAATATTAATTCTAGACCTACTACCTTTTCTTATTTCTCTTTTTCCAGGGATGAAGTGTCTGGTTTAATAGAACCAATGGCTGCATGTAACTATTTAGTGGTCTCATTTTTCCTCTCCTTGCGGATTGATGTAATTTCAATATTTTCAAATGGTGTCTCATAATCATATAGTTTCACATCATATAATATGATCTTGACACAACTATCTTCTAACTGGAGACATATACTCTTTTATACAGTATTCACTTTGTATCTGGCCCCATTTCTGGTTTAGTTTCAAGATCTTTTTTAGGCATCTTATATAGTCAATGTCGTGTGATTCATCCCTTTATTCGAGAAAATTAACTAGAAAAGTTTATAAGTAATTTTTGGGAATCCTTTTTTTCCATATCTTATAGTATTATTATAGATTCCATTCTACAATAAGCCTATGATATGAATAGGACCTCAACCCATAGAGAGAGTTAAAGGATGGAACTCTAGCGCCCTGATACTTATAAGGACAAAGAACAGGAAGCATGAACTCCTATTTATGTAAGGCTAGCTGTAAACAATGAAAAAAATAGATTTGTGGTTGTACTGATACCATTTGAAATCAATTGGACAATTTCTGATAGTTGACCGATATATCTTGACCAAAGGCAGAGGGGAAAGTATGATGGAACTGGTATAAAGGTCTAATTAGTAGTGTGTGAAACCACCCCTTGATTTTATCCCAAGGGACTCATAATGGTGGAAAACCAATACAAGTGAAGTAGTTGTTTCTAGGACTGGGATAGGGGAAGCTACGGGCTATGGAGCTAAATCTGTGCTAGAAGGTTCTGAAAGAAATATAAGAAAGCTACTCAACTAATAGTTTCATTAGGGATATCGAGAAGTAGTCCCAACAAGAGATAACATAACTACAACTATTCGATAGATACAGATTAAAAACACACTACTGAATAGATAGGCACAAGAACCTACCCAGATCTATTTGTTTTCTCTAAAGTAGGTGGTTTTTTAGGATTTGTTTAGAACCTTCCTACACTTGATTACACCACTAGAAACTATAGGGTTCATGAAATGATCCTACACTTATCGACAGGTGAAGTCCAATAATCAATTATTGGTTGTTTTACTATAGGCATTACCCATTCCAAAATGGAATCGGGATGAAGTTACCATGGATTTAATGATGAGTCTTTCTAGTAAACCTCAAAAGAATGATTCCATTTGGGTGATTGTAGATCGACTGATGAAATTAGCACTTTTTTTCTTATTTGGGAGACTTTATAAGTGGATTATTTGGGTGACTTGTACGTTTGGGAAATAATCCATCTACATGGGGTGTTGTGGAGAATTGTTTCACACTGAGACTCAAGTTTCACATAACAATTCTAGTAAGTATTGCTGAAGGTGTTTGGTACACAAGTATTACCATATATGGAATTCCACCCATAGAAATATAGGCATTCAGAATGTACTATATTTTTTATAGGATATTCTATGAGGGTAGGTTATGGACATTGGTGGGTCTTGGGAGAAGCCCTTACTGCTCATTGAGTTCTCCTGTAATAATAGTTATCAGGATACTATTCAGATGGATCCATATGAGGCTCTTTATAGGTTTCTATGTAGATAACCTCTATGGGGGATGGAAGTATGTGAGTTAAGGTTGGTGGGACACATTCTCATATAGGATACATCAGAGTAGGTTCATATAATTTTGAAACATATGGCTATGGATCAGAGTAGGAATATGCCATATGCTGATCGACATTGATAAACCATTAAGTTTGTAGTGGGGGATCATGTTTCATTTGGGTGTTGAAAAGATTGGATCACTATAGGATTCAGAGACCTGGAAAGTTGTTTCCTAGGTTTGTTGGACCTTTCAAGATTGTGCAGATAATCAGGCCAATGGCATACTGATCGACTCTTCCATAGAGTTATAGTGCTACGAATGATGTTTTTCATGTGTCACGACTTTGGTAGTATCACCCCAACTCTTCTCATGAGATTTATGTTGATTATGATGATCTTTATGCTAATTCATCCTTTTAGGAGCATTTGATTCATGTTATGGATCATAGTGAGAATGTGTTACAGGGAAAGACTGTGCAGATAGTTCAAGCATTATGCACAAATTGGAATGATTATGAGGAATCATGGGAGAAATAAGTAGATATCATGATAAGTGGGCCAACATTTTTACCTCATAATATTAATGATTTTTGAGAGTATTTCTCATGGATGATCTTTTATATGGTGGCGAGATTCTAATATCCCGACTTTTTTTAGAGATTCCTTGAGCTTGTTTTCAGGTACATTTTTCCATTTTTTGTATTTCATGGTTGGGTTTTAATTTAGGGATTTTTTGGGTGAAATTGGAGAATTTTGGAAGCCAAAGGGGCTAGGCAAGTTTGGCTCATGGTCAGGGAAAACTAAATGGTTTGGCCTAGAAAATCATGCACCCTATTTTGGAAAGGCAGGATGCAGTGCATGGTTGGTGCATGGTTTGGAAAAACCATACGAACACCCTCCCCAAACAATGCACATCGAAACAGTGAGGGTTTTCATGGTTGACACAAAATTTTTCAAACTATGCTCCACTCAGGAGAAACCATATGACCCATCAAGTGAGGCACATGGTTTGGTAAACTATTTTCCCCTTCCTAGAAAACCATGCAGGTGTGATTTTAATTACCCGGATATTTATTTTAAATTCTCAAACCTACCATTAATTATACCTAAACACCCTATTTCATCCTAACATGAATTTATTTTATTTTGGACGTTCCCAGAAGGATTCCAAGGCTCCTCTAACCCCTTTCTTGGTGAATCAATGATGTAATTAAAGGATCATCTTCTTTTATGGTATGTAATCTCATCTTATTCGGTTTCATTTATCTCTCCTATCTTTCTATTATATTTTGGAAGGATTATTTTCTCTATTTTTGTTGGGTTTATACCAGGTTTTTATGCTTATGTTCTATTGGATCTTGATTGTAGGTTTTGGTCCTAGATCATCAGTACCATTGTGATTTCTATCATTTCGCTTTAATTTTAGGGATTTTGGTTTGAAAAACATCACTCAATGAACTTTATATATGTGTTCTAAATATCAATTATCGTAGTATTTATTATTGATTTCATGTATGTAATTGTAAAATATTCAATTTTCATGTTTGGGAATTTATTCCTGGATTGAAATGATCAATTTATTTAACAAGGGATATTAAATTTTTTAATGTTAAGATAAGTAAATTGGTTGGAATTGTGATTATGAAATTAATGAATAATGGGTTGATGAAATGTGGTTAATAAATGGAATTATGAAACTAGTGTACACCCTTGAGGTGTGTTGATAAGATGGAATGATGATTTATAATTCATACGTGCTTGATAAATGAAATTGTGAAATGGGTAAATAAAGTCTTTTGATAGTTGATGATAAATGGTTGGAAAATTGGAACCATGTGATGTGATATCCATTTCCGAGTCATGGGAAAGGGAATGATACTCCAAATTCCTATGGGGTTCTATACAGTTGCTTTAGGTCCCCAATATATTTATGTGTTATATGTGATCACTAAGTTGTGGGATAAGGAACACTACTCTAAATACCCATGGGGTGCCAAACTACTGTTATATTCCCCCATTGTATGAATTATATAATTGAAATGAATTGAATAGTGGGAACCCATGATAGAATTAAATGTGATATCCCTTGGGGATGGTTCAGACTCCATTAGAGGTCAAAGAAGGTATTGATAGTTTGGGTGTCATCATAAACCCAGGGAATTATGTGGTTAATTAAAGAATATTGTAATATAAAAACTATTTACTTAAGTTGTTGTAATTTATTATTTATACAACTTCATACACATAAAATTAATGAATATTGTTTTATATGTCATTAGTGGTGTCCTAATGAGTTGTAATCACACCCTACTTAGGCTTCCTGATTGGTACCCGAATAGATTCCATGTTTATAGGACAAGATAAGGGCAAGATCCTAGGTTAGGAAATTACACTAACTTTTAGAGGGTGAGGAAGGTATAACATTTTTTGATCACCCATAAACTTATGAATTCTTCTTATCATAAACTATTAGAAGAACTCATCAACACTATGTTGTAAAACATCTGTAGAAGCTTCAATAATTTTATAACCAATGGTCAAAAGATAATGTAGCATTTTATCTTTCTAAATATGATAGTTATTTGTATAAAAAATTGGAATATCCTCACTATTAATAGAGTTTTAAACATCCATAGAAAATTATCTTATCTTAAAAAATTATAAAATATTCAATGAGTTAAACCCTTCCACTAATACCACTTGAAAAGACTAATCCGGATCTGTGTGATCACTGGGAGGGGAAGGGGTGAATAGTTATCTTTTCTTTTTATATTTTCTTACTTTTGAATAAACCTTGAACTCTTATTAAAGAGTAATTTTTTTTAAAAACTCACACATGATTAAAATCCAGGGGAACAAAAGTATTTACAAGACTCACTACTCAGTAAGAGTAGTATGAAATCCTGCCTTTCATAACAAAACTTTTCATTACATTCTACAAATATAAGATCTTTAAAGTCTAGTGTCTTTGAAATCAGAAACATAATATATGAAAGAATAAAACATTTTTATAATCCACTAGTAGGGCTTCATCATATGTTCTTCCTATGTAAAGTTATTTCATCTCTTAACTTGGAGACATGCATCAAATGAAAGGGTGAGAATAAGTCCCAGTAAGGAAAGAAAGGGAATCTGTTTACTTGTGAAATCAATAAGAACATGATAAAAAACATAAAGACATGAGCAATGGAAGTAGAGGCATATCACAATAAAAATAACTTGAATCATAACTTTATTATGTGGAAACAAAATTCAATTTAGACATTAATGAACATATCACCATGGTTCATCTCCAAGGTGTCATAAAAATTACCAAGGTTATTCACCAAGGTATCGTGAAACTTGTCATATCTGGAGATTAAATTATTTACCCAATGCATTGGAGTGCTATAAGGTCACACCCTTAATATGTCTTTACTTTCATGTGATCCAAATATATCATAATCAAACAATTCATAAATTACCCATAGAGAATAAAAGAAAATGGGGTTCAATTCAAAACTATGACATTTTAAAAGTTCTAAAAAACTTAGTCGTTATGTCATTTATAACCCATGGAAACGGAGCGATGGTTATATGTATGTCAAATATTGAATTAAATAGATAAATTTTATCTATTGATTAATACCCCTAGAAATGAAAATAGAATTGGGTATTCACATAAATAACACAAGAGAATTTATTGAGTGAAAGAGAGATATTTTGAGTCGAAAATTCTGCAGCATAACAGCTATACAACATGGTTTTAGAAAACATTGAAAAGAGAGGGGACAAGAGTCACCCATCCATTAATAACTCATAATGTAGTATTGGTATAGAATAAAAATAAATAAGATCATGGTATGGATAATTGAAAGAAATACCATATGAAAAATGAAACTCGAAGGAAAAGAGAAGATGTGATTTCTTTTACGAAAATTCCGCACCCTAACAACGTCAATTAAAAATTCACAAAATCAGTCGATGAGAAAGGAAAGGGTATATCATCAATTGAATATTAAATGAATAGTAATAATGATATATAATAACATACACCAACAGAATGAAATAGAAACTAGAAGACATAACATAAGGGAATTCATGACTTAAAAGAAGAGGGTGAAAGGTTCTCTTACCTTGAAGAGTGAATTCAAGAGCTTGAAGGTTGGGACCTTGGGGGCTAGAGGACACTTTAGGAGGACTCCTTGGGAGGAAATAAGACTATTTATTCATTGAGGAGGTTTTTGGAATGAATTTAATGAAGGAATGGGTTGGTATTTATTGGGAAAGAGAGGATATATTTAATTAATTTCCAAGGGAGACCTCATCAGTGGTATTTGCATAACCAGGGGCTTGCCCATTTTATTTTCCCATGGTATTGGCCACCTGGGACACCTAATAATATATATTAATATTCACATGTCGAACAGATTTATTACATCATGATTACATCATCAATGATGTCATTAAACACCTGAAACTCATTACTATATTTCTACTATTCACTGAAAATTCAACTGTTTCAGAAAAATCCCAAAAATTTACCCAAACCTAATATCTATGATTTGAATTAAAAAATGAAATTAATTTTTTGAAAATATTTTTTCTAAATATTTTTAATTTAATTTTTAAATTAAATCATTATTTATTCAAAAAATAACTCTAAAACTACAACTTGTTTTGTCACACCTTAAAAAAGTAATCAAGGTCCAATAAAATTATCATATAACCATAAGAAAATAAAATAAAAATTTATGGTTACATTTTATCACAACACATTTCCAATTTAAAATATTAAATTAATTTTAAAATTATAAATAAAGTATTTATGACATATAAAAATACAAAATCTTATACTATAATCATTTTTCACTTTTAAGATGTCCACATTATATTTATACATTCATGGTTGAAGTATCTATTTTTTGGCAGATTTACTATTCATTACTATTCATAAGGGGTATGTTACTATTCATACTTTTCTATTTACTAAAAACCTAGTTGATCTTATTAGACTCTGAATTTCTTACAGATCAAAACTGTAGAAGACCATTTTTTGAAAATCATTTCACATAATTAATTATTTAAATAATACAAAAATATTTTAAAATACCCTTTTTCCAAAATTCATCAATAATATGAATCTTCTATAAATTCATCATACATTTATCCGGACATTTGAAATTCACAAATTTTACCATAAGAATAAATATAAATTTTATTTATACCAAGAGATTTCAAAAATTATCTAAGGCCTTGTTACATATCCCCTTATAACACCTATATAAAACCTATGTTTAAGATGTTCTATGGTGATATAATTTTGGGGCGGCTTGGAAAACATTGCCCAAGTGGTGATTTCTATCAGCTTGAACTTCTCCCTTAGGCGATTCTGTTCACGCTTCTCATGTTGAATCTCAGCATGGGATTGGTCTAGAGCAAAGCCTAGAGATGCTACCTCTTTCTCAAGCTCTAACAGATGGGATTCGTTTGACCCGAGTCTACTGGATGAGGTCATCGACTCTTCTTTTTGTATTAATTAACCAAGATCACTTGTATTCATAAACAATAACTGTAATGTTAAGAGTTTAGTTACCAATGGTCATCTTGACCAATGATCATATAACAGTTGGAACCCAATGGTATCATTTTAATTATACTCACTTCATTACTTTATGGATATAGTTTTGTTGAGTATAAAATTAAATAGGACAGAAATGTAGGAAACAAAATTTATTCAAATGTTTGGGTCTTTACATTCTTCCCCCCTTAATAAATTTCATCTGTGAAATTTTAACTCATTGCCAAAGAATAGAAAAGGCATGGGTACTTCTGTCTCATAGACTACTCTGGTTCCCATGTGGATTCTTCACATTTGTGGTTCCTCCATAACACCTTAACAAGGTGGGTAGTCTTGTTGAGTAGAGCCTTGTCCCTACAATATAGGATCTCCATCGGCTGCTCCTCATAAGAGAGGCCATGTTCCAGTTGTACCACCATTAGATTTAGTACATGTTAAGGGTCAAGTATGTACTTCTTCAAGAGGGATATGTGGAAGACATCATGAATTTGTGCAGATTTGGAAGAAGTGCTAGCTGATAGGCCACTGCTCCTACGCGATCATGGATTTCATAGGGTCCAATGTACCTAGGGCTTAGCTTCCCTTTCTTCCCAAACCTCATGACTATCTTCCAAGGTGAATTTAGAAGAATGAATTTGACACCAACATCATACTCCATGTACCTTTGATGGTTGTTGGCATATCTTTTTTTCCAACTCTGAGTAGCCTTAACATGTTGCTAGATGGAATATACCTTTTCTGTCATCTCTTGCACAAGATCAGGTCCATGAAGCTTTCTCTCACCAGCTTCATGCCAACAAGTAGGATTTCTACATCGCTTACCATATAGAGATTCCTAGGGTTCCATTTGAATACTTGAGTGGAAGCTGTTGTTGTAAGAGAACTCAACTAAAGGGATATGTTGATACCATCTACCCTTAAATTCTATTGAGCATGTTCTCAGCATGTCCTCGAGTGTTTGAATAGTCCTTTCAGATTGGCCATCAGTTTGGGGGTGATAGGCCATATATAAATTCAATTCAGTACCCAGAGGAAGTTGAATAATTCTCTAGAATTTCGATATGAACCTTGGATCATGATCAGATATGATATAAAGTAGAAATCAATATAGCCTTACCACTTATTTCATGTAAATAATAACAAGTTTATCAAGAGATAAATATTCCAAAATGGATATAAAATGTGAAGTCTTGGTGAGGTGGTCCACAATAACCCATATTGCATTGTTTCCTTTGGAAGTTCTTAATAGACCAATGACGAAGTCCATAGTGATATTGCGCCACTTTAATGATGGTATGGGTAGTGGTTGTAATACCCCTTTAGGAAGTTGTCGCTCTACCTTCACTTTCTGACATACTATGCACCTTGAAGTGTAGTCAGCAATCACCCTTTTCATATTATCCCACCAATAATGATCACGAAGGTCCCTATACATTTTTGTGCTTCCAGGATGTATAGAGAAAGTAGAGCTATGAGCTTCATCCATCAGCTCCTTCTTTATTTCCGGAATAGATGGAACACATAGTCTTGTAAGAAATTGTAGTACACCTTCTTGATAAATATTGAACTTAGGAAACTTCCCATCCTTCACAAACTCAAGCTTCTTCTATAACAAAGGATCTTCTTTTTGAGCTTTCTTGATCTTCTCCAGTAATGACGGTTGAGAAATCATTTGGGTTAGGGTTGATGAAGTCCCATCCCTTATAATTTTCCTGTCCAGCTTTACTATGTCATTGATCAAAGGATCTCTTTGAATCCTCATCATGGAATGAATAACTGGGTCTTTCCTGCTTAATGCATCAACGACTTTGTTTTCTCTTCCAAGATGATAATGAGTTAAATAATCCTAGTCTTTGAGAAGTTCCAACCATCTCCTCTATATCATGTTCAATTCATTTGGTGAAAAAATATACTTCAAACTTTGATTGTCTGTGTATATATCACATTTATCCCTAGAAATATAGCGAGTCCATATATTCAAAGAAAAAATGACTATAGCCAGTTCAAAATCATGGGTAGGATAGTTCTTCTCATGAGTCTTCAACTGTTGAGATGTACAAGCAATGACCTTGTCATATTTCATGCGGACGCACCCAATCCCTTTTAGAGATGCATCACTAAAAATAATGATTCCTACTCTAACTGAGGGAAGAGTTAACATGGGTGTAGTAACCAATCTCTTCTTCAGCTGTTGGAAACTTTCCTCAAACTCCTTTGTCCAGATGAACTTGAAACATTTTCAAGTTAACTTGGTTAATGGATTAGAAAGTTGTGAAAAGTTTTTCACAAACCTCCTATAATATCCTGATAATCCAAGGAAACTACAAATGAAAGTTATTATTGTAGGCTAAGGCCACTCTTCTACAACTTTTGTCTTTGCAGGGTGAACTATGATTCCTTCATTGGTTAAAATGTTCCCCAAGAAAGAAACTTTCTATAACCATAATTCACATTTTCTGATCATTCCAAAAATCCTTTCCTTCCATAGAGTTTTAAAAATACCCCTTAGATGATCCTCATACTCCTCGCGAATTTTCTAATGTATTATAATATCATCAATAAAAACTACCACAAAGTTATCAAGGTAGTATTTAAATACAATATTCATCAAATACATAAAAATAGAAAGTGCATTAGTCAGTCCGAAGGGCATGACAGCAAACTCATAATTACTATATCGTGATCAGAAGTCAGTTTCTAGAATATTTTCTTTCTTCACCCTCAATTGATGATAACTAGATCAAAGATCAATCTTAGAGAAGAATTGATCCTCACAAAGTTGGTCAAATAATTCATCAATTCTTAGAAGAGGGTATATTTTCTTCAATGTGATCCTGTTTAGTTCTCTATAATCAATGCATAGCCACATCGATCCATCCTTCTTCTTCAAAAAGAGAACATGTTCACTCCAAGGAGACACACTCAGTTGTTTAAACGATTTATCCAAAATATCTTTAATTTATTTATTTAATTATTCTAGTTCCACATTTTCTATCCTATAGGGGGTCTTAGATATCATATGAGACCCATGTAAAAGTTCAGTGGAGAACTCTACCTCGATTTCTAGGGGAGGAGCGGGTAACTCCTTAGGAAATATGTCTACGTATTCCTGAACAGTGGGGATATTTTCTATCCTCAAACTCTCATATCCTTCTTCTTAGTCACCGATAAACTCCATAAAGAAGGATATAGGAGGTTCTTCTAGACAATGATTAGGTTGAGATATCACTCCGTGGAAGATAACTGTAGGTTTTTCATTCAAGACTACTAAGATTTCCTTGCTTCTACATTTTATCTTAGCATTATACTTTGAGAGCCAGTCCATCCCTAGTACATTGTCTAATTCTAGAATGAGAATGAATAATATATTTGCGATAAGATTGTGCTCACTAAAGTAAATAATAGTGTTTCTAAACACTAATGATGCTTGGATAATCTAACCAGGAGTCTTGACCGATAACTCTACTTTTATAAAATCTAGGGTTGATTCTAAATTTATTGAATGCTTGGATGAAATAAAGGAATGTGTAGAACCAGATTCAAACAACATACTTGATAGCATTGAGATAAAAACAAGAGTACCTACCACTACATCATTTGACACTTCAACTTCATCCGTAGTGATTGAAAAGTACGAACTTGTTCCCTTGGTTGTTGCTAAGGCTGATGTTGATTCCCCTCCACTACCCTCGGATTTGGACAGTTATTGGAAAAGTGCTCAAGTTGTCCACACTTATAGCATTGGAAATTAGGTAGGGCTCACACCATCTTTCCTTTATTGTTAGTGTTGGGAAGTTGTGGCTACAGATCACTATGAAAATTCCACACAATGTGGCCATCTCTACCACACTTTTAGCACTTCCCGATTCCGAGTAGACAGTTCCCTGAATACTTCTTCCCACATTTATTACACGTGGGATGATTTAATTTCTTCAATTCTCTTCCCTAATCAAAGCACCTCAATAATTTTGGATCGATAGATATATTCTTGTCATTGGATTTATGAGACCATTGTGTCTCACCAGACTCTAGTTCGACTTTCATCCCACTTCTCAAGATCTCCTCATAGCTATCATAATCTCAGTTGGCTAGATTCTTCCACAAATAAGGTCTTAGTCCACTGAAGAATCTATCAACCTTACTATTTGGATCCATGAAAAAGCTATAGGTGTAACATGAATTACTTGTGAGGTCCATCTCGTAGCTTCCACAGATTCATTTTCCTTATTCTTCATCTTGAGAAATTCCTTCTCTATTCTTGTTCTCATCGATTGAGGGAAATAATTGTTGAAGAATGTCCCTCTGAACTCTTCCCACTCCATAGAATAATCTTCCACTATTGGCCTTATGTTTTTAATCAGTTCCCACCACTGATATTCTTCTCCCTCTAAGAAATAAACAGCCAAGGTAACCTTCTCTTGTTCAGAATAGTGGAGCACATAAAATATCTTCTCGATAGAGCAGATCCACTATTCAGCAATCACTGGGTCGATAGATCCACTGAGGGTTTGTGTTTATTGATGCATAAAAGACTCAATAGAGCGTTTTTTCATAATGGTGATATTCGTCTCTTAGCTTGATTCAAGTTATTTCCCATAACTTGAGTTAGTTGGTTCATCATTCGCATGAATGTTTCCATTCTGGCTTCCATCAGAGGGTCGTCATCGCATGGTTTATTACGGTCACCATTTGCACGGTTCCTCCTATTTCCTTCCATTTTATAAAAATAATAAAACCATAGTGATAAGATTATTTCATTTATGAATCTTTTAACTATATAATAATTTTATGTCTTAAAATTCATGCTTGAAACAATTACATTTATATACAAATCCTTCATAATTATTCATAAAAAGGATATGATTACCAAACATATCCCCTAGGAGTTTCGTAACCGAGAGTGAATCAAGGCCCATTGTCGTGTACCAGGATACCCTGGGTCAAGCCCAAAACTCCTTGCCCAAGTTTTCACTCCTAGGTACACTTGTTCTAGAGCCGCCTCTACTTGCTCGTATCCAGACTGGGATGTATTTGTTTGATAAACCACTTTCTCAATACTCACCAAAATACCAGGAAGTTTTCCTATATTTAATTGTTTTAATAGGATTATTAATAAAGTTTTCATAGCCTAATTTCCATAAATAACTAAACTATCCATTGATACCAACTATGGAATCCCACCATTTATTACATAACTTTTCATTTCATTTTACAAATAGAGGATCTTTAAAGTCTAGTGTCTTGGAAATCATGAAATAAAACATGAAAACTAAAAACATTCTTCTAATAATCTTTCAGGGATTAATTATAAGTTATTTCTAAGTACAATTATTTCATCTCATAACCTTTAGACATACATCAATGGAAAGGGAGAGAAGAAGTCCCAGTATGGAAAGCAAGGGAATCGGTTTACTTGCGAAATCAATAAGAACATGATAAAAAAAGACATGAGCAATGGAAGTAGAGGAATATCATAATAAAAATAACTTGAATCCTAACATGATTTTGTGGCTACAACATTTAATTTAGAAATTCATGAAAATATCACCAAGGTTCATCCCCAAGGTGTCATAAAAATTACCAAGGTTATTCACCAAGGTATCGTGAAACTTGTCATCTTTAGAGATTAAATTATTTACCCAATGAATTAGAGTGCTATCAGGGCACAAACTTAATATGTCTTTACTTTCATGTGATACACATATATAATAATAAAACATTTCATAAATAACCCATAGATAATAAAAGAAAGTGGTTTCATTTCAAAATCGTGATGTTTTAAAAGTTCTTAAAAAAATGATTGTTATCTTGTTTATAACCCTTGGAAAGAGAGTGAGGGTTATATTTATTTCAATTAAAGAATAAAATAGATAAATTTGATGTATTGATGAATAACCCTATAAATTAAAATATATTTGGGTATTCACCTAAATAATACCATAGAATTTCTTGAGTAAAAGAGAGAGATTTTGAGACGAAAATTCTACAACATAACGACTATATAACATGGTTTTAAAAAACATTGAAAATAGGGGGGACAAGAGTAACCCACTCATAAATTACTCATAATAATGTATGGTAAAGAATAAAAATAAATAAGAACATGGTATGGATATTTGAAGGAATACCATATGAAAATAAAACTCAAAAGAAAGGAGAAGATGTGATTTCTTTTATGAAAATTTGGCAGCCTAACAACGTCACTCAAAAGTTCATAAAATCTGTTGATGAGAGTGGAAAGGGTCTCTCATCAATTGAACATGAATTGGAACATAATAATGATATATAAGAACATAAAAAACATAATGAAATATAAACTAGAAGACATAACATAAAGGAAGTCATGACTTAAAAGAGAAGGATGAAAGGTTCCCTTACCTTGAAGAGTGACTTCAAAAGCTCGAAGGTTGGGACCTTGGGGTATTGAGGGAATAAGGGGAGGACTCTTTGGGAGGTAAAAATACCATAGATTTGTTTATGAGTATCTTGGAATGAAATGAATTAGGGAATGTCTTGGTATTTATAGGGAAAGAGAGGGAATATTTAATTAATTTCGATAGGGCACCTCATCAGTGGTATTTTCAAAACCATGGGCTTTCCCATGGTATTTTACCATGGTATGGGCAACATGGGACACCTAATAACATATATTACTAATAACAAGTCTACCAGATTTATTACATCATGATTATATCATCAATGATATCATTAAACACCCGAAACTCAAAACTGTATTTTTACTATTCACCAAAAATTCAACTATTTCAAAAAAAATCCAAAAATTTTACCCTAACCTAATATCGATGCTCTGAATTCAAAAATAGACTATATTTTATGAAAATAATTTTCAAAATATTTTTAATTTAATTTTTAAATAAAATCATTATTAATTCAAAAAAACAACTCTAAAACTATAACTTGTTTTTGTAACACCTTGAAAAAGCAATCACGGTCCCATAAAATTATCATATAACCATAAGACAATAAAGTAAAAATTTATGATTACATTTTATGAAAATAAATTTCTATTTTAAATTATAAAATTAATTATAAAATTGTAAATAAAGTATTTATGACATATTAAAATACCAAAACTTATACTATGATCATTTTTTCACTTTTAATATGTCCACATTATATTTGTACATTCATAGGTAAGGTTTCTATTTTTTTTGGGCCTATTTAATATTCATAACTATTCATTACTTTTCATAAGGGTATGTTACTATTCATACTTTACTACTCACTAAAAACCAAGTTTATCTTATTAGACTCTGTATTTCTTATAGATCACAACTGTAGAAGACCATTTTTCAAAAAACATTTCACATAATTAATTATTTATAGTATAAAAAAATATTTTAAAATACACTTTTTCCAAAATTCATCAATAATATGAAACTTTTATAAATTCATCCTATATTTATCTGGACATTTGAAATTCAAAAATTTTACCATAAGAAGAAATATAAATTTTATTTATACCAAGAGATTTCAAAAAATATCTAAGACCTAGTTACATAGCCCCTTATAACACCTACATATGACATACGTTTAAGGTGTGCTATGGTGATAGAATTTTGGGGCGGCTTGGACAACATTTCCCGAGTGGTGATTTCTATTAGCTTTAACTTCTCCCTTAGGCGATTCCGTTAAAGCCTCTTATGTTGAAGCTCAACTTGAGCTTAGTCCAGAGCAAATCCCAGAGATGCTACCTCCTTCCCAAGATCTGACGGATGGGCTTCGTACGACCTGAGTCTATTGGATGAGGTCATCAACTCTTCTTTATATATTAATTAACCAAGATCACATGTAATTATAAACAATAATCATAACGTTAATAGTTTAGTTTCCAATGTTCATATTGACCAACAATCATATAATAGTCGAAACCCAACGACATCATTTTAATTATACACACTTCACTACTTTAAGGATATAGTTTTGTTGAGTATAAAATAAAATAGCACACAAAATTAGGCTAGAAAATTTATTCAAAAGTTCAGTCCGTTACAAGTAGCCAGTCCTTGGCATGGTTTGGAAATAATCCAACACCACACAATACACTATAAAAAATCCTTTTTTTATAGTAAGCATATAATATAATTAATCATGCATTTCAATATGATCAACATAATAATAAATTTGATCTTCACATAGATAAATATGTAGCCAAATTATTTTATAGCTATTAGAAACCCTCACTAACAGATTCAATATGTTTTCACTTCGATGCTTGAAATTTTTTCATACTTTCACTTTTAGTAAGAAAATATACATCACATTCTTTCCTAGAAACCGGAAAGAACATCCTCCTTAGACTTTAGTACAAAACATCCATCCATTACCCTTTTCATATGGTTTCTTTTTATGGCTTCCCATCTATAAAACATCATCTAGTTCTATCAAAAAACTGATATAACTTCTTTATATTCTATCTATCCATTAACCTTTACACACAAACTTTTATCCATCACCTATGCCCATTGTCTATCAGAATCAACCAGATATTAAACTTTTTTTAGTTGGTTTTTTATATTTCATTAGATCACAACTCCTATATCTTATTAAAACTTATTGTTAAACCAGGAGATATTTTTTTGGAAACATCCCCAATGAATCTTTGGATTTGAAAATTTCATCTAGTCTCTCTATTTGAAGATATTACTTGATCACTTCAGCTTTTACATGCGTGGGTAAAATATAACTCATTATTGTAATTTCACTCTATTTATAGTTGTTATTTAAGTATAATTAGTGGGAGATCCAATTTATTTTCCTAATGAATAAAAACATGAAATTTGAATCTCCCACTTAAAATAATTCGCTTGGAGGATTCTCAAGGGTTCTAGAGTATTATTAAGGATTATCATAAACTCGATCATTTAATTCCTTGAACAAACTTCCTTCAACTTCATTGAGAATAAAATATCTTCTTCCCTTGATATTTGGAACATTGAAATATCATCTTTTTATTTTCACTTTTATTATACATACAAAAACTTCCTAAAATAACATTAAACTAGTACCACTTAATACCAAACATTTTTCCAGTAAAAATTTGAAGTAAAAATTCCATCCAAATAGACTCTATATAATGTTACAGTTTCACATAATAGGAATATTTTGTATAATACACTTAATAAAATTTCACCACTTGATGATTTTTATCAGATCCCTCTCTCTGATAATTTTGACTCTTCTTTCTAAACAAATCTCTCCATTCCAATCTTTCCATTGTTGTTTTTTATGTGTTCATCCAGTGATAGTTCAAAAAATCCTTCTTTTTATTCATAATTTTTTCATTGTCGGTATATTTTCCATATGATAGATTCATTTTATTAGGCTTCATCTATTTGGACTTTTTCTGATGTAATTTCTCAATATCTTCCTTTTGAACTTCAACAACATTCATCTATCCAACAGACTTAAAAAACATTGTTTATAAACCATTATCATTCAAAACCTTATCTAATAGTATATGTATTGTAATCTCCATATAAATTCATAGTATTAACGTTATATATATATATATATATATATAAAATTATCACCCTTTTAACTTATGATTGGAAAATGAGACCATTCATAACTCATGAAGTTGGAAACATTAACAACAAAGAAACATCACCAAATTATTTTTCACGAAACACTTTGTCTAAGGATCCTTATAATAAGGATAAGATAAAACATCTAGCACAAAATATTGTTTAAAATACTTAGTATGAAATCATCCATATGATAGAATTTGTCTCGAAAACAAAGTTTGAAATTCTCGTTCTATTTTCTAATTATTGTAATGATTAAAAAACATTGATGATTTATGTTTGAAAAAAATCTTTCTTTACATCTTGAAAAAAACATCCAACATCGTAAAAAAACCTCTTAACTTTTTGATCCCAACTACCTCCCCCTTTATATTTTTTTTCAACCAAGGAACATAAATAAATTAAACTTTATAACTCAATAAATGGAATACTTTTCTAAACAATTCTAATCCAACATTAGTGAACTTGGTGTAGGAAATAATAATCATCAAAAAACAATATCATATTGTCCATAAGAAGTTATATAAGAAACAGTTTTATAAACCTCATAAGAAACATATTATTTCACTTGAAACTCCCATAAAAAACACATCTTCAACCTATAAGAACAAATTTTCCTACATCCACTTTAGTAAAATGTAAAAAAAATATAACACATGATGAAATCATAGCTTACCACTTTTATGAAATTTTCCAAAATACATGCCTTCCCTCAAAAGGAAAAACACAAACCAATGGATAGATTTATGTTACAACTTTTCACTCCCCTTTAAAACACTATCTAAAGACATGATGAGAGAGGGGGTGGAATCACATAACATAGACATGAAGTGAGGGAGGTTGAACATCCATTATCAATATCAACTTATTAAATGTTTCCTTCGACAATGTGTTTTTGAGGATATTAGAAAATTTATGTCTTATTATAATAAAATATATCTTCAACTCATTCTCCTCCACACACTCTTTGATGAAGTGATATGTTATATCAATATTCTTGGAATGCGAACACTACACAATATTTTTAGTGATATTTATAACACATTGATTCTCACAACCTGAAATAAGGGGATACTTCATATCAACAAAAATCATCCCAACTATGTCTTCATCCATATAAGTTGTGTTATATCTTCATTAAAATAAAAATACTCAACATCTAATGTAAAGTGATTCAGTGAATTCTATTTATTTATATGATATATAAGTAATATGTTTCCCTAGAAAAACATTCCACTAGATAGAGATTTAATATCATATATAAATACTTCCCAATCTGCATATATATAGCCAAAAAAAGTCAATATTTCTTACAATTTCCTATATTATCTAAAAATTAGTTGTTACTGTAGGTTCCGAGCACAGCGGAAGCGCGTGGGTAGGTGTACCCAACTTTAATTTTTTTCTTTAACGACGATCAATCTAAGATCTGTCACAATAATAAAATGTCAGATCTACGGAATAGAAAGAAGAATGAAAGAAAAGAGGGGAGTCTCAGAAGCATAGAGAGGATCATCATATGTTTTTTATAATTAATTTAATTAAAAGACAAGAATTAACTTGATGGAATTCTCTCTCCGTTGATGGTTTCAGTCACAATCCAATGTAATCTGTCGATGCGTCATAGAATCCAAGTGTAGCATTCCTCTATCGGTGATCTACATGTGCTCCACCTATCTAGATGTTACCAAAGGGATCTCCGAGTTCTATCATGGAAGATCCTTCTCTTGTAATGTCCGGCTTTGATCACCATGAGAGCCGCTTGTGATGAAATCTCCTTGATCCAGTGGAGGAGGATCTCTCTCATAGATTGAGAGTGTTCCTAGAAGAAAAGAATTCTCTCTCGGCTTGAGAAGTTTACCTCGATCCATTGTGCAAAACTATAAAGAATGGCTAGGATAATGAGAATAATATACTTAGGATTTTAATTACTTAGAATAATAAAATGAATTAATTACCCGAATTAATTTATTCATTTCATTTTATTCTTAGTAAAACCTCATATCTAATAATAACAGTTGAATATTATTATTATTTGACATCCTCCCAACGAATTACTCCTAATATTATTTATTTAAATAAATAAGATTAATTCTCAAAAATCCCCAGAAAAAATACTTGGAATGTATATTAATATACAAGGCATGTACCTTTGTTTTTTTATTTTATTTATTTCCTCTACCACATTTATTAGACCTTGAATAATGATTATTTATTTCATAAATAAATATAACTACATTACTCACTAATAAATATATTATTTTTCCCACAATATAAACTCTTGAATAACTAGTGTTAAAATAAATGTGATCAGGCATCCTTGAATAATTATTAAACCCCAGTCAGGAATAATATTTATTCAACTTGTTAAATGAATATTTAACTAAGATACTTGGACCCACATGGTGTGTGACCATCTAGGCCTCTTTCCTAGTGGAATTATGTGAATCCTGCCTAAAGTCCAAGGTTAGTGTCTAACAACATTCCATGGCACCCATAGAGAATGAAGTTAACACCGCAATGACGTGTAACCTCCTATGAACTCTTACCATGCAATGTAATCCCTTTGTCTTGATATATCTAATCAAGCGGGTTTCATGCTAGTGCCATCAACCCATGTGCTTGATTATTATTTGTTTGAAATCCCGGAATTGAATTTTCCCATTCCTTACCATGGACATGTATTTTTTAGGCTATATAAATTCCATCAAAGATCCTAATATATTTACATTTGTTATGGAAGAAAAGAAAAAAATCCTCTCTCAAACTATCTATTAATGCAGTATTACTTATGATGCCCCCATAATATCCTACCTCACTGCGAACAATGTGTCATCACAGTTATTCCAATAAATCTAAGTGCGTGATTTTTAATACCCATTAATAATAATATTAAAGTATAAGGACCAATACACACATCCGAAAATAGGAACATCCAATGACACTATGAAATGTGGATTTCCTATTAGAGGGTCTCGTTCTCATAATATCCTCCTGGATATTACCAAGGGAACACACCATGAGAAGGTGCCTCAAAATTTTATGAGTCCTCACCCCTAATGGAATGTATTATTTGTGTCCCTCAAATAACATCATGTGGCCATAGAAAATATATTCAATAATAGTGTTATGAAACTTCTGGGTTCTCATCATAGTAGAGATCCGCTATGACCTTTTTTGTGAAAAAGATATCCTTAGGACATTATCACATGCATTGTCACATAAAAGAACAATAAAGATTTGATAAGGTATTTTTTAATGAATAAAGTAAAAAGTAGTTGTTTTTAGGCCACCAACTCCAATATACTCCCACTTGGACTAGAGCCAACTGCTAGGAACCTTTAACCCGCTATCTCTCACATGATATTCATGCTTCTGCTGAGATAAGCCTTTAGCCATGGGGTGTTCCACATTTTCTTCATTGGACACTCTTCTCACTGTAACTTCACCACTTTGATAGAAATCACTCAAGAGGTGATACTTCTGGAGTATGTTTTTTGTCTATTGATGTGAACTTGGTTCTTTCACAAGAGTCACTGTAGAAGTATTATCACAATACAATGTGATAGGATCATTACTGCTTGGAACCTCATAAAGCTCCTAGAAAAAGCTACAAATCCATACGACTTCTTTGGCTACATCAGAAGCCACTATATATTCGAAATCCTCTATAGAATTGGTGACAACTTGTTGCTTTGAACTCTTCCAGCTCACAAATACTCTAATGAGACAAAAAAACATATCTAGATTTCAATATCATATTGTTGTGATCTGTTTGAGAACTAGCATCATCATACTCTTAGATGACAATATCCTTGTCTCCTCCATACACTAGGATCATATCCTTAGTTATTATCAGATACTTAAGGATAGTGTTAATAACAGTCCAATGCAGTTATCATGAATCTACATGATATCTTCCTACCATGCTCAGTGCATAGGAAACATCAAGCATATTCTATAACATGGCATACATGAAGGATCCAACAGACGAAGCATATTATATCTTAATCATTCTATCTTTATCAGGTTGTGTCTGAGGACACATTTTCTTAGAAGGATGTATGTCATGTGACAAAGGAACCAATCCCCTCTTGGATTGTTCTATACTAAATATCTTTAGTATCTGGTCAATGTTTGTTCCCTGACATAGTCCAAGAATCCTCCTGGATCTATCACAAATGATCTTGATCCCTAGAATGTAGCAAGCTTAACCTATGTCTTTCATGGAGAAACACTTGTTCAACCAGTCCTTAACTGACTGTAAGACTGGTACATCGTTTCCAATAAAAAATATGTCATCAACACATACTACTAGGATAACAACAACATTCCCATTAAACCACTTATAAACACATGGAGAACATTCATTCTTAATGAAACCAAATTTTTCTATGGCTTCATAAAATCAAATTTTCCATGACCTAGATTCTTGCATTAATCCATAAATAGATTTGTACAACTTACAAACCTATTTGGATTCACCTAGTGTTAGAAACCCTTTTTGTTGCGCTATATAGACATCTTCCAAAAGGTTCCCATTTAGTAATGCTATTTTGAAATACATTTGACAAATTTTGTAGTCATGGAAAGCTACTATGGCAAGTATGATTCTTAAGGATTTAAACGTGGAAACTGGAAAGACGGTTTCATCGTAGTCAATTCCTTGATGCTGTCTGAATCCTTTAGCCACTAGCCTTTCTTTATAGTTGCTAACTTGACCTTCCATTTCTAACTTTCTCTTTAATACCCATTTGCATCCAATAGGGTTTACATCAATTGGCTCATCGACCAGAACCCATACATGGTTCTGATACATGGAATCTATCTCAGAATTCATAGCTACAAGCCATTTTGCAGCTTCTAAGCTTTCTAATACTTCCTTGTAAGAGAGAGGTTCATTATTGTTCAACAATAATGATTCACCATACTTTATGACTAGGAAACCAAATATCTCTGTTTCCATTACCTCTCTGGAGCTCCTATGTAGAACGTGTGTTTCTGGAACCTCTTCCACAGGGACTTGTGCAACTTGTTTCTATACCAAATCCTATGTATTTTGAGCATCAAATTCATCGAAGTCGATTATGATCCCACTATTTTTTTGAGGATGTGCTCCCTCTCAAGAAAGACGACTTGTCTAGAGAAAGTCACTTTCTTTTCTGAATGGTTATAAAGGTAATATCCTCTAGTTTCCTTTGGATATACTATAAAGGTACACCTCATGCCCCAAGGTGCTAGTTTTTTTCCAAAGAAGGCCTTAACAAATGCCTCTCATCCCCATACAAATGTGTACGAAAAATGGGGGTTTTTCCATTCCATAACTCAGATGTAATTCCATTTTCTACCTTTGTTGGTACTCGATTTAATGTGTATGATCATTTTGTAATGCATATCCCCCAAAGGATAATGGTTGATATGCATGACTCATCATATACCTCACCATGTACAACAAGGTACAGTTCCTCCTTTCACTAAAACCTTTTCAATGTATTTTATAAGGAGGAGTGAGCTGAGATAGAATCCCACACTCTCGTAGAAGATCAATGAACTCTTGGATCAGATATTCTCCACCTCGATCTGATCAAAGCTTCTTTATCTTCTTACCAAGATGATTCTCTACATCATTCTTGAATTCCTTAAATTTCTCTAAGGCTTCTGAATTATACCTAATTAAGATTATATATTCATATATAATCAAATAATCACTAAAAGTAATGAAGTATGAATATCAACATCTAGATTCTATTGGAAATGGTCTACACACATCCATGTGCACCAACCCTAGAAGCTCTGTATCCCTTTCACCCTGTCCACTGAAAGGCAGATTGGTCCTTTTACGTTGTAAACAAGCATGACATCTGTCAAGTGGTTTTAGATCACTAGATTCTAAATAACCATCTTGGAATATCTTTATCAATCAATTATCATTTACACGACCAAGACGGTTATTCCACAACTATGTGTTGTATGAGTCATGTTAATTTGTTTTGTTATCGATTGTTAACACTTGGTTTTCGTAATTTAATTCATAAAAACCATTATTTAAATGTGTAATACCATGACATATATTGTTCTTATAAAATAGAAAACACTTATTTCCAAATTTGAAAATAAATCCATCTATATCTGATCGAGATACAAAAATTAGGTTTTTGGTAACACTAGGCGCACAATAACAGTTATGTAAAACCAAAAAAATTCTAGTTGGTAATGAGCGATGGTAATCACCAATGCCCAACGCATCCAGACTCGTGCCATTGGAAGCTCGAAGATCCACCCTCATCTTTCAAAATTTATAAATCTACTTGGTTCCTACATTTGAATATAGATGTGAGCCCCAAAAGCTGTATCTAATACCAAATGTGTAGAAATGGAAAGATTACACTTGATAACAAAGGAACCTTTAGCATCCCCACTCTTATGGGTGAAGTTCCTCTTCTAGTGTCCTGGCTTTCCACATGTAAAACATACCACCTCCCATTCCTTTGCATGTGTTTGGATCTTCCCCCTCATAGAGGGATAGTGCTCAGGGGTTCAGACCATTTATAAGTACTTGGCCCCTTTTCCTTGTCCTTCATTTTCTTATTCACAATAATGACTAGAGGTTTTCATTCCCCATGTCCTTATCTACCTGGGGAATTAAGGTCAAAATCTCCAATAGAATCTTCTCATTATTTCTCATGTTGTAGTTGACAATAAAGATCGATAAGTTCTTCGGCAGTGATGATAGGATGAGATCTTTATGCAGCTCATCTGGAAACTTAATCCCTAAGATGTCCATGAATTCAATGTATCCAATAACCTTAACTACATGAGGCCTAGATGGCATAGACTCTCCATGTATAGTTTTAAACAATGTAGTTGAGATCTCATATCTCTCATGTCTCACCTTCTCTTGATAGAGATCCTTAAGGTTAGACATCATTCTTTACGAGTCCATGTTTTCATGTTGCATCATGAGATCATTAGATATAAACAATAGCATGAAAAATTGGACATATGTGGAATCATCTATATGTTTCACATAGAGATATATTTTCTCATAACTAACCTCTTTCCCAGGTGGAACTATAATAGGCTCCTATAGCATATACAATTTACTCTCATGGCCAAGGAATACGCGTAAACGCCTCTACCATTCCTAGAAATTGGTGTTGGTGAGAAGGTTTTCCTTCTCAGCAATGGTTCACAATAATATGTTTGAAGTCATTTTTCTTACCATTTCAACAAATTAATATGAGAAAAGGTTTATTAATTTATCATGAAAAGACAAATAAATAAATTAATACATATTAGTCTCCCACTATTTTATCAAAATTCAATAGCCCTCACCGTTTACTTCAGAATATTTTGTTGCTGAAATATTCTAGTGAAGAGGATCGATATTTCCCTCTGAATTACCCTAACTAGGGTTGTTCAAGAAACATTAAGGGTTTTAGACAGGAATTATAAATGCCAAATTCATTAACTTGTAGCTCCTTGATCCGTTTAGTGGACTCCCCAATCCTGAAATCCTTTAATTTTAGATTTCCTCAACCTTTACCTCTTGGTCAAACCAAGTCCTACTGTGGAAGTCAACCCTTGCTATGAACCAAGTCAATTAAACCCAAAACCTTGAATTATAATTCACCATTAATTGAAATCAACCCAACTAGGGTTGTTCAAGCACTTTAAACTATGGTTCGATTCTAACCAATGTTATGGAAGGCTATACCGACTTAATATTTCTTTGATGTATTCTATCTTTATACGTAAATTTCCATTTTGTTATCTTTGATTAAATGCCTCTGAATATTAAGTGGGATATACATAAGTTATTAACCATGTATAAGATAATATTTACACATAAAATAATCTTATTTTAGTTCCATCTTGCATTCTTGTTTAATTCATTAATTATGTGATCATGAAAGCACACCCACAATAAATAAACCATGAAACAGATAGAAATAAAATAAATGGTTTGATCATGAGTTTATTCAATTGTTTAGTTTATCTAGTAGTTGATAAACTATTCCAAGACCTAGGGGATAAACTCCTTGAACCTTTTGGGATCTTGTTTATATATTTCCACATATCTACCTTTGTATCTCCTTGGATTGGTTTCAACTTGGATCATAACTTGAGTCACCTCCACTAGATTGGGAGCTCCGTCCATTACATATGCTTTCATCTCACTCGTAGGTGAGAATTAAATGGGGTTTTACATAAAAGAAACATGGTCACACAAGCCCTACATATTGATGAGGAGAAGGCTCACATGCCAAATTTTTTAATTTAAATAAATATATTAAAGAAACCATTCACATAGAAAGGTCTTAGTATAGATTATGATCATCCATACATGCAATGATATTTATGCATAAAAAAATTAGCATTATATTATTTAATCGTACTTGTTTAAGACAAATCACGCTCTAATCAATTAATTATCTTTAATTAATAAATCCTTTTATCTTAATCCCTTTTTCTGAATTTCCTTAAGATTCTCATCCATCATAATTTTAAACAAATAAATACATTTAAAATTATCATTGTATATAACTGGTACCTTGGAGGTAACCCAGGTAATTCTCATTAATAACTACCCAATAAGTAGAAATAAACATTACACAAAAGTCAAATTAAACACACACACACACACACACATATATATATATATCAAACACATATCACGTGTTGTGCCTCAGCTTTACACCCGCACTATGTTACACGTCTCAGGGGTTTGTATATTATAATAATAAATTTTAATAAATATTCATAATTTGGATGAGTACACGGTGTGTAGTTCCAATTACGCAGCGTGTACTTTTGTTCACTGTCCATCCGAAGTACACAGCTGGGGACATGGTGTGTAGATGTAGTTCGGAAATCTTCGGAGTAAATGGCATGTTCACTGGGACACACACCATTTTGTCTTTGTGTTATATGGTTTTTGTAACACCCCAAGCTTCTATGGTACGCTTCTCGCTGAATAATACAGTAGCGTTTGTTGTACGCAACTTCAAGTTCAAACACACACCACAACTAATAAAACTAGCCGTTATGAATAGTAATACCCACTTTTTAAAATTTTATAAATTTTATCTCTCAAAATGGAATTCATTTTTGGATTCGGAATATTGAAATTAGCCAAGGGTAAAATTTAGGTACTTTTCAGATAACTTTCATATTTTGATGAATAGTGAAAATTACTAAATTTTAATTAAAAACAAATTTTTTAACCGAAATAATTAACAGTGATAAATAATGAATTTGAGTGGTTTTAAATTATATTTAGAATATATCTTTACCATTTAATCCAATGTTGGTCATTGGACATAATTTCACATTTAAATCGGACATAAACAAGTGTCAATCTTTTGATAGTTATTGTTTCTTAAAAACACAAATTTTGTTTTAACGGCGGGAATTAATTTTAAATTAATAAATGAAACTTCTATGTTTTTAATTTGGTAAAATAGACTTCATTATTGAATTCTTAATATCAAAATTATCTTAGGGTAAAATTTTGGTATTTTTCAAAAAACTTTCATTTTTTTATGAATAGTGAAAAACACTGAGTTACTATTTAAAACTGGATTTTTATTTAAATACTTATTTATATTATTTAAATTTATTTTAGGTCAAAATAGATACATAATAACTATATAAATTCAATGTAATTCATTGGAATCAGTTTATAATAATTTTAGATATATAAAATCTTTATTAAACTTTTTCACCGTCTTTTACCCACCTCCTAGGAGAATTTGTAAATTCACATAAAACATAATTTTACCGCTTCTATGAGTGGGATTTATAAAATCCGAGAGACACGGTTAATATCAAGGAGTAAAATGTTGTTCAATAAGATAAAAATAATTTTTGGTGAATAGTAACTTTTTACTTTTATTTACCACGGTAAAAAGTAAATAGGGTAATTAAGGGTAAAAATGAAATTATAATTACCTTAACACATGTCCTAATAATATTGGATAAGTTTATTTCGACCAAAAAAAACCTTAGGAATAAAATATGACCCTTTAGTTCCACTTGTATTAGATTAAGACATTTATTATTATTTAATTGAAAGAAGAGTTAAAAGAGTTAAAATCAACGTTTTATAACTAAACCATTTTTAATATTGGGTTATACATAAGATAAATTCGATTATAAATATTCATTAGAAATATAAAACGATTTCCTACATAATGGTATTTTAATTATAATTTTTAAAAATTAAATAATTAAATTTATTTATGAGACAATGATGATGCAGTAATTACCTTACTAATGAAAGAATCAAATAAATGGTAATATAAATATTAAAATAAATATAATTTCAAAGTTTTTATGACATACACGAATTTTCTAGGTGACTATGACATGTTAGGTCTGATTCAATGTATCTTGTTTGAAGTAATCAAGTTGTGATGACTTTCACAAAAAACAAAATACCAAATAATGTCAAAATTGACATAAATTAATATTTAAAATAATATTATATGATTAATTGATATTATATTCCTAAAAATATATGTTTTAACCAAAGGACCTATATCATGATAGGTAAATCATTAATGGACCACTTGGGGGTCTCTTTGAAGTTTATAGTATGTTTATTAACTATATAATATAAAAATACAAAGTGACATGGTAAGTGTCAAACTAATTAACCAGGAGTTCAAACAAAAAGATAAGGTAAATATAATGACCTAACCTGTCTAAAATATATTGGTTGAAAGGATTTCTACCCATACCAACCTTAGTATTTGAATAATCCACTTTGGTGCCATTAGAAACCGAATAGGAATTTATTATAAAATAATACTTTAAGTTTTTTCTAAAGAGCCCCTCCTCCCCCTTATAAAAGGACACCACTTATAACCAATTCCTCACACCTCTCAAGACTTTTATCTCATCCAACCTCTGCCCAATTAAGCTCTATAAATCCCTATACTCCTCCTAGAAGCCTCACCTTAGGCAGAAGGCACTTCAAGAGTCCTTTTTGGTTCAAACCAAAGGGAGTTACCCAAATTAAAGGTAACGATTTCTCGTAGCTTCTTTTCTTTTATTTTACTTCTCCAACCCCTAAACTCTTCTTATTCTTTTCTTTTGTAACAAAACCAGTATCCTAAATATACAAGGATATTTTTATGAGAAGTATTATAACTACACTTACACACACCTCCATTTAATGGGTGAATAACATAATGTTTCTGTGGATGACAACCAAACACCTCACAAAACGATGAATGTTCAATTATCTCCTACCGCGTCTCATGGTGGCCATTATGATGGAACTATAATTAAATATGATATTAATGATATTTATTTTATATATAATCTTTTCTAATTCCATTTTATATCATACTATTATTCGTTTCATGTTGTATATATATAAGATAATTTCATTTGAGGAAGTGCGGACTACCACCCCCTCAAAGTGATATGACTCGTTTATACCATACATGGAACGTATAAAGGATTGTGTTAATGAACATAAGTAACACATATAAGATATTATATTGCAATGTAATAATAATATAAATATGTATCATTTGGTTTTTATTCCTTTTAAAATGAAAAATGAAATGGAAGTAGCGTTGGTGCGTATGTACAGATTACCGTCTCCACAAACGCGATGAGATTCATTTCCTTGTAATATCCATTCAAGAATAATTATCGTTTGACGATTAAAAGTAATGTTTAAAGACTTGATATCATTATAGATATGAATAATATACATCCTATCCATAACAAACATGACTTACGTAACAAATCATATAAAGGAAAATGAATCAGTTAACACCCGAAACGACGATAATACTAAAATATTATTAACAAAGAAATATTAAAAGATCATATATGATATCATATTTATGAATATTATTCTTGTATAATTTAATAACAACGATTTATCTATAATAAAGGAGGTTAAAATACACACTATCAAGTAAAAGTACAAGGTAAGGGGTTTTCATCTCACTCCTTATTCCCGTGAGATTCGTACCATATTGCCACTATTACCTTTTGTGTGGTGTATGTACTGCCCATAATTGTATTATTTGTGTAATACAATTTAATTTATGTTTATTTACATATTCATTGTATGATACCTCTTTCATGGGGTGTATGTTTCCTATGTTACCAAATTGGTAAGGGTTTATTTCACAATCTCTTCATTATCTTAGGTTGTTTATACGTAATTATCTACTGGAACCTCTTTATCATCCACATCCATGTTTCTTAAAAATGAATTTCAAAACATTATTATTATTTTATAGAATATGGGTTAAAGTCATTAATACCCTTGTTTTAATTTTTATAAGATGTTTATAAAGTAATCTTTCTGTCGTTTTCCAAACAAGGACCTTTTTTACCTTTTCGACAAAATTAAGGTAAGAATGTCTTTTTTAACTTATACGGCGGGTGAAACTATTTTCTACCATCATAAACTTGTCAAAGAATCCCTTACAAGCTTATAAGGATATTTTCAAGTAAATGTTTTATTTTATAATTATGTGACCTTTAAATGATTTCAAAAAAAGAGATATTTCTCTCAAATAGTTCTGATTTCATCTATGTCAACATCCTTTGATGGATTTTAAGTTTATTTGAAGTTGATTTATTATGATAAAAAAATTCCATATTGTAATGAAGTTTTTGTGATATGTTTGAATATGGATGTGCTATTTTTATACCATTCATGGTTTATGGTTAAATTATTGAAATTTATTATGCTAGTTTTAATACGAATGTTTATGATATGTTTAAACCTTTTCATATGAGGAATGTATTGGACTTAGTAAGTGATGGGTGGAGCCCTCTATAGCTCCTCGATGCATCTGTAGGTCTCATGAGACAACTAGATGTGGAATTGGCTGAGGCCCTTTCCCATATTGATATATGGTTTTTCCCGAGGCCTTAATTATTTTTAGACATCTTGGCCGAGGCCTTGACAAAATGTTTTAGAAAGTCTGGTATTATACATTCCCTCATTATAAAAATAATATTGATGGTTCGTGTGGTAATTCGACTAGTAGAATACCCATGATTATGTTTTATTATGGCATTATTTACTCAACTCATAGTCTTTCCATAAAATTATTCATGTTTATTATTGGTAAAGTCATGTGGTTTCAATTATTCACTATGCTTAATATTTATGTCATTTTCCTCTGTATTTCTTACCCTTACTGAGTGTTTGAGCTCACCCCTTTCTATGTTTTATTTTTCCCAGGATTCCAAGAAGTGTATTATGATTGATATGTAGGGTTAAACTAAAGGGAATAATGGCATTCTCAAAGAACTATTTAGGATATGTTTTATGTTTGAAATTGTAATGTAATGTTAATGTATGTAATCTATTTTCCAAGACTGCTAAACTGATTGGTCCTTCGGGACTTGATTCCTTGTAATCATGCCCATGTATTAAAATAATGCACCAACTCCGAGTAACTGGGGTTGGGGTGTTATAGTTGGTATCAGAGAAATTTTAGCAATAACCTTGGAGGCTAGATTTAGATAAACTATGATTATTGCACATAGCCCTAAGATAGACTTTAAGGATTAGTAGAGAAGAACTTCCTAGAATTTTGATATTGTAGAGATTTTGTTAGTTTTCCGAGCAATACATCACTATCTAGATACGAGCTGGTAGAGGCGGCTTTGGAACAGATGTACCTAGGGGTAAAACCCGAAAACACCGCTTTGAGCTAGACTCGAACGGGAACTGGTGCACGACAACGGGCTTTGCTGAACTCTTGGTTACGACACTCCCGGGGGATATTCTTAGGATAATTCTCATTTTCGTTACAAACCATTATGAAGGTTTTATGAGTATATACTTCCCCAAAGAAGACATTTTTATGATTATGGACTATATCCATAAACTATTTAATTTATGTCAAGTGTTTTACAAGTTTGGGATTAGGTATTTCTATACAAAAACTAATCTAGTGTATTCCATTGTTTAGAAATGGAGCCTAGTAGAAGGAATGGGAACTCCAGAAATATGCATGATCCAAAGAGTAAGAAAGATCATATCTTTCATGGTCTTAAGCCAGAATTTAGAAGGGAGATAGTCTCCCACGTATTATCTTCATATAAAGAAATAGTATCATGTGTCGATATGATAAGTAAAGAATTATCGGAGTCCAATGGATTTGAAGGGAAGCCAGAGAAGGAAAGGATGGTAGAGAGAAGAACAGATAAAGGGAATAAGGTAAAGAAGGATTTTCCCATATGTGATAACTGTAGAAAGAATCACCTTGGAAAATTCTTGAAGGGAATGGGAGTATTTTATTAGTGTGGAGAAAAAGGACACCATGTACATGACTGCAAGGGTAAGAAAATGGTTTCAAATGTACAATGCTTCATCTACCAGGAGTTTGGACACTATGTGAACCAATGTCCCAGTCATCAGACTATGCCGCAAATGATGCTATTGGATAATAATCAAGTTATGATACTACCACAGATGAAGAGGAATGAATAATGTTATTATGTTTTTATTTTGTAATTATTTCATTGAAGTGTTGTATCAATTATGCACTTGAAATAAATTGTGATTGTACTGCAGTTCTATTTCATTGAGGATTTGAGATTTTATGGTACTAAGAAAAGAGACTCTACAGTGAGTTCAACTTTTTGGAAATTACATGGTTAAAGGAAAGATAAACCTTAATGTGGTCCTAATATTGAGGTAATGATTTTGGAATAAGATATGGTTGATTTGGGTAAATTATATTGGATATTCTTGACTGCCATGAAACTGATTAAAGATTTTTATATTCCATCATTGTTGGAGTTTACAATATTTTTGGATGGATGAAGTATATCTAGTATTCTATAAGGAATAAGGGAGCATGAATGTAATCAATAAGGCTTAATGGTAATTCAGGATGTTTCAGTGTTTTAAAAGAATACATGATGAAGGTATTCACATGATATTATAGGGTAAAAAGGATCTACATTATGTTTACCTTTCATATAAATTTTGGATTGAGATTTTACTGAATTATTTTGGATAAGTCTAAAGGTTGTAAGTGATTAAGTTTGAAAGGTTATTTTTGCATTTTATAAAAGGACAACACACAGACCGTGTGACGACCCGTCGCTTCGGACAAAGCTGTGGGAATCGAACCCACAACCAAAGTGCGATTGGGATTTATCGCCTACCACTGGACTACGTGAAGTCCCTGGTTAGTGTGACTATTATTTGTAGTTAAATGATTTTATTGATCAATAATAATTTGATTTGGGATCTTATGTATTATCAAATGAATTCCCTTATTATAGGAAAATGATTTGGTGATTAAGTGATAAATTTTATTTTGGAAGATGTTTTCTTTGTTGGGAACACTATATGCCCAAGGAAAATAGAATAGTATGGGATTTTATTTGACGAGTAATGGTGGATTTTTATCTATGTTTTTATTATGGATTTATAGTGATTTGTGTTATTTATGGAAATGATTAACCTATAATAGAGAATATGTGATTAGGTTAATTACTTTTTAGTATGTGACATTAAGAGTAATTGATGTCATTTGGAGATACCATTTAACGTGGAATACTATATAACAAAATTCTTCTAAGTTTTGAGTTTCAATATTATTTTGGATTTTATTAAAGGATTTTAAGTACAAATCTTTATTGAATTATATTTATCTTAACTTTGGGGTATTGTTGGTTTAATTTTAGAAATTAAGATTAGTGTTTCTTTCTAAAATGAAATAAACTTTTGGGGGATCATCAGATCTTATACTATCTGTTTTTGTTTTGATTAATATCTAAAGAAAAGGTAAATATATTGTTTATTCTTCGTGGATCATGTGATTCTATAAGGATTTTATTGTAGCTCTTCTAATGTGACCAAGCCTTCTAGAATACTCATCGTTTAAAAATGAGTTAGTGGTATAAATTTATTAAAGAATGAAACTTTACTTAAAAATTAAGTATATCTTTTTATGTTCTTAGTCAATCTCAGAAATGAATTCCTCATCTTTATGTAATGTAACTTAAAAAAATGTTGTCTGTTTACTTTTCCTACTGGGAAACTAATGACATTTTGTCCCATCACAAGTTTGTGGTTTTATTATTGTTAAATTTATCCTGATCATGTTTTATATACCTCTCCATCAGAACTTGACAATTAGTTTATCATCTATATCCATGTTTTTCTACATGGAATCCCAGTATAGGTTATCTCAGGTGACCTTTTTACTTCTCTTTATTTCTTTTAAAGTGATAGTTCTATTAACTCTTTTTCCGATGTGGGAGTTTCCATTATATTCCCAAGCCCAATTTTAAAAATTTTGAGGACGCAATTTATTAATGGAGGGGATAATGTGACACCCCAATCTTCCACGGTATGCTTCTCGCTGAATAATACAGTAGCATTTGTTGTACTCAACTTCAAGTTCTAACACACACCACAATTAATAAAACTAGCCGTTATGAATAGTAATACCCACTTTTTGAAATTTTATAAATTTTATCTCTCAAAATGGACTTCATTTTTGGATTCATAATATCAAAATTAGCCAAGGGTGAAATTTTGGTACTTTTCAGAAAACTTTCATATTTTGATGAATAGTGAAAATTACTAAATTTTAATTAAAAACAACTCTTTTAATCGAAATAATTAATAGTGATAAATAATGAATTTGAGTGGTTTTAAATTATAGTTAGAATATAGTTTTACCTTTTAATCCAATGTTGGTCATTGGACATAATTTCACATTTAAATCAGACATAAACAAGTGTCAGTCTTTTGATAGTTATTGTTTCTTAAAAACACACATTTTGTTTTAACAACTGGAATTAATTTTAAATTAATAAATTAAACTTCTATGTTTTGAATTTGGTAAAATTGACTTCATTATTTAATTCGTAATATCAAAATTATCTTAGGGTAAATTTTTGGTATTTTTCTGAAAACATTCAATTTTTAATGAATAGTGAAAAACAATGAGTTAATGTTTAAAATCAGATTTTTATTTAAATAATTATTTATATTATTTAAATTTATTTTAGGTCAAAATAGATACATAATACCTATATAAATTCAATGCAATTCATTGGATTCAGTTTATAATAATTTTAAATATATAAAAATTTTATTGAACTTTTTCACCGTCTTTTACCCACCTCCTAGGAGAATTTGTAAATTCACATAAAACTTAATTTTACCGCTTCTGTGAGTGGAATTTCGAAAATCCAAGATACACGGTTAATATCAAGGAGTAAAATGTTGTTCAATAAGATAAAAATAATTTTTGGTGAATAGTAACTTTTTACTTTTATTTACCACGGTAAAAAGTAAATAGGGTAATTAAGGGTAAAAATGATATTATTATTACCCTAACACATGTAATAATTCTATTGGATAATTTTAATTAGACCGAAAACAACCTTATGAATAAAATATGACCCTTTAGGTCCACTTGGATTAGATTAGGACATTTATTATTATTTAATTCAAAGAAGAGTTAAAAGAGTTAAAATCAAAGTTTAATAACTAAAACATTTTTAATATAGGGTTATACATCATATAAATTTGATTATAAATATTCATTAGAAATATAAAATGATTTCCTACATAATGGTATTTTAATTACAATTTTTAGACATTAAATTATTAAATTTATTTATGACACAATGATGATGCAGTAATTACCTTATTAATGAAAGAATCAAATAAATGGTAATATAATTATTAAAATAAATATAATTTCGAAGTTTTTATGACATACACGAATTTCTAGGTGACTATGACATGTTAGGGCTGATTCAATGTATCTTGTTCTAAGTAATCAAGTTGTGATGACTTTCACAAAAACAAAATACCAAATAGTGTCAAAATAGACATAAATTAATATTTAAAACAAATATTATATGATTAATTGATATTATATTCCTAAAAATATAAGGTTAGGTCAAAGGACTTATATCATGATAGGGTAATCATTAATGGACCACTTGGGGGTCTCTTGGAGGTTTATAGTAAGTTTATTAACTATATAATATAAAAATACAAAGTGACATGGTAAGTGTCAAACTAATTAACCAAGAGTTAAAACTAAAAGATAAGGTTAATATAATGACCAAAAAATGTATAAAATCTATTTTTTGGAAGGATTTCTACCCATACCCACCTTAGTCTCTGAAGAATACACTTTGGATGTAACATCCCAGGTAATTAAAGAATAAATAATTTTCATATTTATTAATATTTGAGAATTAAATATGAATTTTAATTAAAAGGGGTTGCTATGTTCGATAGCGTACCCGATACACAACGATGAGTTTCTTTGAAACTTACGTAGCACACTAGTAATATAATAATATTATTTTAAATGTTAGTTAACAAGTAGCCGTTGTACTGGCGGGAATGAATAGAAATAACTAAAATATGAATAGATATGTTTTTAGATGTTTTTACATTTACCCAATAAAAGATAAAGGCTTAAAATACGGAAAGAGTTCAATTTTAGGCTTTTATACTCTAATTTTCACTAAAGGTTCACTTATCACCTTTTAATGGTGAACCGTCATTAAATATAGTTTTGATCACTCTTATACATTCTTTTGGACCAAATAAAACTTTTATTAAGAATCGGGATATCAAATTTTACTTTGTGTAATTTTTGGTACCTTTCTGATAAAGTTCATTTTTTTTTTATGAATAGTGTAAAATGTTGCATTTTAATTCAAAACCTCTTTTTGATCTAATTTATTTATATGATTAGATTATCTTTTGAATTGGTTTTAAAGTGAAATTAGAATATATTTTTACCATTTTATCCAATGGTGGTCATTGGAATCAATTTCGATTTGAAATTAGACTTAAACTGGTGTCAATCTTTTGATACTTATTGTTTTGTAAAAACACGCTATTTGCTCTGGCAGCGGGAATTAATTATTAAATTAATTAATGTGACTTATATGATTTGAATTTTGTAAAATAGACTTCATTTTTGAATTCGGAATATCAAATATAGCTTAGGGTGAATTTTTGGTAATTTTATGAAAAACTTCAATTTTTGATGAATAGTGAAACCACTAAGTGGTAATCAAGCAAACTGATTTTTCAGTTAAATGAAAGTTTACCACTAATGTGTATTGAATTTTGAAAATCCGACATACATGGTTGTCATTAAGAAGTAAAATGTGGTTCAATGAGATTATAATAATTTTTTGGTGAATAGTAACTTATTAAGTTTTTAATCGCGATTAGTGGTAATTAGTGTAGTTTATGGTATAAATAATACTTTAATAATATAAAATGACCTAGACACATGTCCCAACCTCATTGGTTGTGTCATGGCCGACCAAGACAAGCCATGGCCTAACTTGGGGACCCCATGTATCCACTTTAGTTGGAAAATGACAATAATATATTTTTATTTAATGTTAAAGTGAAAGTGACACAAACATAATATGTTTTGCGAAAACAATTTTTAAGTGGGGTTATACAAGCCCAAATTTTGATTATAAATAGTCATTGGAAAGCTAAAAAGATTTCCTATATCATAGTATTTTTTTTATAATTTTTAGACATTAAATAAATTAAATTATTTACGACATAATAATGATGCAGTGATGACATCATTATTTAACGATTAAAATAAAATGGAAAGATAATGTAAAATCTAAAACCTACACATTGCCAAAACCAATTGGATGAGTGGATTTCGAATCCTTATCACCTTATCCACGAATTCTATCAATGTGGGACCTTTTAAAACCGAAACACATTTTCAAACAAAGTTATATTTCTTTACATTCCAAAAGTGCCCCTCCTCTCCTCTTATAAAAGGCCCCCACCTCCACCTTATTTCACACACTCTTCAAGCCTTTGGCTCGGCCAACCCCTGCCCATTTGCTCTCTCCACATCCCTCTCCTCATCCTAGAGGATTCCCTTTGGGCAGAATCCTTTCAAAGGAAGCCTTTAGGCTCAAACCAAAAGAAGTTACACTTTTTAAGGTATTTCATTCTCTCATGTTCATTTGTTTTATTTTTCTTCTCCAACCCCCTAAACTCTTTTTATTTACTTCTTTTGTAACAACACCAGTATCTTCAATATACTAGGATGTTGTTATAAGATTTATTTGAGCTACACTCTCACACAACTACATCAAATGGTTAAAGAACATACGGTTTCTGTGGATGGCGAAATTCTGCCTCCCGAAACGATGATTGTTCAATACTCATTTAACACCTTCAAAGGTGGCCATTATGATGTCACTATTTTTATATATGATATGTAATATGTTTATGTTTTACTTATTCTTCTGTATTTTTCATTTGTGTCTTACCTTTATGGCTTCCATTATGGGTATACGCGATATCTTCACTTAAGGAAGTGCGGACTACCGCCCCCTCAAAGTGATGTGATTCGTTAATGCCATATGTGGGACGTGTAAAGGATGGATTTAAAGTTATTATATATGATGTTATACTGGAATTATAATATACCTATATATATCATTATCATTTATTTCCATTAAAGTATGAGATAGAAATGAAAGTAGCGTTCATGCGTACGTACGGACTACCGTCTCCATGAACGGTGCATTTCATTTCTTATCCCCAAATGTAATGTACTATTAAAAGTACATGTATATAATGGATATATAAAATTAATGATATATCTAAATGATGAATATAATTCTGGAATTAAAATATACATAAGTCTCATTTAGTTTTAATTCCGTTAATATGACAAAGAAATGAAAGTAGCGTTCATGCGTACGTACGGCTTACCGTCTCCATGAACGGTGCATTTCATTTCTTACCTCTAAATGATTATGTAATATTTTAAATACATGTATGTACTGGATATATATGAAATATATGATATCTACATCATGAATACCATTCTGGATATAATGAAACATTGACCAAATTAACAACATGTAAGTGTAAGAAGTCTATTTTTGACTTAAGAACCAAATACCGACAAAATGAACATTTTTAACTTAAATGATTTCATGATGTTCATAACATGGTATAAAAGAAATAATGAACTTGGAAAAGATTCATAATCAAGTAGAGATTAACTAAAGTTTATTATTCAGGAGTTTAAAGAACGGTCGGGTCAAGTCAGATACGAGGTATGGGAACTTCTTAACCCAATTTCCATTCTTTGGGTTAATCTCCTACTTTCAAATTATGTCATTATATTATTATGTCGTATCTTTTATTTGTACTTTATTTATGTGTACTTATAGTGAATACACATAATGTATCTATTTTATTTTAAAAATTATCTTTGTATGGGACTTTGTCTCAATCTCCTTTTATTGAGGCATATTTTATTTTATACACAACTTTCTTTTATACAGTGTATAAATCCCTTTGACTTTTACGTTTATTCAAAAGGAATCTTTTTTATACGAAGCGTTTACTAAACGACAAAAGGGAATGTTTTTGTCGTACGTATGCGGCGACAACAACTTCTCCGCCGTCGTAACCGTTATTTAGGTTTCGGCTTCCTCTACAAGCCATACCTTCTTTTTTTAAAAGAAAAATAAATACCATGTTTTACTTTTCTTTTATTTTAGTATTGAAAATGGTTTTCATAATGTTTTTATATCAATGTCTTGTATTGATATCTCGTGATTGAAATGTGGAAATTTTATGTTTCCTTTATGCATGTTTTATGTGATATGATTATGTTATGGTTCATGGGCATTATTATGAAGACGGGTGGTTCCGTGATAAACTAAGGGCGGGTGAGCCCGTTATAGCTCTCCAATGCATTGGGTAACGCGAAGGAGTGAAACATTAAGGTTTCTCCGAAGAGATTTTCAGGGAATATACTGTGATGGGTATTCCAAACGTAACCAAGAGGGTTACTCCCTACGTAAGAATGTTATGAATGCCTCAAGTTACCTTTATGTCTTATGATTTCTATGATTTATTCATGATTTTATGAGGTATGTTAAAGTGATTATGTTTTATGGGTAAAGTATGATTTTACTCTTATGTATGTATGTACCCATGTTTCCTTTCCATGTTTTTATAACCCATACTGAGTTTTTATGCTCATCCCAAGTTTTTGAAATGTTTTTCACAGGTCAAGGGAAAGGTACATGATAAGATGATAGAGTCAAGGATGTGTCAAGAATTAATCCATGTTTTATTTTAAATGTGTGTTCCATTGATGGGAATGAAGAATACTATCTTTATGTAACCACTTTGTTTATATGTGGAATGTAATGCAAGTCTTATGATCTAATTCTCTAAAACTCTAAACCCGAAAAGATCCTCAACGTGTAATCTTGTAATAACTCAAGATTAAGTAAGGTTTAAGGCTGGGGCCTTATAGTTGGTATCAAAGGTCGGTTTAGACAACTTTAGGAGTTAGAATTCTATTAAATGATTATCCAAAAATATTTTTTTTCTTTTTCGAAATGATATAGCATTTAAAGATTACCATGTTGCTTCATTTAAGACATGTTTGTTCAGAATGGTTTTCCGTAGAGGAAACAAAGCAGCTATGTTGGGACGACATCAGGAGGAAGATAACCTTCTAAATCAGCATCCAGAAATGTTCGGAATTGGAACTGAACAGTTTGTTGCAGTAATGGCACAGTTGACTCAGGCTATAAATGGTGGTGGTATCCATGCACGAGATCAGCCAGATCAACCGCAGAGGAACATGTCAGTGGTGGAACATTTCATGAGGCAACATCCACCATCATTCAGAGGATCATCTGACCCTGTGCAAGCTGAAGGGTGGATTAAAGCACTGGAGAAGATTTTTGATGTCATGGGGTGTTCAGACAATCAAAAGGTTAGCCTTGCTATTTACCGTCTGGAGGGTGAAGCAGATCAGTGGTGGTCTATGGTTAAAAACATCAGGGATACCGATGAGATTGATGCTCTTGACTGGGATGACTTCAAAGGTATCTTTCTTGAGAAGTATTTTCCTAAGGCTGTTCGACTTAGGATGGAAAAGCAATTCTTGGAATTGAGGCAAGAGGAAGACTCAGTGGCTGCCTATGAAGAAAGGTTCACTCGATTGGCAAGGTATGCTCCAAATTTTATCCGGGACCTTGATAGTAAAATCAATCGTTTTTACTCAGGATTAAATCCAAAGTATCGAAGGGCATTGGCTTCTCGTGAGTTTAAAAGTTATGAAAAGCTTGTTCGATGTGCTGAGAAGGTGGAAATGGAGTTTGCCGATGACCAAGTGTTCTATAACAACCAGCAGAAGAAGAGACCGAGGTGGCAGGAGAAAGGTAAGAATTCTTCAAAAAAGTCTGATGGTAAGAAAACTAAGTTTCCGGTTTGTGATAAATGTGGAAAAAGGCATGCTGGGGAATGTCTTCTGAATTCTGGAAAGTGCTACCGATGTGGTAATATGGGACATAAGGCTCGTGATTGCACTGAAAAGGATCAAGGTGAAGGTAAGAACAAATTTGATTTACAGTTAGTGAAATGTTATAAGTGCAATGAGATGGGTCACTATGCAAACGAGTGTCCGACAAGGAGCTTGAATGATGGGAAGCAGTTAGACTACAAGCAGAAAGGGGTGGTGAAATCCTTTGCAACAACTTCAGCAGATGTTGGGCCATCGAATGAAGTGGTATCAGCTCCAGGGAGCTCAGTATTTTTCGAAGATTGACTTGAGGTCGGGGTACCATCAGTTGAAAGTAAAATAAGCAGACGTTCCGAAGACTGTGTTCCATACTAGATATGTCCATTATGAATTTGTAGTTATGCCTTTTGGGTTAACCAATGCACCTTCTATATTCATGGACCTTATGAATAAAATTTTCCTTGAGTTATTGGATAAGTTCGTGTTTGTGTTTTGAGGTTTGGGAAGAGATTGTGTGTGCCTTCTGATTCACAGTTGAAGAGAGAGTTGTTATGTGAAGCTCATAGTTCTCCGTTTTCAGTTCATCCGGGCAGTACTAAGATGTATAGAGATCTGCAGGAGTATTACTGGTGGGATGGAATGAAAAGAGATATTGCTGATTTTACTGTGAAGTGTTTGACTTGTCAGCGGGTTAAAGCAGAGCGGCAGTTACCGAAAGGGATGCTTCAGCCTTTACCAGTGCCAGAGTGGTAATGGGAGAATATATCCATGGACTTTGTTGTTGGATTACCAAAGACATCTCGAGGTAATAATGCAATTTGGGTTATTGTTGATCGCTTGACTAAATCTGCTCATTTCCTTGCTATACGAGATACTTTCTCTCTTGATCAACTTTCCCGTTTGTATCTTAAGGAGATAGTCAGGTTACATGGAGTTCCTCTCTCCATTGTATCAGATCGTGATCCCAGGTTTACCTCTAACTTTTGGAAAGGCCTTCAGAAGTCGTTGGGTACTGAATTAAATTTTAGTACAGCTTTTCATCCTCAATCAGATGGGCAGTCAGAACGAACAATTCAGACATTGGAGGATATGCTACGAGCTTGTTCTATGGATTATCAGGGAAGTTGGGACCAACATCTTTCTTTGGTTGAGTTTTCATATAATAACAGTTTTCATTTTAGTATACAGATGGCACCATTTCAGGCATTATATGGGAAGCAGTGTCGAACTCCAGCTTTCTGGGATGAAGTGGGTGAAAGAAAGTTGATGGGACCAGAATTGGTAGAAGAGATGGTAGAAAAAGTTCAGCTGATTCAGAAACACATGAGAACAGCTCAGAGCAGGCAGAAGAGTTATGCGGATAACCGGAGGAAGGATCTATCTTTCGAGGTAGGTGATCATGTTTTTCTCAAGGTTTCTCCTTGAAAAAGTGTGATGAGATTTGGTAAGAAAGGAAAGTTGAGTCCAAGGTTTATTGGACCATACGAAATTCTGGAAAGAGTTGGATCAGTTGCATACCGAGTGGCTTTACCTCCGATTTTATCTCAGGTACACAATGTTTTTCACGTTTCGATGTTGAGAAAGTATATGCCAGATCCATCTCATGTTTTGAGCCCAGAGGTAGTTCAGCTGGAAGAGAACCTATCTTATGAGGAACAACCGGTCCAGATTCTTGACCACAGGGAGCAAGTGTTACGGAATAAGGTGATTCACCAGGTAAAGGTTTTGTGGAAAAACCACATGATTGAAGAGGCAACATGGGAATCTGAAAATGCTATGAGGGATAAATACCCCCACTTATTTTGATAAGTGAATAAAATTGCGAGGACGCAATTCCCAAAAGGGGGGAAGGATGTAACATCCCAGGTAATTAAAGAATAAATAATTTTCATATTTATTAATATTTGAGAATTAAATATGAATTTTAATTAAAAGGGGTTGCTATGTTCGATAGCGTACCCGATACACAACGATGAGTTTCTTTGAAACTTACGTAGCACACTAGTAATATAATAATATTATTTTAAATGTTAGTTAACAAGTAGCCGTTGTACTGGCGGGAATGAATAGAAATAACTAAAATATGAATAGATATGTTTTTAGATGTTTTTACATTTACCCAATAAAAGATAAAGGCTTAAAATACGGAAAGAGTTCAATTTTAGGCTTTTATACTCTAATTTTCACTAAAGGTTCACTTATCACCTTTTAATGGTGAACCGTCATTAAATATAGTTTTGATCACTCTTATACATTCTTTTGGACCAAATAAAACTTTTATTAAGAATCGGGATATCAAATTTTACTTTGTGTAATTTTTGGTACCTTTCTGATAAAGTTCATTTTTTTTATGAATAGTGTAAAATGTTGCATTTTAATTCAAAACCTCTTTTTGATCTAATTTATTTATATGATTAGATTATCTTTTGAATTGGTTTTAAAGTGAAATTAGAATATATTTTTACCATTTTATCCAATGGTGGTCATTGGAATCAATTTCGATTTGAAATTAGACTTAAACTGGTGTCAATCTTTTGATACTTATTGTTTTGTAAAAACACGCTATTTGCTCTGGCAGCGGGAATTAATTATTAAATTAATTAATGTGACTTATATGATTTGAATTTTGTAAAATAGACTTCATTTTTGAATTCGGAATATCAAATATAGCTTAGGGTGAATTTTTGGTAATTTTCTGAAAAACTTCAATTTTTGATGAATAGTGAAACCACTAAGTGGTAATCAAGCAAACTGATTTTTCAGTTAAATGAAAGTTTACCACTAATGTGTATTGAATTTTGAAAATCCGACATACATGGTTGTCATTAAGAAGTAAAATGTGGTTCAATGAGATTATAATAATTTTTTGGTGAATAGTAACTTATTAAGTTTTTAATCGCGATTAGTGGTAATTAGTGTAGTTTATGGTATAAATAATACTTTAATAATATAAAATGACCTAGACACATGTCCCAACCTCATTGGTTGTGTCATGGCCGACCAAGACAAGCCATGGCCTAACTTGGGGACCCCATGTATCCACTTTAGTTGGAAAATGACAATAATATATTTTTATTTAATGTTAAAGTGAAAGTGACACAAACATAATATGTTTTGCGAAAACAATTTTTAAGTGGGGTTATACAAGCCCAAATTTTGATTATAAATAGTCATTGGAAAGCTAAAAAGATTTCCTATATCATAGTATTTTTTTTATAATTTTTAGACATTAAATAAATTAAATTATTTACGACATAATAATGATGCAGTGATGACATCATTATTTAACGATTAAAATAAAATGGAAAGATAATGTAAAATCTAAAACCTACACATGGCCAAAACCAATTGGATGAGTGGATTTCGAATCCTTATCACCTTATCCACGAATTCTATCAATGTGGGACCTTTTAAAACCGAAACACATTTTCAAACAAAGTTATATTTCTTTACTTTCCAAAAGTGCCCCTCCTCTCCTCTTATAAAAGGCCCCCACCTCCACCTTATTTCACACACTCTTCAAGCCTTTGGCTCGGCCAACCCCTGCCCATTTGCTCTCTCCACATCCCTCTCCTCATCCTAGAGGATTCCCTTTGGGCAGAATCCTTTCAAAGGAAGCCTTTAGGCTCAAACCAAAAGAAGTTACACTTTTTAAGGTATTTCATTCTCTCATGTTCATTTGTTTTATTTTTCTTCTCCAACCCCCTAAACTCTTTTTATTTACTTCTTTTGTAACAACACCAGTATCTTCAATATACTAGGATGTTGTTATAAGATTTATTTGAGCTACACTCTCACACAACTACATCAAATGGTTAAAGAACATACGGTTTCTGTGGATGGCGAAATTCTGCCTCCCGAAACGATGATTGTTCAATACTCATTTAACACCTTCAAAGGTGGCCATTATGATGTCACTATTTTTATATATGATATGTAATATGTTTATGTTTTACTTATTCTTCTGTATTTTTCATTTGTGTCTTACCTTTATGGCTTCCATTATGGGTATACGCGATATCTTCACTTAAGGAAGTGCGGACCACCGCCCCCTCAAAGTGATGTGATTCGTTAATGCCATATGTGGGACGTGTAAAGGATGGATTTAAAGTTATTATATATGATGTTATACTGGAATTATAATATACCTATATATATCATTATCATTTATTTCCATTAAAGTATGAGATAGAAATGAAAGTAGCGTTCATGCGTACGTACGGACTACCGTCTCCATGAACGGTGCATTTCATTTCTTATCCCCAAATGTAATGTACTATTAAAAGTACATGTATATAATGGATATATAAAATTAATGATATATCTAAATGATGAATATAATTCTGGAATTAAAATATACATAAGTATCATTTAGTTTTAATTCCGTTAATATGACAAAGAAATGAAAGTAGCGTTCATGCGTACGTACGGCTTACCGTCTCCATGAACGGTGCATTTCATTTCTTACCTCTAAATGATTATGTAATATTTTAAATACATGTATGTACTGGATATATATGAAATATATGATATCTACATCATGAATACCATTCTGGATATAATGAAACATTGACCAAATTAACAACATGTAAGTGTAAGAAGTCTATTTTTGACTTAAGAACCAAATACCGACAAAATGAACATTTTTAACTTAAATGATTTAATGATGTTCATAACATGGTATAAAAGAAATAATGAACTTGGAAAAGATTCATAATCAAGTAGAGATTAACTAAAGTTTATTATTCAGGAGTTTAAAGAACGGTCGGGTCAAGTCAGATACGAGGTATGGGAACTTCTTAACCCAATTTCCATTCTTTGGGTTAATCTCCTACTTTCAAATTATGTCATTATATTATTATGTCGTATCTTTTATTTGTACTTTATTTATGTGTACTTATAGTGAATACACATAATGTATCTATTTTATTTTAAAAATTATCTTTGTATGGGACTTTGTCTCAATCTCCTTTTATTGAGGCATATTTTATTTTATACACAACTTTCTTTTATACAGTGTATAAATCCCTTTGACTTTTACGTTTATTCAAAAGGAATCTTTTTTATACGAAGCGTTTACTAAACGACAAAAGGGAATGTTTTTGTCGTACGTATGCGGCGACAACAACTTCTCCGCCGTCGTAACCGTTATTTAGGTTTCGGCTTCCTCTACAAGCCATACCTTCTTTTTTTAAAAGAAAAATAAATACCATGTTTTACTTTTCTTTTATTTTAGTATTGAAAATGGTTTTCATAATGTTTTTATATCAATGTCTTGTATTGATATCTCGTGATTGAAATGTGGAAATTTTATGTTTCCTTTATGCATGTTTTATGTGATATGATTATGTTATGGTTCATGGGCATTATTATGAAGACGGGTGGTTCCGTGATAAACTAAGGGCGGGTGAGCCCGTTATAGCTCTCCAATGCATTGGGTAACGCGAAGGAGTGAAACATTAAGGTTTCTCCGAAGAGATTTTCAGGGAATATACTGTGATGGGTATTCCAAACGTAACCAAGAGGGTTACTCCCTACGTAAGAATGTTATGAATGCCTCAAGTTACCTTTATGTCTTATGATTTCTATGATTTATTCATGATTTTATGAGGTATGTTAAAGTGATTATGTTTTATGGGTAAAGTATGATTTTACTCTTATGTATGTATGTACCCATGTTTCCTTTCCATGTTTTTATAACCCATACTGAGTTTTTATGCTCATCCCAAGTTTTTGAAATGTTTTTCACAGGTCAAGGGAAAGGTACATGATAAGATGATAGAGTCAAGGATGTGTCAAGAATTAATCCATGTTTTATTTTAAATGTGTGTTCCATTGATGGGAATGAAGAATACTATCTTTATGTAACCACTTTGTTTATATGTGGAATGTAATGCAAGTCTTATGATCTAATTCTCTAAAACTCTAAACCCGAAAAGATCCTCAACGTGTAATCTTGTAATAACTCAAGATTAAGTAAGGTTTAAGGCTGGGGCCTTATATTGGATCCATTATAAACCAAATAGGAATTTATTATAAAATAATACTTTATGTTTTTCCTGAAGAGCCCCTCCTCCCCCTTATAAAAGGACACCGCTTCAAACCAATTCCTCACAACTCTCAAGCCTTTTTTCTCATCCAACCTCTGCCAAATTAAGCTCCCTACATCCCTCTCCTCCTCCTAGAAGCCTCACCTTATTCAGGAAGGAAATTCAAGAGTCCTTTTTGGTTCAAACCAAGGGGAGTTACCCAAATTAAAGGTAACGATTTATCTTAGCTTCTTTTATTTTATTTTACTTCTCAAACCCCTAAACTATTATTATTCTTTTATTTTGTAACAAAACCAGTATCCTAAATATACTAGGATATTTTTATGAGAAGTATTAGAACTACACTTACACACACCTCTATCTAATGGGTGAAGAACATAATGTTTCTGTGGATGGAAACCAAACACCTCACGAAATGATGATTGTTCAATTATCTCCTACCGCCTCTCATGGTGGCCATTATGATGACACTATAATTAAATATGATATTAATGATATTTGTTTTATATATAAGCTTCTTAATTCCATTTTATATCATACCATTATTCGTTTCATGTTTTATATATATACGATAATTTCATTTGAGGAAGTGCGGACTACCGCCCCCTCAAAGTGATATGACTCGTTCATACCATACATGGAACGTATAAAGGATGGAGTTAATGAACTTAAGTAACACATATATGAAATTATATTATAATTTAATAATAAAATACCTATGTATCATTTGGATTTGATTCCTTTTAAAATGAAAAATGAAATGGAAGTAGCGTTCGCGCGTAAGTACAGATTACCGTCTCCACAAACGCGATGAGATTAATTTTCCCCTTAATAAGAATAATTATACTTTGATGATTAAAAGTAATTTTTAAAGACTTGATATCATTCTGGATACGAATAAGATACATACTATCCATAACAAACACGGCTTACATAATGAAGCATATAAAGGAAAACGAATCAGTTAACACCCGAAACGACAATAATACTAAAATATAATTAACAAAGCAATATTAAAAGATCATACATGATATCATATTTATGAATATGATTCTTTTATAATTTAATAAAAATTATTTAACTATTATATATGAGGTTAACATACACACTATCATGGAAAAGTACAAGTTAATGGGTTTTCATCTCACTCCTTATTCCTGTGAGATTCGTACCATATTGCCACTATTACCTTTTGTGTGGTCTATGTACTGCCCATAATTGTATTCTTTGTGTAATACACTTTAATTTATGTTTATTTACATATTCATTGTATGATACCTATTTCATGGGGTGTATGTTTCGTAAGTTACCAAATTGGTAAGGGTTTATTTCACAATCTCTTCATTATCCGAGGTTGGTTATACGTAATTATCTACTGGAACCACTTTATCATACACATCCATGTTTCTTAAAAATGTATTTAAAAACATTTTTACTATTTTATATAATATGGTTTAAAGTCATTAATACCGTTGTTTTTCTTTTTATAAAATTTTTATAAATTAATCTTTCTGTCGTTTTCCAAACATGGTCCTTTTTAACCTTTTCGACAAAATTAAGGTAAGAATTTCTTTTTTAACTTATATGGCGGGTGCAACTATTTTCTACTGTTATAGACTTGTAGAAGCTTACCTTACAAGATTATAATGATATTTTCAAAGTAAATGTTTTATTTTATAATTTTTTTACATTTAAATGATATAAAAAAAGATATATTTCTCTCAAATAGTTTTGATTTCATCTATGTCAACATCCTTTGATGGATTTTAAGTTTATTTTAAGTTGATTTATTATGATACAACACTTCCATATTGTAATGAAGTTTTTGTGATATGTTTGACTATGGATGTGCTATTTTTATACCATTCATGGTTTATAGTTAAAGTATTGACATTTCGTATGCTTGTTTTAATACGAATGTTTATGATATGTTTAAACCTTTTCATATGAGAAATGTATTGGACTTAGTAAGTGACGGGTGGAGACCACTATAGCTCCTCGATGCATCGGTAGGTCTAATGAGACAACTAGACGTGGAATTGGCGGAGGCCCTTTTCCATTTTGATATATGGTTTTGGTCAAGGCCTTAATCATTTTTAGACGTCTTGGCCGAGGCCTTGAAAAAATGTTTTAGAATGTCTGGCATTATACATTCCCTCATTATATAAATAATATTGATGGTTCATGTGGTTATTCGACTAGTAGAATACCCATGATTATGTTTTATTATGGAATTATTTACTCAACTCATATTCTTTCCATAAAATTAATCATGCTTAGTATTGGTAAAGGCATGTGGTTTCAATTATTCACCATGCTTAATATTTATGTCATTTTCTATTGTATTGCTTACCCATACTGAGTGTTTGATCTCACCCCTTTCTATGTTTTATTTTTCCCAGGATCACAAGAAGTGTATTATGATTGATATGCAGGGTTATGCTAAAGGGAATAATGGCGTTCTCAAAGAACTATTTACACTGTGTTTTATGTTTGAAATTTTAATGTAATGTTAATATATGTAATCTATTTTCCAAGATTTCTAAACCAATCAGTCCTTCGGAACATGATTCCTTGTAATCATGCCAATGTATTAAAATAATGCACCGACTCCGGGTAACTGGGTTCAGAGCGTTACAGTTTCTAGCCGGGCATGCCATGTACGGGGTAAATGGTCCAACAGTAACCCAAAGGGACTACATGCTGGGTTCAATGGGCCACATGGCGTGTAATCTGAAAACCATGTTCCACATGTTCCTGGTCAACACAAAGAGTCTAAAAGAGTTATATAGAATCCAAAGACACATCCTGGTTCGGAGGACCATCTCGGTGCATGAAACCTATGCTACATGGCGTGTACTAACGAATACACACTATGTGTTCTGGTGTTGTATTACTAGGAAGCTTTTAGAACCTCCGGATGAGATCCTCTATTTTATTTTAATCGAAATTAAATAAAAAACCCATTTCTATAAGGTGAACGATAAATGAAAGAGGAGGAATATATCTCAAGATTCAGATTTATAGAATGATTATCTTGAATTGAAACAACTAAATTATTAAATTCCTAAATCACCAATAAAAAATAAACAATTATAATCAATGATATGACAGCTATGATACCACTTGTAGGTTCCAGACACAGCGGAAGCATGTGGGTGTGCCCAACTTTAATTATTTCTGTTAACGATGATAAATCCGAGATGCATCTTGATAATAAAACACCAGATATTTGTAATATAAAGAAGAATGAAATAAAATAGGGGAGTCTTGGAACCATAGAAAGGATCATCATATGTTGGTTATAATTAACTTAATTAAAAGGCAAGAATTACCTCAATGGAATTATCTCTCTGTTGATGTTTCCAGTCTTGATCCGATGTGATCTTTCATTGCATCGTAGAATCAAAATGGAGGATTCCTCAAGAAGTGACCCAAACATGATCCATGTATCTCTGGACATTACTGAAGGGATCTCTGGGTGCTAGTGCGGAAGAGCCTTCACTTGCGATGTCCGCCTTCGATCGCCTTGGGAGCTTCTTGCAAGGCTCTCTCCTTAATCTGATAGAGGATGATCTTTCTCGTATCTTGAGAGCGTTCTTGGAAGAAAATAATGCTCTCTTGGCTTGAGATATTTCTCTAGATCCATTATACACAACCCTAATGAATGGATAGGCTAATGAGAATAATATAATTTGGATTTTAATTACTTAGAATAATAAAATAAATTAATCACCCAAAATAATTTATTCATTTCATTTAATTCATAGTAAAACCCCATGTCTTGTAATAATAGTTGACTATTATTATTACTTGACATGCACCCAGAAAATTACACCTAATATTATTTAATTAAATATATAATATTATTTCTCACAAATCCCTAGAAAAACTACATGGCGTGTATATTAATATACATGGCATATAATTTTGTTCTTCCATTTTCTTTATTTCCTCCATCACATTAATTAGACCTTGAATAATGACTATTTATTTCTAAAATAAATATCACTACATTAAGTTCTATTAAATATATTATTTCGCCCATAATATATTTTCTTGAATAACTAGTGTCGAAATAAATGCAATCAGGAATCCTTGAATAATTATTAAACCACGTTAAGGAATAATCTTTATTCAACTTGTTAAATGAATATTTAATTGATATACTTGGACACACTTAGTGTGTGACCCTCTAGGTCTCTTTCTCAATGGCATTTGGCAAAACCTACTTAAAGTCCAAGGTTAGCATCTAATAACATTCCAAGGAACCCATATAAATATAAGTTAATGCTGAAATGACATGTCATCTCCTATAAATGCTTAACGTGTAATGTAATCCCTTTTCTCGATATCTCAAATCAAGCAGATTGCATGCTGGTGCCATCAACCCATGTGCTTGATTATTCTTTATTTGACTTCCTGGAATTGAAATTCCCCATTCCTTACAATGGACATGGATTTATTTAGGCTATATCAATTCCATCAAATGGCCTGAGATATCTACTTCCGTTATGGAAGAGAAGGGAGAAATCATTTCTTGCATTATCTATTAATGCAGTATTACTCGTGGCGCTCCCAACATATCCTACCTCGCTACGAACAATGTGTCATCACAATTTATTTCAATACATAAAAGTTCACGAGTTGTAATAATCATTAATAATAATCTTAAAGTATAAGTACAAATACAAATGTCCGCAGATAAGAACATACGATGACACCATAAAATGTGGATTTTAATACTAGTGGGTCTCGTTGTCATAATATCTTAATGGATATTACCAAGGGAACAAACCATGATAAAGTGCCTCAATGTTTTATGGGTCCTCACCCCTAATGGAATTTATTATTTGTGTACCTCAAATAATATCATCCAGTCATTGAACATATATTCAAGATCAGTGTTATGGCGCTTCCAGGTTCTCGTCATAGTAGGGATCCGCTATGACCTTTTTGTGCAATAACTATACTTTGGACATTATCACATGAATTGTCATACAGAAGAAAAATCAAGATGTGAGAAGGTATTTATTAATGAATAAAGTACAAAGTAGATGGTTCTAGGCCACAAACTCCAACAGTTACATTAATATATATTAGAATTTTATTTCCAATCATGAGATGATATTCTATAGGTTTACCTTGATACCTAAAAGAACAAGTAAAAACTTATACTATATCTATTATTTAATCCATTATATATAAAAAAACATCAAATTAACTTTCAAATAACTTTATATTATACCCCCTTTATGTCGCCCAAATTGTGAAAAGAAATTTCCAACTAAAATTGGTGTGGAAAATATCTTTGAGTCTTCCATGAAAAAATTTATTAGATTTTCCTTAACATACTTATGTTAAGATAGGAAAATATATTTATTCTTTTGTGAAATTTGTAAGATCAGCAAGTATTTAATATATCATAGAATGGACATCTCAAAAATCTTCTTTATATCCACAACAAACTTATCACATGTTTTTTCATCATTACCTATGGGAATGATATCGTAAACATAAACAATCACAATGAAGAAAAACTCCTAATTTTTTTATATAGAAGATACTATCAAACCTTAATTTCTTGAAGTTCAAATTTCATAGGAAAGTATCCAACTTAATATACCAAGATCTTGGAGATTATTTTATCCCATACAAATCCTTTTTAAAATTTCACACATAACTTTCATCTTTCCCAAGAATGAAGCAACAAGTTTGTTCAATATAAAATTCATTAAAAATTTCTCTTTTAAGAAAAGTTTACCTGAAATATATATGGTAAGTATTATATTTTTTTGGGTGGAAATATTAATAATTATTCTGATAGTTTCTAATATTTTCATTGGATTAAAGGTTTCATCAAAATCAATTTCTTCCATTTGTGAGAAGCATTTAAAAAAAATACATGCCATGTTTCTTATCACTTCACCTTTCTCATATAACAAATTTCCGAACACCCACATTGTACCAATCACATTATTATTGGTTGGTTTGAGTATAAGTTCCAAATTATCATTCTTATCTATTTTATCCATCACTTTATTCATAGTGTCAATCCACTATTGATTTGGCGTAGCTCTATCAATATATTTTGGATCTACATATGAAAATAAGGAATTATGTGAAACTAAATTTGAATTTATTCTTTTTTTAACCTATTTTCATAGATCTCCAATAATGCTATGAATTTTTGATTACTTCCTTAGACTGAGATGAGATGAACATAATTTTTCCTTGACACTTGAGGTAACTTAGTCAGAGTGTTCATATCAAGAAGATTCAACACTATTTCTATCATTATGAAAATTTTCAAATTGTTTAACTATAACCACCACATCTTCCCTTTAATCTATATCTATAACTATTTGGGAGACTTTATTATCATATAGATCTTCAACATTCACATATTCTGAATACAAAATCTTTGATGTTTCTTTATCATTACACCAGTATCATCTACCATTAAGAGGGTATCCAAGAATGATTCCAAAAAAACCTATATGATCCAACATACCAAGATTTCCACCAATGAATTTTATAACATAAGGACTACAAAACACCCTCAAATGTTTTAAACATTGGGTTTCTTTATAATACATCTCATAAAGAGTTATATTAGATTTTTTCTTATTGAAACATTGACTTGGAACAAAATCCAATACATCAATAGATCTCCTCTAAAAATATCATGAAGTATCATGTTCGATCAACATTATTCATTCCATGTCCACTAAAATTCTATTTTTTTCAGCAACACCATTTTACTGGGGTGTGCATGGTGCAATAAATCATGATTAATTCCATTATTTTAAATATAATCCCTAAACTTACCACTTGTATATTGATCACCACTATCATTTTGAATCTTTTTCACATAATATACACATTATTTATCCAAACTTATCCGGATATTAAGAACCTCTTATTGAATTTTTTATAAGCATAATGCATATAATGCGAGTAATGTAATCAATGAAAGAAATAAAGTAATTATAGCTATCTATTGATTATTTACTCATGGGAAAAAATGTTATAATGTATTATCTACAAGGTATGAGTTGAATGCATCTCAACCATTTTATGTACTAAATTATTAAACTTCTTTTTCTAGAAAATAGAGCACCACTAACCTCTGTCTGGATATCTCTCCCCTGAAGATCTACCCCTTTCTTATGTTTTCATCGATCATCTTAGCTCATCATGTTATTTATGGGAATAGAGGAAGTTTCTATTAGGAAGAGGAAACCTGGATTTTTTCTCATTCCTAAAAAATAATCAGATATGTTCATTGTGAATAATTTCATCATCAAATGAATTAAATTGAATATTTATTAACTTATGAACACTAAAACCAAAAAATACAAGATCATCAAATAAATTAATAATTAATTTATAGACAGATTTATAATTAAAATATATTTTAATTATTTCTTCATTAATGATGTGGTTGAAAGATCTTGTTGTATAGTCATTTTGTTTTAGTTTTCAAGAATATAATCCCTCTAGAGATGATCCACAAGTGCTCTAAAATCTCAAAAAATATATCATAAATTCATTGGGTTCTAGCATGGATGATCTCGATGACTTGAATCATCCTTCATTGGTCACTTATCTTCATTGATAACAGATTTAGTAGGTTCTCTCAAACTCTTGAGACAGTGGAGGAGGATGAATGCTCTTGTTCTTTAATGTGTTCATGAGATATTTCTCTCTTGACTAATTGAGAATTTAAATTTTTTTATTAAACAAAAAGGAAATAAGAAGTATGAAAATAAGGTTTAATGTGTTATTAAATTAAGGGAGTCCAAGGTAATTACCTAGGATAATTTCATCATATTCAACTACTAGAGATCTAAGACTTGAGTACACCATAAGAATTTCAACCTGGTTACCTTAAGAGGAAATTAGACCAGACTTCAAGTTTCCCTCTCTCCATTAGTGAACAATATCAAACTCTAATTGTAGAATGGATTTATAGGATGTGATGTAATAGATTATGATCCACATACAATCTTAATTCCCCTTTAATGAATTTATCATAATAGTAGAGCCATAATCTACCTCAAATAAGAAGATATTATAAGTCCTCTAGATATTGATCCATTATAACAACACTAGGGTCTTAGATGAAACTAAATGAACCTATATAAATACAATATGAAATTCTTGGATAATAGATCCCTACATTTTACAAAACATAACACCACAAATCATAATACCTTGATCATATGATCCATACATATTCAGTTTTAAGCCTTGAAGAGGTCCTTCAATTTAACATAATAAACTATATCCTTCTCCCATGAGAAGTAACACAAATTGGGAATTAGATAGATAAAAGGAGACCCTGTATAACTTTAGGCAGAATTTATTTCCTAAATTTCTAAATGATAGAATGAAAATAATTGATGAACTTAGATCTAACGTACTAGATACTTGGTTTAATCCCCTTGGTACATACGACATTACACCGGTTCCATAGGACCCAACAATCAACATCAATGGAAATATTCCACTCCCAAGCCTATGCACGAGTCTTAACTTATAATCCCAGATCTATAAAAGAAATTCATCTACTATGATTTATCTTCCATGAGTTCTTGGAAGGATCCCAAGGGTGTACTATAAGTAAATAACCCAGTCACTCTTGAAGAAACGATGCATCAACATTTTAGATTTAGCACTAGTGTAGTATTTCTACATTGAGGAAAGGGGAATTATAGTGAGATGAATGTTATAATTATTGGGGATGAATTGGATATGAATCCTCTAAATGAGGAAGTTTAATTTAGGGGATATTTTCTTACACAAGGTTCTGGGACCCATCTGATCCTTATCTTGAAGAGGATGAATCATGTTACAGAACCCCAAGATAGTCAGCTTCCGTAAAGGGAATGTGGTGGTAAAGCACTGATATGGGTCATCAGATAATTGAATGGTGTGAATAAAATCCTTATGTTCTTTATTACTTAACTGAATTGGGGATGTGATCAGAATTTTTTTCAGCTAGTATCAGGAGTAGGACACCCAAGAAAGAGTAGGTGAAAGCCCACCTAGTTGTGATTCTCAAATAAGAATTCACCATGACCTATGATCCAATGATAGTAGTCCATGATTGGTTGAGATATCCCCTATAAACTAAATTATACATGTGAGATATAGGATCTGTTATCTCACTCAATGGGGTAACATCCATACTTCATTTGAATGAATTTAGAATAGAGGGAGTTACCCGATATGGCCTCACACATGAGAATGGTCTATAAACCCCATGATTTATGATGCTTTATGATAGGCCAAACATCATTATTGAGATGAAATTTTTTCCTTTTCTTATCATAGGGAGGAATCCATCATTGGTCTGGTTGTTCCTCCTCCAAGGTGGTCGGTTTCCCCACATTCTCATTTTCCAAAGGTAGGTGAACTCTAACACTATGGTTGATGATGTCAGCTCTTTGATTAGAATGAGACGATGTGATATTGGTTAATTATTTCATGGATTACTCCATAGAGATCATTAAATAGCATGAGTCACAATCATAGATTTAAGTCAGGTTTTTGAATGTTATTCCTGACTCCATGTTGTAGTGGGTACCTGTTAATTATGTTTCTCCTTTCATGATAAGGAAACTAGATTTCATCGGAGATGATGATGATATTGGACATGTGTATACATTAATGGATTATTTGTATGTTTGGAATATATAATTACATCATACTTTTATGTCAAAGATGTCTTACATATTAGGCATCTTAGCTGTCGAACCCAAAGCATCCCCTATTATCCACGTGGAAATTTGTTCTAGGAGTGTAAGCTATTCAAGGCACATCACCTAGGGCATACCTTGTTGGTCATGTGAGGTTGAGATCATGATATATTAAGTGGGGCCATAGGTTTAACGTATTATGGGAATGTATTCAAAGGTTTAAAGTCATATGGGGACATGGTCATAGGTTTAAAGTCTTGCAGGGACATGGGCATAGGTTTAAAGTATTGTGGAGGCATGGAAATAGGTTTAGAGTTTCATGGGGAAATTATCACAAGTCTAAAGTCTTGTTGGTACATTTCCTACATACACTTATCTAATAATAGGATGGTTATGGGTTAACATTATATGGTGACACTGAGGTCCACTGGGGGATATAAATTTGGGTGGTGAGGCTGAGTGTATTCCTGGGGGAAATGATCACACTTCAGAGTTGTCACCTTCTAGGGGAAGACGTATAGATTTAATGGTGGTGTTGGGGTACCAAAATTGAACCTCAGGAAGGAATATTACATACCCTATTGGGAGACAAGGATAAAAACCTACATATATTATGTGTATAGTTTAAGATTTTGGGAAAGGACCAGTCCTTTCAGTTTAGTGTCATGTGGTAAGGATTTTTATATCATGGAAGGACCGACAACAAGAGATGGTGTAGGGCCTATTCATGGGGGATTCCCAAGAGGTGAGGTATCATACCATGTGATTCATACATAGTGAATAATATCTTCAATGAAAATTGTAGGGCTATAATTTAACATCATGTCATGAGGACGTTTTCAAACTGCTTACTTTTGTACAATTAGGATGTTAGGCTATGAAATATAAAGTCATAAAGCTTAGACTTGATTATGGTTTACACCTAGGGAGACCATTTACAAGTAAGATAGAAGTATATAACATTATCCCTCGTTACATGTAAAAGTAATAAGTTTCCCATGATGATTCCACCCTCCAGGCTTATGTGTGTACTATTCTAGTTCTTTTAAATGACCCAAGGTGTGTGCACTTCTAGGTTTGGGAGTCATGTGGGGGTATTGATGTTAGGGTACCTATTCTCAGGATCACTATTTGACAAAACATTCATGTCCATTCCTGGGTCAAAGGGCCCATACAAGAGGTTTGATGGTACCGGTCGTGTGGATGACTAAGGCATGAATGTACATAGTTTGAATGGGTATGGGACCCTTAAAAACTCAATTATCATGAAGGAATTTCTATTGAAAGGATGGATAATTTAGGGGCTCAATATGTTGATTTTTTGAAGTTTTTGGGGTTCAGAATGGCCATTGGTTTCATGAAGGATAGGATCTTTGTGAAGGCTTGGGGTTTTTGGGGAAGTGAGGCCTTCATGAAACATAGATTATTTTCATAGTGACAATGTCTTGGTTCCCATGGTGAAGGTTTCCTAAAATGTGACTGCCTCACAAAAACCTAAATGGAATAAGGGATTTTTCTATAGCATATAGGGTGTGATCCATCATGATTTTCATATCTAGAATAGTCTTAAGGTCCAAAGTACTCAAGGGACGATATTCATAAAAGATGACTACCTATAGGAATCCATATCCACTTCAGATAATGAAGAATGACGTTTTAAGAATTCAAAGCTTCTTATGGAATTTAAATGGCCATGTCCCCTTAAATTAGGGGTTTAAGGGAGGTATTTTAGGTTCTATAGTATTAAAGACAGATGTTGCACAACGGATTTACATCTTTACATAAGAAAATATTTTTTGTTTCTTCAAGGGACTTTTTGAAGCCCTTTACCATCATGAATATTGACAATTAAGTGGAAATTGAGTCTATATTAGCTATGATTCACCTTGAAAGGTCTATGTATTCCATGGAATCTCCCATAACATGTGTTTTTAGAGTTAAAAAATTCACTTCATCATAATTGGATCCATCACAGGAGAGGAGGTTCATATTCTGATGTGAATTCACCACAAATTGGTAATTAGACAATCCTTATAGTGAAACACGAATCCCCTAGGCCAATAAATATTTAGAGGTCCCCCACCCCTTAGGGGGGACCATGTGATTATAATGAAATATTTTACAAACCTATATTCTCCTGAATCTCACCAGATTGATGATATCTCTATGACTAAAATCCTTAGTGCTCATGAAAAATATAGCCTTTATGAAAGAAAATTTATTGAGAACCTTGAGGGAAAATATTATCAAGGAACATGTTCCATGAAAGATCCAGCCCTTGTGAATGACATTTTGTGATATGTCTTCAAAAAAATTCAATGTATTTGAGATATCCATTGAAGGTTCTGATGATATTTCTTGTAGGCAGAGGGAGATGAATGTTAATATCATGATTAGAGGGATATTCCATAGTGTGTCAGATCATCAAAAACTCTTTGATTTGATGGCATTGTATTAGAGGGGTTATAATATTTTTAGAGGATTCCACTATATGTATTTGGAAAAAAGGATGATGTATCCAACCTAGAAGCCAATCGAGATACTCCCACCTAATGATTTTGAATTTCCCCAAAGTAGTAAAAGTGGAATAGGGATCCAGCTTATCATTATTTTAAGGATCATGATATAATCACAGATGACTCCATGTGGAACCCTACTAATAACGTAAATGGGTAGGATCTTGTTGTAGATGCATATACTCCCAAATAAGAGAGTATATTTTAAGAGGGATTAGTGGAATAACTCCAGGTATGGATGAAGAACACACACATATTCTAGGGCGACAACATCATTAATGAATGGGCATGGGTGTACTAGGAATTCCAATTATTCAATAAATTTTAAAGGGACCTGAAAATGATTGTTCTATACAAGGAGATGTAGACTTCCCAGTTCCATTTCTACCACCAGTCAGATATCATCCTTGAACTATTGAGTTGGTCTTCTCTGAGTTGAAAAACTTTTTATTTTCACCATGGGTAGGTCAGAATCAACCTATTAGACCACTACCGGGGTTTTGGAATTCCCATCTAGCTAGATATTAATAATTAATTATTCCTTATAAAAACACATGGGAGGACTAGGATAAACTTATAATACTAGCATGATATTTGCTGAGGCTAGTTCAAGGGAAGAAGTGAACAATTCCTAGGATGAAAGATGTTTTGCTTATGTACTGGTTCAACTGTTTCTTAAATTAACTTATAGATAGGCTAATAGGGAGACCCCATCACAACCCAAGGGAATTGTAGTATGGGAAGGAGCACTCCTACAATATGATATCAGAGACGAGAAATTAGATCCTATAGGGATATAATATAAATCCTCTCAACCTAAGGTTTAGGTTGAAAGAATTCATTATATCACTCATCTTTATACAGATTCTTCCCTCCATGATACATGCATGGGGGTGAGACTAAGCATGCTTGTCATGGTAGCAATCATAGTGATGGAGAAACACATCAATAAGGTGATATTGATGCTATAAATGTTATAAAACGTATTAATAAACATGATAAATAAGAATACATCTCTTTGTATGTGTATGATATTACATTTAGTGTAGATTTTGGTGTCTGCACGCATAGGGAGATATGAGTACCTGAACTCTATCAGTCCCCATAAAACAACTTCCGACCATCGATGTTGAACATATATGAGATTGGACCAATTACAATGGATCATGTTTGTGTGCTTTCCATGATAGGCATTCCAATGATCATAATATTTCATCCATTACACATCCCAATAGGGACCATCATGGATAATGGGGTGGGTACCATAGAACATCATTCATATCTCTTACCCTATTGAGGTAGATTATTATTGAATAGGGTAGATTGTAAAGTGATATATGAACTATATAACCTATATAACATTTCTTTATAATTATAGTTTCTCTAGAGGAGAACCTTGAAGTTTTACACTAAATATTGTAGAAAATTTCACCCAATATTCCTCTACTAGATATTGTGTATGTTTGCAGGGGAAGGAATATGGGGGAGGATAAAGTTGTCGTCGACTGACAATACCTATGATCTCTTCCAATATTAGGAAATCGTATGATAAATATAATACCATAGGTATTTAATGATGTGTCCTATTATTTGGTAAGACTTTAAGGAAGGGGTATCACAACCATGGGATTAGGGGCATGGTGTAGTGGGTGGAGCACAACAAGGAGGAAGATTTGGACCCATCAATAGACTAGTGTTTGTATCTTAGGTGGTTCTCCGTACTGTATGGGGTAAGGATCCTAATGGAAGAGAAATGGTACGCCCACAAATCTCTAAAAGTTTGCCTAATGAGAATGGTAGACCTTTTAGAGAAATCCCTGTGGAACATTATGTGTCCCCAGGGATGTTCCTTAACCATGAAGATGTTCTTCATGATGTCATCATTCTTGATTCATATAGGGACTGTGAGATTTTCCAATAGTTTGACTCTCTCCAGGTGATGTGCTTAAACCCTTAAGATGAGGGGATATGCCTTTCTAGAAAGGGCCACATCAAGGGTAGTTACCATGATTTCTATAACAAGGAGATATAATACCTGAGTGAGCTAGTGGAGTTGGTTTTCTCCCATGTCTTCATGCGGACCCAGACCAATTGGATACATGTGAGGATGGAAAAGCGGGATTGATTGAGGAAAATTCATGGGGAAGTGATGCTCTATTGGAACCCCTTCAAGAATAAGGCTCCACTATTGTTCATGTACATTTCTAATTTTTTGGGTTTCTAATAGTTGTTAACCCTTTATACTTTCTGACTCGCCCTTTTTATTCTTTTTTAGGAATTAGTGAGCACAATGGAGGGGGTGATTTAGGATAATTAGTAAGGGTGGGATGAGAAATTCCTAAACCTTTAAGGGGTGTGTATGGTACCTCAATTTGACACTATAGTCATAGGCATCCAACCTTTAGTCACTGAGGCACTATCTATAATCAAAATGGTGGATCATCTACCTTAGGGGGATGATGTTAACTTCTTATCCCATTCCATTCCTATTTGTTTTTAACCTTTTTATTATAATGATTCAGCATAATTTTTTTTAATATATCCAATTTCTCTAGATGTAGGGAATCTTCTAGTAGTAAATTCATTGGTTACAATGGGAATTCAAACACCATAAGTGCTTCTGATGAACATCTATGATCTTTTGGATGATCTCTACACTTTATATAAGTCTTCTTCCTATTTCACACTTACATTTTTCTTTTCTATAAATAATTTGAGGCTAACTAACCCTACACTTTAAAGGAAGTGATTTCTATGTGTGGGATCCATCTGGTGATGGGAATTATTAAGAATACAAGTCCTAAATGAGAGAAAGTGATGACTAAGTTCATTCCCTTGATTAAGGTTTATAACATGGTTGTGAAGTTCAATCCTACACATGAGGTTCCACAAGAGTTTTCTAGAGATCATATTATGGGAGATGAGTCGAGTGAGGATGCAATTAATATGGACATGGATTCTAACCTTCCTGAGAGGATTCCTATAGATGAACTTACTGTTGATTTGTTGGAAGACTTCCTAGAGTGTGATATCATACTTACCAAGGATTTTGAGGTATCCCAATCCAATGTGGATGAGTAGAAACAGATAATCTAGTGCAAGGAAAGGAGGAGCGTGAAATACTTCATCACCTGCAACTCATGGGATGTTATTCCAATATGGTTGGGGTCCCTTCACAAATATCCGGTAAGTCAGGGGGCTGGCGGGGTGGAATCTTATAGCCTCCATTCCTTAGCTCATGTATTCCTTGCAGAAAAAGTGTGGAAATAATTGTAGTATCATGATGATACCAATTATATGTAGAAATATAAAGGTACCAAGGCACTCGATGATGATGAACAATACATTTATTAGTTAGGGGAAAATGCACCATAGGATTAGGCCTTCATCACTGCTAGGGGAGATATAATCAATTATCGGAGGGAATAAATTATGTCATTCATGGCTGAAGCAATGGAGGAAAAATAATTTGTGGTGGAGTGTAAGGATAAATAGTGAAAAGTGAAAATTTGGCCAATGATCTTTTCCCTATATCCAAGGAAGATGAAGCAGATATGGATAGGTATCAGCAAGTTCTTGAGGTCACTAGGTGAAGGCAGTCCATGTTGGAGTAGTTCCTTACCTAGGTAGAGCCATATGACATATTCATTTTCATTTTTTATAATAAATTATTGGCTCTATTATATAGATGACCCTAATTGATGATGGTAATAAAAGTTGTTTGTTTCAATTACTTATGTACATATTATTGATTCATCTTGATCCCATCAACAAGGAAACAAACTATAAACCCATAATCTCATATGAGTTAAGATCAATGTATGAAACAAGAGATAAACAGAGGATTTCTCTCCTACATGAGAGTGTTAGACAGGGGATGAATGTTTGGAGTTGGAATGATCTATTGACCACTTATAGTTTCCTAAATAGGAAAACATTTTTTGGATAAGGGGATTATTTACATCCAAATAGATTTACCCATGTTCCCAAGTGCACAAGTAGGGTAACATCTGAGGATTGGATTCTACCTGAACTAGGGAAAGATAGAGTATGTGAATCGGGACATCCATGATATAGAACATAAGGAGGAGTGACTTATAGAATGATTAAGACTGATGAACATGTTTGAAAAATAGGTCCTACAATAATAATATTGAGAGTGAGGACATAAAAGTGAGGGTTGTCCATTTACCATGTTCAAAATATGGGGCCTATCAAATTGTTGTCGAAAGTTCTTCAAGGTGTGTTCCCAGGATGGGAGGTGAGCTTGTTTTTCTATACTCCATTATAGTTGGAGGGTGTTTAGACATGGATGATGGTGGGGATCCACATCAAGGAAGATAAAAATCATGGAATGAACCTAAGGGAATGATCAAGTGGATTTCAATGCTCTGGGATTATGCCACCATTGCTCTGAGGAAATTGAGTAGGTGTATCAGTCTGATAAAGAACTAGACCTACATTTTAATGGTAGAATAATATTTGTTTCCAAGTGATGATAAAAGAACTCGTGTGGTGTGGTTGGTGACCCGCACCAAAGGAGAAAATTATTCTCTCAGATGAGGGCCTAAAATAGTTTTCAATTTTATGTCATGTAATGAATATAACAAGTTTGTGGGTTAACATCTTGAGGTGAGGATGTTGAATACAAAGTTTAAAATAATATGGTAAGGAAAATGAATCATACATTTTGATGTCATGTGTCTAGGATATTCATAGAACAACTTATCGTCTTGTTACAGGGATACAAGTGTTTTTTTCTTCATTACAATGATGGGATGTATAACATGGGAACATAGAGGATAATACCTCATAAAGGACCTCATGAAGTATAGGGATATAAGGTTTGGTTATTGATTTTTTGTAAACTAATGGATCAATTGAGTGGAACTAGGGTTTTCTAGGGCTAAATGATGGGCAATGTAGGATTTTTAGCTCTTCCATTAATACCCACAATTTTTCCCATGTTTTAGGGGTTACATGGAAGGTGAAAGTCTGAATTTTTCTCAAATTTCCCCAATGGATTTTCATCCTAACAGATATTTGTGACTCTTTTTTCCTTAGTTTGTTTTGGGTTATGTTAGTTATACTAGATAAGTTCATATTTAGGGGAATTTGTGTGCATGGATGCACATAGTTTAAGGTCATGATAATTAGACCAAAACTCTTAGTGGAATATCATAGAGTTTTTATTGTCTCTATTTTAGTGTCACACCACCTTAGTATACCAAAAGGAACTTAGGTCTAATGTGGGATGATGCGTGCTAAAACAAGGTCCTCATAATGAGGGGATTTATAGCTAGGCTTGATATAAGAGATCTCGACATCTCTAAATATCCCACTAAATGGAAAATCAAGCCACATATAGTTCTAGAATGCAGTGCTTTGGAAGACCAATTCCAAAATGGGTAGTCTTATCATGTGAGGATGTTATGAAAAAAAGGGAATTATAATGCTAAATTACTATAGGTGATGAAAACTAGATACAAATTAAGGGCCATAAGGGTCCATATGCTAATAGTCTAAGGTCATAACTCTTGGAAAAAAGGGGCATTCTAGAAAAAATCTTGTGATATGAGAGAGAGTACCATCCCATCATGAACGAAGGTCCAAGGATGCCTTGTGCAAGGAATATGTCTGTGGGAGTGAGGTGCATACAATTTAAGGTCATTATGATTGGACTATTCATGAGTGGTGGGTGGCTTCATTAATTATTTATTAACAAACACATCATAAATTGAGGGAAAAGGTTCTAATTTTTTGAAAAAACAGTCTCACCATATGGGGTATTGGAAAGTGGGATAGAGAAAGGAGGTATATATCTCACTATTTAACCCAAGGGGTTAGGAATCAATCCACACATAGTTATAGATTGTTTCATGTTAGGAAATCAGTTCCAAAAATATATGTTCCATACTCTTATGTGAGGATGATAAGAAAATTATTTATTTTTAAACATTGTACCACAAGACTCAAGAATTTAAATTTTAGGATGGGCAACTAGGACTTTGAGAGTCACTACTAGTTTAAGGTCTTATAGCTCAGAACATTGGTGGGAGTGTCCCAAAGAAGTTTTTATGGTGTAAAAGGTGGTGTCACCATACATGAATGGAGGATCAGAGTGGTCTCATACTACACACAATGGTTCTGAGAAAAGTTGAAAATCGTTTAAGGTCACAATTATTAGTGAAATATTACTTCAAGTTTAAGGTATCAGATCATGTAACAAAAGGGTGTTTCATATAGTTTAAATTCATAGAACATGGAATATATATCTTTAAATAGTTTAAGGTTATAATTCTTGGACCAAATGGGGTATGTGTCCCTAGGATGTTTACATAGAACAAACATTAGAAAATAGAAGTGAATAGAGATCCAGGGAGGCCCAATACCATGTGAAAAAATCTTTGATAAAATTATAAATATTTAAGGTCATGATTCTTGGACCAAAAGATTAGATCACTGCTAGTTTAAAGTCAAGGATCTTGGATTTGAGTAGGGGGTCAAATTCCATTTCAGAAAACATGTATGTCTCGACCATGCTTCGGAAAATTACACCATGATTATTAGGCCCATGTGAGACATGATCAATGTCTGAAACAAAGAGTAATGATTAGTTCTCCTTTTCACATGTTAGAGAATGATAGGGGTCCAAAGGATCCACTTTGTCAAGGTTCTGACGATGCCAAATTTCATGGTCATCATGAACGAATGCATGACGGATAACTATAAGTGTGTTCAAATTTCACAAGAACAAAGGTAGGTGGGAAGGGATGAAAATAGTTACTTCTAATATCTAGACCACTAAAGGGGAGACCATTGAGTAGGGAAAAATGATGTCTATGTTAAAAAAACAAGTGTCAAAACATCACTAGTAAAGGTTAGGGTGAACATATATAGGATCGACCCTGGACCTTGTTCAAAACATGGAAACTATCACATATCTCCAGAGATCCTTCAATACATGTGCCTAGGAATGGAGGTGAGAAATTTTGGGCAAGAACCATTATTATAATGGGGCATGTTCATATCTGGAATGTAATGATGGTCCAACCAAGGAAGGTGTGAATCATGAAAATAGACATGTTGGGATTCCCAGGGAGTAGTTAAACTCTATGAGAGATATTTTCCATGTGCTCGAGCATAGTGGATGGGTGTATAAGTTGGATAATATTGATAATTTTACAAAAGGGGGAGGCCCTAGTATTGGTTGGTGGATGGGCTAGTTCCATGATATGAAATGTGAACATAACTTCATATACCATTAGAAATGAGAATCAAAGCACAAATATTTATAAAATGATTTGTGGTAGATTAGTGACATCAGAATGTGTGAAATTTATCAAGTGGGGGATAAAGGAATAACATTATTTTACATCATGTGATAACGATGTAGACCATGTAATTTAATGACATTCAGGAATGATGTTGAATAATATGTTTAACATCATATAGTTAGGACATGTGATTGATAAAGTTTAAGGTTGTATAGCTTTGACCATGGTGTCATAAAATTTACCTTCCTATGTCTGGGATGTTGTCCTATATTTTAACATCACATGACCATGATGATATCATGTAGTTTGATGTCATGTGAATATGAATTTTTCCTCCAATTTTATGTCATGTGACAAAGATATTAGGATTTTAAGTTTAAATTCACACATCTTTAACATTGAGGAGGGGTAACATCCGGGGATTCCCATTACACTAAGAACCAGGTTCTTACTTTAAGGTATGAGTTTGTTTTTCTTTCTGTTTTGAGCTAGTTAATGAGAAAACAGGGGAAACTAGGCAGTCCTTGAAAATTTCTAGGTTACACTTTGTGTACACCATAGTACACATTGTGTGTATATTAGGAATGTACTGGCTGCATTTTTACATGTCGTGTGGTGACCATGTAAAAATAATCTACTACACAACATGTAGTCTTCCTTAACACACCATGTATTTTACTTTCCACATACCAGCTGAGTCCTAGCCGTGTGTTGACCCATGTGATGTGTCTAGGACATGTGATGACTTGGAAACCTATGTATGTTAGAGTATGTACAAGCTACTACATGACATTTAGTCTTTAATACACGCCATGAAATTTTATTTTTATTTTTTTATATGGGAGAGTGTTGTGTCTCATATCAGAAAACATCTTTTTCTTCCCTATTTTCAAACTATGATGCTCAGGGAGGCTTAGATCACTTATTCTCCTATTTTCTTCATTTGACATCCATTTTTCAATCCATTGGTGGATGCAGGACCATATAAGGAAGGATAAACCTACACATCATATTCTGTTCTTGTTCATTTTCCTCACACGTCGTAGTTTCCATCTGAGTATAATTTACAGGATATGATGGAAACGTAAATCTATAAAGACCGACTTCGAATTGGAGCTATATATCAGACATTCCTATGTATATGAGTCTAAGGTATGTGGTGCATAATTCATTTTGGGTTTTCATGGTCATTTGTGGGTTTTTTATTTTTAGCACAACGTCTGGTATTTCACTAGACCCATGTTTCTTTATAGTGAAATGACCGTATGTCGTATGGGATGTCGTTGGAAATTCCTTTACCTTGTTATTCTTGGGTGAGGCTGAGTTAGAGGTTGTTTCTCATTTGGGGAATTTTGGATGGCGGTTATAAAATGGTTATAATTAAATTATTTTGATTAATTTCTTGAGTTTAATCTATTTACGCTTGATTATGTTTATTAGAGGATTTCAAGACCTCAGAGTTGGTATGGGACAACACAAGGCCAGTGATATTCAACTATTTCAATTATTTTTCCCGTTTAGAGTGATTATTTTGATTATATATATGTGATGCTTTATGTTGCATATGTTGTAACCTTTGGGTTGTGTTGGGTGTGGCCCGAATATTCTTGAGTGTTATTGATCACAGGTTGGTCTTGACCCAGATTATTTGGGTGGTTTGACCATGGGATTGGGTGTCATGGATGTCAGATTGAGGAAGTGTGACTATCAAGTTGTGCATGTCCTAAGTTACTTGGATGGTAGGGCCATCAGATTCAGAGTGACATGGTCACTGGGGCACGAGGTGTCAAAGAGGTTGTGGCCTGGTTTCTAAATTTAGTGATTATGGTCACCTGTGATTTGGGTCGTGTGCTCATAGATGACTCCGTGATGAGGTGGTTTTGAACACTTATGTCGGAAAGGCCCTCGTAGTTGTTGTTTGGTGATTATGGTTTACGGGTTCTTGTTGTGGAAGCCACATGTAATTTGAGGAGCCTTCAAATTGTTTGGGTGTGCCTATGAGATGTTGGTACTTGAGACATGAGGTATTAGGAGGCATGTGGTTCCAGGTTACTACTACTTGGGAGTTCCTACGGGACATCAGTACTTGACATACAAGGTGTTTGGAAGCACATGGTGTTTGGTTACAATGTCTTGGGTGTGCGTTCGGGACATTGGTACTTGAGACACTCAGTGCCAGGAGGCACATGGTGCCAGGATACATGACTGATATTTTGGTGTTGGCCGAAGCAGGTGACACTCCCTAGTCATTTCTAATCACCTGTGGAGGCTGTGTTTACATTGTGCAATATACTGTTTAATTTCCTTATAGATGCTTCCATGCTAAAACACCTATACTACGTACACACCATTGGGTGGTATCCTATTGAAATTTGTCTCACACCCTACATGTGCTCTTCAAGATGCGTGTATATTTTTTGGATTTACGTGCAGGAAAGAGATCAGCTTCTGGAGCTGAATCGTATTAGATATTGCATAGAGATTTAGCATGGACCCTAAGGTCATGCCTAGTTGGGGTTTACTTTGTTTTTCTTTCTTTCCTGTATTTGCATGCTTACCTTATTTTGTAGCTATTATTGGTTATCCAGGAGAACCATTATTATTGACATGTATAACATGTTGTGGATTCATGCTTTATTGTTTTAGAAGTTGTTTTAAGTGGTGTTAAACATGCTATTCTGTTTCTCTAGTTTATATATTGCTTTTTTTGTTTATCTGTTTTGTGTGTGCTTCCACTATATGGGTCTGGTTTGAGTTTGTTGGGTCTTTATTATCGCTGTAGGTTTTATTATTATACTCTGACTAGTACCTTATTTTTACTCTTTCTGAGAGGGTATATCCTCCCCACTATACCTATTTACACCCTTGCTGCTAGTCGGCAACCTTTTGCGTTCAGGGAGGTGCTCCTAAGGTCAGAAACACCTTGCTTGTTTAGCACTGTTTGGGTGGATATTTGTGTTAGGATGTTACAAAGTGGTATCATAGGAGTTTTTGTTGACATGGATCTAGTTACATCTTTTGACTGACTACTAATGAATTTGAGACTTCCTTTTTATTTTTTTTGGATTACTATTTGGGATATGGTAGACTGAAGATAAGTTGTTGTTGGAACTGTGTTTCTAGCTTGTGCTTGGGTTCCTGCTTCCCCAGGTACAAGGGATGAACCAAGTTACATTGGGTGGGAATTGAGGTTTTGCTTTTTGTCAGATTACTATTTATATGATTTCCTCCTTGGTGGATTACTTGGTATGTGATATTATTGATTGTGATATGTAAGCCATAACCCGGTGAGGTAAGGGAGAAATAATTAGACCTTGGCCCTATAAGGCAAGGTATGTTTGGTTGGCTTTTGATTGGAACATTGTTAGGGTATCTTGATTTCATATCTGCACGTATGTTTTGTGAAGTGATAATACCTTATGAAAAATATCAATTTCCATGCTATAGATTATTTTGAAATGTGAATGGTGAAATTCCTAATAGAATTTATTGAATATTACAATGTAATATGACATGCTTTAAATTATGTAAAATTTCATGTGGCGTGAGATTTGGTCCTGGATCATATATGAGTAGGTAGGTACTATGACTAAGGTGTCATTGATCACTAGGATTAGGAATCTTGAACATTGGTTTAAGACAGTGTGGCTGTATGGATTGGGTGACTCAGTCATCAGTTTGAGGTAATGATGGTTATCAGGGCGAGCATGTCCTTAGGTACTTTTGAAACATGGCTCTATTGAGGGAGGGTAAGGAGGCTATGAGGCCAGGATTACGTGGGTCATGGTTGTGGTGGGGGAGAGTAAGGGTAGTTGTTATGCACGTCCTGTTTATTTTGGTCGTTATTTGCGTTATATATATATATTGTTTTATATGTTGGATGTTTGGCTATTTATGGTATTCAGCGTGATCCTCCTAGATGGCTCAATGAAATGTTTGAAGGGTGATGGTACAGTGTTGTAGGAGCACAATTAGGTTCAAACACATGAGAGATAGACAACGCATTAGATGAAAGTATAAGCATATGGACAAGATCAGGTTCAGGATCCATTGCAGGCAGAGAAGCATCTGGGTTTGGTAGTGTTCAGGTTGTGGCTTGACGAACAGTTCCAATATAGTCCGGTATGTGTCTTGAAGGGGATTGATAGAGTCATACAGGGTTCAAATCCCTCTATAGAATATCTGACACTGGAGTTCTAGTCACATAACCCGCCCATTTTTCAAGGTGAGGGTGGTCCAAAAGCAACTGAAAACTAGATAGAGATCATGTAGATGATTTTTGAGCATCTTGAGACGCCTCCTTGGTAGAGGGTCAAGCTGGTGACATACATGATGAGATTACCAACAAAGAGATGAGGGGATGTGTAGGTTTAGGCTTTTAGACATGAAGGACTAGCATGGAAGGTCTTCGAGGATAGGTTTTTAAGCACCTTTTCTTAGAGACAGTAAGGACAGAGAGAGATTGGGAGTTCTTGAGCCTCTAGCAGGGTGACATGTTTTTCATGGACTATGAACCTAACTACACTAATCTGTCTTGCTTTAAAATAGGTATGGTAAGCGATGACACATTGAGGGTGAGGTGCTTCGAAGATATCTTATGGAATGCCATTAAGGTGGAGGTATATATCTTCAGGTTGTCCTTGTTCTCTAAGGTGGTGAATCAAGAAATCATAGGCAAGGGAAAATTGACGGACATTTACCATTTGAGCTAGCCAGTGGCTTCAAGAGATGGTTCATATAGTAGGAATCGAGGTTAGGATGTGTTCCAGCAGGGTAGTCAGTCCACGGACTCAGCTAAACCACCTCGTGGATATTCATATGTGGTTTTCTTTCAATGTGGAAAACCAGGGCATGTTCTTAATTAGTGTGATAGGCCTCCAAAGGAGTGTCAGGAATATGAACAGGTCAAAAATCTATAAAGTATTACAGGAAGCCTTATTAGATAGCTAGAAAGAAGTTACCAGGACATACGGTGGTGTCAGGTGTAAAGACCCGCAAATTTCAAGGAAATTTTTTTTTCTTAATTTTCTTTGGAATTTTACAAGAGCGCAGCTTCAGACGGCACCTGATTCCGAGGCCCGGTGTGCCCGGAATCAATTTCCGAAGTTTGGCTCGGGTACGTTCAGTGAACGAACGAGCGGGTTTTTCTATCTTTTGAACCGGTGCCCGGAATCAAATTCTGAGGGCACCGATGAAATCGCAGCGCCGGTATTTGCTTAGAAACGCCTCTTCCGGAGTTGTGTTTGCTCAGACGTGGTTTTTAAATTTTGGGGCTTTAAGTCAGAAATAAAATAAAATTTGTGCGACAACTTTATTTTATTTCACTTAAGCTGCTTGGAAGTCACTTGGAAGCCACTTGAACTGAGTTAAAGCGGATAGGGTGCTATCCGGAAATATCCTACCCTCTTGGTAGGATATTTGTGAGGCAGGGCCCGCACGAGCCCCGCCGTTTCTTTCGCTAAGTAACGCACCCGCGAAAACCCGTCAAAGTAACTGAAAAGTCAACCGACGTGTTTTCTTTAATTTCTTAACAGACCATTTAATTGGGCGGTTTATTTCGTGAATTAAATGGGCTGTTTCATTCGTTGAATTAATTCAACGAATTTAATGGGTCGTTACTTACGCGTTTTGCGTTTGTTGGCAAAATAATAAAATAGACAAACTTGTCTATTTTGGAGGATCCTCCTGTTGTGCGAGATCCTCTAAACCTCCACCCTCCCCGCGAAGAACGCGAAGAACGCGAAGAACGCGAAGAACGCGAAGAACGCCGGAACCGGAATTCGACGACGCACGATCCGCGACGTCAACAAACTTTTCCAGGACCTTCTCCTTCTTCTTCTACGGCGCCTCTTCTTCCGCGGCGGACCTACGATCAGCGGTTAAAGGTGAGAATCAAATCTTCTAATTCTCCCCTTTTTATAATTCGATATCAACGGATTTAAACTAATTAAATCCATTTGATCTTGATCCGGAGATCGTCGGCGCAACGTTTTTCCCGCGGTGCGACGAACGTCTCCTCCGCAACGACGTGACGATCCCCTCCTTCCGCGACGAGCGATTCCGCGACGACCTCACGTCCGACGACGACAAGGTAAGGGTTGTTGGAATATTTTATTTCCCGTGTTTATTCTTTTAAAATAAAGAACCTGATCTCCGAACAATTTTAATTTAATTAAAATTGTTGTTGATTATTTTTTCTTTTCCTCCAGTTGAGTTTATGACTAACGCGGAGGGTGCGGGTCTAACGAACAAGACCCGGCAACCCTCCGCCAATCTTTTGTTGTGCGGATTTGGCGGACGACGACGAACTGTGCGGCAAGGGCGATCCGTTGATCCCGCAGTGAAGATCGGCCCCCGGGAGGAGCAATGGCGCAGACGGGAGGCAAAACGGGCCACCAGAGCAACTCCGGCGGCCCGCGGAAGGCAGCGGCGGCGCCTGGCGCGCCGCCGGAAACTCCGCCGCGGCCGAGCCGCGGCGGCGGCGAACCGCCGGACCGCGTCCGCGGTCCGGCCACCCAGCACGCGGCCCGCGCGGGCCGCGTTCCTCCAAGCCGCGGGTCAAACCCGCGGCAGTTTCTTCGGCCGCTCGGCCGAAGCCGGGCCGGCCGGTCCGGTCGGCCGGGTCGGGCCGACCCGGTTCGGCCGACCCAGGGGGGGTTCGGGCCGGGTCGCCCCGGGCCCAGAACCCCCGTTTTCGGGCCCTCTTCGGTCTTTTGCCCATATCTTGGGCCTGGGACCTCCGAATGACAAACCGTCAGCGGCTACGCGATCCTTGGATCGATACGGTCGTTTTGATATATTATACTCAAGGTTTTGGAAGACTTTGGGTTCGGCCGGGTTGGTTCGTACACGAAACCAACCGGGCCCACGGAGCGGAAATGCTCATAACTTGAGCTACGGACGTCCGATCGACGTACCGTCAGCTGTGGTAGTTTCCTCTAAGTGAGACGGAACTTTTGGCATACTCCGCCCGAGGATCGGATACAGGCGGAGTACGGTCAGGTTGGTTTTTCCCTAAAACCCAACCGGGCCCTGGGGACGAAAATGTCAATAACTCTCAGACCGGGCGTCTGATTGACGCGCCGTCTGTTGCGTTGAGATCCTGTTGTCGATACGGAACTTTTGGATACATCAACTTCGGACTACGTGTCAGTTGATGTATCAGCCTCTCGGCTCGTGGAGCGGATCCTCCTAAACGAGCTCGCTGTGTGCGGGAACCCTAGCGCTGGCTGTGACTTCGACGACAGAGCAGAGATCCTCCGTGGACTGCGACGACGGCAGAGCAGAGATCCTCAGTGGACTGCGACGACGGCAGAGCAGAGATCCTTCGTGGACTGCGGCGACGACTTTGCAGAGATCCTCAGTGGACTGCGTCGACTACTGCACTCAGTGATCCTACGTGGATCAGTGCTACAGGTTCTGTGTGAGCCTGATCCTATGTGGGTCCTTACTACCGGTTCTGTGTGAGCCACTGCCTACAGGTTCTGTGTGAGCCCGATCCTGTGTGGGTCTTTTGCGGGGGTTAGTACCTATCGATCCTTCGTGGGTCCGACGACTTAGATGGATCAGTGATCATCTTTGACGTCATCTGAAAAAGTATACCTGGTTGAGCTGAATCTTATGTTACTCTCCTTTGTGGTTTGTGTTGAACTATCCTTTGTGGATTTACTGTTTACTCTCCTTGTGGATTTGAGTCTCGCTTTCCTGCGTGGATTGAGTTGTTCTTGAGCTCGTGAGCAGAGCTAGAATTGGGGACATAGGTATATGTATGGGCATATACCTAAGTCGAGTCAGATGTTACTTCGTGATTGCATCTTTCTTTTGTGCTATATCCTTTGTGGATTTCGGGAGACCTTCGGGGGTCTCGGGGTCCTTACTGAGTAGCTTATACTCACCCCTGCACGGGCTATGCCCGCACCTTGTTGTGTTGGATGCAGACGACGGACATCGCTGATCTCGGTTGGGGCGTGGAGTAGGACGACACCTGGAGGTGGACCACTGGGCGGGACGTGCTCGGAGCGGACGTGGGACCCGAGGAGCCTGGAGGCTATCTGTACCCACCCTTCAGGTGGGATTGCCAGTGGACGACACGAGGCCGTCGTCTTTTCTTCAGTTGCTGTTCTTTACTTTTTCAGTTGTACTTTCAGTTGGGCTTGTATTCCGGCCCCCTTTACTTTTCTGCACTTGTAGTTACTTTCCGCTTGCTGACTCTGTGGTGGTTGTTACTTATAAAGGCAATGCCTTCCCTGTTTACCGGGATTTTACGCCTTGGTGCTAGTCGCCAGCCCCTGGCTTATGGAAGGCGGGCTTGGGGTAGTCACGGCACGGGCCCCGAGGTCGGGTCGTGACAAATTGGTATCAGAGGTGGTCGGTTCTACCGCAGACTCTGATCGTCTTTTCTTTCTATATGAAGCAATAGTGTTTAGTGTATTGAGTGTGGTTATTAGTTCAGGGAGCCCAGTGTTGGTGCGGCGGCCGACGTATCCGTACACCAGGACCCTGACTCCTGATTTCCGACTTAATGCATGAAAACATTGATTGCGTGTGTGTTTCAAGTTTTCTTCGTGATTACTTGTGTCAGCTCACCGGGTATACTGATCTGCTTTATGAAAGTCTCAGGTTTTCCTTGTGATTACTTGTGCCAGCTCACCAGGTATACTGTTCTGACTGTGGTGCTCTTGTTCTCCTTTTCAGGATGGCCCCGCGACGACAGCCAGCTAGGGTTCCGAGTGTAGGGCGCGACGGCAGCCCACCGAGCGACGAGGCCTCGGTGCAGGGCCCTTTTCCAGCAGTGGCACCGGCGGTAGCTTTACCCGCCGAGCCACCGATGCTACCAGTACCAGACGCTGACGATGCACGTCGCCTCAGGGCACTGCATGAGTTTCAGAGCCAGCGACCACCCAGGTTTCGCGGTGAGGCGGACCCCCAGGCCGCCGAGGACTGGCTAGAGGCGGTGGTACGGATCTTTAGGCTAGTGAGGACACCAGCGGATCTCATGGTGATTCTCGCGGCGAGCCTCCTGCAGGCGGCGGCAGGACGATGGTGGAGCTTGATGCTCCAGGTTCACGATGAGGCATCCTTGCTCTGGACGGACTTCGAGAGCCTCTTCCGCTCTGAGTTCGTCCCGGCCACCCTCCGAGCGGTGCGCATCCAGGAGCTTCTCCAGCTGCGCCAGGGCAGCATGACGGTCGCTCAGTACGCGGAAAGGTTCACTGACCTATCTCGCTACTCGACCGACATGGTACGGGACCCCTTCTTCCGGGCCCGGACCTTCGAGCAGGGCTTGCGACAGGAGATTCGGGCGTCGCTGATCTCCCTCAGCATTCCGACCCAGGCGGGAGTGCTGGAGCGAGCCCTCCTGATCGAGAGCTTCCTGGCAGAGCCTTCTTCAGCGGCGAGACCTAGCGCATGGCGGCAGGTAGCTGCTTCTTCGGCATCAGGTAGCCGACGGATGACTCTCGGGTCCAGGCAGACCAGACCCCCACGCAGACAGCCTCAGGACACCGGCCCAGCAGTGCGGAGCACACAGCGGAGTGCCAGCCTTCCGAGAGGTAGGCTGTGCTACTCCTGCGGCGGGCAGGGTCACATGGCTCGTGACTGCCCGACTCGCCGATCAGAGGAGCAGCAGACGGTGGAGGGGCCACCCAGGCAGAGGCAGAGGGTCGACCGTGGCGGTCCGCAGGGAGGAGGCGGACGAGGCAGAGGAGCTGGCCGAGCAGCGGGTGGTGGGAAACGCTTCCAGGCTCTACCCCCACCACCACCAGGAGGGCCACCTCGACCACAGGGAGCTGGCGGGCAGGGGCAGGCCCAGCTCCAGGCAGTGGAGGCCTACGACCCCGACATGCCCGAGATGATTCGAGGTACGATCTGTGTCTATTCCACCCTTGCTGCAGTACTTATAGACACAAGAGCGAGTCACTCTTTCATAGTCTCTGCCCTTGTTCGGAGCTCGGAGATTCCGACTGAGCCGTTGGCTCGATCCTTACGGCTAGAGACTCCTACGGGAGCAGACTCGACGATTACGCACTGGTGCCGGCAGTGTGAGCTTACTCTAGGAGGCGAGAGCTTCGGCTGGGATCTCCTTGTAGCGGCGTCGAGGCCTTACGACGTCATCTTGGGCATGGATTGGCTATCCACGGTTCATGCCCAGATCGACTGTTTTAGGCGCAAGGTGCGATGTGTTCGCACCGACGGGAGCAGGTTTACCTTCACCGGCGAGAAGGGAACCTTTGCAGCACAGGATGGACTTCCGCGGAGGAGAGTGCAGCCCATCTATCATCAGTTGGCTAGCCTCATCCTAGGAGCAGTGGACGTGTGGAGTCCAGCTTTTCCTGCAGTGGTGGACCAGTACGTGGACATCTTTCCCGACGACGTTCTAGGGATACCTCCTCGTAGAGAGGTAGACTTTTACATCGACTTGTACCCCGGGACAGCCCCGATATCTACTCCAGCATATCGGATGGCCCCCGCCGAGCTTCGGGAGCTACGGGTACAGTTGGAGGACTTGCAGAGCAAGGGGTTTATCCGACCCAGTGTTTCACCCTGGGCTTCCCCGATTTTGTTCGCCAAGAAGGCGGACGGGAGCTTGCGACTGTGTGTCGACAATCTTCGCCTGAACCAGGTGACAGTGAGGAACAAGTATCCGCTGCCACGGATTGATGACCTCTTCGATCAGCTCAAGGGAGCGCAGTGGTTCTCGAAGATATACCTCCGGTCAGGCTATCATCAGCTCAGAGTTCGAGACGAGGACGTGCAGAAGACGGCCTTCAGGTGTCGGTATGGACATTATGAGTTCTTGGTTATGCCGTTCGGCGTAACCAATGCTCCAGCAGTGTTCATGAGCCTCATGAACAGGATCTTCCAGCCATACCTCGACCGATTTGTCGTGGTCTTCATTGACGACATTTTGGTATACTCGACGACTGAGGAGGAGCATGCCTACCACATGCGAGTTGTGCTAGACACGCTCCGAGAGCACCGGCTTTATGGCAAGCTCTCAAAGTGCCAGTTCTGGTTACGTGAGGTCCACTTCTTAGGGCACGTCATCTCTGAGGCGGGAGTTGCAGTGGATCCCGCGAAGATCGAGGCAGTGCTAGCTTGGGAGCCACCCAGGAGCGTGACGGAGGTGCGGAGATTCTTGGGCCTAGCCGGATACTATCGGAGATTCGTGCCAGACTTCTCCAGAGTTGCGGCACCACTCTCAGCGTTGACGAAGAAGGGGAAACCCTTCGTATGGTCAGACAGATGTCAGCAGAGATTCCAGGAGCTGAGGCAGAGGTTGACCAGCGCACCTATCTTGAGGTTGCCTGAGGAGGGAGTTGGATACGTAGTTTACTGCGATGCGTCAGGGACTGGACTCGGGTGCGTCCTGATGCAGGAGCGGGCCGTGATCGCCTACGGATCACGTCAGTTGAGGCCACATGAGCAGAACTGCGCCACTCATGACCTGGAGTTAGCAGCAGTGGTCTTCGCTCTAAAGACTTGGCGGCACTATCTGATGGGTGAGCGCTTCACAGTCTTTTCCGACCACCAGAGTCTCAGGTATATCTTCTCTCAGAAGGACCTAAACCTGAGACAGCGGAGATGGCTTGAGTTCCTCCAGGACTATGACTTTGAGATAGTCTATACTCCTGGGAAGGGGAACGTGGTAGCCGATGCCCTCAGCAGGAGGACGGGCATTCAGCTACTTGAGGAGGCGACGGAGCAGCTAGCCTCCTTACAGATATCCTTCGGGGATAGAGACGGAGCAGCCTTTCTTCAGTCTCTCACAGTCTCTCCTCCACGTCTACAGCGGGTCAGAGAGGCTCAGCGTGGGGACGCTGACTGTGGGACCCGGCGTGCACTGATATCCTCAGGTCAGGCGCCTGATGGTTTCTCCCTTGGAGAAGAGCACGACATCCTTTTCAGAGGACGTACCTTCGTACCAGTCGCTTTACGAGAGGAGGTGCTGAGAGAGTTTCACACTTCTCCCTTGGCGGTGCATCCCGGAGTGGCGAAGATGTACCAGGATCTCAGACGACAGCACTGGTGGCCGGGCATGAAGAAAGCTGTGGCAGAGTTCGTTTCACGATGCCTCACCTGCCAGCAGGTGAAGGCAGAGCATCAGGTACCAGTAGGCTTGGTACAGCCCTTGGAGGTCCCGGAGTGGAAGTGGGACGGCATATCTATGGACTTCGTGACTGGACTTCCACGCACTTCCAAAGGTCACGACTCCATTTGGGTGATTGTCGACCGACTCACCAAGTCGGCACACTTCTTACCCATCAGAGAGCAGGGCTCAGTGGAGATCTTGGGACGTCTTTACATCCAGGAGATCGTACGGCTTCACGGTGTGCCATCGTCTATCGTCTCTGATCGAGATGCTCGTTTCACTTCCCGGCTTTGGAAGGGGTTGCAGGAGGCGTTCGGGACGCGGTTCCATCTGAGCACAGCCTTCCACCCTCAGACGGATGGTCAGACGGAGAGGACCATACAGACACTCAAGGACATGCTCCGTGCATGTGTTCTCGACTTTGGTCGCAGCTGGGAGGACCACCTACCCTTGGTGGAGTTCGCGTACAACAAAAGCTACCACTCCACCATCGGGATGGCACCATACGAGGCGTTGTACGGTAGACCCTGCAGATCACCGTTGTGCTGGACAGACCCTGGGGAGTCAGCACTCGTGGGACCAGAGATGGTCCGAGCCACGACAGAGAAGGTCCAGATCATCCAGGAGAGGATGAGGACAGCTCAGAGCCGGCAGAAGTCATATGCTGACAGGAGGCGGAGGCCACTAGAGTTCGAGGATGGCAACCACGTCTTTTTGCGTGTCTCACCTCGACGTGGTTTACGGAGATTTGGCCGAGGCGGTAAGTTGTATCCACGCTTCATCGGGCCTTTCCAGGTCCTCAGCAGGATAGGAGAGGTGGCTTATCGCCTGGCTCTACCACCTCAGTTGCACCGGGTGCACGACGTCTTTCACGTGTCTCAGCTGAGGAGATACGTGCACGACCCGACGCACATCATCGACTTTGGGGAGCTGGACGTGGACGATGGGGTGACTTTTGCGAAGGTCCCAGTGGAGATCAAGGATCGACAGGAACGGGTCCTACGTGGGCGGTCGATTCCTCTTGTGCGCGTCAGATGGCAGCACGGGAACCTCCAGGAGAGCACTTGGAAGCAGGAGGCTCAGATGCGTGCTCAGTACCCCCATTTGTTCCCCTAGTTTTTGATGTATCTTTACGGGGACGTAAAGCCCTGAGGTGGGAGTAATGTAAAGACCCGCAAATTTCAAGGAAATTTTTTTTCTTAATTTTCTTTGGAATTTTACAAGAGCGCAGCTTCAGACGGCACCTGATTCCGAGGCCCGGTGTGCCCGGAATCAATTTCCGAAGTTTGGCTCGGGTACGTTCAGTGAACAGACGAGCGGGTTTTTCTATCTTTTGAACCGGTGCCCGGAATCAAATTCTGAGGGCACCGATGAAATCGCAGCGCCGGTATTTGCTTAGAAACGCCTCTTCCGGAGTTGCGTTTGCTCTGACGTGGTTTTTAAATTTTGGGGCTTTAAGTCAGAAATAAAATAAAATTTGTGCGACAACTTTATTTTATTTAACTTAAGCTGCTTGGAAGTCACTTGGAAGCCACTTGAACTGAGTTAAAGCGGATAGGGTGCTATCCGGAAATATCATACCCTCTTGGTAGGATATTTGTGAGGCAGGGCCCGCACGAGCCCCGCCGTTTCTTTCGCTAAGTAACGCACCCGCGAAAACCCGTCAAAGTAACTGAAAAGTCAACCGACGCGTTTTCTTTAATTTCTTAACAGACCATTTAATTGGGCGGTTTATTTCGTGAATTAAATGGGCTGTTTCATTCGTTGAATTAATTCAACGAATTTAATGGGTCGTTACTTACGCGTTTTGCGTTTGTTGGAAAAATAATAAAATAGACAAACTTGTCTATTTTGGAGGATCCTCCTGTTGTGCGAGATCCTCTAAACCTCCACCCTCCCCGCGAAGAACGCGAAGAACGCAAAGAACGCGAAGAACGCCGGAACCGGAATTCGACGACGCACGATCCGCGACGTCAACAAACTTTTCCGCGACCTTCTCCTTCTTCTTCTACGGTGCCTCTTCTTCCGCGGCGGACCTACGATCAGCGGTTAAAGTTGAGAATCGAATCTTCTAATTCTCCCCTTTTTATAATTCGATATCAACGGATTTAAACTAATTAAATCCGTTTGATCTTGATCCGGAGATCGTCGGCGCGACGTTTTTCCCGCGGTGCGACGAACGTCTCCTCCGCAACGACGCGACGATCCCCTCCTTCCGCGACGAGCGATTCCGCGACGACCTCACGTCCGACGACGACAAGGTAAGGGTTGTTGGAATATTTTATTTCCCGTGTTTATTCTTTTAAAATAAAGAACCTGATCTCCGAACAATTTTAATTTAATTAAAATTGTTGTTGATTATTTTTTCTTTTCCTCCCGTTGAGTTTATGACTAACGCGGAGGGTGCGGGTCTAACGATCAAGACCCGACAACCCTCCGCCAATCTTTTGTTGTGCGGATTTGGCGGACGATGAAGAACTGTGCGGCAAGGGCGATCCGTTGATCCCGCAGTGAAGATCGGCCCCCTGGAGGAGCAATGGCGCGGAAGGCAGCGGCGGCGCGGGTCGCCGGCGCGGCGGCGCCGGCGACCGGCGGCGGCGGCGCCCGGCGCGCCGCCGGAAACTCCGCCGCAGCCGAGCCGCGGCGGCGGCGAACCGCCGGACCGCGTCCGCGGTCTGGCCACCCAGCACGCGGCCCGCGCGGGCCGCGTTCCTCCAAGCCGCGGGTCAAACCCGCGGCAGTTTCTTCGGCCGCTCGGCCGAAGCTGAGCCGGCTGGTCCGGGCGGCCGGGCCGCGCCCAGGCCGGACCGGACCCGGCCTAGCCGGGTCGGGCCGGGTCGGGCCGACCCGGTTCGGCCGACCCAGGGGGGGTTCGGGCCGGGTCGCCCTGGGCCCAGAACCCCCGTTTTCGGGCCCTCTTCGGTCTTTTGCCCATATCTTGGGCCTGGGACCTCCGAATGACGAACCGTCAGTGGCTACGCGATCCTTGGATCGATACGGTCGTTTCGGTATATTATACTCAAGGTTTCGGAAGACTTTGGGTTCGGCCGGGTTGGTTCGTACACGAAACCAACCGGGCCCACGGAGCGGAAACGCTCATAACTTGAGCTACGGACGTCCGATCGACGTACCGTCAGCTGTGGTAGTTTCTTCTAAGTGAGACGGAACTTTTGACATACTCCGCCCGAGGATCGGATACAGGCGGAGTACGGTCGGGTTGGTTTTGCCCTAAAAACCAACCGGGCCCCTGGGACGAAAATGCCAATAACTCTCAGACCGGGCGTCCGATTGACGCGTCGTCTGTTGCGTTGAGATCCTGTTGTCGATACAAAACTTTTGGATACATCAACTTCGGACTACGTGTCAGTTGATGTATCAGCCTCTCGGCTCGTGGAGCGGACCCTCCTAAACGAGCTCGCTGTGTGCGGGAACCCTAGCGCTGGCTGTGACTTCGACGACAGAGCAGAGATCCTCCGTGGACTGCGACGACGGCAGAGCAGAGATCCTCAGTGGACTGCGACGACGGCAGAGCAGAGATCCTTCGTGGACTACGGCGACGACTGTGCAGAGATCCTCAGTGGACTGCGTCGACTACTGCACTCAGCGATCCTACGTGGATCAGTGCTACAGGTTCTGTGTGAGCCCGATCCTATGTGGGTCCTTACTACCGGTTCTGTGTGAGCCACTGCCTATAGGTTCTGTGTGAGCCCGATCCTGTGTGGGTCTTTTGCGGGGGTTAGTACCTATCGATCCTTCGTGGGTCCGACGACTTAGATGGATCAGTGATCATCTTTGACGTCATCTGAAAAAGTATACATGGGTGAGCTGAATCTTATGTTACTCTCCTTTGTGGTTTGTGTTGAACTATCCTTTGTGGATTTACTGTTTACTCTCCTTGTGGATTTGAGTCTTGCTTTCCTGCGTGGATTGAGTTGTTCTTGAGCTCGTGAGCAGAGCTAGAATTGGGGACTTAGGTATATGTATGGGAATATACCTAAGTCGAGTCAGATGTTACTTCGTGATTGCATCTTTCTTTTGTGCTATATCCTTTGTGGATTTCGGGAGACCTTCGGGGGTCTCGGGGTCCTTACTGAGTAGCTTATACTCACCCCTGCACGGGCTATGCCCGCACCTTGTTGTGTTGGATGCAGACGACGGACAGCGCTGATCTCGGTTGGGGCGTGGAGCAGGACGACACCTGGAGGTGGACCACTGAGCGGGACGTGCTCGGAGCGGACGTGGGACCCGAGGAGCCTGGAGGCTATCTTTACCCACCCTTCAGGTGGGATTTCCAGTGGACGACACGAGGCCGCCGTCTTTTCTTCAGTTGCTGTTCTTTACTTTTTCAGTTGTACTTTCAGTTGGGCTTGTATTCCGGCCCCCTTTACTTTTCTGCACTTGTAGTTACTTTCCGCTTGCTGACTCTGTGGTGGTTGTTACTTATAAAGGCAATGCCTTCCCTGTTTACCAGGATTTTACGCCTTGGTGCTAGTCGCCAGCCCCTGGCTTATGGAAGGCGGGCTTGGGGTAGTCACGGCACGGGCCCCGAGGTCGGGTCGTGACATCAGGGGTCAATTCAGAATCACTAACTTGTGAGGGCAGCATAGGATCTACTGCATACGGAGGACATGACAAAGACAATGGGACCCAACTAATGGGTCAGTATATGGTGACTAGAACAACACTACAGGGAGTTCATGCATCAGGTAGTCATACTTTAGGCTAGGTGCACGCTGTGGAGCTACTGGAGGCTGAGCAGGCTGATGAGTTGATGATGGTTAGAGGTACGCCGCAGGCGTGGCCATGATTTTTATTATTTTCTTTTTTTGGAATGGCCTATTGAGGCATGCCCATTTTGAGTGCATAAGGTTCACATGATATATGTTTACTAACATATACTAGTTAGTGGTTTTGGAACCATTTTGTGTGTGTGATATATATATATATATATATATATATATATATATATATATATATGAGATCTGTGGTATTAGGATCATCGATGATACGGAATACTTGAGGTTTCATATGCATTGGGGCATTGAGGATGTGGGTCACCTAAGGTACAAGGCACGAGGTTTTTTTTGAGCATCCATGGTATGCATGACCTCATGGAAGTGGAAGACAATGTGGTACATGATGTGATTGGGTGTTGTGAATGACACGAGAGCACTAAATAAGGTTCAAGGGTGATGATGAGTCCTAAGAGGACCCTAGGTCTGGGTAATAGGTCGATAGACCTTTGATTGATTTGAGTTTTGGGACAAAATTTCCTTTAGTTTTCTTCACCACCATTTGAAGAGAAATTCAGAGATGAATTTATTTAAGGGGGGTGTTTGTAAGAACACGGTTCTTACTTTAAGGTATGAGTTTATTTTTCTTCCTATTTCATGCTAGTTTTTTAGAAAATATGGGAAACTGGGAAGTCCTGTAAAATTTCTAGGTTACACACTATATATTCAATAGTACACACTATTTGTATGTTAGGTGTGTGATGACCATGTGCTGACGTAGTACATTCCATGTGGTGACCATGTAAAAATAATCCACTACATGGAATGTAGTGTTCCTTAAGAAACCATGTATTTTAGTTTCTGTATACTGAAATGTACTGGCTGTGTGTTGACCCATGTGACGCGTCTAAGCCTTGTGATGACTTGGAAACCTGTGTATTCCAGAGTACAGAAAAGATACTACATGGAATTTAGTCCATAATACATGTTGTGTACTTTTATTTTTATTCATTTATATGGGATAGCATCATATCTCATTTTCAAAAACATAGTCTTCTTCCCCATTTTTGGAATGTTACACTCTGGTAGGCCAAGAACACTTCTTCTCCTAGATTTTTCATCCGACGTCTATTCTTAAATCCATTGATGGACACAAAAATGCATCAGGAAGGATAAACCTGAATATCCTATTTCCTTTTTATCCATTTTATTCACATGCCACAGTTTCCATCTGAGTAGAATTGCGAAGATATGACAGAAACATACATATGTAAAGATCATCTTCAAATTTGAGCTCGATTTCAGATGATCTTACATCTACGAGTCTAAGGTAGGGGCACAAACTTTGTTTTGTTTTCTCATGGTCATTTGGGGTTTGCATCTTTTTAGCGAAACATCAGGTATGGAGTGAGACCCATGTTTCTTTATATTTTATTGACCGTAAGCCTTATGGGATGATGTTGGGAATTCTCTTACCTTGTTATGCTTGAGAGATTCCAAGTTAGAGGTCATTTCTCATTTTGGGAATTTTGGCCAAGGGTTCAAATTTGGTTATAATTGAATTATTTTGACTAAACTACTGAGTTTAATCTATTAATACATGATTAAAGGCTTTCAAGACCTTAGTGCTGGCTTGGGAAAACACATGGCTGGTGAAATTAAAATGTTTAAATTGTTTTTCATGTTTAGAGTGATTTTATTGATTATATATATGTGATGCTTGATGTTTCATTGGTTGGAACATTTGGGTTGTGTTGGGCATGACCCAAATATTCTTGGCTGATGTTGATCACATGATGGGCTTGACTTGGATTATTTTGGTGGTTTGACCATGGGATTGGGTGTTGTGGACTTTGGATTGAGATAGTGTGACTTTCATGTGGGGGCATGGTCTAAGTTACTGGGATGGAAAGGAAATCTGATTCTAAGAGACATTATCACAGGGGAATGAGGTTCCAGAGAGGTTGTGTCTTGGATTCTAAATTTAGTGATTACTGCTCACCTTTAATTTGGGTCATGTGCACCTAAAGGACTCTATAATGAGGTGGTTTTGACTGCTCGTGTTGGCAGAGGCCACCTTAGTTGTGGTTAGGTGATTATGGTTTGGGGGTTCTTTCCGTGGAAGTCGTGTGGATGGTGAGGAGCCTTAATATTGTTTGGGTATGCCTATGGGATGTCGGCACATGAGACACAAGGTGTCTGGATGCCCATGCCTCCATGTTACTACTACTTGGGCGTGCCTAGGGGATGTCAGTACTTGAGACAAGAGGTGTATAGAAGCACCTGGAATAGGTTTACTGTTGCATGGGTGTGATTGGGAGATGTTGGTACTTGAGACCCATAGTTTCAGGAGGCACATGGTGTCAGGTTAGGTGACTGAGATTCCAGCATTGGCCAAAGTAGGTGACACTCCCTGGTCACTGATGACCACCTATGGAGGTTGTGTTTAAATTTTACATCATACGATTTAATTTCCTTATAGATGAATTCCTACATAAACACCTATTCAAGGTACGAACCATTGGGTGGTATCCTACTAAGATTCATCTCACACCCTACATGGGCCCTTCTGGATGCATGTAGACTTTATGAATTAAATGAAACAAAGAGATTAGGTTCAATAGATGGATCATATTAGCTATTTCATGGAGATTTGTCATGGACCCTGAGGTCATGCCTAGCTGGAGTTTAAATTGTTTTGCTTTATTTCCTCTATCAATATGATTACCTTATTTTTTAGGTACTGTTATTTAGCCATGACCACCAATTTTATTGACATGTATGACATCCTGTGGATGCATTATTTTTTGTTTCAGTAGTTTGTTTATGTTGTGTTCAGAATGATATTATGTTTCTGTTGTTTATATATTACTTCTACTATTTATCTATTTTAGATGTGCTTCCGTTATGTAGGTCTGTTTTGAGTCTGATGAGTCTTTTTTACAACTGTAGGTTTTACTATTTTACTCAGAACAATACCATATATTTCCTTCTTTAGAGAGGGTATAGCCTCCCCACTATACCTATTTACATCCTCACTTCAAGTTGGAAACCTTTGTCATTTGGGGAGGTGCGCCTAATGTCAGTAACACCTGGACCATTTAGCACAGTTCGAGTGGCTGTTCGGGTTGGGATGTTACAATTATTAGTAAAGAGAAGCATTGGTATGAGTGGAAATTATGCATCTGGATTTCCAGAGTAATAATAGGGAGATAATATGCTATGATCAGGCTTATTCCTGGAAGATTCTCTAGGGATGGGGGTATCATCACACACTTATCACATGAGGCATCTTATATCATCACCAAAAGAATCCTATGATCCTCACATAGGGTATACCACAATTTAATTTCATGTAGCTAGGATGATATCATATAGTTTTACATTGTGTAACTAGTACATTATGATTTTCAGTTTATTTTCATACCAATCATATTAAGGAGTTTTCATGAAAATTTCTACTTTAGTAAACTGGAGTTTGAGATAAATGAGTTTGCACCATTGGAGTATAAATTTTTAATGATGAAAGGTCCTTCCCATTTCTATGATAACTTCAGTGGCTTATTCCCTGCTATCATCGGTGTCCTGGGAGCCAATACCATGCCATCTTGAAGGATGGATTTGAGGTAAACCTTTTGGTTAAATTCTTTCACCACATGATTATGGTTACTTTCTAGGTTATGAAATATCCGTAGCCCTTTTTAATTGAGGGATTCAAACTCATCCAAATAGACTTTAACTATCTCATCTGTCAAATATGGATCTTAAACAGTTTTTTTTGAAATGATGAATGTTTAATATCTATCGGTAATACTTCCTCTTTCCCACACACTAGAGAGTATGTAGTCTTCTTGTTGGAATTTTTTTGTAACTATCCAATAGGCCTAGAGTGAATAGGATAGATTATCAGACCAACTCTTACTGTTCTAGTCCACTATCTTCTATAGGGTGATAGAGAGGTTTCTGTTCAATGTCTCAATATTCCCATTCATAGGCACATGATAGCTCGAGGTGCGGTTGGACTAGATGTTGTACTTGGAATATTACTTTTTCAACTTGGTAGCTCAAAATTTGATGCAATTTTCAACCAGAAAAGTTTTATAAATAATAAATCTATAGATGGTGTGGGACTTCAAGAATTAAATCAAGGACTTGGTCTTGACATCATTTATCATGATGGATTCCAGCTAATTTGAGAATAAGTCTATGAAATTCATATTAAACATGCATTGTCATGTTTTAATTAGTGGGTTAGGGCCTACAAAATTAAATCCCCATATAGAAAAATGCTTGGAGTACTTGGTGGCATGTAGAAGCTCTGGTGGATGATGCATGAATTTGGAAGGGATTTGAAATGCATTAAACCTCTTGGTGAATTTGATGTAGTCATGTTCCATAGTGGATTAGAAGTATCCCAATCTTCAGATCTAGTGAGAAAGCACCAATCCTACTTGATGGGCCCCACATGACCCTGTATGGATCTCATGAATGACTCAAGGGATATCCTTTCCTTGGATTCCACTAAGGATGATTCCATCAAAACCATTCATGTAGGGGTGTGATCAAGGTTTGATCCATCCTATACGCTAAATTGGATTTCACACTAACAGATTCACTCAGTCTTGGATAGGTTTACTATGAGAGCTCCATGATAGTGATACTTAAGTGAGCCATCTAATCAACTGTTTCTTTAACTGTAGTGTTTTTTATGGACCTTATATAAAAGTGCTAGTAGCTAGATTACTTAAATATAAGTCACCATTTTTGGAAACAACCTAGAAAATGACTCTTCATTATGCTACATGAATGACCATGTCATCTTGGTTGAGATCAATGATGTACGTGACCAGGATTTTCAATCCATTATCCTAGTAATTATGTGATCAGATAACATGGGTCACCATCGTCTTGGAAGGTAACTAGGACATCAAACCATGTGTCTACTCTAATAATGGTACATACTCTTTCTTCTTGAAGACATAATCACCATTGATATTCATGATGAATAGTTAATAGTCCCCCTTCATGTGAAAATGAGGGATATCAATTTCGAGAACTGTCTCGATACAAGTGATAAGATCCTAACATTCATCCCTGTTGTTTGTACATCCTTTTGACAGTAAGAACGATTATGGAAAATGGTTTGTATTGGAGTGATGAAGACAATCCCCAAGTCTAATGTGTTGACTTTGGGGTTTTTGAACCCTCTCCCAGTTAGGCTCAATAAGGAACCATCAAATTGAATATTCTAGTGTGCAATAGTCTTATCCATGGAGGGGATGTCCTTGTTCGGCTAGTCAAAATCTCAAGGTATCTCTTAAGGGGATGAATGTGTGGCCAGTAAAATTCCCAGTGCCTGAATCATGATTGCTTTATGGGGGATAAACATGGTGTAAAACTATTATGTAATTACCACCCAACACACTAATATTTTATTCAATGTGAGGTGTTTTAGGATTTACTTTATAAATCCAATGTTTTATATCTTCTATATCTTATGGTTCTACAAGTAGTGTTTTAAATTATGAACCATGAATTTTAAAGAGAGGTATTTCTTCTCAATGAGAGAATATCTGGTCTCCATGTTGAGTAACATGTGTATAACATAATAAAGGTATTTTTCCATTCACTGATTATTTTTCGGATCTAATATAGTATCAAGAAATCATTCTAGGGAGATCACATAATGGAACATAGTAATTCCTCGAATGGGCGACATCAGCACCAGTGTATGTAGTAGATACCACTTGATTTCCTTGAAGTTAGTCTAGTTTTCTTTGTCCCATTGGTAAGAAGTACCTTTATTAGTGATACTAGAAAAGTTAATGCATTTTCTGGATATATTCAAAATAAATATTCAAATTTAGAATACAATTACCTATAGGACTTGCAACTCTTGGAGGTCACAGGGGGGGTTCATGTAGATGATATACTTGATCTTCCCCAAATTCACCTCAATTCCCTTGTACATAGGGATGAATCCGAGTATATTTTCAGAGGTGAACCTGAATTCACACTTCAAGGGGATCATATTTAGATTATGGGAGTGGAAGGAGCTAAACAATTACACATGATCCTTTTGATGGTCTTAGAGCTAGGGGGATTTTACAACCAAATTATCTACACAGAATTCTATCAATGTCCTAAGGACTAGTTTGAATATATGGTGTATGGAATTATAGTAGGAAGGTACATAATTCTTTAGACCAAATGGAATTAATCAGTATAAGATGATTCTCTGAGGCTCATTAAAGTTGGTGACTTCATCTTCACTGGGGGCCATCTAGATATTTTCATACCCAGTTTACTCATCCATAATGGAAAAATCCTAAAACTTTTTGTAACATTGATCAATAGCTCTATCATAATAAGGGAAAATATTCATTTGGGTAATGTTGGTTGAGGTCCAAAAACTTGATGTAGACCCTGATATTTCCTTTCTTCTTCTTAACTATGATGATTTTAGCCAACCACTTGGGGTTCTAGACCACCCTAAAAAAAATTTGTAGGATGAGCTTGTCAACTTTATCCTCAAACATGGTAATATTGGAAGGTTTCATCTTCTTAGTAGGATGTTTGAAACCATAGTTGTCCACTAGGAATCCAAGGTGATGAACATATATATGGGGATTGATTCATGAAAACTCTTTGTATCTCTAGGAAAAAAACTCAGTATGTTGTTTTAAGAAATCCACATACTTTTACTATTCATTCAGTGACATGAATGCAATGATCAGTGTCAGCCTAAATTCTTCCTTAGTGTTAGGAATTTCCTTGGTCAAATCATCAAAAATGTCTTAAAAACCCACTTAAAATTTAGAAGGGAAATAACCCAAATTTGATTCGTCATCAGATACATGAGAGCTAGAGGAAGGAATCGACTCTTTTGGAACATCAGTCACTATCATCTACATTGGTAGGGGTGAAATTCCCAATGAGTGGCATCTGATATATTAAGACCATGGTGATAAAATCTGACCAACCAATACTAAATAGTTTATGACTATGATATAGACACTTTATATTATATTAATTTTTGAAGTTGGACCTCCATTGATTCATCCTGCTTCATATAATATGTGGGAGGGTCGCAGATCAATGGCCATGTGGTGAAACTCTTGACACTTCAAAGGAGTTTGTCTTTCTGGCTTCAACCATGCATGTAATGTTTATGAGTACAAGGTAATATATTATTATTCTTCTTCTATAGGGACGGTGAAGTAGATTATTATATCTAGAGTTGTTGGCCCCAACTGGTGGATTGGAATAACCAAGTTACCTTTCAAATCAACCCAAGTATCCACTGAAGTGGCTATCAGATCATTGGGGGGGATTTATGTGGTTGAACCGATAAATCTAGAGTTATTTTACCTCCCTTTTGTAGTACCCAATATTAAATTAGTGGTATTTGAAAGTAATAAAAGGATCAACATCACCAGGAAGTACCCCTACTCAACCATTAAGGGAGTATATGAGGAATTGATGATATGAAGTGGGGATAACTGCATGAAGATGGAGCTATATAATTCCCAATGGATAATTGTAGGCAGTATCTTATGATACTACCATGAACTCTGTTCTTATTACCAAATCCCAAAATTGAGTCTTTAGTTGAATCTTTTCCCAAGACATTTATTGATCTTTGCATACCACTAAATAATCATATTGGAGGGAATTAGATCCTATTTCATGAGCCCCAGCTTATTGACTATACTAGATAGGACGAGGTTAATCCTTGAGCCTATAACTATGAGGTAATTGTGGATGCATAGGAATTTAAAATAGCTTGTTTTATGAAATGAGGATATCTACCCTTGAATAGTGGAACCCTCATCATATTTGGAGAAGGAAATTATGCTTTTTTTCATTCCTTGGATTCTTCTACATATTGGCCTCAAATGTAGCTACCAAAGTATCAAATCAGATAATAATCTTTCGGGCCTCACAAATTTATTTTGATAGGTGGATTTTATCAAGGGATGAGAGTATTATTAGTATAATGGTAAGGTGATTCAACACATCATAATTTTGGGTAAGGGGAATGCTCTTTTCCATCATGGTTCGTTATCTAATAGGGAACAAAGTTGGTGTCATTGGCTAAGGAACCGGGGCTTGACTGGTGATTGTTGTGTTCCACTATTGACCAAGTAGATTTGGTAGATCTCTAGAGGGCTATGGTTGAGCCCTAACTAGATATGGTTGAGCATGATTCTATTATGTTTGGGCTGAACAAGCAACAAATATAGTCTACCATGTAGGTGTAATTTAAAAATTAGGACAAGAGGGGTATACCTAATGAGCCCTATGTTATTATTGTTATTTGTTCTCACTAGAATGGATGGTACTTTATGAAGGGAAAAAATAGATATCTTTTCTACCATCATGGCACATGCCTCCCCTTCGACAGTATTATCCAGAGGTGCCCTAGGTGGCCACAAAATGTTCCTCATCACTAATTACTATGAAATAATCTACTAATATTACAACATTCATAGAAGCATTTTCCTATTCTTCATCGATGAAATATTTTGAGACCGATGAATTTTGGGGGCCTCTCCCAATTCTGGAGATGTGAAATCATTAGGAGTGCTTGAAATTGTTTGAATTGGTTGGGAAATATGATTTCCCTAGCATTTTTTACACCTATTCATTTAATACATAGTAGGATGTGATTCGAATGAGGTGCATAGAGTAGATGTGGAATCCATAATGGGTACTGGTTTTCTCAAATGGGATTGAATAATTCCATGGGTGAGAGATACCTTATTATAGACTAGCCAATAATTATAATTTTGTATACATTATTTAGGTAATTGTATCCATATTTTGGGGTCTTCTTTATCAATATCGAGGGCGGTAGAGACAAATTACACATATGTTGGTACATCCACCAACTCAAATAGGCCACAATACACACAGTTATAGATCTAATCCATGAAGATAAAATACACTTTGATGTTGTGTCCAAGGAACCTATGGTATAAGAAGTATTTGGAATGATCTGTTCATTAATAAACTTAAGGTATTTGGAATTCCTATAGTTTTAGGATTTTCTTTTCCATTGTCAAATGAAGTACACTAGGAACTATAAATTTTTTAAAGAGTATGTATTGTTTTTTCACTCAATGAAGGGAATTATGGGAACATGGACCTGATAGGGGAATTAGGCAACATTTACAGGTTAATTTTGTGCTTGATGGGGACTATCCTGAAGATGTTCCTAAAGGTAGACTTACTATGAGGCCTAATTTTATACATCCGTGAATTTTTATTGATTATATAGGCCTCTATATAGGGTTTGGAAGTGGTAATAGGAAACATTTTATTTGGTCCACTACAAGGATTATTCTTGATGTTGATATCCTTTGGAAACTCTTAAAACCCACTAAAATATATCAAGGATATGAGGATAATAACTAGCTTATATTTGATGTTCTCCATGCACATCCCCAATAAATGTTAGATAGATACACATCGAGGGAGTATTTGAGCGCCTTCCATCTAGTAATGAAGTTAGAAATTCACTCATTGACCCTATTATTTCAATTGGAAAGGTCAATAATGTAGCTATTTAACAGGGTTTAGTTGAACTAGTAGAGAAACTGGATACATAGATTCACCTAGTTGGAAATGGATCACGAGGCAAGATGAATATACATGAAAAACTCACGCCCCTATAAGTTAGAGATGAAATACTAAAATTGGGAATCTTCCTATTAATCTAGAGTCCATAGAATAGGGCTTCACCAAGAGCCTTTGTGGTGAGGTTCTGCAATAGATCACCCATTACATTGAATGAAGTTAATCATTGATTACCAAACTTTCAGCGTATATGGGCATGATCTATGCATGCCGGATACATATTTCATTTATGTGGGATCGACATTTTATGTGTCTCCATCGCCTCAAGGTGGGTGATAAGAGCTTTTATCACTTAATCTTGGTGAGGATTGGTGGCCACCAATTCTTTGACCATCTTGAAGAAAAGTGATCATATTACCAAGGATATAATTTATGCTTCCCAAACAGGGTTGGTAGGTCATATCTTGGTTGTTTACAGGAGCCACCATCCTCTACCCTGATTGGGTGTGCAGGACTGCCTACCTTTTACCTGAGGGCCTGACCAAGGAGGGATTGATGTTTAGATGGAGGAATGATATGGACCCTTCTGACATTGTACCACTCTAGTCATTATTTTGTGAGGAGCTCAACTGTGAGTCTCTTGTATCCCTCAAGTTCTAGGAGTAAAACGGATATCATTGAATCTGATTTAGTCTCTAGATAAGCTTCAAATGGTCCAATGGGTTTAGAAACTCTATTACATTTATCAAGGTGTTGACGGGAAAACAAAAATACCTCATTAGGGAGTGCAACACCCCAAGGTTTTATGAATTATTATTTTTCAAATAAATTAAATTTTTGTAATGGAATTCGTTGCACACTACACTAAGTTAAGCATGATTCATACAAAAAAAATTAAAATTGTACTACACACATGCATTAACCAACACTTTTTAAATGATATTTTTTCCTGAATAAATGTTTGTTACATATTATATAGTTCTATACACACAAATAATAAATAGAAAGAAACAAAATTCTTCCTAATTCAAAAAATATTATTATTTCTTTCATCTAGAAAACCAATTAAAATATCAAACATTATAACTATAAAAACATATAAAATAGAATAACTAAAATGGGAAAGTATGTATCACACAAATCTACATGAATCATCTCCCCAACATAAAATTATATATAAATTAAAAAATATGTTTAAACCATTCAACATCTTATGAAATTAAAACATAACCGTAGGGGGAAATTTGTGGTGAATTTTGAATGAAAGAATAAAGTGGTATTTATTGGGTATAATGGGAAATGTGAATGTTTGGATTATACCATTATATGGCTATTGGAAACTCTACCCTTGGTTGGTAATTTTACCATTATAATTAGTGTTTATAATTTTTAATGATAAAGGATAACTGAAATAGAAAGGTAAATTGGTGAACTAAACTAGTAGAGTGTTCCCATTTAAAGCCCATTTTTTCTGAACTTGGGAGGAAGGTATCATAATTTAGAGTTTACCTTGACCAATACCTATAAAATATTCAAAAAGATAAACATGATTTAAATCTACTATGGGAGAAGGTCAAATTAGGGGAGATTACCACTCAATTGATGTTTGTCGATCCACCCCATGCAACTACCACCAATGCACACCCTGCCCTTAGGGAATACGAGAATGTAATACAGGGTTACATTTCCATAACTTAGTTACATAATTTTTAAATTCATTAATATAAATAAAATCTGTATTCTATCAATTCCTCTTAATAATTTTTTTCTTAATAAAATATATGTCTAATTGAGATGAATTTGATAATTAGAATTTTGGATACAAATAAAACATAACTGTATTTTTATAGAAAATATATAAACTTGTATAATAAATGCATTTATTCTGAATTATATATTTTTTAAATATACTTTTAAAGTAAACCAAGAAAAATATAATTGATAAAATAATTTTATAAGGTCCTAGAAATTTTTTATAAAGTAATTTAAATTTTATTGTGCCTTGAAAACTAAATTTTTTAAACAAATAAGGATTTTTATATTTAGAAATTAAAATTATCATATTTATATAATCTTGAGGATCAAATAATTATCATATTTTACAATATCACATCAAAATTATGTTCGGTTTAATTTATGAGAATTTTGTAAAATACTTCAATTTTTTCATGAATAGTAAAAATATAGTATTGTGTTTTCATTATGTTTAATTAATTCATATTTATGTCATAATTATGTAATAATTTATTAACCCTAATTCAAGAAATATAATATTTTATTTTATTAATTATATGTATTTTATAGATTTTAATCAATTTCCAGAACCTATAACTGACTTTCTATAGTCTAAAATGGAAACTTTGACTTTAAAAAAATTACTTTACGGAAACATTAGGTTTTCATGCCAAAATAAGTAATAAAAATCATGTTCGGATCTAGTGGATTAAAATATCATAAAATGTGGCCCAATTTTTCAAAACCATGTGAAAAAATTATGGGTATGCTACTGATTTTTCATTTTCCACAACCCTGTTTTTCAAGACCTATATTGGGACATTATTAAAAATTCCTCAACTATTTCTATAAACACCCACCCATTTCTCCTTTTCCTTTCACTCCCAATCCATAATCCATGATGTTTTGGTGGTTTTATCTCCCAATGAGTCCCCCTATGGTGTCCAAAATCCCCCAATATTCCATTCCTCAAGATCTAGGAGTGTTCTAGGTAAGTGAATTATCCTTCCTTTCTCTTCAATTCAATAGCTTCTTTTTGTATATGTCTTTTAAATTTTATGTTTACTCTATTTTATTACCCTTTTTATCATTCCATTACTTCAAAATTATGTTTCATTAGTGGGATATCCTTGTCCCCTCTCAATTTACCCATTTCTAAAACCACATTTTATACCCGTCATGTTGTCAAATTTACTTCTAAAATTTCTCTATATAGATAAGAAATTATCTTTTATCTTCCTTTAATGAACACCCAAACCTCTTTCTAATATATTATTATTCACCTATATGTAAAAATTATTTATTTTATTTGGTTATTTATACATAAGAAACCATCATTCCCTTCTCATTGGGTAAAAATGACACAATTATCTTTTCTTTAAGATCTTTCACATGCCAATATTTTTTATAATAAACCCATTATTTATTCTCAATGGGTTATTAATGACATTATTTTTTATGATATCTATGGATCACATGAAATTAATACATAATATGGGTGTGAACTGATTGTGTACCAAGGAATTGGGTATATAATTTAATCTCCAGAGATGTCATGTTTTATGATACCTTGGGGAATAACCTTGGTAATTTTCCATTATGAAACCTTGGTGATAATCCTTTCTGAAATTCTTATTATTGTATTATTTAAATATTGTGGCCACATTTTCATGTTATGATTCATGTTTTATTATTATTATTATATACATCATGTTCACACCTTATATTTATTCCTCATGTTATTTTTGATATGTCATATGATCAAATGTTTTATGTATCTCTTTCTTATTCACATACTAAGGATAATGCTAACCCCTTTCCTCTAATCTATGTCCCCATTATATGAGATGCAATAAAAGTAACTTAAGGTGAACCCATGAAAGTTTATTTCAAGTTTATTTAGAATATCTTTTTATGTTTTGAGGTATTATGTACCTTATTTCTTAGAAACTAAACCTAAAAAGATCTTATGTTTTTTACCATGTAATGATAAGTTAAGTAATAAAAATGTTGGATTCCATAGTTGGTATCCAATGATAGTTTAGTTATTTGTGAAAATTTGGACTTGGGAGCTTTATGAAGAACCCACGTGAAAAGTCTAGATATTGGGATACATCCTAGTATTTTGGTAAGTATTAAGTAATTGGTTTCTAAACAAATACATACTACCCATGGATGTAGATCCGGAACCGATGTACCTTGGGGTAACACCCAAAAATACTTCATTGAGCTAGTATCAAATGGGTACTGGTGCATAACAATATGCCTTGCATCACACCTAGTTTAAAATCCCCATGGGATATGTTTAGTTAATCACAATATTTTTATGAACCATTATAATGGATATATAGAAAATATAATCTTTATTATAGGAGATTAATAGAATATTTAAGAATCATGTTTTAAGATATAAAATCCCGTTAGAATTATAAGATTCATAAAATTAACACATTTATCACTAAGATTTCATTATTTTTAAAAAATATAGGTAAATAGGAAGAACTGTGTAAATGATGAGTGCAATGGGAGATGCACTCACAAAATTCCAATAGAATATGGAATTTAAATCTTTATGAGGATGATGAATCAACTAACTCGAGTTATGAAAAATAACTTAAATCACTTCAATATACTAGATTCATCTTGAATGGAATAACATTCTATGGAGTCATTCATGAATCAATGACCACCTTCATTTAATGGATCTACCAAACCATTGATTTTTGAAAAATGAACAATCTCTATTAAAAATATCTTTTCAATACTTCGTTGTTAGGATCCTTAGAATGTCACCACAGTAGAATACAACATAGAAGAAGAAGCTGATCAATTGTGGACACTCATTAAAAACATGAATCCAAGAAGGGAGATCTATGCAATAGAGTGGGAAGAGATAAGGGGAGTATTTTTCAATAAATATTTTCCCCATTCGATGTGAAAAAAATAGAGAAGGAATTACTGGAGATGAAGTAAAATGATAATGAATCCGTGGAAATCTATGAGATAAACATTACAATACTTGCTCGATACACATATTTATTTATTATAAATCATAAGGGAAAGGTTGAAAGATTCATCAATGGATTGATACTTCATCTTTGTGGGACTATATATAGTCAAGACTATGAAATATATGAGGATATAGTGCTGGGTAATTTGAAGTTTGAATTAGATTTTGTAAGGACACAATGGTCATAAATATTTAATGAAAATTAGAGTGAAATGGATCTAAAAGTAGGGAGGATGTTTGATTATGGAGGATAAGGAAATAAAGTGAAACATTCCATGTAAAATAAATTTTGGAAGAATCATTAAAGGAACTTTGTTCTTGGGACTAGAATGTTCTACAAGTGTGGAAGAGATGGCCCTATAGCACAAAACTATCAAGGTGAGGTGAATCCTCAAATTATCAACACTATTGAAAAAGGAATGATGGTACAAACCCAACTAGAATTTAAATTCTTTAAGTTTGGAAAACTTAGTCAATTTTCCAATCAATGTCCTAATCATAAGACAATATAGGTAAATCACCATCATCCACATTATATTTCAAGAGAGAAAGGTTGAGCATTTTATATTATGACATTTAAAGTAGAGGCTCTAAATGTTGTGGTGGAAGGAACATTCATTGTGCTCTCAAATATCTCAAGTACTTGTTTGATTTTATTTCTACGCACTCCTTTATTTCATCCATGTTTCAAAATAAAAAATATTTAATCCATAAACTACTATAATTATAGTTATTAGTCATGAATTATTAAGGGATTATACTAGAATCATCACGGTATAGAGACTCTAGTACTAACATTGGTGAGTAAAATATCATCCTAAACCTAGTAGTCATTACCATGGTGGAATTCAAAACTATACTAGGGATAGACTGGATCTCATTGTTTAATTCAAATATAATTTGTAAAATCATGGAAATTTCAATAGTCTTGAATGGAAAAACTACAATTATCTTCAAAAGAGAGATATCCTGGCCTAATCTTTTCTATAATCACCATCCATATCTGTAACGCCCCGACCCTAGTTACCCAGAGTCGGTGCATTATTACATAACATTGACATGATCACAAGAAAGATAAAATCTCGAAAGACCTATTGGTTTAGTAGACTTGGAATCACTGGATATATTCATAAGTTTTACATTACATCATAAAAGGAAAAACTACTAAAACAACATAAAGTCTCCACAGTCCACACTATTATCCCCTCATAATATCCCTGCAGGTTATTCATAACTTACTTCTTCACATCCTGGGAAAAATAAAACATAGAAAAGGGGTGAGCTCAAATGCCCAGTAAGGATAACAATATAGCGGAACTTTCAAAATAAGCATAAAAATTTAAGGCAATGCATTACTAAAACAAAAGCCTTTTAAACTTGAACTTCAACATAGTATGGAAAAAGTAAAATGAAATAATGCCATTTACTTATTCACATGAATATTCTACTAATCGAATAATCACATGCAATATCAATAACCACTTTCATAATGTCAGAATGTATAATGCTGAACTTTAATTTCATTTTAAAGGCCTCGTCCCAAGACCTAGGGGCTAACTGTAACTGGAACCCAACCCGGAGTGCCTCTAATAACCGGACACCAACCCGGAGTGCCTCTAATAACCGGACACCAACCCGGAGTTCCTCTAATAACCGGAGACCAAACCGGAGTTCCTCTAATAACCGGAGACCAAACCAGAGGGCCTACTTTTACCGGTCCCCAACCCGGAACATACTTGTCTAACACATTCATCTGAATGAAAGGTTGAAATATAACATAAACATTCGGATTACAAATAACTTATGAAATATCAATACTCTAAACAAAAACCATGAGTGACATAATAATAACTTATCCACAGTCAAAAATATCACAAAACCTTCAATAAAATATGGATGTTTTGTATCATAATAAATCAACTTCAAATAAGCTTAAAATCCATCAAAGGATGTTGACATAGATGAAATAAAGACTATTTTAGAAAAATATCTCTTTCTATTTTGAAATCATTTAAGAGTATTATATTTATGAAATAAAACATTTTTTTTGAAAATATTCTTATTATCTTGCAAGGGAAGCTTCGACGATTTTATAACGGTGGAAAATAGCCACACCCGCCGTATAAGTTAAAAAAACATTCTTACCTTAATTTTGTCGAAAAGGTTAAAAAGCACCTTGTTTGGAGAACGACGGAAAGATTCCTTTATAAACCTCTTATAAAATAGTCAAACAAGGGTATAAATGACTTTAACCCATATTCTAGTAAATAGTAAAAATGTTTTGAAATTCATTTTTAAGAAACATGGATGTGGATGATAAAGAGATCCCAGTAGATTATTACGTATAAACAACCTCGGATAATGAAGAGATTGCGAAATAACCCTTACCAATTTGGTAACTTATGAAACATACAACCCATGAAAGAGGTATCATACAATGAATATGTAAATACACATAAATTAGAGTGTATTACACAAAGAATATAATTATGGGCAGTACATACACCACACAAAAGGTGATGGTGGCAATATGGCATGAATCTCACGGGAATAAGGAGTGAGATGAAAACCCATTACCTTGTAATTTTCCTTGGTTGGGGTAGTTTAACCTCCTGTATAATGGTGAAATAATTGTTATTAAATTATACAAGAATCATATATATTAATATGATATCATATATGATCTTTTAACATTGATTTGTTAATAATATCTTTGAATTATCATCGTTTCGGGTGTTAACTTACTCGTTTTATTTTATATGTTTTGTTACATAAGCCATGTTTGATATGGATAGGTTGTATCTTATTCATATCCAGAATTATATCAAGTCCTTAAACATCATTTTTAAATCATCAAATGATAATTATACTTTAATGGATACGATGGAGAATGAATCTCATCGCGTTCGTGGAGACGGTAGTCCGTACGTACGCACGGGCGACAATATCATTATTTTGATATTAAAATAATATATAAATGGATGGTATATCATATACACAGAATCATTAACATGTTATATTTATTATTTACATGAGTTATACATCATTATTATACCCATCCAAATAATAATATATTGAATAACAATTACACCACGACGTGGAGACGGTAAGCCGTACGTACACACGTATGGTGACATGTTATTCAAAGGGTGGACAGAATACTGAATATGGTTGTAACATTTTTATAATAACATCAAAGAATATATAAGATACTGGAGTTATTATTTTGGAATGGTAATAACAAATAAAGAAGAAGTGGAAGAAGAAAGGAACTTGAAAAGGGGTGGTGAAAACATTACCTCTTCTTCGGGTTCTTCCTTTTGATTTGATCAAAAGGGCTCCTTAGGTTGGCTTTCTGATCAAACTAATGCCTCTCGGTTTTAGTGAGGAATGTTGGGAGATTATTTGGGCAGAGTTTGGCCGAACCAAAAGGCGTTGAAGGTGTGAAGAAATGAGAAGGAAAAGTGCCCTTTTATAAGAGGGGTGAGGGGCACCTTTGGAAAAGCTAGAAATATTAATTTATAATAAATTCATATTCGGTTTCTAATGGCTCCAAAGTTGATTATTTAAATGTTAAGGTGGGTATAGGTCGAAAAAAACTCAACAAATAGAATTTAGACAGGTTTGAGTACTTATATTAACCTTATTTTTAAGTATTAACTCTAAGTTAATTAGTTTCACTTTTATAATGTCTCTTTGTATTTTTATATAATATGGTTATTAAACTTACTATATACATCCAAGAGACCCCCAAGTGGTTCATTAATGATGACACTATCAGGATATAAGTCTCTTGGCCGAACCTTAGATTTTTAGGAATTTAATATCAATTAATAATATAATATTTGTTTTAAGAACTCTTTTATGTCAATTTTGACACTATTCAATAGTTGATTTTTTTGAAACTCATAACAGATTTATTACTTCGAAAAAGGTCAATTAAATCAATTCTAATATATCATATTATCATATAAAATTAATTTAATTCATTAAAAGTTTCATATTATATTTATTTGGGTATTTATAATATCAATTATTTTAATTTTTCACTATTAGAGTAATTAATTTATCATCATTGTGTCATAAATAAATTAAATTATTTAAGGTCTAAAAATTATAAATAAAATATTATTATGTATTAAATCTTTTTATCTTTCTAATGAATATTTATAATCTAAAATACAACATATATAACCCTATGTAAAAATTGTTTTTCTAAAAGATATATGCTTGTGTCATTTTTGTATTCATTTTAACTTAATTAAAAAAAAGTGTCCCTATCACCTACAAGTGGAACCATGGGGTCCCAAAATCGACCCAAAGATGCCTATGGTCGAACCTGTATCAAAAAATAAGGCTAGGACACATTTTACAGTAATTTAGTATTATTATAATTTTATTTTTAACCCTTATTTACCGGATTTACCCTTAACCATGGTAAATAAAATATTTACCGCAGTAATTATTCAAAATGTCTAAAAATAAAAGTTACCTATTTACACAATTTGAACATCCTGATTCCAAATATGGAATCCATTTTTCTAAATTAAAAACACAGAAGTGGCAGAAATTAATTTAAAATTAATTCCCGTTGTCAAAACAAAAAGCGTGTTTTTAAGAGATAATAACTATCAAAAGATTGACACTTGTTTATGTTCGGTTTAATTGTAAAATTATGTACAATGACCAATATTATATTAAATGGTAAAAATATATTCTAAATATACTTTAATACCACTAAAATTCATAATTTATCAATATTAATTATTTTGATTAAAAAAGTTGTTTTTAATTAAAATTTAGTAATTTTCACTATTCATCAAAATATGAAAGTTATCCGAAAAGTACCAACATTTCACCTTAGGCTAAATTCGATATTACGAATCCAAAAATGAAGTCCATTTTGAAATATAAAATATATATAATTTCAAAAAGTAGGTATTACTATTTATAACGGCAAGTTTGATTGGTTGTGGTGTGTGTTAGAACTCAAAGTTGCGTATAACACACGCTACTGTATTATTCAAAGGAAATCGTACCGTGGAAGCTTGGGATGTTTCATTTTAAATCTTTTTGATGTCCCCATTTAGTCAAAAAGTTTAAAATATTGTATTTAAAAAGGGTTCACTATTAAAAGTTGGTAAAAGTGCAATATTGAAAATGAATTTGTTCTTACATTATGTCTAAGAAACTCATAATATGGATTCTAAAATTATAAGGATTATATAAAGTTTAAAATTTAGTTAATACTATTCATAACCTCTTTTGAACGGCTTGTTTGGTAAGTCATGGTGCGCTTGATCTCAGTGTTGCGTGTAGTGCACGTTATTAAATAATTTTGAAGAAATGACACACTATGAAATCTTGGGGTGTTACATTCTCCCCTCCTTCAATAAATTGCGTCCTCGCAATTTGAAATTGTACTTTGAAAATAAAAGGTTGAAAATAGAAAATATATTTGTGGGAAAACCCACATCAGAAATTGGGTTACGAAAATTTAGTCTTAATATGAGGAAAAGAGAAATGAAAGGGTCACCACCAAATTATGATCTCGATTAGGAGAACATTGGTGGAAATTAGAGTAATATAATTGGAGGAAAAACGTAAATATTTATAAGTAGTGATTGACGTCATCAATCACAAACAAGTATAAAATTGAGGTCCTTAAACTCATCAATCTATGATGATTTGAAATACCATAGGTTCAACAAAACATAGGGTATTGGGATAACACATTTTTGACGTTTCAAAATATCTTAGTTGAAATCCCACATCGAAAAATGAATTAATGATGCCTCTATTTAAAATAAAGAGTGGAAAGTATGAAGATTACCAAAAATAACACATACTAGGGTTCCATGTAGGAAAATATGGATATGGAAGAGAAATCTAACCATTAATTATCTGATGGAGAGTGGTAGAGAACATGGCTATGAAAAGGCCAACAATCCCAAAGCAATAAATTAGTGATGATTTAAGGTACCATCTAGGACAACATTTTTGTTCTAAGTTCCTTTTCTTAATGTTGAGGAATTTATTTATGAGATTGGATAAGATCATAAGGAGATATACTTACTTCATAATTAGAGTTGTATCCATTAATAAATTTCTACCAAAAACTCATCTTTCACTCGTAAAAAAATTCTATTTATACTATTCGTACAGGGTTCCAAATAAATAAATTTATAATTAATCTACCAGATCTTTTTAAAAAAAAAAACTACATTATTTAATCTAGGACATCTTGTGGGCCAGTGGTAGGTGATACACCCTTGTCTCCCTTCGGTTGCGGGTTCAAGTATCGCAGCCTTGCCTGACGCGACGGGTTGCTGCCCGACCTCCAGGATGTCCTTTTATGGCAATCCAAAATAATCCAAACTAGAACTATCCAAAATACTTCTGTCCAAACTCACAGTCCAACATTTATAAGGAAGGTAAATATAATTTAGATCCTTTTTACCCCGTAATATCATATGAATACCTTCATCATGTATTCTTTTAATACACTGAAACATCCTGAATTACCATATTCCTTATTGATTACATTCATGCTCCCTTATATAGAATGATGGATATACTTCATCAATCCAAAAAAAAATTCAACCCCACTAATGATGGAATATACAAATCATTAATCAGCTTCAAGGTAGTCAAGAATATCCAATATAATTTATCCAAATCAATCAGGTATTATTCTAAAATCACTACCTCGGTATCAGAACCATATTATGGTTTATCTTTCTCTCAACCATATATTTTCCAAAAATTTAACCTGCTATTGAGTCACTTTTCTTTGTTCCACACAATCTCAAGTCCTTAATGAAATAGTACTGCAGTACAATCCTTATATAGTCCATAATTATTATTACAAGTACATTGTTGATACAACACTCAAATGACATAATCAACATAAGAACTCTAATAATTCCTCTTCATCTGTGGTAGTATCATAACTTGATTATTATCCAATAGCATCATTTGAGGCATAGTCTGATGACTGGGACATAGGTTAGCGTAGTGTCCAAACTCCTTGCAAATGAAGCATTGTACATTTGAAACCATTTTCTTACCCTTGCAGTCACGTACTTTGTGCCCTTTTCCTCCACACTTATAACAAACTCCCATTCCTTTCAGACAAGTTCCAGGGTGTTTCTTCCCACAGTTATCACATATGGGAAAATTCTTATTTTCCCTCTTCCCTTTATCCATCGTTCTCTCTTCCATCCTTTTCTTATCTTGCTTCCCTTCAAAGCTATAGGACTCAGTAAAATATTTACTTATCTTATCAACACATGATATTATTTCTTCATATGATGATAATACATGGGAGACTATTTCTCTTATAAATTCTGGCTTAAGACCATGAAAGGTATGATCCTTCTTTCTCTTTGGATCATGTGCATTGCTGGAGTTCTCATTCCTTCTATTGGGCGCCATTTCTAACCAAAAACAAACACTAGATTAGTTTATGAATAACAATACCTAATACCACTCTTGTAGAACACATAACATAAATTAAATAGTATATGGATATAATCCATAATCATAAAAATGTCTCCTTTGAGGAATTATATACTCATAAACCCTTCATAATGATTTGTAAAGAAAATGAGAGTTATCCTAAGCATATCCCCTGGGAGTGTCGTAACCAAGAGTGCAGTAAGGCCCATTGTCATGCACCAGTTCCCGTTCGAGTCTAGCTCAAAGCAGTGTTTTCGGGTTTTACCCCTAGGTACATCTATGCCAGAGCCGCCTTTACCTGCTCATATCCAGACAGGGATGTATTGCTCAGAAAACTCACAAAATCTCTACAATACCAAAATTATAGGAAGTTCTTCTATACTAATCCTCAATGTTCATCTTAGGTCTACGTGCTCTAATCAGAGTTTATCTAAATCTTGCTTCCAAGGTTTGTACTAAACTTCCTCTGATACCAACTGTAACGCCCCGACCCTAGTTACCCAGAGTCGGTGCATTATTACATAACATTGGCATGATCACAAGAAAGATCAAATCTCGAATGACCGATTGGTTTAGTAGCCTTGGAATCACTAGATATATTAATAAGTTTTACATTACATCATAAAATGAAAAACTAATACAACAACATAAAGTCTCCACAGTCCACACTATTATCCCCTCATAATATCCCTGCAGGTCATTCATAACTTACTTCTTCACATCCTGGGAAAAATAAAACATAGAAAAGGGGTGATCTCAAATGCCTAATAAGGATAACAATATAGAGGAACATTCAAAATAATAATAAACATTTAAGGCAATTCATTACTAAAACAAAAGCCTTTTAAACTTGAACTTCAACATAGTATGGAAAAAGTAAAATGAAATAATGCCATTTACTTATTCACATGTATATTCTACTAATCGAATAATCAAATGCAATATCAATCACCACTTTCATAATGTTGGAATGTATAATGCTGAACTTTAATTTCATTGTTAAGGCCTCGTCCCAAGACCTAGGGGCTAAATGTAACCGGAACCCAACCCGGAGTGCCTCTAATAACCGGACACCAACCCGGAGTGCCTCTAATAACCGGAGACCAAACCGGAGTTCCTCTAATAACCGGAGACCAAACCGGAGGGATTACTTTTACCGGTCCCCAACCCGGAACATACTTGTCTAACGCATTCATCTGAATGAAAGGTTGAAATATAACATAAACATTCGGATTAAAAATAACTTATGAAATGTAAAAACACTAAACAAAAACCATGAGTGACATAAGAATAACTTATCCATAGTCAAAAATATCACAAAACCTTCAATAAAATATGGATGTTTTGTATCATAATAAATCAACTTCAAATAAGCTTAAAATCAATCAAAGGATGTTGACATAGATGAAATAAAGACTATTTTAGAAAAATATCTCTTTCTATTTTGAAATCATTTAAGAGTCTTATATTTATGAAATAAAACATTTTTTTTGAAAATATTCTTATTATCTTGTAAGGGAAGATTCGACGATTTTATAACGGTGGAAAATAGCCACACCCGCCGTATAAGTTAAAAAAACATTCTTACCTTAATTTTGTCGAAAAGGTTAAAAAGCACCTTGTTTGGAGAACGACAGAAAGATTCCTTTATAAAACTCTTATAAAATAGTCAAACAAGGGTATAAATGACTTTAACCCATATTCTATTAAATAGTAAAAATGTTTTGAAATTCATTTTTAAGAAACATGGATGTGGATGATAAAGAGATCCCAGTAGATTATTACGTATAAACAACCTCAGATAATGAAAAGATTGCGAAATAACCCTTACCAATTTGGTAACTTATGAAACATACAACCCATGAAAGAGGTATCATACAATGAATATGTAAATAGACATAAATTAGAGTGTATTACACAAATAATATAATTATGGGCAGTACATACACCACACAAATGGTGATGGTGGCAATATGGCATGAATCTCACGGGAATAAGGAGTGAGATGAAAACCCATTACCTTGTACTTTTCCTTGGTTGGGGTAGGTTAACCTCCTTTATAATGGTGAAATAATTTTTATTAAATTATACAAGAATCATATATATTAATATGATATCATATATGATATTTTAACATTGATTTGTTAATAATATCTTTGAATTATCATCGTTTCGGGTGTTAACTTACTCGTTTTCTTTTATATGTTTTGTTACATAAGCCATGTTTGATATGGATAAGTTGTATCTTATTCATATCCAGAATGATATCAAGTCCTTAAACATCATTTTTAAATCATCAAATGATAATTATAATTTAATGGATATGATGGAGAATGAATCTCATCGCGTTCGTGGAGACGGTAGTCCGTACGTACGCACGAGCGACAATATCATTATTTTGATATTAAAATAATATATAAATGGATTGTATATCATATAAAGAGAATCATTAACATGTTATATTTATTATTTACATGAGTTATACATCATTATTATACCCATCCAAATAATAATATATTGAATAACAAATACACCACGACGTGGAGACGGTAAGCCGTACGTACACACATATGGTGACATATTATTCAAAGGGTGGATAGAATACTGAATATGGTTGTACCATTTTTATAATAACATCACAGTATATATAAGATACTGGAGTTATTATTTTATAATGGTAATAACAAAGAAAGAAGAAGTGGAAGAAGAAAGGAACTTGAAAAGGGGTGGTGAAAACATTACCTCTTTTTCGGGTTCTTCCTTTTGATTTGATCAAAAGGGCTCCTTAGGTTGGCTTTCTGATCAAACTAAGGCCTCTAGGTTGTAGTGAGGAAAGTTGGGAGAGTATTTGGGCAGAGTTTGGCCGAACCAAAAGGCTTTGAAGGTGTGAAGAAATGAGAAGGAGGAGTGACCTTTTATAAGAGGGGTGAGGGGCACCTTTGGAAAAGCTAGAAATATTAATTTATAATAAATTAATATGCGGTTTCTAATGGCTCCAAAGTTGATTATTTAAATTTTAAGGTGGTTATGGGTCGAAAAGAAATCAAAAAATAGAATTTAGACAGGTTTGGGTACTTATATTAACCTTATCTTTAAGTATTAACTCTAAGTTAATTAGTTTCACTTTTACAATGTCTCTTTGTATTTTTATATAATATGGTTAATAAACATACTATATACATCCAAGAGACCCCCAAGTGGTCCATTAATGATGAACATATAATTATATAAGTCTCTGGGCCAAACCTTATATTTTTAGGAATTTAATATCATTTAATAATATAATATTTGTTTTAAGAACTCTTTTATGTCGATTTTGACACTATTCAATAGTTGATTTTTTTGAAACTCATAAAAGATTGATTAATTCGAACAAAGTCAATTAAATAAATTCTAATATATTATATTATCCTATAAAATTAGTTTAATTCATTAAAAGTTTCATATTATATTTATTTGGGTATTTATAATATCAATTATTTTAATTTTTCACTATTATAGTAATTAATTCATCATCATTGTGTCATAAATAAATTAAATTATTTAAGGTCTAAAAATTATAAATAAAATATCATTATGTAGTAAATATTTTTATATTTCTAATGAATATTTATAATCTAAAATCCAACATATATAACCCTATGTAAAAATTGTTTTTCTAAACGATATATGCTTGTGTCATTTTTGTATTCATTTTAACTTAATTAAAAAAAAGTGTCCCTATCACCTACAAGTGGCACCATGGGGTCCCAAAATCGACCCAAAGATGCCTATGGTCGAACCTGTTTGAACCAATAAGTCTAGGACACGTTTTAAAGTAATTTAGTTTTATTATAATATTATTTTTTAACCCTTATTTACCGGATTTACCCTTAACCATGGTAAATAAAATATTTACCGCAGTAATTATTCAAAATGTCTAAAAATAAAAGTTACCTATTTACAAAATTTGAACACCCTGGTTCCAAATATGGAATCCATTTTTCTAAATTCAAAACACATAAGTGGCAGAAATTAATTTAAAATTAATTCCCGTTGTCAAAACAAAAAGCGTGTTTTTAAGAGATAATAACTATCAAAAGATTGACACTTGTTTATGTTCGGTTTCATTGTAAAATTATGTCAAATGAACAATATTATATTAAATGGCAAATATATATTCTAAATATACTTTAATACCACTCAAATTCATAATTTATCAATATTTATTATTTTTATTAAAAAAGTTGTTTTTAATTAAAATTTAGTAATTTTCACTATTCATCAAAATATGAAAGTTATCTGAAAAGTACCAAAATTTCACCTTAGGCTAAATTCGATATTCCGAATCCAAAAATTAAGTCCATTTTGAAATATAAAATATATATAATTTCAAAAATTAGGTATTAATATTTATAACGGCTAGTTTGATTGGTTGTGGTGTGTGTTAGAACTCGAAGTTGCGTACAACACACGCTACTGTATTATTCAAAGGAAAGCGTACCGTGGAAGCTTGGGATGATTCATTTTAAATTTTTTTGATGTCCCCATTTAGTCAAAAAGTTTAAAATATTATATTTAAAAAGGGTTCCCTATTAAAAGTTGGTAAAAGTGCAATATTGAAAATGAATTTGTTCTTACATTATGTCTAAGAAACTCATAATATGGATTCTAAAATTATAAGGATTATATAAAGTTTAAAATTTAGTTAATACTATTAATAACCTCTTTTGAACAGCTTGTTTGGTAAGTCATGGTGCGCTTGAACTCAGTGTTGCATGTAGTGCAAGTTATTAAATTATTTTGAAGAAATAACACACTATGAAATCTTGGGGTGTTACAATATCCTTCTCTATGGAGATGAATAGTGAATAAGGAGTAGTAAATGAACAAATAAAGATAGATAATGTCCCCATAATTCATGAATACATTGAGGTATTTCCAAAAGAGTTTCGTAGACCACCTCTAGAATTATAGGTAGAGTTCTCCATTGAACTCATACCTAGATCCAAGTTGATATCAAACACCCTATATAGAATTGAAAATATTGAGTTATAGAAATTAAAGAAACAACATAAAGATATTTCTAAGAATGAATTTATCTAACCATGTGTGTCTCATTGGGATCCCTTATTCTCTTTTAGAAGATAAAGGATGGATCAATGCAATTATGCATTGATTATATAGAACGTAAAGAGACCGTGTTAAATAACAAGTAACCTTTCATAAGGATTAATGATTTATTTTATTATCTTAGTGGGGCACAATTATTCTCCATGATTGACCTCTGATTTGGGTAAAATCAATTGAGGGTGAAGAAAGAAGATATTACAATGAATGCCTTCCGAACAGGATAAGGGCATCATGAGTTTGTTTTTATGAAATTCATCATGACTAATGCTCCTACTATATTTATGGGTTTTATGAATGGAGTATTTAAGGACTACATTGATAAATTCATTGTAGTTTTTATTGATGATATTATGATATATTACAAAACTCACAATGATCATGAGGATCATATAATGGTTATATTGGGAACTATGAGGAAGGATAATCTATTTGGAAAATTTATAAAATATGAATTCTGGTCACAATAAGTTTCATTTTTGCCGCACATTGTAACAAATGAAGAAATCTTAGATGACCAAGTGAATACAAAGTTTATAGGGGAGTGTCTTCATCCAATAATGGAAAATGAGATTATAGTTTCCTTGATTTAGAGGGATATTATAGGGGGTTGTAAAAAACTTTTCATAAATTTCTAATCCACTAACTATGTTTACACGAACAGGGGATAATTTTTTCTGGATAATGGAGTGGGAATAATCATTCCAAGAATGGAAGAAGAAATTGGTTTCAACATCTGTGTTAACTCTACACCTTTTTGGATAAGGATTCATTACTTATAGTGATGAATATCTGAAAGGTCTTGGTTGTTTCCTTATAAAAAATGATAAGGTTATTGCTTATGCATATCGACAATTAAAGACTCATTAGAAGAATTATCCTACGCATGACCTGGAGCTAGTTAGAATTATTTTTCCATGAAAATATTGAGGCAAAATCATTATGGGGAGAAATTTCATATATACAGTGACCAAAAAAGTTTGAAGTATATTTTCACACAAAATTAATTGAACATGAGACAAAGGATATGGTTGTAACTTTATAAAGACTATTCATGTTCAATTCATTATCACCATATAAGAGAATATAAATTCGATGATGCATTAAGTAGGAAAGACCCAGTTGTGATGAAAATGATGAGGATTCATGGATATTCATTGATAAATTAACTAGTAAAATCATACATGAGAATCATAAGGGAACGTACATTAGTTACCCTATCCCAAATAATTTATGAACCATCATTACGATTATTGATCAATAAATCTCAAATATAGGATCATTTTTAATAAAATAAGTTAGAGGGTATAAAGAATGGTATGTTTCTTGATTTCAATATCGATCAAGAAGGTGTGTTGAAATTTTATACAGGGCAATGTGTTCCATAAATCCAAGAGATAAAGAAGTATCTTAGGGATATAGATCATAAATCTACATTTTAAATACATCTTGGATTCACTAAACTGCATAGGGAACTTCTTGATCACTATTGGTGGGATAATATGAAAATGGAGATTACTGAATACACAACAAGGTGCATGGTATGTCAAAAAGTGAAAGCGATGAGACAACTTATTAAAGGGGTATTAAAACTACTACCCACACCTACATGGAAGAAAGAAAATATCATTATAGAATTTGTCACTGGTATCCCAAAACCATCCAATGGAAATAATTTGATATGTGTCATAGTGGATCAACCCACCAGGACTTCCCATTTCATCGCTGTTGGAGAAGATCCCTCTCTTGACCAACTTTTGAAGATTTACATAAAAAAGTGGTGAGGTTACATGTGGTACCTCTTTCTATCATTTTTGATCAGGATCAAAGGATCACATATAAATTTTGGAGAAATCATCAATGTTCTCTGAATACTAAATTGAATTTCAGTATGAACTATCACCCCCAATATGATATCCAATTTGAAAGGAATATCCCGATACATGAGTAAATGCTGAGAAACTTCCCAATAAAATTTAAAGGTGTATGGGATCAAAAGATTCCATTATTTTATCTCTCATAAAAAAACAAATTTCACTCGAGTATTAAAATGGATCCATATGTTTCTCTATATGGTAAAAATGTAAAAATCATACTTGTTGGGATGATGTTTGAGAGAGTAAATTTCATGGGATGGATCTTGTACAAGATATGGATGAAACGAATATTTTCATCCAGATACATAAAAAGGATGGTCTGATTTAGAATAAGTGTTACGATTAAAATCCTCTAAGGGGCTTGAAGTTTGATTTTGGGGACAAAGTTTTCCTTCATATATCTCCATGGAAGAGAATCGTGAGATTTGGAAAGAAATGGAAGCATAACCCTAGGTACATTGGACCCTTTTAAATCCTTGATCCCATGGGAGTAGTGTCTTATCAAATAGTACTTCCACCAAATCTATATCATGTTCACAATGTATTCCTTGTATATTGGTTGTGGAATAATATACCTGATCCCTCACATATGCTGAATCTGGAGGTGGTACAACTAGAACATGACCTCCCTTATTAGGAGCCACCGCTAGAGATCTTGGACTATAGAGACAATTTTATATGCAATAAGACTATACAATTCATCAAAGTGTTATATAGGAACTATAAATATAAATAAATGACATGGGAACAAGAGGAGACAATGAGACAGAAGTAACCTCAACTTTTCTCAACCGAGAGAGTGAGTTGAAATTTCAGGGACAAAATTTCTTATGGGGGGAAGAATATAATGACCCAAACATTTTTAATGATATTGTATCTTAAATAAATATTGGTTACATATTATATAATTGTATACCCATAAAAAATAAATAGAAACCAACAAAATTTTATCTCATTAACAATGATCATTACATTTGTTAGCTATGAAACTAATTAAAATCCCAATAATTACAAATAATAAAAAAAATATAATAGAATAACTAAAATGGCGAAGTTTGAATCACCCTGATCTCCTAGAATCATCACCCCACTTCAAATTATATTGGAAAGAAACTAAATAATAATTAACTAGTCAACATCTTATGAAATTAAAATATAACCTTAGGGAGAAATTTGTGGTGAATTTTGAGTGAATAAATAAAGTGGTATTTATAGGGTATAAAGGGAAATGTGATTGTTGGGATTGGACAATTATATGACCATTTTTCAAAATTGACATTGAAAAATAAACCCTTAGTTGATAAATTTAGTGTTATAATTAGTTTTTATAATTAGTATTGATAAAGGATAATTGATTTAGAAAGGAGAATCAATGGAGTTAACTAGTAGAGTCATGCATTTTGAATCCCATTTGATAGAACTTGTGAGGGAGGTACCATTAATGGGTATCTCCCTTCACTAATACAAAACTGAGCTTCATAAAGTGAAACTTGAATGAATGTTTCTATGATATATGATTAAATTAGTAGATTTTACCACTCTGTCAATGGTAGAAGAGCCACCCCACGGAACTACTACAATTACACACCTTACTCTATGGGAATATACTGTTGTAATAAGGGGTTTCATGTCCAAAACAATGTTACATAAAGTATAAATTTCTTCATATATAAAAAATTTATATTCCATCAATTCCTCTTCAAAATTAATTTTCTTAATAAAATATATGATTAATTGGGATGAATTTGATAATTTGATTTTTGGATGCAAATAAAATATAATTTTATTTTTCATAAAAATATATACATTTTTTAATAAACATGATTATTATGAATAATTTTTCTGTGAATAGTAAGAACACATATTTGGGTTTCGGAATGTTTAATGACATCATATTTATGTCATACTGATGTAATCATTAATTAACCATAATAAAAGAACTAAAATATTTTTATTTTATTAATATTTTCTATTTTAATAGATATTAATCAATTTCCAAGACATATAAGCGACTTTGTAATTTCTAAAATGAAAACAAAGGCTTTAAAAAATTACATTGTGGAAACATTAATTTTACATGGAAAAAGAAGTAATAAAGTTTTTTTATTAGAATATGGTGGATTAAAATATCATAAAATATTACCCAAATATTTAAAACCATGAGAAATAACCATGGGTAATCAAATAGTTTTTCATTTTCCAAAACCTATTTTTTCAAGACATGTATTTTGAAATTATTAAACAATTTCTCCACTTTTGAAATAAATACCCACACATTTCTCAATTTACTTTCTCTACCAATCCATAAACCATGATTTTTTGGTGGTTTTTCCTCTCATGTATTCTTCCCAAGGTTTAATCAATCCCCCATGTTTCCATTCCACTTGATTTATGAGTTACTCTTCAAGGTAAGGGAATTATCCATCATTTCTCTTTAATTTAAGAACCTCTTTTTGTATATATCTTATAATTGTTATGATTATTATCTTTTAATAATTTATTTATCATACCCTTAATAGAAAATTATGGTTTATTAATGGGATAAAATTTCCCCCTCTTAATTTACCCTATTCTAAAGCCATGTTTTATACTTGTCAATCTACCGAATTTACGTCTCAAATTTCTCTCTCTACTTAAGAAATTCTCCTTTATTTTTCTTTTGTGAATACCCAAAACACTTTATTTTCTAGGGGTATTCATCTATATAAAAAATGATTTATTTTATTATGGGTTTTACACATAAAAACCTGAATTCCCATTTCATTGGCTAAAAATGATGTAATTATGATGTCTTTAATCCCTTTTGTATGCCATGTTTTTGATATATAATCCCGTTATTTATTATCCAAGGGTTATTAAAGAAATTTTTTATTATGATCTATGTGGATCACATGAAATAAATAAAATTAATTGTGCACCCTGATAGCACTTTAATTCATTGGGTAATTATTTTAATCTCTAGAGATTACATGTTTTTTGATATCTTGGTGAATAAACTCGGTAATTTTCATTTATGACACCATGGTGATATGCTTATGAATGTTTCATTTAAATTTTTAGATACAATTCCATGTTATGATTCATCTTATTATTATGATATACCTATTGTTCATACCTTATTTTTATGCCTCATGTTCTTTTTTATATGCCCCATGATCACATGTTATATGTCTCTCTTGTTTATTCCCTTATTAGGCTTCATTCTCTCTCCTTTACTTTGATGTATATCCTTAGGACATAAGATTCATTAAAAGTAACCTTTTTTTAAACCCCTAAATATGTATTTCAAGTGGATTTAGAAGAAATTTTTATGTTTTCATGTGCTATGTACCTTATTTCTAAGAAACTAAACATGAAATGATCCTTTGTTTTTTACAATGTAATGAAATGTTATATAATAAAAAGGTGGGAGGACATAATGAAATACTATTTTTTTTAATTTTGGAACATGAAACACTATGTTTTACTTGTGTTACACACAATACCAAGTTCATTCGATAATTTGTGTTACACGGAAGACCGTGTTTTAACAAACTACAATATATTGTTAAAATTATTTTTTACTATAACTGTTATCGACTAATTGTTGGAATGGAGGAAATAAATAAAATTAACTAAATTATGAATATATATATATTTTCACATATTTATTATTTATCTATTTATTATAAATAAAATAAGAATAATTTAAAAGAAAAATATTTTTTTTTAAAAAAACAATATCTTTTCTAAAAGGAGCTTTAATTATTCTTGGCACACGTAATTTAAAACTAAATTATAAAAAATTTAGAAAATTAATTTAAAAAATAATCTTCATTTTTAAAATTATATTTTTAAAATTAACTTTTGGTGATTTTTTTATTTTTCTAAGAAGATTCATTTTTTATGATTAGTGAAAAAACACAAAATTTTAAATGAAAATTGGATTTACATTTAATTTATTTGTATAGTTAAATTATATTTTAAATTGGTTTTAAGTATCATTAGATCAATTATAAATATATTAATATAATTTATTTTAATTTAATTATTTTTCTTTTTAAGTAGATTATAAAAGCATTTTAAAATTTTGTACATTTTTTCTTTAAAACCCATCATTCTTGACACGTCTACATAATTAATTTTAAATTAATTTACTACACTTCAATGAATTGAATTTGAAAAAATTGATTCATTATTATGAATCATAGTTATTTATAATTTCTAATATTTCCTACTTAATTTTTGACCAAAGTGATTTATGAATGCAATTAAATTTAATTACTATGATTATTGTAAAAACAAGACTACTTAGTTGCTAAACATAGAATATAAGGTGTAAAAATGACCCAAAACATGTAAAAAACCCATTTTAGGGCCATATTTGACCATTATAACGTATATTATATATGTTTTTTGTTATTTAATCCAATTTAAATGGAATTAATAGGGGTGGAATTCTCTCTTTCAAAACTTTACAAGTCGGCCACTCACCTCCCTTATAAAAGGCCACCCCCTCTCCCCCTATATCCACACCTTAAATAAAAATTGGTATATCCAGTAACTATAAAAATAATTTATACACTTAAAAAATCTCTTCCAAGAAGCCTTAATTTTGGAAGAAATCTACATAAGAAAGTCCTTTGGTGAAAACCAAATGGAGATACCTAAAGAAGAGGTAACATTCATCAACGAATGTTTTGATTTATTTCTTCCTCAAACACATTAAATTATTTTTATATCCTAATTATATAACAAAATTATTATATTTAATATAATTATATTTTTTTATGTTAAGTTAAAAAACAAAAACCACACACACATCAATCTAATGGGATACAAAATCATCATTCGTCTGTACTACAGACTATCACCTCACGAACCAATGACGTTTGTTTTGCCATTACAACCTCTTATGGGTGGGAATAAAGATATAAATATTATCCATATATTATATTTATGATATTAAGGATATTATTATTCTACTATATTTTATATATCACACAAAAATTCATGATTTCCATTTAGTGGGAATACGATAACATCACATGTGTCTATAGAAGACTACCGTATCATGAAGTGATGAGATTCATTCATGCTTAACATGGAATATATTAAAAGTGGGTTTAATAAAAATATAAGATATATATGAAATAAAAAAATCTAATGTAATGATAATATATATATCATTTAAATTTATTTCTTTTAATATGATAAGAAAATGGAAACAACATTCAGGCATACATACAACCTACCCTCCCTATGAACAATGTATTTCATTTGTATAAAAAAATTTATAGATTACAATAAATAAATATATAACAAATATATATAATGTTTATATAATGTTTTTAATCCTGTATATTATAAAATCATGATCAAATTAAGGGGAGTAAAAGTAACAAATCAAAACTTGTACAAGAAAAAAACCAGTTATTAACCAAGATGTAACTTTAACTTGAAATAATTAATAAGAAAGTAATAAAAGTTCATAAAAAATAATATTTGATTTTATATGTATGAATAATTTTCTTTAACACATTTATAATAAATATATATTTATTATATAGAAGGTTTGAATGAGTACGATGGGAGTCAAAACTTAAGGTAAGGGATTTACTTCTCACTTTTAACTTTTGTGAGACACATGCTATATTAACCACCTCTTTCTTCTATTTGGTGTATATACTTACCATTAAGGTTATTTTCCTACTTATACTTAAAATTTTGGGTATTTATATATTCTTTTGATTATATCTCTTTCATGGGGTTGCAGTTTCAAATTTACCGAAGCAGTAAGGAAATTTTATCACAATATGTCTTATTTTAGCAACATATTATGCTATGAACCTATATTATTTTATAAAGTGTATATACTTCCCATTTTACACATTATATCATAAATATACTTCTTCTAATGATATTTTAATCTTCATGTAATGTTATTATCTCATGGTTATTATGATTCAAGGTCACCAATGTGGTAACGATTTTATAATCTCATTGTTTTTCAGGATTGTTTATGATTATACTTCTATTGATGAAATAGTATGATTCATCTATCAATAATTATAATTAATTTTCTTATCAAATAGTTATTCATGATATATTCTAGTAATTTTACCATTTATCTACTCATTTTTACTTAATATAATTAAGAAAAATGATTTTATGAAAATCAGACTTTATTTCTCTCTTTTGTTGGAAACTTGTTTTCATTCAAAAGCATGTTTGATATAAATGTTTGCATAAATGTTATAATATTATTCTATTAGTTATAAAAGAAATATTTACCCATATTTTACCTTTTAAAAAATAGTTTTAATACTAATATTCTTGTCTTTTTTGACCAAGGATCTTTTGACATCTACCAACAAGGTGAAAGAAATATTGGTTTTTACATGTATGTCCTATTAGATATTTTACTCCATCACAACCACTCCATTCGTTAAAGATTAATTTATATGTTTTAAAGAATATTTTCAAAAGAAAAGTTTTTCTAAATTTTTTTAGATATATTATAATTGTCAATTTATTTTCAAAGAAAGTATTGTTTAAAATGATCTAGGTTTCAATATTGTTTTAAATTATTTTCCAAGAATCCTTTTTAAAATTTTAAAGGTTATTTGTAAAGAAAATAATTTCATAATTGTTTTATGTTTGAAATATTTATATAATGATTTTAAAATATTTTGTTATAAGATTTAAATTTTTTTCCACGAAAACGGGTTTAATTTTTTTATGGTTTAAATTTGTTTCAAGTGAACAGATATATTACTCAAGAAATTTTTTAAATGAATTTAAAAAGATATCTTTTTATGTTTCCAAGGATATTTTCAAATAAAATGAATTTGAAATTGTTTTATGAATGTTATGTTAAATTAACAGTTATTTTACTTAATAAATATTTCAAGTTATCTTTCAAAATATTTCCTTATCTAATATGACATCCTTTGATATAATTTATGTTTTACTGGGGAAATGATCCAAGGATACCATTCTTATTATTTTTCTGAATGGATTATGTTTATAATGAAATTTTCTTTATGAAACCCATATATATTCCATGTTTTATACCATGATAAAATTCTTATGACACAAAATTCTTTTAATGGGTTATTCTATGATGAAATGATTATGAAACCTATCATTTCTTTTAAAACAAGTTATGATATGATGAAATTTTTATGATACCCATTTACTATCATGTGTTATGATAGGATGAATGTTCATGATATTTTAGAACACATATGTATAATTTCATTATGTGATGTGTGGGACCTATAACTACCTCTAATTCGTTGGGAAACATTTATATATCTCATGAGATATACATGGCTGGAACATGGGGTGAACCCGATACAGTAAGATTGGGCTTCAACATGGGATGGTGGTATGTCCCATCAAAGTGGTGTGGATGCCTATGTGTGAACCTGATTACAAGTTCAAAACATTTGAATTAACCTTTCTAAATTTCCATAATGTTATGCATGAACCTAATTACTTGTTTAAAATGTTATGGGTGAATCTGATTACATGTTCACAATGTTATTCCTTGACCTGGATTCATGTCCATAAGTTTATGTGAGGGCCTTATTTCATGTCCTTAACTTAATGGGAAAACCTATTTCAATTCCCATATGTTCACAATTTTATAAAATGATGTGTTTTCTACAATTCTATGTCTTATCCCAATGTTATTCTCTCATGAATCTTGTAATTTTATCCATTATGATTCTTATCTTATGATTTTCAAATCTTTATACCATGATTCATGTTTATGATCTATGATATACTGGGTATGGTTTTCCAATTTTATGATCATGTTTTGATACCCTTATAATTATTTCATGATTACTTATCTTCCTTTCAACCCTTAATAAGAATTTAAAATCATACCTTTGTTATTTTTACTTTAATCATTTTATGAAGAAATGTTCTAAGTAGGATAAGATTATGATTAATAGTAAAGGGGGAGATATTTATGAAATATTTTGAATACCTTTCACCAAATTAAGAAATTATGTTTCCAATTTTACAAATGCGCTAAACTATTATAGTCCTAAGGTTTTTTTCATATAATAAAATTAATTTTTATCTAAAAAGATATAATATCCATGTTTGAGAAGCCTGAGTTTCTATAGTTAGTGTCAAAGTAAAGGATTAGTCTTTCTTTGGAAACTGGGATGAGAAACCTTTTGTCAGATCCGTAGGGATATTTTTAAGGATGTGTCTAGGGATGTATCTAAGGATATTTCTAAGGATGAGTTAATCTATAAGAAATTTTCCTTGAATTTTTTTAAAGGATAGAATGAGAAATTTCCCAAAAATTGCAACCCTACATGGACACTATAAGTGGATGTGTCTATTACATAGATGTACTTAGGGGTAACGACCCCCAAAATACTATATTGAGTTAGAATCAATCGAGAACTGGTGCATGAAAATAGGCCTTGCTGCACACCTAATTTGACACTCCTGGGGTATATACTTTAGAAATTAATAAACTCTATGAGTCATCATGAAGGATTAAAATAGAATATGATTATTAATGACATAGGATTAACCTAAGGTGTCATGGATTAAATAATTTTTCATTATTTAGACATCCTATAAATTATTTTTCATGATTATGATGTTCCCCACTATGATTATAACTTATTAAAAAATGATTTATAGTCTAAGAAAATGGATAAAACCAAAAGGAACTGTGTTAATGATTAATGAAATTATTGTCCTCTAAATAAATCGAATGTTATGGGAGATAGAATGAAAAATATCATTGTTATTCTCAAAAAAAATTCTAAAGCTATGACTCATGATAAAATTACAAAGGTGTGAATGAGGGAACAAAGTTCCTTTGATTCCAGCACGAGGAATCCTCCACCTTCCTTCAGTGGAATCACTGATATGTTAGTTTCTGAGAAATGGATTAGTACAACTAAAATGATATTTTCCATTCACTAATGTTCTAAACATAAAAAAGTCATTATTTATGTCTACTGCCTAGAAGGTGAGGAAATTCAATAGTGGAATAGTTTTAAGAATTTGAGGTAACAAAAACAATTGATTACATATAGTGGTATGAGTTTAAAATATTATTTTTTTCAAAAACTAATTTCATTGTAATCTTCATAAAAAAAATAGAGAAGCAATTCCAAGATCTTAAGTAGTAGGATGATGACTATGTTGCTTGAAAGGTTCTCATAAGGTATTAAAATTAAACCTAAAATTAAGGAAGACTGATTATTTAGTGTCTTAAAACAAAATATCCAAAAAAATATCCATAAGGGACATTGGATGCTTTGATGAAATCATTATATGTGCACTAAAAGTGTAAATGGAAGATGGAAACCCTCTTAGTTTTGGTGATTAGAAATAGAAAATGGGGTTACATAGAAAATCCAATGATATGTCACATGGATGGAAGGAAAAGTTTCATACTCATAATTCCCAAAACTATGGTAAGGATCACTTAGGTGAGTGAATTAAATGAACAAGAATGTGTTTCAAGTTTGGGGATCCTAACCATCAAGTAAAAGAATGTAGGAGGTATTTGAATAGGTCAATCAATGTAATGGCGGAATATAGAGCTCATAATAATGATTCACATACACTAAAGTGTTATAAGTGCAAGTATTTTTGGAATTAAAAAAATTAACCCCTCAATCCAAGGGCTAACATGGATGGTAATCCACAAAATTTTATGAATATAAAGGAGAAAGGGAAAGATTATACGATCATAATTGATGAAGTGAATCGGGATAATTTGGGAAAACTTATCCTCCCCTACTTAGTTAGTAATTTCATGTTTGATTTTGTATGAATGAGACCAATGAAATTATATTGTTTATCTTTTTGGGAAAATTTGTGCGATTATCTCCCAATTTATAGATTCGAGAACAATGAAATCAAATTTGACAATCTATCAGTACAATGATGGACCCAAGTGTCCAATGAAATTTTTTTTGTATAAGATAAGAAAATATATAAGGAATAAAATAGAATTAAATTTTATAAGATTTTATGTCTCCATATAAATTTAACTTAATAAATATGGATACCATCATTGGTTTATGAGTTTAAGGTTTATCATAAGTTCAAATTCATTGAAACCTATTTTTTGGTTTTTTGTGATGGGATTTTATCAAGATTAAAGAATACTTATAGAGGAAAGTTTTTCAATGAAACTCTAATGATTTTATATGTAGTGACAAATTTATTTGGGGAGTAATATATTTACAACTTGTGGACATATGATTAAAGGTTACTCTAAGATCTTTTTATATAGATTTAAAAGGTTGTTGGGATCAAAACCTTCATTAAGTTGAATTTTATAATAGAAATAGCTTTCACTTGAGCATTCATATGGATATTTATAAATCCATTTATTGAAGGAAGTATAGAAATCCAATATATTATAATGAAGTTGTAGATAGAAATCTGTTGTGACCTGAGCAAGATTATGAGAAGGGAGAGAAGGATAAAAAAAATTATAGAGATTTAGTGATGATAACCGTCGATGTGATATAAAATTTAAATTTTCTGATAAGGACATTCTATGAATTTTCTCTATGGAAGAACGAATTGGAATTTAATACGTAGTTACATTTTTTCCACTAAAATACTTGATTATATCAGGACAATTGTTTATTATTTATGCTTCCACCGAACCAATCTCAGGTTCATGATATATTCCATGTAACATTATTGAAAAAGTAAATAATTGATTAATCACATTTAATGAACTCAGAGGTCATAAATTTATATAAATATATATCTTATAAAGAACAATCAGTGGAAATTTTGGATCATATAGAGAAATTTTCATGTAACAAGACCACTTACTTGATCAAAGATTTGTGGTGAGACCGCCAGTTTGAGGAAGCCACGTAGGAAATTTTGGATATTACAAGGAATAAGTATCCTAATTTTTTTATATAAGGATGATGTATATTTAGGGAAAAATTTATTTTATGTGGGTAGAATGTAACACCCTGAGTTTTTATGAACTAATTGTTTTTCTGAATAAATAAAATTTCCGTGATGGCTTGCGTTGAATGCTACTCCAAGTTAAGTGTGTTTTATATAAAAATATGTTAATATAGTTCTAAATGGGACACTATGTTTTGATTTTGGTACATGAAACACTACATTTGCATTGTCTTACAAATAATACTGAGTTCCTTTGATAGCTTGTGTTACACACAAGATTGAGCTTTATGGAACTACAATGTACTATTAATATTATTATTTAACATGATAGTTATCACATAGAAATTGGAATTTTTGGAATGAGTGTGATTAAATATATTATGAAAATATATAGTTTTATCATTTTTATTAGTTATCTATTTATTATAAATAAAATAAGAATCATTTAAAAGGGAAAAAAATATTTTTTGAAAACAATATCTTTTCTAAAAGATGGTTTAATCTTACATGGTGCACATAATTTATAATTAAATTATACCAATTTTAGAAAACTTATTTGAAAAAATAAACATAATTTTTTAATTTGTTATACAAAAATTATATTAGGGTTATTTTTTGGTATTTTTATAAGAAGTTTGTTTTTGATGAACAGTGAAAAAATATTGAATTTTAATTGAAGTATTATTTTTTATTTAATTTATTTTTATAGTTAAATTATATTTTATATTTGTTTTAAAGTATAATTAGTTCAATTATAAAAATAATAATACAATTTAGTACATTTAAATAATTTATATATTGAAATTGGATATAAAAACATTATTAACTTTTGATCATTTTCACTTTAAAAGCTCCCTTCTCAACACGTCAGTGAGATTAATTTTAAATTAATTTCTATAAATTCTATGAATTGAATTTGAAAAGTTTATTGCTTATCTCTAATAGTAATAATTTATACTATATAATAATAAAAAATATTTTTTTACCAAGGTGATTAGTGAAAGTAATTTAAACTAATTACATCGATTAAGGTAAAAGAAGGATTACTTATTGGCTAAACATAGAATATAAGGTGTAGAAATGAACCAAAAAGTTTCCAAAACCACTTTTATGGATACATTTATACCATATACCATATATTATATATATTTTCACATTATTGAATCCATTTTACAAGGAAAAAATGTGGGTGGAAGTCTCTCTTTCAAAAAATTACAAGTTTTTCACTCACCTCCCTTATAAAACGCCACCCCCTCTCCCCCTCTCTTCACAAATTAAAAACCAATTGGTTTGGCCAATACCTACCAAAATAAATTCTAAAATTTCGTTCTATAATCCTATAATACTTAATTTTTTCATAACTCCATCCAAGTATGTTCTTTTGTGAAAACCAAAATGAGACAACTGAAGAAGAGGTAACATTAATCAATGAATGTTTTTGTTTTATTTATTTCTAAAACTCATTTAATTAATTTTATTTAAAACATATATAATAACATTAGAACTATAAATATAGTAATGGGTTTTTATGTTATGGTTGAGACCTCCAACCACACACACTTCCCTTAAATGGGAGTTGAAATCATTGTTCGTGTGTACGGAGGACCAGCACCTCACGAACTGATGTCATTCATTTTTTCATTACCACTTCTCAAGGTTGATAATAATGATGAAAATAATGTATATATATATATATATTATATTTATGATATTAAAAATATTATTATTCTTATTTAATAATTATATAACACATACCTTCATGCATTCTATTTTATGGGAATACGATAAAGTTTCTCGTGTGTTTGGTAGACTACCACCTCATGAAGTGATATGATTCATTCACACTTTACATGGAATTTATTAAGGATGAGTCTAAAAAAATATGTGTTATATATGGCATTCAAATTATACTATATTAATATATATATATATATATAATTTAATTTTCTATCTTTCAATACGACAAAAAAATCGAAATAACATTCATGCGTACATACGACCTACCATCTCCATGATCAATGTCATTCATTTCATATTAATAAATTATAGGGATTAATATAGATAAATATATAATGAATATATAATATATTTAAATAATTTTACATTGAAATGTTATAAAATTAATCTACTTGTTTTCATTATATTTTATGCATCATGTAATGTTATTCTTTCACGTGGATTTCTATTCAAGGTTTACAAAGTGGTAAGGATTTTATGATCTCATCATTTATCAGGATTGTTTATGATTATACTTCCATTTATGAAATATTATGATATATATCTCAATAATTCTCATGAATTTTATTCTCCTTTGTTAATTCTTTATATCTTCAATTAACGGTACCATTTTGACACTCTTTGGTACTTATAATAATTAATAAAATGTTTTTAGGAAAATACCACATTATTTCACTCTTTGGTAGTAATCCTTTTTTATTTCAAAAACATGTTTTATAAAAATATTTTAAAAAATTATCTACTATTCAACTATGATTTATAAAAGAAAATTTTTACCCATGTTTTACCTTTTTTTAAAAATGTTTTTAAAAGGAATATTATTGTAATTTTCGGATCAAGGATCTTTTTAATTCTACCGATAGTGTGAAAGAAATACACTATTGAAATTTGAGGTAGTTTTGACGATCTAATTGCGACGGGATCCCATCACAAATAACCTTTAGCGATGTGGTCCCGTCGAAAATAGACCATTGCAGAAAACGGTATTGCAAATACTATTTTTTGAGATGGGCCTGTCGCAAAAAAAATAGTATTTACGATGAGTAAATTTATCGTCGCAAATGAGTCTCTGATTATATACATTATATACAAATAAACTTTTGCGACGGGACCATGGGCCCATCTCAAATACTTAATTAAAAATATATATTTAAACTATTTCTTGACGGTTAGTGGTCGCAATAGGTCCCATCACAAATACTAAACAAAGTAATGACATATTTAATAAAATCATGATTAATGAAAAAATAATATCAATATTATTAAAATAATAAAAAATATAAAAAATATTAAAATTCTCAATATTCTGAAAAAAATATAGAAAAATCGTCAATTATTATTATTATTATTATAAGTAGTAGTAAAATAATAAAACATTAAAAAATATAATACTAAAAAATTTATTTCATAAAATTATGATTAATGAAGAAATAATATTGATATTATTAAAATAATAAAAAAATGATAAATTATTAAAATTCTCAATATTCATAGAAGAAAATCATAAAATTTTATTATTATTATTATTAGTAAAATAAAAAAACATTAAAAAATATAATAATAATAATAAATAATAAAATATTAAAAAAATGCAATATTTTCACCAATATAAAAGGTAGAAACTGGAAATATTTCAGATTACATCAAATCTTGAAATAAAATGTTTTTAACATAAAAAAATCACTAGGGGGTCATCTTCTGGAGGAGGTGGAGGAGTTGTAAGAGATGGTGGAGGAAACTCTATCCCCTAAACTACGAGTTAGATGGCCCATGTACTCTATCTGCTCATGATACGGCTGCTTCCATCGACGCATCTCCTCCTCGTACTGTTGTTGCTGCTGTTACCATCAACACATATCCTCCTTGTACTGCTACTGCTACTCCTGCTGCTGGTGCTGCATCTCTTCATGCTACTTCTGCAAACTCTTTATAAGCTCAGTCTGAGTTCGCAACTGCTTCTGATACTATGAGGTAGAAGATGATGCCTCTCCACAAGCTCATCTCAAACTGGATGCTGACATCACCACAATACTATAATAAGTACCATGAGTCAAATGTGATCCGATACTAACTTCATAGTTCTTCTCAAATCCATACTGAGTCGCATGCATCCATGCTGCCTCATCAAAATGGTGGGCATTGGTCTGATCAGTCGTCTTGTCCTAACTCTCAGCCTGTGTCTGACAGGTCGCAGCCTTATATTACTCCTTCAATTCCAATTTGAAATTAAAATTGTGAAAATATTATATGCAGTTTATTGTCAAACTGAAAAAATACTAATCACAATCTGACGTTGATGATCACCTCTAATCTCCCCATTGGTGGGATCACTGTACATCCTCCGATAAACGTCATACTCTGTAATATTGGGATGCTCTACTGCCTATAGAAATAAAAAATAAACTATTTATATTTAAAGTTATATAAAATATTTTAAAAAGATACTTATCAGATACTCTCTTTGCGTACTGAATGTACGACTACCGGCTTGATGCATCACCTCCTGTCTCCCCCGGTTCTCCAAACCCAATAAAGATATCCTCTGAACTTCACCACCCAACCAGTGTAAACATAATACATCCCAAATGTGAGATGAAATGTTCTCTGGTTGGTGGGCTCTCCACGACTCAACAAATTCTATCACTCCTGCTCTTTTAATGGCCATGCTTCTCAAATTGTGCAAAAACTGACTGAAATGGTCACATATAGACACCTTCCACGCCACGTGGATAGCGTCACACATGCTATCATCGATGAGATACCATAAACCCGACAAATAATTTATAATATCATGTTATTAATAAAATAAATTTCAAAATAAACATTATTTATTTATGTACCATCCAATGATTGAACATGCCGAGCTGCACATCAATGGGAATCTGTTCCCATGTGATCCATGGCTGAGAAAAATAATTGTGCAAGATAGTGCTCCCCTATCCAATAACTACATGCGCTAAACTATGAAAATCTAATAAATATTCAAACAATTAGTATATATATAAATAAAATGATGATAACTAACTAAAATATATAGGTTACCATACCTCAGTGTGAATAGATCGAAGGCAAGATGTGGGCATCACTCGGGGATAGGGTCAGGAATCATCAGCCGTGCAAGACCACACCCCCTCCGCGTACCCCCTGAATCGCCAGTAGGCTGAGGGTCAGATGATCCCAAATCCCCCTCATCCAAATGCAGGCCAGCCTCCTCTAACTCATGAAATAGATCAGGGTCCATCTGAAACACCAAATGATTGTTGTTAGCAGATAGATGAAAATAACAGATATATATAGATATATATTAGTTATGATTATAACCAGCATTTAACTGTTTTAATTTTCACCTTAATCATCATCTTCATATCTAACAATGTCAATGCATTCATATTCCTCCTCAGCATCATCAATATCCATATGAGGTTCGATTTCATCATCTCTTGTCATTTAAAATTCATTTGTAACATCATTAACATCTTCATCACCATAAACCCCTAATTGTAGGGTGTCATCATCAATATTCATGTCTCTTTGTGAAAAATATGGATTTTGAGTAGTCTCTTGAAAAATTTCAATTGCTTCCACTTCAGTGGAACCAAATTTTGTTTGAGTAAACTAATTTTCCCAAGATTTCATTTTTATTATGCTCCACCAATAACTCAATTCTCTTGAAGCAGCACAATACTTTGTGTTGTAAATTTGATGTCCCTGTTGAGCTAGTAAAAATCATTCATTTATTACTAGAATACTTTTATATTGAAAATCGATGATTCCATGAGTTGGAGGAACACACAAGCATCTCTCAGTATCCAACCACCAACATTTTAACATTATTATGAAATTATGTCGAAGATAACACAACTCAATAATTTCATCTAGAATGCCATAAAAGTCAAATTCAGTTTCTCTATGATGTGATGCTCTCAAGAAAACTCCAATGTTCAATTATTTGTTGATTCCCCATATGCACCTGTATGAAATCACAAACCATTCACCACATATGTATTATAAGATTTAAACATTTTGGATGGTGGGTTACTCAATATACACAATCACTTATCAATTTTATCATCATGTTGAGACACCTGAAAATTTATAAAACAATTATAAATATAATAAATAATAAACTAAATTGATATTAAACCATCAATAATTTATGTTACTAGTTTTTGAAACCATTGAGAATTTTTTTTGTCGGAGTTCTTCAAGAGTAGCTACTGTAATTTGTGGAAGTTTGTTCCTAATATGATTATCTTATAAACTAAAAATAAAATAATTTTACATACTGTAACATAAATTATAGAATAAGTGATAGAATCAATCATAGTACAAATGATGTCATTTATTCATAGTTGAGAAGAACATATGTATGAGGTCTGTGATGTTCATCATCTAAAAGCCATCGTTCATGAACTCCACTAAAGAACAAATTTGGCAGATTAAAAACTGATAATTGATTGTCCATTAAGTCATTAAATTCACCTCATTCTATCCCATGCAGTTGTTTTTTAGGGATATTCAGATTCAAAATAATGAGAGCATAAAAAAGAAATTTCATCTTGAAAATAAGCTTCAACAATTGATCCTTCACCTGATACATTGTTATATACTTTTTTATTAAATTTTTACATGCATCTCTCAAATGGGTATATCCATCAGAAATGCACTAAACCTCCTCATTTATCATCATGTGGTAAATGTAATATCAGATGTTCTATTGAGTCAAAAAAAGCTAGCAGAAATATTTTTTCCAGTTTACATATAATTACTAAAACATCTTCTTCCAGTTTTCCTAGCGCATCGAAGTCCGTTGTTGATGCACAAATGTCTCAAAAAAAATATGATATGTCTATCATCGAATCCCAAATCATAGAATTAAACAAACCTCTGAATCCAGTTGGCATAAGTCCATCTATTATAACATGACAATAATGACTTTTTAATCCTGTAATATGACCATTCTTAACACATCTTCAAAAATTGGAAGCATAGTCATCTGGAAGTCTCAAATCTATAATCCACTGACAAAATAATAAGTGACTCTCTTTGGAAAGTTTATAAAATGATTTTGGCTTCATTAACCTCTATGATCATACATTTTCAAATAGTTCAAGTTCTATTCGCCCACAAATTTGGGCAACATCTAATCGTGCCTTTATAGTATCTTTGGTCTTACCTGGTGTATCCAAAATTTTATGAAATAAATTATCAATATATTTATTCTCAATATGCATGATATACATCATGTGGCAGACCAAAAAATCAGACCAATATGAAATATCCCCAAAAATTCTCTATTTTATCAAATTATGTTCTTTCCCAAAGACATGAATTTTTTGTTGGTTTACTGTTAGCCCAAATGTGATGGGAGGTAATGAAAATACAACTGATTTTAACTCTGTACCAGAGATAATTTTTGGAGGTTCATCCCTTTCAATTATTCCTTTTCTGAATTTAGATTTGTTCCTCTGAAAAAAGATGATTAGTTGGAAGAAATCTATAATGAAAGTCAAAATAGCATGGTTTTTTCCATTGATGAGGATAAAGGCTTTTTTGTCTTTCATACAACAAGGAAATGATTTCGGACCATGTGTACTCCAGCAAGATAACATTACATATACCAAAAAGTCACTAATCGTCCACATCAACACAAGTTTTAATATAAATTTTGTCTCACAGCAACATCATATGCACTAAAACCATTACTCCACAATGTATTCTACTCATCAATCAATGGATCCAAATAAACATCAATATTAATTTTCAAATGTCCTGTGATTAATAAAGTCAAAAAGATATAGGGCTCCTTCATCAACATCCATGGAGGTAAATTTTATGGAGTTATAAAGATAAGACAACATGAATAATGACTACCATAAGAACCAAATGGATAGAAACCGTCAGTAAAAAGTTCCAATCACATGTTTTGGGGTTCTATTGAAAAAGGCGGGTGCAGACGGTCAAATTGTTTCCATGAATCAACATCAGATGGATGATTCAAGCTTTTATCGATTGAAATATTGGTTTTGTTCCATGAAATCATTGACGATGTGTTCTGACTCATAAATAAACATTGCAACCTAGGTGTAAGGGGGAATATCTCAACTATTTTATAAGAATCGATCCAGAATTCCTTGGTTGAGCTTCTTTATAGCTCGATTTCCCACATGTGGGAGAACTATCCAACAAATCATTTTCACCATAATATAAGATGCAATCAGTTAGACATGCATGAATCTTCCAATAACTAAGGCCCAAATTACGAACCGACCTCTTCCTCTCATAGTAATTTGTAGGTAACACATTTCCTTTACCTAATATTGTTTAAAAAAAAGAAAATATCTAATCAAAATAGTTGTTTGACATTTCATTATCTGATTTTATAGCCATAAATTTCGCAACTTCTTATAATTTTCTTATCTTGCAACCAGGATATAATGCATTTTCAGAAGACCACAAAAACTCATAAAATTCAGATGTTGCCAACTCAAGAGCTAAATCAATATCATCTCGAGTTTCAGTTTGTTGAACAGATGGACCTATAACATCATGTACTGAATTTTGAAACCATGATGAATTCAGAATCATGTTATTAGTATCTTCTCTAGAAATTATTTCACCATGTTGATACCAAAAAACATAATCTGTTTGAAAACCAAACCGCAAGAGATGTCCCCTAACCTTTCCAAATGTGTCAAATGTTCTCAGATCACATTTTTTACAAGGACACTTAATTGTTCCTTTTGAAACATATTCTGGTTTTGATGATGCAAATGATAAGAAAGCTTCAACACCCTCAATATATACAAGATTTAAACTAGAACCTCTTGGACTTCTACACTAATATATACAAGTGTGATCATCTAATAATGACGGTTGTCAACTTCCTTGTTCCATATTTTTATACAAAATATAAAATCATTACTGTTTTTGGATAATATGAAATTATAAAAGAACTATATGAAAAAATAAGATAAATAATTAAAACTACTTCTTAATAATTAGCATTATTTACAGGTGACACAATTTTGAGTGGATTTCCAACTACTCTTTTATCTGACGGCTCACTTACTTGCAACTTTCACACACTGAAATTAGAATGAAGATTCTTCTCGGATGTAGGCATATTCATTCATGTGCATAAGAGAATGTATAAGTGTGCCTCCGAGAAGATTCTTTATTGTGATTTAAGTGTGAGAAAGTTTCAAGTAAGTGAGCTGTCAGACAAAAGAGCCACCTTTTCATCGAAGAATCATCTTCTTGCAACTGTCATCTCCTGAAAACATTATGAAAAATGTGGTCCTACAAATTCATATTCAAACTTGTGCATATGAGATTGGATATGAATACGTTGAAGCATACTTTTCAAAAGGTTTTGAGTCAGTGAAATTTTAAAAGAGAAGAGTCATTGAGCAAAAGGAGTGCTACCAATCCACTTGAAATTAGGCCAAGTTATTACAAGTTATTAAAATTTATTACAATTGATTTTATTTCTAATTATTCTAAACTATTCCTAAGAATTCCTAACTATTCTTAACTATTCCCAAGTATTACCATGTATTCCCAAGTATTCCTAACTATTCCTAACTATTCATAAGTATTCATAAGTATTTTTAAGTATTACTATTTGGTACTATTTGTTACTAATTGTTGCAATTTGTGACTAAAGATTTCTAATTGTTTCTATTTGTTCCTATTTGTTAATATTTGTTACTATTTGTTACTAATTGTTTCTAATTATTACTAATTCTTACTAATTGTTACCAATTATTACTAATTATTAATAATTGTTACTAATTGTTAATAATTATCACTAATTGTTACTAATTATTACTATTTGTTACTATTTGTTACTATTTTTTACAAATTGTTACTATTTGTTACTAATTGTTACTAATTATTCCTATTTATTACAATTAATTCTTAATTATTCCTAATTATTCTTATTTATTACTATTTATGCATATTTATTCATATTTATTACAATTTATTACAATTTATAACTATTTAATAATATTTATTACTATTTATTACTAATTATTACTAATTATTACTAATTATTATTAATTATTAAAAATTATTAATATTTATTACTAGTTATTACTATTTACTACTATCTATTACTATCTATTACTAATTATGACTAATTATTACAATTTATTACAATTTATTACTATTTATTACTATTTATTACTAATTATTACTAATTATTACTAATTATTACTAATTGTTACTAATTGTTACTATTTATTCCTAATTATTCCTCATTATAACTATTTGTTACTATTTTTTATTATTTCTTACAATTTCATACTAATTGCTACTAATTATTACTAATTGTATCTAATTATTATTATTTATTACAACTGATTACTAATTATTACTAATTATTACAAATTATTTCTATTTATTACTATTTATTGCTAATTATTACTAATTATTACTAATTATTACTAATTATTACTATTTATTACTAATTATTTCTAATTATTACTAATTATTAATAATTCTTACTAATTATTACTATTTATTACTAAGTACTACTAATTATTACTATTTATTACTATTTATTGCTATTTTTCCTAATTATTAGTAATTATTCCTAATTATTCCTAATTATTACTAATTATTCCTATTTATTACTAATTATTCCTATTTATTACTAATTATTCATATTTTTTATTAATTATTCCTAATTATTCTTATTTCTTCTAATTTATTCCTATTTATTACTAATTATTCCTATTTATTATAATTATTCTTATTTATTACTAATTATTCCCATTTATTACTAATTATTCCAAATTACTCCAATTTATTACTAATTATTCCAATTTATTACAAATTATTTCTATTTATTTCTATTTATTCCCATTTATTACTAATTATTCTTATTTATTCCTAATTATCCATATTTATTTCTATTTATTTCTAATTATTCCAATTTTTTTCTAATTATTTATAATTATTCCAATTAATTCCTATTAATTCCTATTTATTTCTATTTATTTGTATTTATTTCTGTTTATTACTATTTATTACTAATTATTACTAATTATTACTATTTATTTTTATTTATTCCAATTTATTCCAATTTATTCCAATTTATTATTATTTATTCCTATTTATTCCTATTTATTCCTATTTATTCTTATTTATTACTAAATCATTACTATTTATTACTAATTATTAGTATTTATTACTATTTATTACAAATTATTACTATTTACCGCTAATTATTACTAATTAGCCCTAATTTTTACTAATTATCCCTAATTATTACTAATTACTCCTAATTATTACTAATTACCCCTAATTATTACAAATTGGCGTTAATTAATATTAATAACTACAATTTACAGCTAGTAATTACTAATTACCGCTAATTTTTTATATATAATACTAATTATCATTAATAATAATTAATTATTACTAATTATTAAGAATTAGTACTAACAATTTCAATTTTTATTACAAATAAATAACAAAAACAAAACAATTTGAATCTAATTTAATTACAACTAATCAAAAATAATTAAAACTAAAATAAAAAATGAAATAAATACTAAATTAAATAAAATATAAATATCTTTAAACATGATCTCCTATTGATATAGACACTTCACAAGTTCTTCGTAAAAAAAACAAATTGAGAGAAATATTTACATTAAAAATAGATCTTAGAGAGAGAGAGAGGAAATGAGAATTGAGGGGAAGAGTAAGAAAAACAGATGAGGGGTATATATTGGTTAGATTAGTTGCGACAGTACTATTTGCGACGGGACCTGTCGCAAATAGCTTTGCCCACATTAATTACTATTGGCAGTTAAAAGGGTATTTGCAACGGGTCCCGTCTAAAATAGTTATCTGCCGACACACTTTTCGCGACAGGACAACATCCTCTTGCAAAAACCTTTTTACTGCCACCAGTATTTGCGACGGGTCCTATAGCAAATGCCCTCCGACCGACGAACTATTTGCGATGAGGGAATCCACCAGTCACAAATAACCTTCCTGCGGTTTGGCACGTAGACCGCGCCAAACTACACCTTACTTTTTGCGATGGGATGAACCCCCCGTCAACAATAACCTCTGGGACGAACTATTAGCGATGAGAATTAATCCCGTCACAAATAGACCATTGCAAAAAACTATTTTTCCCGTAGTGATATTTACTTTTACATATATGTGATGTACAAAATTCCATGGCTCCATGAACATTATATTCATTGAAGCATTAATTATGTGTTTTGAATAATAGTTTTCACATGAAAAGGGTTGGTTAAATATTTTTGAAGTATTTTAATTTTAACTTTATTTTCAATGAAATTAATTTCGAAAATATATTATGTTTAAAAATAGTTTTCAATGATTTTCAAATATTCCTTTATATGTTTTCCAAGGTTATTTTCAAAGAAAAGGATTTTGTAAATGTTTTATGTTTGAAATGTGTTTTAAATGATTTTCAAAGATTCTATTATAAAATTTCAAGGTTATTTTCCATGAATATGTTTGTCAAAATTTTGATGTTTAAAAAAGCATTTTTAAAGTGGAAAGGATATATTCCTCATGAAATGTTTTAGATGAATTTTCAAAATTATATTTATATGTTTCCAATGTTATTTTAAAAGAAAATGAATTTGAAATATTTTTAAGAATGTGGTTTTCCAAGAATGGTTATTTTCCTTCAAAAATGTACCAAGTGATCTTTCAAAATCCTTATCTATCTAAGATGACATCATTTGATATATTTTTTGTTTTACCGAGGATATCATCCAAGGAGACCATTCTAATTCTTTCTCTGATTATTTTATTTTTGTGATGAAAAGTTGTTTATGAATCCTGTTCCTCTTCCACAGTTTATTCCATGATAAAATCCTTGTGAAACCTACTTATTTTCATAAGTTATTCTGCGATGAAATGATTATTAATCCTATCTTTTTCTCACACTGTATGATAAGCTGAAATATTTCGGATACTCATTTCATTTCAAGGGTAATGATATGATGTATGTTTATGATATTGTGGAACACATATGTATGGTTTCATTATATGATGAATGTGACTTATATCTCCCTCCAATGCATTCAGTACATATTTATATATCTCATGAGATAGACATGGCCAAAATGGGGATTGAACTCAAAACCCTATGATAGGGCTTCCACTGGGGATTGTGGTGTGTCATTACCAAGAGGTGTAGCTGCCTGTGCGTGAACCTGACTACATGTTCATAATTCTATGCGTGAACCTTATTAAATGTTCACAATGTTATTCATGAACTTGATTACATGTTCAAAATGTTATGTGTGAACCTGATTTTATGATCAAAATGTTATGTGTGGACCTGGTTTCATGTCCATAAGTTAATATGAGGGCCTGATTTTGTGTCCATAACTTAATGGGTGAACCTATTTCAATTCAAACATGCTCACAATATTATTAGATGATGTTTATTCGAAAATTATATGTATTATTCCAGTGTTATGGTCTCATGAATAATGTTATTTGATTTCCTTATGATTAATGCCTTCTTAATTTCCAATCTTTAAGCCACGATTCATGTTTATGATATTTGATATACAGGGTATGGTTTTCAATTGTTATAAATGTGTTATCATACACTTATGTGCACGTCATGATTATATATCTTCCCTGTTTACCCTCACTAAGAATTTTGGCTCACCAATTTATTATTTTTTTCCTTTCCCTAGGTTATGAAGAACAAAATTATGTTTGGTATGATTATGAAGAGTACCAAAGGCGAAGATCTTTGTAGGAGATGTTGAAGATCTATCACTAAGTTAGAAGTTTGTGTTTCCAGGTTTTCCAAAGCAACTAAACTATTATGGCCATCAGGAGTTTGTTTCTATAATGTTATGAATATTCATAAAAAATGATGTAATATCCATGAATGAGAATACTGGGTTGCTATAGGGGGATTTCGAGGCCCAATGCATGTCTCTAATCTAGAACACATGAACCTATTATAAGATCTACTTTATATTTTCTCTCACCTTGAGGTGGGTTTTCTTAATCATGACCCATTTCATTAGCCTAGTTTCACTTATCATTCAAGGGATTGATCATTATGATGTTCACAATAGTGATATTTAGAGGATAACCTTTACCATCAGTGAGCTGGCTATCATAATGATACCATTGTTGCAGTGGAAGAAGACTGAAGTGGAGGGTGGCATACTACCCTTAGCCTTTGATCTTTACATTGTGGGATGCTTCTTCTATGATCCACTGAACCATGGTCATGCTCATAGCATAGGTTTTCAAAATGATCAGGTAATACCAATAAGATTTGGAGTGCTAATACATCAGGAGTGCTACGATGTAAACCATACAACACTACTGACAGATGGAACAAATCTGCCCATGGATTTCTAGGTAGTTCATCTGCAGATATAAAATGTGGTTGAATGTTTCCCAAATATTCTGCGAAAAAGAAGGGCCCTTGGTCCTCAGTGATAAACCTTGTTATGGTGAAACACAATGTTGGAGGTGGAAAAAACCCAACCGATATCTTTTCAATGGAAATGATCTCCTATAAATCATTGTACTATTTATTTTAGGGATGTTTAGCCCCAAATGGTGGGAATCTCCCCTTAGCTCTGACTGTGAAGGTGGAGGTGTTTCCATTGATATATCCATCGCATTGGGTTATAAAAGGTTGATAGTGCCATTATTTTCCAACATTCATTCCACTAACACCATGGGAGTTATCTAATCATGGGCCTATGGTGGTTGCAGTGATTTCTTTAATGTGCATTATGGTTTCTGTCGTGGGTAGGACCCCTACGATTTTTGTTTTCCATTCTGTGCCCAGACAGATCCTTAAGTAAGGGTATGTATTTGACTTGGGGAGGGACTCTATGTCACTCTTCTATGCTATGAGGAGGAACTCCATGGTGGGATTTTTCAGCATGTTGTTTCCCAAGATTATTTTCAGCGGCACCCATGTTAGGAAGAGTCTACCCAACCTGCTTGGTGGGTGGTAAGAATCTTGATCTCAACAAGAAGAAGAAGGTCCCTATCCCTATGGTTTTGAGGTAGTATGAGGCGTACAAATAGTGAAAGGGTCCACTAGAACAGATGGAGAGGCCTCTTGTTGAGCGAGGTTGGTGACCTGCACCTATTATTGGTATCAAGTATTTTGGAAAAATCATGGAGGTGTGGAGATTGAATTAGATGGCATGCCAAACTATGGATCCATTCTTCATTGTTGCCATGGATGGGTGGGAACTCTCCTGGGCATCTCCCTATTGGTGGTGGAGATGTTTATAATAAATTTATCCCATATATCTTCATCATAGGGGAGAGAATCATCAAAATAGTATGCGTATAGGCTCCCGAAATGGTACTCTATCATGACCTAGAGGGTTTCCGCCAGTGCATCCCTAGATGGAAGTGGCATCGACATGGTTCCAATGCTTCAAGTTCCTAACATTCCATATCCCTAGTTAGGATAACACCTTCATATTCGTAGAGATGAACTGGAGTGTTTATGAACCTCCTTTGGATGAGATCTGATTAGGGTATATGGGGTGAGGGGTTTGGATAGATACGAGAGTGGTGTATGTCATGGTAGGAGAGTTGTTTGGTGGTATTTCTACACCGTTAGTTCCCCTTCCCCATGCCTACAAGTGGTGGGTTTCAAAACATTTCTTGAAGCTTGAATCCTATATGGTTCATGAATTCAACCATCAGTATGGGTCCAATGAAAGTGATTACCAACATGACCAATGATATTAATTCTCTCTATGGTGAAGGTATGATCTACATTGATGATGCCTTAGACTTGGGATTCCCAATGTTCCTCATTTTCCCCCTGTTACAAGAAAGAGTTTCACATTGGGTTAAATTTTTTTTTTGGTGAGGCTTAACTCCAAATTTTTGGATTTAGGGATGTCCAAATATGATGATTTCCAACATTAATCATTTGATTGTGATTGAAGGAGAAGAGATTCCTGTTGGGTTCACCATTTTGTTTTTCAATGATTTATGATGGGGTGATCATCGGGATTGGGATGCACTTATTTCCTTTTCCTCTCTTGGAGTGGAATACATCCTTGGACTGGTTGTTACTCATCTAGGGAGGTTAGTATCCCTACATTCCCACTATTCGAATTTTGGATTCCTCTTCCACCATAGTTGATGATGTCAAATCCTTGATCAGAATGGGATAATAGAATGTTGTTTCATCCTTCTATGGATTCTTCCTTGGAGATCATATATAGGTTCCTGTATAATTTAGAGATTTAATTAATGTTCATGAAGCTGGTTCTAGACACAATCTTGAAGTGGAAACTAGTTATGTACACTGCTTGTATCATAAAAAGGTAGCTACACATGGTCTGTACTGATAGTGATGTTGTCCATGTCCTGAAATCAGTGGATGTTGGGTATATTAGACATCTATAAATCCATCATCTTATGAAGTATATTTCATCTCATATATGAAGCATCTTAGGTGTCAAACCCAAGGAATCCCATGTCTACCACATGATAACTTCCACCAAGGGAATAAGGAATACAAGTCTCATCACCTTGAGAATCTTATTTTAGTCACATGTGTAAGATATCCAGATATATTAGGTGGGTCCATAATTTTAAGGAGTAATAGGGACACAACAATGATTTTACTGTCTTGTGGGGACTTATTCAAAGGTTAAAGGTCTTGAGGGGAAATATCGATAGTTTTATAGTTATATGGGGACATTTTCGGAGGTTTAAAGTCTTTTTGGGGAAATTTCCATGTACACATGTCATGTACTAGGCTGGTTATGGGTTAGAATCTCCTGGAGACACTGAGGTCCAGTGGGTACCTTATGTTTGGGTAGTGAGGTTGAGTGCATTCCTCAGGGTAAATGATCACACATCAGACTTCTCACCTCCTAGTGGAAAGATAGACATATTTAGTGGTAGTGTTTGGGTATTGAGATTGAACCATTGGTAGGAATCCTATATACAATTTTTTGATAAAGGGATAAAACCCCATGTAGTTTATGTGCATAGTTTAAGGTTGTGTGGAAGGACCAATCCTTATAGTTTAGAATCATTAAATAAGGATGATTGTGTCACAAAAGTTGAGATAAAAAGGTATTGTGTGAGGATTATGCATGGGTGATGCCCAAAAGGTGAGGTATAATCCCATTCAATTCATACATGAGGCATCCTTCGTTCATTTCACAAGGCATGGCTATAGTTTAATGCCATGTGCTGAGGACAATGTCATGTAGTTTAACAATACATGATTAGGTTGTTAGGATATTATTTTTAAAGTCATAAAACTCAGACTTAATTGGGGGTTACACAAAGAGAGGACATTTCAAAGAAAGAGATAAGGATTAAACACTACCCCTCCTCATAGGTTATATTAAGTGGTTTCCCACAAGGATACAAACCTCAGGGCTTACGTGTCTATGGTGTGGACTCTTTTGGATGGCACAAGGTGTCAGCATTTCTAGGTTCGGGTGACATGAGGGGGTCCCAAATTATTGGTTCTTATATATAGGAGAAAGAGGGAAAAAACTATCTAGGCCATTCTTACAATAAAGGGCCTGAACCTGAGGGTTGATAATACTAGTTGTGTAGATTGAGTTTTGAATGAACCTAGTTTGAATAAGTATGGGGGCCTTGGGAACTAAACTTTCATGAAGGTTTGTCTTAAGAAAGGAGGAATCATAATGGGGATCATGAGGTTCATTTTTTTATGTTTTAGGGGTTTATAAGGGACAATGGTTTTACAGAGGTGAGGCCTTCATGAAACATAGATTGCCTACCTTGGGATGATGTTTTGGTTCCCATTGGGATGGTTTTCTGAAAGTTGGATTCCTCACAATACCCTAAGTTATACAAGGGATTTTTTTCTTGTGTGGAGGGTGTGATACTCCGTAAAGTTTATCTCCAACATGGTATTATGGTATCAAGTACTCATGGGAGGATATTCAGGGAATATTACTACATGTAAGAATCTATCTCCACTTCTACTCACTATAGAAGAAGTTTCATGAATTCAGAGATTCTGTTGTATGTATAAAGGACGTGTCCACTTAAATGAGTGGTGAAGAGTGGTATTTATTGGAATTATGGAGGTATAGGAATATTATTCAGTAAATATTACAATATTTTCATAAGAAAATCTTTTATAGTGCTTTGACGACCATCAAAAATACATTTCTTCTTGTGAAGGATTGATCCATTACAAATCCATATCATTATATGGATTTTGAGCCTATTAAAGATAGAATTCACTTTGAAATTTCTATTAATTACATGATGTATCAAATTACATGTTTTCTTGGTGTCAACACACCACATGCACTCTTAAATGCCTTTTAGGTTAATAACACCTTCAGGAATTGGTTTGTATAGTTTAGACCAACTGGCCCAATGGTGTTGAACTTTTTGATAGGATTCTCAAATAATGTTTCTTATAAGGATTTTAATTATTTTAATCACAACCTTGAGAATTTTATAGAGTATAAAAAATTTATTGGGATAAAATATAAACATTTTTTACCAAGGTGAGTCTACCTCCAAACAAAAGTAATGAACTTTTCCTGTTTAAAATTTTACCCCTGATCCTATTAATAATGTTTTTCTTCATTTTGAATTTGAAATATTATATTGGATAATGAGGTAACCAAATGATCCAATAGAAGGATTTATATACAAAAAAAATTCCTTTCATAAATGACCTTATATCACATGGATGAGAACTTGTTGAAAATAAAATCACTACTTTTATTGATATTGATTCATATATCAACTTCATTATAGTAACCAACCATAATAAACTATAAGTTACGAATGAAATTAGCACTACCATTTGGGAAAAAGAGAATTTCCTCCACAAATAATAGGTGGTAAATACCAAAGACACCATAACTCACTTTTAAAGGACATGTCTACAATTATTTGACCTCCTAGTTGAGATTTATACTAAGGAAATTCCATGAAAGGATGAAAATGTGTACAGTGATAGGGTCCCATTATCTAAAACTCGTGGATGATTTGAAAAATACAAATATTTCCCCCATAAGTGAAATTATAAACAAAGGATATGAGAAAAACCTAAATAAAAGGTCATAAACCACTTAATGAAACCACACTTTTTGATATCATTGAGAATAAATAGTTATTCAATATGATCTTAATCCTTTTAAATATCAATTTTGATCATCTCATTGGATCCTATCACTTCATATCTAGATTATAAATAATTTATTGGGAAAATAAAATTGCAATATAAATGCATCTACCTTTAAGGAAACCATATTTTTCCTATGAAATCCAAGAAAAAAGAAAGATAGTTAGTCTTTGGTTAAGGATGGTGGCTATCACTTTATATGTGAAGTTGCACATGCTTATGGGATAATATGTTCAAAAAATATTGGGTTGGTTAACCAAACTAATAAGAGTCATATAGGTATCTATGGTTACCCTAGGTAACGGAAAACCCTTTACTCAGTCCTATAAAAATACCACAAATTCCCCATTAATATTTTCCCATGCATAAGATTAAAAAAACAAGGGAACCCATCTTGTCCCCTGGAACTCTTGAGATTATGATCCTTAATGGATTAAATGATTTCATCCTTTTCTAGAATAATAACTAACTTGTGATAATCTTTTTCAGTGATAGTACATGGAGTATTTTATAGGTTATGGATGGTCTCTTACTAAATATGGGTACTTTGGGTCTGATGCAAACCAGATAGAGCTTCATTAAAGTAAGTCACTTCCAATGGGATATTAATGATAACATCACTAGTATGAGATCATTTTCAAGTATCTTGTTAATACTCACTTAAAACCTATCTTCTCTAATAATAGTGTGAAATTAAATTTTATTTTTATCCCCTTCCTTATGTCATTTGGATCTAGATATCTCCCTAGTAGTTTACTCAAGTTCATAGAATTCTTCCTCCACATGTTACATTTTACTGGAAAAAAGGAGTAATGTTTCATCATCCCATTGGCTTTTCAATGAAAGATTTAGCTGATTGTTATCCCCTTGGAAATTATATAGGTTAAAATCTATACTAGGTTTCATATTAATAGAATAAACGACCTTATAATATTGTAATGAAGTGATACCAAAGCTATACCCTGCATAGAATACAACCAATAAGATTGGTCCACTCCCTGAATCATTCCATATTCATTATGTGGATGGAGTAAAAGAAACAAATAATTACTTATTTAGTGTTATCAACATGGAGAAGAAGATGGGAGTGATCTGAAAGTTTCATGGATTGGTGAATCATAATGGATTGTGAGATGATAGAGATAGACTAAAAGTTACCCAAGAATATATCAAGATTGATACATATTCTTATACTTCCTCTTTAATTGTTACACTAGGTGAAGTCATCTCTTGGGTAAACTAAATAAAGAAGTTGGTCGATAAAAATAAAGGATTGGAATTCCACTATACCATTATTGAAAAAATAACCCCACCCTTCATCTCATAAATATTATGTATAGTTTTAAAATGAACTCACACTATCCATACAATGGAATTGGGATTGAAATAAAAAAATATAATCCCATAAATACCTTCTTTATACTACCTCACATTTACCATACACAGTAGACATGAATATAGATATGATTCCCTTAATATCCTTAATAGTGATATCATTAGGGAATTTATTAATCCTATAAAACTAATTCTTATTATCCCAAAGGATTTATATATGGTTGTTGATAGAGTTACCATAAATTTAATTGTGAAGGGAATGTTGTGAGAAATATCATTAATGTAATCAACCATTAATTTTGGTTAAAACTTTTATATAAGTGAGATGTACTTCTTATGAATGGATTTCAAGAGAAATTCTACTTTATCATGGAAACCCATCCACCTCTAATAATATATGATAGAATACATAATTTATTGGGAGAGTGGAAGGCTTTAAGACCTATATAGAGAAGAGTGGTAGATTCAAATTTCTCAAAAATATCCTTGATTTTCAAATGATTCATGATGTTGTTGAGAGGAGTCTTGAGATTTTCCTTCCTTAAGAGACCATGAGTAGGGTTATACTACGTAAAAGAATCCATAAGGTCTCATAGGACCTAAAAATAATTGGGAGTAGAAGTAATATCTTACAAGGAATCAATAGTGGCTAAAACCTTTGTTGGGATGAGAGAAGCCACACTGGGTAAGACCTCCATCCTTGTAGCCTTGTATGGATGTGAGGTATGTTGATAGGGAACATGATACAAAACCCCCTCTTTATAAGGATCTATTGGATTAAGATGTGGGTTGGGATCTTCATTATAAATAAGTGACATATTAGGATCCTCCAGAAAAAACCTAGAGAAAGTTACTCACTCCTTTACATGATCAACCGAGGGATCCTTTTGAGAAATACGGGTGGATTCGTAAATTATAAGTAGTCTTGATGATGGCTAGGTCAAGATCAATAAATATTGAGTACATGGATAAATATTCTAACCACCTTTGAATCAATTATCCTTATCATGAATAGGGGATGGCTTATAAGGACTAGGACAATAATATGAATCCTTTGAGGGATCTTCTGTGGAGGGACCTGGGTGGTGATAGGACAGAACATTATTACTAAAAATTATAGTAGAGTGACCTTTGATATAACAAATATTACATAATATTTTAGATCTCAAATATATAATCTTTTACTATAAAGTTATTTCATTACCAAAAAAAATATATAAATATTTTTGGAAGATGGACCTTTGAGTCCACTTCTTTACAAATGTAAACAACTATGATGAGTTTTATATGATGATTACGTTTGAACATACCTAGGAATTTCCTAATGGAATTACCTATAATTTTGATGATGGAAGGGTTATATAAGGGGTGTGGCATACTAGAGAGTAAAATTTCCACCACATACAATTAACAGTATTTACCTTGATAAACAGCAAAGTTCCATCATAAAAAAGGTATTTCCTACGTTTGAAATGATGAATTTATCTAGTCTAGGCTTTAAGGAAATATTTATTGGAGAATTGGTGAATACATAACATATGATGGATGATGGTAGATATGGATGCATGAATAGAGGTATCCTAATAATTTAAAGATCAAGAGAAAGAATATAGAGAAGGATGATAAAATCCAAAATTTTCTAGCATTGTTCATTCATGAAAATTAGAAGCCTAAAAAATCCCTCACTAGGTTAGAGAGAGAACCGAAAATCTATCTTCCAGTTCCCAAACCTTAAGCTCCAAATTTATGGGAGGGATGGGGGAGGAGGAATACAACAAAGGTGGTAGTGTATAGACAAATATGTCTCCTTGGTATATTTTCCAGTTGGACCTGTGGGAAGAGAACCTCCTAACTATGACTCCACGAATCTATCATTCCCAAACACCAAAGATACAACTGCAACACCCAATGTAGAGTCTTTTTGGGAAGAGGGTGGGGGGACCCAACAACCACCGAGGGATCTCCATGAACAAGATGTTTCGAAGCCATGATTTCAGACAAGTAGAAAACCCTAGAAAAATATATAAATGAGTTTTATAGTGCTTATATAGAGTTAGTAATTACATAAAACCCCTTATCATATTACTTATTCCATATTTAACCTCATGTTTAATAATAATTTTAAAAAATAATATTATTTATTTGACATGCATTATACCTACTAATAAATAAATTTTATTTTATAAATAAATAAATAATTTTTTCTTAAAATAATATTTAATATATCATTTCCAGCTGAACTATTAAACTCGGCCCGTTTATCCACCTTAGTATTTACTAAACCTTGAATAATGACTATTTATTTAATAAATAAATATTATTACATTGTTCAATGATAAATATAATAAATATAGTATTAAATAAATCCTATCAATAAATATCTATTATTTAGCACACATGTTTATTATTCTCAATAACTGATGATTAAATCTTGGTGATCAAACAACTCTAATTTTTTATTAAACCAAAAAGAATGAATAATATTTATTCAAATGTGTTAAATTAAAAATACAATTTAACTAACATTCAAGATAAACTTTGTATGTTAACCTCTGGGCTCCTTTCTTAGTGGTATTAGGTGAATCCACATAAATTCTAAGGTTTGAATCTGGAAACACAAAAAGAAAAACTTATAAAAATAAGTAAATTTCATAATGAAATACAACTTCACAATAATTCACACTATGTAATATAATCCCTATATCATGATATCTCTAATCAAGGTGTTTTTATGCTGGGGTCATCAACCTATGTGCTCGATGTATCTTTATTTGAAATTTTGAAAATGAACCTTTCCATGAAACACCATGACCATGGATTTAATTAGGTCATTCCATTATCATAAAATGTATGAATTTATCAACTTATAATAAATAATATAATGGATATAACCTTTCTCTCATTATTCTTTAATTTAATAGTACTCTTGAAACAACCAATGTATCCTACTTCAACACTAACATAAATCATTACCATTTTCATCAATTCATTATAATATCAAACTCACAATATGAATGAATAAAAATCACAATTTCAATGTAAAAATACATGTATATATATATAGTAACATTCATTGATATACATAAATGTGGATTTCCTACGGGTGGATCATGATCTTATAAAATCATTTTCTAAAAGACTACCAAGATCATACACCATGATATAGTGTCTCAATGTCCTATGAGTATCCACCCTAGATATACAATATCATTTTCATCCCATAAAATGATATATTCCGACTATAGAAAATATATTACGGAATATTTTCATGGAAATTCTAGGTTTTCATCATAATAGGGATGTTCTATGACCTTTCAGTTTGACAATTATTTTTAGGAAATTGTTTCATACTATGTCAGGAAAAAGAAAAATCATGGTTTGATAAGAAATTTATTAATATTAAAAATAAAGAATAAATCCAATCATAAATTATATATAATCTGGTTCTAGGGTACCAAATTAAATATACTCACACTTTCACCCGATAAAAATGCTAACAACCTTCAGTTTACTAGCTCTCAAATGGTATTCATTATTCTTCTTAGATAATAATTTAGTTAGGGTTCTGAAAATTTTTCTTATATGGAAACTCTTCTCAAATATAATTAAACCTTCTATGAAATATCCCTTAAGAGGTGATAATTTTGTAGTATGTGCTTCTTATATTGGTGTGGCCTTTTCTCCTTTGCGAGAGACATTGTTGCAGTTTCATCACAATATAATATTATAGGATCTTTACTTCTAGGCATGACATAAATATATTTGACAAAATTTTATATTAAAAAAACATATTTGGATTCATCATACATTTCAATATATATGGAATCCACTATATAATCAGAGAAAACTAGCTGTTTTTAACTCTTTTAGCTCACAACTCCTCCGATTGAGACTAAAGACATATCATAAATGTGAAATCAAATCATTATGATCCATATTATAGTTAGAATATTTATAACCCTTAATGACCAGATTATTATCTCCTCCATATAATATAAATATATCGTTTTCCTGAAATAGTTAAGAATACCCTCAATAGTTAACTATTTTTGTTCACCTAGGCCAACTTGATATCTTCCTCCCATGATTAAGGTGTAGGAAACATCATGCCTTATACATAACATGGAATTCATGATTAATCATATTAAATATAATTTGGGATAATACTCATTCCATTTATTTCATATTATGTTTGATGGAAAATTTTCATAGAAATATGTCTACTCTCTGACACTGGAACAAATCCTCTCATATATTTTTCCATACTAAATCTATTTAGTATCTGGCCAATGTTTTTAAATTTACATAGTCAACGTGGCCTCTTGGATATATCAAGAATTATTTTGATCCCCCAAATATATGTGGCTTCACCCATGTTCTTCTTGGAGAATCACTTATTCAACAAGTTCCTAACTTGATGAAAGATTGGTATGTTGTTTCCAATAAGTAATATTTCATAGACATATGCAACAAGAATAAAACAACATATTCCCATTTAACCTTCTAAAAACATATGGATCACATTCATTTGTAATGAAATGAAATTATATTATAGATTCATCAAATTGAGTGTTCCATGACCTCAATTTTTTCTTCAAACAATAAATGGACCTATACAACTTACACACCATTTTGGATTTACTTGGTTTCAAAATTAGTTTTGGTTATGTTATAGAAACATATTGATGAATGTTCCCATTATGGAATATTGTTTTGAAATATATTTTTTTGAATCAAATAGTCAAGTAAAGATTCTATAACAGTTATAATTCTAATGAATTTAAACATAACTAATAAAAAAATGTTTTTTTTAATATTTAATGGATTGATGTTGTTTAAAACCTTTAGGGAACATCAATTCATTATAGGTATTCAATATACCATCCATGACTAGTTTTCTATTGAATTTCCATTTTAATTCAATATGATTTACATCAAATAGTGAATCAACCAATACACAAACATCATTATGATAAATGGAATCCATTTTAGAATTAATGGATTCTTTCAATATTTCATATTATGATATCTCAAATACCAATTTTTGGAAAGAGGGTCATTATTTTCCACTAATAAATTTTCACCATCCTCGATGATTAGAAATCCATATCTTTCTAGTTCTCAAACATATTTATTACTCCTATGTAGTGCTTGTGTTTGTGGAACATCATATTTTATAGGGATCTATGGAATCTATTCTTATGCCAAATATTTTGTATCTTGAGCACTAACTTCATAAAATTCCATATTTATCACTCTATGATTCTTTTGTATATTGTCTCTCTAAAGAAAAATGTCTTGTATTGTGATGGTTAAATTCTTGTATGAGGGGTTTCATAGATAATATCACTTTATTTACAAAGGATACCATGTAAATATACACTTCATGCCATGGGGTTCTAGTTTGATTCCTTATATTTACTAAAAAATTCTTCTCATCCCCATGCATGAGAATGTGAAAAGACAAATTTATTTCTATACATTAATTCATATGGTATTCTACTTTCTTAATTAGTTGGTACTTAATTTAGAATGTGTGCTGAAGCATTTAATTCATATCCCCAAAAGGATAATTTAATATATAATTGACTCATCATTGAATACACTATGTCAAGTAAGGTATGGTTACTTCATTCAAAAAAACCATTCCACTATGGTGCATAAGGTTTAGTGAGTTGAAATAGAATCCAAAATCCTATAGAAAGGCGATAAACATTTGGTTAATATATTCACCACATATAACAGATCAAATATTATTTATATTATTGCTAATTCGATTTTAAAAATCATTCATGAAATCTGTAATTCATCAAATTTCTGGAAGGACTTGGACTTATATCTCATCAAGTAAATATAACCATATATACTCAAATAATTAGTAAAAGTTATGAAGTAAGAATAATCGCCTATAGATTCTATTATTAAATGTCCACATAAATAAATATGTACCAATTCTAGAAGAACTGTGGATCTTTACCCAAACCCACTAAATAATTGTTTGGTCATATTGGCTTTTAAAAAATCATGACATCTTTCACTCTGTATTTTCTCAAAAGAGTCCAAATAACAATCATGATAGATCTTTTTCATATAATTCTTGATAAAGTGACCAAGATGATGATGCCATAACATGGTGTTAAATGAGTCAAGAAAATTTGAATCATTACGTAAAGACCTGGAAATTTCAAGGAATTTGTTTTCGTAATTTTCATTGGGATTTTACGAGTACTCAATTTCTGACGGCACCTGATTCCAAGGCCCGGTGTACCCGGAATAATTTTTCGAAGATTATCTCGGGTACGTTCAGTGAACGAACAAGCGGGTTTTTCTAACTTTTGAACCAGTGCTCGGAATTGAATTCCGAGGGCACTGATGGAATCACATCGCCAATAATTGCTTAGAAACACCTTTTCCGGAGTTGTGTTTGCTCGGGTGTGGTTTTTAAATTTTCGGGTTAAGTAATTGAATAAAATAAAATGGTTCCACCAATTTATTTTATTTTATGTTGTTTAACCTATGTTATGAGGTTAAAGTGGGACCCAAAATATCCTACATCACTAGGTAGGATATTTTTGGGGTGGGGCCCACACGAGCCCCACATTTTCTCAACCCCCTCCTTAAATTAAGTAATGCACCCGCACCCCCTTTTTAATGAAGTCAACCCTTGCATTTATTCTGGTTAATAAACACCTCATTAGTGGGGCGGTTTAAACTCCTCAATTAATTTATTAATTGATTGTTTCAATTCTTTTTGAAATTCAATCGTTGGCTTGGGTGTTAATAAAATAAGACAACTCTTATTTTATTAGTCTTGTTGTGTTGAGAGGGTTTGGGAGAAAGAGGGGAGGCTTGAAGATCTTCATCTTCCTTGACGAATAACGTGAAGAACGTGAAGAACGCGAAGAACACCGACCTTTGACGAAGGCCGACAAGCATTCCAGATCCTCGGAGATCGACGACGCGACGCAACGAATCCTTTCTCCGCGATGCGGCAACCCTTCTTCCGCGACACTTTTCTGTGACGTTCCTTCTTCCGCGACTTGCAATTCCTCGACGAACCCTCGATCAACGACTCTTTAGGTAGGGGTGTTGGTTCAATTAAATCTATGTGATTTATATCCTCGGCATGTGTTTAAAATTTTTCGAATTCCTTTTAAACCGCTAACACGGTGGGTGCGGACCAACAAACAAGTCTGAACCCACCGTTTCTTCATTCTTGTTGTGACGATCGGCGGGTGATGATGAAGTAGGCTGCAAGGGAGTTTTGAGGTCTTCGCAATGAAGAGATGGTCCCGGGAGGACAGTTGGCGAAGACGGCAGGCAAAACCGACCACCGAAGCTCGTCCGATGGTCCGCGGAACACTCCGCCGGTGGCCGGCACTTGCCGGCCGCCAGGAGTCGGCGGCGCCCGGCGTGCCGCCGGGAAGAGCCGCCATGGATGAAGCCACGGCGGCAAGCTGCTGGTCCCGTGACCACATGGGACTGAGGGAGGCGGGACGCGGTGCTCAGTCGCGTCCTTCGGCAAGGGGCGGCCCCCATGCGGGGTCGCGGTTACTTCTAGGGCCCCCCCTTTGCGCGGCCGCATGGCCAGCGCCAGCGCGCCGGGCCGATCCGCCTGGCCGGTCCGCCAGGCCGGGCCATGCCCAGGCCACGCCCAAGCGGGTCGGACCCGGACCTGGGTCGGGTCGACTTGGTTCGGGCCGACCCAGGGGGTACCGGGCCGGGTCGGACCGGGCCCGAACCCCCTAATACTAGACTTTTTCAGTCTGCTGCCCATAACTTGGGCTACGGACCTCTGATCAATGCACCGTTAGTTTCATAGAGATCCTTGGATCGAGATGGTCGTTTCGGTATATTACACTCAGGTTTCGGAGAACTTTGAGTACGGCCGAGTTGGTTCGGATACGAAACCAACCGGGCCCTCGGAGCAGAAACACTTATATCTCGAGCTACGGACGTCCGATTGACATGCCGTCGACTTTTTTGGATTCCTCATGATGAGATGAAACTTTTGGAATACTTTTCCTGAGTTTTGGATGCAGTTGGATAATGGCCAGGTTGGATTGTACCCGAAATCCAACCGGGCCCCTCGAACGGAAAGGCTGATAACTTTCAGACCGGACGTCCGTTTGACGAACCGTCAGTGGAATTGGTGATCACGTTGAGAAAAAGTCCCTATAAGCATACCCTATGAGAGTTCGGGGGTACAGTCAAGAGATTTCTGGGTTGGTTCGCACAGGAAACCAACCAGGCCCCTGGGACGAAAAGGCTAATAACTCACAGACCGGGCGTCCGATTGACGCGCCGTCTGTTGTGTTGAGACCCCTATGACAAGGAGGTACTTTGAGATACTTATTCTTGGAACTTTGTGATACTTTTAGTATCGACCAGTAGCTCGTGGAGCGGACCCTCCCAGTAACGAGCTAGCAGAGTGAAGAGACCTAGTAGCTGGCTGAGACTTGGCGACTACTGATCTATCGACTGGGTGTGTTTCGGATATCCCAGTGGGGAGCGCTTGGTTGTAGAAGCATACCCACGGTGGAGGAGCGCTTGGTAGTAGCGGCAGACCCGCGGTACTCAACAGAAGGAGTAGCTCTGGAGGCAATGAGGGGGAGCTCTTGGTTTTAGCAGCAGACCCACGGCAGAGGAGCGATTGGTTGTAGCAGAATACCAACAATACTCAATAGAAGGAGTAACTATGGAACCTATTAGGGGGAGATCTTGTTTGTAGCGGCAGACCCATGGTGGTAAGTGGTTGGTTCTAGCAGCAGGCCCACAGTACTCGACAGGGAGTACTACAGCAGTCCAAGGAGTTCAGCGCGCTTGGTTGTAGCGGCATGCCTTTTGTACTCGAAAGAGGAGGAGTTCGACGTGCTTGGTTGTAGCGGCAGGCCCTCTGTACTCGACAGAGGAGGAGTTCGGCGTGCTTTGTTGTAGCGGCAGACCCACTGTACTCGACTTAGGAGGAGTTCTCCAACAGCCGTGGTTTCAACGTCCTGAATAAGATCCTGGTTGAGCTGAGTCTGTGACCTTTGTAATTACCTCATGATTGAGATGGGTCACTTGATAACTTAGGTATATGTATTGGAATATACCTGGGAAGTGGTTATCTGTTGATTTCACAAATCTATGTGTTTCTTCATGATTGAGATGGGTTATTTGATAACTTGGGTATATGTATGGGAATATACCTGGGTAGTGGTTATCCATTGATTTCATAAATCTATGTGTTTCCTCATGATTGAGATGGGTTACTTGATAACTTGGGTATATGTATGAGCGTATACCTAAGTAGAGGTTAACTGTTGAGATATTCTTGTGGTTATCCTTATTGGATGTAGTGAGAAGTTGAGGGTCTCGGGGTCCCTACTGAGTATCATTATACTCACCCCTGCACGGGCTATGCCCCCACCTCGTTGTGTTGGTTGCAGACGATGGACAGCGCAGACAGAGGCCGAGTGTTCGAGGACTAGATAGTACCTGGAGGTGGAACTCACGACGAGACAATATCCGGTAGTGGACTTCACGATGAGGCAACGCTCGAAGGAGGTTGACGAGCGAGAGCGTTATAGAAGCTATCTGTACCTACCCTTCAGGTAGGATCCGTGGTGGACGATCCAGGAGCTATGCTATCTGTACCTACCCTTCAGGTAGGATCCGAGGAGGACGACCCAGGAGCTACTTCCATTCTTCCAGCAGTTGTCTTTGTTGTAATTTCTTTCAGTTGTAGTTGTACTTTCGATTGGGTTTGTATTCTGGCCCATTTACTTTTCAGCACTTCCTTTTTGTACTTGGTGTTTTACATCCACTTGTACTCTGTGGTATTTTGTTACTTTTATAAAGGCAATGCCTTCCAAGTTATTGGGATTTACGCCTTTGATGCTAGTCTCCTGCCCCTGGCCTATGGAAGGTGGGCTTGGGGTAGTCACGGCACGGGCCCTAAGGATGGGTCGTGACAAATTGGTATCAGAGGAGTTCAGTTCTACCACAGAACTCAGGAATCTGATTTTTTTCTACCTGAAGCAATAATGTTAAGAGTATTGAGTGTGGTTATCAGTCCAGGGAGTCCAGTGTTGATGCGGCGGCCGATGTATCCGTACACCAGGACCCTGACTTCTGATTTCCGGCTTAATGCACGAAAACATTGATTGCATGTGTGATTTAAAAGTTTTCTTTTTCATTACTTTGTGTCAGATCACCAGGTATACTATATTAACCGTGGCACACCTGTTTCTTTTCAAGACGGCCCCACGACGGCAGCCAGCTAGGGTTCCGATCGTTGTGCGGGACGACAACCCACCGAGCGACGAGGCCTCAGTACAGGGACCCTTGACAGCAGAGGCACCGGTGGTACCTCTACCCACCGAGCCACCGATGCTACCTGCCCCAACCGTTGATGGTGCACATCGCCTTAGTGGACTGCACGAGTTTCAACATCAGCGACCGCCCAGGTTCCGTGGGGAGATGGACCCTTAGGCAGCCGAGGATTGGCTAGAGGCAGTTGTATGAGTTTTCCGTTTGGTAGGGACACCAGCTGACCTTATAGTGGTCCTTGCAGCGAGCCTCCTGCACGCGGAAGCATGCAGATGGTGGAGCATGATGCTCCAGGTGCACGACGAGGCATCTATCCTTTAGAGGGACTTTGAGAGCCTTTTCTTCTCAGAGTTCGTCCAAGCCACCCTCCGTGCGGTGCGCATCCAGGAGCTACTACAGATGCAGCAGGGCACCATGATAGTAGCCCAGTACACGGTGAGGTTTACCGATCTCTCGTGCTATTCCATGGACAAGGTATGAGACCCATTCTTCAGGGCCTGAACCTTCGAGAAGGGGCTCATGCAAGAGATCAGAGCTTCAGTTGTTTCTCACAAAATTCCGACACATACATGGGTGTTGGAGCGAGCCCTCTTAGTGGAGAGTTTCCTTGGTGAGCAGTCTCCAGCAGTAGGACCCACCACTAGCCGGCATGCGGCAGAGTCTTCTGCAGCGGGCGGTAGACAGATGATGCAGAGGTCCAAGAGGACTAGACCTACAGGTGGTAGACCGCATGACACATGATCTTTTGTGCGAGGCTCCCGGGGTGGACAACGACTTACCATGAGTGGACAGTGTTACTCCTATAGTGGGGTTGGTCACAAGGATCGTGACTGTCCAACCCGCCATACAGATAACCAGCAGATGAACGAAGGACCTCCCAGGAAGAGGTAGAGGTTCGATTGAGGTGGACCGCATGGAGAAAGAGACCATGGCAGGGGAGCTGGCCGTGCACCTGGAGGTGGACGACGCTTCGAGGTGATTCCACCACCACCACCAGGAGGTCCACCCCGACCATAGGGAACATGTAGACATGGGAGAGCTCAGCTTCAGGCAGTTGAGGCCTACGATCATGGAGCTTCGGGAGTAGATGGACAGGAGCGGGACTAGCTCCAGACCTGGAGACTTTTGTTCTTGTTGCTTCTAGCTTTGTTGATGTTTGTTTGTAGATGCTTTGTATCTTTGTACATTGAGCTGCAGTACTAAAAGACACCTTTCTTGTGGCATTTACCTACCTGTCCTCTCTTTATGTTGTTACTAAGAGGTTCCGGTTTAAAAACCGTTGACTTGACCCTCACTTTGAGATACCTAATGGAGGAGACCCAGTGACCACACACTGATGCCGACAGTGTGACTCAACCCTTGGAGGTGAGAGTAACGGTTGGATCTCTTGGTAGTAGCGTCGATCCCTTACGACGTCATCCTTGGTAAGGATTATTATCGTCCAGGTCAGGATTGACTCTATTAGGCGAAGAACGTGGTTAATCTAGGGGATGAGACCAGATTTCTCTTATCGGAAAAGAGGAAATCTCAGCAGCTCTTGTAGGAACAGAACGGTCCAAGTCATACAAGAGCGAATGAGGACAGCTTAGAGCTGGAAAATGTCTTGTGCTGACAGGGGGCGGAGACCACTAGAGTTCGAGGTTGGTGACCACGTTTCCCTACTGGTCTCACCTCGACGTGAATTACGGAGATGTGGCCAAGGCGACAAGTTATCTTCGAGGTTCAACAGACCTTTCTAGGTCCTCAGCAAGGTAGTTGAGGTGGTTTACCGCTTGACCCACCCACCACAGTTGCACCAGGTGCATGAAAAATTCCATGTATCTCAACTGAGGAGATACGATCTCGACCCTTCGCTTTTCATCGACCATGAGGGGCTGGACTTGGGCGATGGGGTGACCCTCACGGAGGTTCCAGTGGGGATCGAGGAACGACAGGAGTGGGTCCTACGATGATAGTTTGATTCCTCAGGTGCGCTTTCACTGGCAGTACAGGAACCTCCAGGTTAGCACATGGGAGCGGAAGGCTCAGATGCGTGCTCAGTACCGCTTTTGTATCCTTAGGTTGTGTTAAAGCTTTATGGGGACGTAAAGCCCTGAGGTGGGAGTAATGTAAAGATATAGAAATTTCAAGGAATATTTTTTCTTAATTTTCTTTGGGATTTTACGAGTACTCAGTTTTTGACGGCACCTGATTCTGAGGCCCGGTGTGCCTGGAATCATTTTCCAAAGTTTAGCTCGGGTACGTTCAATGAACGAATGAGCGGGTTTTTTTAACTTTTGAACCGGTGCTCGAAATTGAATTCCAAGGGCACTGATGGAATCGCAATGCCGGTAATTTCTTAGAAACACCTTTTCCGGAGTTGCATTTTCTCGGATGTGGCTTTTAAATTTTCGGATTAAGTAATTGAATAAAATAAAATGGTGCCACCAATTTATTTTATTTTAAGTTGTTTAACCTAAGTTATGAGGTTAAAGTGGGACCCACAATATCCTACACCACTAGGTAGGATATTTGTGGGGTGGGGCCCACACGAGCCCCACATTTTCTCAACCTCCTCCTTAAATTACGTAACGCACCCACACCCCCTTTTTAATTAAGTCAACCCTTGCGTTTATTCTAGTTAATAAACGCCTTATTAATTGGGCGGTTTAAACTCCTCAATTAATTCATTAATTGATCGTTTCAATTCTTTTTGAAATTCAATCGTTGGCTTGTGTGTTAATAAAATAATACCACTCTTATTTTATTAGTATTGTTGTGTTGAGAGGGTTTGGGAGAAAGAGGGGAGGCTTGAAGATCTTCATCTTCCTCAACGAAGAACGCGAAGAACCAGAAGAACGTGAAGAATGCGAAGAATGCCGACCTCCGACGAAGGTCGACAAGAACACCAGATTCTCGAAGATCGATGACGCAACATATTGAATCCTTTCTCCACGACGCGACGACCGTTCTTCCGCGATGCTTCTTCTGTGACGTTCCTTCTTCCACAATGTGCAATTCCATGACGAACCCTCGCTCGACGACGCTTGAGGTAGGGGTTTTGGTTCAATTAAATCTATGAAATTTATATCCTCGGTATGTGTTTAAAATTTGTCGGAAGCCTTTTAAACTGATAACGCGGTGGGTGAGGAACAACGAACAAGTCCGAACCCACTGTTTCTTCATTCATGGTGTGCGCATAGGCGGGCGACGACGAAGCAGGCTGTAAGGTTGTTTTGAGGTCTTCGCAGGGAAGAACTGGTCCCGGAAGGGCCGTTGGCAAAGACGACAGGAAAAACCGACCACCGGAGCTCATCCGGTGGTCCGCGGAACACTCCGCCAGTGTGCCGCACCAGCACGATGGCGCCGGCGGCTGGCTGGCCGCCAGGAGACGGCAGCGCCCGGCGCGCCGCCGGGAAGAGCCTCTGCGGCTGAAGCCGCGGCGACAGGCCGCTACTCTCACGACTGCATGGGACCGAGGGAGGCGGGACGCGGCGCTCGGCCGCGTCCGTTGGCAAGAGGCGGCCCCAACACGGGGCCACAGTTTTGTCCAGGGGGCGCCCCCCCTTTGCGCGGCCGCTTGGCCAGCGCCAGCGCGCCGGGCCGAGCTGCCGGGCAGGACCGCCAGGCCGGGCCGCGCCCAGGCCGAGCTGTGCCAAAGCGGGCAGGACCCAGGCCCTGGTCGGGTCAGCCCGGTTCGGGCCGACCCAGGGGGTAGCGGGCCGGGTCAGACCGGGCCCAAACCCCCTAATACCGGACTTTTTAGGTCTGTTTCCCATAACATGGGATACAGATCTCCGATCGATGCACCATCTATGGCGTAGCGATCCTTGGATCGAGACAGTCGTTTTGGAATATTACACTCAAGGTTTTAGAGAACTTTTAGTACGGCCGGGTTGGTTTGGATACGAAACCAACCGGGCCCTCAGAGCGGAAACAATTATATCTCGAGCTCCGGACGTCCGATTGACGTACCATCGACTTTGTTGGATTCCTCTTGATGAGAAAAAACTTTTTTCATGCTTCGCCTAAGTTTTGGATGTAGTTAGATAATTGCCGGGTTGGATTGTACCCGAAATCCAACAGGGCCCCTCGAACGGAAAGGCTGATAACTTTCAAACCAGACGTCCATTTGATGAACCGTCAGCAGCATTGGTGATCACATTGAGAAACAGTCCCTATGAGTATACCCTATGAGAGTTCGGGGTATAGTAGAGATACGTTCGGGTTCGTTCACACACGAAACCAAGCGGGCCCCTAGGACAAAAAGGCTAATAACTCACAGACCGGGCATCTGATTGACGCGTCATCTGTTGTGTTGAGACCCCTATGATGAGGCGGTACTTTGAGATACTTCTTCGTGGAACTTTGTGATACTTGGAGTATCGACCAGTGGCTCATGGAGCGGACCCTCCCGGTGATGAGCTAGCAGGGTGCAGAGACCTAGTAGCTGGCTGAGACTTGACGACTACTAATCTATCGACTTAGTGTGTTTCAGATAGCCCAGTGGTGAGCACTTTGTTGTAGCAGAAGACCCATGGAGGAGGAGCGCTTAGTAGTAGCGGCAGACCCATGGTAGTCAACAGATGGAGTACCTCTGGAGGCTATGAGGGGGAGCGCTTGGTTGTAACGGCAGACCTGCGGTACTCAACAGAAGGAGTACCTCTGGAACCTATGAGGGGGAGCGCTTGGTTGTAGCGGCAGACCCATGGTGGGAAGCGCTTGGTTTTAGCATTAGGCCCATAGTACTCGATAGGTGGAGAACTAAAGCAGTCCAAGGAGTTCGGCGTGCTTGGTTGTAGCGGCATGCCCTCTTTACTCGACAGAGGAGGAGTTCCGCACACTTGGTTGTAGTGGAAGACCCTCATTACTCGACAGAGGAGGAGTTCGGTGAGCTTTGTTGTAAAGGCAGACCCACTGTACTCGAAGGAGGAGGATTTTTCGAGCAGCTATGGTTTCGACGTCATGAATAAGATCCTGGTTGAGATGAGTCTATGACCTTTGTAGTTACCTCATGATTGATATGGATCACTTGATAACTTAGGTATATGTATGGGCATATACCTGGGTAGTGGTTATCCGTTGATTTCATAAATCTATGTGTTTCCTCATGATTGAGATGGGTCACTTGATAACTGAGGTATATGTATGGGAATATAATTGGGTAGTGGTTATCCGTTGATTTCATAAATCTATGTGTTTCCTCATGATTGAGATGGGTTACTTGATAACTTGCGTATAAGTATGAGCGTATACCTAAGTAGAGGTTATCTGTTGAGATCTTCTTGTGGTTATCCTTGTTTGGTGTAGTGAGACCTTGAGGGTCTCAGGGTCTCTACTGAGTATCGTTATACTCACCCCTACACGGGCTATGCCCGCACCTCGTTGTGTTGGTTGCAAACGACGGACAACGCAGACAGAGGTCGAGTATTCGAGGACTGGACGGTACCCGGAGGTAGACCTCATGATGAGACAGTATCCGGTGGTGGACTTCACGACGAGGAGACTCTCGGAGGAGGTTGACGGGCGAGAGCGTTGTAGAGGCTATCTGTACCTACCCTTCAGGTAGGATACGTGGTGGACGATCCAGGAGCTGCGCTATCTGTACCTACCCTTCAGGTAGGGTCCGAGGAGGATGACCTAGGAGCTGCTTCCTTTCTTCTAGCAGTTGTCTTTGTTGTACTTTCTTTCAGTTGTAGCTGTACTTTCGATTAGGTTTGTATTCTGGCCCATTTACTTTCTAGAACTTCCTTTTTGTACTTGCTGTTTTACTTCCGCTTGTACTCTGTGGTGTTTTTGTTACTTGTATAAAGGCAATGCCTTACCAGTTATCGGGATTTACGCCTTTGGTGCTAGTCCCCAGCCCCTGGCCTATGGAAGGCGGGCATGGGGTAGTCTTGGCACGGGCCTCGAAGACGGTTCGTGACACATTATCAATTAGTAATATTTGATTCTCTAAATTTAAAACAAAAATAATACTATTTAAATGTGTAATACTATAATACATGTTTTCTCTGTAAAAAAAACAAATATTAATTACAAACATAAAAAGAAAACCATTTGTATCTGGGAAGGATATATAAATTATGTTCTTGGTAATATTTGGTACATGATAACAATATTTTATAACAAAAAACATTCCTCTGATAAATTAATGTTGGTAATATCTTAAAGCCAAGGAATTATGTTTTTCTTCATTGGATGCTCAAATATCCACATATCCTCTAGAAATATTCTAGAATCTACCTGGTTCCGACATTTGGATCTAAATTTAAGCACCAAAATTTGTATCTAAAACCCAATGTATAAATATAGAATGATTTTTCTAAAGAAAAATAGACCTTTTAATTCATTTTTCTTCTTCAAATGGGGGAAATTCTTCTTCCGGTGGCCTAGATTTTCAAATAAAAAACATATCACATTTTGTTATTTTTCATTCCATTGAATCCTTTTATTAGAAATATGGTGTTATGGATCTTTAGACTTAGAATGAGTCTTAGAAAACTTTTACATTACCGTCCTTTTCTTATTCACCATAAGGATTGCATGTTTTCACACCCCATGTCCTTTTAAAATTTCTAAATCAAGGTACGAAGTTAGAAAAATATTCTTCTCACTATATTTCATTTTATAATTAATAATAAAATTGGTGAATCGTTAAGGCATTGAGAATTGAATGATATCTATGCATATCTCATCAAAGATATTAAAGGTAATGATATCTAATCACTATATATATCTAATTATCTTGAATATATGTATCCTAGAAGATGCTGAATCTCCAAGACCTCAATTGGATAGTGAATTAGAGATCTCATATCTCCTTTATGTCACCTTATGTTGATAGAGATAATGAAGGTGAGACATAATGATATACCTATCGATATCCTCATGTTTATTTATTATCTAACTAGACATAAAAGATAAAATGAAACATTAGACATCTTTGGATCATCCACGTGTTTCATGTACTGAGATAATTCTTCCTCACCTCTTTAGAAAAAAACAAAGAAACTTGGGTTTCCCACACATATAATTTCTTTTAATGGAATAGTATAACATGAACGTTCCTATAGAAATTCCTAGAAATTCAAGTTGATGGGAAGTGTATCCTTGTCTAGTATATATTTAAGTGATATAGTAAAATTCATGTGGCATACCATTTCTAAAATAAATAAAAACCCAATTTTAGTATTTTTTCTACATTACAAAATTTGATAAAAAACATTATTTTTTTAGTTTATCCATCACAAATTATTTTTTTAACCCCAATATCCCTCACCATTGATTTTAGATTATCCCATAACTTGGATATTATATTGGAAAGGATTCATATGTCCCATTTCATAACACATACAAAGGTCTAACAAGAAATTAATTGTAGTTAGGTAGTAGTAAATTTTCAACTGCATTAATGTCATATATCCTTGATCTGTTGAGTGGAATCCTTGATCCTAAAATACTAGATAAGGATTCCCTAAACTCTTGTATACTAATTACACTAAATCTCACAATGAAAATCAAACCTTGGTGCGAACTTGGTTAAGTCAACCAAAATCTCATGTTAGAAAATCCCTAATAATTAAATGCACCCGAATGGAGTTTGGTTAATCAAATTGAACTGTGATTTAATTTCAACCCAAGTAGTGGAAGGCTATACCGACATAATATTTTTATTTTATAAATTTTACATTATTTTCATATATTTCCCATTTTTATCTTTATTACATGTTTGTTAATATTATTTTTATTTACTTATTTGATTAACCTTATCTCAATAAAATTATGTATAATCCTATTTATTTTCATCCTATGTTTCATTCTTATTGATTCATTGATTTATATGATCGAAATAAAGAATCCATAAAGAAATTAACAATGAAACATGAAATCAATAAAATATTTAAAATTGTACGACTATGAGCTTTTCCAATGGTTATTTTATTTAGTGGATGATAAAATAACCTTCAAACCTATGGGAAAATAACTTGAACCATAATGTGGTTTGTACTACAACATTCCACCTATGTTCCTATGTATCTCCAAGAGTGGTTTCACCTTGGATCGAGACATGAACCACTCCGAATTTCCCAAGAGATCCATTCATTACATAATCCTTACTCACACATTGGAGATTGGAACAAAATGATTGGATTGATTCATTTACCTAAATGATAACATAGGAATGTAATCTATTAAATAACTAGATTTGGGGAGGACACACATTCCATGAATTTAATTTAATTTGAATAATAAATTTAAAGGAATCCCATCACATACATAAGTCTCATCAAATCTCAATACCTCCTACGAAAATTCAACCAATATAAATTTTAAATATATCCTTAATTTACTTTAATTCATTCAATAATTAATATTAAACTACTCCAATTAATCCAATTAATTATCCGATTAATTGATTAATTCAATTTTTATTAATTCCATCCAAACCACCTTATAAAATTTCCATCATCCATAAATTTTAAAAATTGATTTATTAATTTTATTTAAAATTAATAAATATAATACAATTAGTTTTAGGAAATGACCTGTACCCATCCAAACTACCCAGGATGATCCTTGTACTGTGTATTCATATGACATCTAACAAAAACTTCATGAAATTTAATTACAAGATATGAATTTTTCAACAAATGTTGCATGGTTATATATGAATTACATGATATATTACAACATCCTGCCTTTTTATCACATAAACTTTCATTACATTATACAAAACCAAGGATCTTTAAGTTTTAGTGTCTTGGAAACTAGGAACTTAAAACATGACAACATAAAACATTTTTCTTAAACACTTGAAAGGATTATTCGTACTTGTTCATCCTAAGTTCATTGCTGCATCTCAGAACCTGGAGACATACATCAATGTAAAGGGTGAGAAGAAGGCCTAGTAAGGGAAACAAAGGAAACATTTTACATGTGAACTTGAAATACATCAATAAAGTCATGATAAATAATGTTAAGGCATGAGAAAGAGACCATGATGCATATCATAATAAAAATAACGAGTTTCATTACTTGATGATGTGGCTAAAACATTTTACTTGGACTATCATTTCCGTATCACCAAGTTCCATCCCCAATGTGTCATTAAAAAAATTCCAAGGTCATTCACCAAGGTATCATTAAAATGGTCATCTCTAGAGATTCAATCTTTACACAATGCATTGGAGTGCTATCCGGGCACACCCTTAATTTTTCTTTATGATCATGTGAGCCACATATATCATCATCCAAAATTTCACAAATAACCCATACATCATTAAATAAATGGGTTTCATTTCATAATCATAACGTTTTAAAAACTGCTTTTAAGACATGATCTTTATGTCCCTTTAAACCCATGGAAAATAAAAGTGGGTTTTATGTATGTAAATCCTAGAATTAAAATAGAAAATTTGGATATATATGTGAATACCCCTATATAATAAAGACCATTGAGTATTCACTTAATAAAATAAAATAATTTGAGACGAAGAGAGAGACAATTTGAGACAAAAATTCTGCAGTATAATGGCTATGTTACAGGGTTTTAGAAAACGTTGAAAAGAGAGGGGACAAGGGTCACCAACTCATAAATGATCCATAAAACATTAGAGGGACAGAATATAAAGGATATAAGAACATGGTAATGAAATTTTAAAGACATACCATCTGAAATGAAAAACTTGAAAGGAATACAAAAATAAGATTTCTCTTATGAAAATACGGCAGCCTAACGACGTCACTTAAAACATCAAAAAAATGAATTGATGAGATAAAATAGGGTCTCTAATCATATGAAAATAAAGAGGGAAGTATTATGGATATGAAAGATCATAACCAAACAAAATAAAAGGAACTTTAATGACTTGACATGAAAATATAACTTGGAAATGAGAAGGGTGAATGAATCCCTTACAAAAATTCGACAGCCTAACGACGCCAATTAAACATTCTTAAAATGAAATGATAAGGGAAAGAGGGGGTGTCTCATCATATGAACATAAAAATTAAATTAAGTTAAATATAAAATAACATCCTCTAACATATGAACATGGAGCATAAAAGAAATGACATAAAAGAGAGTACTTGAAAAGTAAGAGAGAGGTTGGATCCCTAACCTTAAAACACAACTCCTAAAACTGGATGGTCGGGACCTTGGGGGCCTGAGGGAACCTTGGGAGGACTCTTTGGGAGGTAAAGAGACCAGAACTTTGTTGAGAAGGATTTGTAACTGAAATTGATTAGGGAAAGACTTGGTATTTATAGGAGAAGTGAGGGGACAAAGCATTAATTGCCAAGGGACACCTCATCGGTGGTATTGGAAAAACCTTGGGCTTGCCCATGGTATTTTCCCATGGCATTGGCCACTTGGGACACCTCATACCTTATAATAATATTCATAATTCTAACAGAAATATTAAATAATTATTACACCCTTAATGATATCATTAAACACCCGATACAATAAACTGTATATTCACTATTCACCGAAAATCCAACTTTCTCAGAAAAATCCCAAAAATTCACCTTAACCAAATATCGATGTCCTGATTTCAAAAATGAACTCCATTTTATGAAAAATAATTTTCTAAATATTTTTAATTTAATTTTTAAATAAATACACTATTCACTGAAAATTCAACCGTTTCAGAAAAATCCCAAAAAATTAACTTAACCAAATATTGATGCTCTAATTTCAAAAATGAACTCCATTTTAAGAAAATAATTTTCTAAATATTTTTAATTTAACTTTTAAATAAAAAACACTATTCACCCGAAAAAACTAATTCTTGACTAATAATTTCTGAAACTGTTATTTACCTATTTTATTGAATCACATTAATTAATCAAGGTTCTTGAATTATATTAATACTTTATTTAAGTGAGATTACTAATATATTTGGTCACATTACTAATCCTAAGCATAAAATCACTATTCATAATTTACTATTAATCAAAAATTATGTTGATCTTATTAGACTTTAAATTTATTACTAAACATAACTGTAGAAAACCATTTTTTTAAAATCATTACACATCAATAATTATTTAAGGATTACATAAATTTTTTAAAATATCCCATTTTTCCAAAATTAATCAATATACATCCTATATTTGTTTGAACATCTAAATAATCACAAACTTCACCAAAGGAAGAAATCACAATTTTATTTACCTCAAAGGATTACACAAAGTTTCTAGGGTCTCGTTACATAGCCCCTTATAACACCAGCATAGGACCGAAGTTTAAGGTGTGCTAAGGTAAGAGAATCTGAGGGCAGCTCAGCCAACATTTCCAAAGTAGTGATTTCTATAAGATTGAACTTCTTCCAAAGGTGATTCCGTTCCAGTTTGACACGGTGAAGTTTGGCTTGGCTTTGGTCCAGAGCAATGCCCAAAGGTGCTACCTCCTTCTAGAGTTCCGTCAGATGGGATTCGATCGGGCCGAGACTACTGGATGAGGCCATCAAATCTTCTTTCTATATTAATTAATCACGATCACTTGTATTTATAGAAAATAATCGCAACATTTAGTTTCCAACGATCATATTGACCAACGGTCGTAAAACAGTCAAAACCCAATGGTCTTATTTTAATTATACTCATTTTATTAAATGAAATAGTTTTGTATAGTATAAAATAAAATAACACACAAAGTTAGCGAAAAAAATTTATTCAAAATTTCAGGTCGTTACATTATTCCCCCCTTAAAAAATTGCATCCTCGCAATTTTAAAATTGGCCTTGGAAATTTCGTTGAATGTCCCACATCGGAAAAAGAGTCAGTAACACTATTACTTTAAAAGAACGAAACGCAAGTACAAAGGTCACCTGAGTTAACCCATACTAGGAATCCATGTAGGAATACATGGACATGGAAGAGAAAATAAAGGGTCATGTTCTGATGGAGAGTGATAGAAAACATTATTAGGGGAAAATTAACCACAAGAAGATCACAAACTAAAGATGTGTTAAACAGTCTTTGATTACCCAGTAGGAAACGTAATCCAACAATGTTTTTTTTATTCCTTTTCATAATTTTGAGGAATTCATTCACTAAATAGAATAAAAATGTAAGGAAATATACTTAACTTCAAGTACAGTTTCATCCTTTAATAAAGATCTACCAAGACTAATATTTTCTCCAAATAATGAGCATTTCAAAAGACTTGGTCCCATCAAAAGCACAAGAATCATCTTCTAGAGCAACAAAAGAATAACTATATATTTACCTTGTCTTTAGTCATTAACTAAAACTAAAAAGGGTTGCACGAGATCATATAACCCCCCAAAAGGACAATCCTTTATAAAAACAAATATGACTATTAATCTCCAAAATTCAACAAAAGTAGCCAAAGTTCCAGAAAGACCATTCAATACACAATCATACTTAAAATTATCCAGAATAATCCAAACTAAGATTGGAACCCCAAAATCAAAAGGATTTAATCACATAGTCTTCCCCAATAAATCTTAACATTTATCTCCAAATAACATCGACTACTATTAAAGTCTCATACTAAAGTGTAATTAAGCTATTAACATATTCTCTATGTTTGGTTAATAATTTTCCAGAAATAACCCAAATCACCATATGTCCACAATAAATAAATAAATTCTTAAAAAAAATTCAAACATTCCTCCTCATTTTAAATCGTGTAGTATTTTATTTCCCTTAGGCATATAGTACTCCAAAAGAGAAAACATTGTCCAAAATAACCTTTATAATTTAATCACCAAATCATTTTCCTATACAAATGATATCCATTTGATAAAACATAAGTTTCCAAAATCAACTTATTCTGGGTCCATAAAAATATCAGGTGCATTAGACAGTCTGAAGGGCTTAACCACAAACACATAATGCCCATATCTTGATTGGAAGACAGTTTTTTTTTTGTAATTTAATCATTCTTCACCCTCAATTGATGATAACCAGAATGATGATCAATATTAGAGAAGAATTGAGTCCCACGAAGTTGGTCAAATAAGTCATCAATTCCCAGAAGAGAGTATTTATTTTTCTTTGTGATCCCATTCACTTCTCTATAATCAATGCATAGGTGCATCGATCCACCTTTCTTCTTCACAAATAGGACGGGTGCTCCCCTTGGAGACACACTTGGTCGAATAAACCCATTCTACAAAAGGTCTTGGAGTTATTTCATTAATTTCTCTAGCTCTACATTTTCTATCCTATAGGGGGTCTTTGACATCGGATGATATCCAGGTACGAGTTCAATGGAGAACTCTACCTCTCTTTCTAGGGGAGGTTCGGGCAACTCCTCAAGAAATACGTCAACATATTCCTAGGCGATGGGAACATTTTATAAAAGAATAAATCCTTCATGATAAACTTATTTCATTTACAAGTCTTTAAACTAAAAAGGATTTTATGTCTAAAAACTTCATTCTTTGACAATTACATTTTTCTATAATTCCTTCATAATGATTCATAAAAATCTTGTGATTAACCAAACATATCCCCGAGAGGGTCATAACCAAGAGTGCAGCAAGGCCCGTTGTCGTGTACCAGTTCCCGTTTGAGTCTAGCTCAAAGCGGTTTTTTCGAGTTTTACCCCTATGTACATCTGTGCCAGAGCCAACTCTACTTGTTCATATCCAAAGAGGGATTTTTTTTTGAAACCACTAACTCAATACTTCCCCAAAATACCATGATTTTTTCTAATATTTAATATTTTCATTAATAAACCTCATGCAGTTTTCAAATCCTAATTTCCACAAATAACTAAACCTCCCTTTGATACCAAGTATAGCATCCCGACTTTTTATCACATAAACTTTCCTGACATTATACAAAACCGAGGATCTTTAAGGTTCAACGTCTTGGAAATTAGGAACTTAAAACATGAGAACAAAAAACATTCTTCTTAAACACTTGATAGGATTATTCTTACTTGTTCATCCTAAGTTCATTATTGCATCTAATAACCTAGGTAAATACATCAAATTAAATGGTGAGCATAAGATCCAGTAAGGGAAACAAGGGAAACATTTTACATGTGAACTTGAGATACATCAATAAAGTCATGATAAATAACATTAAGGCATGAGAAAGAGATCATGAGTCATGTCGTAATAAAAATATTGTGTTTCATAACTTGAAGATGTGGCTACAACATGTAACTTAGACAATCATTTCTATATCACTGAGATCCATCCCCAAGTTTTCATTAAAAAAGTTACCAAGGTTATTCACCAAGGTATCATTAAAATGGCCATCTCTAGAGATTAAATCATTACCCAAGGCATTGTAGCGCTATCAGGGTGCACCCTTAAAGTGTATTTATTATCATGTGTGACACATATATCATCATCCAAAATTTCATAAATTACCCATATATCATAAAAGAAGTGGGTTTCATTTCATAATCATAACGTTTTAAAAACTGCTTTTATGACATGATCTTTATGTCCCTTTAAACCCAATAAAAAGGAAAGAGGGTTTCAAGTATGAAAATACTAGGATTAAAATAGAAAATTCTTATCTATATGTGAACACCCATATATAAGAATGATCATTGAGTATTCACTTAATAAAATAAAATAATTTGAGACAAAGAGATAGACATTTTGAGATGAAAATTCGGCAGCATAACGACTATGTTACAAGGTTTTAGAAAATGTTTAAAAGAGAAGGGAACTGGGTCACCCACTCATAAATGATCCAGAAAACAGTATAGGGACATAATATAAAGGATATAAGAACAGGTTAATGAAATTTCAAAGACATACCAAATGAAATGAAAAACATGAAAGGAAGACAAAAATAAGATTTCTCTTATGAAAATTCAGTAACCTAACGACGTCACTTAAAACATAAAAAAATGAATTGATGAGATAAAATAGGGTATCTCATAATATGAAAATAAATAGGGAAGTATTATGGATATGGAAGATCATAACCCTATATAAGAAAATGAACATGAAAGACATGACATGAAAATATAACTTGGAAATGAGAAGGGTGAAAGTATCCCTTACAAAAATTCGGCAGCCTAACGACGCCAATTAAACATTATTAAAATGAATTGATGAGGGAAATAGGGGGTGTATCATCATATGAAAATAAAAATTACAGTAAGGTGAATATATAATAACATACTCCAACATATGAACGTGGAGAATAAAATAAATGACATAAAAGAGAGTACTTGAAAAGAAGGTGAGAGGTAGGATCCCTTACCTTAAAACGCAACTCCTAAAACTTGAAGGTTGGGAACTTGGGTACTTGATGGAACCTTGGGAGGACTCCTTGGGAGTTAAAGAGACCAGAACTTTGTTGAGAAGTATTTGGAAATTAAATTAATGAGGACAAGGCTTGGTATTTATAGGAGAAGTGAGGGAACAAAGCATTAATTGCCAAAGGACACCTCATCGGTGGTATTGGAAAAACCTTGGGCTTGCCCATGGTATCTTCCCATGGTATTGGCCAATTGGAAAACCTAATACCTTATCTTACTATTCATAATTTGAACAGAAGGATTACATAATTATTACATCCTTAATGATGTCATTAAACACCCAAAACTAAAAACTGTATTTTCACTATTCACCAAAAATTCAACTTTTCTCAGAAAAATCACAAAAACTCAGATTAACCAAATATTGATGCTCTAATTTCAAAAATGAACTCCATTTTATGAAAATAATTCACTAATTTTTTTTAATTTAATTTTTAAATAAAAACACTATTCACTGAAAATTCAACCGTTTTAGAAAAATCCCAAAAATTTAACTCAACCAAATATTGATGCTCTGATTTCAAAAATTAACTCAATTTTATGAAAATAATTTTCTAAATATTTTTAATTTAATTTAAAAAAAACACTTTTCACCCCAAAAAACTAATACTTGACTAATAATTTCTGAAATAGTTATTTACCTATTTTATTGAATCACATTACTTAATCAAGGTTCCTAAATTATATTAATACTTTCATTAAGTGAGATTACTAATATATTTGGTCACATTACTAATCCTAAGCGTAAAATCACTATTCATAATTTACTATTCATTAAAAATTTAGTTGACCTTATTGGACTCTAAATTTCTTACTGAACATAACTATAAAAGACCATTTTTTGTAAATAATTACACATCAATAATTATTTAAGGTTTACATAAATATTTGAAAATATCCCCTTTTTCCAAAATTCATCAATATACATCCTATATTTGTTCTAACATTGGAAAAATCAAAAACTTCACCAAAGGAAGACATCAAAATTTTATTTATCTCAAAGGATTACACAAAGTAGCTACGGTCTTGTTGCATAGCCCCTTATAACCCCATCATTTGACCTAAGTGTAAGGTGTGCTATGGTGAGTGAATATGAGGGTGGCTCGACCAACATTGCCCGAGTAGTGATTTCTATAAGCTTGAACTTCTCCCAAAGGCGATTCTATTCTAGTTTTACACGGTGAGGTTCGGCTTGGGTTTAGTCTAGAGAAAATCCCAAAGGTGCTACCTCCTTCCCGAGTTCCGTCAGATGGGATTCGATCGGCTCGAGACTACTAGATGGGGCCATCAAATCTTCTCTCTATATTAATTAATAAAGATCACTTGTATTTATAGACAATAATCGCAACATTTAGTTTCCAACGGTCATATTGACCAACGGTCGTAAAACATTCAAACCCCAACGGTCTTATTTTAATTATACTCATTTTATTAAATGAAATAGTTTTGTTGAGTATAAAATAAAATAACACACAATGTTAGGCAACAAAATTTATTCAAAATTTCGGGTCATTACACATATGATGCTATTAATGTACAATGGTTACACTAAAAGTAAATTACATACACAACTTGTAGTTTAGAATGTAGCACAAGAAAGTAATTTAATATGTAATTAATAATCCTATCACATGCCATGTACCATTATTAAATTATACATAAAACACATGTAAATGGTTTTAATTATATAATTATTTTTTATTCCAAAATTAAATTAATTACTTGAGGTATAATGGATATCAAGGTGTTTAATTAGGTTATAATACATGTAATCTCTTCTTTATATGTCCCCGACACATGCCTAGGGTCAGGGTGTTCTTTTCAACCATGAAAGTGTATCAGGTATATGGTGTGTGCGCAATCTATACACTTTATAACCTTGATGTTGTATGGTTTTTCAGTACCCATGTCATTTACTAAATACAGAACATGGATTGGACCCCATTTTTTCTACCAGAAAAACACTTAGATTACATGTAATGTAAGCTGGTTACACAGTGTGTATTCCAAAAAACCATGTGCAGATTGGATCAGTCAAATTGTGGTGTGCATTTAATTCATGCCATGTGTATTCAATGGATGATTCATTGAATTAATTTAAATTTTTTCATAGAACATTGAACATGTGTACATAATGAAAAATAAATTTTGAAATGGAAACTAGAATAAAAATAATATAATCAGTAAAATATTAATAAATTATTACAAATTAATTTTGTAACCTTCCTTTGATACCACTAGTAGTTTCCCAGAAAAATGAAAGCACATTTTGGGCATAACCAAAACAACATTTTGATATAATTAATGAATAATATGATATTTAAATGATAAGGAATGTCCTAAAATGGAGTTAAAAGTAATATTAATTGAATTATGAATTCCAGTACCATGAAGGCAAGATCATCACATAAAATTTATAAATAATTTAGTGATAGATTTATAAATACATTTTCTTGTAATTATTTCTCCATTGATGATCTGGTTGAATAATCTCATCATACCATCATTATGTCATAGGATCCAAAGGTATAATCCCTCTAGTGATGATCCATACACAATCTAAAATCATAGAACATATCTACATAATCTCCTGGTTCTAGCACAGTTTCTATAGATTTCTTACATTGTTTATCATTGATCACTTTAAGAATTTCTTCATTGGAAAAAGATTCATTAGGTTTAATTGAATGTTTGATAGAGAAGATGGTGATTGACACTCTTCTTCCTTATCACATTTTTAGAGGTTTATCTCTTGGTCTGGAGAGAATTATATTTAGTTATTTAATTCACAACAAGTGACTAACCCTATAAATAAATATAACTATTTATTTATAGATCTAGGTTAGGGTTTTTAATTGCACATAGTCCATTATAAAATTCCTTATTCCTTAGTGATCCCCATGTTCAATAATAATATAAATAATATCCTCATTTTCTTGACATGTACAATACCTATAGATAAATAAATATAATTTGTTAAATAAAAAATTAAAATCTATTTAAATGATATTTAGAGAGACCCAAACATTTCATATAGAAATATTACATCTTATTAGATTAATATTCTCTACATTACATTATGATTCATGCCAAAATCTTATAAGTTTAGTGTTATTGTAAACATGGATACATAAAAAACTTGTTCAATATAGATTTACATCATATCCCACTAAGTTCTTCAAAACTAGAACCCTTCATAGACATATCATATTAAAAATATTCTTCACAACCTAGGGAAATGAAACATAAGAAAGGGTGATATTATATTCTCAAGAAGGGTAAACACGGGAGATATCAATGATACTTATAAGTAACATGAGAAAAATGTTAAGGGAAAATGATCTTAAAATTTTAAAACTATACCATACATATCATTGAAAATAATCTTCATTCATAGAATAAATATTTTTAGTTCTTAAAACATGAATCATAATAGAATAAAAGAACATGAGGAGTGAGATAACAACAGTGGCATACTACATATGTTTATAGCATACACATAAGCTAACAAAATTATTTACTAAGTCAAGGATCACTTCCCAGACTAGCATAGTAGATTGAGTTTACACCTAATTCCATCACATCATTAGTCAAGGTTCACTCCCAAGACTATCATAATGTAAATATTCCCTTACTGAACTGGTTTGACTACCCATCCCAGTCCTTATTATCTCATAATATATACATCTTTACCCAATGCATTTGAGGGCCATATAATTTCAAGCCCACCCGTCACATAATAAAAAACATATATTTGTGTTACATAAGATCATATAACATTTATCATTGAATAAACCCTAGAAATGAAAATAATTTAATAAATATTTCATTATTTCATCATAGAATAACCAGTACAAAGAATGGAGTCTCATAAAGTTTTTATCATAAATTAACTAACCTTTAAGAATGAAAAGGGTTTCATAAAATAATCCTTAAATCATCACCATAATAATATGTCTAAAGAATAAAAGTGGATGATATCATTGAATCATATCCCAAATAAATAATATGTAATATCAAAGGTTGTTATCATATAGGAAAAAATTCCTTTAAAATATCATTGGAATATTTCTTGAGGAAACATTTTTCACTTTAAAACCACTTATTTAAAATCTAAAATTTTCTTAAATATTTATGAAAATATTTTCTTTGAAAAGAACCTATTAAAAATTAAGGAATGCTTCAAATCATTGATTGGTCATGAAGGAATTAAATTTTGTTCGTTCCGTGTATGTTAAAACAAAGTTTCCTTTCATTTTTTTTTCGTAAAAATTCAACAGTACCTATTTCAAAAAATTACTAAAAAAGATCTTTTAAAAAATTATGTAAAAAATTTAAATAATGGGTAGAAATGAATTTAAATAATCATATGAAAAAAAACAAATTCTTGGATTTTTCTTAGATTACATGGATATGGAAGAAAAGAGTCTTTCAACCGAAGAGTGACATAAAGTCATTTTTACTTAAAAACATTACTTCAATCTATTGAGTTATTAAATTGATGAAAATGAATGGAAAACATTTAAACATTATAAGTAAACATAGGAGAAGAACATTCATGGGAATATTTAGATATAGGTCATAAAAATTATTTATCGGAATGTTAATAATAAACTATCCCAATAAATAATGAGATTTTAACCTAAATCCCTTATCTAAAGTTAAAATTTCCTCAATAGTGATCTAAAATCATGTATAATAAATTAAATTTCTTTATAATTATATAAAATAGTCATTTACATACTTATAATATCAAATATTATCTACTTATAACATTTATGGGTGTTAATTGTTTCATTTTTCTTGAGAATTTTGGTTCAATAGTTTCAGATATTTCACATTGATCATGGTTACATAATATAAAAAATTTAAATAATTGTTTAAATATAAAATTTATTCATTATATATATATTTACATTAATACATAAAAGTTAGATAGAGAAAAATGAATTACACCATTTATGGGGACGGTAGGTCATACATATGCAAGAATGGTGTTTTCACTTTTGACAGATGGAATGATAGAATGGTAAGTGATAATTAATATTTAAATAATAATAATAATTTCATATATACCGTATATAATCATTAAATCTATCCCCATTACCATCTATGTAAAACACAAATTTAAAAAGGATCACATCATTTTGTTGAGGTTATAGTCCACATGTACGTACGCGTGACATTATCGCATTCCAAAATATTGGAATGTAAGATGGTAGATAAGATATTATAATTACAAAACTATAATTATTTTATAAATATTAGTTATAAACATTAATCCATCATAATAACCTTCAATGAAATATGGTTATGGAAAATGAATTGTATCACTACATGGATGTAGTTGTCCACATGTACCCACAAGAGATACATTCACTTATATGGAAAATGGGGGTTCAAAACCCATGGGGCGCAGGCACTGTAGCAGTACTGTAGCGCTACTGTAGCAGTGGCGAAGCTATTCATCAGCGGGTACTGTAGTGGCGGCAGGACACTGTAGCGGCGGCAGGGCACTGTAGCGGCGGCGATACTGTGCGGTACTGTAGCAGCAGGTTACTATTCCCAGAATGTGAATTGGCCTTCAAATTTGGGCCTACGGGCTATGTAATGGGCTACAAGCCCACTGGGCCTTCGGGCTATGTAATGGGTTTCCCTCTACCTAGTTAAAAAGAGGACTTTGCTTTGATTTAATAATAAAAATGAGGCTTCATCCCCAACCTTTTTTTAAAAAAAACTTACCATTTGATGAATAAGAGGGTAAATAATGGGGGTTAAATAATAATAATAACATTTAATTATATTTAGGAATCTAAATTTATTATTTAATGATATATTCAACAGAATTATACGAGTCTTAAGAAGAAATAAATTAAAAGAGGTCGGGTAAGATGATTACCACTTCTTTTGTAGGCCTCATTTATAAACATTCTAAAAGACCACTGAAATAGTATTTTGAGAAGACAACCACATTTTATTCATGGACTGGGAATTTTTTGAGATAATTGGGTAGGGTTTGGTTTAGATATATGGATCAATGTGGTGTAAATAATAGAAAGGAGGGGTGTTCTTTTTTATGAGGGGGATATGGCACACTTAAAATTTTATAAAAGATTAAAATATAATTACGTCATACTCAAGAAAAGTGCATTAAAATGGATAGATATATCAATTTGGGACAATATATGGTCAAACAATTAAAAAATTATAATTTATCAAGTTTAATAAATAGATCCACCATTATATCTTCATTTAACACCTGAAAAACTCATTTTAGCCTTAACCACGTCGAATTGTTTTTACTTTTTTTACTATTAATTATAGAAAAAATGAAATTAGGCTAATAAAAAAATTTAGATATTATAATTAAAAATATGTAATAATTTTTACTAAATTCATTTCATAGAATATGAATAAATTAATTTAAAGTTAAACCTGCAAAGTGAGATGAAAATAAGTTTTCTAGAAAAATGTTTTCTCAAGATTAAAAAAAATTATATGAAAATACAATATAAAAATTAACTATAATGACCTTAATAGGATTAATAATAATATAAATAATCTATTTTTTGTTTTAAAAGAATTTTAAAACTAAATTTAACTTTGAAAATGCATTAAATGAAAATATAGTTTTCAATAAAAACCATTATTTTTAAATATTCATCAGAAAATAATTATTTTAATAAAATTCTCAAAAAGTCACTATAAGATAATTTCGAAATGATGATTTAAATAATGAAGTTAATTTTTTCAATTGAAATTTCTAAAATGGGAGGAAATTAATTATATTATTTTCTCAAATAATTAATAAACCCCATTTTTTCAGAAAAGTGTATTTTTGATGAATTTGAAGACTTTATTAAAAATTGAATACTTGTTTTTAAATATGTTTACTTGTTTAGAGAAATTCACTGACAATCCTTTTTGAATCTCATAACCTTATTTTATAGAGAAATTCATTGAAAGACCTTCTTAATGACTTTTAATTAATGATTACACCAAGGATTGTCAGTATCACATTTTTGATGAATTTGTGCTACCTTGATGTGTTTTTGAATGGCTTTGACTATCAGTTATTTCCTCTAATAGATTAGGTATAAATAGATTTTTTTGTTCAAATTCACCCTAAAACATTTTATTTCTACACTTCCTTACATAGATGGATTCATAAGGATCTATCTAGATTCTAGAGTTAAAGATATTATTGTATAAAAACACTACCATAGGAAGGCTTTGATCCCAACCACCTTTTGAAATCCATAGAACTATATAACATTATGACTTCTAGGGTTTGAATAGTTTTATTAGAATGACCATCAATCTGAGTATGATAATCTATACTGAAACACAACTCTAAATCTAGATATTATTGATGTATTCACAAGAACTTCACGATAAAAATTATATCTCAATTAGATACAATATAATGTGGTACTCTATGAAACCATTCCTTCTCTTTAATATATATTATAGAAATTCGATCAATAGAGAAGTATTTTTTGATAGAAATAAAGTGTGCCGAATTTTTATATAAATCTACAATGACCCATGTATCATTATAGCCTTTACATGTTTTGGAGATTTTGAAAAAAAAAATCATTATGTTGTTTACCCATCTCCATTCCAATATGGGTGAGAGTTATGAAATCCATTTATAATTCAATATCTTAGGCATAAATTTTTGACAAACCAAGAAATGAGAAACATACTCTGCAATATCTCTCTTTATGTTATCCCTCCAAAAATAGAATTAGAGATAATTTTAGATCATTATACGTCTAGGATGAACAGAGATTGATAGAATATGAAATTTATCCATCATCTCCTTCATCAAATTTCTTTTGGATGTGATACACACATGGTTCCGGAATCTTATCATTCATTCATAATAAATGTTTAACTCAATAACATTTCTTACCATCTTTTTAGGCACTACATCATCATTCCATGCCTTTTTAATCTTTACAAGGATAGATGGTTGAACCCTCATTTGAGAAAATTAATATTTATCCACTTTTATCAATATTTTCATACTCATCCTTTACAAATATATAAATATTGGATCTTTTGTGATCCTCAACATAGATAAGATTTCATGATCCTATCAAATCCATTCATTAGCCTCCTAGTTCTCTTTCTAAGAGTGTTAATGTATTGAGTATTCATAATATTTAATAAACATAATCCATATTCTCTGGTATATATTCAACACTTTCTGAGTGAATATTAACTTTAAACATTTATAATAAGTATATATCTCATATATTTCTACACAAAGACAATTAATCGATATATTTAATTAAAATATTACCATAACTAACTCTAAATCACGAGTTAGGTAATTTTTATCATGTACTATTAGTTATCATGAGAAATAAGATATCACCATATCATTTTTGTATGAGGATTAATTCCATTACCTTATTCAATGCATCACTATAGATTAGAACCCATTATTTACTATTGTGTTGTGTTAGAAAAAGTTAATTGACTATCCTTTTCTTCAGTTCCTTCAAATTTTCCCACATTCATTTATCTAAATAAACTTGGATTTTTTCCAGTTAAGTTGGTGAGTCAATTAGAGATCTATGATTAATTCTCCACAAGGTGTTAATAATATCATTTCAAACCATAAAAACTACAAATCTCAATTCAAGTGGTTAGTCTAGTTCAATAGTCAACAACTTCTAACTTTGATGGATCCAAAAACATACCATTGATTGAGATTATATACCCCCAAAATTATACTTTTTGTATCAAAAATTCACATATGGAAATTTTTTCCTATAACTTCTCTTTCCTTAAGGTCTTTCATATAACCCTCAAGTGATATTCATGCTATTATTTATTAGAGAATATATAATAATATCAACTATAAATACTACTAAAAATATATCAAGGTAATATATAATGAATATATTCTTTAAATCCATGAAGATAACGAGAGCATTTGTATGACTAAATAGAGTCACTATAAATCCAAAGTGGTCATACGTTACAAGGAAGGTTGTATTGGGTATGTATTCAATAGTAAAACTATACTCATTGTATCTTAATTGAATATAAATTAAGTAAATATATTGATATCCTCATAATTGACTGAACAAATCACCAATATAGATAAGAGGATAGTTTTTCTTGATTATGACCTTGTTATGTTCCTAATAATCAATATAGATTTATATTGATCTATATTTATTCATAATAAAAAAGAACAGGTGATCCCCATGGTGATGAGTATGACTGAATTAATCCATTATCAAGATTATCTTGGTGTTTCATCATTAATTACTATAACTCAATTGGGGCCATTATATATGGATTCATTGAAATTGGTGTAGGACTAGGTATGATTTATATTGAGTACTCGACTTCATTATTTGTAGGAATATTATATAATTATTCTGAAAATACTTTAAGAAAATACCATAGAATATGAAGATCTTTGATTTTGAGTTTGTCCCCAACCATCTACGATAATAACCCCTTTTGAACAAGAATCAAGACCCATACAATGGATTTAATTTCCATTAGATGTTCATCTTTAACGTCCCATCGATAGATGATCACAGATTGGTTCAAAATATCAAAAGTGACTTCCCTTCCTTGTAAATTTGTGTGAGATTGATATAATGAAATCCAATCCATGCCCAAAAAAACTTTTGATTCAAGTAGGGTGCGAGTAATGAGATTTTCAAGAAATACATACCACAAACATCAATTGTAGAAGAATCATAAACTTGATATGAGATTATATACCATTATAGGTTTTCACTATTAACTAAACTTATAATCATTGGGGGTGGTATTGTGATAACCACAGAAAATTATTTAGATATAAAAGAGTGAGTATATCAATAATCAAATAAGTCATTTTGTTTTCTAGATTTAATGGTATGTGTACCTTTCACTACTTCATTATTTCCTCCCACATTGGTAATAGTAATCACTTGATATTTTATGTTGTCTATACCATAAAAATATTATTTAGGTCAATAATCATCATTAACATTCATATTTGATAAATTTTTATCATAATACTCATAAACCTTGAATTTTAGTTCTAGAGTGTGGGAAGTTAATTTTGTGGTGCATTTCTCCACAATTAGATAACCTATTCTTCCCAAAACTTAAATATTTGATTTCTCGATGACATTACATTACACAAATAAAACATTTAGTAGTTCTATTAATAGAATTTATACATGTTTCCTTCCAAACATTTATCATAAATTAAAGCTCATATTCTTCACTCCATGGTTCTTATCATTATAATTTCCTTTGAATTCCATCTTTTTTCTTATCAAAACTATGATATTGATGGGTAAATATAATATGAATTTCCACATTGATAGAATAATGGAAACAAGTATTCATATATATTAAATTATCTTATGGATAAAAACCTTTTGATATATTTTAATCCACTAATTAATATATCAATATTACATTCATCTTGGATGATAATACAATAAGAGTACCTAAGAAGTCATGTAAAAAATACCTCACAAGTGCTAATGGATTATTCATTTTTCTTATTTCTCTCAAGGAATTCCTTCTATATTTTAGTATGAATAATTCAAGGAATGTGATTATTGAAATATAAGTTCTTAAACTCATTCCACGTAATGGATTTATTTTATTCATGTTTCCTTGTGTACTTGAAAAGAGTTCACCGTTGATCTGCTTCGCTTTTCGAAAAATAAATATCTAAAATAACATTTTCATGTTCTGAAAACTCGAATATAGACGATATATTTTCAGTGGTACTAACCCATTTCTCAAAATATAGTGGATTAGCAGCCCAATAAAATAAGGTGTATGTTTCTATATGATGGACTAAACAGAAGGTTTCTTATTCTTTTTCCTATTTGGAATCTCAATATGATTTATGCATTGAGAAAGTTATGTAATCATAATAAAAATATTTGGTTACCCACTATGATTTTTCATTCCATATCCCATAAAATTTGGATTCTTAGGATGAAAATAATTTCATTTTCCATCAAATTTATTTTTAAAAAGTTTCTTTCAGGTTCCATCCATTGACCAAAACCAAAAAGTGTAGTTTTAGAAGCAATAATCATAGTAGAAAACCACATAATCATGAGAAACAACTTAAATGATGTTGAAATCATGACATTTTATTTTTAAATATATTAATCCATTGTTTTAACCATGTCCATCCAAATTCATTATCTATTCAAATCATTTATAAATTTATAATTTTTTTTTATGAATTAACCAGTGCATAACCCGAGGATTTTCAAACTAGGATTATGGTAAGGGAACAATAACATTGCTACAGAATGATGGATAAGATATATTTGATCAATAATTTTTGATATTATTACCACTAGATGTATAGATTAAAAAACCAAGTTCACTTATAGTATCTAAAAGGGATGTTTTTCTAGGAAAACAAAACTCCTTTATTTACTATAACTTCAGATGTTCTTCTAAACATATTATTATCCTAAGGGTTCTTAGTTTAGTTTTGTTATCACAGTTTCTAAAGGTAATTAGAATATTCTATGATAAAATCTGTAATGACCCATACTTTTTATACATATATATTATATCTTATTATATTAATATTCGATACATAACATAATTATTCATTCCATTATCATACATGTTTAGTGTATTTGGAAACTTGGATATATAAAAAAATTATTCAAATGGGAACTAAATAATATCCCAGTAATTTCTTCATTACTAGAACCCTTATTAGACATATTATTCTTAAAACATGTCTTTATAACATAGGGAAAGAAAACATAAGAATGAGTGAGCTCAGATGTATAGTAATGGTAAATAAGTGATATATCAATATCACTTAAACATAAAACGAACATAATAGTATCAGAACATGAGATTAATATTTTAAAAGTATCCCCATTTCATCAAAGACCATAATATTGAGTCACAAATTAAATCTTGTATGTTCATATTATTTGAATCATAATTGAATCATAGAACATGAGCCATGAGAGCACAACATTGGAGGGATATATAATAATGGGCCCACCTGTCACATAATGAAAATAATACATATATGTTCCACACGATCATAAAACATTAATCTTAGAATAACTTATGGAAATGATATAGGTATAATAAACATTAGACAATTTAATTTTATCTTAACATGTGAAAAAGAAATGGCATTCACAAAAGTTTCATCATAACATAATCAACCCATAGGAATGAAATGGGTTTCATAGAATCATGTTTAAATCATCATCATCATAATCTATTCAGAGAATGAAATTAGATGGTGTCATTATATCATATTCCAAATAAACTAAAAGTTACATCCACGTATTTTATCATAGATTAAAAATAAATTTAAAATATCACAAAAAAATTTATTGGAGAAAATACCCTTTCCATTTTGAAATCTCTTAATTGAAATATAAAAATTTCCTAAATATTAAGTGAAATTTTTTGTTTCAAAATAACCTTGGAAAATTTTAATGGAAGCTTCAATACATTGAGGGGTCATGACATTGGTAAATTCCATTCATTCCATGTACATAACAACCAAAACACCTTTTACATTTTTAGTAGAGAGTAAAAAATACATCATCTGGTAAATGACAAGAGGATTCCTTGTAAAAAATATTTTTAAAAAATTCAATCATGGATAAAGATGAGTTTAAAAATTTATAGCAAAATATATAATAAAATTCATGATTTTTTTTGGAAACATGGATATAGAAAAAAGGTTTTTCGACTACAGAGATAAATAAAGTAAAGTGTGCTTAAAAATATTCTTTACGTATCATGAGTTATTTAAGTGATGAAAATTAATGCAAAGCATTTAATCTATAAAAATAAATATAGGAGGATAAAATTCATAATATTAATGATATATTTTATAAAATTTCATCTTCACAAAATTAATCATAAACAATATCAATAAAAAATGAGATTGTATCATAAATCATTTACCTAAAGTTTAAATTTCGTTGAAAGTTCTCTAACCTCATGTATAATAAATTTAAATTTATTATAATTCAATAAAAGAATCAATTACATACTTATAATATCATATATGTTCTAATTATGAAATTTAAACACATCTTTATTAATAGTTTATTATTAAAATGTTCATTTATAGGTGTTAACTATTTTTTTTTCATGAGAATTTACTATTAGGTAGTTCCATTCCTTGTAATTTGATCATGATTTCATCATTTATAGAATTTTAATCCTGATATAAATATATTATATATTAATTATATATAAATATATATTTTATTTCCATAAAAATTATAGGTAGAAATAGTAATTACACCATTCATGGAGATGGTTTCTCGTACGTATGTAGAAACATTATTTTCATTTTTTGATGGATGGAACAAAAAATGGTAAATAAAAATATTACTTTAAAGAATAATTATTATATCATATACATCGTATATATTAATTAAATCTATCTTTATTACCATCCATGTGAATTAGAAATGAAAAAAAAATATCACATCACTTCATGGAGGTGGTTGTCCACACACACATACAATCAAGATTTGGTTTTTCAACATATTGGAAGGTATGATGTTAGATATGATATTATAACTATATATGAATAAAAATTTCATAAATATCATATATAAATATTAAAAATATCATAATATTCATACATAATATATGGTTATGGAATATTTATTGTATGTATTTGTGGTGGCGATGGTCCACACATACACATGAGTGATACGTTTGATTCCTATTTGAAAGAAAAGAGTATGAATAATGGTGATTACATACTAATTAGAACTTTTCAGTGTATTTAAGATACTTAAAATTATTATTTAATTATTAATAAAATATAATTATAGGAGGTAGAAGAATAAATAAATTTAAAGAGGTCTGGTAGGACTATTACATCTTCTTTGGTATGTCTCTTTTAGATCCTTTATTAAGGACTCTTTAAATGGAATTTTAAGAATAAAAGAACATATAATTCATGAATAGTTAATTTGTTAAGACAATTTTTTTGGGTTTTTTCATGTTGTATAGATCAATGTGGTGAAAAGAAGATAAAGTATGGGTTCCCTTTTATACGATGGGGAGAGGACACACTTCCAATTTCATATAAGATTAAAATACACTAAATTCATATTTAAGACAAATGATTCCAAATGGACATATATTTTAATTTGGGATGATATGAGGTCATAATATGGCCATAAAATAGGGATTAGATAATTTTAATGAATAATTTCACTATTATGCCTTAATTTAACCCCCTTGTATAACCCATTTTAACCATAACCACGATGACAAATTTTTACTATTTTAATTATTTATTAAGAAAAAAAAGAATGTAGAATAGTTAATGTTTTTTGAAATTCAGATTAAAAATATGGAATCCATTTTATCTAATTCAATTCAATGAATTGGTAGAATTTAGTTTAAAATTAAACCAGAAAAATGAGAAGAAATGCTGTTTTCCAAGAAAAATCCAATAAAAAAAAATTATAATGAACTTAATTGGATTAGTAATAATATAAATGAACTAATTATACCTATAAAATCTCTTTAAAATAAAATCGTACTTTTGGAATGCTTTAAATAAAAATAATATTTTTAATAAAAATATACATTTTCACTATTCATTAAAAAACCGATCTTTTCAAAAAATTATTAAAAATAAAATCTAAGATAATTTTAAAATTAATATTTAAAAAAATAAGTTAATATTTTCAAATAAAATTTCTAAAATTGGAAGAAATAATTAATCTATTTTCTTACAAAAAGGAACAATTTTTTTAAAGAAAAAATGTATTTTTAAAGCATATAAAGGCTTTACTAATAATTGTGATCTTATTTTTCAATATATTTACATTTTCTAAAACCATTGCACCTAATTTTAAAAATGTACTTATTACTATTCACTATTCTAAATTAATTAGCAGGTTATAATGATATACTCTACTATGATTCATTTAGACTTCAGCTTGTGTTTATCGCAAGATATTAAAGAAATAAAAATTGTGTGTAAAGAAATATATCATAAAATATTGGTGTGTTACAATATTTACTATTTCATTTCTAGATGAATAATTAAACTAAGTTTTTTTTATTATTTCTAGCATTTACCAAACCATGAATAATGACTATTTATTTATCAAAATAATATTAATATAAATCAACAATAACTATAATAAATATTATAATCACCATATCTTGGGAATTATTATTTTTTATTAAACACACATATGTATTTATATGAATAAATCAAGATTAAATTGTGGAAATCAACCAACCCTGAATAATTATTAAACCACAATGTTGTAATAATATTTATTCTAACTTGTTAAATCCAAAATAGAATTCAATTGTGATTCTCGGTACACTGAGTGTGTGGCCCTATAAGACCCTTTCTTCGTGGAATTTGGTAGAACTATCTAAAATACAAGGTTATTATCTATGAATGTACTAGGGAACCCATATATAGTGAATTAAATTTCGCAATGACATATATACTCATATGAATGCTCACTGTGTAATATAATACCTATATCACAAATGTTGGTCTGAGTAAGAGGAAAGAGGGGGAATTTCCATTTAAAAATTAAAAGTAAATTAATTGATAAAATTTATTAATTAATGAATAAAATGAAATTAAATATGTATGTATAATATATAAAAATAAAAAGAGTAAGCGAATTAGAAAATGAATATAAATGAAAAGGTGTGAATTTTTGAAAAAGGAGTTCAGTCGAAACATACAAATTGAGTCCCTACATATCCACCCACAAGGTTTTAGGGTTTTAGATTAATCCCTTGGAATTAATGGTATCCAATTTATCTAATAAATAGTGTGAAACATTATTTTCAATGTATAAATAAAAAAAACCCAATACAACACATTATTTTTAGTGGTTAATTAAAAAACCTAATAAACTCTCACATTGGTGGTTGTGAGCACCCAATGAGAAGAATTATAATAGGTCATTTTAAAAAAAACCTTTCACAATACACTTAAAATTATCATAGAAAAATTGAAATTGAAATTATAGAGAGACTGGGAATGGGATGTGGTATCTATTGAGTACAATAATTGTTTCAGAAATGAGCTCAAGTGAATGCACAAGGTAGAAAAATGGTATCCAATAGTGTCCAAGCCTTCTTATGGGTGTATTTACAGCCTCTAGAGGCCCCATAGTGGCATTTAAAGTCTTCATAATTAAATTGATGCATTGGGATGTGATATTTTTTGATGGGGAAAATCCTGAATGTCCATGTCAACTTTTTAGAGAAGTTCAGCTGGTTGATCGATAGCCTCTTCCAATTGGCCAATGGGATGCTTGGCCATCACCTTGGATTTATAAGTTCTACTATATAGATGGTGGAATTTCTAGTAGCCATGATCTATTACTAGCCTCACCAGTAGGTCAACAGTAGGCTAGTGATGGCCAGTGGGTCTATGAAGAACTATGTGTTTCTATCCAGCTCGATCAGATGACTAGTAGATTCCTACAAGGTAGTCAGTGCTTTTATCTTGTAAAAGCCTCCAAAATAGTGCTATGTGTTTCTATTGATCTAATAGTTCATCCATTCTACATTATAATTTGACTTATAAACAAAAATAATGGAAATACATGGAAAATAATGGTTAGAATCACATTCAGTGTCTGTTATCATTAAAACACCTAACGGAGTGAGTGGTACAATGATAACATCTCTAATCAAGTAGGTTACTTGTTGTTGTCATTAACATATGTGTTTGATCTATCTTTATTTTACATTAGAGAAATGAGCTCACCCACAAAACATTATTGGCGTATATTTAATTAGGTCACTCCATTCCCATTAAACAGTTTGATATATCAAAATTTGTAAATAATATAAGAGTCAAATCCTTTCTCATAGTATTCATTAATTCATTATTACTCATGACATCCCCAATATATTTTACTTCATTGTGGATATATTTTATCATGGTTTTTGTTAATATATAAAATTATGTGACTCGTGATATGAATTTTTAATAATATAAATGTATAAGTACTGGTAAAAAAATCTTTAAAAAGAAATATCCGATGACACATATAAATGTTGATTTCCTACTTGTAGATCATGTTCTCATAATTTTCTTGTTTAAAGATTACTAATGGAGTACACAATGAGATAGTGTCTCAAAGTCCTATGATTCTACACCCACAATATCCTATATTATTTGTGTCCCATAAAATGATATATTCCTATTATTGAAAACATATTCAAGAATACCATCAGGGAACTTCTATGTTCTCATCATAGTGAATAACTGTTACAACCTTTTAGTGAAATAGTTACTCCAAGGACATTATCACATACTATGTCACAAAAAAGAACAATCATAAAGTTATAAAAAGATTATTAATATTAAAAAAAATCAATACATGCATTTATAAAGTGTATAAAAGTTAGTTATAGGGGACCGACTCTATCATATCAAGCCTTGGTACCTCTAAAACCTGACAAGTGTCTTCAGTTATAGATCATGGTTGTACCTCATAGAAAATTCCACCATTTATGCTCCCTAAACTACCAAAAACCACTTATCCTTTTTCTATATCAACCTCAACTATTTAAATAATCCATTTTATTTTGAGAGAATGAATTTATAGGTTTTTATCCTTACACAAGATCTTCTCATTGAAGAGGATGTTGCAGACTTTGATAACCTTCTACTAATAATTATCCCATATTCTAAAACCAATGTTTTCATCATCATATCTAATAGGTAAATATATATGGTACAAAAATTATAACATATAAATTTAAATGACATCGATACTGGTATATTTTATACAACAAAAAACTCTCATGTATGTAATCTATACCTTCTGGTGAGACCAAATTTCCTTTAAAATATGTCATTCCATAGGTTCAGACAGACTCTAATTCATGATATGATCCATAAAATTATTTTCTTCAACCCAAAAATCATTTTGGAAACCATAACATAACATCATGCTCCTATATATCTCATTTATAGTATGGTTCATCAATTACACAACACTATTATACTCAGGTTTCCCATGACCAATTTTTTCTATCTAGATTCCATTCATCCAGTAGAACATTCAGAAATCCTCTCCTCCATACTCAGTTTTGGTGCCTAATTTGATCCATTTCATCTATTCCCCTATCATTACCTACATAATGGATCTCCATTGGATGAACTTATAGAAGACCTTATACTTTTGTTTGAGGAAAAACACCCACAAATTTTGTTTAGAGTCCTTAATAAGGTAATGTAATACAATCCACCACCATGATATTAAACCGATTTTGGTCACCATAAATCCATATAAACCAACAAGAGCTTCTGATTATTAGGTTTTCTTCAATCCAAAATGAATGGTTCATTCCACTAATTTCATTGGATAAAACCCTAACATGTACTGAACTTCAAATAGTGAAGCTTTAACAATCCATTCACAACCATGGTCTATAGGCGATTTTTAGAAATGTGACCTATATAGTCATGAACATCATTACTAATTTGGATGATATTCGATTAGGTATTTCTCTATAATTAATGACAAATTTTGGTATATTGGTTAGGTAAAATATTCCATCTTTGAACCTAAAATCCACCAACCTGGAACCTTGTGTGATATCCATTCACTATCTACAAACACAATAAAATATCCCACATTATTTGGTTACCCCTCATAAATTAAATTATTCTATAGAAATGGAATATGATAAACTCTTTGAAAATGTATAAATAATAAATTATTAATCTATATACTCACATATCATTCCTTAAAAACCCTATGCCCCCATCTATAAAAAATCTGAACCTTTCCAAGGCTAATAGACACATAATTGTGATTGTATACTCAATTGTAAGTTTAGTTAAATGAATCACATGGGTTGGGAGTCCATGAATATAATAAACTTGTGAAACATAGCAATAATGTTCCATAATCTTCATTAGCTATATATTTTTCAGATGATACATAATTAAACATTCCAATATTTCTAAAACACTCCCTATAGTCCTTCTACAGATGACCCTTCTTTCTATAGTTCCCAGATTAGTCAAATTTCAAAAAATACTCTCTATTATTTTTCATCATATTTTCCTTTTAATCTTCCATGTTTAGTATCCTACATCATCCCAGAAGTAAAACACACTTATGGAAATTATTTAGACCTCCTTATATTATATCTCTTCATTCAACATCAAATCAAAAATCCCATAAAATACCATATCATTCATTCCAATTGATTTTCTCATAAGGATCACCATCATGTACCATGAATCTAGTGTTAGTAAAGGATCATACTTGAAACTAGTGGAATATGAATCCATTAATCCACTAGAATATCATTCACACTAGAGTTTCTGTGCTACTAAATTTTATCCATTAGAAATTCTCTATGAGATTGGTAAACAAAAATTTGGAATGATTAAGAATCCCACTGACCAAACTAAGATACACCCCTCACACACTATTATAAAAAATAACACACAAAAATTGAAGAAAAAAATTTACATGGAAATTAGATTGGAAAAAATATTAGATAGATTGAAATTTCATCCAATACCACAAGATAATACTAAATAATCTTTCTCTCAAGGAAGCTATTGTAATTTAAATTATCTTTGATTAAAGTGAAGAACCATGATAAATACATACTGAATGTTGGTGTAGGTTATTAGGTATAAGAAAAAAATATGTTCTATAACAAAGCTAGTTCATTTTTCTAAAGTTTAGAATTCGGAGCTACAACACTGAGGGTATCATGGAAAGTATATTGGTTTCATGATATCATGTGTTGGATTTAGTGGATTACATATGTATTCAAATGTAACATGTGGAAGAGAGTTTCAATTTTCATTATGGGTAGGTATCATATAGAGGATACTTAAAAGGTCCAAAATTAGAATGGGTTTGTCTCTCATGAAAAAAGTCAACAAATGTAGCGGCCTTGGGCCACATAGTATATGGTGAAATGAAAACCTCAGGTTCCAATGTTTGTTTCATTGCAATTATTTGAATATATGATAATGATCATCAGAATATGTTTAGATAATTAGATTATAGTTAGAATAAATATGGGATCCTTAAAGGGTTTGAACCATGTGGAATAAGTGGGAGTAATGGACTATAGATTCCTCAGGTTACTAATTTTAATTTTAGTTAATGTTCATCATGGCAGTGCAATTATACATTCTGAAAGGTGATGTCATATATTGAATGTGTTTTCAAAGAAATATATATAGATATATGTATCTATATGATCTCATAAGTAGTGGAAGCTTAGTGGTAGATTCTTTAGGATCAATGGAAATTTTATAGAGCAGGGTCGTGGAAATGTTGCATGATACAACATGTTGGTAGAGTTTTAAAAAAGTTATAGGATGGAAAATTTATTCTTTTTTTCTTTAAAGGTATATTCAATGGATGCATTCAGATGATTTTCATGGTTTCAATAGAATGTAAGATTATGGTTTTGACGAATCTAAGTAGGCATTATTTTTAGTGGGAGCCTGTGGATTTAGGGAAAGAAGTATATTGTGGATAACCATGTGGATTCTATGGAAGGATAGGGAATAAGACATGGACATGGGGAAATTGGTGTGAGAATGATAATAATATTCAATTATATAATATTCAGACTCAACCAACAAAAATTATTCTCAAGTGGGAGATTGTTGGGGTTGTTGTGAGAATTTTTTTCTTAGTTAAGTGGTAGATATCTAAAAGTTAATTCATTAGAAGTCATACATGGAAGAGCCGGAATAGGAATATTACAAAATCCTTATGGAATTCATGTTCCAATAAATAAATTTAGTCTACTGGAAGTTCAGTAAGTGGATGTGTTAGTTCACTATATAAAAAATTGCGACTTGAAATAATGTATGACGACACCTCAGGATGTGAGGTCTAAAAATGAGGGTAGTTTGATGCTGGATTAACCAAAATTTTAATGGGGGTGAATTCAATATATGTTCATTCACTAATGAGTGAGTTAAATAGATATATTTTGGATAGAGTTAATCCAAACGATAGAGAACAATGGCTTCTGAGTGCATGAATAATGAGTAGGGTCTTCTAATACATAAAATCTAAGTAGTAGTTATGATTCTAGTGGATGTAGTGAGGGTGGTAGAAGAGGTAACTTCTTATATCCAAATAGAATTATGATGTAGGTGAAATATTAGTGGAAGTATAAATTTATTGAACTGAATTCGATATTACATGAACGTATTTACTAGGGATTTATAGTCAATGATACAAATTATAATAGCCCCTAGAAGAAGAAAAATCCAATGGAGGGTTACCTATAATTATAAGAAAGTGGTGAGGACTGGATGATCGGATGAGGACCTCTATTTATAGTGGGTTTAATAACATGTTCATGTAGTATGTAAAAAATTTAAAAAGGTTCCTGAAAATTTACATAGGAAGAGGTAGATAAAGAAGGATGACATAAGGAACATCCAGGTTGAGGTGGACACAATGAAGAAGGTGGAATACTATGAGGAGTAGAACCCAAAGATGGAGTATTCATCTAATTTTTTGAGTATGGTTGTCAAAAGTTATTATTCCCTTGTAAATCAAATTCACTTTTGATGGAATTAAATAGATTCTTCCATTCTTATATCCACATTGTATGAAATTATTTAGCATATTATCCTTCTATTATTTGTGTTTATGTTTTTTTTCTCATGTGTGTGTTGGTCATGTGTATGTTCTCTTATGCATTTTTCAAAAGAATTATTTACATATGAATAGAGCTAAAAGATGTAAGATAACATGATGTAGTGTTTTGGTTACTTAGTCATCCATGTTCCAATATTTGAAGTTATGGGGGATTTTTAATCGAAATTTAGAGTTTCTTGTAGTGGATGAAGTTCCTCCACATTGGATAACAAGAAGGGTGAAATTTCATTGATTGGGAAAATACACCCTCATCCATAGTAATAGGAATCGATGAAATAAAAATTAATTTCTATTTGAATATTTCTAACTTCAGTGAACATCATAATAACATATTCCATCTGACCTCTTCTCAAGTTAAATTCATTTATATTATCAAACAATGACTTTCCTTTTGACATTATCGTGTAAAAAAGTTTCTATGATATGAACACATTGATCATCAGGGAGGGATTCATAAAAAAAGATTTATATATTAGAAATAAATCATGTAGTTGTCTTCTCTACGTAGTTTTTGAAATCCACATTTTAGGCTAGCATCATCTGAACAACATTACGTGCCTTCCTGTTAATACTTTTTTATTCTCCCTTTTCTATTTCTTTTGTATTATTAAATACTAATAACATATTTATGTCCTTCTAAAACATGTAATCATCTATTTAAATCTTATAGAATCTAACGTCTCATCCATTAAACTATTCCAGCCTAAAACTTTAATCTTTGAACACCATCTTTTGAAGATAAAAAAACATCCACTAAATTTGAATAGGGTAAAAGAAAGTACCTCTTTCTTCTTAGAAAACACTATATAATATTCCTTTCAAAACTCCAAACCTTATCTTTGATACTGCTTGTTTCATTAGAAACACCACTTTATAAATGAGAAAACCTATATTCTCAATTCAAGTGAAACAAGAACATTAGATGGTCAAGATAGAACTGACACCAACAAATGAAGCCTATAGAAAGAATAATCCATATACAACAACCATGCACTCTGAACTCACACAAAAAACAACATATAAACACTCAAAAAAGTCATAAAAAGTGAAAAAATGAAATAGAATTGAAAATATAGAAAATAATTGAATATAAAGAGTAAGGTGGTTTAGGTAGATTTATAATCTATCATAATGAAAAACATTTCCAAGGGGTAAAAAGGAAGATTAGAATAAAATAATTACTCCAAAGAATAAGCTGATAGAAGCTTAGAATGAGTAAACTACTCTTTACAACATATCAATAAAAACAAGAAATTCAAGTCACCCCAACCATAACATATATATTTTTTCCATCCTATAATTCAAATTCTATGATTAAACAAACTTTATAAACCATACTCCCTACTTTGCTAAAATTTATAGTCATCTAGCCATTTGGTTAATAGATATAACTTATTTTACTATATTTCCTTCTAAATAGTACATTTATTTATGGACTTCGAGGAATTAATATGTTTCTCAAAAAACAATACCCTCCAATGACACTTCCATAATAACTCATTCTCTATCATTAACACATGCAACTTACAAATCTTTAACCACTTCCAATTTCCACTACTATATGTTCTATAGTTCAAGTATTCCATAAAATTTCACACCTATATCTATAAGAAATAAAGGTCAATAAGAAGATACATATTTATGATATCTTTATAAATTAACTAAAAAATGGCTTCTCACACCCAGAATAATAGTTACGACCATACCGATGTGTTAGGTTTGATGGTGTAGAACTGAATGTGAGTTTAGTAGTTGGAAATGGGTAAAGAAATGTAATTATATATAAATATTAAAACAACCAGTGATCTAGGGAATCCTAACATAGATAAAGGTTACATCAAGTTTAATTTTTAATGTAGTCCAATGGTCACACTGCAATGTAGAGGGGTTGTTTTATAACCAGTTCTTTGTAAGGATGGAATTTTGTTGTCTGAGATTAAACGTTTGGTCCAAGATATTGGGCATGAAATTGGTGAGGGGAAACATGACATGATAGGTTATTTATAAGAATGTATATTCGAGGATGATTAAGGATAAATAAATTTCCCAAGGCACAACCATGTGTTAATATTTTTATATGAATGATTGAGGGATGTATAACCAACTGACTAAAATTTGTTTTCTTATTTTTAAAATAGATGAGACAATGCCACAAACCTCATCATTTCTAAGGACTATTCCATTAATGCCTAATTTTACAAGGTGGTCATTCCATGAAGGGTGGGATCATGTCCTAACACAAACCTGACTAGTAATTTTGGAACTCTATTTGGATTCAAACAAGGCATTTCATTCCATAATGAGGGGGGATCACTCTATAAGAGTTTTCTTGGTAGAGGGTTTCAAACCATGAGTAATTTCTGATAAATTAAAGAATATTATTTGTTATTTATATTCCCTAATAACTATAAGTTCATTGGTGAGAAGTGCGTTGAACCCATAGGGAAGGGTTAATGTAATACCGATATATAATTGAAAACATTTTAAACAAAATAAAATAGATAAAAATAATAATAATAACATGCACAATGTATGAAAGTATAAATAAATTAAGTGCATAAATAATAGAAATAGTGAAAAACTAGAAAAAAATATAAACATAGGTCAAGGAAATATTTAATTAGACTATTAAAATATTAATCACTATTTTTTTAAAAGAATACTTTGTATCATCACACCTTAAAATTTTTTCTATCTGTCTCTCTCGAGAAGTGGATGAGATGAATCTAACAATTCATCAATTTTGGAATACAAAAAATAGATGTGAATGATGATACTGAATTGATTTTGAGAAAAAAATGGTTTTTTCTTTAGAAACACGTTTCTATTTTTATTTATTCTCACTGTATTTTTTTGAATTAAAAGAAACCAAAAAACTACTAATTTTTTTAATAAATGAAGAGATAAAGAATTTCAGAACAATATTTATTTACATAAAAAAAAATTTATACCTGAAACATTTTCATTTGATGAATTGAAATAAATTCCAAAATTTTTACAATCGAAATGAAATAATAAATGAAGGTTAAGGAAATATCCCCCCTATTGTTGTTGAAAAGAGAAATAAAATGAAATAATTATGTTCCTTCTAAAACTCCTTAAGTGTCTTCAAGTCTTTCACTTTTGGAGTTCTCTAATTCTTTCTGTAATAATTCATCATCACAAATTTATCCCTAACTTATTTTAAAAAATGATCATATAATAACTTAATTTATTTATGAATCACCGGTATTATCCAATGAAAAATCACATTCCTCAGTTCTTGATTGACCCCATGGAACATTGACATAGTGTTCTATCATTGGCATGTGTTTTGAGAAGAACCATTGAAACAAAATATTACAAGACCACATGAAAATATTGATTCAACATTTGGATTCCATGAGATCCTTAGTTATTCTTATATAATTATTTTTATGAAATCAATATCGAAATAGTGGTGACCCTTATATAGATCTCTATTGAACAATACATAGATGATCACTACATTTATGAAATTAACTAATTACCTGTATATATCCAATAAAGACCACTCAGTACCCTTATGTAAGTCCCATAACCCTTAAAAAGAGTGGTCTTTACCATTATATGATCCTACTGATACCTTTACGTGTGTATCCACTACATTTATGGGAGTCTCTAAAAACATTAGGTGAGAACTATCACCATTATAGGATCCAACTTATGACCCTTATGTAGTTCTCCACTAGATTTGAATCTAGTTATGTGCTCAACCTTTTTCAATTATCTTCATTGAACAAAATAAACTCGATCATCTTCTTCATAATGCAAAAAATCTATTTCATCACTTTGGATTTGATTTGAGCTCGGATCAGGGTCCTAACTTCTTCATGAACTCCCAAAAGAAGTATTAACCTTAATTATGTGTATTAATATTCCTATTTAGGAATTATATACTGGATATTAAAATCCTTTTCTTGGACGACGCCTACCTCTACTGAAGTAATGGAGGTGTAGCCTTCAAACAAGGATGCTTGATGAATTAAAGCTTGGATGACACTTACTTAATCAAACCTCGTACTTTTATTTATCTATTTTTCAACCTTTATTTTGGTATGTGATGTATCCCTATAAATATGGTACGTGTTTATGAATTTTAAAAGAATCATAAGAGAATAAATAAATACATATTCCTTCATTATTTGTATTTGGCGATCACCTCTAGTGATTAGTATAAGTGTTTGCTGATGAAAAAGATCCTCAATCAGTAGTATCAAAGGAGGTTGAGGGAAAGTTTTATCTAAGGATCAGTGATATCCAAATCTATATCCACTTCTGTAGCCAAAAACCACCTTCAGTGGTATCAGAGTGTCGAAGGTGAGATTTTTGAATATTAGTATCTGATCTATTGCAGCAGGTGGAAGTTGGAAGAATATGAATAGTAAATATTCATCTTTCCTCCATTTTTTTCCACCATCATGTTTTGACACAAAAAACAAGTGGTTCTCTCACTTTACCGATTGGAAAAAGTGATTAATTTTATTTTTTAATTTTTCAAAAAAGGAATTCAACTTATATTTGTGTCCCCTCATGTTTCCCCATTTTAAGGGGATTATTTCCCCCCTCTCATCAATAATCCTCTCCAATAATTTTGCTTCCACACCTCCCGTTTTTTCAACCCATCTAAAAAAATCAGCAACCATCCTTTGAGTCATCACTCATATTTTTGAGAAAAAATATTCATTTTTGTGTGTTACATAAAAAAATTAGAAGGGAGAAATTCTGAAAAACAATATCACTGCACCTACATGGAAAAAAATTTGATCTCCAATTTTGATAAAATAAATTTTGTGATTCAGAAAAAATTGCAAGCATCACTATACAAAAAATTATTTTACTAGATATTGAATTCAATTTCACTAAAAATCACTTCGAATTATTTCTATAAATTGACGATGATGACAAACACCCCTTCCTTCATCTTATCTCTTAAAGATGAATGAATCTTCTACACATGAAGTCATCAAATAATTGAAGTATCTATCTGATGCAGATTCCTTCCCAAAATCATAGACCTCCATCGATGTTGTATCTGATGAACCATCTACCTATACAATATTGAAGCATTATATCCCCATGTTGGCTCCCCTGGTGAAGAAATGGGGCACCTTCATCCAATGAGTCCAAGTCTTGGTGAGGTACCACATCAAGGAGGGACATTTTGACAAACCCAAACCCAAGAAAAAGGGATTATGTGGAGAAGAAAATGATCCAAGAAGAGAAGTACAAGATGTAGAAACTTTTAATCTAATAAATAAAATTCAGTTTTTTCCTTGTGGTGTTATTTTGATCATTTAATATATTCTAGTGACCTTCTTATCTACAACCAAATTTTCTTTTGAATTTACTATAACAAATGAATATGGTGATGTCATTAGAGTTTTTGGTCAACCACTTAGATAATATTAAAATTTATGGGTTACAAGTAAAATGAGTTTAAGGGGGATGTTGGACATTAAATTCATTTCCTTTGATAATGCCAATCTCCACTATAGTAATGGAGGATTGGACTTCAACAAAGGTTGTATGAAAAATTCATGATTGGATAAAACCTAATGAACTAAGCATAAAACTAGTATTTTCTATGTTTTTCATCCTTTAGTTTTGTGTGTATTGTATCCCTATAAATAGGGTATGTGATTATGAATTATAATAGAATATAAAGAGAAGAAATAAATACAAATTACTACTATTTTTTCATTTATCAATCACCTACAGTGATTTGCATATGTTTTTTATGCTTCTATAGATCCTCCATTATTATACACCTCAATGTTCTTCATGGGATGTGGATCCCACCCTTGGTTGGACCAAGTGTCATCTTATTAAGTGTATCATCTATAGATGGGTCATTATATAAAACCATTCATAGAAAAATTCAATCCTCGATTAAGGAGTTTTAAATTGAGTTAGGATTATGTAGTCATCATTTTGAGATCTCATTCAGTGACATCAAGTTGATTGGTTTTGGATCGATCTCGATCGGTGCATCCCAACATCAACTGGGTAGCTCCCGATTTGCATCATATTTAACAATAGACCTATGTACACATTTGAGTCACCAAGAAAGGTTGACCTAATATTTTCATTGGTATTATTCAGAGATCCTTGATTTTCATTATCCAGGCCTAGGATATTATTCATCTATTTGAATATGATTCCAATTCCGAGTTTCAAAAACCATTCTCTAGGATTTTATATTTTTCATAATTTTTTTGTAATATTTAGCAATATTTAGTGACCTATTGTAGATTGGTTGTGGAAATAGGATTTTAGCATGGATGAGACAATGATGGTGGGTCATTGGATGATGGTAGGAGATGATACTATGAGTGAATGGTAGTGATAATAAGAAATTACTCTTAGAAGTAGTGGTAGCATAGATAAAGTTGATAGTGCCATGAATTTTATTTTGGAGATTGATGAACAATATCTCTTTTGGTAGTAGTGGTATTTTAATCTGACGATACCACATCCTCGCTATAGTAGGTGTAGTCACTAGACAAAAATAAACTCCAATATTAATGACCAATATCCAAAAACAATTTTCAATGACATCAATCACAAAAATTAATACCCAAAGACTTATTCCATGAATTAAATATTAAAACTATAAAGGGATGAAATAATGGAATGGGTCAGTTTTATAAAACATAAAATGTATTTTCTATTTAATTCCACAAAAAAATAAAGATATTTCTCATGAAATATATATGAAATTTAATTGATTAACAAATGAGCAGAAAAGCACTAAAAATAAAAACCTTACAAAATATTCATTGAATTTCATATTAAAAACTAATTTATCTAATATTAAATATTTCTCCTATAAAATCCCTATTTGAAAAAAACATCATTAAATTTCTAAAATAGATGTGGTAAAACATACTAATAAAAGAGTCGCATCAAATTTATCTACACATAAAACATTTGTTTTCCTCAAACAACCAATGTTGAAAAATTTAATTTCGGAAAAGAAATTATAAAGAGTGAGAATGTGCGTTTCCAATAAAAATTAGTTTTTATAAATATTATTCCCCAGAAAATGTATTATTAAAAAATAGTGATTTCTCCCTAGAAATAAGTGGATTTATCAAAATTTTGTTTTGGTTTTATGAAAAATTATTGAAATTGAATTTTAAAAAAACATTAAACAATCATCACATTGCATTTAATTGATAATTTAAAACTCCTCTATACCTCAAAGAGAATGGTCACACATAATTAGAAAGAATAATAATGAGATAATGCATTTTTTTTAGAATATTTAACCATTACAGGAATTATAAATAACTAATCCAACAACAAAAATAATAAAAAAATAAATGATTGAAAGAATAGAGGTTCAAACTTGGATGAGGATTTTCATTTCCAAGCCCATTTAAATGCATATATTTAAAGTTTAAAAACTAATTAAAATATTTAAAAGCAATTATGATTTTAAATCCTACTCCCATGTTTAACTAAAAGAAAGAAAAACCAATAGAGCACAGAATTGAGTAACTAGAATAAATCCATTAGAAATTTAAAAAAAGTTTAATCTCATTATGGTGTAAATATATATCTAAATTTCATAAAATTTTAATATAGTGAATAAAAAATTTTAATATTTAAAATCTATAAATTTTGAAAAAAAATTAGGGGGTTGTTTTCATGTGTAATACGTTGAAATAAAATTTAGCACAAATAGGACCCCTCCTACAAACATAAAATATAACAATGTCCATGTTGTTGAATCTTAATGTGGGAGTGATAAATAAAGTAGTTAAAGATAAAAAATACTTTTAGTTGAGTATAATTCACATATATGTTCAATAACCATCATTCAATCAAATGAATATATTTGCACCAATTTTACAATTTCACTAATAGATTAAAAATTCACATGCATTATAATTAAGGAATAAAAAAATATTACAAATATGGTTTAGAAAAGTAGCATGAAAAACATTGAATACATAGAAAAAACCAAAAATAATGAATTTTAGTGTTTGTTAGAATGTTTAGAAGTTTATTTTAAATGAATTTTCAACAACCAAGAAAATATAATTCTAAACACCCAAATTAACAAAAAAAAACTATGGGCATCACATCCTCACACATAATTTCAAACCGTGTGATATAAAATATCATTAAAGCTCAATTTTCTACTAAAAATTAATAATTCAACAACACCAATAACAATAATAATAATAAGAGTAAAAATATAGAAATAAAATGAGGATCACCCCAGATTTAATAAGCATTCTACTTTTGTGAACAACCATAAATGCTTCCCTCTTTACATGAGAGAAATCACATAGTTAGTAAAGCTTTTGTACTAATAAGATAAAATGATATGCATTATATTTCAATACGATAAACTGAAAAATAATGAAAAACTAGAGATTGAGTTAAAAAAAATTATCCTTTAAAACTCCAATTTGTTTCTTCTATTTGATTTGAAAGCAATTGGGATGCTTCTATTCTTTTTCACCACACTATCAAACTTCATTAAAAATAGGGACGAAGAACAATAATGAAATAGAGTATGAAAATATAGAGTAATTGAATTAAAAAAACACTGTATATTTCAAAAAAATAATGGATAACATCACACAAGATTGACCATGGGTTGACTCCCATTACGAACTGAATTTATACCCTTTACTTTGGCTTTATAAGAAATTCAGTTCCCCATAAATATAGAAACCAACCCCATTGGATACCCTTCAAATTAGTGCACTATAATCTAACCATTAACCAATAATGGTATCTTATTATCTTCTACAAGATACACACCCACATTTAAAAGGACTATAAGGATGGTAAAAGGTCCCAACTATATGGTTTTAATCATCCTATGAAAAATATTATGTTTGGAATTGAAAATAAAAACATTCTATCAAACATTAAATATCTTATTCTAGATTATGGAGTTATGAAATTCCTTATCTCGTTCCTTATAAATCCTACCATGGTTATAAGTATCTCTCTTAATCTCATCTAGCTCAATTAGATCAAGTAACCTCCCCTCTACAGCAGTCTTAAAGTCAATGATCAAGAATTCACAACCTAATAGGACATGGGTTTCAATTCCATAGGTAAATGAAAAGATTTTCTAGACAAAAACCCTTATTGAGACATACAAATTTGGGTTTGGAATGTAGTTATGTAGGCCCATAATGGTTTATCTAGTTTCAAGGACCAATCATTCCTTGAAACTGAGACATTTTTTTATCTAAAATATACTTATGCTCCCTATTTGAAATTTCTACCCGACCACTGGATTTGGATGCTAAGAAGGTATTATTCTATGTGAACACCCATACTTATCCATTAAATATTAAAATTTGAAATTTTTGAAATGGGTTCAATCAATTATTATTAAATATCAAGGCACTCCAAATTTTGAGAAAATATTCTTTTTAATGAATTTAATGACACAATTTACTCATTTTTTGGGAAATGAAACTACCTAAACCAATTTTTTAAAATATTCAATAGATAAAAAAATATACCCATTCCCATGTAAAGATTGAATTTTCCTAGTCAGGATCCAATTATCACTGAGAGGGGGAGGGTTTTATCAGTGATATATTTTTCTTTTATATTTCCTTACTTATGAAACGACCTTCACCTTTTGGTAAAGAGTTATTTCAATGAAAAAACAATACAAACACAGATCCACATGAACAAAAGAATTTAAAAGTTCAATACTCAATAAGAGTAGTTATGTCCTTGGTATGACATTGAAACAATCCAATACCACACAATCCACTAGAAAATAATCCATTGGTGTGGAATACAATGGGTAGGATATTCCCTTACACTTGTGTAGCACTATGAAAATAATTCAAAAGCGCATGTTCTTATTGTAGCACAAAATGATTCAATTCAATGTTTTTGAACATTTTGATCAGCTTTCTCAAATTTAATCTTGAAAAACAATTCTTCTCTTTTCTACCCATAAGCTGGTATAAACTTTCTTGAGTCCATCACACTCTGACCTATCTCCTCTATGAACTATCCTACCTCATCCATGAACTGCCTCTAACCTCCATGTACTATAAAGCGTGAATGACCTACAAATAGCATTTGAACTCCAAAACTTATAGCTTCTCTATAAATAGAAAATGACATGCGTACCACTGATACTCTATTAACCACACCTACTATAGAGACAATCTTTTCTTCACAAACCACCTTCCCTTATGCAGACTACTTCTCCCTATTCCATGAACCATTTCATATCCTATAGACTGATTCTTTTTATTCTACTTACCATGTATTATTCCATGGAAAACTTTATCCTATACCGAGTATCTCCTTTTCTAACTGCTTCCCTTCATAGAATTCTCCATCAAAAACTCTTTCGAACATAGCCAAATTCTTCATTAGAGTGAAGATGTTCTCATATGAAAATTACTCACACCTTAATAATGGAATTAGTGCTCCTGATATAGGAAAATAGATATGAAAAATATACTAATATGATATTTACCCAAATCATAGATACAATACAGCCTTTACTATGTACTGATCTTCTCCCATGAACCGTAATTGTCCCACGAACAATTTTCGTCTGTGAACCATTTTCATATGCGGTCATTGTACTGTATTTATTCCTTTGTGATGGAGGAAAATCATATCCTTATTTCTACCAAAAAAAATCCATCCTGTGAACCATATTCCTTCAACGAACCGTATGCCTTCCTGTGAACCACTTCCATACCATGGACTGTTTTTCCTATATGGTCTGCTTACCATCCTTATACTGTGCTCCACGAAATCCTTCCTCTGCCATATTTTCTTCGCCACTCTACGTACCGCGTATGCCTTAAAAAATGTACTTCATGGTATTTGAACCATACTTTGTGGAATCCTTTGTGAAAACTCCTTCCATTTCCAAAATAATAAACTTCTGATTTTAAGGCCCAAAAATTTGGTAAACACTAGGAAACAACACCACTAAAAATATATACTTCTGCAAACACCAACCATGCCCACTCATGGTCATCTGGATTATTCAACCAACAAATTCATTCATTAAAAAATTTATCTATCAGGATATTTAATCTTTGAGTGATCATCTATAGCCTCATTATATTTTCCAAGGAATGTAATGTAACATCCCTATCTTTTAAAAAAAAATTATTTCCAATCGGTTTTGAATTTTATTGGAAACACCTTTACTCTCCATTTACTACATAAGGTTTGAATCATATTTTTTCCTACCAACTTATGATATTTTTGAAATAATAATCAGAAAAACATTTTCTGATTTATCCTTTTTTAAAACAAAAGAAAACACTCCTAATAAATCTATTCTAACTTCCGTCTCCATCCATCTTAGTCTCAAAAAAGTTGAAAATGTTCCCATAAATTCTAACCCCAAAACTTAAAAAGTATCAACTTCCAAAATTCATTTCTGAGGAAGATCCTAATTTCTACCCACATTTTCTTTTATCAGATATTTATCAAAACGCATAAATAAACTCTTATAATTCCTAAAAAAATTAGGCTAATAAAATCCAACTTGAATAAATTTTGAGGATTTCCTTTATACTCTATTATGATCTTCCCAAGATGAGGAGTGAAAATTCTCAAAATAATAAACAACTCTTCTTCTAACACACACCACCATAAGTTTTCATCACCACAACTCCTAAAAAAGAAAGGATCATCCCTAATATAGTATTTATGATTTGAAATGAAATACCTCCTTTGATTATATGAGAAATATTGGGGTATAACTCTTGAATCTATGAAATTATTAATATATTCATACCGAGAATATTGTTTAAATAAAAAATGAGTAACATTTCATTAAGAAGGGCCAAATAAATTCCATGACACATTCACACCATGCACTACAAAACCTCTAAAAATATTCTTCATTAACATTCTTTTCCCAATGATTATCTCTAATCTCAAAATCAAATTATTGAAAAAAAATAATCCACCTAATGAGTGTAGGTTTTCCCAATTTGTTATATAATATATTCTTCTAGTAAGTGTGGTCTATAAATACTATGAATTTGGAACCTAAAAGTTATTTACTAAACATATTTAGTGAAAACCCAACAAATAACGACTCTTTATCTGTAGTAGTATAGTTCTTATGAGTATCATCTAGTATCTTTCTGTAATAATACACTACATGTGACATATTTTCTTTCTTCTATCAAAAAATAGCCCTGACAGCCATATCTCTAGCATCACACATAACTTAAAAAGTCAATTTCTCATCCTAGAAAATGATTATGGGTGATGAAGTGAGTTTATCCTTAATAAAATTAAAATATTCCAATAAAATTCATCAAATAAAAAGGTTGTATCATTAAAAATAGAAAACATAAGGTCATTGAAAAATTTTAAAATACCTTTATAAAATTTTCATAATACCCGATATTACATAAGAATCCCATTACACCGTTGACATTTTTAAGAGTGTAAATTTATAGATCACATATATTTTGGAATTTCCAATATTAATTCCCCTCTTAAAAACATTTATAGAAGAAATCTCCTTTTAGGGATGATACAATGGAATTTCTACCAATTTAGGACAAGATTAGTCAATTAAAACATCTCTAAAACCAACTCTATTTTTTTCCAATAGTTCTAAAAAGTACTACAAACAATAGAAAATTCATCCATAAAAACCTCAATAATTATATCTATCATGTCAAAAGATATAACCATCATGAACCTTTGAAATGTTTCCATGGAACCATAGAATCCAAATGGAATTCACATGTAGGAAAATGTTATTAATAGTCATGTGAAGGTAGTTTTCTCTTTGTCTTATGGGGCTAAAACGTTCAAGTTCTAACTAAAATAACAATCTAAAAAGAAAAATAACACATTCCCAAAAATCCTCTTAGGGATTCGATCTAATAAATGAATAGGTAAATGATCTTTTATAGTGGATAAATTTAAACTCATGTAATCTATACAAACTCTCCATTTAGTTTCCTTAATTACATGGATTTCTCCTTATTTTCATTTGTCAAAATAGTGAATCTTCATTTTTTGGGATCACTTAAATTGGGTTGGCATAAGAACTATCTAAAATTTGATAAATATTACCAATATCTAGTAACCTAATAACATCTTCTATTAAAACCAATTTCATGATTAGATTCAGTCTCCTTTCACCTTAAAATCCTGGTTTGTTGTCTGGTTCCATAGGAATATTATGCCTGAAGAATGAAGGTACAATCCCTATAATTTCATCTACGGACAAACTCATTGATGATTTTAACTTGTGTAAAACACCCAAATTTTTTTCATTTTTTTATCTATTAAGTTTAATTTAAATAATAACATGAAGTGTGGAATTTTTTCTAAAGAATGAATATTTAACTTGTGCTGACAAACGTTTAATCTCCAAAATAGGTTCTTACTCACTATATGGAAGGATCTTGAGCCCAGGAGGCCCAAGGTATTCAATATGTTTCTTAAAATGAGTTTGGAAATTAGAAAATTTTAAATTTCAAAGCCTATTTTTCATTTTTCTTCACTCCTATCGAAATAGGAAATCCCACTCTCATGAGTTCCCTTATTAGAATTCTTGTTATTTATCAAAGAAAAACCATCAAACTATTCTAATGACTCTATCTAAACATTATCAAATTGTTCAAAATTGTTTGTAAAAGGGAAATTAATCTCATGTTCTCTTAAAAATTATTTATTTTTATACATTATAAATTGTTATAAAAGACCAATCTTTTTAGTAGGAATATAATTGCTATCTAAATCTAGAAGGTTTTCTAGATTCTTACTCTTAGAGGACTCAACCACGTGTGAAACATCATTTTAAAATTAAAATGGAATATTTTAAACCGAAGACTATATTTCATATTAGATTGAATAAAAAATTATATTTGTAGCTTATTAAAACTCAACTCTAAATTTTTTTTCACCAAAAATTAGGTTCCTTAACATTTTTAAATACATGATACTCATACCATTTCACACCAAACATAAGATTAACTAGACCATGGAATCTTATATAAATGATTATCTAGTATCTAATACAGTCTTATCTAGAATTATGGAAATCATTGGGTCACATTCCATTTCTAAATAATGAAATACAGCTGGTAGAAACAGCTTCCCAACTCCAATAAGAAATCATCAACTCTTCATATGGGATGTGTGAAAGAATAACTGACATGTTATAGAACAAGAGTTGTGGGTTTCAAGTAAACCAATACCAATTGTTAAAATAGTGATAAAAGTAGTAGGTTTAAACTATAACCTAGAACAAAAACATTGTTGACCTGGACACTTTTACACAAGGTATAAGGAATGAAAAATATACTAGGATCCTTAAATTTTGTAGGGATTTTCTTTTGAAGAATATCAATACACTCTTCAGTAAGGCTATAATTTGTATAATATTTTAAAATTTTTCTGTCTGAGACAATAACATTGAGTGATATTATATATAAATTAAAATTAATCAAGGATTTCATGAAAGGAATATTCACTTGGAGTTTGGATAAAATCCCATGAATCTTTATTAGTTTATCTTTGTATTAATTTTTTTGACTTATCTGAATTAGGTCGTTATTTTTGTGAATCAAATTTCCTAATAAACTATTGAAACATCATATTTATATCATCTTTATAATGATATGTTTAAAGCCTAGTTTTATTTTTTAATTGTCTTATTTGGTAATTTTGAAAAGCAGGTGCAAGAGGTTGTTGTGTGAACCGTCTATATTCTTTCTAGAATAATTTTGGATGATTTCTATAACTAGAGTTATAGTAATTTTAAAATCAATCATTCATATGTTAAATCCTAGAACCATATTATAAGGCCCCAGCCTTAAACATTACTTAATCTTGAGATATTTCAAGAATACACCTTGAGGATCTTTTCAGGTTTAGAGTTTTAGAGAATTAGATCATAAAACATGCATTACATTCCACATTTAAACAAAGTGGTTACATAAAAGATAGTATTCATTTTTCCCATCAACGGAAACATATTTAGAATAAAACAGGGATTCTTTCTTGAAACTTCTTTGACACTATCATCATATCATGTACCTTTCCCTTGACCTGTGAAAAAAATTTCAAAAACATGGGATGAGCATAAAAAGCTCATTAAGGGTTATAAAAAGTATGGAAAGGAAACATGAGTACATATATACAAAGAATGAAATAATAATTTACCCATAAAACATATGCACTTTAACATACCTCATAAAATCATGAATAAATCATAGAAATCATAATACATAAAGGTAACTTGAGGCATTCATAACATTCTTACGTAGGGAGTAACCCTCTTGGTTACGTTTGGAATACCCATCACAGTATATTCCCTAAATCTCTTCAGATAAACCTTAACTCTTCAATCCTTCACGTTACCCAATTCATTGGAGAGTTATATACGGCTCACCCACCCTTAGTTTATCACGGAACCGCCTGTTTTCATAATAATTCCCAAGAACCTCAACATAATCGTATCACATAAAACATGCATAAAGGAAACATAACATTTCCACCTTTCAATCACAAGATATCAATACAACACATTGATATAAAAAAATTATGAAAGCCATTTTCAATACCAAAATAAAAGAAAAGTAAAACATGGTATTTATTTTTCTTCTAAAAAAAGGTATGGCTTGTAGAGGAAGCCGAAACTCAAATAATGGTCACGACGGCGGAGAAGTCGTTGTCACCGCATATGTACGACAAAAACATTCCCTTTTGTTGTTTAGTAAATGATTCATATAAAAACGATTCCTTTTGAATAAACGTAAAAGTCAAAGTGGTTTATACACCGTATAAAAGAAGGTTGTGTATAAAACAAAATATGCCTCAATGAAAGGAGATTGAGACGAAGTCCCATACCTCAGGTCCGACTTGACCCGATCATTCTTTAATCTCCTGAATAATAAACTTGACTTAATTTATACTTGTTTAATAACCTTTTTCAAGTTTATTATTCCTTTTATATCACTTATTGCCATGTCATGAACACTATGTAATTATTTAAGTTAATAACGGTCGTTTTAACGATCATTGGTACTTGAGTAAAAAATAAACCCTTTATAATTACAAGTTTATCATGTATCCATTATATCCAGAATGGTATTCATGATGTAGATATCATATATATAATATATATCCAGTACATGCATGCATTTATAATATTATTTTACATTTAGAGGTAAGAAATTAAATGCACCGTTCATGGAGATGGTAAGCCGTACGTACGCATGAACGCTGCTTCCATTTCAATTTCGTATTTTATGAAATGGAATCATAATGATATAAAGGTATATTATAATTCCAGTGTAATATCATATATAATATCATAACTCCATCTTTTATAAATCCCACATACGGTATTAATGAATCAAATCACTTTGAGGGGGTGGTAGTCCGCACTTCCTTAAATGAAGATATCACGTTTACCCATAATGGAAACCATAAAAGTATGCCCAAAATGAAAAATACAAAAGATTAAGGAAAACATAAACATATTATATATCATATATAAATATAGTGTCATATTAATGGCCACCATTGAAGGTGTTAAAAGAATGTTGAACAGTCATCGTTTCGGGAGGCAGAAATTCGCCATCCATAGAAATAGTATGTTCTTTAACCATTAGATGTAGGTGTGTGTAAGTGTAGCTCGAATCCTTCTTATAACAACATTCTAGTATATGTAAGATTCTGGTGTTGTTACAAAAGAAATTAATAAAAAGAGTTTAGGGGGTTGGAGAAGCAAAATAAAACCAAAGAACACAAGTGAAGACATTACCTTAAAATCGGGTAACTTTCTTTGGTTTGAGCTCAAAGGCTTCATTGGGAAGACTTCTTCCCAAAGTTAGGCTTCAAGGAGTAATAGAGGGAATTGTAGAGACAAAATGGGCAGGTTTTGTCCAAGCCAAAGGCTTTAGATGTGTGGGTAAAGAGGTAGAGGTGAGGGCCATTTATAAGAGGAGAGGAGGGGCACTCTTGGAAAGTAAAGAAATGTTACTTTATTTTAAAATGCGTTTCAGATTAAAAAGGTCCCACATTGATATAATTCGAGGGTAAGGTGATAAGGGTTTGAAATCCACACATCCAATAATTTTTTGACATGTCTAGGTCATAGATTTTACATTATCTTTTCATTTTATTTAAATCCTTTATTAACGAGGTAATCGCTGCATCATCATGATGTCATAAATAATTTATTTATTTAAAGTCTCAATATTATAAAAAACTATCATGATGTAGGAAATATATTTATCTTTCTAATGAATATTTATAGTCAGAAATCTGACTTGTATAACCCCATTTAAAAATTGTTTTAGTAAAACAACTCATGTTTGTGTCATTTTAATTTTTACATTAAATAAAAAGATATTAATATCATTTTCCTACCAAAGTGGCTCCATGGGGTCCCCAAGTTGACCCATGGCTTGTCTTGGTTGGACATGACACATCCAATAAGGGTAGGACATGTGTCTAGGTATTTTCATTTTATTATAATATCATTTTTTCCGTAAATTTCACTAATTACTTCTAATCGCGATTAAAAACTTAAAAGTTACTATTCACCAAAAAAATATTTTAATCTCATTGAACCAAATTTTAATTCTTAATGACAACCATGTATGTTGGATTTTTGGAAATCAAATCACATAAGTGGAAAAGTTTCATTTAAATGAAAAATCAGTTTCTTTACCTACCACTTAGTGGTTTCACTATTCATCAAAAATTGAAGTTTTTCAGAAAAATACCAAAACTTCACCCTAAGCTATATTTGATATTATGAATTAAAAAATGATTTCTATTTTACAAAATTCAAATCATATAAGTTACATTAATTAATTTAATAATTAATTCTTACTCTCATGACAAATAGCATGTTTTTATGAAACAATAAGTATCAAAAGATTGACACCAGTTTAAGTCCAATTTCAAAGTGAAATTGAATCCAATGACCACAATTAGATTAAATGGTAAAAATATATTATAATTTCACTTAAAAACCAATTCAAAAGATAATCTAATCATATAAATAAATTAGATTAAAAAGAGTTTTTGAATTAAAATACAACAGTTTTCACTATTCATTAAAAAATGAACTTTATCGGAAAAATACCAAAAAATCACACAAAGTAAATTTTGATGTCCCAATCATAAAGAATAAGTTTATTTTGACAAACATAGATTATAAAATTGTCAAAATATAGATTTAAAAATGGTTTTCCATCAAAAGGCAGTAAAACAATATTTTAAAAATATTAGTGTATTCCATGCTTAAGATTAGATTTATTCTCATTTTAAGCCCCTAAAACACTATCTAATTCACTAATCGACATAGATACAAATATCTATTATTCATTAATTAGTTGGGATGTTACATCCTTCCCCCCTTTAGAAAATTGTGTCCCTACAATTTATTTACTTATCGAATAAATAAGGGTACTTATCCCTCATTGCATTTTAAGATTCCCATGTTTCCTCTTCCATCATGTGGGTTTTCCACAAAACCTTTACCTGATTAATCACCTTATTCCGTAACACTTGCTCCCTGTGGTCAAGAATCTGTACTAGTTGTTCCTCATAAGATAGGTTCTCTTCCAGCTGAACTACTTTTGGACTCAAAACCTGAGTTGGATCTGGCATGTACTTTCTCAGCATCGAAACATGAAAAACATTGTGTACCTGAGATAAACTCGGAGGTAAAGCCACCCGGTATGCAATTGATCCAACTCTCTCCAGAATTTCATATGGTCCAACGAACCTTGGAATCAGCTTTCCTTTCTTACCAAATCACATCGCACTTTTCCATGGTGAGACTTTGAGAAAAACATGATCACCTACCTCAAAAGATAGATCATTCCTCCTGTTGTCCGCATAACTCTTCTGCCTCCTCTGAGCTGTTCTCATGTGTTTTTGTATCAGCTGAACTTTTTCTGCCAACTCTTCTATCAATTCTGGTCCCATCAGCTTTCTTTCACCCACTTCATCCCAAAAATCTAGGGTTCGACACCGCTTCCCATATAACGTCTCAAATGGTGCCATCTGTATACTGGAATGAAAACTATTATTATATGAAAATTCAACCAAGAAAAGATGTTGGTCCCAACTTCCCTGATAATACATAGAGCATGAACGTAGCATATCCTCCAATGTCTGAATTGTTCGTTCTGACTGCCCATATGAATGAGGATGAAAAGATGTACTAAAATTTAATTCAGTACCCAATTACTTCTGAAGGACATTCCAAAAGTTAGAAGTGAACCTGGGATCACGGTCAGATACAATGGAGAGGGGAAATCCATGTAACCTGACTATCTCTTTGAGATACAAACGGGAAAGTTGATCTAGAAAAACAGTATCTCGTATAGCAAGGAAATGAGCAGATTTAGTCAAGCGATCAACAATAACCCAGATTGCATTATTACCTCGAGGGGTCTTCGGCAATCCCACAACGAAGTCCATGGATATATTTTCCCATTTCCATTCTGGTTCTGGTAAAGGCTGAAGCATCCCTTTTGGTAACTGCTTCTCTGCTTTAACCTGTTGACAAGTCAAACACTTCACTGTAAAATAAGAAATATCTCTTTTCATCCCTTCCCACCAGTAATACTCCCGCAGATCTCTGTAAATCTTAGTACTGCCAGTATGAACTGAAAAAAGAGAACAATGAGCTTCACATAACAACTCTCTCTTCAACTGTGAATCCCAAGGCACACACAATCTCTTCCCAAATCTCAAAACGCAATCATTATCAATGTTGAATTCAGGAAACTCACCTTTCTGAACCATCTCTACCTTTTTCTACAACTCACTGTCTGGTTTCTGTTCTTTCTTGATTCTGTCTGATAGAGAATATTTCACTAATACCTGCAACAAAATAGGAGAACATCCTACACCAAAAACTTCTATGCCAAAGTTCATCAAATCCTTATCCAAAGTATCACGTTCCAAATGTAACATTACTAACAAAGAATTACTTTTTCGACTCAAAGCATCATCCACTTTATTTTCTTTTCCCGGATGGTAATGAATTGTACAATCATAATCCTTTATTAATTCAAGCCATCTCCTCTATCTCATGTTCAATTCTTTCTGAGTGAATATATACTTTAAACTTTTGTGATCAGTATATATTTCACACTTTACTCCATACAAATGATGCCTCCAAATTTTTAAAGTGAAAACTACAGCAGCTAATTTCAAATCATGTGTAGGGTAATTTACCTCATGAGTTTTCAACTGACATGAAGCATAAGAAATTACCTGATCATTTTGCATTAGGACACAACCAAGTCCTTTCAATGAATCATCACTGTAGATAACAAACTCACCATTCCTGGAAGGTAGTGCCAAAACTGGAGCATTCACCAATCTTCTTTTCAGTTCCTGAAAACAATCATCACATTCTTTTGTCCAGATAAACTTAACACCCTTCCGAGTTAGCTTAGTCATTGGACTAGATAACCGTGAAAAATTTCTAACAAACCTTCGGTAATAGCCTGCCAAACCAAGGAAACTATGAATCTCTGTTACATTTCTGGGTCTTGTACATTCTTCAACAACCTTTGTTTTTTTCCAGATCAACAGTTATCCCATCTTTAGAAACAATATGACCAAGGAATGAATTTTTTTGCAACCAAATCTGACACTTTCTGAATTTCCCATAAAATTTATTTTCTTTTAAGGTTTGCAAAATAACCCTTAAATGTCTTTCATGCTCCTCTTTACTTTTAGAAAACACCAAAATATCATCAATGAAAACCACCAAAAACTTATCCAAGAACTCATGGAAAATTCTATTCATTAAGTCAATGAATACAACAGGTGAATTGGATAGCCCAAAAGGCATTACTACAAATTCATAATGGCCATATCTTATACGAAACACAGTCTTCAGAACAACTGCTTCCTTTACCTTCAGCTGATGGTACCCCGATCTCAGGTCAATCTTTGAAAAAATCTAAGCTCCCTGGAGCTGATCAAACAAATCATTGATATGAGGAAAAGGATATTTGTTCTTAATAGTGATGTTATTCAAGGATCTATAATGAATGCAAAGTCTCATAGAACCATCTTTATTTTTAACAAATAAAACAAGAGCACCCCATGGTGATGTGTTAGGTCGAATGAAACCTTTCCTTAATAAACTTTCAATTGCTCCTTCAACTCTAAAAGTTCAATTTGAGCCATTCGATAAGGGGGTTTTGAAATTTGATTAGCATCAGGAACTAAGTCAGCAATAAATTAAACTTTCTGATCTGGTATTATTCCAGGCAACTCATCAGGAAAAACATCAGGATACTCATTTACCATTGGCACATCATTAATCTGAACAGTTCCCCTGTTTTCAGCAATATGAGCAAGGTAACATTCATTTCCATATTTTACAAGTTTCTAGAACTCTTGATAAGTTATCAACAGTAAAGGTTAATTCTTGTACACAAACTGAAAGTCTTTTTGAAAATAAACTTCTTTATCTCTAAAGTCAATCTTAGCATGGTAAATAGAGAGCCAATCCATACACAGGATAACATCAAACTCTACTAGAGGTAGAACAATAAGGTTTGCAAGTAGGTTCTTTCCACAGATAAGGATAAGAAGATTCTTATAAATTCTTTTTGCCTCAACATTTCCCCCAGGTGTTTTTACCACAAGTTCATGAGTCATTTCTTGATATGGTATTCCCATTTTACTAGAAAAGGTATCAAAGATGAAAGAATGTGTGGACCCTGAATCAAACAACACACTGTCATAATCTGAAAAAACAAACAAAGTACCCGATACAACTTCATTTGATGGCCCAACTTCTACTGAAGTAGTTGCAAAGGATTTCACCACCCCTTTCTACTTGTAGTCTAACTGCTTCCCATCACTCAATCTCTTTGTCGGACACTCGTTTGCATAGTGACCTATCTCATTACACTTAAAACATTTCACTAACTGTAAATCAAATTTGGACTTACCATCACCTTGATCTTTTTCAGTGAAATCACGAGCCTTATGTCCCATATTACCACATCAGTAGCACTTTCCAGAATTCATAAGACATTCCCCAGCATGCCTTTTACCACATTTATCACAAACTGGAAACTTATTTTTCTTACCATCATACTTTTTTGATGAATTCTTCCCTTTCTCCTGCCACCTCGGTCTATTCTTCTATTGGTTGTTATAGAACACTTGATTATCGGAATACTCCATTTCCACCTTCTTAGCACATCGAACAAGCTTTTCATATCTTTTAAACTCACGAGAAGCTAATGCCCTTCGATATTTTGGTTTTAATTCTGAGCAAAAACGATTGATTTTACTATCAAGGTCTCGGATAAAATTTGGAGCATACCTTGCCAATCGAGTGAACCTCTCTTCATAGGCAGCCACTGAGTCTTCCTCTTTCCTCAAATCCAAGAATTGTTTTTCCATCCTAAGTCTAACAGCCTTAGGAAAATACTTCTCAAGAAACAATCCTTTGAATTAATCCCAGTCAAGAGCATCAATCTCACCAGCATCCCTGATATTTTTAACCATCGACCACCACTGATCTGCCTCACCCTCCAAATGGTAAATAGAAAGACTAACCTTTTGATTGTCTGAACACCCCATGACATCGAAAATTTTCTACAGTGCTTTAATCCACCCTTCAGCTAACACAGGGTCAGATGATCCTCTGAATGATGGGGGATGTTGCCTCATGAAATGTTCCACCACTGACATGTTCCTCTATAGTTGACCTGGATGATCTCATGCATGTATACCACCACCATTTATCGCTTGATTCAACTGCGACATTACTGCAACAAACTATTCAGTTCCAATTCTGACCATCTGAGGATGCTGATTCGGAAGGTTATTTCATTTTGTATGCATTCCTAGAAAAGCTTCTCTATTTCCTCTATGGAAAACCATTCTTATCATAGAAATATCTTAGGCGAATCAACATGGTAATCTTTAAATGCTATATCATTTCAATTTGACCATAAAAAAATATTTTTGGATAATCATTTAATAGAATTATAACTCCTAAAGTTATCAAAACTGACCTCTGATACCAACTATAAGGCCCCGACCTTAAACATTACTTAATCTTGAGATATTTCAAGAATACACCTTGAGAATATTTTCAGGTTTAGAGTTTGAGAGAATTATATCATAAAACATGCATTACATTCCACATTTAAAAAAAGTGGTTACATAAAAGATAGTATTCATTTTTCCAATCAACGGTAACATATTTAAAATAAAACATGGATTCTTTCTTGACACTTCCTTGACACTATCATCATATCATGTACCTTTCCCTTGACCTGTGAAAGAAATTTAAAAAACTTGGGAAGAGCATAAAAAGCTCAGTAAGGGTTATAAAAAGTATGGAAAAGAAACATGAGTATATATATACATAATAATGAAATCATAATTTACCCATAAAACACATGCACTTTAACATACCTCATAAAATCATGAATAAATCATAGAAATCATAATACATAATGGTAACTTGAGGAATTCATAACATTCTTACGTAGGGAGTAACCCTCTTGGTTACGTTTGGAATACCCATCACAGTATATTCACTAAATCTATTCAGAGAAAACTTAACGTTTCACTCCTTTGCGTTACCCAATTCATTGGAGAGCTATATCGGGCTCACCCGCCCTTAGTTTATCATGGAACCACCCGTCTTCATAATAATGCCCAAGAACCTCAACATAATCGTATCACACAAAACATGCATAAAGGAAACATAACATTTACACCTTTCAATCACAAGATATCAATACAACACATTGATATAAAAACATTATGAAAACCATTTTCAAAACTAAAATAAAATAAAAGTAAAACATGGTATTTATTTTTCTTTTATAAAAAGGTATGGCTTGTAGAGGAAGTCGAAACTCAAATAATGGTCACAGCGGCGGAGAAGTCGTTGTCGCCGCATACATATGACAAAAACATTCCCTTTTGTCATTTAGTAAATGCTTCATATAAAATATATTCCTTTTTAATAAAAGTAAAAGTCAAAGGGGTTTATACACCATATAAAATAAGGTTGTGTATAAAACAAAATATGCCTCAATGAAAGGAGATTGAGATGAAGTCTCATACCTCGGGTCCGACTTGACTCGGTCGTTCTTTAATCTCCTGAATAATAAACTTGAGTTAATTTCTACATGTTTAAGAACCTTTTTCAAGTTCATTATTGCTTTTATATCACTTATTGTCATGTCATGAACACTATGTAATTATTTAAGTTAATAACGGTTGTTTTAACGATCATTGGTACTTGAGTAAAAAATAAACCCTTGATAATTACAAATTGTTCATGTATCCATTATATCCAGAATGGTATTCATGATGTAGATATAATATATATCATATATATCCTGTACATGCATGCATTTATAATATTATATTACATTTATAGGTATGAAATGAAATGCACTATTCATGGAGACCGTAAGCCGTACGTACGCATGAACGCTGCTTCCATTTCTATTTCATATTTTATGAAATGGAATCATAATGATATAAAGTTATATTATAATTGCAGTGTAATATCATATATAATATCATAACTCCATCCTTTATACCTCCCACATATGGTATTAACGAATCAAATCACTTTGAGGGGGCGGTAGTTCGTACTTCCTTAAATGAAGATATCGCGTTTACCCATAATGGAAACCATAAAGGTATGCCCAAAATGAAAAATACAGAAGATTAAAGAAAAAATAAACATATTATATATCATATATAATTATAGTGTCATCTTAATGGCCACCTTTTAAGGTGTTAAAAGAATGTTTAACAATCATCGTTTCGGGAGGCAAAAATTTGCCATCCACAGAAACAGTATGTTCATTAACCATTATACGTAGGTGTGTGAAAGTTTAGCTCGAATCCTTCTTATAACAACATCCTAGTATATGGAAGATACTGTTGTTGTTACAAAAGAAATTAATAAAAAGATTTTAGGGGGTTGGAGAAGCAAAATAAAACAAAAGAACACAAGTGAAGACATTACCTTAAAATCGGGTAACTCCCTTTGGTTTGAGCTCAAAGGCTTCCTTTGGAAGACTTCTGCCCAAAGTGAGGATTCAAGGAGTAAATGAGGGAAGTGGAGAGACAAAATGGGCAGGGGTTGGACGAGCCAAAGGCTTTGGAAGTGTGGGTAAAAAGGTAGAGGTGGGGGCCTTTTATAAGAGGAGAGGAGGGGCACTCTTGGAATGTAAAGAAATGTTACTTTATTTTAAAATGATTTTCGGATTCAAAAGGTCCCACATTGATATAATTAGAGGGTAAGGTGATAAGGGTTCTAAATCCACCCATCCAATTGGTTTTGGACATGTGTAGGTCATATATTTTACATTATATTTTCATTTTATTTAAATCCTTTATTAATGAGGTAATCACTGCATCATCATAATGTTATAAATAATTTAATTTATTTAAAGTCTAAATATTATAAAAAAATATCATGATGTAGGAAATATTTTCAGATTTATAATGAATATTTATAGTCAAAAATCTGACTTGTATAACCCCATTTAAAAATTGTTTTAGTAAAACAACTCATGTTTGTGTCATTTTAATTTTAAACTTAAATAAAAAGATATTAATGTCATTTTCCTACCAAAGTGGCTCCATGGGGTCCCCAAGTTGACCCATGGCTTTTCTTGGTCGTACTTGACACATACAATAAGGGTAGGACATGTGTCTAGGTATTTTCATTTTATTATAATATCATTTTTGCCTTAAATTGCACTAATTACCTCTAATCGCGATTAAAAACATAAAAGATACTATTCACCAAAAAATTATTTTAATCTCATTGAACCACATTTTACTTCTTAATTAAAACCATGTATGTTGTATTTTTGAAAATCAAATCATAGAAGTGGAAAAGATTCATTTAAATGAAAAATCAGTTTCTTTAACTACCACTTAGTGGTTTCACTATTCATCAAATATTGATGTTTTTCAGAAAAATACCAAAACTTTTCCCTAAGATATATTTGATATTATGAATTCAAAAATTATGTCTATTTTAAAAAATTCAAATCATATAAGTTACATTAATTAATTTAATAATTAATTCCGGCTGTCATGACAAATATGGTGTTTTTATGAAACAATAAGTATCAAAAGATTGACACCAGTTTAAGTCCAATTTCAAAGTGAAATTGATTCCAATGACCACCATTGGATTAAATGGTAAAAATATATTCTAATTTTACTTCAAAACCAATTCAAATGATAATCTAATCATATAAATAAATTAGATTAAAAAGAAGTTTTGAATTAAAATACAACATTTTTCACTATTCATTAAAAAATGAACTTTATCAGAAAAATACCAAAAATTCACACAAAGTAAATTTTGATGTCCCAATAATAAAGAATAAGTTTATTTTGACAAAAATAGCTTATAAAATTTTCAAAATATAGATTTAAAAATGGGTTTCCATCAAAAGGCAGTAAAATAATATTTTAAAAATATTAGTGTATTCCATGCTTAAGATTGGATTTATTCTCATTTTAGGCCCCTAAAACACTATCTAATTCACTAATAGACATAGGTAAAAATATATATTATTCATTACTTACTTGGGATGTTACACATATACCTCAAAATTAACATTTTATTGTTGTTGGGATGACATATAAAAATTCATGAAAAACTTTTTAGTGTTCCTAATCATTCAACATCAAACACATTTCTCTATAAGTGACTGGTTAGGATTTTTATATCCCACTAGATTGACACTTTGTTTGGAATTTCTATTCATTAATGATTGAATTTGTTCCCTGATTTCAACAAAAAAAGTATACATTTAGACGTCTGATCCAGTTTTATCCCCCCTCTATTCACTCTTATTCTCTTATAATTCTTATTTTTAGAATTGAGTGATATATTTTTTGGAAAATTTTCTTAAGCTATTTATCATTTTTACTATTATAATTCCCATAATATTACTGATCCACTATGTTATGATCTGAAGAGTAAAATCCTTCATTTAAAGTATCTATGAGGATAGGGGAATAGAGTTGCTGATGAGGACACTGCCTATAAAGGTCCCTAAGTCTATCCCAATCCTCATTGAAGGCCTCTTCACCTTCTTGATATAAACTAGCATTCCGATTCCATAATTTTTCTTTTAATCTCCTTCGGTAAAATTTTATGATCGAAAATTATAAAACTATTATCATGTTTTGAAAATGTTCTCATATAGACCTAAAATATAATTTCAAGAAATAACTTTAAGACAAAAGGGAAACACTCTTATCCTATGTTTATTCTTAGTGACCCCTTACAAAGGTGACTAGTGCACTGTGTTGTAGAAGTACCTGATGAATGATAGATAATCCACATTAGAAAACCCATTAAATGAGGTAATAATGGAGATGTAGGACTATTTTATCACATATTGTTTTTGATCTAGGTGATAATATAATCAAATAGGTGTTTCTTGAGACTTGAGTAAGTTGAAACTCTATCACCAAGTCCTTTTAACACCCTCAATAATGGGTCAATGTTGAGAATATTTCTCATTAATAATTTGAACTCTCTACCCAAGACTTTCCATATCATTTTTTCTTTTTTATGGAACATAATTATATGTTTATTTCAAAAATGAATGGTTCTAAAATAATAGATTATGATAAATTTTATATTAATTAATAGAATTTCACAGATTCAATTTCAGAAAAAGAAAAATTAATAAATTTTTAGGGCATATTTTTCAAAAATTGATATTAAATTTTTTGTATTATTTTATATTTTAATGTTTTCAAACCAAAATGAAAAAAATACCTTCCCAAACAATAGTTCACAAAAACATGATTCCTTGTCATTTATGGATCATGTTTTTTACTTATAATTCATTACTAACTATAAGTGCAGTAGTGAGTAGAGCGTCGAATCAATAGAGAAGGGTAAAAGTTGTGCAAACTAGGAAATAAAAACATAAAAAACAAAAGAATATGAAGACTAATTAAAACTAGAAAAATAGAACTCTATGAATTTATGAATGAATCATTTAGATTAATAGAGGAAATTGTTTAGAATGGAAAATAATAGGAACACGTGCTGGGGAAATGTTCTATTGGTTGATTAAAAGATTTATCTTCATTCATTTATAAATTCTAATTTGGATAATCACACCTTGAAAATTTTTCATACTCTCTCTCTATATCATAAAGTGGTTGATATCAATCTAACAATTCATGAATTATTGAATCTAATAAAAATATGTGATTGATGATCACAAATTTTTATTCAAAGAAATTGGTTTATTCATTTGAAACATGGATGAAGGATCATTCCTTCTAAGTGGATGTCTTTGAATTAAAAAAACCAATAAATTAGTGGAAATATTTAAATAAATGAATAGATAAAGAATTTTTGTACAATATTGATATCTCCAACCAAACAATTTAGGAAATAATCATATTCAATTCATGAATTGAATAAAAAAATATAGAATAGTTATAATCATAATGAAAGACGTAAATGAGAAAGAAATACCCCTCCAATATTTCTAAATAAAACACTAGAAAATCATTATTTTTATTCATCCAGAAAATTTGTAATTTTATCCAAGTATCTCTCGTTCATAATTCATTGATGCATTTTGTGAGGATTCAAAATTACAAAGTTCTCCCTAACTTATTTTTAAAAATGAGTGTGCACCAACATAATTTTTTTGTGAATCACTTGCATTATCCACCGAGAAATATTATTACATGGTTCTCCATCAATCATGTTGCACATTGAAATAGTGTATTATCACATGCATGTGTTTTGAGAAGAAAATTTGAAATAAAATATAACAATACCATGTGAAAATATTGATTCGTCTTTTGGATACTATAGATACCTCAATTATTATATGATAATGACCTTTACATAAGCATTCTTCAAATGTTGGTTACCCTTACACAGATCTCCAATTAACCTTACAAAGAAGATTTCTACCTTTATGCATGTCGTTACCCACTTTTATGAATATTATGCAACCAGATCACTACCCTTATGAAAGTCCCATAACCCTTACAAAAAGTGGGATTTACCTTTACTTGAGCCTCCTTTTACCTCTATGTGAGTCTGAGTTTTATTAAATAAGTTTTTTTTACAATATTTTTTAAAAACCGCATAGGATAGAAATATTTTTAACAATATGCTATAAAGGCGGTAGTGGTGCTACCGCCTTTTGGGTTAAGTCACAAGGTAAACACCACTTTGCTGCGTTTCTTCTATAACCAAAAAAATATTTACAATTTTTTTAATTTTTAATTTTTTGTTTATATATATATAAATAAATAAAAACATTTCCACAAAATCAATCAACTATTTAATATCCAGCTATACTACCATTAAAAGTGTCTGTATTCTGATAGAAGTTATTGCCCATGACTCCCCTTTAAAAGATGGCTTACCCTAGAAATCATTCTGCGTTTCTGATGTGGGATTCTGGTTCCCCATTCCAGCGTAGAACTTTCTACATTTCCGATGTGGGATTTTGTTTCAAGTAAGTAACATTGAAAGACTATAAAATATAAACTATAAGACCAATATAAATGAAACATAAAACATTAATTAAACATATAAGAAGTAGGTGAGAAAAAATTATTTCATAAATAATGATGATAAAAAATAATTTATATGCTTTCAAAACCACCTACTTGAAACATAAAAATGTTTCAATTACCTGAATTTGAAAGCCTATAAAATATAAACTACATGAACAACATAAATGAAACATAAAACATGGATTAAACATATTACAAATAGTTTAAAATAAAAATAATTTCATAAAAATGTCAATGAAAAATAATTTATAAGTTTTCAAAGACACATACATGAAACTTAAAAATGCTTCATGTATCCAACTTTAAAATCCTATGAAATTTAAACTATAAGAACAACATAAATGAAACATTAAACATGGATTAAATACAAAACTAATAGTTGAAAATAAAAAGAATTTCACAAAAAATGTTCATGAAAAATAATTTATAAGCTCTTAAAACCTCCTACATGAATGTTAAAAATGATTCAAGTATGTGGCTTTGAAAGACTATAAAATATAAACTATAAGAACTATATAATTGAATGTTAAAACATAAATTAAACCAATAAAAAATTATAAAATTTAAATAAAAATAATTTCTTAAAAATTGTTGATGAAATATAATTTATAATCTTTCAAAAACACATACATGAAACTTAAAAATGGTTCAAGTGTGTGGCATTTAAAGACTATAAAATATAAACTACAAGACAAATAAAAATGAAATTTAAAACATGGATAAATATGTAATAAATTTTTAAGTTTTTTAGTTAATTAGTGATATAATTATTAATTATAGAATTACAAAATATATAATAATTAATTAGTTAACTATAAATATAATTATTAATTATTAATTAATAAATTAGTAATATCATTATTAATGGTATAATAATTTATTAGTAATGTAATTATTAATTATATAATTTTTAATTATATAATAATTAATTAGTTAATCATAAATATAACTATTAGTTATTAATTATTAATCATTAATTATTAATTATTAATTATTAATTATTAATTATTAATTATTAATTATTAATTATTTTTTTAATTAGAAATATCATTATTAATTATATGGTAATGAATTAGTAATATAATTACAAATTATATAATTATTAATTATATAATAATTAACTATTTAATTACTAATATAATTATTTACAATATAATTAATTAATTAATTAGTAATATAATTATTTATTATATAATAATTAATTAGTTAATTAGTAACATAATTATTAATTGTAAAATAGTTTATTTGTTAATAAGTAATATAATTTTTAATTATAACTATTCTTTATTCATTATTAATAATTAAATACATAATAATTAATTAGTTAATTAATAATATAATTATTAATTATATAATAATTAACAATTTAATTAGTAATATAATTATAAATTATAAAAATTAATTATTTTATTATTAATATAATTATTAATATAATTATTAATAATTATTATAATTATTAATTATTAACTATTAATTATTAATTATAATTATTAATTATTAATTATATAATATTTAATTAGTTTATTAGTAATATAATTATTAATTATAATAATTAATTATTTATTATATAATAATTAATTTGTTAATTAATAATATAACTATTCATAACAATTAATAATTATATTACTAATTAAATAACTTATTATTATATAATTAATTATTAATAATTAATAATTAACTAACTAATTATTATATAATAAATAAATAAATAATAAATAATAAATAATTATTAATTAATAATTACAAATTATAATTAATAATTAGTAATTATAATTGATAATTATAATTAATAATATTATTACTAATTAACTGATTAAATGTTTTATAATAATTTTTAATAATTACAATTTAATTATTATAATGAAAAATTATAATTTATAGTTATATTACTATTTAACTTATTAATAATTATATAATAATTTTTAATAAACTCTAATTAATAATTATAAGGAATAATTATAATTTATAATTATATTGCTAATTAGCTAATTATAAAAAGGGCCTCAGCTATATCTTTCTCAAAAATTAACTAATTAACTATTCTATAAGTAATAATTATATTATTAATTAACTAATTATTTATTATATAATTAAAGATTAATAATCACTAATAAACAAATTACTAATTATATAATTAATATTTGTATTACTAATTAAGAGATTAATTATTATATAATAATTTTTAATAATTAATAATTAATAATTATAATGAATAAATATAATTTATAATTATATTACTAATTAACAATTTAACTATTATATAATTAACTATTTTATTACTAATTAACTAATTAATTATTGTATAATAATTTTTATTAATTAACAATTATTAATTACAACGAATACATATAATTTATAATTATATGATTAATTGACTAATTAACTATTATATACTTAATAATTATATTACTAATTAAGTAATTAATTATTATATAAACAATTATTAACAATTACTAATTAAATAATTAATTATTATGTAATTATTTATTAATAATACTAATCGAAATATTAAATAATTTTTTATATGTTTATTCCACATTTTATCTTTCAATTATATTAGTCTTATAGTTTTTATATTATAGTCTTTCAAAGCCACCTACTTGAATCATTTTTTAGTTTCAAGTTGGTTGTTTTCCATGTTTATAAATTATTTTTCATGAATATTTATTACGAAATTCATTATATTATCAACTATTTTCTATATGTTTAATCAATGTTTTAAGTTTCATTTATTTTGGTCTTATAGTTTATATTTTATAGGCTTTCAAAGTCATGTACTTGAAAAATTTTTATGTTTCATGTGGGTGTCTTTGAAAACGTATGAATTATTTTCCATCAACAATTTTTTACGAAATTATTTTTATTTTGAACGATTTCTTTTATTTTTAATATATGTTTTAAATTTCATTGATTTTGGTCTTATTGTTTACATTTTCAAGGCTTTCAATGTCATCTATTTGAAACATTTTTAAATTTTAAGTAGGTCATGAATGCTTATAAATTATTTTTTATCATCATTTTTATAAAATTCTTCTTTTTCAACTATTTCTTATATGTTTAATCTATGTTTTATGTTTCATTTATATTGTTCTTATAGTTTATATTTTATAGTCTTTCAAAGTCATGTACTTGAAATAGAATCCTATATTATAAATGTAGAAAGTTTTGCACCGGAAAAGGAGAACCAGAATCCCAAATCGGAAATACAGAATGATTTATAGTGTAAGACCTCTTATAAAAGGGGGCCCTAGGGAGAGATTTTGTTAGAATCCAGACTTCTGACCATTACAAAGATCTCCACTGGCATCAACTCCAGTTCTATGATCTATCTTTTTAGATCATCTTCAGTGAACTAAATAAACATAACCATCTGCTTCATGATACTGAAACTCTATTTTAGCTCTTTGAATTTTTTTCGAGCCTATATCAGGGTCCCATCTTCTTAATGAATTCCGAAATAATGTTCTACACATGATTCTTTGGATTTTTCCTCCTTGTTTTCAAAGCACCATATTTCTCAGAGTTCTTAGAAGATGCATCTGACAACCTTAGTTAGAACAAGTATTATCTTCTTCAAGCACATCGTCTATATATGAGTTAAAATCTTAATTCATTCTTCGCAAGAATCCAATCCTTGATTGTGGGAATCAACTAAGCTCGGATGACCTAATTCTACCATCAGTATTCTTTGAAGATCCATGATTTTCAGTATTTGGGCCCATGCTATTCTTTTTCTTTTCGAATCTAATTCCAATTCCTAGTTTCAAACACCATTCTCAAGGATTTTATTTTTTTCATAATCTCATTGTCTCTTTCATCAAGCTTCTGAGACCTACAATAGCATAACGGTGGTAGTAAGGTTTTACCATGGTTGAATCTATAAGGGTAGGTCTTGTGTGGTTGGTAGTATATGATGCTATAAGTAAATGGAAATATTACCAAAAAATATCTCTTCATGGTAGAGGTTGCATAGAAAAAGGTTTTAGTAGTAGGCTTAATGGCAGCAGATTGAATTTACACTTTACTAAAAAAATCAAGCATTAATAAAAAATTCCTAAAAATAATTTTCAATTACTTTAGTAAATAAAATTAATACATAAAGATGTATTCCATGAATTTAATATATAAATTTATACTACATGAAATAAAGTATGTGGTCAGTTATATCAACCCAAAAATTATGTTCTATTTAATTCCGCAAAAAATAATGATGGATTATGAAACATAAATAAAATTTCACAGTGGAACAATTAGAAAAAAACACTGTACTTTGTCAACTTTTAAAAAATATTTAATGAACTTCATATTTGACACCAATTTATCAGATATTCTATATTACTCATATAAAAGAACAATTTGAAATAAAAACCTTATTAAATGTCAAAAATAGATGTGAAAAAACACACAAATAAGATCCACATTAGTGATCTAGGAGGGACATGTCGTGAAATTTATTATGTATAATTTTTTAATAAATAATTTAATTGGTTAAATGAGTTGTTAAATAATATGTTTGGTCACATTTTTTTGTGATGGATAGTGGGTTATCCATAACCCTCTCCATTATTGACTTCTCTCCCAAGTGGAATCCTTGCCTATTATTTTATGTTCTTCATGTCATTCATCACATAGAGCAGCCATGATTAATTCCAACCATCCATGCATGTTTAATCTTGCTATTTTTCATTATTTACTTATTTTTTAGGTTACGCCTTAAATCATAGGGGTTTTTAGACTACTTTATTTCTTTTTATTAGAGGTGAATTATATTGAGATTCACAATGAGATGAGTTAATCTAACTCAGGGTATGTGGTGAAAATATTTTTTCATTATTATAGAACTGTGAAACTTATGTAATAATTATGTGGTGAAAGACTCTTGTGGATGACACAGAAACAGAATCATTTGTGGTTTTCATTTTTCACATGAGATGGAAAGGCATATTCTAATTGTGAAAATTAAGGGCTTGGACCAGTATGGTTTGGCTTATTTGGTTATGTGGTTTAAGGTTTTGATAAGCACAATACCATAGGTTGTTGATGATGTTCTATGGGATGTGATAGTTTATGGGCTTCCATGGGAACAAGATGGGTGTAACCCATGGGACTATGGGTGATGCTGATCATTGAGAATTGGGAAATAAGGATTGGTGGTAATATTTGACTGACATTGACCATTTATATGAGTGATGATGGAGGTTCATCGAGATGTTTCCATGGGTTGGTGGTGATTTCCTCTCACCATGGGGGATGAGTCCCTTGAAGTCATGTGTAAATAAGACTGGTCCTATGAGGTGGTATTTACCACTTGTTATTAGTTGTATCCTCTGTATATTTAGAGGAATATGGATGATTAACCATTAGTGGCCATGCGATCATTGTGTTGATTGAGATACCTAGATGAGAGTGGGATACTTTCTATATATGTGACATATATTGGGGATGGCGAACATGCCTTAATAAAATAAATGGGTTATTGGGCTGTTGGTTCCATTGAGTTGTTGAGCTGAAGGTTGGTAAAGGGTTTATATGACTATGGGATTGGTGGTATTGTTGCAGAAATGTCTTCAGGGCATCATGGTTAACCGTTTAATGCCACTAAGAAGGAGTCCTAGAGGTTTACACACTAAGTGTATTTTGAATCTCAAGTTAATTTATGTGGATTTAATATGGGAATAAATATTAATCTCAAGACTAAGGAATACTAATTATTTAATTTTTATTTATCACATAAATTTAGTCACCACATATTCATATTTAGAATATTTGTGAGTTGAATGTTAAATATATATTTACTTTCTAGTTAGGCAATATAATATTTATTTATTTATTGAATGAATAATATAATGATATTTATTTAAAATAAATATATATTATACATGGTTATATAAATTTCAAGGAGGATTGGTGGGATGAGTTAAGGACCTGGTGGAAATGTTATCTTTTATTTCATGTCATTTAAACAAATATTCGTTTATTTATTTATGAAGTGATATTTAATTATTCAGGAGTTGGAACATGTCATGGAATAATAAATAGTAATTATATTATTATTATTTGATGTGGCGTTTACATAGAATTAATAAATTTGTTAAGGGACTATTTGTAATAACTAATTATGTAACAATAAGTATACGACCCAACTTATGTCATTTCTAAACTTATGTGAGAATTGTTGTGCACAATGATATTCTCTCAAGAGAATTATCAAAATTTCAAATTGAAATCTATCAATAAATCTCTCAAAATTTTGAGGCAATCTTTTTTTATCTCTCTCAATATTTAAAGAAAAACAAAGAATAATTTATTACCAAAAGGTTTTATTTTCAATTAATGATGAATGGTGAAATGATTTCGGTTCATCCATGCTGACACCTGGAGTTTGAAAAATGAAATTATGACATTTATAGAGAATTTTTGGATAACACTATAGGAATTCATCTTTTTATTCCTCACTATAAAGGCAACTTGATATGACCATCAACCTAATCGATCATAAAAAATAGAATAATTATAAAGATAACGTAATTCCTATTAGAAATTAATTATAAATTATACTTGAAAATTTCCCCTCTATGAATATTTAAGGGTTTAATTTTTCCAATTATGGAAATTTATCACATTAAATTGATAAAAAAATTTATGGGAATGAACCCAAATAAATTTCATATTCCTAAGAGACATAATATAGTATTAGAGTGATCACATATTAATATATAATTATTTATTATTGTTATGATTAATTATGAATTTGTTTTGTTAACATTTCCTTTCATGTTTTCATTATTGAATATAAAGGTCAAGATAACCATTATCGTTCATTTTTATATGACAAAGAATCTGTTAAGAAAAAATGAAGAATAGTTGAAGTCCGATCTAGAGGTGCAGAGGATGCTAGATAATAGACATAGTTACATGGTTTAAAGAGAGAAGTACACACCATTTACCCAAGGTTAACCACTCATAGGTGATCTGTGATAATCATGAAATATCACATGAATGGAGAAACATGGTCTATTTAATTACACATCATGTACTGATTTTTATCCAACAAACTACCTTATAGGGTTATGTAACATCCATAATTAAAAAAACACTATGTTCAATAGTATACATGATTTGTTGCATCCAGTTTACATGAAAAACTAAATATTATTATTTAAATGTCACCATTATAACCGAGCTATTGGAATTGTGGGAATGAATAGTGTAAACTAAATTATGAAAATATTATCTTCACATGTTAAAGAAATGATTCATTGGTTACCAAATTTATTATAAATATAAATAAAAACCAATTGAATATAAAGGATGTGTTTATATGAAAACCTATTTGAAAACAGAATAATTGTGTCTATAAAATCATATCACTCTCTATGGATTTTTATTTAATGAAAAATATAAATTCAAATTTAATGTTTTATATTCATCTTATTTTTTTTATAGAAGTGATACAGTACGAAATTCAATTTATTGGATAAAAAAAGTATTTGTTTTCTTCTAAAAATACAGTTTTACAGCCTTTTGAGGGTGAACCCTTTTTTAAATATCATTTCTTTTAACTTTTATATATTCTATTTGAAAATATAAACTTATTATATATAATAGGGACATATAAATTTACTTTGGTTAAATTTTTGGTAATTTTCTGAAAAATTTCATTTTTAAATGAATAGTGAAAATACTGTATTTTAATTCAAAACTGCATTTCCACCTAATTTATTTATACAGTTATATTATCATTTTAATTGGTTTTAAATATTAATTGGAATAATTTTTTTATAATTTAATCCAATTTTAGTCATTGGAAGTAATTTCACTTATAAATTAGACATAAACACATGTCAATCTTTTGATAGTTTTTATTTCCTAAAAACCTACTTTTGGGGTTTGATAGCTGGAACTAATTTAAATTAATTTCTACGAATTCTATGTTTTGAATTTCGAAAAATTAATTCCATATTTTTAATTAGGAGGAAAAAATTGTGTAAATATGTGCCTTTTATTTTTGGACATTATGAATAGTAACTTTAGTAATTATTTTTATTAACCATGGTTAATGGGTAAATATTGTAAATAAGGGTAAAACAATAATATTATAATAATATAAAACTACCCTAAAACATGTAATATTAATATTGGATGAGATATTTCCAAAAATGTGAATCCTTTAATCGATTTGAGGACCTCATGGATTCACTTGGGCGTGATAATGATATATTATAATATATAATTTTGAGTAAAGAGAAATATAACATAAATATATATCTTTTACAAAAATAATTTTAATATAGGTTTATATAACTGATCTATTTTCCTATAAATAGTCATTACAAATATAAAAATATCTCATACATCATATGTTTTTTTTTATAAATTCAATACATTAAATAAATAAATTTAATTTTGACACAATGATGATGGAGTGATGACTTCATTAATAAAGGATTCAAATAAATGATATTATAAATATTTAACTAAATTTAATTTGACATAATTAATGTCATCCAATAATTCTATAGGTGAATATGACATGTTAGGATTGATTAACTATTTCTTCAAAAGAATAATGTTGTTATGAATTTCTAAAAAGAGTCAAGTATGAATAGTGTCCAAAAATTGACATGATTCATAACTTCAAATATAAAATTGTTTGTTAAGTGATATTAAATTCTTAAAAGTATAATATTCTGCCAAATGGAATATATAAGTCCAAATATTTCATAAATGACATTTTTTGGGCCATTTTACATGATATGGTAATTATATAAACCCACAATGTGTAAATAACATGATATCACTATAAGATTAAAAAGGGTAAAATAAGGGTTAAACCAAAACAACAAGGATAAATAAAATATTATAAACATGTCTAAAAATTATTTTATGTTTGGTATTAAAACCAAAATCACATTATCTACAAATTAAATGTGTTTGGGACCATTTGTAATCAAAATTGAATTTATAATAAATTAATATATCAAGACTTTCCTAAAGTGCCCCCTCTTATAAAAGGCCACTAAATCTACAAACATACTCACACCTCTCAAGCCCCATGGACCATCGAAATTCTGCTCTTATAATATCCCAATACCCATACCTTCTTCATAGAAGCCTTACCTTGGGCATAACGAAATTAAAGAAAGCATTTTGGCTCAAATCAAAAGAAGTTACTCTATTTAGAGGTAATGTCTTCTCTCATGTTCCTTTCCTTTAATTTTCATATTCAATCCCTATTATCTTCTTATTATTTTATTACACAATAACATTAGTATTCTAAGTATTCATGGATTTTTTAGTAGAAGTATTAGAACTACTCTTACACACACCTCCATCTAATAGATACAAACATAGTGTTTTTGTGTGTGACGAACTGCTGCCTCATGAAACGATGATTGTTCAATATTCCCCTACCAAATCTCTTGGAGGCCTTTATAATGTCACTGTATTAATATATGAAATATATTATATTTATATTCTCTCTATGATTCATTATTTTTTATTTACAGCATACCTTTAGGCTTTTCATAACGTGTAAATATGATAGTTTTATTTGAGGAACTGCGGACTACCGCCCCCTCAAAGTGATGTGACTCGTTCATGACATACATGGAACGTATTAAGGATGGTGTTAATGAACTTATTTAACATATATAAAATATTATTTTATAATGAAATTATAATTTAATTATCTATCATTTAGTTTTCATTTCATTAATATGACAAATAAATGAAAGCAACCTTCTTGCATACGTATGACCTACCGTCTCCATGAACGATGCATTTCATTTATTATATCAAAATATTATAGAATATTATAAATATATATATATATATAAACTATATATATATTATATTTAGATCATGAATATCATTATGGATATGATGTAATTTTGACTACATTAACAATTTATATCAAAATAAGTTCATTTTCGACTCAAGTACCGAATATCAAAAAAAACGATTGATATAAACTTAAATAATTATATGATTGTTATAATAAGGTAATAAGTCTTACAAAAGGAATAATAAACTTGAAAAGTTTCTTAAGAACGTAGAAATTAACTTATGTTTAATATTCAGGGAGATAAATAAAGAATAGGACAAGTCATACTCAAGGTAAGGGACTTCATCTTAATAACCTTTCATTGATGGATATTTTGGTTTATACACGATATTTTTTTATACAACAAATAATTATAAATTTTTTAATTTAATTTAATTCAATAGTTTTCATAATTAATATTTTTTTGAAGAATATTTCTAAAAAAATTAATGTTTCATTTTAACATACGTGGAAACAATGACTTTTCCACTACCACAAGCATTATTTAAAATTTGGCTTCCTTTACAAGATTTAATGCTTTTAAAAGTAAAATAAATACCATATACACTTTTTAGCTATTTTTGGTATTGAAAATAATTTTGAGAAATAATTTATTATTTAAATATCTTGAAATGATATATTGTGATTGCAATATAGAAATGTTATATTTCCTTTATATTCTTATTTTATGTGGTAGGATTATGTTATGGTTCTTGGGAATTGCATACGTATACGAGTAGTTACATGATAAACCGAGGGTAGGTGAGGCCAATATATCTCTCTAATGAAATGGGTAACGTGACAGAGCTAAATGATAAATTCTGTCCTACATGATTTATGGAATATACTGTGATGGGTATTTCAAACGTAACCATGATGGTTACTACCTATGTGGATGTGAAAGCTACAATGTAAATATGTTATAGACTACAGAAGTTACCATTATGATTTATGATTTCTAGGAGTTATTCATAAATCTTTTAAATTATTGAGGTATGTCATATAGCATATGTTTTATGAGTAAAAAGTATGATTTCATTGATTTTTATTTATTCATGGATTATTGTTTTCTTTTCTTATTTTATATCCATTACCGAGATTTTTATGATCATCCAAAGTTTATGAAATGTTTTTAATAGGGTATAAGGAAGGGTAAGATAAAAGAATAATTCAAGAATATTTGTATCAAGAAAATAAAACATGTTTTATTTAAGGAGTTTTATTATTGGGAAAAATTAGATAGAATAGAAGTGTCTACTTTTTAATATTTCAAATGTAATGTAATAGTTATGGGATAATTAACTAAAACTCTAAACCTGAAAATATATTTAATGTGAATTATTGACTTAACTCAATATTTTGTAATATTTAAGGCTGGGACCTTATAGTTGGTATCAAATGTCAGTTTATACAACTTTTGAGGTTAAGGTGTTATTTGGGTGTAGGTAAAGGATCCCATATAACCAAGAGGGATGTTATCAAATGGAAACTTTTGGAGGGTCATGGTAAAAATAGTTGATTGGATATAAACCTAAACAATATAGATATAATGAGGTTGATGGATTAATGTAATAAAAATGTTTTATATTATTTTTACCCTATAGGGGATTCTTTTTTTTATAACCAGTTTTAGGTTTATGCGAGGATTCTTTTTAGCAGATTAAGGATCATTTCTCAAGATAGAAGGAAATATATCTTGCATAAACTTCTTATCCCTCCATGACAATTTGATCATCACTATAATGGAAAAATCCTATATGAATGATTTTGATAGCTTCTTGATTATTCAAATCATCGGAAAGAAATTGTTTGAGTTATTCATCACCTACTCATTTCTAAAAAAATTTATGGGTCATGTTATCTTTTTCATATGATTTAATGATCTCAAATTTTTGGAATTTATCAAAAAGTGAAATTATAGAACTGGAGTGAACCTTTAATTTTTGAAAGTAGGATAACATGCCGAAAGAGGAAGGATACATCCTGAAGTTAATGATGTCTGGATTCAAGGTAATATTTATTTTCTTATCCTTAAAGAATGAAATATCTTTGGATTGATATTTACAAATGATGAGGATATTCGATCTGCATAAATGATGTATTTATAAATAAGGTGGAAATGCATAGCTAATGGATTATGGAGAACCCTAAATAAGTAATAAGCCTACATATAAGGGATTCAAGAGTTATGGTATATTGTAGGATGATGAAATGTTTAATAGTATTAATTCACTTTTGATGATGGGATTAATTTGGAATACTTTTTCTTGTATGTGTAACCATAAAGTTTGATATGTGAAAATTTTATTCAAGGAAGAATAATCTTTTTTTGTTGGGACATAATGGATAACATAGGGGTTCATATGATCTTTTTTAAGATGAATAATAGTTATTACATTTTGGGATGAAAAATTAAAGGTATAAGATAAGATTTTAGGATAAAGTAGGTTGTGGCAATTTTTGAGGAAATTATATTATTTTTGAGAATGTTATAAGAATGATATGGTTTTACAAAAGGATAAACTGTAGGATGAGTAATGACCCATCATTTCTAGCAAGGCCATGAAATCGAACCCACAACCGAAGGGTGATAAGGTTACATCACCTACCATTGGCCTACGTGAAGTCCCTCATCAGTATGACTTATTCTTTTTAGTTAAATGATTTTATGGATCAATAATAAGTTTATTTTGGGAACTTATGTTTTATCAATTGTATATCCTTAGTATAGGAAAATAATTTGGTGATTAAGTGAAAAAAATTTCATGGAAGACGTTCCCTATTTTGGGAACACTATATGCCTTTGGAAAATATAATACAACGTGATTTAATTTGAGGAGTAATGGTTGAATTTTATTTTGGACGACTCTTTGTTTTTATTGTGGACATATGTCCAATTGAGTAATTTTTGGAAATGATTAACCTATAATGAAGAACATGTTATTAGGTTAATTACTTTTCAGTATGAGACATTAAGAGTAGTCTATGTTATTTAGAGATAAATGTTAAGATTTATTGTGGAAAAATATGTGATCAAATACTTCTGAATTTTGGGTTTCAAAGATAGTTTGGATTATTTTTATGAGTTTTAAGAACAATTTTTTATTAAATGTTCTTTATAGATATTTAGGTATAGGTTATTGAATTTTGGAAATTAAGTAAAGTATTTGTTTTCTATAAAGGATTGTCCTTTTTGAGGATTATATGATATTGTAGTAACCATTTTGGTTTTTGATAATGTCTAAAGATAGAGGTAATATATAGTTCATCTTTTTTCGATTATCTGATTCTGTAAAAGTTGATTCTAGCGCTTCAGGTGTAACCAAGTCATCTTGAATACTCAATGTTTGGGGAAAAGATGAGTTTTTGGTATAAATTTATTAATGGATGAAACTATAATTGAAAATTAAGTAGATTTCCTTATGTTCTTAGTCAATCTCATATATATATTCCTCTACTTTATGAAGAATAAATAGAAAAATGTTGTTTGTTTACTTTTCCTACTGAGGAATCGAATAATGTTTAACGCATCACAATATTATGGTTTTCTGGTCTTTAAATTTCTCCAGATAATTTTTTGATCACTGTCCATCAAAACTTGATGGGTATTTTTCTCTTTTATATCAATGTACATGGAGTCTTAGTATGTGTTGTCTTGGGTGACCTTTGTACTTCTCTGTTTTTTTTCAGAGATTGTTTTATTTAATATTTTTTCAATGTGGGATTTTCACTAAACATATAGAGACAAACTTTAAAATTTAAGCAAAAAATTTTACAAAAGAAGGGATGATTTAACATCTAGAGTTTAAAAAAATAAACACTATATTCAATAGCATACATGATACGCTGCATCAAGCTTAACCGAAAAACTAAATATTATTACTTAAATGTTATCCTTATAACCTAGCCATTTTAATGCTGGTAATGAATAGTATTAATTGAATTATGAAATTATAGTTTAATAATGTTTAAATAATAATTCATTGGTTACCAAATTTATTATAAATGGAAATAAAAACCAATTGAATATAAATGATGTGTTTTTATTAAAACCTATTTGAAAGGAGAATAATTGTCTTTATAAAATCATTTCACTCTATATGGATTTTTAGTTAGTGAAGAAAATATATTCAAATATATTCATTTAAATTAATATTATATGTTATCTAGATATGATATAATAAAAAATTCAATTTATTGGATATAAGAAGTATTTTTTTCTAAAAATACAGTTTTACCTCCTTTTGATGGAGAACCCTTTTTAAATATAGTTTTTTTTCACTTTTATATGTTTTATTTGAAATAATAAACATATTCTAATGAATTTTTACATCATTATGTACCTTGGTTAAATTTATGGTAATTTTTTGATAAAGTTCATTATTTAATAAATAGTGAAAAATACTGCATTTTTATTGAAAACTACATTTTCATCTAACTTATCTATATAGTTAGATTTTAATTTTAATTTATTTTGAAGAGTATTTGGATTAATTTATTATCATTCAATCCAATTTTTATCATTTTGTGTAATTGAAATTTTAAATTGGACAAAAACACATGTTAATCTTTTGATTGTTTTTATTTCTTAAAAACCCACTTTTTGGTTTTGACTATGAGAATTAATTTTAAATTAATTTCTACAAATTATATTTTTTGAATTTGGAAAAATGGATTCAATATTTAGAATTAGGAGGTCCAAACTATGATAACATGTTACTTTTATTTTTGGACATTATGAATAGTAGCTTTAGTAATTATTTATATTTTATATGGTTAAAGGGTAAATCTGATAAATAAGGGTAAAAAATAATATTATAATATTATAAAACTACACTAAAATGCGTTTTAATCTTATTGGATGAGATACTTACAACCATGGGCATCGTATGGTCAATTGTAGGACCCCATAGATCTACTTGGGTGTGATAATGACATGTTATAAGAATTAATTTAATGTTAGGAGAAATATAACATAAACATGCATATTTTACTAAAACAATTCTAATATTGGGTTATATACCTGATATATTTGACTATAAATAGTATTTATAAATCTAAAAAAAATTCCTATATCATGATATTTTATTTATAATTTCTAGACATTAAATAAACAAATTTAATCAAGACACGATGATGATGCAGTGATGACTTCATAAATAACGGATTTAAGTTAATGATATTAAAAATATTATATCACATAATTAATTTCATCCAAGATTTCTCTAGGTGAATATGACATGTTATGATTGATTCACTATTTTTCATTCGAAATAATCATGTTGTTATGAATTAAAAAAAATCATGTATGAATAGTGTCCAAAATTGACATAATTCTCAACATAAAATATAAAATAGTTTATTAAATGATATTAAATTTCCAAAAATATAATATTCGGCCAAATTGTTAATATAAGTCCAAATATGTCATAAATTTATTTTTTTTGGTCTTTTGACATAATATGGTAATTACATTAACCGACAACGTGTAAATAACATGATATCCCTATATGATTAAAAAGGCTAAAAGAAGGGTTAAATAAAAACGATAAGGTTAAAAAATATTCAAAACTTGCCTGAAAATTATTGGATTATTATTATTCGAACCAAAATCATCTTATATTAGAAATAACTGTGTTTTGGAATATTTTTAATCGAAATTAAATTTATAATAAATTAATATTTCATGACTTTCCTAATGTTCTTATCCTCCGTCTTATAAAATTACACCACCTCTACCAACATACTCACACCTATCAAGACCCTTGGACCAGAAAAAAAATTCTCAAATAATCTCCCAACACCCCTTCCTTATATAAGCCTTACCTTGGGCATAAGGCAATTCAAGAAAGCCTTTTGGCTCAAATCAAAATAAGTTACTTGATTTAGAGGTAATGTCTTCTCTCAAGTTTCTTTCCTTTATTATCCTTCTTCACCCCCTATGATCTTATTATTGTTTGTTTAAATAAAAAACCATAATAAAAAATATACTAGGATTTTTTATGATAATTATTTTAACTACTCTCACACAGACCTCCTTCTAATGGATACGAACATACCATTTCTATGTACGATGAACCGCTACCTCACGAAATGATGATATTTCAATTTTCCCCTACCCCCTTTTATGATGGCCATTATGATGAAACTTTATTTATATATGATATAAATTTTATTTATATTTTCTCTATGATTGTTTATTTTTTATTTACAACTTACCTTTATGATTTCCATAATGTGAAAATATGATAATTTCATTTGAGGAAGTGTGGAGCACCGCCCCCTCAAAGTGATACGACTCATTAATTACATACACGTAACATATTAAGGATGGTGTTAATGAAATTATGTAACATATATAACATATAATATTATACTAGAATTATAATATACCAATGTGTCATTTAGTTTTCATTTCGTTAATATGACAAATAAATGAAATTTGCGTTCATGCGTAGATGCAACATAAGATCTCCATAAACGATGAATTTAATTTATTATCTCAAAATTTTATAGCATATTATAAATACATATCTAATATATATATATATATATGTGTGTGTGTGTTATTTAAGTCATTTAAATCATTATGGATATGATGGACTTTTGACTACATGGACAATTTACAACAAAACAAGTTCGTTTTTGACTGAAGTACCGAATATCGACAAAACGACCGATATGAACATGAATAATTATATTATTTTTATAACAAGGTAATATGTGATATAAAAGGAATAATATACTTTAAAAAGGTTCTGAAGCAATTATAAATTAACATAAGTTTATTATTTAAGGAGATAAATAATGAACCAGACACGTTAGACTCAAGGTAAGGGACTTCGTCTCAATCATGTTTTATTGAGGCATATTTTGGTTTATACATGGCATAATTTTATACTGTGTATAATTATACCCTTTTTATTTTAATTTAATTAAATGTTATTAAAATTAACCTTTTTCTACAAAGAATTTTACAAAATGAAAAATGGAATGTTTCTTTTTAACGTATGCGGTGACATTGACCTTTCCGCCACTACGAGCATTATTTGATATTTAGATTCCTTAAGAAGTCATAATGTTTATAAAAGGAAAATAAATACCATATAACCTTTTTCTGTATTTTGGTATTGAAAATAGTATGTAGAAATCATTGATTATGTCAATATCTTGAAATGATATATTGTGATTGCAATATAGATGTGCTATCTTTTCTTTATGCTTGTTTTATGTGTTATGATTATGTTATAGTTCTTGGGAATTTATTATGTATACGGGTGGTTCCTTGATAAACCAAGGGTGGGTGATCTTGAGATAGATATTCTATGCATTGGGTAATGTGATGGAGGTAATTGATAAAGTTTCTTCTATGATATTTTGGGAATATACTATGATTGGTATTCCAAACGTAACCTTGAAGGTTACTAACTATGTGGATATGAAATAAACAATGTAAGTATGTTAGGAATGCCACAAGATAACATTATGATTTATGATTTATATAAGTTATTCATAAATCTTATGATTTATTGAGGTATGTCAAAGAGCAAGTGTTTTATGAGTAAAAGGTAGGATATCATTGATTTGAATGTATTCATCGATTAATGTTTTTGTTTCCTTATTTTATATTACTTACTGATATTTTTATGCTCATCCTATGTTTTTGATATGTTTTTTCACAGGGTATAAGGAAGGGTAAGAGAAAAAATTAATTCAAGAAGTTTTTTATCCAGAAAATAATTCTTGTTTTATTTAAGGAGTATTATTATTGTGAAAAAATTGGATACAGTAGAAGTATCTAATTTGTAATATTTGAAATGTAATGTAATATTTATGACATAATTATCTAAAACTATAAACCTAAAAATATTCTCAATGTGAATTATTTACTTAACTTACGATTATGTAATGTTTAAGGCTGGGGCCTTATAGGATACACGGTATTTAGCTGGTTTACATGTCGTGTAACCCCACATAGTTTCCCCATGTAAATTGTAGAAGTCCTTTGGTCATATTATGATATATGTTATTAATACATACCATATAATGAATTTTAGTTGAGAAATAAAACTTTTCATGAAGTACATGGTGTGTAGTGGTTTGTACACACCGTGTAAGACATGAAAACTTGAATGAGATACACGTAATGTCATCAGGCATACAGTTTTGGTGGCCAGTAATGAATCACACACCTTATAGTTGGCTATACATGCAATGTAATTTTTTCCACCTAACAAAATCTACATACTGAGATAATAATATCATGTGAGTCACACATGATAAAAAAAATTAATTAAATTATTACTAAACAATAGGGTGTGTAACACGTTGTACAGACCGTGTGGTAGGGTTTTTCTTCATGAATTATATACCAATTGATTTAGGTAGGTCATGTGTGATATTAAATGATTTATTAACTATTTTCAACAATATTCTACATAGAGACAACATTTATGGTTTTCGTACATACCCTATATGTTATGGGAATCTCCAACAATACATGTTGTGTATATACAAGTGTGTCATGTTTTCATTGTCACCATTTAAACTACATAGATTCGCCCACATAACAATTCATCATGTATATAATAACATGTTGCGCAGAAATAAATTCCATGTATGTAAATAGTACATGCCTGAGGTCATAAAAAACATTATTTATATGTTTTGATTTTGTGACAGTTCATGTTTTGTAAATATTAAACTCTAGATACGTGTGTAGACATACAAGAAAGCATACAAGATGTGCCTCCTCTATTGGAAATTGTGAACTTAATTAATTTTAATTAAAATTAATTTGTTTCATTTGTTTAATATTATATGGAATGAGAACCTCAAGGACTCTTTAGAATGTGAATTAAGATAAATGATTAAATAAATTAATAATATAATTAATTTATTATTTAGAGAGATTTATCTTAATAAATAATTGATTGCAATGAATGCTAGCTAGTTTAAATACATAGTCATTTCATGCATGTCTGATCATGTACTTGATTGAAATATGTATGTGTTGGGTTTCTATTTAATGTAATTATTTATTGAATGGGTTTTCATAATAAATTAATTATTAATTTAAATATTATGGTATGCATATCATCCCTTCATTTTTATTATATATGATCTTTCCCATCCATGGTTTATTCATTTAACCATAAACCCCTGGTTTCACATATTTGTGATTGAGTAATCATATTTAAAGAAGCTCTTGGGTTAAATGATATAATTCAAGACTTTTCCAAGGTGAAACTAACTAAGATAATGTATAGGTTAAAAGGTGGGATTCCATAACTCCAGAAAATATTTGCTCACAGAGTAATTTATCTATGATCAATAATATTTTTTTATACTCTTGATAAACAAGCCAGTAGAAAAAGATCATGATCATACTAAATGTTTCTTTTATTTTTTCCATCCCATTGTTATTTATTTATTTATCCAATGAATGTTAATTTTATTATTAAACTCAATCAGATAAGGTATATGAATTTACAAGAATAAAATATGAAATATTAAAAATGGATTATGGGTAAATTATTTTTTCATATTTGGTTAATTTATTTCATAAAATCAACATAATGTTAAAAAACATATAAAAAGGATTTAATAAAGAATAATTATAAAAAAAATAAAAAAAACCCCAAAACAAAAATTTGTAGCCAAAAACTTTAATTTTTTGATTTAGGGAGTGACTATAAATCAATGTGCTATTCAGGACATTGTAAAGACACTTTCATTTATTATAGAGTTCTAATTAATGTTTTGGGTTGAATTAAACAAGTTAACATCAAGAGTAATTTCCCTTGTGATACTTGGGGTATCTTAATGATAACTATTAATAAAAATTTAGTAAAGAATTTCAAGATTAGTGAGTCCACTCAACAGACTTGGGAACTGCCGATTAAAGTATTTAAAAAGAATACTAGTCGAAATACCTTCGAGTAACTTGAATAACCCCTTTTCTAAGTTATGATAAGTGGAATATAGATCCTTTCCACAATAATATCAATGAAATAATATATTTTGAATCTAATGGTGAGTGTTATTAGTATTTGATAAAATAAAGGGAGGCTAATTGAATAAAATTTATTATGTCACACTTTTGGTAATTAAGATAAAGTACTAATTAAAATATGTTTTTTTTAGAAAAATGAAAAGTCACTTGACCATGATATTATCCCGATAATATAAATTTAAAAAAAGAAATGTGTTGACTGTCAAAAAGTTCCAAGAGTGGTACATGTGATTATTTAGCGTACTATGTTAAGATCAAAAGTTTTATGTGAAGGAGTATATAGTTTCTGATAATCCTTCTAAGAACGAATGTGAGGAGGAACATTCTATCTTCTCGAAACATAAGAATGACGTATTGGATGTCCAATGTTTCATGATATAATATATGGTTAGTGAGATCTTAAATCATCATGAATAAATTCATGCATACACCATGTTGTCTCATATTTGTAATCTCTATTAGGAGAAGGAAAGAAAATAGAGGTATATCGTATTCAAGGAACTTGTTATGTGTAATCATTGAGATGTTTCACTATTTGGGCCTTATGATGTCAAGATTATTATTTATATTGAGCATCTAGAAGTTCTAGGATTCATGATACCCATGAAAGTTTTCATAGATATTATGGTCACCTCACTTCCTCAGAGATTATACCATTTTATTATAAATTTTAATATGAATAATATTGAGAAGTTTCCCCAAGATTTACAGAATATGATTATCTACATGGATAAGGTTATGAAGACTGAAAAACCATTAGTCATTATGGTCAACAAGATAAAGTGAAATAAAAAAATCTTTAAGACAAATACCATGTTTATGGAACCTTAACACCACTCATCCAAGATAAATGGGATCAAGGTGTAAGATAAATTTTATGCTAAAGTAGGTCTTGTTTGTAGAAAGAAGGGAAACTATAAGAAAAATTGTGTTTTAATAAAGAATCAATGGGAATATTTAGGTGCAATTTTATAAAATATAATCATTTTGTTTCTAAAATCTTGGTAGAAGACCCATATTTTGGTACTCAGATTTTGATATATATATATATATATATATATATGAACCAAGTATATTCATGAAGGTTTCAAATGGGGAGGTTGATCTCCAAGTTTCTAATATAGAATGATTGGTTTCACTGTCTATTAGAGACTACCATTTCAATTTTTTGATGGATTTAAATATCATTTTAATTATTTTTATGTTACTAGTGTGAACAGAAATATTATATAAATTGTTAATTTAGATATGGATGGATTTATTTTCATGTTTAGAAATAATATCTATTAATTTTATAAAGATAAATTTTGTTATGGGATAACACATCTTAATAATGGTGTTTATGTACATGAATATGAAAAATATTTATTATAAATCAATAGTGAATTGTGTTCACATGAATCATATAACACACAATTGTGTCATCACTATCTTTTCATGTAAACAAGAAGCATTTGACAGTGTTATATCAAAAATGGTGTTTAGATTCTTTTGAATAAATTTTTTTGGTGTGTTTCATGTTTTTTTAAAGTGAAAGGACTCAATATATATTTAGTATAAAGGATGAAACGACCAAAAACAATCTATAATTAGTTTATACATATGTTTTTAGACAATTCCAGTTGAATATATAGGTGTAAACTCTTACTTCCTAAAATTTACTAACTAATTTAGTAGATATGGTTTTTTATACTTAATGAGGTGTAAGAAAGATTATTTTGATAAATTTAAGGAGTTCAAGAAGGAAGTAAAGAATCATATTGGTAAGAAGATAACGAAAATACACATAAATTAGGGTGATGAGTATATTAACTAATATTTAATCAATTATCTAAGTGAATTTTTTGATACTATCTCAAATCACTCCTCCTTATACAGCACAACATAATGGTGTTGGTAAAAGGAAGAACTAAACCATGTTGGACATGTTGAGATCGATGATGAGTGAAAGGAGTCTTCTATTATCATTTACATGATATACATCACAAACATCAACACATATACTAAACTATGTTCTAACTAAATCAGAAAACAGAATTCTATATTAGTTATAGTGTATGAGTAAATATCTATTGTAAAATTTTTAAGTGTTGGGATGTAAATAATTTATTTAAGAAACTTTTGGAAACAAAAATTCTTATTAAATAAATAAGTTTATCAATCTAGGATATCCTAAGGAAACAAGTTCATTTTTCCTATTCAACACTTTCGACAAAAATGTAATTGTGTCCAAACATGCTGTGTTCTATTAGAGGATTAACATCTCCAAAAAAAGTGGGAAAAATATCAGTTTTTGATAAGGTCAAGGATTAATATATAATTGTTTTTGGAACCAGAAAAAATTAAATAAAGACCCATTGAAAGATTTACACCATGGACAGAATTACTATATAGGAACACTGTAGAGGTTAAAAAAACAAGAGAGATATGATTTTATAGACACCATTTATGCTGATTAATTATTAGTTTATAATATTAAAACACTATCCCATAAAAAAGTAGTAAACAATTAAAAAGATTCAAGGTGAAAATAATCCATGAAAATTTAAATTGATTCCATATACTATAACCATGTATGGGTTTTGGAAGATCCTTATTTGGATATAAAATATATTGGGTGAAATTGGGTATTCGATAAAATAGTGGATATGTATGGTAAATTTAGTTATTATAATGCACGGTTGGTTGCTAAAGTGTTTAAAATACGTCAAGGTGTATACTATGAAGAAAGATTTTCAAAAACTTCTATACAAAAATAAATCATAATTATTCTGACCATAACATCTTAACATTATTATAAAATTTAGTCAATGTATGTCAAAAAAACCTTCCTTAATGGGTAACTTGTAGAAGATGTCTATATGACATAACCATAAGGGTTAGTGAATCCAATGAATTCTAATATGGTATGAAAGTTATAGAGATCCATCAATGGGTTTAATCAAGAATCATGATCATAAAAAATTCTTTTTTATGAATCCATATGACAATTTGGTTTTAATAATAAGAAATGTGAGTGTTTTGTCTAAAATTGGTTTAGTGGGAGTGCATTCATTTTCTTAGTAGAATATGTTGATGACATATTTATAATGGGGAATGAGATACCAATATTAAATTCTATTAATATTTTGATAAAATTGATTCTCCATGAATGATTTTAGTGAAACAACCAATATTATATGCATACAAATTCTTCTTGATAATTCTAAGAGTCTTCTGGGACTATGTTTTTGGGTACATACATTTATTAGGAACTAAAGATATTCAATATGGAACAATCCAAGAGGATATGGTTTTCAGTGTCACTTGGTATATATATCTCAAGGAAAATCTCTCATCATACATGATATGAGAGGGTGAATTATCAATATTCCTTATGTATCATTAATACAATCTATCATATATGTTATTCTATATACCAATATGGATGTTTCCTACACCTTGATCATGGTATGAAGATATCAATAAGACCTAAGAGAGCTACATTGGATATTTTTAATAACTATCCTTATTTAATAAGGATATTTCTATTGGTTTATAGTTAAGATAAAGAACTAGTCATTAATGAATATATAGAATCTAGTTTCTTGATAGAAAATAATGATCTAAAATCACAATCAGGATACGTGTTCTACCTTATTGAAGGATATGTGTGATGAAAGAGATAAAAATATCTTGTGGTCACTCATTATAAAATAGAGTATGAGTGTATTATGGATTTAAATACAAATAATGATATAGTTTAGATACAAAACATCATCAAAGATATTTATGAGGTGTTTAAAATAATGTTTCTATCATACTATATTATGATTATAATAGAATAATGGTCTTAGACAATGAGAAAAGGATACATCGATAGACAAAGAATATACTTCAGGAATATCACAGGTTGAAGTATTTTTCTTAGAGGGATGTGGTCACAGTAATGAGTGTTTACACAGATGAAAATATAGCAGAACTGTTGATTTCAGCCTTATCTCTGTACAAGAATGAATATCATGTGATATCTAAAAGACTAAAAATTTATATTAGTTTTATCATTTAAAATTGGTATTCTGTTGGAGTTTTTCCCCTAGAACTAAATAAATTTACACTTTTAATTACCTATGAATACATAAAATAAATATTTATTAATATCATATCACAAGTTGAAATTATTTTTGTGTGGCATTAATGTTATAATTCCCTTATAGTATTTGTCGCATTGAAATGTTATAGTCATCACCCATTATAATATAAACCTTAAAGTGCTATAAAAATATTATTAAACATATATACTATGGTCTGGATAACATCTATTGGATGAGACATAGATGATTATTTGACTATTAAGTGACAGGTACTTATAAGAGGATGAGGTTTTGACTCATGAATTTTGACATTAGTAATATCCATGAGAAATTATTTTAAAGAAATACATTCCAATATGAATCCACCATGTTATATTTATCATTGGATATTTCAATATATGGATGTATATATTGTACTTAGTCTTGAGATAATTATTCATGTATATTTTAAATCTTGTACTTTGATATATTGTGAAAATTTGGGAAAAATTATACCTGTGGTAAAGTAGGATACATTATTTGTATCATAAGTGATTTTACATTGATTGAATAATCAAATAAAGGATTTTACCTTTCAATTTAATGGAAGTAAATATATTATACCATTTGACAAAAATGAAACTATCTAATTAAGTCCTTGTCCATGGAAATTTTGTTGATGATTTCAATTGAGATAGTAAAAGAATGATAAATTAAGAATATTAGTTTATGAGACTAGTATGCATCCTTCTTGATGAGATATCAAGACAAATTGATTATATTAAGAAATTTTATGAGGTGTTTATAATTGAAACATTAACATCATTATATATAGTTAACATGATGTGTTGTTTGTTTCTAATATCGGGATTTATGAAAGATTACCTAATACCACTAAAAAAGAGGCCTAGAGGGCCACACACTAAGAGTATACAATATCTCAGTTAAATTCTATTTGAATTTAATATAGGTATAAATATTGTTCTCAATTTTGAGGAATAATAACTATTTTGGTTATGTTGATCAAATAAATTGAATCACAAGTTATTCTAGTTGAGAATATATGTGAGTTGAATATTAAGTAAATATTTATTTTCTCGTTAGTGAATATAATATTTATTTATTTATTTATTGAATGAATAATATAATGATATTTATCAAGAATAAATATTTATTATTCAAATTTTAATAAATGATGTGGTGGATTGACAAGCTAAGTTAAGGGCCCGCTAGAAATGATATATTTTATTTAATATAATTTAAATAAATAATTATTAATTTATTTATGAAATGATATTTTAATATTCATGAGTTTAAGATGTCATGAAATAAAATAAAAATAAAAATAATATTTTTATTAGTTTACATGTGTTTTACGTAGAATAAATAAATTAGTAAAGGGACTTTTTTATTTTAAGTAAAATTTTAACTCTAAATACATAACCAAATTTTTTTCATTTCTACGGTAATGTGAGAATTTTTTTGAACAATGAAAATATTTCAATAACTCTCTCAAGAATGAGAGGTAGTCATCCCCCACTAACTCAAAACTAAGAGAACATGAAGGAATATTACAATACTGAAATTAATCCAATTCTGATTGATAGTGAATGATGTAAGGCGTTTGGTTTACCTATTATAGAACTTGGAGTTCCAATGACGACATTCCGTGATTAATGGTTCACATGTAGATATCACTTGGGGAGTCTCCTTTGGATTCATTACAACAATGATGTCACAAAAATAATGTTAAACAAACTTATTATCAACAATAAAAGAATTATCAAGATGAGGTAATTATTATTATAAATTAATTTTAAATTAGATGTGAAAATATTCCCTGTATTAATATTACAGAGTTTTATTAAGATCTTTCTAAGATTTTATCCAAAAAAATGAGGAAAAAATTTATTGTTCAAAGTCCCAACACTTTCAGTTTCACCTGTAAACCTTTAGTGTTGTTATTATTATTCCTTATTTTGAGGGTATAGTCTCCTCACTATCATCCAGTACACCCTCTATACTAGTCATATACATCTGGAATATGGGGAGATGTTCATAGGGTCTAGTGACACTCAGATCCAATTACTATATGGTGAGATATGTTGTGATGTAACAGAGTAAAATTAGAGAATATTGAAGTAAAATGATACATGTAGTATTTGTTTTTTTACAAGAGATATGGTATATGGTGAATTAGGAAATTTTTTGACACTTCCTGAAATGAAACTTTGGATAAATATTGTGTTGTGTTCTTGTCCAACACAAGTATGGACTAAAGTCCATGTTTCCAGGGAAATAGGGATTTTTTTTGATTTTTTAGTTACATTTTAATTGTTTGATCTAGACAATTGTTATTTAGTATTTTTTTTATTTTGAACTCTAATCCCCGAGAGAGAAGAGGCACACTAAAGCATCATTTTAGGCATGTAGAGATCACATGACATACATTTGGATACTTTTTATTATCACATTGATTTTTTAAGGGAAATGGATTTAACTATTTAAATTGTTAAAAAAATACTATGTGGTGTTTTAACATAGAGATTATAGATAGAATTCATAAATGACGATATTGAGGATGTGAAACCTATTGCTATTGAGTATATGGATCCTACATTTGTGTGATTGTGTTTTCCTAACTCTGTCATGGGTAGGTGGGTCGGTGAGGTCGTATCATGGGGGAATTTTGTGTAGTAGGGTACTATAAGGTCTAGTGTGTTGTTTTCACTATAACATATATCTCTATTTATGATATCTTGACTATCATATCTTTACTGACTATAGTATTTGGTTCTTAGTTTGTTTCCACCAAGACTGCCACCATTGGAGTGTCAAGAGGGAAGATATTTGGTGCCGATGAGGCTCCTAGAGGCATGGGTTGAGGTTATACATGTATATAATCATTGGGACAATGAACTTGTAGTGTAGGAGATCATAAAAAATTGTAGTATTACAAGATAGATAATGGTGATTGAAGAGATTGGTAGTTGATATGTGGGTTATCAAAAGTGGGGATATAAGAAGACCCATCATTGAAGCTGGAGTAGAGGATTGATGGCACCACAATAGAGTGGGTATTCAGTAATTTGTTCCATGTTCATAAATCATGGTAATTTTTAATCATATTTTGATCAATAATTGAAGTAGTTATAGACATAAACCCATATAGTAAATCTGGAGTGGGTTTTCCAGATGACATTATAGTTACTTAAGGGACATGGATCAGGTTAGAATTATTCATCTATGGTAGGAACCGAAGCAGTAAGGGGATTTAGTTGCTTGGATTATTTTTAATTCATGGGTTCTGTAAGTAGATAAGATACCCATCAGTGTGGTAGTGGCTGACAGTGTGTGTGACTCTACAAGGAGGACATGTATTGGTCAATCAATCATTAGGTCAATAGTATGTGATTAGGATAATAAATATCTAGTAGTTTGGAGAGATATTGATTGGTAGAGGCACACCATGAGAATTTTTATTTTTTGTTTTAAAAAATGTTTACTATCTCATGATGAGAATATGTGATAAATGGATCAACCATGCACTATGCAACCCCAAGATATTTTAGAATGTATTTTCATTAAACAAAATTATGTTTGATAACTATCCTATAAAGAATACTAAATAAAAGGGAATAATACATTATTAAAATTGAATGCAAAAATCAATACATCATGAGTATTTAATATAGAAAAAATAAATTACCACACTTTGGTATTTTATATGAAATAATGTCAAAACCCCTTAATGTCTAAAAAGATCATTTTTACATAAAATAAGTTTATATTTATATTTTCTATTTTAATTTAATATATAAATTTATGAATTTTGGAATTTTAATTTGATGAAGTAAAATTTGTTTATGAATTAATCCTATCAAAATTATTTGAGGTTGATTTTTTTTATTTTTATGAAGAATTTAATTTTTGGTGAATTGTGAAAAATACTATTTTTATGTATACCAAAACTTTTATGACATGATTATGATGCAAGCATGAACTAAAAATCTAAAAAATATTTTCATTTAAAAATTATGTATTTATGAATTAAAATAATGAATTTTAATGTCTCATGTTGAATTTGAAAACTAATTCTTGGATTTTTTGTACATAAGTTATATTTTAATCAATTTAAATATCTATTTTTTGTTCATTACATTTAAAAGTGTGGTTGGAAGGTGTAATTTAGTATTAAAATGTTTCAGATGTGAATGTAACTTATTTTTTTAATAATAATCCAATAAATTCTGGGTAATATCCCCTAATCAAGAGAATTTGGCCTAAATAAATATAAATGTTTTTTAAAAATAAAATACTTTTTTTTTTCTAAAAATGATTTTTATGTGTTTTACATGATTATATTAAAATTTATTACAAATAATCTATAAATTTTAATTTTAAAAAAATTATTTAATATTTTTAAATATCATATTAATATTATATAATAATTTCCATTTAATTTTTATTCATAAAATTAACTTACTATAGTAAAAAGTTAGTCACCACAATAAGGGTTAAAAGGGTTAAATAGGGGGATAAACTAATATATAATACTTTAAATATCTCTAAAACTTGTCTAAATATATATTTTTGGGTTTATTTATAACATTAATTATCATAAATTTTTTATTAAACTAAATTAGAGCCACATTAAAATATATATAAATTTATTACATTTACAAGTTCTTAAAATTTACTAGGGTGCCATTCCTCTCACTAATAAAATGGAAGCTCCTTTCTTCACTTGTACACACATTTTGAACATCTTATCTCAACTATTATCTTCCAAAATCCATCAAAATATCTCATCCACACATCCTAGAAGTCATGGTATAACCAAAAGTCCAATCCAAGAAGGCTTAAGGTGTAATCCAAAGGTTGACAACCCTAGAGATGGTATAAGTCTTAACTGAATTGTTACATGTTTATTTATTATTATTTTTCTTTTAAATCTGTTATATCCATCATTATATAATGATATAATAATTTTTACTATAATAAAATGTTTTTATATTGATTAAGCAACAATTTTATATCTCATTTCCATCCTATGGTAAATGAAAACATCACTCATGGGTATGTATAGAATACCACCTCCACTAATCGATGTGTTTCAATTTTCATCACCACATCACACATATGGATATATATACAGATTTAATTGAAATGTATTATTTTTGAGACCTAATTATTACTATTTAATGATAAAATATTATATATATTCTTATCGTCCATCTGTTAGAAAATTGAAAGCATCTCTCATGTGTACTATGGACTATTGTGGTCATGAAGTGATATAATTAATTTTTCATTAATGTTTCACATAGCTAGTCATAAGGATAGATTTAATTAATAAATATTATATTTATAATATAATTAGGACACTATAAATTTATACCTTTATCTTCATTATTTCCTTTTTACACATTAGAAAAATAAAAAATCCAATCATGTGCACATGTGAACTACCGCCTCCATGAATGAAATTTCTCATTTTTCACTACTTCCATACATGGATGGTTTTAAAATAATATTAATTCAATAAAAAAGATAATTATAACATGATTATGATTTTTGAGATAATGGATCCATGAACCCTTTGACTATGTCAACACACCAAATTTGTTTTGGATGAAACGACCTCAAAAGATTCAACATAAACTTAAATGACTTAGTAACTAAATTGAACAGGATAATAAATTAATTAAAAGGAATAATGGTAATGGAATGAACATAAAATAAGATAATAGGAAATTAAATAATTAATATATTTTTATTATACATTAAATTAAATTACATATGTGTTGAGTAAGGGCTCAAGGTATGAGACTTCTCATCTCAATTTCCTTACTTTGAGACTTATGTCATTTTCACAACCTGTTTCCTTTTGTGTGGTCTATAAAAATGGATATAGATGTATTTTATTATTAAATTTACTAAATTTAAAGTGTTTTTAAAAACCATTTCATGTTTTCTCTTTTAGTGTTCCATTTATTTAAAATATACCTATGACGTAAGGTATTTTTCTTTAAAACCTTGTTTTAAATGTTTTAAAATCTTGATATTATATATTAATGTTGTCTTAAATGTTTCTAGAATGTTCTTGTTTATACATAAATAATTTTTACAAGAAAATTTAAACTATTTTTTAATTTCATTACAATGGTTGTAAACATAATTTTTTTTACAATTTATGTACATGTTGTTTTTGGCTTTCTTTACAAAAAGTGTGGAAATTATGTTTTTTATTATATAATAAATATGTGAATTATACCACCATAATTTCCATTATTTTATAACAATATTCATCTATATGTTTTCTATATTTTTCAAAGAATCTCATTTGCCTATACTTTTTGGATGTTTTCATTTCTAAGAGTTCTTAAAGGATAAGTATATTTCTAATTAATTTTTTCAAAAAATGGATTGTGCCTTTTCTTTTAGGGTGAAATAATTTTCTAAGGTTTTATAGAAAAAAGTGAAAGATTATAGATTTTTAGTTCATGATATATTTCATGGAAATTTTATATAATAATTAGTGAGTTTGATATATCCCTCCAATGAATTTAGAAATGATATGTTCAGCAAGAGGGGACATAATGGAATTAATCATGGAGGTTATTACTTTGTAAGAGTGATTGTAAGAGAGATATTAATGTGATTTCACAAGGTACCTATGTTATTTTCTATTATTTAAAATGGGGTTTTATGGAAATATCATTATTTTATGTTGTATGGTAATGGGAATATGATATAAATGAATGTTTATGATCTCCAATAGGATAAAGATTCGTTTTCAAGGGAAAATTTTCATGTTTTTAGTAAACCCTCATGCATAAGAATTTTTCCTTTACGAATACTATTAAATATTCTTTGAAAATTTTTGGTAAAAACTTTATATTCCTGAGTTAGTAAATTATTATTTGAGATAAAATTTAAATTTTTTAAAATGAAAACAACCTTATGAATTTATTTGTTTTCTAAAAAGGATTACTGGTTTCATTTCATTTTATATGCATCACTAAGATTCATTTTTATCATCCAAAATTTTTAAATGTTTTTTCATTGGGATTATGGATATATAGGATCTATAAAAACATTAATAATGATATTTTTTGAATAAATAAGGATAAGCATGAATAAAATTAGTGTGTAAATATTAGAACCAATTTTTGTGAACAAAATATACACGGTGGGGAAGTTTCTACTTTTTTATGTATTAGTTTTCGTAATTCTCTAAAACTATAAGTATAAAAGATCCTATAAATGTAAAAAATAAAACTATATAGAAAAGGGTAATTAATGGAGGGTTTTTTTGAGAACTAGAAGTGATTTATGTTTTCACCTCAAAGTTTAGAGATGATTATAAAAACCACTGCATATTATACGGTCTATAGTCATTTCACAACGGTTTTTATAATTTAGATGCAGTTTTGTTAAGTGTAATTTTTGGATTATTTAGCGACAGATATTGGTTTATTTAGTGGTACATTTTTTATTTAAAAAAATATATAGGTGAAATAAAAAAATAATAGAATCCTCCACAGACCATACTGCGATGGTTAATCATAACCATCTCTAAATTGTTTTTTCAATGTATTTAGTGGAAGTTACATAAAACTATTGCTAAATCAGGTTCCTGAAAAAATAAATAAATATAAATATAAAAAAATAACATATAATAAACTAAAACATAAATATATGATAAGAACATCATATATATATCATACATACAAAAATCTGGTCATCATAACCTCAATCTATGTCATCCCATCTATCTTTAAATAAACATATATAATATGCACAACAATAACCAATTTGATATATACGTCCTTTTCATGATCTCTACTACATCTCTCTACCCCTACATCATTTCATCAACCAAAACTGACCACATTATCTCACAAACTGTAACAAAAAGGTAAAAAAATAAAAATAATTCGACACATAATAAATCATAATTATGGTTGAATAATTGATATAATTTTAACAAACCATAGAAAATAAGAACCATCATGACTACCTTCTAAAGAATTTCATGGATCGGAATGGTCAAACTCCCACCTACTTCAAGAATCTTCCACAAAAAATGAAAACTAGAAAATTTAATAAAAGAAATGTGAAAGAAAAAAGATACAAAATATATTCAGAATATTACACATAAAATTAGTTATTTTGTTAAAAAATAGAATAAATTTTAACATAAAACAAATAATATATATTTTCAAACTCTTTGAAAACATAAACATATACATTTAAGATAATATAGAAAAGTAGAAACTAAAAGGGGATGGGTAAATATTCAAATTTACTTTTAACGCGATGTGTGGCATGCTTGAAATCTACTAAATAAACAAATTTTAAAGATTTTGATATCACAGCTTGTCCTATACTTCAAAACAACTCATAATTGGTTTTCCGATGACTGTAAATACTAGTAAGGTCATTTTCTATGGTTTATTCCATTCCACACACGCTTTATTTTTTTAAAATAATAAAAACCCATTTATACCCGTAATGAGAAAACCAAATTCAGAATGATGTTCCATCAGTTCCTAAATTTCACAGTTAAATGTACGGTTGTTATCATATGATTTCAGGAAAATACGATGTGGTTTGCCTAGTTTTGACCCCATGAAACTTTTTTTAAAGGTTTTTATAACTTTCAGATGTGTCTACTGAGTAATTATGACCACACCGTATGTCAGATTGATGTGTTGTCTATGTGTACAAATTAAAAACCACTCAGTAGTGGTTGTACCATGATTTAACATCAATCTATGGTTTTTTCAATGGTTCTAACAGTTCTACACATTTTTTAGTGTTTTAAAACATTAAAAATTCGTTTACGGTCATAGTGGTAAACCATCATTCAGAATGACATACCATCAGTACAAAAATTTTACAATTAAATTGGGGGTTGTTTTCCTATGATTTTAGCGAAATCAAACATCGTTTTCCTAGTTTTGACCCACTAACACTTGTTTTAAAGGTTTTTGTACCCTTTAAAAGTTTATACTGAGTGATTCTGACCACACCGCACAACATGTTGATGTGTATTCTACATGTACACATCAATAAAAACTTATCGGTGGTTGTCACATGATTTCACCTTAATCTGAGGTCATTTGATATGGTTTTGACTAATCCATGAGTGTTTTAGTGTTTTAAAACAGTAAAAATGTGTTTACATCCATAATATGAAAACTGCAAATCAAAATGATAGGTCGTTAGTTCCTTCAATTCCCAATTAAATATATGGTTGTGGTCCCATGATTTTATGGAATTCTCACATCATTTTTCTAGTCTAGAACCCCCCGACACTTATTTTTAAAGGCTTTTATTCCATCTAAAAGTGTATACTGAGTAATTCTAACCAAACTACAAATCAAATTAATGTGTTGTCTACACATACTTGTCAAAAAAACATAGTAGTGGTTATACCATCATTCCACATCAATATGAGGTCATTCTCTATGGGTTTGACAATTCTACGCATGTTTCAGTGCTTTAAAATACTAAAAATGTGTTTACATACATAATGGGAAAACCATAATTCAGAAATCAGTTTCATCAATTACTATATTTAAAAATTAAATATATAGTTGATGTACTATGATTTTAGGACAATCTAACATTGTTTCCCTAGTTTTGACCCACAAACTCTTGTTTTTAAAGGTTTTTGTACCTTTCAAAAGTGTATAACACATAATTCTGACCACACCTCATGTTGTACTAATATGTTGTGTATGCATACATGTCAAAAAAAACTCAACAGTGCTTATCCCATGATTTCACATCAATCTGAGGTCGTTTGATATGGTTTTAACGATTTCATGAATGTTTTAGTGTTTTAAAACACTAAAAAGGTGTTTACAACCATAATAGGAAAACTGTAATTTAGAATGACATACAATCAGTTCCTACATTTCAAAACTAAATATATGGTTGTTTCCCCATGATTTTATGGTAGCCCTAAATCGTTTTCTTTATTTTGACCCCCAAAAACTTGTTTTTAAAGGCTTTTATACCTTTGAAAAGTGTATACTAAGTAATTTCGACCACACCACATGTCAGATTGACAAGTTATCTGTTCATATAAGTAAAAACCATATTAGAGTATTTACCATAATTTTACATCATTTTGAGGTTGTTTTCTATGGTCTTGAATATTCAACGCCTGATTTAGTGTTTTAAAACACTAAAAATGCATTTACGTTCATAATGGGAAAATTGAAATTCATAATGAAATTACATGAGTCTGTATATTTAAAATTAAACATACAGTAATTTTCCATGATTTCAGGGAAATATAATGTCTTTTTCCTACTTTTGACCCCAGACAGATATTTTTAAAGGCTTTATAGCATTCAAAAGTGTGTATTGAGTAATTCTGAACATACCACTCTTTGGATTGACATGTTGTCTACACGTACCCCTTAATAAAACTCATTTGTGGTTGTCCCATGATTTTACATAAATATTAGCTTATTTTCTATGGGTTTCTCTATGCCATCCTAGTTTTTTTTGTCTTAAAACACTAAAAATGAGTTTATGGACATAATTGGAAAACCAAAATTAAAAATTACATGTATTCAGTTCTTAAATTTCACATCTAGATATGGGGTCATTTTCCCATGATTTAGGGGATATCTGATTCCATTTTCCACGGTTATACCACCTGACACATGTTTTTGAAGGATTTTCCCTTTAAATGTGTATACTGAGTAATTCCAACCACACTGAACATCATATTGACGTATTTTCTGCATATACCCATAAAAAACAACTCAATAGTGGTTTTCCCATTATTTAATATCAATATGAGTTCATTTAATATGGTTTTGACTGTTCCATGAACCATTTAGTGTTTTAAAACACTAAAAATGTGTTTACGACCACAACAAGAAAACCATAATTTGGAATGATGTGTGGTTAGTTCCTATATTTCAAAATTAAATGCATGGCTATTTTCCTATGATTTTATGGAAAGTATATTTCATTTTCTTGGTTTTGAACCCCCTAAACGTGTTTTTAAAAGCTTTTGTACCTTTCAAAAGTTTATATTGAGTAATTCCAACCATATTGCACATCAGATTAATGTGTTGTTTGAGTGTACATGTCAAAAAAACTCATTGATGGGTTTACCATGATTTCAAAAAAAATATGAGGGAATTTTCTATGTTTTTGACAGTTCCACACAAGTGTTAGTGTTTTAAAGCACTAAAAATGTGTTTATGGCCATAATGGGAAAACCATAATTTTAAATGACATGTCTTCAGTTATTTGATTTCAAAATTAAATATAGGGCCATTTTCCAATGATTTTAGGGTATTCTTACATGCTTTTATTTATTTTTACCCCCAATGCATGTTTCTAAAACATTGACATCTTTTAAAATTTATTATTGAGTCATTCAAAGAACACTGCATGTTAAATGGACATTTTGTTTTTGGGAAAATGTCAAAAAATAATTCAATGGTGGTTTTCCAAGATTTCATGTCAAGACAAGATCATTTTTTATTGTTTTAATCATTAAACATGCATTTTAGTGATTTAAAACACTAAAAACATATTTATATGAATCATAGGTAAATAGTTACTCAAATTGTTCTAGAATCCATTTATATGTTTCACAAATAAATATGTGGTTGTTTTCCTATGATAAATTTGGAAATCATTAAATTTTTTTAAAAAATTACAATTGTATAATTAATATATTATTAATAAAATTAATTATTTAACAAAAACTCTAATCTTAGTTTAATTAATTACTAAAATATATTTGGGTTATTTTATATCTTTAGTTGCTCAAATTTTATTAAAGAAAGAGAATTTCCCATTCTAAATCATTCTTTATTTCATGTTCAACATTCATTTAACGATGATTTTTATAGTTGAGTGATATTTTTTATATGTGTTTTTTTGGTACTCAGCGTTGTGTTTTTATTTAGTTGAATACATTTTTAATAACAAAAGAAAAATAACATGGTAGAAGTTATTATAACCATTGAAAAATTATTTAGTGGCTGTTATCAGGAACCATTACTTAATAGTGAAAATAATTTTTTTAGTGACTATTAACAAAAATTATATCTAAAGATATTATGGATGTTGTATGTGTTATTTGAAAATGAGTGAAGGATTTATGGAATATTGAATTTACCTTAGTGGGATGAGTTATAAGGTTGGAAATTTCCATAGGGATTCTGCTGGTCAACCTTTAAAATATAGAAACTATAGAAATTTCCATTTGTGACCATCACTGATCCCTCGTTTTCCTATGATAATATTATTTTTTCATGTTTTATTTCAATATTGAAATTTCTCTTTGTGATTCATGATCAACGAAACTACTTAAACCCCCACCGGGTATTATAGTAATGGATCATGCTACCCTAACAAAGACAGTTGATGGATTAGGCCCAGAACCCATCCCTCGTACACATCTGAGACCCCCTTCCATAAAACTATTCCAACTGCATAATTCTAAAAAATTGATGTGGATTGTGAAGGGTTCACATCCCAAACCTGTTTAATTTTAAACTATTAATATAGAAATATTAACAATTATTTTAAAAAATATCAGAACTTCTTAATGTTATCAAATTAATAAATTTTTTAATAGTATTTATTATTATTTCAAAACTATATAAACATAACATTGAAAATTATATTATAATGACAAATAAGCCTTATACCCATTAAATTTGGGCTGGCTAGATGTATCAAATGATTCCAAATCGACATCATTTGATCCATGTAGTTGGCCCCATTTAATTGGGTTTAAGGCTTTTTAGTTGTTATAATATATTTTTAATTATTAAATTTTTATCGTAATGAAATAATACGAAATAGTAATGAAAAGTACATAATCAAATGTCTTTGGTAGGGTCATTTACCAAAATACCATCGGGTTTCCTATACATGTTAAACCATATATTATTTCGTCCAATAGAGTTACCTAATTCATTAACTTTTATAAAATAATGTAATCAAGTTAGAAAAAAACTTGATTTATAATAAAATTGTATAAATAATAATGGATAAAATACAAACCAGAATTGTTCTTTTTCATGAAAAACTTTGAGACCCTATAAAGTAAGGAATGAATTTCTTCTCACAATTCACAATTTGTTTACATAATTCAAAAAAAAATAGAAATTGAAAAAATATAATTTTATTGTTTTTATTTTATTTAGAAACCTTAAAATATGTAATTACTATATGAGAGGTATCTCAGTTGTTGTCGGAAAAGACATTCCATTTTTCAAGAGAAATTCCTTTGGGAATTTTCTCATAAATTTGTTATGAGATCATAGAAGTTTCAATTAACTAATTCCATAATATCCATTTAAAATCTCTCAATTTTTTCCCTATTTTTTTCAAAGACAATGTGCGTGAAATAGATTAAGGGACATCGAAATGAAAAGACATATAGAAATAAAAACAGAACACTTTATATGTATATTACAAAATTTTACACATTTATGGAAAATTTATTGTAAATGAATATTAAATGAATATTATATTTACTTGAGTATCAAAGACTTCATTTTTACAAGCTATTGGAATATTCCTACAATCATTATAATTAATGGGGAATTTCACCATCTCACAAGCAAGTGGCCCAAGAATCTGCCTGTAGATTCTATCAGTGTCACCGATAGTGTAAGGACCCAAACCCAGTGTCCCGGAGCCAATAAAACAAGTAATACGAATCCAAAAGGAAAATGTAGTTTAGTAGCTTTTGGAAACAAGATACATAAACAAGTTTAACATTACATCATGAAGGTAAATACAACACTAATTTATTCCACTAGCAACATCATGTCTCCTAGATTATGCTTGCAATTCATTCATAATTTACTTATTCTTGTCCTGAGAAAAATGAAACTTATGAAAGTGGTGGGATCAAATGCCCAGTAAGAGTAGCAATACAGAAGAAGATAGCCTAAACATAAGACATGGGGAATAATTGAAAACACATGACTTTAATAATAAACTTGAACACATTATGGTAGGAATATGAGCTAAGTAAACAATGCTATAATGAAACATAACCATGGGTATTCTACTAGTAGAATAACCACATGAAAAATCAATTACTAGCTTCATAAGGAAGGAAGTTTATATGTCAGAAATTATGAAACATTTTTTCACGGCCTCGACCAAGACGTCTAATGATTAAGGCCTCGACCAAAATCCATATAACCCAATGGGAAAGGCCTCAGCCAATTCCACATCTATTTGTCTCATGAGACCTAATGATGCATAGAGGGGCTATAACAGGCCCCACCCATCACATAATAACTCCAATACATTACTCATATGAGTGGGGATAAACATAAATAACATATACATTCATATTGAAACTATCATATGAAATGTAACTATCTTTCCCCAATCATTAAACATAAAACACTAACCATTCTGAGAAATATGGTGAATGATTTTAGGATAGATCATCCACAATAGGGTTAGTAATAAACCATTAATTAAAGAATGGTATATGAATTCATAAGTGATTAAAACCAATAATACATAAGAATCAACAAGAGTGTTGAATCAACCGAAAATACTCTTATAAAATCATTAAGAAATCTTGAGTTAAATACTCTTTTATTTTTGAAAAGAAGAGTTATTATGGAAAATATTTGTATAAAACTAGAAGTGAAGTAATATAGTATTTTCAATATAAAATGAGTTTTTTTAGAAATATAATGGCTTCCAAAAAACAGATCATATATTGCCCTTGAAAATAGATATGAATTTGAGAAATTTCCTTGAACCAGGCATTTATTTTTGAAACAGTTTTGAAAGTTTATATTAAAACATGTAACAATCCATAAAATAGGGAAGGATTATAGTTTATTTAAATATATATAATACTCACACAAAATATATGAGGAGTACATGATAATATATAATAATTTTATTAAGGTAATTAGAAAATGAATGTAACCCGAATGAAAATGTATGTTCGGGCGGAAAACCCTTACCTTAACTCTAAACGTGTTCCACTCTTGTACTTATTATCACGGATTATGAAATTATACTTATTAATAAATTATTTCAGAACCTATTAGACATGTATTTATTTTACTATAATTATGGTTTTTTCATTTATGTCTTTATTGATAAGTTATTGTATTGAATTTCATCTTTCTAGAGTGTTCGTTTCCTTTATTTTCATATTTGGTTCACTTGTTTTTAAGTAATCAAGTGGAATGGATGTAAATCTCTAGAATTGAAATTAAATTTTATTTATGAACTTCCATAATTTATAATGGCCATTTATATCATTTGGTTACATGTAATGAGGATGAATCATTAGATGACAATCACTTCGATTATTTGTCGGTATTGGGATATTATGAACTAGTTTTGTCATATAAATTAATAATACATATATATACTTATTCCTGAATATTAATTATGTTGTAATACATATATTATAGTTTTGTCCAACCATAAATATGGTTTCATGACTACTAATTAAGGATATATTGAAGAACGAAACTTCGTCGTCCATGAAGGTTATAAATTGGAACCTCATGGACGTTGATTTCATTTATAAAAATAAAGGGGGGGGGGAGTAAAAAATATTGATGATGGTTCTTCCATTCACATGATATAAATCTAGTATATAGATGACACTGGAGTTATCATGGTCATTTTGACAGAAGAGGTGGGGAGAGGATAACAAAAGAAGATAAATTCAAATGAAACTAAAAGAAAATGAAAGGTGCTTTGTCTCTTGAAATAACTTCCCCGAGAACCTCCTTAAGGGTAGAAATTAAGCTCTTTTATAAAGAGAAATATCTTCCTGGTATTTGGGAGTAATTTGGAAAGTTTATTTTGGCATTACTTTGAAGAGCTTTGGATGAGTGAAGGGAAGAGGGAGTGGTGAGGGGTTTTTATAGTGGATGAGAGGGGTGAATTTTGAATATTTAATTCATTATTTTTTTATTTCCTTCAAGACAACCAACAATGTTGTTTCATGAGACCCATAATTGAATAAGTTCATGTGAGTTCGAACCAAGTGTCCTTACATCACTTATTATGTCATAAATATTATATTTAACTAATAATTTGTATATACTGTATTTTAGCGTATTTCACTGTTAATAAAAAATTCTAGAATTTCAGAAAAATACCAAAACTTACCCCTATCATTTTTAGATGTGTATAATTCAGAAATGAAATCCAATTTTCAAGATTGATTTCCTAGATATTATTAATTAAATATTTAAATAAAGTTCTAGTTAATTCGAAAAAAACAATTTTAAAGGTGCAATTAGTTTTATATCACATTGAAAAATTAATTAAGATCTAATTGTATTATTTTCATAAGAAAATAAAAAAATATTATTATTTACTATTCATAAGGGTCATATTACTATTCATATACCATTCATAATGGTATGTTACTATTCACCAAAAAATCATGTTTGTTCTATAAAGATCCAAATAACTTACCGATCATAACTCTAGATGACCATTTTTTGAAATTAAAAACATAGAAGAGGAAAAGTTGAGTTTAAATTTTGGAATATAAAATGCACTCAAAATATATTTTCAAAACCATGGGGTGTTATAGATAGTCACCAAAAATCATCAAATAGAATGATAATCATAAATTCTTTCAGATCTCATACAAATTTCATGTTCATAATTTTATCCCTTTTATAGTTGTCTTTTTCTTTTTGAACAATTCATTAAAAATTTAATAAAATATTATGTTTTTTTGAAAAATGGCATACATACTAGTAACAAATACCCGTCAATAACTCCTAGACAGATGGGTGAAGAACTGCTCCATCTTTAGAGGTGAATCAGTCAGCGGGCTACCAATGACATTTGAGGAATGGTTGGATCACTAGCAGTATCAGGTACAGCAGAAGTACTAGGATCCAAAAAAGATGGTTGTAGTTGTGGTGTGCTATGAGTTGCTGATCAGTTAGGATCATGAATTTGTTGGTTCTCAATATCCATACATTTCACATGGTTAAGGATCTTATTTTTACAAATTTATGTTGTATAAAAATGATTAAAATATTTGTAAATGTTTTTTTTTCAAAAAATGAATGCTTTTTATAAAACATTTTCATACAATTTTGATGGATTTCTATAGAATTATGATGTATAACAAGGAATCATTAAAGGAATTTATTACTTTTTTGAAACTGATAAATATTCAATAAAATGGGAGAATGATATAGTATGAATCACTTTTATATTTTAATATATTATTCGAATATTATATATATATAAAAACATTATAATCATAATTGAATCCTAGGATATTAATCAAAGTCCTATATGATATCATATATTAGATATGTGATATAGTTTATGTAATATAATTTTGAAATTCATATTTCCATATTGGTTATTATTCCAATATTAATATTTATAATGATTCATATAATCATTGATAATAAATATATAATCATAAGAATGCACATAAATTATTATATAAAAACATCTAAAAATTTCAGTATCTACATATTAGATGTATGTCTTAGTAAATTTTATTTAATGAAGAAATGAAAAATAAAGAATGTAATATACACATGTTTGTTGTAGTTTTAAATAACCAATACTAGATTATTATCTCTTCACAACTCTTTCTTATTGATATTCAATTATAGGGTGATAAAACAAATTTTTTTGATATATCAATCCTGACATAGTATATAATGATTTTAGTGATCGATATTAATACATTAGAGGCAAGAGAAATAGAATTATTTTTTAGTGATAGTCAAGTATACTTTATCAATATAGATCATTGATTACTTGTGGTAAAAATAGTTATTTTACATTATTTGTATTTGATTTTTATTTTTTGATGATAGATTCAAATTTTAAAGGATTCCATCCACAATTTATGATAATAAGATTATCTAAATAGACCCATTTGAACTCATCATGTTATAATTTATAATAGAATTTTTAAACCCTTTTAATATGGATTATAATATGATGTTTGTGTATTGATTGACACTGATCAGTGATCGAAGTCTCTTCGAGTAGTTTATATACAAAATAATTATGGTTATGTGAATTATTATGCAAAAACCCACTATCATAATACACTGCAAGAGTACCATTGATACACTATATAATAATATATATATCTATCCTTATATATAATATATTTTTATTTTTTATGAACCCCAAATCATCTATATTAAAATATTGAATTCAAATCTAATGATTCCAAAAACCAACTTTATTTTTTACAAATTTAAAAAATAATACATATTCATAATATAAGTATGTATACCTTTATAAAAAAATTATTAGTAAGACCACTCTCAAGAAGTTATTTAATCAATATGAAATACTCATTATATTGTGTATTATCTATAAGAGGGGTAGGGTGAATATATGTGATTCTTTTTATATATTACAACTCAAATTTTAATTTCCCTTTATGATATTTAAACATCTATCCTAGTTACGATGTATTGAACTATTTATTCATTCTTAACATAGATGACCACATTAAAAAAAATAAACCAGTGATAACATCATGTAGTATTTCTTTCAAGGATCAAACAAAATGTGATGATATACTCCATATTGTTTTAGGATGTGTTTTATATAAAACTTCTTCTATATTAAATTATATTAAATAAAAATTCATGATATTGTATCATACATAACACTATAATTATAAGGGGTGGGAAGGTATCATACATTATAATGCTACTCAATAAAAGTTTTATTGTGAGAATGGTGAAACCTTTAAGGGAGGTATGTTTTACTGATAAATAGGGGATCTTATTTGGGGAGAGGGATGTTGGAGGGGGTGGTCTACAATACCACTAAGGAGGGGAAACAAGTTATGTTGATAGAGGTTAGGAGGATGGGGGGTCGCATCTATGGTGATCCATCCAAAGAGGTGGTCGAAGGGGGGGGATGGTTAGTGAGGTTTGGGGTCAGAGGGGAGGAGGGTCGTCGGGGTTGGGGTCGGGGGGGGGGGGGGTTCGGAGGGTTAGGTGTCGCAGGTTCAGGGTCACCGTCAGAGAGAGGAGAAGAGGAGGGGTTGTGGGAAAGGGGGTCACAGGTCTAATTTCACCATCAAGGAGAGGAAAGGAGGAGGTCTAGGGATGTGTGTGTGTGGGGGGGGGGGGTTGAGGTCACACAGGGGGAGAAGGGGAGAGGAAGGGATATGATTTTTTAAAATGTTTAGGAATAGTTTCAATAAAAAAAATCTAATTAAGAATGTAAAAAAATATCATGGTATTTTTATGAATCCACCTCTATATTATATTTTCTTATCTGGATATATTTAACCATAATTACTAGAACCTCCATGAATAAACCACCACTAAAAATCTCTTTTATTATAGTGGAACCACCTATTATAAATCCTATAATTATTGGTTTTTATGGTATCCGATGTTATAGTTGGTATCACACCAAGGATTTAGATAACTTTAGAGGTTATGATGTTTTTTATAGTAAAGCATGGGGGGTAAACATGTTCTTTTGAGATAACAAGTCATATGTCTTATATAACAATAAGGTTAGTATAATAAGGATAATAATTATTATTTTTTGGAAAAATTTTATGCGTTGAAAAGAAGGCGACATACTTAATGACATCTTATCATTTATTTGATTCATATGATGGGTTATTATGACATTGTTTGATAAAATTACACTATCTATTGTTTTAGTAAATGGTTGGTACTAGATAGAACCAATTTAATAATGAATGTGAAGGACAATGCAATAGTTATATGACTGAGAAACCAAACAAGATAAGAGCTATAATGAAAAATATTTTCATTATTAATAATTGCAGAGACCCAAATCTTGACATACACAAATATTACATTACTTTTGCAGAATACTTAATACATAAAAAAACTAACAGTCAATGATCGTAATAGTTTAGTATCTTTAAAAACTCGGAACATAATCTTCTAATCATGGTGAAAGATCTTCAACATCTACCATAAAGATCATCCCATTTTGTTTTCTTACCTAAAACCTTTCTTTATATCCTGGGGAAAAGAAAAAATATAAACGGTGAGCTCAAATTCTCAGTAAGGGTAAGCATAGAGAAAATAAAACAAACCATATACATTTGAACTTAAAAACATGAACATAATGTTTAAACATCAAAATCTTGAGCAATGACATAAAACATGGTAGTACATAAGGAATATATCATAATGGAACAAAAATCATTATAAAATAGCATGGTAATAAGACATGAAATTGTGGCATCCACTAAGCACATGTTATGATTTCCATAATAGCCAAGGCATTTCGTCCAAGACCATATTAGTGGACAAAGTCCCTTATGGAATTGAGCTCACTCCACGTTCCAGTCCTGTATCACTGAACCAGATTAACTTTCCATTCTAGCAATGTCTATCTCATGAGATACAAATATTTACCCAATGAATTGGAGGGAGGTATAGGCCCCACCCATCTCATAATGAAATCACTATTACTTGTGCCATAAAATAAACATAAATCATTCATCATATCCTAAAGAATAAAATGGGTTTCATAAACATCATCCCATCATAACATAATACATATAAAACAAATGGATATCATTTCATCATAAGAAGAATCAAACCATGTAAATAATAGAGAATTTATACATGAAACATAATTATACTAATTGATGCCATCTAAGATGGAAAATATTTTTCACAAAACACTTGAAATGAATTTTTGAGGAAATTATCCTTTCTTCGTCAAAATAATTTTCTTTTTAGAAAATGCCTTGAAATTTTAGAAGAAAATGATTTGTTGAAAATAATCATGAAATCTTATATAGGAAGCTTTATGAAAATTAGGCGTTATGAAACCGTAAAAATCCATTCATTCCGTATAAGTTAAAGAAAACATTCTCCATGTACTTTTTCCAGAAAAGTCAAAAAGTTCCATGTATGGTAAACAAAAGAAAGATTCCTTACATAACACAATGTAAAAGTCATAGAGGGGTAAAAATTACTTTAAACCTACATGGAAGTATATTAAACACTTTATGAAAAAAAATTTATGGATGAAAAATATATCCCCAGTAAATACTTACAAATAAACAATCTCGGATAAAAACGAGACTAGAAAAGTTATCCCTTACCTTATGTCCGATATGTTTCATATGTATCCATACATCATGTATAATGATTTAAATAATGTCATTGGATTATTACATAATCATATTCATTGTTATGATATCATATATTGTTCACTTATGACTTTATATTACCCGTTCTTTTGTAAATCCCATGTTAAAGCAGTGTTTTGGGTAAAATCGTTTCATTTATCATACGTGTTTTGACTTGTTATTATTGATATTATTACTTATATTCTTATTGAATTAATTACATAATTTAGAAAATTATTTATATAAAATATATATTCATAACATAAATATATATTATATATCGATAAATGGAATGAAATACACCGTTCATGGAGACGGTAGGCCGTACGTACGCATGAATGCTGTTTTTGTTTCCTTATTGAATTGAATGGAATTAAGTAAATGAAACATATATGTACATAAATCTAGTATCATTATTATGTAATATCTTTCATGATTATTTATTATATATACTTTATAATCATACTTTAATGGTTACTCATGGAAAATGAATCTCGTCGCGTTCGTGGAGACGGTAGTCTGTACGTATGCACGAGCGATGATATCGTTCCCATAATTATTGAATTGAATTTTAGTGAATGATATAATACCTCAAAATCAGTATGATATTATAATAACCATATATAGTTATTCTTTACACCATTATATCCATCCATGTAAGGTGTTGGTGGAAAAACCGATTACACTACGGCGTGGAGACGGTATTCCGTACGTACTCACGCGCAGTGATTTCGTTTTCTGTAGGATGGATAGAAAGTGAAATGGAGTTGTTTCATATTTATAATATCATAGAATTAAATTAGTGATACTGATTGTATTAATTTACAATGAAACAACTACATAAGAGGATGTTGAAGAAGAAAGAAACTTAAACGAATCGATAGAAGAGATTACCTCTTCTTCGACGTACCTCCTTTAAGATTCCTCTTAAAAGACTAGAGTTGGTCTTTTGAGAATACCAGAACCTCATTAATGTTTCTAGGTAAGTGTAGAAGATAAATTGTCAGGGTTTTTCTGAGTTTGAAGGCACAATGTTTTGTGAAGTGGAGATGGAGGAGGTTCCCTTTTATAAGGGAAGACAGAAGCACCTTTGGAATAATAAGAAATAATAATTTATAATAAATTCAAAACCCACTTAAAAACCACAAAATATGACTCAATTCGAAGATGAGATGAGATAAGGTTTTAATATAATCATCCAATAAAATTTATATATGTTTGGAATTTATTTTATACCTTATCAAATTGATTTATCATTATTTAATCTATTTAATTTTATTTGTAATAATAAAATTTTAAATTTTAAATTGTTATAAATACAATCTTAAATGTTGTCAATTTTACAGAACTGGATACTTTATAACCATTCAGACGATATAATTTTCAATTTTTAATTTTTAAATATTTTTTTGATTTTGAAATAATTTAATAATATGTTATTTTTATAAAATATCAATAGTGTCAACTTTGACACTATTTATTATTTGAATTTAAATAAACACCACACAAGAAGATATGTTCGAAAAAAAATTTCTAATAGTTTCCTAACATGTCATATTAATCAAAAAAATTCATGGATAACATTAATTTGTTCATATATTATTTATTTTAATATTTTTAAAACCATTTATTTGGTATTTCTCTTAATAAAATAATTACTACAAAATTTTTGTATAATTATTTAATAGACTTATTTGTTGCATAAAAATTAAAAATAAAATCTTATGATTAAGATAAATATAATACCTTTCATAATAATATTTTAACTCTAATTTAACATCTTAAAATCACAATATTTAAATTGTTATATTTATTAAATTATGAAGGTGACATCTTTGACATCATTTAAAATAAAATAATATAAATGTCTTAATCGGTTCTATAGGGCTCCGAATACCCAAAAAATCGACCCATGGATGCCTAGGGTATATATATACTCTACCAATAATGTTTTTTTCAAGTTTATAGTCTTTTTTATAGTTATTGTTATTTTAATAATAACTATATTATTGATTTTTCACTAAATAAATAATTTCTACATCATTAATGTATAAGCTATTAAGGTAAATAAATATTTCTTAAAAATTAAAAATAAATTAATATGATAAATAAAATAATTTTAGATTTAAAATGAGTATTTATAATAGAATTTTTATTTTGTACAACCTTATATTAAAAATAATCTAATTATTATAGTTTGTGTGAGACATATTTCACTTTCTTTTAAATAAAATAAATAAAAGGTCTTAATCAAATACAAGTGGGTTCCATTAGATTCCATTTCGACCCAAGTATGATTTAGGAAAAAATATGGTCATCCAATTATATTAATATAAGTGTTAGGGTAATTTTATAATATTATATTTACCCTTAATTACACGATTTACCTTTAACTGTGGTAAATAAAATTTACCGTAGTTACTATTCATAATGCCCAAAAATAAAAAGAATCATATTAAAATAATTTGGACCTACTGATTCCAAATATGGAATCCATTTTTCCAAACTCAAAACACAGAAGTTTCAGCAATTAATTTAAAATTAATCCCTTTTTCAAAAAAATGGATTTTTGTTTAAAACATTGCAAAAGATTGAATTGATTTAACCTACGAATTCAATGTAAAATCAATGCTAAAGACATAAATTATATTAAATGGTAAAAATATACTTTATTTATAGTTTAAAACAATTTAATATTATAATTTAACCATATAAATTATCTTGATGATAAAAGTTGTTTTTAAGTAAAATTTAGCGTGTTTTTACTATTGATCAAAATAAGAACGTTGTCAGAAAAATATCAAAACATTATCCAATGTAAATTTTTATATCCTGATTAAATATAAGAATTTTGTTTTGGAAAATTTAACTTATAAACTTTTAAAAAATTATATTTAAAATGGGTGCGCCATCAAAAGGCGGAAAAACTAATTTTTTTGAAAAATAATTATTTTACCCGAAAAAATTATTTTGTTCTCATACCATGTTCTAGAAAATGTGTAAGATGAATAATAATGTTATAAAATTCAAAATTTAGTTAATAATATTCATAACAGCTAGTTTATAATAATATTATAACCATATATCGTTGTTTAGTGAAACACGGTATTGCGTACAACACACGCTATCGAGAAAGGTCGTGATTGCGTGCAATGCAAGCCAAGTCAGGGTTGCATGTAGTGCAAGACTCCTTTGTTGTTGTGTATAATAAAATCCAACCATATTTCATTGATACGTTGAATATATATATATATATATATATATATATATATATATAGAGTGAACGTTGCGTAGAATAACTATTTTCAAACAAACTTGAAATTGTGTGTAACACGATCCATGAATAGTGTTGCGTATACTGCAAGCTAATACGGTGTTGCGTATAGTGAAAGATAATCTTGTTGTAGCGTACAACAAAAGATATGAAAGAAATTAAAAAGAATATATATTATAAAATCTCAGGATGTTACATTCTACCCCCATTAAAATGAATTTCAGCCACGAATTTCTTCAGGGTTTTTATGAGAATTTATTTCATAGAAACCCACATCGTAAAAAGGAATACCAAAACTTATCTTTAAAAAATAAAGTATGAAATGTAATGGTTATCCAAATGAAATAATCACTAGATTTCCACATAGAAGAACATAAGTGAAAATATGGATATGAAAGAGAATCCTAACCATCAAGTTCTGATAGAGAGTGGTAGATAACATGGCTACGAAAAAGCCAATAATCAAAAATCCATAAATTTGTGATGATCTAAGGTACCATCTGATTCACCAGATATGAGGACACTAGGACAAATTTTTTTTGTTTTCAAGATCATTTCCCTAATGTTGAAGAATTTGAATTAGAAGAAATACTTACTTTATTTTTGTATAATCTCACCGTTGTTCGTGGCTTGAAAAATTTCCACTTAATCTCTTAAAGAAATGATGTTGAATTTTTCATTCGTGAAGTATTAGTAGATCATGTGATAGAATGATGTGTCATTCCATCTATCTGAAACAAAAGGTTAGAAAAAGTTATCAAATATACATAAGTCTATCTATGGTGAGGTTAATCGTATATGATTCCAAAAATGGACTTATACTTCATCTATCATACCGTTTAATAAAATAAAACTAGGTTCTACTAACCAGGGACTTCTTGTAGGCCAGTGGTAGGAGATAAAGTCCTGTCGCACTTCAGTTGTGGGTTCGATTCCCACAGCCTTATCCGACGTGACGAGCTGTCTCCCGTCCTGCAGGTTGTCCTTTTTCTAAAACTACATTATTATAACATCCCATTAATAATTTCAAAAAAAGTTCTATCCTTAAACAATACTAACTTATGTCCAACATAATCCATTCCAATCTTTAGGCTTATCTAAAATACTTCTATCCATGATCGTAGTATAAAGAAAACAATTACTAAAATGTCATCTACCGAGCGTGTGAATACCATTATTTATCCCCCATATATCATACGATATATCTTTTTGATCACATTACAAACATGTGAATACCTTAATCATGTATTCTCTTGAAAAATTAATACCCATTGAACCTTAGTGAAAACATGAATGATGTCAAAAGTTACTTCTCCATGCACCAAAATCCCAAAATTTCGATATACTCAAACCATGATATAACTTTTTCCTTATATCAGTCATGAGATCATGAATACTATCTATAATTTCATTTTCTCCTTATCCCTTCATTATGAGCATATCATCTACTTTCCAATAATATCTGAATAACCTTTCGTGGTTACCTATACCAGTCAACATATACTTTCAAATGCTTTAGGAAAAACAATACTATAACAATCCTTAGATGTGTCTTTATTCCATAGTACCATTACCTATAAAACATAACTATTGATAAATATAAATCATTCCACTACCTTCTTAAACCATTGACCGAGCTTCTACAATTAATTTATCTCACATATCATTTTTAGTCTCTTTATCATCATCAATATAAGTACTACCCATATGACCATGATGATTCTCTTCATTAGACATTCCCTTAGGGCATTGGTTTTAATAATGCCTATAAATTCCACATTTAAAACATTTAACCATTGTTGATGTCTTAGAAATACCATTATCCTTATCCATTGTGTTAACTAAACCTTTTCCTTTGCAATTACTAGCCTTGTGTCCTTCTTTTCCACACCCAAAGCATCTTCCAGTTCCTTTGAAACATTATCCCTGATGCCTCTTCCCACATGATTTACATGAGGGAAATTGATCTTTCTTTCACCTATGATCATCATGAAACTCCATCTTTCTCCTATTAGCTGAGTCAGGAAACTTATCAAAGTTGAGATATTGATCAAGTTATGATATTTATGATTAGGCATAATAACTATGTTTGGACATCCAAATCCCATTTCATTTGGTTTCTCCTGAAGAATATCACCCCATTTTCCATCATATTCTCCATTAACATGAATCCTCCTATTTCCAACCATTTATTAAAACCCAAAAAAGAATAGTATGAGAGGGAAAACTCGTACTAGAAAAACAACATAATCAAGGGGGATTACTTTCAATCTATAACATATTAGGTTTAATTCTATGATCGTTACCATAATTCTAGGACTATAATCTATACTTATAGTTATCCTTAGGGACATCCCTAGACATACCTTAGAAATATCTCTAGGGATCTCACTAATGTTTTTGCATCCTAGTTTCCAAAGGATGACTAAAACTTTCCTCTAATACCAACTGTAGAGACCCAAAGCTTGATGTACAGGGACATTACATTTATTTTGCGGAATACTTAATACATAAAAAAACCAACACGCAAGGTTCGTAAGAGTTTAGTTTCTTTGGAAACTCGGAACATAATTTTCTAATCATGGTGATAGATCTTCAACATCTCCCATTAAGATCAACCCCTTTTGTTTTCTTACCTAAAACCTTTCATTATATCCTGTGGAAAAGAAAACATATAAAGGGTGAGCTAAAATTCTCAGTAAGGGCAAGCATAGAGAAAATAAAACATACCATATACATTTGAACTTAAAAACATGAACATAATGTTTAAACATAAAAAACTTGATCAATGACATAAAACATGGAAGTACATAAGGCATAGATCATAATGGAACAAAAATCATGATAAAATAGCATGGTAATAAAACATATAATTGTGGAATCCATTAAGAACATGTTATTATTTCCATAGTAGCCAAGACATTTCTTCCAAGACCATCTTAGTGGACAAAGTCCCTTACGGAATCGAGTTCACTCCTCGTTCCAGTCCTTAATCACTGAACCGGATTAACTTTCCATTCCAGCCATGTCTATCTCATGAGATAAAAATCTCTACCCAATGCATTTGAGGGAGATATAGGTCCCACCCATCTCATAATGAAATCATTCTTACTTGTGCCACAAAATAACCATAAATCATTCATCACACTCCAAATAATAAAATGGGTTTCATAAACATCATCCTATCATAACATAATCCATATAAAACAAATGGATATCATTTCATCATAAGAAGAATAAAACCATGTAAATAATAGAGAATTTATACTTGAAACATAATTATACTAATTGAGGTCATGTTAGATGGAAAATAGTTTTGACAAAACACTTGAAATGATTTCTTGAGGAAAATATCCTTTCTTCTTCAAAATCATTTTCTTTTCACAGAATTCCATGGAATTTTAGAATAAAATGTTTTTTTGAAAATAATCATGAAATCCTGTAGGGGAAGATTCATTAAAATTAGGCATTATGAAACTGTAAAAATCCAATCTTTTTGTATAATATAAAAAAAAATTCTCCTCGTACTTTTTCCGGAAAAGTCAAAAAGTACCACGTATGGTAAACAAAAAAAATATTCCTTCCATAACACAAAGTAAAAGTTATAGAGGGGTAAAAATGACTTTAAAAATTCATGGAAATATGTTAAACACTTTTTGAAAAACATTTTTTGGATGAAAAATATAGCCCCAGTATATACTTATGAATAAATAATCTCGGATAAAAACGAGATTGGAAAAGTTTTCCCTTACCTAATGTCTGATATGCTTAGTATATATCAAAACCTCATATATAATGATTTAGGTAATGTCATTGACATAATACAGAATCATATTCATTATTATGATATCATATATTGTTCACTTATGACTTTATATTACCTGTTCTTTTGTAAATTCCATGTTAAACCAATATTTTGGGTAAAATAGTTTCATTTATCATACATGTTTCGAACTGTTGTTCTTGATATTATTACATATATCGTGATTTAATTAATTCCATAATTTAGAACATGATATATATAACATTTATATTCAGCATATAAATATATATGATAGATTGATTAATGGAATGAAATACACCATTCATGGAGATAGTAGGCCATACGTACGCATGAACGCTGTTTTCGTTTCCTTATTGAATTGAATGGAATTAAGTAAATGAAACATATATGTATATAGATCTAGTATTATTATTATTTAATATCTTTCATGATTATTTATTATAAATTCTTTATAATCATACTTCAATGTTTAATCATGGAAAATGAATCTCATCACGTTCGTGGAGACGGTAGTCCGTACGTACGCACGAGCGATGATATCGTTCCCATAATTATTGAATTGAATTGGAGTGGATGATATAATATCTCAGAATCAGTTTGATGTTATAATAACCATATATAGTTATTCTTTACACCATTATACCCATCCAAGTAAGGTGATGGTGGGAAACCTGATTACACCACAGCGTGGAGATGATATTCCGTACGTACGCAGGCGCGGTGATTTCATTTTCCGTAGGATGGATAGAAGGTGAAATGGGGTTGTTTCATATTTATAATATCATATCAATATATTAGTGATACTGATTGTATTAATTTACAATTAAAAAACTAAATAAGAGGAAGTTGAAGAAGAATTAAAGTTGAAAGAATCGGTAGAAGAGCTTACCTCTTCTTCAACGCACCTCCTTTAAGCTTCCTTTTAAGGGACTAGAGTTGGTATTTTGAGAAGACCAGAACCTCCAGAATTTTTCTAGGTACGTGGAGAATAGAAATGGTCAGGGGTTAGCCGATCATGATGGCTCAATGTGTTGTGAAGAGGAGAGGGAGGAGGTGTCCTTTTATAAGGGAGGAGAGGGGCTCCTTTGGAAACATAAGAAATATTAATTTATAATAAATTCAAACCCTACTTGAAAACCTAAAAAAATAACTCAATTCGAAGATGAGATGAGATAAGTTTATAATATCATAATCCAATAAAATTTAGACATGTTGGGAATTTATTTTTGACCTTATCAACTTGATTTATGATTATTTAATCTATTTAATTTGATTTGTGGTAATAAAATTCAAAATTTTAAATTGTTATAAATACATAATTAAATGTTGTCATTTTTCTATAAATGGATACTTTATAACATTTTAGACCATATAATTTTCAATTTGTAATTTTTAAATATTTTTATTATTTTTAAACAATTTTATAATATGTTATTTTTATAAAATATCAATAGTGTTAATTTTGACACTATTCATTATTTTAATTTAAATAAAAACCAAACAGAAGATATTTTTGAAAAAAAATATTTAATAGTTTAATATAATATCATATTCATCAAAAAAATCATGGATCTCATTAATTTGTTCATATATTATTTATTTTAATATTTGTAAAACCATTTATTTAGTATTTCTCTTAATAAAATAATTACTACAACACTATTGTATAATAATTTAATATACTTATTTTTGCATAAAAATTAAAAATAAAATCCTATGATGAAGATAAAAATAATACCTTTCATAATAAAATTTTTAATCTAATTTATCATCTTAAAATCACAAAATTTAAATTATTATATTTATTAAATTATGAAGGCGACATCTTTGACACCATTTAAAATAAAATAATATAAATCTCTTAATCTGGTTCATAAGGCTCCAGATGGTCCATAAATCGACCCGTTGATGATTAGGGTATATATATACTCGACTTATAATGTTTGGTAAAGTCTATGGTCCTTTTGATTGGTATTTGTATTTTAATAAAAATTATATTATTGATTTTTCACTAAATAAATAATTTCTACATAATTAATGTATAACCTATTAAAGTAATTAAATATTTCTTACAAATTAAAAATAAATTACCATGATAAATAAAAAAAATTAGCTTTCAAATGAGTAATTATAATCTAATTTATATTCTGTATATCCTTTTATTAAAAATAATCTAATTATTATAGTTTGAGTGAGACGTATTTCACTTTCATTTAAATAAAATAAATAAAAGGTCTTAATCAAATACAAGTGGGTTAAATTAGATTCCATTTCTACCCAAGTATGATTTAGGAAAAAATATAATAATCCAATTATATTAATACAAAATTTAGGGTAATTTTCTAATATTATATTTACCCATAATTACCCGATTATCTTTAACTGTGGTAAATAAAATTTATCGTAGTTACTATTCATAATGCCCAAAAATAAAAAGTAGCCTATTGAAATAATTTGTACCTAATGATTACAAATATGGAATACATTTTTCCAAATTCAAAACACATAAGTTGCAGTAATTAATTTAAAATTAATCCCGTTGTCAAAAAAATGGGTTTTTGTTTAAAACATTGCAAAATATTGAATTGATTTAACCTACGAATTCAATGTAAAATCAATGAAAATGACATACATTATATTAAATGGTAAAAATATATTATATTTATAGTTTAAAACAATTTAATTTTATAATTTAACAATATAAATTATCTCGATGATAAAAGTGGGTTTTAAGTAAAATGTAGCATGTTTTTACTATTCATCAAAATAAGAACGTTGTCAGAAAAATATCAAAACATTATCCAATGTAAATATTTATTTCTTTCTTCAAAATAGATAGTTTATTTTGTAAAATTTAACTTATAAACTTGTCAAAAATTATATTTAAAATGGGTGCGCCATCAAAAAGTGACAAAACTGCATTTTTTGAAAAATACTTATTTGACCCAAAAAATATATATTTTTCTCATACCATGTTCCAGAAAATGTGTAAGATGAATAATAATGTTATAAAATTCAAAATTTAGTTAGTAATATTCATAAAGTCTAGTTTATAATAATATTATAACAATATATTGTTTTTTAGTGAAACCTTATATTGCGTACAACACACGCTATCGAGGAAGGTCGTGATTGTGTGTAATGCATGACAAGTCAGAGTTTTGTGTAGTGAAAGACTCCTTTTTTGTTGTGTATAAAAAAATCCAACCATATTTCATTTATAAATTAAATATATATATATCTATACACTCAATGTTGAGTAGAATAACTACTATCAAACAAACTTGAAATTGTGTGTAACACGATCCAAGAATAGTGTTGTGAATACTGAAAGCTAATATGGTGATGTGTATAGCGCAAGATAATCTTGTTGTAGGGTACAACAGAAGATATGAAAGAAATTAAAAATAATATATCTTATAAAATCTTGGGGTTTTATAATAACCATTTATCTAGAGTGATTATTAAAAACTTGAACTAAGGTGAGTTTCCTATCACACCGAATATTATACAAATGGGGTTTCAGGTAAGTTTGTGGGATAAAGATCATTAAAGTAAAAATGATTCAAATTCTTACACGATAGGAATGTGGGAAGAATACCATTGGGAAATGTATCTAAATAACATGAAGTTGTTTTATATATGGAAAAAGTGGGAACTGAGTTATAAACTACTAAGGTAAAATATATATTTCAATTGACTCTGTAGAGGTGAATAAAGTTATTCCTAATATAACCCTAAAAATTGAAGGTTTTAAATATGTGATGTATAGAGTTTATGAAAATATATTCCCTATGAGGAAAGGCTATGGAGGGTATCTAAAAGATCATATAAATAAATATTTACCATGTTCATATTCTAAAGATAAATAAACTATAAATAACCTATAAAGGTAGTGGTTGTTTTATTAGTTTTTCTTATTTTTAAATTAAGAGACATGATTAAACAGAGATATATGAATCATAGAACATGATTTATATTTTTCATTATATGAAGGGTGTATTAAATACTTCGATGGATAAGTATTGATAAATGTTTATGCAGGAAGATGAATGATTGAAATGTATACATATAGTGTTTTAAAAGAAATGATGTCGTCATATTTTATTTAAGGTCTGATAAATTTAACGATTATCATTAGTTGAAAGGTACATATACCCTTTTGCGGAATTATGTCATTTTGAGGTGAATAATGATATTTTGGAGTTTTAAGTTGGTTTTAATTGACGATTGATGTATATGTTACCTTAGGTTTATCATGTGATTCAGTATAAGTGCTATTTTGGAAGATTTTTTTATATATCAGGCATGTGATATGTAATGTAAAGATATCCATTTATGGTTAATATTATATTTTATGTTAATGTAATTATATTTAATTGGGATAAAGGGTTATTATATTTTTGGGAACATATATTTTATCATTTAGATAACCATGGGATTAAAAAGGTGATAAAGTGATTAGGTGGAAAAAGTTATTTTGGAATAAGTTCACTATATTTTTGGGAACATTATAGGATCAAGGTAAATATGATTTTTTGGGATAGTAGAGGATTTTATGTCAAAGATGTTAATATTAACTGAGGAATAAATATTAAGTTATCTTTTTGAAAATTATAAGATTTTTTTTGTATGGATATAGAGTGATCCTGTTTAATTTAGGCAAATATTATAATATTTTAGAGAATATATGATTATGGAATATATATTGATTGTATTAAATATTATGAGTTATTGACATTTATTGGATATAAATTTTATTATAGAATAATATTTAATAAAATAAATATAATAATTGGGTTTCAATTTCTTTCATATTTATAAAAATGTTATGGTTATTTATTTGTGGAATTATTTAAGATTATTTTTAGGTTTTATTGTTTATTATATAGAGATAAATATATTTCTTCTATTTATAAATGTTTATTAATATTGGATATTATCTTAACCTATGATTACCATTTTATTTTTGGTTAATGGATAAAAATAACATGAATATCTTATAAACATTTTTTATAGATCTTATGATCTATTAAAAGTTGATTTTAGTTCTCCGTGAATGCATTATTTATTACAGTTTTTCTCATTTAAAAAATAAGTTGATGTAGATATGGAAAAGTACTCGAAATAGAATCAAAGGATTAAATTACACTTATGATATGTAATTAAATCTAGCTTGTAAAGGCCAAATCTCCACCATCCTGGAAATAATGGTTAATTTATTACATTTTCAAAAGATAAAATAAATCACACCCTAAAGGAATAAATAGTTTAGTATTCATGGTAAACTTGATACATACATAAAATTTACATTACATTTGAAAGAGTAAAATACAAAACATTGTGAAATTAAATATTCTGCAATTGTGAACTCATTAAAAGATTCCTTCATTATATCAGGGGGAAATAAAATTAAATAATAGTGAGCTCAAATGATCAGTGAGGGTTATATAAAATGTAGGATATCATTAGTAAATAATAAAAAATCAATATGAAATGGTATATAACCGAAAAAAGATCCATTTAATAACTAACTTAAGCACGAAGAAGAATATGAGAGGAGTTAATGAATATCAAAAAAATCGATCTAAATAATCTCATGATCTTGAATCTTATCCAAGGATATTATACGGAATAATCACATGGTCATTAATAACTAATTTCAAAATGATGGAATGAATAATTTGGAACATCTAAAACTTACCATCGAATCATTGTGCCAATAATGTTTAAACTATGGGTATGTATACACCAAAACTCATTTCATAAGGCGAGCCAACTAGTTCTTCTCATGAGACCTATCAATGAATCAATGGTATATATAATTCTCGGCCCCACTCATCAATACATGTAAAATTAATTTTCCCATATATTTAATGAACAATTTATTTCATAAACAATATTCATTATCAATAAAAGTATGTATTAAATAAAGAATATATAATACCAATATTTACATAGTTAATAAAATAAATTTCGAAGTAAAACACCATATATTAAATTTGTATATGATTTAAGGAATGATCACATACCTGATATAAATAAAATAGATATTTAAGAAAAACTTAATTTATATATATCAGAAAAAGTGATAGTTTCAAGTTAAATTTAATGACCAAAATTTAATAAGTGATAAAATATGACCATCAATTCATCAGAAATACATGTTCTATAATAAAATTCATATATTTTATAGAATTAAAGGAAATGGAATTAAAATGTTATAATAAATTTTATTTAAATATTTTTATTTATAAATCAATATAAATCACATAGAATAAGATATTTACCCTAAAATGGATATGGCGGTAGGAATGTTCCTTAGTGTTCTATACATAAAAAACACTCCTTTTTATTTTTTGTAAGAAAATTCAAAAAATAAACTTTTAGAAAAATTAAAAAGATTGATTTAATCCATTTTAAAAACTAAATGATAACAAAAAATTTCTTTACTAAATCATTTTATTAAATAAAAATACTTTTGTATTTTTAATTTTGAAAAATATGGATATAGAAGAAAAATCTACCTGATCAAGAAGAGAAATAAGATTATCTTTTCTATTAAACATTTTTTTTGAAAGATTAAACTTGAGAGGAATATTTAATCATCATTAATAAATGTATATTTATTTAAAATATCTCAAGCGGGTATTATATACAATACATTAAATTTAATAGGTATATAATAGCAAATATGTCTCAATGGAGTGGAAATTGAGACAAAATATCTTACCTAATGTCCGACTCATCACATGCATTCTTTATCTTTAGAAATAATATAATTAGGAAAATTATATAATTTTATAATTAACATTTTTATGTTTATCATTTATTTTATACTATTTCTTACAATTTTATACTTATTTACGTAATGAATTAATTACACATCAGACGTTTTGATGATATTTGGTTCATATGTCTTAAATGACTGTGGTATGTTAATAATGGTAAAGGATGTCATTATTACATCATATATAGAATAATAATCATGAATAATTAAAATTTTTATTCATAAATTACACTTTTTGAACCAACCATGAAACATATTTAGGAAAAATGAACTATGTTACAATCATAGAGACGATAGACTATACGTTTGCATGAGTAATATTTCTATTTTTCAAAGACAATGGTGGAAACAAGGTAAGTATTATATTATCTTTAAATAATGATAATTATATAATAAATATTGTATTATTTATTTAAATTAATGTATATATACTATATATGTGATGTGGTAATGAAAATTGAATCACATCCATTCATGGAGGTGGTAATCCACACAAACATAAGAATGACATCATCATCTTTCAATGAATAAAAAGTTAAGAAAATATAGGTTATATAATTTTAAAGAATGATAAATATGTTATTAATATAATATATAAATATAAAATAAATCCATAATCATAAATATCTCTGAGATTCGATGATGGAAAAAAATTACATCGGTTCGTGAGGCTGTAGTCTTCCATACACACGAACAATGGTTTCATTTCCAATATGATGGAAGTGAAGATGGTTGTAGGTTATTAAATTAATATAATAGCATCTCAGTATATGATATGTTCTAATTTTTTTATATTATTGTGATTGAATAATATTTTAAAGAGGTGTGTGAAGAAATAAAACAAAAATTCTTTGTTCATAACGTCACCACTTTATCAGAAACCTCTTTAGGTTTAAACCAAAATCATTTCTAGGAGAGGTTTCTATACAAAAAATGCCTCTAGAAAATGTAAAGGGAATAAATTAAAGGATTTGGTTAGGATATGGCCAAACCAAAAGTCTTTTGAAGTGTGAGGAAAATAGGGGAGTAGGTGCCCTTTTATAAGTGAAGGGAGGGGTACTTTTAGAGTTTTTCAAAATATTATGTTAATATAAATTTATTTTAATGAAAAAGGGCTCCAAAATGATGAAAATATAATATTGGATGATTATGGGTCAAAATAACATCTTATAATAAAATTTTTATAAGTTTAGATTATTTTTTACCGAGATCTTTTTGATTTAACCAACATCAACCCTTTTTGACAAATATCATGATAATAAATTTTTTTAGTATTTAGTGTCATGATAGTAACTAACAAATGGAAATTGTTTGATAAATGGATCTTGGTTGATATTTTCAACTTCATATCAATAATTTATCCTAATATTATTTTAGGAATTTTAAATCATTTAATACAATATTATTTATTATAAATTCTCATTAATGCCATTTTTAGAACTATTCATTTAATTTGACATTGAAAAAATAATTATAGTAATGCAATTATAATATAATCCTTTCACACATTAATAAAATATTATATTTATATATAAAATTTTGGTAGTGAAATAATTAATTCAATTAAAATAACTTTTAATATTTTAAAAATCATTTTTTATTAATTAATTAATTGAATTAATTATTTATTAACGATGCATATAAATTATAGGTAATTAATTCATTACTAATAATTATAAATAAATTAACATGATTAAAATAATTTATATTTCAAATTTCTATTTATAAACAAACACAGGTTAATTTTTTCCATTAAGAAAATATAATGATATAAAGTAAGAATGTTACATTTTTGTCTTTATCTTTTAATTAAATATTATAAAGGTAAAAATCAAATTAGTATGGAAACAAGTGAACATATATTTGAGATGTGGATGGAAATTTTTGATATACACTCAAAATATTGGATAAAGTCATGTTTTAGGGTTTAATTTTTTTGTCATTGTCATGTTATTTCTAACATTAATTACTCGATTTACCCATATCACGAAGATACATATTTATTATAATTACTATTCATAATGTCTAAAAATAAAAGGGTCCAATTTACCAAATTTATACCTTTTGATTCGAAATATGGAATCCATTTTTCCTGATTAAATTAATATTAGTTTTGGAATTTAATTTAAAATTTGACCCATAAGACCTGATGAAAAATATTTTTTTTCAGAAAAATAATTTTTTAAGTGAAAACTGATTTTATAGTATATCCAATACTAAAATTCATTAAAATTACACAATTAAATTATTTTTAGTAAAAATTAAATAATTCAATTTTAAAAATTATCCAAAATATAATTTTAATTTATAAATAATTAAAAATAATATTCAATTTTCAATGAAAATTAGTATTTTTCTCTATTCAGTGGAAAATAAATCTTTTAAGAAGAATCCAAAAATTAAACCCTAAGTTATTTTTTATATTATTATTCCAAAAAATGATTCTTATTATATAATATATATATTTTAAATTTTCTAAAAAATTATTATAATATTTTCTCAAATATTTAAGTAAAAACCATTTTTTTAAGAAAATATATTTTTTGAAAAATAAAATGACATTACTAAAAATTGAGTGATTATTTACAAATAAATTTTCTAATAAATTTATATTGAGTGGAAAAATTAAATATATATCACAAAGAATTTAATAATATTCACACTTTCCAATTTAATGGCAATTTTATAATGGTCATATTTAAATAATAATATTTTGTGGTTCATTTAGGTTCCGTGTTGTGTGTCGTATATGCTATAGAACATGGTTTTATTTTTTAAAATCACAAATTGTTACATTCTACACCATTTAATAAATTTTATAATTTCCATGTTAAATTTATCTCAATAATCAAGGGTTTTCCATCTGAAAATAACTTTATTGAAACCCCTCATCATAAAAATGGTCAATACAAAATCATCTTGAAAAGTGGGAAAGAGAAATAAGATGGTCATCTAAAATTACAAACAACAAGGTTTCCAAATATGAGAACATTACTGGGTAGTAAAAATATTGACATGGAAGAAAATATTAATTTCTAAATAATAATGTGGAGGGACATAGATCATTTATCACTTTCTCTTACAATATAAATTTAACATTTATTTGCAAATAAAATCAATATATCTTAATGTATCGTAACCAAATTATATATTCACTAATCATAAAACTTCCATGGTATGATAACCATACATTAAATTAATATATTCATTAAAAAATTAATTCAAAATTTATTCCTCAAATAAATTTCGATAATGTTCTATTTAACATAATCATATAATTTTCCAAAAATAATGAACTTCTTGTAAAATAAAATTATTCATCTAATCACCAAAGAATATTTCAATCCCATGGTTATCTCTAGGATAAAAAATATTTTCCAAAAATAAAATTAATATTTATCTATCACATATTTATAAAAAATTTCATACCAACCAATACATCATGTAGGCAAGTGGTAGGTGTTGCAACATTATCACCCTTCAGTTATCGGATCAAGCCACATGACCTTACCGTTTGTGGTAGGTTGTCTTTGGGACTATGGATTTTCCTTTATCTAAAAATATATTAGTATAATTACTCTAATGTTCCAAAAAGTACTATGAACATTCTGAATATTAAATGAATCATCAAATCACTTTTTTTACTTCTGAGGATTTCTAAATAGCTTATTTTTAACAAGAACCTAAAATAATATTATTTAACTCTTATCACCCTAAAATCAATGATCATATTAACTCTAAATTATATCAATAAATATAACCATACTACCATAATATATAAAATGACTCTTCCTCTAATAAATTATTCACTAAAACCCATAAGAATTGTATTCTATAAATGCCTCCCAAGATATCCTTAATCATGTTAAACTCTTATAGCACAAAACCTAAAAAGTTGTGTATATTCTTTTAAAAATATAATCAAACATAGACATATTATACTTTAAAATTTTCCCATATCACTATAGAATATCATAGGTTTCCATAGGTTCAGCTCTTTAATTCATCATAATGGTTTATAATGAAAATATTATTTGACATAAACATATTCCTTTGGAGTGTCAAACTGGGTGTTCAAGAAGGGAAAACTCATTGTTCACTAGAATTATGGCCAATATATACTCAACCAACTCTTTTCAAGGTTATTACCACAAGCATAATCTATTCCAAAACTGTGTCCACTTGTATTATCCAGATAAATATGTGTTTCTAGTAAACCCACATAATCTATAACTTACCAAATAAAATAAAATTTAATCCTACAATAAGACATATCCTTAAGGTTTTTATGGTTCATGTTCCCTAAAAAAGTTTTTCCAAAATCTATTTCCCAAGGATTATTCTAAACTTCCTCTAATACCAACTATAAAGACCCCAAACCAAGTTACCCATAGATGGTGGTTACTTTATTAAACTAACATTATATATAATTTATCTCATCCCAAAGGTCCAAAGAGTTTTATAGTCATAGTAATCTAGATTCATACATAAATATTATTTTACAATTGAAAAAATTAAATATATAGCACATTGAATGTAAATATTCTACATCTTTGTAATCATTCAATGATTCTTTCTTTATATCATGGGGAAAGGAAACAAAATAAGGTTGAGCTGAAATTATTAGTATGGGTTACATACAGTGTAAGATATCATGAATAAAAAATTTAAAATCAATATGAACTAATAAATAACTTAAATTATATGCTATTTCATCAATAACATTAACTTGTATAATAATTAGAACAAAGTATATAAAGATCATATGATTCCATAAAAATAATTACATGCGATTAAAACCTATCTAGTGATATTATATAAAATAATAACATTGAAATTAATAAATGATTTCATTATGATGGAATTCATAACATTGAAAATCTAAAACATACAATTAAGGCCTTGTGCCTAGCCAATTAAAACTATGGGTAGGTATACACCAAAAACCCATTTAATAAGGTTAGCCAGCTGGTTTGTCTCGTAAAACCTACCAATGCCTGTATAGACTATAAAATTATAGGTCTCACTCATCCAAGCATGTCTAATGCATTCCTAATACACTGAATTAAAGATTTATTTTAGAAACAATATACCTTATAAATAAATGTCTTTATTGAATAATGAATAAAGAATATCAATATTTCCTCAGTCAATCAAATAACTTTTAAAGTAAAAATCCATATGTATAATTGGTATACAGTTTATGATATGATCATATCCATAATTCAAATAATATGGATATTTAAGATATATTTAATGTCTAATGAACAAATTAAATTGAATGTTTCAAGGTAAATTTGATGACAGAAAATTAAAAACAGATAAAATACGACCATTAAGTGATCCAAAATATTGGTTTTATAATAAAAATATAGTATTTTAGAGAATGAATGAAAATGGAATAAAAACATTGATTTTTTCCCTTAAATATATTTATATGAAAAGCCAAATAAAACTTGTAGAGGAAGGTAAATATCATAAAATGATTGTGGTGGTGGGAAAGTATGTTAACATAGTATTCGATAAAAAATATTCCTTTTGAATTTTTGTACAGAAATTCGAAAATGTACCTTTCCTAAATCATTATTGGGATTCCATTAAAATGATTTCAATTTTAAATTATAATTTCAAATTTGTTTAATAAATCATTTTTGTAAAAAAGTACTTTTATATAACATTTTTGAAAAATATGGATATAGAAGTAAAATATACATGATTAAGATGTGAAATAAGAGCACCTTGTCTTTTAAATATTACTCTTCAAATTGTAAAAATGGTATGAGACTATAATAACCTTGAATAAATGGATATTGATGTTAAATATATAAAATGGGAAGTATATACCCAATATATAAATAAACTGCTGTATAATACCAAATTTGTGTTAATGAAGTGGAAATTGAGATGAAATCTCTTACCTCAGGAATGAAATGTCTCATAAATTATTTATCTCCTGGAATAATATACTTATGTTAATTATTTAATTTATTAAAAATATTTTTTCAATTTTACTATTCTTTTTATTTTATTTATTATCTTACTATATTTATTTTCTTAATCAATTGATTTCCAATCAGGCGTTTTGATGATATTTGGTTTGTATGGCCAAAATAACTTTGGTAGGCTGACTATGTTAAAATATGTAACTATCCTATTATATCTTGAAAAATAATATTTTATTAATTATCATATGTATTCATCAATTACAATTTTAAAAAAAATCATGAAATATGGTTATGAAAAATTAAATATGTTATAATCATGGAGATGGTTTGTCATACGCACGCATGGGAAACAGTTCCATTTTTTACTGAGAATGATTGAAATAAGGTAAGTATTATTTTATCTTAAAAATGATAATTAAATCATAAATATACTATTATTTATTTAAATAAACCTTTATATACCATCCAAGTTATTAAACAATGAAAATGTTGTCATATCTCTTTGTGGAATTGGTAATCCTCACGTACGCATAAATAATGTTATTATATTTATATTAATAGAAAGGTAATAAAATATATGATTTATTAATTTTATATAATTATAAAAAATGTCTTTAATGTCATATATATACATTCAATATATCATCATAAACAACTTAGATATGTGATGATGGAAAATAAATTACATCATTCTGTGAGTTGATAGTCCTCCGTACACACAAATGATTGTTTTCCCAATTTAATAGAAGAGGAGATTAATTTCAGTTATGAAATTTACTTAATAACATATCATTTTATGGAATATAATTATTTTATTATATCATAATGTTTTTAATAATATTTTAAGGAGGGGGAATAATAAATAAAAAATGCTTAGTTAAGAATGATATATCTTCTTTTAACAACCTCCTTAGGTTTATGCCAAGAAACTTCTTTTGAGGGTTTTTTAATCCAAAAAAGAAAACTTTTATGTGGTAAGGGAGGAATGTAAGGGATTTTCGAAATTATTTAATGTAAAATTCTTTTTAAGTATGAATAAAAGAGGACAAGAGGTTCCCTTTTATAACTGTGAGGAGCGGAACTTTTGGATTTTTTTAAAATATTAAATTGACATAAATTAATTTTCATTGAAAAATCCAAAAAATTCATATAATTACAAAATAGAATCAGTAATGGTTGAGGTAATATCATCATATAAATTTTTTTACCAATTTATATTAGGTTTTTACCCTTACCACTTTATTTTAAATCGTTTTAACCCTTTTTAACAAATGCCATGATAATTATATTTTTACTATTTAGTGGTAATGATAGATAATATAATAGTAAAATATTCCAATAAATTGGTGATGGTTTATATTTAATATCATATCTAAGTAAGTTTTAATAATATAATATTATGAGTAATTTTAGATCAATTAATAAAATATTATTAATTAAAAAATATCATTAATATCTTTTTTGGAACTATTTATTTAATTTTACTTTGAAAAACACATGTCAGAAATGTAATTAAAATATAATACTGAAAACAAAATCACCAAAATATTTTAATTATCCAAAAAATTATATGATTACAATAATTCATTCAATTAATATGACATTTAATATTTTTAAAATCATTTGTTTTATTTTTTAATTAATTGAATAAATATCATCTAAGACATGAATAAACATTTAAGTTAATTATTTCATTACTAAAAAATTGAAATAAATTAGCATGATAAAAATAATTTATCTTTAAAATGATATTAAAAACTAAACATAATTCTTTTAATCCCTAAAACAAAATATTATAGTTATTAAAATCAAGAAAGTGATATTTTTGTCAGTATCTTTATCTTAAATATTATAAAGGTAAAAAAAAATTTGCACTAAGTGGCCATATATTTGATAGTTGGATGGAAATGGATGAATTGAACTCATTTAATAGGATAAAGGCATGTTTTAGAGTTAATTTTGAGTCCTTATCATATTATTTTTAACCATAATTACTCAATTTACCCTTACCATGGTTGTAAATATTTACCCCAATTACTATTTATGATGAAAAAATTAAATTTTATTATTTACATAATTTGGACTACTAATACTGAATTTGGAATCCATTTTTCAAAATTTAAATCCCAAAATTGGAATAATTTAATTTATAATTAGATTCATGAGATGTGATGAAAAATAGTTTAAAAAAATTATTTTTTGTTTAATTTCTTAATACTATATTAAAGTTTAAAATTCATTAAAAAATCGATATTTAGATTATTTATAACAAAAACTAAATAATTGAAATCTAAAACTTATAAAAAAATATAATTTTACTTTATAAATACTTGAAATAAAATTAATGTTTTCAATATAAATAAATAATTTCACTATTCACTAGAAAATCAATCATTTCAGAAAAAGCCGAATAGTTTCACCCAATGTTAATTTTGATATGAAGATTTTTTAATTTCTATTAATTTTAGAAAATATTTTTTAAAAAAAATTTCTTGTAATTAATTTAAATATTTAATTAAAAAAATATATAAAAATCATTTCTAATGAAAAAATATATTTTAATGAATAAAATTACTTAAGAAATGAATGATTATTTAATAATAATTTTTCAATAAATTCAAGTTGAGTAGGACCTTTATAAATATTTAATAAATTAGTTAATCCAATTTATACCTTCCAATTTAACATCTAATTTATAATGTTCATATTTAAATAATAATATTTCATTGTTTTTTTAGGATCATTGCCGTGTTCCTTTTAAGTTATCGAACATTGTTTTCTTTTTTAAAATCTTACAGTGTTACAAAGTTAGTATACTTTCTATTATTCTCTATTTGAGTGGTAAAATAATTAATGAAATTATGTAAGAGAAAGTTAAATCAATCAAGTCTTATATGGAGAATATCACATAGATATAAGGTATTCTTTTGGAAGCTTATTTATACGTATGAGTATTATAATTTTACATAATGATAAAATAAATAAATTAACACACATTGGTAAACAATATGAAATGAAATTAAAAACATTTATAGTTTAAAAGGGTCCTTTTTATAAAAGAGTGGTTTTTATTTATATGTTTTTATTTTAATTTAAAAGGTAAATTTAAAAATTTATAAACTGTAATTTTATAATGTTAATTTATTATATAATCTAATATGTCAAATTTATCTTTAGATGAATTTTTTTACAAAATATGTTTATTTTTTGTGAAGTGTGAAAATAAAAATTTTAAATATACTAAAACTTTTATGACATCATTATTTTATAAGCACATATTTAATATTTAGAAAACCTTTCTTAAAAAACATTTATTTAAGGAGTAAAATAAGGAATTTACAGTTTTATATTGAATTTGGAAACACATGCTTTACTTTATGGAATATAAGTCATATTTTAATAAAATAAGAAAAACTATTTTTGGTTCTTTTCATTTAATAGGGTAGTAGAGAGGTGAAACTCGGTTTTGGCATGGTTCTAATGTCATATAACCTTTATTTATTTAATAATAATCAATTAAATTAATTTAAAGCACTACTACTCAGGATCTATTGACATAAATTAATAAAAACCCATTTTTAGACAAAAAACACCTTTTCTTTTTCAAAAAACGGTTTTTATACATTTTGTACAACTATATTAAAATTATTTTCTACAACTTCTAGAAATTGAAAATTTTTAAAATGGGTTTCATATTTATAATTCAAAAATTCAAATAATGTATTATGCTCCATTTTATTTTTATTCATAAAATTAATTTACTATAGTGAAAATTTAGTCACCATAGTATGTGTTGTAAAGGTTAAAAAGGGAGTTAAACTAAGAGAAAAGGATTAAACCATCTCTAAAACATGTATATATTTTATTTTTATAGTTTATTTAGATCTTAAATTATTCTATATTACAAATTATACCTAATTGTGTTACTTTTCCATCAAAAATAAATTTATTATATTTAAACTTTCTTAAAATTTATTAGGGTCCAACTCCTATCACTTATAAAAGGTAACTTACTCTCCCCAATTGTCTACACATGTTGAAAAAGATATCACAATCATTATATAACCAATTATATCCATAAATATACATCCCATATATTATAGATCTTGGTATTAACAAAAGATAATTCCTATAATTATTAAGGTGTATTCCAAAGGAAGATATCCAAGCAGGAGGTACATGCCTTAACCAAATTGTTTCAATTTTATTTCTTCTTATACCTACATAAAATATAGTACTACAATCATAATATAATTAAATAATAATATTTACTATTATTTAATGTTATTATATTTATTAATAAACTATTTTTTTCATTCTTTTCATAATATGTGAAATGAAAACGATTCATATATGTACGTGCAGAGTACCACCTCCATGAATTCATGTGTTTCATTTTGTATCCCCACCTCACCAGAATGGTTATAAATATGGATTTAATTTATAAATATTATGTTTATGAAATAATTATAATGATTTTAAAGATAATATATTATATACTTTATTACCCTTTAATTCATTTTAAAATAGAAATTTTTTCCTCCACGTGCGTGGGAACTATAGCCTCCACGAAGTGTGGTAATTCATTTGTTCAAAACTGACTCACGCAGTTCGTAAGAAAATGGATTTTAGGAATAAATATGGTATTTATAATATAACTATTAATCTATAATGGTAATTTTTTTCTTATTTATATCATTCTCATCCATTAGAAAAATGAAAATTTCACTTATACATACATGCAGACTATCACCTCCCTGAATGACATATCTCATTTTTCATAACATCCATATATGGATGGTTTATACATATATTAATTATAAAAAATTTATAATTATAATATGTTTATGATTTCTGAGATTTTGGGACAATGACCCCTTGGACAACTTTCGACACACTAAATCTATTTTGGACCGAATGTCCCTCAAACATCATACCTAAACATAACCTATATAGTCACTAAATAGAAAGTGATAATAAATGAAAAAATATGAATAATGATAATGTAATTAACATGAAAAATTTCTAAATAAATTCAATAATAAATATATGCTTATTATTTAAGAAAATAAAATTGTATTTGGTGGGTTATGACTTGAGGTATGAGATTTTTCATCTCAATTACTGATCATTGAATCTTATTATATTTTCACATCATGTTTCATTTTGGGTAGTTTATAAACTAGTACATGGATGTGTATTGACATTAATTTTTAAAAAATAAAATTCCTTTAATAATATATTTCACCCAATATATCACACCATAACCCTAGTTTTTTCATTATTATTTTATTTATCTATATATTTTTCAATTTTCCAAGAATTCTAGGCTAAACCGGGTAAACAAATTCAATTATTTTGGAATTTTAGCACAGGTTCATGGTGGGCACCTGATTAGTGGAATCCATGATCAGATTATGAAAATTAATTTGTAACGAGATAGAGCTAAAATTCATGGTTGGATTAATATATTCTAATCATGCATCCTGGTCATGTGGGTTATCCTAGACCCTCTAGTGGGTGGTGCACAATTAACACACAGTTTGGCCAAATCTTGTAGCCAAATCATGCACGTTCCTGATGAAATACAAATTAATTGTTTACTAAAATACCCCCTACATCTTTTAATTAAAAATTACCTTCACTTTCATCATGGATGGCCCAGAGGGCTCCCCCTCTCACGACCCCCTTCTTTATGCCTCATTTCCTCCCCATTTTCTAACATGTTATGGTGTGTGATATTCTTAGGATAGAATTTATTACACTTCATCTTCTTCCTCCCTTCCATTCTTCCATCCCACTTGTTATGCACTCCATGGGTATAACCCTATGTAGGGTTTATTCTTGATTTTTATAAGATCTAAATTAAATTATTTTTTTTCTTGTTTAGGGTTCCTCTAAATAATGTGAGGTTCCTTAGACCTTGTCGAAATGGATTTAGGCACCAGTTAATGAAATCAAAATGTTCTAGGTTGATTTAACATAGTATTTTTTTCTTTCAATTTTTGAACATTAATTTATCTTATTTTCAATTCCTTTTCTTGATATTAAATGGTAATATTCATTTTTTAGGTTGATTTGAAAATAAATGGAGGTTTTCAATTATTTCTCATGAAATGTGATGGGTTTCCATTTGTTGTCAATGTTTATTTTTTTATTTAACTATTCACATTGTATATTTAATAAAAAAACTAGATGGAATTTGTAAATAATTTATCAGATTTCAAAAAAAAAGTCTTTACGTAAATTCCCAAATTTCTCTTTGGTTTTACGTGACATTTCATTTAATTACTTGAAATTTCATATATTAATTTAGAATTTCAAAATTGTTTTGAATAAATTGGTAGGTTATTAATATTCATGTTTAATATTAATTGTTTGTAAAAATATACATACTTGAACACACACACAAACATATATATATATATATATATCTGTGTCTGTGTGTGTGTTTGATTGTGCCAATTCTCATGAATGCGTGATAACTTGTGAAACAAACAGAAACACACACACACACACATAAGCGTATTTGGGTTTAATAATATAAGTGTACTCTAGGAATCTAATTTTATATTTATTTCAGATAACAAGTGAGTTTAAATAAAATTTATAATATATAATTTAAAATACTATTTTTTATGAATTATGTTTCTTATGGTGTTTCATAAGGAATGTTTTTGTTAATTGAAACATATATTGATAGTTTTGAATATTGAATCATATTCCCAATGGTTCCCGGATGTTATACAAAAAATATTATGAGAAAATTATTCCAAGAAGCATGTATGATTTTGATAAATGATATGGATTGTAATGGGTTGATGAAAAACTATTTATTTGAAATGGAAGGAGTTTTTTTATTAAAATTTGTAAAGCGTATGGGAAGCAAAGTATCTTTGATGGATGACTAAATTACTTATCAATTTGTATTATGAAACTTTAATAACTTATAAAATCATAGATAATGGTGTTTGTGTCATGAATGGGTATCACCACAATGTTATGCCAACACATGTACTATTTAGTAGATAACTGAATGTGGTGTCGTAGAGGGGTGACACTACCCTACTTGGCCATGGGAATGTTCTCCATAGCTTTCAACACATCCCATAGACATTGAATGATTAGATCATGAGATGATAGAAGGATTAGGGTAACCTCTAACCTTAGATGACCCAATACTTTTTCCAATGGTGTATATTTCTGGAAGGAATATTTTTTGGTAATTTATTTTATATTTTAAAATTGATAAATCAAGGCACTAATTTTCTTTTATAAAATTGTTAAATCATGGAACCTATTTTTCTATATAATTGTTAAATATTTTCATTATATTTATTTGAAAAAATTTATAATAATTATTCATATTTCTCATTATTCTTAAGATATTTTTTTGGAGAAATGGATGTTTCTAAATGAATTTTAAAAATGGTTTACAAAGATGTTTTTAATAAAAGCTTCATAGGACAATAAAATTTTTCTTAAGCGATTGTGTTTATTTAATGAAAATAAAAATGGAATGTGTATACAATGATATTAGATTATTATATGCTCATTTTGGAAGAACTATTTTTAAATAAAATATTTTAAACTAACATGAAATCGATCCTTTTTTAAAGGCTTTAATAGGGATGTGGTTCTATTTGGCATTCATACTGAACTTTTTTTCACTCTTATCATTATTATTTCAGTTTTAGTTTCTTGAATTTTTTTTCATCCCTTGGGGAATTGAGGTATTAGTGTTCTATAGTGACTTGTAAAGTCAAATATAGGTATGTAAGTGTTTAATTTAGATTTTTTCAACACACATTACAAGTATGAATTTACTATTTTCTATTCTAGTAGTTATGATATCTATAGAGGGAGTTTGTTTTGAGTAGCATGTGCTACTCTTGGATAGGGACGTTGGAGGTTGAGTAGAGGGATTACATTCATTTTTATTTTTTTCTTTATTTAATTTATTTAAATTTGTTGGCCCATATGATACTGTTGATCATCCTCTCTAGTATTATTAGTTTTAATATTCACAAATCATGTCAATTCATATTAATGATGTCTAAAAATTTCAATCATAATTGTTTAAGGTTAAATATGTGAAATTATGTATATCTATGATCTCACATAGATTTGGTAAATTTTGTTCACATTTAAATTATAAGACATTCCAGACAAAAATATATTCCAAGTATAACAGGCTGACACCGTAAGAAGAGTTAATATACTAACACAAATAACCTTCTAATGAAAATGACTCACCGATCTAGACGACCTACCGATGAAAATGACTCACCAATGTAGATGACCTACCAATTCTAATGACTCACCGATTTAGATGACCAACCGATGAAAATAACTCGCCAACGTAGAAGACCTACCAATGAAAATGACTCACTGACACAGACGGCCTACTTATGCAAATGACTCACTAACGCAGACCACCTACAAATGAAGATTACACACCGACGTAGACAACCTATCGATGAAAATGACTTACCGATTCAATCAACCTACCATCAGTATAAATGAATTTTTTGTAACACCCCAGGATTTCATAGTACATTATTTTTTTCAAAGTAATTCAATAACTTCCACTACAGGCAACACTGAGTTCAAGCGCATCACGACTTACCAAACTAGCCATTCAAAAGTGGTTATGAATAGTATAAATTAAAATTTTAATTTTAGATAATCCTTATCATTTTATAATCCATATTATGAGTTTCTTAGAAATAATATAAGAACAAATTCATTTTTTCAGATAAAAGAAGTATTTTAAAAAATTGCAATTTTACGGCCATTTAGTGGCGAACCTTTTTAAAATCCAATATTTTACACTTTTATATATTCAATTTGACAAAATAAACTTGTTATTTAGAATCAATACATAAAAATTTAGTTTTGATTAATTTTTGATGTTTTTCTGAAAACTTTCATATTTGGGTGAATAGTGAAAAAATTTAAATTTTAACTAAAAACAACTTTTTTGATCAAAATAATTTAATGTGTTAAATTATAAATTTCAGTTCTTTTAGAGTAAAACTAGATTATATTTTTACCATTTAATTAAATATTGTTCATTGGGAGTAATTTCACTTTGAAATTTTACATAAACAAGTGTCAATCTTTTGATAGTTATTATTTCTAAAAAACTCGTTTTTTGGTTTTGACAAACGGAAATTAATTTTAAACTAATTAATGAAACTTATAATTTTTGAATTTGGTAAAATAGATATCATTTTTGGATTTGGAATATCAGAATTATCTTAAGGTGTATTTTTGGTATTTTTCTGAAAACTTTCAATTTTTGATAAATAGTAAAAAACACTAAGTTATTGGTTAAAACCAACTTTTTATTTAAATAATTATTTATTTTATTTAAATTTATTCTAAGTCAAAATAGATACATAATACCTATATAAGATTAATGTAATTCCTTGGAGTCATTTTATATTAATTTTAGATATACAATATTTTATTAAACTTTTTACCGTCGTTTGCCCACCTCCTTGGAGCTTTTACAAATTTTCATAAAACATAATTTTACCACTTCTGTGAGTGAAATTTCAAAAATCTGAGAGACATGGTTGATATCAGTAAGTAAAATGTGGTTCAATGAGATGAAAATAGTTTCTGGGGAATAGTAGCTTTTTACTTTTATTTTCCACGGTTAAATGTAAATAGGGTAATTAAGGGTAAAATGATATTAATATTACCCAAACACACGTCCTAATTCTATTGAACAAGTTTATCTCAACCAAAAACAACCTTATGAATAAAATATTATTATTTAGGTGTATTAGGATTAGATTAGGACAATTATTGTTATTTAATTCAAAGAAGAGTTAAAAGAGTTAAAATCAATGTTTAATAACTAAAACATTTTTAATATAGCGTCATACATAAGATAAATTAGATTATAAATATTCATTAGAAATATAAAAATATTTCCTACATCATGGTATTTTATTTATAATTTTTGGACATTAAATAAATGAATTTATTTATGACACAATGATGATGGAGTAATTACCTTATTCATGAAAGAATCAAATAAATGATATTATAAGTATTAAAATATATCTAATTTAAACGTTTTTATGACATCCACGAATTTTCTAGGTGAATATGACATGATAGGTATGATTCAATTTATTTTGTTCTAAGTAATCAAGTTTGTATTACTTTTACAAAAACAAAATACCAAATAGTGTCAGAATTGACATCAATTAATATTTAAAACAAATAATATATTATTGGTTGATATAATACTCCTAAAAATGTAAGGTTCAGACAAATAGAATAAATAATATTAAATATGTCATTAATGAGCCACTTGAGGTACTATTGGATGTTTATATTTTGTTTATTAACAATATAGAGTAAGAATACAAGAAGACACGGTAAAAGTTAAACTATTTAACTAAGAGTTAAATCTAAAGGTTAAGGTTAATATGGTGACCTAAACCTGTCTAAAACCTATTGGTTGAGAGGTTTTAGACCCATATCTACCTTCTCCTTTAAATAATTCATTTTTGAGCCATTAGAAACCGAAAATAAATTTATTATAAAATAATATTTTATGTTTTTCTTAAGGAGCCCCTCACCCCTCTTATAAAAGGGCACTCACACTTCACTCTATTTCACACCTTCTAAGCCATTTGGATTGGCCAAAACCTGCCCAAATATCCTCTAGAATTCCCTAAATTCATTCAATAGGCCCTCCGTTGGTCATAAAGCCAACTTAGTGATCTATTTTGATCAAATCAAAAGGAATAACCCGTAGAAGAGGTAATGATTTCACCACCCTCTTTCATGTTCTCTTATTCTTCCACTAACTCTTTCTTTGTGGTTTAAATTATAAAATAATAACTCCAGTATCTTCTATATACTGTTATGATATTATAAATATGGCACAACTATATTCATTATCATATCCATCTTATGAATGATAATGTCACCATGCATGCGTACGTACGGCTTACCGTCTCTGCGTCGTGGTGTAATTTGTTTTTCAACAATATGTTATTTGGATGGATATAATGATGAGTAATATGTATATAAATAATGAAAATAACAAGATAATGTCTCTGTATAATTAATATACCATCCAATTCCACAACTTTAAGTAAATTTCATTGTCACTCATGCGTACGTACGGATTACCGTCTCCATGATGCGATGGGATTCATTTCCATGTTCACCATTCATCGATGATTATAAAAATATATATATTACTAATAAGTATATAATATATGAAATAATAATGATACTAGAGATATATACAGATATATATATATATGTACTTACATATATCTTATTCACTTAGTTCCGTTCAATACGAGATGAAAACAGAAACATCATTTATGCTTACGTACGGACTACCGTCTCCATAAACGGTGTTTTTCATTTCATTTATATGTCTGTTATACATATTTATATTCTAAATATATATGATATATAAATCATGTTTTATATTCAGTAAGTACTTAAATCTTGATCTATGTGATACAATCAAGAGTAACAAGTTAAAACACGTACGATAAAGAAAGCGATTATTACCCGAAATGTTAAATTAACATGGAAATTATTATTAAATGGGTAGTGTAATGTAATAAATGAATCATGTATGATATCATAAATATTAATATGGTTCTTGTAGACTTTAATAACATAATAAGATCTTCATACAGGAGTTTAAATGTACCCTCAACTAAAGGAAAGTGCAAGGTAAAGGGATTTCATCTCACTCCTTATTCTTGTGAGATTCCTGCCATATTGCCACTATTACTTTTTGTGTGGTTTATTTATTGCCCAAAATTGTATTATTTGTGTAATAAAATTTAATTTAGGTGTATTTACATATTCATTGTATGATAACTCGTTCATGGGGTGTATGTTTCGTAAGTTACCAAATTGGTAAGGGTTAATTTCACAATCTCTTTATTATCTGAGGTTATTTTTAAGTAAGTATCTACTGGGAAATATTTATCATCCATGTCCATGTTTCATGAAATAGTTTTCACATGGATTATTTTAAGGTAATTTTTTAATAAAACATCATTTCAAATGTTTTAAATATTTATTCCTCTAAATCATTCTCATTAATGGCCATGTCTTCAATATGGTTTTTAAGTATTTATTTATATGGACATGAATGTTTTTAAAATGTTAATTCCTTTAAAAAGTTTCAAAGTGGTATGGGACACTTTGATTAAAAAAAATGTATTTAAATGTCTTCAATTCTAAATTGTGTGACTTTTAAATGTTTTCATGAAAAATGGATATTTCTCTCAAAGAGTTTTACAAATCATTTTCATCCATGTCGACATCCGTTGATGGATTTTAAACTTATTTGAAGATGATTTATTACGATACAAAACTTCTATATTTTATTGAAGGTTTTGTGATATTTTTTAATGTGGATGTGTTATTTTTATACCATTCATGGTTTATGGAGAAAGTATTGACATTTCATATGCTATTATTAATATGAATGTTTATGTTATGTTTAAACAAATTCACATGAGGAATGCATTGGACTTAGTAAGTGACGGGTGGAGCCCTCTATTGCTCCTCGCTGCATTGGTAGGTCTCATGAGACAAACTGGTGTCTTGGCATAAGGCATTGACAAAATCTTATTTGTTGTCTTGGCATAAGTCCTTGAATCTGTGGTTTTGATAGTCTGAAATTATGCATTAAATCATTATAAAAGTGGTTATTGATATTTCATTTGATTATTTGACTAGTAGAATATCCATGTAAAAACGTAAATGGCATTATTTCATTTTATTTCTTCCATATTATGCTGAAGTTCATGTTTAAAAGGATTTTTTAGTTATACATTTCCTTAAATGTTTATGCATATTTATGAAAGTTTACACTGTATTTCTTATCCTTACTGAGAATTTGAGCTCACCCCGTTCTATGTTTTGTTTTTCCTAGGATTCCAAGAAGCGTATTGTGATTGATATGAAGGGTTAAGCCAAGGTAATAATGGAATTCATAAAGAATTATTTATGTTGTTTTGTATGTTATAATTTGTAATGTTATATTCATATATGTAATCTATTTTCCAATACTTCTAAACTGATTGGTCCTTTGGGACTTGATTCCTTGTAATCATGCCAATGTATTAAAATAATGCACTGACTCTGGGTAATTGGGGTCGGGGTGTTACAAATGGTATCAGAGAAATTTTAGCAATAAACTTGGAAGCTAGATTTAGATAAACTCTGATTGGAGAACATAAACCTAAGTTAGGCATTGAGGATTAGTATAGAAGGAATTCCTAGAATTTTGGTAATATAGATATTTTGTGAGTTTTCCAAGCAAATACATCCTTTTTTGGATACGAGCGGGTAGAGGCGGCTCTGGCACAGATGTACCCAGGGGTAAAAACCAAAAACATGGCTTTGAGCTAGACTCGAATGGGAACCGGTGCACGACATCTGGCCTTGCTGCACTTTTGGTTACGACACTCCATAGGGATATGCTTAGGATAATTCTCATTTATATTAAAAACCACTATGAAAGGTTTATGAGTATATACCACCTCAATGAAATCATTTTTTCGACTATGGATTATATCCATAAACTATTCAATTTATGTTAGTTATTTTACTTGTTTGGAATTATGAATTGAAATTCATGAACTGACCTAGTGTATTCCATTGTTTAGAAATGGCACCCAGTAGAAGGAATGAGAACTCCAACAATACGTATGATCCAAAGAGTAAGAAGGGTCATATAATTCATGGTATTAAGAAAACATTTTGAAAGTAAATAGTCTCCCAAGTATTACCATCATATGAATAAATAGTATCATAAGATCAGAAAAGAATTCTCTGAATCCTATGTCTTTGAAGGGAAGCAAGAGAAGGAAATGATGGTAGAAATAAAGATGGATAAAGGGAATAAGAAAAAGAATGATTTTCTAATATGTGATAAATGTGGAATGAATCAACTTGGTAAGTTCTTGAAGGGAATGAGAGTTTGTTATAAGTGTGGAGAAAAAGGACACCAAGTACGTGATTTCAAGGGTAAGAAAAAGTTTTCAAATGTAAAATGCTTCATCTGCAAGGCATTGAGACACTACACAAATCAATATTTGATTCATAAGAGTATACCACGAATGATGTTATTGGATAATAATCATGTTATGATACTACCTCAGATGAAGATGAAAGACTAGTGTTCTTTTTTTTATAGAATTATTTCATTTGAATGTTGTATCAACAGTATACTGGTTACATGAATTATGGAGATAAATAAGGATTGTACTACATAACTATTTTATTGAGGATTTTAGATTATATGGTTCTATGAAAAGTGACTTAATAGTAAGCTAAACTTTTTGGAAAAGAAATGGTTGAAGGAAAGGTAATCCTTAATATTGTCCGGATAATGAGGTAGTGATTTTGGAATAAGAGATGGTTGAATTTGGTAATTCATGATGTTGCGGTGTTGTAAAAGAATACACGATGAAGGCGTTCACATGTTATTACCTGGAAAAAAGGATCCTCATTATGTTTAACTTCCTTATAAACTTAGGAATGGGAGTTTGGATATAAGTATTTTGGATATTTCTAAAGGTTAGAATAGATTAAGTTTGAAATTGGATACTATTGTTAAGGTTATTTTTTGGATTTCCATAAAAAGGACAACCCGGAGGTCGAGTGACAACCCGTCACATCCGGCAAGGCAGCGATACTTGAACCCGCAACTGAAGGGAGGAAATGTTGTATCACCTATCCCTGACCCACATGATGTCATGGATTGAATAATGTATTTTTTTAAAGGGTCTGATATATGAATTAAAAATTCATTATTGTTGGAACCCTATACGATTAGAATAAATAGAATATTTTTAAGTTCAACTATCTTTTAGAGTGAAAGAAGAGTTTGTGGTAGAAATTAGTTAAAGGATGTAACTATACATTCCAAGTATAATTTTTTTCATCCTGTGAAGGAATTAATCCTTATACTTTAGGGAAGGTATTTTAAACCAAAAATGTGTTATCCTAATACCATATGTTTTGTTGAATCGATGATATTTTAAGTCATCATAGATTGATGTCTTTGAGGCCCCCAATTTTACACTTGTTTGTGATTGATGAACTCAATTAGTCCATATAAATATTTACGTTTTTCCTCTAATTATGTGTCTATAACTTCCACCAATGTTCCCCTATCCAAAACACTAATTTTTCGGTGAATTTTTCATTCCCTTTTCCCTCTTATTAAGACTAAACTTTATTAACCCAATTTCCGATGTGGGTTTTCCCACAAAGGTATTTTATATTTTTAACCTTTTATTTTTGAAGAAAAATTTCAAATTGAGAGGATGCAATTTATTGAAGGAGGGTAGAATGAAACACCCCAAGATTTCATAGTATGCTATTTCTTCAAAGTAATTCAATAACTTCCACTACATGCAACACTGAGTTCAAGCACATCACAAATTACCAAACTAGCCGTTAAAAAGTGGTTATGAATATTATTAAATATATTTTTAAATTTATATAATACTTATAACTTTATAATCTATATTATGAGTTTCTTAGACATAATATAATAACAAATTCATTTTTTAGATAAAAGAAGTATTTTTAAAAAAATGCAATTTTACTGCCTTTTAAAGGAGAACCTTTTTAAAATCAAATATTTGACACTTTTATATATTCAATTTGACAAAATAAAATTCATCTTTAGAATCAGGTCATAAAAATTTTGTTTCGAGTAATTTTTGATGTTTTTCTGATAACATTCATATTTTGGTGAATACTGAAAAGTACTAAATTTTAACTAAAAACAACTTTTGTAATTGAAATAATTTATAGTGTTAAATTATAAATTTTAGTGAATTAAAGAATAATTAGATTATATTTTTACCATTTAATTAAATATTGTTCATTGGGAGTAATTTCACTTTGATATTCCACATAAACAAGTGTCAATCTTTTGATAGTTTGTATTTCATAAAAACTCACCTTTTGGTTTTGAATACGGGAATTAATTTTAAACTAATTAATGAAACATATATGTTTTGAATATTGTAAAATAGATATCATTTTTGGATTCGAAATATCAAAATTAGCTTAAGGTGGATTTTTGGTATTTTCTGAAAAGATTCAATTTTTGATGAATAGTGAAAACACTGAGTTATTGGTTAAAACCGACTTTTTATTGAAATAATTATTTATTTTATTAAAATTTATTTTTGGTAAAAATAGATACATTATACCTATATATGTTCAATATAATTAATTGGAGTCATTTTATATTAATTTTAGATATACAATATTCTATTGAACTTTTTACCTTCTTTTACCCACATCCTAGGAGTTTTTGCAAATTTTCATAAAACTTAATTTTACCTCTTTTGTGAGTGGAATTTCAAAAATCCGAGAGACACGGTTAATATCAGTAAGTAAATTTGGTTCAATGAGATGAAAATATTTTTTAGTGAATAGTAACTGTTTACTTTTATTTAGCACGGTTAAAAGTACATAGTGTAATGAATGGTAAACTGATATTAATATTACCCTAACACATGTCCTAATTCTATTAGACAAGTGTATCTCGACCAAAAACATCATTATAAATAAATTTTATCATTTAGGTCAATTTGGATTAGATTAGGAAATTTATTACTATTTAACTCAAAGAGGAGTTAAAAGAGTTAAAATCAACGTTTAATAAATAATTTTTTTAATATAGGGTTATACATAAGATATATTAAATTATAAGTAATCAATATAAATCTAAATTTATTTCCTACATCATGGTAATTTATTTATAAATTTTAGATATTAAATAAATAAATTTATTAATGACACAATGATGATGCAGTAATTACCTTATTCATGAAGGAATCAAATAAATGATATCATAAATATTAAAAAAATATAATTTCAAAGTTTTTATGACCTCCACGAATTTTCTTGGTGAATATTACATGATATGGACGATTCAATGTATCTTGTTCTATGTAATAAAGTTGTTATGACTTTCAAAAAAACAAAATACCAAATAGTGTCAGAATTGACATCAATTAATATTTAAAACAAATACTATATTATTGGCTGATATAATATTTCTAAAAATGTAAGGCTCAGCCAAAGGGATTAAATAATATTATTTATGTCATTAATGAGCCAATTTAGGTTCTCTTTTATGTTTAGAGAATGTTTGTTAACCATATAGTATAAGAATATAGAAAAACACGGTAAAAGTTAAACTATTTAACTAAAGGTTAAATCTAAAAGTTAAGGTTAATATGGTGACCTACACCTATCTAAAACCTATTGGTTGAGATTTTTCCAACCCATCCCCACCTTATCCTTTAAATAAATCATTTTTGAGCCATTAGAAAACGAAAATGAATTTATTATAAAATAATATTTTAAGTTTTTCCTAAGGATCCCCTCACCCCTCTTATAAAAGGGCACTACCCCTTCACTCTATTTCACACCTTCTAAGCCATTTGGATCGCCCAAACCCTGCCCAAATATCCTCTAAACTTCCCTCACTTAATTATAGAGGCCATCCTTTGGTATTAAAGCCAACATAAGGATCCCTTTTGATCAAATCAAAAGGAAGAACCCGAAGAAGAGGTAATGATTTTACCACCCTCTTTCAAGTTCTCTTATTCTTCCACTTACTCTTTCTTTGTTGTTTAAATTATAAAATAATAACTCCAATATCTTATATTTACTGTGATGTTATTATAAATATGGAAAAAATATATTCATTATCCTATCCATCTTATGAATGACAATGTCTCCATGCATGCGTTCAATACAGATTACTGTCTCCACGTCATGGTGTAATTTTTTATTGAATACTATGTTATTTGGATGGATATAATGATGAGTAATATGTATATAAATAATGAAAATAACATGCTAAAGTCTATGTAAAATTAAAATACCATCCAATTCCACAACTTTAAGGAAATGACATTGTCACTCGTGCGTACATACGGATTACTGTCTCCACGACGCGATGCGATTAATTTCCACGTTCACCATTCATCGACGATTATAAAAAAAATATTAATTATAATTATATAATATATGAAATAATAATGCTACTGGAGATATATACATACATACATATATATATATTTACATACATATATCTTATTCACTTAGTTCTGTTCAATACGAGATGAAAACAGAAACAACGTTTATGCGTACGTACGGACTACCGTCTCCATAAACGGTGTTTTTCATTTCATATATATGTCTATTTTTCATATTTTTATTCTAAATATATATGATATATAAATTATGTTTTATATTATATAAGTACTTAAATCTTGATCTATGTGACACAATCAAGAGTAACAAGTTAAAACACGTACGATAAAGGAAGATATTATTACCCGAAATGTTAAATTAACATGGAAATTTTTATTAAAAGGTAAGTATAAAGTAATAAATGAATCATGTATGATATCATAAATATTAATATGGTTCTTTTAGACTTTAATAACATACTACAATCTTCATACATAAGGTTAAACGTACCCTCTACTAAAGTAAAGTGCAAGTTAAGGGGATTTCATCTCACTCCTTATTCCCATGAGATTCATGCCATATGGCCACTATTACCTTTTTTGTGGTTTATGTACTACCCATAATTGTATTATTTGTGTAATACACTTTAATTTATGTGTATTTACATATTCATTGTATGATAACTATATCATTGGGTGTATGTTTCGTACGTTACCAAATTGGTAATGGTTAATTTCAAAATCTCTTTTTTATCCGAGGTTGTTTTTACGTAAGTATCTACTAAGAAATATTTATTATCAACATCCATGTTTCATGAAAGTGTTTTCAAAGGGATTATTTTAAGGTACTTTTTTTACTAAAACAACATTTCAAATGTTTTAAATATTTATTCCTCTAAATCATTCTCATTCCTGTCCATGTCATCAAAATGGTTTTTAAGTATTTATTTATATGGACATGAATGTTTTTAAAATGTTAATTCCATTAAAAAGCATCAAAGTGGTATGAGAAACTTTTATTTGAAAAAAATTTCTTTAAATGTCTTCCTTTCTAAATTTTGTGACTTTTAAATGTTTTCATGAAAAAGGTATATTTCTCTCAAAGAGTTTTACAAATCATTTTCATCCATGTCAACATCCTTTGATAGTTTTAAAACTTATTTGAAGATGATTTATTATGATAAAAAACCTCTATATTGTATTGAAGGTTTTGTGATATGTTTGACTATGGGTGTGTAATTTTTATACGATTCATGGTTTATAGAGTAAGTACTGACATTTCATATGCTAGTTTTAATACGAATGTTTATGTTATGTTTAAACCTATTCATATGAGGAATGAATTGGACTTAGTAAGTGACGGGTGCAGCCCGCTATAGCTCCTCGATGCATTGATAGGTCTCTTGAGACAAACTAGTGTCTTGGCACAAGGCCTTGACAAAATCTTATTTTTATTCTTGGCACAAGGGCTTGACTATGTGGTTATGATAGTCTTGAATTATGAATTCCATCATTATGAAAGTGGTTATTGATATTGCATGTGATTATTTGACTAGTAGAATATCTATGTGAATAAGTAAATTACATTATTTCATTTTATTTTTTCCATTATATGTTGAAGTTCAAGTATAAAAGGATTTTGTTTTAGTTATACATTTCCTTAAATATTTATTCTTATTTATGAAATTTTCTTCTATATTCCATACCCTTACTGAGCATTTGAGCTCACCCCTTTCTATGTTTTATTTTTTCCAGGATTCCAAGAAGTGTATTGTGATTGATATGCAGGGTTAAGCCAAGGGAATAATAGCATTCATAAAAGATTATTTATGTTTTTTTCTATTTTATAAAGTGTAATGTAACATTAATATATGTAATCTATTTTCTAGTACTTATAAACTGATTGTTCCTTCTGGAATTTATTCCTTGTAATCATACCAATGTATTAAAATAATGCACAGACTCTGGGTAACAGGGGTCGGGGCGTTACACTTTCGACGAATAGAGCTACTGACGCATGGACTCACCGAAAGTTAAAATGAGTCACCAATGTATGAAAAGACTAAAAGTATTACATGAGTCACCGATAGAATTAGATACCATCTGAGGACTCACCCAAAACTGTTTAAAATTTCATATATTTAAAATTATTTCTAACAATAAATTTTTATGTGTTTAATGCGACTGATTAATATAATTCCATTTTGTTGAAATCATAAATGAGGATTCAAGAAATATAATGTTATATGTTAACCTCAAATATACTTGTTGTAGGGATGTGATAATATAAATTAAAATAAGAGCACATGAAAGAAGAGACATAGGCAGACTCATAGAAACCAAAGAAGACATGATGTGAGCATCATACAGAAGAAGGAGGATGCACAAGGAATTATTCATTCTATGTTGTTGTGAACTAGAGAGCTATCAACCATAAAATTTAGATCATCTTAGTAGCATCCAACCAATCCAACAAAGAAGAACCTCCCACCTTCCTATAGAGAGAACACAGTGCTCCACAACACTATGTTTTCAGTGTATGCTTTTAGAATAGGACTTCAGTTTCAACTTTGATACATCAAAGAGTCCAAAGCTGAATTGAATCACACTCAGAGGATTTATAATCCCTTATTAATATATTATGTTTTTATGTGTACTATATAACTATAATTTAGATTAATGTGTTTGTCTGTACTAAAACACACAATGTCTCATATGCCAAAATGAAGGATACTAGATATCCTCAAACACCTATCTTCTTAAACTTATTTGTCGAACATAGAACTATGGAATAGGTCATGTGTAACCTGGTTGTTTGTTTTCCCATGAAGAATTGTAGAAGTGTTCTTGGGACCTAAATATTCTTGTGTACTACTGTTAACCCCGATCTAGGGTGTCTATCAAAGACTTATATATATATATATATATATATATATCTCAGCGGAAGGTGATCACCATGTGGAGTGGATTAGGACTCAACTTGAGATGGAATAACTTGTTTTATCTATTGTGTTTTTAATTTAGCCTTTCTCTATTTTGACACATATTATAGAAAAATAAATTTTACTTTGATAGTTAGTCATGGATAGTAGATATAACTCTTTTGGATTATTAGAGTAGTTTCAAATATTGTACAAATATATAATATTGTTATAATAATGAATTAATCAATCTTCTGAGAAACTATTTGAACAGTCAGGCTATTATAATTTTACTACCTTGTTTAACTGGCCTATATTATTTTAAATTGGAGGAACTTTATAAATTTACCTCTTAAACATAAATTTTTACAGGAAATCAATTCACCCCTATTGATTTTCATACTCTAACCAACATTTGGTATTAGAGGTGTTTTTAAAATCCATATTTTCAATGTTTTTAATATATTGAAAATATTTTTCAACTATGATTTTAGTTTTGTTTTAAAGATCTCCAAATTTATGTTAGTTATAAATTTTTATTTAATTAAAAATATACACATTATTCTCTAGTATGGATTATATATTGGAAGGTTCTTCTACCAACAAATATCTATTCATAAATGGAACAAATTATTCCAAATGGAAAATTAAGATGAAAAATCACTTCGAAAGTATGGGTTTTGAAATTTTGTCTTAAATTATAGATTAATATAAGATTAATTCTATGTATTGGCACAATTGGGATGACCCAAGTTAGGATTATTATAATAATAATTTCAAATAAATGAATTCCTTATACTTTTCTTTTAGATATAATGAGTTTAACAGAATTTATTCATGTAAAACAACCCATAAAATTTGGGACACTTTATATGCTTCACTTGAAGGAACCTCTAGTGTTAAGTAAATGATACTAAACACAAAGACTATTAAATATGATAGATTTAAAATGAATCATGGTTAGCCTTTTTCTAACATGTATCTCTGGTTTAATTAAATAGTGAACACAATGATCTCTAGAGGAAAATATTTTATAGAAAAGGATAAAATCATGAGAATACTAAAATTCTTACCAGATAGATGGAAATGAACTTCTATGTGCATTATAGAATACTATGACATCATCAGGTTTCCAGTAAAAAAGAAGATAAAAAATTTGATGATGTATGAGAAAGAACTAAAATTCAACAATGATGAGGATGATGAACCCAAAAGAAAATATGTTTCTTTCAAATATACTACCTCCAAGCCTAAGGACAATGTTCAGGATGATACTAAAATTTCATGTGATAAAAAATCATCACTAGATAGTGATGAGGAAATAGCTCCATTATCTAGACTGTTTAAGAAGTTTTATAAAATAAATATTTTTTTTAGAAATCCCAACTTCAAAGGAAAATAGGATAACAAGGGCCACTAGAAAAATGATTGGAAAAGAGGTGAAAAATCTATTGAAATAGTCTATTATGAATGTAAGATAAAAGGACAGGTAAAGCCTCACTTTCCTAAGATAAAATATAAGAAGTGGTATGAGGACCAGGATAGAATGTATAAAATGGCCATGAAGGAAAAATGAAATGCATATAATGATATTTTTCATGACTCAGAGTCTTCACATGATGAAAATTACAACAAAGAAAATATTTGTTTTATCAAAAACACATCTGAGGTAACCTAAGAATCTCATTTACTATATTCCTATTATTTTGGAGAAGAAAGTCATTCTGAAAATTTGACTAGTGAAGAATTAATTGAATATTGTAATATTCATAAAGAAAGTTTTAATTAATTGAAGGATAAATACAAATATTTAAAGAAACAACATTCCTCGACAACTACTGTAAAATTTGAACTGGGTGTAGAGATGGAGAAAAATGATCAATTACTTAAGGAGAATAATGAACTTAAGTTATCTAATGAGAAATTGAAAAAGGACCCAGTAAAATTTACCAATGGAGAATATACTTGTATATATATTATCGGTAAATAAATTGACCCTAGATATATTAATGGTATAGGATACCAACCTTGGAAAATAAATCTCACCAAAAACAAGTTTGTAAGTAAATCTTGAAAATCTATTTTTCAACTTAAAAGTGAAAATTATGCTACTTGTTCCAAATATGGAAAATATTTTACTACCTCTAGTTTTTCATGAAAAAAATAGTTTCTATTTTTTAAATATATCACATAATTATTATTGGAAACCCATGAAATTGATGTGGGTTACTAAATCACTGATTACTAATGTTACTCGACCCAAAAAAATCTGGGTACCAAAATCTGTTTTTGTTTTATTTTTTTGTAGGAAAGCCACTTGAGGAGTTCCTGTAAAATATTATGGTACTTGGATAATGTATTTTCAGGACACATTATAAGGTATTCCTCATGCTTTAATAATTTAACAAATATTGGTTATGGGCATGTCACTTTTGGAAACAATGCTAAAATAAAAATAATTTTCTTAGGAAAGATTGGTAACTCTAACAATGTTCTAATTTATAATGTACTTTTTGTTGATGGATTAACATATAATCTACTTATTATCTATCATATATGTGATTATGGATTTCATGTTGAATTTTAGAATGATTCCTGCAATGTTTTTTACACTAAAAATGAACTAATATTTTCTCCTTTTAGAAATGAAAATGTTTGTGATATTAATCTAGATTATTTAGTTTCTCAAAAAAAATTCATATTTATGTATATTTCACTAATAGTATTGGATTTGGAATTGAATAATGGGTAACTTCAATATACACTCCCTTATAAGGATTACTAGAAAAGGCTTAGTCAAGGACCTACTGAAATTTTAGTTTCCAAATATCAATGTCTATAATCCTTATCAAATGGGTAAACAATACAAAATATATTTCAACCCAAAGAAAGAAGTTTCAACTTCTAAACCTATCAAGTTGGTTCACATGGATTTGTTTGGACCATCTAGAGTTTCTATTTTATATGGGAAGCACTATTTTTATGTTCTTGTATATGACTATTCTAGGTATACATTGACCTTCTTCTTGGCTCACAAGAGTGAAGCCATCTCTCATTTCCCCAAGTATACTAGGACTATAGAATATATTAGTGGTCTTATAATTAAATATCTAATAATTGACAATGGATGTGAGTTTGAAAATAAATATTTTGAATCCTTTTTCTCACAAAAGGCTATAGTCACAACTTCTCAGCTACTAGGACACCTAAAAAAGGAGTTTTACATAGAAGAAATAGAACATTACAGGAAATTTCTAAAAATATTATTAGTGAGTATGATATAACAATATATTTCTGGGTACAAGATGAAAATATATCATACTACATAATCAATAGAGTGTCGACCAGACTTATCCTTGAAATAACTCCCCATGAGTTGTGGGATAATAATAAACCCATGGTTAATTACTTATAACATTTTTGGTTTTAATGTATATATTCTTAATACTATGTATAATCTTGATAAGTTTGAATCCAAGAGTCATGAATGAATTTTTCTAAGATACTCAATCTCTAGTAAAGCCTAAAAAGTCTTTAACAAAAGAACCAAATGTGTGAAAGAATCTATATATGTAAAATTTGATAAAATTGATCCACATGAAACAAATACCTCCCTAGAGAGTCTTAATGATGTTATTTCAAATCTAAACATCAATGATAAATCTTCTGACATTCTTATAAAATAAGTTGTTAAAACTTTCGGTTCTGGATATTCTCAAAATTCAAGCTACAATGAATCTGAACCTATTGAAGAGCTTGAGATTACAAGCCCTTCTTTTTCTAGATCTATTAAAACCCTTAAGAACCATCATTTAGATGCTGTTGTTGGAGATTTAGATAATGGAACACATATAAGATCTTCTCTTAGAAATCAGGTTGAACATTAAGTTTTCTTGTCAAAACGAGAACCTAAAAACACAAATTATGCTATCAATGATGAATATTGGGTAATGGCTATATAAGAGAAATTATATTAGTTTGAAGGGAATAATGTTTAGAAACTTGTGAATAGACCCAAAGACTCCTTGACCATAGGCACTAAAGGGGTATTCATGAAAAAAGTAGATGAAGATTCCAATATAGTTATTAACAAATCTAGATTTTTTGCACAATGTTATAGTCAAGAAGAAGGAATTTAATATGAATAAACCATTGCACAAGTACATAGACGTGAAGCCATTAGAATCTTCCTTTCATATGTAGCATGTATAAATTTCAAAATATATCAAATGGATGTCTAGAGTGCATTCCTAAATGGGTATATAGTTAAGATGTTTTTTTTTGAACAATCCCTTGGTTTTAAAAACCCTCATTTCCCAAATAATGTTTTTAAATTGATAAAAACATTATAAGGTTTAATGAAAGTTACAAGAGATTGGATGATAGGATCAAAACTTTTCTTATTTACAAGGGTTTTACAAAAGGTATAATTGATCATAATCTCTTTATAAAAATTTTTCCATAGATGTTTTAGTAGTAAGAATTTATGTAGATGATATTTTTTTTGGATCTTAAATTTTTTTTTATGTGTTGAATTTTCAAAGTTGATGCAAAGTGATTTTCAATTGAGTTTAATGGGTGGACCCAATTAGTTTCTTGGATTTAAAATATTTCAAAATAATGAAGGTATTGTTTTACGTCAAAGTAAATATACTAAGTATATTTTAAAAATATGTGGTTTTGAAAGTATTAAGAGTAGTGAAACTCCAACAAGTACCACTTGTAAGTTGGACCTCGATGTAGATGGTAAATATGTTGATCAAACTACCTAAAGAAAAATGATTGGAAGCTTAATATTCTTAACTTCATGTAGGATAAATATTATATTTAGTTCTTTCATGTATGCTCATTTTCAATAGAACCCAAAATAATCTCATATTCTTGCTGTTAAAATGATTTTCAAATATCTCAAACAAACTCCCAAACTAGGACCGTTTTATCCTAGAAGACGATCATTTGACATAGTTATCTTTTCATATGCTAATTTTGGTCATTGTAAGTTACATTGAAAAAGAACCTATAGAACATGTCACTTTTTGGGAAAGTCTCTAGTTTCAGGGGGTAGTAAGAAACCAAATTTTGTTGCACTATCAACCACTGAAGCTAAATACATAGTTGTCGGTAGTTATTGTGTGAAAATTTTAGGGATGAAACACACATTAATGGATTAGGGATATTAATTCAGACATGTCTCTATAATTTGTGATAACACAAGTGTGATTAATATTTATAAGAATCTTGTTTCACATTCTAGGACAAAACACATTGATGTAAGACATCAATTTTTGAGATACCATTATAAAAAAATGTGATATAACTTTAGAGGTCATTGGCACTGAACATCCGCTTGCTTACATTTTCACTAAACCATTGAACACAGAAAGAATGAACTACATCAAAAATTAGTTAGGAATGATAAATATATAATACCTTAAGTTGCAATTCATTTTTCCATTATAATTGAAGATTTCATGTCAAAACAACTGTTAGGCCGACAGTGACGTTATGTCATACAGAAACAATTTTCATGCCGACACTAATGACTTGTCATGATGACATTGTTACTGTTATGAAAAATCTTTCATGCTGACACTGATGACTCACTATTTTTATATGCTTAATATTTTTATGAAAACAACACTACTTCATTATTTTTTTTGATCTATGTTCGTGATTTCAATATTTTGTGATTTCAAAATCCCTAAATGATATAATTTTGAATAAAACCACTATACTTCTTTACACCTACACTCTCTTGGATTTTGATCACTCTACCCCCAATATTTCACCTTCTAACATCTATATTGAACTGATTGAAATGTTGTATGTGAGTCGAGCTCTTGATGGTGGTCAGTCTCATGCCACTATGAAATAGATAGGTGAATTGAGAAAATATTCAACACCTGTAAATCATTTTATGGCCAGTCGTGTTGTAACTTGAGAAAAATAAGTACTTGCAATGTGTCTGTTAAAAAGCATGTATTTGATGATTACGGTACTATAAGATCAAGCATGGCATGAGTGGTTCTCAAATAATGAATGACCCTTTTACCTGAAGCCAGTTCATGAATTTTACATGAACATGGATTTTTGGTTGGAAGGAATTGATATATCATAGATCAAGTCCATAGTAAAACGGAAGAGAATATATTTATCTTTAGGAAATTTGTATGAATGTCTTAAAGTTCCTCAGGTAGGTGTATTTGATGATAATAAAGGTACCTATCCACCTAAGAGTGATATTTTTTGCTTTGATAGAGTGTTAAAGGATCTTACAAAAAATTATGTGCACAAAAGACCCATTACTAAAGAGTTAAGTGGGGAATGTAAAATACTGTTTATGTTTATCCAGCATCAAATCTGTCCCCAGAAAAAAGTATTTGCTTCTCTAAAATATCAAGTTATCTACTTGGTTAATGTTGATGGAAAATGGATCAAGGTAAATTTTTGTAGATACCTTACTGTGCTCATGATTGAGATGATCAAAACATCATGAAAAACTAATTCCCTATTTTATCCAAGAATGATCTTAGCTATTCTAAATGATAAAGGTTGTGTAAATTAAGGAGAAGAAGTTGTTTTTTAGTGAAGTGTCATCTGACTCAGTAAATAGATTTTTAGAGCATGAAAATCAACTGGAACCCCTGAAGGAGAGAATGGGATGGAGATGAAGATAAGATCCATGATAAGTTCATTCATGTTGACTGTCTATCTAGGCCAAAAAATATGGATGATTTTTTGGGACCAAATGACGATTTTTTTACTCTTAAGAAGATGAATAAGATATTGTTACTCTAGATAGAGATTATGGATCACTTATTGATGATAGGAGTGATCCGAACAAAACTAAACCTCACAATGGTTTTTTCCTTTGGACTTTCTTATCCTCCGCTTTCCATACCATATGATGAGCCCACTATTGATGATAATGGGGATGAGAAGATAGAATTATCAGGCTATGTAGAATATATAATTAGATTCAATGGATCTGAAGAAGAATAAAAAAGTGAAGATGATGAAAGTGGCACTAGTGGTGAAGAGGAAGTAGGTAAAGAAGATGGTGATAAAAATGAAAATTAAGAACATATCTCTAAACATGATGATGATGAAATTAGCAGAAGTGATAAAGACCATCTTAAGGATAATCAATGTGAAGATGTTTAAATTATGGAATCTTTGGATCCGGCCTAGTCATAAGAACATCCTAAAGTTGTTGTTAAATTAAGAGAAAATGTTGAAGCTACTGTTGAAGTGGATGGTCAAGAAATTCTTGTACCTCCTTTGGTTTATAAAAAAATACCTCATTCTGAAGATGAGAAACCAGTATGGAATGATCATTTTGAGGGGGAGCCTCATGAACTAGAAGATCAAGATGGTGAATAGCATAAAATTGGGAGCATAAGGCTTGATACTCTCACTCCACTACATAATGATGTAATAGTTGAATGGGTGAGGAATCCTGGGTATGTGGCAGTGAGATTAGATTATAACGATTCAGATGATGAAATTTTTGTACCAGTTTTAAGGGAATCGGTTGATGAGACCATTCCTAGTGACTCTGCCACTAAATAAGATTTTCAGTGGTTTGAATAAGAAGTATGTTCTGCTGTAAGTATAACTATTCAATATCAAATGCGACATAACATTAAATATTTATAAGATAAAACAATGAGCTGAGTGATGAATTACACTCTCTCATATCTTCAATAGTATAAATAAGGAATTTTGGACAAGTGGTGTCTGTTCTATTTTAGACAACATGTATAAGTGAGGCTGATTTAGTTACTATTTAAAATAATGTAGTTGAGGAGATTCAACCCAACCATATTACAAATTCAGGGAAAATTGTTTCAATCACTAAAAATAATAGGAAAGAAATGAATGGACATTTTTATTCTATAAAGAATTTTACCTCATAGAATAAAGGTTATGTGGAGACTATTATTAAGACATTTAAAACTCATACCTCAAATCCTACTGATATTCCTTCCACATCTGGTCAGACCTCTCAGACTCTAGATATTGTGGAATTTAAATCTATTGTATAAGAGGAGCTTTGTAAGAACCCGGTTCTTATTTTTGAGGTATGAGTTTATTCTTTTCTCTTTTCCTTATGTGTTTTTGAGAAAATAAGGAAAATGGGGAAAACTCTAAAATTTCAGGACTATACGCCATGTACTATTCCACACATTATGTACTTTGGCCGTGTGGGATGTGTACACTGGGTGTGTAGCCATATTGGCGACGAAGGGTGTGAAAACCTACTACACGTTGTGAAGTAGGTATATACACGCCGTATAGTCAGTCGGTAGGGAAATCGTAAGGTGGTGGAAGCAGCCACCAGCTGGGCGACAGTACACGCCGTGTAGTCAAGAATACATGCCGTGTACTCATGTTGACAGATGAACAGTTTGGCGGTGCTGCCAGAGGAAACGTTAAATGAGAAAAGTACACGCCGTGTAGTCAATAGTACATGCCGTTTAGTTTTTTTTGATTTAAATGGGCAGTATCCAACCCTATTCATAGGATTGTCTTAGAACCGGAGGGGATCTTGGGAGAGGAGGCCGAACCTTCGAGTATTAACCGATCAAGAACCATGAATCTGTTCTCACTTCCATCGATCACGTTAGAACCGCACGGGCAAGCCCTCCCTTCTCCTTGCATAGTTCTTTCCAATTCTTCTTATAAGGGTAGTTATTTGAGGTTGAATGAGAATTCATTTACCTCAGATCTATGATGCTCTTGGATGTTTCAGGAGGCGTCGTTCGGGTATACCGTTCTTGGGTGTTTAAGGTAGCTAGCTTGGTGTATAATTTCCATTTGTTGTGTGTTTTTGAGTATTTTTGTGCTATGAACCCATGTTGGGGTATTGTGTGGCAGAGGCCTTGGCTGTTTAAATACCTAGAATTGTATAGATAATTAAATGTGACATTAAACTACTGTTTGGCATCATTGCTTGGATTCAGGACCACCCCGGGGGTGCGTTCCTCTGTTTAGCCGTTTGGCCAGGATGCCCGAGGGTATGCCTTGTTTATGTTATGCATTACTTTTTCCATGAGAGGAATAGAATTTGAATTGCTTGTTTATATGTTGGTCATGGACAGGTTACTTGTGGCAGTGTTTCCTTTAGCCTGAGGGCAGTAGTTATTTCAGCATGAGAGAAACTTCTTCCGTGCCTGTGGGAAATAGACTCTGGGCCTGAGGGAGACACTTCGTACGCTTGAGGGAAATATCTGTTACGCCTGAGGGCAATTACCTGTAGGTTAGATTCTGATTACCTGAGGGTAAGGGTTTGCGTGTCTGAGGACATTGACTATTTACATAGAAATTCATTAGGGTGGTTTCCTTATAATGAATGATTAAATGAATAATAAAATGGAAATATAACTGGTAAAGTTAGTTACTTTTGATTACTGCTCAGCTTATTGAATTTTTCTAATGCACACCATTGTTTTATATTTTCACATAGTTGGGCACGGGCCTTTGGTGGGTACCTACTGGGGTTTATTTCCCACACCCTGTTTGGGTCATGTCTTCGGCCCAAACAGATTATGTTTCTGCAGGTGTGGATAAGGGAAAGGGCCCTTATACATGTACTTGATTGCTGTTGGAGAGTTGGGAAGCATGAGACCAGGCATAGGCTCGTGATGATACCGGCTGTTTTTTTTCTTTGTTATACTAAGTATTGCATTGTACTGCTATGTAACATTTTCCGGCTGTTTTCTTAGAATTTAAGGCATGTTTCATTATATCTATATAACTGGTTGGTTATATTTTATAGAAGTTTTTGTATTAAATGTGTATGGTTTATTTCTTCCACTGTTGTTGTATATTTTATCTTGTATTCTGCTGCGCTACACTTTGATAAATGAGGGCATAGCTTCCCCATTATCAGACCTAGGCCCTCATTGCTAGTTGGCAGCCTCTGGCATTTGGGGAAATGCGCTTGAGGTCATGTGACCAACCGGGTTCGGGGCACCTGTCAGGTGGCACGCGGATCCGGGACGTTACAAAGTGGTATCAAAGGAGTTATTTTTTTTACTTACTATTCGGAGCCTTATTCAAGGATAGGATGGAAATGATAGTTGGTAATAACCTGTGCTTGGGCGTAGCTAAACCGTTTACAATGAAAAGTCAGTCTACCTCGTATTTTTCCAATTTTTCTGATTTTGCAAATTTTACAGTTGAACTGATTTTCAACATTGGGTGAAGCACTTGTGATTGTGATGTTTATATGTTATCCATGGGTTCAATTTAGTCGCAACGCGATGAGATGAGGGTATGCCATCTCATAAATCATTTAGGCACATGTTAGGAATCACATGCCATGCATAGTTCCATGCCATGTAGGTGCATTAGAAATTTCATGTTGTTATGATAGTTGTGGTGATAGAGAAGCATTCTGTTGTGATAGCTGCTTGATAAATACCTTTTATGTGATAGGATATCTTTGTATGAGTATGTTGATAGAATGGATTCCAAACATTAGTTTTTGGGGATTATGGGCCCCCATTGACCGGAATTTGGTGGATCATTGACTGTTATTTTGTTATAACACATATAATATGCCAAACTTTGATTCACGGGGAGTATGAGACCTCATGGATCGGAATTTGTCACTTAGGTGTTGTTTTTCTATATTTTCTGGATTCCGAAATAGTATCTGAGCCTTACTGTCCGGATAAACCCAGTATACACGCCGTGTAGTTCCTCGGACACATGCCATGCATTATTCTGTTCAGGAAGAAATGGAAAACTTTTGAGTACACGCCCTGTAGTCTCTTCCCATGTCATAGACTGTGTGGGAAGGGACACAGGGAAGGGAAAAACTTGGGAAAAGACATGTCGTGTACCGAATGTCCATGTCGTGTAGTGTCGACCCATAGTCCTGCCGTGTAACTAACAACACATACAGAGGAGTCCTTAAGACATACCTGCCGTGTCTAATGTGGAACACGCCGTATAGTCTGGCATGGGGACCCGACCATGTAACTAACAAACATGGGTTGGTGTCAGCTCTTCTTGAACACGTCGTGTACCTGTGGGACACGCCGTGTAGTCTTGCCCGAGGACAGACCGTGTGGACCTGGCCATGTGGATGGAAAAACGGGTGGTGCACACATTGTGTGTGGGTGTGACACGTTGTTTAGTGTCAAGCTAAGTAGTAGGCCATGTCACAAACAACACGGGCAGTTGGAAAATTACACCATACATGCTGTGTAATTGATATACATGACGTGTAGTTTTGTTGAATGGGATCTATGTGGCTAAGCCATGTAGAAGGACCCGGGCAGGGGAAGAGAAGTCAATTATATGCCATGTTGTTAGTATACATGCCATGTAGTCTTGGTTTTCAAATCTTGAATGCCTTCTTCCTCCTATTCCCTTTTTGGGTTCCTTCAATTCAGTATTTGATAGACTTAAATCTTAAACATGTTTTTGACATTGTAGAGTCATGCCGATGAGATGACCACGAGTTGTTCGCCAGGAGAGTGGCAATGATTATACTCGAGAGATGGTGGGACATGGGATACCAGTGGATCCTCCAGCAATGCCAGATGCGGTGCCAGCTATTATATTGGACACAGGCATGGAGGCGCAGTTCTGTGAAGGTTTTATGCGGTTCATGCAGACCTTTCAGGGAGCACTGTCGGCTTCCACATCTATGGCTGAGCTAACTCGTGTATTCCAATAGCACCATCTGCCGACATTCTCTGGGGATGGAGGACCACAGGATACGGAGTCTTGGCTGGTGTCTATGCAGACTATTTTCGAGCATCTTGAGACGCCTCCAGGGCGGAAGGTCAAGCTCGTGACGTACATGCTTCGTGATACCGCCAAGAGGTGGTGGGATGTTACCACCCAATCAGAGCATCACATAGGCATGGAGTGGGAAGATTTTTAGGCAGTCTTCTATGAATTCTTCTTTATAGAGACACTGAGGGAAGATAGAGCTCGAGAGTTCATGAATCTACTGTAGGGTGCTATGTCGGTGATGGATTATTCTACTAGTTTCAATGAGCTTCAGCATTTTACACCCATTCTGGTGGGTGATGAGACGTTGAGGGCCAGAATCTTTAAGGATGGTCTTCGATACGAAATCCGAGCACTGGTGAATGTTTTTAGGTTGCCTTTAGTACATGCTATTGTGAACCAGGCGCTGATTATAGAGAGGAACCTGTAGGAAGCTAGTGGTGTGGGCCAGGGCAGTTCATCACCAGTTTCTAGTGCTATTTCTACTGGGAAGAAGAAGAGATAGACAGACTTCACTCACGGTGGCAGTACAAGAAAGAAGGATGTTTTAGGTGGTCAAGTCAGGTGCCTCCAGTGTAGTAAAGAAAGACAAAAGAGACGATAGTGTCCATGTGACCCAGTGGAGTGCCAAGATTACGGCAAGATTGGTCATCTGTAATGCTTTTGCAGGGAGTTTCTACTAGTGGCTAGTGAGAGGGGTTCTGTGCAGACTCCATGTGCGGGAGCAGGTCCAGCAGCTTCTTACTAGTCGAGAAACTGGAATACGTCAGGGCATGCAAGAAGTGATGGTGGTCGTGGCCATGGTAGCTAGACACCAGGATCATACAGGCAGTAGGGCAGGACAACTCAGGGTAGCCAGGCTGTATTGCAGGGCCACGACACTGGGCATGCACATGCAGTGCAACATACCCAGCAGAAGCAGGATCCCAGACCTTCTACTGTCAGAGGTACTATTCTAGTAGCTTCTGTCTTATCTTCAGTACTTTTCGATACGGGTGCTACGCATAGTTTCATATCTATACCCGTTGTAGAGAGCCTTGGGATCTGTGTTTCTTCTTCTTCTGATGTTATGGATCTAGACACTCCATTAGGAATGAGAAGGACATGTGTGTGTCAGTGCTAGGAGTGCCCCCTAGATCTTAGTGGGTGTCACTTTCTTTGGGACCTCTATGTCTTAGAGATAACAACATATGACGTCATTATAAATATGGACAGGTTGGTTCCCTTTCGAGCCTTTGTAGACTGCTATCATCTTAGGGTGAGTTTTACGTCACTAGAGGGCGGAAAGTTTCTATACGATGGTGAATGGGATGTTCAGGCGAGTTGAGCTGGACCAGAGTATCGTGGGTGAGGTGGATTCATAGACAAGATTTCGAGTTTATATCTAGATGATTAGGGGACTTGTCAGACGGATTTCCCTCTAGTGGTTGATCGTTTTAGGGATGTTTTCCCAGACGACTTTTCGGGTCTACCTCTGGAGAGAGAGGTGGATTTCTCTATTGATATTGTGCCAGGAGAAGCACCAATGTCCATTCCTCCTTATAGGACGGCTACACTAGAGTTGCAGATGCTCAAGAGGCAGTTAGAGGAGTTATAGTCAAAGGCTTTTATTTGACCCAGTACTTCTCCTTGGGGTTCGCCAATCCTCTTTACGAAGAAGTCAGACGGTACCCTCAGACTCTGTGTGGATTATTCGATGCTGAACCAGTTGACGGTTAAGAACTGATATCCCTTTCCGAGGATGGATTATCTTTTTGATCAACTTCGTGGAGCACGAGTGTTCTCAAATAATGACTTGAGATACAGATATCATCATCTACATGTGAGACCATCAGACTTACCAATTATAGATTTTTGGAGTATATATGGTTTGTATGAGTACTTGGTCATACGGTTCAAACTCACAAATGCGCCAGCTATTCTCATGGCTCCGATGAATCATGTGTTCCATCATTATCTGGATTCTTTTGTGGTAGTATTCATGGATGACATTTTGGTGTACTCTCACACTCGACACGACCATGACACCAATCTTGAGATCATATTGAGTACACTGAGTGAGCATCAGATATATGCAAAGATCTCAAAGTGCCACTTTTGGATGGACCAGATTAACTTCTTGGGTCATATCATCTCAGAGGCAGGTGTTGCAGTAGACCCAGAGAAAGTGAGAGTAGTAGTTTCCTGGGGGAAACCTAATAACGTGTTCGAGATACATAGTTTTTTAGGGATGGATGGTTACTATATACGTTTCATTAAGGACTTCTCCCGCTTATCAGCGCTGTTGACGGGTCTGACTAAGAAGGGTGTGAAGTTCGTTTGTTCGAAAGCTAGCGAGACAGCCTTTTGAGGATGTGAAGGGAAGGTTGAAATCAGCACCAGCCCTAATACTTCCAGATCAAGGGAAGATCTATACAGTTTACTGTGATGCATAAAGTATTGGATTGGGAGTAGTGTTGATGCAGGGAGATCGAGTAGTTGCATACGGGTCTCAGAAATTGAGGCCAAATGAGAGGAATTACCCGACGCATGATCTCGAGTTGGCTGTAGTTGTTCATGCGTTTCACTGTGGGATACATTATCTCTTGGGAGAGCATTTTTTGGTTTTTGCCGACCACAAAAGTCTTAAGTATATCTTTAATCAGTATGACTTGAATCTGAGGCACCGAAGTTGGGTCAAATACCTATAGTCCTTCGATTTTGAGCTTGCCTATACACTTGGTAAAGGTAATACAGTAGCTGATGCACTGAGCATGAATAATCAGATACATGATGTGCAGGATGCCAGTGATGAATGGAAGCTTATGGCTTTGTTCTCTAAGATGTATTTGGAGGTTCATGACAGTCAGGGGAAAACCTATCTTTCTACTTTATCTATGACTTATACAGTCCTGGATAGAGTGAGGATGAGATAACTATCCAATTCTGAAGGCCTAGTTCTATAGCAGTTGGTGGCAAGTAAGGAAACTCTTCCTGGTTAGACGATAGGCGATGATGAAGTACTGCATTTCCATGGATGAGTGTGGGTTCCAGGGGATGCGTGTGAGAAGCTGATGTGGGATTTTTATGCTTCAGGTTGGGCAGTTCATCCCGGAGTTACCAAGATGAACCAAGACTTGAGACGTCAGTACTGGTGGCTGGGTATGAAGAGGGATGTAGCTGGTTTTGTAATGAGATGTTCCACCTATCTGTAGGTGAAGGCAGAGCATCAGAGGCCATCCAGACTATTACATTAGTTACCCATTCCGGAGTGGAAATGGGATGATGTTACGATGGACTTCGTGACTGGGTTTCCGAGGTCACCTCGAGGAAATGATTCAGTGTGGGTTTTTGTGGACAGAATCATGAAGGTAGCTCACTTTTTTCTGATCAAGGATACCTTCAAAGTTGACGATCTTGGGAATTTGAATATCTAAGAGATCATACATCTTCATGGAGTTCCTCATTCTATCTTTCAGTTAGGGATGCCCGTTTTATGTCTCATTTCTGGAAGGGTTTTCAGAGGACACTGGGTACACAGGTGCTTCTGAGCACAGCTTACCACCCTCAGACTGATGGCCAGTCAGAGCGTACGATACAGGTGCTTGAGGACATGTTGCAGGCATGAATCCTATACTTTAGGGGATCATGGGAGAAGAACATACCCCTAGTCGAGTTTTCCTATATCAATAGTTTTTAGGAAACTATTGAGATGACACCTTACGAGGATTTATATAGTAGGCTATGCCAATCACCCTTGTGCTGGTTAGAGGTAGGTGAGGCAGCTTTACTGGGACCACATCTCATGCAATAGAATTCTGAGCAGGTCCAGTTGATTCAGAAGCGGATGGCTACCGCATAGTCACGTTAGAAATCTTATGCTGATCGTCGTAGATGACCTTTGGAGTTCGTGGTCATGGATCGTGTTTTCTTACATGTTACGCTGAGGTTTGGACACAGGCGGATTAGAAAATAGGGTAAACTTTCACCGAGGTATGTGTAGCCATTTGAGATTCTGGAGAGAGTTGGTCGGGTTGCTTATCGGTTGCAGTTACCGCAGAGGTACCGAGCCATGCACGACATCTTCCATGTGTATCAATTGTGCCGCTATCATTCAGACCTGTCTCATGTCTTTCAGCCAGAGGAGGTTGAGCTTCAGATCGATGCATCCTTTGAGGAGCATCTGATTCATATCATTGATAGGAGCACGAAGGCTCTATGAGGACAGTCTGTTCCTCTCGTATGGGTGATATGGCACCATGGCTGAGTGTAGGAAGAATCATAGGAGTGGGAGACCGATGTACATGATCAGTGCCTAGGGATGTTCTGCACTTTATCTTTTCCACCCATGGAAGGGAAATTTGGGGATGAATTGATTTAAGGGTGGAAGTTTGTAAGAACCTGATTATTATTTTTGAGGTATGAGTTTCTTCTTTTCTCTTTTCACTAACTGTTTTTGAGAAAATAAGGAAAATGGGGAAAAATCCAAAATTTTGGGACTACACGCCATGTACTATTCCACACGCCGTGTACTTTGGCCGCGTGGTATGATTACACAGGGTGTGTTCCCATGTTGGCGACGAAGGGTGTGAAAAATGACTACACGCCGTGTAGTAGGTATATATAGGCCGTGTAGTCAGTCGGCAGAGAAATAGTAATGCGGTGGAAGCAGCCACCACCTGGGTGACTGTACACGCCGTGTAGTCGAGAATACACACCGTGTACTCATGTCGACAGATGAAGAGTTTGGCGGTGCCACCAAAGGAACAATTAAATGAGAAAATTACACACCGTGTAGTCAATAGTACATGCTGTGTAGTTTGTTTTTTTCACATAAATAGGAATTAGCCAACCATGTTCACAGAATTGGCTTAGAACTATAGGGGAGCTTAGGAGAGGAGGTCGGACCTTCGAGGATCAACTGATCGAGCACCAGGAATCCGATCCCACTTCCGTCAATCACGTTGGAACAACACGTGTATTCCCTCCCTTCCCCTTGCGTAGTTCTTGCCAATTCTTCCTCTAAGGGAAGTTATTTGAAGTTGAATTAGAATTTTTTTACCTCAGATCTATGACGTTATTGGACATTTTAGGAGGCGTCGTTCAGGTATACTGTTCCTGGATGTTTAAGGTAGGTTGCTTGGTGTTTAATTTCCAATTGTTGTGTGTTTTTGTGTATTTTATGCTACGAATGCATTTTTTGGTATCATGTGGCTGAGGCCTTGTCTGTTTAAATACCTAGAATTGTATAGGTAATTAAATGTGATATTAAACTACTATTTGCGATAGTTTCTTGGATCCAGGACCACCCTGGGGGTGCGTTCCTCTGTTTAGCAGTTTGGCCAGGATAACCGAGGGTATGCCTTGTTTATGTTATGCATTACTTTTTCCTTGAGAGGAATTGTATTTTAATTGCCTGTTTATATGTTGGTCATGGCCCAGTTACTTGATTAGCCTGAGGGGATTGTTTCCTTTAGCCTGAGGATAATAGTTATTTTGGCCTGAGGGCAAATTCTTCCGTGCCTGTGGGCAATAGACTCTATGCATGAGGGTGACACTTCATACGCCTAAGGGAAATATCTGTTACGCTTGAGGGCAATTACCTATTGGTTGAATTCTAATTACCTAAGGGTAAGGGTTTGCGTGTCTGAGGACACTAACTGTTTACATAGAAATTCATTGTAGTGGTTTCTTATAATGAATGATTAAATGAATAAAAAAATAGAAATATAACTTCTGAAGTTAGTTATTTTTGAGTACTTCATAGCTTATTGCATTTTGCTACTGCACACCATTGTTGCATATTTTCACACAGTTGGGCACGAGCCATTGGTGGGTGCCTATTGGGATTTATTTCTCACACCCTGTTTGGGTCATGTCTTCGGCCCAAACAGATTATGTTTCTGCAGGTTTGGTTTAGGGGAAGGGCCCTTATACAGGTACTTGATTGCTACTGAGGAGTAGGGGAGCATGGGATAGGGCTTAGGCTTGCGATGCTACCGGCTGTTTTGTTTTGCTTTGTTATACTCTATATTGCATTGTACTACTATGTAACATGTTCTGGCTGTTTTCTTAGAATATAAGACATGTTTCATCATATCTATATAACTGGTTGGTTATCTTTTACAGTAGTTGTTATAATAAATGTGTATGGTTTATTGATTCTTATGTTATTGTATATTTTATCTTGTATTCCGATGTGCTACAAATTGAAAAATGAGTTCATATTTTCCCCATTATTAGACATGGGCCCTTGCTACTAGTCAGCAGCCTCTGGCATTTGGGGAAATTTGTTTGAGGGCTTGTGACCAACCGGGTTCAGGGCACCCGTCGAGCGGCACCCGGATCCGGGATGTTACAAGCTTAAACCTCTAATTTATTCCTATGATCTGGATGACCTAGAAAAGATTGAGAAGAATAGTGATTGTGTTCATGATAAGGTCAGATTCTATACCAAGGAAGCATCTTCCAGTTATGAAGATCTTACAAAGAGGATTAATTCATATTTCTCAAATAATTACACCAAGAAACAGTTGAAAAGTCACATTATGTATTTGGAATAAAATTTTACCATACCCCTAGTTACAAAAAATATTCAATGAACAAGTCAATCAATTGAGGGACATTAATCCAATGATGGAAAAATTCATGGAGAATAAGGATGACTTTAAGAAAGTAATGAAGTATGGTGGTGTGATTATTGAGGATTTATTCAAGATGTTAAAGACATAACTTTATGTATTAAGTGAATAAATTTTAGTGCCTTATGCTGCACCTCTTAGACCTCATGGATCAGTTCCTACACCTCGAATGTCAGTTGCTCACGCTTTAACTTAGATTCATCTAGTGATCCAAGAACATGTTCAACCACTTTATTGTCATACCACAAACCCAATATTGTATCTAATGTTCAATAAGGAGTGATTCTACCACCTCTGATAATATCTTTAAACTATCCAGCATGTCACCCACCACCCACTGGACCCTCTATGGATCCTTCTGAGAAAGGGAAGGCACCTCTTAACCCTCAACTGTAGTGTGAATAATTCTCTGATGGGGCTGCTTTCTTTATTTTGGAAATTTTTGTTTGGAGACTTGTAATACATTTTACATAATGTAATTTCTTGATTAATGTAATTTTGTGTTCTTTCCTTTCCCCCATTTCTCTTTTATCTATTTTTATCATACTTTTCTATTTCTGTGCTCCCTATTTTCTTTTTGATAATCTCAAAAGGGGGAGAACCAGTGGCCGGTTGGGATTATTCTTCTATACTTCACCTTTGATATCACGATTATATATGTTAATTTTCTTTTTGATACCATTACTCTTTACTTTAACTCTAAACCCTATCTAGATATTATAAATACTAATTCATAATGGGATATTATGAGTATGTTTATTCAATTCCGCATCTAATGATTTTACAGAATAATTCCATGATTTGTGATCATAAAAAAGGTGGAGATTGTTGGACCATAAAATATTGATGGTCATCCTCTCTAGTATTATTAGTTTTAATAATAAAAATTCATGTCAATTCATATTAATCATGTCTTAACATTTCAATCCTAATTTTTTAAGGTTCAATTTGTGCAATTATGTCTATCTATGCTCTCAAATTGATTTGGTATATTCTATTTAAATTTATATTATAAGGAAGTCCGGACAAAAATATATTCCAAATATAATAGATTGACACCAACACAGGTGATGAGATTCCAACGCAAACAACCTACTAATTCAAATGACTCACTGACATAGATGACCTACTGATGAAAATGACTCACCGACATAGATGACCTACCGATGCAATTGACTCACCAACACAGATGACCTGCCGATGAAAATGACTCACTGATGCAGATAACCTACCGATGAAAAATACTCACCGACATATATGAACTACCAAGAAAAGTGACTCACTGACAATGTTAACCTACCAACGAAAATGACTCATTGATGCAGATGACCTTCCGATGCAAATGACTGACTAACATAGATGACCTACAGATGAAAATGACTTACCGATGAAAACAACCTGCTGTCAGTAAAAATGACCTACCGATGCACGGTGATACTGATTCAAGGACTCACCGATAGATAAAATGAGTCACCAACATATAGAAAGACCAAAAGAATGAAATGAGTCACCGGTAGATGGAGATACCGAAGGAGGACTCCGTGATAGACAATTTGAAATTTCTTCTATTTAAAATTATTTCTAACTATTTTATTTTGAGTGTTTAAATGAAACTAATTAATTTAATGATTTTTTTTCAAAAATCATAAATGAGGATTTTTTAAATACAAGGTACTGTGTATACATCAAATATGCATATTGTTGGGAAAAAATAATATTTATTAAAAGGAGAGTGCACAAAAGAAGAGACATGTACAGACTCACAAAAACACAAGAAGACTTACTACAATCATGTTACAGAAGAAGGAGAACACACAAGGAATTCTTCATTCCTTGTTGTTATGAACCAGTGAGCCACCAATCATCAAATTTCCATCATCTCAGCTGCATCCAACAAAACCAAAGGAGAAGAACCTCTCACCATATGGGAGGACATAACACAATTCTCCACAACACTCTGTTTTTAGTGTCTACTTTCAAAAGAGGACTAAAGCTTCAAATCTGATACATCAGAGAGTCCAAAGATGAATTTAATCACACTCAGATCATTTTTAATTTCTTATTAATATATTCTTCTCTTTTTTACCATTTAACTACAATTTAGAGCTGTGTGTGTGTCTATACTAAAATACAGACTTTCTACTATAACAAACTGGAGGATACTAGATATCCTCCAACACCTATCTTCGTACACTTTTTTTTTCCATCATAGTAATATGTAAGAGGTCCTATGTGACCGGGTTGTTTGTTTTCCGACATAGAGAAATGGAAGAGGTCTTTGGACATGGGTAGTCATGTGTACTATTGTTGACCACAATCTAGGGTGTGGATCAAATACTTTTAAATATATTTCTTGGTGGTAGGTTATCACCAAGTGGAGTGTATTTGGTCTCGGATTGAGACTAAACCACTTTTTTTATCTTTAGTGTTTTCAATTTTGTCTTTCTCAATTTTAACTCATATTCCAGAAAACTAAATTTTACTTTGATAGTTAGTCATGGATTGTAATTATAATTGTTTTGGCTTATTAGAGTAGTTTTAAAAGTTACATAAACATATAATATAGATATAACTTAGTATTAATCAATCTTCTAAGAAACTATTTGAACAATCATACTATTAAAATTTTACTACTTTGTTTAACTGTCCTGTTTTATTTTAAATTGGTGGAACATTATAAATTAACATCTTAAATAGAGTTTTTTATACAAACTCAATTCAACCCCCACTTGAGTGTCCTATTCTGACCAAAAAAATTGTTTTATTTCTGGTTTCATTGCTTGTTTCATAAGGAATGAACATTCGACTTATATATGAGACATAATAAAATTTCTACTAATTCATAACTATGACTATTGGGTGAAACCATTCACAAATGGAATTTCATTTATTCTCATGAACTTGTGTCATCCATTGAGGAACATGAATTCTCTTAATGTGTGTCATGGGCCAGATCATGTGTCTGATGAAGTTATGGACTGATTCTTCTCATGAAAAAATGGTGGCAAGGCCTATATTCCAATGTGAGAATAGGTTTTGAATTTTTCCTTTATTATTTGTGTTAATTTTTTAGACATAGATAGGATTCTTAAAATTTCAGAGGTAGGAGTGGGAAGAGTGTAGTTATATCTTACTTGTTTTAAACCATGAGATTCTAAGGGATGTCTAGTTTTTAGTTTCATGTTTTGATTTAATTTTCATGAATTTGCGGTATGTATTAATAATTTTGTTTTTGGGGGTTGACCATTAGAGTGAACTGGTGGTACTCAATGAGCTCACAAGGACTATCAAGAAATGTGGATCTCGGGTTCATGATTCAATTTGACTCTCTATGCTCGTTGTTATTAGAAAATGGACTTCTAATCCATGTAGGCAAGCCACATACATACAATAGTTCCCCATTTTTAATTTTGTATTGGAGTTGTTATAATTTTTCTTCATTTTTATCTTTTTCTATTTGGATTTTTTGTGTAGAACTTGAGTTTTTAATTTTAAAAGTATTGATTTTAAAAATAGGGATGTTTTTGTTTTTATAAGTAATACATGTATTTTCAAAAACTAATTAAATTATAAAATAATTTTTTTTGATTTTTAGTAATTTGTTTTAATGTGAAAAATGGTTTATATTTTTCATTGATGTTATTGTTTTGGAAAATATGGGAGTTATTTTTGTAAAATATTTTATTAATAATGAGATTACATGATTTAAAAAGGGGTGATGTTTAAAAAAAGGTGATTTCAAAATATGGGAGAATGTGGATTTTTATAAATTTATTTTGGATTTATTTTATAAATGAGGTGAAAGGATTTAAACATTTATAATGCAAAATAGTATTTTAAGGGGTGTTTTATCCTAGGGATTTCTATTTCTAAGTATTCTTTTTTAGTTTAAATTGAATTGGTTTGTCTTAATTTGTACGATTTTGATGATTTAAGATTATTCATTTCGATTATTTTACTTGGACTGCCATAAAATCTTATAAGAATTGTGTGAGTGTCATCTTGCAGGGTGTCTTATTTTGGTGGTCTCAAAGAAGACCCGCATTAGGATGACGGTGATTCTTTCTTTAGGGGTATATTCTTATTGAGGATATATTAGGGATGTTTCTAGGGTGGTTCTTGGTCTGTGTGATTCTTTGGGTTCCTCAAAGAGTTTTATTTTGTGTTCTATAACCAGTTTCATTCCTAGAGGGTTCCCGTAGTCAACCATTAGGGAATTTTATTCCTCTAGGAAATAAATTTCCCATAGTTTTTGGTTGATCCAATATTGTATTTGGTGTGATATTAGCCTAGTAATGAGGATAATCATTTGATGGAATGTTCATGGGCTATTATGAGTGTGTATGTGAGTGTCTGAGATGATATTTGTTATTTATTTGAGAGGAACGAATCACCAGGAGGAAATGTTCTTGAAGCAAGGCCCTGAGTTACCCTCACTCACGACCGAATTATGCCACCATGTTCTTATTAAGGTGTGGTTGTTTGAGTTATTATTAGTATTATATTTCTTTACCTTAACCTATTAGTCTAGATTATTCATGAATGATATGGTGGTTTTTATGTTTATTTTGAAGGTGATTACTCATTATGGCATCTATAGACTTGATTTAATATCTTTCAAATCCTTTTTCCCTCATAAGGTTTTGATTTTTTCTTCTTTTTATAGTGACTGTTCATCTTAGAGTGTCAATACATCAATGAAATTCTAATATAGCGGGGATACCACCATAGGTTATCCTTATATTTAATCGATCTTTTTATGGTTTTTTATTTATCTTTGACCATCCACATGCCCCTCACATATGAGGAGGAAAATAAATGTTTGGTTGGGTGCCAATTTCATTATTCCTTCCCAACCACTCCCTCTCATGGAAAGAGTTTTCATATATGATCCTCATTTCTACATTCGGAGGTTTAATTTTGAAACATCCTACCAAGCCATAATCTATAATCCCTTTAAAATATAATTTTTCCCTTTTTCATATTTTATTTGGAAATTATTTGGAGGATTGAGAATAATGTGTTGGGAATTCAGAGGAGGGGGTAAGAAAAGTGGGCTAATTGGTATATGTATAAGGTCCCCACCTATCTGGTGGAATAATAGTAGAATATGATTACTATATAAACTCTTCTGACCAGTTAGTGGGTCTTCCAAAGTTGTAGGCTCACTGCATGACACCACTAGGTAACCGATAGTATCCACCAGGTAGCCAGTGGGTTTGGTCTGGGCTGAACAATTACAAGGAAGATTAGTCATTTTCACCTCCAAAACTCGTATTTATAACCACTAATCACCCCCTTCCACCCTAATTGAAAGTGTATGAACCCATATTCTCTATAGGGATGTATTAGGATCTATCAATCATATTTTCTTAGAAAATTGACATATGGTTGATTGGTTTTTCCTCATTTGGTATGTTTGATCAAATCCCACCCTTGTCCTCTATTTATATTGAAATTATTATTCATTTTAGTTTTAATTTTTTTAATATGTTGATCATGTTGTGGTCTTTCCCAGCTTCATATTCATTGTTTGTTTGTCTTCTGGAGGTCGAATCTCTTATTAGTTGTGGTGTGGAACATGTTTCCTTAGAGGTATGTGTTGATCTATCTTCTATGATGATTTTATACTTATTTAAAATCTATTATAAGTTATGAGAATCAATTTTTATGGACTAATATTAACTTCTCAAGTGTTCCATTTATTTTTGGTGTGTGGATCTTATTAAAGATGGCATGTGACTCTAGTGTGAGGTAGGTGGTTCTGTCTCTAGCCTATGTTTGATTAACCATGAATGATCTTGGTTTTCTAAATGGTTTTCAAAAATTTTATAGGAAGGATCCTTGATTTTTATTTGATTTCATAAATGGATTTCTTGTATAAGATGGGTTTTACCCATTTTTTAGTAAAATAAAGAGGTTTTCAAAGAATTATTAAATATTTTGTGAAATTGGTTTTCAAATCATGGTTTTAGAATGAAATGGGTTGTTTGGAAACTGTTATATGAAATGTGATTATCCCTTTCAAACTATTTTTTATTATATTCAATGAATGATCCATGAGTACATAAGGAGGGGTTTTATTATTATAACAAGTACATGACACCACCATGGGGTTCACTTTCTAGGGTGTGCCTGCATTCCTAGATCATAGATTCGTTGGCTCTTCAAAGATGATATGGAAAGCATCAGGGGGTTTACTTTTTGGGGTGTTCCTATTTCCCTAGATCATAGATTAACTAAATCTGGGGACGTGATATCCACATTATTATTCATTTATTATTTATATACGTATTCCCTTTTTAGTTACGACCAAAATAATCTTCAGTTTTATCACCATTTTACATTAGATTTTCATTGTTTTTTATATGATATATGAAACATGAATTGATAATTATAAATTTGTTTATTTGAAATGCTATTTGAAACTGAATTAGCTGGATTTTATGTAAGAACAATGGGAAGGGGACTTATTTTACAATTATCGTGATGAATATATAGTTATCATTCAATGTTTTTATTATACTGAATAGATCAGGATTATTTGATATAAGCTTTTTATGGAGAACATGGGTAGGATCCTACAGAGCTATTTATCTCACACACACAACAAACTCCCTTAAGGGTATATATACGTGGTTTTTTCTTATTCCATAAGGGGAAAGGCTCTATGGTTAGGCAGTGAGGTTTATGTCAGTTGTATATGGGAAGCTGGTGGTGAGTCGGTGAGACATTTCCCACATATCACATGGATTATTTGTCAGTAGTGTGGGTTGTATTTTTTGGTTGTTTATGGGATATGTACCTTTTTTTGACATTCTACGTAGGTTTTATCGCTACCACCATTTTTTTACTATGGAATATCCATTTTCGGGTTAACGTTTACTATATGTACAGTACAAATCTTATTTCAATTTGGAAAAATATTTCCCTCTTATGATTATTAGATGCTCGAGTTTTTATCACCAACTCATCAGGATCTGTAATTCCCTTCAGGTATTGTCACACTCTGGTATATTGCCTAGTTGGATGGGTTTTCCAAGATGGGTGATGAAAAATTTTGTATTAGAGGAAGGTTTTTCTCAATCAATGGATGTTGGTATATAGAAGATAATATTGAAGATACCTAACGGGTAAGGATTGAGTGAGTACATGGCTAGATCTCATTTCAAAGAGCCTTAAGTCACCATGATATGTTGGGTTATGTGTCTCTTGTGTTGGTTTTTGCTCTAGATCTCAGTTTTCTCTTAATTTATTTTGAGTTTAAATTGATATTTTTTCATTTTCTTGTTGTTTTATTTAATTTTTTGTATGTAGAACCATTCCCCTAAGATGTCCTCTAAGGATTCCTCAAGAGGGCGCAGTGTGAAATGATACTCGTGGAAATCGTACTATTAATCAAAATTTCATATAAACTATCACGTAGGAAGTTAATTCCATGGGAAAAAATGTACCACATACTCAGAACCCAAATAGATAGGTGAAAATATGATTTATATGTGAAAATGATCAAGAACATAAATTCTTATTCCATAAGACCTCATATTTTAAGGGTATAAATGATCATCCAGGTGTATAGGAAATTATGGAGAAAATCATTTAGGTCCTTAATTCGTAGATAAACCCAAGTCTATCATAGTGAGGTGTGTGACCATTATGCTCTAGGTTCTGAGTAAGAGGTGGTTGGATTCTATAGTTCAAGTGAATCAACTTGGGGTATTAGAATGGAAACACATAAATACACTTTTATTTTAGTAGTTATTCATGTAATACTTGATGATAATTTTTTATGGAGTTCCTCTATTTTTATCAAGAAGAATTTGGTGATATTTTACACCAACCATTTTTGATAGTTGGTTCATTTTTCTCCTGAGGTGGTGATGAATAATATACTATGGCTTGGAAATAAGTGCAAGGCTTGTGACCTGATATCCAATCATATGTGTATATTCTTAAGCTCTCCAAAAATATTGAGATATTAACATGGGATATGATGGAATAGATTGATATGGAGGAAAATATAGGCTTGTTTGTGTGTTCACTTCCACATAATGGATGTTCCAGTGGCACACGTGGGAAGATGATGAAGTGGCATGCAATTTTCAAGGGTTTTGGGGGTAGTTCTTAAAAGTATGCTTCCTATACCACATCAGTAGTATCCATTAGTGTACCCTTGACTTGATAATTGTGTGAAAAGGTAGGGAACAACAACCGTTTTTCCTCATACCTCTAAAGAACTATAGTGCATGTGGTCATCATGGATATCTATAGTGGTTATTCCATGCTATGACATTACCTTGATATGGTCAGGGATCAACAGATCTAAAGGAAACTATGATATAGTTAGAAGCTTCAAAGTCAATAGGCCTCCAAGAAAAAACATCCCAAGTGAAGAAATTTCATATAGTGTAGGATGTTCTAGTTGAGGTTGATGCAGGCCCAACCATAGGGAGAGGTTCCATTTTTATTGGATACTCTATAAAAAATTATATATTTGATGAAGGATCCTCAAAATATTTTATATCTACCCATTTCATAGATGTCTTGATAACCCTAATAGAGCTCATATCCTTTGTTATAGAGTTAGAGACGCCTCATGGATATAGAAAAGAGAGTGATTTTTGTTCTTGGATGTTCTCTTTCGATAGATAATGCAATGTTAGTCAAGGACATTATGGTGCATGATCTAGATCTTTTTTATTCCCTCTTTAGGATGTATTGGATCGTTACTCACATAGTTGATATTGATAATATCTTGGGTTCGTTTTATTCTTTAATGATAATGAGAGTTCAATGGTGTTCCAAGGAGAGTCAGATCCAATTTCTGGTCAAACATAACCTTCCTTAATCGATATTTAGATTCTATTTTCAATTTTTGATATTCAGATTGATGATTTTTCTTCCCATGTGGATATTCCCTCTGTTTTATAGGATTTCATTAAGGTGTTTCCATATGACTTCTCTAGTCTTCCTCCAGACATTGAGGTAGAGTTCTCTAACAATTTGGGACCTGATAAGTTGTTGATTTCTCTACCAACTTTTAATATGGAACTTAAAGAGTCATATGTGATCAAGATGTAGTTGGATAACCTATTGTGGAAGGTATTTGATCTCCCTAGTGTGTCTCATTGGGAATCCATTGTGGTATTTTCTAAGAAGGCTATTGGTTCTCTTATTCTCTTTGAAGACTATAAAAAGATGATCTAGGTAATAGTTAAGAAAAATATCATTGTCCCCATGTGGATGAATTTTTTATCAGTTAAAGGGGAAATTTGGTTTTTGACGATAAATATTCAGTTGGGTTATCATCATCTTTGAGTTATAGAATTATATATCATAAAGACTACCTTCGTGAGAAGTTATGAACATTATTTATATAATATAATTCCTTTTGGACTAATTAATGTTTGTATAGTTTTTATTTATTTTATGGACCATATATTCCAAGAGTATCATGTTAACTTCATTTAAGTATTTATGGGAGAAGTCTTTATTTATTCTAGAACTAAACTAGAATAGGATCACTATCTAAATTTGGTTTTTGGAAGCTTGAGGAGTCATCAACTTTATAAAAATCTATAAAAATGTGATTTCTATATCTAAGTGGCGAATATAATGGGGCATCTTATTTTTGAACACGACCTCTTAGTTGATGCTCTAAAGGTAAAGGCTATATTTCATGGGAATAACCAGGAAATGTTTTTGAGATATAAGGATTACTAGATCTAATAGGGTATTAATAGTGGTAATTTAAGGTTTTATCAATAATGGAATCACCATTGACTTGTCTTACCAATAATGGGGTGAAATTATCTTTTGATTTTATGTGTTAGATATCTTCTGATGAGTTGAAATTTCCTATAACGTCAACTCCTACCTTGATATTTTAGGAATACGTTATAGTCTATAAGGTATATTGCAATGCTAGAAGTTCTAGTTTGGGATGGGTGCTTATTAAGGATGACAATGTGGTGGTGTATGGTTCCTAACAGCTTCATATTCATGATAATAAATATCCTAATCATAAATTGGAGATCAAATATGTTATTCACGGGATTAAGTGCTGGCAGAACAATCTTTTTAGGTATAGTATTTTAGTGTTTTTTTATGGAATGATTTTGAGTTATATATTTTCTCAGTTGAACTTGAACCTCATGTAGTGGTTATGGGTGGATTACCACTTGACATTTGATGTTGACATCTCTTATACCCTAGGGAATGAGAATTTTGTTTCTGATGATCATGGTAGGAAATTAGCTTCTCATGGTGTCTTGGAAGTGAAATAAGAGTGCAACCTTATGAGGATTATTTCATAGTTTCATCTGGATATGCCAGAAGATGATTCAAGTATGGTTCTGACTAGTGTTCTATTTTCATCATAATTCCTTGAATCTATTATATAGTACCATTATGAGGATAGCAAGTTCATAAAAATCTATAAATCCTTTTACGGTGGGAAGAACATTCTTTTTTGGTTTCTCTCCTATGATAAATTTCTATTACACCAAATTCAGTTCGTAATCCATTTATTTATTAGTAATTTAGATTTTCATGATTGGAAATGTTCTTTATGGTTTTTATATTGTGGAAATACAAAGATGTATTATAATATGATACAATGTTTTGGGGGGATGGGTATAAAACACTACAATACTATTTATGTATCTTGTTTTTTCACCTCCTAACAGATTAAAGAAGATCACCTCTAGCCTTATTGTTTTCTTCATCATATTCTAGTGCTAGATTTGTATTGGGATGAGGTGTCCAAATACATTATCATTAGCTTATCATTGAACCTAAAGAGAATAATTCTCTCTATGTAGTGATTGATAGGTTGATGAAATCAACACATTTAATTCTAATTTAGGACACCACCAAGGTTCAAGATTTGTGTAAGTTTTATCTGTAAGAAATTATGACTTTTCATAGTGTCCCCACTACTATTTTCTTTGACATGGATCCTAGGTTTACCAACCAATTTTGGAAAAGTTTCCAAGATTCGATGGTGAATAAGTTTAGGTTGAATATAACACATCATCCACAAATATATGAATAGACAGAGCATTAAATTTATATTTTATATTATATTATATGTATCGATGTCTTGGATTTGCTGGATCTTGATATATTCATCCGAAAGAATTTCATTTTCCCTATAATAATAGTTACTAGTCATTGTTCAGAATGGATCCCTTGAAGGCCTTGTATGGTTACCCATGTAGGTCACCTATTTGTTGGTCAGAGGTGGGAAGGACCTCTCTTATGAGACCATGTATCATTCAGGTTATTTTAGTGGGGATTGATGATATATATAGCTGCTTGGTCAAATATCATAGTGGGAAGAAATCTTATAAAAATTGTTGACAATGTCCTTTAGAGTTTTCTCTTGGTGACTGGGTCTTTTTAAATGTTTGTTCATGGTAGGGTAACCAATGTCATAGACAATTTGGGAAGTAGACTTTGAGTAATGTTATACCATTTGAGTTCACTTCGAGGGTTAGATAAGTTTCATATCAATTGTTATTATTGGATCAGTTGATCAGTATTCCTTATTTTTTCCACATATCTTAGCTTAATAAATATCATATTGATCTTTATTATATTATAAATTTAGATGAAGTTGAGTTTAAGATAGGAATTTCAATTGTGGAAGATCTTGTGGAGATCATTGAATATTTGATTAAAGTTATACATAGTAATTGTATTTTGTTTGACCAAGTGTTATGGTAACATGAATAATATTCTTCCGAGACACGGGAGTGTGAATCATCAGTGAGGGAAAAGTGGGATCACATTTTTCCATAGATTTGTTATTTTTATTTACTGTTTGGGCATAAAACGTCATATGACACGGAGAATTGTAACATCATAACTTACCCTTATGTATGATTCATTTAAAAAATCATTTTTCTCCTTTTTTGTTTTAAATCTTGTTCTGGGGTTTGAGAATTGGGAGATGAGTGTTTGTAGTAGGGGGGATGGAAAGTGGGATAATTGGTGGATATAGAAGGACAAAAACTAGTCAGTGGAGTTTTAGAGAATATATTTCCTTTAGAAACTACTACAACTTACCAGTCAGACTTTTAGAGATTCAAGATCTCTTCCTGGGACCACTGGCTAAATGATGGTAGCCACCAGGTAGTCGATGGCCTCATAGTGGGATGAAAAAAATCTAGGGTAGATAAGTTTATTTCACCTAAAACCACTATTTAACACCATTAATCACGACCACCAACCCTAATTAACCATTTATGAATCCAGAGTATCTATAGGGATGGATTAGTCTCTCTATGTTATCATTTCTTGGTGAATTGTTCTCCGGTCGATTGGTTGTTCCTCCTTTGGTAGGTCTGATTGAACACTTCTTATTTCCACCATTTATAATTTAATTTTATGTGGTTATAAGATAAATTGTTGGAATATATTGATCATGTTATTATCCCTCTCAACCCATTATATATTCTTCATGAATTTGTATCCCAGAGGCTAGATCTCTTGTTGGTTGTGGTGTGGTGTGTGTGTCCTTTGAGGTATGTGTTAATATATATTCTACAATGACTATATACTTATGAAAAATAAATTCTAAGATGTGTAAATATATTTTTAGGGCCTATTTTCGACCACTATAAGACTCCCTTTCATTTTAGTATTTGTATCCCATTGTGGTTGGCATGCAACTCAAGTGTGAGTTAGGTGGTAACATCTCTAGCCTATGTTTGAAGAACTGTGAATGCTTCAGTTTTCTAAATGTTTTTCTAAATGATAACTAGAATGATTATTTTTTTTATATGAATCTGTAAATGGGTTTTTTCTAAAATATGTTTTCCTCCTATTTTGGTAAAACATTTATGTTTTCAATGAATTATAAATTGGTTTGTGAAATTTATTTTCAAAGAATGGTTTTAGATAAAAAAGGGTTATTTGGAAATTGGTTTATGAAATCTGATAAACTGTATGAATTTTTTTTTGATATGTGTAGGACATGGGGTCCTTCGGTAAATTGGATGTGGTTTTAGTATTGGGCCTTGTACATTCCAACACAAGGGGACTAACTTTCAATAGTGTTCCTCCATTCCTAGATCATAGATTCATTGGATCTAGGAACTTGACATTGAGACTATAGGGGAGCTCACTTTATAGGGCATTTCACCATCCCTAGATCATGGATTCCTTAGCTCTATGTACTTGATGTGTTCCCCATTCTTTAATGATTATTTAGTTATGAGTGACATATCTATCCCATACCACTGTTATCCAAGGGGATATATTCATTATTCATTGGATTTTAATTTTTTTTATTTAATATGATATATGATTCAGGATTTGATAATTATAAATTGGTTTATATAAGATGTTCTTTGAAACTGAATTTTTTGAATTTTGTGTATGAACTATGAAAATGGAAATTGTTTTACCACTCTTTTGTTATAAATGTGAAAAATGCTTTATAATGAAATATTTTTATTATATAGTGTATATTAAGAAATTTTATAGAGACTTATTATGGAATACTTTCATGGAATCCTACTTATCATGTTTAGTTCTTAGCCTACACTCTCCCATAGGGGTGTGTAAACCTAGTTTTGTTATGTAGTAAAGGGAAAGGTGTTGTATTGAGGCAGTGAGGTTTATGCCAATTGGGAAATGGTAGCTATTAGAGAGATAGTGGGATGTTTCCCACATACCACATAGAGTATATATTGGTTGTTTAAGTTGTCCTTTTTGGTTTATTTTTGGGACATATACCTTGGGTTTGACTTGCTTCATGGGTTGAATGGCTACCATTGTTGTTATTTTTGACAATGGTAGATCCCCTTTTTAATATTTCTCTATATATATGCCATATATATTTTTTAAGGTTGGAAAAATCATTCCCTCTCATTATTATTGGATGTATGTGTGTTTCATTCCATCCCATGGTTATCATGAATGCCCTTCGAGTCTTTTCACATTCTAGTTTAGAGTTTATGTAAGAACCCAAATCTTCTTTTCAGGTACATTTTCCTTTTTCTAGAGTTTTTTTGAGAAAAATGATTTTTTTGGAAATTTCAGAAGTACACACCGTGTACTTTCGGAGTACACGCCGTGTACTCTTCCCCAGCTCGAAGCCGTGTTTTGTCCGTGTCCGGGCCACACACACGGTGTGTAAGGCTGAGGTGGAGGCTGGTAATTTTGTAGTACAGAAAATTCGTAGTACACGTCGTGTACTCAAAAAGTACACGCCGTGTACTTTCTTTTTTTTCATTAAACGGACCGTGGTCGCACCTAACCCCCATATTCGTCTTCTTCTCCAGTTTTCGACCGACCGGGAGCATCTGTACGGCTGAATCTTCTCTGAGCTTCCGCCTCACCATCCGTTCTCCGATTCGAGCACGATCGATTGCGTTGGAATCATAACGGTGAGTTCTTCCTTCTGCTTGAGCCTTGTTTCTTGATTTCTCCTTGTTTTCAAGTTATCGTGGGATGAAAGTTTTGTGCGTTTTCTTATATCTACGTCGTTCTATGGAGAATATTTCATCGAGGTTCACATATATCGATCTCCTAGGATCGAGGTAGGTGGTTTGTGCCTTTCTGTAGAAAGTTGATAGATATTTTGTGCAATTTCCTGCAATACCCTTGAACGAGGTATTGCGTGTTTCCTGTTTTTCCCTTGTTACTTGAATGTTTTGCTTGATTTCTTTAGTAAAGGTTATTTCTTGTGATTAGAGTAGTTTGTTTGTGCTCAGATTGTTTTTCCATACTTGTTCTGCCTGTTTGTCATTTTCCAGTTGCCATGCCTAGTCGTAGAATAGTTGAAATGTTGTTTATTTATCTTTGTTGAGCCTTAGTTGATAGACAAGTAGTTCTTGAGGTTTACATGGACGATATATACACACGCGCTGAGTATGTTTAGTTTTACTCTGGACTGTGAGAACCTAGAGTAGTAGACCAAAGGGAGAATTGACGGAAGGGATTCTCCAGAGTGTCTTTTAATTACGATGCGAGACCAAGTGGAGAATTGACCGAAGGGCTTCTCCAGATTTTCTTTTAACTACGAAATGGGCCACAGGGGGAATTGATGTTGAGTGCTTCCCCAGAGAGCCTTTAGCACGATACGAGACTATAGGGGGAATTGACGGTGAGTGCTTCCCCAGAGAGTCTGCTTAATCACGTAGCTGAACCAGAGGGGTGAGACTGTGTGTGCCCCCCAGAGCGTTACTAATACTTAGAGGTTGAACCATAGGGGTTAGACTGTGAGAGCTACCCAGAGGGTTACCTGTTTTCTTCTTGTTTCTGACTGCTTACTTGTGTGCTATACTTGTTAGAACTGTGGTTTGTAGCTGCTTGTGCTTTCCTGTTTAATACTTCTTGTTTATTTACTGCCATGTATTCATTGATTGTTAGGCACAAATCTTTGGGTGATTTCCTACTAGGATTGTATCTCACACCCAGTTTGGGCCATGCTTTTGGGCCCAAGAAGACTATTTTCCTGCAGGTACAGACAAGGGCAAGCGCCCTTCTACTTTAGGATCTTGATTGCACCAGGAGCTGGGGAGCAGGGGACCGAGCCATGGCTCGCAATGCTGAGGAGATTTCATTGTTTTCTTTTGCACTTGGTTTCAGTTGTATTTCAGCACGTTGTTGTGTTTGCTGTTTTCCTTAGATACTTGTACCTGCTGCATCATTTTCATCATAGTTATATATATACATTCCTTCCGCTGTCGTGTTTCTATTGTTATGCATGTTGGTTGCTGCTTCCTATGTTTATTGTGGTTTTATTACCTCTTATACCTTACCGAATGAGGGCATAGTTTCCCCACTAACTAACCAAGGCCCTCACTGGTAGTCGGTAGCCTCTGGCGTTCGGGGAAACGCGCTTGAAGTCATGTTGTGAACCGGGTACGGGGCACCAGTGGCGGGGCACCGGACTCGGGACGTTACAAAGTGGTATCAAAGGGAGGTTTCGATCCTCCGACCTATGGGTTATAGGCCCTCATAGATAGGAATTTGGAAATTTTCTCCTTGTTTTTGTGTTCTGGAATTCTGTGCATTTTCTGAGCTATTTCCCAGAAAAACCCAGAATACACGGCGTGTACTTTTAAGATACATGCCGTGTAGTTTTCAGGCCATGTCACTGACCATGTGAGAAGAACACGGTGTTGTGGGAGTAACTTCGGGAACACGCCGTGTACCATTAGTACACGCCATGTGAATTGGGAGCCGTGTACCCGGCCGTGTCACTAACAACACGGGTCGGGGAAGCTCGGGTAGAACACACCGTGTCCATAGAGAACACGCCCGGTAGTCCTGTCCAGGTGCCCGACCGTGTCACGAACAACACGGGCCGGCGTGACCTTCTTTTCCACACGTCGTGTTTGTTCGTAACACACCGTGTAGTCTTGCCCAGGTACCCGGCCGTGTCAAGAGCAACACAGGACGATGTCACCTTCTCCTATACAATCCGTGTTTGTTCAGAGCATGCTGTGTAAGGTTCAGCCGTGTAGACGGCTGTGTGCTTAACAACACGGGCCGCCAAAGTCTTGTCTAGTACACGCCATGTTTGTTTTGAACACGTCGTGTAGCCTCGGGCTGAGTCGGACTGTGTGGGTTATCCTTGTAAGGAGACTCGGATAGGGTAATGGTTTTCAAGTACACGCTGTGTGTGGGGGTCAACACGCCGTGTAGTTTGAAGTGTACATGACTTGTAGGGAAGGAGTACACGCCCATGTCAGTGGTTTAAGAAGACACGCCGTGTAGTTTTATACACGCCGTGTAGTTGTGTTTTTCAATCTTGTGTGTTTCCTTCCCCTGTTTCCATTTAGTACCCTTGTGTTCTCTGTCCTTATTTTCCTGACCTTTGGGAATGAGGACATCTATTGTACGCCAGTGTAGAGAGTTCCCTCTAGAGGTCACAGGGTATAACTTCTTATGGGATCTCTATGTCCTAGAGATGACAGACTATGATTTCATCCTTGGCATGGACTGGTTGATTCCCTTCCAGGCAGTCGTCGACTTCTATCACTATAGAGTCAGTTTCATTTCACCATATGGTGAATCTTTCCTTCATAAAGGCGAATAGGACGTTCGGGCGAGTCGGGAAGCACTCGAGCATCTTGGGCTAGGAGGAGTGAGGGCCCAGATTTCTAGTCTTTATATGGATGATCAGGGGACTCCATAGTTGGAATTTCCTCCAGTGGTGGATCGCTTCCAGGATGTCTTTCCAGAGGACATTTCAGGTTTGCCTCCGGAGTGTGAGGTAGACTTCTCCATTGAGCTCGTTCCAGGAGAAGCACTGGTGTCCATTCCTCCCAATAGGATGGACAAACCTGAGTTACAGGAGCTGAAGAAGCCGTTGGAGGATCTACAGGATAATAGTTTCATCTGACCCAGTACTTCTCCTTGGGGTTCGCCTGTTCTGTTTGCGAATAAGGCAGACAGTACCCTTCGGCTTTGTGTGGATTATCGAAAGTTGAACCAGTGGATGGTCAAGAACCGATATCCTTTTTCGCGGACTGATGAACTTTTTGACCAGCTTCGAGGATCTCGGGTGTTCTTGAAGATCGACTTGAGGTCCAGTTATCATCAGTTGCATGTTAGAACATAAGTTATAACTATGACAGCCTTCAAGAACAGGTACAGTCTTTATGAGTATAAAGTCATGCCATTCGGACTCACGGACGTACCTGCAGTTTTTATGGCACTGATGAACTGAGTGTTCCATCCTTACATGGATTCCTTCGTCGTGGTCTTCATGGAAGATATCTTGGTGTACTATCACACTCGACACGACCATGCCACACATCTTAAGATCGTTCTGAGTACACTAAGAGAGCATCGACATTATGATAAACTCTCGATGTGCCACTTATGGATGGATCCGATTCACTTCGTGGGTCACGTCATCTCAGAGGCAGGAGTATTTGTGGACCCATAGAAAGTGAGAGCTGTAGTTTACTGGGAGTAGCCGAAGAACATTTTCGAGGTACGGAGCTTCCTAGGGTTGGCTGGATACTACAGATGCTTCATTCGGGACTTTTCCCATTTAGCAGCACCCTTGATAGGTCTTACCAAGAAGGGGCGAAGTTCTTATGGTCAGATTCTTGTGAGTCATCCTTTCAGGAGCTGAAAGGGAGGTTGATGTTGGCACCGATACTAGTCTTTCCAGAGCCAGGCAAGATCTACACTGTTTACTATGATGCTTCGTGTATCGGGCTGGGAGCTGTGCTTATGTAGGGAGATGGAGTTGTTGCGTGTGAGTCTCGGCAATTGAGGACACAAGAGAGGAACTACCCTATGCATGATTTGGAGTTATCTGCTGTTGTTCATGCCTTGCACTGTTAGAGACACTATCTTTTGGGAGAGCACTTTGTGGTCTTCACTGACCACAGGAGTATCAAGTATATCTTCACTCAGCGTGATCTGAATCTGAGGCAGCGCCGATGGGTTGAGTATCTATAGTCTTTTGACTTTGAGCATGCCAATACACCGAGAATGGGCAACGCCGTGGCAGATGCATTGAGCCGGAGAACTCAGATTCAGGCAGTTTAGGAGGCTAGTAGTGAGTGGCAGCTGATGGCTCTGTTCTCTGAGATGCATCTAGAGGTGCATAACAGACAAGGACAGACCTTTCTATCTTCTTTAGCTATTACCTCCACGCTACTTGATCAGGTACGAAAGAGGCCGCTATCAGACTCAGAATGATTAGTCCTACGGGAGAGTGTGTCAGGAGAGGAACCTCTTCCTAGATGGACAGTGGGCGAGGATGAGATCTTGCATTTCCAAGGACGCGCATGGGTGCCAGCAGACATACGTGAGGATCTGATGCGGGATTTCCATTCCTCAGTTTGGGTAGTTCATACTAGTGTCACCAAGATGTATCGAGATCTTCATCGCCAGTACTAGTGGCCAAGTATAAAGAAGGATGTTGCTGGTTTTGTCATGAGATATTCTAATTGTCAGCAGGTGAAAGCAGAGCATCAGCGACCAGCATGCCTTTTACAGCAGTTACCCATTCTAGAGTGGATGTGGAAGGATGTTTCAATGGACTTAGTTACCGGATTGCTGAGATCAGCTTGAGGGAACTATACTGCTTGGGTTATCGTCGACAGACTTACGAAGGTTTCTCACTTCTTGCCGATCAAGGAGACCTTCAGTGTTGATTATCTGGGACGACATTACATCAGAGAGATTGTGCGTCTTCATGGAGTTCCGCGCTCTATTGTTTCAGATAGAGATGCGCGCTTCACCTCTCGGTTCTGGCAGGGACTTTAGAAGGCCTTGGGTACACAGGTACTTTTCAATACAACATACCATCCCCAGACTGATGGTCAGTCCGAGCGCATGATCCAGGTTCTTGAGGATATGCTCTGAGCTTGCATCCTTGACTTCGGTGGTTATTGGGAGAGGCATATTCCTCTGGTGTATTTCGCCTACAACAATAGTTTGCAGGCGACCATTCAGATGGTGCCAAACGAGGCTTTGTACGGTAGGCCATTCCGATCACCCTTATGCTGGCTGGAGGTAGGAGAGGCAGCTTTGCTGGGACCTCGTCTTGTTCAGGAGACTTCAGAGCAGATAGAGATGATTCGGAAGAGGATGGCTACAACGCAGTCTCGGCAGAAGTATTATGTTGATCAGCGGAGACGACCCCTGTAGTTCGAGGTTGATGATCGGGTTTTCCTACATGTCGCACCGAGGTTAGGACACAAGAGGATTTGGATACAGGGTAAACTTTCACTGCGATACGTCGGGCCGTTTGAGGTCTTGGAGAGAGTGGGGTTAGTCGCCTATCAGTTGCAGCTACCTTAGAGGTATCGGGCCAAGCACATCATCTTCCATGTCTCTTAGCTCCGACCGTACTTTTTAGAACCATCTAACATCTTTCAGCCTGAGGAATTCGAGCTTGAAGCAGATGCGTCGTTCAAGGAGCATCCTATCCGGATTGTCGATCGTGGTATGAAGGTTCTCCACGGGTGTTTTGTTCCTTTGGTACGAGTACTATGGCAGAACATGCAAGTACAGGATGAGACCTGGGAGAGGGAGGCCGATGTACGATCGTAGTGGCCGGATCTGTTCGGGGTTTCTTCTTCTCCGACTCGTTAGGGAAATTCGGGGAAACTTTTCTTTAAGGGGGGAAGTTTGTAAGAACCCAGATCTTATTTTCAGGTATGTTTTCCTTTTTCTGGAGTTTTTTTGAGAATAATGAATTTTCTGGAAATTTCAGAAGTACACATCGTGTACTTTCTGAGTACACGCTGTGTACTCTTCCCCGGCTCGAAGCCGTGTGCTGGCCGTGTCCGGGCCACACACACGGTGTGTAAGGCTGAGGTGAAGGCTAGTTATTTCGTAGTACGGATAATTCTATGTACACGTTGTGTACTCAAAAAGTACATTCCGTGTAATTTCTTTTTTTAATTAAACGGACCAGGGTCACACCTAACCACCATATTCGTCTTCTTCTCCAGTTTTCGACCGATCGGGTGTTTCTGTACGGCCGAATCTTCTCCAAGCTTCCGCCTCGCCGTCCGTTCTCTGATTCCAGCACGGGCGATTGCGTTGGAATCACAATGGTGAGTTCTTCCTTCTGCTTGATCCTTGTATCTTGATTTATCATTATTTTCAAGTTATCGTGGGATGAACATTTTTTGTGTTTTCTTAGATCTACGTCATTCTAAGGGGAATCTGTCGTCGGGGTTCACGTATATCGATCTCCTACGATCGAGGTCGGTGGATTGTGCCTTTCCGTAGAAAGTTGATGGATATTTTTTGCAATTTCCACCAATACCCTTGAGCGGGGTATTGCGTGTTTCCTGTTTTTCCCTTGTTACTTTCCTGCTTTTCTTAATTGCTTTAGTAGAGGTTATTTCTTGTGATTAGAGTAGTTTGTTTGTGCTCAGATTGTTTTTCCATACTTATTCTACCTGTTTGGAATTTTCCAGTTGCCATGCCTAGTTGTAGGATAGTGGAACTGTTGTTTATTTATCTTTGTTGAGCCTTAGTTGATATCCAAGTAGTTCTTGAGTTTTACTTGGATGATATATACACACACGCACTGAGCATGTTTAGTTATACTCAGGACTGTGAGAACCTAGAGTAGTAGACCAAAGGGAGAATTGATGGAAGGGATTCTCCTGAGTGTCTTTTAATTACGATGAGAGACCAAGGGGAGAATTGATGGAAGGGCTTCTCCAGAGTGTCTTTTATCTACGATGCGGGCCATAGGGGGAATTGACGTTGAGTACTTCCCCAGAGAGCCTTTAACACGATACGAGACTATAGGGGGAATTGAAGGTGAGTGCTTCCCCAGAGAGTCTGCTTAATCACATAGCTGAACCAGAGGGGTGAGACTCTGTGTGCCACCCAGAGGGTTGCTAGTACTTAGAGGTTGAACCATAGAGGTTAGACTGTCAGAGCCACCCAGAGGGTTACCTATTTTCTTCTTGTTGCTGACTGCTTACTTGTGTGCTATACTTGTTAGAACTGTGGTTTGTAGCTGCTTGTGCTTTTCTGTTTATTTCTTCTTGTTTATTTACATCCATGTATTCATTGACTGTTAGGCACAAATCTTTGGGTGATTGCCTACTGGGATTGTATCTCACACCCTGTTTGGGCCATGATTTTGGGCCCATGTTGACTATGTTGCTGTAGGTATAGACAAGGGAAAGTGCCCTTCTACTTCATGATTTTGATTTGACCAGGAGCTGGGGAGCATGGGACTGTGCCGTGGCTCGTGATGGGGAGGAGATTTCTTTATTTCCTTTTGCAGTTGGTTTCAGTTTTATTTCAGAACATTGTTGTGTTTTATGTTTTACTTAGATACTTATACCTGCTGCATCATTTTCATCATAGTTATATATCTAGATTGCTTCCGCTGTCGTGTTTCGGTTGTTATGCATTTTGTTTGCTTCTTCCACTGTTTATTGTGGTTTTCTTTACTTGTATACCTTACCGAATGAGGGAATAGTTTCCCCACTAACTCACCAAGGCCCTCGCTGCTAGTCGGAAGCCGTTGGAGTTCGGGGAAACGTGCTTGAGGTCATGTGGAGAACCAGGTACGGGGCACCAGTGGAGGGGCACCAGACTCGAGACGTTACTGTTTAGATGGTTGGGTTATCTAGGATAGGTCCTAGCACTTTGGGACCTTTGATTTATTTATTTTTGGGTCTTTCCATTATTCCCCTTTAGTTTGAAAGTGTTCCATGGGTTTTGAGATGGTGCATTAGAGAGTTAGCCTTTTCTTTTTCTTAGATATACCCACTATTGGTTTAGAGTCCTTGTATAGTCATTAATGATGAGGGAATTAAAAAATTATGGAATGTCACATTTCTATACTGGTAGTTACATCACCTTTCATTAGAAGAAATTGAAGTTTCTCTATATGTTTCTCTGGTTTTTCTTAGTATGGATGATATATCTGTTTCCCCTTGAATGAACCATTTCATCCAAGAATTTTTGGTTATAGAAAGCATTATGGTTGGGTGTTCTATCACAACCCGACCAAGGTTTTTAATATATATATATATATATATATAATTTTTCATTGAATTATATGATGAACCTGGTCAATATTTTCAATTTTTCATAGTAAATTTAGCACTAGAACACAATTTCCACACATTTAGTGGAATCTAAGCCTAGACCATGTGAATGCACATGTAACATACCATATAAAAAATGCACAGTTAGAATAGGATTCTCCAATCATTTTTCTTTTCTATTAAGGGTATCACAAACTTCCAATAGGAGGCACATGGTTGGAACATGCTTGGTCAAACCATCCATCCAATCCGTGCATAGTTCCTCATGATGTAAAAATTATTTTTTACTAAAATATCCACTACTCATTTTAATTGAAAAATCTCTATCCCTTAACCCTCCCACTAACATAGGTTATGAAATTACTAGGTGACACCCCCACATGAATTACTTCTCCCAACCTCCTCAACTCACCATTTTCCCGCATTATGGTGTGTGATCTTCTGAGGTTTTTATTTCTACATGTTTGTCTCCTCCATCTTCCTCCCTCCCCCCTATTGTTGCGCACACAATTGGCCAATCCCAATATAATGTTTGGCCCAAATTTTTATGGTGTCCCAATTTTAGTAAATTGTTTTATTTTTTTAGGATTCCTCTCATTATTTTGAGGTTTTTTAGACCTTGTTACGATGGTTTTAGGCATCAATTATCTAAAGTAACAAGTTCCGAGTAGATTTTCTCATTATTTGACCTTTACATTTTTTAACCTTTATTTCATGTATTTTTAATTCCTTGTTATAATATTAAATTATAAAACTAATTTTTTTTTGATATTTCCATGGAAATAAATTTTTGTTTTTATTTTTTTCCAATGAAATACGTTGGTTTTCCCATTGTTTTCAATATTCGAATTTTTTTTATTAAATTGTACTTATAAAATATTTAATAAAAATACCAAATGGACAATGAAAATAATTTATAAAATTTGAAAATATTTCTTCGGACTTCTAGTGGATTCTCAATGGGATATTGTTTTAATATTTATTTTATATAATTACTTGAAATTCCAATTAGTAAATTAATATTTTAAAATTTGTTTTTAATAATGGTATGAGATTTGTAAATTCCTATTTAATATTCATTAGTTATCATAATATACATGGTTTAACACACACACACAAATATATATATGTGTGTGTGTGTGTGTGTGTGTGTGTGAGGGTTTCAATTTCTATGAGAGTGTTTTAATTTGTCCAATTAGAGAAACACACACACACACACACACACACACACACACATATATATATATCTGTGTGTGTCTATGTGTGATAATGTATATGATTATAAAAATATAAGGGTATATCATGAATCTAATTAGATATTTATTATAGATTTTAAATGATTTTTCAAGTGGTTTTATAAGATATAATTTAAAATCCATGTTCATATGGATTATGTTTCTTATAGAATTTCATAAATAATAATTTAGTTAATAAACTATTGTTTTGATAGTTTTGAAGATTGAATCATATTACAAATGGAGCTTTAATGTTTTACATTGAATTTGAAAGGATAATCGTTTCAATTAGTATTTATTTTCATAAATAATATGTCTTGTGATGGACTGATGAATAAACCTTTATTTTAAAATAATGGGGATGTTTTATTAAAACTTTTAAATCACATATAAAGATAAGTTTTTTTAGTGAAGACTAGATTCTTCATCACTATTGATTATGCCACTTTACTAACTAAATAACTCTTAGGTAAAAATAATGTTGTCATGGAGGGGAATCACCACACCACTAGGAAAAGACATATACTACCTAGAAAATTATTAGATGTGGTGTTGTGTAATGGTGACACTACCCATATGGGACACTCACATTTTCTCATTAATGATTTTCATGCACATTGAATATTGACTGATTAGGTCATGATCAGATACAATGATCTAGGGTACCCACTAACCTTAGATGACTATGTATTTTTCCATGGTGCATTTTTTTGGAATGGTTATTTTGTGGTAAATTCATTTATATTATAAAAATGATAAGTTATGAATTTTTTTTTCTTTTATGAAATTATTAAAGAATTTATAATTTCTAAATTTTTTCATTGGATTCCTTTAAACAAATTGATTAAGAATTATGTATGTCTTCCTTGGTTATTTAACACAATAAAATGTGGTTTGGCAATTGGATGTTTCTAAACAACTTTTGTATGTTTTTTAGTAAAAGGTTTTTAAAAAAACATGGCCCAGGACGATAAATTATTTATTAATTGATTGTATTTTTTAAATGAAATTGAAATCTAATGTGTATAAAATGATAATAACTATATATATTCTCCTTATATAAACCTATTTTTAAATATTATATTATAAAGTAGAGTTAAATAGATCTTTTTTTAAAGAATTTACTTGGGATATGGTTCAATTTGGAAATCCAACTACGCATTTTTCTCACACAAATCCTTAACATTTCAGTTTCATGTTCTGGATATTTTATTAAATCCAATGGGGATGTAGTGGTTTTAGTGTTGTATGGTGACATGTAAAGTCACATGGAGGTATATCAATGTTTATTTTACATTCTTTTATCAAAAATTACAGGTAGTCCATTAGGGATTTAAATTCTAGTTCTGATGATATCTGTAAAGGGTGTTGGGGGTGTGTGGAGATTACTTCTGTAAGATAGAGTGATTAAAAATATAGTGGAAGGATTTAATTTATATAAAATTATTTTACTTGTTTAAATTATTTATATATTATTACTTATATTTTCTCATGTTATATTATTTAGTGTGGGCATCAGACTTATGAATGAGTCATACAAAAATTTATACTTTTTATTTACTCTATATATTGAATGAAATCATTCAAAAATAGTGTTTCTTAGATACCAAGGTACTTTTTCCAACCCTTTGGGACCATGAATTCCCTTATAGCATTTCACAGGTTGGCTCTAGTATCCGGAAGATAGATTACATTGGTATGTTCCTGATTATATTTCCATAGCCATTTTTTTGATTTAAAAGTCACTATGTACATTTGATATTTTCATTTAAAACACCATTTAATATGTTGGAACTCTTTATATTATATATATATATATATAATGTTTCAATAATTTTCTTATTTATTCATTTATAGGTAAATTTTAACTATATTTTACTTTCTTTTAAAAAAGTGTGAAAATAATTTTTTTAATGTATATGACATGAACATATTTTTCTTTGGTCATGTAAATTATTTTTTATTAAGATTATTATAAAAAATGTCATGGGTTCTAATTAATATTCTATTCCCATTCATTTTAGAATTTTTTATTTTAATATATTTCAAAGAAAAAGTTTATTTCGCCTTATTTTATGCACAAAATGGAAAGTGATTTTACTTATAGGTTAAAAATAGTTTTTCTTTGGTTTTATGAAGAAAAAGTAAAAGATTATAATTTTATATGTCATGTAGTTCATTGAAATTTTATATATTGATGGGTGGGTTTGATATATCTCTCCAACGAATTGGGTAATTATATGTTCTCCAAGAGGATAAATAATGGAATTAGATAAGAAGGTAATTTCTTTTTGAGTTTGATTATACGAGAGATGAAAAGATAATATCTAGTGATTTCCTTTCCCAATTCACCAAAACATGGATAAGGGGAACCGTAAGATTCTCATGCATATCTCCTCATACATAAGAAGCTATGAAATAGGGATGAGATCCTATTAAATAATGCGGCGATATATTCCCTTGGTAATAGATAAACATCAGAGTATACAATCTTGAAATCAATAATCATCTGAGAAAATAGAATAAACAATATGTGGAGGAAATATCAACAGTAATAATTTATGGTATATCGAAATGAAATAAAATATCTAGTAAATAAGTAAAAGGAGATCCTCACATGTGGTGGATATATAGAAAATAATCAAGTGAAAAAAGATAAATAAAATAGGCATCTCTACAAACTATTATGAGATTATATCTCAAAATCTCATTGGCCAATCTTGACCTTATGTTCAATAGTCCTATATTTGGCCCTTTCCCTCATAATAAATATCAAATAAAAATAGTCATCAAAGTCATCAAGAAACCTATGCAATGTGAGAGTATGATTCATGTAAGAAACCACCAATGAATCCTTAGAATACATGTAGGATGCCATATAAAATTGTGTGCGATGGAGGAAAATATATATAGAAATAAAATTCCATCCCACTGGATCCTTGTGTGCTAACCATGACATCACAAATGCCAGTCCTACCTATGTAATCTCATTGCTGGAAATAATGTATGTCACTTACCATGTTACAAATATGTCCCATGGATAACACATGTCACTCAGGTCACGGCCTCGTCAATCATCCTTCTCTATTGTAGCATACTCATGGAGGTCTACCAAGTCGTCCTAACTTATCCTAAGAGGTTCCAAGGACATTAATTAAGTCACCTTGACCCATCCCCTTTTGCCCTAAGGATGTCAATCAACAACTCTGCCTCATCCCCATAGAATTTGGGGAGGCCATATTTTAGAACACTATCCCATCCCCATGGATATAGGGGAAGGAACATAAAGTCACACTATCTTGTTTCTATAGTGTCCATGGAGTTTTGAGAAAATTAAAATAAAAAAGAAGTAAATACATCAAAGAAACACAAGAATGCATGTCTCTCCTAACCAAAATCTGACGCAACACCACACTCACAATGACCACCATCATCATAATGGAATAAAAATTATCTCTCATATTTTTCCTCATGTCATAAGTATAACCACACCCTATCACTAATGACTATCCTACATCATCACAAAGACCGAAACATAATCACACTATGTAATTTTACCTATTTATGAACCGAAACAACACTTTCTAATCCAAAATACCCAAACAGACAATGTTACCATTATCACCTACCTAGGGCTCATGTTCATTGATTCTAAGGTACACAAAAAAATTAATTCCCTATTTAAAACCCTATGTTAATTAATTCTGCTACAATAGAATCAAAAAAGCTCAAATAACTCATTCTAATCCAAAGAATCCAAGCATAAGACAATATGTGAATTCCAAATAAACAACTTCCTTTCACCATTTTCAAGTAACAGATGTCACACTCCAACTCCAGGGAGCATACCACATTGATAAATACTACACACATTCCGAGAAGCATAAAAATTTGATGTTTCATAGGACTATAGGGGAAAAAACATACAAATTTTGCATTTAATTTTATAAAATTTTCATAGTATGGTAAGGATTTCCTACCTCCATCATGATAAATCAAATTCACAAATAATTGTTTCCCAATTCAAGATCAGTGACCCATTTGTGAGAAATAAAACACAAACTTTTAACATTAGGGTTATAGAAATAATACTCGTATAGAAACAATGATTTAGAAAATGGACTAGGTTAGAATTACTAAGAGGAGTCCTTCATAAATGGTAATGCTTGAGTTGATGAAGAAACAAGAAGGAGGGACTATAAATAACCAAAGTATAGATCCTCCCATTTCTTGGTTTTTATGGGGGATGAGGGAGAGTAGAGGGGAACATATAAGGGTGGGGGTCTAAGGGGAAAGTATGTATTTTCCCCTAATTTTTTTCCAAAATTCTTTCAAAGTGTGAAATGAAATTTCATTCCATGAAAGTTAATAATTGAAACCCCCAATGTCCTAGATATATTATTCATAGTGTAAAATCAAATTTAACACTTTGAAATACATCCTACAAAACCCATTCAACTGCATATCTCTCCCAATTCTTCTGAGCACACTCTCAAACCACCCTCACACTTTTATTAGTAAAAAAATACATGTACAATCAGAAAACTTAATTTGTAAAATGCATTAAAAATACAGGGGAGTTACAAACTCAACATCTAATGACATATCATCATTTAGAAGTCTTTGTAGGGGTCTCTCCTAAAAATCAAAACTCTTTGATTGAAAATTAAATTCCCACTCTTAAACCCTTTTCATGGAAACACAATGCTAAATAAAGATGTTCTACCATTACTCATAAACCTTTACAAACTTTTGGTTTGAAACACATTTTTTATGCTCCTTATAAGATGTTCTTACCGTTATCCCTGTATTTTCACCAACTACCCCACACATAGGGTACATCTAAAACCCAAAAACCACTATTAGACCTTCCATTGCTTCCCCAAGCATCAACACTGCAAAATTACACTTTCTCATGTTTCATCACATGGTTCACCCAATGAATCATGTGAACAAAAATATTTACACCCTAAATCCTGCATGGAATTAGTGGTTCACCTCATAAAATGAGTCATGAAACATGGTTCACCCCCTAAAAATATCACAAACATGGATTTTCTACCGGAATCACCACATGAAAGCACAAAATTTCATTGTATTCCATCTCAGTGGTACATTACTTGATCTACTAGTTGGTGACACCAACCCACATCCGGTAGTCTCTGACTGATACCAAGATATGATTATTACTAATTTAGTAGTGTAATATGTCCACTTCCACTCATATACTAATTTATCCTTCACATACCCATGGATTAGTTTCATCTACACTCCAAGATCGACATGTACCAAAGAACTTCTATTCCCATTGAACCAAAATTTTGACTCACCATGGTATTTTTTGAGAACAAACTACCAATAGAGCTGCTAACACTCCTCAAATCAGCTCACATTCAAGAATCCTAGTGGGTTAAACACAAGGGACACACCCTAAAATTCTTAAACTATCACGTTATTCTACCAAGCACAAAATACTTTTCCAAAAACCATTAGCCATCTGGCTCACTAGTCACCTCCACCTGTATCATAAAACATTCAACCATAGTATAATTTTTTAAAACCATTAAAATAATCCCCTGATTTATATAAAAACTTATAATCACTTATCCTGATGAAAATTTACACCTTTTCTAGAGGGCCACATTAATTTTACTACACCACTCTAACAAAACACACCAAATATTGTAACCTCAACCCATGGAACCAATATGAAGTCATGAAATATTGAGACCTTAACAACCCTTATTTATCTTTTCATGCTTCAACAATCACGACTAACCGAAAACACAGATGAACTCCCAAGGCGAAACAACCTCCATAAAAAGAAGTAGAAAAAGGTCCAAAGTGGTTCCCAACCACTAACCAACCCATCACCAAGACTCATAGCACAAAACAATTATATACTCATAATGGCACCAAAAACTAGGATATTATTAGATTCTACATTGGAAAAGTAATTCCCCTTAAACAATAATCAACCAGTGATACACTACCACATAGAGGATTCACTTTTTATTTCAAAACCACCCCCAAAACCATTGATATTACACTGATACAAGATACATGACAATGGAATTTATCAATGATTTCCTAGATAGTCCCACACTCTTTTGTGCCAGAAATTCTTTTTTTATTATTATGGAAAGAGACGAACGCCCTAAATGAGATAAAAAGATCACGGTGGTCTAAAATGATAAAGTACTAAGGCATCCCCTTGGAAAAACATATTACATTCACTGGTAAGTGAGCCAAAATGATAGAAAATCATCAAGGGATCCTCTAGTGTAACCCCTCTGGAGAGCGAATTCGCTGCAAAATTTGCTTCCCTTGGGACGTGCCGAACCACACTCCTCTGTGATTCTAGAAAAAGTTCCATGGAAACCAAATGGGACACCACCAATTACCACTCTAAGGAAACACTATGAAAGGGTATGGATTTCCTCAAAACTTCTTCTCCTAGGGTAGTTAACAAAGGTGCTACCCATCATAGACCAATGTAGGAGAAACACCTTCCTTGTTATCCAATCTAAATTCTCTAAAGATGCTTACGAGGTACTCAAGATACATCAAAATACCAAAAAATCCATATTCTTGATCCCACACTAATCAATAATAGTAATATAAGGCCATTAAAACCTATTTCATGCACTACCATGAACCTATCACAGAAATATCCCACTCACCTTCCACTAATGGAAGGGAGAACAACCCAATTGTACCACCCTCTAGGTCTATGATGTTTGACTGTTCCACTAACCAGTATATAAAAAATGGAAAAAAGTATAACCGTTTCCCCATAATGTTACTAACCCATCCCTCACAACTAGATTAATATCTCAATGGTCTAGAAATAATCCCCAAAATAACCTATCTAATCCAAATGATTCCAACCAAAACAACACCATAGTAGACCAATCACTAGAGCATTCATATCAAAATCAATGATCACCTAGCCACCTTCCTTCCATATCCCCACTCTACTCACTCAAGAGAGATCCACCTATACTTCACAATGTAATATCTAAATACAAAATCCTCACTCGAGTTTCTATCATGAACTAGTGATCCAAGCTAAATTGGACAATAATATCTACGTACATACTATAAAAACGAGGATGTAATCCAAACCATGTGTATAGAAAAAATCAACTCGAGCAAAAAAAAACAAAATAAACATCCCCCTTAGGAATTGACCCATATAAAACACAGAAAATAAGAAGACCTAAAAGGAATCATGCACACATCATACAAAATAGTTTTAAAAAACAAAATTTAACTCACAAAATTTCTAGTCTAGTATATCGAGCCATTTATATATTTTTTGAAATCTCATTTCAACACAAATTTTTATGTAAAAAATTATGGTATCCACATTCAAATCAATTTGAAACTATTCCCAAAATAAAATATTTCACCCATATCAAATCTTAATCATGAGAAAATACATTTTTAAATTCCAATTCAATTAAAAATAATAAAATCAAATATTTTCACAAACACTTAGCACTTAGAAATCCCATTTCAAAACCAAAATCCATTAAAACCCATTTAGCACCTTGTTCATCCAAGTGAATTGACCATTATGATTTTTTTTGAAATATAAAAAATAATAAATTATAAGGTAAATGAAAAAAAGTGTTTTTGGCTACTCAAATATAGAGTATACACCATCCACACGACACATTATTCACAGTCATGCGCAATAAAATAATACATGCCCAAGAAAAATTAATTCAATACCACCAATAATGTATTTGGTAAAACACCAAATATCTTATTACTATAGTTTTTTTAATTTAAACACATATAAATCATATGAAACCAAGAGTATAACTTGAGAACATATTCTTCTATCCATGATTCATGAAATCACTAACTCTTATCATCAAGAATAAGAGAAAATCTAATAAATCATTTCACCAAAACTATGTGAATCTCTCGAGGTGAAATAGAATAGTAGTAAAAGAATAAACCAAAATATAAATACAACATTTAGAAACATAGAATTCCATCATATTTCATTTATCTACTCCTACGAATGAGTTCCATACCTAGTCCCAAAAATTCCTAATGTCTTGTCTACCATTTCCGAAATAGTCTGAAAAAAGAATAAGGGATCTGATACCATTTTTTGATTCCCCATCATAGATCACCTAACCATGGCTGAAGGGAACCGCATGGCTCTCATGCGATCCTCCCCATACATTAGAGGATTTCAACCAGTGGAGAGCATCTAAGAAGCAACATGGGGAGAATGTTCTTCTAGGAAATAGATAAAACCATAGTACACAATCCCAGAATTAATAATCATCAGATTAATTAGAATAATTAAAATACAGAAGTAATATAAATAACATCAACCAGTTCTATAAAAAATGATATAAAATATATAGTAAACAATTAAAAGTATATCCCCTCAAGTTACAGATCTATATAAAATAATCAAAATGAATTGACAAATAAAAGAAGAATCTACAAAAATTGATCTCTTAGTCTATCATAGCATCATATCAACCAACATTCTCCTTCTTTGTAATATCCCTATGCTTGGGCCTTTCATTTATAAAAAATTTCAGACCAAAAGAGTCTACACAGACCCTGAGATGTCTATATAGGGTGTCAAAATGAATCGATTAGGACACCACTAAGACGTCCTTATCCTAAATACACCCAGTTATATAAAATTATATGAGATGATGGAAAATAAATATGTAAATAAAAATACCTCCCCTTAGTTCTTCGTGTGATAACCAATCTGCCACAAACCCTAGTCCCACATACTTGGGATCATTTATATAAGGAATTTATGACATGTAACATGTCACACATACATCCCATAGATCATGACATTCAATGACGTCATGACCTCTTCAAGAACCCTGACCCATCTACAATTTCTTTGGGAGTAACATAAATTTACCCCAACCCCTCCTTGTAAGTTCTAGTGGTCAATCAAGTCACCTCGACCAATCCCTATTGAATTTAGGAAGGTCAATCTATCACACCATCCCATCCCCATAGACTTTTAGGAGGACAAATAAAAACACATAATCCCATTATTGAAGACTATAGGGAGTCCACATATAATTAAAAGAACAATTATAACTAGAAAAAGTCACAAAAGTAAGGGGAACTCGCACAACCATAACTTGGTGAAGCATCCCAATCATTATGGGAACTATAATAACAATAGACTAAACAATAACAATCATGATCATCCAAATGTCACATGTGAAACCATAATATATCACTTGTTACAATCCCATGTTATCAAAAAAAAATTAAACATCATTATACTACATCATTCTATCCCTTTATAAACAAAAATAACACTTTCAAATCCAAAACACCCAAACAGACAACCTTATCATTATCACTTGTCCAAGGGTCATGTTCATTGATTAAAAGGTACCAAAAAATGGATTCAATAATAGAACACTTGAACCACTTATTGAAGCTATTCTAACCTCAATCGATATCAAACATCGTGTTCGGAGCCCAATCCCTAAGAAGAAAATCCTACACACATTACTGATAAACAAATTTCATTCATAATATTCAAGGCATAAACATTATAATAGACATTTAATGAGACTAAAATATAATTATAGACATCACCCACTAATATAAAAAAAAATAAGAGGTCTTATAGGTCTATATATTCACACATATAAAAATAAAGGCATTCGATTAAAAACAAATTTCATATCATGCTATTAACTTCCTACCTCAACCCTGATAGAGCCTAATCACCATGAACCACCACCTAATTTGATCATGAAGCTTTAGTTCTATGAATCCAAAAATAAAATAATTAAATTAGGGTTCTATAAACAGGAATCAAATATAAAAAAGGATTTCGAGCATTGATGGGTTTAAACATATCAGGAGGAGTCAATCTCAATTGATACCTCTTGAATCTGTGAATAAATGAGGAGGTATAATAATTTACCAAAGGAGAGATCCTATCATTTCTGGGATAATATTAGGGTCGTGGAAAAATAAAGGGGATGAAATAATGTGTTGCAATTAGAAAATATGACATCAACCATTCAAGAAACTATCTAGAAGCCTTTCATGGTGTGAAAGGGAGTTTCACACTATGAAAATTCAAGACATAATCCATTCAGATCATTGGACTAATTTTCCATGGCATGACACCACAATTCATGTTGTTAAATCCTTACTGTTTCTCCATGGTAGTTATAGGTGTCCCTAAGTCCACCCAAATTCACTCCTAAATTACACTAACACATATACTATTTAATAAGGACCAGTTTAAAATGCATAGGCTAATGAAAAAACCATAAAAAACCAAAACAATTCAATGGAGTTACATTTTTCAAGGTACCTATGTGTTTTTGATGCTCTAAAATGTGTTTTCAATGAAATATTTTTATCTTATAAGGTAATAAATTGATATTATTATTTAAAGTAATTTTTATGTCCTTCTAACAGTGGCATGTTTATTTTATAGGAATAGTTTTCATGATTTTTAGTAAACTTTCATGAATTATGGTTTTTACATTATGAATTCTAAAAAAAATTATGAAAAATGTTGGGAAATAATTCCTTTTGTTAGTGATTAAATTATTATTTGATATCAATGTTTATTTTATAAAAAGGTAAATTTCAATATAAGTGTCATTTGAAAAAAGGATTAATGGTTTTCATTTATTGTTATATATCTTACTAAATTTTTTTTCTCATCCCACATTTTCAAATGTTTTTTACTTAGAATATGGATGTATATGAGCTATAGAAATGTCAATGGTGACACAAATTTTACATATAAAACGTTTCATGAATGAAAGGGGAGTATAAACATTAGAACCTCTTTTTTTTTGTAAAAATTCACACTGTCGAAGTTTCCACTTTTTTATGTAATAGTTTTCCAAATTCTACAAAACATATAAACATAAAATTTCCTAGAATTTCAAGAAAGGTAAATCCTTTTTATTAACATTTTAATTATAATTTTTTATGATATAAGGTGTTACACATTATTCGTAGTGTGGGGATCAAAAATGAAATAGGATAACCATGGTATTCATTAGCATCAGGTATATTGCGGAGAATAGGTATGATGGGGGATGATTAGGAGAATAAAGTAAAATGTCTGATAAAAGGGGGAATAAATATGATGTTATATGATGATGTTTGATGAATATTGTATATGTTTGGATAACATGTAAGTATGATATTTGGGTTTATGGATGGGTATGATCCCATTCACATATTAGATAGTTTGGTTGTGATGTGATTAGGTAGGTCATTCTAACAGTGGGGAGTACCCATGTAAAGAGTCTAACTATTTTAGTTGTGTATCTAGGTGATCAGAAAATAGATGGATACATTTAGTGTCATCTCAATTTTTCAAGAATACAGTTCGTGGGATGCTCATGTTTTCATAAGAGTTGTTTTGTGTGTGGCTTGAGATAGTGTGGGGATGAGCTATCACATGGTGGGGGATTTTTTTAATTTTCTGAGTATTTAGTAATTGTAATTTGGGTCAGATATCAGAATGAACATGTGTTTTTGGAACATTTAATGGTTTTGTGGGCATCAATGTATTCCAGAAAGTGTGTTTGAGAGTTAGCCTATGCTCGGGGGATAGAATTCTGTAGTAGGAATAAAAATACAAAAAGATGTTGGGAATCATAGTGTGGCGAGTTGATATGTTAGGTTCAATTTTTATGTGGGATGATGGTCATGAAACAACCTAGAGGGAGTTTAATAATAATAGTACCACATAAGGAAGTAATTTCCTTCCATGAGATTAAAATTTTGTTTTTTTGGATATAAGTCATGTCATATAAGGGCATCACAATGTGACTTAATTTTTGGAATGAATATATTTTGCAGATTGAGGATCAAGCAATGGCCTAGAGAACCATGATATAGTGTTTGTCGAATATTAATGATCAAGGGTTGTGTAAGATGAAAATTTAATATAATAATTTAAACACCCAATGTATGATTAAAATTTGGGTGATTATATTGTAGTGTTATTCGAAATGGGGTCTCATGGTTGATGTCTATATCATGAAGGCCTAGTAACATATGGTGGTTTCGTCCTAAATTTTAAGTTCATCACATGAGAAGACCATTGGCAGTATAGCCATAGTTATTTCTATATTTGATGGAGTTGTGTAACACTATGATGAGCGGGGTCATTCCATTAGGGTTTCCCTGGAATAGGGAATTACACTATAAGCTAAGAAAATAATGCCTAGACATTCATTATGTCCAATTTTTCAAAATAAATAAATTATTTATTTAAATGAAGTGTTAAATGATGTTTTTTATTTATTTTATTCAGTTGACCAGTGGGTATGACCTAATTCTCTCCTTCATTCCTTTCACTCCCAAGCAAGATCCATGTCGATTATTTTTGGTTCTTCATGTGATCAATCGTAGAGAGTGTCCATAGGTAAGGCTAGTGGTCCATTGATATCTAATCGTGTCTTATCTATCAAGTTCATTGTTTTTTATTGGTTATGTGCTAAATAGAGGTATTTTTTCACATTACATGGTTTCTTCTGATTAGACACTAATTTGGATGAAGATTCTCGGTGAGTGGAGTCCTTCTAACTTTATGTAGGTGGTTCCTAGATTCTTCTTGTGTTATATATGTGTTATACATCATGGAATGATCAAAAATTGGTTAGTTCATGTGGATGACTAGGAAACATGACCATATGATGTTTCTGTTATTCGTGGGAGATAAAGTGGGGTTGTGGGAAATGACGAGTTCAGACATGCAAGGGTTTCCTTATTTGGTTATGAGGTTTCAATGCTTTATGGGTGTAATTACACAAGTTTTTTATGATGTCCCTTGGTATGTGATGGATAATGTGGTTCATTGGGAAAATTGTTGGTGTAGATCATGTGACCTAGGAGATGTTCATTAGTGAGAAATGGGAAATAAGGCTAACTGATGGGATGTGAATGGTGTTTACCATTAGAATATTTGATTATAGAGGTTCTTAGAGTTTTCATCATAATTTTTTAGTGATTTTTACTCACCATTGGGGATATGGTCACTGAGGTTTTGTGAATATAAAATAAAATCATTTATTGATAGTGAAATATATAGATTAAGAAATATAGGTACGATGTTGTTGAAAAGGGTTATGTAGGGGGGATATTCCAAAGGTGTCCATGGGATCTTGCAGGCAATTTAGATCACTAGGTGGGGGTAGGATTCATTACATATATGTGTGACATATTTGAGCATATATGTTAGTCTTGGAAAAATAATGATGTTTGCATGCCTTTGGTTTCATCGAGCTATTCAGCTAGTTGTTAGTAGAGGGTTATGATGATAATGGTATTTGTGATATGGTTCTAGATGTTCCATTTGGGTGTTATGGTAGAATCAAGATGGTTATTCCAATTATCTTCTGGTGTGTGATGTTGTCTGATAAAAAAACATGGTTGGAAGGGTGAGGAAACATATCATATGACATACTTTGGATGTGACATTACACACTATAATTGGCCAGAGCTCGTAAAGACTTACTCATGGAAAAAAACATGAGTTGATCATGTTATGTTTTGTAAATTGGTTTCAATTTATTACACTTTTCATACATTGGTAAATCTATGGATATTATCTAGGTGCATTTTTGGGGGTTTCTTATGGAGTTCATATTAGCACCATTCATAGTACCTCTAGGGGTAATATATACTTTATAGTTCAGGGAATAGGTAAGGGTAATAGATCATCATCTAGAATATAGTAGAGATGAAAGTGTAATGGTTCATTGGTCGGATGATGTGGTTTTGTGGATGGATCAGGTAGATCCTCCTTGTTGGTCTGATAATTGTTTTGGTTACTTTTTTAGTTGTACGTGTTATCATCCTAATGGAGATTTATTGATAGTTATATGACTAGAAAGAAATTTTATAGATGAATTATAACATATATTTTGGTATGTTATGAGTTTTTCTATTATTATTATAATAATTTTGTTATTTATAGTTATTTACACCATTGTTATTCTATCTTTATAGGGTATAGTTTACCCACAATCACCCCTTAAACCATCACTACTATTTAGAAGCCTCTGGTATAAGGAGAGTCATTACAATGGTCTAGTTTCCCTTAAATAAATTTATTTTAGTGTATGATGGGTCAGATCATTACACATTATGGAACAATCTTAAGAATAAATTATTTACCATTTAGTTAATATTGAATCATCTGCTCGAGACCCAAGGAAAAAACTTGAAAAACTCAAGAGACTAAAACAGAAACTATTAGGAAACAACCTCTTTTTCATAATAAGAATTTTTATACATTGTTAATATCTTAAAATATTACTAGACTTTATCCATAAAATAATATAATCCACTAGGAATGATCATTTCTCAAAATTCAACATCGATACAACCATTATGAACACCATCGGAAAACCACTATCAGCTAGGGAAATGGATGAAAGGATCCCCACCTATAATAAAAAAACTTGTGGTTCATTTTATATAAATATATGGTCACTTAGTACCACACAATTAATACCACCACAATGGGACACCCATCCATAAAATATTGGTGTGGGATTCCACTATAATTTCCATCTTCTAAACAAATAATTTTAGAAATAAAGTTGAGAATGAGTTGATTCTGATGAGTTTGAGGGTACACGAAGAAAGAAAAGTGGTCTTTCCTAAAACCAAAATGGGTGTCACCTGAAAATTTATGTTTATGACATTACTCTATATAATTATTTGGAAAATTTTGTCCCATTTCCATGTCCATGGTGTGTATCTACTATAAAAATTATTAATTTTTCCACTTGCTTAATGACTATAGGTGGATGTGGACACATAAGAGAAAATCCTCTTCTTGGATCCTCTCTATAATCCTCTACACATACTAATTCATAGTCATGTTTCCCAAAATTGGGTAAAAATAAAGGTTCTAGGGCACAATAGAATTTTTGGGAGAGAGTCACAAATTTTTGTTTTTTATTTGTTTCAATGGATATATCTAAAGTGCTTGATGAATGCATACCATAATATTTTAGAAATGATTTTTCAAATATCATTTAAATTTAATTTAAAACTATAATTACCTCAAACGTGATAAATCTTCATGATAAAATTTATAATGTCACTCTAGTTTCATTATCGTGTAGTTGAGAATCCAAGTAAATATTCCTCTAGTTATATCCACATGTGCTCTATGACTATCCAAAAAACTTTCATGGAATTTTGAGTGCCATCATGGAGGAACCCAAGGATTATTATCATTCTTCATTTATCAAATTATGGGGTTCTATTTCTATCTGTATTTTTTTGAGAGGGAGGGTGGAGAATTTACTCTCTAGGGATCGAGAAAGTAATAGAGATTTTTATCTATTCTTCTAAAAAACACTTTTTGTTAAAAAAAATTATTTGGAATATCTACTTACAATTAAATTATAGTAATTTAACAATAAACCTTTATCAAATATAGATTCTATATAATTCCTCATTTCAAATAATAATAATATTATTATTATTATATACCATGATATTCAATTATTTATATATAAAATTTTAAGGAAATAAATTAATATTTTTTAATTGATATTGAATAATATATATATAATTTCCATCAGACCCCTGACTAATCTAGATAATCCTTAATAAAATTTACCAAAAATTTAATAATAAAATATTTATTTAAATAAATAATTATTATTCAATTAGTAAATAAATAAGTAATATATTAACTAAACAGATCAATATGTATTTATTTTAATACTCACATAACTAAATGAATATTCATTTTAATCTATTCACTAAAATATTGAATAGATATTAATTTATTTATTACCTTATGAATAATAAAGAGTAGTTAAAGTTCATCTCACATATTCAAAACAAAAATATCTCATGTTTGAATTTATATTATAAAAATTACTTGAATAATAATTATTCAAAGAGATTATAATTATATTTATTCATTATTTTATATTCAATAGAATATAATGAGATTATGGATGAAATTATTGTGTAACCCTCTTGGACCATTTCTTAGTGTAATTATGTAAACTTTCTTATAAACCAAGATCAGGGTATAACAAGACATCATGGAACCAATAGAGAAGGAAGTTAATGTGACAATAAGGATAACTATCCTATAAATGATACTCTGTAATATAATCCATTTGTCTAAATTTATCATCAAGATGGATTCATATTTTTTACATCATCCTATATTCTTAATTTATATTTCCTTGAATTTATAAAATGAACTCATTATTGAACTACAATGGCCATAGATTTAATTAGACAACTATATTTCAATCAAATTCTAAGAGATATATACTTCTATTAACATAAAAGGAAAAAATCCATTCTTATTTTATCTAATTAATTTCATATCACTTAGGAAACACCCAATGAATGAAATCATTCTAAAGGAAAATGCCACCCTAATTTTTATTCATACATCAAAGTACATAATTCATGATACACATTAATAGAAATATCAAGTAAATAGAATAGTACACATCTTAATAAATAGGAATATCCAATAACACAAAATACTATGGTATTTCTAATAGTAGGTCTACCCTCAAAACCTCCACTCTTAGAAATTACCAATTGAAAAAATCATGAGAAGAAGTATCAATGTATTATGATCCTCCAACACCTGATATTTAAGTGTCATTTGTGTCCCGTCAAATAGATTTTTTCTAGACTATATGAAATATGTATAAGAATATTTTTATATCATTTCTAGGTTCCCATTATATAAGGTAACTACTATAAACTTTTAATTTTAGAAATATTCTATGGAAAATATCGCATTAATGTTATAGAATTGAAAAATTATCATGAGAGAAGATATTTATTAATATTATGTAAATTGAAAGTTAAAATTCATTTAGATCTGGGGAATCAACTCTAACAGACTCTCACATTCCCTAAAGGTAACTAATAACTAACAAACTATAATATCTTAAATTATTAACATGATTATTTTGATACAATGATATATTTTATTGTCCAACCATACTCTACTGTGGAAACTATACTTACTAAGACTTCATCCCTTTGTTAAATATCCATCAAGATGAATTATCCCCAAGTATTAAACATTTTTACACTATCTTTAACATTATTTCTTTGTTAATAACTATGTCACAATATGATAACAATATATATTGTGATTTTATTTTGATTTCCTGATATAATTCCACGAATCATAATAAATCATTGCTCAAACTGCTTCTTAAGTTTCATCAAAAGCCGCAACATACTTGGTACATATAAATATTTTCACCATTGGATGTAATAAGCTTATATTTCTTATATCCTTATCCTATTTGTGATATTATATCATATTGATATAATGTAAGACTAGTTTTTATATCCCTTTGAAAACTAGTATTATCATTTCCCTAATTACCAATAACTCACCCTTTGTACTTTGTCAAGAATTGTTGTATAGTTTTGACCACCAACTCATTTAGTTTTACAGGTTCTGATTGATATTTCCAACTATGATTTATATATCTTCATTATTAATTATTAGTAAATATCATGGAATATGAGATAGATTCAAACAATTTTTATTATGATTTTCTATTAATAAAAATTATGTCTTCATTCGTCATAACATGCCATCATGGACATATTTTACACCACGTGACATAGACAACAACTCAATCTTGAATTTTTTTTCTTCTCATGTATTTTTCAATAGTTTTTCAACATATATTATATAATTTAATCTATGAAATCACATAGATATATATCATTATATCATGGTCTACTAATTTGATTCACTATTGGATAAATAATATTATATTAGTATTACATAACTGTCAGATTAAACTAATGTTTTTTATATGTTATCAATATAAATTTCCTTGGGAAACTATTTCACTACCACTAACTTCTTAAAAAACAAGTCTCAAATTCATTATTAAAAAATAAAAATTCTCTCATGGATTCAATAAAATGAATATTATATAATTTGATGCTAAATCCAACCAATAAATCGATCTCTATAACTTCTAAACCATATGGGATTTATTTGGTGTCACTAATCCTTTCTAGTTTCACCATATAGGATTCTTACACAAGGATTCAATTAATGAATTTTTAATTAACACCCAATTTCTATATATAATTATCATAGAAGGTTTCCTTGAAAAGTATAATTCTAAAGGATTCTAGCATGACAACTTGTGAAAAGGATTCTTCATAGACTATTCTATAATGTTTCTTGAAACCGAAAGTAACTAATCATTCTTTATTGCTACCAACATTACCATCCATGTCAATTTTATTCTTAAATACCCACATATGACATTTCCTAAAATAGAGAAACAACCAAAATACATATCTATATTATAATACATTGAATCAATTTCTGAATTCATACAATCTTGTAAATATTAGTTTTTTTATATTTAGTACTTCCTTATAAGATTCATTATTTTGAAAAAATATTTTATCACATAGTTTAGTTTGTATAAAACTGTCTCTTTGGTTTTTTACTTTCTTGTATAGTATGTGTCACCAGAACAATTCCTCCCACTAGGTCTTTTGGAGTATCTTATTACTAATCCAACAGTTATACATCAATAATGTTGAATTAAATTATTCCTAGATTGATACGACTATTAAAAAAGTAAAGTTATTTCCAGTTATTTAAATATAGTAAATTAATTTAAAAATATATTTATATCTTAGGGATAGTTATTTCCTAAGTATCTTTGATGATAATTAACAAATATCAACTTAGTGTTTTTCTTGATGTATGTTTTCTGGTAATACTTATATTAACAAATACTTCCCATAAAACACATGAAGCTAAAAAATAATGGATTCATTTCTTATTTTAACTTTTATAATATCCATTATTAAATAGAGTTAGAGTATTGATATATTTTAACATAGCTATTTGAAAAAAAATCTATTTAAAAGAATTATGGAAGACTTTAAAAACTTATTGCACTCATCGTATATCCTATTTTTTCTACCATCTCCACTCCGATTTATATAAGGAAATGTGAACATAGTAATAACTCTATTATAATTTTAAATTATTTTTGAATTGTAGGTTAAGATATTATCTGACTAGCTCAACCAAAAAATCTTATGTCTTTTACCAAGTATATTCAACACCGTACTTTACATTCCTTAAATATCCAAAATGAATCCAAGGATGTGTATAAATTAACCCAATATATTATCCTTAGAATTGTTTACTTATATCATTTTAAAATAATTCTATAAGATTTGTGTCTTTATAACTTTTAATAATTAAATGTCTTATCATTAAATATTATTAGTATGCAAAAATACCAAACATTTTTAGTTCTGAAGAGTCTAAGTACCCTTTTGAGTATATCATTGATATGTATGTTTTGTTTTAATAGAAAAAGAATTATCCTTACAAAATTAGGTATTATTTGATTCTTATATTTTATATTTATCATTAATTACCGTTATTGGATATTTATTTTTCAATTATTATTAAACAATTAATCTTGTATATATTATAGAAATATTTATTTCAAATATATAACTATTTTTCATTGTGTATAGAATTGGAAATGAATTTTTTTGGGTAACACTATGTAAAGAATAACATTTTTAATAGAATCCATCCACTTGACAATGGGAAGTTATGAGATCTCTAAAGTCACTTATGAATCATCCTTCTTTGGTGACATAGAAATTTCACCTTACATATTGTAGTCTTTATGTACTTCTTTGGTTGTTGTGTCTGGATACCAATATGTGAGTTTAATATTATATTTAATACCGAAGAATTTAAACATAAATATTAATTACAATGATAAATATTAATATAATATATGATTATGAATAATTATTCTTCAATTTATTATAGTTCATCTTCTAGTGACCTTTCTTATCACATGTGAAGTAGATATCCTCCTCTTCCTTTCACTCCCTCTAAATATTTTGTATCATTAAGGGAAATTATTAAAAATAAATTTACTCTAAAATTGTAATAGGACATTCATCCATTTATATTATTTCATTAACTATAAGGGGCGAGGAAACATGTCCCCATCAATCACTATTATCTGGGAGAATCATACTCAAAATATTCCTGAGTGGTAATTCAAACTGTTAATTTATTAATTCTTAATGAATATAGAGAATATTTTTAGTAAGGATGATGGAATGAGATTAATGGATATTTTTTTATCTATATAGAATCCTAATTCACTAACTAATCCATATAAAAAAATATCTTGACTAAAATATCAATTGAAAGTTACCCACATTCATGTTTACACCTGTATAGTACAGTGAAAATCTCCATTATATTTATCCACTCATTATCCTTTTCTACTTATAAGATATGAGTTATCATGTTGTATAGATCCATGTTTTATGTTTCATATTCATCACTTTAATCATATCCAACAACATGATGTAGTATAAGTTGGAAGCATGTTTTATGCATCTCTTATCGGAATCCCTTTCACCTTTACTTTATCTCTAAGGTGGTTGACCATGAATATATGATTCCAACACAAAATAAATTTTTTCAATATTAGTGAATGGTACAAGGGATTGTATAACTATTTTAAGTTTGTAAATGTGAGTGAATTTTCATTATCCAAGAATGGTTATAGTGCTTCCATGGGTTTTCTTTACATTTTTTCACTATAAATAAAAGATGAATTAAATAATTTCTTTTGATTATCAGTTTCGACATAATATATTGATTTTATTAGTATCCCACTATTTCATCAAATCCTAACATCCATGTACTTTGGAATTGGAATATATTTTCACTTGTATATTATGGTGGAAAGGATCCATATTTACCGTAAAATAACCCATTTGAAGTCAATATAAAATTATTAGAATGTTTTTAGATAATCATTGTTTTCCAACTATATATACTTTTATGTACTTGATCTATTAAGTGGGATCCCCAATCCCAAATTCCAATATAAGGACATCCCAAATGCTTTCTTCTAGGTTACACCAATTCTTTTAGAGGAAACTACATGTGATTATTACCTGGTTAAGTCAAACCAAGACTTTTATTAGAACCCCTTGATAATGAAAGTATATTAATGAGGACTAGACCAATATTTCATAAATTGTTACATTTGAACTCAGTTGATGATTGGTTTTACTGAATTAAAATTTTGATTAATGGATTTTATTTAACTTATATTTATATTCATTAATTTTTATTCACATGATTATTAATATTTTGTGGGATTTACCTAATTAATTAAAAATTTATGATAAATAATTTATGTATAATATAATTATTTTATTTAATCATAGTAATCTTGTGGATTTATTTACTTTATGTGATGGTGTTTAATCGTAGAAATGAACCATTCAGCTAATTAATAAAAAAATAAACATAATCTAAAAAATTTAATAAATATTTGATATGACCATTGATTGTGCTCAGTTTAATGGATGGGAAGATTGATAGTTTGGTTTGTTTGTTTTGACTATTAAAAATACCTCACAAATTTACATTGGATAATAATAATTTCTTAAGAAAATGAAAACGAAAAACTTATTATTCTTTAGGTATTTTAGTGTTTATGTTATTTTGTAAAGTATTCATTATTCACTATGTTATCTACAATATTTTATTTTTTAAGTGTTTTTTATAAATCCATACAAAATTGGTTCTTTAAATTCATATGAAACTAGTTTTTCAAATTCATAAATTTCCAAAAAGTCATATGATTTCTGATAAAGACAAATGAAATGAGTTTTTAAGTCATAAAAAATGTTTTATAAGGCCTTATAATTTTTGAAATACTTATGAAAAGTAATTTAATGTTTTAGGATTTTTAAAATACATATGAAGCATGCAGATATCATTTTATATGTTTTTATAAATCATGATTTCTACTGAGAAATGAACTTTATATTGAAAAGTTGTGCTTATATGAATTTCATGTTTATTGATTTTCATCCTTAAGTTATTATCATGATTATAAAATTTCATCTTTATAAGAAATAACCCTTATAGGTAAAATAATCCATATGAGTTTTCATGCTTAGGGAAAATGATGTTTATGCATGAATGATGTTTATATAAAAAGTAAAATCATGCTCAATTTTGTTAATATGGTTTAAAAACATTCATACACGGAACTATTCTCTTATATATTTTATATTTTGAATTATTTAATGTCTGTATGACGATTTTTAACAATTTTAATCATTTTTAAAATACATAATAACATTAAATATATTGTGCAAAGTGGATTGAAATTATTTTATAAAAGCTATGCATGCAAATCATTCTAAAAAATATGAGTGATATTTATAAATATATGTGATGATGTTAATAATTTTTATTATTATATCTAATTATGGATAATTTTGAATGGTTTTCACGAAGAACCCCAAAGATTCCAATCATAGAGTTTTTGTTATTACTATTTGGGTAGTTTTATTCAAAAGAGTATCTGAGTAATTTGTGTAGTAACATTATAGAACCACATGTAATGATTTATTATTCCTTTACTACTGAAGTACTCAATGTTACAAAACTACATTTTTTTAAATCAACTGATTTTAATTTCTAAAGCTTTATGGTTAACCCAAATCATCAATGTCCATCTTCAGTCTTAAAGGGTTGAAGAAACCTATTATACACCACCATTCCTTTCCATATATTCTTTTGGATCTACAAATTTATTATTTATTTGTTCCATCCTTTTTCTACTATGTATTGATTTCATTGTGTTGTAACTTAACTCACACATGGTTATACCTTCATTAAAAAGTCAGTTTCATGGTTATTCTACCCTAATAAAAAAGTAAATACTAAACGTTCGTGCATAAATATGGTAAAAATAATAGGATAGGTTTATGTAATGATCCTATATTTTCATACAAAGATATTACATCTTTTTTTATGAACATTAATTACATTACACAAACACACACTTAAGGATCATAAAGGTATTGTGCATATGGAAACATGGAAACATAAAAAACTAGTTTATAAGTGTTATACATCATCTAGCACATAGTTCTCTATAACTATCACCCTTAATAGTCATATCACAAGTAATACCTATCATCATTACTTGGGAAAAGAAACATAAGAATGGTGAATAAGATTATCTGTAAGGGAAAAAGGAAATACATAAAAATGATGTGAGCATAATGGTATAATAACATGAGAATAACATAATAAAATCATACCATTTATATCAAATATTAAAATCTTCAGTCATGACATAAATGTTAGTACTTTATAATACATGAATCCGAAGGATATCAATGAACATGATCTATGAGAGCATAACAATTACTGAAGAACCCAATGCATTGAGGTAGATATAGGTACCTCACATAAAAAAATTAAAATCATAATAATATGTTCCACAAGATCACAAACGTTTCATCATATCATAACATATGATAATAAATGGGTTTCATAAGAATTACATCAAACCCTAACCCCTAGAAAAGAAATGGGTTTCGTATACATTACATCATAACATAAACCATGGAAAATAAAACGATTTTATATTAATTTCTAAATAATAATAATAAACAATGAAAAGAAATAACATGGATGGTAAAGCTTGATCATGTCCCCAATATAAAATAATCATCACCAATGTTTTCCATTGATGAATAGAAATTCCTCAAAAAATCATTTAATGTCTTAGAGGAAAATATCCTTTCAATTGTTAATAAACTTATATAAAATATAAAGACAATCCAAATGTTAATATTTTTTTATTAAAATATTATTATAAACATGTAAAGAATGTTTTGAAACAGTAAGTGGTCATGATGGTAGAAGATTCCAATCATTCCATACCCTTTAAAACCAATATTCCTTTAACATTTGATGTATAAGTCAAAAAAACCACCTCTCATAAATTAAATGAAGATTCCTTCTATTTTATTTTGTGAAAATTCTAACAAGGGTATAAATGATTTTAATAAAATTATGATATTTTTAAAAACATCATTAAATTATTTTATGAAAACATGTAAATGGAAGAAAAATTATTTTCAACAGAAGAGATAAATAAATCAATTTTTCTTAAAACAAATATTTTTGATCCCTTAAGTACATAAAAAGATTAAAATGAATAGAAAACATGAATTCTTATGAAATAACCATAGGAGAAGAATATACATGACTATATTGAGATATGTATTATAAGGTTTCATCCTTTGAAACATAATCATAGACAATCCTGATAAACGATGATACTGTAAATTAAAAACTTTATCACTTTTTGTATCTTTTGAATAAAAAGAACCATTAAAGATAAAAATTAAATGAAACATTAAATATCATGAAAATAAAGATATGCATGATATAAAATGTCAAATGTTGGTATATACACATCACAAAATAAGTTAGGTGCGTAACATATTTTATGTCCCAAAAAAGAAAAATGAGACAAAAATCCCTTACCTTATGTCTTGAATTCCTTTGTACACATTTCATCCTCCTATATATTAAATATAAGAATATATTCTCTATTGACTACAAAAAACTGGTTAATGTAATATCTAAAGACTCTATTCATTAAATGTATTAAGATAATGGGAGAATTAGTAATAAAAAATGGTATCACTATATACTCATATTGTCCATAACTTGTATACAATGTTTTCTTGGGTATATCCTTCTTCTTTGACCCAAATTTATGATATATGGAAAAAAGAACAATCTTAAAAAACTACCAAGATAGGCATATTTGAAAAAACAAGTCATTAATATAGGGTATATGATACATGTTTTTGGTTGTGATAATTTTAACTCCTCATAATCAATGTAATGTCACATTGATCCCTTTTTTGACGAAGATAACTCAAGCATCCCATGGTGACACAATTTTAGGAAGGAACCCTATTTCAAGATTGTTCTGATTTTTCTTCTACAATTCATTCAAATCAATCAGGGACATTCATTAGGGATTCTTCGATATAGGTGTGTAACTAGGTATGAATTCTATTGAAAACTCAAATTCATGATTCAGTGGAAGACTAGGAAACTATTACGGAAAGACATCAACAAAATCCCACACAATATAAATATCCTCAATACTAATTTTATCCCAATAAATCTTAGGTAAAATACTATTTTGAATAAGAATAAAAACCCATAAAATGGTTGTGATTTTTATCAAATGTTTATATTTATTGTCACATTGATATAAGATCATATTTTGGATTGGAATATCAAATATGAATTACCTTACTTATAAATTTATATGGGATTTATGTAGAGAATACTCATCCATTCCTAAGATAACCTCAAATTCAACCCAAGGAGGAATTAAAAGACTTACAAGATGCACATTCTCATTAACATCAATTAGAGAGGAATCATATACTTTATATGTGATCATCATACCATTAGGGGTTATCACTACTAATTGTACATCTAAACATGTGGATGGTAAGTGTACATTTTAACACATTATTATCAAGACCCTCATTAGAAATAGTTATCGTAAAAGATTTCCCCTTTTCCCTCAACTGTAGAGGTTTCTAACATTTATCATCACCATTAACTTTATTCTATGGTAACTAGTTATAATAGTCCCCATACTCTTTTCATTTTAAACACTATAGTGTGGGTGGTTCATTCTATAGAGATTTATCTATATTCACATCACTAGTTATCTTATTCCCAAAACATTATCATTCTATTTGTATATTAACATAACTTACAAACATAAAACATTTACCATTCCCCTTAAGATAGTTTCCTCCTTGTTTCCTTGAAGACTTAAAGCATGATGGAAATATCATCTTGTTCTCTATAAGGTTCTTGGTGTTTTAGTTGAACTCCATCCTTTTTATATCAAAACCATGTGATTTATGGGCAAATCCAATCTCTATTTCCATGATGAGATCACATTAAATGATTTCTTCATAGATACTTAAGTGCCTAGTGTATAAATCCCTTTAGAGACTTGGTTCTAATCCACTGAAGAATATATGAACTGTACATTTATTTTAGATGATAATTCTAGAGGCACACCTCGCATGTCATTTAATATTTTCATCATAAGAACCAAAAGATTTACCATACATCTAATTTAGTTCAAGTAATTACTTCTCTATTTTCTTATAAATAATGCGAGGGATGTACTTATAGAAGAATAAGATCCTAAACTCATTCCACTCTATGGAGTCAGTTTCATCATTTTTCCTCATGTTCTTTATGAGAGTCCACCATTGATGGGATTTTATTCCAAACGAATGATATACAAAAAGAATATTTAATGTTTAGTTCATTGGAGAATATGAAATATGATTTCAATTATACTAATCCATTTCTTATAATCTATAATATCATTAGAAACACAAAAATTTGTTATATATTTCTTCATAGATTACCCAAAAAAATATCGTTCCCTCATTTTCTCATTTGGAAGTTTAAGATGATTCATATATTGAGAAAACTTTTGTGAGCATATCAAATATATTTTTCATTATATATCCAATAAAATTTGGTTTATGGGGATTATAATAATTTAATTTTCTATTTCATTTAGCATTAACACAATTCCTTTGGGTTCCACCCATCGACTAAACCCTAAAATCATAGTATGGGAAATAGTAATCATTTAGGGAAAACACACAATGATAAAAAATCATTTATAGATTTTGTAATTCATGGAACCTTATTTTTAATCCATGAATCCTTGGTTTTAACCTTGGTTATTCATTTTCATTATCTATTTAAATCATTCACGATGGATCGTAATGAAAATGTAAATTCACCTAAGCATATCCACCGGGAGTGTCAAGCCATGTGTGCCCTAAGGAACATTGTGATGTACCAAGTAATGGTCAATTCAAATCCTCATTAGTAATTTTTGATGTTATGAACCAAAGTTATATTAGTGATAAAACTACGTCCAATTTTAGGTTCCATAAATGGATGTATTGTGAGGTTAACCATATAATCTCTTCCTTACCAAAAAATTACATTGTTACCTTATAATTAGGAATATCATAATGGTTATCAATAATTTTTTTTCAACCTAGTTCTTAGATGATAAAAAAATAAATCCTCTGATACTAGCAGTAATGACCCATGAATTTCCAACATATATATCACATATTTTTCTAGGAACATTCATTACATTATTGAAACATATGTCTGAGGTCCATAATGGTTTAGTGCCTAAGGAAACATGGAATCATAAAAAACTGGTTCATTAATTTTATATATTTTCTCCCACATTATTCCTCATAAAATTCTCCCCTCTTATACATATCTCACATAATACCTGTCATCATAACATGGGGAAAGAATCCTAAGAAAGGGTTAGTTCATATTCCCTCTAAGGATAAACAAGGGAAATATAAAAACATAATATGAGCATAAGGGTATGAGCACATAATAATAACATGTGAAAATCATACCCTTCTTATCAATGATAAAAATGTTAAGTCAAGTCATAAATATTGGTAGTTAATAATACATAGATCATAAGGAAAACAATGAACATTTTCTATAAGAGAACAACATTGAAATAAGACATGGAATTGTGGCATACAAATGAGTATAGAAAATCATTTCCATAGTAGTCAAGTATCATTTCAAGGTCTATCATAGTGGAATGGGTTAACTATATAAACCATCTTAGTAGTCATGGTTATCTCTAAAGACTATCATATTAAAAAAATTCTCTTACTAAGGTTCATACACTCCCTATTTCAGTGCAATTTATCTCATGACATGGAAAAATTTAACCAAAACATTGGAGAGATATTTAGTTCCTAAATTATACATAATAAAAATCATAATGTTTTCCACAAGATCATAAAACATTCATCAATCATAACCCATAAAAATAAATGGGTTTCATAATCATTATATCATAGTATATCCCATGGAAATGAAAAGTGTTTCATATATATATATTTCATCATAACATAACCCATGAAAAATAAATGGATTTCAAAAAAATATCTTCATCATAATAATAAACCATCTAGATAAAGAATAAGGATGATACAACTAGATCATATCCATAGTAAAACATAATAAAAACCAATGGTTATTGTTGTTGGTGGATATATATTCCTTTAAAAAATAATTAGAAAATTCTTGAGAAAAATATTCATTCTATTTTTAAAACAGATCTTTCAAATATTAAAACATAGAAAACATTAAATAAAAAATTTAACACAAAATTAATATTTTAAATTGGTAATGTATGAAATAAAAAATTGACTGTTAATGATGGAAAAACATCTATTCATGCTGAACAATTTTAAAAAAACATTCCTATCACATATTTAGTATAATTAAAAACCCCATATTCAAAAAATGAGATGAATTTTTTCTAAATATAAAAATGGGTGTAAAATACATTAAATAATCTTAGGATATTTTAAAAACTTTTTGAAAACATTTTAAAAAAAATGATATGGAAGAAAAATCTATTTTAACTGACGAGAGAAATAAAATTTATTTTTTAGAAAAAAAATATTTCTGATATCATAAGTACATAAAAAGAGGGAAATTAAAGTAAATGAAATATTCTGAAGAAATAAATATATTAGTAAAAAAGAAATTATTTTCTTGAGATATATATAATAATGTTTCATAATTGGAAATATAATCATAAAATATCATGATAAATGAAGATATTGTATCATAAAATCATTACCACTTTCGTGTCTTCAGAATCATAAGAACCAATAAAATAAACATCAAATGGAATATTAAATATCATGAAAACAATTATATTCATGATATGTAATGTAAAAGGAAAGTATATACACCTCATAAAATTTGATAGGTGCATAACATATCTTATGTCTTAGGGAAATTTTAGACAAAAAAACCCTTAAATTAAGTCTCAACTTCCTTTATAAGCATTAAAACCTACTATATATTAAATATAAGATTTTTATAAATAGATTAAAAAATATACTCATATTTTCATCCAATATTTTATTTACATAGGGCTTTTTTAACCATTTATCAATAATTCATTATTAAAATAATGGTTTTGGTAATATCAGCTTCATTTTTCATGAATTTTTTGGTTTGATATTTCTGATACATTTATATTAATCATGGTTAAATGATCTTTAAAATTTAAAATATTATATAAATATCATATTTTTTAATTATATATGTATTTATAAAAATCTAATAAAGTTAGATAGAGTATGTTAATTAAACCATTTATGGAGACTGTAAGTCGTATGCATACACGAACACTGTTTCCATTTTTTTATGGTTGAAAATAAAGATGGAAAATAATATATCAAATTTACAAAGTCAATATGATGTCATATATATAACATATACTTATTAAATATATCTCTATCACCTTCCATGAAAAGCGTTTTTGAAAAAAGAATCACATCATTTCGCAAGGCAGTAGTCTACCACACACATAGACGATGTTATCATTTATTCAATGGATTTAAAGTTAAGAAATTATATGATATAATTATTTTAAAAAATGATACATATTTAATTAATATCAATAATAAACATAAAATTAATCCTTTTTACTTTCTATTCAAAGCATAATTGAAAAACAAATTACATCGCTTCATGAGGTGGTAGTTTGGTGTAGATACGAGCAATATTACCATATTTCTTAAGGAATAGAAATTAAGAATATATATGTGATATTATAATTATAAAATTATAATAATATTATAAGTATCATATATAATAATTATATACATCATTATATCTATATTTAAGAACTGTTGATGGAAAATGAATTACATCGGCTCACGAGGTGGTAATCTATCATAGACATGATCAATGGTTTTGTTTCCCAATTGAGGGAAGAGTAGATGGTTGTAGGTAAGGAACATATGATAAAATAATCCTACATTATGGGATATAATAATTTTATTTTATCTTTATTGTTTATTAAGAGTTTAAAGGGGTGGAATAAATAAAATAAAAAACATTATTATTGATGTTACCTCTTCTTTAACAAACTTTTGGTTTTCACCAAACTAATTTATTCGATTTATTTTTGATAAAAAAGGATTATATGACAAGGTTAGTGAATTATGTAATTAAATTAAGTAGTTTTTTGTTGAAAAATTGTTTTTTAAGTGTAAAGAGGAGGGGAGAGTGGGTGGCCTATTATAAGTAGGGGTGGGTACACACATGGAATTTTTTAAAATAATAATGTCTACCCACATTTTTCACATTCCAAAATGATCCAAAATGAATTATTAGTGAATATTAGATGTTATAAGGTCTAAATTTGACCATGAAATTTATGTTTTACTAGATTATAGGTCATTTTACCCCATATATTTTTATTTCAACCTCATGGTAAACCCATTTGAACCTTAACTACAGTAATTAATTTCTTCCACTTTCAATATTCATTAGGGTAAAAAATTATTTTGAACATAATATATAATATTAATTATATTCATTACAAATATTTAATATATTAATACAAATTTAATTAGCATAATTGGTAGAATTTAATTTATAATTTAACCCCGATTTTCGATGAAAAAAATGGTTTTCCCATCAGAAATGTTTCATAAGTTTAAAAATTTTTTATATAAAAATTAAATATTAAATTTATTCAAATGGAATGTATTGGTTTTATTATAATATAATTAAACATTTTTTACATTTAAACCAATTTTAAAACAACATTTAACCACATACATTCTTTAAATAAAAAGCCACTATTTAATGAAAACTCGTATTTTTTAATATTCTTCGAAAAATTAATCTTTTAAAAATAACACCAAAAAATATTCATAATATATTGTTGAAATGTTGATACCAAAAATAAATTTTATTTTTTCAAATAAATTTTCTAAAATTTTCAAAATATAATTATATTTTTTTCACAAAAAAACTATAAATTCATTTTTTTGATAAAATAGAATTTACAAAACAAATAATGATTTTACCATAAATTAAGTTGTTTATTATCTATAAGTTATAATTTTATAAAAACATTATACATAGTATATAATATTTGGTTACTTCTATTCATACCTCCAAGATTAAAGGCTACTATATAACAACCATGTTAAATAGTAATATAAATATTATATTCTTGTCCGTTAGACCTCGACGCTGTGTGTAGCACAGAGATATCAAAGAAATTTAAATTATTTGAAAAAAATATTTCATAAAATCTTATGGTGTTACATCATACCCCCCTTAAAATTAATCTTATATTCTAAATTTCATCACTTTGGACGAATAACAAAGGATACTTCTCCCCGATTACATCCTTAGGTTCCCATTTAGCTTCATCAATCTGGTTTTTTTGACACAAAACATTGACTAGGTGAGAGGTATTGTTTCATAGAAAACTATCTATATGATATATAATCTACATTTATCATTACTCATAAGAAAGATATTTCTCTAGTGTTACGACCATTTAGTTTATTACATGTGAAGGGTCAATTGTGTATATCCTCAAGTTAGATACATGGAACACATAGTGGACTTGAGATAGGTTTAGTGGAATGATCAACTATTAGGACACAATCATGATACAATCAAGAATTTCAAAGGGACCAATATACCTAGGGATTATTTTTCCCTTCATCCCAAATATTATTACCTTCTTCGATGGAGAAATTAATTGAAACATCTTATCACCAACTTCAAATTCTAGACAAGTCCATAATTATCATCAGATTTTTTTGTCAACCTTTTCCACCAATATGTGTCATTGAGTAGCTTTAACCTTACTTACCAATTCTTATACCATATTAGGTACCAATATATTTATTTCTACAACTTCATTATATCAAGTTGGAGCTATACATTTCTTTTTTAGAGGGATTCATAAGGATCCATCTGAATACAAAGGTGAAATCTATTGTTGTATGAAAACTAAACTAGAGGAATGTTTTGACCCTGAAAACCTTTGAAATCCATAGAATAATATCAAAATATATCCACTAGGGTTAGAATTGATCTATCATGCTGACTGTATTTATAAGGATTATATGGAGTGTTGAAACTCAAATCTATATCAAGAGCTTGGTGAATAATTCCCCATAACTTTAAGGTAAACCAAATATTTTTAATAGACACAATGGAATATGGTACTCTATGAAACCTTACCACTTACTTGATGTATATCCATTAGATATTATAGAAATATAATTCTTCCTTAATAGTGATGAAGTGTGCTGACTTCGTAAGGCAATGAACTACAAACCATATATCATTATTCCCCTTAGCTTTTTTGTGGAGTTTTATAACAAAGTATATGGTGATGTTTTTTCATTTCGATTCTATTATAGGTAATGGATGTGAAATCCCTTTAGTTTTTTGTATCTCTTCATTAAAATTCTAACATACAAAGCATCAAGATACACACTTTGTGATATCTCTCTTCATGTAATCCCACTATAAATACTTTTTCAAATCACAATACATCTTTGTACTTCTAGGATGAATAGAGAATGAATAACTATGATCCTCTTCAAAAGAGTACTTATTCAAATGTGGTATAGTTGGAACACATACATGGTTTCTAAACCATATCATTCAATCACAACCAATGATAAACTCAAGAACAATTCCCACCTTATGTAGCTATAAATCGATTTTCTTAGCTACATTAATCTTCACCTGGATAAATGGTTTCACATTAATTTGAGAATGATATGATTTCACCAATTCTATTAGGATTTCCATATCTATCCTTTACAAGTCTATAAATATTGTATATTTTTTCACCACCTTCATGGATAAGCTAACATAATCCTTTCGAATCAAACCATCGACCACCTTGTTCACTTTCCCATGGAAGTAATGTATTGTGAGGTCATCATATTTAATTAGATCAAACCATATCCAATGGAGCATGTTAAACTAATTCTATGTGAATATATAATTAAAAAAATTATTAATATATATATATATATATATATCATATTTTCCCTAAAAATATAATTCATCCATATCTTTAGTGTAAACATTACTAAAGATGACTCCAAATAACGAGATTGGTAATGTTTCTCATGAACCATTAATATTCATGAGGAATAATATATAACCAAATTGTTGAGAAAAAATCACTCGAGGAATCATTGAAGCATTTTTGAGGTGATTGTGTTTGTTGAGAAAGTGGGCCTCCATGTTGTGTTTGTTTAGAAAGCATACCATGATGTTCAATTTGTTGAAAAAAGGGGTTTATATGGTGAGATGTCGAGTTCAAGAGATGTTATCTACAATACATGATTGAAAGAAGAACCTAGAAAATGGAATGGATGATTAGGAGGTGGTACAAAAAGGGCAGATACAAGGTGGTGCCATTTTCTTGTGTTTTCCAATTTGTTCGACCTCAAAATCAAAAAATAGAGAAAGGATTTTTTGTAAAAGGGACTTGTATGCCAGTGTCTTAGAGACATGGAAAGTTTCACACCATATTTATCGAATTATTAGAATAGAATAAGTAATTCAAAGGAAAGAGGGGCACCCATGTTTTGGTTTGGGTGCACAAGTTGACTAGGGCGACAGTGACTTGGGCGGTTGGACTTGCACACCAAGAGCAGACTTTCATGCCATCGCTCAGGGTACCCAAAATGCCTATAAATAGAGGGTTACCCCTCCTCATTTTTTCAAATAGTTGAACACTTATAGAAAATTAGAGCTCCAGTCGCACAGGTGGTTTGGGCGCGCAAGTGGTGGTGTGAGCGCTCAAGTATAAGGTTAATCAAAAGTTGCGCGTCAGTTGATAGTTTCATGAAAATATTAGTTTGGGTGTAAAAGGGAGTGAGCCTCCCATGTTGGGAGTTGGAAAAGGGAGTGTGGCGCGAGTGTTTAGGTGAAACATGCACACTAGGCATGACGAAGCACACCAGGCCTTAGAAAATCATGCTAAGAACAAAGAAGCATGCCAGTCACACTAGGACTACGCGAAAGTTAGAATATTTATTGGTACCTCTGATGCAAAGTGTGATTCATATATGGCTGAATGTTTGACGTCAAAAGAGAATCTACATCAGAGAAATATTCATTAATTTGTGACAATGAAGAGACCTACATGTCTATAAACTGTGAGTGGATCCTCTAAAGAATCAGTGAGCTCACTTCAATTGAGAGAGCAGTGAGTTCACAAATTGTTAGTGGTTGTAAACCACAAGGTACAGTGAGTCCACTCCAAAATTGTAATCCATAGTGTTCTTATAGTGGATTAGGTACATTGGAACAACACCGAGGTATGATTCTTGGACGTAACCTAGTGAGGGTAAACTAAGTAAAATTGTTGTGTCCCGTGCATGCTTAAAGATTATTTTACACTCTGAAACGGGAAGTAGATAGAGAAGATGATTTTTTTTATAAAAACAAAATAATAACAAAAGGGGTAGTTGTTTTAATTTTTCATACCCTGATTCCCCCCCCCCCTCTCAGGGTATCTAGACTTGTGGACCTAACACACATCATTCTTTAGAAGAAAACATCCCAATAAATTCTAGAATGGTTCACTAAAGATTAAAAACCCTTATTAACTATAGGGTAACATAATAACTAGTGAACTGACTAATCTTCTCTTTAGTTCTTTCAAATTTCGCATAAATTCATTTGTCTAAGGGAACTTCTCACTCTTCTGAGTTAACCTGGAATGTGGATTATATAGTCATGAGAAAATATCCCCAAATCATCAATAAAAACCATCCAAACCATGAATAAATTCGATCTCAACACTATGGTTAGTATGAGAAGACATTCAATAGCCTTTTTCTTTGATGGATCCACAGATATAACTTCCCTTGAGACTACATTACCCCAAAATGAAACCTTTGGTCAGAAAAAATTAGACTATGTAAATTTTTCATACCAATTATCCTCCCACTGGGTCTTCAGTAATATTATCATGTAATCTTCTTTCACGACCCGTCCTCGGGGCCCATGCCGTGACTATCCCAAACCCGCCTTCCATAGGCCAGGGGCTGGCGACTAGCACCAAGGCGTAAATCCCGGAAAAAGGGAAGGCATTTCCTTTGTAAAGTAAACAAGCACCACAGAGTAAGCAAGCGGAAGAAGTAAACACTAAGTAAAAGCTTGTACAACAGTAAGTGCAGAAAAGTAAAGGGGGCTGGAAATACAGGCCCAACTGTAAAGTACAACTAAAAGGGGAAAAACAGCAACTGAAAGGAAAAGCCGCCGCGTCGAGCCGTCCTATGGAAGTCCCACCTGAAGGGTGAGTGCAGATATCCTCCACAGCTCCTCGGTCCAGCCATCCGCTCCGAGTACACCCCGCCTAGTGGTCCACCTCCAGGTACCGTCCTGCTCCGCAAGCCTCCACCATGATCAGCGTTGTCCGTCGTCTGCAACCAACACAACGTAGTGCGGGCATAGCCCGTGCAGGGGTGAGTATAAGCTACTCAGTAGGGACCCCCGAGACCCCTGAGGGTCTCCCAGAATCCAAAAATGATAAACCACAAAGGAAAGATACAATCACGAAGTAACATCCGACACGACTTTGGTATATTCCCATACATATACCTAAGTTATCAATTCTTTCTTGGCTCCAACATCCGAGCTCAAGTACATCCCAGTACACACAGGAAAGCAAAACGTAAATCCACACAGGATAGTACAACACAATCCACAAAGGAGATCAAAACATAAATCCACACAGGATAGCACAACACAATCCACATAGGAAAGAAAAACGGGATTCAGCTCACACAGGATATACTTCTTCGTAAGACGATAGAAATGATCAGATGTAGCCACTGATTCATCTAAGTCTTCGGACCCACAAAGGACCGGTATGTACTAACCCCAGCAATGACCCACATAGGATCGATCATGAAGTTGGACCCAAAGCTATTGGGAAACTCCTTCTCCATCAATTACAGTGGTTATGCCGCTACAACCAAGTGCTTCCCTCTTACCTTGTACTATTGTAGTACTCCACCTATCGGGTACTGTGGGCCTGCTGCTACAACCAAGCGCTCCCCCGTGCCGCTACAGCCAAGCGCTCCTCTGTCGTGGGTCTGCTGCTACAACCAAGTGCTCCCATGTGCCGCTACAACCAAGCGCACCTCTGTCGTGGGTCTGCCGCTACAACCAAGCGCTCCCATGTGCCGCTACAACCAAGCGCACCTCTGTCGTGGGTCTGCCGATACAACCAAGCGCTCCCTTGTGCCGCTACAACCAAGCGCTCCCTTGTGCCGCTACAACCAAGCGCACCTCTGTCGTGGGTCTGCCGCTACAACCAAGCGCTCCCCTATGCCGCTACAACCAAGCGCACCTCTGGTGTGGGTCTGCCGCTCCAACCAAGCGCTCCTCTGTGCCACTACAACCAAGCGCACCTCCGCAGTGGATCTGCCACTACAACCAAGTGCTCCCCACTGGGCTATCCGTAACACACTGAGTCGTTCGATCAGCAGTCGTCAAATCTCAACCGGCTCTAGGGTTTCCGCACACAGCATGCTCGTTCCCGGAGGGTCCACTCCACGAGCTAAATGGCTGATACACCAACTGCCACCTAGTCCAGTGTTGATGTATCCAAAAGTTCTGTATTGCCAATAGGAACTCAATGTCGCAGACAGCGCGTCAATCAGACGCCCGGTCTGAGAGTTATTGGCCTTTTCGTTCCAGGGGCCCGGTTGGTTTTTAAGGCAAAACCAACCTGACCATACTCCACCTACGTCCAAACCTCGGGCGGACTAAGCCAAAAGATCCGTCTCACTTAGAGGAATTCAACAAAGTTTACAGCACATCAATCGGACGTCTGGAACTCAAGATATGAGCGTTTCCGCTCCGAGGGCCCGGTTGGTTTCGTGTACGAACCAACCCGGCCGAACCCAAAGTATCCCGAAACCTTGAGTGCAGTATACCAAAACGACCGTCTCGATCCAAGCATCGTGTTTCCGCAGATGGTGCGTAGTTCGGAGGCCCGTAGCTCACGTTACGGGAAAAAGACCGAAAATGGTCCGAAGACGGGGGGTCTGGGCCCGGGCCGACCCGGCTGGACCCGGTCCAATCCGGCCAGGGCGCAGCTTGGCCCGGCCGGCCGGCCCGGCTCGGGTCGGCCGCACGGCCGATCAAACGCGGGGGGCATGCTGCCTCCGCGTGACAACCCTGCGGCCCCTGCGGGGGGCCGCTCTGGTCAACGAACGCGGCGATGCCGCGTCCCGAGTGCGCCGGACCCGCGCGGCCGCGGGTCCACTGGCGCCGCTGCCACCGCCGCGGCTTCTTCCGACAGCGCGCTGGGTCGCCGCCGGTGGCCCGCGCAGCCGGTGGATTCCGCGGGCCACCGAAGTTGCTCTGATGGTCCGATTCCCTTCCCGCTTGCGCCGCTGTTCATCCCGGGATCTGTTCTTCACTGCGGAATCATCAAAACGCCTCTGCGGCACGCTTTGTTGTCACCCGCCAAATCCGTACAACAATGAAGAACGGTGGAGGGTTGTCGGGCTGTGTTTGTTTGGCCCGCACCCTCCGCGTTAGGCGATAACAATCGGGATGAATAAATAACACAAGACAAACGTATCAAAAACAATTTTAATAATTTAAAATTTCACTTGATCCAGGTTCCTTTGTTTTAGAAGAAAAAAACTACGGGAATAAAAGTTATTTCCAAAAAAAATACCTACCTCGTCAAGTTTTCGCACACGCGTTCTTCGCGGAATTGACCGTCACGGAACAAGTTGAGCATCGCGTCATGGAAGGGCATCGCGTCGTCGCGGAAGGGCGTCGCTTAGACGATCTCTGAGGATCAAGAAAAAACAGATCTAATTATATCGATTAAATCCTTGTGTTTGATATAATCTGCAAAGAAATTTTAAAGAACCATATCCTATCACCTCAATGGATGATCGAAGATCATGTTGTGGATGAAGGAACGTCACAGAAGAACGTCGCGGGAGAGGAAACATCGGTGTCGCGGCACACGGCGTCGCGTCATCGGTTTCCACTGGTTCAACGTTCTTCGTCGGAGGTTGGTGTTCTTCGCATTCTTCGCATTCTTCGCGAAGGAGGATGAAGGCACAAGATTTCTGTCAAAAGCCTCTCAACGAGCAATCCTCAAGATGTCGTGCGTTGGTCTTATTTTATTATTACGCCAATGGATTTCAAACAGGTTAAGAAAATATTAAATTAATTCAAAGAATTAATTCAATGAAGAAAACCGCCCAATTAATTGGTGCGTTATGAATTTAAGAAAACGCATCAGTTGACTTTCATAATGACGAGTTTTCGCGGGTGAATTACTTAGCGGAAAAGAAACGGTGGGGCTCGTGCGGGAACCACCTCACAAATATCCTACCAAGGGGGTAGGATATTTTTGGATAGCATCATATCCGTTGCAACTGAGTTTAGACAGCTTAAAGTGGTCTTTATGCGGCATTAAGTGAAATAAAAATAAAATTGTTGCACAACTTTATTTTATTTCATATCTTAAAACCCAAAAATTAAAAACCACAACCGAGAAAACACAACTTCGGAAGAGGCGTTTCTAAGAAACAATCGGCGCTTTGATTCCATCGGTGCCCTCAGAATTCGATTCCGGGCACCGGTTCAAAATTTAGAAAACCCGCTCGTCCGTTCACTGAACGTACCCGAGCCAAACTTCGGAAAGTGATTCCGGGCACACCGGGCCTCGGAATCAGGTGCCGTCAGAAGCTGCGTCCTTTTAAAATCCCAAGAAAAATTAAGAAAAAAAATTCATTGAAATTTACGAGTCTATACATTACTCCCACCACAAGGATTTACGTCCCCATAAAGCTTCACCAAAAACTTAGGGATACAAAGGCGGTACTGAGCATGCATCTGAGCCTCCCGCTACCAAGTGATCTCCTGGAGGTTCCCGTGCTACCATATGATGCGCACAAGAGGAATCAATCGTCCACATAGGACCCGCTCCTGTTGATCCTCGATCTCCACCGGGACCTCCGCAAAGGTCGCCCCATCATCAACGTCCAGCTCCCCATGGTCAATGAAGTGGGACGGGTCGTGCATGTATCTCCTCAGCTGAGATACGTGGAAGACGTCGTGCACTCGGTGCAACTGAGGTGGTAGACCCAGGCGATAAGCCACCTCACCAATCCTGTTGAGGACCTGGAAAGGTCCGATGAAGCGTGGAGACAACTTTCCGCCTCAGCCAAATCTCTGTAATCCACGTCGAGGTGAGACACGCAAGAAGATGTGGTCGCCATCCTCAAACTCTAGTGGCCTCCGCCTCCTGTCAGCACAAGACTTTTGCCGGTTCTGAGTTGTCCTCATCCGCTCATGGATGACTTGGACCTTTCTGGTCCTACAAGAGCTGCTAAGATTTCTTCTTTGCCGATAAGAGAAATCTGGTCTCATCCCCTGGATGAACCACTTCCTTTGAATAATACAGTCAATTCCGACATGGATGTTACTAATCCATACCAAGGATGACGTCGTAAGGCCTCAACGCTACTACCAAGAGATCCAACCGTTACTCTCGCCTCCAAGGGTTGAGTCACACTGTCGGCATCAGTGTGTGGTAACTGGGTCTCCTCCAGTAGATGTCTCACAAGTGAGGGTTAAGTCAACTGTCTAAACTGGAACCTCTTAGTAACAACACAAAAGAGGACAGGAATGAAAACATCACAAAGGTACGCGTCTTTTATTATTGCAGCTCATAATACAAAGACGCTACACAACAGCAACAAGGAACTAGAAGTACAAAAGACGTATCCACTAGTTCCGCTCCTGTCCATCTGCTCCCAGAGCTCCATGATCGAAGGCCTCAGCTGCCTGAAGCTGAGGTCTCCCATGTCCACCAACTCCCTGCAGTTGGGGTGGACCTCCTGGTGGTGGTGGTGGTAACACCTCGAAGCGTCGTCCACTACCTGCTGCTCGGCCAGCTCCTCTGCCACAGTCTCCTGCTCCATGCGATCCGCATCGATCGAACCTCTGCCTCTGCCTTGGAGGTCCTTCATTCATCTGCTGGTCATCCGTATGCCGGATCGGACAATCACGAGCCATGTGACCAACCCCGCCGCAGGAGTAACACTGTCCGCTCATAGTAAGTCATTGTCCACCCCGGGTGCCTCGCACAATCGACCCTGTGTCACGCGGTCGACCACCGGTAGGTCTAGTCCTCTTGGACCCCTGCGCCATCTGTCTACTGCCCACTGCAGAAGACTCTGCCGCATGCCGTCTACTGGTGGATCCTGCTGCTGGAGACTGCTCAGCAAGGAAACTCTCCACTAAGAGGGCTCCCTCCAACACTCATGTCTATGTCGGAATGCTGTGAGAAACAACTGAAGCTATGATCTCTTGCCTGAGCCCCTGTTAGAAGGTTCGGGACCTGAAGAATGGGTCCCGTACCATGTCCGTGGAATAGCGCGAGAGATCGGTAAACCTCGCCACGTACTGGGCTACTGTCATGCTGCCCTGCCGCAGCTGTAGTAGCTCCTGAATGCGCACCGCTCGGAGGGTGGCTGGGACGAACTCTGAGCGAAAAAGGCTCTCAAATTCCGTCCAAAGGAGTGATGCCACGTCGTGCACCTGGAGCATCAAGCTCCACCATCCGTCTGCTACCGTATGCAGGAGGCTCGCTGCAAGGACCACCATAAGGTCTGCTGGTGTCCTCACTAGCCTGAAAACTCGAACAACAGCTTCCAGCCAGTCCTCGGCTTCTTGGGGGTCCGTCTCCCCGCGGAACCTGGGCAGTCTCTTGCGCTGGAACTCATGATGTGCACTAAGGTGACGTGCATCGTTAGCGGCTGGGGCTAGAAGCATCGGTGGCTCAGCGGGTAGAGGTACCGCCGGTGCCTCTGCTGTCAAAGGGCCCTGTACCGAGGCCTCGTCGCTCGGCGGGCTGTCGTCACGTACAACACTTGGAACCCTAGCTAGCTGCCGTCGTGGGGCCATCTTGAAAGGAAACAGGTGCGCCATGGTGAGAACAGTATACCTGGTGAGCTGATACAAGTAATCACAAAGAAAACTTGAAACACACATGCAATCAATGTTTTCGTGCATTAAGTTGGAAATCAGAAGTGAGGGTCCTAGTGTACGGATACGTCGGCCGCCGCACCAACACTGGGCTCCCTGGACTGATAACCACACTCAATACGCTTAACACTATTGCTTCACATAGAAGAAAGATCAGAGTCTGTGGTAGAACCAAACTCCTCTGATACCAATTTTTCACGACCCGTCCTCGGGGCCCGTGCCATGACTACCCCAAGCCCGCCTTCCATAGGCCAGGGGCTGGCGACTAGCACCAAGATGTAAATCCCGGAAAAAGGGAAGGCATTGCCTTTGTAAAGTAAACAAACACCATAGAGTAAGAAAGCGGAAGAAGTAAACACTAAGTAAAAGCTGGTATAATGGTAAGTGCAGAAAAGTAAAGGGGGCCGGAAATACAAGCCCAACTGTAAAGTACAACTGAAAGGGGAAAAACAGTAACTGAAAGGAAAAGCCGCCGCATCGAGCCGTCCTCTTGAAGTCTCACATGAAGGGTGAGTTTAGATAGCCTCCACAGATCCTCGGTCCAGCCGTCCGCTCCGAGTACACCCCGCCCAGTGGTCCACCTCCAGGTACTGTCCTGCTCCGCAAGCCTCCACCACGATCAGCGTTGTCCGTTGTCTGCAACCAACACAACTTAGTTCGGGCATAGCCCGTGCAGGGGTGAGTATAAGCTACTCAGTAGGGACCCCGAGACCCCTGAGGGTCTCCCAGAATCCACAAAGGATAAACCACAATGGAAAGATACAATCACGAAGTAACATCCGACACGTCTTAGGTATATGCCCATACATATACCTAAGTTATCAATTCTCGCTTGGCTCCAACATCCGAGCTCAAGTACAAACCAGTACACACAGGAAAGAAAAACATAAATCCACATAGGATAGTACAACACAATCCACAAAGGAGAGAAAAATGTAAATCCACACAGGATAGCACAACACAATCCACATAGGAAAGCAAAAGGGGATTCCGCTCACACAGGATATACTTCTTCGTAAGACGATAGAGATGATCAGATGTAGCCACTGATTCACCTAAGTCGTCGGACCCACAAAGGATCGGTAGGTACTAACCCCCGTAATGACCCACATAGGATCGATCATGAAGTTGGACCCAAAGCTATTGGGAAACTCCTTATCCATCAAGTACAGTGGTTATGCCGCTACAACCAAGCGCTTCCCTCTTACCTTAGACTGCTGTAGTACTCCACCTATCGGGTACTGTGGGCCTGCTGCTACAACCAAGCGCTCCCCCGTGCCGCTACAACCAAGCGCTCCTCCATCATGGGTCTGCCTCTACAACCAAGTGCTCCAATGTGCCGCTACAACCAAGCGCACCTCTGTCATGGGTCTGCCTCTACAACCAAGCGCTCCGCTGTGCCGCTACAACCAAGCGCAGCTCTGTCGTGGGTCTGCCGCTACAACCAAGCGCTCTCCTGTGCCGCTACAACCAAGCGCACCTCTGTCGTGGGTCTGCCGCTACAACCAAGCACTCCCCTGTGCCGCTACAACCAAGCGCACCTATGTCGTGGGTCTGCCGCTACAACCAAGTGCTCCCCTGTGCTGCTACAACCAAGCGCACCTCTGCCATGGATCTGCCGCTACAACCAAGAACTCCCCACTAGGCTATCCATAACACACCGAGTCGTTCGATCAGCAGTCGTCAAATCTCAACCGGCTCTAGGGTTTCCGCACACAGCATGCCCGTTCCGGGAGGGTCCACTCCAAAAGCTAAGAGGCTGATACATCAACTGCCACCTAGTCCAGTGTTGATGTATCCAAAAGTTCCGTATTGCCAACAGGAACTCAAAGTCGTAGACGGCGCGTCAGTCGGACGCCCGGTCTGAGAGTTGTTGGCTTTTTCGTTCCAGGGGCCCGGTTGGTTTTTAAGGAAAAACCAACCCGACCATAATCCACCTGCGTCCAAACCTCAGGCAGAGTAAACCAAAAGATCCGTCTCACTTAGAGGAATTCAACAAAGTCGATGACACATCAATCGGACTTCCAAAATTCAAGATATGAGCGTTTCCGCTCTGAGGGCCCGGTTGGTTTCATGTACGAACCAACCCGGCCGAACCCAAAGTATCCCGAAACCTTGAGTGCAGTATACCGAAATGACCTTCGCGATCCAAGGATCGCATTTCCACTGACGGAGTGTCATTCGGAGGCCCGTAGCTCAAGTTATGGGCAAAATACCGAAAATGGTCCGTAGACGGGGGGTCTGGGCCCGGGCCGACCCGGCCGGCCGGCCCAGCTCGAATCGGCCGAGCGGCCGAGAAAATGCGGGGGGCATGCTGCCCCTACATGACAACCCCACGGCCCCTGCAGGGGGCCGCCCTGGTCAACGGACGCGCCGATGCCGCGTCCCGAGTGCGCCGGACCCGCGCGGCCGCGGGTCCGCTGGCTCCGCCGCCGCCGGCCACCGCTGCGCCGGCAACCCGCGCAGCTGGTGGCTTCCGCGGGCCACCGGAGTTGCTCCGGTGGTTCGATTCCCTTCCCTCCTGTGCCGCTGTTCATCCTAGGATCCATTCTTCACTGCGGAATCATCAAAACGCCTCTGCGACACGCTTTTTCGTCGCCCGCCAAATCCGCACAACAACGAAGAACGACGGAGGGTTGTCGGGCCGTGTTTGTTTGGCCCGCACCCTCCGCGTTAGGCAATAACAATCGAGAAGAATAAATAACACAAGAAAAAAGTATCAATAACAATTTTAATAATTTAAAATTGCACTTGATCCAGGTTCCTTTGTTTTAGAAGAAAACAACTACGGGAATAAAAGTTATTTCCAAACAAAATCCCTACCTCGTCAAGTTGTCGCACACGCGTTCTTCGCGGAATTGACCGTCGCGGAACAAGTGGAGTGTCGCGTCGTGGAAGAGTGTCGCGTCGTCGTGGAAGGGCATCGCGTCATCGCGAAAGGGCTTCGCGTCGACGATCTCCGAGGATCAAGAAACAACATATTTAATTATATCGATTAAATCCTTGTGTTTGATATGATCCCCAAAGAAAATTTAAAGAACCGCATCCTCTCACCTCAACGGATGATCAAAGATCTTGTTGTGGATGAAGGAACGTCGCAGAAGAATTTTGCGGGAGAGGAAACATCGGCATCGCGGCACACGACGTCGCGTCATCGATTTCCGCGGGTTCGGCGTTCTTCGTTGGAGGTCGGAGTTCTTCGCGTTCTTCGCGTTCTTCACGAAGGAGGATGAAGGCACAAGATTTCTGTCAAAAGCATCTCAACGAGAAATCCTAAAATGTCATGCGTTGGTCTTATTTTATTATTACACCAACAGATTTTAAACAGGTTAAGAAACGATTAAATTAATTCATAGAATTAATTCAATGAAGAAAACCACCCAATTAATTGGTGCGTTAAGAATTTAAGAAAACGCGTCAGTTGACTTTCATAATGACGGGTTTTCGCGGGTGCGTTACTTAGCGGAAAAGAAATGGTGGGACTCGTGCGGGCATCACCTCACAAATATCCTACCAAGGGGGTAGGATATTTTTGGATAGCATCCTATCCGTTTCAACTGAGTTTAGACTGCTTAAAGTGGTCTTTAAGCGGATTTAAGTGAAATAAAAATAAAATTGTCGCACATCTTTATTTTATTTCATATCTTAAAACCCAAAAATTAAAAACCACAACTGAGGAAACCCAACTCCGAAAGAGGCGTGTCTAAGCAAAAACCGGAGCTGCGATTCCATCGGTGCCCTCGGAATTCGATTTCGGGCACCAGTTCAAAAGTTAGAAAATCCCGCTCATCCGTTCACTGAACGTACCCGAGCCAAACTTCGGAAAGTGATTCCGAGCACACTGGGCCTCAGAATCAGGTTCCGTCAGAAGCTGCGTCCTTGTAAAATACAAGGAAAATTAAGAAAAAAAAATTACCTAGAAATTTACGGGTCTTTACATCTTCATACCCTTACATACTATTTGTATAGATAAGAATATCATCTATAAATACTACCACAAACTAATCAAGGTAATCTACAAATACATTATTCATTAAATTCATAAAGTTAGATGGGGTATTAGTAAGACCAAATGGAATCACTATATACTCATAGTTTCTATACCTTGAACAAAATGTTTTCTTGGGTATATCCTCATTATTTACCATCAATTTATGACATCAAAAATAAAGGAAAATATTATAAAATTTTTAAGCTTTGTGCAGTTGATCAATACAGGGTAGATGATACTTTTTTTTACTATGATCTTGTTAATCTCATAATAAACAATGAAACGTTACATCGATTCCAATTTTTTTAGAAAAAGATGATGGATTAACCCCTAGGTGATATAATTTTCCGAATGAATCCATTGTCAATATTTTATTAGTGTTTCTTGTAAATTATTGCAACCCAATCTGTGCCATTCTTTAGGGAGTCATTGAAATAGGTGTAGCACCATGTATGAGCTCAAATAAAAAAAATTCTTGATTTGGTGGAAGATAGGGAATCAATGTCAGAAAGGCATCAAAAAAAATCCCGAATAATGAGCATATCGTCGATGTTGAGTTTATCTCCAACCACCTAAGATAAATACACCTTTTTAGTAGGAATAAAAATCCATATAATGGATGTGATTTCCATTGGTTGTTCATATCGTATTGATATAATATCATAGGTTGTTTTAAAATATCGAACATGAAATTTCTTCCTTGAAAATTGATGTGGGATTTATATTGAGAAATCCAATCCTTTCCTAATATAACATGAAATTAAACCATAGGGGTAATGACAAAATTTTCAAGAAGAACATTCCTACAAACATCAATCAAAGAGGAATCATATACTTGAGGTGTGATCAGTAAACCATTAGGTGTGTTCACTAATAATTATAGTTCTAAATATGTGGGTAGAATCTTGATACCCTTAGAAAATTATTTACATATAACATAATGGGTAAATTCATAGTCAAATAAGATATTAGCAGTTATAGAGTGGATGGTAAGTGTACCTTTAATGATGTCATTTTCACACACCTCATCAAAAATTTCAATCTAATGAAATTTATCTTTGTTACTATCCTTAATAGTTTTCTATTGTTGATCATCATCATTACCCTTAATTTTTTTCATTTGTTAGAATAGTTCCTATACTCTTTTCTTATGAAAATTGTATAGTAGGTGGTGCATTCCATGGAGGTTTCTCTCTGTTCCCATAAATAGTTAACTTCTTCCCATCAATTCATACATTGATTTCATGATGAAGTCTCTTTCCATAAATAAAACCTTACTGGTCCTATTAAGAAACTTTTCTCTATGTTTCCTTCAATTCATTAAGCATAAATCAAGTTTCATCTTCTTTACATTATGGTTCTTAGTGTTTCCCTTGAACTCCATCTTTTTTTTTCTTTTCAAAACCATGTGATTATAGGGTAACTCTAAACTCCATTTCCACTATGAATGGTCGTAAAATGATTTATTAATAAATTTTGATGTCCCTTATGTATAGCTACCTTTAGAGAATTAGTTTTAATCCAATGAAGAATCAATCAACCATACCATCATATTGGAAGATAACTTTAGAAGGACACATCACAAGTCATGTAAAATTTTCCTTATAGGTACCAAAAGATTTATTATCCTTCTACATTAGCATAAGGAATTAATTATAAATTTTCTTATAAAGAATGTGAGGGAAGTAATTACTAAAAAACAATATATTAAACTCATTCCACTCTATAGAGTCAATTTCATCTATCTACCTTGTATTTTTTATGGGAGACCACCATTGGTATTCTTCTCCTACCAAATGATAGAAAGTGAAAATGAATTTTTCATGTTTCAAATAATGGATAACAGAAAATATGTTTTTAGTGGTATCAATCCATTTCTTAGCAACAACTAGATCATAAGAACCACTAAATGATGGTTGAAGTTTCCTCATGTAGGACTTAATAGAATAGTGTTCCCTCCTTTGATCATTTCGATGTTTAGCATGATTCAAATCTTGAAAAAAATTTGTTAGAATAAAAATGGGTCATTTCATTCCAAATAATATTCCATTTTGTTTATTGGGAGGATGATCATTGAATTCGATGATTCATTCAGTATTATCATGGTTCCTTTGGGTTCCATCTATCGACTAATATAAAAAATCTTATTGTGCGAAACAATAATCATAGTGTGAAAAAACATAGTCCAAAAAAATCATTTTTATGATATCTAAATAAAGAAAACCTCTTTTAAATACATGACACATATGGTTTAACCAATGTTTTTAATGGTAATAATCTATTTAAATAATTCATGATGGATCATAAGGAAAATGTAAATGAACCAAATCAAATCCCCAGGGAGTGTGTAACCAAGTGCACAATAAGGCCAATTTTCAGGTACTAAGTAATGCTCGAGTCAAGAACAAAGTACATTGTTTGATTTTATTACCCCTTGGTACATCTATTATAGAACCACATCCACCTTTATAATCCATATAGGGATGTACTACTAGGTAAACCACATAGTATATTCCATAACAATCCCTTATGATGTTACCCTTGACTTAAGTGTATCGTAGGTGTTCATTCTAAAGTTTTCTAATCCTAGTTTCCAAATGATTAATAAACATATAATATAATAATAATCTTAAAAACTTAGAATTTTCATAAAAATAAATTACTAATTTTTTTTGAACATTCATTACATTAAAAAAACACATTCTTAAGGATCATAAAGCTATAGTTCCAATAGAAACATGGAAACATATACGACTAGTTCATACATATTCTACATCATCTGCAACATAGTTACCTAAAACTAGAACCCTTCTTAGATATATCATAAATAATAATTATCATAATAACCTAGGAAAATAAACTTAAGAAATGGTGATATCCTATTTGCAGTAAGGGTAAAAAAGGAAATGTGTAAACAAAACATGAGCATACGGGTATGGGAACAAGATAAAAAAATGAAAATGATTCCCTGTATATCAAATATCAAAATCCTGATTCATGGAATAATGATTTTAATTTAATAAGATAATAATCATAGGGAAATGAAATAAAATTATCCATGAGAGCGTAACATTGACATAAAACAAGGAATTTTGGAATACATAGATGATTATAAAATCATTTACATAGTTGTAAAGAATCATTTCCAAACATATCATAGTTGAATGGGTTCACTCTAAAATGATCATAGTTTTCAATGTTTACTCCCAATAATATCATAGTTGAAAAATTCCCTTACTAAACTAGGTTCACTAACCCTTCTAATCCTTTTTATCTCATGAGATTTTAATATTTACCCAATGCATTGGATGGTGATATAGGTCCCTACCATCAAATAATGAATATCATACAAATATGTTCCAAAATATCATATATAATTATTCATATCAAAACCCGATAATTACATTTAATTTATAATCATGAAATCATAAAATAACCCATAAAAAAGAAATGTGTTTCATATCCATTTTATTACAACATAACTGATGGAAAAGAAATGGGTTTTACAAAAATATCATCATCATAACCATAAAACATCAAGAGAAATAATAAGGATGAAACAACTGGATCATATCCCCACTAAAACATAAGAAATAGAAAAGGTTTTTGATTTTGATCAATAAAAGTTCCATAAAAATCAATAAAAAATTCTTGAGGAAAGAATCCATTACATTTTGAAAACACTTATTTAAAATATAAAATCTTCCATAATATTAAAGAACACATTTTATTTGAAATTAATCCTAGAAACTGGTAATGTAATTTTAAAAAAATTATGTGTGCATAATGGTGTAATTTTTTTTTCATGCCATGAACTTTAAAATAATGATTACATTCATATTATCAGTAAAATAAAAAAGAACCACATTTATAAAATGATAAGATGATTTATTTTAGACAATTTTTTGAAAATTCAAACAAGGTTATAAATGAATTTAAACAATCCGTGGAGTATTTTAAAAACAGCATGAAAATATTTTTTTAAAAAAATATAGATAGATAAAAAATCATTTTCAAACGAAGAGATAAATAAAATCAATTTTTCATTAAAAATGAATATTGTATATCACGTGAGTACTTAAAAAGAATGAAATTAAAGGAAATCATGTATTCTATTGAAATAACTAGAGTATAATAAAAGGTATGTGATTTTTGAGAGATATATCTTCTGGATTCTCATTGGAAGCATAATAATAATCAATCATGAAAAATTATGAGATTACAACATAAAATCTTTACCACTTTGTTATCTTATGAAATATAAGAACCACTAAATATCAACATCCAATGAACCATTAAATATAATAAATAGAATTATATTCATGATATAACTTTCCAAATAGGACTATATACACCTCATAAAATAATATAGGTTCATAACATATCTTATGTCCCAAGGAAGGAAATTTGTAACAAAAATCCCTTACCTTATGTATTGAATTACTTTATACACATTTGGACCTAATTTATATTAAATATATGTTTATTGTAAATCTGTTATAGAATTATAATCATATTTATCATACCATATTTTATTTACTTATGATTTTTATTACCCATTTATAAGCAATTCCATGTTAAAATCACATTTTTGGAAATAACTACTCCATTTTTTGTATGTTTTGGTTTTGTATTTTTGTCCCTTTTACTTTGATCATTTTACTATAATATCCAGAATGTTAAACATGATATAAAAATCATATATATTTATTATGTATTTATTTATAGTACATTTTAATTTTATCATGGTACCATAATATCTATAATTATAAACATGATATAAATATAATACATATTCATTATATACATATTTAGCGTAATCTATTGATATTAGATACAAAAAATTAGTTACACTATTCATGGATACAGTAACTCATACATACATATGAACGATGTTTCCATTTTCTTGATGGATAAAAATAAAGGAAGGTAAATAATATATAACCTTTTGAGAGTAATTATGATGGAATATATATGACATATTTTCATTACATTTATCTTTACTACCTTCCATGTAAATTGTTAGTGAAAAATGAATAACATCGATTCATGAGGTGGTATTCCAACATACATAAGAAAGACATTATCATTTATTCAATGGATATAAATTTAAAAAGTATATGATATATTTATTTCCAAAAATTTTTTATATATCACTAATATCATTTATAAACATCAAATTAAACCCTATTAACTTCCATCTAATGCGTATTTCCCCAAAAAAAGTTCGCATCGCTTCCTAAGGTGGTGGTCCACTGCACAGAAAAATAATGTTATTATATTCCTCAGAGATTGGAAAGTAAGAAGATATATATGATATTATAATTCAAGAATTATAGTTATAACATATATAAAATATATAATAATTATATTTGTAATTATATAAATCTTTAAGAAATGGTGATGGAAAATGAATTACATTGGTTTGAGGTAATGGTCCGACGTACACATATCAATAGATTCATATCCCATTTGAGGAGCTGGATATGGTTGTAGGTCATTCACTTATTATAAAAACATATCAGTATATTCTAGATACCATGGTTATTATATCGTCATTGGTTATTCTTGTTTGAATGAGGAGGGAGAAGAAATAAAATAAAATTCTTAGTTAACGAACGTTACTTATTCTTTAGAAAACATTTTAGGTTTTCACAAAAAGAATTTCTTGGATGGATTTATGATAAAAAATGTATTTTAGGACCATTTTATTGAGTTATGTGATTTAGTTGGGTAGGAGATGACCAAACCAAACTGGTTTGGAAGTGTGAAGAGGAGAGGAGAGTGGGTGGCCTTTTATGAGTGGCGTAGGACACACATGGAATATTTGGAAGGAATAAAGAATACCCAAACATATCACATGAAAAAATGATCCAAAATGAGTTATTATAAAACTTTAGAGGCTATAAGGTCTAAATATATCCATAAAATGCGGTTTTAGAAGTTTATAGGTCATTTAACCCTTATATGTTTAGTTTAATTGCATGGTAAACACGTTTAAACAATAATTGTGATAATTAGTTTCTTCTATTCTCTCAATTCATTATGGTAAAAAATTACGTTAAAATCATAAGATAATATTAATTATACTTATTATAAATATGTAATCCATTTTATTAATTTAAATTATCCTATGAGGCATAATTTAATTTAGAATTAACCCCTCTGACGTGATAAAAACGGTTTTCCAAAGAGAAAAGAGTGAGAAGTGTAAAAAGTTTTTATATAAAATTAAAATTAAAATTTATTTAAATAACCTATATTGGTTTAATTATAATATAATTTAACTTTTTTAACTTTTAATCCCAATTAAAAATATATTTTACCCCCTGAATACTTTAAACTAAATGGTAGTTTTCAACAAAACATGTAATGTTCCCTATTCATCAAAAAAATAATATTTTCCAAAAAATATAAAAAATTATTCTTAAGAAATTTGTTACATTTTTGTTAAATTAATTAAGTTAATTTTTAAAAATAAATTTTCTAACAGATTCCAAAATTAATATTATTATTTTTTATAAAAACAAATAAAATAATTGTTTTGAGAAATTTAAATTTTTTAAACATATAAATACTTTACCAAAAATTAATTACATTATTATGATTTTGTTATATTTATATAAAAATATTATAATTATTTTTTAAGATTTTGTTATTATGGTTCATACTTACATGTTTAATGAAAATGTTATAATGTCCATGTAAAATAGTAATATAAATAGAATATTATGGTTCATTGGAACTCAGTGATGTGTGTTGCGAAAGCTATTGAAGAAATTAATTGTTTTTGGAAAAAATATTTAATAAACTATATAGGTGTTACATTATACCCCCCAATGAATTTATACTTATAAATTCCATCACATTGGTAAAAAAATTGATGATAGATCTTCCTTATTACATCCTCAGGTTTTCACATAGCATCCTCAATCTAGTGGTTTCACCACTAAACATTGACTAGGTGAGTGGTCTGGTTTCGTAGAAATTTCCTTCTATGATAAAAAATATGCATTAGTTATTACTTATAAGAAATTTCATTCTCCAACAGTATGAACTTTTAGTTATGTACATTTTAAGGGTTAGCTATTTACTTCTACAGGATATAAACAAACAAAAAATCAAGGACATGAAAGAGGTTTTGAGGAAGTTTCAACTGATAGGCTACCATCCCAATACAATCTAGAATTTCAAATGAACTGATATACCAATGTTTTAGTTTTTCCTTTTTCCAAAATATCATTACCTTATTCCTTAAATATATTCCTTGAAACACCTTGTCCCTAGTGAGAAATTATATATCACATCGATAATCGTCATCATAATTTTTTTTCAAACATTTTCTTCCATTATGTGTTGTTTAGTAGCTCTATCCTTCTCCATAATTTCTATATATATCATAGGTACTAATAGATTTATTTCCCTAACTTTATTCCAGAACATTTGAGCTCTACACTTCTTTCTATACAGGGCCTCATAAGAAGCCATATGAATACTTAGGTGAATGTTTTTGTTGTGTGAAAAATAAACTAGGTGACAATGTTAATCCTAACCACATTTTAAATCCATAGAACAAGATCTAAATATATATACTAGGGTTCAATTTGTTTGCTTAGACTAACCATCTTTCTGTGGATGATACTTAGTACTTAAATGAAACTTTTTATCAAGATATAGTTGAAGACTTCCCCATAACATTGAGATAAACCACTGATCCAGATTAGAAAAATAGGAATGTGGTACTCCTTGAAACATTAACACTTATTCAATGTATATCTTGGAAAGATAATTCAAATAGAAATATTCTATTATAGTGATTATGTGTGATGACTGTATAAGTTGATTGACTATAAACCATATAACATTATTCCATTTAGACGTTTTAGAAAGTCTGATGTCCAAATACAAGGTGATGTTTTCCCACTTCCATTATAGAATAGGCAATAAATGTAATATCCCCTTATAATTTTTACTCTCAGCCTTAAATTACTAACATACTAAGCATCGAGATAAAAAATCTACAATATTCATCTTCGATCCATTCCACCAGAAAAAATCTCTCAAATCTCCATGCATCTTCGTACTTCTAGGATGAATAGAAAATGAATAACTATAATCCTCCCCAAAAAAACTCCTTATTCAAATTTGGTAGGGGTGAAACACAAATATTGTTCATAAACCATACTATTCCATCAAAATATTGTTTAAACTTAGGAAAATTTATAACCATATTATATAGTTATATATCATCTATATTCACCACTTTAATCTTCACTTGGATAGATGGTAGAACATTAATTTGATAAAGATAAGAATTCATAACTTCCTTTAGGATTTCCATATTCATCCTTTAAAAGTCCATAAATATTTTATCATTTGTGATCCTCATCATGGAAAAACAAGAATGATCTATTTCGACTTAAAGCATCAGCATCCTTGTTCACATTCATTGGGTGGTAATGTATTGAGAATTCATAATCTTTAATCAGCTATAACCATATCCTCTAGTGAATGTTCAACTCATTCTATGTGAATATATACATTGAACATTTTTTATTACAATAATAATCAAATTTTACTTGTAAATATAATTCCTATGTATCTTTTCTGTAAAAATTACTACATCTAAATCCAAATATAGAGTTGAGTAATTTCTCTCATAAACCATTAATTATCATGATTCATAATATATAACCATGTCATTTTTTCAAATAAATATTCCCTATCCTTTATTGGACTAACGAGTAAATATTAAAAATACTATCCCACAAAAAAGTAATGTAATCACCACTGCATTGACTAATATTCTCTTTTGTTCTTTGAAAATATCCTTACATTTATATGTCCAAATGAACCTGGATCCTTTATTAGTTAACATAGTGAGTGTATTTGATAGTCGTGATAAATTATTTAAAACCATCAATGTTATCTATCCTAACCAAGAAAACGTTCGATCTCACCACTTTGGTTGGTATGGTTTTACATTCAATAGGCTCTTTCTTTGATGGATCCACCGATATACTCTTCATTGAGATTATATGGCCCAAAAATGAAACCTTTTAAAAAAATATCTATTTTTAAAATTTTTATTCTAATTATCCTTCCTCAAGATATTTATTAATTTTCTCATATAAACATCATTCTCTTATTTGGACTTTCAATAAATAAAAATATCATCTATAAATACTTCCATGAACTGATCAAGGTAATTCTTAATGATTCTATTCATTAAATTCATGATGATAATGGTGGACATAGAAAGACAAAATGGAATAACTGTAAACTCATAGTGTCCATAACTTATATAAAATTTTTTCTTGGGAACATCCTCCTTCTTGAACCTCAATTAATGGTATTCAGAATGAAGGAAAATCCAAGAACAATATTTGTCTTTGCATAATTGATCAAATCAGTCATCAATATGAGGTGGAGGATACATGTATTTTTATCATGATATATTTATTATCCTGCTAATCAATGAATTTTTTTATCACACTTTTTTTATAATGATAATGAGTGCACCCTAAGGTGAATTGCTTGGTTGAATTAATCCCTTTTCAAAATTTTCCTGTAGTTTCTTCTTCAATTAATGCAACTCAATCAGGACCATTTTATAGGATGTATCTGAAATAGGTGGGGCCCTTTGTATGAGTTCTATTAAAAACCTTACTTCATGATTCAGTGGGAGACTTGGAAATTCTTTCGGGAAGAAATTAACAAAACATCACACAATTAGAATATAATCTATAATTAGTTTCTCCCCAACCATCTGAGATAAATTCCCCTTTTGAATCGGAATAAAAACCCATAAAATATATGTGATTTACATTAGAAGTTCATATTTATCATTATATTGATATAAAATCATTGGTTGGTTTGGAATATTATGCATGACTTCCCTTCATTAACAATTGATGTGGGATTTATTTAGTGAAATCCAATATTATCCAATGATAACATCAAATTCAACTAGAGCGGGGAATGATAAGATTTGTAAGAAGCACATTCCCACAAACATCAATCAGAGAAGAATCATATACATGAGATGAAATCCTCATATCATTAGATATTTTTAGTACTAATTTTACATATTACCATGTGGATGGAATATTTATATGCATAGAAAATTCTTTAGATATAAAAATGAGTATATCCAGAGTCAAATAAGACATTAGATGTTCTAGAGTGGTTGGTAAGTTTACCTTTAACAATTTTTTTTATCACACCCATCATCCAAAATAGTGATCACATGAGATTTCACCCAATCCCACATCTTAATAGGTTACTCACATCTACCATCATCATTAACCTTCATATTTTGGAATTAGTTATAATAGTCCACAAACTCTTTGAATTTGAAACACTAGAGTGTTGTTAGTGTATTATATGGAGATTTCCCTCTATTATCATCATTAGTTAGATTATTCCCATCACTTAAACATTCAATTTCTTGATGAAATTACCTTCTATATAAAAAAATCTACCAGTACCCTTAACATATGTTTCCTTACATACATCAAGCATGAAAGAAATCCCATCTTCTTCTCTCTATAGTTTTTAGTGTCTCCCTTGATCTCTATATTTTTCTTCTTATCAAAACCATGTGAGTTATGCGTAACTCCAATCTCCTTTTCCACCTTAAGGGAACATAAAGTGATTACTTTATATTTACTAAGTTTATTATGTTTAAATCCCATTAGAGACATGGTTGTAATCCATGGAAGAATCGGTCAACCGTACTTTTTGGCTGGATGATAATTACAAAAACATACCTCACATGTCTTGTATAATTTTCCTCATAGGTACTAACAGATTCATTATCCCTCTTCTATAGCTCAAGGAATTCCTTCTCCATTTTCTTATAAATAATACACGGTAAGTAAATATTGAGATATAATATATTCAACTAATTCCTCTCCATGGAGTCAATTTTGTCTTGTTTCCACATATTCTTGATGATATTCCACCATTTATCTGGTTATCCTTCCAAATAATAGATAGCCAAAATGAAATTTTCATGTTCCCTAAACTAGGAAATTGAAAATATCCTTTTATTTAAATTGATCAATTTCTCAAAAAACTATTTGATTTGTAAAACCATTAAATGATTGCGGATGTTCTCTTATTAAAGTCTTAAGAGAATTTCCCCCCTCATTTCCTAGTTTGGATGTTCTGCATGATTCATAGCCTAAGAATATTATTCGAGAATAACAAAGAAATTTTTTATTCTAGAACCCATAACAATTGTTTTCTAAGGGGGAAATAATTTCATTTTCCATTTCAATTTACATTAACTTGGCTCATTTGGTTTCAATTAATCTACTAAAACCAAAAGGCATTGTGTGAGAAATAATAACCATTGTGAAAAAACGTAATCATGAAAAATCTTTTATTGGATATCAAAATCAAGACATGTTATTTATAATCAATGACCCCTAAGATTTAACCTGGTTTTTTCATGGTAATAATAAATTCAAATCATCCATGATGCTTCGTAAATAATATACAATTTAACCAAATCATATCCCTAAATAGTGTCAAACCATGTGCATAGTAAGGCCTATTTTCGTGTACTAGGAAAAAATTAATTCAATCCCAACATGCCTTTTACAGAGTTATTACAACATGGTATATCTATTATAGTACCACATCCACTTGTAGTATTTATATAGAGATTAATTTCTAGTTAAACCACGTAATCTATTCCATACCAAAAACTAAGGATGTTACCCTACACTTAAGAATATCTTAATGGTTCTCACTAATGCGTCTCATCCTATTTTTAAAATGTTAATTAAATTATCATATGATACCAATGTAATGGACTAGTATTTTCATATATAGGTTTTACATATTTTTTTACGAACAAACATTCTATTATGAAATCACATGATTTATGAATCTAAATTTATAGTGCCTATGGAAACATGGAAACATAATCAAATGGTTCATAAGTGTTCTACAATGGATACCCCGAAGTTACTCAAAACTAACACCCTTCTTATACATATCACATGTAATAACTATCACTATAAACTGGGGAAGGAATCATAAGAATGGGTGAGATCATATTCTTGGTAAGTTTAAACAAGGGAAATATATAGACATAACATGAGCATAAGGTTATGATAAGAAAAGAATAACATGAGAAAACCACTCCCTGTATATAAAATATCAAAATATTATGCTTTAGAATAAAAATTGGATGTTCATACAACATAAATCATAAATAAATAAAAGGTAATATACAATGAGAGCATAACATTCAAATAAAACATGGAATTGTTGCACAGACATAAGCATATAAAATCATTTTCAAAATAGTAAAGGCGTATTTAAATGTATACTATAGGGGAATCTGTTCACTCTAAAAACTATCATAGTATTCAATGTTCACTCCCAATACTTTCATAGTGGAAAAGGCCCTTATTGAACTGGGATAACTCCATATTCCAGTCCTGTTTAACTCCATAAATTGAAATCATTACTGAACACATTGGAGGGAGATATAGGTCTCGCACATCACATAATGAAAATCAAAAAAATTTGTGCCCCAAGATCACAAATCATTCATCATATTGTAACCCATCAAAACAAATGGGTTTCATAAGCATTACATCATAGCATAACCCATATAAAAGAAATGGGTTTCATATACATTTCATCATAATAGAACCCATGGAAATGAAATGGTTTTCAAAAAAACATTTTCATCATAATAATAATCCCTCTAGAATAAGAATAATGATGATACAACCAGATCATATACCCAGTATAACATAAGAATCACCAATGTTTGTTATTTTTGATTAATAGTAATTCCATATATAATAATAAAAACATTATTGAGAAAAATATCCTTTCCATATTGAAAAAACATATTTAAAATCCAAAAACATCCAAAATATTAAAGAAAACATTTAATTTTAAAACAATCTTGTAATCAGGTAATGATATCTTTAAAAAACTGAGTTTTCACGGTGGTGAGAAAATCCATTCTTGTCATACACTTTAATACAATGATTCCTTTCACATTTTTGATGAAAGTCAAAAGAACGACTTTTAGAAAATGAAAAAAATATTCCTTTTAAACAATTTATAAAAATTAAAAAGCATATAATTATCTTTAAAAATACAAAGATATTTGTAAAAACAATATTTATTTGTTTGGAAAAACATGGATACGAAAGAAAAATTATTCTCGACTGAAGTGATATATAAAATTAGTTTTATTAAAAAAATATTTTTGATCCCCTTAGTAAATAAAAAGAGGGAAATAAAAGGAAAACATTTATTCTCAAGAAATGAACATAGAATAGAAAAATAAATATGTTTCTTTAGATATATATCATAAGGTTTCATCATTGGAAACATAATAAAAAAATGCTAATAAATGACGAGATTATAACATAACATCATTACAACCACTACTATAGAAATAAACATTAATAGTTATAGTATTTATCTATGACAAAAAAATAATTGATAAGGGGTAAATTTATCAGAGATAAAAAATAGTTGATAATGCTTACCTTTTATCAACACTTTTGTTTTAGTGGAGATAAAATGTATTATTTATCTGCACTTTATTTTAGTGCTCATAAAGGGTTCCCTTTATTAGAAATTTTTGAGCATTCATAAACAGATCCTTTATGAGTGTTTTATTATCAATTATAATGGTAAGAATAAAATAAAAAAATTAAATAAATAAAAAGTGAGTTTTTTAAAAAAATATTAAAAATTATATTAATGAAATAATTATTGATAAAAATAAATAAATTGATTATACTATATATAAATTATAAATACTAATAAATACTATATATATATTTATATATTAAATATATAGATATATGTAAAATTTAAATTAAAAAAATAAAAATTAAAAAAATTAAATTGAGAAAAATATTAATCATTTTATTAATTAGATAATTATTGAGAGTGTTAATAAATAGTATGTATTAAATATAAATATATATATATATATGAATGTATTTAAATATGATTAATATAATACAAAATATTTATTTTTACAATAAACAAGCATATATTTAATTAGCTAATTATGGTTAATTATTAAAAAATAATATGAATAAAAAATATAGACTAATTGAATAGTGTAATGGACAAAATTGAATGTCATTTGATTTTCCAATTTAATGAAGATCAAACGTGTGTAATATTGATTTCACATATACACAATTAATGAATTTTTATATACAACGAACAAAAAACTTATCCACATTTTCAATATTGTTAAAGTGTACTTATTTTTAATTTATCCAATTCAACTCATTTTTAGTATGCATGCAAGTATTATTAAATATTCAATAATAATGTTAGAAATAATTTTCCAAAAAATATTAATACAAAAATATTTATAAATTTACATTTACTATATTTATACATTTATATATTCATAATTATAAATAAAAAATATTAATTTTTAAAAAAGAATTTATATAAATATTGATAAATAATTATATATTTAGATAATTATAAAATGGTAATAAATATATTTAAATAAATAATATATTAACTATATTTATATTTATATATATTTAGAAATATAATTTAAGTATAATTATAATTATAAATCCTTTATCATAGGAGTCATTCCATCTCGGTAGAGGCTAGTGTGTATGGGATAGATGTTGCAAGGGTTGTTGTGTTTATCTCCCTTATTTGTGATATATGTTTTTGATGTGTATTATTTCATTATGCCATCTTTTTTATGGACCTCCCTAGAATCCCAATGATGGGTCAATGTGTGTTAGATGCGCCCCTAGAATCTTTCAGATTGGTATCTCTAACGTGACAACCTCTATAGAATCCCTTGGATGGGTCAATGTGGTGATATGAAATTCCAATGGTCTTGATATGTTTTCAAATATTTTATATTCCATTGATATTAAATGTAGTAATTATTTAGGTCGTTATATAACTTGTTCAAAAAAATAGATTGGAGGTCATGAAATTATATATATTAGAAATTATTTCTAGGTATTCATCTTCATAGGTTTACATGTATTACATCCTCACTTAAGAATATCTGATTACCATCTATATAAATGAAATAACTCATTATTTATTAAATTTCTTATCAATATATTTTCATATATGCTAGTTTATTGATTGAGATATTACTATTCAGGATTATCATATTTTCGTTTCTTGTTAATATTTAGATTTATATATTATATTTTTATTTGTTTTAGAGATTTAAGAAATGCATGATCTGTGTCAAACAATAGTTATTATTGTAATTTTTTATTGTGATTCATCCACCATCTGTTTTATAGAAAACTATCATTATCATTAGTTCCATCTCTTGAATTGTTATAGTATTTTGTTGCTTGATAATCATCCTCCAAATCTTTTATGTTGCTCATACTACCCTTAGTAATAGTCATCCCATGTATGACTACTACCTATAGTATTTTAAGAAACATAGGTGAATGTCCAAAAGAGGTGGGGGATGTGTTCCAAAAAACAAAATTCATTGATCAATGTTCAGAAGATGAGCCAATGAACATGAAAGTTGTCTATAACTTTCATCTTTGAATGAATTCAGAAGATAATACCTACCACATTGATGTAATTATTTTCACAAATTCAACTACCCATTCTCTACAAAGCATATTGAAATTATTTGAAACAATCAAATTTTGGGTTTCCTTTATTAGAATTTTCTATAACTTTCACCTTTGATAATGAATATATTATGTGTATTTATTTAAATATTATAAAAAATTAATATTTTATGAACCCAATAGGATGGATATGAATCAAAAATAAATGTCCACTAATCGATTTACAAAAGAGTGTGAATATGGAGTTAAAGTGTTCATCATTTTTTCAAGAGAGAATACATACAACCCTTCTCAAATCATTTCTGTGTTTACGTTATTTTTATTCAAGAAAAATTAGTTCAGAGGGGTTGGATGAACTTATTCTTTGTCATCAAATAGATAAAAGCTATAAATACTGGACTTAACATGGTGAAAAACTAAATGTACACACAAATTAGGATGATACAGGGTTTTATGGATCATTTGAAATTAATATGGGTGTAAATGATGACAGAGATCACATGGAATAAATGAAAATTGAAATTAAAGATGATATTCATGATTGTCCAACATTTTTTGAGAAGTAAAATATTTGTGCTATGAGACCATTGTATACTAGTTTACTAAATACATAACATTATCTATGGTATTGATGTTATATAATTTGAAAGCTGGTAGTGGAGGGAGTGACATCATCCCTAATGAAACACCTAGTTTCCTAAATTATATTCTACCAGAAGAAAATGTAATACAATGTCAAAAATATGACTCTAAATGAATATTAAATTCAATGGGAAGGATCTCAAAAAATACATTCTTTCCCAAATGATGGCATATTGTGTCGTAAGGATAATGAATCAGTCATAAAATTCCCTAAGTATGGTAAATATTTATACAATAAAAATGAATCAAGTCCTTCGAAATCTGTATGGTACATTGATATCATTCCGTGGTTTAGAATACTATATAGATTTCGGGATACTGAGAGATAATTGACATGGCATGTAGATACAAGAATCAAATAAAGGAACCTACATCATCTGAAAATTTATTACAAGTATCACAAATTTGTAAATAATAAAAGAAACATTCATCTTGATTTATCTATAGATTGAATAAATGATTTTGGTTTACATAGTAGTACTCACAATACATAGCCCATCATGTTGGTAAATTATAACTTGCCTCCATGGTTATGCATGAAGTGAAAATATATTATGATGTATATGCTTATATCAAGAAGAAAGAAACTCTGTAATGAAATTAATTTCTAATTGTCCCCATTGATTGATGATAAAAAATTGATGTGGGAAATAAGTGTTACAATATATGACTCCAAGGGATTATTTTTATTTAAAATTGACATTATTTTTTGTAAAAAGGACAACTGAACTACTAAAAATTGAGAAACCACATTTAGATTGTTTTTATACTTTATGAAAATCATCCACAATTAATTTATGATGTGTAAGAATTGGCCACACCTCAATCTGATACACGATGTTCATGGTACAACTCCATGTATTAGATATTAGTTAAAAATGCCATTTTAGTTCTAAAAGTGTCTCTAACTAAAAACCAACCAAACATGATTGGATTTTCTTGATAATTTATTAAAATGGTTCATAAGTCATTTATGACTTGTATAAATTATTATCATGTCAAACTGATACACGATGTGATGGACATGAGTCAATGTGCATGTTTCCAGTTTAAAATGATATTTTAGTAAAAAAGACATGTGAAATACTAAAAACTAAAAAACACATTCATATTTTTTTGAGACTTTAGTAAAAAGATACATATGTCATTTTAGTCGTTTTGGATCTATGAACACCTCAATTAGATGCATGGTGTGATTGTTATGACTCCAAGTACTTGTTTTTATTTAAAAATGACATGAATTTTAGTTAAATGGACAACCAACCTGCTCAAAACCGAGAAGAAAATTGGATTGTTGTGATACATTAAAAAAATGATCCAATTACATTATTGATGTTTAGGAAACAACTGCACCTAAATCTAATACATGATTTACCCAATATGACCCAAGTGTCTGGTATCACTTTAAAGTCAACATTGTTAGTTCAAAAACTGTCACTCACTAAAAAATGATCAAAAATGATCATATTTTCTTGATAATTTGGGATAATGATTCATAAGTTATTTTTAATGTTTAGGAATGATCCTCCTATAAAACCAATACATGATGTGTTCATTATGATTCATATTTTATGTTTCAAGTTTAAAATGACATTTTAGTAAAAAAGACAAGTGACATACTCATAAATGAGAAAAAACATTCATATTGTTTTGATATATTAATAAAGTGATCTGTATGTCATTTGAGATGTGTAAGTGTTATCCAAACCTCAATTCAATGCATGGTGTGACCAATATTACTCCAAGTGTGTCTTTTTTATTTAAAATTGTCATCATTTCTAGTTAAATAGACAACTAACCTACTCAAAACTGATCAAACACATTCAGATTATTTTGATAATATTTAGAAATAGTATATAATTTATTTTTAATGTGTATCAATTAGCCTCACCTCAGTCTGGTAAAGGATGTTCCTAGCACGACTCTAAGTGTCCGTTATGAGTTTAAAATTGATATTTTAATTCAAAAAGTGTCAATCAATGAAAACAAACCAAACATAGTCTCATTTTATTGATAATTTGTGATAGTGATTCTTATTTCATTTGTGATATATAGGATTAATTCTCACATCAAAATAAAACATGAAGTTTTTGGTATGATTCAAAGTGCATGATTCCAATATAAAATGACATTTTGGATAAAATTACTAGTGATGTACATAAAATCGAGAAAACACCTTCATATTTTTTTGATACATTAGAAACGAAATACATAAGTAATTTGGGACATGTAAGAATTGGACACACCTCTGTACGACATATTGTGTCACCGATATGACTACAACTATGTCTTTTTATTTAAAATTGACATCAATTTCCGTAAAACAGACAACTGACCTACTCAAAACCAAGAAAACACATTTTGATTGTACTGATACTTTAAAAAACAATCCATAATCTATTATTAGTGTGTTAGAATCATCCACACCAAAATAAGATACATGGTGTACTAGGTATGACTCGAAGTTCCTTTTATCAGTTTAAAATAGAAATTTTAATTCAAAAAGTGTAACTCATGCAACCAATTTGTTACACCCTTAGAAATTTTTCTTATAATTGTTTAATTAATTTTCATAAATATAATTATAAAAATTAAATAGGAAATGGTTTGAATTGTAAGAATAAACTAAAACTCAATATGATATACAAATTTTCTAGTACAATTGAAGGTTTAGTTGAAAATAAACACTTTCAATTTATTTATTTCTTTATATTATTACTAACAAAAGAATTTTTTTCTTACACAGCGGAGTTGTTTTTCTTGATTAGGGGTTCTATTTTAAGATATAACATGAGTAGGATCCATGATCGGAAGATAAAAGAACATTTAGGTTTTTGAATGTATGTAATAATTTGTAATTATATAATTTTATAAACCAATGTTTGAAATGACTATAATATAGTGCCTTTTTCGTTTATTTGTGATGTTGATTTCAATTCATTTAATTTATGTGTTTCAACTTGATTTTATTAATATCCGGTGGTGTTTTGGTCTTGTGATGTTCGGTTGTAGCATAATGCACTGGTGCAATAGTATTCTATTATAGCACACTAAAATATTCCCCCTTTTCACTACTTTTAAACGTGCTGATAAATGGTTCCTTTAACAATACTTTTTAAAGCACTATTAAATTTGTCCTTTATCTGCTCTTTGGAAAGCACTAATAAATTTATCCTTTATCATCTCTTTTAAAATAACTAATAAAGGTACTCTTTATCAGCGCTAAATAAAAGTGATGATAAAGTGGTCCTTTATTATCATTTTTAGCACTGATTAAATACATAGGATTGTAACCTTTCTCTATTAGGGAGCACTTATCCAATGCTGATAAAGGCCATTTTTTCACGGTTAAAGGCATTTTTTTAGTAGTGATGTTTGAAATATTTTTAATTATAACAACCATTATATATCAACATCGGATAATACATTAAATATCATTAATATAAGTATATTCATGATATAACATGTCAAATTTTAGTAAATAATCCTCATAAAATAGGATATGTGCATAACATATCATATCTTCCAAATAATGTAATTTGAGACAAAAATGCCTTACCCTCTATCTTGAATTCTTTCGTGCACATTCAAACCCAACATATAATAAATATATGTTTATTATAAATCTATGATACAACCAAAATCACATGTATCATAACATATTATATTGACTTATGACTGTTTATTACATGTTTATCAATAATTTCTTGTTAAAACCACATTTTAGGTAATAACTCCTCTGTTAGTCATATAAGATTTGGTTTTTAATTTTTGATCATTTTAATGTGAGCATAGTAACATCATATATAGAAATTTAACCAGGATATAAATATCATATATATTCATTTTTCATATAATCATAGTAATCCATTAATGATATACATTTAAAATAAGTTACACCATTCATGGAGATGGTAAATCGTACATATATATGAATGTTGCTTATATTTTTTGGATTGATATAAATAAAAGAAATTAAATAATATATCACATTATTGAGACATAATTATGTCATATAAAATATATATATTCATTAAATTTATCCTTATCACCTTTCATTAAATATTTTAGTGAAAAATTAATCTCATCACTTCGCGAGGCGGTAGTCCACCGTACACACGAACGATGTTATTATCTATTCAATAGATGGAATGGTAAGAAATTAATTGATATATTTATTTTCAAAAATTATTAATAATACATGAATAGGATATATCAACATCAAATTAACCATTATTACCTTCCATATAAATCATAAGTGAAAAATGAATGACATCATTTCGTGAGGCGGTAGTCTCTCGTACACACGAGGGACGTTATCGTATTCCTTGTGGAATGAGAAATAAGAATATATATGTGATATTATAATTTAAGAAGTATAATTATATCATAAAAATCATATAGAATAATTATATATATCATAATATTTATCCTTAATAGATGTTGATGGGAAACAAATTACATCGGTTCACAAGGCGGTAGTCCATCGTACACACGATCAACATTTTCATTTTCCATTTGAGGGAGGAAGAGATGGTTATAGGTAATTCTTTTATCAGAAATAATATCAATATATTGAATATATATAGTTTATTATATCAACATGCTTTATTAATATTTTTATTTTTTTAAGAAAAAATAAAATAAAAGGCCTGGTTAAGGATGTTACCTCTTCATTGTACAACTTCATTAGGTTTCCAAAAAATGAATTCACAGGATGGATTTATGATAAATAATAGGTTTCTAGTATTAGGGGTATGAATTATGTATTTTAATTTCAAATTTAATGAAAAATACAATGGGTTTTGAATTTGTGAAGAGGAGAGGAGAGTGGGTGGCCCTTTATAAGTGGGGAAGAGGACCCACATGGAATATTTGAAAAGAATAATGTGTAACTAGATTTCCATATCATAAAAGGTTCCAACAATGAGTCATTATATAACATTATAGAAAATAATATTGAAACATGACCATAAAATTTTCATTGGACATGTTTATAGGTCATTTTACCCCTTATCTATTTATCTTAACCCCCTAATAAACCAGTTTAAACCTTAATTGCAATAATTATTCTTTACTATTTTCAATTTCTATTATAATAAAAATTAATTTTAATTTATTATATAGTATTAGTTATGAATATTAAAAATATTTAATCCATTTTTACAAATTAAATGAATATAATTAGTATAATTTAATTTAGAGTTTAACCCACAGACACAATGAAAAAAATATTTTTACAAATAAAAACGTTTCAAAAGGTTTAAAAGATTTTATATAAAAATTAAATATTAAATTGAATAAAATGAATTATATTGGATTAATTATAATATAATTGAAATATTTATACTTCTTATAACATTTTAAAAGAAAATTATCCTCATAAATTCTTTAAATGAAAAGTCAGTTTTCAATAAAATACAGTACTTTTAACAATTCATCAAAAAATGAATCTTTTCAAGAAAATTACAGAAAATGCATCCTAATATAATTTTTAAATTTTTATTCCAAAAATAAAGTTCATTTTATAAAATCAATATTAAAAAATTTTAATAAATTACTTTTTTTCACAAACGGAAAAAACAAATTTTTTGAGAAAATAGAAATCATAAAATATATAATGGCTTTAACAATAATGAAGTTATTTTTTATAAATATGTTATCATTATATAAAACAATCATAATTAATATTTAATATATTTTATTACTATTTATACAACCAAGTTAAACAATTTTGTTATAACAACCAAGTTAAATAGTATTATAAATAGTATATTGTGGTTTGTTAGAACTTAGTGTTGTGTGTAGAACAAGCTATCAATGAAATTAAATTTATTCAAAAAAATATTTTGTAAAATATTTGGTTGAAATACTATTCCCTCATAAAATGAATTTATTCCTCAAATTTCCGTCGCTTTGGTATAAAAAATTGAGTATTTATATACCTCTTTACATCCTAGGGTTCCCACATAGCTTCCTCAATCTGGTAGTTTCTCCACAAAACATTGTACAGGTCAGTGGAATTGTTTCGTAGAAATTTATATGTATGATATAGAATCTCTAAAAAAATTTCCTCATAATAAGTATATTTATCCATAAATATAACCTATGAGTTAAGTACATGTGAACGTCTAGGTATGAACTTCCTTATCATTTATACATGGAAGAAATCATGGGCTTAAGAGTGGTTTAGTGGAATCACCAACCTATAGGATACCATCCCGATAAAACAAATTTTTTTAAAGGGGATAATATATCTAGGGCATATTTTACCATTCTTATAAAATTTAACTTCTTTCTTCCATGGAGATATTATTATAAACACCTTGTAACTAACTTAAAATTCTTCATCACATCGACATTTATTATTTTAACTTTTATGTCAAATTTATTTTACCCTTATGTATTATTCAGTGGATATAAACCTCTCTATCATTTATTCAGATATAATTGGTTCCCATAACTTTCTTTCTATAACTTCATTCCATCAAATTGGATCTCGACATTTTGTTATGTAGAGTTATTCTTAAGGATCCATCTGAATACGTTTGTGGAAGCTATTGGTGTATGAAAACTCAGTACAAGGAAGCTGTTGATCCTAACTAGATTTGAAATATATGGAATATGATCTCAACCTATCCACTAGGTTTTCAATTTTTCTCTCAAACTAGCTATGTATCTAAGGATGAAATGGAATATTCAAACTCTACTCTGTATCTAGATCATGCTGAAGACTTCACCGGAATATTGAGGTAAAACTTAGATCCCAATAAAAAATAGTCGATTACAGTTCTCCAGGATAGAATTAAACATATGTAATGTTTATCTTGGAAATATAATCAAATGAAAAATATTCCTTGATAGCGATGATGTTTCAGGAACTAAGGTGGGGTTCTATCCAACCTGACACCCGAGCTTGTCTATGGCATCCTCTGTAAGGTGTTCCTGATCTCCATTGGCTGAAAACTAGTTTCTGGGAATCAAAAACACATTTTTAGTAAAGATTAAACCCATGATAAACAACCATAAATAATTCTCAACAATAAAACATAACACGCTGATCAATATCCATAAAAAATAGATACAGAAATTTTATGTGAAATATTTTACAACATTAACCAAATCCAAAACTACCAAAATGGTATGGGAACAAACTATACCAAAACCCAAAATATCCATGAAATGAGAGGTCTATAACCATCAAACCGCCTCTACAAACAATTTAATGAGAGGAAATCTAGAAACTGGATCCACTATCACAACTATGGAACATCTTTTCTTTACATGATTCAGACATAAAAAATTCTATATACATCATTGTGTGTATCTAGTGTCTGTGACAAATCTATGTATGATTCCACCGAAAATAAATATTTCATGCCATAGCATTAGAAGAAAAATCCATATTCATGTTTTAATAATGAATTCGGTAACACTTTTAATAAAAACAATTTATTGAAGATATTTTTAAAGAAGCATGCTTTTCAAATCAACATAAGAGTAAGGTACACAATATAAAAATGGTTAGCACCATATCCCAATATAGAACCATTTCATGGGAAGTACTAATAGGCACTAGCACTAGTGGGTCCCTAGGAACATTGTATTTAAGTGAAATAATTTATAAAAACCATAACCCACAACATTCTCATGCAAGAGATACTAGAGATGAATCCATAACAAATTCTACTGGATTCCAACATCATCATCATAGTTTATTTGGTGTTGTATTTTCAATCCTACTAGAAGAATCCAGCCTCATCCCCACTAATCCAACTAGCATACTAGTCCTAGTCTTCCCTCCTAGATAACTTAGATTCCCTTTGTGCTCAACTTTTAATTTCACATATCACATAGATCACAAATTTCACATACACACATAAGGCATCATGAGTACACATGAAAACCATCAATTTTCATAGGAAAACACCATAACAATTATATACACCGACCAAATCCATTTTAAAACCCTCTTTACACCTCTTGCACAATTCAAAAATATTATTTGGAAACACATTATGAAGAACTCACATGAAATACAGCCATTTCCATTGGAAAACCCATCTTTCACCCCACCATCACCCTAAACCCTTTTGAAAATACATTAATAACTATACACATAATCCATAAAACATAATAGTGAAGAAAATTCGGCTTAACAAAATCATATAATGATTTTAATTCCTGGAACCACATATCTCAAGATTAGATAATTCTTGAATCTGATGAAAAAACATAACTTCACCTCAATGAAACCCTATAAAGGATAGATCTAACCATAAAATCAATATTTTACCCAAAAACTCATTACTGAACCCTTTTTAGGTAATTTAATCCACATGAGAAGAATAAATCAATGATAGTGGAATAAAACCCTAAATGATGGATGAAATCGAGAGAAGAGATATTTATCAGATGATTCTTGAAGATCCAAGGTGAAATCCACCCAAAAAGTGATGTTCAAGATGGTAAATAGGGAGTTGAGGAGGATCCTAGGGCTAAAAATACTATTTGGTTCAAATTAATGGTGATTTGGAGTTAAAATCGAGGAAGGGTAGAAAGTTAAATCACTATTTTAAATGACCTAGATAGGCCATATGGTTAGCTTGCACAGTTTTCCATACTATGTAGCAACCCTGTTATCTCCTCTGTTCAAGATGAAACTAGTTTCATGGTTCCCTGTGGATGGAACATGCCTGTGCGGTATGTCAATCAGCCTAGAAAGGGCCTCTATCCTTGGTTCACAGTTTCCCCTAGGGTGGTGCACAGCTTCCTTTAATTATGTTCTAAATGTGTGCCACATACTTTCATGACCGAGAACTCCATTTTTCCTCTAAAAATACTAGTAAAACTAAGGGATAAATTCAAAACCGTGAATAAACAAAAGTATACGAAAAAATAAAATCACAGACATGACATGAAGTGTGATTTTCATGTACGGAGATCGAATACAACCCATATAGCATTGCACCCTTTATACGTTTTGGGGAGTCTGATGATAAAATATAGGGTGATTTTTCCTTATTTTCATTTTGGTATAGGTAGTGGATGTAACATTCCCTCATACTGTTGTCTCCTTGCCTTATCTTGCATACATAATGTTCATCGAGATATAAACTAAGTGATATATCATATTATTTTATCCCACCAAAAATACTATTTTAAATCTTTAAACATCTTTATACTTCTTGGATTAATAGGGAAGGAAGAAAAATAAGAATCATCCTATTAGAACCAAGATTTTCTTTTCAGGTATGGATCTTGACTTCAAGTGATTTTTAGGAAAAGGGGAGATTCTATAAATTTTATAAGTACACTTTGTGTACTTATATGTATATTCCATGTACATCAGAGTACATGTCGTGTATTTGGTTACCATGTAAAACCGCGTCTTGGGTGTGTAACAGCTGAGACATGGTCGTGTGGGGTGATGTGGTAGACTGCTAATGTCAGTGGTCGGTTGAGGCAAATACATGGCGTGTTCATTAACAGTACACACTATGTAATTTTTCTTTTATTTCACTAATCAGATAGGGGTCACGTCTAACCCTCGTATTCATATTCTTCTAGCCTTGGTTTGTCTAGGAGTGACCAAGAGCAAGGATTATTCTTTGAGACATTGTTTCTCCATCCAATGTCTGATTTGATCTCCGGTGAGTGTGTTGGAATCCCACCGGTGGGACCTTCCTTCATCTAGAGCCTATCCACATGATTTCTTCACTCTCTTGAGCTATTCAAGGATAAATTTTTTTGACCTTTTTGTAGATCTACGATTTATAGGTTGATTCAAAGGATAAGGTTCAACTATATTTATCATAAAACATCAATGTAGGTGGTATTTTTATTCTCATTGTTTTTCTTTGAGTTTATATGCCAATAGTTTTGATTACCCTTGATTCTGGTATTTCGGGTTAAGGAAATTGAAACCTGTTTTACCTTCCTTAGATTGATTTTTGGAATAAGGGTTTTTGTTGTTTTATTATGGGAAATTTCATTTTTAAGGAACACCTCATGGGTTAGATTCCATGTTTGAATGTTTAGGACTATTTGGTCTAGGTTTCTTATGTGGTAGACCTTGTTTCCGTTAGTTTCTTGATAGGATGGAACTGATTTCCTTTGGATACTTGTTAAATACTTGTGATATTCATTGGAATTGTTGGGCTATGTAGTAATTGAGATTACATTGGGCTTCTAGATATAGTTTATGCATGATTGAATTGCACAGGGCTATGAGAACTAGGAGTAGTTAGACCACAGGGGAATTAACGTTGAGTGCCACCTCAGAGTGTCTATTGTTTTTCATGTTATGAGACCACATGGGAGATTTATGGTGAGTGCTCCCTCAGAATTTATATAGATTACATTATGAGACCAAATGGGTAATTGATGTTGAATGATTCCTCATAGAGTCTATAGTTATTATAGAAAGACCATAGGGGGAATTTATGATGAGTGCTTCCTCAATGTGTCTTTTACTCTATTATTGCATTACATGGACAAAGGGGCTAGATTGTGTGATCTTACCAGAGGGTTAGTGTACATATTTAATGTTGGTGACACATTTGAAAAGCCAAAGGACAAGCTTTGATTCAGTCAAATTAGGTAGTCTTCTAAGATACCTATTTTGATACTAACTTGATTAAATGATGAACATTAAATTCAAATGAATGAAAATGGAAATTGTATGATTTTTTAGTTTTGTGTCCTTGTAGTTTCTTTGCTACATTTCTATTATTACCTACTATATATACTCACTAATAGTTAGGCACATATCATGTGGGGGTTTCCTACCGGTATTTGCCTCACAACCGGTTTGGGTCATGATTTAGACCCAAACAGATTCTATGGTTGTAGGTATAGATAATGGCTAGCACCCTTCAACTTCAGGTACATTATTACGGTGGAGCATGTGAGCTTGGGACCAAGCTGAGGTTTGCGATGATACTAGAGTTTACATGATTTATTTTTTTACTTTGGCTTAGTTATATATTTCTAGCACTGTGACCTGTTTGGTTATTTTCCTTGACATATGTTACATGAATCATTTATATATGTAATCCATTTATTTATTTACTTTCAGCATTCCACTATTTACTAGTTGTATGGTATTATTGCATCCTCTACTGTTTGTTATTTGTTATTCAGCTATTCATACTCTTCTAATTAGGGAAGTGTTTCCCCAATATCACACTCAAGGCCCTCATTTCTAGTCATATTTCTCTTGTTTTTGGGGAAAAGCATTTGAGGCCATGTGAACAACCTTGTTATGGGACACCGTTGGGTGGCCCCTGGAACTAGGACATTACAAAGTGGTATCAGAGGAGGTTTTTCTTTTCTGCTTTGAATTACTATTTGGAGCCTATAGACTGGAAAAAATGTATGGGTAGTTGGTAATACATTGTTCATGGGAGTAACTAATCTGTGTACAGGGAAAATCCAAGTTACATCAAATATTGATATTTTTCTAGTTTTGCAATTATTACACTTGATTTGATTTCACCGTTGGGTGACACAATTGATTTGTTTTGTTATGATTTATATCATTGAGATTCTATTTCATTTACTATCTGATGTCATGAGGGTATTCCATCTCATGCATCATATAGGAACTTAATAGGGATCACATTTCATGCATTCTTGTCAATCCATTTAGGGTGAATTACTGATTGAATTATGTTGTGAGAGATGTTGTGATAGATAAGTTGGCTATTGTGATATATGTTGTGACATAATACCTATTATTTGGATAGGGTATTGAAAAAAATAATGTTTCATTTTAATGGGCACCAAACATTAGTTCCTAAGGTGTTATGGTGCCTCTTGGATCAGAATTTGGGGGAACATATTGGACATTAACTGAATTATACTTTGATATGACATGAATATGATTCCAAGCATTGATTCCCGAGGAGAATGGTCCCCAAAAATCAGAATTTGGCACGTTAATGCTTGTTTCATTGTTTTATGGGGTTTAGGAGTAGTTTCTAAGGCCTATTGTCTAGAAAAACCCAGAATACACGGTGTGTTATGATGAATACATACCATGTATCATTATATTTGGGAAGAAATTAATTTTCTCAAGTACTTTGTTTGTAATATATGTACATTCCATGTAGTCTTTCACTGTGTAACCGACTATGTGGGTAGAGGCACAAGGTTGGAAACATGGGTAGAACACACCGTGTTCTGGGAGTACACATCATGCCTAAGGGCCATGTAACTAGCCATGTGACCAATGAAACGAGTCGATAAAACAAAGATTATGCACATCGTATCCTATTCCTATAGGCCGTGTAGATTTGACCGTGTCTCTGACTAGGTGAATACTGACACATGAAGTTAGAACATAAGTGGTACATGCAGTGTTTAGGGTAAACATGCTGTGTAGTTTTACCCAAAATAGAACTATGTGGTTTTTCCATGTAAAAGAAAATGGGCGTGAGAAACAATTCCAGTATAAGTCATGTCTCAAATAGAAAACATCATATATAGGGGAATTAAATGACCATTTATTGCATAGGTACACTTCATGTTAAAATATTAAGAGAGCACACCATGTAGGGGTCATACACGCCGTGTATGCATGTTTGAAAAAACATGAATGTTTTCTTTATTCTATTCCATTCTTGTAATTATATGTTTTAGTCCTTAATAATCATGAACTAATGTGTGCAATTGACCATGTAGAGTCATGCCACCGAGACTTCCTCCGGTTGTACGCCAGATACAAGGCAATGACCATACAACAGAAATGGTAGATCATGGACCACCAACAGACCCTTCCATCATGCATGTCTTTGCACCATCCATCATTCCAGATATAGGTGCCGATGCATATTTCTGAGAAGTCTTCATGAAAATGATGTAGATATTCTAGCAAACACTGCATCCTACCCCATCTATGGAAGAGATGATGCATGTTTTCAGCAGCAACATCCTCTCATATTCTCAGGTGATGGAGGAACTCAGGCTGCATGGTCATGGTTTGAAGTCATTCTGTCTATCTTCGAGTATCTAGAAATGCCTCTAGAGAGGATGGTGAAGCTCGATATGTATATGATTCGAGATTCCACCAAGAGATAGTGGCATGTGATATCACTGGTAAGATGCCAGTGGGTTGTGGCTTGAGATGAGTTCCAATGGACCTACTATGACTAATTCTACCCGGAGTCCTTGAGGGCAAATCAAGACTGAGAGTTCATGAGTTTGGAGCATGGTACACTCTCCGTCATGGAGTATTATTCTTACTTCATAGAGATACAACACATCACAACCATTATTGGGAGTGATGAGTTATTTTTGGCGAGGATGTTTGAGGATGGTCTCAGGAACGACATCTGATCTCAGGTGAATATCATCAGATTGACTTCCATATATTCTACAGTCAACCAGGCGCTGATCACGAACCAAAACCTCATAGATTATAAAGCATTGGGCTGGGGTGGTTCATCATCCAGAGTTGGTACTCTTTTCACTGATTTCAAGAATCACTGTAGTGAATCTACACATGGAGATCCAAGTAGGCATGATTTTTATTTAGGTAGCTAGGTGTTGTGCTACTAGTACGAGAAGAGCAGACACAATAAACCTAAGTTGTAAAGAGACCCATTTGTGTGCTTATATTGCATCATGATGGGACATCATCAGAATTTCTACAAATCCCTTGATCCAGCAACAAGTTATGGGGGATCTTTTTTGACTACTTCTATCGGAGTAGGACCACATGTCCTACATCATACTGGGGGATGTAGTTCATTAGGCCATTCGGGACGAGAGGGTGGTCATGGACATAGTTCTCAGACCCATGTTTTTCAACATCCATAGGGTGGATCAGCTCAGGGATCCCTGACAGCTTAACAAGGCTGCGGTGCAGGTCAGGCTTTTGTGTTGGTGCAGATCCAATAGGGGCAGGATCCCAGTCCCACTACAGTTAGAGGTACGATTTTGGTTGCCTCAGTTTTAGATTCATCTCTTTTTGATACATGATCTTACCATAGCTTTATATCTATGGATATTGTCAATAGGCTTAGGCTCTTTATCCTTACATATACTGATATAATGGCTATACACATTTTGTTGGGGACTAGAACGACTAGTGTACGTCAATACAAGGAGTTATCTCTAGAGGTTGGTGTGTTTCACTTCTTATGAGACATTTAAGTCTTAGAGATGAAGGGATATGACCTCATCCTTAGAATGGAATGGTTAGTTACCTTTAAGTTGTTGTCTATTTCTATCATCGTAGGGTGAGTTTCACATCACTAGAGGGATGATTGATTCTGCATAAGGGTGAATGGGATGTCCAGCCGAGCCACGCTAGACCAAAGCATCACAGCTTGAAAGGTGTTACATCCCAGGTTTCTAGTCTATATCATGATGACCAGGGGACATCACAGATATAAATTCCTCCAATGGTTTATTATTTTAGTGATTCTTTTAAAGATCAATTTTCATGTTTTCCTCTGGAGTGAGAGGAAGACTAATTTAGTTAGTTTGTTCCAGGGGTTGCACCAGTGTCCATTCTTCTTTATTGGATTTCTACACCAGAGTTACATGAGCTTAAGAAGTAGTTGGATGAGTAACAGGAGAAGTGTTTCATCTAACCCTGTACTTATCCTTGGGGTTTTTCTGTCTTATTTTCAAAGAAGGAAGAAAATACCATTATATTTTGTGTGGATTATCAGAAGCTGAATCAGTTGACTATTATGAATTGATATCCATTACCGAGGATTGATGATCTATTTGATCAGTTTTGAGGAGCCCGATTGTTCTTGAAGACTGACTTGAGATCCATTTATCATCAGTTGCACGTTAGACCATCAAATATACCTCTTTCAGCCTTTCATAGTAGGTATGGTCTATACGAGTTTGTGGTGATTCCATTCGGTCTCACGAACACACCATAAATTTTCATATCACATACGAACTGAGTGTTCCATCATTACATGGACTCATTTTTGGTGTTTTTCTTAAAAATATATGGGTGTAATATCACACTCAACATGATCAAGCCATCCATCTTGAGATTGTTTTGAATAAATTGAGAGACCTTGGGTTATACGCTTGGATCTGAAAATGCCACTTTTTGATGGACTAGATTAACTTTTTGGGTACTGATATCTCAGAGACAGGAGTATTTGTAGAACCATAGAATGTGAGATAAGTAGTTTCTTGGGAGTATCCAAGGAATTCATTTGAGGTAGAAAGTTTTCTAGGTCTAGATGGTTACTACATACGTTTTTTATAGTACTTGTCATGCTTAGTTGTACCACTGACGGGTCTAACTAACAAGGGGGTGAAGTAATTGTGGACATATTCTAGTTAGTAATCCTTTTAGAAGTTGAAAAGGAGGCTGAATTCAGCACCAATACTAGTTTTTCCAGATCTGGAAAAGAGTTACCCCATTTACTGTGAGGTGTTAGGTATCGGGCTGGGAGCAGTGCTTATGCAAGGGGAATGAGTTGTTGCGTACGGGTCTCGGCAGTTGAGGCCACATGGGAGTAATTACCAAATGATCAACCTTACGTTAGCTACAGTTGTTCATTCCTAATGGTGTTCAAGAAACTAACTTCTGGGAGAGAAATTTGTGGTTTTCACTGACCACAAAATTCTCAATTATAATGCTACTTAGCGTGATCTGAATTTGAGACCGGGAAGGTGGGTTGAGTACCTTCAGTATTTCAAATTTGAGCATTCATATAAACCCAAGAAAGGCAACATAGTGGTAATCTGTCTAGAAGGAGGATTCAGATAGATGTAGTTTAGGAGGTCTATAGTGAGTGGCATCTTATGGATTTGTTCTCAAAGATGCATTTGGAGGTGCATGGCAGATAGGGGAAGATATTTCTTTCTTTTTTAGCTGTTACCTTTACTCTATTAGATTAGTTGTGAATGAGGAAACCATCAAATTCCAAAGTCCTAGTCCTATGGGAGAGTGTGTCAGGAGATGACCGTACTTCTGGATCGATTGTAGGCAATGATGAGATCTTTCACTTTCACAGACATGTATGGGTGTCCGCAGACATACGAGAGGAGTTGATGCAAAATTTTCATTCATCAGTTTGGGTAGTTCTTCATAGTTTCAACAAGATGTATCAAGATCTACACTATCAGAATTGGTGGCCAGTTATGAAAGGATATTTATTATGGTTTTGTGATAAGGTATTATACCTATCAATAGGTGAAGGTAGAGAATTAGCAACCAACAGGGCTTTTAAAATAGTTACCCATTCTTGAGTGGAAGTGGAATGATGTTTCAATGAATTTCCTGACAGTATTTCTGAGGTCACCTCGAGGAAATGATGCAATTTGGGTTGTCATTGATAGACTCATAAAGGTTGCAAACTTTTTACCGAACAGGGAGACCTTCAGTGTTGATGAGATTGGGAGGTTATACATTTGGGAGGTGGTACGACTCCATGGGGTTATGAACAATATCGTTTCAGACAGGGATGCCCATTTTACTTCACCTTTCTAAAAGGGATACAGAGGGCTTTGGGTACATAGGTACTTCTGAGAAGATCTTACCATCCCCAGACAAATGTCCATTCATAGCGTACGATTCAGGTGTTAGAGGGAATTCATCAAGCATGCTTCCTATATTTTGGGGGTTTTTTGGGAGAAGCACATACCTCTAGTGTAGTTTTCTTAAAATAGTAGTTTCCAGGAAGCTATTCATATGGAACCTTATGAGGATTTGTACTGCAGGCCATACCGATCAGCCTTATAACACCACCAAGGTTTTCTAAAAATAATTTGAAATGCTTGAATTTCTTTTAATGTAAATATTTATAAGTATCCTTTAAACATTATTTTACTACTTTAATGTATTGAATTTCAAAAAAAGGTTATCAACAAATGTGTTCAGTATGTTATTTAGAGTATATTGGAACCAACTTGTTATTTTGTGCAATAGTAACATACCCTTATGAATAGTAATAAGACCCTAATGAATAGTACAATGTAATATTATTTTATTTTTTTTAAGGATTTAAGATAATGAAATCTTGATTAATTTTTAAATAAGATATAAAAACAGTTATAGTTTTTAAATTATTAATTTTTGAATTAAGTATGATTTTATTTAAAAATTATATTAAAAATATTTAGAAATTTATTTTCAAAAAATTGACTTAATTTTTTAATTCTACACGTTGATAAATGGTCAGGGTGAATTTTAGGGATTTTTTTGAAACAGTTGAATTTTTAGTGAATAGTATAAAATATATTTTTGAGTTTTAGTGTATTAATGACATCATTAATGATGTAATAATGATGTAATAAATTTTGTAGATTTTTTTACTGTAAAATAAGTTATGAGGTGTCCCAAGTGGATTATAACATGAGAAAATAGCATGGAAAAGTCAATGGTTTTAAAAATAACACTGATGAGGTGTCCCTAGGAAATTATTAAAATAATCCCTCAATTTTATTATAAATACCAACCCATTACTTCATTAACCTAATTAGAAATTTCTCATCAATGAAGCTCTGGCCTCCTTACTTCTCTAGTGGCCCTCCCAAGGTTTCTCCAAGCCCCTAAGGACCCCACCTTCATGTTTCAAGAGTTACTCTACATGGTAAGAAAATTCTCAATTTTTTTCTTTTTCCATTCAAGTTCTCTTTTATGTGGTTTACCTTTCAATTTCCATACCATGTTCTTATTTCCTTCTTACTCTTGATCTATTCTATATTATGATCCATTTTTATATGGGTGACCCTGGTCCCCTGTCTTTTTAATATTTTTTAAAACCATGTTACATAGCCATTAGGTGGCCGGATTTTTTGAATGGGAATTCTCAATTATTTTTTTTATTTTGAGTTCCTTTATTTTCTAATTATTTATTCATATAATCTTACCCAAGAATCAAAAAATCTCTAATAATCATGTATATTATATATTTTTTCATGTTCATGGAAAATTTATCATCACGATTCTTCTCCTCTCCCTCTTATTCAAGGAATAAAAACATTGTCCATGACGTGTCGAATTATCGACATCGTGGACGATGTGATTTCAATTTCCATTTATTCTTTCAAGTTTGGTCATGAAACAATTTCTATGGTTGAACCAGGCTATAATATATGTATTATTTCTAATCTTTGGTTCTGGAATTCTTTTTTACTCCTGGTTTTAATTTATAAGACAAAATAATGTTGTTATTATCAAAGAACCACTATAATGATCTAAACGAACATCATTAATGTTTTAACTTTTGAATTATATTTATATAAAACATCCAAATGATAAAGGGTATAAATTACGGTACTTGAAATATGTAAATACCTTTCCATTCTAATTCTGGGGTATAACTTCCAATGGACAGGAACATCCCTCATTAACCAATCATGGAAATCATGTATGGAACTCACCCAAAACAGTGCTAGGAAAAAATACTAATAATTAAGGGGTGAAATGAGGTTATTAAATGATAATATAAGATCTTATAAACATTAAAATGTTTTTATAAAATACTAATAACACTATTTTATCCATTATACATGAAATTTAATCATATTTGAGGTAAGACAAGCCTGAGGTGAGCGAATTCTAAACCCAATTTCAATCCTTTGGGTTAACCTTATTCTTAATTATTTATGTGGTATTTAAATTTTACATGTTATGAATAATGATTATAATATGTTTAATTATGTATATTCACAAAGTATATACATATTCCATCCACTATATTAAGTCTCACTTCAATTATATGATATTTATTAGGGACTTTTATTTTAAATTCATCTTTGAAAATTATATTTTTCAAAATTTCAAAGCAATGTTTTTATGATAATATTCATGTTGTATGATTCTATTCTATATTGTAGGCATTTTTTATGATGATGGGTGGGACCTATATTTCACTCCAATGCATTGGGTATGTGTAAGTAGGAGGTTTGTTGTATGTTTACTCCTAGTGTAATTCAGATGGTTATAGAAATAGTAAGGTAGTCGTGAGGGTTACAAATTATAAGGTAGCCGAGAGGGTTACAAGATTATATATGTAATTCCCCAGGATACCTTTATGGTTATAATTATGTTCTTATGTATTATATAAATATCATGTTTCACAAAGTAAGTATATATATATAGAGGTGATAATTATGTGTTTTGAAAATGATTTCATACGTTACATGTATTCATGGACTAATGTGTTCTGTCCTTATTTATATTTCCCTTACTGAGTTTCTGTGCTCATACCAAGTTTTAAATGATTTTCACAGGTTAATGGATGTGTAAGAAAAATAATTAATACTTTTTAAATGTTGAATAATTATCAAGGAATAATGCTTTAAGTTTTAATGTCTTAAATTTAAAAAAAATTGCAATTTTTTATGGTATCCACTCTGTAACAATATGTAATGTTATGAATGTATTACATCAAAATTATCTAAATCTCTAAACATGAAAATATCCTCAATGTTAAAGTATTTTTTTCCTTTACAAAATTCATGATTATGTATGTAATATGGTTAGGTCCTTATAGTTGGCATTAGAGGATGGTTTAGATAACCTTAGCGGTTTAGATGATGTTAAAAGAATACCATAAATGATTTTTCCTATATCATTAATTTGAAATGTTATAGAAATTAAATATTTACATGTTTCTTCATCTAAGATATGTTTGTTTAGAATGGTTTTCCATAGAAAGAATAGTGATTCAGAAGTGTAGAGGCACTGACAGAATGATATCCGTTCAGATCTATAGCCTGGAATGGTATGGATTGGAACCGAGTAGTTTGTGATATTAATGGATCAGCTAAAACTTTCAATAAATGGTGGTCAAATCCATGAAAAAGAACAAATAGAGGTACCAAAATAGAACATGATAGTAGTGGAACATTTTAGGAGACAACACCCTCGAGATTTCAATAAATCATCTGACCTAGAAGTCCCAGAAGGATGGATCAAAGCCCTTGAAATGATATTTAATGTTATGGGATATTTAGACAATAAAAAGGTAAGTCTTTCCATTTACCGTTTTGAAGGATGAGATGATCAGTGGTGGTCAATGGTAAGGAATATATGGGGTAGAGAGGATTTTGATTCCTTAGAGTGGGATGAATTTAATAGTATTTTCCTTGAAAAATATTTTCCTAAGGTGGTGAGACTTAGGATAGAGAAGCAATTCCATGAATTGAAAAAAAATAGAGGAAGATTCAGTGGCTTTGTATGAAGTGAGCTTCACACGACTGGTGAGGTATGGTCCAAATCTTATTCTGGATATTGATAGAAAAATAAACCAATTTTACTTAGGAGTAAAGCCAAAGAATCGAAGGGCATTGGACTCCTATGAATTCAAAAGTTATGATAAACTTTTTTGATGTGCTAAGAGGGTATAGATGGAGTTTTCTGATGATCACATGCATTTTGGAAACAAGGAGAAGAATAGGTCCAGGTGGAAAGTGATGGGTAAGAATCAACCAATGAAATATGATGGCATGATATTCTAGTTTCCAGTTTGTAAAAATTGGGGCAAGAAAAACCATAGGGAATGTCTTAGAAAAACTGTAAAGTGTTTTATATATGGAATGTTTGGACATATGGCCCAAGATTTAAATTTAAATTATCTTAAGATTAATCCTGATAAGAAAACTATAATGTGTTTTAAATTTTGTGAGATGGGTTATTATGAAAATGCCTACCCAAAGAGAGATTTGAATGATCAAAAGATGCCAGACTATAAGTAGAAAGTTGTAGTGAGATTCTTTGCGACTACATCAGTAGATGTTGGGCTATCCAATGAATTTTTATCAGGTACATTGTTTGTTCACTCATATTTTTCTAAAGTATTGTTTGATATGGGCTCTACACATGTAGGACCCCAGGACACCCTGAGAGGGGAGGGGTGAATCAGGGTGTCAACTTTTTCTTTTAAAACCAAGGATCTTGTTCCCACGTTGGTAGGAAGTACTTAAACCTGTATAATTGATATGATCAGTAATGAAACATTCACATGCAAATAGATAACACAAAAATTTTACTTGGTTCACCATTTAGGGCTACGTCCAAGAAGCATACACCGACAAGTTTCCGGTCCTACCAAATTCCACTAATCTTCATTAGTTGTGAATTACAATGGTTCATGCACAATAACTATGTCCTAGGCTCACTGCCTTCACAAAATTTCAGGGATAGCTCACTGCATCCCTTGGGTCATTCCAGTTGACTCCCCCTGGCTCACTACAGTTGGTGAGGTCTCGCTCAGTTTATAAACATGAAGGTCTCATCAATAGATTTGCATTGAAGTATTTGTCTCCTGTTCAGCATGAGACTTTTCTTGTATCAGGGTTCAGAGTTGATTCTCTTTTCAGTTCAAACATTATACTTTAGGGAAATGACTAATGCAGTAGATCCTCTTGTCTTAGTTTGCCTAGATCACAACCACTGATGTGATTACACAATAAGTGAAGCTCAGTTTACATGGCATTTTCAGAATCAGTTCTCCATGTATGCATGAAATCATGCATTTATCATTTAGATTTTTTCTTTAATCTCACTTTTCACTGAAAGTATCAGGAATTCTTTCAGCTTTTGTGCAGCTCTAGAAAGACGGGCGTGCTTCAACAATATCTGGAAGTCTCCTCAAAGCCCGGCGTGCATGTCCTAATATGGCTTGCAAGTCCTCGATGCGCAAGTACAAACTGGAACGCAAGTGTCACTAAAGCACCTGCACGACACTGCCTTCTGGAACTTCAAACCTGCATGACTGACTTCCTTTCTCACCCAAATCACCTTCGGTGATCAGCCATCAATCGACACACAACTTCTAAGAGATGGCGCGCAAGTCTCTCCAAACCACTTGCGTGACCACTCACCACTTGCGCGACTCCTACACCTGCATGACGAGAGCTCTGATTTTCTCTAAGGGTTGAGCTCGGAGTAAATGAGGAGAGGTGGTTCAGTATTTATAGGCATTTGGTCAACCTGCGTGGTGGCGCACAAGTCACCCCTCGGCGCGCAAGTCTCAGCGCGCAGCTCATCTCCCATAGCCTCTATTGCACAACTCACTTGTGCAACCCAACCAATACTTGCATGACCTTCTTTCCTCTTCCATATTTTGAAGTTTTGTTCTTGAAAAACACTAGGAGCGCAAGTTCCATTTTCTTCAAGTACACGGCGTGCAAGTCTCTTTTCCAAAACCAGTTTTCTCCATTTGTCAATTTTCAGGCCCATAAATTTGGCAAGCACTGGAAAATGGTGCCACCTTGTATCTGCTCTTTTTTTACCGCCTCTAGATCATCCATTCCTTTTTCAACGTTCTTGAAGAAAACATGGATCGTTAACCACAACCCTTGAACTCGACATGCCAACATGGAATCTCCATTGTAAATAAATTTGTATGTCGTTTTTTTTGCTTTGTCAACAAGAACAATCACCTCAAAAACAATTCTTCTCGGTGATTTGTATCCTTCATCAACTATTCTTATTTCATCACAAGCTCCACTATCGTGATATGTATTCTTTGAAGGAACATCTTTAGTATCATCAACTTCTATGAAAATGTGATGTGCATGGCCATCTCAGAGTTTCAATCCCTGCATGGCCATCTTAGAATTCCATTCACATGCACATTGTCTTCTTCTTCAACCGTCATGATCTACTTCATTCTGAGCATATGATTCACTTTTTCAAGAAGTCTCTTGCATGGTTCTCATGCAATAATGAGTAATTGCATGATCTTCATCAAAACCCATGGTTCTCATGCAATAATGAGAAATTGCATGGTCTTCATCAAAACCCATGGTTCTCATTCAATAATGAGGAATTTCATGGTCTTCATCAAAAACCCCATCTTATTTAATCATCCTCAGATGGATTACACCTCACATTCTTCATTTTTGTAAACAATGTGTCACCTTTGACACATGTTCTTTGAACTTATGACCAGTACAACAATCATCTGAATTTCCATTCATCCAATTCATTGGAGTACTTCTTGATCTCCTTTATTTTGATCTTCATTGGCAACTATTGACAACAAATACAACCTTATACACAAATTGGTTCCAACAATATACCCCTTTGTATTTTGTTTTCAATACCTTATACATCTTCAGAAATGAATTCGTCAATGTCAAAATGGGAATCTTCTCTTCAATCAACTTTTCTTTTCAAACTCTCATTTCACTTTCTCTCCCCCTTATTGACAAGAAATAAAAAGCGCATGGTAGGGAGGGTATCAATCCATACTTAAGAAATGTTTCATTAATCATTTCACTCTAAGTCTACTTGAGAAATGATTGATGTAGAAAACAAGAGGATTTCATTAAGTCAACAAGGTTGTCCATTATTCACAGATCATGATACCAACATGAGATGAGAACTCATTTATTTTGTCTTCAAGGGTTTAACACTTTTGTTTCAGGTATAAGAAAATCAAATGTGATAGGGAATAATCAACCTAAAGCTCCTGCACTCACATCATCAAACAGATCAAAAACATTCAAGTATTATCGGCAGGATAAGTGACCTTGGGGCACATCCATTCTTCTTATGTCACTGATCAATTCAGTTACTCCCCCTTTGTAGAATGATCTTTGATCTGAGTAACCAAGGGACAGAGATTGAGAAATGGCATACCTTCTCTATTTACATGTTCTTCAAGAAATTCATAGAGTAATTGCATTTGAGTCCAGCTGGAGTTGATATTGATTGAAATAGAGATTTTGGAAGTTTATTCATTTTCCCCCTCCTCAAGGATAACACTCCTCATCATCTTCATCAAGAGAGATCCTTCATCATCATAATCTCTGAATATTAATTGAAGAATATACCAAGGATTGAATCTTCTTCAGCTTGGCTATCAAGAGTTGACATCATTCACTACTTCTCAGGTTCTCCCCTTGATATCATGCATAACCTTCAATTCCCGGCATTATTAGCGCAAATACAATACACAAATGATTATGGAAATAAGGTGGTTCCTCCTTGAATCATCAACATGAGCTTCATGGTTGAGGTTCTTTTCTCAACCAAGTTCCTCTGTTCACTCCAGTCTTCATGCCTGCACATTTGACCATATGTTCTGACATCTGTTGGGGTGGCATGGCTTTCTTCACATTCTCTTCTACTTTGGGTGGGGAATTGTTCTACTGAATAGCCATCATGAATGATACATTCATACTCTTATTAAGGACTGCTTCTTGCTCTGGTATTAAGGTTAGGCAACCTATTGCAATGTGACCAGATTTCTTGCATCTCTCACACAGAACTTTGTTGACATGTGTGGTTCTCTTGGTTTGAAATCTCTCCTGCACTCTGTCTTCATCACGTGAAAGTTTTCCTTTTCCTTTTGCAGTACCCTTGGCCATTTCATCTTCAAGTTTCCTCATTCTTTTCAAATCTTCTGGCCAGATGACCAATATTTTATTTGGAACGTTTTTGGAAGGTTTGGATCTTCCACATGGGTTCATCTGAGTTTCATCCCACTTAGTTTTTCTTTTGGATGAATGTCCATTCAATTTCATGGATCTAAAATCTTGGGTATCCTCACCTTCACTACTTGAGATCTTCTTGGGGAAATGTGTGTTCACAATATTCTTCTGATTTCATCCCAAGGAATATTCTTCTTTTATAGCTGGATTGTGTGGTCTTCTGTTCTTATCAGCTCTGGATATCTGTTGACATAGCCATGCACCATTCATGTGACCACTGCCGCTGCATACATCACAGATGTTATCAAGCATTCCAAATCTGTTTGCTGTAAACAGATGCTTCTGGACCTGCAGATGTTGCTTCTTATTCTCTAGATTTCTTCCCTTTGATACAGGATTTCTTTATGCTTTTCCATTGAAGGGATTGTACCAACAATCTAGTGCACAATGCACAAATCTGTTGCAGCACCAACATTGACCCACAAATCTTTTCTTCTTTGTATCTTCTATATAAGGTTGTGAGGCCATATTCTTAGTCTTTTGTGCTCTATTTGAGGAACCAAATTCCTCCATTTTCTTCTCATCCACCCTAGCCATGGTGGTAGGTTTCTTCTTCTCAACTTTCCTCATCCATACTTGTTTAGAATTTTTCTTCCAGCCTGCACTGATTGTGGGAATGTATTTAGAAACATGAGTACAAGATGGTTTGGATGGTACCTTCGCTTTCTCAGTTGCTTGTGCTAGATCAATGAGTGAAGTAATGATCTTCTTATCACATGATGGAGGTCTTTGGACAATAGAATCCTCCAGTGATCATTGAGTACCAGCCGCAACTGATTCTTGATGTGGATAATCAAGAGTTGTCATAATCTTCTTGTCACATGTTGGAGGTATTTCAGCTTTATATTCCTCCAATGAACATTGAGTTAAAGAATCACTCATTTCATTCTTTTGTGAAGTCTAAATATGTTTATTATCAATCTTGGTCAAATGGGCTTCCAATTTTTGAATCTTAATATTGAGGATGATCTTCTGATCTTCAATCGTGATCATATTCTCCTCACAAGCCTTCTTCAATCTTTCAACCTCATATTCATGCATCATAACATTGTTTTGAAACAAATAGTCAAGTTCCCTAAATTTCATGGAAGTTTCATCCAAACACAAACTCTTGACTTCTTTGCTCTTCTTCAGCTTAGCTTCAAGTGCGTGGATCTTTTATTTTAGAGTCTTATTTAATTCCCCTTTTTCTTAAAATACTTTAACCTGTTTGGTGAGCTTCATACTTTCTAGAACATTTCTTTCCAACCCCTTTTCCATATTGTTAGATTGCCTTTCTAATCGAGTGATCTCAACAAGCATAGATTGGAATAGGATAAAAATAATAGAAACCGTTTTTTCAGGAATATCATGTAGATATGTTTTGATTTTTTCCTCAAAACTTGAATTAGGGTTGTTATCCTTTCCACTGGAAGAATCCTGAGCCACCTTATCGATACTTTCCTAGCCTGATGTTTCTTCATTATTGGAATGGCATGGAGAACAAGACACTGCATCTTCTTTTGATATGAGGGACTTCTTCAGCTGCTTCTTCTCTTTCTTTTTCATGTTCTTCGTGGTCTTGCTAGATGTAGAATTCTACTCAGAAAAGACTGAATCTTCATCAAGACTTCTCTTCATTGTTGACATTAAGAAAGAAACTCAAATCCCTTTCTGAATAGAATTACTGTGGAGTATCAAACATACGTCAACCTTTCCCTCTGATACCACTTGTAGGACCCCATGACACCCAAAGAGGGGAGGGGTGAATCAGGGTGTCAAATTTTTATTTTAAAAACATGGATGTTGTTCCCACATTGGTAGGAACTATGTAAACCTTTATGATGGATTTGGTCAACAATGAAACACTCACATGCAAAGAGATAACACAACAATTTTACTTGGTTCAACACTATGGGATACGTCCAAAGAGAATACACCTACAAGTTTTCGGTCGTACCGAATTCCACTAATCCTCACTAGTTGTGGATTACAATGGTTTGTGCACAGTCACTCTGTCCCAGGCTCACTGACTTTACAAAAGTTCAGGGATAGCTCACTACGTCCATCGGGTCACTCCTGTTGACTCCCCCTGGCTCACCACTGTTGGTGAAGTCTCGCTCAGTTTATAGACGTGATAGTCTCTTCAATAGATTTGCATTAAAGTATTTGTCTCCTATTCAGCATGAGACTATTCTTGCATCAGGGTTCAGAGTTGATGCTCTTTTCAGTTCAAACCTTCTTCTTTAGTGCAATGGATAATGCACTAGATCCTCTTGTCTTCATTTTCCCGAATCACTACCACTTATTTGATTACTCAATATGTGAAGCTCAGTTTACATGGAATTGTCAGAATCAGTTCTCCATGTATGCATGAAATCATGCATTTATCATTTATAATTCCTCTTTAATCTCACTTTTCACCAAAAGTATCAGGCAATCTTTCAGCTTTTGTGCAGCTCCAGAAAGACGGGTGTGCTTCAACAATATCTGGCAGTCTCCTCAAAGCCTGGCGTGCAAGTCACAATACGGCGCGCAAGTCCCAATACGGCTCGCAAGTCCTCAGTGCGCAAGTCCAAACTGGCATGCAAGTGTCACCAAAGTACCTGCGCAACACTGCCTTATGGAACATCAAACCTGCATGACTCACTTCCTTTCACACCAAAATCACCTTGGGCGCTCAACCATCAATCAGCTCACAATTTCTAAGAGCTTGCACGCAAGTCTCTCTAAACCACTTGCGCGACCACTCACCACTTGTGCAACTCCTACACTAGTGTGACGAGAGCTCTGATTTTATCTAAGGGTTGAGATCATTGGAAATGAGGAGAGGTGGTCCAGTATTTATAGGCATTTGGTCAACCTGCGCGGCGGCGTGCAAGTGACCCCTCGACGCGCAAGTCTCGGTGTGCAGCTCTTCTCCCCTAGCATCTGTCGCGCAACTCACTTGCGCGACCCAACCAATACTTGCGTGAACTTCTTTCCTCTTCCATATTTTGATGTTCTGTTCTTGAAAAACACTAGGCACGCAAGTTCCCTTTTCTTCAAGTACATGGTGCGCAAGTCTCTTTTCCAAAACCAGTTTTCTCCATTTGTCGATTTTTAGGCCCATAAATTTGGAAAACACTGGAAAATGGCGCCACCTTGTATCTGCTCTTTTTGTACCGCCTCTATATCATCCATTCCTTTGTGGACGTTCTTTATGAAAACATGGATCGTTAACCACAACCCTTGAACTCGACATGCCACAATGGAATCTCCTTTGTCAACAAATTTTTATGTCGTTTGTCTTCTTTGTCAACAAGAACAATCACCTCAATGACACTTCTTCTCGGTGATTTGTATCCTTCAGCAACTCTTCTTCTTTCATCACAAGCTCCAGTATCGTGATATTTATTCTTTGAAGGAACATCTTTAGCATCATCATCTTCCATAACAATGTGATGTGCATGGCTATCTGCGAGTTTCAATCCCCGCAAGGCCATCTTAGAATTCCATTCACTTGAACATTGTCTTCTTCTTGAACCGTCATGATCTACTTCATGCCAAGCATATGATTCAATTTTTCAAGAATTCTCTTGCATGGTTCTCATGCAATTGTGAGTAATTGCATGGTCATCATCAAAACCCATGGTTCTCATGCAATAATGAGGAATTTCATGGTCTTCATCAAAACCCATGGTTCTCAGGCAATAATGAAGAATTGCATGGTCTTCATCAAAAACCCCATCTTCTTTAATCATCCTCGTATGGATTACAACTCACATTCTTCATTGTTGTAAAAAATGTGTCAACTTGACACATGTTCTTTGAACTTATGACCAGTACAAAAATCGTCTGAATTTCCATTCCTCCACTTCATTGGAGTACTTATTGATCTCCTTCATTTTGATCTTCATTGACAACTATTGACAACAAATACAACCTTGTACAGAAAGTGGTTCCAACAACACATTCCTTTATATCTGAGAAATATTCGGGTAAATTGGAAATATCACCTCAACAAATGAGACCTGAAATTGTTGTTAAAACACCACGGAGAAATATTATAGTAATGATTAATAATAAGAGTCTTTCTATTATGGTATGTGGAATGACATTACCTGAAAACCTTGTTGTATTATACTTAGTCGAGTTTGATGTAATTTTGGGAATGGATTGACTTTCTGTTTATCATGCTAAGAGTGACTATAGAGATAAAGAAGTTGTTTTTCAGAAAGTGTTTTAGTTTGTATACAAGAATGAACCCATACAATTGATAAAATATCAGAAAGCTATGAAACTGTTGAAACATGGAAATGAATGTTATCTTGATCATATTGTTGAAAACAAGTGAACTGTTCATATTGATGATGTGCCTGTGGTAAATGAATACCTTGATATTTTTCCTTATGAGTTACCGGGTTTCATACCAAATCAGGAAGTCGAATTCAAAAATGAATTTTTTCCTGATGCTATGGAAATTTCAAAACCCCCATATCATATGGATCAAATAGAACTTCTTGAATTAAAAAATCAGTTGCATTATTTTCTTGATAAAGGCTTCATTCATCCTTTCACTTCACCATGGTGAACTCTTGTTTTGTTTTTTTAAAAAGAAATATGGTTCCATGAGACTTTGAATTGATTATATAGATTTGAGTAACATCACTGTTAAAATCAAGTATCCTTTTCCTCATATCAATGACTTGTTTGATCAGCTTCAAGGAGCTCAGTAGTTTTCCATGATTGACTTGAGATCCGAATACCATCAGCTAAAGGTGAAGGGGGATGACATCCCAAAAAATGCCTTTGGTACTAGATATGGGCATTATAAATTTGTTGTTATTCCCTTTGGGTTAACTAATGGACATTTTGTATTCATGAATCTAATGAATAGATTATTTCCTAACTTCTTGGATAAGTTTTTGGTTGTATTTATTGATGACATTTAGTTATTTTGTAAAAATAAAGAGGAGCATGAAAAAAAATATAAGGGTTGTTTTACAAACCTTAAAAGAAAAGAAACTATATGTAAAACTCCCCAAATGTGATTTTTAGTGGAAACACATTTCGTTTCCTGGGCACATTGTAAATAAGGATTAAATAACAATTGATATTGAAAAAAAGTGGTAAATGAATGTCCAATACCCACAAATGTAATAGTAAATCGTAGTTTCTTTTGGATTACGAGGTTATTACTGACATTTTGAAAGGAACATTTCTCAATTATCTAGCCTAATAACTAAGTTAACATAGAAAGGGGTTAATTTTTTTTTGAAAAAATAATGTGATGTTTGTTTTCATGAATAGTAAAATATATTGGTAAATGCTCTAGTTTTGGAATTGCCTTCCCAAAATAGTGATTTCGTCATCTATAGTGATGACTAATTAAAGGGACTTGGTTGTGTTTTGATGAAGAATGATCAATTATTTTCTTATGATTTAAGACAACTAAAACCTCATGAGTTAAATTATCCCACACATGATTTCGAATTAAAAATTTTGGGGTTTTCTTTGAAAATTTGGAGGAATCATTTATACAGAGCCAAATTTCAAATATATGCTGACCATAAAAGTCTGAAGAATATATTCACTCATAAGTAATTAAACATGAGGCATGGAAGATAGCTTGAACTGATAAAGGATTATGATTTCACAATCAATTACCATCCTAGAAAAGAAAAAAAAACTGGAAGATTCCTTGAGTCGAAAACAACATGCATCATTAACCATGTTACATTTGGAACAAGATCCCTTGATTAATTATTTGATAAATTTTGTATTAGAAATTGGTGTAAGGAATAAATCTGTTTTGTTTCATGTTTCAGTGCAGTCTTCGTTGTCAGATAGAAATAAACGAGCATAGAAGGAAGACCATGAGCTATAGAAAAATGTAGAATTGGTTAAAATGGGTAAGCTTTTGGAATTTAACCTTGATAGAGTTGGTGTTTTATGATTTGAAAAAAGGTTGTGTGTGCCCCGTGATTCTTAGTTGAAGAAATATTTGTTTTGTGAAGGTCATAGTTCATCATTTTTTGTTCATCAAGGAAGTACTAATATGTATATAGTCCTTAAAAATTATTACTGGTGGGCTAGAATCAGAAGGGATATTGCTGATTTTACCATGAAATGGTTGACATGTCAACAAGTTAAAGCAGAGCTGCAGTTACCAAAGGGGATGATTTATCCTTTTCCAGTGCCAGAGCAGAAGTGGGAGAATGTATCCATCGACTTTGTGGGGGGACTACCTAAGACGTATTGAGGTAACAATGTAATTTTGGTTATTTTGGATCGGCTGACAAAATCTGCACGTTTTCATTTAATTTGAGATACAATTACTTTAGATCATATTTCTGGATTGTACCTCAAGGAGATTTTCAGGTTACATGGAGTTCCTCTTTACAATGTATCTCACTAGGATCCTAGGTTCACTTCTAACATTTTTAATGGACTTTATAAGTCTTTGGGAAAAAATTTAAATTTTAGTACAACTTTTCATCCTCAATCAGACGGGAAGTCATAATAAATGATTCAAAATTTGGAGGATATGATACAAGATTTTTCAATGGACTAACAGGGAATTTGGGATAAATATCTTCCTTTAGTTTAGTTTTCTTATAATAATAATTTCCATTCCAGTATACAGATGTCACCTTTTGAGGATTTGTCTAGAAAACAATGCCAGACTCCATCATTTTGGGATGAAGTCGGTGAAAGAAAGTTGATGGGGCTAGAATTAGTAGAGAAAGTGGATGAGAAAGTGAAGATGATCCAACAACAATGAGGATAGCTCATAGTAGGTAGAAAAGTTATGCAGATAATATAAGAAAAGGCTTCTCTTTCATGGTAGGTGACCATGTTTTCCTTAAAATGTCTCCTTGGAAAAACGTGATGCGTGTTGGTAAGAAAGGAAATCTAAGTCCACGATTCATCAGTCATTTTGAAATTCTGTAACAAGTTGGACTAGCTACATATCGAGTAGCTTTTCCTCAGAGTTTGTCTCAGGTACACAAGGTTTTTCATGTTTCTATGTTGTGGAAGTACGCACCAGATTCGACTCATGTTTTGAGTCCAAAAGTAGTTATGTTGGAGGAGAAACATTCATATGAAGGGAAACCAGTTGAGATTCTTGATCTAAGGGAACTGGTATTGCAGAATATGGTAATCCACTAGGTAAAGTTTTTGTGGAGAAACCACATGGTTGAAGAAGCAACATGGGAGACCGAAAATACTATGAGGGAAAGGTACCCTAACTAGTTTAATAAGTAAATAAATATGCAAGGACGCAATTTCCAAAAGGTGGGGATAATGTAACACCCCAAGGTTTTCTAAAAATTAATTGAAATGATTGAAATTTTATTTAATGTAGATATTTATAAGTATCCTTTAAAAATAATCTTACTACTTCTTTGTTTTGTATTTCAAAAAATGGTCATCTATAATTGTGTTTAGTATGTTATTTTTAGTCTATTGGAACCAATTTGGTTTCTAGTAAATAGTAACATAACCTTATGAATAGTAATATGAATAATAATATGAACCTAATGAATAATAAATTGTATTATTATTTTATTTTATTAAGGATTTAAGATAATGACATCTTGATTAATTTTTAAATGTGATATAAAAGCAGTTATAGTTTTTGAATTATTAATTTTTTCATTAAGTATGATTTTATTTAAAATTGAAATTAAAAATATTTAGAAAATTATTTTCAAAAAATGGACTTCATTTTTTAATTCTACACCTCGATAAATGGTTTGGGTGAATTTTTGAGATTAATCTAAAACAGTAGAGTTTTCGGTGAATAGTAAAAAATACAGTTTTGAGTTTCACTGTGTTAATGACATCATCAATGATGTAATAATGATGTAATAAATCGGGTCGAAATGTGTTCAGTAAAATAAGTTATGAGTTTTCCCAAGTGTCTTATACCATGGGCAATACCATTGTTTTGCAAATACCACTAATGAGGTGTCCCTTGGAAATTATTAAAATAATCTCTCACTTTTGTTATAAATACCAAGCCATTCATTCATTAACCTCATTAAAAATTCCTCATAAACAAAGCTCTGGACTCCTTACCTCCCTAGTATCCCTCCCAAGGTTTCCTCATGCCGCCAAGGTCCCAAAATTCATGTTCTAGGAGTTACTCTACAGGGTAAGAAAATTCTCAACTTCTTTCTTTTTTCCATTAAAGTTCTCTTTTATGTGGTACACCTTTCATGTTTCCATACCATGTTCTTATTTCCTTCATATTCATGATCTATTATATTTTATGATTCATTTATGGATGGGTTACCCTTTTCCCATCTATTTTTAATATTTTCTAAAACCATGTAACATAGCTGTTAGGCTGCCGAATATTTTGTAAGAGATTTCTCAATTATTCTTTTATTTTGTGTTCCTTTATTTTCTTATTATTTATTAAACTATTCATACCCAAGAGGTGTGAAATATCCAGGAATCATTTATATTCAATATTTTCTCATTTTCATGGAAAACTCATCATTATAATTCTTCTCCTCTCCCAATTATTCAAGGAATAAAAACATTGTTCGTGATGTGTCGAATTACCAACATCGTGGATTATGTGATTTCAATTTACATTAATTCTTTTAATTCTGGTCAAGAAACCATTTACATTGTTGAAATAGGTTATAATATCTGTATAGTGTCTCATCTCTCATTCTATAATTCTTTTGTACTCATTGTTTTAATTTATAATACAAAATAAGGTTGTTATTATCAAAGAACCACTAAATTGATCTAATCGAACATCATTAATGTTTTAAATTATGAATCATCTTCATATAAAACATCAAAATGATAAATGGTATAAATTATGGTACTTTAAATATGTGAAATATTTTTATTCTAATTCTGGAGTTTCACTTCCAATAGACAAGAACATCCATCATGAACCAATCATGGAAATCATGTGAGGAACTCACCCAAAACAGTGCAAGGAAAAAATACTAACAATTAATGGGTGAAATGAGGTAATGAAATGATCATATATGATGTTATAAATATAAAAATATTTATTTAAAATACTAATAACATTTTTTTAACCATTATATAGAAAGTTTAAAATTTTTTTGAAGTAATAATAGCCCGAGGTAAGGGAATTCTTAACTCAATTTCCGTCCATTGAGTTAACCTTATTATTCATTATTTATGTTGTTTTTAAATTGTTTGTGTGGTGAATTATAATTATAATATGTTCAATTATGTATATTTACAGAGTATATACATATTCCATCTTCTCTATAAAGTCTCACATAAATTGTATGATATTTAGAAGGGACTTTTCTTTTAAAACCCATTTTAAAAATCTATTTTTCAAAATTCAAAACCAATGTTTTTATGGTAATATTCATGTTGTATGATTTTGTTATGGATCTTGGGAATTATTTTTGATGAAGGGTGGGACCTATATTTCTATCCAATGCATTGGGTATGTGTATGCTGGAGGTCAGCCTTATGGTTACTCTAAGTGTAACTGCGATGGTTTCACAAATAGTAAGGTAGCCGTGAGGGTTACAAATTATAAGGTAACCGAGAGGGTTGCAATATTACATAAGTAATTCCACAAGATAACGTTATGGTTCTAATTATGTTCTTATATATTTTTTAAATATCATGTTTCACAATGTATGTATATATATAGTTGAGAAGTATGTTTTTGGAAAATGATTTACTACATTACAATTATTCATGGAATAATGTGTTCTTTCAGTATTTTTATATCCCTTACAGAGTTTTTGTGTTCATCCCCTGTTTTAAATTATTTTCATAGGTTAATGGATGTTAATGACAATAAGGGAATACATGTCAAATGTTGATGAATTTTCAAGGAATCATGTTTTATTGTTTAATGTTTTAAATTTTGAAATAAATGGAAACCATTTTTATGGAATGAACTATATAACAATATGTAATGTTATAAATGTATTATGTCCCAATTACCTATAGATATATATTTTAAAAGATCCTTAATGTAAAAGGAAGTGTTTTCTTGACTAAATTAATGATTATGTATGTAATAAGGTTAGGTCCTTATAACCCCTATGTTGGATGGAGGCAGCAGTGGCTGCTATGCTGGGACCTCTTCTTGTCCAGGAGACCACAAAGCAGGTGGAGTTGATTCAGAAGAGGATGGCTATTGCACAGTCATGGTAGAAGTCATTTTATGATCAACGGAGATTACCTCTGTATTTCGAGATAAGAGACCAGGTTTTCCTATGTGTCACATCGAGGTTGGGAAACAAGAGGATTAAGAGGCATGGAAAGCTTTCTCCAAGATACATTGACCTGTTTGAGGTTTTGAAGAGAGTCGGGCTGGTTGCCAATAAGTTGTAGTTACCTCATAGGTACCAGGCTAGGCACAAAATCTTCCATATTTCTCAGAAAATACAATACTTCATAGATCCTTCTCATGTTTTTAACCCGAGGAGGTTTCATTAGAGGTGGGTGCATCATTTTAAGAGCATCCTATCCAGTTTGTTGATCACATCACGAAGGTTATCTGTGTCCAGTCTATACCTCTGGTATAGGTGTTGTGGCTACATGTCCAAGTGTAGTACGAGACTTGGGAGAGGGATACTGATGTGCGATCATAGTGGTTGTATATTTTCAAGCATTCATATTTTACACCCTATTATAAAAATTTAGGGATTAAATTCTTTAAGGGGAGAAGTTTATAAGAACCCAAATCTTTTTTTCAGGTATGGATATTGAAATCGAGTGTTTTTTAGGAAAAGGGGAGATTTTGGAAATTTTATATGTACGTTCCATGTACTTAGGGGTACAAACTATGTACCCTGTTACTGCGTATACCTACACCATGGGTGTGTAACGGTCAAGACATGGTCATGTGGGTGGCGTGGTGGACCACTATTGTCGAGGGCTTGTTAAGGAAAATACACGGCATGTTCATTAACAGTATGAATCATGTAATTTTTCTTTTTGATGAATAATAGGACCGAGGCCACAGTTAACCCTCATATTTGTCTTCTTCTAGCCTTGGTTCATCTAGGAGCAACTGAGAGGGATGATTATTTTCTATGCCACTATTTCTCCCTCCAAGGTCCGATTCAATCTCTAGTGGGTGTGTTGGAATCCCACAGGTTGGTCATTCCTTTTTCAAGAGCCTCTCCTCCTAATTTCATCTCTCTCTTGAGTTATTCATGCATGGTAATTTTTGAGATTTTTTAGATATATGATGTTCTAGGTCGATTTAAAAGCTAAGGTTCAACAATATCAATCTTACAAAGTCGAGGTAGGTGGTTGGTTGCCTTTAATTGTTTTTATTTTAGTTTATATGCCAAAAGTTCCGATTACCCATGTTTCTGGTAATTTAGGTTAAGGAAATTGAACCCTGTTTTACCTAACATAGATTTATTATTGGAATAAGGGTTTGTTGTGGTTGTATTATGTTAAATTTCATGTTTAGGGTACACCCCATGGGTGCGTTTCCTTGTTTCAATGTTTATGGTAGTTTGATCTAGGTTTCCTAGGAGGTAGACCTTGTTTCCATGCCTTGCTTGATAAGATGGAACTATTTGCCTTCTCCTTTTTGTTAAATGATTGTGATATGCACTAGAATTGTTGATACAAGTATTATTTGATATTACATTTGGCTACGTGATATCGTTTAGGCACGATTTAATTGCACAAGGATATGAGAACCTGGTGTAGTTAGACCATTGTGGTAATTGAAGTTTAGTGCTTCCTCTAAGTGTCTATTATTTTTCATATTACAAGACCACATGGGGGATTGATGATGAGTGCTCCATCAGAGTGTCAATAGTTTACGTTACAAGACCACATGGGTAATTTACATTGAGTGATTCCTCAGAGAGTCTATAGTTATTGTAGAAAGACCATTAGAGAATTGATGGAGAGTGCTTCCTCAGAGTGTCTTTGCATTTTGGTTATTATATTACATGGCCATTGGGTTTAGACTATGTGAGGTTCCTAGAGGGTTAGTGTAAATATTGAATGTTTGTGACACGTAGGTCAAGTCAAATCACAAGATTGGATTCAATCTAGTTAGGAAGTCTTTTCAGATACCTGTTGTGATACACACTTGATTAAATGATGAACTTTAAATTCCGATGAATGTAAACAAAAAATGTAGGATTGTTTACTTTGGTGCACTCCTAGTTTCATTCCCGCATTTCCATTAATACCTACAATATATAATCACTGAAAAATAGGCATAGATATTATGGTGGTTGCCTACTGGGATTCGTCTCACACCCTGTTTGGGTCATTCTTTAGACCCAAACAGATTATATGGTTTCAGGTACAGATAATGGAAAGCACCCTTCTATTTCAGGTACATGATTGTTGCGGAGCTGGTGAGCATGGGACCAATCTGAGGCTTGCGATACTGCTGGAGTTACATATTTTCTTTTATACATTGTCTTTGTTATGTATTTTTAGAACTATTACTTGTTTGGATTTTTTCATAGACATATGTGACATGAATAATTTATATATGGGCTCCAGTTGTTTATTTACTTTCAGTATTCCATTGTTTACTTGTTGTATGGTATTATTGGTTCCGCAACTGTTTGTTATTTTTTATTCCACTATGCATACTCTATCGATGAGGGCATAGTTTCCCCAAAATCACACCCAAGACCCTCATTTCTCGGAAGAAACCATTTACATTAGGGAAAATTCATTTGATACCATGTGACCAATCAGGTATGGGACACCTTTGGGCGGCACCTGGAACCGGGACGTTACACATCCAAAAACTCCTAGTTCAAATTTTGTATGGATGTAACACATAAAAAGTTCTTGAACCATACCCTTACATCATAATCTATGTTGAAGTCTTGAACATTTTTCAACTTTTTCTCTAGCTCTCAATTGACTTTCTACACCTCTTTAATATTCACATGGATATATGGTTGAACATTCATTTGAGAAATATAAAATTTATCCCCTTCATTTAGGATTTCATGATTCATCCTTTCGAAATCATGAAATATGGAATCTTTTTTATCCTCCTCATGGATAAAATAGAATGGTCATTTTAACTTGAAGCATTGGCCACCTTTTTCTCTTTACTATAGTGGTAATGAAATGTGAATTCATATTATTTAATCATATCTAGCCATATCTTATGGGTCACATTCAACTCCTTCAGTGTGAATATATACTTTAAACTTTTTTGATCAGTACATATATCACATTTTCATAGAAAATAAAATTCCTCCAAATATGTAATGAAAAAAATAACCCCATCTAACTCCAAATCATGATTTGGGTAATCTGTCTCATCGTCATTTAATTTTTCAGGATTCATAATCTAAAACTATGTAATTTTATATAAGAACACATCCTAATCCCTTCTTGAATTCATCACTAAATATTATTAACCCTTATCTACTATAGGGTAATGAAATCAAAGTTGGAATGGATAATCTTAACTTACATTCCATGAACTCTTCCTCGCTTTCATCATTCCGAAGGAACTTAGATACATTCAAAGTTAACATGGAGAGTGGAATACAAAGTCGTTAGAAATTATCCACATACAATTAATAGTATCAATACAAGCTAAGAGAAATTAAGATCTTAGTCATTGTTGTTTGTCTGGTCCAACATTGAATTGCCTTCATATTTAATAGATCCACCAATATACCCCTTCTTGAGATTATATAACCAAAAATGAATCCTTTTGTAGAAAAATCTCTCAAATTTTAATTTTTTCATAAAAATTCTTATTCCTCAGGGTCATCATTACAATTCACAAGTGATCTTCATCTTTTTCATTTATCTTTGAAAATATATGAATATAATCAATAAAGACTACAAAAACCCAATTGATGTATTCTATAATGACTATATTTAATAAATTCATGAAGATATTTGGGAAATTAGTAAGGCCAAATGGAATCACTCTATACTCATAGTTCCCATAACATGTATATAATTATTTATTTATTGTGACCCAATCATTTTATACATATTATTAAATGATTTTAAGAATAATTATCAATGAAAAACAAACCAAGGATCAAAAAGTACAGTGACTTTGGAAAACTAGGTATCTAATTAGAAAAACATGAAACTAGAATAAAAAATATTTTGATAAATCTTATTCCAGATATCTTAACATCATTTGATATGATACTAATACATAGGATAACCGGGGGAATACATATAAAAAAGTGGTGAGCTAAAAATAGTAATAATAGAATAAACATGGAATTGAAGCATGGAACCTGAGTGAGAAGGAATAACAAGATAACATAAAAGGCATGAATCTTGAATACACATATGAAATAATCACATATAGAACACGGAATCATATGATCCTAGAAACATTAGAAATTAGTATCAATAGTTAACATGACAAAAAAATTAGTCAAATCTAACTACCAAGAGTATATCACATAGTGCACAAAGTCCCATAATGGATTAAGTATACTCTCTAACCCCATACATAAAATCTCATGAGACTAAATCAATAAACAATGCATTGGATTTATATCTGGGTCCACCCACCATAAAATTTTCATTCTTATTTATTCCACATAATGTTTTAAACATTTTAAATACACATAAGGGTTACCCACAGAATGAAATGGGCATTGTAATCAGGTTATAAGGTTTAACCAAAATTCTTATAAAAATAGTATCCATGAAATAAGGGATTTAATTTTTTTTTCTAAATCATAAATGATAAATAAATAATGATCAATAATAATGATGTATAAATGAATTTAAAACATGAAAAATATTGGTATGGTAACATCAGAAATGGGCCACTTAAGTGTGGTTTTTGGGGAAAGAATAATGATTTTGTAAAGAGGATAAATGAATAATTGTTTGAATAAAACCATAAATAAATAAATAAAATCTTCATGGTAAAATTAAAATTTCATAAAAATAATTTATTCTCATAACATTTCATTTAGTGTACTTTTAAATTGGTAATAAATGGGGAAGTTCCCTTTAATCAGGTTTACTTATGGAGAGCAATTGAGATGAGAACCTTTTAAATCATGTAATTTACAATAAAAATAAAAGATGAATTGATATATATAAATATGTGTAGTCCACATAAATATAATATAGGATAATTATATAATAATAAAATAGAGATAAATTTAGGCAAAGAGAGAGAAATCATAACCTAAAGGAAATACAGAGTTTGGAAGAGATCCCTTACATTGTGAATTGCATTAGTGGAACATGATTTAACCTCCTATATAAAGGTATAAATAATGTGTTTAATTTATAAAATAACCATAATAAAACATACAATATCATATATAATCCTTATATAACATCTTACCACCCTATCATGAATAATATTTCATTATTACAATTGTCTTGGGTGTCAACTGCTTCATTTTTCAATGCACGTTTCTTCCTGTAAGCTCCAGTTATTGAACATGGGAATTAGATTTATCATAGATATAATGTTATTAATGATATAAGTATCACATTTAATTATTATTAAATTTTTATAAACATTATTGAATTTTTTTATTGGAAAATGAGCAGCATTTCCTATTGGATATGGTCGGTTGTACGTACACATGAGTGGCAATATCGTTACCTTAATAGTGAATGGGTAGATAAATTGATTATATATTAAATTTATTGAATAAATATCATGTCATTAATATCATATACATATACCTATAATTTCCATCATTATAACTATACAGATAAAGTGGTTATGAAAAATGAATTACACGACTATGTGGAGATGGTAAGTTGTACGTACGCAACCGTGATGTTTTCATTTTTCAAAGGATACATATAATGGTAGAATATGGTTGTATCATAATTGTAATAAAATATGATTATATATATTATACTATATTAATTATTTTTTATGGTTTTAACATATTATGATGAGGTATAAGAAGAAAGTGATTCGAAAGTGTCAGTAATTACGATTACCTATTCTATGAAAGAGATCCTTTATAATTTCTATTAAGGGAACTAAGGTAGGTTTTTTGGAAGGGAGAAAGCTCAATAAAATAAATAAATAAGTTTAGAATATATACGAGAAAATTTTCTATTGATCTAGATGGCTGAAAGTAGTTTTAATAAGTTAAGGAAGAGGCACCCTTTTATAATTGAAGTGAGGGTCACTTTTGGAATTTCTCAAACTATTAAAATAAAATAGGACTATTCTAGATCCAAATGCTTAAAAATTTCAAAAAAATGAACTGGGGATGAAATTTTAGAATATATATTATCCACATTTTTATTTTCCTTTCTTTAAAATAATTTAATAAAATATTATATTCATGAAATTTCATTATTTTCAATTTTTACACTATTAATTACATAGACATTCAAAACATCATAAAAAAATAAAACTATTAAAAAATATTTAATTTTATCCTAATAATTTCATGTTCATATAGATAATTATTTTATAAAATTCAAAATTTCATTTTATATATGTGTTTAATATTTTTAATGTTATTTATTTTATTTTCTATTAGTTGAATATTTAATGCATCATCATTGTGAAAGAATTAAAGTAACTATTTATTCCCTAAAAATAAAAATTAAATTATCATGATGAAGTTAAATTTTTTAGATTTCAAAATTCTATTTATATCCAAACATATCCTCTGAACAAATCCATATTAAAATTATTGCACTTATTAAAATAAAATTGAAACATATTTGACTTTTCGTTCATTAATATTTTCTAAAGGTCATACTGATATCAAAGTGGCCTCAAATGGTAATAAATTTAATCATTGGAAGATTATGGTCTGATATTAACCATCCATTAAAATTTTGGCAATTTTTATGATAATTTCATAGTCCTTATCATATTGTTTTTACTCGTAATTTTCTGATTTACACTTTACTATGGAAACAAAAATTTCTGATATTACAATTCATAATGGCAAAAAATAAATGGGGACTATTTAATTAATTTGGTCCTCCTAATTTAAAATATAAAATCCATTTTTAAAAAATTCATAACATAAAGGTGAAATAATTTAATTTAATATTAAACTATAAAAATAAAATAAAAATTATTTTTCAAAAAAATATCCTTTTTAAGAATAAATTTTTTATAATAAATTAGTTTATAAAATTTATTTTAAGACCAAAAATAGATTATTTAGAATCTAAAGGAACTAATTGATGTTTAAAACTGATACAGAAAAGAATTTTACTTTGAATTTTCTTTAAAAGAAAATACAGTTTTGAATGCAAATCTGTAATTTTCACTATTCATTAAAATCTCAATCTTTTTAGAAAGTTTTCAAAAATTAATCTTAAGATAATTTTGAAATTTTGAATTAAAAAATCAATTTGGTTTTTAATGTATATATTCTGAAAGTTTCAAAATTAATTATAATTATTTATTATAGAAATAAATAATTTTTTAAGAAAATTTTTTTTGATAAAAAAATGACTTTACTAAAAATTGAGTGTTTATTTTATAAGAATTAATAAATAAATATATTTCCTAATATTTTTTTTTTCTATTAATACCCTCAAATTTAATGGACATGTTAAAATTGTCATGTTAATATAATAATATTTTAATTGTATATCGTAGAAGATATAAAATTATTTGAAAAAATATATTTCATAAAAATCATAAAGGTGTTATATTATTCCCCAATTATAAATTTCTCACACAAAATTTCATCTTACATACATTGATAAATGATGTGAGGGTACTTCTTCTTCATCACTTCCTCCGGTTCTCATGTCATATATTCATATTTCTGGTCTAACAATAGTAATTTAACCAGGTGAGTGGTCTTTTTGTATTGTAATTTATTTCTATGGTCCAAGATCTTTATCGAATTCTCCTCATAATAGATATCTTTTTCTGGAGATATCACCTCTTAATTAATTATTTGTGAGGGGTCTAATATGTACATCCTCATAAGGGATACATGGAATAAATCATATACTTGAGACATGGTTGGTGGAAGTTCTAGTAAATATGCCACATCTCCAATGTGATCAAGAATATCAAATAGGATGATGTACATTGGACTTAGATTTCCCTTATTCTAAAATCCCATGAATCTCTTACATAGATAAATGTGCAGTAATAACTTATCTCCAACCTAAAACTCTATGTCATGTTGTTGATTATCTATATAGATCTTTTTCTGTTTGACTTTTGGAAGCCCTGATGTGCTGCTGAATTGTATTCACTGTATCTACCATCTCCTAGACCATTTTAGGTTCTAGAAAATTATGTTATCCATATTCATCCAAATGGGTATGTGTTCTTCATTTTTTCAATTAATGGATTTATATGGAGACATTTGGATGCATGAATGGAAACTATAGTCATAAGAGAACTCAACCAATGGAAAATTATGATCATGTCAACCTTTGAAGTCTATTGTCTAAGCTCTCAACATCTATTCTAGTGTGTAAATAGTTTTTTTTAGACTGGCCATTATTTTGGGTGTGATAAACCATACTGATGGTCAGCTCAGGGTTTAGAGCACGTTGGAGACATTTCCCTATCATGGAGATAAATCTCAGATCTTAATTGGATACAATTGATAATTGTACTCAATGAATCCTAACCACTTCTTTGATGTACATACATAAATGTTTATTGAGTGATAAGTTCACTCAAATTTCAATATTGTGATCTTTCTTTGGAAGACAATCCACAATAACAATTATAGAATTATTGCCTTTAAATGTCTTCAATATTCTAGTAACAATGTCCATGGTTATATTTTCCCATTTACACGTAGGTATATGTAATTGTATCATCACACCTTATAATTTTTCCTTTTATCCTTCACTTTCTGACATACTAGGCACTTTTTTATATATTCAGTGGTATTTTCCTTCATATTATTCCATAATGCTTTCAAAAATATTGACACAACATTGTTCTCTTTGGGTAGATACTCAAGGTCGAGTTATGTGCATCATTCAAAATCTTCCCCTTTATCTCAGGATATTATAGTACATATAGTCATGACCCAAATCCAACAACTCATTTCTCATCAATTTTTAACCTTGAGTACTTACCGTTTATGATAGCTTCCACCTTCTTCATAATTTCTACATCCCCACTTTTAGTATCATCTATCTTCACTAAATGGGATGTTTGATTAATAATATAAGAAAGGAAGGATGATGTTTCTTTTTTTATGATTTCCATGTCCATAATTTGAATGTATATGAATGTTGAATCCTTCTCAATTATAATCATTGATAAGGTTTCATGATCATTTCAAATTAGAGAATCTACAACTTTATTTTCATTACTAGGAATATAGTGGATTGAGAAGTCATAATCCATGATAAACTTTAACTATCATTGTTGGCGTATATTAAGATCCCTATTTATGAGTATATATTTTGGGATATTGTAATATGTACTTATACTTATAGATAAAATACTGAAAACATTACAATGTATTGATCCCATCCACAAACGTTAGATCATATATGGGATTGTTTTTCTAATGAACTTTTAGCTTCATTGAGTCATAAGTTATTAATTTATCATTTTTTATCATTAAAAATCATAATACATTCTTTGATGCATCATGTTATACCACAAAGAGTTACCCACTTGTGGGTATTTTATATGTTGGTGCTGTGATAAACCAATTTTTAAACTCTTTGAAGAAGTCTTCACATTAACTAGTGTAAGAAAAATTTACTCCAATATGAGTAATCTTGTTGAGTGGATTTGATAATTATGAATATTTACTAAAAAATCATCTATAATATCAATCTAGAACAAGGAAACTATTGATATCCTTTATAGATACTGGTCTAGGATACTCCTAAATTACATTTATCTTATAAGGGTATAAACACATCCATTTTATAGTGATTATATTCCCCATGAATGATATTTCCTCTATCCAAAACTCAAATTCATTTTACTTTTCATACAGTTTCTCCTTTCACAAAATCTTTTTCACAGTATTCAAAATACCCGCATGCTCTCTGAACATGGTGTATATCAGAATATCATCTATAAAGGAAACCTATTATTTTTAAGTAATCTCTAAAGACTCTATTAATTAATTCTATGAAAATTTATGGAGAATTAGTGAGTATTAGTGTCATAACTATGAACTTTTTGAATCCATACCTCATTCAAAAGGAAATATTTGGAATATATTCCTTCTTCACTATTAATTGTTGATATCCTGACCAAAGGTCCACCTTAGACGAATACTTGTCCCCACATATTTTATAAATAAGCTCATATATCTATGGAGATGCTACTTTTTATTTATTGTGATTTTTTTATGATAACCATAATCAAAGCATTTGATAATTGATCCATTATATATCTTCAATAAGAGGACTGGTGCACCCCATAATAAACCACATTGGAATATGAAGCCCTTGGCCATATTATCTTGTAACTACTTCATATATTCCTCCAAATCAATGGTTTCCATCTTCTAAGGAGTCCTTGAAATAGGAAAAGATCTAAATTTATGTTCAATTGTAAACACAACCTCTCGGTAATGATGAAGACCATGAAATTATTTAGGGAAGGCATCAGTTTAGTCCCTCACAATGGGAACATCTTCATGAATGATCCTCTCCTTTTCCTTGATCATTTGAGAAATATATTATTGATCATTTTGCAATAATATCTTCACTTGAGTTGATGATTATAAAAGAGATTCATCCACCTTCATACACTTCAGTATAATTGGATGATGCCTTGTAATATGGAGAGTGATTTTCCTCTCCCAATATTTGATGATGTATTTGTATAAATATATCCAATACATGCCAAATATACCATAAAACTACACCAAATAAAGTAATATGATATTTACTTGGAGGTGCATCCCACAATCATTTATAGGGGAGGAGTTATATAACTTATATGAAATAATTGATCCATTCGTTTTTCTCACAGAAAACATAACCTCTATATTTTGAGGTGGTGTTTGAATAGTTCTACTAATATTTCAAGATATGACATAATGTGTTGAACTAGAATAAAATAGTTCATTATATATTCAGAAAATGAATACTCATTGTACCTATCACCACATAATTGTTGGGATCCACCTTAGTAGTAGTGATGTAATACCCCTTCCTTGTTGCCTTGGTGGTTGTGGTTGTTGATTTTCCCAAAAACCCCTTAGATCAAGGCATTGGATCTCATAATACCCATGTCATTTATAGTTTAAACATAGTAGTATAGGATGGGTTTCAATCTAAACCTTCCTATATTCTTCCACATTAGTGGGAGTTTTTAAATACATTTAGAAATGATTTTCTTGATGATCTGCTCTTCCCTATTTGAGGAATCTCCTTGTTCCCTTTACACAATTCATGGAATACTTATTCCCACACTTTTGGACTATGGTATGTTAGTATTTGTTTGATCGATGTGATTTTTCTGTTTATCTTCCCATATTAAGCTCCATCATCCTCTTTTTCTCTCTAATCCCACATGACCACTGATAGTCTCGAATATCCATCTAAACAATAAGGTAATAATAAATAATCTCTTTATTACTATCCAAAATCTCTAATCCCCAAATATTTTCATAAACATGGATTTAATCAACTAAAATGTTATCCAAATATTTTTAGTGTTCATAAAAATACATAGTTGTATCATGTAATCCTTGTAAACTTTTAATTATATACTATAATATAATCATCCTTCTTTTTCTTCAGTCTATGGAACTCCCACTCTATCTAATGATGGAGAGTTTGGAGAATTAATTGAAAAATATTTTCCTGAATACATCCAATTCCATAGAATCAATTTCAACTTTAGGCTTAGAGTTTTTGCTAATCATCCACAATTGATCATGTTCCCCATCAAAATGAAAAATTTCCAGAACCACATTCTCTTTATCTGAGTATTAGACGGCATAGAATATCTTCTCAATAGAGTTCATCCATTGTTCTGTGATGAGAGGATCATAAGATGTAGTAAATGTAGGATGACTTTTTCACATAAAGGAATCAACCGAAACATGATATTTCTTAGGATAATGAGGGTGTTGAACAAGATTCAAGTTATTATTCATAACTTGAGCATGATAATACAATACTATAATGAAGTTCCGATCTCCCATTCCCATATGTTTTGGCATATGATTAGTGAAATCATTACATTGACAATCACATTGGTTGTTGGAATGGGTTCTAATATTTACATCCATTAACTAGAAAATAAAAATAAAATTATGGGGCTTGAATACTTAGATAATGAGAATATAAAAAGGAAGATATAAACATAAAATGAATAACTTATAAATGAATCTTATATCCAAAATTATGAATCCTCATGTATCAATACTTTTTATCCATAATGATAGAATTATCCAAGGGTTCTTACTAAATTTTCCTAGTACAGATACAAAAAAATAACTAGACTATGTTCTAATACTAACTATAGAAACCCAAGCCTTTTACACATAACATAACATTATTTTAAGAAAAAATTTCTCTAGAATATAAACCAATGATTAAAAAGCATGTTGTATTTAGAAGACTAGGAACATAATTATAAAACCTAAAACTAGAATAAAAAATATTTTTAAAAATCTCCATAATGATATCCTAACACACATTGAGCCTTTATAACATCATAGGATATCCTAGGGAATAAATAAAAACATGTGTGAGCTATGAATCCCTGTAAGTGAATAAAAATAGAAATGATGCACGAAAAATTAGTCAGAAGGAATGAAATGATAAAATAAAATCTATGGATCATGAATAAACATATTGAATCATCACATGTAGAACATTAAATCATGTGATCATGGAAATATAGAAAATTGGTTGCTTCATATAACATGACATAAAAATGAGTCAAGGATAACTATCAAGACTATAACACATGGTGGAAAGAGTCCCACAAGGGATTTGGTTTACACTATAATCCCTTATATAATGCCTCATGAGTCTAAAAAATTACCCAATGAATTGGATCACTATTTGTGTTCACCTATCATAACAAGTTCATGAATACGTGTTCCACATAAATGATAAAACATAAGGAATAGACATAAGGATTTCTCATGAAAAAATCGGTATTGTAATCATGTTATAAAGAGCAACAAAAAGGATTATAATAATGGTATCCATGAAAAAAGGGATTTAAATATTTATTGGTCATTCATAAAATAATTATAAAATTTTCAAGAATAATTATGTCCAAAAGAGTTGAAAACATGAAAAATATTGTTTAGGTAACATTAGAAATGTTCCACTTATTTTCATTTTTTTGGGAAAGAATAAAAAGTATTTAAAGAGGATAAAGACATAATTTCTTTCATAAAACATAAAATTAACAAAAATATTTTTTTCATGATAAATAGAGTGATTTTATAAAAATTTTTGAGGCTTAAATAATTTTTTTGAGTTTTCTTGATAATAGGTAAGAAAGAGAGAGGTTCCCATTAATCGGGTTTTCTTATAAAGAGGAATCGAGATGGGAAACTTTTAAAACATGTAATTCCCCATAAAATAAATTTGAATTGATAAACATACATGTGTGTGGAACATAAAAAAATGATATATTATATTTATATAATAATAAAGAAGATATAAATTGTGGTAAATAGAGAAAAGTGTTACTTAATGGAAATGTGGATGTTCGAAGAGATCCCTTACACATCGCTTACCTGTAGTTATACTTGATTTAGCATCCAATATAATGGTTTAAATAATGTTATTAATTTAACAAATAACCATACGAAAATTTATTATATCATATATAATCCTTATATAACCTCTTACAACCCACTCATTAATAGTATTCCATTATTACTATTGTTCCAGGTGTTAACAACTTCCTTTTTACAAGCATTTTTTGTCACGTAAGCTCGTGTTCACGTAAAATGGATATAGATTTATAAAATACTGAATTTTATTAATGATATAAGTATCATATTTAATTATTTAAAACATTTTTATAACCATTATGGACAGTTTTATATGGAAAATCAATCACATCACTTCTTGGCAACAATTGTTTGTAAGAATGCACGAGCTATGGTATAATTCCCTTAATGGTGAATGGGTAGAGAAAAAGATGATATATTAATTTTTTAGAATCTATATAATGTCATAATTATCACATATATACCTATAATTTCCATCATTATAATCATCCAAGTAAATTGAAGATGAAAAATAGATTAAACAACAACATGGAGACGGTAAGTTGTACATTCTCACACACGATGCTTTCATTTTTCATAGGACAGATAAAAATTGAAATATGGTTTAATAAAAATAATAATAAAATCCTAGTACATATATTATACTATATTATTCTGGATATAAAATAATAATATGAGGTATAATAAGAAATGAATTTGAAGAGCCAGTAAAGACGATTACCTCTTCTATGAAGGATCTCCTTTATAATTTCTCATTTGGGACCCAAGGTAGGTCTTTTGATTGGGTCAGAACTACAATAAATTAAATAAGAATGTTTATAAGAGTGATATATATATTTTGGATGATCTAGATGGCTCTATAGGGTTTCAATAAGTAAATTAAGGGGTTCCCATTTATATTTCTAGTGAGGGGCACATTTGGTAATTCCAAAAATAGTGAAATATAATAAGACTATTCTAGAGACAAATGATTCCAAATGGTCAAAAAAATGAATAGGGAATGAATTTTTAGACCACATATTTTCCCCTTTCATATTATAATATATTTTTATATATTTTTAAACAATGTTAAAAAATATTATATTCATGAAATATCATTATTGTGAATTTTGACACTATTCATTACTTTGAATTTAAAAACATCAAAAAAATAATCCAATTTTGAAAAAATTATTTTATTATATCCTAAAAAAGTTATTGGAATCTCTAGAATTCAGGGATGAAATTAAATATCTCAATTTACAATTATTTTAGAATTTCTAATATCATTTATTTTATTTTTCCATTCAATGAATAATTATGCATCACCATTGGGAAAGAATTTAAGGTAATTATTTCATTTGTAAAAATTAGAATTAAATTATCATGATGGAGATAAATATTTTATATTTAAAAATAAAATTTATATTTTTAAATATCCTCTATATAACTCTGTATTAAAAATATTATACATATAAAATCAACAATGTAACATATTTTACTTTTCACTAAAAAATATTATAATGGTCATAATATTATCCAAGTACCCTAAAATGGTCATAAATTTTAACCTTTGGATATTATGGAAGAAAATTACTCATAAAATAAAATTGGGTCAAGTGTTAGTGAAATTTTATAGTCCTTATCATATTATTTTTTCTCTTAATTTACTGATTTACCATTTACAGTGTTAACAAAAATGACTTTGGTTGTTATACATATTTAAAAAAATAAAAGGAAAATATTTACTAACTATGAACCTCTTGATTCAAAAAATGGAAACCATTTTATAAAAAATTTAATAATTTTAATCTGATGAATTTAATTTAATATTAAACTAGAAAAACATAAAGAAAACAATTCTGAAAAAATACATTTTTATGTAAAAAATGATTTTATACTAAACTAATGTATAATATTAATTTAAAAAAACTATTCTATTATATGAAGTTCATCACACAAGTAATTAGTACTGGGAAAAGGATACTTGATTTTTATTATGATCTTGTTTATATACCTCTAATGAGTTCAAATTCACATTGATCCATATTAATTTTTTAAAAAGAGAACATTTTCATCTGAAGGTTACAAACTTGGCCGAATGAATCTATTTTCATTATTATCTGAGAGTTTCTTCGTTAAATCTATTAACATAGTTGGGGATATTTTAAAGGGTGTCTTGAAATGGTTGTGGTACAAGGTATGAGTTCTATTGAAAAATAAACATCAAGATTAAATGGAAGACAAATAAGCTCCTCTATATAGAGATCAAAAATATTTTGATAAATAGGCATATCATTGTGGTTGAGTTTCCCCTATACAATATGAGATAAAATTCCCTTTTGAATAAGAATCAAAACCCATAAAATGGATGTTATTTCCATCAGAAGCTCTTATTTATCATCACACTTATAGAAAATCATAGTTTTTTTCGAACATCAAAGAGTACTTCTCTTCCTCGATAATTTACGGTGTATTTATGTAGAAAAATCAAATTCATGCTTAAGATAACATCAAATTAAACTATAAGAGGAATGAAAACACTTGAAAGAATCACATTCCCAAAAACATCAATTGGAGAGGAATCATATACTTGAAATGAAATCATCATACCATTAGGGGTTTCAATATTATTTCTACATCTAAGAATGTGGGGGAATCATTATACCCTTATAATATTTTTCAGATATAAAATAATGGGTAGATCCAAAGTCAAATAAAACATTAATGGTTCTAGAGTGGATGGTATATGTACCTTTCACTATGTCATTAACTCATCCATCATTAAAAATAGAGATCACATGAGATTTACCCTTATCCCTCAAATGAAGAGGTTTATAAATTTAGTCATAATCATTGAAATTCATATTTGGGAACTATTTAGAATATTTCTTATATTCATTTCATTTGAAATAATAGAGTGTTGGTGGTGCATTCTATGGATCTTTCTCTCTATTCATGTCATTATATAACTTCTTCCCTTCACATCGGTATTAAATTACTCGAGGAAATTCCCTGATAGAAATAAAATATTTAGCAGTACCTTTAAGAATGTTTCAACCATGTTCTCTAACACACTTCATGAATGGACCAAATATCATCATCTTCTCTCTATGGTTCTTAGTGTTTCCTTTAAACTCCATAATTATTTTCTTATAAATACCATATGATTAATGGGTAACTTCAATATCCATTAATATATTTATATAGCACCAAATAATATATCCATAACTACAGATTTCACATATGGATAACTTGCTTTGGAGACATGGTTTTATCCATTGAAAATTAGATCAACATTTTATTCAGGTTGGATAATAATTATAAAATCATGTGTCAAAGGTCTTTTAAATATTTTCTCATATGTACCAATAAATTCATCAAATTTCTAATTTATCTTATGGTATAACTTATACATTTTTGTATGAATAATTAAAGTGAATTTCTTATTGGAAAATAAGATCGTGAACTCATGTCACTCTATGGATTAAATTTCATCTTCTGGACTCATATTCTTAATGAGAGTCCACCATTAACCCGATTCTCCTTCCAAATAATAGACCACAACAATGAATTTTTTAGGTCATGATCATTAAATAATAATAAATAAATTTTCAATGGGACTAATCCATTTCTCAGAAACTAGTTGATCACTATAAACACTAAAATATGGCGAATATTTCCTCATGAAGGACTCAATAGAATTTTGTTCCCTCCATCGCTCATTTAGATGTTCTACATGATTCAAAACATGAGAAATTTGTGTAAGAATAATAATTATATTTTTTATTCCATATCCCATAGTATTTGGTTTCTCATGTGTTAAATCATTACATTTTAAATTTCATTCATCTTTATCAAAGTTCCTTTGGGTTATAGCCATCAAATAAAACAAAAAATCATATTGTGGGAAATAATAATCATATTGGGAAAACACATAATCATGAAAAATAATTTATAGGATTTATAAATCAAGACACATTATTTTAAAACCATGACACCAATGGTATAAGATAGGTTATTCATGGTCATTTTATTTTAAAATCATCATGATGGTTTAAGAAAAATGTAAATTAATGAGAACATATCCCCTAGGAGTTTCAAACCAAGTGCATACTAAAGCCCATTGTTGTTTACCAGGTAACACTAAATTCATTCATAACACTCCATTTTCAGAGTTATTATCCCTAGGTACATCAATTCCAGAATAATGTCCACTTATAATATCCATAATGTGATGTTTTTCAAGGTAAACAAAATAATATCTTCCTTACCAAAACTTTAGGATATTAACCTATACTTAAGAATATCCTAAGGGTTCTCATTAAAGTTTTCTCTTAATAGTTTCCAAATTTTAACCGAAACTATCCTTGGATACCAACTGTAACAACCTTGGATTTTCATACATAGATATTAAATTTTATTTTATGAACATTCATTTCATTACCCAAACACATTCATGAGGATCATAAATGTATAATGCCTATGGAAACATAGAAAAATTATCAACTGGTTCAAAAGTGTCCAACATAATCTCCCACTTAGTTCCTCATAACTAGATCCTTTTTAAACAAATCCCACATAATATATATCATCATATCCCAGATAAATAAACATAATAATCCCTGGGATCAGATGCCCTAAAAGGGTAAAAAAAATGGAAATATGTAAACATAATGTTAGTATAAGGGTATGAGAAAATGATAATTACATATAAAAACCATACCCTATATAACAATGATGAAAATATTGAGACATGGAATAAATATTAGAAGTTCATCATACATGCATCATAAGGAAATAAAAGTAAATGATACATGAGAGAATATCGTTGACATAAAACATGTAATTATGACATACACATAATCATAGAAAATCATTTCCACAATAGTCATGGATCATTTCGATGACTATCATAGTAGAATGGGTTCCCTTTGAAAACTGTTGTTGAAGTCAAGGTTCACTCCCAATACTATCATAGTGGAAAATTTTCCTTGCTAAACTATGTTCTCTCCCTATTTCAGCCCTGTTTATCTCATGATATTTTAATCATTACTGAATTAATTGGAGGGAGATATAGGTCCAACCAATCAAAATATGAATATGATACATATTTGTGCCACAAGATTATAAAAAAATCATCATAACTAATCCCATGAATATAAATAGGTTTCATAATTATTACATCATAGCATTACCAATAGAAAATAAATAGGATTCATATACATTTCATCTTAACATAACCCATTGAAAATAAAGGGGTTTCATAAAAAAAAAATTCAACAAAATAATAAATGATATATAGAAAGAATAATGTTATAAAAAGGATTAGATACCAAGTAAAACTTTCATGAACCGAACCAAGCTAAGGTAGGAGCCAACACTACCCAAAGAAAACCTCTATTGGCCAAAGGGTGGTGAAATTCATCAAAGGAATAAATAAATTGGGGATTCCATTTCCTATGTACATGTATTCGAACACATAGTCATCTTGAGGAAAAAGTGAAAAGGGAAAGAGAAAAAGATGAAACAATACTATAAAGTAAACCAGGAATGAATTAACATCTTGAGAGTAAAAACGTTTATTAGTATAAACTGAAAATAAAGGGAAAAATACATGCTTGACTGGAAATATGTCTCAACCTGAAGAAACCAGAAAAGTAAATAATGGAGAGAGCCAAACTCCAAAATATCAAACTATGACCATTGTACTCAGTCCAAGTACCCAGTATCCCTAAGATTATCTGTAAAAATTGTTGACCTGTTTGTCATCATCATAACACATTACATGTGTGGGAAAATTAATTTCATGGGTGAGTATATAAATACCCATTAAGATTCCCAAAAAGATGAAGGGAGAAGTAATAGGTAAACTAGAAAAAATAAAGGTGGTAGATGCAAGATATAGCCAATGAAAAAAACTGAACCAAACTAAGAGTGGTAGTAGGCTCGTCCAAGTACAAGGGGATTGAAACATTGAGTAGATTAACTACTAATCAAGTCTTCTTCATCTATAGTAGGAGATTAGACTCATCAAACCACAATACTATGAACATTTAAAGCATGTTGTATAACACATTCTTCTTCGCCTCTATTGGATGGAGAGTGTCTTAATCCAAGGAGTGGATATAGAAGAAGGATTGATATATATGCTCAAGGAATGTATCGTAAACAAGAGAGTAAGGGAATATAAATCTCAATGCTCATACAAGAATAAGAGTAGACAATAGTGATAAAAGTCCATCAAAAATTCAAATCAAACCATGTGTCTGACAAGAATTAGCTGTACAATTCAAATCGTGCCTCTTCACTATACATCACAATTGAGTGGGAATATACTAAAAGTTGAGGACCCATGTCCTGCTACAACAAGAGGTTGAAACTATAATAGAATCAAGGACCCATTGACCATCCTAGTTGGAGGGTACCACTTGGTAGACGTCGAGGATACATAGACCATCCCACGAGGAGGGAATCACTTAGAACACATCGGGGACCCCCTGCATAGTCCAGATGGAGGGAACCAATCAGTAGACATAGAGGACCCACAACCCAGCCCAATTGGAGGGTACCACTCAGTAGGCATTGCGGACCCACAGACCATATGATGTTATAAATATTTTCATGACTTATTATATACCACTTTACTGATTTTATATGCAATGTTCATAATTTGTGTGAAATATTAATGTTTTAATACTAAGTATAATTTTTGAGCATTTTTAGAAGTAGTCTAATTGAGCCAATTTACAATTTTATTTATAAATATCTCCCTACTAATTTAAATTTTGTGTTTCTTAATTTTTAGGATTCCTTATACAATTTGTCACATATCATTAGACGGAATCTTGGGCCAATTCTGTCATTTGAAGGCTCATATGGTCAACACAAGACGACCCAACGAATTTGTGATGAAACTGGACTATCAATGATGATTGAGTTATTGGTCTAAATCATGAAGCCCAAATTTTATTTAACTCCACCATCTATTCATGTCTATCTAACATAATAATGGATCAAAATTTGAAGGTCAAAATACAAGAAAAAGGGGCCCAAATAATGCCTTGAAGTCCAGCCAACCATTCTAGCCGGGAATTAAAATCCAGACACTATTCATGATATATCTCATGATGTAATAATTAAATCAAGATGAGCGTTTTCAGTGTGAAAGAGGGGATATAGGCGTCCTACATTATAGAATAAACAATTCAGCTTTTAAGGTATATTACTATTTAAAATCCCATTCACATTTTGGAATTGAAAAAGATTGGATTGAAATGGACAGATTAAAATTGTTTAATAAACCAATCAGAACATTGGCTCCGTAGGACCAATTGCCGATAAATTTTCAAAGTAGATAGAGGTTAAATTTATCTAAATCATATAAACAGGTCATATTTAGAGATTCAGCTGTCTACATAGCCAACGTGGCGGTGCAATTGGATGGACAGATTGGGAATACAAACAGTCTACTTCCTTGGGCTTTAAATGTATCTCCCTCTACTCCTTCAAAGGGGTTGGCATTTCAGAAGAGAGGATCATGAAATGAAATGACTAGAGACTTTCCAAAGTCTTGGGAGGACCTGAAATACTCATGTTTGTTTACTTGAGATACCCTTCCGCCTCTCTTTGTTTCCTTTAACTTTTGTGTTCTTCCTCGTTTGTAATCTTGTAAGTCTTGGTTTTTGTAATTCTATATTAATGCATGTTTCATAATAAATATATATTATTCTCATCAAACATTTTTAGTTTAATATTAATGTTCTTAAAATAGTTTAAATACATTTTAATCCCCTTCCCTTATTTTTATTCTTTATTCAATCAAAATTCTATTTTTTAGTTCTCATCATTATTCGTGTGTGTGTGTTCGACGCACCACTCACTTCTTCTCCGTTTATTTTCTTCTATTATTAATTTATCATCATAATCATTATAACCAGATTATTAAACACCCAAATTACTGAGTAAATCTTTTATTGGGGTGAGTCCAAATTTAGGGATGTTAAGTGATTGAAAGTATTTTCTCAATGAGTATTTGTTAATTTAACATTGTGTATGTTGGACTTATCATGTCATTGATTAATGAAATTTTTTTAACATGTGGTTTCCCTGGATTATTGGAACTATAAACACACTACCATAAACAAGTAATGGTAATGATTATGACCCTATGTTATGTTAAGGCTTGGATTAAAGACTTAACACTTAGGAATTCCAATCAACGTTATCTTGTGATGTGGGTGTTAATTTAAATTCAATATAAAGAAAAGCTTAAGGATATCACAAGCTTGACTCCCTAATAATGAACTCACCTCAATATTTATTAATTTTTTAAATCAAACATCATCCATAAATTATTTTATAAGCTCTACAAACAAACCCCCCAATCAAAAAACAATCAACTAAAAACAATCGACCATTAAAAAAATCATCATTGGTGAGGATTCAAATAGAGTGCTGCTATACACATTAGCAGAGCATCAGATCCTTGATCGGTTGATAGGAAACAATTGGTCACACATTTCAAATGGCACCGTTTCCGGGGAAGGTGCTTTATGTAGTTATTAGTTTCTGGGTTTAAAAAAACAAAAAAAAACAAAGTTTATAAAAAATTGAAAAAAACAAAAAGAAAACCCCTCCTTCCTCATAAAAACCATAAACGGAAAACACAGAAAAAAACCCATCTTCCTTTTTCTTCCAACATCTTTCTGAATGCCTTGTAGCCTCCCAAAAAATCCCTCAGATTTTTTTGACCCTAAAACTGAGCGAACACTTCTCCAACTTAGGAGGAACATAATAGATAATCAAATAATTCAAGAACTAGTACTTGTCCAACCAATTGAATTATATATGGCCAATCCTAGGGAACAAACAATTAATGAAATTTCTGCCCCTGATATGAATTACCAACCTCTTGGTATTCAATATCCAAACATAGAGGCTGACTTTGAACTCAAACTGTTTTTTATTTATCTTCTCCCTCATTTTCATGGGCTAGCCGGTGAGGATACACATCTTCACCTTAAAGAGTTCCAAGTGGTGTGCTCTTCCATGAAGCCTCAAGGGGTTTATGAAGAACAAATCAAACTCCAAGCATTCCATTTCTATCTATCTAACAATTCTAATTCATGGATCTACTACCTTCCTCCTGGTTCCATAAGCATATTGGATGACATTAAGCGACTCTTCTTAGATAAATTCATTCCTACTTCTCGTATTGCTTCTATCTAAAAGGAAAAAAGTGATATCCATCAGTTCCCAGGTGAATAACTCCATGAATACTAGGAGTGGTTCAAAAATCTTGTTGGAACCTACCCACATCACCAAATCCCTAATCAACTATTGGTCTAATAATTCAATGATGGATTATTGGCTATGGAGAGAACACTCATTGATGCCGCACGTCGTGGTTCTCTTGTTGATAAAACTCCCGCAGCTGTAGGAGATCTCATAAGTAACATGGCTAAAAACACACAACAATTCCATACTCGAGCACATGATCAAGTCAAAAAATCCCAAGATAATCAATCAATTGAGCCGAACAAGATGACCGAGTGGATTAGTGATCTTACAGGTCTTGTGTGACAACTAGTTGTGGCTACCAAATCCCCAACCTCATCTTCTCAGCAATCAATGTTTCTTGGACCTGTCAAAAACTATGGAATCTGTAACTCTTCATCTCATCCAACTAAAACATGTCCACAAATTTAAGAGGATAAATCTAATTCATCTAGACTAATGGAGCTCAATGCAGCATATGCTCAACGGAACACCAACCCTCAACTATTAAGTTAGTTTGTTAAAAACTTCAACCAACCTCACTTTGAGCCCTTCTCTTCTTCCTATAACCAAGTCCTTAGGTATTGTAATCCCATATTTCATCCCCCTTAAATCCCTCCTCAAAACCCAAACCCGTTTAAATATGGTCAAGGTGTTGGTAACTTATAACAACCTTTTCCTTTTATTCCTAAACCTCAAAAGAAAAATCCTCCTCCTAGATTCCATTATCCTAGGGAGCCTTCCCAATTCCAAAACCAATACAATCGCTTTCACAAGAACCAAAATCTAGGTAATCCCAATCCGAGACAAGATTCTTCTTCCAAGAAACCATGGGAAAGTGCAATGGAAGATCTTACCTCCTTCACCCATTCCAACCTCAAGAACATTGAAACACAAATCGGTCAACTTGCATCCAACCATCGTCAGTAGAAACCATCCAATTCTTACCAACTTCTAGCTCAACCATTACCAAGCCCCAAAGGTAATGTATGTACAATTGCACTTATACCAGGAAAGAAAATTGTTATACCTCAAGATATGTCATATAAACAACCATTAAATGTTGAACTAGAAAATGAAATGAAAAAGGAACCTGAATCCATTCCCTCACCTCCTTCTATTCCACAAATGAACCTAAGTCATTTTTTTCAAGCCGTTTCTAATCCAAAGAAGTCCTTTGAACCCAATCCTTAAATGCTCGACATGTTTAGACATGTTGAAGTCAATATTCACCTCTTAGATGCCATAAATAAAATTCCTAATTATGCCAACAATATCATGGAGTTTTGTACCCACAAGAGGAAACTTAGGACCTCTGAAAATGTTTCGACCCAAGAGTTCATACCCATTAAGTGCAAAGATCCAGGGACCTTTATGGTTCCATGCCAAATTTGAAGTTCCAACATTGATGATGCACTAATAGACATAAGAGCCTAAATTAATGTCCTGCCGAAATCCATATTCTCCAACCTTGGACTAGGTCCCTTACATCCAAAAGGTGTTGTCATTCAATTGGCCAATCTATGCACAACCAGTCCTGAAGGAATAATTGAGGATGTCCTTGTTCTTATCAATGATCTTATCTTCCCAGCCGATATTTATGTCCTTTCCATGGAAGGTGTGACGAATTCTTCTCAATCTCCCTTAATTCTAGGAAGACCATTCCTAATGATAGCGAGAACAACGATTGATGTTCATTCAGGCATCTTATCCATGGAATTTGGTGACCAACTAGTCAAATTCAACATTTTCCAAGCCATGCAATACCCATCTGAGGATCACTCTGCTTTCTAAATCCATGCTTCTGAGGACACTTCTAAGACTCAATCAAACCCCATTCTATCATGTTCATCATGTTCTAATGATAAAGGATCCTCTAAAATATGAACCATTATTAACCAAGTTATAAATGGTGAAGTTTATGTAGACCTCTCATTCATAGACTCCATCAGTCTAGAAGAACTTGAAAACTCTATTGAATCCCAAATCAACTCTGATCTCTACTGCTCCACCATGGGAAGTGTTAAGGAAAATGAATTTTAAGCAACTAAAATCCCTTACTCCATTCCTATGTTGTCTAGCCCAAAAGTGAAAGATGAGACTGATCTGAAACCTCTTCCTACACACCTGAAATATGCATTACTTTTCAATGATCACACATATCATTTCATTATCTCTGCTTCACTTACTAAAACTGAAGAGTCCAAACTTGTTTAGGTGTTAGGGTAAAAAAAAGACCCTAGGTTGGACCCTATATTACATACCCGGAAACAACCCTGCACTTTTCATACATCACATCCATATTGAGGAATCATCCAAAGCAATTAGACCACCACAAAGAAGACTCAATCCACTCATACTTGAGGTTGTTAGGGAAGATATCACCAAGATTCTTCAAGATGGTATTATTTAACCAATTTTTGATATTGAATGTGTCAGTACAATTAAATTTGTACCTAAAAAGGGTGGGAAAACTATTATCACAAATGAACATGGATATGTAGTCACAACTTGAGTGAAGAACAAATGGCGTGTATGCATCGGCTATAAGAAATTGAATGTTGAAATAAGAAAAGATCTCTACCCTCTTCTATTCCTTGATGAAATGTTGGAACAATTAGCTGGAAAGTCACACTATTTATTTCTTGATGGATACACTGGATACTTCCAAATCCCAATCGCACCTCAAGACCAAGAAAAGACTACTTTCACATGCCCCTTTTGAACATATGCATATTGAAGAATTCCTTTTGGCCTTTGCAATGCTACTACAACATTCCCGAGGTGTATGATGAGTATATTTTCAGAATTAATTGAACACTGCATGAAAGTCATCATGGATGACTTCACCATTTATGGTGAGTCATTTGAATATTGTTTGAATTCACTCTCTCTAGTACTCCAAAAGTGTGTCATGTGTAACCTTGTGTTAAATTTTTAAAAATGTCACTTCATGGTTGCAAATGGGATTGTTCTAGGGAACATAGTATCAAAAAATGGTATTGAAGTCAATCATGCCAAAATTGAAGTGATCCAATCACTTCCTCAACCCACTTCTATTTGAGACAACCATTCATTTCTCAGTCATGGCAGTTTCTATCGTAGATTAATCTATAACTTTAGTAGGATTTCCCCCTCACTCACTCGGTTGCTGAAATATGATGTCACATTCCATTTTGATGAGGTTTGAAAGAGAGCCTTTATTGAACTCAAAACATCTCTAACATCCTCTCCAATAATCCAACCCCCATATTGGTCCTTACCCTTGGAGTTGATGTGTGATGCTTCTGATAGAGCAGTTGGGGCTGTTATTTGTCAAAGAAGAGAAACGATTCCTCATGTCATCTATTATGACACAAAAACATTGGATGAAACTCAATATCACTACACTGTCACTGAAAGGGAACTTTTTGCAGTGGTTTTTTCCTTAGATATATTTTGTCCCTATCTCTTAGGTTCCAAAATCATAATCTTCATAGACCATTCTACTATAATGTTCTTACTCAAGAAAAGTGATTCAAAAAGGAGGCTAATAAGATGGATCCTAATTATCCAAGAGTTTTACCATGAAATCAAATATAGACCGGGAAAAGAAAACCTTGTGGCTGATCACTTGAGCAGAATTTCTAATTCTTCTCATTCCGAAATTATCGATCCTAAATTCCCCACTGAGCACCTTTCATCTCTCACTCAAAAAATTCCATGGTATGCCCCAATAGTATATCACTTGGTTTTTGGTGTTTTTCCTGAAAAGCTTTCAAAAGAAAAATAATGAAGTTGAAAAGTGATTCAAAATAATAATTTTGGGAAGAAAATAAACTTTCAAAAACTGGGGATGACATGTTAATAAGGATATGTGTCAATGAAAATGAACATTTATCCATACTAGAATTCTATCACTCAATGCCTCATGGTGGCCACTTTGGAACACAAAGGACCCCCCAAAAGGTCCTAGACTCTGGATTCTTTTGGACTTCACTCTTCAAGGATTCACTTGAGTTCTTTCAATCATGTCCCACTTTCCAAAAGTTTGGCACAATTTCCAAGAGAAATTAAATGCCCCAAAACCATTTAATTTTCTATGAGATCTTTGATTTTTGGGGTATCGATTTCATGGGACCATTTCCCCCTTCTAAAGGATTCTAATACATTATTCTCATAGTTGATTATGTTTCTAGGTGGGTCGAGGCCAAAACCACTAGAAAGGATGATTCAGATACTATTAGTGGGTTTTTAAAGACACACATCTTTCCCAGATTTGGCACACCACGTGCCTTGATAAGTGACATAGGAACCAATTTCTGTAATAGAACCATATAATATCTTTTGAAAAATAATGGAGTTGTACACAAAACTTCAACTGCATATCACCTCCAAACAAATGGAATGAATGAACTTTCTAATAGGGAAGTGAAAAGAGAACTTGAAAGAATTGTAATACCCACGATAAAAGACAAGCCTGAAAGACTTGGTGAAGCACTTTGGGCTTATCGAACATCCTAGAAACCAACCATTGGGATGTCTCTATTTAGGCTAGATTTTAATAAAGCATGTCATCTACCAATTGAAATCCAACATATGTTATTTTGGGTAGTGAAAACTTTTAATTTTGATCTTGAGAAATCTGGTGAAGAATTATTGTTTCAATTGAATGAACTGGAGGTGCTTTGACTTGATTCCTATGATAATTCTAATCACTAAAAAGAAAAATCCAATTCACTCCCTGATAAACACATCCTGAGAAAAGTATTTCATGAAGGTGAAAAGGTAATTCTCTTCAATTCTTGATTTCAGCTTCACCTAGGTAAGCTTAATTCTGATTGGGAAGGTCCTTTTGTTATTAGTAATGATTACCGATTTGGTGTAGTGCAAGTCTAAGACCCCTATTCCAAAAGGACATTCACGGTTAATGGACATCGGTTAAAGCATCACCATGAGAGGATGCACAATCCTGGATCAACATCGACTTCCACTGGATCCCCAACTTCTGCAGTTGACCCACCACTAGATGGAGATGGCGACCCACCAAATCTAAACCAGGGGGTACCTCTTTCCCTTTAACTCTCTTTATATCTTCCTCTCTCTCACTCTTTCTTCTTTTACCTCTCTATTTAATTTTTTACCACTTTCTTCATCAAACCCTTTCCTTTTATATTTCTCTACTGTGAGGGTGTGTATTTTGAGAACACTAACAAAAACTAAAAAAATAAAAAAATGTAAAAAGAAACAAAAAGAGTTATACTTACGCACCTTCAATTATAAAATTTTGTCCAACCATTTTGTGGAGTCAACAAACATGTTTTCATCTCAAAAAATATTCTATTTTCATCATTAATTTGGATAAAGAATTTTTTTTCAAAACCAACACCTTTTGAATGCTCAATTATTGATTTGGAAAATGATTTTTCCCAACCATGAGGAACAACATTTTCTTTCATGCCAAGTCCACCTATGGTAATCTTTTCAAAATGTGTGTTTTTCACCCCCATTTTTGAGTCTTGAGTTTGTGGACCTTCGAGCTGAATTTCCTATATAGTGTGCATTAATATGATACATGCATTTTCTTAACCACATGAGAATCGAAATGCCCTAATAGCCTCCCATTTCCCTTACATTAATGATCATTTTGAAAGCCCATTCAATCTTATGAAAAACTTTTCTTTGATAGCCACATTACAAGCCCAATACCATTTCCCACCCAATATCAACATGGATTTTCATTGCATAATTTTTGTTGAAATTTATGTGTGTTTGGGGGGAGGGTGGATTTCATTTTGGGTAGCCTTTATTGATTTCACCATGTTATCATATGCTTGAGGGCTAGCATACATTTTAGTGTGTGAGCGAGTCTGTCATTCAGTGTGTTTTGGGGAATGTAATTTACTTTCAAGTATGTAATTTTTTAAATGTTATTGACAAGTGTTCAAAAAAATCAAAAACAAATTAATAAAAAGAACAAAAAAAAACTGGTTTGTTTCTTGGTAGGTAAAAAATCACTCTTTCAAAACCTTTGATCTTGTTATATCTTTTACAATTAGTGTCATGTGGAGATCAATCGTGGGTTTGGAGATCAAGTGTAAGAACACTTGCATTATATTCTTATGTCATTGGGAGATGTTTTGTGTTTTTTAAATATTACATCTCCTCTTCTCATTCAAATTTTCATCCTCTATTGTGTCTTTCTTCACACAATCATTCCCTTTTAAATATGTTTTTTCATTTCTTTCCATGTTTTATTTCAAAAAAATGTGCATTTCCTTTTCTATGTTGGTGTTTACCCCTCTTCTACTCTCTCATGGACATTATATTCTTACCATCCCATAGACATAGAAAAACCCCTTAAAAGTAATTCTTGATTCTTGTGAACTTTGGATAGGTATTGGAAGTTTAGAGCTCTTTCAAACTCTAAGATTTTCACTTTTGGTTGGGGAAAGAGTAAACCTCCCAAAATGATTTTTATCATCTTAAGAGGTGTGAGTTTTGAGTGTCCACATATTCTATTTCTGAATTTGAGCATGAAAAAGTGAATTTGTTTTGGAACATTGTTTCTGTTACAGCTTTTGGTGGAATTCAAAATGGATGATTGAAATAGTCTAAACCTCTCTAATTGGAGAAATTTTTTTACTATTTGTTTGTGAGTGAAAATAATTTTGTTAGGTTTTTATATTTATTTCACATGAGGACATGAACAAGAATAAGTGTGGGGGATTTGATGTTATTAATGTTTTCATGACTTATTATATGTCCCCTTTACTGATTTTATTTTCAATTTTCATAATTTGTGTGAAATATTATTGTTTTAATACTAATTATAATTTTTTGAGCATTTTTAGAAGTAATCAAATTGAGTCAGTTTAATATTTTATTAACAACTCTATCCCTACTAATTAAAATTGTGTGGTTATTTTTTTGTAGGATTCCGTATTCAATTTATCACATATCATTAGAAGAAACCATGGCCCATATATTCCATTTGAAGTCTCATATGGTCAACACTAGAAGAACCAAAGAATTTGTGTCGAAAATGGACTATCAATGATGATTGAGTTATTGGTAAAAATAATAAATCCCAAATTTTATGACACACTACCATAGGTTATTTATTATCCAAAAGAATCATTGATAAAAATTTGAAGGTCCAACTACATGAACAAGGGTCCCAATTAATTCCTTGAATCCATCCCACCATTCTGGCTAAGAATTAAACTCTAGACACTATTCATGAAATTTTTCATGATGTAAGTATTAAATCAAGATTATATTATTCAGTGTGAAAGAGGGGATATAGGCGGCCGACTTTTTGGAAGAAATAGTTTCTCTTTGAAAGCATCTTCCTCTTCCAAAACCCTTTCACATTTTGGAATTAAAAAAGATTGGATTGAAATGGAGAGATTAAAATTGTTTAATCAACTGGCCATAAATTTGGCTCCATAGGTCCAATTGCTACCAACGTTTTTGAGTCGACAGAGGATAAATATATCTATAACTTGTAAGAAGATCATATCTAGAGATTCGGCTTTCTAAATATCCAACATGGCGATGCTAGTGGAGGGACATATTGGGAATGAAAACAGTCCACTTCCTTGGGTTGTAAATGAATCCCCCTACTCTTATTCAAAGGGGTTCGAATTTCAGAAGAGAGGAGAATCAATTGGCATGACCAAAGCCTTTACAAAGTCTTGGTAGGACCTTACATTCTAATGTGTTTACTTGAGATACCCTTCCCCTCCCATTGTTTCCTTTCACTTTTGTGTTGTTCTTCGTTTGTAATCTTGTATGCCTTGGTTTATGTAATTCTATTTTAATGATAGTTTCTTATTCAATATCTATTTTTCTCATCCACCTTCTGTAGTTTAATATTACTGTTCTTAAAATAGTTTAACTACAGTTTAATCCCCTTCCCTTATTTTTCTTCCTCATTAAATAAAAAGTCCATTTTTTAATTCTCATCATTGTTCGTGTGTGTGTGTTCGACGCACCACTCTTTTCTTGTCCCATTCTTTTTCTCATATTATTTATTTATCATCATAATCATCATAAAGAGATTATTAAACACCCAAACGGATGAGTAAGTTTTTCATTAGGGTGAGTCAAAATCTAGGGATGTTATGTGATTGAGAGTATTTTCTCGATGAGTATTCGTTAATTTAAAATTGTGTATCTTGGACTTAACATGTCATGGATTAATGACATATTTTGTTTAACATGTGGTTTCCATGGATTATTGGTACCATAAATACACTAACATAAACAAGTAATGGTAATTATTAGAACCATATGTTATGTTAATCCTTGGATTAAATCCTTAAAACGTAGGAAATCGAAACAATGTTATCTTATGAAGTGGGTGTAAATTTAAATGTTATATAAAGCAAAGCTCAAGGATATCACAAGCTTACCTCCCTAATAATGAACTTAACCCAATATTTATCAGTTTGTCAAATCAAATAACATTCATAAATTATTTTATAATCTCTACAATTGAACCCCCCAATCAAAAAACAATCAACAAAAAATAGTCAACTATTAAAAAAAGTATCATCGTCGAGGATTTGACCTGAGTGCTGCTATACACTTTAGCTTAGCATTGGATCGTTGATCAGTCGATATGTGACAATCAGCGATGCGTTTCACCATCCCATCAAGAGGGTGCCTCTTGGAAGATCTCTATGACCCATTGCCCAGCCCAGTTGGAGGGTACCAATCAATTGACATCAAGGACCCATTGCCCAACCCAGTTGGAGGGTTCCAGTTAGAAGACGTCGTGAACCCACTACCCATCCCAGATGTAGGGTACCGCTCCAAATATTTTGATAACCCACTACCCAGACTAGTTATTGGTTACCACTCGAAATAAACTAAGGACCCACTGCCCAACCCAACAAGAGGGTACCAATCAGAAGGAGTCTCTAGTGATATTGCCAAATCACTCTTGTCATTGGGTGTTTCCTCTGTAGGATTCATTCCGGAAAAATTTTACATCAATTCTCGAAATCCACATCTGAGGGAACCATTGCATTATATGCAAGAAACACTAAGGATATGATACTCATGGGCCAAAATACTAGTTCAAACAATTAAGATAAAAACATTCGAAGTTTCCTAAAAAAGGAACACGACATGTCGAGAACCCACACGACATGTAGTCCCACACAACTTCATGGTCGTTTCATAACCAAAACATAGAATGTTGTCTATGTAACACTACACGGTGTGTAAGGGTACTAAAAAACATGTCTCAGTCACCATCCTAAGGAATTCACGAGGCTCGTCACCGATCTGAGGGAAAATGGTAATTTCACTAATCATGTCTCTTTAAATAAACCTGAATGGAAAAACAAAACACACCATTTCAATCCTCATAAAAAATGACTGATATAGGCTATTTAGTTTCCTCAATCAAACACCAAGTGGAAATGAATCATTTCACCACATCACACTCAAATGTCTTCTCATGGGCCAGTGCAATGAGTCCGAATGAAATACCTAAAATTGTTCTTCAAACATCCACCTTTAATTCAGGGTCATAGTGTAATATATGGTTTGTCATTCAAGCACCATATGAGAGATAAGTGTTGGATACAAGATCCCATTATAATAATATTATTATTTTGGGTGTTTCATTAACCTGAGAAACAAGTCTGAACAAAGTATCCAAAATTGGCCAAAAATGACCGTCCAAATTCAAGGGTCATGTTACCACTAACGACACATCAATAAGACATCATATGAAAAAGTTATATGGGGATTAATGTTTTATAACCACTATAATAATAAAATTTTTTATAATAATAACATTTTTTTCTACAACCCATGTATTCAATCAAGAGGGTCACACAAAAGTCTCTTCCCAAATCACTATATACACATAAAAAAAGCTGCCTCCTCCATTTTTTAACATTTCATCACTTATAATTTCAACTTAATTATAATAATTTATTATTAAATTAAGATGAAAACTTGCACAAAGGGATATGTTGCAACCAAAGCTTCATATCCAAACCTCAAATGACCCAACATTTAATCCCATTAAATTCTATTAATATTATTTTCAAAATAAAATTATATTAATTTTCATAACTCCTCACACAAAAATTTGAAATGACCCCCACTTTAAAGAGATTATTTGAAATGGTCTTTACTAATTTTTATATCAAATAAAAAACACACTATTTAAATACACTTAATTAAAATGATTTTATTTATTTATTAAACAATAATCACTTAATATAATTATCAATAACTTTTTTTCCACCATTATTATTGTTATTACTTAATATAATAATAATATCAAATTCCTCCATTAATTTTATTAATGCATCACCATTTATAACAATAATAATAATAATTAATCCCACCATATTGACTTTGTCCAGACAACTCATTAGAGATCTAAGGCAGACCACCATCACATTCACATAAAGTAGCCTCCACCATGAGACTCTATGTATGACCTCCACTCAGAATCTATCATGTTATACCGCATTTCACCACCATTGGCCAACCAGAAAAATCAGAATCACCAATCTGATCACGAACCGCCTTCGATCACAAATCTCACACATGTGGTACTAAACTGATCCATTCACAAAACACCATCCCACATGTTTATCAATACATCTAGAACCCATTGATCCTTGTTTATTTGTGCTATTACAACGAATATAAGGGTTTGATCGCACTCGAACTCGCCTCGACAATGTCGAATCATGAACTCATGATCTAACGATGAAGAACACGAAGAACAGTAGGGGAAAAACAATAGGAAAGTGATAAAAAAAATTCCCAATGTTCTTGGCTAACAATTTTGTAGTGGGGAAACCCAAGTGAGATACATGGCATGGAAAAGAAATAAAAAGAAATTAAAATTTATTTTGATTACACAGGCTACTGAAAATGCTCAAATAAACATAGATCACATATTGGTAATTAAAAATGACCAATATTTTAATTATAAGGGAATAAGACCACATATATCTAGTAATAGCTTGATTTTGGATTGATCATTGGTGAATAATGTTTCAAATAGTGACGAGGATGACTAGTTGCAATCGCTACCCATCGACCAACCTCAACCTGATCACCATTATTCATTCAATTTCGATCCAACAATGAAGAACTATATCCTCATCTTCTTGGATATAGAAATAAATATATGGAAAACCTTGGAAAATTGTCATAATAGGTTTGTTATAGAGGTTTTTATTAAGTATTTTAGTGAAAAAACAAATTATTTTTTTATTTCAATTAAACATCCCTACCTACGGCTGCGTCATCTGAATGTACTGTGAGGAAAATGTTTATGTCAATAATTGGGTATACACCCCATTCTGAACTCATTAAGGGTCTCCTATATCCTATATGAATCTTCATTAGTGAGTTATTTGGGTTAGGGTTATTAAATTAATAAATTAAATTAATTAATTTTTCCAAGGCACCCACTAACGATTTCCCCATCCAAACGTCTCATGTCGACCAACCTTAAGTCATACCCAGGCTAAAATCTATATAATGAATTCAACCATGGTCACAAATTTCATATAGAATACTTAGTTTATAATATTTTATAATTTTTAATAAAAATTGTGTACACATAATAAGAATATATTTAATATTTTAATGAATTTAATTTTGGGCTCACCAGGTATTAGAATCGTATGCCATCTCATCACTTGGATCTATAAATGTTTCTAGGAATATTCAAAATTATTACACAAAAAATCTATAGTGTCTAAAAAACATAATAAACACTAATGTTTTTTGTTTTTTATAAATAGAAATTCTAATAAAATCATTAAAATGTTCTTGAAGAAAATATCATTTCCACATTGAAAACCCTTTTAAAAAATATAAAAACATCCCATATATAAATGAAAAAACATTCTTATAAAATAATATTTTAAACATGTAATATATTATTTAAATCACTGAGTGTTCATTATGGTGAAAACCCTATTCATTCCATACACATTAAAACAAATAATATTTTTATATTTTTGGTAAAAGTAAATAAGCTCCTCATTCAGAAAATAACCAGAGGATTCATTTTTTAATTTTTTTTGAAAAGTATAAGAATGGTATAAATGTCTTTAATAAATCCTAGGATATTATTAAAAACATATATAAAACATTTTCTTTAAAATTTGGATATTGGAGAAAAATTGTTTTCAATCGAATAGGGGAATAAAATCTATTTTTATGAAAAATATTTATTCCTTGAGTACTTAAAAAACATTAAATGAACAGAAAACATATATTATAAAGAAATAAATAGACTATAAGAAAATACATGAGTTTCATGAGAGGTATATCATATGATTTCATCTTTAGAAACATACTTGTAAATAATAGATAAATGATGAGATTGTAACATAAAATCATTACCATGTTGGTATGTTTGGAATCGAAACAAAAATTAATGGTAAATATCAAATAAAACTCTAAATATCATGAAAATAAGTATATTCATGAAATAACATTTCAATGGTAAGTATATTCATATCATAATACAATTTAAGTACATAACATATCTTATGTCTCAATAAAGGTAATTTGAGAAAAAATCCATTACATTAATTCTTGAATTACTTTTTAGATATTCAATCCTCCATTATAATAAATATAATTTTAATATAAATATATAATTGAACCATAATAATTTTTAAAAAACCATATTTTATTTACTTATGTTTTTTATTACCCTTATATCAATAATTCCTGGTTAAAATCATGTTTTGGGTAATCACTGCTTCATTTTTCATGTATGTTTTGGTTTTTTATTTTTGATCCTTTTTCATTAATCATGGTTCATTGATATCAAAAATTTTAACCATGATATAAATATAATATATATTCATTATATATGTATTTATAGAAATCCATTACAGATAGATATAGAAAATGAGTAACATTGTTCATAGAGATGGTAAGTCGTATTTACACATGAACACTATTTTCATTTTCTCAATGGATCGAAAAGAAAGAAGGTAAATAATTTACCACCTTTATTGATTCATTAATATTTCATATATATATATATCACACATATTAATTATATGTATCCTTATTAAATTTCACGTAAGGTGTTAGTGAAAAATAAATCACATCGCTTCGCTAGGTGGTAGTCATCCATACACATAAACGATATTATCATTCATTCAATGGATGGAAAGGTAAAAAATTATTTGATATATTTATTTTAAATAATTATTAATATTTAATTAATTTCATATATCACCATAAAATTAATCTTTATTACTTTCCATATAATGTGTACGTGAAAAATGAATCGCATCGCTTCGTTAGGTGGTAGTCTGTCGTACACACGAGTAACAATATCTTATTATATATAGAATGGAAAGTAAAAAAGGATTAAGAGATATTATAATTAAATAAGTATAATTATATCATAAATATAATATAAAATTATTATATACACAATTATATCCATGCTTAATAATTGGTGATGGAAAACTAATTATATCAGTTTGTGAGGCAGTAGTCTATCATACACACGATCAACAGTTTTGTTTCACATTGAGGGTGAAAAATATAGTTTTCGATAATTACCATAACATAAAAAAATATAAAAATATGGACGATATTTATTTCATTATATCATAATGTTTCATTTATATTTTATGGAGGCTTAAGAATAAATAAAATAAAACATTCGGTTAAGGACATCACCTCTTCTTCGGACAACTTCTTTTGGTTTTTTAAAAAATAGTTTTTATGATGGTTTTATAATAAAAAAGGATTCTAGTATGAGGGAAGGGAATTTAGGAATATAATTAGGTAGTTATTGTGTAATATAAACGGTTATGGAAGAGTGAATAGGAGAGGTTAGGGATGACGTTTTATAAGTGGGGGAGTCGACAACCAATGTTTTTTTGAAAATAATAAAGTTTACCCACATTTTTCACATTCCAAAAATGATCCAAAAGGGATAATTACAGAACATTATTTGTTATATGTTTTCAAAATGTACATAAACTGTGGTTTTTACAGGTTTCTAGGTCATTTTAACCCTTATGTTTTTAGTTGTACCCTCGATAAACCTGTTTTAACCATAACCATGGTAATTAATTTTTAATATTTGGACTATTCATTATAGTTAAAAATTATTTTAACATTATAAAGATAGTATTAATTATAATAATTCCAAATATTAAATCCATTTTTTCAAATTTAATTCACATAATATTAAAAATTTAATTTATATTTAAACTCACAAATGCGATGAAAATCAATTTTCCAAATAGAAAAGTTAAAAAAGTAAAAATGTCTTATATAAAAATTCAACATTTTATGGATTAAAATTAATTATTTTGGTATAATTATAATAAAAGTTTACGAATTTTACTTTTAAAACAATTTTAAAACTATATTTAACTTTAAAAATTCTTTAATTGAAAAGTAATTTTTTTTAAAATAGTATTTTTCATTATTTTTCAAAAATTTAATACTTTCTGAAAAATCCCAAAAAATCACCCAAAGAAAATATTTAGATGTTGATACCAAAATTTATGTTAATTTTTTATAATAAATGTTCCAATATTTCTACAAATTACTTTAATTATTTTTTCACAAAAAATTTATTTTTTGAAAAAAAAGTATTTTCAAAACCTAAAAAGAATTTATCAAAATTTTTGTACAAATCAATATGTTTTCTTTATATAAAATAATTATTATTAGTAATAAAAATATTTTTATTACAATTCATACCACCATGTTTAAATTCTTGGTAATAATAACCATGTTAAATAGTATTATAAATAGTATATTTTGTTTGTTTGATCTCTGTGTTTTCTGTAGTGCATGCTATGGAAGAAATTTATTGTTTTTGGAAAACATTTTTACTAAAATTTTTAGGTGTTATGATTTGTTCCTGAAAAAATCTTGGGTAATTATTTCACCCATAAAAGAATGTGTTTTAGGTTGTGTATGCACCTTTATAAAAGTATCTTTCTATATTATAGTGGATACCACTACTCTCTCAAGCATAGAGAGTTTTTGAATAGTAGATATTGAATATCTAGATTAAAACTACAATAAAATTCGTTGTTTTTTTATTAGTTCATTTCATTTCTTTTAGATTATCTTCTTGAAAACTATAATATCACTATTTATTCATTATCATATGCACTTTCATTGTTTTTATATATTCTGATTTAGTTAATTCATTTAAAAATTTTGAAGGTGTATTCACCCCACTCTAGACCATATTTAGATCCCACATTGGGACAACAAATAGTATCAGAGCCATACCCATAATGTGTCGAGCTCTAAAACTTTTTTATAATAAAAAATAATTTAAATTATAGATATTAAATTAGAATAATGTATTGCTCTATTAATTTTTAATTATTTTTACTTTTTTGAGATAAGTTGTATCTTAATCGTTAACAAGAGTAAGGGAAGATATATTATTTTAGTAATGGAGTGTCAGGAAATTGATTTTTTGAATCATATTTTTAAAATCATGAGTTTTTATAATGTACATATCTCTTTTAATTTTGGTTTAAGTATTTGTTTATGGACAAATGGGAGTACCCAATGAGATCATGTGTGTATCGATACTGTCTAGGGCCTGTTTAGATCCCAAGTTCAAAATGTTGGAGAACTAGGCATCCAAAATGATTAAGAGAAACCATGTGGGATATGACACATTGTTTGTCTAACTATTCGAGGCTTGGGAAGATGGCTGAAGGAGCACTCCCAATTTAATGAAACCATAAAAAAGAGGCTCACACATGTGGGAAATGATGCAGCCCTTGGATAGTAGTTGCATGAACAGTTTGCGCATAGCTAGGAAATCTGTGTTCACTAACCATTCATGGTACCCCTTGAAGCAGTGGAGTGAAAATTATTGTTTCCCAGTTTAGCCAAACTATGAGGCCAAACCATGAGGCCAAACCATGTAGCCTATTATTTTGTTTTTGTAAAATTACACTTTTCCCATATATTATATTACAACTTAAATCCTATTTTTATTCCTCATTGATGAATCTCACATTTTCATAAATTTTATACTATAAATAATTTTTATAATCCCACAAAAGTATTATTGGATGGGTAATTGTCATGTTTTTAGGTTTAAGTGTTATTTTAAGCCTAAATGTGTAAAACGACTAATTCTGGATTTTTGACAGAATTTTACGTCAGTGGTATTTTGGTCATTTACGGAAAAATAAAATTACAAATTTTCTGATTAATGTTCTGTTAGAATACATATTTTATTTCCTTCATTTGTGTCTTCTGGACCAGGAGCTGATTCGGTCATCTAAAGGGCTTAAAAATTCATTGAAGTTGGGTCTTTTTCCGGTCGGACAGCGTGGACCCACCAAACATAACGGGTATCAAACTCTGACTACACATATCTAAATGATGTGTTTACATGTGGGATATGAATAGGAAATATAGTTTCGACTCTACATGAAATATGGGGATGTTTGGAAGTCATTAAGGAGTCAATTAAACGACATACATTTGGAGGAACCATCCTGGTAGCTTCGTCCAGAAACAAAAACCAAGAATGAAAAATTCATAACTCCTTCATCAAGTTTTAAAATTAGCTGAAATTTTGAGGAGATACGGCCAAGATATTTTTTAACAACATTCAGGAAGGGTGTAACACGTGAAGAAGTGATTAATGGGGTCTAAAACGTGTTGAATTTCGGGGGTCGAATTCTGCATATAAAAGGAGGCCCTCACCTCCTCCTCAAAGCATCCCATTCTCCATCCATTCCTTCAAGGAACCAAAGAGGAGATCTCCACTTAGGGAGGCCGGCCACAAATATTCCCCATTTCATTTCATTTATTTATTTTTGTTTTAGTTTTCAGTTGTAATATAGATTTATAATAAAATTCATGCATTATTTTTGTGTCCACCCATCCACCCTGTTTTATTCTTCATCTTTTTTCCTTTTTTCTTCTCTTATTCTTCTCATATTATCCACAGTAACCTCTTACCCTCAAATATGAGGGGTTAACCCGAGACTTGGCCCATGGGAGGTCTGTGGGAATTTCATTTATTCTGTGCTTAAATTCCGATTTTTATTAATTTTATGATGAGCAAGAGTGATGTGCACGGGTGTGGCGATCGTCCACCACGACACTGATCTAAAACTCATTTCTATTCTTTTATTAAATATTTTCCCTCCATTCTACTGGATACAAGCTCTTAATACGATGGAGTTGAGCCATTCAGTGGTTGAAATTGCATACGATGGAGCCAGGTCTTGGAAGATGACACACTCTCGATCGAGGTGTGCCATCAACCTTGATTATAGGAGGAGGTGAAGTTAAGATTGCAAAATGCATTCATGATTTCACACTAATAAATAAAAGAATAGTAATTCATGAATGATATCTCATAATTGAATTATCAAACTTAATTTAAATACCAACAAGGATAATGATGAAACCCACAAACCAACCCATAAAGGCCAAGTTCCTTCTCAATTAATTGCATTTTGTCCTTGCATGTTAGTTTGATAATTTATTTTATTTTAATTTTTTTTCCATTAATAGATAATAAAAAAACACCAAAAAGAAGTAGTCTAGGTAAATTAGATTAAGTAAGTAAATGATTGAGAAAGCTCCTCAAGTGAGACGACCCTGGTCAGCTTCTATGCTGCACTAGAAAAATTAAATTGCTTTTGCCATGCCCTACGACAGGCATGCGTCAAAACTGGCACCGTTTCCAGGGAGCAACTCAGCTATTTATTTTACTTTTTCTATATTTAAATTTTAGATAGCTTTCATTATTTTTTTTAAAAAAAACTAAAAAAACTTTTTTTCATGATCCATTCAAATTCAAATTATTCTACATGGAACAATTACACACAGGTGCAGGAGAAATAAATAGACTATACTGAGGAGGCCCTCAAACAAAGAGCCGATGCACTGATGATAATGGTCAGGAAAGTGGAAAAGGTCATAGCAACATGGATCTCATTGGAAGATTTGATGGCCATGGTCGATGAACTCCAAGCTGACTTAAAAAGATTTAAGGCCAAGAAGGAAGTGCCACTAGTCTTTCCCGATTTCACTGAAGACATCCATGAAGTTGAATCCAAACCTAAGGTGGAGGAGCCCGACTACCTACCTCCATACAGTGAAGATCGACTCCAAGAGGCACATTCAATTGAAGATGATATTAAAGTCGAACCGACTCAGGGAGATGATATAATCTTAAACTCAAACTCTTTTAATTTTATTGAAAATTATTTGAGTATCACCCCTAATAGTTTTGAATTTTCATATTTGGCCATCTCACATTATGCCTTAGAGGATGATAAAGGAATAGAAATTTCACCTGTTGAGGAACATTTAAAGCTCCCTGAACACACTTAATATTTACTAGGTGGAGCACAACAAGGGAAAGGGAATGTTGCACAAGTTGAAAAAAATGAAGAGGAGGTTCCATACTTCATCCAACCCCTTCTATGCAAGATGTACCAAATTGCGAAGGGGGAGGATCTGGTATACTCTGTCTATGGAGTCCTCCTCAATAAGAAAAAAGGACTTCAATATGGGAAGAACCACATGTGGTGGTTCAAATCAAAGAAGCTTCATCCACCAACAGAATATGGATAAAAGCTGGTACTGCCCTCTGGAGGCAGTAAAAGATGTCAGGGCCCACTTGGGGGATCATACCAAGATTTATCTTTACATGCTTTCTAGAATTTAATATTTAGTATTAGGAATTAGTCTATCATGTGGCCCCTCCCTCTTTTCATTTTGAGCTTAAATGAAATTATCCTTGTGATTAATTGAGTAATTTTTCTTGTGTAGGATCATGAATGCAAAAGGAAGCCCCGAGAATTAAAGTAAGAGGACTGAATCATTATTTCAAAAGAGAGTTAACTTTTTATGAATATCATTTAAACTCCTTTAATTTTTTTGGTCCAAAACATATTTTGAGATTTAATGAGTATTCTTATCACTTTTCACACATCAATTGATTTTGAAAGAGTTGAAATTATTTTTGAAATAATTTATTTTAAATGATTGTTGATATGAATTATTTTCCCTTGAAATGGATTTTCAAGCATTTTAATGAGTTTGACTGATTTTTTAAATCCATTCCCATGAAAAACTAACTAAAAATATTTTTCCAATCCTGTGATGTATTCTAAACCACTTTTACATATTCTTCATAGTACCCACACTTTCTTGAGGGAAACTTGAATTTTGTGTGAGAACCAGAATTTGTGAATATTCTCTTTCGATGCATTGGATTTCATGGAATTTATTTGAAATTATTAAGGCCTCTCTTTAGCTAGCCACATTTTATCTTGAGACCCACCTTTACATTTATCCTTGGTAATCCCTTAGATGCCATGAATTTCCTTATAGGTTTTAAACCACATTACAAGCCAATTTTTCCTTACCTACCCGCACTTTTAGTATTTTTGCATGGTTATTTCATGTTTGAGTGTGTGGGAAGGGTCTTTCATGTGCGTTCCTTGAGATGTGTATCATTTATGGGTAGTGTGAAGTGTGAGTCAATATTTTGGGTTGTGGATAACAAGAGAATTGGGAATGTGTCGTCATTTCATTGTGCTTTATTTGTTTCATCCATTTCTCCTAAAAAAAGAAAACAAAAAAATTGAGATGAGCTTGAATTCCTCATTATAAATTCTTTTATGACTCATGTCCCTCCCAAAATAATCAAGGGCATTAATTTTCATTCATTCATTGTATTCAAGTTTCAGCTCATCCTCTATAAAAAAAGAAAAAAAAGAAAAAAAGTTGTGCCTTTCTGGAGCTTTGAAAAAAAAGGAGGAGAACATAGATGATGTCATTCATTATAATCACTTATTGGCTCATGTACCAAGTCATAAAGAGGGGTGGGTTTGTTTTTAACATTTATAAGCGGTATTGAGTGAGGAATTTCCTATTTTTTTAGTTGAATTAATCATTAATTGTACTAAAAAGTCAAACCTCCTCTTTCTAGCCTGGAATATTTTTTTCAATAATTTCCAACCAACCCTAAGCCACAGAATCATTTGAACCTTTAATTAAAGCCCTCAAGATTAAATTCATTTTCATGTTTCACGCTGTGGATAAATGATAATTTTCACAAACCTGTGGTGATATATGTAATTTTCATGTATGAGTATAACCATAGATTCAATTTATCTTGAGTGAAGAGTGATATAAAATTCAATGTGATGTAGGTTGTGATTGGGCCATGGATTGATTTATGAGGTTGAACAGATTTTAGTGATTGAAATGAAAATAATAGAGAATTATTATTCATAATTGAGATATGACGGAATTCTATTTTGGATAAAATCATTGATATTTTCTCATTTTGATTGTTGTGTGGAAATTGATTTGGATGCATGATGATTGCCCAGGAGTGCAATGTTTAAGTGTGGGGGAGTGATGAAGCTCACATTTTCATATATTTTATACTGTAAATAATTTTTATAATCCCACAAAAGTATTATTGGATGGGTAATTGTCATGTTTTTTGGTTTTAGTGTTATTTTGAGCCCAAATGTGTAAAACGACTAATTCTAGATTTTTGACAGAATTTTACGTCAGGGGTATTTTGGTCATTTACGGAAAAAAATTTCAAATTATCTGATTCAAAATTTTTTAGAATCAATATTTTATTTCCTTCATTTTTTTCTTCTGGACCAGGAGCTGATTCGGTAATCTAAAGGGCATAAAAATTCATTGAAGTTGGGTCTTTTTCCGGGCGGACATCATGGACCCACCCAACATAACGGGTATCAAACTCTGTCTACACATATCTAAATGATGTGTTTCCACCTGGGATATGAAGAGGACATATAGTGAAGACTCTACAAGAAATTTGGGGAAGTTGGGAAGTCATTAAGGTGTCCATTAAATGACATACATTTGGAGGAACCATCCTGGAAGCATTATCTAGAAACAGAAACCGAGAATGAACAATTCATAACTCCTTCATCCGGTTTTCAAATTAGCTGAAATTTTGAGGAGATACGGCCAAGATAATTATTTACAACACTCATGAAGGGTGGAATGCGTGAAGAAGTCATTAATGGGGTCTGAAATGTGTCGACTTTCGGGTGTCGAATTCTGCCTATAAAAGGAGTCCATCACCTCCTCCTCAAAGCATCCCATTATCCATCCATTACTTCAAGGCACCAAGGAGGAGATCTCCACCGAGGGAGGCCGGCCACAAATATTCCCCATTTCATTTAATTTCTTTATTTTTGTTTTACTTTTCAGTTGTAATTTAGATTTATAATAAAATTCATGCTTTATTTTTGTGTCCACCCATCCACCATGTTTTCTTCTTCATCTTTTCTCCTTATTTTCTTCTCTTATTCTCCTCATATTATCCACCCTGACCTCTTAACCTAAAATATGAGGGGTTAACCCGAGACTTGGACCGGGGGAGGTATGTGGAAATTTCATTTATTCTGTTCTTAAATTCCGATATTTATTAAGTTTGTGATGAGCAAGAGTGATGTGCACGGGTGTGGCGATCGTCCACCACGACACTGATCTCAAACTCATTTCTATTCTTTTATTAAATATTTTTCCTCCCTTATACTGGATACAATCTCTTCATATGATGAAGTTGATCCATTCAGTGGTTGAAATGGAATACGATGGAGCCAGGTCTTGGAAGATGACACACTCTCGATCGAGGTGTGCCATCAACCTTGATTATAGGAGGCGGTGAAGTTAAGATTAAAAAATGAATTCAAGATTTCACACTAATAAATAAAAGAATAGTAATTCATGAATGAGATCTCATAATTGAATTATCAAACTTAATTTAAATACCAACAAGGAGAATGATGAAACCCACAAACCAACCCATAAATGCCAAGTTCTTTCTCAATTAATTACATTTTGTCCTTGCATGTTAGTTTTATCATTTATTTTAATTTAATTTTATTACATTACTAGATAATATAAAAATACCAATAAGAAGTAGTCTAGTTAAATTAGATTAAGTAAGTAAATGATTGAGAAAGCTCCTCAAGTGAGACGACCCTGGTCAGCTTCTATGCTGCACTAGGAAAATTAAATTGCTTTTCCCACGCCCTACGACAGGCGTGCGTCACTCATCCACTGGTAGTGGCTCACCATTGAGAGTTACCTTTGAATCTGAAGTGTAGGTTTAGTTGTGGTTACCCTATCTAAAATCATATTTGAACACCGTCAGTTTGATTTGATTTGGGTCAGTTATTTAATCAGCCATCTTGGTTCATTATTCATTTTCTTCATATTAGCAATGTTTTTTAGGTGATAGATAATATTCTCTATTTCAAAGTTATTCATCCATTCTCCATTTTTTGTATGATCTTGATCAATCTAAAAGATGGTACTACATGAGTTCTATACTATGGTCCTACTAGAGGTGGTCAAAACATTTACAATAGTTGTAGTGTTTTCTATCAATAATTGATGTTGTGTTACACACAGAACTTTTCAAAGGCGCCCCTTTACTTAATTGAATGGAAGAATTGAACATATTGAAATATATTAGGAATTCCCACTAGTTACTTTGAGCTTATTGAATATTATTTCCACATCCTAGGCCATCCATGGGGCATGAATTTTTATCTGAATTACTTTATACCACCCTGCTGGATAAATATGTGCTTTCCTAGGGAGGGGGAGCCATTCATAAATTTAATTGAACTGATTGAGATTTTTAGGTGACAGGTTGTATATTTTTCCATGATATACATGATGTGAATTATTTGACTGGTTAAATTTGAATTGTTATACGATTTGACTTTAACCAAGGAATGTTATTGGATGTGAATTTTGAATTGGATTTATCAATTTAAATGATAGTGGATGTCTTATTTTGTACACCGTGGATCCTGATTAAATTAGATGTCATGGATAGTTGTCCCATTGATATTAATATTAGTAGTGGATACTTTGGATGATATTTCTCCTTGGGTCTTGATTTTGCAGGATGCCATAGGCCTTGATACCCCTTGGATATATATTTCTCGGGATCACAGTGGACGTAGTCTGTTGAAATGATTCTCGGACCCCTCCCAAGTCTAACCGAGTTTCCATCAAGATTCTCATTGGACTTGATGAGTAAACCTTTGTCTTTTATGCCATGGTCCCAGCCTTGTGGGGTCTAACACTCTTGATTACACGTAACAACCATTGTGGATGACTTTTTTATATGTAAAGTCCTTGATGATTATTATATATAGGATTATACGGCATGGTCATTATTGATGGTTACACTTTGTTTTACTATATGGCCATAGTGGGTACATTGACTTCAATAGTTATACTATACACTAACACTTGTATAATTATATTTTTATCACTAGACTTTTTTATGGGAACCTACCTATCTTTTAGAGGGTTCCTTGTTTGTCTAGATAGTTACAATCTAATAGTACCACTTTTTCATTGGGATGTTTGTTTTATTTTCATGTATACCTGTGATATACATTGCACATTATTAGCTTGTATTTCACTTCTAGGATTTGTTATTGAAACTATTGGTGGTATCCCTAATAGTTTTATCTCAGACCCTATTTATATTGGTTTTGGGTACCTAAAAATACTATATGGATGCATATAGGGATCAGGGTAAGTGCCCATAGATTGATTCTTGACTTTATGTTACTCTTAGGAGAATGGGAACAGAATATTGGGATAAGGCTCTTGATGATATATGGTATAGTTATTTTTGGGTCTTTTGGTATTTTAATACATGTATTTTACTGAGGTATGTATACTTTTTTTTGATGCTTCATAGAGAAATAACATGAAACATAATTATATAAGAGATTACATTTGGAATTTTTATATATTACAACTTTGGATGTTTATCTTCTTTATGGTTATTTATATGCTTCGTCTATTTTTCAGTGTGATTTCAATAATTATGCTACACTTCGATATGAGGGAATAGTCTTCCAACATACACACCCTAGTGGCATTAGGGAACCATTTAATGAGATATTTATAAGAGTATCTTACCAATGTACAAGAACAACTATAATTATTGGAACAAAAATTACTATTTTATAGATGTTTACTATTACAATTGATTTGATTTCACTATTGGATGATACACTTTAATTGTGATGTTATCACTTATATGATTGAGGACATTTTTTTCCATTTCTTGATGAGATGATGGTATGTATATCATGCATCGTCAAATTAACTTTACAGGATTAGTAGGTCGTGCCATATATGATGCATTGCTTGACTACATGACCTTATGATATCTACCTTTTGTGATATAATTTCTATTTGATAAATGATTTGTATAGGAAATTGAGAAACATGATTATTACAAAGAGTGCCTCTCATAACAGAAGATGTGTTTTCCTAATTATGCTACAACATACCCCCTAAGTAGCCAATTGTTCCACGTTGATTCATAGATCATCGGTCTCATAGACTGGAATGTGTTATGGTATTGATTAAGTGTATGTGACATTTCAGTTCATGAGGATCATGGTATATTATGGATAGGGAGTGGCAAACAATTTGGTTCAACAATTTGAAGTGAAATGTGTAATGAATATATATTCAAATGTAAAATTGGAAATTTAAAATGGAAAACTTGACCATGACCCGACTTTATGAGTCGGAATTAGGATGTGTCTCCAGTGATGTTTGTGACTATTTTTTTACTATGACCTAGATTTTGGATTGGGTATAGGGCTATGACCTATTTGTTGCAAGGTTTTGACATTTCATATGTTTTAAAATTGTGATCCTTCATTATCAATATTTTTTGAGTCGTGTGTTTGTAATTGTAGAGATATACCACCAGGAATACCTCCATTCATACGCCAAGATGGTGGTGACGACCATGACCCAGAGGTGGTGGGCCATGAGATACGTATAGATACTCATATAGTTACATATACAACACTAATAATTTTAATGTGCATAGATGATGCGGCAATGTTTCCTGATAGGTTTTCATTCTATATGCAGACTTTTCAGGGGGCACCATATTGTGGCTTGTCTATGGAAGAGGTGAAGAATGAATTTAAACAGAAACATTCTCCAATGTTTTTTGGGGATGGTGGTACATAAGATATTGAGATGTGGGTTGAGACTATGTTGTCAATCATCAGGCATCTGGAGACACCTCCTCATTGGAGAGTGAAGCTTGTGACTAATTTTCATCAGGGAGAAGCTAAGCATTGGTGATATGTTTTTAACCGAGATTACAAGATGTGAAATATGGTTTCGAGTGATTTCCAAACTAGGATCTATGAATATTTTTTCCCAAAGACTCTGAGAATAGAGTGATATAGTCAGTTCATACATCTGGAGTAGGGCGTGATGACAGTTATAGAAATTCAACATGCTCTATAGAGCATTAGTATTTTTCACAAACACATCTTACAGATGTAGAAATGAGGTCAAGATTCTTTCAGTAAGGTCTCATACTTACTTTTAAATCAATTTCAACATGTTCTTATTGACAATGACTACTAAGATAGTGAATCAAGTGTTGATCATGATTCGAAACTTGAGGGAAGATGGGGGTGTAGAGAAGGGTAGCTCAGCCTCTCAACTGAGTGGTTTAGCTTCTAGTGGTAGAAAGGGGAATTTTTAGGATTACCATAAGATGAGTACCAACCAAAGTTTTAGTATTTGTAGTGTAGTTTTATATCAACAGTGTGGAAGATGAGAAAATGTGAATAATTGGTGCACTCGAGACCATTTCAGGTATTAATATTATGGTAGTATTAGAAACATATAGTGTTTTTATAGGATATTTCCTCTAGTAGATAGTGGAAGGGGGTCATCTCAAACTCTAGGTTTGGGAGCACGGTTTAAAGCTCCATTTTAGGATGAGATATGGATCATTACTAGTCATTAAGTCCAAGGTGGTGGTCATGGCTGAGGCATCAATGCAGTAGTTGTTTCTAGAATGTAGAGTGGGCATAATCAAGGTAGTGAGGTTATTTTATAGGGTCGTGACTCATGATATATATATTCTATACATACAACCCTGGAGGACCATATCATTCGGAAATCTAGGATGAGAGGTTTGATTTTTGTAACATCAACTTTTATATATTGTCTTTTTGATACACGTTCATTTCATAGTTTCATATATGTACTCTTGGTAGAATGGATAGGGATTTTTGTTTAGTTTTCAGATGGAATTGGGAAACATGATACTCTTTTGGGGATCATAAAAGAGGGTTTACACCAGTTTATTGAGTTCCCCTCAGGAAATTAGTGGTGTTCACCTCATATGGATCCTATTTATCCTCCAGATGACAGGGTTTTACATCACAATGTACATGAATTGTCTAGTAACATTGGAATCCTTTGTTGATTGATATTGCTAATTGGAGACCATCAAATCACTGTAGGGCATGTGTTTTTATTGAAATAGGTGAATGGATTGTCTAGGTGAGTCGAGATGGACCAGTGCATCATGGGTTATGCAGGATGACAACTTAAATTGAATGTTTACATATATATGATCAGGGATCATGTTAGATAGAGTTTCTTCCAGTGGTTGATCATTTCAGGGATGCCTTCTTAGATTACTTTTATAGGTTACCTCCTCAGAGAGAGGTGTATTTAAATATCATTATTGGGCCAATCCCTATTCTAGTCTCCATTCCTTTATAAATAATGGATACTACTAAGTTGTAGGAGCTGAAGAGGAAGTTAAAGTAAATTGAGGTAAAGGGGTTTATTCAATATAGAACTTCTTAGTTGGGTTTTCCAATCATTTTTGTGAAATGGTAGATAGTATCCAAAGACTTTGTGTGGATTATTGGAAATTTAACTAGTTAATGGTTAAGAACTGACATCATTTTCTTTAGATAGATTCCATTTTTAGTCATCATTTTGGAGCTCAGGTATTCTCAAAATTTTATTTGAGTTCTAGATACCATTTGTTTCTTTTTTGACCTTTAGGCATACCTTATACATCATTTCATAGTAGGTATGGTATATAAGAGGATATGGTTTTTTCATTCGATCTAATGAATATGCCAGCAGTTTTCCTAGCGCTGATGGACTGAGTTTTCCATTATTATCTAGATAGATTGGTATTGGTATTATTGGATGATATCTTGGTGTATTATATTAATCAAAACAACCTCTAAAAGCATCTTGAAATCGTATGGGATACACTGAGTGAGCATCAGTTATATTCTATGCTTACAAATATCCAATTATGGAAGGATAATATTCACTATCTTAGTTATATTATCTCAGATACATGAGTATATGTTGACCCTGAGAAGATGAAAGATGTATTTTCCTAGGAGTAGCACAAGATCGTCTTTGACATATATAGTTTCTTGGGGATATATGGACATCAAAGGAATTATATATAGGACTTATAATTCTTAGTAGTTCCATTTAAGATAAGTAGTAAGGGGGTGGTCAGTTATAATGGACAGATACCTGCAAGAAAACCTTTAGTGAGAAGAAAGGGATGCTGATTTGAGTTTCAGTCCTGATTATACTAGATCTTGGTAGGAACAACACTATGTATGGAGACACATTAGGTATTGTGATAGGATATAGATTGATGAAAGGGGATATAGTTGTGTAATATTGGTCTCTATTGTTATGTCCGCACTAGAGGAGCTACCTGATGCACGATCTTGAGTTGGTAGCAGTTTTTCCTGTTTTTCACTATTTGAGGCAATATTTACTGGGAGATCATTTTATGTTATACACAAACCACAAAATCTTAGATTATATAATTATACAGTGTTATATAAATATAAATAAACAATGTTGTGATGAGTATATACGGTCTTTCAACTTTGATCTTGCCTATACCCATAGAAAGAGAAATGTAGTGGCTGATGCACTATGCAAGAGAACTCAAAAACAGGCAGTTCAGGAGGCTATCAGTGAGTGGAAGATTATGGATTTATTTTTAGAGATTCAATTAGAGGTGTACGATATCCAAGGAAATACTTTTATTACATCTTTTTTTAAGAAATCTACCACTATGGATATGGTAAGGATGATGAAAATATTAGATTTTGAGGTCTTAGTCTTATGGGAGAGAGTGGGGGAAGAGGACCTACCTCTTGCTTGAACTATGGGTGAGGATGATATCCTCTATATACATGTTCATATGTGAGTTCCATTAGATATAGGATAGGTGTTTATGAAAGAATTTCATGCCTCAATTTGGGTGGTATATCCTAGCGTCAAAAAACTTTATCATGGATTTTGACATCAGTATTGGTGGCTATGTATGAAACATGAGGTAGTTGTTTTTATTATGAGGAATTTCACCTATAATCAGGTGAAGGAGAGACATTATTGACCAGCCAATATGTTACAGTAGTTATCCATTCCTGATTGTAAATGAGATGATGTTGAGATTGATTTCATCACATGTTTTTCAAGGTCCCCTTGAGGTAGTGATGGTTTTATTGTTTGTTACAAGTTTCTTCTATAAGTGTATGATTAGAATATAGTTAGTGGTGTTTTGGTATTGTGTGACTTCAATGGGACTAAAATTTAATGGAAATAAGATGGTCACCCCATGGTGGAAGGGTAACAATGACATGTCGAGTGTTGCATGGGATTAAATTATAAAGGAAAGAATGGGGTTTCATTGTGTTGGATGAGGATCAGACATTGAACCTTCTATATGTGATTCAAAAGATGTTGAGTTTTGATATATAACATCATGTCCTTAGGATGTTGTACCATGGCGAGGAGATATTTCATATGAGAATGTTCGGTGTGGGTTTTTGATCATGCCATAGACAAGGGGGAACCATGATGTGAATAAATCTAAATATGAATGAATTTTTAGGGTTGTTTTATAGCCATACTATGATATGGTGTACCATGACGTGGTGGATTCCATAAAATAATAATCACGATGGGTATAATATTAATTCTAGTCTAGTAGTAGGTCATCCAGAAATAAGATCTATCACACCACGAAGTGTATTTGGAATGGAGTATCATATCATGATAGAGGTGGTTCACACCATGGAAATGGCTTATTAACTCTAGGACTAAAAATGAATAAAATATTTCTATGTGATATTAAAACTTATCTATTTTTATGGACAGTCATGTCATGATGCCCAAGGTTACACCATGATGCGTGTGTGGTGAGATGTGTTGTGATGTGAGGGATGGATATAAAGGATGAATTTTTTAGTGATAATTATGGATAAAATATAGATCCTTGTTGATAGTAGGTGTTTCCTCCTTAAAGGGGAAGGCCACATTATGAAGGCCTGAGTAGTGAGAGATCACATTCTTCCATGAGGATGGTTCCTTGTTATAAGTGGAATAGACAAGCCATGTGGGTTTTATTTCAAGGCATCACACCATTATCCACAAGGTTCATATCATGAAGGGGATTTTTCTAGTTTTTTTATAAGTCTAGGTTGGTCTTTTGGGGTTTAAATTAGAAATCCAATTTGTTATATTTTTTAGGTGTTTGGACAAGGGGGTAAAATCCTCTTCCCCTTCATTTATCACCTCGAACCTCATGAATCTTGATGAATTTGCTATGGTTTATCTATAAATTATGTTTATTTCTCTCCATTGTTAATACTTTAATGTTTCACCTTGATTTTCCCTGAATTTTAAAAGGAATTGAATAGTTATTTATTAACGATCTTACAGAGGCATGATGTAATCATCTCGATATAATAGGGATTTGGTGTCCTTCCCTCAAATTGTTGTAGATAAGAGGCGTGGAGTGCAAGAGATTACTCCTTCTATTCACTCCCACACACATAATTGGAGAATGTGATGGAACATGTTGATGAAGTTGTGGCTCCATTATAGAAGACTATTGATCATCAGGTCATCACAAGATCAACCTAGATTATGAACAACTTTTAGGTTTTGGATGAACCATGGGATGATGAAACTCAACGTTGAGAATGGAAGATGGATATCCCAAAGTAGAAAATAAAGATCAATTGACCCAGTAATTAGGATGATTCAATATAAGGTGTCCAAAAAACTAATTCTTTACATATCTCAGATGAAGAGAAGGATAGTCACATGACCGATGAAGAAAATCCAATCATTTTTTAAAGGACAGTGTTGAGCATATGCATGGTAGAGTTCCTTACAGACCAAAAAGAGAGAAGGGAAAAAGGAATTCAGGACTCCTATGGACACACAATGATCATTGAAAAAATATAAAAATGGTCTAATGACTATACTTACATTTCTAAGACAATAGAGATAAGGTCCGGAAACAAGAGGGTATGGACTCTAATGAGAAAAAAAGCAATAGATGTTTTTGATAGTTTATTTTCACAGGAAGAATCACCCATAAAATACATTAAGAGATAGTCTAAAACCATGGTAGCATAAAAAGAAAAAATCCTCGAGCTAATCCTTCTCCCTAAAGAAGAAATTTCTTAGGGATCCTTCGCTATAAACGCTACAAATGTGGGGGATAAACGAATTTATTATATAATGATCCAAGTTGAAATCAATGAGCATAAAAGGGTTTGGATCAATAAACAAGATCAAATTTTTGAACAAATATTTATTGGAAAGAATATTGATATAGAGCAATACATTCAAACATGTGATAAGTTGGCCCACAACTTTGAAGAAAACATCAGGGAAGACCCAAAGACTAATGTAACTTCTTTAAAATCGGTATTATATATAGTTACTGGTTCAAATAATCTCATAATTTTATTCAATGTTTTTTTGGTTTCCTTCACTATTAAATGATCTTAATAAATTACTTTTGAGATTTCCTAATTTTCTAAATGAGTTCTTTTGGAAAAAATATTTATTATTTTTTGGTTCATAGGGATTTGGTGTGGTTTGGATAGAGGATGGTTAAGGGTGATGGACATATTTGTTCTTCTTTGGTTTAATTGATATAATCCACTAGAATAATTTTTTTTTCTTTTTATCTAATTGGAATTTATTTTATTGGTTAATCAGTGGTGGGGGATTGGGATTTTTCATGCTAGAAGTATGGGTGGATTCAAGGTGTGATGGCCACCGTTTTTCCAAGGATTTGGAAATATGAGATCACCTGATGTCAATTTATTTTATTATTCCCATGTAATTAATCATGGGATTAATTGGGATGTTTATTATATAAATTTTATTATTAATTTATGTGATGTGGTTCGGGATTCATGCTAATGGGATATACCTGGTTGGGAGTCATCGACATTATTGGTTGATATTTTTAGATTGGGCCCTTGAGCTTCGTCGACATTAGGCCTGGTAGAACCTTGAAACGTAGGTTGGATGCCTCAGTTTCCATTGGATATTGGCTTGAATATATATGATATGTGAAACCTACAGGGGTATAAATTCAATGAATGAAACATTTTAGAACTTGGGATATGTTCTTTTAGTCCCTTCTGAATAAGGAAGGGTTATGTTTTGAGAATTGTTTTCCAAGGGATCATCCATATGGAATCCTGAGTTACTATAAAGACCCATGGATTTATTTTATAAAGGTGGGGTGGGTGGTCCTCCACAACTGGTATACATGTGTATTAGAGTGGGGATACCATGAAATGGATTAATATATAGTTTACTGTGATAGGACTAACTGAGTCTTTCCTTAGAAATGAGATTGTAATTATTTCAATCCATGGTGTTAGGTTTATATGGTGTTTCATATTTACTAGATAATCTATATTGTGATTTTTGTTTTTTTTTGGGAGGTTAATCACTTTGGAAAAGGATATTTGACACTATATTATGGTAATAAGATAAGTAAACCCATGTTGGGTGTTTAGAACTTGATGTGTCATAGGGGCACACAGTAGGTTCCCTAGTCTTATGTTTAGTGTGTAAAGGATTATAATATGAGGTTTAAATTAGTTATATCCTTCCATGAATAAAGTTATTGTAATCTTTTTTGTGATTGAGATGAAAAACTAGGGAAGATATGTCAGGTTTGGGAGAGATTTTCAATCCTTGTGATGATTATGATGTAGTAATATCCGAGAGCACTTCTTATCCCCATGATGATGCTAATATAGTGATATAAGGGAATGAAACTTATTCTAATAATGATGATTATATAGTGAAATTTAGGTAATATGGTTATCCCCCAATTATTATGATATAATTATGTACATGTGGTGTTTTTATCCCCTAATGTTGATGATATATTGATATCATTGTCCACTTCTTATCCCCTAGATGATAATGGTATAATCCTATTTTATCAAGACACTTATACACCAACGATAATGATATATTCATATCTAGGTGGGCCACATAACCTTCAATGAGGTGGTCTCCTAGGTGTAAACTTATTCCCCAAAAGATTTAATATTTCTCATGATATATGGGGTGAGAACTTATCCCCATGATGTGGTGCTATTTGTGGTAGGTAATTATCCCACAATGATATATGATGATATGAAATATCATTAATGAGGAATGGATTATAGAATCCATGGTGGGAACTTACCCCCCCAAGTATTTATTATAGAATATGATGGTATATAGATGGAATTATCCTATCACTTTTCACTGATACGTGAATTTCATAAAGACATACCTACACTATCTGAAATTTTTTATGCTCACTCCCAAGTGACATGGGTGGTACAAAGTAATGTGACATGTATTTTAATTTTTGATGTTTATATTTTATTAATACTAATAATGTCACATTATATATGAATTGTATATACTTGTTCTATTAGGTAAAATTTTGGTGATGGCTTAATGGGTTGTACTCCCACCCTACTATGGAAGCCCAAGAAAATTGGTACCTAAAAAGACTCATTAGTTTTATGTGTCGGTAGATAATATTTTTGGAGTTGGATAGTTGAGTTGAATAACATGTATGCAGTTGGGATATGAAACCATTTTAGGACTTGGGACCATGTTTTGGTTGTTTTAGTTTTATTTTTTGTTATGGGGTATATATAACATAGAATCTATAGATCTTGGTGTTGTATGTCTATCTCACTTGAAATTTTGGATAATTCATTATGGGATGGAATGATGTGTATTTTTTATTTTTATTCTATTTGGTTATGATGATTCTTTTATCATATTTTTTTATTATGATGACTAGATATATCTTACATCTCATATTTTTTCTACTCTAATATCATGATATTTTTATAAAAGTGAAGAAAGTTTCAATTTCTATTTATTTTATTAAAATGATAGTTTAGGGAATGGTATGTTTTCTTTTTATTTGTGGCTAATGACATTAAGAAAATCTAGTGATTTGAAAATTGATTACAAGGTGGTATTCTAGTAGATATGTGTATATAGTGTTAGCGGGTCAATTCACCATAAATGATATGTGTGGAGGTTACATTGTGTAAATCTTGGTAGTTTTTTTTGGTAAATGACGATGTTTTGGATGAATAATATTTTTCTAATAAAAAGAGGTAGTTAGACCAAGGAAAAAATGTATTATAAGTCCCTTGTGATCAATGGATAAATACAAGTGAAATTCATAGGTATGTGTTACCGGTAGACTGGTTGGACTCCACTATAAATTTTGGGTGGGACCACCTACACAGGATAATTAGTGAATTTTATCTAACTATTCCAATATCAAAAATGACCAACTAATATTTTTAATCCTTATATTTTCCATTTAATAAAAACATTTCATTGTTCTATTTTAGATATAGGATGTAATGTTTGAACAAAAGAAAATTTGTGTGTTCTTATCTTATGTTGTTTTTTATATGTTGATTTAGTTTTGAATGTGTATAGAGTGTGTGTGAGGATTTTACTATTGCGGTGAGTAGGGTGCATTGACATCCTATATTCTAGAATACTAAGATTAAGGGATAAGATCTTATAGAGGATATATTTCTGTTATTCCTTGATATTTTGATGGTTTTACATTTAGAGAATAGAATTTAGTTAGGATCACTTCCCCCAATAGGTAGTGTACTATATTTTGGTTATTTTCTATCTCTATCTCTCAGGACACTATACATCATACTCGGTTAATAATTATAGTCTTTCCTTGAAACTATGTTTTTCACATTAGGAGTTTAATACTAATGGATGGTATGGTGTCGAAATAAGGTAATGTCTGGTTTGATAAGTTCAATGAAAATGTTTTTTATAGGATGTAGAAAAAATATTATCTCATCCAAAATGATGTATAACTTCTATTGGTAGATTTCTAACTATATGTTTTATAAAATTATAATTAATAATATATGTATAAGATAATTCTTAGCATGGTTAGGATATAAGTATCCTAGAACGTGGCCTCTGACATCCATGTGAATAAAACTATAGTGGAGTTGATTTCAGGCCTGGAGAATATATACAAGAGTCCTCTGAAAATTAAAAAAAATTGTTCCAGAAGTGTATTTATTATATATGAGTGTATCAAAAGATATATCATTTACAAATCATGTGAACAATTATAACATCATCTATGGATATTTTAAATCATTGATGGAAACATTGATGGATGATTTTTGGGCAATTTTTCTGCTGTAATCATTGTCTGAATCATGGTATTAATTGTTAAAGATGTTTATAAAACCCAATAAAAATACCCCTAGTATTTTAGGATTCTTGTAAATAAATCTCCAATGAAGAACTCTAGAGGAATAGGGCTCATGTACCTTCCATTATTGTTTTTAATGTTCATATAAGTGGGAATTAAACTCAAAGTAGATTTTAGAAGAAGAAATAAAAAAGATACATCATAAGATGAATGTCTAGGGTAGTTGACTAGCATTGGTTCTATATGTTGTCATTGAGAAAGCATGGGCATATCAATATGGAATGATGAATTTTAAAATAGTCCAATAAAAGGACATCATTTAAAAGAAAAAATATTGTGAGTACATATGAGGGAAGTAGTAAATTTCTACAATGTTACAATACTCTAGTGGAATCATGTGTTTTAAATTCAAGTGAATTGTTCCTCTCAATGATAGAGAGAATATATGTCCAATTATGTATCCGAACGATTCATAAAGGTACATTTATCAGATGATGAATCTTTTGAATTAGCGGGAAAATGAAATTTCGACGTCTAAATTAATATTAGAGAATTCGTTAGACACAAAAAAGACATCCACATCCTTATACTATGGAAGAAGATAAATTTTTCAGTTATATATGGAAGGCTATGGCACAAGCCTCACCAAGAGAGTGTACAAAGTGACCCAATGGTCTATGGTGGTGGCATGTGGAGTGAAGTATTTGACTCTTTATTTGACAAGAAGATCATATAAATCTAAATGTTTTATAATAATAAATTCAAAATATTATTAATTATGGAATTGTATTATTAGTCAACTATGTTATAAAAACATGATTGTTATAATGGAGATGGAATACTGAAGAATGATTGAAATTTCATTATATGTTGTGATAGATCTATAGTTGGAAATCAAATGAGAGTGTCACTAAAATTGAGTGTATAAAATCATAGGATCCATAAGATAGAGCATGATCACTTTGATGTTTTGGGGGAAGCTCCAAATAAGTCCCATGGTGGATCTTTTATACCTCATTTCATTTATTGATGATTCTAAAAGTATGTATTTTTTTAACATTACTAAGAATGAATTATAGTATTTAGTTCCTTCATTCAGTGTAAATACTTGGAATAAAGGGTGACATGATTGAAATTAAAATTATTAGTATTTGAATTTTTTTAAAACTATAGGAACATCCAAAAAAACTCATAGAATTTATTGATCTAGATATAGAAGAGAATTCCAAATACACCATAATAGAACTTTATATTGAATGGAATGAAGATGAAATTGATAGAAAAGTCTTAGATAATGTGTTTACACTAAGGGATTCCAAATTCAATTTATATTTAGGTAGTTAATGAGGTATCTTATCTCATAAATAGTAATTTAACATGAGCAACTTGGTAGGAACATCTGAAACAATTATTGTTTGGTAAACAATTAGATGTTTTAAACCTTAGAATAGATTTTAGTCTATCATTTAATCATTTAAATGTAAATAATAGAGAAAATTTATATTACAAGTCCATATAATGGTTCCATATAAAACATAAAAATAACATTTTCAAATTTCTATTATGGGATTATGAACCGAAGAAGATCATCATGAGATAAAATATTATAATTAATGAGAAGTTCTATTGAATAGACACGAATTATGTTTATTTAGAAGTTCATAGAAAGGATTCAGCTAAAAATGTTTATGTTGATCTAGATGGAAGAACCAAAATAGAATAAGTTCATGTGGGTTTAGAAGCTTAAAAAATTATCCAAAAACAAGACCAATGTAAGATGTTTTAGAAATACTATAATATAAAAGAAATATAATGAATTTTGGGTACCAAAATATATATCTATAAAATTTAGAGTAATATAAAATGTTATATCTGAAAGAGAATTGTGAAAATTCAGATGTAGAGTATTTTCAAGGTTAAAAGTTTGTTTTAGTGATTGGAGTTGATTTTAACTTCTTACTTCTAGAAGAAAATGGATTATTATAATTCATATAATAAGTAGCAACAATAAATGACTCTAAATAGTGGGGCCCAGATATGGATAAAGATATTTCTTTTTTAAAATACAAAGAAACATAGAACATGAAAAAATTACCATAAGGGAAAGGAGAACAAGAGAAAAAAAATTACATTTAAATGAAGGATAAAGTGATAGAAGGAAGAGATATGTGGAATGATTAGTGGTGAATGGTTTCCAATACAAATAGTGAAATTATTTTCAATTTTTTTCGCAATGATAGTTAAGGATGATATCATCCATGCGGTGTTAACCATAGTAGATTTTTATAATCAGTATCATGAGTAGATAGATGGAAAAAATCCATCCTTCATGGGGATTTGGAGAAGTAGATTTACATAAAGAAACCTAACAGTTTCAAGGAACATAAGAATGAATGTATTTACTATAAACCGAAGAAATTTTTTTAAAGATTGATAAAATATTCTAGATAATTGAACTAGAATTTTTATAGTTTCATTATGAATATGGGTTTCAGAGGAGAAATATATGCCACTGGTTCAACCAAATCGCATGGGATGATGAGAGTTACATCATTATTATTCTATATATGGATGACATGTTACGTTCTATTCGGTAACAACCATGAATTTTGGTTCTAAAATGTGATTTTTTTGGAAGTCACATAAGTATGATCTTGGATAGTCCAAGAGGATATTGGAAATGAGAATTGAGAGAGATATGAGGGATGGAATGTTTGTTTTATCTCAGAGATATTGAATTTATAAGATAATCAAGTTTTTTGGGAAGACCATATATAATCTCATCTCAACTATATTGGTTAAAAATTTAATTTGTATAATAAAAGTGTTCTAACAATATAAGATGAGGTTCAGTACGTGGAGAAACATTTTTTTCATAAAATTTTAGAAGTTTGATATATGTGATGGTTTGTGCATGGATAGACATTTCCTTTGTAGTTTGTGTCAAGATCTATTTTATGTCAAATCTGGGAAGGGAACACTAGGATGTAGTGAATGGTATCATCTAATACGTAAATAGATTATAAGTTAAGACTATTTACATTTGGAAGGATGATCTAATATAAGGTTTTATCATTGAAAACTTTTCAAAAGATTTAGATACCCAAAAGTAAAAAACCTGTTTTTTGTCTACCAGTAGATGGAAAATATCAAATCAGATGTCTCTATTAAAAACAATGGTTGATTTTTTATCATGGAAGTTGAATATGTAGAATCATTGAATGTTATAGATTAATTGATGTGGTTAGTCTGATTAATTAAGGAATACGAATTATTCTTGGATGAGGGAGTACTCAATTGTGATAGTTATAGTTTTTTCCATAGCATGATATATGATGTTTCATACAAGGGAAATAAGAATTGACATTAATTTATATTTCATCCAAAATTTTCTAGAATAAATCGTGTTTTATTTTTGAATTATTTTGATGAAACAAAAGATAGATGGTTTTGTTCACAAAGGTTCTAGTCCAAGAAAATTTGAGGTATCATTTTTCTGTAGTGGAAATGGGGGGAATGAAACATAATGAGGATACAGTGTGACACCATATGATTTTTTGAATTGTTTTTATGAATTAATTTATCCATTTTTATATTTTTCATTTCATGGAACACTGAAGATAGTTTATTTTGTATTAAAGAACTATGTTTGACTTGTGTTATACACAACACCATGTTTATCGTACACCTCACACAATATAAAATCTGGCTTGATCTACATAGAACAATGATATTATATTGTGTTACAAGAAACAATTAATTTCCACAATAACTTATGATACATGCACGACCAAGGGTTGACTAAAAATAATATACTATTAAAATATTGTAATTTAATATAATCAGATAAAAACATGAAGTTATATTAGTGGTTATGAATATTATTAACTAATTTATGAAAATATTTGGTTTAGACAACATAATATGAATTTATAGGTTTCTAATTAATTATAAATGAATATGAAAACTGAATAAATATAAAAGGGAATATTAATATGGTCACACAAATATTTTACCAAATGAATTAAATTTTCATTTAGGTCTTGCAATTTACTATGTCAAACATGAATTTTAAATGGAAACCAGTTGAAGTATGTTACATGAAACACTAAATTGTCATCTGTTACATGAAACACCAACTTGTTGTACATTACACGCAACACCGACTTGGTATATAATGCATGCAACATTGAGTTTCTATGAAAAATATTTTTTTATATAATAATTCAAATGAGATAATTATAACCTAGCATTTAAAAGTGGTTATGGTAATAGTGATAAATACATTTAAAATATTTTTTATAATTTTATTATACAAATAAAACATATTGACAATGAAATATATGACTTTTGGTAATGTCCTTTTATGATTAAAAATATAGTGTTCTCAAATGAGATGCTTTTAATGTTCTTCTATAAAAAATAATATAATTATTTTTATACACATTTAGAAATTGAATTTTATAAAATAAACATTATTTTTGAATACCTAATTTCTAAATTATTTTAAATATATTTTTGGGATTTTTCTATAAACTTCATTTTTTAATGAATAGTGAAAAATACTGCTTTTTAGTTAAAAATGCATTTCTGTTTAATTAATTATTAATTCTAAATGATATGATTAATTTAATTTAAGGATGAATTTTGTAAATACTAGATATATTATTAAAATTCAATTCATTAGAATCAATTTCAATTTGAAATTGAATATATAATCCAAAAAAACTTTTGAACATTTTTCTATTTTAAAAACCCGCTATTTGGTCCTATCTACAAGATTAACATTAAAATTAATTATTCCTCTTATATGATTTTAATTTTTTAAAAAATAACATTAGACTTTTTCATTTAGTATAATATTTGGATTACAAAAAGATCAAGTAAATTTTTGACCAAAATGATTAGTAAAAGTGATTAAAATAAATTACATCAATTAAAGGCAAATTTAGATTAATTAGAGACTAAACCTTAAAATTCAGGGCCCAAATGATCTCTCCACTTGTTCAAAATCCATTAAATGTCCAAATTTTGTCCATAAACCTTAAACTATTGACTGTTTTTTGATTTTTTGACTTTTCTTGGTAATAACATGTGTAAACATAACTTGTTTTTAAAAATCCCAAGTGAGTCATTTTCCTTCCCTTTAAAAATCCACCACCTCTCCCACTTCATCACACCTCTCAGACCTGTATAGATAATCCAATACTTGAGATATTAAATTACTAAAATCCATATATTCCTCATAGAATAATTACATTACTCATAAGGAAACCAATGGAAGCCTTCTGGGACAAACCAAAATCAGTTACAAGATTAAGAGGTAACATCTTCTCTTAACCTCCTTTATTTAATCGTCGTTCTCTACACCTACACTATATTTATTACATTATTTTATGACAAAAACATTATCCTATATATATTAGATATTTTTATGGTATTTTTTCTACCTACAATTGCTCCCACCTTCGTCGAATGGGTAACAAACATACTGTTTTTGTGTACGGTGAAGTATTGCCTCACAAAAAGATAATTGTTCATTTTTTTCCTTTACCACCTATCATGGTGACCATTATGATGTAAAATATATTTATAAATGTTTTATATTATATTTATTAATTATTTAATATTCTGTATTTATTTTTACAAAACATGCCTTTTTTACATTCCATGTAGTGTTAATACGATAATTTTTTTTGAGGAAGTGTGGACTACTACCCCCTCAAAGTGATGTGATTCATTCACACACCACATGGAATGTAATAAGGATGGTTTTAGTGATATTATTTCATCAATATTATATGATAATTCTAATTAAATTATTATATATAGACACACAAACACACAAACTGTAAGACCCCAGATCTTTGTTTCATGTATGTTTTTCCTTTTTCGGGAGTTTTTGAGAAAAGAAATGTTTCTAGAATTATTTAAAGTACACACTGTGTAATTTCTGAGTACACTCCATGTACTCCCTTGCTGTTCCATGCCGTGTGCTGGCCATGTATGGTCCACACAGACGGTGTGTAGGGGTGAGGTGGAGTCCGCATAAAGCAGAGTACGGAAAAGAAGAGTAAACACAGTGTACTCAAGAAGTACACGCTGTGTATTTTATTTTTTTTCATTAAATGGACCGGGGTCACGCCTGACAGATAGAAATCTCTTATTCTCCAGTTTCTTCATCCGAGAGAACCCGTACGTCCGCGAAACTTCTCCGAATTCCCGAGTCTCCATCTGTTCTCTGAATCGACCGTCGTCGATTGTGTTGGAACTGCAGCGTTAAGCTCTTCCTTCTCCTAGATATTCATTTTCCAATTCCTCCTCTTTCTCAAGCTATCAAGGGTTGAACGTTTTGTGCGTTTCTGTAGATCTATGCCATTCTGAGGAGAATTAATCCTCGTTGTTCAAGTATATCAATCTCCTAAGATCGAGGTAGGTGTTTTGTGTCTTACCTTTCGATGTCTTTGAGTTTTATGTGCTAATTCCACCAATACCCATGAACAGGGTATTGTGTGTTTACCTTTTTTCCCTTGTGGATATTCCTGCCTCGACTACATGCTTGTGTAGAGGTAAATTTGATCTTGTTTGTGGATAATTGTCGTGCTTGGAGGTTTTTCCCATGCTTTGTTCTTGTTATGACCTTTGTGTCTTGTTAGCCTTTGGCCGTTGTACCTGTTTCCATGCCTTGTGATCATAGGATGGAATGATGTTGTTAAAATTTTTGTTGCTCTGTAGTGTGTTTAGACAAGTATCTCTATAGGTGTACTTTTGTTAGACAAGTAGCTCTATAGGTGTACTCTGGCCTTATAGCATTAATATGCACTAACTGGCATAGGACTGTGAAAACCCGGTGCTATAGACTATAAGGGATAGACCCAGTGAACTTCACAGAGAGTCTTAGATATTATAGACTATACGGGGATAGACCGAGTGAGATTCCTCCGCGAGTCTTGGAAATTATAGACTATAGGGGATAGACTGAGCGAGCTTCCCAGAGAGTCTTAGTTATTATAGACTATAGGAGGGTAGACCAAGTGAGAATCCTTAGAGAGTCTTTACCTTGTTTGAATTTCCATTAAACCTTCCCAGGTTAGAGGGGGAATTGATCGAGTGAGCTTCCTCAGAGAGTCTATGGTATACCTGAGGCTATAGGAGGATTGGCCAAGTGAGCTTCCTCAGAGAGTCTCTAGACCTTGGGGCCAAGAGGGTTAGACCACGTGATCTCCCTCAGGGATTCCCTGACTACCCTATACTATAAGGGGAATTGACAGAGTCAGCTTCCTTAGAGAGTCTCATAAATTCGTATGACCATACCAGAGGGTTTAGGATGAGTGCACTGTCCAGAGGGTTGTGGTACTTCTTGGATAAGACCAGAGGGAATGTCTGCGAGTACTTTTCAGAGGGTTTCCTGCTTGTGTTAGCTGTTGCTTCACATCTGCTTGTTGTTCTGTGGATTGATCATTGTTGTATATGATCATGTTTACTGCTTTCTGTTTACTTTTTATTGTACTATTACCTGCTATATACTCACTGACTATTTGGCATAGATCTTTGGGTGGTTGCCTACTGGGATTTAGTCTTAGACCCTGTTTGGGTCGTGCATTGGTCCCAAACAAACTATGTTGTTGCAAGTATAGACCAGGGCAAGCGCACTTCGACTTCTGGTACTTGATTTCTTGGATCAGGAGAGCATGATACCAAGCATTGGATTCCGATGCGGAGGAAATGTTTACTCTCTTTGTACTTGTTTTGGTACTATTGTATTTTTCAGCATTGGGACTTGTTTGGATGCTTTCCTAGATATGTATCATGCATCATTTGATATATATATATATATATATATATATATGTGCTCCAGTTGTTTTCTGATTTAGTCATCCGCTGTTTGTTATTGTTGTTTATTTACTGATTCCTCTATTGCATGTATATTCACTTCCACTGTGTACTCTACCAAGGAGGGAAAAGTTTCCCCACTATCACACCCAAGTCCCTCACTGCTAGTTGGCAGCCTCTGGCATTTGGGGAAATGCGCATGAGGCCATGTGACCAACCGGGTACGGGGCTCCTTTGGGTGGCTTCTGGAACCGGGATGTTACATAGTGGTATCAGAGGTGTTCTTTTCTCAGGATTTATTGTTTGGAGCCTTTTGCCAGGGATAGGATGGATTCAGTACTTGGTATTAAGCTGTGCTTTGGAGTAGCTAACCCGTGTACAGGGTAAAGCTAATCTTCCTCATTTATTGTAGTTGTCTGGTTTTGAGATTTTACGGTTGATATGATTTCACCTAGAGTGATTCACATGCCTTTTGTTATTTTTGTTTCTACTATGGTTCTATTTCTGTCGCAACCTGATGACATTAGGGTATTCCATTTCATGTATCATATAAGAACTTGTTAGAAATCACATCTCATGCATTTTTCCATGTCATCTAGGGTGCATTAGCAATTTCACATTGTTGTGATAGGCGTTCTGTATATTATGCAGGTTGTTGTGATAGAAGCATGATAAAATCTCTGTTGTTTGATAGAAAAAATTGTTTGTGTTGTACCTTGATTAAACTAATGCCAAATTTTGGTTCTTTGGCTGTTATGGTCCCTCTTGAGTCGGAAATTGGTGGATCATTGACTTATTTTTCTTTATATATGATAGTATTGGATGCCAATCTTTGATTAATGGGGAGTATGGGCCCTCATGGATCAGAATTTGGCACCTTCATGCCTTGTTTTTCTGTGTTTCTGGGCTTCGGTGCAGTTTCTTAGCTACTGCCCGGAAAAACCTAAAATAAATAGGGTGTCATTTTTGACTACACGCCGTGTATTTTCAGACCATGTCACTGACTGCGTGATAAGGAACACAGTGTTGAGGAAATGCCTCTAGGAACACGGCGTGTACGGTAAGTGCACGCCGTGTAGTATAGAGCCGTGTACCCATCCGTGTCACTAACAACACAGGTCGGGGAAGCTCAAGTAGAACACACTGTGTTGGTAAGGAACACATCATGTAGTCTTGTTCTAGGTACATGGTCGTGTCACGAACAACACAGGTCAATGTTATCTTTTCATATACATGCCGTTTTTGTTTGGAACACGCCGTGTGAGGGTCAGTCGTGTAGCCGGCCGTGTAACGAACAACACGGGTTGTTGAAACCTTATCTAGTACACACTGTGTTCTTAGTAAACATGCAGTGTATTCTAGGGTTATGAGGGCCGTGTGGGTTAGCCATGTAAGGAGACACGGGTAGGGGAATAGAGTTCAAGTACACGCTGTGTGTGGGGGACAACACGGCGTGTAGTTGGGGTGTTACACGACCAGATGTGGCAGGAGTACATGCCCATGTCTTTGGTTTAAGTGAACATGCCGTGTTGATTTTATACACGCCGTGTATTCGTGTTTTGTAAACATTAATGTTTTCTTCTACTGTTACCGTTTTGTACTCTTGCATTCTCAGTCTGTGATAATCCTGATCTAAGGTGTGCTTTTGATCTTTTCAGAGCTATGCCTCGGAGGCGTCTCCCGGTTGAATGTTAGTTTTCAGACGGTGATCAGACATCGGATATGGTCGACCAGGGACCTCCTACTGTGCTAGCCTTGGCATGAGTAGTCATAGATATCGTAGGTGCCGATGAGAAGTTCTGGGAAAATTTCATGAGGATGAGGCAGACTTTTCAGGGAGCGCTGCCTCCTGCCACGTCGATGGTCAAATTGATGCGGGTCTTTCAGCAGAAACATCATCCTACCTTCTCAGGGGATAGAGAACCCCAGGCTATAGAGTTGTGGTTAAATTCCACGCTGAAGATCATTGAGCATCTAGAGATTCCCCCAGAGAAAAGGGTATAGCTGGCTACTTATATGCTCCGAGACACCGCTAAGAGGTGGTGGGAGGTGATCTCATAGTCGGGGCACTAGAAGAGTATGTCTTGGATGAGTTTCGCCACACTTTCTATGACTACTTTTACCCAAAGACCTTGAGGGCCGACCGAGCCCGACAGTTTGTGAGTCTTCAGCATGGTACTCTTTCTGTTATGGAGTACTTATCCCGTTTTACTGAGCTGCAGCGTTTCACGCCGATCCCAGCATGTGCTGAGTTGTTCCTTGCTAGGAAGTTTGAGGACGGTTTCAGGCAGGAGATCCATTCCAAGATGAATATCATCAGGTTGACTTCGATATCTTCTATCGTCAACCAGTAACTGATCATTGAGTGCAACCTGAGGGACTATGGAGCAGTGAGCCATGGTGGTTCGACATCCATAGCTGGTGTTCCTCCTATGGATAGAAGGAAGCGCCACAACGAGTATTCTCAAAGAGATCAGGGCAGGAGGGATGTATGTTCGGGCAGTCAGGTCGTATGCTACCAGTATGGTAGGAGTGTGTATACCAGGCCTCAGTGCCAGAGAGACCTGATGGAGTGCCGATCTTGCGGCAAGATGGGCCACCTCCAGCTTTTTTGTCAGATCTTTTCGCCTTTAGCTAGTGGTAGGGGTTATTCTATGACCTAGAATTCAAGAGATGCTTCACCAGTTTCTCACCAATCTGGGAACTGGAGTTCTTCCATCCATTCGGGCCGAGGTGGAGGTCGCGACCATGGTGGTCAGTCACCAGGTCACCAGCAACAGCAGAGTGGATCAGCTCAGAGTGGTCAGCCTGGGGCGTAGGGCCGCAGTATAGGCCAGACTTTCTTCATGGAGTAGACTTATTAGGATCCGGATCCTGGTCATTCTACAGTTCGAGGTACGATCTTAGTAGCCTCAATTTTATCTTCATCCCTTTTCGATACTGGTTCTTCGCATAGATTTATCTCCGTTGCTGTTGTGGAGAGCCTTGAGCTTTGTAACTTTTTGTCTACTGACTTGTTAACTATTTACACGATTTTGGGAACGAAGAAATATAGAGTACGTCAGTGCAGAGACTACCCTATTGAGGTTTTAGGGTGTCATTTCTTATGGTACCTCTATGTCATAGAGATGACGGGTTATGACATCATTCTCACGATGGACTGATTGGTTCCATTCCAGGCAGTCTTCAATTTCTATCATCATAGGGTGAGTTTAATATCACCAGAGGGCAGATCTTTTCTCTATTGAGGCGAGTGGGATGTCCAGGCAGGTAGAGCTGGACCAAAGCATCATAGGGTAGGAGGAGTTACAGCCCAGATTGCCAGTCTTTATCTAGATGACCAAGGGACTCCACCGTTAGATTTTCCACTAGTGGTAGATCATTTCAGGGTTGTCTTTCCAGATGAATTTTAAGGTTTTCCTCTAGAGAATGAGGTAGAATTATCAATTGATCTCATGCCAGGAGTGGCACCGGTTTCCATTCCCCCTTATATGAAGGATACACCTGAGTTTCAGGAGCTCAAGAAGCAGTTGGAGGAGTTACAGGAAAATGGTTTCATCTGACCCAGTACTTCTCCTTGGGGTTCGCCTGTCATATTTGCGAAGAAGGAAAACGGCACCCTTCGGCTTTGCGTGGATTATCAGAAGCTGAACCAGTTGACGGTTAAGAACCGATATCCCTTGACGAGGATCGATGACCTCTTTGATCATCTTCGAGCAGCCCAGGTGTTCTAGAAGATTGAATTGTGGTCTGGTTATCATCAGTTGCACGTTAGACCATCAGATATAACTCTTAAAGCCTTCAAGAGTAGGAATGATCTATACGAGTATACAGTCATGCCATCCGGTCTCACGAACGTGCCAGCAGTTTTTATGGCACTGATGAACCAAGTGTTCCATCCGTACTTATATTCCTTTGTGGTAGTTTTCGTGGACGACATCTTTGTGTACTATCACACTCGACACGACCATGAAACACATATTGAGATCGTTCTGAGTACACTGAGAGAGCATCAGTTATATGATAAGCTCTCGAAATTCCACTTTTGGATGGATCAGATTCACTTCTTGGGTCGCGTTATCTCAGAGACAGGAGTATCAGTAGATCTAAAGAATGTGAGAGCTGTAGTTTCATGGGAGCATCCGAAGAATTTCTTTAATGTGAGGTGTTTTCTAGGGCTGGATGGTTACTACATGCATTTCATACAAGATTTTTCATGCTTTGCAGCATCGCTGACAGGTCTGACAAAGAAAGGGGAGAAGTTCTTATGGTCATATCATTACGAGTCAGCCTTTCATAAGTTAATGGAGAGGTTGAGATCAGCACCGATATTAGTTTTTATAGAGTCGGGAAAGAGTTATATAGTCTACTCTGATGCATCAGGTGTCGGAATGGGAGATGTGTTTATGTAGGGAGATAGAGTCATTGCGTACGGGTCTCGACAGTTGAGGCCACATGAGAAGAACTACCCGACGCATGATTTGGAGTTGGAAACTATTGTTCACGCCTTACGCTGTTGGAGACATTACCTTCTGGGAGAGCACTTTGTGGTCTTCACCAACCACAAGAGTCTCAAATACATCTTCAATCAGCGGGATATGAATCTAAGACAGTGCAGGTGGGTTGAGTATCTTCAGTCTTTTGACTTTGAGCTCGCCTATATGCTGGGAAAGGGGCAACACACTAGAAGATGCATTGAGCAAGAGAATCAGATTCATGAATTTTAGGAGGCCCAAAGTGAGTGGAAACTTATGGCTCTGTTCTGTGAGATGCACTTGGTGGTTCATGACAGACAGGGACAAACTTTCCTATCTTCTTTAGTTGTTACCTCTACACTTCTTGTTCGGGTACATGTGAGGCAGCTATCAGACTCAGAAGGCTTAGTCCTGTAGGAGAGTGTGTCAGGAGAGGACCCTCTTCATGGATGTACGGTGGGCGAGGATGAGATCTTGTGTTTCCAGGGATTTGTGTGGGTGCCAGCAGACATACGCGAGTAGAAAATGTGGGTTTTTCATTCTTCAGTTTGGGTAGTTCATCCTTGCATTACCAAGATGTATTGTGATCTACACCGCCAATACAAGTGTCCAGGTATGAAGATAGATGTTGCTGGGTTCGTCATGACATGTTGTACTTTTCAACAGGTGAATACGGGGCGTCAATGACCAGAAGGGCTATTACAACAGTTACCCATTCCAGATTGGAAGTGGAACAATGTCGCGATGGACTTTGTGACCGGGTTGCCGAGGTCACCTCAAGGGAGTGATGCTGTTTGGGTTGTCCTCGACAGGATTACGAAGGATGCACACTTCTTACCGATCAGGGAGACCTTCAGTGTTGATGAGCTAGGATGGTTGTACATCCGAGAGATTGTATGTCTATATGGAGTTCCACACTCCATTGTTTCATACAGGGATGCACATTTTACTTCTCAGTTCTGGCAGGGACATCAGAAGGCTTTGGGTACACAGGTACTTTTGAGTATAACATACCATCCCAAGACAGATGGCCAGTCCGAGCCTACGATCCAGGTGCTTGAGGATATGCTCGGAGCTTGCATTCTAGACTTTGTAGGTTCTTGGGAGAAGCATATACCTCTTGTGGAGTTTGCCTATAACAACAGTTTCTAGGAGACTACTTAGATGGTTCCTTATGAGGATTTTTACGGTAGGCCATGACGATCACCCTTATGTTGGCTGGAGGTAGGAGAGGTAACTTTGATGGGACCTCATCTTGTTCATGTGACCTCAAAGCAGATAGAGTTGACTTGGAAGAGGATGGCTATAGCATAGTATCGACAGAAGTCTTATGCTGATCAATGGAGATGACCTCTGGAGTTCGAGGTCGGGGATCGGGTTTTCCAGCGTGTCGCACCGAGGTTGGGACAGAAAATGATTTCGAGACAGGGTAAGCTTTCACCGCAGTACATCAGGATGTTTGAGGTGTTGGAGAGAGTTGGGACGATTGCCTATTGGTTTCAGTTACCTCAGAGGTACCGGGATATGCACGATGTCTTCCACGTTTCTCAGCTCTGACTTTACATTTCAGACCCATATCATGTCTTTCAACCTGAGGAGGTTGAGCTTGTAGCGGATGCTTCATTTGAGGAGCATCCCATCCGTATTGTTGATCACAGTACGAAGGTTATCCATGGCCGGTTTGTTCCTCTAGTATGGGTGCTATGGCAGCAGGGGGATAGTGGAGGACAAGACTTGGGAGAGGGAGTCCGATGTACGATCGTAGTGGCCGGAGCTATTCGGGGTTTCTTCTTCTATGCCTTTCTAGGGAAATTCGGGGAAAAATATCTTTAAGGGGGGAAGTTTGTAAGAACTCGGATCTTCGTTTCAGGTATGTTTTTCCTTTTTCTGGAGTTTTTGAGAAAAGAAATGTTTCTGGAAATTTTTGAAGTACACGCCGTGTACTTTATGAGTACATGTCGTGTACTCCCTTGTCGCGCTAGGTCGTGTACTGGCCGTGTCCGGGCCACACGCACAGTTTGTAGGGGTGAGGTGGAGGCCACTTAAAGTGGAGTATGAAAAAGCAAATTACACTCCGTGTACTGAAAAAGTACACGGTGTGTATTTTCTTTTTTTTCATTAAACGGACTGGGGTCGTGCGAGACAGACATAAAGCTATTCTTCTCCTGGTTCTTCGTCCAAGAGAACCCGTATATCCGCGAAGCTTCTCTGGATTCCTAAGTCTCTGTTCATGCTCCAAATCAATCGTCGTTGATTGTGTTGGAACTGTAGCAGTAAGCTCTTCCTTATCCTAGAGCTTTGATTTCCAATTCCCCTTATTTCTCAAGTTATCGAGGTTTGAACGTTTTGTATGTTTTTGTAGATCTAAACCATTATAAGGGGAATCAAGCATCTTGGTCCAAGTATATCGATCTCCTAGGATCTAGGTAGTTGTTTTGTGCCTTACCTTTCGATGTCTTTGAGTTTTATGTGAAAATTAGACCAATACCCTTGAACGGGGTATTGCGTGTTCACATTTTTGCCCTTGCGGTTATTCCCGCCTTGCATGCATGATTGTGTAGAGGTAAATTTGATCTTGTTTGTGGATAATTGTCATGCTTGGATGTTTTTCCCATGCATTTTCCTTGTTATTAACTTTGGGTCTTGTTAGCCTTTGGTCGTTGTACATGTTTCCATGCCTTGTGATCGTAGGATAGAATGATGTTGTTAACATGTTTGTTGCTCTATAGACTGTTTAGCCATGTAGCTATATAGGTTTACTCTGGACTTATAGCATTAATATGCACTGACTGGAACATGACCGTGAGAACCCGATGCTATAGACTATAAGGGATATACCGAGTGAGCTTCCAAGAGAGTCTTAGATATTGTAGACTACATGGGGATAGACCAAGTGAGATTCCTTAGAGAGTCTCGGACATTATAGACTAAAAGGGATAGACAGAGTGAGCATCCCAGAGAGTCTTAGTTATTATAGACTACAGGAGGGTAGACCGAGTGAGCTTCCTCCGAGAGTCTTTACCTTGTTTGAATGTCCTTAAAACCTTCCTAGGCAAGAGGGAGAATTGACCCGGTGAGCTTCCTCAGAGAGTTTGATGTATACCTGAGGCTATAGGAGGATTGACTGAGTGAGCTTCCTCAGAGAGTCTCTAGACCTTGGGGCCAAGAGGGTTAGACCGCGTGATCTCCCTCATAGAGTCCCTTACTACCCAAGACTATAAGGGGAATTGACCGAGTGAGCTTCCCCATAGAGTCTCATAAATTCATATGAAAAAACTAGAGGGGTTAGGCTAAGTGCACTTCCCATAGGGTTGTTGTACATATTCGATAGGACCAGAGGGAATGGCGGTGAGTACTTTCCAGAGGGGTTCCTTCTTGTGTTAGCTGTTGCTTCACTAATTCTTGTTGTTCTGTGGATTGATCACTATTGTATATCATCATGTTTACTACTTATTGTACTATTATCTACCATATACTGACTGACTATTAGGCATAGATCTTCAGGTGGTTGCCTACTGGGATTTAGTCTCACACCCTATTTGGGTAATGCTTTAGGCCCAAACAGACTATTTTGTTGTAGGTATAGACAAGGGAAAACGCCCTTCGACTTCTGGTACTTGATTGCTTGGAGCATGAGAGCATGGGACCAAGCTTTGGATTGCGATGCTAAGGAGCTATTTACTTTCATTGTACTTGTTTTGGTACTATTGTATTTTTCAGCATTGTGACTTGTTTGGCTGCTCTCCTCGATATGTATCATGCATTATTTCATATATATACATATGTGCTCCAGTTGTTTGCTGATTTAGTCTTCGACTGTTTGTTATTATTGGTTATTTACTGCTTCCGCTATTGTATGTTTATTCACTTCTGCTGAGTACTCTACCAATGAGGGCATATTTTCCCCACTATCACACCCAAGGCCGTCACTGCTAGTCAGCAGGCTCTTGCGTTTGGGGAAATGTTCTTGAGGCCATGTGACCAAACAGGTATAGGGCACCTCTGGGTGGCTTCTGGAACTAGGACGTTACACAAACACAAACACACACACACACAGAGATATATATATATATGTGTGTGTGTGTGTGTGTGTGTGTGTGTGTGTCATTTACATAATTTGTTTCAATACGACAATAAAAACAGAAACATTATTCATGCATACATACGCCTTACCGTCTCCATGAATGGTGTATTCCATTTCATACATAGATATTATATATATTATTATAATATAAATATGCTTGATAGAAATGATATTTATATCATGTTTTAGACCATAGATTCATTATATATTTATAAGGATCAACAATATAACAAATTAAGACACATGAAAAGAACAAAACGAATATTACCAGAACTAAAACCTTAACATAGGATCACAAACAAGATGATAAAAAGGTCATAATGAAACAAAATATGGTATTATATATAATAATATCATTATTTAAAATATGTCTAATAAAATTATATTTTTTATATAGGTATATTGTACGAGTACGAATAGATTCAAGACACAAGGTAAGGGGATTTCATCTCACTTTTTATTTCGGTGAGATGCATGTTATATTCACCACTCTTTTCTTTTCTGTGGTGAATGTACTATCCATGATTGTATTATATGTATATTATAATTATATTTATGTGTATTAACAATTCAATTTTATTAACCCTCTTTCATGGGATTTATGTTTCAAAATTTACTAAATTAGAAAAACAATTTTTTCTCAATTCACATTTTCTGAGACTCATGATTTTAATGCACCAAACCTCGTTTTTAGAGGTTTATATACTTTAATTTTACATAGAATATCATGAATAGACATATTTTAATGATTTTTTAATACTTATGTAATTTATTTTTTACATAGAGATTATGATCCCAAGTAACCATGTTATAAGAGATTATTGAGACAATCTCATCACTTTTTGAGATTGTTTATGGTTATGATTACATTAATGAAATATTATGACACAGATCTCAATAATTTTAATGAGTTTTATTATCCTCCATTTATTCAAGATATTATCATGTTTTAGTACAATTTCCCCTTATTTTGTATTTAATATAACATTCTTAAGTAAAATATGGTAGTCTCTCTCTTAAGTTAGAAATATATTATATTCAAAAACCATGATTTCGAAATTATTTTCAAAAATGTTTTCAAATGATACTTGAAGTTTATTTTCAAAGAAAAGTTATTTTAAAAATATATTATTGTTTTGGTAGATTAATTTATAATTTTTCAATGATATTTTCAAATAAAAAGGTTTTTAAAAGGTTATATTTTTTAAAAAGAATTTTTTAAAGATGAAAGGATATTTTCCTAATGAAATTTTTTTAAAAGATATTTCAAAACGATTTCCCATATAGGATAACATCCATTAGCATTACTCATTCGATTATGGGAAAATTATTGAATGTTTCTATTCATTTTCTTTCTCTAAATGGATTATTTTTTTATGGAATTATTTTTATGGAACTTATTTCACATTCACGGGTTATATGCATTTGAAACCCGCTTCTTTTCACAGGTTATGTTTATATTTAAATGATTATAAAACTTGTCTCTTTCCACAGGTTATGATATGATTAGAGGTTTATAATACCCCTTTCATTTCATTGGTTATGATACGATTATTTATGATCTTATTCCACAATTGTGTATTATTTCAATATGATATGGGTGTGACCTATATCTCCCTCCAATGCATTGTATAATGATTTATATCTCTTGATATTCACAAAGATGCTCTTGGAAATGATCCCTGACCACAATGATGTCCATGGGAGTGAATCATGACTAACATGATGGTATGAAGAGATAAATCATTCTACTAATATGGCCATGGGAGAGAACCATGACATCCAATATGTTATGTGGATTTAACCTATACCGCTAATATGGTCTTGGAAGTGATGCGTTAACTACAATAGAAATCATTATATGCTAATGTGTCTTCCACAATTCCATGTTTGATTCCTAGGTTCTTCATTCATGGATTATCTTCATTATTTATGTATGATTCATGTCTTAAAAAATAATTATTTATTACAAGTTTCATTTAAATGATCTTTGATATGAAGGGTGTGATATTCTATTTTCATGATGATGTTCTCATTCCATTATGCTCATGATTATGCTTATATATCTCCCTTCTATACCTATTCTGAGAATTTGAGATCACCCCATTCTTATGTTTAATTTCCTCAGGTTATGAAAAAATATTATAGGTATAAGTTCTAAAGGTGGATAACATTATCGGATATGTGGAAGACATTTTATCTGGATTGAAGATTTTGTTTCCAAGATTCCAAAAAAACAAAACTATTATGGTCCTTGGGAATTTATTATTGTAATGTAGTGAATATCCATTTAAAATGATATAATATCCATGTATATCAATACAGGGTTTCTATAGTTTGTATCAAAGGAATGGTTTTGTCAATATTTTCCAACATTAGTGAGATCCATTAGTATATACTATGGATATATCTAGGGATGTCTCTAAGGATATATATAAGGATGAGTCAACATTTAAGAAAATGTCCTGGAATTTTGTTAAAGGATATGGTGAGTTGTATCCTAGAAATACATCCCTATATAGATACAACAAGTGAGTGTTTCTCTAGAATAGATGTACCTAGGAGTAACAACTATGACAAGATGTTCTGGGCCTGGCTCTGGGTAATCTGGTACATAACAATGGTTCTTGCTGAGCACTTCGTTTGAAACTCCTTGGGATATTCTTTGGGAATCAAAAAATTATTAATAAACCACCATGATGTATTTAAATATAATATGGACATGAATAACTTAGTATGAAGCTAGGGTTTCATAGATTAACGATGGTGTCATGATTTATACATCCTGTAAGTAAATATTTTCATGATTATTTTGTTTTATACTATGATAAGTAATGCTGAAAATATGCATTCTAGTTTTAGTCGATGAATTGAACTAGAAGGAACATGTTTAAATTTTATTGTATAAGATTTTTAATTTACAATAATTATGTGATTTGATTTCCCAAGTGGAAATCCCATAAAGATAATCAGGAAGGTGGTACATGTATCGGTTATAATTCTGAAGATAATGAGACTGCAATCGACATGTGAATGGTATGTGATGTTATTAAAGTATTTTTCACATTAAATATAAGAAGATTTGTTATATTGAGGTTGATTAACATTAAGATATAATTTATATTTTATATTCTAGGAAATGGTTATAATGTAATAAGTTGAGGAAGCCTATGTAATGGTTTATAAATAATGTTGGCTGAATGAAGTATTTATGTTTTGGAATTTAGATAATATGTTATATGAATCATGAAATATATAATTATTTTTAGTTATAGATATTATTAAGGATTGAAAATCACATGTTCAATGGAGATGAAGAGATAGAAAAGTGATTTCATGGAATGGTGGTATTTTCATTAGGGGAAGGTTTCCCTTAATCAATGCCTAACATTAACATAAAGATGTTTGGATAAAGATATGTTGGTTAGGAAAATGAAAATAGTATGGTATATATTAACCTAAAATAGATTATTGAAAAAGTGCTTTATTTCATCATAGATGAAGTTTACAATATCATGGGTTTAGAGGATATATCCATTAATAATTGGAATAAGGAAGTATGCATCATTTCCAAAATAATTTATGTTAATTAAGGCTGTTACCATGTTTCAAGAGACTATACGAGGAGGGTATTAATATGATTGGAATGTGACAACCAAGTGGAATACCATGATATATGGGGGATCAATGTTAAGTAGATTTCATGAAATTATTCCAATGCTTTGAATTTTCATCTTTTGGAAGAATTAAAAGGCAAACAATTTATATAAATATTATGATAATCATAAAATGGAGCCATTGAGATTAAAGTGTTATCTCCCCATATGAGAATTTATGCATATTGGATAACCAATTAAAACGACTTTTTGTTGATGACAACTAATGAAAAATGGGATGGTGTATCATGGATATCATTATCTGTTAGTACTTCATGAAAGAAAAAGTCACCGTCCCTTTTTAGAGAAAAACAAGAAATGGATAAAAAAAATAAAGTGTGTTTTTGTATTAAAATTATGCAATTATATATTTTTATGAAAATGATTAGACTTTTGGAAAAGGGATCTTGAAACCAATTTTTTTTCCAATACCTATGTTTCTGATGAATCAAAAGGTCCCTTAGGTCATCACACATTTATGGCTTTGTGGTTGCTAGCATTTTCCAAACCTTGTTCTATAACACTCTCTATCAGAGAATTATGTTTAGATTTCTCTTCTATGTCCTTTTATTGACTTCCCACCTATATTATCTTATGTGGGAATATTGTTATGAGTTACTATTGGTAACTATTATGGTTCTAAAATTACCTTTATAAGATAAGTTTAAGAATTATTTATTATGATGTGGGTTTCTATGAATGAAACTTTCATGTAATAAAAGATTGATAAACCAAATGAATTTTGAGGAAACAATTCGTCATAAGGGTTGTATAATGTAACACCCTGAGACTCTGTGAATTATATTTTTGAATTAATTTATCCTTTTTTATATTTTTCATTTCATACAACACTAATAATAGTTTATTTTATATTAAAGCACTATGTTTGACTTGCTTTATACTCAACACCATGTTAATGGTGTACTATATGCAACATAGAGTTTGGATTTCTCTATATATATTTGTGAGGCTATCTTGCATTATACGCAATAATGAATTTCCTCGAACACTTTCCTAACACGCAAGATCGAGGTTTTTTTGAATAATAAAATATTATTAAAATATCATTATTTAATATAATAAGATAAAAACATGATTTTAACTTAGCGGTTATGAATATTATTAAATAATTTATGAAAATATATGGTTTACACAATATAATATGAATTCATAGGTTTCTAATTAATTAAAAATGAATATGAAAACAGAATGAATATAAATGGAAATATTAATATGGTGACACAATTATTTTACCTAATGATATATTAATATGGTCACATATATTGATATAATTTAATTCATTATAATAAATTTCACATTGAAATTGAATATAAAATCTAAAAAATTAATATTTTACTACTTTAAAAACCCATTATTTTGTCCCGTCTATGGGATTAGCATTAATCTTGATCATTCTGATTCTATGATTTGAAATTAAAAAAATATAAATAAACCATTGTATTCGGTATAATATTTATATTCTAATAATTCCAAGTTAATTTTGGACCAAAAATATTAGTAAAAGTGATTAAAATTAATCACATTCATTAAGACCAAATTAAGCTTAATTGGGGACTAAACCTTAAAATTAAGGGTCTAAATGATCTATAAAATTGTCCAAAATACATTTTATGTACATAGTTCGTCCATTAATATACCATAATTTAGTTTTTTTATGACTTTATTTAGTTAATAATATGTGTACACCTTACTTCTTTATAAAAATTATAGGTGAGTCCGTTTCTTTCCCTATAAAAACCCACCACCTCTCCAACATACTCAAACCTCTCAATCCTCTTATTCTCCACCAATACCTACCAAATAAACTTCAAAACATACCTATACTACTCCTAGAAACCTTACATTAGGAATAAATAAACCAAATGAAATTTTTTTGGCACAAACAAAAGGAGTTACCTAATTAAGAGGTAACTTCTTCCCTCAGGCTCCGTTGTTTTATTTCCCTTATACACCACCTCCACTCTCTTTATTCAATTATTTTTTTAAATAAAAAGTATCATAATTATACTAGGATGTTTTTATGATAATTATTTGACCTACACTTACACACATATCCATCTAATGAGTAATAAATATATTGTTTCTATGTATAACGAACTACTGCCACACAAATCAATAATTGTTAATTTATTCCATTACCACCAATCATGGTGTCCATTATGAGAGAAAATATTTTTATATCTGTTTTATATGATATTTATTATTTATTTAATATTACTTATTACTTTTTACAACACATTCATTTTATACTTTACATTTGGTGTTAATATGATAATCTCGTTTGAGGAAGTGTAGACTATTTCCCCCTGAAAGTGATGTGATTCATTCCCACACCACATGGAATGTGTTAAGGATGATATTAGTGAAATTATTTGATATATATTATATAATAATTATACTATAATAAAAATATTTATATATACATATGTCATTTACATACTTATTTTCTACATGTCAATAAAAACAGAAACAATGTTCATGCGTACATTCAGATTACCATCTCCATGAATGGTGTATTCCATTTTGTAAGTCTGCATTCTATAGACTATTATAATATAAATATAATAGATATAAATGATATTTATATCATCGTTTACATTCCATAATCATGATATAACTATAAGGACCAATGATATAACAAATTGAGACACATGTGAAGAACAAAGCCAATATTACTCGAAGTGAAACCTTAACATATGAACATTAACAAGAAGGTAATATTAAGTTATAATCAAACAATATATGATATTATATATAATAATATTATTCTGTAATATATTTAAAATAAACTAATTTTTATAATATAGTAATATTTTACTAGTATGAATAGAGTCAAGACTCAACTAAAGGGTTTTCATCTCACTTTTTATTTCTGTGAGATATAGGCTATATTCCCCACTCTTTACTTTTGTGTGGTGAATATACTGAGCAAAATTTTATTTTATGTGTCTTATATATAAAATTATGGTTATTAAAATATAAATTTTATGTACTCTATTTCATGGTATTTAAGTTTCAAACATTACAAAATCAGTAAAACGGTATTGTCTCAATTCACCTTCTTTGAGACTCGTGTTTTGTTATGCACCTAAAATATTTTTTAAAGTTGAATATAATAAAGTTTTATATGATATATCATGAATCTAATTATTTTAATCATAATTTAAGCTTCATTTTATTTCCTTTTCTTACATGGACATTATGATCCCATTTCCCCAAGTTATAATGGTTTTTTGAGACAATCTCATTGCTTTTAGAGAATGATTTTGTTTATGCTTACTTTGATGAAATATTTTGATCCATCCCAAATAAATCTCATGAGTGTTCTTATCCTATTTTTATTCTAGATATAATCTTGTTTTTGAACCATTTTTTCACTCTTTGGTACTTAATATAATGTTTTTAAGTAAAATATGATCATCTCTCTCTTTGGTTGTAAATCTATTTTATTCAAAACCCATGTTTTTAAAAATGTTTTAATTTTTTTTCCAAATGATTCTTGCAGATTATTTTCATGAAAAAATTATTTAAAAAATATATTTAAAAAATTTATTCTTATTTCCTAATATTCATTTATGAATTTTAAAATATATTTTTAAATAATATGTCTTTCTAATGGTTTTATGTTTAAAAATAATTTTTCAAAGAAAAAGCATATTTCCATCAAGAAATGTTATTAAAATATAATTCAAAATTATTTCCCATCTAAGATAACATCCATTATAATTAATCATTCCATTATGGTGAAATTATTTAATATTTCTATTTATGTTATATCTCTGAATGGATTATGTTTTCATAGAATGATTTTTATGGAACTCATTTCACATTCACAGGTTATATGATTTTGAATCCCACTTCTTTTCACATTTAATGTTTATGAGGAAATGATTATGAAACCTATATCTTTCTATAGTTTATGATATTATTACATGTATATAATACCCATTTCATGTCATAGGTTATGATATGATTATTTTTGATCTTGTGGAACATGTTTGTGTGATTTAATTATAAGATAGGTGGGACCTATATCTCCCTCCAATGCATTGGGTAATGATTTATATCGGATGAGATAGGATAATATGGTATTGGGAATGAACATTGACTAATAATATGGCCATGGGAGTGAACCATGACTACCAATATGTCATTATGAGTGAACTCATTCTATTAATATGACCATGGGAGTGAAAACATACTACCAAAATGGTATGAGGAGTGAACCCATAGTACTAATATTGTCTTGGAAACGATGAATTAGATACCATGGAAATCACTATATGCTTATGTGCCTGCCATAATTCCATTTTTCATTCCAATGTTATTCTTTAACGGCCTATGCTCTTTATTTCCTTATGATTCATGTCTTAAGAACTGCCATTATTTATACCATGATTCGTGTATATGATCTTTGATATGTGGTGTAGGATCATCTATTTTCATGCTCCTATTATAATATGCATATGGTCAATATTATGCTTACATATCTCCATCATTTATCATTACTGGTCATTTGAGCACACCCCTTTCTTATGCTTCCATTCCCCATGTTATGAATAAAGGTTTTACGTAGAAGTAGTAATGGTAGAGATCTTTATGGGATATGTTGGAGATATTTCACCAGTATAAAAGATTTTGTTCCCATGTTTCCAAAGACAGTAACATATTATGGTTGTCAAGCATGTAGTATTGTAATGTATAGAATATTAAACTAAAATGATGTAATATCCATGTTTTGTCTAGAATGGGCCTCTATATACTGCAAGTTGTATAATAATGGAAGGATACATGGAATAACCTATTTATTGGAGGTTGGTTAATGTTTCATTGAAATGGTATTCCAATGAGATATTTCTAGGGAAGTGAAACCTATTTCAATTTGTATTTTATCCCCCAAAGGGAGGGTTTACATGATGATAGGTGATCCTTGGATGTATGGTTAGTGATAATGCGAAACTCCAGCAACGTGTAAGTTGATATGTGTTGCCAACGGTAGTGGTTTAGTTAACTTGAAGGGACTTGTTTGGAATTTATGTAGGGTAAATCTGGGATGTTTTTAGAAAATAATAATATGTATAAATACATCAACATCTCAATAAGTAGGTGGAAACTAGGTCATAAAAATAAATTGTGTATCATAAGTCACATGTTTTCAATGGATTTACACCCAAAAAATTCAAAGGTTGTTGTTAGCACTTAAATAACTGGTCCCCACTATAATGTTGTGGTGGGATAACTCGCACATGAAAATTGGTGAAATGAATCTAACTATTCATATATTTGACCTTAAAAATTGATAATTATGATATTTTTTTCCTCAATGTAATTTTTTTTAAGTATTCTCTCTTGGATATATAATACACTGTCTTAACCATGTTAAATATTTTTTTCCTATTATTTCCATTAAATTTTTAATAATTTTTAGTTTTTATGGAGTTCGTGTGAGTTTCTACTTATTGTGGAGATAAGATTTATTGTTTTTTTATCTTCTTGAACACTAGATGGGGGTAAAATATTTATTGGAGGATCTAATTCCACTATGAATTTGTATTCTAGTTGTTTAAATTCTATAGAATGGAATTTTGTGTAGTTATCTTATAAAAATTGTTATAATCTCAACATAGTATCATCATATAACCTCACTATTAATACATAACTTTTTTTGCATATGGAGATGTGTTTCTGAGGTCACCTGATGAACCGGTCTTATTACTATTGAGGGAACCTAACCAGGGTGTTTCTCTTCTTCACTAGAATAATTCTATTTCAATAATTTCATGTTTACAAAACATACAATATCAATCAATATATATTATGAATCATGTTGTATATATTCCTTTTCAAATACTATTTACTTACAAAAATTGTGTTTTAAAATGATGTATCATGATATACATAATGAATGTTCTGTATGTCAAGCTATATAGTTTTCACGACATTTATGACAACACAACACACCATAAATATAAATGGAATTTACCTATGAAATAAACCGTGAAGTACATGTCATGTATGATAACTAATACATGTACCGTAGAAATAGAATTTATTTGGATAATAGTTATTAATAATTTATTTCAATATGACATGATGAAAATTATTCATCATGTATTTGGTAGGGAAGGACGCCTATAACACAACATGTGCATCCAACTACATTACCTTTTGTTGTTTATATATCTTAAAATATCATATAACAACACATGTCACATAGTGTGTATATCCATATAGATACCATGTATTTTGTGTGTCTCATAATTATCCCACGTATTGAAGCACACGACATGAAAGAAGTGTCGACATGGTCCTAACGTGGGGTTTCACATGTTACATGGTGGGTGAATCCATCTACACACCATGCAGTATGTTCCAAACCATTTCACTCAGTTGTTAGTAAATACACAATGTGTAATGACTCCATATATATTAACCCCATGATTTTCCATGATGTTTGTGGCATTAAAATCATGTTGGGTTACATGATGTGTACACCATATACACACTATGTAATCACATTCAGACTACATACCATGAAGGTGGTCCATACATGATGTTTAATGACATTGTGTAATGATACACACTACATGTAGTGATTTTTGTGACCCATAATTTGAGCGGTTAACCCTAGGTACATGATGTATAATTTAACGGTACATGTTGTTCATCTATGTCATAAAATCAATGACTTTGTCCCATCTAGTTGCGATTTCCAATAATTCTTTAGATTCATTCACCTGTTCTTTCCAATAGAAATTTAAATGAACATGTTATCGCAACTTTTTTTTATTAAGAATGAAATTATGGAAAAACGAAACTAACAAAAAACCAAGTAAATTGACCAAATAAATTATAAATAATAATAAATTATAATGTGACTACTTTGATATCACATGAAGTTTCATGGAGGTAGTAAAAGTGGTGGGAGAGTCCCCGATTTTGGTTTTTGATCCATTTCAATAGATAAATATAATGATATTCATAAATGAAAACCTAGAATCTTATATATAAGATCATTTTTATTTAATTTACAAATAATTTAAAATAATAAGTACACAAAATTAGATAATTATCCATGATAATTTTCTTAGTTCTGTTGTTATGTCACTGGTTTGGCATTAAAGAATCAAATTAATTAATGCTTTAATTGTAAAAACACATGCTCTAAAAAACAGTGAACAATTTTATTGGTTTTCTGAGTGCTAGCACATAGGAACCTAGAGCTTCAATTATGTCATCATTGATCACAACAAGGGGGTCTATTGTTCACTATGAGTTCTTGAGAGGGAGGGTGAATGATTATCCATCTATGAACAGAAAGAATTATAGAGAGTTTTTTCTATTATGAAGAAAACATCTCATGGTAAAAATGATATAATATGGAATATATACTTAGGGGTAATATTTAATTATTTTTTAATTGTCCTTTATCAAATATCCATTTTAAGTGTTTCCTCATGTCTAAAAATAATAATATTATTATTATTATTATACTCGATGACATGGAATTATATAAATATATTTTTTAAATTAATTGATATTTATTTACTTGAAAGATATTAAATAAACTATATCATTTATATCAGTCACTTAACTCATCCCATAAATCCTCCATATAATTTATAAAACCATTAATAATAAAAATTTATTTTTAAAAAATATATATTATTTGTTCAATAAATAAATATATATTATATCCATTTAACTAATGAATAAATATATAATTTAATATTCATATAACTAAATAAATATTTATATTAATCTATTGACTAAAATGATGATTAAATGAATATTTAATTATTACCAATCTAATAATATGCAAGAGATAAAATTCAATTCACATATTTTAAACTTCAGTAACTCGTGATTGAATTTCATAAATTCAAAAACTTTTATAATTATTATTTTAAAATATGAGGGAAAAAATTATAATTAATTTTAAATTCTACATAATTTAATGTGATTATAGGTATTCGTAGAGTGTGACCCTCTATCCCCTTTTCTCCGTGCCATTGAGAGAACATACTTAATGTTCAAGATCAACATCTAGCAACTCAACAAGGAACTAATAGAGAAGGAAGTTAATGTATTAATGAAAACAATATTCTTATTAATGATACTATTTAATATAATATCCATATCTTGATATCTCAACATGAAGGATGCATACCTATGTCATCACCCAATATGATTAATTTATCTTTCTTTAAATTTCCTAAATGAAGTCATATATGATCTTCCATGGACATCAGTTTGATCAGATTGTTCCCCCTCAATCAAAGGGACAAAGTTATCTCCATATATTTACATAAAATTGAAAAATAATTATAGAATTATTAAATTAATTTCAAATCACTTAAGATGCATTGAATATATGATACCTCACTATTATCATATATCATCATAGTTTTATTCCGTTTGGAAATGTATGTGATTCATGATACAGATTAATAATAATATGAAGTCTAAGGACCAATACACACATTCATAGATAGAAATATCCAATGTTTCATAAAACAAATAGAATTAATATTTGTGGGTTTTCCCACCAAAACTCTCTTCTCATAGATTACTAAGTGAGAACTTTATGAGAAGATATCTAAATGTTTTTTGAGCTGCCAACATCAAATAGTAAGTCATCACATGTGTCTCATTAAATGGATGTTTTCATGACTATATGAAATATGTTTATGAATATTTTCTTATCACTTATAGATTTTAATTATAGTCAGGAAAAGCTACAACCTTTCAATGCAACAAATAATCTATGGAAATTGTCAAGTCAATGTAACACAAAAGAAGCATCAACATGTGATTTAATGTTATAATTCCATTGGTTATTGGGAACCAAATCTTTTACAAAAATCTTTTATTCCTACATCATTAATAACTCTTTATATTAATCCATTTCTATAAAAATACCTACGACTCCAACCACGATAGAGAAGTCATTTCATATGTTTGAGAAACATTCCACCAACTAAAGGATTATTGTACAATATAAGTGGATAAATAAAGATTCATCATATGGTACAGGTCTCACTAAACAAAAAAAATGTGTGACCCACTATCTCTAAGACACCCCCATCATGAGAATGATTAAGGTCATCTTTATGTCAAGAAAAACACTAATAGATGAACTCCCATAGAATAAACAACATAAAGGTTGTATATTCTTACTGAGTAAGAACTAACATCTACTATAAAAAATAGTTATCCATTATTAAAGATGGTAAGAGAATCCACCTCTACATAAATATTAGTATATCTTTAAACTAAGTCACAAAATTAGTGCCTCGTTATTTATCTAATCGATGGTGAGAGGGTCATGTATTGAATGAATCTCACATAATTTTCTTGAAATAATGTTTGGGAATGTGTGGGTGGTATCCCCCATTAGATATGATTATCCTACAATGATTAAATAATATATGGGTGAGTTGATAGAATATGGACACAAAGAATCAATATTGACAACTATATGATGCATATATATCCCTGACTATACCTCATAACTAATCCCTAATGGTTTTGATTTAATCAATAGATTATCAGAGACACGGTGAATGGAAATTTATACTAATGCACCAACATTGGTTTCACAAACTATCCTGGGCCAACCTTCCATGTCACTCGGGTTAGCCAACGACAAGGCACAAATCATGTTCTAAATTGACATGATCCATAGAAAAGAACCAGAGTATCAAAATAATAACCATTGGGAAAAACTTTACCCCTCAAATTACAATAAATAAAATTAAAATATAATTGATAATACATCATAGTGTTTCAATACATTGGACTTCCATTCATATAAAATAATTTTTTTTTTATTTTTAAACAATCCTTACATGACACAAAAATAATAATCAGCAGGCTTACTTATAAAAAATATATGATGTCCTCATATATATATAACAGAGACCATAATAAAAGATTGATCAAATAAAAATATAACTTGATGAATTATATGATATGTAAATGTCTCAAAATAAACCCAAAACCTTAAATAATATGGTCTCACCACCATGTTATTCATAGTCAATCACTACATCCAGAATTTCCATTAATGAACAATGAGAAGCAAAAAATAACTTGGGACCACAACATGGGAACCTGAATGAAAACATGAGAGCTACGTACACATGTTAGTGTGTATATAGGGTGTGATATAAAAATTCCATATAGGATCCGACCAAGGAGTCAATGGAATTTTTTTTCAATTATAAAATTCTATACATTTTAGTTGGAAATAAAATTTTAAAGTAGGATTACCGAATAATAGAGTGTTGAGAAAACCGAGTATCAATATATTATCATTGAATAGAACATTATATAATCTTATATAAAAAGTAAAAAAATAATATAGAAATAATACATTAGATTCCAAAAATAGTGAATTTTTAGTTTAAGAAATACAATAGTAATAACCTTTCCAAAAAAAATACTTTTTCAAAATTATATGCATAGGATAACCATTCCCACTTTTCCAATTAAATCATTCATTTAAATATATATTTAAAAATAATTTTAAAAAATTAAATCCAGCCATGAAAGACTGAAAATATATACTCAATCAGGCACTATAATGTCAAAAAATCAAAAGAAGAATAAAGGATGTTCAAATAAATGGTACCAAAACCCAAAGTGGTAATAAGGGGATAAAAAGATTCATGGAGTGGGAATAAATTAAATGTAATCACCAACAAGGAATGAAACATCATTGGAAACCCAATTTTTTATAACATGAGATAATCATAGAAAACACTCATGTAGAACAAACTATTTTCTAAAGTCCTATTTCTATCAAATATAAGCACCTCGGTCACCCGCACAATATTATCAGGGTACTCCCCTCGAAAATATGTAATATTCAACTGAGTAAATTAGAAACACTATAATATAATGTATTGTATCATAAACACATATCTCTCATTTATCTACCTAGGGTTACCTGGATGTTAATAAAGTGTAGTTAATATATATGTGCATCATGTGATCAATACATTTTAACAAATATCAAATAAAAAATTTAAATATCATATCACCTTCAACAACCTCTCATGAAAAAACCAAAGTTTCATTTTCAAATAAGTATAAATTAATAATTCCATCCATCCAATAAAAGTCCAAAATATATACAATACATCACAGACACTAAGGAAATCAATCATATGGTATCACAATATCATTTAAAACGATTTTATAAAGTGCCAAATGGTCCATCAACCATCTTGGAGTACAAATTTATTTTCTCATATAATGAAATGTCAACCAAGAAACCATCCATTAGAAATCATTTTAAAATCAACACGTCCTTTATATCATCAAAAACACCACAAAGACCCATAAGACTCAAAATGATTTAGAAAATGACAAAATAAACCCTATAAAGAAACACTCATTCGAAAACATTTATCTCCCTCTACTAAAGCAAAACTACTATAAAAACACATTAAGATATCTAAATTAACTTGTAAATTCCTTATGAGAATTTATACACCTTCCATGGAAGAAAATTTATTTTGGAAGTATAGATCTAAAAATACACATAAAACCTTTTATATTAATTTTAGAAATCATTAAAACCATTTCATAAACCCATTAAGGGTACCATATATTGGTATAAATTGATATAAAATAATTTTAAAAAAGAAAATCATTTTATATTGTGTGAAATGAATTTATTTTATAGAAACACCAACCTCAATTTTCAAAGAAGTTTCTTTTTATGTTGAAATAACAACCATGTATTGAAAAGAGAACTTCATGACCTAACAAACCAAAACCCCAACATTAGAATAACCCAAAACCTAGGTTTTAACACCGTGGTCATTAGGGTTCTCAATTGAAAATAAACCTAAGGGGGAAAGAGAAAGGGATGATCATAGATGAAGAATGAAGATGAAAACATGAAATTACTATGATGAATCACTTGAGATCATGGGAGAAGAAGCCCAAAATTCGTAGGGAAACAAGGGGGAACTATGTTGAAAATTTCATTTAGATGCTTCTTGTTTTCTTCATTTTGTGGCGATTTAACCTTCCATGGTTTTTTTGTGATGGTTATTCAAGACATCTACATGTTATAGTGTCATGAATAATTTTCTTGATGCTTTTATAAAACCATTACAAATTATTTTTTAGTGGTTTTAAGCTGCATTTTTTTATGTTTGGCGACGTTTTTTTTAAAAAAAATGAAAACAAAAAAATATTTAGGGGAAATTATAAGAATCGTTGCAAATTATTTAGTAGTATTTTTTCAAATAATATTTCTTATTAATTATTTAATATATAATTTGTTACATATTACTGTATAATTAGGCATAAATATGTGTTGAGTGAGATATGAATCCCTTAAACGTTTTTATTCTATAAATTTTTTAGCACTCCACCAAAGATCTTAATATGGTGACTAACCAGACTTTAATATGCTTATATATATAGATTTATATAAATACATCTATATATATATATGTGTGTGTGTGTGTGTGTGTGTGTTTATAGATATTTATTCATAATTTATGAATATATACATAAAAAAGATTAATTACATATAAATTTATATAAATATAGTTATATATAAATTTATAAATGTATAAAAATATATAAAAACATCTATTAATTATATATGAAATTTAAGTAAAATTTCATAAATGTATATATATATAAATATATATACATATATAAATATTATTAAATAGAATCATATACAAATATACATATATATACAAATAAATATATTTATATATATATACACAAACATATATTAAAATATATTAAAATATATATAAATAAATATAAATTTCTATAAATTTCTATAAATAAAAATAAAAATATCTAAATATATAAATTAAAAACCTATATATATAAACACAAAAAAATATATATTAATAAATAAATAAGTAAGTATATATATATATAAACCTACATATATATATGTATGTACATACATATATATATATATTTAATTAAATATAATTGTACATAAACATAAGAAAATATAAATATATATAAACACGTGTAAATATATATATATACACACATAATACGAAGAAAATATAAAAATATATATACACCTACAGACATAAAAATACATAAATACATTTAAATATATTTTAACTATATATATATATTATAAATAATTATACATAAATATATAAATTAAAAATACGTATACAAAAGTATATATAAATACAACTATGTATATAATTAAATAATATATAGATAGAGTTATAAATATGAATATGAATATAAATATAAATATAAATATAAGTATAAATATAAATATAAGTATAAATATAAATATAACTATAAATATGAATATAAATATAAATATAAATAAAAATAAAAATATAAATATAAATATAAATATAAATATAAATATAAATATAAATATAAATATAAATATAAATATAAATATAAATATAAATATAAATATAAATATAAATATAAATATAAATATAAATATAAATATAAATATAAATATAAATATGAACACATGAATATATATATATATATAAACACACACACACACACATTTGTTGGGGGTTTACTTGAGTGGTAATGTCATCCCATAATTTTGCATCGAACTAGGGTTGAAATCTAGACATCCCCTTTAGAGGGAAGATTTATCAAGCCATGTATGGTATTAAAAAGTGTCCCACACCATAGGAATGATCAATATGGATTCACAATAACAAGTAACATTGTGACATATTGAAATTAGATGAATGATACAACATGAATTGGCAGGTGGTGTGTCATGAAGTCACACAAAAATCACTAGGTGGGTGGCTTGAAAGAGTCATAGGTGTGTTGGAACATTTCAACCAGACCTCTACCCACTTTAATTTATAATATTGTTAGAGGTGTTCGCTTCCATGGAATGATGGAAAGAATCACAATTCGATAGTTACTAGAAGGGGGTTCAATGACTAGTGATAGAGGCTACTCAAGTGACTTGGTGGATAGTGCGATGTGAATGACACGAAGTGAAACACGATAACATGTAGTCACCACCATGTGGGTGGATTGAAAGAGTGATTAGGGAATTCATTCCTATCAGGTAAACCTCTATTATGACATCCTTGTTCCATGGTTTTCTATATTTTATATTATTTTTAGTAATTTAATTTTTTTTATTTAAATTTCTATAAATTTAGGAAATTTTTGTTTGTCGAATGGTTAGTACACATAATATATTAGAGAACATTTAATAACATGAGTTAATATAACTTTTTGGTTAATTTTTTATTGATCGAATTGCGATTCATAGGTAGTGCATGGATTGGATCAAACCGTGAGAGTTTTTATGTAAACTATGAGAGATCATTTGAGCATGGGGTGTTGATTCACAAACTATACAAGGTTTGGAAAAACCATGGAAGTGATCATGAAATAATGTTTCCATATTTAGAATAGTTTATTTTCATGGTTGATGCATTTTTCAGTAAACAATATGGACAAACCCTGTGAGTGTGTTATGATTATCTAGTGTGAGTCACATTGTTAGTGCATAGTTTAACAAACTGTGTAGCCTAATGGAGGGAGCTTCCTAGAGTCATTTATAAATTATTTCACTCTTTTAAGCTTGAACTATTTTAAGGTTCTAATCCCTCTTTCCACCCCTATTCTATTTTATCAATCCTAGGATGGAATGGGGAGATTTTCCCCTCCCACACCCTTTAATTTCATACTTATTTACCATTATTTTAAGTATGTTCTTGAAGTAATTATCCTTAATCCCTTTTCTCTTACCTCTCCCCTTACCCTATATTTATTTACCAAGATGGAGATTCTTCTCAGAATCCCTATAGGGGTTTTTAAGTTGATATTGGGGTTTTGGGTGACAAAACATTTAAGGATTTGGTTGTTATGTATCTTGGTGTGTCTCTCTTTTCTTTTTTAGCGAGATCTCAATCAAAAGTAAAACTTATAGATTTATTATATCTTTATTTATGTAGGTGTTTTTGTATTTTTTTTAAATGAAATATTATAGAATGTTCTATTAGTTATAATGCCTTGTTTTTTAAAATTAATCCAATATTTGGTAGACATATTGAATTTAAATAATTTTAGAACTTCTTTCCTCACATGGAATAATGGTTCTCTAATTTCCAAAGAAATTATTAAATTCCAAGTGTTTTTAAATAAAAATTAACTGTTTGAGGGAAAATCTCTATTTATTGAATAAAAAGGCAGGAGAACCTCTTTTAAAAATTGGGATAAGAAGAAATACATTACAATCAGAAAGAAACAATTGAATTAAACAAACCATAATTTATTTTTTGAAAATGGTCCTTAATGTCAAATGGGAAGAAAATATCATGATAATAAAAGGAAAAAATTTCATCACCCCCCCAATGGAAATTTCAATAGTTAAACTAGTTAACGATTATGTGTCTCCACCAGGATAAAGAGTTTCATCATGATGGTCCAATAAAACATGTAAGAGAACTCCCCTACTCATACTTACATGTAGATGGAGGAACAGATGATAGGTTCAAGAAAACATATCTCTCTTTCATGCCACCCACCCAAAAAATCATGCGAGGGACTCCCTACACTATCAAGATGATGAAATGAAAATCAAGAACAAAAGAACTATGAAAAATATAATAATATATCCCATCCATCCAAATATAATTGGGAACGATGGTTGACTTATGGGTGTCCACACACCAATCTATTTTTTAGGCCACCAACCCAATGGTTCCTGAAAGAAGATACACCTTTATCTGAATGAAACAAAACAAAATCCAATTCCCATAGATAAATATATGACCCAATCAAAAAAACAATCCCAAAAATTTGAATGGTTCCCTACTAAACCACACCTCAAACCATGAATCCAAAATGTCTCATCTCAATCACCAACCAAGAGAATATTGGCATGACTAACCCATACATTGTCATCCATGAGAACCCTATTTCATCACCACCAATCTCATTGCACCACTCTATACACGACCCCCATCCATATTAAGAAAGTCTAATACAAACTCCTGACCACCACACACCACCATCCGATGAAAAAAAATCATCTTTTAACTCCTAAAAGAGACACTACACAACCACTACTCATTGAAAAATCATAACCCACACTCCAAAAAGTTGTTTCCTGACAAATCCAAGGATCATCACTAAAATGATGTTTCACATCATGGGAGCTCAGATATGAAATAATATCTAATAATTAAGGGGGCTAGGATGGCCACACAATAAGGGTAGGAATTCAATAACAATGATTATGAGAAAATAGTGAAAAAATAATAGTGGGAAAATAATTCTATAATGATTTTTTAATTCCCCCACAATGACAATTACTGATGAAGATATAGAGAAATGAATCCCCACTAACTTACTATGACACAATTTAGTAGTGTTAATCAACACAAAGAAGGGTCCCATAGAAACCTAGGAGGGAGTATCATCATTCTTGGATACTAAGGATCCATCTTCTTAAATCAATGTTTTTGTGAAAATTCATAAATGGATTTTTTTAAAATGTATTTTTATGATCAAGGTAACTTCAATTAGTTTGGGTGGTGAGATGGATACTATTTTGGATTTCCAAGAATAGTTTATAAATATTGTGGTGTTTTTGAATTTCAATTATTGAATGAAATTTTAGATAGTTTTGTTTTAATTGTTTTAATTGAGGTTTTACATTTATTTTTAAATAATGTTTTGGAAGAGGATTTTATTGATGGAAAATGACTTAGTATTTCGAGATGGTATTTTAATTACTGGTTTAGAACCTTCCAAAGGTTTATTAAAATATACTAACACCCTTTGTCTCTGAGAAACTTATTTATTATTTTTATTCCATTATGGTCACAATTTTATTATTATGAAATTTCTTGAATTGATATTGAAAATAATTAAAGTGGTAGTTTCATGAGAGGGTGGAGGAGATGAGATGAGATTCACTACTTTTATTTTTTTGATAAATTATTCTAAATGGATTTCTTTTCTCACCTATATCAATTTATATCATGGGAACCTATGGTATTATTTAGTTGGTCTAGATGCATGTTACTCTATCCCAGTGTGTTCTCACTAGCTAGTTCCATAGGAGAGAAACACACTCTTGGAAGTATATTTTATATTCAGTGACCCTATTGGGTGTTTAATAGTGATGTAACTATTTCATATATAATGACTATAGAAAGAATGAATTTATGAATAAGGTCTAATATCAGTCATGATATATCCTAGTGTGTTTTCCATGAAACTTTCATTTTTTCAAGGATTTTTTAGAGGATTACTTGATTACCTTGTATGTATCCTCTAATTATTGAGTTAATTTCATTTCACCTTACAATTCATTGATTATTTTTTTGTTCCAATGAATGGTTTTTTAGTTGTGTTTTATTTTATTCCAGTTATTGTGTTGGTTTTTAGATTTCAAATAATCTTGTAATATGATTTGAGAAGTATAATTCGAAAAGATAAAGTGGTGTGTATTTTCAAAAAGGGAATTTATAATTTTTTTTGAAAAAATATTTGAGATTTGTATTGATTTTAATAATTTTAAAAAGTATCTTATTTTATTGGGGTTAAAGGTGTTTTAATAAAATGTTTTTGGTTCCACCCTTTACTACTCCATGAAGGGGGATATATTATTAAAGTGCTTGGGACATGATATTTGTTATCATTATAACAATTTATGAAAAACATTATATAAATATAAATATATATTTATATTTATATTTGAAACTATCATTAATAAAATTAATTTTGAAATGTATTGGAACAAACTCTATGTTGTAATCCTATTTTGTATTCTTTTCTCACACCTCATATAAACCATTGAGTGTTTGTATCTCTCGTGTTTTCTTTAAAGTTCACATTATTTGACTTCTTTCAGGTTTTATGTTTTTTTCCTAATGATGGATAGTGTTTTCATGTGAAGAGTGAATATGGGTCGCATGAAGATAGTTTGTTTTGATTTGGGTTTTACATTTAATTTGTTTTTGGGTTCTTATGTGTTGGCATATTCGTTCAGATGTTTTCCTTGTTTATTACTTCCATTGTACATATATTTATTAAGAATGATGCATGTTTTTTGTATAATAATTAGTTTTTGTTTTTTAATATTTTATATTATTATGATTAGTTTTTCCTTTCATGTTGAGATATTTATTTTATGCATGGGTATTTTATAAATAGAAATTTCATGTTGGATTCCCAAGTATCATCCATGATGTGGTTATTTGAATTCAATCTGTGAAATATTTCTGAAATAATATGACCTAGATGTAAAAACACTTGTTTATAGAATGTGGGGATCATGACACACTTTGGGTCTAGTGGAGAGCCATGTCCGGTGATGTGTCAGGTCAATGCAGACCAATTAGTTACAAATGATATTTGAGCATATGATTTTGAAATAACTATGCTATTAGGGACCCCTCTTGTTATTTTTGTAAGGTATGCAGTATATAGATAGGATTTTTGGGACATTAGAGGCCAGTGTGGGGAGTGTCTCACAAGCTATTTTTTATTTGAAGACTTGAGATTTCTTGGGTTTTCATTATATTAATCTTGAACATGAGTTTGTTTCTAATTATTCGTGATATTATTTTGATATGAGATGATGGTATTTGGAAATCAGTGGTTATACTAGTGAATTTTGGGGTCTCCTTTAACTATTGAGGGTGGAAATGGAAGACGAAACAATTTTTTATGGTATGTTAATATATTCTGGAAAACCATGTGAAGCCAGTATATATGTTTCTTTTAATAATTATTATGGATGTTGCAGAGTTGGTGCATGGTTTACCAACTCCTGTGTCTAAACCATGTGCAGTTTTACAGTTCCTCCATTTTTTTAGGTTCCCTTAGACTCATAATTAATTAAAATGGTGTTTTCCATTGGTTTGGGGTAATTAAAGGATATTTATTTTTAATTGACATTATTTGGTGATATTTTAAAATTTTTTTTCTTTGTTACATGTCGATGTGTTTTGAAAAGTTGGTTTTGTGTTTCAGAAAAATGATTTTTTGGTGAAAAAGTGGTTTTATGGGTTGGACTATTTATAAAAGAACTGATGGGGTTAAATAAGTATTATTTCCCAAAAAATATGTTGAATATTTTTAATCCTCTTTCATTTTAATTTTGAAATATGTTTTAAATCAAAATGAATACCTTATCAAGTGTTATGGGTTTTTATAACTTGGTGGTGTGGTTTATTTTCATGAGATTTTTTTATTATGATGTAATGTTTTGGATGTTTTTGATTTCATTTTTAAAGATTGATTCATGGGATATTTGGTTTTAAAATGAAAATTATGAATGGTTTTGAGATAAAATAAAATTTGGATGAGTTCAAGAATTTTTTTTATAAATACTCTAATGTTTAAAAGTATGTGTACGTTTTTATAAAAAGTGGTTTTGAACTCCATTTTGAATACGGTGATTTTATGGACTGATTTTTTAATTCACAATGTGATGAAAAATATATTCATGTAGGGATAGATTTTTTTCAAATCATGTGTGCTTTTAATGGAAATGAATGTTTTTAAATATGTCTTATTATGTGATTTCCCCTGGAAATTTTTTTTTTGATTTTGGGGATTCTCCTCGATATATTAGGTCTATTTGATTTGTTTGGTAAAAATTTAGTGGGTTGTATTTTTGTTTAGTGTTATTTGGTTGTGCGTCCACAAAATGTCTTGATAGAGTGTGCAAAGTCGGTGTCCTAAGATCATCTATAAGGTGAACCATTTTTTGTGTAGGTCTATCTATTTCTGATTTTAACCCTACCTAGAATCTAAATAGGGTACTAGAGTCGGAATTTTCTTTACTCCATATCATATTACATCTCTATCCTTCTTTACATGGTTATCAAGGACCTTTTCTGGAATTAGAGTAATTAATTTATTTAGAAAACCCATGTGTTAAATTACAAATAGTATCTATGTGATTATTGATTTTTGGATTCTTCTCATTGAGTTTAGAGTATTTTGAATTATTTACTGAATTTTCCTAGCGTTTTCCTTGATTATTTTATGTTAACACACTTATGAGTTGTTGGTTATGTTGGGTTTCTTAATGCATGTTGTGTTATCTTATCCTTTTATAATTTTTTGTATATATCATTTTGTGGTGTAGTTTTGATGGTATGGACATGGGAAGGAATTACGGTGTGTTTTGGGTGTCTAGAATTTTTGGCCACTAGTTTAGAATATGAAATTAATGGTGTTACATTCAATATTTTTTGTTTCACCATGTGATGGTGTTTTCGATTTTCAGTCCTAGATAACCGCTTTTACTAATTTTTGAGACCCAAGCTTAGATCCATTGTCATTATCATTGATATTTTTTATCCCATGAGGTTTATTTTTAAATTTTTATGGTGTGGGATATAGTGTATTGGAAGGAACAACATTTTGTTCATTGTATATCAATTGAGTTGTGCTCTATTTGACGTTTGGAGGTTTATTCTCAAATGTTTATGGATTTTTAAAAATAATTTTTGTTCTCCTTTTGGTTTTCAATGATATCTTTCTTTTCCCGATGATGATTCTATCTTAAATAATTCATAGCCATATCTCGTCACATTATAAGAATTATAAATGGTGGGGTTATTTTTATTCTTAAGTAATTTTTATTTGGTCATTATGAGTTGGGTTTTATTTGATATAATTGATGTTGTTTGAGGATTTTTTTTAGGGTTTCGAAGATTTTAATATTTTGTTTGGTATTTCATTCTCACTAGACCGCCTTTAATATTTCCCCCACCTCTTCTATAGGTGTTATGGTTTTTTATTATTCTTTTTATCTACCTTTATCTGGAACATTTTAGAGGTTGAAAGTTGTATTGTGGGAAGAATTGTGACACCCCTGTGTCACTTTGGATTTATATTTTATATTATTTTGAAGTAATTTAAATGTTTGGATGTTTTGGATTGAATTTTTTAAATTTTAGGAAATTTTATTTTCACACTTGTTTATTAATCACTATTTTGTAGAAAATATGTAGAACCCCATCTGAATAGACTTTTCTTGTTATTGAGTTTCTTGATTGCTTTGTAGTACATTGGTAATTCACAATTTGGATCAATCCTTGAGAGTTTTATTGGAAATTGTGTGATAAAATTTTGGATTGGGGTATTGGAATATGGACTATAGATAATTAGGATAAATTGTGTGTGTAAACATGAACCAGTTTCGTAGTCTTGAATAGAGGCATTTTTACAATTTGTGCATTGATTAGTATATCATATAGCGTAATAGTGGAATCTTCCCAAAAAACATAAAATTAATTTTTCTCTTTTACCCCTAACTAATTTTACATATTTAAACCCCATTTCCCGTTATTATAATTTCCTGAACCTTGGTGCGTGCAAGGGATCCTTTTCCCTCCCACTTCCTTGGATTTTATGCTTCTTCACCATGATTTCATGAAAGATCTTGATGTAATCTGCCTTCTTATCTTGTATTTCCCTCTCTTTTCCCATAAACTCATTTAATTATCTTGGGTTTTCACACATGAACCCTATTGTGGTTATTTGGATGGGAATGGGGTTCATGGTTACCTATCATTGGGTGGTTTTTTAGGGCTCATTAAGATATGATCATTTAATATTTGGGTGTTCACCATCAAACCTGACAACTTCCAGCATGATTGTCACTTGATTTAGGTTGGTGTTTTTGTGTTTTTCTTTCAAATTGAAATATTAGTGAATGCTTTAGATTTATAATTCCATATTTTTCAAATTAATACTATATATTATATCTATAGTGAATTTTATTAATTTTATAAATGTTACATTCACATGGAATAATAGTAGTTTAAATGTTTTCCAATTTCTAATGAAATTTCTTAATGCCAACTGCTTGTGAAAATTTATGTATCGATTTTTTTAAAATTAATTTTGATGATCATCAGAACTTGACCCAGTTTGTGTCTCGAAATGGATAAAATTATAGATTCCAAAGAGCGGTTTTTAAATAAAGTGTTGTTATGGGATTTATTTGGTTGATTGAAAATGAACATAATTTTAACTGAATTGATTTAAATTATGGTTTTACATGGATTAGTTGAAAAGGATGTTTGGTTAAACAAACCATCCCAGTTTATCCATCTGATGGATTCTTGGACCTTCCAAATACTAGCCCAAAGAGAGTTCCCAATCCCCAGAGGCCTGAAACTAATGACTAGGAGTCACAAGAACACACTTAGGAGTGGTTTCACCTAATAATCCGATTAAATGAAACAACATAAATATAAAGAAATTAGCAACACCCATTCATGCATCATGCATACACATTAAAATGTTAAAGCATGATATAATAAACAAAAAATAGAATATAAAAATGCAATAAATAACATGGGCAACAAAAACCACCCGCATACCCTGATCTGACTATCCTGTAAGGCATAAACACCCACCAAATGCATCAGCTTCATCCACCTTCAGCTATAGTTACCCTCCATCCATTGAAATAATTAATATCTTAATTGGAAAATGAAAACCATTTATATGGAATCTTGATGAGAATTCTAGGACAAATAAAATCTTGTCCCACTAAAATCAAGTAATAAGAACACTAGATAAAAACAATAAATAAATTCTATCCTCAGACGACTCAATGCTCTAAAGAGTGGCCAAAATAAGGATAAGAGCCTAATACTAAAATAAAATAAGTGTGACCACATAAGAACTCAGTAGGCCACCACAACCCACTGAACCTATGGAAATACCTTAGTAAAATAATTTATATAATTATAGTTTAAACAGAAATTATAAAGTGGGTTTTTCACTTGATTTATAAATACAAACTACATACACATTTTAAAAAAAACTACCATTTTTACAAAATAAAAACAAGGTCAGTTAAATTTTGGGCAAAAATCATTTACAGTAACATTACTGCATTTTTGGGTTGGTTTTGTTAGTTGAGAAAGATGGTTTTCACGGTGAATGTTTGTGGTCCAGTGATGTCATTGACAATCCATGTTGGAAAAGAACCATGATAATGGAATAAAAGATCTGGAGTCGATACAAAAGAACAGATTGGGGGTGGATCCATTTTCCAGTGTTTTCCAAATCGTTGTGGTCGAAAATTTGGAGTTTGGACCAGTCTTCGCTAAAGTGGATTTTCATGAAGATCTTATAAAAATATGGTAAAGGCTTTAGTTACACAAATATGGGATTCTCCTAGTGCATTTCATGAAGACATGAATGTTTTTTATGGTGATCTTCATGATTACGAAAAATCTTTGCGAAATTGGATGTTCTTGAAGGCCATATAAAAATATGGAAAAGCATGAATTTGGAGAGGAATTGGATTTCACGATTATTGGTTTGTGAAAATGAAAAATTTACTGATGGTGATCTTCACAATTCCAAAAAATCTTTGCAAAAATTGGATTTTCTTGAAGGCCATATTAAAATATGGCAAAGCCATGAATTTTTTGAAGACTGGGATTTCGAATATTTTCATTCTCAAAGTTTCGAATGTTTTAAACAGTGATCTTCATGATGATGAAAAATCATGGATAATGTGTATTTTCATTAAGGCCATATATAAATATTGGAAATGCATGGATTTTGCGAAGAATAAGATTTCACGAAGGGTGGTTCTCAATGATGCGAATGTTTCTTATGGTGATCTGTGTGATTTAGAGAAATCTTTGGGAAATTGGATTTTATAAAACGACTAGTAAAAATATGGCTAAGGCATGAGTTTCACAAAGAAAGAGAGTTAATGAAGTGTGGTTTGTGAATAGTTGATAGTCTATGACGATGATCTGTGTGATTCTGAGAAATCATCATGAAAGTGGTTTTTTCATGAACTCCATATGAATATATGGCTAAGGCATGATTTTTGAAAAAAGGGTGTATGATAAGTGTGGTTTGCAGAGAGGTGAATGTTTGGGATGATGATCTATGGGATTTTGAAAAATCTTCATGAAAGTGGTTTTTTAAGGCGTTATGAAATTATTTCTAGGGAATGAGTTTTGTGAAGAATGGAAGTTCGTAAAGGGTGGTTTGTGAAGACAAGAAAGTTTTGTAATGTGGTCTCCATGAAAAAGGGAGCGCTATGAAGGAAAATGATGTGCCTCACAAAATGGTGATGATGTGGCTAGAAGGTTCAGGTGTTACGCCAATAAATATGCCTCTCCCCCCTTAAAAAGTAGAGATAGATAGAATTAACAAAAATCATAAGGCTCTGAATTCACAAAGACATTCGAGAAGGTGGTATGTTAAGATATTCAAAAAGGCTAAAAGCCAACTGGATGTTCTGAGATTGAGAAATATATTTTCTTCGTGAAGGAGAAGGGATTTTTAGGGGGAAAAAGAGCATCATGAAGGCTAAAAAAGAGCACCGACTATTTAGAGTTTTGGTGAAGTATATGTGTTTTGTGAAGACCATTTGATCATTGCAAAGGTTATTTTCAATGTTCCCCATGAAGGAGCTTTGTGAAAGAGGTTTTTTCCCGAAGGTAGTGGGAATCACGAAGGGTGCATAGAAGGCATTTAACATTTAATCCGTGTCAAAGTTATATTAATCTATAGATGAAAGTGGAACTTCAACATAACATCTATCTATAAAATAGGATGTATTCATTAGTGATAATTTGGGGAACTAGAACTCCATAAATTATGTGTGGATCCTTTCCAGAGCAGTGAGAAAATGAACAGGAAGAATTTGATCATTTCTATAGGTAGTGAGCTAGAGAGAGAGGAATAAGGAGTGACCCTTGGGGAGAAGTTATCTAACCCTAATCATTGTAAAGGTAGTGATCCTGGGAATAGAAGTGGTCTAGTTCTTTAGTGTATTTGGTACAATGGCACATCACCATTGTGTACTCCTTGGATGTAGTCTAGTAATAGAAAACCAAGTAAAAATATATGTGTTTTCCTTCTTGTTTCCCTACATTTCATCCAAATGTCATCATCAGATAAATAATGAATGAACAAGATCAACATTAACACATAAGTGCATGAAATGTGACACTTATAATATTGAGGTCAATATCCAGTGGGGTAGGAAGAATTTAAAAATCAAATATTCATACCCTAATTCTCCTCCCTCTCATGGTATATAAGCCTCTTTTGGTCCTAACAATTAGTATCAGAGGGATGATGGATTTTATCAGATTTTTTTTCTTTGACATGGTTCATTCAATTTTTGTGGTTAAAGATTCACTCTGCTCTTATCTCGGTGAACCATGGAAAAGGGAAAAACATCAATGATGAAAAAGAAGTTAGATCGTATTCCTCAGTGTGGAAGTGTGTATGAAAAATGTTTGATTCAAATAAAAGAATCACAAAGATTGATGAAGGATGGCTTGGACGAATCAGATAGGGAAAATACAGATTCTTTCTATAATAATGTAGGAATGAGGGAAGTAATTGAAATTAAAAATGATAATAAAACTATAGATGATGAAGAAGTTTCAAGAAGGAGGACCCCAATAGATGATGTCGACTTGAAAAAGGAATTTGATCAGAAATTTGATTAATATGACAAATATAAATATATCCATACCCATGTACTAGAAATTGAGGTCAAACGCTAAGAGGCTAAAATGAAAGGCTTATTTATGTGGCTATTAACCTAATGGAGAAGAATGATTCCCATTGTAATAAACTATGAGGGATCTATTCAAAGAGAGTGAAATGGAAAGATGATGATATAGGAAAGAATCTGAACACATATAACATTAAAAATTTGAAATCCAAAAATGATGATCTTGCTGCATAGACAACTGAACTTGTTTAGGAGAATTGAAGACTAAAATAAGAGAGTTCCTGCTATGCTGATTCTATTTCTCTAGAAAAATTGAAGGAAAGGGAGAAATGTGACATTGTGGATAAGATAACACATGAGTTTGAGGATATGATGAGTAAAAGGAAGAATCTCAAGAGTGTAATCGATGATCAACTTGAAGGAAAGGATTTAAAGATTCTAATGTTAGAAGAAGATCTAGAGTTAGTGAAGAAATAAGTGGGAAAATCCAATACCAAAGTAAATAGAAAAATGAAAGATTGATTTCACATAATATTTGTTTATCCTTTAGCAAGTGATTATATAATGAATATAAAATATGCTATTTCTGAAGAGAAATGAAAAAAAATTTCTTACTTCAAAGACCATACAGTTTGGAGAAATTTTTTATTAGATTTGATGAATCCCCTACTGTGCAAGACAAAAAAAGATTCACGAATAGTTCTTAAAATAGAGAAAATCCTATAGGTGCTGGTGACATAACTAAGAGGATATTTACAAGAAATAGTGACAACATATGATATTTCTGTGGGATTCATGGAAACCCATAATTCTTTAGTTTAGAGTATTTGGAATATATTTCTTATTGTGTTAATAGAAACATTTATAAATCTAAGAATAACAATAAGCATCTTGAGAAGTCTGAAAGAATAGTCTCTTAGAAGAAAGTATCCATGATGTGCTTCTATTGTGGAAGAATGTGACACACCATGAGTATGTGTCAGGAATCCCAGGACCTCAATATCACTATAAGAGAAAAATAAGAATCAATATCTCAGTTCATAAATGATGAAATGAGTCATGCCTTTGATGGAACATGTTTCGTATGTTTTAATCTTGGGCATTTGGCCAGAAAGTGGATCAAGAATAAAGTGGGGAAGGAAAAGGAACCCAAAAGGATATCCCTGTCATAGGTAGTGTACAACTAAAATGCCTATAATTGAGAAAAACATGGTTGGCTGGAAAACAGGTTTATAATCACAGGGGAATCACAAGGAGCTCAATAGAAGGTGTATCAATCATGTTCCCTATTACAGTCACAACAATTCTCTAGGAGAGAATGTGAAAAAACCTAGATGAATAATTGAAGATCAACTCTACTTTTAATTAAGTAGAATGTAAATTTAGTGGAAGTCTCAACCCCAACAAGACAAGGTGGCGTGACTCGAACAATTAATAAAATAAACATGACTAAATAATTTCCTAGAAAATTAACATGTCATTCCACAAAACAGGATGTGAAGGTAGCAGAAAGAGCTCGTCTATAGAGGAGAAAGAAAGAGCAGATGATCAGCGGAGAGATTCCTAGTCTAAGAAAGAATCATGAAAATCAGCATATTTGTGGAGCATCAATGAAGGAAAATTTAACTAATGGGATTAATTCCCAAATTGTGAGAAAAGGCAAGCATTCAGAATCTAAGTATTAGAATAAGAGTCAAAATGTGTGTATAGAATTCCTAGTCTTACGACCATAACATTTGAAGTTGGCTAGACAGTTGGAGTACGCAAGGAAATAATACTATGATTTTCAAGAATGAATCAATTTGTTGAACAATTAGGATCAACCACAATCCTCTTCATGCCGATTCTAGAAGTACCCCTCTCCCTATGTATATAAATGTTGTTAACTGATGATTCAAGTGTTTTAGGTTTTAGGGTGATACGATCCAAGTGAAAGTGGCATTTAAAGATGTAAAGTGACCAATTGATATGCTTCAGAGTTTCAATTGATTAAAATTAGGTACCAAAGTTGTAGAAGAAAGGGGAAAATGGAGCACAATAGAAAGTGATGGTGTTATTAACAATATATATTGATTCCTACATATATTTCCAACTAATTAGGATGAGATTTTTTTGTTGATGGCTCAATTCCAAGTGTTAGAAGAGAATAAATGATGCAGAAGGAGAAGAATGTTTGTGGGTCTAAACTGTGGGATCAATAATAGGAAGAGTTGGACATCATAGCGGGAGCATTATATCTACTAATCAGAAGAAATTGTGTGAAAAGAGAATAATTAGAATAGTTGATTTTTAGATATGATGAAGAGTCAACGTTGATACTAAATATCATTAAAATCTATAAATGGATGATATTGTGGTTATTTGGTTCATTGAATATATATCCATTGGTATCGTTCCCCAATTCAGGTGTTAGTTGTCCTCCAAGACAAGACAAGATTGCGGTGAAGTAACAACAATCATGTATTTCATGATTATCTATTTTTTTTCTCACAATGTGGTATCTGTTGACTATTTTTAGGATACCAAGAAGCTGATAGAGAATATCAGCAATGTTTCCACAATAATCCAAAAAAATAAGTTAAAATAAATGATGTCATTGTTCAATGACTCAATGATAAGATGCTTGTTGAAAGAGTTGATGTGACAACTCCGATCAGATCCAATTTCGATAACTCAAGTGTTACAAATCTCAAAAAAAATACCATCCATCACTCAAGGAAAAATAAAATTGAGATCAAATATCACTTTTTAAATGATAAGGTGGGGCAAGGTCTTGTGAAGTTAGAGTATGTTCCTACAGAACATCAATTTATAGACATTTTGAGAAAGGCCTTACCCATGGAATGTTTTGAGAGTCATCGACTAGCTCTGGGAGTTCCGTAGACTCTCCACACTTGAAAAAGTGTGGATGTGGGATCCCACTCTCCAAGTGGTATGGTGAATTTTCCCTAATGTACTGATCTGTGTTCTCTACTCCGTTGCATACCACAAAGGAGTGACATTTGGGTTTGCTGACAAAGGGGAGAAAGAGTGACTCCTTAGAGGGGAGAAACTATGGCTAAAGAAGGAATAAAATGTCTTAGTCAAAGTCATGGGAGAACTGACAGGTGGAATAGCGTAATAGGGGGAGAGAAATGAGATAGGGGGAAAGTATTAAATAGAATGATACTTGAAGTGATCGAACAAATATTAGATATCATGACATATGAGTCTTGGGAGAAAGAATTCTTTTTGGTATCAGTACTTTATCAACATTTGGGGTCAGAAATGAAGTGATTCATTGATGAAATTTTCATAGAACTCTTGTTTCTCACACTGAGCATTGATCATATGGGGATAGAGTATGTGTTGAGTAAATCATTGATTTCTATCTGAATCACATTAGGTGAATGGAGGTAGAGGAAATAAGGAGTTTCTACAACGTATCAAAATTTTACAGGACTGTGAACAATTCCAAAGGGGGAGATTCTTGGGAAAAAATTCCTCAAGGTAACATTGCAACATTTTTGGGTTGGTTTATTTTGTTGACAAAGTAGGTTTTCATGGTAAATTTTTGAATTGCAGAGATGTCATTGATAATCCATTTTGACAAAGAACCATAACAAATCAATTAGAAGATCATGAGGTGGCACAAAAGAATAAATAGTGGGTGGTGTTGTTTTCCCGTGTTTTTCAAATCATTGGGGTCCAAAATTAAGATATTGGACAAGTATTCAATAAATTATATTTTCCTAAAGATATCATCCAAATATTATACAGTCCTACTCTTTGAAATGATGGGATTTTCTTGGTGTGTTTTGAAAAGATGTGAATGTTTTTTATGGTGATCTTCGTGATTAAGAAAATTCTTTCCAAAAGTGGATTTTCTAGAATGACATATAAAAATATATAGAAGGCATGAATTTCATGATGACTGGTATTTTGCGAAGTGTGGTTCTTGAAGAGAAGAAATTTTTTGATGGTTATCTTAACGATTACGAAAAATCTTTGCGAAAGTGTATTTCCATGAAGGCCATATAAAAATATGTCAAAGGCATGAATTTCACAAAGAATGGGATTTCATGAAGTGTGGTTCACAAAGATGAAGAGGTTTTTGATGGTGATATTTATAATAATGAAAAATCCTTGAGAAAGTAGATTTTTTGATGGACATGTAGAAAAATGGAAAATACATGGATTTTGTGAAGATTGGGGTTTCGTGAAGGGTGGTTCACGAAGACACAAATTTTTTTGACAATGATCAATGTGAATAAGAGAAATATTTGGGAAATTTTATTTTCATGAAGACCTTATGAAAATATGGATAAGTAAGGAGTTTCATGAAGAAATGGAGTTCATGAATGGTGGTTCACAAAGAGCTAACAATATGTGATGGTGACCTGTGTGATTCTGAGAAATCTTCGCTAAAGTGGGTTTTCATTAAGTCCTTATGAAAAAATGGTTAAGGGGTGAGTTTTCTGATGAAGGGGAGTTCGTGAAGGGTTGTTCACAAAGAGGTGAATTTTTTTGACGGTGATCTACATGATTTGGATAAATCTTCACAAAATTTGGTTTTCTTTAAGGCCTTATGAAAACATGTCTAAGGCCCGAGTTTCACATAGAATGGGAGTTCGTGAAGGCTGGTTCGCGAAGACGTGACTATTTCAGAACATGATCTCCGTGAAAATGGGAGTGCTATAAAAGAAAAGGAGGTTCTTCACGAAATAGTGATGTTGTGGTTGAATGGTTCAGGGGTAACACCTACAAATATGTCTTTACCTCCTTAATAAGTAGAGTGTGTTAGAATTAACGAAAATCTGAAGGCTCCAAATTTGCAAAGATGTTTGAGAAGGTGGTAAGCGAAGACATTTATGAATGCTAAAAGCCAACTGAATGTCCAGAACATTGCAAAATAGATTTTCTTTGTGATGGAAATATTATTTTTGTGGAAAATAATGAGCTTTGAAAAGGTTACAAAAGCCAACTGACTATTCAGAGTTTTTTTGAAGTATATTCATTTTGATAAGACTGTTTGATCTTTGCAGAGGGTCTTTGCGAAGTGCTCCACGAAGGAGTTTTGCAAAAGTGGGTTTTTCCTAAAGGAAGTGGGAATCTGGAAGGATGCATAGAAGGAATTTCCCCATGAATTTGTGGAAATTTAATAATCATATATGGATGAAAGTGGAACATCAATAGAGAATCTATGTATAACTGATGATTTATTCATTATTTATAATTAGGGGACCTACAAGGCCATAAACAGTGAGTGGAACCTTTCTAGAGTAGTTAGAAAAGGAAAAGGAAGAAGGAAATCCTTTTTACCGGTAGTGAGCTAGAGAGATAGGAACACGAAGTGACCAATGGGAAGCTGTGACCTAACCCTAAACATTGTAAATGAAGTGAGCCCGGGCATAGAAGTGATCTATCCAGAATATTATTTGTAGTGAGTTTTAGTGGATTTGGTACAATGGCACATCACCATTGTATGCTATGTGGACGTATCCCAGTAAAGGTGAACCAAGTAAAAATATCTATGCCTGACTGCTTGGTTGCTTGAATTGCATCCAAAGCATAATCATTAAATAAATAATGGAAGAACAAGATCAACGTTAAGACATAAGTGAAAACAATGTGACCCATATAATATTGAGGTCAAGATCCAGTGGGGTAAGAAGAATATAGAAATAGAATATACATACCCCAATTCACCCCCTCTTAGGGTATATAGGCTGATTTTGGTCCTCATATTAAATATTTCAAACTAAACATTAAAAATGAGTAAATAAATAGAAAAACATTCACTTTTTTCAACATGTCATTAAAATCTATTTTTCTTAAACAATTTCAACAAAACCCCATTTCTTTAAAATGAATAAATAAATACATGGATCATTTTAATTTTTTAAATCAAACATTAGACCATTATAGAAACATTCATTTTAAATTAATCCATCCACCCTCAAGTTGATGCATGAACCATACAAAGGAACCCAACATCAAAGAATCAAAACCAATTAATGTTACCTGACATATCATGAAAATAAGAGAATATAATGAAACAGTAGAATCCCATATATTGATCTACAAACCAAAGGAATAGATATCATTGGCCTAACCCTAGGTCCTATAGTGAGACCATCCATTACTTTTCTCAATGGAATAACATGTGGGCCTATATTTCATCCTATCACAACCACCCAACAAGCCAAAACCCAGACTCATTATAATGGAACACCAAATATTGCATTATTTCATCCTAAAGGTGACATTAGTAGTGTGCAGCTCCCTAGTCTATAATAATTCTAGACTCCCACTTAGAGAATTAGGTTCCCATGACCAAATAAAATCAAGGAGGTTTTCAACAAAAAATTTCTTGCTTGATATGTTAAAAATATAGAAATAACTCAAAACTCACATCCTTCACCCAATCAAAAAAACTCTATATATATATATGAATAAGAGAATAAAATTATGTATCAATACAAAACATTCCATCATCATATTACAAGACACCATGGGAATAACAAGAATCACACGGGACTCAAAGAGGGGTTCACACTATTTAAAAATCAATTTAAAGCGACAAAAAGGCCATTAAAACACAATACTTTGGATTCCCGGCCACATAACTAATTCATGAATTCATTTGAAATCTTATTTCAAATGACACTTTAAAACTACTCTTTCAAAATATGGTAAAGGTACAATTGAAATTATCTCTCCCAAATCACTTTTGGAAACCCGCATGAAAATCCACTTACCAAAAATCCTCTGAAATCCAAATCAATACACCAAACATTGAATTCTTATCTAGAAATCCAAATCATTGTAAGAAATTCACTTTTTAAAAAAATATGCTACATTTATAGAAACAAAATGGTTCTCAGAAACCTTTTTACCAAAAACACTCATTCCGATTTTAAATTCTATACGAAAACACCTCAAGGCCCATGATATCAAAATAATTTCAAAAGATCGATAGATACCCTCTTTTCTACAATGAAACTCCATTAACATAGTTTTTCCTTTTCCAAAATTCACTAGGTATGAGACCTTATATCAAACACTTTCACAACATCATAAAAATATATGGGTCTCTAACAACCACTTCACATGTGACCTATGTTAATTATAATTAATTAAAAAAATATTTTAAATCCAATAAAAACTAACAAATCTATTCTAAATAATTTAAAATTACAGAAAAATATTAAAAAACATTTTAATAAATTTTAAAGGGTTATACAGTCATTTTCATGAGCACTTAGAATGTGAACTAAACACATTTCCAACATAAAATACATTCAAACATCACTTATAACTACTAAATCCTACAAAAATACTTATAGTTTTCTAAGAGATAATTTAAATCACACCAATAAATTTACAACATGTAATATAAGGGGGTTCAATAGAGGAACTAACCTAAAATCCGTGATTGGAGAGCGAAAATGATTTGAAATGCATCGCCATCAGTGGTAGATTCAGAAATGCACAATAAGGAGACTCAAGAGACCCCCCCCCCCCACAGAAGACCTAAAAATAGAAAAATCCAAAAAAAACAGGCCAACCCACTTTGAATAGGGTTTGTATAAATGATTGAGGTGATGAAAGGAGAGGAAATATAGAGGGGAATTAAGGTAAGGATGATCTAAGATGATACCATGATTATTTGACCTAGAATCTAGAATAAATCCCATGAAAAATTCCTAAGTATAGGAGGTAGGAAGGGGAGATCATGTGTATAGTGGGTTTGGACATCGGGGTCATATGGGGAGTGGGGGAGGAAATGCAGGTGAGTGAAAGAAAAAGAGTAAATATGAAAATAATAAAACTCTAATGAATATATAAATCTATTTTTTTAACATATTGGTCAACCCATATGGTTTACCATACTCTGTGGTGACTGTGATACCCACACTACTTGTAAAAAAATCCTTGCATGGTTACTCTTAGGACCATAAACATTCCAACTAACAATGTTCCAACTGTGAAAATGGAACTATACCCTAAATAGACCTACATACATGATTTCAACATGGTTACTACTATTGCACAAAACCCACGCATAATATCAAATTTTCAAAAAATTTAATACTCAAGGCCGAGGGTTCATAAAAATTAAATAGACCAACATTAATTAATTTAATTAATTAAAAAAATCCATGGTGACATGGTGAGTGTCATATTTTTAATGTTTATTTCAAGGATATAAAATTACATGGAATTCTATGTCTTTGTTTTAAATCCCTATTTGGAACCTTCTGAAGGTTTCTTAAAATAAACTTACACTAAGTATATGAGCCCCTTGTTTATGATTTATATGATCCTATAGTGGTATTCTGGTTTTATTAGGAAATTTCTTGTCTTGGTGACGAAAATAATAAAAGGGTTTGTTTCTTGTGAGGGTGGAGGAGGTGATATGAAATATACTACATTGGTTTTATTTTGATATATTATTCCCAATTACTTATCAATTTACTAACCTCAATATTGTTATAACATGGGTCCCTAGGGTTCTAAGGGGAGGGTCTTGTTACATGCTACTTGTAACAGGCCAACCTGGGTCAACCAGACTAGTTAATCAAGTCATCCCTTCATAAAGAGGGGTAAAACAAAGATAACAACACCAGTCTTATATATATGAAAAATAAGACCTAAAACCATAGTACAAAGAGAAAAAATTGGTGATATAAGAAAAACTAGATTACCCCAATATAAATAAATTGATATACATAACTTATCTCCATGTGACCAAAATTCTCCTCCAATTTATCCCATAATGAATCACCAATGTAAAGGGAAGATTATGTTCTATATAATGATATTCAATTTCCCAAAATCCTAGATTAAAAGGTCTACAAACACCAATAAGAAGAATTAATGTGTGAGAAACATAGCCTTATATGATACCACCAAAAGATCTATACAAGTCCTAATAATAATATTTCATGAGTCCAAGCATTAAAATAATAATGTTTGACATGATTTTTTATAAATAAATCAAATCGAAATCTTTTTCAAACAATCCTAATGTTTTCAAAAATTGAATGCCATATTTTACACTTCAATAAACAATAATTTAATGATAATAACCTATAAATATACATGTGAACCAACATCCAGGAAATAAACAATCATGAGATAAACAACCAGAAACAGCAATGCACTTACCAGTTGGGATCTAGCCTATGAAACTATACTAGTAGACACTCAAAATCCCAAAAAGTCATAAATATGGATCCAAATTAACAACAATGCCTCCCATAGACCATCAACATATAAGAGAGTTACCTCATAGTGGTCTGAAACACACTAAGGCTACCCGTGTCTCTATCTCAATGTACCCAAGGTCCCCGATTTGCAATGTTCATCAGTTTCAATTTTAAAAACCTTGTTCCAATTTTTATATATCAATTTTAATGCCAAGAAAATCTTATTCAATTATTGAAACTCTATTTTTAAATTTTAAATCAATGCAATTCTATTTTCAAGAAAAAAATGCCTTTAAAACAAGAACTATTTCCCTTTTCAATTTCAATAATTTAAATTCCATTTCAAATATCAAGGAATCAATACGAACAACAATCAATTTAATAAATTAGAAAAATTGTATAGATCAACATATTTCAAGATCATAGAAAACATAACTACCTTTGAAATGGAGTATTTGAAACCATAGTATATTTATTTGGGAGATATGTTCTGACATATGACTAAAAAGGATTGATTGAAAACACTATCTATTTACCAATCCCTATAAGAAACAGTGCCACAAACACCAACAAGAGAGAAACCAAGAGGAAGTCTTACCCGAAGAGATAAAGCACCTAACCCTACTGATCAATCACTAAACTAATCAATCTAAACAGAAGTAATACACCTAAACTATCTAGGGTAAGACCTCTAGCAGAGAGGATAAGGCTGCTAAATAAATGGGCCCTCAAACACCCGCATGGCACCCTAAAAATTTCAAACGCATGGAATCACATAGTGTTTAATATTTTATAAATTGTGACTTCCTTTCATTTTATATTACACCAAAAAACATATCTCCTTTTTAATTAAAAATATTATTTGAAATTACATGAAATGTAACCCTTACATTGAGTGAAAATTCTCATACTAAGAATTCAACTTGTAGGATGAGTCCTGACAGAATTACACATCATAAAACTCCATTACAAAACATGTAAATACCCAACCAAAAACTTAAAAGACTATGGGAAAAGATGAAAATCCCATAAATCCCTAACTTCACCATCATAATTATCCCCCAAATTTAGGGCTAGAAATACTCGATCAACAATAAAGGGAAACCAAGAACTAAGATCATAACATATATGATAGAAAGGTAATAGGGTGTTATAATCTCCCCACCAAAAAATATATATGTCCTTAAAAAGTGCTCAAGATCCCAGATTAAAAAAACATGTGTGGCCTTACTGCCTCATCAACAACTCACTCTCCCATTTCTTTTGGTGATCCTATCTTCATTTCTATAGTACACAGACTAGGAGATTCATTTTACCGCATATTAAGATATCTTGATGATCCGTAATCTGAACTGGATGCTCAACCAAAGTGGCATTAGGATCAAGAACAACATCCAACCATCTAATCACACGGGAAGTACTTTTTATATACAAAATCATTAGGGAAACATGGAACATGTCATTTATTGAAGTAAATACAGATGTTAACAATAATAGATAGGCCACCCTCCCCGGTCTCCAAATTCTTTCAAAGCGAACCACAACCTCGGTTCTATCTTACCTTGCATACCCAACTGATGTTGTCCCAAAAGAAGGGAAAACTATAAGAAACACTTGATCACCAACCTCATACTATAGTGGTCATTGTCAATGGTCCATATTATATTTATGAAGTCTTTATGTCATGATCAAATTCATCTGGATCAACTTCACTACATTTTCCAGCAACTGAACAACACTCGTTCCAACCAAGGACCGTTGTCCCAACTCTACCCAACACAAGGGAGATTGACATGGGATCCCATACAGAGCCTAAAAAAGCATTATCTTGATATTATCCCAATAACTATTGTTATAGGAAAACATAACCAAAAGAAAATTTATGTCCAAAGATCCACTGAAATCAATCACACAATCCTTGATCATATCCTCAATAAACTAGTTAAGACTCTCTATATGTCTACTAGTCTATGGAAGATAAGCCATGATAAATTTTAAATGGGAACTCATTACCTTTTGAAAAACATTATATAATTTGGAAGTGATCCTCAATTCCCTATCAGAAACAAATTATAAGGAAACCCTATTAATCTTCATAATATCTTGGATGTAAAAGTCCCCAAGGTGTTACACTTTAATTGATTCCATTATTGTAAATAAATGAACTGATTTAGTGAGTCTGTAAGAAATCACCCTAACCACATCCTTCCGAATAGGAGTCCATCATAAAACAATGAATAAATATATGGAAATATCATCCCACTTTCATACCATAATGGGTAAAGGATGCAAAAAAATGCAGGTCTCTAGTGTTCTTCCTCAACTCTTTGATAAGTGAGGCATTACGATAAAAAATATGCAACTTAGCACCTCATCGTTGGCCACCAATACCAATGTCTCAAATAGTGGTACATATATCAAGCCCCATGGTGCAGAAACCATCAAGAATTGTGTCCTCTTTCCAGAAACTCATTCCTCAAGGAAAATAGTACAATCAGCCTACTATGGTAGCACACGACACTACATGAAGACTGAGATAACTCTTATGAGGTCTCCACACCATTTAGTATATCTCTTAAGCATCTAATCATAGTGAATTCCATCTGATAATATCAAAATCACTCATCAAATGATGATTAAACTTTTATTAAATACAAGAACACAAATCCACCAACATTTTCCATTGCCAATATCTTTTAAAAAACTCATCAAAGACCATTATTCAACTAATTATTTCATGGATTGTGTCAATAATTTTCTACTTAGTGAATCAGCCACAACATTCCCTTTCCTATGGGTATATATGATAGTAAAATTAAATGTATTAAGATACTTAACCTAGCATTTCTGATGAAAGTCCACATCTTTCTGAGTGAAAATACTTCAGTAATTTGTGATCAAAATATACTGAAACTACTATCTAAGAGATAGAAACATTACATTATTGAGAAAATTCATAACATGAACCTAATCAAGATCATGGGTAGGGTATTAATTTTAATGAGAGCATAATTTTAATGATCCATTACCCACAACCTATTTCACACACATCATGAAACATCCCAATCTCATACCAAAATCATCGTATAATACTTAATAACCCAAACCTAGATCTGGATGAATCAAAATTGGTGTTGAATCCAACCTAATATTAATCTCCTAAAATGATCTCTATAAAGTTTTGTTCCATTTATAAATTACAACCATTATGGTTTAAACCATTCATCTAATATACGTTCTTAGAGAAGTCCCAAACAAGCCATCTATAGTGACCTTACAAACCCATGATGTGTTAGACCTGAAACAATTTTTTTGCTGCTTCCATTACTTAAATGCATATACCTTTTCAGGATCAACTAAAACACCCATCTTAGATATCACATTCCCCAAAAACGTCACTTAACAGATCCAAAATTAACACTTGGATAGAAAACTATATCGATGATGTTCCATCAAGGTTTGTAGAATGATATTCAAATGGTATTTGTTCTCATATTATATCTTAAAGTTCTCAAAGATATCATCCATGATCACAATAACAAAAGAGTCAATGAACTAAAAAAATATTAGGTTTATAAAATACATGAATTAGTCATGAGATTTAGTGATTGTGAATGGCATAACCAATAACTTGAAATGCCCATATTAAATCTGAAATTCTTTCTTGGGAGACACTCAACAGGAGGTCCCCCATCCGTGGGTCAATATTAGAAAACCAACATGAAACCCTCAACTATTCAAAGAGATTATCATTTTAGGTTAAATGCTACTTTTTATTAATGGTCACCCGATTCGAATTCTAATAGTCAATATAATTATTAAAACTTCTGCATTCCTTCTTAGAAAAGAGTAAAGTCGATGCCCATGGTAAAATACAAGGATGAATAAATTCTTTCACCTATAGGTTCTCAATATAAACATTAAGTTCCATTAACTCAGTAGGTTCTATTCAATATGATGGAATTGAAATGGGAAGCATTTTAGGTATTATGTAAATAGTAAACTCAATATCTCTATCTAGTGGAAAACCTTAAAAATCATCTGGAATGACCTCAGGGTACGCACACACAACAATAGGTCGATGACTACAAATCATGGGTCAACTATGTCAAGAAAAATTTCTTAAAAATTCCATGATATTAAACCATCATATGGAACAAATGGACCTTCCATTCCCGAACAAGAGTCACACTCACTTTGGAAACATGACAGACCATATTGTAGATAAGAACTATACCCGGCGGTGATAATAATATATCTAGGAATTCACACTAATCATCCAATCCCTGTCGATGATCAAGTCAAAAAGTCATGATCAAGCACTAAGAAATCCCAAACCACCTCAGTGTTTCCTATCACCACCCAACCCTTGAGACATTTTAATCATTTTTCATAACACATTAAAAAATGTGTGGAAATATCCAACAAGATCCACATAATCACTGAATGAAAACAAAAAACATCATCCATATTTGATGGTGTAAAAGAATGAGTAGCACCTATATAAAAAAATATATCACCATTGAAGAGGATATAATTTTTTTACGTCTAATAGTAGCTATCCATGCTTCATATTATTCTATTACACATTGAGTTACATATAGTCATCAAGAATTATCCACCTAGAAATCCAAATTTGCCTAAGAATGAGACCCACTACCTTGGGAAGCATCACCATGAACCTATGTCCTCTTGATGAAAGTGGATCCTGCTTTAATTCCTTGGGACATATTATCAAAGAAACACTTTAGATGGCTAGATCACCCAAAAAGATGACTTGTTTTAGGAACCTCAAAACACTAAAGCATTGTATGATGAGTCATACCACACTAGTATCAAATAAAATGTTTCTTCCCTGTAGAATACACTAAAAATAGTTCTGAAAAGTAAACACTCTTTCACTTTCTTTTCTGACCAAAAGGACACCTAGGTTAACCATTCAACCCACTAAAGCTCTGCCCAAACCTATACTCCTAGAAATGTCTGGCTAAGCTAAATCTACTTTATCCACTACCTCCACAAGGGAATTAATGTGAAATAACATGAATAGAATAAAAATTATCCCTTAGTCTCATATCAAACCTCTATGCCTTAATTTAATCATTGGTGATAAGATCTAGTGTTAGATACACCAATTCAACAAAATGGGTGGAGTACTCTAGAATGGTGCATTCCACTTTATCCAATGTTAGAAAATATTGGGTATTTTCTGCTCTTAATGTCTTAGGATAAAACTGTTAATTTTATATCTGCTTAAAAGAAACAAATGTATGAATATTGTGCAACTTATCTTTCACTATTAAGTCGCACCATATTTTTCAGGGTCCTTTGGGCACAAAAGTGGGAAAACCTTCTTAAATATCCTTAGGATTCCTCAAAAACTTTTAATAATATCTTATTACATTCAATACACTCTTCTAAAACTTGTGGTCCTTTTTCATCATGGTTGGTAGGTGGATGTTTCTTGCTAAAATTTGAACCATGATTTACTTCCCATCATAGGTTCACTGCATCCACTAACCCAGGAGTTTGAAAGGTATATATCACTGATTCAACCAAAGAAGGGGAAACTGGAGGATCCATCTATGGAACCTATCATATGTCTTTTCATATTGTATTTGTATGATATATTCTAGGAGTTATTTTCTATTAAGATAAATACAATAAATAATAAACCATGATAAAATTCCAAACTCATCGAACTGAAAACTAGAATATAAAACCATGATTTTAAAAAACTACAATTTAATGATTTGATGAATTCTATCATAAGAAGGAAACACTTTTTTAAAGTAACAAGTCCATATAAATAAAATCCCCACATAGTTGATTTAAATGACCTTACAAAAACCTAGTCCTAAAAAATTGATGATTGCTTAATTTAAATATTTGTTTATAAAATTTATTCAAATGAACCTAAATACTTGGTCTTAAACTTATTAAAGTTATTCTGACCACCCTTGGAAACTCAGATTTTGTAACGGGAGTGAGTTGTCCTTTCTCCTTTTCTACTACTACAGTCCAAATTCCAATGATCTAGTCATGTGTACCCAAGACAATGATACAACTCAGGTAGTGCTGACACACTTCAAGAAGAGAATGGCTCTAATACCAAGTTATTAAAAACAAACCTAGGTCAACCAGACAACTCACCCAAATCATCCCACAATAACGTGGGGTAAAACAAAGTTAAAAAAACTAGTCTCACATATAAGTAAAATAATACATAAAACCAGATTAAAAATAACAAACAATGGGAGATTCAATAGTTCCACACTTGATTAAATAGAAATAAAGAAATATATGAAGATAACTAGTCTTCATGTAACCTTATGTCACCTCTAAACTATCCCAAAATGAATGAGAAATGTAAAGAGACGCCTTCAAGCTACAAAATTCTCTACCCTTTACCAAAATACTCAAAAAATAGGTCAATATATTCCCACACTAATAATTAGGGTGTAAAAAACATAGTTTATTAGGATTCCACCAAAATATCTATAAATGTTTTGTTAATAAGAAAACACAAGTCCAATCTTTAAAATTAAACATTTTTTCAAGAATTTATAAAAAAAATCAATTCAAAATCCTTTTTAAAAAAATCCTTTATTTTTCAAATATTTCATGTCATATATTTAAAATCTAGAAACAAAAAGTTAAATATACTGAAATATAAATGTACACGTGATCTAACATACTTGAAATAAATTAAGATGTAATAAAAAAACTAGAAACAACAATACACCTACCATCTGAGCTCTTGCATATGGGAAAATATGTAGTAGATAGTAGTAAGAAAAAAAGGAATAATTTTATAACAAAACTAACATCTAGTCCTTCAATATACCAAAAACATATAAACGAATACCTCTTAGTGGTGTCACACACACTAAGGCTTCCAATTTCTCTATCTCGGAACTCCCAATGTTCCAATTCTGCAATTTTTTTTTCAATTTGTGTTTTAAAAACATACTCAATTTTTTATAAAAAAATTATAAATACAATACAATCCTATTCATGGGGTAAAAATCCATTTTACATTTAAAATCAACACAATTATTTTTTCAAGGAAACCCCCCTTTAAAACATGAACTCATGTCCTTTTCAATTTCAACACATGCACTTCCATTTCAAATATCAAGGTATAAATTTGAACAATAACCAATTAAAAAAATTAGAACAATTGATTTGATTCACCTACCTCAAGAGTATAGAAAAATAAATAACCATTGAAAATGGAGATTTGAAACCATGAGATCTACCTTCATAATACAAGCCATGAATAATGACTGAAAAGGATTGATAGAAAACACCATCTGATTATAAATCCTTTCAACAAAAATTGCCTCAACCACCAATGAGATAAAAAACGTGGAAGGAATAACTAAAGAGATAAATTACAAAAACCTACTTAGGAATCATCGAATTAAATTATTTGGATAGAAGGAATACACCCAAAAATTTTCTTGGGTAAGAGCTCAGGCCAAGAGGAGTAGGCTATAAAAAGAAATGATCCCACAAACAGCCTGACGACACACTAAAGGCATCTTGAATCCATTTCATATAATCGTTTATACATCATGAATCCATTTCATTTTGTGTTATTCCAAAAAATGATTGGACTTTTTAATTAAAAATTGGATTTCACATTACATGATGTGTAACTCTTACGCAACGTGTAAATTCTCACACTATGAATTCAAATCAGTGGATGAGTCTGGCCAACATTACACATCCTGAATCCCCATTACACATCATGTAAATTCCAAATTAATAGTAGAAAAGATTTAGGAAAAAGATGAATATACAACAAATCCCTGACATCACCATCATAGTTATCCTCTCTACTCAAGGATAAAAATACACACCCAATGAAAATGGGAAACCAAAAACCATGATCAGAACATATCTAAAATAAAGGTAATGATGTGTTACATTCCTATAAATGAATTTGTTCCCACCATAAATTTACATGGTAGAGTATCATCCTCCCATGGGTTTATTTTGTTATTGGTGGAAGTAATGGGGATTGAATAGTGATTTAATGGTTTAACCTTGCATGTTCATAGAGAGAGTGAACTGATGAACTAGGCCTTGGTTCTTTCACATTAGAACTTAATTTTTTCCCATCAAACTTTAATTTTGTTGAGTATTGTTTAGGGGATACGTTTGGTGTATTATCTTTATCCCCTATCTCCTCAGTTGATTACATGATACAATTCCTTTAGTTGTCTATTTTTTAGTGTTCTATTGATATGTTATTTTCAGTTGTGTTTTGTTTCATTCCAGTTCTTTTTTTTAAAATAAATTTCTAAAATTATTTGAGAAGGAACATTGAAAAGGGAAGGTGGTTTTAATTTTGGAAAATATTCTTGATAAAAAATTTAGATATAAGACGTGATAATTGGATTTTTATTAATAATTTCTTAAATGAATATCTTTCTATTATTTTAAATAAATTTTAATAAAAACAGTTTTGTTTCCTACCTTGATTACTATATAAAGGGGTCGTTTTTATAAAATTATCTATAAATAATTATTTATTTTCATTATACCTTCGTGTTGAAAAATTAATTCTCTATCTATATTTTAAACTATCACTAATAAAATAACTTTTGAAAGGAAATGGAAAAACATCTGGCCTCTTTCAGGTAGTATGTTTAGGTTTTCTGATGATAGGAACTGTTACGATGTGGTGAGTGACCATGGGACACATTAAGAAAAATATTTTTTTTTTGGGTTTTCATTTTATTTTTATTTTAGGATTCTTATGTATTAGCCATTTTACGTCGATTTTTTTCTTTTTTATTACTTTTATTGTACGTGTATTTATTCAACATGTTGGACGTTTTTTAATGTGATACTCATTTTTTCTTTTAATTATTACATCATAGTGCTCTACTTGGTTGTTTCTTTCACATTTTTTTATTTACTTAATGCATGAGTGTTCGATACATTAATAGGTAATGCCAGATTATCAGGTAGGATCAATGATGTGGTTATTTGGATCCATATGGTGAAATCATTCCCAATGTGTATTCCCTTAATAAATGGGTCCTAATTGTTAGTTTGTGTAGATTGAGAATTCCCTTTGGGTCTAGTGGTCAACTGAGTCATGTTAGTCTATGCCAGTTCATTTCATCTACTCAAATAGATACATGTTGTGGGATATAGGGGTGACCTTCCATGGTGTGATGTGATAAAATCAAGGAACTTGGGCATTTTGGTAAATTATATACAAAAAATAGGCCATTCTTGAGTATGTCAATCCCTATGGGGAGAGATAATTTCTGACCCACTTGAATGCTTGGGTGTGTGCATATTTTTTTGTATTCATCTCTACCTAGTATATATATATACATACATACACACATATATTTATTTAAAAACATATAAACATATAAATATAAATTAATATATATTAATATATATAAATATACATAAATACATATGAATGTCTATAAATATTTATAATTATATATATATATGTATAAAATTATATAATATTAAATAACTATATATAAAAACATATATAAATATACACACATAAACACATATACCCACATAATATATATAAATATACATAAATAAATACAAATATCTTCACATTTATATTACTATATAAATATATACGTATGCACTCATAGATATGCATATATTCTTTTGTGTGTGTGTTAATATAATTATATATAATTATGAATCATTATAAATAAAAATATATTTAAATATAAATAAATATACAAAAATACATATAAATATCTTTATATATATATATATATATAATTTTACATAAATATACATATAAAAACACACACATATAAATATTTTAATAAATATATATATATGCACACAAATATATATATATATATAAATTATAAATAACCATGAATATATATATATATACATACAAACATATAAATATCTATAAATACACAGGCACTAAATGAATTGTTAACAATGAACGTCACACCATAAATAAAGTGATGACCCCTAAGGTTTAACCATGAATTATTTCCAAATTCAAGCCTCGGTATTCCAATGAATGATATATATGGGATTAACCAATCCCTGAATATCCTTATCATATAATAGATTTCAGAATCATAAATCACCAAAAGAGGGAATACCACTAAAATTTGAACATCATCACATCAATAAGAATGTAAAATTAGGTAATAAACACATATGCCACCCAAAAATGACAAGAAAATCCTCTTAAATAAAAGAGAAATTCCGTCGAATGGTCTAAAAGATGGGTTACATAGCATAAAAATTAGTTATGGAGGGCTTCCAAGCCTCTTTGGAATAGAGAAAAAATATTTATCATGTTACCCCTTACCAAAACCCTTATATATTTTTGTAATATTTTATTTGATAGGTCTTAGAGATCAAACTAATAACTAGATTAAATTTTATGGCTATTTGTAGTTGAAGTCAGATTTAAAACTACTATTAAAAAATTAATAATTTTTTTATTAATAATTTTTACCAATTTTTTATCCACTATGGCTATATTTATTTTAGTTATAATCTCTTTGATAGGTCGTGGAGCATAAACATACACCTGAATAAAAAGTTACGGTCATTTTAAGCTGAATTATGATCTTGTACATGTCTTCAAACATTAGTTATGTGAAGATGTTTCAAATATGGTTTTAATATATATATATATATATATATATATATATCTGAGTGTGTGTGTTCGTGTTTTGAGTGTTTACATGTGTGTTTAAATGTAAATATATACATATATAAATAATTACAAATTAAAAATTAAGAATAAATAAGTAAATAATAATTAATAAATAATTTTAATTGATTGATTGATTTTTTCATTTTAAAAAAATTAATAACAAATAATTATAATTACACAATATTTTATAATTAATTAAAATTTTAATTAATAAATAATAAATGATTAATAATAATAAGTTATTCGTAACAAAAATAACTATAATTAAATATTTTTGAATTAATAATTATTAACAAGTAAATAAGATTTTAATGTATTATTTATTTTCATTAATTTCACGGTGCTTTTTTAAAAACCACTGCTAAATTTAAATAAATATTTTTAAAAAATATATTTATGATTTGCTAATGGTTTTATCTTGCATTAAACATATAAAAAATAAACCATTTAGAAATGGTTTTTGAAAACCTCCATTAAATGATCTTTTTCCTATAGAGAGAGAATTCCTACTACTCTCTCTATGGTGGGATAATGAAATGGGTTCAAGGAGAGGGGATAATGAGTTCAATCTCGGAGTAAAAAGGGCATTTCCCCCTTTATTTAATGATTCTACATAGGCTACATGGTTTAACAAAATTTTTGCCGACTATGCAACATGCACTGGAATATAATTATAACCTCATATGATTTGGTTGCTTGATTTATCATATTGTGTTCCAACTAGGCTTCCTTGATGAAAATTGACCAGCATCACTATGCACAGTTTCCTTGAATGGTTATCAAAATCATGCAAAAATATGTCTATTAAATAAACAATATATAATATTTTCAACAAACTATACCATTAAACATTAGGTTTATCACATTGTTTACTAAAAACTATTTCCATCCTATGTTTTTTTGTTATACTATAATATAAATTTACTAAATGATCCATATGTATGGGTCATTGCATAGTTTTACATCAATCATATGCACATACCATGAATCATCCCTTTGAATTAAAACCTTACATAGGTGTCGTATTTATAATTAATACTAAGTGTGTGATGATATTTCAAAAACTACACCACATATAAAAACCTAAAAAATTTCATGAAAAAAATAAAAAACACTCTAAATTCAAAATAACCCCAAATTATAATATATATATATATATAATATTGATATGGGTGTGTCACAATTATCCTCGTAATACCACTTTATTCTCCCCGAAATTCATTGGTGAGAGTAAAATGAAACAAGAACATCAAAGCTTCAACACCCAACAGAAGAGGTGAGTGGGTATAAAAACATAAGAAGGCCCTATGAAAACTAGATCTCCAACATGAATAAATTTCCTCAATATCGATGGAAAAAATCCTCAAATTTCACTAAACAATTCTAATCATGAACCACTTACCATCAAGATAAGAACCATATAAAGAACAAAATGGCCTACTATATGTTATATGAACATTTATAATACATCTAAAATTACAAGATAAAAAATGTAATGGACTTTACTATGTAAGATAAATCACTAAAAATTAAATTATCATAATAAAAATCCAAATAAAATAATAATCCTCCACTATTCAAAAATTATTTCCTCCATAATCCGGATCATAATTCCCAAATGTAAATACAACCTAAAGGAACACCCAAATAACCATGAAACTTGGTCATATGATCCATTAACCTACCATATCTCCCAAACAGGAGTGACGTACTAATCAAAAACATGTATCAATAAAGAGAAACATGGGTTCTAACTATAGGTTACAAAACTCAAGAAAGGGTAACTTAGGATCTCACTCTCAAAACACTGACTCATGGTAAACCCACTAAAATAAATGGGACACTAGATATAGCACAATCTAAGATAGTTTAACACTTATTCTTTTTACCCAAGAAAACTCAAATTTTCCCCTTGTGAAACTCATCAAAAACAAAATCCCATCACAATTATAACATTATACACAAGCCTCAAGATATATATATTCAATCAAAGAGACATAATAATACCTAAAATAACCAATAACTCATAAGATAATTATAATAAAGAAACCTAATGAAAACATCAAACAAAAGATACCTCAACAAACTCAACTACCCCAAACACTGTGGGAATGAATTCCAAAATAAATTAACACTCAATTCTGTATGTGGATGATTTTTATTTTTATTCCTATGATAATTTAGCTTAATTTTATTTGGAAGATGACCCAGTTGTTCAAACTAAAAATATTTCATGAAATATTTCAAGAAAGAGCACTTATAATAAAAAACCTTGTAACAGTAATATCAAATGAAAAGTCTCTTCATCTTATGAGAATCATTAATGATTTGAGAAGATTAACCCTTATCAACCTAAACTTCTAACTCATTGTCATATTTCTTCTAATAAGATTCCACAAAAAAATAATTTTCACCCACTTATTTATAATAATTCATTAAATTTTAACTACCATTGATCTGAGGTTCCATAGAGTACCTCTTTTAACGAAATGATCTTCTGTAGAGTCATTAGTGACTAACGTGGTTGAAAATTAAACCAACATGGTGAAATCATTGATATATACCTTCAAAATTAATTTATCTTGATAAAGGATCATATATTCAATGGATTTATCAACCTTCAAATTCTTTGGATAAAACTATATAATGAAATTTCTATTAGGATCTCAAAGGGATGATCCAAAATTGATAGTGATGAATCAATGTTTCTAAAATTTTATTTAATTTTACATTTATTCAATTATTACCAATTTGATTGTTCCGTGAATAGATCTATCAATTATATTCTATCTGCTTTGGTTGGTCTTCATGAAAATGTAAACTGGAAACCATCAATGAAAGAGAACAAGTATGGGATATGTGTTTTCATCTCTTATTCTTTATCTAAGTCCCTATTGTACGATTTTTTCCAACTCACAGACAACATCATTTTATTAGAAAATAATGAAAGGTGGAGGGTATGTCCTTGAACATATTGTTTGCGAACTAATTAGTTACAAATAATGTGAGGGATTTTTTTCCCATTATATAATAGAAAATGATGGTAATTTATGGAATAAATATCTCCAATGTTGGTTTTAGTCTTTACTAGGATGTATGATTGATCTTATTCCCTTCCATAAATCATTCATATGTTCCTCAATCGTCTATAAAATATGAATATATTAAATGATGGATACTCAAATATTTATAATGTACTTTATAAATTGTAGTATTAGACTATCTTTATCTCACTCTCTTATTATTCTTCAATGCACAATAAATATTCTTCAAATGCATCTCTACTTATCTCTCTTAAACACTTTTGGGTTTTCAATAGGTGTGGTATCTATTCTCTATTTTTACACTAGAATATTTCTCCTAAAAATAATAGTGTCAAACACCCAATATTGTCTTCTCAATTGTAATATTTATATTAAATTTTATGTGGTAATATATTTCCCCATTATATTCAAACATGGGGACTTCCAAAAATCATGAATTTTAATTTATTATAATATCGATATTCAATTAAACAAAATATTCACAATGTAATTAAAACCAAATAGTTATCAATATTTAAATATTTCTTGAAGACTCAAACAACTTCCATTTTTAATATTTTCATTAAATCATCTAAAATAAAATCTCTTCAAAATCATTTAATTATAAGTCAAATACTTTCTTTTAAATCACCTTATGATTTGGGCTTCACTATCCAATGTGAAATAAGAATACATTTAGAATTATTATTCTCAGTCAAATCAATTAAAGACATGGATTTTAATTATTGTATGCAAAATTAAATTATGAAGAAATAGAATCCACCAAATACTCATAATTTATTCCTTTTAATATTCTAGAGTGCAAGGTAATTAAAATAAATAAATTTTACACCACAATATTATTAATAAATTCCACTCCATCTTTAAATGAAAGACTAAATATTTACAACTACATTTAAATGAATTTACTAGTTGTGAACAAGTTATCACATTTGTGTCTTGAAAAATCCTAATGAACTTATTCATCATTCATCATGTCCCCATAATTATTGTATACCTAGATAAATACATATATGTGGAACCTCCTGCATAGTTAAAGACCTTCCGGATTCATGAATGACAACACACTAGCTTCAAAACAAGATGATATTAGACAGCATAGATCTTATATTCATCTAATTTATCGACATTATGGAGTCCCTATAACTTTTCCATTTGATTTATGTACATGAATGTGTGACTACATGTAGGCAACAATGTTTCATACTACCCCAATCATTATATGAAACCTTGGAATCAATTCATACATAAAATTTATTATAGGATTATTATCTCATGATCAACTATCATATTCTCAATTCTTATAGAGGTTGATTGGCCCTCATGTGGTCTATTTCATCACAACACATGGAGGACCATCTAAAATCACACAGGGTGGGTTCACTATTTACCATGTGTTTTGTTTAACATATTCATGGTTGATCCTTCCATATGTGGTTGATTATAATCTATTCTTACTATCATTCTTTTAACCCTTTATGGGGTCATTACATCTACCCTATGAATTAAATGTACACATGCCCGACCATGTGGCTCATAGTAACTTGATACTCAAATCATATTGTTTTTATGATTTAATCAACGAGTTAGTTTATGTTGTCTATTAGAAACACTCATGGTAGGATATTTTTTCATGTAGAAACAACCTACTTTTCATGATCACTTATTGTCCATGTGGTTGGTTCACTTTTTGTGTATTCGGATCATTTTTTGTGTGATAACTTCACATGTGTTCAACTAAAAACTCATCATGTGGACATTTTAGTAGATGATATTGTGGTTCATTGATATAATTCACAAGGTTTATTCCTTTGATTCATGGGAAACAATACTCATGAATGTTAAAGATTTTGTAAGCTTGATTGAACAATGTTGTTTGATCCAAAAGGAATGATTATATTTTACTGTATTCTTTTATATGAGTGAGAAGTACCCACATTGCTAGAGTCCCACATAAAATTTTTCATAATACTTCATTATGTTTTATTATCCTCTATGTGGCTTTGATAACATATTTAAATATCTAGGTCTTCTCTGGGCTTCAATCATCACATATGTTGGCTGCACCATCCCATTTCATCATCTTCCATGGAATTTACTATTCATGCTCACTCACACATACACCTTTCCTACATACACACAAGAATCCATTCTCCTATACATGAAATTAAGTCTAGATCAAACATATAGGATAGTTAATGGAGTACTAAATTTTTTAGGTAATCTCTATAAGTATGCTAAGTCTTCAAATACAATTTAAGAACCATCAAATCCACAACATCTATTTATCAATCTATCTCCCTTTTGGTTCTTCTAATATTCTTCTATTTCATGTCAAAAACATTATATTGCATTAATAATCATTATTACTTGTTTTATACATTATAATCACTCCAAAATGTTTCACATGTTAATTACAACTTCATAAAATTATCATATGAACATTAGACTTCTTAAGGGTAGAAATAAATACAAGATTTGTCTCTTTAAAATACATTAAATGAATGAGTAGTTCTCTAAATAAATATTCCATTCATTGAGGAATAAATTTTAATCTCAGAAAATTCTCACAAAACAACACTCATAGTAATAACCTACATTGTAACATCCAAATAACATCAATGACTTTCTTCTTCTTCATTATCATTCTTCTTCAAAATATTATCATTGTGAAAATTTCCTTTATATGGCCCTTATTGAGAAAAATAAAACAAAACACTATATGGTTTCATTAATCTCCTCATTTTTATTTGATGTTAATTTTCCATAGAAAATGATTAGTTAATATGTTCAACAAATATTCTCATATGATTTATCTTCCACCCACCTCATTCATTTATATTTTCATTTTATTCTAGGTTTTCATTTTATTATCTCACCATAATTGGTAAAAATAAAAATAAATTATGAAAATTTGATGATATAACTACATTATTAGGAAATTTTCCATCAATAATTCTCATCTAATTCTACTTGAGCTATGCCCAGTATAGAAAACAAGATGGTTTGATTTAGACATCAATGACATCCATTAATCAATAGAATATAACACCAACTCATTCCATTTGTCTATTATCTTCCTTAGGTGTGGTCCATAAACATATTTTCAGATACCACATGTTGATATCAATTATTGTTTTCCATACTTTTATATATTTTGAAAACAATTTTCTTGTGACACTTAGTACATATATTAAAAAAAATGAGATATAACTAGTAGGTTTCAGCCCCGTAACATCAAAAAAATTTCTCATTCTACTTCAATTTATTAAAATTATTTTCTACCCTATATTATTATGATATATGTTTTAAAATTCAAGGATTATAGAATCTTAATACATGCCTTTTAATGATAAATTCCTTAAAACAATCTAAAAAATATACTTTTACGAATGTTACACATCTGGTGGATTCTCAATAAAGAACACCCCAAAGGTATGCACTTCATCTTCAAATCCCCAAGGGTGATCCTATAAGAAAATGAGTATTATATTCTAGTTTTTGAGAGAATCACTAAGATAGAAGCCTTTATTATTTATATATTATGGTAGATTCTTTTTTAGAAATAATATTTACTATATATATCATATAATTCATTCATACAATTATTTTAATTTTTAAACATGAAATAGTTATTCTTGTTTAGTTCATTTATTTTGTTCTACAATTAAGAACAATAGTCACCTTCTGTTCTATGCATTGTTTTCAGATAAATATAATATATAATATAAGTGAAAAATGCGGAACCTCCTCAGTTTGTAATGTGATAAAAAATAATAATTTTTTCTTATCCATGGAAATTTTGTTTTTTCTACTTCGTTTTTCAGTGATATTTTCATGGTAACCCTTTGGGTTTCATGGATGTTTTGGGTATCATGGAAATGTTTCATTTCTATGATTCTTCGTTGTGTGGGAAATTTTTATTCTTGTAAAGAAACAAGTTAAAAGGCTGGATTTTGTTATCTTTCAAATTTTTTGAGATATATTATTCAGATAAAATAATTATTACACAATTATTTGAGTTATTTCAAAAATTATCATCTCTTGGAAACCATTTATATTCATATAAAATATTTTCTTCCATTTTCCTTTTTTCATCACATATTCCCTTTTAATTTTTTTTTCTTTCAAATTCATCTAGACAAATAACTAAACCGTGTTTAGGAATATGCATAGTCTATTGTAAAGTACCAAATGAAATATTATTAATAACCTCATATATACCAATTATTTTGTATCTATCATGGTAGAGTTTTATTCTTTGTTAATTTATCTTTCCTTCTTTAATTTTTTATTTCATGGTCCTCACACAATAGTACATAAAGTTACCACTCTTTCTACAAAATAATAACTTCATCCTTATAGGAGTGATATTATTCTTGATCGTTGAGGATTTCCATTAAATAAAATATTCTTTTTTACTATCTAAGGATGAATCATCAACCATTTTCACATACTTCATTGAAATTTTCTCTTTAGTAAATTTCATATGAATATTTTCCAAGGAAAAATTTATTTTATCATCAGATTGTATGATCTTTTCTTATCACTAATTATACTTTCATTATTTAATGATTTTTATTTTCTTGACTCATCAGTCTGACCACTTCCATTGAAAATATCATAGATATTTTTCAGGCATTCAAATGTACTTATAATAGTCATACTCTTATTTTCCTCATGCGGTCTTTGTATATTCATCATTGTCATTACCCCTTAATTTTGTCTTTATTTGAACTTTAGATGTTGATATATTATAACAAAAATCATATGAAATGTTCCTAAATTTGGTATAACACCAATAGTATCCAAAAAAGTTTGATCTATTATTTATCACAGTCGACTGCAAAATTTTTGTTTTGTTACTTTTATTCCTTTCATCATTTTCATGGGATTCATTTTTTGAAGAAAAATTTCTACATATTATTTCAAATACTCTAGAAGTAGTATTTTGACTCTCACCATTTTTTATACACTGTTTAAAAAATTAGGTTTTATCTTGCAAAGTACATATAAATGATTTAGAAAATACATTATTTCCATATTTGAATGGTACCTTTCATTTTGTAGTAGTAATGAATTGAACATAACATGATCTTAATTACTTCTCGTTTCTAGAGAGAGGTTTTAGTATAAGAATCCACCATAGTAAATTGTGATGGAGAAGCTTTATTTTCATTTTATTACAAAGAAATTTCTTTAAATGATTCTAGATTCTTCAATTTAATAGAAAATATCTAATAATTTCATATTTATAATTTTTTTATAATCCTGCAATATTTTAGTTTATATTCATAAGTTTTTATTATCTCTTCAAATTAATCCTCATGAAACTGGTTTATTTCTTCAATAAGATGATATATCTCTTTAACACATTTATCCTTGTCCTCAAGTTGATCAATTTTATCTTTTTTTTACTTCTTTAGATTCATGGTTTCTTTCCTCAATACATTTCTTGTCTTATTATTTCTCATGAATTTTAGTGAGTAATTCATTCTCAATGCTAGAGAATATTTATTCAATATCCCAATTCAATGTATTTAATACTCTTATCCATTTGAAAACCACAAAATGAGTTTTCATTATTTCATCCAAATCCTTCTCTATTATTAAATTCTAATTTTATAAGTGGGTTATCTTCTACTATATGTTTTAAAAATGCCACAAACATTTGAGAAAATTTAATTTTGTCCCATGCAGAGGATTTCAATAAAAACACCAACTGATTCATCTTCTGGTTCCATAGAATAATAATATTCCCACGATATTGGTTTATTTTGAGGAAGATTTTGATAATTGATTTTGGGTATGAATTATTCTAATGAAGATAATATTCTATATGGGGTAGAATATATTTCCATATATTTGATAGGTGATTCCTCCACCAAAATTTCTTCATCCATGTCTATATTCTTTTAAAGATAATTATTTCCTAGGAAAACTAACACATATTTATCATTAGATAAGTTGGATATCTTATTTTAAATAATTTACACATGATATATATTATCACCATAAATATTGGAATAAAATTTAATTCGATTAACTTCAAATATTACTGAGTTATTATTTTCACTATTATTGTATCATTATTTTCTCACCATTTATCCTTCTCTTTTTTAATATTCTTCATGATCTAAGAAGATATGTCTTCAACGAATTATTTGATAGGAAACTCATATGATTAGTCAAATTTATAATTCATATTCTATTTAAAATGAGAAAATAAATTCTTTAAATACTTTAAAAATAAATGAGAATCCAACAGTAAATTGATCGTAGGTATGATACAAATATTTAGGATCTCAAAGGAAAATCCAACATTGAGAGGGGGTGAGTCACTGTTGGTATTATTTAAATAATTTTTTTATTTTATTCCATTATCACCTATTAACTTGTTAAATGAATATATATATATATATATATATATATATAATTTTATCTTTACATTGGTTGGTTTTTACAGGATATAAAAATGAAATTATCAACAAAACGAAACCCCGATTTGATAATGGGGTTCACCTCCTTGAGGATGACTATGTCCATGTTGTATGGTGGTTTTTCCTAGTCACATAGAACAACCTTTTTATTATCAATGAAATTAAGATAAATGGTGTAAACTTTAACTTTTTATCCTATTACTAACCTAGTACAAATAATGTGAGGTATCTCTATCCCTTTTACATGATAATGGACTTTTACTTTCTTAAATAATGTTTTCCAGTGTTGGTTAGAGTCCCTTTTAGAATGTATGACTGTTTCATTCCATCACTTACAATAGTTAGATAATCTACCATAATTTTATTAAAAAATATATAATATATATATAAGGATGGATACAAAAAATATTAGAATGTGATTGATCAATTGTAGTATGCAACTCAATTTATCATCTTCTATTCTACTTCCTCTTCAGTGCACATGAAATATTATTGGCATGTAAAATTATTTCTCCCTCTTGGATTATTTAGGTTTGGAAATAGATACTATATATATTCTATGTTTTGACTCTATAATTTATCTCCTTAGATTAATAGTTTTGAATCCTTAATATTCTCTTCCTAGTTATTATCTTCATATTTACTGTGATGTGGGAATATATTTTCTCTTAATATTAAAACTATGAGTCTTCAACCAATTTCATATTTTAATTTACCATAATCTTATAATTCAAATAATTAAAATCATGGACATGTAATTTTATATAAATCATCATCTATATATGAATATTTACAGAGAACATGGATAACTTCCATACTCAGGCGATATATAAATATCTCATTGAAATCCACATAAGGAATCTCTCTTCAAAAAAATTTAAATCAAAGTAAAAATAATCCATTCAATGTATCTTTATGGCTCATGATTCATCTTACCATGTGATATATAAATAAACATGGTATAATTATTTTTATTGAAATCACCGAAAACTATATTTTTAAATCATTTATGTGATATTAAATAATTGAAACCTAAAATTCATAAAATCCCCCTCATTAATTCCATTCAATATTTTTATGTGCATGGAAATTAGAATCATGAACCTATAGATCATGTTCATCTTTATAACTTCTTATCCACACTATGTAAAATAAAAATGCAAGTACTAAAACTAAATATAAAATTAGGTACCTATTTGAAAAATGGAATAACATTTATCTCTTGTAAACTCTCCATGAATCCACCTTAAATTTGGAATTCCATAAAAATATCTCATACACGCATAAATATAGATATGATCATGTAATCTCCTTTATGGTGTAAAAACTACTTCATTAATTCATGATAACACATAAGATTTGAACATTACACCACTCCAATATTTATCCATATTATTAAAACTATCAAATATATATGTCATTCCCAATAGATTTGTGATATTATCATAATTATGGAATGGTAAAATGATATTTACCTTATTTCCCTTTTTTTTGTTGAGAAATTGAAACGTTACTCATGCGTATGTATGTGATACTATCACCATGTTGTAAAATAATTCATTTCTAATTACCACATTAGGTAGATTGTTATAAATGATTAATTATTGAATAAAAATGATAAATATTTCATTATAATTATTTTATAGATGATTTAATAATGACCTCTTTGACTATGGTCAACCTACCAAGGATGTTTTGTAATTTTTAACTAAACATCCTCAAATCACCCGATGTAGACATAACTGATTATGTAATTAAATATTACATTCAAATAAATGAAATAAATGGAATAATGAAAAAATAATAAACCAGGAAAAGGTTCCTTATTTTTTTATTATATAGGATTTAATTAACAAACATGGTACGCCTTTACTCGAGGTAAGGGGTTTCTTAACTAAGTTTCTATCTATTAGGTTAGTCTTATACTTAATTGAATATTCTATGCCAATATTATGTGTGAAAGGATCTATAATTATATTATGTTGTATTAAAACTAGTTTTTTGGTTTTAAAATAGTTACATTTAATCACCTCGTTGATTAATTATATATTCAGTGATTTGATCTTTCTAAAGAATATTCATTTGAATATTGTTTCTTTGTGACAGGTCTTGTAATATTCACTTAATTCCTTTTATAATGTGTATATGCTTACTATTGAGATAATGTATTATTAATTAAAAATATATAAATATATTTAAAGTTCATTCGAATTTCTCTCTTTCATGATATATTATTTCAAATTTTATAAAAGGATAAAGGGTTTTTATGATCTTATATTCAATTCATTGAGATGTAATTCATGTTATGTGCCATGTTTTGTTTTATCTGGTGTAGTTACTTCCCCATTAACTTACATTCACATATTATTTCATAGATATTCTGGATTTTAGAGAATAATTTTATTTTCTTTCAATCGATATCTTTTTTGTTAAAGCATTACCCAAATTTGAAGGATTTCACATCTCAAACTTCATTCTTTGAGACATGTTTTGACCAATTCACTTATATAACTTTATGTGGAGTGTAAAATAACTCTGGACATATAATATCATGGATATTTTTATAACCATGTTATTTTTTGTTCCTCTTTATCAACTTTTTTTAAATGGTATTTGGTTTTAAATGAAAAAATGTTTCTCATTAACAATTCAGTTTTAATTTTTTTAAATACTTTAACCAAACTCTTCCTCCACATTCTTAACATTATTTAAAAACTACTATTTTTAAAGAAAAATTATTTTGTAAAGTCATTTTTCATGATCTTTTAACATGTTTAATAATGATTTAAAGGTTAATTTATTAATTTCTTTTGATGGGTCACTTTTGACCCTCTTTATAAATGTTTGAAAAAATGTTTATTTTTAGAATTTATGACATGAATGGATTTTCCCACCATCATGAACATTTTTTTATTAAAATATTCCTCAATACGATTCCATGGTTATTTTTAAATAAAATAATTCTCCCAATATTCTATAATTTTTTATAAAATATTATCAAAATTGAATGAGATTTTCCCATGTTATTAAAGAAATTCACTATTGTTATTTTAAATAGTTTTTTTACCTGTGGGAATATCCTTTTTTATGATCCAATGGAAATTATTTCTGTTGATATAATCATTATTATTTCTATAGATGTCTTTTGATCATTTTAAATAGATTTTCAGGGAACCTATGTATTTTCCATGGTTTAATAAATTTTTTGAAGGAATAATTTTCATTTTTATGAGTTTTATGATGAAATGTAATACCTAACATTATTCATGTTATGGTACCTTGAATTTTTTATAATGATTGTTGATACTGACATAGGTCTCCAATGTATTTGGTAATAATTATGTTCTCCAATGAATTATGTTGGAATTACCTGAGTTATTTATTCAAATTATAAGGGTTATTGTAAGTGTTCTACTAATGGTAATATGATGATAATGTTCCATGATACCTACATAGTTTTTCAATTATTTCTATGATCTCTAATAGATCCTTCACTCATGTATTTTTTTAACATGACTCATGATAGTTGAAATATATTAATCTAGTCTTATGTTAAATCTTTATGTCATGTATCATGATTTATTTCCAAAATTTATATGGGTTTCAATTCTATTATGTTATTCTTGTTCACATTAATTATATCGTAAAACCCTTATTCTCATCTTATGCTCACTTATGACATTCAATTGTTAATTATTATGTTTACCCTTACTAGTCATTTGAGTTCACCATTTTCATATTTTCCATTTCTCTGGGTTATAAAGAATTATATTAAACAAATTATTTCTATAGAGGTTTCATGTGTGATGAATTTTATTAGTGACATTAAAGGCATAATTTGGAATAAGAAAATTTGGGTAATGTGGAGGAAATTATCTCTTGAATACATGGGTATTTTTTGTGTAAGAGGTTTTCATAACTCTTTAAAGCTCTAAATCAAAGAGGTCAATGGGTGTGAAAGTGATCCATTTTTAATTTTTTAATTAGTGTATTTTTTTGGCTAAAATTGGGAAATTTTTAAAAGTAATAATGACTAAAATGGAACAATTATGTTTTCAACACTAGATTCATGTGTGGGTGTGTTCAAGAATCGTAAAACTTGTTTTAGAGTATGGTTTATAAAACATTAGATATTATGATGTTTATATGTTAAGTTAACTAAATAATTATAGATACCATTATGGATTTATTATTTTATGGTTGATAATAAGTTCAATGGTATACACACCTTAGTTGATGTTTTTTTGAGTGGATTTTAGGTTTATTAATTATATTTTTGGAGATGTTATTTTTGGGTTGAACTATATGTAACACTTTAGTTTACCTTGAAATATTGTTTGGGAATAATTTTATTAAATTTTTTGGAATGTATGATAAAGGGTATGATATAACATTTGAGATCAAAAAATTCTTTATTTTTGAGGTTATTAAGGTTATTTCATATGTAGGTTTATTTATTTATGGAATGATCTAATATAAACAATTGGTGTAATTATATATCATCTGGTTGTAAATTTATTATTTCTTTATATTATTTTTTATCCATTTTTGATATCATAATACCTTATTCTAACCATTTCAGTTTTGGTTATTATAGAATGGTTGGAGGAATAACTTATTATTATTTTGTATATTATGTGATCCATAAGAAGTTTATTTTAGTGCTTTAGGGGTGAGATTTTATCTTCACTTCTCATTTCATGGAATAAGAGATATGTAGAACTGAAAAATGACTGAAACATAACCAATAGATAAAATTTTCATTATTAAATGGAAATAAATGATGTAAGTATATTTTTTCATGTTTTCTATCTTGATAATTAATGAATACCTCAACTCTAGGAAAAATATGTATATGTAAAAATGTTATCATATTAATTATAATTATGATTAACTGATGGAATTATTTACCCCATACTAATTAATGGTTTTTTGATCATTAATTTTATAATAACTATGTTCCCTATCACCCTATATTATTCCATGGGAATTATTTTTCTCATATATCCCCATATTTTCATTTCCCACCAATATTATCCTTATCCAGAAACCAAATTATGTGTTAGTATCGGTGTCCTTCATGTGTCTTCCTTTCTATTTTTAAAATAATTTTTTATTATCTATTTTTATGATGTGGGTTTAAAAAAATGTATTTTTAAATATTAAATAGTTTTTCCCATTACAATCAAATATTTTTTCATCCACTCCTTAGTAGTGTTTAAAAAAATATTTGAAACAATTTTTTAAAATATAAGATAAAATTGTGACTACTCAATTTTTTTATGGTTGGCATAATGTAACAGTCCAATATTTTAGTTTAAATTAATACTATGCTCAACATATTACAAAACACACAAAACTAAGCATGTTGTGAATTATGATACTATATAAAAATATTATTATTGAAATTTGAATCTTATAACTCAGTTGTTGAAATAGAAGGTATGAAAATCTTTTACGCCATTAGGTTATAAATTTATAATTCTCATAATTAATTTAAATTTATTGATTTATGTGTTGGAAATGAGCACTCAATTTTTAGTTAAGTCATTTTATAGTTCAAAATAAATTTTATTCACAAATGGTTTTTTAAGATAATGTTAAAATTAATATATAAATTTTTTAGGAAGAAAATTTCAGGATGTGAATAAAATTTTATAATTAATCATATCAAAGATATCTTAGGGTATTTTTTTAGTTTTTTAAAAAATATTGAGTTTTCAATGAATAGAGGAAATGCTATTGTTTATAAATTTTTAATTTATTTTTAATAAATAATTTAATTTCAAAGGCCAAATATTTTTTTTAAATATTATATTAAATTAATATAACAATATATTAATTAAAAATAATATAATAAATTTCATTTTAATTAGTATTATTCATGATTTTGGTATATGTTCTTTTTAGGACTTCAAAACATATTTTTTTTTTCTGAAAACTGTATTTTGCAAGAAATATAATTTTATATCAAAGAATGATATTAAAATCTAATGATCAATTTTTTAAATAAATATATATTTTTTATATATAAAAAATATATTAACATTATCTTAATGGTTTTTACTAGTCAAGGAATGAAAGTAAATTCATTTTTAAGATTAAAATGCATTTTTTAAATAGGTTTTTATTGTATTTACTGTGCTTATATAAAATTATTTTTTTAGATTATTGAAAATTAATTTGATAAAATTGATTCTTAATTTATAATTATAATACCCAAATTTAATAATGATATAAATTTAAATTTTTTAAATATGAATAGTAACTTTAGTAAAAAACATGTCACCATGGTGAAATTAAATATCAGGTCAAACTTGGTTAAAAATAATTTATAAGGCCAAAAAATTTTATTTCAATTATTTTTATATAAATATATTTATAAACTTATCAACTTAGGCATGAGATTTATTTTTTATGGTACACTTTTCTAAGAAATGACTTAATAATATTTCATTTTTTTATAAATTCCATTTGGGTCATCTCCCTCCCATACAAAAGGACAACCCTGTCCTTTTTTCTCCCTGCATTAAGAGTTTATTATCTATGAAAATACCTACTCAAAATTATTCCAAAAGTCCATCCGCAAATCTTATATTCCATTGTTTTATTAGAATTACTTCCATATAACTCCAAAGGTTTAAACCAAAGAAAGTTGTTTAAAGAAGAGGTAAAACACTAAACTATGTGTTTTTATTTTTATCATCTTTTATACATTTAAATATATATTAAAAATTCTTATATAATAACACAATTCGATCCTATATACTGTTATTTTTTTTTATGGAATATCCTATATCCATCTCCTCTTCAATCAAATGGGGAATGAAACCATATTTCTTATGTACAGAAGACTACCACCTCTTGAACTGTTGAAATTTATTTTACATCACCACTTCGAAAACATGTTCATAATAATGAATTTAATTAATAAATATGATCGTGATGAAATAAGTTTCTTTTTATACATATAATATATCATCTACTTTCTTACCTTTCATGCCATTGAAAAATGATAATGTTGTTTATGAGTATGTATGGATTGCCACCTCCACAAAGCAATGTGATTCATTTTTATTCAACTCTACATGTGTATGGTATATATATGTATATTTAAATATGTAATATTATATTTAATTTGGAATAATAATTCTTAAAAATGAATGATACTTACATTGTTTTGCTCATGTTTTTTGATAAATGGAAATGTTACTCATGTGTACGGACGGACTGTAATATCTATGTTGTGAAATGATTATTTTTTTCATAAAAACAATACATAGTTTTTTATAAATTTAAAATTGACGTTAAAAAATGATAAAAAAAATTATGGTTTATTATTCTATAGTTTATGTAATAATTACTTCTTTGACCATGGTCAAAATACCAAATTCATTTGTCAATTTTGGAATGAACATCCACAAAACACCCGATGTGGACATAATCGAATAAGTAATAAAATGTTTGACTGAAATAGATGGTTTAATGAAAAATTAATAAACCTAGAAAAGTTTTTTAAACAACAAAATAATAATAATTTATTTATTTTACAGGATTTAGAGGATATACATATCATTTCTAGACTCGAGGTAAGGGGTTTCTTAACTTCACACTATTTTTATTATAATATTATTTTTTTATTCCCAAAACAAGGTAATATTAGAAAGGAATGGGAGGGAAATAGGGGGGAGGGACCCATACCTTCAAGGATTTTTTTTAAAATTTTATCCAATTGCATCACCTTCGAAAAAAAATCAGCTGTTCGTAGGGGGATGGATACGAGAGTGATTCCTTGAGGGGGGATCGAGGATGCTTTGGAAGCTAAAAAATTATCAACTCATTTACCTTCATGACATATGTAAAGGGGATCTATATCATTGGGTATGATGGAATTGCACCATAATATCAAATAGTTGATCTACCATGGAGTGGTAGAAGGGCCTTTGATAGAGCTCCAAACAATCTTTGAGTCTGTTTCCACCAATGTCATGGTAATTTTTTTGGAGCTACATAACTCAAGGCCATTGAGAAAAAATGCAGCTTCCGCCTCCAAGGAATCTATTTCCCCATAAGATTATTTAGGATTATATAAATTAGATCCATAAGTATTCTAGAACATAAAACCTCCTTTTATAATCCACTAATTTCATGCTACATTAGTGTTTATCTTGAACCCCAATACGAGAGGATACCATCGCACCCAGGTCCCACACTGCTCCACCCTGGTCGCCTCTGGGGTTAGACCAAAAATACTAATGTTTATAAGGGAGTGTGAATTATGAGTAGTTTTTATAAGGAACATTTGGTAAAAAAAGGTGATTATATTTCACTACAAGGATAATCACCGAAGGTATGAGACCATCTTGGTGAGCCTAGTTACAGCCAGTCCAGATGGTCCAGACACCAGCTACCAGAATAATGGTCCAATCCTGCTGCTCTAGAGGACCCCTAAATGGGTCAACAAACCATCACTACAAGAATTCACCGGTCGACTTCTCTTCACCAAATAATCAATTAAAATCTCCCAGAGCATTCTACAGGTGGTGAACCCATTCACAATGGATGAATAAATGTGAAGTGGATTATTTATTTGGGGCCAAACAACTGTAGAATTTTGTGGTGAAATAGAAACCGTTTATTTTAACCACTACATATAAGGGGATGGATTCATTATGAAATATCCAAACTAAGAAGTTACACTTCAATGGAATCATCTTTCACTAGAGAATCCTTCCCTAAGGATCAGTCAAAATACCTAAATACTACTTGTTCCTATAATCTTTATTTAAGAAACCTCTAGAGGAGGAACTTCTAAATATGAACTGATTTAAAGTATTCTTCATGATTATTCTATCGACTACTATTTTATGGGTGGTTGTATGAATGAAACAAATGAAGGATGGATGTTCACAGGGTTGTCTGAAGGATAAATTGGGGTCGGTACAACCAGGGAAACCCAATATACCACCCACACAATTACAGTTACAGATGTTAATGTATCCTCTTCTAATAATCCATTTAGAGTGTTGCTGAATAATTTTGATATTATCATGCATGGCATTACATATGGTAGAAGGAACCACCCCCCTATAATTTAATCCAAGACCATACTTTCTATGTATGAACCTACTCTATAAGGACCTTCCCTAAATCACCTTTCATGCCATCTTTCATTTAAGAGAGATTATATGCATCCTCATATTCTTCAAATTAATGCTACCATGAATTAGCGGTTTATAGATTTTAGACTAGGAGGCAAACCTATTTCTACCTTCCCCTTGGGAATAAAAAATGAAAGAGTTTCAAAAAATTAAAATTTCCTTGAGAATAGCTTGGGAAACCTTGAACCTAGAAAGTATATACATGGGGATAAAGGATGGGAAATAAGTGACAAGGGTAATCCTCCCACTGAATTATAAAAAAGTATTCTTCTAGTTATTGATAAAATTTACAATCCTGGTGAAAATACATTCAAAGTTTCTCACATGGATTCTTTTATGGGAAATAGGGTCTATTGGTATTCCATAGAAAAAAAAGTTTCCACGGATACCAAGGATTGCTTCAATGTTATATTTTATCCTTTTAAAGAAATATGAAGAATAAAAAGCTTAAATTTTGTCACATTTTATATTATGGAAATTCCACCTAGTATATTCTTCCATCTCAATATTAAAGGCTTTGACCGAGGAGCTATAGAAATTAAGAAAACATATCAAATATTCAACAAGAAACATGCGAGACACCACTGATAACTGACCTCCATGATGGTAAGGGATGACTAATATTTTTTGAATATGGGAAGTAAAATATTTGATGAGGTCATACTAGACTATGATGAAAAGGATGGGGGAGATAGTTTCACCTTGTTGAAGAATTATCACATATCTTATAAAATTGCATTGTCTACGTTTAAAAACATTGTTGAACCAAGGTGAGTTGTAGCATCTTAACAACAAGTTAGTGACCCAATAGGAGAAACTCATACAACTCATACCTTGGTGGATGAAGATCCATTCCATGATGTCATAGGCCATATTCATATCAACCATACAAACCAGATTGGACCCCAAAACCTTCCTATTTATGTCTCCCACCATCACCTAGACAATTACATTTTCTCCCTAGATATATATACCATGGATGAAGGCATGATGATCATTAAATATGTAGAGAGAATAATATTGGGATAATATACTAATGATGATGGAGGTAAATATTTGTTAGGAAAAATTTTACATACCTATCAGTCAAAAATTATTTATATCAGAATGGTCCTTCACTTTGGGTAAGAGTATCATAGTAGTAGCACAAGCAACCCTAAAAAGAACCCCACTGTAGAAGAAATCCTGGATGGCCGCAGTGAGGTCATTTCTTCTTGATTCTCCAGAAGGTTCCTTCACTTTTATTATGTTATATTTTATTTACAATATTTTTTGTTTTATAAATATTGCAAATAATCATATCATTGGTTAAATAGAACTTCAATAATACAATCATTGTATGGGTTATTTCTCACAATATTATTTCTTCAATATATATCCTATAATATACACATACTTATATTTATAAGAATTATATGCATTACTATTGAGATATAATATCATGAATTAATCTATGATACTTATATTTTAATATCATTTCAGGTTTTCTCTTTCATGATATACTGATTTAAATATTATAAATATTGTAATTGTTTTCATGGTTTCAATTTTAATTCATTGGGATATATTTCATGTTACACATCATTTTTTTCATTATATAGTGGAATTAATACCCCATTAATGTGTTTTCACATGTAATTTAATTTAAATTAATGGTTTTACATAATCATGTTATTTTCCTTCATTCAATGGATTTTCATTCAATCATTTCCCATGTTACAAGAGTTTCTTATCTCAAACATCCCACTATGAGACTTCTTTTGATCGAATCACCTATATTCATTTATATGGTGTATAAAATAACTATTTACATTTAATATAATGTATCATTTTATACTCATTTTATTTTATGTTCATACTTATGTTCTTTATTTCAAATGGATTTGGGTTTTTTAACGGAAAAAGTGGATTTCTTTAAAAACATATTTTTAATTTTTTTTAAATCCATTTAACCCAAGTCCTCCTCTTTGTTCAGAATATTATTTCAATTATGATATTTTTTTTACCTAAATTAATTCTTAAATTTAAAATCTATGATATTAAAATTCCTTTAAAAACGATTTCAAAGGTTATTTCTTATCATTTTCCACATGGGTTACTTTTTACTCCCTTTATAAAAGTTTGTAAAGAATTTTTATTTTTAATGTTTATGAGATGAATGGATTTCCCACCGTCATGAATATTCACATATTTGATGATTTATTTATACATTACCAAGTTTATTTTTAAACAAAATATTTACCCAAATACTTTGGAATTTGTTTATAAATGATTATCAAAAGAAAAAGATATTTTCCACCATTTTCAAATAAATGTCATAATTGTTCTTTTAAAAAAAATTCATCTATTGAAATATTAATTATTGTTTTATTGTTCTCCAATGGGTACATTTCCAATATTAAAATCCTTATTTTTTCTGTTTTTGAATTATTGTTGTTTTAAATATATTTTGTTGGACTCATTTCTTTTCAATAGGTTAATAAGGTTATCAACAGAATAATTGTTCTTTTTATGAGTTTTATGATGAAATGAATTTTATATGTAATATTTTCATGTTGTGGTTCTTGTATATTTGTTATGATTATTGGTGAGCTCAATATCACTCTCCAATGATTTGGGTAATGATTATATGGAAAATTTTGTTTATAATTAATAGATATTTTTATTCCATTTATAAGGGATAATGTAAGAGTTTTATTAAGATAATGTTCCAAGATACCTATAATGAAATTCATCTCTTGGTATGAGTACTAATCGATCCTTTTCTAAAAGAATTTTTTTTAAATGTATAATAATTTGCTTACTTGTATTACACTAGTATTTTTAATTATTTTTTCCATCACTCATGACTTATGATCCATGTTTTGGTGGGTATGAATTATGTTATGTTATGACCATGAAATTTGATTATGTCAAAAACCCTTATGTTCATCTTATACTCACTAACGAAATTAAATTTTTAATTCCTATGTTTACCCTTACCGAGTGTTTGATCTCACCCTTCATATGTTTTAAAATACCCCAAGTTATTATGAATGATTTTAAATAAATTATATCAATAATTTTTGGATGTGTGAAGAATTTTTTGGGAGATGTCGAGTACTTAATGTGGAATAATATAACATGGGTATGGTGGAAATATTCTCACATGAAGATATGAGTTTTCTATGAAATATTTTCTCTCGATTCTCTAAAACTCTAAACCTAAACGATCCTTGGGTGTGTAAGTGATACATTTTTTTATTTGATGTCATATTTTTAGAGATGAAATTGGGTCATGTTCATTGGAATTAAATCCTAAAATGTAAATATTTTGTTTTTGTAAGAGATTTTGGTGTGTTGGTTTAGGGTAGTTATATTAATAGTTTTTTGAAATCACTTACTCATTATCAGAAAGCATAGATTTAATTCAAAAATAATATTTTCTATAGGTTTATCAGATCTTGGTAGACTATTACACGTTCCATTAATGTGGTGGTAGGTTAGCCCTCATGTGGTAAGCTACATCACAACAGACAGTCAGTCGAATCAACTCACATGTGGTTAGTTAAGTGTAACTCATGTGTTTGATCTGACAAATTCATGGCATGACCTTTAATATAGAATTGGTTTTAATTTATTATTATTGTCAATCTGTCTACCCTTCATGTAGCCATTTTTAATGTTCCATATTTTTTTAAGGGTTCCCTGATCTCCTAATCTGTCTCATGGAGTTTTAGTATGCCTCTTCTCTTTTGAATCGTACCTTGATTGCTGGGTTTAAAAAGTAACACACCTTGGAAGATTGTTTTTATAGTTATTTCTTCGTGATGTGGGCTTTAAAAGATTGAGTGATTGTGGGTTTGATCGACAGCAAGCATATAATGATTCATTTTGCGTCAGTGGATGATTTAATCAAAGCATGGTACAATGATTTCTATATCATCAATGAATCACAGTTATACCTATTTTTATGGACATAAGACTCCTAAATGCAATGTGATTCCCCTATAGTGTCATCGTGGGAGAGCATCCCAAATCATCTACTACCATTTCAAAATCCCTCAGTTATTATAATGCTAGATAATATAGTGGGTAGATACCTATACTGAAATAGTCGTAATGTGTCTCTATTCTATCCCATTAATATGTGTTTATGTGTGGAAGTGGATGCATCCGGAGTACCCTTTGATTATATTTAGATTACAGTTGGTGAAGAGTTTTAGTGGAAACGGCATGCGGTCTTTGAATCATGGTCTGAGTTCTTTTCTGTCTGTAAAAATTTGGGATATTCGATGGAAATCAATCGGGGGGGACTCTTTCTATGGAGATGGGTGTAGATTGGGATAACTAATCAAAGGATATAACTAAGACAATACTGTTTGGTCAGATGCTGGATGGTGAGGTCTCTATGTTTAAATATATAAGTGGTGTGAAGCGTGGATCGTGTGATATGAATCCATTAGTGTTCAAAGTTTTCAGTTTCTTGAGGAAATATTTCAGAGAAACTTACCATCTTATACCTACTACATTGGGGCAGGAGGGTATTCTTTGGAGTAGGAGTGATCTGATAGTGTTCTGAACCTAGTGGATTCACAAAGGGTTGATGATGGAGGCTCTAAGAAACCAGAGGCTACATCTTACACTAAGGTAGTGCACTCAGGTACTATTAATAGTTCCAACGGTCCAGGAAATTATTATGACATCAGTCAGCTGAGGAAGGAGATGGTTGAAACCCATCCTTATATTAATCCTCCACGAGTTCATAGGACCTTAGATGATCCAAAATCTAATGGTGCTTAGGATACCCCTCTTGAGGGTTACCAGGGAAAAAATGAGCATTACTATGATGTAGAACCAAGTAAGATGGATGAGGGAGTTCCCAAGACTCCCTCAGATATCTAATTTTCATCATTTGGAAATGTTCTAGAATAGGTCGAAGGGAGTGAGTCCATAGTCATGAAGAGTTCTAGGGAGGTGTATGGTATTACGATGGGTGATTGTTTTTATCTCTTGTCATATGATGATCTAGTTCAAATTCTAAAAATGTCATATTTTGAACCTCTAACAAGGATCAATTTCCTGAGAATGGGTCCAGTGGTGAATTTCCTAGCCGCTGTGTAGGCGATAAACAGGATGAGGTTCTTGGTAGTGGGTATTCTAGTCTGAGAAGGAGTATGAGTAGGATAAGATACTAAAAATAGAAAAATGATTACTCATATTTACCTCTACATATAGAAAACAGACCTACAAATAAGTTGATGGACAAGAAGAATAACTATAACCCCCACCTATAAAAGGATGATTGTCAATAGTGGGAGATTCCCGATAATCCATTGTATTTTCTTATGGGCTCAGAAGATGTAATGATATAAATTGATCTAAAAATGAAAGCCCCTAATGAAGAGACTGAAAGAATGATGGGAAGGGATCTAAAAGTGGCCCCCAATGAAGAGTAGGGAACATGGAATGATGTGTAATACTTGATCCTTCTAAGGGGATTCAATAATGGATATATCAACTAAGAGGAGTACATCCATTCCTGGTACAAGTTGTCATTAATGATTGAAGATCTTTTAATGGTGGATCCAAACACTCACGTAAACAATATCTCATGGAAACTATTTAGAGATTATATCTTGTAGGCTGCAATTTCACATAAATGGATCGGTAATATACTTTGGTTCTTGAACTTGGTTTCTCAATTTCTTCCTTCAAATAATTTGATAATAAAAATTTAATTTTGAGTTAGTGTGGACTCTTTAGTGTCCATGATGCAGCTTCATATACCATTGACTCATAACTCATATCTTGGAGAGTTTAATAGTAGTTTATGTGATAAATTAATCAAATTCATGAATATAGTTCGTCATATGTGTATGAAAATAAAATTATAAAGATAAAATATGATACCATCTTGATAGAATTTTATGGTTAGATCAAATTGAATGAATTCCATTATGTCTATATGGTTTTAAATGGATGAATTGTACTTGCATTGCCAGATTCCCACATTAGACAATCTATCAGCACTACCATGTTTTATTATCCACCATTTAGTATTTATATCCCAATGTTGTATCTAATTCTACTTCAGTCTTCCATAATAACACATTTGGTCATGTCTATGCCATTGTTCAGTCATCCTCAACTCTTCCTTTGCATGCTATCTCATGTGTATACCCAACTAACCTATATACATTAATCTGGAAAACCCTAATATATGGAATATGTTATGGAGCCTCTTTTTCTCTCATATTTTTTGTTTGAAAATTTTTAGAGTTCTATAGTGTATAATAATAGGTTTTCAGCATTTTGGATCAATATAGGTAAGAGCATGTCCATGGTAGAGGCCGTAGTATAATCATGGGTCTCTTGTGTAAAACTATAATAAATAAAATTCTCAACAATTCGGTGTAGCCTGAGGTGGAATGCATTGGGAGTCTATTTTTCGAACACTTCTAGAGGGACCACACCACACCGTGTTGTGGTCTGCTGTTAATCTAATATAACCATGGTCTCTACATCTTGCTTTAGTCAGTGCATGTGGTTTGTCCCCTGGGTGAAGCCACCAGGTTGTGGTGGATGCCACCAAGTCATGGTGGTAAATGTTTTAGAGTATTAAATTAGTAAAATTCTATCTATTATTATAGAGAGATTAATCCACCCACTTGTAACCTTAATGAATGGTTTTAAAGGACTTATTGGCTCATATTCCCTTTGTTAAATAGATTGTTCACCTCCATTTGGCTAGATTCAATGATTGATCATATTCTAAGAAGGTGGTTTTCAGTGTTCATCCTTGAGAAATAAATGGATAAGTGTCTTAAATTAGGATTTACATTTATATATCAAGCCTTGTGAGGTCTAATTCATTTTTTTTCTCATCACTAGTCATAGTAGAAGTGTGTTTTTATTTATTCATGAGCTAGTTGTCTCTATCCTATGAATTATTCTTTATCATACCCTAAGTTTTTACGATTCCCATTGGTTTTTATTTATAGAAATGATGATTTTAAATCCATAATTGTTTAATTTTATCTATGATATTTAAAAAATTGTATTCAAACTTTAATTTCATTCAAAAGCGATGTAAAACATTGAAATTGGATTTTATGGAATGACTCAAATAATAATTTATTTGAAAATGGTTTTTCAATATTTAAAAAAAATTTATATTCCTTGTTAAATGTTTTTTTAATTGTGGGATTAGTTATCTTGAAACTCAATGATAATTTAATATCACAATTGGAAGACCTTAGGGTATAACAACAAACTATAAATATGTGATCTCTAGTAGAGCAATCAACCACTTGTGTAGATTCTCATGATAAAATAGATATATTTGGAAGTATTTACCATATAACTAAGATTCACATAGTAATAATTCACTTATTCTAGAAGGTGTTTCTTATTTTTTTGAGTTGTATAAACCCTCATGTTGGGGATTTCCCTTTGGTACATTGTGGATATATTACATGCATGTTTATTCGAAACACATATTTTTCTACTTGATAATATATATTTATGTCTCAAAACCTAGTTTATTCACCTAATTTTTCTTCATTGATATATGTTATTTCGTATCGATTTTTCATATTGAAGATAACATTTTTATGTAAAAATAATACCAAAATATTATTTTATATGTTATGATGATTTCTTTTGAAATTCTATAGAAATATATTTTATATAAGAACTATCATATTCATGTGGATAGAATTTATATAGATTATTTATTGGTATACTTATGAGATTTCATGATAACACATAACTTTTCCTTTTAAGAATTTGTAGACATGGTTTTATAGGATACAAGTAAATGGAATAGCACTCTATAGAGTAGAAATCAACTATATTGTGTCCCCTTCTTGTGGGTAGCGATAGTGGTGATATATGTTCATGTGGATATATACCCAATAGTTTCATTGGGTTCCACGTTGTCGCTCTTTAGGTATTTTTATAGACATTGTTATCATGATATAGGATGTAAACTTTTTTTCATTTGTTTAAATATATGATGTATCTTAGATATCCAATATGATTCTCTAATCATTTATATCATGTTGTATTCTTACTGGTGGTTAAAATCATTCCCATATTTCTTTCTATGATACCCTTGTTCTTATCGTCATTCTGTGGTGATCAAGAGTGTGCTTCATATTGTGGCAGGAAAATTCCGCTGACCTTATGGGTTGACCAGGGTTGGTCTATAATAAATTGGTATCAGGGGTAGGTTTTTATTAAAGAATACCCCTATTAATTTTTATCTACCTCTTTTGTGTGGGGGTTATTAATAGACTGTAGATAAGACTATCAGAACTCAATAGTTAGCTTGGCAGTGTTCATTGTCTGCCCAATTTCATGACAATCCTCAAGTAAACATGGGATGTCTAGGGATTTGTAATATTCATATTTATAATTTTATCCCTTTTGAATTCATTTTTCTCTAAATTTGGTTTATGATAGTGAAATCAAATTTTGTTCTATGGGGTTTTCTATCCTATTTATTTTTTCAAATATTCTTCTTTTAGGAAAACAATCTAAGAATCATAGAGGGTATGTTGTGGAGTGAGCCTCATAGAAAAATAATCTAGCTAACTCAGTATTGGTGGATACTATTGTATGAATGATATAGTCATTGGTTTAAGTGTTTGATGTTGAATGAAAATGAAAGGAGGACCATGGATCCAAATTATAAAAATAGAATTCACTGATCTTTCGTGATAAAAAGGGACCACAAGAATCAGACGAACTAATAAAGTGGATTGAGAGGATTTTATAATTCGGAAAACTATAATTGAATTAAAGGTTATTGTCACCAATTATATGCTTGAGTGGTTGGGATATAAGTGGTGGAAATCTATTTTTTCAATAAATGTTTCATAATAACATTCCTCATTTAATTTCATGAAATAATTTAATAAATTGTTTTATCATGAGACACTGAAAGTAGAGATGGTGCAAGAGTTAATTACCATGGGGTAGAGAGATTGTTCTATCATGGAGAATTCTAATCAATTTTGTTGAGTTGTTGAAATAGTATCTAGAGATATTTTATAATTACTACATATTTCCATTGAGGTTCTAAATAGGATTAAGGTCTGATATTTAGTATATGAAGATTCTTATGTGCCTAACCACCTTCACAATGTTCATAGATATTAAGGGTATGTTTTTGAATGATATATCTCGGAAGACATTCCTCTATGGAGAATATGAGAAAATTATAGGAATCATAAATATTTTTTTGGACTAATGATGAAGTGGGTGACCAACATATCTGTGGTTGCAGAAGTGCAAACCAGATTCTAGGGTAAGGTTAGATGGTCTTTTACCAGTGTTTGAGAAAGATACACCTCAAAACTTACTATAATGTAGAACCCAAGGTGTGTAACACATGTAGTCAATCTAGTCATCTTAAAAATTTATTTAATAACTAATATAAATTAATTATACAAGGATCCACCTTCCCCAAGGGCTATCGGTTTCAATTTAATGTGGAAAATTGGATGGGACCTCAACCTCTCTCCAAGGGTGATACTCATGTTCTGAAGAAAGGAAAGAATAATGTTTGACGTATCTTTTCAATAATGAGTGAACCTGATGAGTTAGAGGTTATAACACATACCATTATAGGCATGGTGTTCATTAAAAATTCTATGGTTATTGATTTCTTTGATACTATTATAACCCATTCCTTTATCTCATCCAATATTATTGATGTGTTTTGTCTACATTAAGAGATTATGTCTTTCATGATGAATCTTTTTTTCCTTTGGGAAATGGTTACATGTAATGTTTTAGACGTCTTTTGTGAAAATTCATGATTTATGAATATGAAATACTATGGAAATTTCATGGTTATAATCCTAACAAATTTTATCTCATCATTGGTATAGAGTTGATGATTATCTATAAATCTCAGATAGATTATTATTACCATCAAGTTGAATTTTTGTCTCGATGGAGTCAATCTTGTATTTTAGTGTGAGTGGGACCCAAGATCTAGCAGATCAGGGCTTATCAACCAAAGTACTAACATGATATCATAGAATTTGTTGGCTATTTTTTTAATTATTTTGTTCCACATTTTAGTGGCATTCTTCCTATGTTGGTGAGAGAGTATCCTGAAGTATTTCAATTTTATTTATCTAGGTTTCCATCTCAGAGGGAAGATAAATTTTGTTAATACCTATTTCTAGGGAAGAGTCGCATTCCCTAACCTCTATACCATATATAACCTAATGAATTAATATAATTGCAGATTCATCTTGAGGATCTTAAGGCTAAGGGATTTATTCATCCTACCATTTCACCTTAGTAATATCAATTTCTATTTGAAAAGAATATGAATATGTGTTCTTGAAATTTTATTGATTATAAAAATCTAAATCAGATGATGGTAAAGAAAAAAATATCCATTTCTTGGGTTTGAAGAGCTTTTTTTATAATCTCGAGGGATCTCAGTGGTTTCCAAATACTGAAATGTGATTAGGGCACCGTCAACTGAGGTTCCAAGTGTATGATATTTCTAATATGATGTTAAATAGTAGGTATAGGTATTGGGAGTATCTGGTCATGTGATTTCACCTTACTATCACTCCTACAATGTTTATGGTTTTGATTAATTGAATCGTTCATTGATTCTTAGATTCATTCCTAGTAATTTTGGTGGATGATGTCCTTATCTGTCCTAGATCATATCAAGAATGTGCAGATCATTTTAATATGATCCCTGGTATATTAAGATCACATTTGATATATGGAATATATCCAAATTCAAGTTGTAAATTCAAGAGGTGGTGTTTTTGGACCATGGAATTTCTATGAATGGAGTCTCAATTGATCCTGAAAATATTTAGGTGGTCATGTCCTGAGAGTATCCTATAAATATTCCTGAGACCAAGAGTTTCTCATGATTGGCCAGTTATTATATGAAAAAATTTCAATACTTCTCCAAAATTTCATCTTATATAATGAAGTGAACATATTATGGTGTGATGTTTTTTTAGAGTGATCATTTTCATATATATTTTAATGATTTTAAGTGATATCGACTTTAACTCTAATCATTATCCTTCCTAAGATAGTTTTGGGTTATGATTTATTTTATAATGCCTTAGGTATGGATTTGGGTTTTTTTTTATGTTTGGAATATAGGTTTCAGCATTTGTATTTTTTCAATTATTAACTCATGAAAATAACTAAGTCATTCATGGTCCTGATTTTTTAGTATTTATGCATTCTTTTATGACATTGTGCTACTCCCTAACAGAGGAGTGGATTATAGGGTATTCAGAAAATAACAGTATGAAGTATATCTATAACCAAAGGGATATAGACTTGAGATAGAGAAATTGGGTATAATATCTTCCGAACTATGATTATGATATTTCATACAACCCTAAAAAATTAAACATAATCGAAGATGATTTGAGAAGAAATTTACTGACACGGGAAGTGAAAAACAAATGTAAGAGTTGTGCTAGATAGTATTTTTTTTTGTTGAGATGAACATTGTTAAAGATAGGGATGATAGATATTTATTAATAGATAATTTTTAGGAGGGATAAACTACAGTTGATCAAATTTTACTTGGATTGGCTGAGGATATGGAGTTTCAATGCTCTAGTAGGATTGTTTATGTTAGGAAGACCTTGGGTGAGTGATCTTAGTGTCCCAAAGGGGTTAGGTGATTCCGACTTAAGATGGTTGTTTCGATAGACATGAGATATGAATAAATTGATAATGTAAAACAATGTAATTGGTCTATAAACCTTGGATCTACCAATATATTGTGTGTTCTATGATGTCATTATTGGTGGCTCGTAATGTGAAAATCGATTGCAGATTTTTTGTCTTGGTGCCTCAAATTTCCGAAAATTTAGGTGGGTCATAAGAGTCCTAGGGGTTTGCTGCAACCCTTACCCATTCCATTGTGAGAATAGTATATTATATAAATGTTATTCATGAGTAGGACACCATAGTCTCCTAGTGGTAAATATGGGTTATGGAAGATTATTGATCACCTCATGAAATCTATGGCTTTCATACCTATCAAGGAGTTAACAAAGGTAGAGGATATTTGGAACTTATATGTATGGAAGATTTTAAGAATCCATAGAGTTAATTTAACTATTATTTTTGATAGATAACCTAACCTCACATGTAGATTTAGAGTTTATTATTAGTATAAATAGTATTCCAATTAATGTGGATCATGAGATTTCTTCCCCGGATGTATGGGCAAATTGAGCAAGCCATCTTGATTTTGGAAGACATATTTCATGTATGTGTTCTTGACATTCATGTGTCATGGGAGAAACATATTCCCGTAGTAGAGTTTTTATATACAAATATTTATCAATACATTATGAGGATGGTTCCATTTGATACATTGTACTGGAGGCCTTATAGATTGCCTCCTTGTTGGGTAGAGGTTGTAGAAGAATCCTTTTTTGGACTATGCATCATCCTAAAGATGAAGGATATCATGAAATTGATAAAGAAAATATTATCAAAAAATAATAGTCTATAGAATTCACATGATGAACAATGTAATAATAAATTTTAATTTTGAATATGTGATCAGGTTTTACTCATAGTTTCACCTCGGTTGGGACACATACGTTTTGGGAGGCATTGTAAGATAACATCTCATTAAGATAGATCGCTTTAGATAATGGTGAATTTTTAGAAGGTGGACCATTTATTAGGATTACCTGATCATTTATGTTCTATCCATGATGTGTTATATGTTTAAAAACTAAATAATTATCAGCTACATTGGTTCCATGTGATCTACTGGGAGGATTTTTACATTTAACCAAACACCTTAGGGGTTGAATGTCTTATTTAGGTAGTGTACTGTCAAGATAATGTACATCATGTGGATATGATCCCATTGGTTTTATTGAGATGATAGTGTAATATGGACTACTTTAATAAATTGGATAATGAGGCCTTGATGACATAAAAATGGCCTTATATCTTTTCAGGTTCATGATCCCATGCCTTTCTAAGGATAAAATGATATTAATGTGGGAATAATTTTCACACCTCAATATATGGAATCATGTCTGGAGCCTTTTTTAAGCCTTTTCATTTTATTTTTTGAATTTTTAACATTTCATAGTGGCTTAAAATGATTTTCGGAATTTTGGTTGCAAATATATAGGACCGCGACCATGGTAGAAGTTATGATGTACCCGTCTATAACTTAGGTAAAATGATCAGAACCAAAACACCCAGTAACTAGGAATGGATTTAAGTGGAATGGAAAAGGCATCTTTAAATTGGCCATGGATATAGGGACTCACAATGCTATGGTAGATGTCATGGTGAGTCAGAAATTACATATGTTATTCTATTGGTTATGGTAGGTTCTCATTGTCTATATCCTAGTTGAAACCACAACATCGTGACAACTTCCACTAGGGCATAGAGTTAGTGTTTTCTAAATTTTAAGCACTCGAATGACTTATTGATCTTTATAGAGAAGTTACATTATCCATTTAAAAAATCAATTGCAGTTTTTAATGAATATTTTGGTTCATTTTACCTTTATTACACTAATAATTCTCCTCTCATTGTCTTGATTTTCAGATTGAGTGTGTTCTAGGAAGGAATCATTTGGCATACATCATTCCATAAGAATTAACTAAATGGGTATCCTTGGGATTTATCTTTGTAGATATAGACACTTGATTACCAAATCTATTCTATTCCCATAACTTGTCTTAGAGGTAATAATATTTTCTTTTTTCTTGAGGTAGGTGTCTATATCCTATGGTTTATCTGTCGGCATTCCTTGTGTTCTTATTATTACCTTAGGATTTGATTTTTGAAAATGATTATTTGAAAACCATGAGAGTTTTTTTATATGTTTTTCCTATTTTTTTCAACATGGAATTAATTTGAAAACCGATTTTTAATTTTGAAATTAGATTTTATGGAATTCCTCAAAGAAGAATTAATTTGAAATATATATATATTTCCTAGAAATATTTTGTATCTTTTATGGAATTTTTATATGTAATATGTGACTGGATTTGTTGAAAGGTAAGGATGATGTAATTGAACATTGGTAATACCTTGGGGTAAGAGGAAGAACTATATATATGTAATCACTACTAGAGTAAGCTATCACTAAGGTGGGTTCCCCTAATGTCATGAGGTTATGGGACATATTTTACTAGGGAACTGAGGTTCACAGAGTTATAATTCACATATTCCATATAGTGTTTCTTTTCTTATGAGTTTTTACACCCTCATGACATAGAATTACCTTTGGTTATTTGTGGATACATTATATAGGGTTGTATTTGATATGATTAGTTTCCAACTATATAATGGATATTGTTTCATGGAAACCTAGTTTTTTCATCTACTTATGCCTCATGGATATATGTTATGTCATATTGGTTTGTTTATTGAATATGATTTTCTTTAAAAAGTAAAACCAAAGGATGATTTTATATGGATTGTTGGTTTATTTTGAAATGTATTATAAATATGTATTATAAAATAACTAATAAATGCATTTGGATAGATGTTTTATTGATTCTTGTGGGGTATCCTATTGATATTTAGTTCCCACATCTTACTTTTTATATTTGGAATCTATAGACATGGTTTTTCCGGATATAGGTAATGGGAAGGGAATCATATGGAAAAAAGTATCTACTAGATTTTCTTTCCTTTAGGGGGGTTTTAATGGTGGTGAAATATAGTCTTGTGGGAATGGAGCCATGGGTTACTTCTGGTTTAATATTGTTGGTCTTTTAGTTTATTTATCTATACCTCATTATTAATTTGTTTTATGTTACCTTTGTGGTTTTTTTGTTTTTGAATACAATGTATCTTGGATATATTTTGTGATGATTTTTTCATTTCTACTTATCATATGTCTATTGGAGGATGAAATTGTTCCAATGATTCTTTTTATGATACCCTAATGTTTATCTCTTAACCATTGTCATTGAGAATGTGCTTCAGGCCATAGGGTGGGCCAATTTGTGTGACATTATTGGTTTTTCTAGGTTTATCTACCACACATAGTTTTTACTTTTATAGCCATTGAGTCTAGATTATAACTCCCTAATAGTATTCTATATATATTTCCATAAAAAGATATATTATGTTTAATTTTTTTTACATGAAACAAGAAAATAAAATGATCCATGACATATTGGATGAATATTATTAAAAAAACAAATAATAATAAAACATTTAGCAAATAAAAATATTCTAAATTCCTTCAACTTAGGATTAAAAGGATCACAATGTATCAAAATGGATATTTTTCAATATTTTTTTCTTTAAATAATGTATTTCTATTTAAATGATTAAATTATAAATTTGGGAATTTAAATTCAATAAAAAATCCATTTTTTGATTAATCATGTTAAAATTATCTTAGGGTAAGTTTTTAATATTTTCTAATATAATTGATTTTTATGTGAATTTTGTAAAAGAACTACTTTTCCTAATACCGTAACTTTTATAATATTTTCATAATACATGACTAACTTAAAAGATTAATTTTTTTATAAAAAATTTATTTATAAAGTATACTAAATCATTAAAAAATTCTCTGTTTAATTTAAGAAACCTAGGTTTAGAATTTAGGAAACTAAAGTAGTATTTCACATTTTTCATCACATGAAGAAATTAAATCATAAACAATTTATTAAATATTTTAGATCCAAATTTTAATATTATTTAATAATTCAAATTTCATTTTTAGGAATAAAAATATGATTTATAGGATTAAAATTAATTACTGAGATACTGATAAAACTGTTATTTTGAAATAATTTGTATATTAACACTATATAATTTTAATTTAATGAAATCAATTGTTATATTATGAGAAAATTCATTAATATAATTTTTAAACCTATATGTAAATACATTAACACACTTTAAATTTTTAGTCAATTCAAAATAATATTAAGAATAGTTAACTGTAAACACAACATTTTTCTAAAAAATAGTTTTTCTATATATTAAATGTTTTTATTTAAAAGTTAATTTATCATATTTATAAATTTAATTAGACTATACGGATCCAAAATATAGGTTTATAACATTAAAATTTGGTTATAAGTTTAACCATATATATGTAATAAAATGTAAACTACTAGGGTAAAAACTAGTTACCAATGTAAAACTAATATAGAAAAATGTAAAAAGCTGAGTAGTAAAAGGTATGAAACATGTTTAGAACATGTGTCAAAATGGGTTTTGGAGGATTTATATTCATTAACATACCCTAAAATCCATTATTTAATGATTTTAAACTATTTTATCTAGAATAATATCAATCTATTATTGAAAAATAATCATTTTTCACAGATGTTCCCATTTGTTCACTTATAAAAGGGCTTCAGTTTGACCCTCTCAATGTTACGAACATCCTTATAAATTTATTTGAAACCCTAAGAAATTATATTCTACTAGAATACCGTTTAATTAATGAAATCCACCATTCACCATAAGTTATCCTATTCCCTTCATTTTTGAGGATACTTTCAAGAGAAAGTTAGAGGTCCTAAAGTTAGTATTACTTAATCCTTATCCATTATTATTAATATTTCCCATAAAAATATATTATAAATATTGTAATATAACTACATCATAATCATTATTATAATGATGTGTTATTATATTAATGGAACAATAATTATTTATTCCTTCCCATACACTTGGAAAAATGAAAGAACCCCAATCATGTGTTTGTGCTGACCACCACCTTTATGAAGAGATGTTTTTTGTTTATCAAAAACACCTATATTAATTGGTTATGAGGATATAATTAAACCACAGATATGAAATATATATTTTTTTAATATTACTTTGTTATAATTTATATTACCCCTTAATTCCCTCTAATTTAACGGAAAATGAAAATGTTAAGCATGCATTGTGTGAACTATCACCTCCATGAAGTAACATATATAATTTATCATATTTATATTTAATATATATGAAAAAATATAATTTAAAAACTATAAATAATATAAATAATATCACTATTCTTCTACTACAATGATTTTATACACTTCTTGATCCACACTCAGCCATCGAGTTATTGTGTGTTCTTCAGGGTTCAGTATAACCACAGACATGAACTCCACTATTAATCTGTATTTTAATTTAATATGGGAAAATAAATAATAATATTATATTAGTCTATTAATAAAATAATGATTATTTTATGTGTCTAAAAATTTTATATTTTATATTTAAAATGTTAATAAAATACCATCTTTTTTTTAAATTGCTGAAAAAGGTGACATCAATTTAATTTTTATGCCAATGACTAGAAAACATAAAGAATTATATAAGAGATTTATAAACCTGTTTGTGTTCATTATTATAGTACCTTATATTATCCAGTAATTATATACTTTGTTTCAATTAATGGGTAACAAAATATAGATCTTAAAGCATGTGTGAAAAAATTAATGCTATTAACCCATAATGCAAAAACTAAGGGATAACTAGCTAGTATATTCATAAAAAATGAAGCTATATGAATTATATAAAAGTTAATGTGTATTAATATGTTATTTAAATATAATATTAATATAGTTATATTTATTTTATTGGATCTGAGACTCTATTTGACTAAGTAGGGAAACAAGGTAAGGGGTTCTTTTTCTCAAATTTTATTCCTTGAGATGTATTTTTTATTATAATCCATAACATAATTGATATGGTGTGATTAATGCCTATGAAATTTATTTTAACATTTTTATGAAATTAATTGGGTTTTAAGAGCCATGTCATCTTCTTTCATTAAATGAATTTTGATTCAATGGATACCATGGTTGTAATTTTTTTTCATAACTCAACTCTCTTCATTGAGTTATAACGTTTCTTCTTGATCTTCTTTATTTAGAGATTTGTTTCTTCTACACTAAGATTTAATTTCATGGTGCATTATATTCCAATATGGGGGAAACTAATTTTGATTGAGACTTATCAATTCATCTTTTACATGTATGAAAAAATGTTTTCCAAAAACACTTTTATTGTTTCTCAAAAAAAAATATCATTCTTCCTTATAAGGCTTCCATTTCATGTTTTAATGTGATATTTCAAAGGATTTTAACTCTAGATGATTTATAATAGAGAAATTAATATTCATATATTTTCCAACATTAAAAATCTAATTTTTAAAATGAATTATATATTTCAAATGGGATTTAAATTATTTAGGTTTCTAAAATGAAGTATTCAAGTGATTTTTATATCTTATAAAAGGGTGTATTTTAAAGAATATTTTTCTTATAAAATTTATTTTATAAGAAAATAACTTTTTAAATAATGTATTTTAAAAAATTAATCAAAATCAAGTATTTAATTTAAAAAAACCAATTGTTAAAAAAGTTTCATGCCTTTCAAAAAATGGGTAATCCCACTTATTTTTAATTGATTTATAAAATGATAATAATTTTTTATTATTCATTCTTAATTATCTTAATATTTTACATGGTATATTATTATGCCACCATCCAACTAATTTCTATGAATGTATAATGGAATGTTCTAGAAATTGTTTTCATGAATCCTACCTCTTTCATATGGGTTAATTTAGTGGTGTTTTAAGTATTAATGTTTTCATAGAATATATTTTTACTGATGACTATGATGTGATGGTTGGATTAATATATCACTATCTAATTCATTGGTAAAGTATTTTTAACTAATAATATTTTTATGGTATTCGATTACTGATACTAGCTCTACCATGGGAATTAGGAAATGATGTCTTTTCTATTATGTTTATTGTAATATGGATGTGAATATTACACCAATAAGTATATCAGAATCATGAAGTGATTCATGATCCACTATGAATATGGGAAATAACAACTAATTCATAATACACTATATGTATGGGAATCATGGGGTCATTCCTATTCCACTATGTTTATGAGAATCCTGTGGCAATGCCTTCCCCATTGTGGGAATAAGGTATTGATTTATAGTCCACCATTTTATGGTAATTTGGTTGTGATTCCCTCCCAACTATTTTATGATTTTTTTGCCTATATTACTGACATTGCATTCAGTTGTGATTCTTTTCAATGGAATTCCACAACATTATGACTATGATTATAGTCTATGGATTATGTTTGATGTCTCATGTTTCCTCACTCTCATTCCATCGTTTACGTTTTCTAATTTTAGATTAGATATCTTACAATCATGGATTATGGAAAACAATTGTTATTCCACGTTATTTTAAATAATATTCATCTCCCTTCCTCAAGTTTTATTTTATTCATATAATCTTTCCCTAGATGAAAAATTAATGCTTTTTCCCTTATTGATCAGTCAAGTTCACCCTTTTCTTTTGTTTCATAATCCTAGTTATTGAATATGAATATAACCAAGTATATTTATAGGATTGTATCGTATATGGTTAGAATATAGATAAATTCTCACAAGTATCAAAAATATGTTTCATATGTAGTTGTTATTCAATTAAACTAAACATTATATTCTTGTTATTGTGTGAATATTTGAGAGATTCCATTTTTAATTTATGCTAATTTTTTAAATAATTATAAGTTTAACTTAGTTTGTATCAAATCTACTATTTAAAGTATGTTTTTAGAATTAGACCCATTAATTTAGGTATAGGGTTCTTAAGTTGGTATCATAGTAGTGTTTATTTTTTTAGAAGTAGTTTATTTCTTTTTTTTTTGGATTTATGATAAGATAAATTTAGTGAAAACCCTTGGTATGAGTCTATTTATATGATTACATACTAGAATTTTGGTAAATATTAATTATGCGGTTTTTATAAAAATTGGATCCCTATATAGATACTGGAATATAGATGCAGTTGCAGCCTTCATTCAACAAGGGAAAATAACCATTAAAAGGGATGGTTTATTATCAACTCATTCATAATTATGTTTCATGATGAGTGGGCCAAATAATACATATATATCTATACACTTACGGGGGGGGGGGTATAATTTGGTTGATCATATTCTATATAAAAACAATTGTGATGGATTTACATACTAATCATTTTAAGTAATTAGGTTAATGAATATGAGAGAGCCCAACCCTTAGAAATATAGATAGAACTAAGAGTGACTTATGTTGATACGAAATATAATGTAAAAATTTTGAAGTGTAAGAAGTTTTGAGTTTTAATTTATCATCTTATAAAAATTCTATCATGGTGTTATTTTTTCATCAGTCGTGATTAACTCCTTTTTGATTCAGTAATGGTTGAAGCCTAAAATAACATATTTAATAATGAATTCTATAAAAAAAGATATTTTCTCTGTGATAAACCTTTTTAATATATTATTTTGTTGAGAATATTATGGTTATTCTCACACAACTATTATTAGGTTAATATTATTAACATAAATCTTATAAAAAATATGAACACTCTAAAGAAGAGAATAATGATGTTTCATAAAATATCTAGTGATGGAGATGATAAAGGGAAGAAGATTCAACTTCCTATGTGTTATGTATGTGGTAAGAAGAACCTAATAGAATGTTTCAATGGAATAATAAAATGATTCCATTGTGGAATTATTGTCCATTAATCATGTGATTATCGAAGAGAGGTGAAGAGTTAATCCAATTCAATAGAAGGTATTAGAGTTCAAACTAATGCCCCATATATACATAAACACTTCAAGTAAAAGGAGTTTGGAAATTATGAAAACTTAATCCACAATAAAATGTATAACATGTATTATAGGTATCAATAACCTTCTAATCTATGTGAAAACGTGAAAGCCTATGTAATCACTGCCACTGAAGTGGATCATGATAATTAAAGAACAATTATATTTTAACCTAGAGTGGGGAAAAATATATTTTTTATTATATTCACCCTATTATGGATAAAACATTTTCTATAAACATTAAATTACCACCATAGTGATTTTTTGACAGATAAAACTCATTTTGTATTGCATCTCAATTTTTAGTTTATGGGACCCTTCCTTATGAATTTATTATTATCCAATCTTTTGATTAATTTAATTTGATTTTAAAAATGTATTAATCCTATCTTTTTAGATGAAAAATTATTTTGAATAAGGAAATAAAAGTTCATATAAACATATGGTATTTTATCCTTTAGAAAAAAATTATATAATAAGGGTCATGATACCAAATAACGATTGTGTCTTGGAACAAATTTTTGGATAAAAAGTCAATGATATGAATAAGACAATTCTGAGAAATAATATATGTTTCCTATGATTTTAAGGTTGTTATATAATGATCCATTTTGTCTAGAGTTTCATATATTTTTTAGATACCCAAATATATTTTCATTAGTATATAATAATTAAAATTGGGAGGATGAATTTTATTGGGGTGGGAGAGATTGTTACACCCTATGATTTTATTATATATCATTCCTTTAAATAAATCTAATTTTTGATGCATTATTGCACATGAAACAACCGTTTTTTTTTGATCAAATGTATAAGATTAATATTTTTACGAAAATTTAATAATAATAAAACATATTGAAAATAAATGTTTTTTAAATTGAATCAAAATAGAGTTAAGAACACATAAATTATAAATGTGATTTTTTTCAATAAAAAAAGTTATTCTATATATACTATATTGTCATTTAAATGATATATTTATAAACTCTGGAATTAAAATTTTATTAAATTTACTTAATTTTATGATTGTTCATGTTAATATTATCTTAGGATATATATTTTGTTATTTTTTTAAATAATTTATTTTTCGGTGAATAGTGAAAAACACAGATTTTTTCAATACTATCACCTTTGTGTTATTATCATAACAACAATTAATAAAATGTTTTCAAAAAAATTTATATAAAAAAATTATTAAATAAAATAAATCATTCAAAAAAAGTTTGAATTTTTGAATCATATGTTTGATGCCTTGGAAAGTAAAGTAATATTTTACTTTAGAACTATTTTATTCACATATATTAACAATATTCTTTCACCACTTAGAGAAATTAAATAATAAAAAATATATTTCATATTTTAGATCAAATTTATCATATTATATAATAATTCAAATTTCATTTTTAGGAATAAAAAATATGATTCCTACGATTAATGTTAATTACCCTGATAATGGTAAAACTGTTATTTTTATGAAATGGGTTGTTAACATTGTGTAATATTTATTTAGTCATATAAATTAGTATATTATAAATAATGACTCTAATATAATTATTAAACCTATGTATAAATAAATTAAAACTGATTCAATTCTTAATTAATTATAAATAATATTAGTAAGACTTAATGGTAAAATCATCATTTTTTAATAGAATGTTTTTTTTATAAAGGTGACATATCTGAAATTTAGAAGCCCCCTTAATTTGAAAAAAAATTATGTGAGTATGAGATGGATTCATTTATTATAGTCTCATTAAAAGAGATATATTTGTTTAAAAAATATATTACTCACCCAGATGAGGATGTTACTACTCAAACCATTATTGTTCAGTCTATCCATGAGAGGTGTGCAATTTATTAATTGCAAGAACTATATTCATAGAGTCTCTCTCCAACCAAAATTTTGACCAACCTCTTTTCCAAAAAATATTCACTGCATTGAAGACTCAAAAAATATCAACTTTAAAGGAGAAAGTGACACCACAAGAATGATAAAAGAAACCGAGGATGTTTCCATTGTGATATATAAACACAAAAACACATCACAAGGACCAAGAATTGTCCTTAGTATCTCCATCCATATATACTTTTATCCAACCCAATAATATGGGCTTCCAAACAACTTCAAATGTACTAGTAAGGGGACTAAGTCATACATTGATGTTGAGGGGCTTTGAAACAATATGATCATTAATTGATTTATTACAACAACCACATTTAATTGAGTTGGATTCCATGATTGAAACTATATTTCCTAATTGTGAGTCCTGAAGATTGAGACATGACTGGAGTTGGATAATGCCATTTCAACTTCCCTAGATGATTTATATTATAACTTCCACAATTTCCAAATAATATTATATAGTTGATCAAACATTTTCAATATAATATAATCAGTATACAGGCTATAAATACAGTTTTTATTATAGCATGAGAGATCAAAAACATCGAACAAGTAATAAAATATTGTTAAGCATGTATCAAAACCTATGAAAAGATGGTATGTATCCTCCATGTAATAATTAAAAAAGACACATTTGTAGAAAATAGTTATTCCAAATAACTATAAACATACCTCTATGGGTATCCTTCCTTGAAAAAGCCTCCTAACTAATGTAAATATTGATTTATTTATCCATGGAATTATTAACTAGTAAATATTATAGATAATCAATCAATAATTACATAAAGACAAGTGATATTACTATTTCTCATTGAGTTGGAGGGTTCTGGAAGACTCCAAATAAATAAATTCCTCATATGGAGCAAAGTAGTCACTAATAGAAATATCAATATCTTATGGTTTATTAAATAATGGTGCAAAAAGTATGTACTAAATAGAAACCAGATGTTCAATAGTATATTCAATGTTTTGAATACAGTAAATAAATGGTTATCATTTCCATTTTTCATGCTAGGATTTAAGAAGAGATTCCCAATAAAAATCAGTATGGAATTAGAAAAATAGTGGGAAAATTTACATTGATAGTTGGCCAAATGGAGGGCTTTATGAAATTATAATTATCAATATTTAGTTTCATCATAAATATAGACTAGAGGAAAGAAATAACTTAATATTTTTCATTAACAATACTCCATATAAAGTGATAAAGTATGAAATCATTAAAACAAGTATGAATTGTTCTACCCAAGACTCCATCTTTGACAGGTTTATTACATTTCATCTATAGGGAAACAACCATCCTTATTTCCATAATTTTCCCTTTCAAAATAAAATTTTTTATAGAGTCATTGAGGATTTTAGGAAGATAATATGGTCCTTCTTAAAACATAAAACAGTAAACCAGATTGGACATAATGGTAGATTTATTAAGTCACGCCCTTCTATCCATTAAGAGAGCTATCCCTTCCCATGTGGAAAATTTTATTTTTACCTAAATATGAATATCATTAAAATATATTTTCATTCTCTTATACCAAAACATTGGGATTTAAAGATATTTAAAATTCATGGCTCCCTCACTTATACCCAATACATTCATGATTTCAATTTTACATGACAATGGGAAATTATTCCCAAATAAAACAAGGGATTTGTGCAAAAAAACACATTTTCCAAAGACCCTATCACAGTGGGAACAGTTTTCCTTTAATAGGTGAATTTTTTTCTTTCCAACCTTAAAAAAAGAAATATCATTAGCATACATGAGGTGAGAGTGTATAACAAGTCCACTTCTAATCTTAATGGTGTTTATATCACCTTAATCCACTAGTTTAGATAGAACCCAACTGAGATAATATTTAGTAATGGAGAAAATTATAGTAGATAAAGAATAAATATTCATAACCCCCACTAATAACAAAATTATCCCCTTGGAGATCCTTTAACGAGTACAAAAATATATGAAACTTTTAAGAGATTCTAAACCTAATTAATAAATATATCAATAATCCCAAATCCCTTTATGACATTAAAATGAACCTCAAGTGAATACTGTCAAATTCCATTCTCACATCAAGCATCAAAGTACTTGATCCACCTCTTGAAGGATTAATAAGATGGATTACACATTATATGTTATTAATAAGACAATATATGATGGTTATTCCCTTAATAAAACAAAATTGATTCCATGAGACAGTATTATGGGATATGGAACCTAACATATTAGAAATAATCTTTATAATAATCAATTAAATGGTGTTAACAAAAAAAATATCTATGAAGAGATGGGTTCAACAAGAATTTTATACCTGAATAATCATGTTTATAAATTTATCCTTAACACCTTATAAAAGGGAGGCATTACATGAAATGATATTAACAAGAATAAAAGTAAAAACGTTAATCACATCTCAATATTTTTGAAAAAATAAGTTATAAAATACAATAATTTTGGCGGCACTACAAGGGTTTAGGATAAAGATAACCTCCCTAGTATCAATTTAAATGGTAATTACAGTGATCCAACCATGATCATAAAAGCTAACCAAATAAGGGAAAATGTTTTCAATAATATACCTATTTGAGATAGACCCATTTAAGAGACATTGATAATTATCTAGTTGGATATTTGGCATCCTTTATCTATTTCTGATGACAAAATACCCCTCTCTAAGAATAGATATAGGTCTATTATCTTTTATATCTACTTGAAGATTTTTTTATATCTTTGAGTTTTTAACTCCATATTTAAGCCATTTGACACTAAAAGTTTCCATTTGGATGCATTTCATCATGATAAAAAAGTGTGATGTTTAGTGGTGATCTTAATTTCTCAATTTATGTCAAGAGAAAATTCATTGTTTTTTGCATCATCCAAAATGTATATCATATTGGATTCCAGAATTTTAATATCCTTGTATATAAATTTTATGGTGTCTCTACTCCAACACTTGAGTTTATTCTTCTAGAACATGGGATTTTTTACACATGAAAATAATTGTTCCAATAGTGAAATGAATTATATGAATTAGAAATAATATTAGAGTAGTCAGGATGAAGAAACCAAGAACTATAAAACATGAAAATAAGGAACGTTTTGAGATCCCTTTTTAAGAGGTTGGCCAAGAAGGAATGATGGTTTGAGTTCATCATTGGGAGAGTAATGTAGGAAATGAAGTCCCATTTTCTAGAGATTGTTCATTAATGAATGCCCTATTCAACATACTATACCTAATTATGTTGGAATATCTCATATGACATGATTACAATGGATCCACTAGGGATATATCAATCAGGTTATTTATATCCACACTTGCTTTGAATTGCTTAGAGGAAATATGTGAAAATATTTCACAAATATTTTCATTAGGGATCATGATAGTATTTAAATCATGTGGTACAAACAAAGCATTTTTAAATAAAACTTATAAGGATGTCATTATGTATCCATAGATCCATTTTGTCATTATTCTTATATTTATCATAGATAAAGGAGAAAAAGAGACGAATCCCATCAATTTAAACTTCACATGTAACCACCATATCTCCATCCCTGAATAGAGTCATTTCTTAAATAGATGCATGATATATTACCCCAATATTATCCATAGTAGTGGAAAATTTATTCGTACCCACAGTGTGATATCCCATTTTTTCTATAAAAGAATATCTTTAAATGACAATATTTTTCGGCTCAGAAAACCTGAAAAATTTTCAACATGTGGTTTTATATAAATATCCTAAGGGAGTTTGAGGTTTCTGGGTGGTAACCAATTCCCATATAAGATTTTCATTTTATCCTAGATTTATATTACTAACTTCCATTTTATTTCCTTCTCCTTGAATGCCCCCTGGATGAGGATCCATTGGGTCTTCCTTTCACATTATTGAAGGTGCTACATGGTTGGTGGGTCTTTTATCCTCTTTCCAAAAGGAAGTGTCAAATAGGATATTCAAAGTGTAACCTACCACATAGGTAACATTTTACTTAACTAAGGTATCATGATTCATGGAGGTTGTTCCATTAACAAATTCTTCCTTTTTCTCTTCCTCCACCATTTGAATCTAGATTTTTTTAGTGTTTCATTTATCGTAGATTGAACCTTCTCATGCCTATGAGAATTTAATTCATTAGAAGTGATATTAATATCTTTTATCACATAATAATACACCAATTTGAGATTAGTATTGTTTTATTCTATTTTTTAGGGGGGATCCAAGCTTTTCACCATATTTGGTGGTGGTAGCTCTTTCCCATTCCCAAGCAATGAGGCAATCACATCTTTGGCAGGCGACTCATCTTATATAAGTTCAATATTATCTATCTCAATATATAAACCACATTATTAACAATTTGTGTCCTACCCTAAATCATATTCCATTATAATCTTTATCCCTGGTTTTTTTCATAAAATTATATTCCTTATCACTATCAGCCTCCCCATAAGATGTTTCACCTTTTCCTAGGATGATTCCATGGTATTTTCAACCCTTCACATATATGAATTTATTATAAATGTCCATATGTAATGGGTTAACATGAATTTTTATGACTCCTTATTTGAAAATTTAGTGTACCATTATTTTACACAATTCACATTAATGGGAAATGTGGTCATATTCCACCTTGACTTCAATTCTATTGTCATTAACAATGAGATTGACAATATCGAGGCATTTAGATAACATGTTATAATCAAAAAAAATATGATCATGGTATCGTAATTCCCCTTTAAGTGTGTTATAATACATATTAATATGAAGACCTATTCAAGAAGAAATGTTTTTCAAGATTTTTGGAAACCAAAAAATCCAGTTGAGACCACAAACCCCGATATAAATCTGAGCATAAGTTTGCTTTTGGGTGAATGGACTACAATAAAGATACCTTTCAACCATCCAAAGGACACACGGTTTTAGGGAGATATTACCATCCTTCAGGACATATTTTAGCCCTCTTTATTTATGAGTATGATATAAAAATAACCACTTCCAATATTAATTATCACTACGTTCGTGGAACCCCACTAATTCCTAAGTGTGGTTTTTAGTTCTGAAGAGCTTTGGAGCTTGTATCCCTTTTCTATAAGATTATTCCATAAGATGATAATATATATATATATATATATATCCAATATCTTTTTTATGTCCAAAGGATCTTTCAGAACTAAAAACATCCTTCTTTATTTATAAATCCTAATTTCACATCCCAAGTCATCCTTGTAGATTCCAGGCATTCTACCATAAGATTCTAAAAATGATACCCCTTTACCACCAATCACTTATTTCTCCTTGTCTTCACATGGAAAATAAATTTTTATATTCATATGGATCTCCTATTTAAGATAATGTTATAAATAATAAATAAAAAATCTATGGTTTCCCAATATCTTCATTTTCAAAAAACATTTGAATGTGTGCCATTCGAGTTTTTCTATATATTAATGGTTTTAATTTAAAATTTAATTTTCACTTATGTTGACATTAAATAAAAATATATTGATCCAAAATTTATGTTTATAACATAATAAGTTTGTTTTAATGTTCACCTTATGTTTTTAATAAAACAAAATGTACTCAGGTTAAAACTAGTAACCAAGGTGAAACGAAAATTGTAAAATGTAATCCTAAATTAGTAAAATTCTTGAAAAATGTTTAAAACATGTGTTAAATTTGGTTTATAAGGATTTATGAACCTTATATCACCCCACAAACAATTATTTCTTGATTTTGTAACCATTGAAACTTGGAGAGTGTCATTCCATTATTGAAAAATAAAGCTTCTTCAAAAAAGTGAACTTTTCTTCACTAATAAAAGGGGATTATATTACAACTCTCAAATTTACACATAAAATTAAATTTTTTCATGAATATATACTCAAATATCCACTCATATATTTCACTTTCATTACCTGAATCTTAATCTCACCATAATTGTTCCAAAGTCCTTCATTCTTAAGGATACTTTCAAGATAATGTACAATGTCTGAAAGTATATATTATTTCATCCTTAACCTTTATTATTAATCATTCCATTACAAAACTATCCTAAAAATATTAATATAATTACCTCAATATCATAATTATAATAATTTTTTATTTTTTTATTGGTTATATCATTTTTATTCCTTTTTGTCCACTTAGAAATATAAAATAACATCAGAAGTACATTTGTGTAGACTACTGGCTCTACAATGCAACATATTATGTTTTCACCACTCAATTTTTTACCTAGTTATAAGGGTGAAATAGAATAATAAATATGAAATATAAAATATTTTTATTATTATTGAGAGAAAATTTATAATCCACCTTCATTCTATATCATTCATTGGGAAATGAAAATGTTAACAGTGCAGTGTGCAAAAAATCGCCACTATAAAGTAATTTTTTTTTCATTTTAATCATTTTATTATTTATATGTCCAAGATAGTAAAATTATGATTTAAAAACATTAGAATATATAAATAGTATCATTATCATTATATTATAATGATATTATACACTTTCTTAATCATACACACCAAACGATTTGTAGTGTATTCTTATTGGGTCTGTTTAACCACCTACACGAACTACGGTATAAAACTCTAGCATAGATGAAAATGTGAACATAAAAACTAATAATAAGGTAGTGATAAAATAACTATTCTTTATTATTATTAAAAATTTATATTATGAATTTATTTTTATTAAATTATTATCATCGATGACAAAAATCAATAGGGAAAAAGCTGACACTGATTCATGTATTACACAAAATAACTGAAACACTTAATGAATGAGATAAAATATTTATAAATCAGTATAATTTACTAATTATTGTACCTAAAATGATATATTAATTATATAATTGGTCTCAAATAAAGGTTAATAAAATATACATCATATATAATGTGTGTCACAATTAAAGTTAATAACTCCTAATGGAAAAACAAAGCGATAACTAACAAATATAATCATAGTAAAAGACCATAAATTAAGTATATAAAAGGTAATGAATAAAAATAACGTTTTTAAATAGAATATTATGATAGGAATTTTTTTATTGGTGGTAATAACACATTTCACTATGTGGGGAAATAATGTTATGGGTTCTTTCTCTCAAATTTTATTCTTTGATAAAAAATTCAAATTATACAACATGATATATTTTAGCTGGTGTGATTACTACCTAATTAATGGAGTTTTTCATATTCATGAAATATATTATGTTTTATGATTCATATATTTTTCTATATTTAAATGTTTTTCAATTTAAATGGATACCAAAGTTGTAAGTGTATTTGTTAACTCAACTCCATTTGTTGATTTATATTACTTCTTCATAAACTTTATTATTTAAATATTGGTTTCTGTCACCCTAAAATTGTATTTCATGGTAATTTCACTTCTTATATTGGGAAAATAAATTTTTAATGAGACCCATAACTTTATCTTTTATGAGTATTGAAAAATATTTTCTATACACCCTTTTATGGTTCCACACATTGTATTAGCATTATTCTTTAGAAGGCTTATATTACAAGTTTTAGAATATTTTTCAAAATTATATTAACTATTTATGAATTTGAAAAAAAGAAAATGTTATTATATTTTACAAAAATAAATAATTTATTTTAAAATTGAATTATTTATATCAAAACTGAATTTAAAGGATTTGGTGTTTAAAAAGATATATTTGAGTGTTTTTATATCTTATCGAATAGAGTTTTTGAAACAATGTTTCCGATATAATTTTTTGACCTAAAACGTATATTTGGGTTATAAACAATGATTTAAATTTTCTTTTCAAGAACATTTATTTCATTTAAACAAACTATTTTTGAAACAAATTTTAAATCCTTTCAAAAAGGGGGTATTCCTTCTTATTTTTCACATGGTTTATCTAATGATCTAAAAAATTTATTTTCATCCTTAATAGTACTTATGTTACCAAATGGATATTTTTAAGCCACCATCTAAATAATTTCTTTAGATGTATTATGTATTGTTTTAGGAATGTTTTTCATGAATCCCACCAATGTTCCATGGGTTAATTATGTTATTTTTTAGGTATTAATTTTTTCATTTAATTGGTATATATGGATGATTATTATATGATAATTGGGGTTCTATAACCCTATATAATTCATTATTTAATGAATTATACCTCATGATATGATTATGGGAATCTATTATTGTTACATTCTCCACTATTGGAATTAGGAAGTGATTCTTGCTTCACTGTGTTTATGGAAATCAGAAAGTGATGGATACTCTACTATGTTTATTTGAATCAAAAATTAATTCATGATATACTATGTTTATATAAAACATGAGGTGATTCCCACTCCACTATTTTTATGGTAATTAGGTAGCGATGCCTACTCCAACATGTTTATAGGAATCAGGTGTTTATGTCTTCTCTATTATGGGAATCAGGTAGTGATGTCTACTCTATAAATTTATGGGAATTAGTTAGTGATTCCTACTCCACTATTTTAATAATTTTACACATATTTTAGTGTTATAATATCTTATTATGCATCAGTTCCATGAAATTCCATAACATTATACCTATTATTTGCTCCACATCTCATGTTTATTGTCACATGTTTCCTCACTGTCACTCTATGTTATATATGTTTTTTATTTTTAGATCACATGTCTAGATATCATGTATTAGGGTCAAATATTATTGTCCCATGTTTCTTTAAATAAGATTCTTATCCCTAAAAAATTTTCTCATATTCTTACGATCTAACCCTTTATTAAATGTTGATGAGTATTTCTATTACTGAGTATTAAATATCACCCCTTTATTGTACATCAATTCCCATGGTTATGAATATGGTTATAACCTTGGAAATGTTTATATGTGGATATAGTTTATTTTGAATATAAAAAATTGTCTACAAATACCGTAAAATAATTTTTATGCATCGATAACCCTTAAAGACACCAAACCTTCTATTCTAGACAATGTGTGATAATTTGGGAGATTTAACATTTCTCTTAGGGTAAATTTTTAAATAAATACTAGTTTATCTCACTTTGTATCAATGAAATTATTTAATGAAATTATTTTTGTACTGGTCCTAGGAGTGTATTTCATAGGAACGTCATGTTTCGATCTTATAGGCTAATCAATAAATACCCAAATTTTTGTGTAATCTATTAAAATAATAAAAAATCCTCACATACTCTTCAATCCACATCAAATAATCAATATCAAATTTTCAATCTGTCCCCCTATATGTTCTTCTAATTATGTTCTTCTTTAACATGTTTTAAACAATCTCTTTCTTTTATAATCTAGGGAACATGTTTTAGAAAAAAGAAGTAGTCCATCGAGAATTAAAATTTAATTCCAATTTTTTTGATTTATCATATTAAAATTGTACATCATATGGATTTAACTAATCACAAAATCCAAATTATATCATCCCTCCTTTTTAATACATAACTTTTCATTACATTTTACAAACAAAGGATCGTTAATTTCTAGTGTCTTGGAAATCAAGAATAAAAACTTGAAAACATAAACACTACTTTAAATCCCCTTGAAAACCTTCTTGTAAAGTTCAACCTTTTTACAATTACTGAATCTCATAACCAGGAGACATACAATAAAATGAAATGGTGAGTAGAAGGATCAGTAAGGAAATCAAGGGAATTAGTTTACTTGTGATATCAATAAGAACTTGATGAAAAACATAAATACCTGAGAAATTGAAAAAGATTCATATCATAATAAAAATAACATGAATGATAAATTGATTATGTAGATAAAAAATTTCATTTACACAATCATGAACATATCAACAAGGTCCATCCCCAAGGTGTCATAAAAATTACCAAGGTTAATCCCCAAGGTATCATGAAACTTGTCATAACTAGAGATTAATTCATTACTCAAAGCATTAAAGTGCTATCAGGGCACACCCTTAATATATATTTACATTCATGTGAGGAGTATATATAATAATCAAACATTTTTTAAATAACCCATACATAATAAAAGAAATGGGTTTCATTTCAAAATCATGACGTTTTATAAGTTCATAAAAACATGATCGTCAGGCCATTTATAAACCATGAAAAGTAAGTGAGGGTTATATGTATGTAAATTCTTGAATCAAATAAATCAACATTTTTTATATATGAATACCCCAAGAAATGAAATAGGTCTGTCTATTCACATAAATAAAAGAAGATAATTTCTTGAGAGAAAGAGAGAGAAATTTTGAGACAACATTTTTGCAGTATAACAGCTATATAACATCATTTTAGAAAACATTGAAAAGAGATGGGACAAGGGTCACCCACTCATAAATAACTCAAAATATAGTATGGGTACTGAAAAAAAAGAAATTAGATGATGGTATGTATATTTGATGGAAATACAATATGAAAATTAAACTCGAAGAAAAAGAGAAGATGAGATTTCTTTTACGAAAATTCAGCATCTTAACGGCGTCACTTAATGATTCAGAAAATCACTTGATGAGAGTGGAAAGGGTATCTCATCATTTGGACATGAAATGGAAAGTAGTAAAGATATATAATAACAATACCCCATATAATAAAATGGTACTATATGACATAACATAAAGGAATTGATGACATAAAATAGGAGGGAGAAAGGATCCCTCGCCGATTTGGTAACTTTCAAAATGTACACCCCATGAAAGAAGGATCATATCAAGAATATGTAAATACCCAAAAATTAAATTAAATTTCAAAAATATTACAATAAAGGGAAGTACATACACAACACAACATTAAATAGTGGAAAATATACCATGAATCTCACAGGAATAAGTATTGAGATGAAAATCCCTTACCACATTGTATTCAATCGAATCGTATGACCAAAAATTAATAATTAACAAAATAATAATAGAATACTATGAATATAAAGTGAATAATGATAATATATATCCAATAGAAGTACACAATATTCCATATGATATAAATAAGTGGTGATCAATGGAAATCTCACAGAATTAAAAGTGAGATAAAAATCCCTTACCATGTTGTAATCAATCAAGTCGTATGACCAAAAGTTAATAACCTCCAAATGATTTAGAGAATAACATGAATACAAAAATAATCAAGATAATATATATCAAATGGAAGTATTCAATACACCACGTGTAATAAATTTGTGGCGAACAATAGAAATCCCACAGAATTAAAAGTGAGATAAGAAACCCCTTACCACGTTGTAATCAATTGAGTCATATGAGCAAAAGTTAATAACCACACAATGATGCCTAGAATAACATGAATATAAAAATAATAATGATAATATATATAAAATGGAAGTAAAAAATACACCACATGCAATAAATTAGTGTCGAACAACGGAAATCCTACAGAATTAAAAGTGAGATAAGAAACCCCTTAACTCGTTGTCTGAATTGACCCACTCGTATGTTTCTTTTTCTTCATGAATAATATAAATTAGTTACATTATACTTTATTAAGAATATTTCTCAATTTATAGTAGTCCTATTATATTGCATATTACATTGTTATAAAAATTAGTTAATTATTTGGGCTCATATAGGACATTTTGTCAATGTTCGGAACTTGAGTACAAAAAATTAACTTGTTATAATTATAAATTTTCCATGTGGTCAGAAGACCATTATCTAGAGAATTATATTAATCTTTTATAATTCATATATATCTTATATATCTAGTTTATATATATATATATATTTATTTATAATATTACATAACATTTCTAGATAAGAAATGAAATGCACCGTTCATGGAGACGGTAAATCGTACATACACATTAACACTACCTTCATTTCCATTTCATATTTTTAAGGGAATGAAAACAGAGTGATTCATAGGTATATTAAAATTTTAGTATAATATTTATTTCATATATGTTACATATGTTCTTAAATTCTATACTTTATACTTTCCACGTATGGAATGAACGGGTCATATCACTTTGAGGGGGCGGTAGTCCGCACTTCCTCTAATGAAATTATCATGTTTACCCATTAGGGGAACCATAAAGGTATGATATAAAAAGGGAAATAAAAAAAATAATATATATAATATATAGATGCATTGGAAACATAATTTCCACCTTGAGAGGTGATAAGAGAAAATTGAACAATCATCGTTTCGTGAGCCAGTAGTTCGTCGTCCACTCAAACAGTGTGTTATTTACCCATTAGATAGAGGTGTGTGTAAGTGTAGCATGAATAAATATCATAAAAACATACTTCTATATTGAAGATACTGGTTTTGTTACAAAATTAAGTAATAACAAGAGTTTAGGGGGTTGAAGAAGTAAAATAAAACAAAAGAACTAAAGAGATGTCGTTACGTTTAAATCGGGTAACTCCCTTTTGATTGAACCAAAAGGGTTCTGTGAAGTTCTTTATGCCTAAGTTAAGGCTTCTTGGATGAATAGAGATATCTTGGGAGATTATTGGTGTAGATTTTGGATGAGATAAGGGCTTGAGAAGTGTGAGAAATGGGTAGGAAGTGATGGATTTTTCAATGGGAGATAAAGGGGTCTTTTGGAATGTTTGAAAATATTATTTTATTATATATTGATTTTCGGTTTCTAAAGGTAAAAAAATAATTAATGTAAAATATAAGGTTTCCCATGTTATAAATAAAATCAATCAATAAGAATTGGACATGTTTTGGATATTGTATTAATTTTTATCTTCTTATTTATTTAAATCATCCATTAATGATGTAAACACAACATCATCATTGTGTCAGAAATAATTATATTTATTTGAATTCTATAAATTATAAATAAATACCATGAATAATAAATATTTTTATATTTCCAATTGATACTTATAGTCGAAAAGATAACTTATATAACCCCATGTAAAAATTATTTTAGTAAAAAAATACATGTTTATGACATTTTTTATTTTTACTTTAAATAAAAAGTTATTAATGTGATTATCTTATCCAAGTGGCACCATTGGGTCCCTAAATTGACAAATGGATTGTCTTGGTTGGAAATTTCTCATAAAATAAGGTTTTATGTAGTTTTATGGTAATTTTTTATTATTATAACATTATTTTTTACCTTAAATTACCATAATTACCTTTAATCGTGGTTAATAAATGTCAAAAGTTAATATTCACCAAAAAAAATGCATCCCATTGAACCAAATTTTACTTTATAATGAAAACCATGTATTTCAAATTTTTTAAAATAAATTCCTAGAAATGGTAAAATTTCATTTAAATGAAAAAGCCAGTTTTTTAACTACTACTTAGTGGATTTACTAGTTTTCAAAAATTGAAGGTTTTCAGAAAAATTCAAAAAATTCACTCTAAGATAAATTTCATATTCCAAATTAAAAATGATATAAATTTTACCATATTCAAAACTTAGAAGTTTCATTTATTAATTTTATAATTAATTCCCATCATCAAGACAAAAAATGTGTTTTTATGAAATAACAAACATCAAAAGATTGATACTTGATAATGTCTAATCACAATGTGAAATTACATACAATGGACAAAATTGGGTTAAATGGTAAAAATATAATCCAATTATACTTTAAAATAAATTAAAAATATAATCTAACCATATAAATAAATTAGATTAAAAGGCGGTCTTGACCTAAAATACAACATTTTTCACTATTCATTAAAAATTAACATTATCAGAAAAATATCAAAATTTAAGTCAAAGTAAATATTGATGTCCTGATTCAAAAGATGAAAATTATTTTGTCAAATATTATATTCAAAAGTGAAAAAAATATATTTAAAAAGGTTTCGAAATCAAAAGGTGGTAAATCTCCATTTTAAAGTAAATAACGCTTAAAATTAGATTCATTCACATTTTAAGCCTCTGAATTTTATTCGATGAATGTAAAAACATTTAAAATATATATTATCACATTTAAGTTATTTCTGTTAATTCCCACCAATACAATGGCTAGGTGTTAACTACAGTCTTAAATAATAATATTATATTATTAGTGTGCAAGGTAAGATTTCAAAAAACCCCATTGTTGTGTGTAAGGTACTCCCTTGAATATAGAATCCCCTTTAATATAAAATTTAAATCTAATTAAAAAATATTAATAAATATGAAATTTTTATATTATTTATTTTCTTGGGATGTTACATTCTTCCCCCTTTTGGAAATTGCGTTCTCCCAATTTTAAAATTGGGATTGGAAACTTCATTGAAAGTCCCACATCGGAAAAAGAGCCTGTAAAAATCACTTTAAAAGAAAGACCGATTATTACAAAGGTCACCCGAGTTAACCCATACTAGTATTAGATGTTGGAAAACATGGATGTGGAAGAGAAAACAAACATTCTAGTTCTGTTGGAGAGTGATAGAAAACATGATTAAGAAAAAGTTAACCACCAGAAAATCACAAAATTATGATGTGTTAAATGGTCTTTGATCACCTAGTAGGAAACGTAAACCCACAAAATTTTTGTTTTACATTCCTTTTCATAATTTTGAGTAATTAATTTACTACATAGAATAAAAACATAAGGAAATATACTTACCTTCAAGTATAGTTTCATCCTTTAATAAGTTTCTACCAAAAAATAATCTTTTCCCCAAACAATGAGAATTCAAAAAGACTTGGTGACATCAAAAGAACAAAAATATTCTTCTAGAGAATCACATAATACACAAAATAAGAACAATATATTTCCCTTATCTTTAGACATTACCTAAAACCAAAATTATTAGTATGAGATCATGTAATCCCCAAAAAATATAATCTTTAATAAAAAGAAATACTACTATTAATCTCCAAAATTCAACAAAAAGAACAAAAAGATCAAGAAATACCATTCAATACACAATTTTCCTTAAAATTCTTCAAAATAATCCAAACTATGATTGAAACCCAATACGTAGAAGGATTTAATCATATAGTCTTCCATAATAAATCTTTATATTTATCTCCAAATAACATTGACTACTCTTAAAGTCTCATATTGGAAAGTAATTAACCTAATCACATATTCTCTATGCTTGGTTAATCATTTTCCACAAATAACTCAAAATACCATATGTCCATAATAAATAAATTGATTCTTACAAAATAAAAATTTCAACCATTCCTCCACAAATGAAATCATGTAGTATTTTATTTTCCTTAAGCATATAGTATTCCAAAATAGAAAACATCTTCCAAAATAACCATTATCATTTTCCTATACTAAGGATATCCATTGAATAAAACATAAGTTCCCAAAATCAATGTTTTCTTGATCCATAAAATCATTTACCTAAAAAGAATAATTCATACTAACCAGTGACTTCTCGTAGGCTAGTGGTAGGTGATAAAACCCAATGGCACTCGGTTGTGGGTTTGATTACCACATCTTTGTCCGACATGACAGGTTGTCACATTGTCTGCGTGTTGTCATTTTTATTAAACACAAAAATAACCCTAAAATGTTTACACCTTAAATATTTTCTTACACCTTTCATTTTTATCCCAACACATTAAGATAGTTTTGCTCGTATCCATATAGGGATGTATTTTCTTGATAAACCACTTAATCCATACTCAATAAAATACCAGGTAGTTTTCCTATATTTAAACTAGTCTATAGTGTTATTCATAAAGTTTTCATATCCTAATTCCAAAAATAAGTAAACTATTCTTTGATACCAAATGTAGTATCCTGCCTTTTTAATACATACCTTTTTATTACATTTTACTAACAGAGGATCGTTAAAGTCGAGTGTATTGGAAATCAGGAATAAAAACATGATAACTTAAAAACTCCTTTAAATCCCCTTGAAAAGATTCTTGAAAATTTTATCCCATGTATAATTACTGCATCTCATAACTTGGATACATACAATCAATGGAAAGGGTGACCAAAAGGCTGAGTAAGAAGAGAAAGGGAATTAGTTTACTTGTGATATCATTAAAAACATGATGAAAAACATAAAGTCATGAAATTTTTTAAAAGAGGAATATCATAATAAAAAAACATGAATCATAACTTGAATATGTGGCAACCACATTTCATTTAGATATTCATGAACATATCACCATGGTCCATCCCCAAGGTTTCATAAAAATTACCAAGGTTATTCACCATGGTATCGTGAAACTTGTCATCTCTAGAGATTAATTCTTTACCCAATGAATTGGAGTGATATCTGTTAAAACCCTTAATATGTATTCACTTTCATGTGAACCAAATAGATCATAATCAAACATTTCATAAATAACCCATAGAGAATAAAATAAATGGGGTTCATTTCAAAATCGCGACGTTTTAAAAGTTCTTAAAATATTGATCATTACGTCATTTATAACCCATGGAAAGGAAGTGAGGGTTATATGTATGTCAATTCCATAATCGAAGAGATCAATTATATATATATATATGAATACCCATATAAATGAAACATATCTAGGTATTCACATAAAGAAAGAGAATTTCTTCAGAGAAAAAGAGAGAAATTTTGAGATGAAATTTCTGCAACATAACAGCTATATAACATGGTTTTAGAAAACATTGAATGGAGAGTGGAAAAGGGTCACCCAGTCATAAATAACTCATAATACTATATTAGTATTGAATAAAAATAAATAATATCACTCTATGGATATTTGAAGTAAATACCATAGGAAAATGAAACTTTGAGAAAAAGAAAAGATGCGATTTCTTTTATGAAAATTGACATCCTCACAACATCACTTAATGATTCATAAAATAATTAGATAGGAGTTGAAAGGGTCCCTAATCATTTGGAAATGAAATGTACAGTAGTAAAAATATAAAATAACAATCCCTATCCTAATAAAATGGAACTATAAGACATAACATAAAGGAAGTCATGACTTAAAAGAGGAGGGTGAAAGGATCCCTCCCAGATTTGGTATCTTTTGAAAAGTACACCCCATGAAAGAAGGATCAAGTAAAGAATATGTAAACACCCATAAAATAAAGTATATTACACAAATATTACAATCATGGGTAGTAAATACACCACACAAAAGAAAATAGTGGCAAATATACCATGAATCTCACAGGAATAAGAAGTGAGTTGAAAATCCCAATGCCACGTTGTATTCAATCGAATCATATGACTAGAAATTACTAACCACCAAAAAAACATAGAATACTTTGAATATAAAAATAATCCTGATAATATATATCCAATGGAAGTACACAATACACCACATGCTGTAAATATGTGGCGAACAATAGAAATCTCACAGAATTAAAAGTGAGATAAGAATCCCTTACCACATTTTAATCATTCGAGTCGTATGACCAAAAGTTAATAACCACCAAATGATTTACAGAATAACATGGTTATAAATAGAATCATGATAATATATATCAAATGGCAGTCCAAAATACACCAAATGAAATAAATTATTGTCGAACAATGGAAATCCCACAGAATTAAAAGTGAGATAAGAAACACCATACCACGTTGTAATCAATTGAGTCATTTAACCAAAAGTTAATAACCACCTAATGATTCAAAAAATAACATTAAGATAAAGATAATAATGATAATATATATCATTTGTAAGTAAAAAATAATCCACATTCAATAAATTAGTGGTGAACAATTGAAATCCCACAGAATTAAAAGTGATATAAGAAACCCTTAACCTTGTTGTCTAACTTGACACGCTCTAATGTTACTTGTTATTCCTAAATAATAAACCTATGTTAATTTAAAATTGAATAAAAATGTTTTTCATGTTTATTATTCCTTTTATATTACTTATTACCTTGCTATAACAATTAGATAATTATTTTAGCTCATATCGGACATTTCTTCAATGTTCAGAACATGAGTAAAAAAATGAACTTGTAATAATTATAAATTGTCCCAGTGGTCAAAATTACATTATCTATAGAATGATATTCATCATTTAGATGTCATATATATATTATATATCCATTATATATATATATATGTATTTATAATAGTACATAACATTTGGAGATAAGAAATTTAATGCACCATTCATGGTGACGGTAGGTTATACGTACGCATTAACGCTACCTTTATTTCTATTTCATATTTTTTATGGAATGAAAACATAGTGATTAATAGGTATATTATAATTTTGGTATAATATGTATGTCATATATGTTACATCAGTTCATAAATTATATCATTTAAATGTTCCATGTATGGAATGAACGAGTCATATCACTTTGAGGGGGTGGTAGTCCGCACTTCCTCTAATGAAATTATCATGTTTACCCATTAGGGGAGCCATAAAGGCATTCTATAAAAAAGAAAAATATTGAAGAATAAAGAAATCATATATATAATATATATCATATATAGATATAGTACAATCATAATGGCCACCATGATAGGTGCGATGAGATAATTGAACAATCATCGTTTCGTGAGGCAGTAGTTCGTCGTCCACTGAAACAGTTTGTTCTTTACCCATTAGATGGAGGTTTGTGTAAGTGTAGCTCGAATAATTATCATAAAAACATCCTTGTATATTGATGATACTTTTTTTATAAACTAAATTCTTAAAAAGAGTTTAGGGTGGTGGAGAATTAAAATAAAACAATAGAACTTAAGAGAAGATGTTACCAAAAAATCGGGTAACTCCCTTTGGATTGAACCAAAAGGGTTTGTTGAAGTGATTTATACCTAAGGTAAGGCTTCTAGGATGAATATAGGGATCTTGGGAGATTATTGAATTAGAGGTTGGACGAGCCAAGGGCTTGAGAAGGGTGATAAATGGGTAGGAAGTGATGGCATTTTATAAGGAAGAGGAGGGGCTCCTTTAGAATGTTTGAAAATATTATTTTATTATATAATTATTTTCAGTTTCAAAAGGACCAAAAATCATTAAAGTCAAAGATAAGGTTTACCATGTTCTAAATAATATCATCCAATAAAAATTGGATACGTTTTGGATATTGTTTTAATTTTTATCTTCTACTTTATTTAAATCATCCATTAATAACATGAACAATGCATCATCATTGTTTCATAAATAATTTTATTTACATGATGTATAAAAATTATAAAAAAACTACCATTAAGTAGGAAATATTATTATCTTTCCAATTAATATTTATTTTCTAAATTTTATCTTATATAACCCCATGTAAAAATTGTTTTCGTAAAACAATACTTATTTATGACATTTTTATTTTTACTTTAAATAAAAAGTTATTAATGTCATTATCTTACCCAAGTGGCTTCATTGGGTCCCAAAATTTACCCATGGATTGTCTTGGTTGGTAATTACTCATAAAATAATGTTATTAAAATTGTAGAGGTAATTTTTTATAATTATAACATTATTTTTACCTTAAATTTATCAAATTATCTTTCGTAGTGGTTTATAAAAGTCAAAAGTCACTATTCACCAAAAATTATTACCATCCCATTGAACAACATTTTATTTATTAATGAAAAACATGTATGTCAGATTTCTGAAATTCAATTCAGAGAAGCAGTAAAATTTCATTAAAATGAAAAATTTAGTTTTTTAACTACAACTTAGTGTTTTCACTATTCATTAAAATTGATGGTTTTCAAAAAAAATTCAAAAACATTGCTCTAAGATAAATTTGATATTCCAAATTCAAAAATGATTTCTATTTTACAAAATTAAAAGCATTGATGTTTCGTTAATTAATTTTATAATTAATTCCCGCCATCAAGACAAAAAACATGTTTTTAAGAAATAAAAACCATCAAAAGATTGATACTTTTTAATGTCCAATTTCAATGTGAAATTACATAAAATTTCTAAAATTAGGTTAAATGGTAAAAATATAACCCATTTACACTTTATAACCAATTATGAAGATTATCTAACCATATAAATAAATTATATTAAAAGGCATCTTTGAATTAAAATACAACATTTTTTCACCATTCATTAAAAATGAACATTATCAGAAAAATATCAAAAATTCATCGAAAGTAAATTTTGATGTCCCAATTCTATATATGAAAATTAATTTTTCAATTATTAAATTTTAAATTGACAAAAACTGTATTTAAAAAGTGTTCTCCATCAAAAGGTTGTAAATCACCATTTTAAAGTAAATTATGCCTAAAATAAAATCATTTACATTTTAAGCCTCTGACTTTTATTGTATGAAAGAAAAAATATTTAACAAACATATATTATCATATTTTAGTTAGATATATTAATTACCGCTAATACAATAGCTAGGTATTAACTACCATTTAAACTAATAATTTTATAATACTAGTGTGCAACGTAGGATTTTAAAGAAACCCGTTGTTGCATGTCAGGTACGCCATTGAATGTAGAATCCCCTTTAAAATAAAATTAATATTTAATTCAAAAATGTTAAAAAAAATGAAAATGTCATATTCTTTATTTTCTCGGGATGTTACACAAATACTTAAAATAATTCTTTTCCAAGAATGAATAAAACTTAAACAAAATCATTTTGGCTTAAAGGAAGTACTATGAATCTCCAAAAATACAAAAAAAAATCACTCATATTGATACCTTTCTTTCGAACTTCTTAATCACCTTTAATACATTATTATTTTTTATTCGGATTCATATTCAATATATTGAAAACATTAAACTAACCTTTATTTGATCCTTATGAATAAAATATTCAACAATGAATAGGGTGGGTTCATCATGTTGTCTTAAATAACTACTAAGACAAATTTTAATAAAACTAAGAATGTAAAATAGTTCCCCACCACACTCAGCTTGGTCCTTCAAGAAATAACATGATCTATTTCTCCCCTAAATATTCATGAGTTTATAAACAATTTAGGATTAATCAATCCCACCGAAACACCATATTTATTCAGGAGGACATTGATCACTATGAAAAAAGTTTGATATTGATACAAGAAGTCTGATGGAGGGTTCAATAATTGACACTATTCTAATCCCACAAAATTATTCATATTTTTTGAATAGTAAAGAACTAGAATTATCTTCTCTATGTGATTATTGGAATAACCTTTAGGATCATGCTTGAAAACACACCTTCTACTTTCCATCGAGATCTTTCTATGAAGAATTCATTAAATAACCCAACAAAAAATCCAATAAATTGATTATTCTTTCCTAAAATCAAATATTTCTATTATAAACCATGGGTAAAATCCAAAATCAAACTCATCAATGATAAAAAATCAAAACACCCCTTTTAACACACCATCATTTAATCATGATTTCAAAAAATAATTTCATAATTGAGTACCTGGATTTAAAAAAACCATCCATTAAAAATTTTCATCCATGTTAAGAGAAAAAATAAAATCCATTTCAAAACCAACCCATAAATTATAATCCCAACTTCCCTACTAGTAAATTCCAAACATTTACAAAAATTCACATTTATTTCAATAACACTCCCCATATTGAATTATGAAATATACTACTTCCATAAAAATAATCATTTAAAAAAAATCATAAGAATAAAAATATTTTCACAACAATCCCATAAAATTTTATTGTATGACTAAAAAATTCCATGAAATTAATCATTTAAAAAATAAAAAATAAACTTGTTTTAATGTTGTAACATTTCATAAAACCCAATTTTTATATAATAAAACCCTTTATATTACCAAAAAAACAAGACATAGCATAATATATCAAAACATTACACTCCAACATCAGAAAAAATTAACCAAAATCCTCTTTTATCCATCTAAAATATGTAGAAGCCAATTTTGGAGGTATTAGAAATAAAAATAGGGCCAAACAAAAAAATTATAAGATATGAATAACTATGAACAAGTTTGATATGTAGATGGAGAAACTACAGACCAACCATGTTAAAATACCTATAAAGATTTCACACCCATGTCAACAGGATCAATAATTTCTTCCAATCCATGCGAGTGAACTATGCAGCTCTGGTTCATCCTCTATTTCAATCTTAAAGCACCAATGTACCACCAATTTATCTGATTTAATTCAATGGGGATCAAAAAAATTTCATATAAGGCTGAAATATATAATAAATATTGATAACCATAATTCATTGTCAATACTCAAATCCAAACTACCCATGAAAACTCATGTTTCATTATAAAAGTTGGTTATTAGGAACCAATTAATGTTATAGATCTTGAGTTCTTATGATCATAATATCAATACTAAAAGGATGCACCAAAATAAAAATAGATCACACTAAAGAAAATTCATGAATAACATGGGCCAACATACCACATCACAAGGGTTCAGCCACAATAATGCCTGAAGTGAATTACTGATCACTACGTGCTTACAACAAAAATCAATGTATCAAAATAAGAACTAGTGGGAATAATTTCATCCAAAAAAAATAAATATGCAGTGGAATCAAACTATGATTATGATATTGGGTGTCTTTCATTTGTCTACCATGCATATAAAATAAATTGTTTTAAATAACGAAACAATACAAATATGTTATAAACATAATAACAATCCAATTCATTTATACATAATATATGACATCATCATATGTACATATCAAGGACAAGAATGAATGAGATACTAGAACAAAAATCTATAACTAGATTAACATAATTATAATCAAACATCCAAAAATAATCCCAAAAACTATACTATTGTGATCAATCCTTACTGTGGATCATTTTTCCTCACTACATCCACAAAATCAATCAATGGACCAATAGATGTAGAAACCAAAATAGGATCACAACTTGGGTACCTAAAAAATATGATAGCTACATACACACATCAGTGTTTATGTTGGGGGGTTATTGAAACATTCTCAATAAAATCCCATCCAAGAGTTTTTGAAATTCATTTTATAAAAAAATTCCACAAATTATATTTTAAAATGTAAAAATCTAGCCCGAGACTGCCATCAGAGTCGGCACCTGAACCAGATCACCACTAGATCAAAGGGTGTTCCTAATTCCCTTGGGCCGTGAACTACTATTTGGGTCTCGTGAAATCTACTTATGAATCATTTCACCCACATATATCAATATACAATGAAAAAATGATGGTCATAGATAAATCAGTCAACCAGCATGGCATAATCAATAAACATTCTCAAAAGGACAAAAATACAATTGAAATGAAAAAAAGTAAAATTAGGTACATAAACAACCCAAAAAAGTAAAATAGAACCCAAATGGCTCTAACTACAACACAAGTGTCCCTTGACCACTCATCACATCCCACTTTTCTGTCCATGGATGAACCTGAAATAAATAAATAAAATAATGTTTGGAATAATAAACCTATAGAATATCTATTTATTCATGAGATAAATACCCTATTAAGACTCCACCCATTTTGAATATGAAAACCCCCTCAGTAATAAAATTTATAAAATTAAATTTGGAACATAAAATAAAATAGATTTTTGCATTCCTTATTGAAAAAGAGGAATTACATGCCACGTATACCCACCATCTTGATAAAACAAACTAAAGATTTTGAAAAAACATTAATTAAACAATTTAACTATGGAAAGTGGGACTTAAAATCTATAAAAATGATCCAAATTATATTTTAATCCCTATTTTTAAATTTTCAATGAAAATTCATTTTTGATAAAAAAATATCAATGAAAAATAATTTAATAAAACCCATATTGGGAATACACAAATCATTTTCCTTTTTGATAACTCAAATTCTAACAATATTAGTAAAGCCTATATGAAAGTAAACCCACACACTAAGATTGTAACATAAATCTCACCAAGGCACCCAAGCATTAAGGAAACACCATCCACTAAAAACCCAAGAAATAATATATATATTTTAATAAACTAGGTGAATACAATCGAATCATAAATCCAAATCCCAAGAAGTTTCTTGAAATTGATCTATTATTATGTACATTACCCCTAGTCTCTAGTAATAAATACGTGAAATGGATATAAGTAACCTTGTATAGAACTACTGATCCAATTAGTATCCTTGGTAGTCCTATCAAAACTATCTGTAAAAAATGACCCTAAATATTCTTTTTTTGAATGGGAATAAAATAATGTTTCTAGCTCAGAAGGACCACAACCCCTTCTTGTATAACCATTTCCAAATAATGGGGAAACTCTAACTAGTCAAGGCACTATCAATACTAGATATTTCCCTCATACAGGTCACCAACTATATTTCTAGTTCTCCCATGACAAGTCAAATAGAGGTGATCACAAATCAATAATCACATGTTTAAAATATAATATATTTGAAAATAATATTTGTCTCACATACTACACCCTCTCAAGAAAAATCCCTCTTCTATTTCAATCCATACCCAAGAAGCATATAAATATTAAATAATATAAAACATCCCATAAGGGATCTCAAGTTACCTCAAGAATAAAAATAGTTATAAGGGGATTTAATTATGGTTTCATATATTTATAAAACCACTTTTCTTATATTACCAACTAAAAATTCACAAAAGTTCTTGGTAAGACAATCCATTTCCATGACATTTGAAAAACACTATTAGAAATCATTTAAAAACCATTTATCAAACATTATATTGAATAAAAACGTGGTGATCAAACCATTTCCATGGAATAAATTTGGTAGGAAACACACCCACTTTTTAAAAGTCATCCAATTGGTTTTAAGCATAATTTCTTTTGAAAAAAAAACTACCAATTAAAATTAATTTAATGCTACTTCGAGACCCCATGATCCCAAAAAGAATTAAATATAAAGAAGATCAATTCCCTCCAATTTATAAAACCTGCCTTTAAAACATCATAGATATTCTTCAAAGAGAAAAATAGTTTGAAACATCTCTATAAAACATTTAAATTCTTTTGGAAAATCCTCTATATAATTTTAACTAATACATCAAATGAAACCTAGATCCATGCCAAATAATTTACCCATTTCAAATCAATTTAAAACCTAATAAGGGGTTTCAATTCAAAAAAAATTCTATAAGTAATCATTTTAAAACAGTTTCCACAATATTAAATATGTCACTCTAGTATGATTACAAGTGCTTGTCATGCGACATGTCCATTCCAAAAACCCATACCCTATGAGAATCATTTATATACTAATATCGTATTTTAACATGATTTTAAAATAATAAAAATGAGTTTAACAATACACAAGAAAATTATAGCATAATTTACAGGGTAACTCAATATAAAAACCTACCTCATTTCAATTGAAACTATTCAAATATCATCATCCTCATTGATGAATTCCTATAAATTCTATGTAATGACCTTCCTAACCATAGAAATCCCAATGTACAATAATTACACCCTCATTTAACCTTAATCAGAAACTGAATAGTGTTTAATATTTGTAATACTAATAGAAATTGATTAAAATATTAAGTGAAGTTGGGGGAGATGAAAAGATAAAGAAAGGAGTGCTTATCACTCCAAACTATTTGAAATTTTAGGGAGACAGTACTCCAAATCAAGGGGGAAGAAGGGAGAGGGACCTCCCATGTGCAATTTTTTTTACAGATAAGTGAGGAGGAAAAGGAGGCTGGTACATAAAATGTTAAAGGGGAAAGAATATAAATATAAAAATTTAATGAAACTTGAGAAGGATTCATGATTTGGTGTCATAGTTTTTCAATCCATGCACAAAATGTTTATTGTCAACTAGTTAAACCAAAACTACATCACACAATTCTCTTAGGAACCTCCCAAGATTTCACTAACCATGTTAAAATAATTCCAAACAGAAAATTCAAATTACAATTCAAACCAACACACTTGTCTCTTTATTTACCAAAGCATGCACAAGTCGTGCACTAGAACCCATACCAAAAAATGACTTGTGTTATTTCCCCTAGGCCTCTCATGGTTTAGACCAAAATATGAACTACTCATGTAAACTAAACATTTCATGTTCAAAATTAACATCACGTAAGGGAATAAATGGGGAACATCAGGGATATCACAATTTTTTCCCTAAACCATTTTCCCAAAATAGGGTTCTAAAACCAAAAATGAAAAAAATTCAAAACTAAAAAAAACATTTAGAAATTATATTACCCCCAAATGAAATGAAAGAATACGAAATATACAGTAACAGTGACACATGGGTGTCACATAAATATATTTTAAATATAAGTATTTCAAATAATAAATAATTAATAAAACCAAGTATCAAAATATTATCCAAAACCAAAATTAAAATTTAATTTATATGATTAAAGTAGAAACATCGTTTAGAAATAAAAAAATTTGAACTCGGAAATGGGGACTTTTTCATTTATGAAAAAACATCGAAAAAATATTTCCCAACATTTCAAAACATTTATCAAAATCTTATAAATAAGGAAGCTATTTACCTTTTCCATTTGAAGTTATTATTTCCAATATAAATTTGAAAATCATTTATAAAATAAACCCAACCTTAAATGAATGAAAATATAAACTCAAACATGCATCATAATTTCAAAGAATCATAACAAGAATAAAGGATGGAAACCTAAATAGTTCTGAAATCATAAGAGGTAATAATGGGAAAAAACAAGTATTAAGTGGTAATAATATTAATGGAATCATCAACAAGGAAAAATAATCATGATAAAATCAATAAGACCAATGATTAATTCCTAAAATAAATCAACACTCGAGTCACCCTCATAGTTTCATCATGTAATTCCTCAAGAAAGGATGTAATCTACATTAATTTACACTATCTACTATATAATCTATACTAATATTGTGAAAATATTGATGTTTTAGTAAACATTATAAGGGTCCCATGAAATTAATCGAGTGGAGGTGAGCTCTACGTATATCAAATGATCATTGCATTTTATAAAAATTATAACATAACATTTGAATATAATATAATCTCCAAAAACCTATAAAGAAACAAATCCCTTTTAATTTTAACATAAACATTAATTAGAAATTTAATTCAACTTAAAAAAGGTCACAATTTATACAAAATATAACATACCCCAATGGGATCAAACTGAGGGTGTAATAATATTATGTGATACTTTATTATAAATTAAAAAATGATCCCTCAAACCATCATGGATTCCCAAGTCATTTTCCAATCTTTTGAAAACTCAAAAAAGAAAATATACATTAGAAAATATTTGAAAACCACAACTTATTTTAAATCATTATAAACCACCCAAAAGACTCATTGGTCTAAAAATCATTTATCAAAGTCTAAACATATTCCAATTTTGAATAAAACAATCATTTGAAAACATTAATATCAATATTTTGAAACGAACCCAATGTCAAAAAAATATAGCGTCTTTAAATTCACAGGGAAAATCCTTTTGGTTATTTAAAACAACACTTCCCAAATAAATATTTTCATTATCGAAATCTAGAACTAAAAATCGTCTGAAAAACATTTATAAAAAATGTGAAAATAATTAAAAACATTTCATAAAACTATTAAGGGTTCTATATATTGGTATAATCTATTAATAAACGATATTAAAAAAATTAAACATTTCATGTTATGTCAAATAATGATATTTTATAGATTCAACCACCTTAATTTCCAAAAACAAGATTCCTTCCATGGAAGAACCCCATCCTTTCAAGGAAAGGAAATTTGCAGGCCCGAAAAACCAAAACCCCAACATTAGACTAACCTAAAACTTATAATCTACCCCCATGATCATGAGGGATCACAAGATAAATGAAACCCCCAGGGAAAGCAGGATGGGAGAAGAGGAGGGGTCGAAAAAAAAAATTAGAACATTACCTTAAAAAATATCTTCAAATTGATTGAAAATGATCTCAAAATACAAAGGGAAACAAAGGGATTATTTCAAGGGATCTCCCTATAGTAATTCAATTAAAATAGTAAAGAGGACAGTAGATAATGAGTAAAATTGAGTTGGGGAAAACTGGAATTACACCTTTTTTAATGAATCTGGGTGGGAAGTAGGTTTCTTTCACACAATTTACCAAACTATGTACTAACTATGAATCTCAAACAAGAATAGAATTATAAATTATAACAGTTTAATGAACCAAGAGACAACTATAAAACAACCACTATAATGGAGCTACACCACTATACACTTTTTCCTTCCATGTTTTTATAAATAATTATTAATTCATGCACAAAACACCCCATATGTAATATTTCATAGATGTTTTCCCATTAAACATAATATTTTCCAAATGGTTTACAGTAAACTTTTCACTACCATGCATTCTAAATGTGATCTAAAAAAATGAACTAGAAAATTCATATATATTATTGTCTTTATGATTTACCATAAACCCTACACACAAACGTGGAATCATCTCTTTGAATAAAAACATTATATTAGGGTAATCCAAAAAACTATTATTAAGAATGAAGTTACTATGTAACAATTGTTCCACATGTAAAAACCATTAAAAATTTAAGAAAAAAATTGTAATTTTCCCAAAATTAAAATTATATAAAAATTATAATATATAAATATATACACAACTATGACATGAGGGTCTCTCATCTAGGTTACCTAGTCTGTTAAACCAACTAAAAACAACCTAGTTTTTTTAATTTTCTAAACCAAACATTATAATACCAATAACTCCACATTGTGTCCCTTGGACTCACACTACTTCGATACCTTTCAGACATGACCTGACCAACCAAGACCTCTCTTGAACCAGTAATGATTTGAGTGTGTTATCCCAAGACCACCTCCAACTGGATAAGGAGTAAATAGACATGGGGGGCCTTATCCTATAACAACCTACAACAAATAAAAATTAGGTTTGGTAGAATATAATAAGAAACTGACATCAATATAATATAATACCTATATTATATAAAAATGTATGTATGAACAACAAAAATTCAACACCATGACTTTTCAAAAACACTAACTGGTAAAAATAACACAAGAAAAAACTACATTGTGTGTCATACATGTACAAGGTAACACCATCACCTCATATCAAGGACACTAGAGAAGATAATAAATGTACCACCTTACTTTAAGGAATCACAGAAAGGGTCAGTAAACAATAAATTCTATTTTATAGTACCACTATAAATCAATAATAATATCTTCTAAAAATAAAACACTAGATCCATGATCATCGTTTCCATATAAAAATTAAACAATGTATACACAGACCCAACATCTGAGGCACTAGGATCCATACAGGTGTAATAAAAAATAACTAATATGATGCCTTAGAATAATGATCAAAAGACAAAAAACTAGTCAGATCAAACCCCTTGGTACTAGAGAGTAACTGAAAGGGTAAGGGTAAAGAAAAAAAACATTCTTATAGCAATGAAACATAGGAACATATGAATTTATCTTATAACTATATATAATATCAAATCATTTAATATATCAGTGTGTTTTAGTATCTAGTGTCATACATGTCAGTGAAAGGCCTTATGTGGTTTAATTCTACAACCCAGATGAAAGTCACACCACAGTAGTGATCCAAGTTAATAGGGATAATCCTCAAAAAACCAGTAGTGCATCTCCTCGTAGCCCGAGTATTGATGGAATCCAAGAGCATCATTGTATCCACATTATCCAATAATTGATATTCTCTTAATCATCACAATAATAATGATAATTAAATAGTATTACTATTATTCACAATATATCTATAAGTAATTTAATTTTTGGTTTAATAATAATAATATACTTAATTATCATAATATCACAAAAATTATAATATATTATCATTCATAAATAATATATGACACCATTAACAATAATTTAACTTCATAAAGTTAACATATATTATTAATATTTTTAACTATATTTAAATATACGTGTTATTATAATTTTTTTGATATGAAAAATTAAAAGATTTAATGAATATATTTATCTTGAAATATTTGTTATCTATCTCATATCTATTGAAAATAAATTAAAGAGATTAAATGTCATTTTATGTTCATGTTGTTACATTTCATAACATTATCCAAAATCCAATGTTGGCTTATCTATATAATAAAAAACTTATTCTGATGGATTCATCTTGTCAATAAGTCTATTCAATGAATTTTATAACATTGGAAATTTTTTATGAATTATATCAGTATGAGTTGTGAAATTCAGAGTAAGTTTGAATTTTTTGTCCTAGAGTGTGGGATGTTACAATAATTGGGATTCAAATCTATATTGAAAGGGTTGTAGAATCTCAATGAGATGTATTTGGATATGTATCGAGGCTTGGTAAGTATTCTGAGTTCTCAAGTGAATGTAAAAGTGGGGTTGGGGTGACCCCTTTTTGTTTTTTTTGCAGTAAGTATTTGTGACGTGATGTGTGATGGTATAACCGATATCCATGTTGGGTGGGGGATGGTCATTAAACAAATGAGTGATTACAGGTGTGGTAGGGTTTTTAGGGGGTTTTATAGGGAAAATTATTTCAAGAAAAGGATGGACCATAAAGGGAGTAACACACTTGGATGATGAACCATACCAAAGGGGTTGGGGATGTTTATGAATTTTCCTTTGAGATTTCTTTCAGGGAGAAAATCATGTCACTGCCCATAGGTTGTTCAATAACATCCATCCATAAGGGATGAGTCATTAAAGGGAGTGTGAGGGCCACTCCATAAAGCATGAGTCTCGTCTATAGAGGTGGGGCTTGGAGGTAGTCATACCATGACCTAGGTGCATCGCAATGTAATGGTGTTTCGATAGGGGTTCCACCTACTTGGAGGTAGTAATGTTGTGACCCATAAGGGTTGCACTATGAGCTGGTCTTTTGTGAATTCACAGATTCATGACCATCATGGTCACATTAGTATTGAGATGATATCCTTTTTTTAAATTAGGTAAAACCCATAATTTTGATATCGCCCCCCTATGATATTTTGAGGGAAGTGACACTAGGGGGAGGGACACTAGTTCTGCACCTCCCCCTCTCTTTCTCCAGTTAAATCCCCTTTGTTGAGGGGCTATTCTATGACATTTCAATGGACTATTTGAGGTTTTTTTCTTCTTATTTTCCTTTTATTATTCTCCACCATTTTTAACAACTTACATAGGTGTTTACTACTATGTTTTTGTTTACTATTATACTAGATCATGGTAGAATAATCCTGTAATAATGTGGATTCTTCTTATCATGGATAGAGGTGGTTCTAGAAGGAGGAACACAAATATTTCATGTGGTTTTAGTGAAATTATATTGTCCAATGATTTTTTTGGAATCCAATCATCTTTTGTTAAAATTGAATAATTAATTATAAAATGTTATAATTAAATATTTGAATGTTTAGTTGTGATATAGTAGATTGGGTGTGGATATGAGTTTGGATAAGGTATAGACGTTCATGGATGCGGATGTAAAGAGTGTCAAGGGGTGGTTCCTATTTATTGGTGGTATTGTTTCAATTTAATAGTAAATAATATGTTTTTATGCATGACTATGAATTATTGTATGTTTTCATAAGACTAAGAAAAAGACCAAGAACTAAGAGTGACCCCTGTAAAGGGAGATAATGAAATTGAGCCACCAAGAGTTGGAGAAAGTGAATCCCTTAAAATTTGGATGATTGGGATTCCCCAATTAATGTGTCACCATATAGAAAAGGTTTTTATTTAGTTATCAAGTGACCTTATGTAGGTATCTGGAAAAAATATGTGACATATTGGGAAACCCAAATTCCTATACTTCTGATAACATCATTTTAATAAGTATCATAATTCCACCATAACATCACATAAAAAATTTTATTTATAATGGAATGTAATACCTCAATAATATCTTTTACAATGATTGATTTCATAAAAAGTAGGTAGAATTTACACCCTAATAACCATATAAATTTTACCTTTGTATGCTAATGAATATTTACACACATCCAAGGAAAATAGAAATCCATTCAATGGGAATACATAAAGTATGAAATGAACACATAAGATTATATGATTTAGACATTGTATCATATGTTTACAAGTGAAACACAAGAAATTATTTCCATTACAATCAAAAGTAAAAGAATTGGAAATATATTAATAAATACATGTATCCACAGTATTATAAGCTTCAACCATATCATCGGTACTAAGGTCCCAGTTTTTATATAACAAGATTAATATGATAATACTAGAATAATTTATCCCCAAAATACTATATTTCTAAGGATTACCGCTATATATTAGATACCAACCCACTGACCCATTTAGTTTACTAAACTCTCATAACATCAGTACCCCATTGTAACATTATAGAAATATCAAAATTTATGATGATAATTAAATACCTAAATAAGTATCATTGTTTCTTTCAACATAGTACACCAATACACATTTTATTGACTAATTTTTTAAAATTGGTGTTCTATTGAGTGAACAAATGGTGACTTGAATATTGTAGACTAAAATATACATCACCTCACAATAATCTCATACAATATTTTTTTAGGGAACCATATAAAACCTCTATAATTTATCAAATACCCTCATCCATAGTAATTAGTGTTCCTCTATTTTCTCCTTTGTTTTACCTAAGCCCCAATGTGGCATGGTTCTTCCTCAAACATTCTTGAGCTATTTCTTTAGTAAACATTTTTTCAAATTCTGGATTTCATCTATATTCCATAGTTATATATCATTATCCTTCAACAAATTATATATGAAATAATACTCTAGGTCAAAAAACTTCCACTCATGGAACCTTAAATTTTTGTCCAAGTAGATTTCCCTTTTTTATCAAAGATAATAAATCATTATTCTTGACTTCTCTGATGTTCCTTCAATGATAGAATTAACTAAATCATTTCTTTCACATCTTCTATTATAGATACATATTCATAATTTATTGTAATCAATGTAACAATACATTGTTTCCTTGATGTACAACATACCATTGTACCATAGTAATTAGACATAAGGATTATTGTGCTCTTCAATGTGTTTGAGTCTCCTGTAAGGTTAGCATTAATATATCTATGGAAAGGATTATCTATCTAATAAGAAAAAGTATTATCTTCCATTATATTAAAATTTTGATGGATTTATTTGATATCCTCCTAATATAACTTTCCTATATTTTACATGAATCAAATCAATACACCTACTAAAAAAGAAATGTATGGTCATGTACAAATAATTTCATAAATCAAAATTATCACCACCAATGCATAAGAATCCTTTTCCATGTATGAAACATCCAATTCTATTTTTGATGACTACTCATTGGTCAGTTTGATGTGTTTAAACAAAGGATTTAAGATCGACTTGAATCTAAGCATTTTAAATAACTCAATATACTTATGGATATAATCCTTCTGATATATCACCAATATTTTATCTCTATTATCTTTAATTATTTTTATCTTCAGAATATTTATCAAATTTCCAAGATATTCTATCTCAAATATTCCATCCAAGACATGTTTCAGCTTCCAGATTCTTCCTCTATCAATTTTAACTTATAATATTCCATCAACATATATATCAATATGATGATGTTATATTATTTTAAATATATTTGTAAAACAATTATACGTGTTTCACCTTTCTAACCCCTCATCTATCATGAAAATAGTGGATTTCCAATTCCATTATCATTGTGGTTTCTCTTGTAAATAATGAATTTTATTTAATTTTTATACCAAATGAAGGTATTCGTCTTTCGTGAAACCAACTACTTGATTCATACAAATTTCATCCTCCAACTATCCATGATATAAGGATATCATTACATATATTTATAGAGATATAGATCTTTAAATGCTACCATTCTTATCATTATCTAGAAAGTTTTATGTTTTACTAAGGGTGGGAATATTTTCTAGAATTCCACCCATAGCTTCTACTCAAACCCCTTTACCATTAGTTGTTCGTTGTATCTTTTCATTCGATAAAAGTTTTATTTTATATCAAATAGAAACTTTTATTAATGTGCAATTTTTCTTCTAAGTCAAGTAATTACCATGTTCCACTGATCTTTAATGAAATATTTTCTTCATTCATCATTAAAATTCATTATTTTCCATCCCAATGTTTGGCCACCTCTCCCAGGCTCTCTAACTCTTCTATATTTGTTAGAAGAAGAAATTTCATATCCTACCTAAATATCTAAACCTAATTAGAAACTCTATTTAATCACCTCAACTGATTTTTTTTCTCTATACTACTAGTCTTAACTCTAACATCTATAAATGAAACTTACGGTATTCCCATTTAAGTATTATCTAAACTTTTACTTTCTATAACATCTTCTAATGGAATCACCTGTAGTGTTTTAGTGCTTCAATATGTGTTATTTAGAACTTATTTCCATAAGGTGCTCCCACTCAAATCAACTTGGACTTCAACATTTGATTCTTTAAATTAAACATATTTATTTACCATGTTTCTATAATTCCATACAAATCCTTCATTTATGTGAAAATCTCATCCCCTAATGAATTTTATTTTATCTTTATACAATAGTTAGAATCCAAATTTCACATCCCCATACCAAATGGGAAAATATATTTTGGACTTATCCTATATATTATCACAATCTTTTATATCAATATATATGTATTAAAATTTAACAATGATTTTAAAATGGTAAATTTATGTTGATATTTGAGACCATAACTAACCTAGAAGTTCCAACCCAACTATTGATACAGAGATTTTTTGATGACATGTGTAACTATTCTATGATATTCTTCCCAAATTCTATTGGATATTCAGCAGTGTAACCATATACTTTGATCTAAAACTTTCTATGTATGATTTATTATTTCATATGCTCTATTAAATTTTGTATCTACAAGAATCATATTCTAATGATTTATTCCTTTTTTATAATATAAATTCTTGATGTTGTATCTAGTGTACTCGACGCTATTGTTGGTGCAATGTAATTTCAACTTCCAATCACTCTCCCTTTCTTCAAAGGATTTCCATTTAATAAATTCCAACAAAAAATTTGTATTATTCTTCAAAAATTAAATCCACATTTTTCTTATATCATCAATAATAAAAGTTATAATGTAAATTGAAGCTTTGAGGAATTGATCCAGAGAAGGTCCTAAAATATTAGAGTATCCTTACTCAAAATTTTGATATATGGGATTCTATATATATAAATTTAATGTAAATATTCTTTTCATACCCAACACAACATTCTTACTAGTCTATTTCCATGTGATAAAGATTCAATTTGACATTGGCCTTAATAAATTTCGCATTCTTTTCATTGAGATGACTGAACCTGTAATTCCAAACATTAAGATAACAAATAGTTAGATTTCCAAAAAATTTAATTCAATATATACTTTTAGTCATGTGAAGAGTTCCATATATAAATCCATATGAAACCACTCTAGATTCTCGAGTAAATTTACATACTCCATTAGAAAAGGAAGGTATGTAGCCTACAACCTTAGGTAGTCTATTGGAAATTATGTTCTTCCATAAACTCATGATATATCTAACTTTGTAGGGTCTCAAGAGACACCTATTCTTAATCTATATATTAATATATTTTTTCGAATGATCTTGAAAGCTTCCTAATCCACCATATTTACTTTTAGGATAATTTTATTTACATAATTCTTATTGTGTCTCATATATACCATTGAATTACCCATGAATCCACTAATATATTGACACCTAACAAAAATTTGATATTTCCTAACATTGTAATAATGGAATTTGAGCATCCCAAAGTTGATGGTCTTCTAGATAATTCATTTTTTACTTTTACAATCCTTCTTAAAGTTTCATAATTTTCCTACATAAAACATGTAAGACTAGGGACAAATGAATTTCCATGTCCCTTTTAGTAAGGTTTATCTTATAATGGTTTCTTAAAATATATTTTCATCCATTTAGGTGACCATCCTTATCAATAGGTATTAAAATTCTTACTGAACTATGATTGGACTTCCCACTGAGGAAGTAAATTGTTGAGAATAAAATTCCTAATATCTTCAAAAAAAATCATTCTGTAAAATTTATTAATGGTAGTCACCATAACAACCCAACTCCATTGAAGTGATAATAGTAATAGGAGTTTGTACACAACATCCATGAACATTATATTAATTAATTTATGATTCCCTCAAATTATATTTAAATCATTGACATGATCTATTATTCATCTTTCTTCCAATTACCTTAGGTTGAAAAAAATGCACTATCAAGTATTTGTTCAATGTTGTAGGTTTCACATACATATCATCCATTTAATTCGCCACTTCTAACATTGTAATTATTTATAGAATGACAAATTAAATATTACTTTATGAATATATCATCATAAATGCCAATTAAATTCTATCCATCAGTTCCCATTTCACCTTTTCAAACTTATTGAGACAAAAACTAGTACATACAGTATCAATATATTTCTAAATTAAAAAATACTTCATATGAATTATCTATAAGAAAAATATTATTCCTCTAAACCTATCTAAAAAACCTTTCTATCATCTAATTTCATATCTTCCAATGAGAGTAACTCCCTCTATAATTGATATATTATGTAGAAAATAGATAATCTATATTGGATGAACAAGAATCCTAATACCAATTTTTGGTATCAGATCATAGAATGAGAACACAATATAATACTAGTTTTTAGGAAATGTAAATACATGTAATACAGATAATTTCATTTGAAAGAGGATCATATTTCCACTAGAATTTCCCAAACCAATGTTTATGTGAAGTATAATCTAGGACCTCAAGAAGTTACTTTTTCTCTATCCGAGTGTATAAAAAGAAGGTAGAATTTTCACCCACTCACAAAACAAATTATTTTGTTTCAGACACATAAAAACTGACATACATATAAGGAAATAAAAAATACATTTAATTGAAATATAGAAATAAAGAGATGGAAAGGAGAGATTCTGTTATTCAGAGAATTTTTCATATGCGCATGGAAAAAAACTACTGGTACATTATATTATAAACAGAAGAATAAGAGTTACTAACATATTAAAAGGGGTCAAAAATAATAATGATTTAGGAGAACATTATTCAGGCTCAATATGAATCAAAATCCACTTCATAGGCACTTTTATAATTCCCAGTAGAAGGGAATATTTCTCTGGAACCTCTATGTTGCATTGACTCTCCCTGGGGACCCTATGGCATGATGTCTTTCAAAGAGGTTCTTGCTATATTTATGGTTTCCTTTAACAAAGATCATTTTCCTATAAATCCATTATTTCATATTTCACCCATGTGTTTTGACTTGGATGAAGGGTGTCTCATGGTGGACCTCTCATAGGAATAACTCAATGATTATTCATCTTATAATGATATTTCATTGGTTTCATGGTTCGAACAAGAGAAACCATCTCAATCATTTTTAGGATGTTCATGAACAAATTGGGAATCAATTATCCACAATAGTTTCAGTGCTTTCTAGATCCTCTTTCTTAATCCATTTTTTTGGGATAATTTCCTTATGAAATGGTCTAGAGAGTATTTTCACTATAGTATTTGGAGCTTCTCATTGTCTCGATAGTCCAGGGAATCTCAATATAGATAAAAGTCAAGCCGAGTGGTGGTGTGGGTTAGGTTACCAGGACTGATTCTTCTGCTTCATAACCCCAATATTTTTCATTCATAGGGTGACACGTTGGGAATATTTTTTCCCTAAATGAGGATACTTGAATTCATATGTCGTCTCTGAGCCCTCGCATCTGTGTTGAGATGGATATGGATTTAAAACTCCAATAGTATGTTCTAATAAGGGTTGGTGTTGGATTCAATTTGTGGAAACATGTTCAATATCAAGCTCTACCTAGGTTTTGTGTAGAATTTAATATATAGGGACACTTGTTGGTACTTTTTAGGATAAATAATATGATATTCAAGGGGGAAATACTATGGGTGGACTCATCTCTAGTGCCTTTTCATCTGGTGTTTTGAAGAAACTAGATTCAATTCCAACTGAACCCATCATCCTAGCAGGAACTGGCATTGAGTGTCAAAACGTGGAGGGATACAAAAATGTGGGAAGGTGCCAGCATTCCATTCATTTACTCTGAAACCACATCCATTAAGAAATATGTGGCCTCTAAGACCCCCTTTGTGAATATCCATTCTTTTTCGGAGAATCTTGAAGATTTTTTGACTAGAAATCAAACATTATTGTCACCATGTGGTCACTTTCATTCACCTATTCTTCAACTCGGTTTCACTACCTCAGAATTATGAGGCATGTCATCATCATAGAGAAAATTTTCAATTAATATATACCCCTTAGTGTAAGGAAGGATATATGTTATTCCCATTAAAAATTAGAGTGAATAATGATGGTTTACCTATTACTGGAGGAAGTCCCACCATGTCTCCATGGAACATGGTTTTCAATTCCAACAGATTATCTATGATAGGGGAGGTGGAATATGTAGTGAAGGTAAGAGTATCTTCAGGCATAAGGGATGATAGAACTGTCCAGACCATTTCATCTGTAGTTGATAGAGGGTGTATCACCTGATCTAGAGTAAGAGACATGTCAATATCCAATTCAACATCTAATTAAGGTTTCCTATAAGGCATGTCCATTATGTCTATTATTAAATGATCTATCAATTAATATGGAATTTATAGGGTTTATAAGCACATGTTAAGATATATTTCATTACAATGAAGTATCAAAGGCTGCATACCTATATCATCATTCACTACAAAAAAATGACCCCTTTAGAAGGGGTTATTTTTTACATTAGAAGGGGTTATAACCCCTTCTAAAGACATTAGCAGCGGTTGTGTGAAACCGCCCCTAATGTGCCCGCCTACTTTTAGTAGCGGCGGTTGTGAGAAAGTGCTACTAAATTCATAGTAAATTTAGCAGCGGTTACATTAGAGGGAGTTTAAAAGCCCTCTAATGTCGCTAGAAATTTACCACATTAGAGGTGGTTATAACAAAAAATGCCTCTAATATAGGGATTTAGGGGCAGTTCAAACCGCCCATAACCCCTGGACACCCACCCCAGCACACCCCTGTTGACACCCCGCACGCCCCCTTGACACCCCGCCCTGAAACCCTGGACACCCACCCTCACACGCCGCCATGGCACCCCTCCTGACACCCGCCCACCCCCATGACACCCCCCAGGACACCCCGCGCTGACACCCATTGTGCCCCCATGACAACCCACCCTCACACCCTCACCCCCTAACACTCGTGTGCCCCCATGACACCCCGCCCTAACACCCGCACCCCTTGACAACCCTGACCGCCCCTTTGACACCCCTTGTTGTCACATGCAAGCCCCTTGACACCCCCTGTTGACACCCCAGAGTAGCCCTAACACCCCAGCGCGCCCCCTTGACACCCTGCCCTGACACCCGCGCCCCACAAACACCCTGCCCTAACACCCGCGGCCCCTGACACCCACTACTGACACCCCAGCGTGTCGCCACGTTGTGGCATAAAAAAGCTTCCCACGTGTTTCGAACCCTTCACCCCTTCCATCCAGCGCCCAATAGAGAACCACTAGGCTTTGCGAACTTCTGTTTATAACATACACTGCGTTATATTTAATTATATCCTGAAGTATTATATTTATATATATGTATATATTTGTTTTTACAAATATAAAAAATATAATTTATTTGTATATATACAAAATATTTATCTATAATAAAATATATATTTGTGTATAATATTTATATATAATATGTATTTATGTATAATTATAATATATTTGTGTATAATATATATATATACACACATGTTTGGGTATATTTAATATATATAATTACAAATTTATACATATATTAATAAATATATTTATATTTATGTGTGTGTGTATATTTTTGTATTTACAGATATAATATAATTATAATATATATTATACATATATTATATTAAATACATTTATATTATATATTAATGTATTTAATTAAATAAATTTATATTATATCACTATCACACATATATATACACACAAAATTAAAAGCATTCATGTAATTGGAAATAAATAATATAATTAAATGATATATATATACACTAAATTAATATATAATTAATATGCTTTACTAAAATATACATAAAATAATTATAAAATACATATAAATTTATTCATAATAAAATTTTTGTGATATAATATATAATATAAATACATTTGTATTGTATACTTATGTATAAATACTTTTATATTAGATTATGTATACTAATTTAAATAATTTAGAAAAAATTAAAATTAAATATAAATATAAATATATTATTTATTTGTATTATATTTTATAATTTATATACACTAAATTAATATATACTTAATATGCTATACTAAAATATATATAAAATAATTATAAAACACAAATAAATTTATTCATAATAAAATATTTATAATATAATATAATATATAAATACATTTGTATTGTATACTTATGTATAAATACATTTATATTAGATTATGTATACTAATTTACATAATTCAGACAAAATTAAATATAAATACAAATACAAATATATTATATATTTATATTATATATTATATTGTATTTATAGATATAATATAATTAAAATATATATTATACATATATTATATTAAATACATTTATATTATATATTAGTGTATTCAATTGTATACATTTATTTTATATCACTATCACACATATATATACAGACAAAAATAATTGAATTCATATAATTGGAAATAAAAATATAATTAACTGATATATATATATATACACAAAATTAATATATAATTAATACACTATACTAAAATATACATAAAATAATTATAAAATACATATAAATTTATTCAGAATAAAATATTTATAATATAATATATAATATAAATACATTTGTATTGTATACTTATGTATAAATACATTTATATTAGATTATGTATACTAATTTACATAATTTAGATAAAATTAAATATAAATATAAATATAAATATATTATTTATTTATATTATATATTATATTATAAATATTTTTTTATGAATAAATTTATTTGTATTTTATAATTATTTTATGTATATTTAAGTATAGCATATTAACTATAAATTAATTTAGTATATATATATATATATATCATTTAATTATATTAGTTATTTCAAATTATATGAATGCATTTAATTTTGTGTGTGTATATATGTGTGATGGTGACATAATATAAATTTATATAATTAAATACATTAATATATAATATAAATGTATTTAATATAATATATGTATAACATAAATTATAATTATATTATATCTATAAATACAAAAATATACACACACATAAATATAAATATATTTATTAATATATGTTTAAATATGTATTTATATATATTAAATATACATAAACATGTGTGTGTGTGTGTATATATATTATACACAAATATATTATAATTATTCATAAATACATATTATATATAAGTATTATAAACAAATATATATTATATTTTAGAGAAATATATTGTATATATATATATATATTATATTTCTTATATTTGTAAACACAAATATATACATATAATATAATATAATATAATATTTCTGGATATAATTAAATATAACATAGTTTATAATATTACACATAAGCGCGCACAACATAGTGGTTCTTTGCTGTGCACAGAATAGAATAGGAGGTAGGATCAAAACTTAAGGGATTCTTTTTTTCCCCATGCAACGCTGGGGTGTCCGGGCAGTGCGCGGGGCTGTCAACAGTGGGTGTCAGTGGGGCGTGGGTGTCAGGGCGGGGGGTCAGGGGGGCGTGCTGGGGTGTCAGCAGGGGGTGTCAGGGCGGTGCATGTGGGTGTCACGGGGGCGCGTTGGGGTGTCAGGGCGCATGTGTGAGGGAGGGGGCATGTTAGGGGTGTTAGGGTGGGTGTTAATATGGGGTGTCAGGGTAGCCCACGTGGGTGTCACTAGGGGGTGTCAGGGGGCCCGCGGGGTGTCCATAGGGGCGCACTGGGGTGTCAACAGGGGGTGTCAGGGCGGCGTGCACGGGTGTCACCAGGGGGAGTCAGGGGGGCGCGGGTTTCAACAGGGGATGTCACGGGGGGCGCGATGGGGTGTCAGGGTGCGGGTGTGAGGGAGGGGGCGCGCTGGTGGGTGTCAACAGGGGGTGTCAGGGCGGCACGCACGGGTGTCACTGGGGGGTGTCAAGGGGCACACAGGGTGTTAGGGAGGGTGTCAACAGGGGTGTCAGGGTGGGTGTCACCAGGGGGTGTTAGGGCGGCGTGCGCGGGTGTCACCAAGGGGTGTCAACAGGGGTGTTAGGGCGGGTGTCACCAGGGGGTGTCAGGGCGGTGCGCGCGGGTGTCACCAACGGGTGTCAGGGGGCGTGCGGGTGTCAACAGGGGGTGTCACGGGGGGGGGGGGGGGCTGGGGTGTCTGGGCGTGGGTGTGGGGGTGGGGTGTCATGGGGGCATGCTGGTGTTAGGGGGTGTGGGTGTGAGGGTGGTTTTTGATCAAATACCCTCTCTAATATTTCTAGATAATGAATTTAGAGTGGTTATATAACCCCCTCTAAATTTGATGATTAGAGGGGTTTGTGAAGAACCCCCTCTAATGTTATAGAAAATGAATTTAGAGGGGGTTGTGGGGAACCCTCTCTAAAAAACCCCTTCTAATATACTGTTTTTTTGTAGTGGTTGTATTGGAACCAGGACAAGGTGTAAATCAAATGTCTTTCATTACTATAAATATGAGTTTTAGGGTCTAAATTCCTGAAAACACATGGAATATGAACATATGTGTTTTTTTAAAGCAAGGAATTTATATTGAGTTCTTTGATGCTTCGACTCAGCATGTCACCACTAAAATAAATGTTGTAAGAAATGAGATGCTCTTCTCCATTGCATATGAAAATATTGAGTTTTATGATATAATGGTATTATGGAAAAAATTAACCATGTTTTAACTAGGAATGTTTCATTGGGTATTGGGGATTAATTTTTTATAACTTTTGAGCCCGCATAGTAATGAGGAAGAGCGGACTTATCCATAAAGGAAAGGAATAGTTTTAAATATATCTTGGATTAAAAATGGCTTATGGGAATGGGATTCACTATGAGTAAATATATGAGGTGTAACAATCAAAAAGGGTATAAGAGAATATTGAACATGCATGACTGGTGTCTCTAAAATATTCAAGTACACAATTTAATTGCATGAGAAATCGTCACCCACATCAATAATTTACTTCCAGTAAATTATCCACATCTATCTATGTTAATGAAGAAGGGTCGAAGGTACAATTTATTTTATTATTCTACCAATTTTCATTGAATGGATTATTTTTTGGATGGTTTGGATGTATTGGAACCAACATGAGAGGGGATATGCATGGGTGGGTCTTATGCAATGAATGTGTCTACATAAAAGAGATGCACATGGGTGGTTCTTGAATATGATGGAATGGGAGTTTTTCCTATATGGTCTAAGATAGTAAATATAAGCATATGATGTGTGACTTCAGGTTAGTTGGAATAATGAATTTTTTGTTTCTCTATTGGGGAAACAAAATACCTTAGTGGATAAACTATTGGAGATAGATATGATGTGAAAGTAAAAATTCATACCTCTTTGGATCAAAGAAGAGGACTGGAATACCACTTATTTTCAAGTGTGTATGAAGGGTAAAATGTGACAAGAAGACATAACATAAAAAATAAAATATGACTCATTCATATTGGATGTTGATGTGGTATGGAAGTGGAATTAGATTATTTTTAGATTCACTTGGATGGATCGGTTAGTGATAAAGGAGAAATCCAAATCTATGCTAATGAAGAATACCTTTTCACAAGGTTTACCTTTATACTTATGGAGGATATAGGAAATGGTGTGTTAGTTACTATTATTGGGGAGGAGGAGATTATATATATTGTGTTCAATATGATGTTGGAATGTTCTCCTAGCACAGATGGTTTTCAAGGTTTCTTCTTTTTGTCAATTTAGGATATTGTCAAGTCTAGTTATGGGAATTGGTATAAGATTTTATAAAGGCTATGCTGTGATTGGGGATGTATGTGACTCAAAATTGGCTCTTACTACCACATTGAATGATCTTTCTATTATGAATCATTATAGAACAATATTCCTAAGTAACTTTGATTATAAAATTATTACTAACCTAATTAATAGATGACTTAGTTATGTTATTCCTAGATCAATATCAAGGGATTAACATGGTATTTTTCATGGTATAAGTATTCAGGGGATATTTGTATTACATAATATATGGTGGAGGATCTTAAAAAATAAGGATTGGATCCAACATTATGATCAAGGTGAATATTCACAATAAGTATGAAATGTTATAATAGAGCTTATAATGGCCCGGACCTCTCCGGCCCATTCTTTTGTCAAAAAGAAGGTCACGAGATGTTTTGGAGGGTAAAATGGACTTTTCCCACACTTTCCAGAATTTTAAAACTACACGTCGTGTACCCCCTTGCTGGGTATACCCCGTGTTGAAGGCTGTGTCCTTGCCGTGTGAAATAAATGGGTACATGTCATGTGTCCAATACTACACGTCGTGTAGTCTCTCTCCGCGTACACATTACCGTGTGTTGAACAGTCAACGGCCGTGTGCCGTGTTTGAGCCATGTGAAATAAATGAGTACACATCGTGTGTCCATACTACATGCCGTGTAGTCCTTCCCCGCATATGTGTTACCCTCAAACCGTGTGTTGACCAGTCAACGGTAGCGGAGCCGTGTTGGAAGCCGCGTGGAGACCATGTTAAATAACTGAGTACAAGCCGTGTACCATAAAGTACACACTGTGTACTTTTTCTTTTCTCACCTATAAAAGGAGGGGTCCCCTCCTCCTTTTCAATTCACCCCTCTCCTCCACTTTCCTCTGAGTAGAGTTCTCCTAAGAGACTCGAAGGCTCTTTCTTCCATAATTTTTTCGTCTGAGCTCCGATTTACAATCCGTCAGGGGCCACGGGATCGTAATGACGAGGTGGAACTTTTGAGCTTGGATCTGTTGTCTTTCCTTTGACCTTTCCTTTCCGAATTCCACCTGAGGTGGTTTCTCTGGGACCCAACAGAAGTGGAGGACGTCGATGGACGTCTTCTAAGGTTGATCCGGGGGAGCATTGCAATCAGAACCTATTGAGGTAGGGATCTTACCTTCATCTCTCTAAATTTGCATCATGCGGGGTGGGAATCATCTTGTTTTCATGATAAACAGTTGAACCATTAAATAAAGATAATAACTGGTTAAAGAACGGGGATGGGAATGTTGTTATGTTTATCTTTATTTATATCCTGTGATATTATGTTGTGAATTGAATAGGCTTATGCCTACTGAAAATCACGATCGTTGGGGGCCTTTGCTTGCACAAATAAATGTTTCCCTATCATTCTAGACCTTTTTTTGGATGGAAACTTTTTGGAATGTGGAAATTGGTTAATTACGTAATGTTGGCTGTTTAAAATCTAGAACCCTTGTGTGATCACCCCGGTTAAACAAAATTGAATAATGAAAATGTGGGTTTTGGCTTGGTTACTAGTGTGTGAAAGGGAGGGGTGAATCCTGGGTTGTTACGAATAGAACAGACAGAAGGGCTGTAGTAAATGATGTTAAAGGGGCGATGATGAGGAATGAACTTTGTTTTTTGGGTTGTTGTGGATCAGGGGGGGGGGGGGGCAGCGGGGCTACGATAAATGGTATTAAAGGGAAAATTATGTACGGTGCAGTTGTAGTTATGGTGGTTGGTAGCGGGGCTGTAGGGATGGGTTGGAATGTGAACGGGCTATAGGTTGTGAATAATAAATAAAAAGTTGAAGATTTAATGAATGGTCGGTCATGATAATGAAATGGGATTAATAATCAGTGGGTTGGTTGGTTGATAAGAAGGACTTGGTTGTATTGCTTGTGTTTTACTAACTTTATTTGTGGATGGTAGGGATATGTTTTACGAACGATCGACATGGTTGGTTGTGGATAGTTTCCCAGTAGTTAAGGAACTAAATAAACTAATTCTGATGAAACGTGAAAACCTAAATGGGGATGGCGTTGTTTGTTTTATGCATGCTTCGTAGTAGAAGTGCCGATGCACGTGCTCAGTTTTTCTGTTTAGAAGCCATAGGTTTGGCTATGTCTTTATTATACATATATATATCAGTATATTTTGTGTTTTATCGCACCCCTCCCATGTTGAGCACTTAGTGTCGAACACTCCCATTTCCTAGGAGAGGGTGTTTTTTCCTTAGTTACTAGCTCCTTCCTGCTCCTTCTTCCCTAGGCAGTGATGGCTTGAGGCAACCTTACACCTAAGACTCTTCGAGTAGGTTTCGATTGGGGTGGTTTTATCCCAAGACACTTCGGGAAGGTTCTACTATTTCCCAATAATATTCTGTATGAGGCCCAAGTGTGTGTGGTAGGGATATGTGGTTGTGAGGCCCAGGTGTATGTGGGCGGGATACGTGGTTGTGAGGATCAGGTGTGTGCGGGCGGGATACGTGGTTTTGAGGCCCAGGTGTGTGCGGGCGAGATACATGGTTGTGAGGCCCAGGTGTGTGGGGGCGGGATACATGGTTGTGAGGCCCAGGTGTGTGCGGGCGGGATACGTGGTTGTGAGGCCCAGGTGTGTGCGGGCGGGGAGAGTGTTGCAGCGTCAAGACTTTTTCCATTAGTAAGAGAAACTAACTAATGGGGAATGGTGCGGGGTACCCAATACTCTTGCTTCTTATATATATTACTACCTGATGTGATTGTGTTTTTGGTGACTGTGGCTGGTGAGGTTGGGTGGATAGAATTCCTTGCTAGGTTTGTTCTGTTGTTCTCACGGGACATTAGGATTTCTCCCCACTTGTGCATGAGAGGTTTATGTTTCCCTACTGAGTATACTTGTATGATCACCCTACGTTTACTTTCATGTTTCTAGGAGGACTACCAGGGCCGTCCGGGACCCTACTAGTTAGACATTTGGAGTTGCTACTGTTTTTGTACACTTGTTTCTTTTGGTATTATACTTTGAGCTTTCTTATACTTTCACCTTGTTATAAAATTGTTTAAACATGAATGTGGGCTTGGTTTGGGTTTATTTCTATACACTTGTTCTTTTCCTTTTTGATGGTTGACATGTCCTATTTCCCTATCATAAAAAAATAAAAGGGTAATGCCTCCCATATTTGTGAAAACTCATACCCTTGGTGCTAGTCGCCAACTCGGGGCCTACTGGAGGCGGGACTCGGGGGACATTATCTCCCTTTCACCATTTCCAGCTCAGGAGGGGCATCTTTGGTGGGAGGGGGTCATGACAAAATGGTATCAGAGATGATGGTTGATAGATAGGATGGGGTCTAGAGTTAGGCACAGGGAGGATTGCATGGGATGGTAGGGCGACAACATTGGTTAATCTTGGTGCAAGACATAGGCCAGGGAAGACCGGCTAGGACACGAGATTTTAGGGCCCCCCGTGATCCGATGCAAGGACTCTGAGCCGACCAAACGTCCAAGTGAGAATATATTGATTACAGGGTAGAGACCCTAGGGAAGGTACATGCATCATCATGATTGTGTTTTACTTGATTTGGGTGTTCTGGGAAAGAAATTGAAATGAAAATGATAAAATAAAACCTTGATTTTTTCCTTACTACTTGGGATTATGCGATATTTGTTTACCATACAGCTATGGCACCTGGACTTCATCCCCAGGTGGATCAGACGGCCGAGGCCGAGTAGATTCATGCAATTGATCAGTTGAGGATTGACCGAGAGGAGGAAGATAGCCAGTGGAAGAAGACCCTCCATTCTTTTCAGCGGCAGACCCTCAAGAATTACGAGGGTTGTACTTCAGATATGGAAACGGAGGGGAGGATTAAGGAGATAGGGATCAATTTTACCTTGATTCATGCTTTGAGGGAGTAATGAGTTCCCCTAGCCGTCAGTCAGCTGAGAGGTGCGGCACGACAGTGGTGGACGCTCTACCTCGGAGAGATGATAAAGGCAGATGTTCCATGGGATGACTTTGAGAAGGAATTCCAAGAGGAATTCCTTTCTTCCATGATCAAGGAAGAGAAGCAGTAAGATTTACTCTCCCTTCAGTAGGGGAGTATGTCAGTATGAGAGTTGGGGATCAAGTTCAAGGATCTCCTGTGCTTTGCTCCAGATCTCTTTCTAGATGAGGAGTCTCGGGTGAGATGTTTGGAGGAGGTGCTTCGTTCTTCGCTCCAGTATGTTGTCACCCCCTTCACCCATCCGACGTACATGGTGGTACAGAAGAAGGAAGAGGTTGTAGAGAGGATACACTCGCTGGGAGGTGCACCCTGAGAGGGGATCTAGCCGGGTTTGTCGAAGAGGAAGTCAGTCAGCAGCAGGTCTCCTGTGATGGGACCTTCCAGATTCAGGCCAGTGGGGAGCATGCCCCAGCAGTTCCAGTTCAGATCTTCAGGTCCTCGTCCCTTTTCACGAGCCTAGGGCTGAAGTGTTTTTTTGTGGAGGTTTCGGGCATGTTCAGAGTTGGTGCCCGACCTGAGCTCAGTACGGTAGAGGTGGGCAGGTTCAGCGCCCACCTCAGCAGCACCAGTTGCTGGAAAGGCCCTTTCAGCAGCAGCAGGACCATGCTCCTCCGAGGATAGACTTTGCGGGAGGAGGCCGACCTCAGGGTGATCCTCAGGGACCTCGACCAAGGCGTGCTTGGGGAGGTGGATGACATTAGAGAGGCAGAAAAGCTGGGCGTGGATAGTTGCACGCAGTAGAGTTGACAGCTCTGGCAGGACCAGTGGTGGTGTGAGGTACGAATTGTTTGTTCAGAACTCTTGTTTCTGATTTATTCGATTCGGGATCCTTGCACTCCTTTTTTGAACCTGTTCTAGCCCATGGTTTGGGACTAGACCTAGAGAGTCTTTCCGTACCACTGGGGCTGAGTACACCAGTTGGAGGCCAGACTAGCGTATCTTGTGTTTGTCGGGGATGTGGGCTGACGTTGGGACCACATCGATCTAGTGGGGACATTCTTCTATTATAGATGCAGCCATACGATGTCATCCTAGCCATCGACTAGTTGTTTTCTGTTAGTGCGTTATCGACTACTTCCGGAGAAGAGTCGTGTTCTCCGACGTGGGCGGGCAGCGTGAAGTTTTTGTTGGCGAGAGGAGCTATCAGGTAGGAAGCTGGTGTCTGGAGCCTCTCACTTCCTTGTTAGGCGGGTTATCAGTGGTTCCAGCTGATACAAAGATGATGGATGTCCCAGAGGTTGTTGGGGAGTTCCTCGATGTTTTTCTTGAGGAGGTTGTGACTCTACCCCCCGATGTGACGTTGAGTTCGGGATAGACTTACAGCCTGGTGCCCGTCCAATTTCTATGACCCCTTATCGGATGGCACCTTTGGAGTTGCGGGAGCTGCGGATTCAGATTGATGATCCGATGGAGAAGGGTTTTGTTCGACCCAGCGTATCGCCATGGGGTGCCCCAGTTTTGTTCGTGAAGAAGTCAGATGGTGGTCTCAGGCTATGCATAGACTACCGAAGGTTGAACGAGGTAACAATCAAGAATCATTACACTCTTCCAAGGATAGATGATCTCTTCAACCAACTGAGGTGAGAAGATTGGTTTTCCAAGATTGTTCTACGATCTGGATATCATCAGGTGAGGGTAAAAGATAGTGACATCTCGAAGATGGCTTTTAGGTGTAGGTATGGGCACATCGAGTTTGTAGTGATGTCGTTTGGAGTTATGAATGCGCTGACTGTGTTCATGAGACTTGTGAACTTTTTATTCTGAGAGTTTCTGGACCGGTTCGTTGTTGTGTTTATCGACGACATCCTGGTCTACTCATGATCAGAGGAGGAGCAAGTTGAGCCTCTCAGGGAAGTCTTGGAAGTCCTTCGACACCACCAGTTTTATGGGAAATTGTTGAAGTGTAAGTTCTTGACGCAAGAAGTACACTTCCTTGGACATGTGGTGTCTCAGCATGGAGTGTCAGTGGACCCGTCGAAGGTGGAGGCAGTTGTTTCTTGGGTGGAACCCAAGAGGGTGGTAGAAGATCGTAGTTTCCTAGGGTTGGCAGGTTACTATCAGAGGTTCATTTTGGACTTCTCTAGAGTTGCTGCTCCATTGACAGCTTTGACTAGGACAAACCAGGTCTTCCTATGGAGCGACCAGTGCGAGAAAGCATTCGACTACCTGAAGGAGAAGTTGGTATGTGCTCCTGTACTTAGGTTTCCAGAGGAAGGGTTGTTGTATGATTTGTTTTGTGATGCTTATGGCCTTGGTCTGGGGTGCGTGCTGATGCAGAAGAAGGGAGTGATCTGTTATGGGTCTAGACAGATACGCCCTCACAAGCGCAACTATGCCACCCATGACCTAGAGCTTGAAGAAGTAGTGTTCGAACTGAAGTTTTGGTGACATTACCTCTTTGGGGAGTTCTTTCTGGTCTTCTCAGATCACAAGAGCCTGTATTATATCTTCTCCCAGCGTGACCTGAACCTGTGGCAGTGGAGATGGGTCGAGTTTCTCCATGACTATGACTTTGAGATCTCTTACACTAAAGGTAAAAGAAATGTTATGGCTGATGCCCGGAGCAGGAAGTCGAATAAGGAAGTGGTTCGTGAATCCACTGATACTTGGAAGGCTATGGGAGAGTCGGTTTCCTTGCACTTGGATGCCAGGGTAGGAGGTGTTAGAGGCTGTTTGTTTCAGATGACGGTGCAGTCCTCCTTGTTGTTGCAGGTGGAAGAGTCTCAGTGGGGGGACTCCGAGGACGAAGTGATGCGGGATCGTGTGGATCAGGGGAACGCTCCAGAAGGATGGTCAGAGGATAGCCGACATCAGATGCTTTTCCATGGAAGGTTGTCTGTCCCGGAGACAATGCGTGAGGGAGTTCTCCGTGAGTTCCATAACTCAGCCTTGGCGGTACATCCAGGAGTTTCAGAAATGTACCAAGGCCTGAGGGAACAGTTTTGGTGGCCCGAGGTGAAATGGGCAGTGGCAGAGTTTGTGGCTAAATGCATAGTGTGTCAGCGGGTGAAGGTTGAACACCGTGTTTCCAGTGGTTTGTTGCATCCTTTAGATGTCCCCGAGTGGAAGTGGGATGAAATCTCAATGGACTTTGTCACAGGACGACCCAGAGCTCAGGGTGGATATGATGCTATCTGGGGAGTGGTGGATCGACTGATGAAATCAGCTCACTTCTTAGCAATTAAGGAGCCAGGCACGTTGATTACCTTAGCACAGAGGTACATAGACGAGGTTGTGCAGTTTCATGGAGTCCCAAAGACTATCGTCTCAGATCGGGATACTCGGTTTACTTCACGAGTTTGGAGGGGGTTACAACATGCTTTTGGAACCCATCAATGCCTTAAAACTACTTTCCACCCCCAGACTAGTGGGCAGACAGAGCGGACTATCCAGATGCTGTAAGACATGCTGCGAGCAGGCGTTCTGCATTTCGGAGGATCATGGGTATGAAACATGCCTTTAGTAATGTTTTCCTACAACAACAGCTTCCACTCTACTATTGGCATGTCACCATTTGAGGCTTTGTATGGGAGACCATGCCATTCAACCATTTTCTGGGCATAGGTTGGTGAGACAGGTGATCTTGGGCCAAAGGTAGTGTAGATCACCACAGAGAAAGTCCATCATGTACGTGAGAGGATGAAAGGGGCTCAGGACTACCAGAAGTCTTATGTCGACCGTTGGAGGAGGCCCTTGGAGTTCGAGGTGGGAGATCATGTGTTCTTTAAGGTTTCCCCTCGACGGGGGTAGTGGAGGTTTGGGAAAGGGAGAAAGCTCTCACCTAGGTTCATCAGACCTTTTGAGGTGCTGAGGCGAGTTGGCGAGGTTGCATATCAGCTGGCCCTGCCACCTTAGTTGGAGAAGGTTCATGAAATCTTCCACGTCTCCCAGATTCGTCGGTACTTACATGATGACTCCCACATTATTGACTGGGGAGAGTTAGATATGGGAGACGACGCGACCTTCGTGGAACGACCAATCAAAACCGAGGATCATAAAGAGAAGGTGCTCGATGGATAAACCATTCCTTTGGTTCATGTGTCTTGGAGGAATGGCGGCCTCGAGGAGAGAACATTGGAGTGGGATACCCAGATGCATGCTCAGTACCCGGAGTTGTTTTGACTTGTGTTTTCCCTTTTTCTTCTGAGCATTGTGTTGATGTTGTACTCTGTACCTTTGATATATGGAATGCTTGGATTGTCGGTTGTGAGACCTTTTGTTCTCTGGAAGTGTGTAGCATGTCCGGATGGGTGGGGAAAGGGAAAAACCTGACTCTTAATTGAGATGCATTAATGAGGATGCGATTGACCCCGTACGGGCGAGTTAGTGCCACCTAATGCGAATAATATCTCGACGTAGAAGAAGGAATTTTCCCCAAACCACGTGTTCGGGAAATGTGTGGGTTGTACGGTGTTAGGGGCAGTGTAAGTTGGAAAATCCTAATGTATGAAGGTGGGAATACCCAATTCTTAATCAAGACGCATTAATGAGGATGCGATTAAACCCATGCAGGTGAGTCAGTGCCGCCTAAAGCGGATAATATCTCGACATAGGAGAAGGAATTCCTAACACATATGATTAGGGTTGTTTGTTGGGTTCCTGTTATAACGATAACCCTAAGAGGTATCTTGTTGGGTTCCTCTGGGTTGGTTTTTGAATTATCAGGGATGAGAATGTTTTAAGTGGTATCTGATGTAATGTCCCGGACCTCTCCGGCCCATTCCATTGTAAAAAAGATGGTCACAAAATGTTATGGAGGGTAAAGTGGACTTTTCCCACACTTTCCAGAATTATGAAACTACACACCGTGTAGTTTGAGTACATGCCATGTACCCCCTTGCTGTGTATACCCCGTGTTGAAGGACATGTCCTTGCTGTGTGAAATAAATGGGTACATGCCGTGTGTCCAATACTACATGTCGTGTAGTCTCTCTCCGCGTACGCGTTACCATGTGTTAACCAGTCAACGGTCATGTGCCATGTTGGAGTCATTTGAAATAAATGAGTACACGCCGTGTGTCCAAACTACACGCCGTGTAGTCCTTCCCCACATATGCGTTACCCTCAAACCGTGTGTTGACAAGTCAACGTCCGCGGAGCCGTGTTGGAAGCCGCATGGAGACCATGTGAAATAACTGAGTACACGCCATGTACCATAAATTACACGTTGTGTACTTTTTCTTTTCTCACCTATAAAAGTAGGGGGGCCTCCTCCTTTTCAATTCACCCCTCTCCTCTACTTTCCTCTGAGCAGAGTTCTCCCAAGAGACTCGAAGGCTCTTTCTTCAATAACATCTTCATCCGAGCTCCGATTTATGATCCATCAGCTACCACGGGATTGTAACGACGAGGAGGAACTTCTGAGCTTAGATCCGTTGTTTTTCCCTTGGCCTTTCCTTTCTTAATTCCACCCGAGGAGGTTTTTCCGAGACCCAACAGAAGTGGAGGACGTCGATGGACGTCTTCTAAGGTTGATCCAGTGGAGCGTTGCGATCAGAACCTATTGAGGTAGGGATCTTACCTTCGTCTCTCTAATTTGTGTATCATGCGGGGTGGGTATCCTCTTGTTTTCATGTGAAATAGTTGAACCATTAAATTAAGATAATAACTGGTTAAATAATGGGGATGGTAAAGTTGTTATGTTTATCTTTATTTATATCCTGTGATATTATGTTTTGAATTGAATAGGCTTTTGCCTATGGAAAATCATGGTTGTTGAGGGCCTTTGCATGCGCAATTAAATGTTTCCCTATCTTTCTAGACCGTTTTGTGGATGGAAACTTTGTGGAATGTGGAAATTGCTTAATTAGGTAAAGTTAGCTGTTTAAAATCTGGAACCCTGGTGTGATCACCCCGGTTAAGGAAAATGGAATAATGAAAATGTGTGTTTTGGCTTGGTTACTGGTGTGTGAAAGGGAGGGGTGAATCCTGGGTTGTTATGAATAGAACAGGCAGTAGGGCTACAGTAAATTATGTTAATGGGGTGATGATGAGGAACAAACTTTGTTTTGTGGGTTGTTGTGGATCGGGTGGGCAACAGAGCTGCGATAAATGGTATTAAAGGGAAAATGATGTACGATACAGTTGTAGTTATGGTGGTTGGAAGTGGGGCTGCAGGGATGGGTTGGAATGTGAACGGGCTATGGGTTGTGAATAATAAATAAAAAGTGGAAGATTTAATGAATGGTGGGTCATGGTAATGAAACGGGTTTAATAATCAATGGGTTGGTTGGTTGATAAGAAGGACTTGGTTGTATTGCTTGTGTTTTCCTAACATGATTTGTGGATGGTAGAGATATGTTTTATGAACAATCGATGTGGTTGGTTGTGGATATTTTCCCAGTAGTTAAGGAACTGAATAATCTAATTCTGCTGAAATGTGAAAACCTAAATGGGGTTGGGGTTGTTTGTTGTATGCATGCTTCGTAGTATCATTGTCGAGGCACGTGCTTAGTTTCTCTGTTTAGAAGGCATAGGTTGGGTAGTGTGTTTGTTATATATATATATATATATATATATATATATATATTTGTATCTTTTTTGTTTTATTGCACTCCACCCATGTTGAGCACTTAGTGCTGAACACTCCCATTTCCTGGGAGAGGGTGTTTTCCACTTAGTTACTAGCTCCTTCCTGCTCATTCTTCCCTAGGCTGTGATGGCTTGAGGCAAACATACACCTAAGACTCTTTAGGTAGGTTTCTATTGGGGTGGTTTTAGCCCAAGACTCTTCAGGCAGGTTCTACTATTTCCCAAGAATATTCGAGATGCGGCCCCAGTGTGTGTCGGCGGGATACGTGGTTGTGAGGCCCAGGTGTGTGCGGGCGGGATACGTGGTTGTGAGGCCCAGCTGTGTGCGGGTGGGATATGTGGTTGTGAGGCCTAGGTGTGTGCAGGCGAGATACGTGGTTGTAGTCCCAGGTGTGTGCGAGCTGGATACGTGGTTGTGAGGCCCAGGTGTGTGCAGGCGGGATACGTTATTGTGAGGCCCAGGTGTGTGTGGGCGGGATACGTGGTTGTGAGGCCCAGGTGTGTGCGGGCGGGGAGAGTGTGGCAGCGTCAGGACGTTCCCCGTTAGGAAGAGCAGCTAACTAATGGGTAATTGTGTGGGGTACCCAATACTCTTGCTACTTATATACTACTACCTGTTGTGATTGTGTTTTTGGTGAGTGTGGTTGGTGAGGTTGGGTGGATAGAATTCCTTTCTAGGTTTCTTCTGTTGTTCTCAAGGGACATTAGGATGTCTCCCCACTTGTGCATGAGAGCTTTAGGTTTCCCTATAGAGTATACTTGTATTCTCACCCTATGTTTACTTTCAGGTTTCCAGGAGGACTACCAGGGCCGTATGGGACCCTACTAGTTAGACATTTGGAGTTATTGCTGTTATTGTACACTTGTTTCTTTTGGTATTGTACTTTGAGATTTCTTGTACTTGGACCTTGTTATAAAATAGTTTAAACATGCATGTGCGCTTGGTTTGGGATTATTTCTATACACTTGTTCTTTTCCTTTTTTATGGTTGACTTGTCCTATTTCCCGATCTTAAAAATAATAAAATGGTAATGCCTCCCATATTTGTGAAAACTCATACCCTTGGTTCTAGTCACCAACCAGGGGCCTACTAGAGGAGGGACTCGGGGGTCATTATCTCCCTTTAAACATTTCCAACTCAGAAGGGGCATCTTTGGTGGGAGGGGGTTGTGACAGAGCTTTATTATATGATACATGAAGAATTTTTTCTTCCATGAATGGTTTTGTGATAATTTCTTTAGATGTTATGCCTCTTCATGGATTACAATATCTTTAATGGGAAAGGGATTTAGATTATTCAAAACCAAACATGGTGTAAGGAAAATGGATCCCATGTCTCCTAGAATATTTATCCTATCACGAGAGGTTATTACAAGGAACATCCAATAATGTTTGGTGAGTGGGAACTTTATGCCATGACGGAATAGATTTGGGAGTGGAATTGTGCCATACCTTATGTTTGATGATCACATGTTATTTTTTATTAATTGAAAGAAAAGTTAAATTAACTAGTTTATGAAAATAATTGAAATTTTTTTATAGTTGAGCTTCCAACATGTTAATCAATGGAATAGTAGTGTCTTCATCTCCAATAAATACTCAAAGAACCACAGTAGTGGAATTGAAGATATGTTTGGCATACATAGGGGGAAACTTCTAATAGAATGTATCAAAGACTCCATTTCAAATTAAAGGGTCAAAAGTCCATTATTTATAGTCTCATCAACATGATTTTGGGAAGGATCAATAACTATAAAAATAAATTTCTCTTTTTTGGAGGCTGGGTTACATTTATTAATAGTGAGCTTACTTATATATCGATGCACGCCTTCTCTATTTTCAAGCCACAAAAGGAGACAATCATAAAGTTGTATAATATCATAGTCTCATTCCTATGGGATGAATAATAATATGTACGATACCATTGGTAATCATGAAAATACATGGAGAGGTCTATCAATGGAGGTGTTATCGGTCTATATAGTGTTTCAGAATCCATGCATTCCATGAAGGAGAGACTGGTGTGTGATGTTATTAAAAGGGGCTCTTTATGGGAAAAATCCATGAGAAAAGGTATGGGGAAGAATGGGAGGACATGGTGTTATATTCCAGGATATTTTAAAGCCTTTCTCAGTGAATGTTTGATATTTTAGAGATAAAGGAGAAAAATCGATGGGTGGTGGGTTGTAGGGACATTAATCATTGGAAGGGGAATTAGGCTGGAGAGATGTCCTTTTTTCTAGGTTTCCCAGTTCTGAAAGTATCATTCATGGAGTCCATCATATTTCTCTCTTTCATCAATTTAATTCTTAATCAATAATATAATTCTATCTACAAAACCATTTTTTGGTTGATGAACCAAACAAATGTGTTTTGTTGGGCTCAACTTCAGGGAATTGAAGTGGATGAGATTTCAGGATCCTGGTTCATGTAAGATGTGGAATAGATGACTGGGAACCAAAAAAATGGTCAGAGGAAATCATATGTAATATGATCTTTTGTGTTTCAATAATGGGAAATCAAACACTTCAAATGGATAAAAATGTGCATAATATGGGATAGGTATTCGATTTTTGATGATAGTCTTGTGCAATATGACAATAAGAATCAATTTGGAATTTTTTCTTTAATGGTTAGTTAGAAAATGGGATTTGGAAATACATGGGAAATGGTATGATTATACATGGAGGAATAAATTCAATGATGAAGGTTTTGGAGCCCTTGTTCTAAATATCAGGGTAGAAAGGTGTGGAGGTTAGGGCTCATGAACTGATTTTTTCAGTGGCGTGATAGGTCCTTTTAGAGACTAGGAATAAAGCTAGAGATGGAAGATGATATTATTATATTTTCATATAGTTTAGGGAGAAGCCTCTTATGGTAGAAATTGGTGTACTGATAACCATAGGGGTTTCCTCTTCACTCCTACGATTATTTTCACCAAGATAGTGTTTTAATATAGAGGGTGATCATGGTAACCAAGGTAAATGGGTAAAATAGAACCCACCTAGCAAATTGATGAAATTTATTGTGCATGGATCATGAATTTTTAGAGATATGAGAGGGGTGATCTGGTGAGAGAAAAAAGGGTTTGATGATTTTGGGATTTAATTCCTTTTTGTTCATTTATTTCTATTAGAGAAGAAGAAAGATCCTTGGTAACTATTATTGTTCTATGTATGATTTATAATATTCAAAATTTCTAATTGAAATAAGATTCTTCCTTGTTGGTTGGGTTTCTTCAAGGGAAGTATTTATCACCATGGGATCTGACTTATCTTTTCTGAAATTGTTGAATCATTTTAAACTATAGTATACATGTTGGCCACACATGGAGGGAGGGGAACATTATGGTGGATTATTTATCCACCAAATTGAGTTTAAGAGAGAGAATTACTATGTACACTAGTTTGGAATCTTTTCCCAATGGTTGTAAGCTCACTGTAGTGGGTGATTCATGGCCTATATCATTTTACCCCCCTATGTTTGTAGCATATTTGTTCGGTTGGAATTTTATCAATAAAAATTGATTTTTCTATCAAAATAACACATTATAAAACACAAGTAATATTAGAACTATAAATTCAAACCATCTAATCAATTCAGCTATGTCTTGTTACTTATATACTATGAATCATTTGTTCAACCTATAATACTAGATCCCCTAAAATTTTGAGTGACTAAGCATGACTACTTGAACATGGATAAAAATATGGCGACCCATTGACTTTGAAAAACTTATGGAGTGTTTGTACACCATCATAACACCATTAAATTATGAGAGCTTATAATTGTGATTCTACCTAGGATATGTCACACTACCACTAAAAACACATTATATTAATCAAATATTGCTGACCAATTTCCTGTTAAAGAAGTTTCGATTATTAAACATATTATAGATTGAATCTAGTTAATAGAAACCTGATTTATCTCTCAACTATTATATGGGATGACTTGGTTGGATTCCTATATATTTTTTGGTAGGGATGATTTCCTATGACTAGTGCTGATAGTTAAAAAATATTATAACTCGCACCAGATGGGTGACACCCTCTTGAGGGTAGAAGAGAGCCCAAGTGAGTTACAAGGGCTAGATTTGTCCTCTGGTGCTTGATGTGGTGTGACATGGAAATTTATCTATTGATGAGGGGTTATAATATCCATGAGGGGTATGTAGTATAATTCTTATTCATGTTACATTGGAATTATTTAAAGACGTAGTATTAGGTGTTTAATGGACTTGGTGTGATATGGATTGGGGAGATACATGGTTAGTGGGACTAATTTGTGATATATGACTTGGAAGATAATTGGGTCTGATTATTGAGGAATGGGTAAATAATAGCCTACATGCTGATAGAACACCATGGGGTTTTATATACATCTTGGTACAGATGATATGAGACCCTTATGTGGCCGGAGGAACTATGTAGATTCCCTGACCGGCGTGATGAGAAAGTTGAGATAACCAACATGATTTTCTTATGTGTCCATGATAGTCTCAAAGAGATTTGAACTAGGTGATAGATAGACTACAATAGGTGTGTAAAAGTTCGAGGAAAATTCTGGAGTGACTACCACCTCAAAGATGAGTTGGTGAGATTATAAGATGGGATGCATGACTTATTTATTATTTTATGTGTGTGCTGACTATGTTCATGAGAGTAGAAATGGATATTTGCATGGTTGGTGATGGATCCTAATGCATGGACTCACCTTGAGTGGAAAGGTATTGGAAGAACCCTACATTTAATGATATGGTATATGTTTGGTTATGATATCATACCCTAACTGTAATTATAATATAGTAGTTAGAATAATTAACTCACATTGAGTGATAATGTGTTGGAATGGAATTCCCTAGGTTAGATAGTTGGCTCTGGTAGTAATGTGATATCAGATCCTACCTTGAGTGATAAGGTAGTTGTCAATATAATGGCATAATATTGGGTGAGAAGATGTTGGAATGGACTTAATTTACGAATAATATTGTAATAGATCATAATAATTGATGATGGGACCTACCTTGGGTGATAATTTAGTGGTTGAGATATAACATAAGGCATTATGTTGAGTTATAAGGCAGTGGACAAGGATTTTTGGGAAAACTCCCTTGAATGGGAAGGGATGGTTTAAGACATTATATGCAACATCACCTTAGGGGGTTTGGTATGGACATAGTGTGAAGCCCTAGCCTTTATTTTAATGTATGATTTGGGTTGTATGGAATGAAGATATTGGATTTTGTAAATGGTGAATGAATGTATTGTCGGATGTCATGGTGGCCTATTTTGCACAAGATGACCCAATGTGTTCATGAGGTATTGGAATCAAGTGTATTTTTTAAATAGGATGAGACATGTATGATCATGTTTCATGGTTTCCTAGTTATCACACAACTACCCATTGATAATGTTTTTTTTAGTTATTTATTTTCCCCAAGCATACACATATATGACGATGTATATTCGAGGAACATGGTGAGACAATACTAAGATATATTTCTCACACCCTACCTGGGAACTCTAGTACACCTGTATATATTTTGTCTTCATTTTAGGTTAAGTAACATGTTGTAAAGTGTATGGGGCTGCAGAAGCTCATCAGGGATGCAGAGACATGGTTGGTGAATCTCGGGGATAGTAGTAGGGCCTATTTTTATTTGGGTTGTTTTTTCATTTTTGTATCATTGATCATTCTAGTGGGTGATTAGTTGATGTGTTAATATTTCTTCTTTATTAATTTGTTCTGGCATGAAAATATTTATTGGTTCTATATATTGTGATATTTTGTTTCAATGATGTTTGGTCATTTATGTTGCCTTTTTACTCTAATTCAAGGGGTAGAGTCTCCGTAATGATTTATTTATACCCTCATTACTAGTATTTAACCTATGACATATGGGATGGTGTCCTGGGGGAATGTGGTGCCTCTAACCAAGAAAATGATGAGTGGTCTTTGACCAAGGAATGACATTATTCTTATCTGAATTAAAGATGAATTCTCAATCGCTCAGATCCAAAATCTTCCTTGTAAGGATAAATTCTCAATCAGATTCATCCTTCATGGGAATCGGTTGAGTTTAGAAACTCTAAAGAAATAGATATAAATACTTTTAGCATAAAAAATAATTTAAAACAAAATTTATTATTAGCATAAACATAGAAAAAAATTCTATTCAAGAAATGTTAATTAAATTCCATTAGTAATTGGATTCATGCTCTCATAATATCCTGAATCAATTTATCTTGAATGTTTATGTATTAATGTTTCCTTAAAAACATGATAAAACATCATCATAGATAATCAAAAGAAGAAATTCAATATTTCACAAACTATTATAATAATTCCTCACTTAAGACATACTCATTTTGCATTAAAATTATAATTATATATATTTTTATAATTTTTCATCCCTAAAATAATCTGAAAAATAATCTTAATTTCACAACCAAAATGAACTAACATATTAATTTTTCATTAAATTATAATATATATATATATATATAATATTTTATTATTGATCTAAAATCCTTAACAAGCTTCAAAATTGGATAAATTTATTCTACAGAGAAAAATACTTGAACTTTAAAATAATAAAATGAAAAACAATAGTAATATGTGAGGCCTTATTAGTAAATTTATGATGCATTAATAATTAAATATTATTTTATACACCTTTCAATCATTTTCACTGAGCAATTTTGTCTTTTTCACCAAGAATAACCTATCATTGAGGGAAATTAGTGATAATTATGTAATTTTTGTCTATTTTGAAAAACCATACTACCCTAAATAATTTCAATATCATTAAATTTTCCCCTTTTTAACAAAAGAAGAATAACACATTAACTCTTGTTAACATTCCATTACTTTTCCAATTAATTCATTCCTTTTTAATTATTCTAACATGTGAAGTCAACTGGAAAAATATTTTTTCTCTGCCCATGACACATCATCTCCACATGGTCACCTCGATACCAAATTTTTAAATCAAAAAACAAAAAATATTAATATACTTTTATTTGGGTAATTAAGTAGTTTAAATAATCAAAAAATACTAAGTTATTTATTAGACATCCGATAACATTATTTATACCATTATTATGAAAAACATCATATTTCAAACACAACCAAGTTATTAAGATTTGTATTTGAACTCTCATTTTGGTGTTATCAACATAATGATTCAGGTGCTGATAGGGGGGAAAATGGACTATTGGCTGCTTCTTTCTAGAATGTTTGTTTCTTAGTTGGTGTTTGAGTCCACATTTGGCCATTGTGCCCTGCTGGTTTTCACTATTTTTATGAGTCATTGTATTGGGTTTCTCCTTTTACCAGTCTTCAAAAAAAGACCTTTCTTTGTTTAATAAAATGGTTTTCCCCCGCAACATTCAAAAAAAATCACATGATCAATATTTATTTATTTAATAAATAGAAAATAATCCTTAAAATTTAACTGGAATTATATTTCACTAAAATTTATCCCAAGGTTTAACACATAATTCTATGTTCAAAATAATCTTCAAAAAAAATTATGAGTTCAACATATAGGTAAAATTTATTATTTTACCCTATTTAAAGGACCTATCCTATGAAAGTCAGAAATAAATTAATAATTTATTATGAGATATTCATGTCAATAGACCTATCAATGACCCATGTTGTGGTCCTTCAAAATAAATTCCTTCCACATTTTGATTAGGGTTGATCCACTCGAAATTCTTATATGTTGGATGTTCAAAACACAACAATCACTTTTGGAATATACCAAGAGTCTCATTCATTTCTTATTTATTATTTTATTGTTTTAATTTCAATAAATTATCATGTTTCAATTTATTTTTACTTGATTCATTCCAGTGTATACTAATAAGTGAATATCTCAAAATCTTTTACTACTCAAATAATAATTTTATATTCTTCTACATCGCTCATTTAGTCATTGTTTAATATTTTATTCATTTAGTGTGGTCTTAAATGGGGTATATTAAGAAGTTTTCTAGGGAGGGGGTTCTCATCCAATTATTTATGATATTGAATCTTTTTTTCTAAAATTAATTTTTTTTAGTTTATCTATAAATTGATAGGAAATTTGATCTTCAAAGCTATATTACACTCCAAGAATTCATTTCTTATTTTGATGAATTAACTGGTTTTAGAATTCCTAGTATTTTCAAAGATTAATGATGTTTTTCCCTATTATAATAGAGTTAAACTCTCATGAGTAATTTATAAATCAATGTAACATATATGAAATGGAAGCCACATTTTTTTTATTCCCTAACCTAGACACCTCCTGAAACATATTTGATATATTTTTATTTATGATCTGTTTTCCGAGAGTCTTCTTATATGTAGTGATAAGAAAACATTACTTTATTAATGTTTCAAAGTATAAAATTTAAATGTGATAATTATGATTGAGGTCGTAATTCATTTATGACTCCTTTATAAAATCCAAATTTCCAGCAACCATTATGTTTGACCATGTTATGAACACATAGAAAAATCCTAATATGGGGGGTGGGGGAGAATTAGGGTGTGTATTTATTGTCACTCTTCAGATTATTCACCAATATAAACAATATAATCATGAAACTCTTACCATTTATTCATGTAAATGACATCCAAATTCATGAAAATACATAAAATACATAGTGTTTTACTTATTTCTTTGGTTAGTGTTAATCAAATGATCATCCATTAAAAACATGTCAGGGTACTATGAGGTAACAATATTAATTAAATATATTATTAGAGTTTTTAAAAAATGAACTTTGAATATAAGGAACACTTTATATTCTTGATTTCTAGTGCACCACTTTGAGTTAAGGTATTATAGAGTGAATGAAAAAAGCACGCCCCTAATTGTTTTTGTGAGAATTAGTATAATAAAAATGAAACCAAAAGGGAATATTATTTTTTCATTTTCTCTTACATTGAATATAGATCATTAAATTTGTATAAATTCAAAAAAATAATTTACATACACTTATTTTTCATTGATAATCACCTAAAATAAATTTAATCTAATATCTCCCTGATTATTTATTTTAATCCCCTATATATTTATCAAAAAATTTAAAAGGAAACTCCAAAAGTTAGAATAAAAAAAATACTACCATATTAATTTTTCTTGATGCTCTCAATCTCATTCCAAAATTGTCGTCTTCATTCTTCCACAAAATCTGTAATAGTTTTTAACTATCTTTAATCAAATTATCAGTCATAAATTAAGTTTGATAATGTACATTGTATTCTACATGGAACACCGAAGTCCTCCTAGAATTTTTTTCATGAAAAAAATATTGTATATACCTCATTAATGTCATCGGTATCTCCCATATTATCCCATGAACATTACAGTTGGGATTAGAATCTATATAAATATCAAAATAAATCACAATATTGTCTTTAAAAAATTAATATTAAAAACTTATATGGTTAATCTTATATTTTTACACTTTGTTAAAAAATCTCCCTTATACTACAAAGGCTATTATAGTACATAACAGGGTTTTACAAAGGGAATTACCATTATATTTTGATCTTTTATAGAAATTTGAACCTTACATTCTCTAGAAATGAATTTTATGATATCTTCTAGTAACCCTTATGAGATTCCTAATGACTCTTAATAAATTCCAAGAAACTCTTCGGATTTCATGATATCCTGTTCAATTTCTGGTATGACCCTTCTGACTTTAGATATGAAGCTTATGTTAGCATCATTTTTGATATTCTTCATTAACCATATACATTAGTGACCCTTATAAAATATAGGGTGACCATTAATATTTTTACATTTGAATCATCTCCATTCATTTTAGCACTAGTGACTCTTACAAAATATCCACCAACTCTTATGAACTAAGTATGTTGTCCCTTATGGTTGGGGACTCAACAATATTCTAACCAAATATTTCTAGAACTATAAATCATTCTTATAATCACTCAAATTATTCTATAACTCTTGAATCAATTCCATTACACATCCATGAGAAGACAAGTATTTTGTAGTTCATAATGATCCCAATTAAAAATGTATTTAATACTATAATATATATTTCCAACAGTATACCAATTTAGATTTTTTTTCTAATTATATGTTTTCAATTTCCACTAATTTATATCCTACCCTATATTTGTGGACTCACATCCTACTACAACACACCCCCATTGATAATAAAATTCAAGAGAATTAGGTCCTTTCTAGAACTGTTCATAGTTAGTGTTTAATAAGAAAATAAAAGATTCATAAACTAGGTTTCTAATCCATAGTCAGTTGATACTTGGTCTAGGAAATTATAAACATAGGTTAATTTCTAGAATTTTTTTCATCGAATTTTGAAAAAATATTCACTACTCATCTATTATTCCCCATGGATAATATACCCTCATTCTCATTAATAAAATATAATCAATTACCTCAAATAATTATGTATAATAACCAAATAAATTATTAAGTATAGTGAGGAGTGGAGAAATTTACAAATCCTATCAAACCAAGGAAGGTGGTTGAACACGATGGCTCAACTAATAATTCTCATATACTGTTGTTGCCAAGGGATTAGTCGTGATATCTTTTAGTTGTTTGTCTATCCCAATATACTACATATTTATTATTCATTGCTCCACCTTTTCATTAATAAAATAATATCTGATTTCAATGTGTTAGGTTTTGGAGTGTTGAACTGGATTCTTTGTGATCTCAATAGCACTATTGTTATCACAAAAGATGATAGTTGATTATTTCACCTCTTCACCTAGGTTTTACAATTAACCTTTAATCTAATAATTTTGTGTATATGATTCAGTTACAATAATGTAGTGTTCCTTATCCAAACAAAGAGATTCACTCTCCTATTTATTACTCCTCCACTCTATACACTTAGTGGCAATATTAAATTATTCTCCACATGTAGAATTTTGGTCAAGAATAACACCATCCCAATAAAAATTTGATATGAATAATAATTCATGTTACTTATCTATATTAAATAGAAACACATGAGTGATATTTCCTTTAATATAACTTACTATTACCTTTAGTTTTATGAGATAATACTCCTTATTATTGGCTTGGAATCATTCCATCAAGGTAATATAATATTCTATGTTCATCCAAGTGTCTATCTATTATAAAAAAATCCATATGATCATATTACACAAGGTGGGATCTACTGAATTTCCTTCTTCATGATTCCCAATTTTGATTCCAACAATAATTGGGGCTTACATGGTTTTTTAATCGTACATGAAAATTTTATGAAGAATATTAGTTTCATATTTAGTATGAGAAACAAAATTATAACTCGCGTTTAGAATTACATAAAGTACCCAAAAATAAATGAGCTCACCAATCATTGGTAATTTAAATTATAGGATGATTATATTAGCAAAAACCTCTAGATAAATTAGTTATCTTCCTCTAAATATTATGTAACCTGCATAAAGCAACACCCTAAATTTCTATTTCTTGGATTTCATTGAGTGTAGGATATGATACACACCTCCTTTTTGAATTCAAATTTCTTTATATATGAGTCATATTGAGAATACTAAGCATTCATTACCTAATTTAGACCATACATTTCCTTATTCAATCTCCACACAATGTTTTATTAACTAGAATTTAACAATCCCATTAGTTACTCAATAAATAATGCATCCTTAATCATACAATTCATAAATTATTTTTTCATGTTCAAATGAAAATTTCTAAACCCTCTATGAATCTCTAATACTAGTAAAATCCTCATTTATTCAAGTAAAATCACTAGTGAAAAATTTATAAAATATCCAAACACTCTATTTGGGATTAACCTTTGCATATGTGTTGAGCCTTATTTCAAACCACATTACATTGTTCATCAATGTTTTTGGATACCCACATTCTTCTAATCAAGTTGTAGAATTTATGTTTCTCCAAAATATCCATTGCATGGTTATTATCATTATTATATCACTCATTATTCATGGAGATCACCAATGTTGTATCTTTTTCTATTTCATAAAAAGATTTTAGGTACATGTTTGATAGTAGAGAATCATTCTTTACTTCCATCATTCTTTATGTCTTAGTTAGTGCATTTTTATCTCCAATTATATTGGATGTACATCCTTATAGTAATTCTTTTATATGTAGGATGGATCTATTTAGAAGTTTTTCTTCCATTGATTCATCTTATGAATCATTATTTGAAGTAATTTGTACAACTTCTAAATTTTAAATTATTTCATCAACTTCTCCATTATGTCCAAAATGTTAATTAACATAATTCCTTCTATCTTTATCCTCAATAAATTTGGAATCATTTATCTTAATTATTTTTCTATGATTATTGTTGTAAACTTTATAGTATTTACTCTTCATTGTGTACCCTAGAAATATTCATTTATTTTCGTAATCACTATATTTCCATTTATTCCATTCCTTGTTATCAATATATTATCTACTTCAAAAAAATATGGAAGTGATTTAGTGAATGATTTATTCCATGCCACATATTATAGGGGTTATTCCCTACATAAGGTTCATAAATTTTTTATTTTTTGTACACCATGACCTAATTGGACTCTTTACAATAATGTAATGAAATACCACTTTCAATAAATACTGTTTCATCCATGTTATTAACTATCTTGTTCCATCATTTAATGACTCTATTTTTCTATAAGGCACTAACCGATGACACATCATTATTGATGATGTTATTCAAGAAATAATTCTCTACTTCAATGTATTTGTACTATTTTATATTATCATATCACAACATTTTTATGGAATTAATAGTTCTATTTTCAACTATCCTTTGGTACCATTTCAGGCACTTTATAACCTCCTTATTTCTCCTCAGGACCATGATACACACCGTTCAACTATTATAATCAACAAATATAATGATGTTTGTTTATACTTGAGATTTATTTTTATTGATAGTGCCACAAACATCATTATAGACCTAATCATGTAATTTTTATTTTCTCTTCATATTTAACAGATAAGGGTTTCCTACCATCTTACCCCACATATGTACATCCTATGTCCTTTCCCATTCACACATTAGATTTTGGATATTCAGTTTACCTTTCATTTTTTATAGGTTATCAAATCATTTTTGATGAATGTATCCTAGTATCTAGTGTTGAAAGTTACACTCTTTTTTTAATATAAGAAATAACTTTTTCTCCTTATTTTTCAACTAATAAATTTTTATATTAGTTTTCTATCCCATCAAGAGTGAATTCTTGATCCTAACATTAATAAAGAATCCATTATGATTGAATGCGACCTAAATCCTATAATCATAGTGAAAAATGATGATTAAAAGGTCATGTTAAAATACATCCATATATATTACTTATGTTCATTTTACTTCATCACCGGTTATCCTGGTCTTCAATCTTCATTTTATATTCAAATCTCCATCATTACAAAAAAGACCATTCTATTAAATATTTCTTTATGATTCGTCATAAGTTTAATGTTGTCTATCATGTCGGATGAACATATACTATAGAGGATACATGTGATTTAGTTCTTTGTTTCTTTATTTGAAACATCATCTAGGTTATACTTTTTTTCTCTTCTTTCTTTCCTTCCAAAACATAGTTGTAGAGGATTATGAATTATATGGGATCTATTTTAATTTTTCATCATTGGTATTGTTATCATAATAATAATCATCTTAAAATAGTGATAATCTATATTACAATGCGATTTCATTATATTTTCTAACATTAATCACTCTTTAGATTCATTTATTATGGCCTCCACTTTTATATTTTTTTGCAATCAACATCTTTAATCCTATAGTTATAACACTGAAAACAATATCCATAAAAGGAGTGAACACACTTTTTTGAATGATCTTTCCACATTATTACCTTTCTTTTTCTAGGTTTTTCTCCATTAAAATAACACTTTGAATCGTCATCTTTGAAAATGGGATGAAAAATGTATCCACGACACTGACACTTCATAAGGGGAAATATATTTCCACATTTACCACTCTATTTGTTTATATTTTCTAAGACACTTATTGGTTTTTTATTATTACCAAAAAAATGGGGATTTCCTTATATATTTTTCTTCCCTTTCTCATATAATATTTATCTTTATGTTTTTTTTTGTATTTTTATAAGATCCCAATCTACTCTTATTTTTGTTCTTGGGTGATTGATCATTCCAAATTTCCTCTACTCATTTAGTTCCACATTTGTTCCTTTATAATAGTTCTATTTCTAAAAAATTTCAAAACTATAACTATTTATTTTATTTTCTTAAATAAATTTTTTTCCTAGTTTACTTTTCTAGGTAACCACTTTCTCTTCAAGGGATTCAACCCTCTCAGATATTTCCTCCAAGAAAGCATTAAGGTCATCCATCACCTTATCTAGTTCTTTAATTTTTAGTTTTAACTCAACAACTAATTATAAATTTTCATGTCTACATGGATAATTTTGTAAATCATTTTATATTCTATCTATCTAATCATTAGGATATCCCACATATTAAAAATATTATTTCATTAATGTATTTCTTTTCTGATTTTTTTCTGTTGAATATAAATGTCATTAATTTCTCCATCTAGTTCAATATTTAAGTACACAATTCCCTTAGATTGATGGAAATTCTCACATTCCCATTCTCGTTTTTCAATAGTTTACAAAATTCCATCTTTCGTATCATATTTAAATTCATTTTTTATTACTCTATATATTCTTCATTAGCTTCCTCTCTATTACTCACACAACTCTTTCTTTAAGACTTCCTCATGAAAGAGCTTTCTATTTTAAAATTTATTTTAGGAGGAAAATTAATTCATGGATTTTTTATAGTTTCTCTCTTAACTTCATCACCAATGAATCTCCGTAGATACCTTATAAAAATGTGTTTAACCTTTCCACATTAAAAATATTTCAAGTATAGCTTGACATCATGTCTACCCTTTACCATTTAAAACTTTCATTCTACCAGTGATAAAAACTCATATTCAACATATTCATACTCATATTCATCTTTAATGAAGTTAATTTTATCCATGTATTTGAATTCCATTTTCTAGATTCTATAATTTGATATTCCTTCTTGCCTTATTTTCATTTCAAATGTCACCCAGATTCTATATATATTATCTAGTGATAGCTCAATCATGTTTCTTTCCACATGTATAGATAATTTTAATTTTTAGAGTAGTTGAAGCCTTTTTAATATCTTCTTTACAAAATTGACATAATTCAACTCTTCACCTTGTCCCATAATGGATCCAAAAATACCGATGATGCAATTAAGAATTTCATCGACACTTTCAATAGGAGGAATATTTATATCATTAAATTGATTATGAAAAACAAAAATATTTTCCTCCTTTACATTTGTCCTCCGTTATAATTTTTTTAAAACATAACCAATATAGGATTAATAGTTTTAAAACTCATCATATTAATTTATATTCTCTTTAAAAATTAATCAGGTAAGGTATATTTGTATTTGGCATGAGCTTCGAGAAATTTGTAATATTTTTTATTCAAGGACAATTCAAGCGTATCACTTATGTGTCTCATGTTCATAAAAACATAAGAAACAACATTCCTATATACCATTGGTAAGATCTCATCCTACTATTATAGTTTTTATAATTACAACCACCAAATAATGAAACACCCAAAGAATTCATTATTTTCTATAGAACAACATTTTTTTTAACAGATTAATTTCTTAAAACCTCACCTATGGTACCACTTATTATAACCACGACCCAACCTTCCCTAAGAAGTTGTGGTGAATTGGGATTTTTATTTTATTCACATTTGGTATCTTTATTTTGGGTTAGTAAGAGAAGAATAAAACATGTTATTCTATATGTATTCATATGATATTCAAATATAGGAAAATAAACAAGGAGAAACTGTGTTTTACTTGTTTCACTAATAAGGTATCGTCTAATGAGAATGCACTAATAGTGTTTCAATGTAATAGGAGGTAAAACTATCCACTGTTGATGTTACAATAATTTAGAAAAAACACATTATTAATCCCAGGAACACTAGCTCTTCCTATATTATCATACACTTCTCAGAGTCATGGTATTGCAGAGTGAATTCAAAATATAGGTTTCATACAATACATTTCAAAAAAGAGAATAAAATAACCACAATAGAATGTTTGTATTTTATTTTCATCAAATAATCCTTTAATTACAGATCTTAAAAGATGTATCACTTCCAAAAATAACACCATTTCATCTAATTTTTCATTGATAATCCTCTCAACTAAATTAATACTAAAATCTATTTTTTCATTTCAAAGGCCAAGATATTTTCAATATTTTTTAAATATAAACCTATTTAATTTTACACCTAAAATACCTTAGTTTAAATTTTACAGATATTCTCGATAACCATAAAAAAATATGGTCTTCATTATCACATAAAATATTCAAGGTTCTATATACATCATTAACCAAATCATAAATCATATATTATTATTGATTGGGAAAATAATATTCTCTATGGGACAAGAAAATCCTGAATTAAATTTTATTCATAAAAAATTTGAAAACATATTCCTCATTAATCTCAACATGATCTCCTCAATTATCCCATAAAAAATTTTTGTTGTAATATGAAACTTATCTAATACCCACTTCCTTCATAGTATGATAGTCAAAGGGAATAACCCTTATATTATACATCTTAGAGATGAAAGGAATTATTAAGAACATATATGGTGATAGCTACAATTTTATCCTTTCCTGAAAAATCACTCTTGTGATCTACATGGTATTCTATCACATCAATATATATTTTTTTAATGGAATGTCACTTATGTATTAGTCTTCTATGTGAGAATGACCATTATATATTTTTTCCTCTATGATAATATGACCCTTATATACTCTATATTTTACTCTTACCTTATTTTTTATGATTCATAAAAAATTCTTGTTGACTTAAGATTTTGAGATAACCCTTAAAATTTCAAGATTTAACTTTATGATTTTTGTGATGAATTTTAAAAAATATTAATTTTCATTTTTTAATCCAATTTGGCTCCCTAGTGGCCTTTATAAAATCCATGGTGATGCATATGATTTATACCTTTTCCACTTCTCCATTCCATAAATTGGTGGTGATTATTAAAATATATAAAATGTTTATTATGAAGTGTTTCTAATAAACCTTATAGTCATAGATTTATCCATATTATTAGTAGATATATGCATAACTATAAGTAATTTTCAGAATCTCTTATTCAATCCCATAAATAATTAATTATTCTAATGTAATTCCATGTTAGTCTAAGTATTATCCAATTTTGAATGCCAAAACATTCAACACTATAAGTTGTGGTTCAAGAAATCCCCCATTGGGCCTTAGAAACCATGAACTACTTATTAGGAAGTCCACATTCTCTGTAATTTTTTTCCCCACCTGCCCATCTATTTAGTGAATTTCATGTCATATTATAAGCTTATAGTTGGGGATAATGTCTCTTTATGAGGATTCAATAAATGAAGTCCACTTTTATAATGTTAAATGTGAGTTTCATTAAATATGGTTATGGGATATGTTATCAGAGATTTTATTTTCCATTAAAAATTCTTATTACACTATTATTATCCATGAAAAGAAAAAAAAGTATGTATATAATTTTTTATAAATATAAAAAATAGAATCTAGGAAAAAAATAAAAATAAAATATATATAAGGGGACAAATTTATTATTTTTATTCACTATATCATTGTGAATCATAGAAATGGAAAAAGGGAAAATGAATTCTATCCTTATTCCTTTGGTCATGCATATGATTAGTTTTTGATTTTGTAATATTTTTAATATTATTGTGCAATGTTGTTTTCATCATGTGTTCTATTAAATTATTTTATGTGATTATCTCCTACTGTTTTATTCTCATACCTACATTATACAAGGAACAAATGACCTAGATTCACCTCAAGGAGGATTTTTGTGAAATCTATAAGCTTCTGTTCAATCTCATCCAATCTTATTTTTACATTGGGAATCTGTGAGAGTTGAAATGATCTAGATAGGTAGGAAAGACTCTTACATCTCATTATTATCCTACTATATATGAATAAATTAAAAATAATTATTTTTTTACCTCAATCATTATGGTAGTAATCGTAGTGGTTTATAATGGCCATGGTTTCCAACTATGGAAGTTAGTGGGGGATGCTCTATGTTGAGGAGTCTTTTATTTACTTACCATGAAATATGTGGGTGTGTGGAATTCTAGGATTACCCCATTAAATAATTAATTTACCAAAAAAGTGATGAATTGATGTGTATTTATATGGATATGAATGAACATTGGGGTAGAGTGAGATAAATTAATAGGTAGGATTTTTCATTAGTATCTTCCCAAAGGGTGCTTCTTTATTGACAACACATGTCATTTCTTTATTTATTTTATTTTATTTTGCAAAAATCAATTTTCACTTTTTTCAGAGTTTTTTTATATTAAAAATAATAAATAATAACAATAATTAATAAAAATATGATAATAGTGAGTTTTTAGGAGAGTTCTAATGAGAGACCACCCAGGTTAGTCACTAGACATTACCCTGGGATTCAAAATTCCATTGATATGAGCCCCTTTATAGGATCTTATTAAAAAACCTCCCACTAGCATATGCATATCTTGTAACCCGAGCACCTCTTCTCAGAAATATAATTCCTTATCTCTTTATCCTCTATTTATCCACCAATGGCCATAATAATCTTTCCTCATTGTAGAAAATGGTTGGTCAATTTAGTATTATCTTTTTTATATTACAACATCCATTTTCTTCCTCAAGGATTTATATGGGTTTTTCAATGGGATGGGTTCAACCAATCATTATTTATCATAGTTTTTGTCTTGATAAAAATTTGATCAATAAATTTTCATTATTTATATGTTAGATCATGGTTATTACTCTAGGTCAGGGTTAATGATTTTGACATTCCATATTAATTTGTGTGATTTTTAATTGTGTGTTTCACTAGTTAAAAGAGTCTATTTTTTGAGTATGATATATTTTCTTTAAACTTAATTTTATTTTTTCAAGTAATATATATCTTTAACATATCTTGTGGTTAAATATTTTTTATATGATGATTGACCCAAAAATATATATTTTAGGTTTAAAATTATTACCCAATGGTTAGATTTGAGGAAAAAAATATTTTATGTGTTACATGTGCTTCAATAAAATTCATGTGATATATTTTTTACGTTTTGATAGATTTGATTGACCATATGTTTAAATTATTATATATTTTAATATATCAAGAAATATTTTTATTTTATATATTTATATTACTTATTGATTTTATTAAAAATCGTCAATTATGTTTAAATTATATTTCGTCAAAATGATTATGCCCGTCTGTGGATATCTTCTTGAGTTCATTGAAATTTTAAAAAGAAAAATTACTTTGGAATTAGTTTTTAATTTTGGTTGAAAAATAAAACTCATTAATTAGCTATATGAATGTTACTGAAGACTAATTAACAATTTTGAAAATCATTTAATTTGTATTTGGGAAATCCCATGATAGATTATGAGTATTTATGTGTATGTTTTTAATTAGTTAACTCATAATTGATTTTTGAGGAACTTGTGGAATTCTACTAAAAAAATTTATATTGGAATAAAACCATTATTTAATGTAATTTCATATAAATTGATCAATCTAAAGTTGCTATTGTAACTATGAGTGTCCATTAATGGGACATGAAAGACCATAAACATTCAACCTAGTAATTTAATGATGAATCTCGGGATAAATTAGTTTAATTAAAAAAATTTACTATTTTATCAAGGAATTGTAGGACAATTGATTCATTTTCTAAATGATCATAAAATAAATTTTTTTAAAATCACAATATATATTCATTTTTTAAAAATATTTTCATTGAAAATGTTCAACTAAATTTTACATTATTTATCTTACTAGATATTATAATCACTATAATTGGGACTTAATGATTTAATAAATTAAAAAAATGCACTCGATTGTGAACATACTAGAAGTAGAAAATGTTAATTTCATAGTTATTTAATAATCCTACCATGAAAAAAACATAGATAAAAAATTGTTAATTTATCAATGTTCAACACATTACCATTTAGGTATCAGTTTGTAAAAAATTAATAAGTCAACATTAATGGTATAAATTAATTATTTCTAAATGAGAATTCATATAAACTCAACTAGTGATATTGAAATTTCAATAACATCAAAAGAATTAACACATATTTTTGTAGAATTTTCTAACACTATAACAGTTATATTTGATTCCAAGAGGGTCAAAATTTATTCAACCACTTTGGATTATTTTTTCAACAATGAAAACTTTTTTTCCTAGTTTTCAAATCAAGGATTTAATTCTCAATTATCAAAATGATTTAATGATTGAATTCTGATATCTATAAATAATATTTTTGGAAAAACCACCAAATTTATAATGTAGATTTTTTGATTAGTTATGATCATTGAGGGGGGGTAAATATTTTGAGTCTAGAATGTTCGGGAATATTGTTGGGACCTAAATATTTTTTATGGTGATGGAACCCCAAGAATGATTCATTGTAAGGGGGTTTTGTTAATCAAAATTTATTGTGAAGTTGACATAATGAATTTAATATTTGAATGTAAATATTTTTACACATGCCTTTAATGAATGATTTACTTTTAAAATCAAGTGAATAATATAGTTTTATTTGTGGTTAAGTTGGTTTGGATGTTTAAAGTAATGTAATATTTTATAGCATAGAAGGTTATGTTTGAATTATTTTATAATGTTTCATTATAGTTCATTGAATGGGGGTAGAGATTAGTATTAAATTAGTGGTGAGTCCAAAAAAATCATCTTATTATGGTTGGGGGCCATTTTCTAATGTACTATATATAAAATTTAATTATATAGAGCTAAATTTGAAAATTATATGATTATTGATCTCACATCATGATTGAATATTAAATATGATTCGGTTTTTGAGATGGGCCTTCATGACTTGAAATCATACCACAAGTGTGGGGATTTGATATTTCCTATTGACAATATTTTGGGAGAATATTAAGTTGCGCTGTGATGATATAGATCATGTCATGATTTAGAAATCATTCTATATTTATAAATCCATGGGTATTAAGTATTTATCTGGGATTCTATTGTTTTCAATGTCAATTCAATTTGGGGTTAGACACACCACAATGAAAATATGGTTTGTGATAAGGTTTATGAAAAGTTGGTCAGACATTTCATGAATCAATTGGTTATGTAGTGAATTGATGTATCATTTCATGATCTATTCCAAAGTATAGATTTTAATTTTTTTTCTAAAGTATATCTATTGGTATTTCTTGGATTTATCCAACCTGATACTTTAAAACTCAATAATATCCAATGTCAATTATAATATATATATATTTATATAAGGATCAGAAAATATGTGTGAGTATTTTAATAAAATAATATCTGAAAAAAATTTAATGATGTGTGAGAGGGATTGCTACTATTATACTTTAGAGAACTCCTAGAGAGTAGGAATATGGGAAATAAGATTGTTTTTTCTGTTGTTGATGCATAAATATTATAAAATAATACTAATAATAATATGAATAATAAGATAAAGTGGAAGAAGAATGAATATAACTTTGTTGGATTCCATCATAGGTTAAGACTCTCTTATTGTTTCTACTCCATATTTTGTATCTTTTTTTATATTGGATTACATTATGCATGTTATTAGAGATATTTTGTATCAAAAAATAATGGATAATTCAACCTCATTTTTAATCTATATGGTGATTCTAGTTAAATGTGTGATTATGGGATTTATCATATCATACCAAGGATTTAACTATACATTTTTAGTGGTGAACTATGTAAAATTTTTCATTCCTGATATTTTGGTTCCTTGAAGTTTTGATGGTTAATGTATAATGATATTGTTATTCAATTTAATAGGTGTAAAGCTTCTTTGAATAAAAAACAGATGTGAACTCATGGATTCACTCTACATCCCCGTAAATTTTTGCTGATTATGTCGGAAAATTTTAAGTGGTATCAGATCATTATAAGATTCCTTTAGAGATAAAATTCAATATAATATTTATACAAGAATACGTTTCACTGTAATTTTTTATTTTAAATTTATATATAGGATATGAATCATGTTAATTTAGTGAAAAATAAGTGAAATACCACTTATAATGGGATGAATTATTATATATGGAATGATCATGTTCTTCCAAAACCACTATCAAATAGTTTGGATTTCTTAGAGGATTTTATAAATTGTTTTCTCTTAATGATAATGGTCATTCTATGATAGTGGAAGATAGAATGAATGTATATAATGATGCTCATTCTCCAAATACCATCTTTTCATATCTTTTAGAAATGAAATTTCTCAAAATTTAAGGGACTGTTATAGAAAATGTAATTTTTGGTAAATTATAAAATATTTATATATGTAATAAAAAATTTAATCCAGATTATATAGAGGTTTGGATATTCAAATATTAATGTATCCATGAGTTTATTAAATATTGTATGACTTAATCACTAGAGTTAATAATGTTATGATACCAAAAAGGTTTTTAGATATAGACTAACAATTTCAATGATTGATGAAAATATTTTACAAATATTTTCAGAAGAATTTGATGTAAAAGGTTTATCACATAAATTATATGATTCTTATACATTTTCATTAGATAATATAAAGGGGAATTTTATTACATATGAAATGATATAAAAGACTGTTTTCTAGAATAATGGAATGTATAATAAATAAATATATTTTAAAAAATTAAAACAATAGAAGAGTAAGAATAGCATTTCTATAGAATAATAAAATTTTGATAAATAATATGATCATAAAATTAAATTTGAAAACGTCATATCATTGATTTCAAGAAGTGAGTGAATAGAAAAAAGAAGTTATCTAGTACAGTTACCACTGGAGCCTTTTTATTTTAGTTCTATTAGAAATTTACCAATAAATTTTCCATGATTAAAAAAATATAGTGGCTGAGAAGATAATGATGAGACTATAAGGAGCTTCTTAGCTTATAAATTTAGTAATTCAGTGTTTCTTTAAATGTGAAATATAATAATTTTAATAAACTAAGAAGGGAAATTTTCAATCTGAGTTTGAAGATGATGATACTAGGGAGGATGAATAAGAATTTGAAAATTCTAGTGATGTTGATGATTATTTTATTATATTAAAAGTGAATAAGGAATAATTAACTCGTGATTATAGAAACAGTGATATAGGAGAGAATGAAAATAAATATAGAGTTTATGATCATGCACGATCATAAGGATTAGCTTTCATGGATCTCAAAATTAAAAACTGAGAATAAATAAATAAATAAATGTGATCAATAATTAAAAAATTCACACCTTATATGGTGAAAAAATTGAATTTTGTGAATAAAATTTATAACATGAACATGTTACTCACTGAAGAGAAATTTTTTAATGTTTTCATTGATTAAAAGGATAAATATAAGTATATAAAGCATTAATTTATTAAAAAACTTATTTTTATATATAACCAATTGAATCAAATTCAAATACAACTTCCAGAATTCTATTCATTATATTTAGGATATATAAAACAAGATTATGATATAAAATAATATTTAAAGTAACAAGTAGAAATAGTTAAATTTATAAAAAATTGAAAACAATTCTAAAAAATGTGTATATTGAAGGAAATATGACTTGAAAGATAAATAAAATAAAAATTATTTTCCAAAATGTTCATCAAATAATACTAGAATATAGAAGAATTATTTGGGAATCTACCATAATTTTTTCTTTTAGTCAGAATATGGAAGAACATTTGGAGTCTACTTCTGGACAAAAGAAGCGAATTTTAATGAAATTTTTCATTTATGGATAATAATGGTACTGAGGAGGCTTAGGGTTCATCTTAAGAATATATTTCCTTAATAAAAAAATATAATTATGAACTTATATTATATAGACGGTAGAGTTTGAGGGGAGTCATCCCACTTAATTAAATAATGTTTAAAAACAATAGGAAAATTTTGAATTGAAGATTGGGAATAAGTTTCAATCATTTGATAGTGGGTTTTAAGGTGTTACATACCAAATCACTATGAGAAATACTGTCTCACAATTCTACCTACCCATCTATAAAATAATAAAAATACTAATAATTTCCCAAAGATGATCGAGAAAATAAAGGAGAAATAATTATTTATTAATGTAATAGTCAAGTAATCAGAAAATAAATGTACAAGGATATTTTTTAGTGGATGAAATTAATATATGATATGATATTTGAATATATTGAATGTTTTTTTAAAATTTTATTAAATGATCGGGGACCATTGGAAATAATGGGTCACCCAATATAAGAGGAGTCGGTTGAATAGTAATTAGAGAGGGAAAGCTGAAATCTAAGTACAATTATTTTTTGAATGGATTTAAATAATCATTTCCTAGTGTGTATCATATTTTTGATGAATTAAATAATGTATTTTGTTTGAAAGGATTAATTTTTAGTGAAAATGTGGATGTTAAACATGATTTTATATGTGAAAAACTGACATGAGGAAACTTTTTTTGATTTGTTATGCTGAAAATTCCTATTACACGATCTTGTAAGAATAAAATAAACTATGGAATAAAAAATTGGATACATTAACTAATGTATTATAAGAAACATTACCCAATGAAATAATTTTCATCATTTTTCAATGGTGATAAAAGAAATAAATAGAATGTGATTTACATGTCAAAATTGGTACATTATCTATTATCTACACAAGATATTGTAGATTCAGACATCACACACATAGGATCTATTTCATTCATATGTATGCTGACTCACACCCACCAATCGTGGATTCTGTAAAAATAAATTATAATTTCACTAAAGAATGTAGTATTAGTATTCGGAAAAATGTTTCTCAAAGGAGTACTGCATAAACCTTGTTCTAATAGTGAAAATATAAATAACAAAATCAATATAACTTTTAAGGATATAAAGATGTGTTTTGATATTCAAAATAAGAGAGAAAATTTTTTAGGGTTTAGGATAGATTATATATTTGTAATTTTATCATGTTCCCTTTGAAATTAATCAGTTGTTTTTGTAAATTTATTAAATGAAATGAAAAAAAAATCATTTGTTCTTTTTCACCCTTAAACAAGTTGGATCTTGAGGAGAACAATCCTCATAATTCCCTTGATTCCATAATTCTCATTCTAATGTTTGAAAGAAACAATTATCCCTCATTTAATTTTTATGGAAATTTAAAATTTGGTTTTGAAATTCCCACACATCCCAATAAGACTACTTTAGCCACCTCAAATGTCTACTAATCACTAAACACTCCTCTAATTGACTTGAAATCAACCAATTAGATTCATTAGAAACCAAGAAGATAGAAAAAATAATTCTTTAATCAAGGAAATTGTAAAATTCCATCATATAATATAGACACAATCATATTTATATAAAACTTTTTTTAATTTATAATTAGAAACCATTTAAATTATGAAAGAATATCAATGTATTTAAATAAATTTAACTAGACTAAAGCATTACAAATTAGGTTCACCTCCACCTCACCCTATAAAAAATGTTTTATACCCCTCTATAATTGTAGAAACAATGAAGGTACAGGGGGAATAATTCCTAATAAAAACAAATAAAAATAAAATAAAAACACATTGCAAGTAGCATTAGTGGTTATTCTCCTGATCCCCGATCTATTGAAATATGATCAAGGGTAGTAATCCTTGTATTTATCGAAGGAATCCCCCTCTATCTATATATCCAATGTATTTATTTTAATTTTTATTAACTAGAAATATGTACTAAAATATTTTCCATATAAAATATACTGAATTATCAGACATTTCTAAATTTAGGCATTGCCTCATATTTCACCATGAATATGACAACATCTACCTTTGAGAATATACCACCACACCCTAACATAATCACACTCATCATAGTAAAATATTCCATTCCTCAAAGGTAGATCATCACTATAGCACCCATGATAGTATCATGTTAGTAATACTATATCTTCTCCATATATCACATATGGACCCCCTCCATGGTGTAATGTAATATTCCTTAGTACACCTTCGTTAACCTCATCAGTTCCTAATCATAGTGATCTTCCCTTCACCCTAATGTGCAGTCTTGCATGGTGAAATCTACTACTTCCTAAAATAATGGAAATGTCCTTGGTTTCTCATGCATCACTTCTATGAAACTCCTATCCACCTACCCAATTCCATTTTAGGTCAACAAAGTTGAAAGCTTTATCCCTTATGTATTCATTTGAATATGTGATAGTTCATTATCAACCATCAGTATTCTATGCATACCATGGTAGAAAATATATCATCCTAACCTCGTGGTATCATAGCATGTGATACCTTTATATCATCACCAATTTCATCATCTACCCTTCCAAAATATCCATTAAAGTTCATAGTTTACTTTCACCATGAAGGTAGAACACATATTCTATCATCCTACTCTTCACAGTACTATCATCATTTCACCATTGTAGCTCTATCATCGTTCACTGCTCATCCATGGTATCATATCTACCATTCCTCAATAGTACTTCTTGTGAACTCTTCTATCATTCTAGCATGAAACATCCTTATTTCGAGTATGGATGAGGTGGGACATGGAAACATGGTGCAACTTACTCTGATGGAAAATCCATGGAAAATTGGGTACTTTAGTGGCATATGAATCATCCTCGAAGTCAAATGGCCTTCATAGTTTCCAAATGAATACTTTATTTCATGTGTATCTTCATTCTCTATCAATGTGGTAATCACCAAGTTATTATGAGGTCTATGAGATCTTCTATGAAGACCCTGGTCTTTAGCAGTGAAAATAATCTTGAACATAATATTTAGAGGTGGAATCAATGGCATCTTTGGTGAGTTGTAGCAGTGGTCTAGTAGTGTTCTAGTGGTGGAGGTGCTGTCTTCGTTGTTTCTGAGTGTGAGGTTCATGTGTGGCTGATCTTGATGGCACCATTTAAGTATGTATGGATAGTTACCAAATAAATGTTGTCCGACATCAGTTTTGAGAGAGGGTGAGCACTCATTAATAATAAAACATGTTCCTTACCTTGCTTAGAAGCCTTCTCCTTTGATGGACTTCTAGTTACAAATCCACACACACAGATGTGCCACTCTGATTCATGTGGATTTTTCGAGCTTTGCCCCACCTATGTTCCATTAGATCCTCCCCATGGGAATATACCCTACAACCACCTAATCAGTACATATTAATGGATTTCATGGATTCTCAGCTCTTTCATGGGGAAAGGTATGTGGCATGAAACCATTTTTTGAGGTCTTTCTCATTGTTCGACAATTTTTTAACCATAAAAATATTAAACAATATGAAATATTTCAAATAATAATTCCTCTGGAAAATTAAAAATTAAAAATTAATTATTTTATATCCATTTAAATGTAATTAATTTATTTAATTAAAAAATACACTTTTTGGTTAAAATGTATTATATGGAATACTAATTTAAAACAATTCGAAATCCAAGTAAAATATTTAAACTTATAGATAAAAATAGGCATGCATAAAATACCCCCACACTTAAACTATTCTTTTCCTTGACCCTAAATTCTCAACATTGAATCAAATGGGGTACTAGTGTTACAAATATTTAAATCCCAAATAAATAAAAAACATGATTATCAATGGAAAAAAAAAATTCATGTTCTATATAAAACAATAATTCAATTTACATAAATTAAATGAATCAACCAATCCATGTATTATACTTTATCACTTTAAAAATGGTGTATCGTCTCCTTTCATTCATTCAATTTCTTCAATTTATTATTATGAAACATGTCAAGTCACGATTTACCTCTCTTTGAACAATTTTTTCTCCTCAATCAAGGTATAAATTGAACTATATTTAATCTCATACTTTGAATATATTCTCCTTACCCAATGGAATTAAAATTAGGTACATTATCTACATTGTAAAGACAAAAGTCACATCAAATCATGAGGGTATTCAATAAAGGATCTAATTACTCTAAACTTTAATATTGGTAAGAAATGACATAAAAATAAATCCCAAAGGGGGAGTTTTTTTTGTATAAATTATAAATCATGATGCCAAAAAGTAAAATATCAATAAAAATTTCATCTTTAAATTGAAAACTCCCACTTCCCAAGCTCAAGGTAAACTTATTGAATAATGAAACCATAATAAATGATGGGAACCTTCATTAATATTCTCTTTTTTTTATCCAATTTTGGTGAAGATACTTTTTAGGATATTTTTTTTAAAATTTAGAAATTCATGCTTGGAATAAACCTCACATACACCACCTAACCACATATAATAAAAATCATTTATCAAGTAATGTTTATTTTTTATTAATCCAAGTCACAACCAATTCTTATTTGTTTTCCTTTTCTTTTTTTCCAAAAATAAATAACCATAATGTGTATTGAATTAATCAAAAACCTTTCAAAATACCCAAAAATAGAACCCCCACGCATTTTCCTTATAATTTAGTGTATCCCTTCCACCATGAATTCCCTAACCCCCACATTTCAACATTAAAATATCATGAAAAATACTAATTGGTGGGTAGTAAAGGATAAAAATTGCATGAAATATGTCTCATCCATAAATATTTCATTCATGTTCACTATGAGATAGAATAGGATAAATGTTTATAGTGGTCTCAAGAATGAGGCACTTTAAATAAAAATGACTTAATCATTTTGAATTCTATTTTTAACAGTCATATCCTTGAAAAGACTCAATGTAAGTTCAATTAGGTGGAAATTCCCAAAATCACTGATGAAATTTTCTCAAGATTTATTAGAATTTATTAGGTCCTAAAATTTTCTCAGTAATCAAACATATGATTATGAAAAATCACTCATGGAATTACTAATAATAAAAAAATCAATTTACATGAATTTTGTAAATTAAAATCATGTACAATATTATAGGGAAAGTTTATTAACACGAATCAACCACTTCCCTCAAACCACGATTTATCATTTCAATATGCATGATTCGTTATAATATTTAAATTCTCCACATTACTCATTCAATATCATTATCATTGAAATCTAATCTAATGTGTCGTAGGGTACTTAAGAAACTAATTTATAATAGATAAGTCATGTAAATCAATAATTATAATGTGGGAATGAAATCTCTAGATTTACAAAGCTAATGGAATTACTAGTTTAAATTAAATACTTAAAAAAATGCTGGTATTTTTAAACATAAAGAATAAATTAATGTACTTCTTATTAATATAAATACTTTTCTCTACTTAGTTATTTTATTTTGGGGATTACTATTGGATTACATCATGATGATCCAATAAAACAACTCATACCAGTGTAAAAACAATTCAATTAAAGCTCAAAGGATTAAGGGAAGAGTTTAAATTATCCTAAACTCCAAAATCATAATAGAACCTGAAATTTCAGGTTACCTCTCGAAAGTAACTTTGGTTATTTTTATTGGATCGACCTAACCTTAGGGGAATATATTATTAGATGGGTTGGAGACGTTTGAGCACCTCCAAGAAAATTTGGGGTAGATTCCCATTGTTCTTTTTCTGCTTTTTCCTATTAACACTTCTATAGGGATATAATATACCCATGGTTTAGAACCATGGGTATAACCCTTAAAATTGTGAGTATAGGATATACACATGGTTTTATGAACTGTGTATGAGGGAGATATCTGAATATATCTACACCAAAGGTTTCTAAAGAAACTGTGGGTATAGTCGAGGAGATTTTATCATACCCATGGTTTTTGGTTAACCAGTGGGTTTATATTTTCCCAGTAGATATCATGTACCCAAGGTTAATTGAACCAGGGGTATATGTACCTATCTCCATTTTGTAGCATTAGCCACGACATATAATCTTTACCTAAAAAATAAAAACCATAGTAACCATTATATTAAATACATATATTGTATATTTATAAATCAAAAAATTTCTTATAATAATTTTAAAACCATTTTCAATACTACAACAGTTATATTCATCTTTAAAACCAATCAATTCAATTCATTAAAAAACATCCACATGCCTCTTTACTATAAATTGAAAATATGGGGATCAATATCTTCCTTATCACCAACATCCACGTCCTCATCACCATTAGTAACATCCTCATCACAAACATCATCATATAAAGCTCTAGTATCATCATCATCGTCACTAGCATCACCACCACTATTAATTCCACCACCATTTGATCAAATACCACTAGGACCATGATTTACATCACTTGGGAAATCATTTAAAGAGATAATTGATTCCATACATGAATCATAATTAGTAGCATCCATTAATGGAAGCGATTGACTTATAACTAAAACAACATTCAAGAAGTGTTTGGTGATCAGTTTAGTTCTTTTATTCTCCCGTAAAGATATTTATTAGCCATATCTACTTCTACATGAGAAATTTTTTTCTCAGTGGTATGAGATGTTTTAGAGGATCCCGATGAGGAAAATACATATTGGCAATGATGTTTTTTTAGGTCGACATCAGACTCTCTCATGGTTCTCTTCACTTAATACTTGAATCAAATGATCATTTGACCTAAAAATGTAATATTTTTTCTCAATTTGTTTTTCTAGGGAAGACTATTTAGAATATAAATATGTTGTTTAATTATTAATTACATATAAATATTCTAAATATTAATTAAAAAATTTACAATTTTTTCATATGTTTTTTCATTTATTACACTTCAATAAGTATTCTTCATATAGGAGAAAAATAATTGTTCTCACGACACACAACCTTAGATGCCCAATTCCACTTGCTTAAAATGACATTTATTATTATAATACTAAATTATTGAATAATATTAAACTGATAAACCTATAGCTAATTAAAATTATTTTTATTTAAGACATTCATAAAGTGAAGAAGAATTTAATATACATTTAATTAATAATTTTCTACTTGTGGCATAACATAAATAGTATATAAAAATTAAGATGATAAATTTTTTTGATATGGATTCCTCTTGTATGTTTCTTTTGGTCTCATTATATTTTTTTTAGTTTTTTATTAGTTCACATGGTAATTTTGATCATTTGTTCCTAATGAACATATTTATGTTTGGTTGGATGGTAAATTTTTCTACTAGTCATTTGGTTATTTTGCTATATCTCTAATTTCCAATAAGGAAATTTAGGCCATTTATAAAAATTAGTATAATTATTCCAATTAGTAAAATTATGAAAATTAGGGAAATTAGTCCAGTTATGACATATAGGTCATTTTTTCCATTTTGGTCATTTAGGTCAATAAGGCCAATTATGCCATTTAAGAACATTTTTCAACTTAGTCTGTTTATTCCAATATGTCCAATTAGGTCATTTAGTCCATTTAGGATAATTAGTGTTCAGACCAAGTTGATAAGAATGTGTTTTTTGGAAGATGGAATACGTTTTTGAAGAAAGTTCTGTATTTTTTTCAAATAAAAAAATTTAAATTCACTTTGTAATAGATGAAATATTATAATCATACTCATAATAATATGATCAAAAATAAATTGGTTATGAAATTCCACTTTTTTGGGATGATGTTTTATATAATAAATGGCCCATCAGACTCACCTTGAGTGGGAAAAATAATGTTCTGGTCATAATGAGTAATTACATCAGAGTCGACATGAATTTCACAAAAATATGATGATGGTTCGTTGTTTTATAATTCATAAAATCATAAGTTTTTTGGATAAAATGTGATTCGAGACTTATGAAAAAAATGGGGAGAACAAGTACTGATAATCATATTGATGTAAATTTTGAAGTGCTGGAAGGAAGGGATGTCTCAATACTTCCTGATGAAATTCTAATGATGCTATGTCAATCTTAATCAATCTCCAAATCAAGAAACTCATGATACATATAAATGTTTTTAGAAGGTGAAAGCTTGTTAATTTTAATATTTACAGTTTCAAAATCATGATAATGATATCACCATACATAGATATGTTTATATTTTAGTAAGTTTGATCAGAATGTGTGAATACAAAGATGCTATTTTTTAGTTAGAGTAATACGGAAAAAAATTAAATATTCTAAGAAATAAAAAATATTGTTGATAATTAGAAAAGGAAAAATTTGTTTAATCCAAAGCTAATAATATCAGACTATAAAATATGGTGTTCCACTAATCATCAGATCTATTCTAACATTGATGAATCATAGGAAGAAATATTTTTTTGAGAGATTTTAGGACCAATAAAAGAGAACAAAGCATGTTGTTGGGACCGATGAAAAATTGGGTCAATGATCAGTCAATAATGTAGTAAACCATTATTCTCAAGATGAATTAATTATTGTTTTCAATTTTTTCAAGAGAAAAGACTATAACTATGATATTTTTTCATCAATTAGGTCAAGTCTCATCAGACTAGAGCTGAAATTGATCAATAGAGTAATGTAGAGACCAATCCATATGATGTAGGATGACACGGGTAATTTCATCGGACTCAAGATCATCAATATTAGGAATAGATGGAAAAGATAATCTCTTAAATAAATTAAAACAGAGTAATCAATGGGAGATTATAGTTTGAAGAAAAATAATCAAAGAAGTTTAAAGCAGATGTTGAAGTGCTTCCAAGGAGTTTTGTAATATTAAAAAGTTTCTATTATTTTTAGGAAAGAATGTTTTCAAAGCTTTATATTTATCAAGATGATATGAAGCATTACAAAGAGTTGTTTATTTCAAATTGGTACCAATCATCATAATGAGAATTCATTTCCTCTTCATATATTTCAATAGGTGTGGAGAAATGTATTGAAGAATTTATTAGTGAACATTGTAATGAGTAAATCTAATAGAAATCAGTATTAGACTGATGTTTTTTTAAGAATGTCTGAAGTGAACTGATTTTGTGAGAATATTCAATAAGGATTAATGTGAAACAAGAATATTTGAGATGTGATGAAGATGTTAAACATATATGCTAAATTTAAGGAAAATTTATTATTATGGAAATTTATTTAAGGGGGAATGTTTTTTAGAACCCCAACTGAATCACATATGGATCTCTTATAAATAAAGGAATTACATTATACTTTCCAGAAACATGTATTGTTCACATGTGAAGAAGATATAAGGTGTATAATTGAAGGTTTCTATAGATAGGTAGTTTCTGGATTGTTCTTTCCAAGATAAATTTTCCAAGATAGAAGAAGAGAATGAGAGGAGATAAGATCATATTCAGAGTTTCTAGATTAGACCGAGCAATCGAACTAGAATTTATGGATTCAGAAAGAGCTTTTTTTGATTTGTTTCAGTGGTATTCTTGTAGATTTATATAATCAAAATGATCAATCGAACATTAGAATCAAACTAGGTAATTAGACTAAGTATCATTACGATGTCCAAGGAATTTCATAACAACTATTGCGTAGGAAATTGATAATTTTTTTTGGAAGTTAGTGTTTTTGAATGTTCTCAAGGAAAATCAGTAACATGTTTTGAAGTAACTGCTAAATGTTTATTAAATTGTTATAAAATATATATTACATTACTCCATTATACTTGAACCACATGAAATTTGGATTTGAACATAGTGTTAAACAAGTGTAAAGAAATATCCTATTTATTTTATCCACCCAAAATAATTTTTTATTTTTGTGATTTTTTTGGTATTATATTCTTTTAAAACCATGCCAAAGGTTTAGTTACTATTTTTGAGTAGTTAACATTATAAATTATTGTGTTCCATTGTGTGTGTAGTTTTTCTGTGTTTAGAAAATTTTTAACACATTAACATGATGAAAATGTTGTATTTAAAGGAATCCAAGCAAGGAATGTATAAGAAGGTTCTTGAAGAGGAATATATTGTTGAATATGAATCTATTAATGAGGTATTTAACAATCTTGATGTTTCCTTATCTATGTTTTCTAAAAAAGTGAAAATAGGAACTAGATAGTATAAATGGAAAATTCCCTCAAAACTCATTAAATGTGGAGTTGTTGGAAAATTCAAGGCTAATTGTAATTGAAGAAAGAAATAAGAGGACAAAGATGAAGATAATATAAGAAAAAAGATATCATGGAAGAAACATGATGATAAGGCTAAATATTATTCCAATGTAAAAGATAGAATGTTCTCTAAAACAAAAACAAGAATATTTTGGCTAAAGATGATAAAAATAAAATAATGAAACTAAATCATGAAAAAAAAACTACTATAATGTCTAGAAAGAATGATTTCATTGAAACAGTTAACAATGAAGAGTTCAAATGAAGTTGTTCTAAATAAGAAGAAACTCAACTTCAGTTTCGTCTAAATGAAGAATTGAAATAATGTCTGCAACAAATTAGGAGGATTGAAAAATAAATCAAGAAATTAAAAAAAGAAAATTTCTCAAAATGCAATCATTAATTTTTTTTCAGATGAGGATTCAATGATATTGGATGAGATTGATTATTTTAATAATTCCCTTGAGAAATAAAATAATTGTATTGAACATCTTGAAGTTAAGTTGAAAGAAAAGAAGGATATTTGGAACTTGTTCTAAAAAAATCTAAAGATGAACATAATTATAAAAGATTAAATAAATACATATTAGATGTAATTGAAACTATTATAAATGTTAAACATTGGAAGCATTAAAATTTAACTTCAAAAGATGAGAATAAAATTGATATTATTTTTGAGAATAAGAAACATAGGAATGTTATATATGTGTCAAAAACCAATGAAATGGAGAATATGGAAGATTCTAAAAATTCCGAGTCTGAGAAGTTTCTATTACTTCTTGTTCTAATAAAGATGAGAAGAGAACTCAGTAGAAAAATTTGACTCTAGCTGATAACCGAAAGGTTGGTGATCAATAATGTTATGATAGGAAATATAAGAAGGCCGCTGAGATACATTCTTATGACTCATTATTGTATGAAAGTTTCATAAAAAGTAATATTTTTATGGGTATTGTTGGTATTTTAGTGGATTTAATAATTCTTAAAATCTGTTTTGGTAAAATAAAAATAATTTCAACTATTTGAAAAAATGAAAAATACAATGTTTTTGGTGGAGTTAATCCTCTCAACGTAAGAAGTCTGGTAAGGATATTTTGAAGAAAACTGAGAAGTTTTTTGTAAAATATGAAAATAGGATCCAACATTTAGAAACTATTTGTGATATATATTAACAACCTTGGCTTTTTGGAAAACAATATCATGTATTTTTACTAGATCAACTAAGGTTTTTTAACAATTCTAAGAATTCGGATATGAAGAAAGATAAAGGGAAATAAAAAACTATTGTTACTGAAAATGGTCTTAAAGATTCAAAATGGTAAGGGCCTTGGATTTTAGATATTGGGTGAAATTATCATATGATAGGGGACTTAAAATTGCTAAATAATTGAAAGGACTTCAAAGAAAAAACTTTGAAATTAGTTAATGATGAATATCTAATAATCAAATGTGTTTGACAAGACATCATTGGAGAAGAAAATATGAAATATAATAAATATTTTTTGTTGATGGGATAATGCACAACCTTCTATTTGTTTCACAACATTATGAGGAAGAAAAAAAATCCATTTTTAGAAATGATGTGGTTTTTTGTGAAAGAGAGAATGATGTAAAGAACGTTACAAGAGTCCAACATACAAAACAGAACTTGTTCCAAGTTGATGAGGTTCAAAATTTTTATTACTTATGCATGGTGGACTAAAATCAATTTTGGAATAAAATATTAAAATAAGTGTGTCAGTGAAATATGATCATGTTATAAATGTAATAATGTGTTTGTGTAATTCATGATATGTCAAGATAAATATTTCGGTGTTTCACAATTTTCCAAAAATATAATGTTACAAACTTTATGTATATAAAAATAAACATTTGTTAAAAATTTCCCCTAGAACATATTCATTATGATCTCTATGGCTCAATGAGGAAAAAATAATCTTCTAGAGAGATATACTTCATTACTTTCATTAGTTACATTACTCTCATTATTTTTTTTAGGTATATGATATATAATTCAAATTCGCTAAAATTGTTTAAAAGATTTATAAGGAAATATGAGATGGAATCTGAGTATTTAGTGAATAATTTGAGAGTATGAAATAGTGGGGAATACAAAAATATAGAATTTTAAATTTATCTTCAGAAACATGTTATTCAGCATGGGATTAGTACACCATACACTTTTCGACATAATGGTGTTGCTAAAAGAAAAAAAAGATGTATGGTTGAAATAGGGTAGATGGAAAGATGATTAAAAGATTCCAACATACAAAAATATAACTTTTTCGAAGTTTTGGAGGATCAAAAATATTATTACTTATGCATGAGGGAAGAATATCAGTTGTGGCATAAAATATTGGAACATATGAGTCAGTTAAACAAGATCAAGTTATTAAATCAAGATAGTTTCCCAGGAATTATTTCTTTGTCAAGAAGAAGATATTGGATTTTCACATTTTTCTAGAAATAAAATATGACAAAATTTGTGAATAAAAAATTGTAATTTGATCAAAATTTCCCATGAGACTTATTAATTATGATATCTGGGGTCTAACGAAGAAATAATAATCTATTGGAGATAAGTACTTCATTACATTCATTGGTTACATTACCCTAATTTCTTGGGTTATGTATATGAAAAATAATTTAAAATCAATAAAAATGATTAAATATTTTAGGAGGAAGGAAGATAATGAATTTGGGTATTTAGAGATAAAGTTAAGAGAAAAGAATAGTGGGGAGTAAAAAAAATAATTTTAAATTTATCATCAGAAACATGGAATTCGTAATGAGTTGATTACAACAAAAACTCTTCACCAAAATGGTGTTGTTGAAAGAAAAAAAGAAGTCCAGTTGAAATGGGGTGGACAATAGTACTTGAACATAATCTCTCTCATTAATATTTGTGGCAGTCCACGATCACTATTGTGTATATTCAAAACCAATTTTTCAATATACCATGTTTATATATGACTCTATATGAAATATTTTATTATAAAACACCATGTTTGTAAAAGTTATGTGTTTTTAGGAGTCCTTGTATCATAAATAACAAATGTGGAAGCATTGGAATGTTATACTAGAGAGGTAAATATGGAATATTTCATGGATATGCTCCAGAAGGATAAGGTTATAGATGTTTTGACAAATATTCTAGAATATTGGATGACTCTATTGATGTGAATTTTGTTGAAAAATATGAGGAAGATAAATAGACATATAGAGATAAAGTAGATGAATACAATGAAATATTTTTTATTGAGAATTAAGATAAGGATGTTGACAATAGTAATCTTACTCATGAATAAGAATCTCTCTAAACTATTTCTAGTGATGAGGTCAAATCTGGGAAATCATATACTAGGATGAGAAAGCAAGTGGAAGCTCAAAACATTATTGGTTATCAGCATCAAAAGGATCAAAAAATAAGAACCTCAAAAGGTATTATACATACTTAATTTTGTTCAAAAATTAATATAAAATATTTTAATGAAGCTCTTGAAAATCGAGGATGGGTTCTGGCTATGAATGAAGAGATGGATCAAATGTAAAAGAATAATACATGGAAACTCGTACTTGAACCAAATGATAAAAATGTTATTGGTATAAAGTGGGATTTCCAGAAAAAGATGAGAGAAGATAGTGAATTGATAAAAAACAAATCAAGATTAGTATGAAAAGGTTACTCACAAATTTAAGGTGTTGATTTTTATGTGACATTTTTTATGGTTTCATCATTATAAGCAATTTTAATATTTCATTCTTTTTCATTACAAATAAGTTACAAAATAGTTCCAATGGATGTCAAATCATCTTTTTTAAGTGGTGATATTGATGAGGTAGTTTATATTGAATATTCATGTTGCATTGATGTCAAGAAATATGAAATTATTTTATGAAAGCTGAATAAATCCTAGTATGGGCTATAAGAAGATCTAAGGGCATGGTATTTCAAATTGAATACTTTCATACAGAAGTTGAATTTTATGAAAGAAAGATTTGATAGTAATATTTACATTATTTAATTTTTGGAATTTTTTCCCAACATATTTTTTTATGTTGATGACATTATCATTGTTGGGAATGATTAATAACTTGTGATATATTTTATAAGGAGATGAGAATGATTTTTGAGATGTCCATTCTGGGTTAAATAAAATACTTTATTGTGTTAGAAATATCACAAAAGAAGATGCACATTTTTATTTTCCAAGAATAAAATTCTATGGAAATTCTTATGAAGTTCAACTTATAATATTTAAAACTAGATTCCCCACCTATTTCTAATGGAACTATATTTTATAAATATATAGAAGGAAGGGAAGTATAGTCTAAATATTTTTGGAATATGATCCAAAGGTTTTTGTATTTGAATTCCTCAAGACCTAGCATTTTTTAGGTTGTTACATTATGAAAAATATTTTAGAGTTCTCCAAAAGAATAACATTAATTGGATGGAAAAATAATTCATAGATATATCAAAGGAAAAAAATTAAAAATTAAGTATGATAGCTAAAAAAATATTTTCTTATTTTGGTTTCCATAAGATTATTGGGTAAGAAATTTTGAGGATAGAAGATCAACATCTAGTGGATTTTTATTTCTAGAAAAAAGTTTTGTTAGTTGGAATAAAATGAAATAAAATTCAGTAACTCTTAGTACCGTTGAAGTTGATTATATTGTTTTTAATCAATCATCTACTCAAGTTATCTTAATGGAGTCTCAACTGGATGATTTTCTTATTGATGTAGAGTTACCCTTTCTCTTGGGTTGTAATAATCAAATTTCAATCATCCTTACCAAAAATATCAAACAACATTCCCATTCCAAACATATTGATATAAAATACCACTTCAAATAATAGTATTTGGAGAATAATAAATTTAATCTAGAATATTTTCCTACATCAAAAATAGTAACTGAAATTTTCACAAAACCATTACAAAAAAAATTTTCAATGAACCGATTAGAACATTTGAATACATCTTCTTTCTCATCATGTTTGAGGTATATGTTTTTTTCAACTCTCATCTTGCGTAGGGATTTTTTTTCCAAGGTGTATAATTGTTTTATCTGTATACCCATTGATATTTGATAACCCATTTAAGGAAGAATGTATGTATGGGGAGTTGTGGGTAAGGTGTGGATTTTTCATTTCAATGTGTGAACTATTATAAATGTTACCAGGAGTTGTTTTAGGAAACTTTTTTACAAGAGTGTTGAGTAAGTGAAGAAATATGTGAAAAAAAGATAAAGATGTAATGTGAGTCATTACTTTTTGAAAACATGGTTTTTTGTCAAGGATTCTTGTTACATATGATGATTTAGCTCACATAGGATTAGAATTATTGACATGTAATCCATAACTTGAGGTTAAAAAGTTCAGTGATTTATGAAACATGGTTGACAGCCAAATACAATGTGGGAGATGGTTGGGATCATGTTTAAAAGATGATGTTTCTTGGAAGATAGAAGACGTTTGTAAAGATTGTGTTGTCTATTATTGTCAAAGTGAAAATAAGTCAATTAACTTTGTAATAGTTGAAATATCAGACTCAAAATATTAATAATATGATTGAAATGAAAATGTCTATGAAATACCCTCATTTTGGGATGATTTTTTCTTGATTAAATAGCCCATCAGACTCACCTTGAGCACCAAAGAGAAAAGTATAATCATAATGAAAATTTACATCATAATCTAGGTGAAGTAGATAAAAATATGATGATTTCTTGCTATTTTATAATTCAAAAAATCTTAATTTTTCTAAAAAACTTGTTATGATATCCTTATAAAAGGAAGGGGAGAAAAGTTCTTCCAATCGTATTCATGGAAAAAAAGATGTACTGGAAGGATGGGAAGTCGTAATACTTCCCAATGAAATTATGACGATGTTATTCCAATGTTATTCATTATCAAAACAATGAAAGACATTATACAAGATAAACTTTGTGGAAGGATTATCATTTTTATGTGGTAGCTTTGCAGTCTCAAGATCATTGATATAAGATCACTGGACGTAGATTTGTTTAAAGGTTGGGAAGGATGATTAGAATGTGTGAAAATAAAGATGTTGTTTTTTAGTCTGACCAATAAGAAAAATGATATAATTCTTTATACAAATAAGGTGGAATGTTCTATAATACAAAAAGGAGAGAAACAAATAAATCCATAGTTGCTGATACTAGTCTATCAGACGCGGTGTACCACTAATTATTATAGCTATTTTGGAACCAATAAATCAGAGGTAGGAAAAATTATTTCAGGAGATGTTAGGACAAATGAAGGAGAAAATAGGATGTTATTAATACCAATGAAAAAGTTATTAGATAACAATAAATAATATAGTCCACCATTTTCATAAACATTAATTGTATGTTGTTTTCTATTAGGTTAAGAGAAAATAAAATTACTCTAAAAATTTTTAATTAATTGGGTCATGTTTCATCGGACTGAATCTAACATCAATAAACATATTAAATTAAATATTGATCTATATGACATAAACCGAAACTAGTAACTTCATCGAATACAAGATCTTCTACCGAGGGAAAATATTAAAAGGGTAATTTATTAAAAAATTATAATAGATTTCATACAGGGATCTATAAAATTTATAAAATATATTGTCAAATAAGTTTTAATTTGATACTGAAGTTCTTATAAGGAGTTTTTAAATTTTTATAAGTAGACACTTTGTTAATGAAAGAATTTTTTTCAATGTCTTTTTTTTATCAAGTTTATATATAGAATTATAATGATCTTTTGATTTTCATTTGGTATTGGTCATTGAAATGTGAAGTCATTCCTTATTCATATGTTTCAATTGGTTCGGAGAGACATATTAAAGAATCTAATACTGAAAAGCGTAATGAGGAAATCAGAATGATAATTGGAATTATATAGAAGTTTTTTTTTGGAAAATATAAATTGAGATTATGTTTTATGATGATTATTAATGGTTTGAGAACTGAAAAGTAGAGTTGGGAAGTAATGAAGATGTAAAATATGTATCAATAATTTATGAAATGTTTTGATTAGGGAAATATGGTTGGGTGGAATATTTTTTCATAATTCCACCAAAACCACATTTTACTCACCTATAAATAGATTAAGAACATTCTACATTCCACACACTTGTACTATTCACAAGTGTAGAAGAGAATAGTTGAGGAGATAAATGTTTCTATAGAGTAATTTATAGATCATGGTTTCCTAAGAATGTTCTCTAGATATAAGAAGTAATGGATAAGAGAGTAGATCATATTTATAGTTTCTAGATCAAACAGATAAATCAAACTGAGATTTATGAACCTAGAGAAAATTGGTGTAATTTGTTTTAGTTGTATTCTAGAAGAATTATATAATTAGACTGGATTAAAGGACTACAGAATCAAACTGGGAAATCTGACTGAGAATCATTAGAAAGTCCATGGATGTTCTTACCTATGGATCGTTAAGAATGTAATTTTTTTAAATATCATATTTTTTAAAGTTGACAAGGTACCACAGTAACATGTTTTCAAGAAACTGGTGAATGTTTCTTAACTTTTTACACAAATTGTATTACATCATTTCATGCTACTTTAAGAACATGAATTTTTTGTTGAACAATTTGTTACACAAGTGTAAGGAAATATCCAACATGTTGTATCCACCCAAAGGATTTTTTTTTCAAGTGGATTGTTTAGTATTGGATTATTTATATATACTACCAAGGACATAGATAATCTTGTTCATCAGTAATCTTTATAAATTATTTTATTCTTGTATAGGTGAGATTGTTTTGTTTTTCGAAAATTCATCACTCTTTAAGAGAAGGTGATGGTTGTTTCAAAATGAAGGAAACATTAATGAAAAATACCACTAATTCACCCCCTTCCCCTCTAAATGATACATAGATCCTTGTTGGGTAATATGAATTTGTAGATTTAGGTTATTTAGTCCAATTTGGCCAATTAGATAATTTTGACCAATTAGGTCAATGCGATCATTTTTTCCATTTCGGATAATTTAGTCCAATTAGGCCATTTAAGCCAAAATTGAAAAATGAGGCCATTTATTGGGCCAATTTAGTCAAGTTAGTCCTTTTACACCAATTTAGGCATATTCAATCCAATTAATTCCAATTTAGGCCAATTCAGGACAATTCTTGTTGTTTAGGCCATTTAGGCCATTGAAGCCAATTATTACAATTAGGCCATTTCATCCATTTCATCCAATTTAGGATAATTAGTCCAATTACGCTAATAATTTGGCCAATTTATTCCAAATAGTTCATTTAGTCCAATTGGTCCATTTAAGCCAATTTTTTCTTTTATTTGGCCAATTTAGGCCAAGTTTTGTTTTTATTCAAATTTAGGCCTTTTCCTGCCAATTCAAACCAATTGAGTCTAATTAAGCCATTTATTCCAATTATACCATTAATGAAAATTAGTCCATTTAGTCCATTTATTACATTTATTCCATTTGTTAATTTATTCAAATTTGTCCATTTAGGAAAATTAGGCCACTTTTGTTAATTAAGCAACATATTCTAATTTTTCATATTTGGGAATTTTGGAAATTTTTTCCAATTAGTCAATCTAGTCCATTTATGCCAAATAGTCCAGTATTACATTATGATAATAGGACATTAGGACATTAAGAAATTAGGTGATTAGTCCATTAGACCAATTGGATAATTTTCCATTTGAACAATTGGACATTAGTCCATTATGTCAATTAGCCGTTAGGCCATTAAGTCATTAGGAAAACTTAATTTTAGGAAATTAAGACATTGGTCAAATTGGTAATTAGGATATTAGGCTAATTGTCCATTAGTCCATTTTTCTAATTCGTCCTTAGGTTGGTACGAAAAATGGCTATTAGTTCATTAGAAAATTAGGACAATTCCCCAAATTTCTAGTAGGATGTTAGGCCAATTGGTCGTTAGTCCATTAGACAAAATTCATGTTAGGAAATTAGCCCAACTGGCCATTAGGCAAACTATATATTAGTCCAACTAGCCGCTAGGCCAACTAGTAATTAGGCCAACTAGTCGTTAGGCCATTAACCCATTAGGCCAGTTGTACAATTGGAAATGGGGCCATTAGGCCAATTGGAATTTGGGCCACTAGACCCATTGGACATTAGGCTGTTATTCCAAATTTCCTTAGTCCAATTGGTTATTGGGATATTATTCTATTAAAACATTAGGGAAATTAGTCCATTAGTTCCTTAGGTAATTTGTCTAATTGAATAGTATACTATTTTGTTAATTGGTCATTCAGCCATTAGTCCATTAGGCCATTTAGTTGTTAGGACATTACGACATTAGTCCAACTGGCCAATTAGGCCATTAATATATTATGTGAATTTTCCAATGGAGCATTAGGCCAATTACTCAAATTATCCAATTGTACATTAATACAATAAGGCCAATTGGATAATTTTACAATGGGCTATTAGGCTAATTGGCCATTAGGACAATTGGCCTTTAGTCCAATCGGCAATTAGGCCTTTAGTACACTACTCCATTATTCCATTTGGTTGTTATTCCATTAGCCCATTAGGCCAATTGGCCAACTAGGCCCCTAATCCAATTGTCCAATTGGTCATTATGCCATTAGGCCAATTTTCTATTAGGAGATTAGGACATTCGTTTAATTGTCCAACTGGCCATTAGTCTATTAGGGAAATTATCCATTACATCACTATACCATTAGGATAATTGGTCCTTGGGTGATAAGGGGAATTGGGCATTAGGCCATTAGGCTATTAGGCCATTAGGCCATTAATCTTATGAGGGCAATTAGCCATCAGCTGATTTGGCCATCAGACCATTAGGCCAAATGGACATTAGAAATTTAGGTCATTAGGCCATTATCCCAATTTCCCATTAGGCCATCATCCCTTAGGCCAATTTTAGAATTATCCATTATTCCATTAGGCCATTAGGCCAATTTTCCATTTGGCCATTATTCCATTAGGTCAATTTTCCAATAACACCACTAGGACATTGTTCCATTAGGCCTATTTGATATTATTCCATTAGGATGTTAGTCTTTTAGTTCATTAGGACAACAATCCAATAGTCTATTAGGACAATAGGCTATTAGGGTATTAGGCCAATTTGGCGATTAGGTAATTAGATCATTAGGCCATTTGGTGAATTGGTCGTTAGATCATCATGTCGTTAGGCCATTAGGAAATTAGGCAAATTCCCCAATTGTACATAAGGATAATTAGGTTAATTGGTCAATTAAGGCAATTGGACGACTGGACAATTGGTCATTAGGACATTAGGCTAGTTGGACATTGGGGTATTAGGCCAATTTTTATTAGTCTATTAGGCCATTAGGCCCCTAGGCGAATTGGCCAATTGGCCAATTGGCACTAGGATATTATGCAATTATTGAAGTTGACCATTAGGACATTAGGATTATTGGAAATTTACTAACACCAAATATGTCCATAACAACTCTAGTATTTATCAGCGCTAGAAAAAAGCATTGATAAAGAGATAATAAATTTTTCTTTTTATTGGCGTTATGTTTTTAACACTGATAAAGGATACCAATTATTAGCACTTGATTTTCATCACTGATAAAGGGTACCCTTTATCAGTGATTTTTTAGCACTAATAAAGGTCTGAATAAATAAAGAGAAATATGTAAATAAATAAAAAATAAAAAATTGAGTTTATTAAAAATATAATACAGAAAATATTAAATAAATTATTGTTGATAAAAAGGAATAAATTTCTTATACTGAATATAAATTATAAATAATCATAAAAATATGTATTAAATATATTGATATATGAAAAATTAAAATTATTAAAATTATTAAAATTTAAAATAAGTAAATTGAAATAACTATTAAACATTTTATTAATTAGAAGATTATTGATAATGTTAATAAATAATATTATATATATATATATATATATATGATAATGTATATAACGATGATTTATATGTTACAAAATATTTATGCGCTTATCATTAAATAGTCCTATATTTAGTTAATAGTGGTTTATAATTTTAAATTAATATGAATTAAAAATACTCACAAATTTCATAGAGTAATGGATATATAATTGAATGTCATTTGATTTATCTATTTAACATAGATCAAATGTGTGTTATATTGATTTCACTTATATGTAATTAATTTGTTGTGATATGCAAAGCGCACAAAAAAACATATCCATATTTAAACTATTACTAAAGTGTACTTTTTATATATTTATTCAATTTCACTCGTTTTTAATATTTATTCTGTTAAAATAAGTTATTCATTATTAATGTAAAAAAAATATTTGTAAAAAAATATTTTTATGAAAATATTTTATAGAAAAATAATTGTAAAAAATAATTTTAAATAAATATATTTATAAATATACTTACTATATTTATAAAATTATATATTTATAATTATAAATATATATTTTTATAAAATAATTTCCATAATTATTAAAATATAATTATTATATTTTAGTAATTATCAAATTTATAAAAAAATTAATTAAATAATTTATAAATTTAGTATATTTATATTTATATATATTTGTTATACATATAGTTATATATATTTTTATAATGATAAAAAAATTATTTGTTAAACAAATTATATAATTATACATAAAAAAATTTAAGTAATTATAGAATTATAATACATATAATTAAATGAGAAATATATTGACTACATTTATATTCATATATATTTATTAAGTATATATATGTACATACATGTTTTTTATTTATGATTATAATTATAAATCTTTTATCAACGGTTAAGTAATAAGCACTAATAAAAGATACCTTTATATGTGCTTTTTTAGGGCTGATGATAATGGAATTTATGAGTGCTTTTTTGTCCTCGATGAAGACCCTCCATTATCAATTCTAAAAAAAGCAATGATAAATATGTGTTTTATCATTGCTTATTAATTATGATCTGATAATAGTGTCCTGATATTTTTAAGAAAACCTACCCAGTTGCAAACTCATCCTGATATCAGAAGCCTTCAGTGGAATCCACCCATTGTTGGTACTCCTTAGTGAATCGAAGCTCGAGTCACACACACCCACTAGAATCGCACAAACCCACTGCCACTAGTTTTTTGAACATTATTTGACTTATGGTGTTTTCTTTCAATTAGGGTTTCCATTGAAAATATTGAGATCAAGATATTAGGGTCTCAGGTTTTCTTCGACCTGGTAAGGTAGGCCTTTATTTTTATTTGAAGGTTTTGATTTTATTTATGTATTTGTTGTTTTGTTTTTGATTTCATCATTGATGATTTCATTAGTTATTTGAGATTTGGTCGTGGTATGCTGTTTTGATTTGGTTTAAAATCTATTGTTTTCAGGACTATTGATTTCTGAACAGCCCGAGGAAATTTTATTTTTATTCATTTTTTATTATCACCATTTTAATGGTTAATGGGGAACCCTTTCATAGCCTGTAGGCTTCGTTACCTTCCATGAACCAAATGTCATATAGAAATTCATCTAGACTATAACAAATTGGAACCTCCCCTCCCCAGCATCTGCATGCTGATGTTAGCTCTCCACCTTTGCATGGCTATTCAGGTAGGCTTCTCATACATGCATAGTTTCGGTCCTAATGACAATATCCATACCAAGTAATTTTTCCAAATCTATTAGCTCTACTCTAGTGAATGCCTCTAATATGAGTCCCCATCAATAGAATGTAGCACATAGAGTCTATCTGGTCCATTATAAGAACCATTTCATGTGGCTTGGTAGCCTTGAGGTTAATCTAAGACCATGAGGTGGCCAAAAGGCCTTAAGGTGGCCCGAATTCCTTAATGGCCTGAGGCCTTGAGTGCCTTCAGGCATTGAATAACCCAAAAACCAAACAGGTGTCCCTAAAGCTCAATGACATAAATATTTCCATATACTACAGTACCAAACAACACCTGCTATAATATTTCTATAGTAACTTGGAAATATTTATCTCTATAGACTTGATCTCGGGTCTCTTGGATGTACTTGTCGAGTCCTCAACAACCAGGCTGAGGCTCTTGTACTTTATTACTTATTTGAATATCTTGTTTTGGTCGTTTTAAATTATTGTTTTGAATCAATTTTCTTCACTATCTACATCTATAAAATATCATTCTCGTCAATATTAATTCATTCATCATTTTTGAATCCTATATAATCACCTCTAGTCCACAGATAAACCAATTAAATAAATATTTTTTCCACTATATAAACTAGGGATGTTTTTAATATAAAAAACCTTGAACAAATGTATAAATTGATTTAAAAAACCAATTCCTAGTGTAGTTATAGTGCGAAAAAGGAACAAAATATGATTTTATTAAATTCATGGAAGGGAATTTATTTATTTAAATTCTATATTAAAATTTTCGTGTAAGGGGTTTTCCTTAAAAACTTATTTTCTTTTTTGTGTTGTTTTATTTTAATAGAAATATTAATAATGGTGAAACCATATTTATTTATTCTCAATGGATCTCTATTTTCATCATTAGTATGGGGTTGTATTTATTTTACCATGTTGTGATATTTTGCTGCTAGGGTTTCATATATTTTGGTCAATTTAAGTTTATTTTATAAAGATATATATACATATATAGATATATTGGTGTGTGTGTGTGTTTTTTGTGTGTGTGATCATATAAATATATATCATTCTATCTATTTACATGTGTTTTGATAACTTATAATGTAAGGGTCTCTTTAAAATTATTTATTCACAAATTGCGATTCTGGATTTGGAAATTAAGAAGGGATTATATAGATTTTCATTAAAAATTATGTTTAAATGTGAATTGTTTTTTAATTATGTGTATTATAAATTCCATTATATATATATATCTATATATATATATATCCGTGTGTGTGTGTGTTTAAATGTGTATGTCATAGACATTTGAAGGGTTTTGGTGTTTTTCTCCCTTGTTAGTGATATATCTTTTTGATGTTTATTATTTCTTTATTTCAACATCTTTATAAACCTCTCTAGAATCTCATGTATGGGTCAATGTGTATTATATGGCCTCCCTAGAATCCTTTATATGGGTAGATTTTAGGTGATGACCTCCCTAGAATACTTGAGATTGGTCGGTGTGGTTATATGACATCTTAAGAGTCTTGAGATGTTATAAAATATTTGATATACCATTTATTTTAAATGTTACAATTCCTTATTTTGCTACATCAATTGTTAAAAATAATTGAATGAATATTCTCAAATTATATATACTAGATATTATTTTTAGGTATTCATTATTTTAGGTTTAAATGTATTGGTTCCACCCCTAGGATTCTCTAATTATAATCCATGTATATGAAATATTTATTTATTAAAATGATTTATCAATAATTTTTTATATATTATAGTTGATTAAATGTGATATTATTATTATTGTTTATAATATTTGGGTTTCTTAATACATGTTAATTTCCTATATTTTATTTTAATTTTTTAGAGGATTTAAGAGGGATTTACGTGTTTCAAACAATAGTTATTATTGGAATTTGTTTCTTGAGACTCATTCAACATATCTTTTATAGTCAATTATCATCCCCATCAACTTCATCTCCCAAATAATCATTATTACAATTTGTTTCTTGAAACTCTTCCCCCATCTCTTTTATGTTTCTTGTACTAATCATAGAATTAGTCATCCCAAGGATGACTATTTCATATAGTATTTCAAGAAACATAAGTGTATGTACACAAGAGGTGAAGGATGTTTCCAACAACAAACGAAAAATATCTAGGAGTTGGTTTGATGAGGATGGGTTATCTATAACATTCAAATTTGGATGATTTCATACAATAACACCTACCTTAGTCGAGTAATTGTTTTCTTAAATTTAATTACTCATTTTATTCAAAATACTGAAATTATTTGAAATAATCAAATGTTGAGTTTCCCTTATTTTAATTATCTAAAAAATTAACCATTGATATTGAATATATTATTGTATTTATTTATTTATTATAAAATATTAATCTTTTATTAATCCCAAAGGATGCATATGAATAAAAAATGGGTGCACGCTAATCTTTTGAGAAAAGTGTATAATGATGGATTTTAATAGTTCATGAAATTTCAAAGAGAGTATCAATATGACCCTTCTCAAATCCTCTATCTGTGTTTATGTAGTCATATTTGAAGATAACTTATCCCATAAGAGTTGGAATACCATTTATTTGTCACAGAATAGATCATAGCTATAAATGTTGGACCAAACAAGGGGAAAATAGAATGTGGACACCAATTGAGATGATACTGCAGTTTATGGATTATTTGATACGAATAACAATGTAAATGATGATGGAGATCATGTGAACGAAATGAAAATGGAAATAGAAGATGACCTATGTGATTGAATTTGTTTGAGGAGTTAAATAATTGTTCCAAGAAACCATTGCAAGCCAGTTTTACTAAACACACAACACTGTCATCTGTATTGAAGTAATATAATTTGAAATCTAGCAGAAGATGGACGGACACTAGATTTATAGAACTACATGGTCTCTTGAATGATATGCTACCAAAATAAAATTAACTACCATGAAAAAATATGATGCTAAAGGAATGTTATGTTCAATGGGAATTATCTCTAAAAAATTACTTTTTTTCAAAATGATTTCATATTTTTTCTCAAGGACCATGAATCACTCATAAAATTCCCCAAGTGTGGCACATATTGATACAAGAATAATGAATCAAGCCCTTTGAAATATGTATGGTACTTTTCTATCATTCCAATTTTTAGAATACTATATGGATGTCAGAAAACCGTGAGAGATTTGACATGGTATGCAAAGACATGAATTAAATATGGGAACCTTCATCAGCCAGCAGATTCTTCTCATTAAAATAAAATTGATTCTGATTATCCTAAATTTTTAAATTGGATGATAAACTTTCATCATGTGTTATCTAAAAATGGAATAAGTATTCTTGGTGTATAGTTTATACTCACAATACTTGGCATGTCATTTTAGTAAATAATAAATTTCCACCAAGGTTAAGCATGAAGTGAAATTACATTATGTTGTATTTACTTATATTTAGACCAAAGAAACCCAGTAATGATATTGATTTCTATTTGGATCCATTGATCAAAGATCTAAAATTGATGTGGTATACACATGTAACAAATTATGATTCTCATATAATTGTTGAATTCACATTCAAGTCCATCTTGTAAGAAATGATAAATAACTTCCTCACTTATGGAAATTTATCTGGATATATTATTAAAGAGATGTTTGGGTGTATCATTTGTAAGAAATTGCACATACTCAATTCGGGAAAAACATTTCATAAAGACTGTGTTTTTAAGACCTCAGAAACTTTTACCAAGATGACATAAAAACTAATCCTATATGACAACATTTAATGGGAAAATTAAATAAGGTACAACACAATATCTAGAAATATGTGATCAAAAATAAAATGATGTAAAATATATTGACGCTATTTGTGATAAACCATTTTTGAAAAAATCATAGAAAATCTGGTTGGAAGAAGAGATAAATTTTCTTTGAATTACCTTATTTAAATTTTTTACATGATAGACATTATCATGATGTCATGAATCTAGAAATTATGAATTTTATAGTTTAATTAGAACATTACTAAATGTACATAAAAAAAATGGAATCAAGGCTAGGTTTGACTTGATTGAAAGGGGGATACAGGATGATTAGGCACCATTGAAGGGAAAAAAGTGAACCTTTCTTCCTCTAGTAGCTTACACTCTATCCATATAAGAAAAAATACAATTTTTCCTTTTTCTATATAGTGTAAAAGTTATAAACGGGTATTCCTCAAATATCAATAATGTCAGGTCATTGAATAATTTGAACTTACATGGACTAAAATCACAAGACAACCATTTTTTATGCAAGATTTAATGCCTATTTTATTTTGTTTCTTTCTGTAAAATTTTTTACGAAATACAATAACTAGACTATTATGCTTTTTTTAATGAAATATAACGTAAATTAATAGACCCGAAAAATATTCCCATTGTGAATAAAGAGGTTTCAAACATATTATTTGAATTAGATATTTTCTTACCATCATAATTCGTTGATATAATGGTCCATCTGATGGTTCAATATGTTATAGAGGTTAAACTATGTGGTCCGGTCCATTACAGAGGGGTGTACCCCCATTGGATAGTTAATTAACATTTTGAATGTGTATGTCATGAATTGAAGTAAGGCATATGATTGTATTTCAGAATGGTATATTGTTAAAGAAGCTATTGAATTATGTACCGATTAACTATCAGATTTTGAAAACATTAGTATCCCAAAGTCTCATCACAATGAATGCCTTATAGGTGAAGGGATTTCGAGAAGAGATGTTTTTATAATTACCTTTATAGAGTGAGCGAAATTTCACTTTTAAATTTTGCATAATAGTGAAGACATTGACCCATACGTTGAATCCCATGAATAAACTCTTAGAGATTATAATCCATTATGGGATGATAGATGGATATAAAATACACATAATCCATAGTTTATAGTATGGTTCCGAGACAAAATTTATAAGGATTTATCTAAATCGATAAATTCAATTGTCGGTTGAAATCAATTGATAATAACTGAACCAAATGAAAATGATATATCTCACACATGTTTTGTAATAAATTGTTATATTTTCTATAAAAATTAATATGATTAATACAGTATGATGGAAAAAAGTGGTATTATTCTTATTGATGAGGTGATGAACATATCAGATTCCAAAGATAGAAATACAATTTATGCAAATATGTCATATAATGGAATTATCGAACAAATTTAAGAGTTAGATTATACAAAAATTCAAGTGCCAATTTTCTATTGAAAATGGGATGATAATATCATTTTGGTGGAAGATGATGAAATGGGATTCATGTTGGTAAATTTCCGTATAGAAGGAGAAAGAGATGAGAAATTCATAATGGAATCACTAGAAGTTAAATTACTGTACAGATCTTTTCCAACAAAAAGTAATTGGTTGATTTTATTTAAAGTGACTAAAACAAATGCCATGTTAGATGAAAATTTAATTGAGATTGAACAGCTTATCGGGCGATCACAATCACTCCACATCGTTTCCAATCAAGACAATGTTTTATACGTTATAGGGGACCACAAATAAGAGATTATTATTCTTGATAGAGAAACCAAATCCCTAAATGCTTTATAAAAAGAAAGTGAGTTCAATGAGAAGACAAAAGTGTTTTTTAATATAATATGTTTTTCCTCCTAATATTATATGTTCTCTATTGCATTAACATAATCAAAATTAAATATTTGGATACTCATATAGACAATGCCTTCTCCACATGATGATTTTACCAATCCCTTGAAAGAACAAACTATAATGATGGAAAACCTTTGGAAATATGTAAAGGTAATGTTATGATATAATTTAACTATTTTACAGAAAAATTATATAATGGAATATTGATTAAATATTCATTATTCCTTGGAGAGTTCGGTTGTTTTCGAAGATTATTGTCCATATGTTATGACTTTGTAGAAAGGTAAATGATGTTATACATATTCAATCATTTAGGTAATGTTGATGTTTTCATAGTAAAAGTTTTTTCCATAGATTTAATGTATTTTTTCATATTTATATTTAATTTATTTCCTTTTAGAATTAATCACAAAATAATTTTTTTCTTATACAAGTGGATTCTTTTGTTTTCTTTTGGGTGGTCTAGCCATATTTCAGGACATTATATACTAAAACATCCACACACTTTATCTCCTCAAAAACATTTCATCCCTGTAATGTTGAATTTATCATAATCCTTTAAGATCCCTCCACGGTGTGATCTGTATAACTCCATGTACTTCATCCTATTTAAAATTGACATTAATTTTAGTAAAATAGAAACTTGAAATAATCAAATCCAAGAAAACATTTTTATATTTTTTTGGGATCATTATGAAAACGATCTGGAAGTCATTTGTGAAGTGTAGGAATTAGCCACACCTCAATCTGATACATGATGTTCCAAGTATGATTCAATGTGTCTATATCCATTTTAAATTAACATTTTAGTTAAAAAAAGTGCCACTCACTGAAAATCGATCAAACATTCCATGATTTTCTTGATAATTTGGGAGAATGATTCATTTTTCATTTATGACGTGTAGGAATTAGATTCATGTCAAACTGATACATTAGGTGATCAAAATGATTCAAAAGTGTGTGTTTAAAATTTAAAATAACACTTCATAAAAAGTACTAACATACACAAAACCAAGAAAACACATTCATATTATTTTTATACTTCATGAAAATGATCTATAATCCATTTGAGACATGTAGTAATCATCCTCACCTCAATATGTCACACCATGTGATTGGTATGACTCAAAGTGCATCTTTTTATTTATAATTATTATTATCAATTTTGGTAAAATTGGAAAATGACCTACTTAAAACTGTGAAAACACACTCATATTGTTTTCATACATTACAAAAACGATCCATAAGTCAATTTTGGCATATAAGGATCATCCACATAACAATATGATATAGGATGTCCTGGTATTACTCAAAGACTTAGTTATCAGTTTGAAATCAATATTTTAGTTCAAAAACAGTCACTCAATGAATACCAATCAAACACACTTTCATTTTAATAATAATTTAGGAAAATGAATCATAAGTCATTTTTGACGTGTAATAATTGGTCTTACATCAAATAGATAAATGATGTGATGTGAATGATTCAAATTTCATGTTTCAATTTTAAATTTACAATTTATTAAAAAAGACAAAAAAATGTACTACAATTTGAGAAAACACATTTGGATGATGTTGATACTTTAGTAAAATGATCCATATGTCATTTAAGATATGTATGAATCATCCGCGCCTCAATAAAACCCACATTGTGATCAGTATGAATCAAAGTGCGTATTTTTTTAAAAATTGACATCATTTTTAGTATAATGGACAACCAAACTACTCAAAACTAAGAAAACACATTAATATTATATAGATACTTTACAACAAAAATCCATAAGTTATTTTCATTATGTATTTTTCAACTGCACCTCAATATGAGACCTGATGTGCCTGATATGACTTAAAGTGTTCGTTATAAGTTTAAAATAGACATTTTAGTTCAAAAAGTGTCACTCACTAAAAATGGATCAAATTCACTAATATTTTCATGATAATGTAGTAAAATGATTTATAAGTCAATTTTTATAGGTAAGAATAAGTTTCACATAAAAATGGTACACAATGTGGTCATAATGAGTCAAAAGAGAATGTTTTCTCTTTAAAATAAAATTTTAGTAAAAAAGATAACTAACACGCTCCAAAATAAGAAAAAGCATTAATATTGTCTTAATACTTCAGGAAAATGATCCCCAAGTCATTTTAGAAGTGTTGGAATCATCCTAATTTCAATATAATTCATGGGGTGACTGGTATGACTCCCAGTTCCTCATTTTATTTAATATTGACATTATTTTTAGTAAAATACACAACAATTTTAGAAACATTAACACTTATGTTAATTTATTTCCTTATATTTTTACTAAAATTATAATTTTTTATAGTAGAGATGTGTAATTTTTCTTGGGAAGCCGTGGTTTGTTCAGAAATAGCATGAGTTTTGGTCATAATTAAAATACAAAGGAATGTTGATATTTTTGAATTTACGTAATAATTTTAATTTATGTAATTCTATAAACCAATTATTGATATCTCTATAATATTGTGTATTTTATTTTATCCATGTGGTAAATTTCATTTCATTTAAATTCGGTACTGGGAGTTATTTTTTGTTGATATCTGGTGTGTTTGTAGTGTTGTGGTGTGCTGTTAGATCACATTGCACTAGTTCTGTAGTGTACAGTTGCAGCACACTATAGTATGTCCCTTTATAAGTGCTTTTAAAAGAATTGGTGGACAATTTTTCTAAACATTTAAAAGATCATATAAAGGTATACTTTATTAGCTCTTCTATAAGATCTTATAAAATAATAGGTATTTTAATCTCACTCAGGTAATCAAAACTTTTCTAGTACTGATAATGTATATTTCTAAAGCTATTAAAGGCCTATTTTGTGGTAGTGATTATGTCATTAGGCCAACTAGTCAATTGTCCACCAGAAAATTAGGAAAATTGGTTGTCAGGACATTAGTCCAATACTCCATTTTTCTATTATTCCATTAGGCCATTAGGCCATTTTTTAAATATTCCAATTATTCCATTTGGCCATTTAGCAAATTGTCCAATTTTTTATTAGGTTGTTAGGCCAATTAGTCATTAGTCCATTGGGCCATGAGGCCATTTAGCTAATTGTCCATTAGTCCATTAGGACTCTAGGCCAATTGGCCATTAGGTCATTAGTCCATTAGGCCAATTGGAAAATTAATCCTTTAGGATGTTAGGCCAATTGACCAATTAGGCCATTAGGACATTAAGAAAATTTTACAATTGGCTATTAGGTCATTAGGCCATTATCCCAATTATCCAGTTTTCCTTTTGGATGTTACGACATTTGGACATAAGGAAATTCTAACATTAGGTAGTTAGGTCGTTAGGTCACCAGGTCATTAGGCCAATTAGGCCAATTGGTCCTTATGCTATTATGATTTTAGGCCATTAGGAAAACTGGTCATTAGGTCATTAGGACATTAGTCCAATTGGTTATTAGGCCATTATACCATCTAAAATTGGTACATCCAATCTTATATTAAAGTGGTTAATGGTAATAGAACATAATTTTCACTATTAAAAGCTAACTAAATAATAATATAAATATAGAAATTATTTATATTCATATTTTCATTCCTAGAGCTTCTATAGATGGGGAATTTTAGTCATCTCAAAAGTGTGCAAATACATAATTGAATATTTTTTCCAACACATACTAAAAAAAATTCAATACATGAAATAAGAATTATTATTATTTTCAAACCATTTTTCATTTGGAATACCATTATCTCATTTCCATTCTAATATGTGATCATTTTCTGATGTTATGTTGTTGGAAGCTCGAAAAATGTTGGTACACCATCTAAATCAGAACTAACACTAATCTTCGAGCTGATATATAACTCGTGCTTATATAATTTATAAATTTCCCCAAGATCCATCAACCTTGAAACATTAGCACTTTCACCATTGGAAAAGTTAAACCGATGCTAAAACAATCATGTTAATTCATATAAATATGTAATTTCCCAATCAGGATAGTTGTATCACAGAGAGGGGGAGAGGTAAATCTATTATATCTTTTTCTTTTAATGTTATTTCATAATAAACAAAATTTTATCCCCATAAAGAGTTGTTTTCTTGCTAAAATCAAATAAAAACACATCAATAGGAACACAAGAATTTATAATGTTCAATAATCAATAACAGTTCTTACGTCCTTAGTATGGTTTAGAAATAATAGAATACTACACCATCCTCTAGAAAGAAATCCTTTAGTGTGGAATACAATGAGTAGGATATTCCATTACACTCAGGCATCTCTTTGATCAATACATTACAGTATGTGCTTTAGGAAAAAAAAATATGTAGTTCAATGTTTTTGTAACAAACATCTTATGGTGCTTCTTGACCAACTTCCAAAGATATAATCATTCAAAAAAAATACTTCACTTTAATTCCTAGAATCTGGTAAAAATTCTTCGAGACCTTGTAATAAAAATCAATACTATTTCCCAATTTTATTTCCCTATCTAATTTTTTGGTCTCATTTCTCAATATGGAAAATATATATCTATGAGAATACTATTGATACAATTCTAGAACAATACCTTATGAGTTCAGAAATCTCAATATGATAATCCTCACATTATGATGACCAGTTGATTATGATTGTCAAATGAATTCGATGATCAAATATAGCATTGAAATCTTGTCTCTTATATTTTCTCTTTTGTTCAGCATGACATATTCATGAAAAATACTTTCTGAAACCCTCTCTTTCTATCTTGAATTATTCAGAACACCACATTCTCTCTTCCACTCATGAACAATTTGTATATCATAAACTACAAAGTACTTTCCCTTTTATACTCTTCCTAAAAATGGTTTGGGTAGGATTCTTGATATTTTTCCCGCTCAGCCAAATTACCTAAAACACACATTTACTTTGAATTTAGAGATCATATTTACTTCATCAAAATTTATCAATTCTTTTTTTATGTTCTCGATCATTTCCCTGATATTCTAACACATCAAATATACTTCATAATTTATTTAAAAACATCCATTTGATTATGATTCTTCACACTGATTGCCTGATAAGATTGTTTTATTATGATATTTTTTACCAACTGCATTAATGAAATAAACATATTTAATTTTCATTACAAATCTCATTCTAATTCCATTTCTAATTTCTGATTTCCTAGTATAAATTCTTCCTTAAATTTCACTGCACCAAATCTATGAATAAAATCATATGTCTCACTAATACTCTTATGATATAACTCCCATTCTAATTTCATTATTGTGATGGATACAACATATTTTTTCAAACTTCTTCACCCACTTCTACTTTTTTCTTTTCTCCAAAAAGATAAATTGTTATCAATTATAATAAGATGGATCTATACCTAACTAAAGAAACAACTTGGAAATGACTCAGATTTATTCTTTTCTTAATGTTATACCAATTATATTCTACAAAAAAATTCTAAATATGATGAATATGATGACATACTGAGTTTCATGGACCGATATTAGTGGATTCATTATTTTTTGAAAATGAAGCTCATTAATACCTTTCTCTGATGAATTAAATCATTTGAATTGTGTTATGAATGAAAACCAATACCTTTTTCATGATCATCCTCCCTGGAATTTAAACAAATCTACATCCAGTAAGCCCATTAAAATGATCTTGAGACTGGAAATCATTGGCTTAACCAACTATATTATTTCACAAACTTCTTTGTGTATTATGAATTCCTTCATGACATTGAATAAAGTTAATATCAACTCTGGCATCGTCTCACGTACCATTTAATGTAGTATAAATTTCTTATATTCCATTAACATCTTTCTTTCCTTCCTGCATACGATTGGCATGATATCGATTGACAAAACCACTTCTCCCCCTTCTTCATCAAGATTGAATCACAAGTTTCATATAATATTTATGATTTCAAAAAGACCAATATCAAAAAAGTATCACTATATTTATATCAGTTCCATGATGAATCTGATCCTCATCCCCATAACTTTTAGAACCTCAATCTGGTCCCAAGGTGAGCTAGTTTTGACTTTTCTTCCAGACTTCATCTTCTCAACACGATGGGCATTCATAAAAAAATTAATCATATTACCAAAATACGACGGTCATTCCATGTATCCAAAACTTTTACAAAGTGAATTTCTTTAAACTTTTGGATAACAAAAGACAATACACTTGCAAAATGAATTTTTTCATAACTTCAAAAAACCTTCTTCATCCAAAATTGTCCCAAAAATCTCCCCCTTTGGATTTTTCTGTCAACCCAAATTCATAAATCACTATACTTTTTAACCATAAGCTATGGATTACCTATCAAAAATTCTAAGCCTATGTCATCAAACTCATTATAGGAATCAGTAATCATTGACAACAAAACCATGATGTCCAAAAGTAATGAATTTGATAAAACTTTTTAATCATTATTCTTCATCATTCATCACTTCTTCAATTTATCTAGAATAAGAATGTTTTGTTTCCTACAACCTATCCACCAAAAAATTACAATACGTCACACACTTACATGATGTACTCACAGCATCCCCACAACTCCAATTTTTTACATTATTTCTTAAAGGATAGATTTATGAAATAATTCTACCCCTTGACAACACTATAAAGAGATAAGGTAGGATAGGGGAAAAACACATACCTGAAAAAAGTTGTGAATGAGGTTGGAAGACCAAGTTCAACCTAAATTTGGAGAAATCTTCCTTCGGTAAAGGATTTTTGAAAATGCAAGCAACTTGTTCTGATTTAGAAATATAATCCAGATTCAATTCTTTCTTCTCCACATGATACTTGATCAAATTATATTTGATATCAGTATTTTTTTAATGATAATATTGTACTAGATTACACGATAGATTGATATCACTTTGATTATTATAACCTAAGAGCAAGGTTAAATTCACTTCCACATGTACGTTTTCTAAATAAGTATTCATACACATAATTTGGGCAGTAGCTTCAGGGGTAGAAATAGACTCAGCTTCAGTCACCGTAAGAGTTTCTGATTTTTATTTCTTTTTATTCCAACTAACTTCAATTTTCCCTATAAATAATTCTCCACTATATGTGGATCTTCTATCATCAACTTTTCATGCTTAATCAATATCTAAATACCCAAAAAGTCGCTACTTTATGAGATATCATACCTAAATCCTAATTTTTTTATGGCTTTTATATATCATAGAGTTATTTTTCCTACAATAAAATTTTATTCTTTGGGATAACTCTGAAATAATTACCAAAATGTAACAGCATAGACAATTTCTGGTCTCGAGGTAGTAAAATAAAACAAACTTCTAACCATCTTCTGAGGTTCTTTCTGTTCAAATCCATTTCCATCTCAATCATTACTCTACTAGGTTCCCATTGATATTGATGTGGAAACATGGTTGGAATTTTCCTTACTGAAGATTTTGTGAAGATCCAAAGAATACATTTCCTGATAATGAAAAATATGTTTCATCTATTGAAAAATTTATAACATAATAAAGTATTTCATTTCCCCCAGTATAGACATTTCAAACTAATTTTTCATGTCTTCAGCAAATATTTCACATGTTCATTCGTCATTTCCATCAAATATAATGTCATCAGCATAAACAATTACAATGGGGGAAAACTTCTTCATTTTATTAATGTAAAGATTTGTATCAACTATTCTATTATTGAAACTCATATTTTTTTATAAAGTATCCAATTTTTACTTGGATCATGTTTTATTCCATAGAAATATTCCTCAAACTTACAAAATAACTTTAATCGTTCCTAAGAAAAATCCACAAGGTTGTTCAATGTAAAATTCTTCATCAAGATCATCATTCCTAAATGAAGATTTAATGTCCATTTGAAAAACATTGTAACTTCATTGTGCAGTAATAGTAAGAAAGATCCTGACTGTTTCTAATATTTACAAAAGAGAAAAGTATCAATCAAAATCAACACCATCAATTTCTGAATAATCATTTCAAACATGTATTTCATTATTCTTTATCACATCACCTACTTCATTAAACTTGTTCTTAAACACCCACTTTGAACCAATAATATTTTTTTTTTTCAGAATTTCATATGAGGTCCCATATATCATTATTTTCTATATTACCTTGCTATTAATTCATGTATTAAACCCCTTCCTAATTATCAAAAGCATCATTGACATATTTTGATTCTAATTTTGAATAAAAATAATTATTAGTAATGGCATTCAATGTTCTTCTTGTTTGAAATTTCTAATATTGATCACCAATAATGTTCTAGGAGTCCCTTTTCTTCCTCATCCTAGGTTGATATTTTCATGTATCTTCCTCATCACTATAAATAGTTGATTCTGATTTTTCCTCTTGAGTGGGATTATAATTTTTTTATCCATATCATAATTGTTATTAAACATTTCTCTATCCTGCTCAACTTCTATATCTTCAAGATTCAGTTTATCTTCCTCTACCTTTTCAATAACATTCACATCACAATAATAAACGATACTTCATGTTTAATTGTTGAAGTATTTATATACTCTCTCATATAGAGAATATCCAATAAAAAATCTATCTTAACCTTTCTTTTCAAACATTCCCAATTTTCTACCTTTCTTCTTAATAATTCATAGACTGAGGAAAATTCTTAACAGTTTTACCCTTGTATTTTTTGAATAAAACAATTCATACAGAGTAACAAGTGAAATTATCCTATAGAAACATTGGTTATGAATATACAAAAATACATTCATGGATTGCCTCTAATAGTAATGATAAAGACCATGTTCAAGTAACATAGTTCTGCCAATTTCCACTAGTCTTCTGTTCTTTCTTTCAGAAACCCCATTTTTTTAGGGGTGTAAGGGAAACTGCACTCATTCCAAATTCCATTATCTTCTAGATAAATTTAAAAATATTCAATTCTGTATTCACCAACATTTTTAGTTTTTAAATTCTGTAATGAATACTCACATTCTTTTTCATCTTTCCTCTAGAAACATTAAAACATTTTAACTGCATCTGATTTATGATTCATATTCATGACATATGTAATGTGAGTAATTTCTTCAATAAAAGTGATGACCTAATTATCTACATTTGTTGATTTTTTTCTCATTATCCCACAAATATTAGAATGAATATGTTCTCAGGGGCATTTTGAAGAAATGTAAACTTTATTATGCACATAATTTGTAATCATTCCATTCTGAAAAATAGTGCAACACCAATATCTTTTTCATGTAAAAAAAAATTTCTTGGACACTATTTATTTTAATTAACTATCTCATGGTTCTCTTACATATGTGTCCCAGTATTTTATGCCACAATTTATTCTTTTCTACCATACTCAAGTAACAATTTTTTTGTACCTTACAACATGAAATATGTTTCCCATTGTATGATGGCCTCTTGAAATGATTATTCAATCCTTATCACTTTTCAAAAAAAAATTGTATGTACTAAAAGTAATTTTGTTACCTTCTTCACACAATTGTGAAACACTTAGTTTGTTATGTTTCAAACATTCAACATTCAAGGCTATATTGGATTTTAATTTTTCTTTTCCAATGATAGTTGGTCCAACACCATTGATTCTTAAGGATTCATCATTTTCAAATGTCATGTTTCCTTGTTTGAAATATTTTACAATATTAAAAAATTTAAAATCTTCTATAATATGAGAAGAATGCCCGCTATCAATAATCCAAGGTCATTATCCATTTATATCATTCAATGAGGTTTTAGAAATAATAGAGTTTTCTTCTCCCTTTTCTTTATTCTCCTACGACATCTCTGAATTGTTAAGAAACTTTTCTATGTCTATAAAAAGTAAAGACAACCACTAGAATGATGTAAAAGTTGTTTATATATTTCGAAAAAAGTTTTTAGTGATTGGAACCTATTTTTAACTTAATAACCATCATTCTCATGTTTCATCAGAACATCCTTTTTTAGAAATCTTTGATTAAGATGATTGACTCCTAATAAACTACTTCCTTTAATAACCAATGGAATAGTGTAAATGTTGTTGGTTAAAACAACACATATTTTTTGTATGCACAAATCCACTACAATACCAGAAATGACCATTGAAATAAATTTTTTATATGTTTCTTCTTTTCAAATAGGAATGGTGAGTATAATTCTCAGAAACATTATTATCTGAACTTTGTTGACCACCAAAATTTCGCCTTCCAACCATAGTCTTCTTTCCCAGCTCATTTTTCCTTTCAGCCTTATCAGAACCTAATTTTGAAAAAAAATTACATATTTAGAATTTTTTTTAATATTTTCTAAATATGAGTTTTCAGGAACATATAATTATTCATTATTGTTAACTTTTTCCACATACATAACATTTCCATCATTTTCTTTTGTGAAAAAAAAAAATTCAACATTCTTCTAAAAATTTGAAAGTGATTTTTGTTGATCCTTCATAGGATTACCCTAACAAAATATTTTAGCAAGTTTTGAGAATGTTTTTTTGAAAATTGTACCCCCGATTTCATCTTTAGATTTTTATTTTAGAAAATATTCGATACTTCTTCTATTCCCTTTCATATTTACTTTTGTATGATCATTAAGATTTTATTTTCATCCATATGATATCTCTTTAAAACATCAATATCACCCAGCTTCTTATTCTTATCTTATGAAAAACATTCTTGAATTTTTGTTGAGAAACATTCATATTACCACTCTTTATTTTTATTTTCAAGCCTTTTAATCATTATTCAACATTCTTTTAACTATTCTATTATATGAAATTAAAGTTGATTTTCTTCATCATATAAAATACTAATTCTGAATTCTTCATCATTCACTATTGCAATAAAATTATTATCCCCAACATGGTTAGTAGACATTTCAGATTTATATTTACTATATTCTTTATATTTTTATTTAGATAATAAAATCATTCTTTTAGATTTAGAGAATTTTCAATCTTTTCCTATGGAATATAATTTTCCTTTATCGCATTGTTTCTTCCATGACCTTATTGACCTTATTCTATCTTCATCAATGTCTTCTTATTTATTTCCTCATGTATAATTTTATACCACGTTCTGAATGGCTCCACATTCAAAAAAACCCATGGGAATATTCCATAGGTATTTACCATTACCTCTTCTCACATTTTGAGAGAACAAGGATAAAATTTCATTAAAATTATTACATACATTATTTACAGAGTCAGAATCTCAAGCCTACTCTTTAATAAGAATCTTCTTTGAATTCTATTTTATGGTATCCCTGGAATACAATTCTCTATCTTATCTTTTTTCTTTTTATAGTGTTTCCATTCTCATTCCATAACTGAAGAGTGTTCTATGAAAATCATCTATATATAATGTTTTTGGGTCTCATTCATCCAATAAAGAATCATTAGAATCAAACTTGTTGGGAACAATTTTTAAGATATTTTCAATAATTGTAGAACCCTCCCACTTCACACCAAGACATATGATAGAGATGATAATGCCATTCATTCTGGTAAAGATGTCCCAATAGATTCATACTAACTCATTTCAACGTCTTCATACTTCAGCCTCCAGATTTATAATTTTTTCTTTATTCATTATTAAATTTAGTTTTCATATGTTTCTCAACTAATCCCATATTCCTTTAGTTGTGGAAAAAAATTTCACCCTTAGGAATTCACTTTCAAAAAGAAATGATAGTTAAAAAAATTTAGCCCTTCAATAATTCTAAAGATTCTTCTTACTAACAGATGTAAGAGGAACCATTTCATTAATAGGGGGAAATCAATTTTTAGTTTCTTTAAGAACATCATATCCATGATACATATGATGAGGAAGCATTCTATCTATCCATATATGATAATTGTTACCATTAAATACTATAATTCCATCACTTTTCACATAATCCAAATTCTCTATCCAAACTTTAGTGAAACATAAGGGAATGGAACCTCAGCTCTGATACTAATTTTCATTTTATAGTTAGGATATTTATATCAATGATAGGGGGAGGGGTGAAACCGTGATATCTATATCTTGAATTTTTAGTTATTAAAAAAACGTTTTCCATGAAATCAAACACACACCCACATGAACACAATATTTATAATGTTCAATAATCAATAAGCATAGCTACATCCTTGGTATGATTTTTAAATGATCCAATACCAAAAAATCCACTATTAAACAATCCTATAGTGTGGAATATAATGAGTATGATATTATATTACCCTCGCATAGCTCTATGATTAATATAATAGTTCATGTGCTTCAAGTATCATAATGATTTAGTTCAATTGTTTTTGTAAAAAAATGTTATGGTGCTTCTTGACCAACCTAATAAAATATAATATTTCAAAAAAAACCTCACTTTCTTACCCAGAAGATGGTATGATCTTCTTCTGGACATTTAAATAAAACTCAGTCTGATTTCCTAGTTTAATTTCCAAATTTGATTTCCCAGTCTATTTGCACAATTTTGAAAATATATATCCCTATCCGAATAATTTTGTGACAATTGTAGAACAATAATCTTTGAGTTCAAAAATCCCAATAGGATGATCCAGCCCAATACGATGGCTAGGTAAATGTATAGTCAGCTAAATATGATGATCAACTAAAACATTACAATTTAGTCTATTCTCCTTGCACATTTTTCCGATAAGACTTCTTCAAGAAAAATAAAATCTAAAAACATCTTCATCTCTATATAATTATTCAATTTTATACTTTTTATCTTTCACTCTAGGAAAATGCATATTTCAGACATTAGAAAGTTATTTTTATTGTATACTCACCTCAAAGGTGGTTTGGGTGGTATTCTAGAGATTTTTCCCACTAAACCATATTTCTCAAATCACACATTTATTTTGAATTTAGAGTCCATCATGACTTCATCAACATTTATCAATTATTCTCTTATCTTCTCGATACTTCTCAAATTATCTATCCAAATAATCTCTACTTCATACATTCTTTAAAAACATTATACTGATTGCAATTATCTACTCTGATTTCCAAATATGATTACATCATTATGATAGTACGTACCAATTACATTGAAGAAATATATAGCATTAATTTTCACATAAAACCTCAGTCTGAATCTGTTTCTCTATTAAAATTACATAGTATTATTTCATCATTAAATTTATCTACCCCAAATGTTTGAATAAAATCATATGTCTTCAAAACAATCTTATGATCTGACTCCCATTCTGATTTCTTCATTATGACAAAGACAATATAATCTTTTAACATTCTTCAACCACTTCTACATAATATTTTCTTGAACATGATAAAACAATATCATTTCTAATATGATGGATCATGAGACAAATATATAAAGAAATTGAACAAATATTAGAGTTCTTATTTCCCTTATGAAAGTGATACCAAAGATCTTATTCTCAAAAAAAATTCCATCTCTAATGAATATGATGACATACTGATTCTGATGGAATTTTATAATTGGATTATTTATTTTCTGAATACAATGTTGATAAGTACCTTTATCTAAGAAATTAATTCATTTGGATTTCAGTGTGAATAAAATCTATTTTTGTTGTTATATTCATCAACCTCATACATTAAAAAAACTTTTTTCTAGTATGCCCATTACAATGATCTTGAGACTAGAAATCATTGGCTTTACTAACCATATTCTTTCACAAACCTTTGCCCGTATCATGACTTCTTTCAGGACTTTAAATATGTTTAAGATCAACTTTGTAATTTTCTGACTTACTAGTGAATGTATTATAACATTCATATAATCCATCAACATCATTATTTCCTTATTGAATACGATTGGCATGACACCAATTGATAGCACATCTTATCCCCCTTTCTATCATCAAGCCTGCATCACAAGTTAAACAAAATACTTTTGATTTATGATAAATTAAAAATCATAAAAGAATTGATAGATTTATATCAGATCCATGATGAATCTAATTCTATTTCTTCTTACAATCAGAACCCCATACTGGACCCAAGGTGAGTCTGATTTGTTTTTTCTTTTTGAAATATTCTTCTTGACATGATGTACATTTATAAAATTTTAATTTTTATTTCCTAAATACGATGGACATTCCAAATTTCCTACAATTTTAAAAAGAGAAATGAATTAACCATTTTGAAAAAAAATACAATACACTTTCAAAAAAAACTTCTTAATAACTTCTAAAAACCCTCTCCAACCAACTTGGTCCCTATAAAAAATATAAATATAATTTTTTTTAAAAACATTATTACCCATATGTTCGATCATCATTTTTCCATGATGTCATTAGTAAAATGCCTCTATTAGAGTATTTTAACTGAAATGATATCATTGTACATGGATTAATATCCCATGAAACCTCTAGAATGACTATCTTTATTACCCGTCATCTAATTATTTTCATTGTAATCTTCCATTATATTTGTTCGGTGATTTTAGGAATCCTATATTTAGGTGTGACCATATCACCTACTAGAAGATCCAAATAAATAATATTGAAGTAAAAAAGATGAATTAAGTCATGGTACAATAGGAAAAAATTGATTTGATATAATTTGAAACACTTATAATAATAATAATAATTATTATTATTATAATAACAAAAACCAAATGTAGGCTTCCCATTAGGAACTGATGGATCTGTGGGATGTCCTAAATCAATAAACTCTGAATGATGTGTCTATTTTAATTCATGCTTTGGGTGATCTTTATACACTATAGTGGAATCTAAAAGAATAGAATCATCATATAAGGGATGGATTATAAGAAATGGATGTAGTATAAAAATGGAAGGATACGGGTAGTAATCTTGGAATACATTAAAGGATTTGGATATGATAAAATTGGGAACATACCTAGAGGAAGCGTAGACATGGAATAAGAAGAATAAGCTAAATTATATTATGATGGAGGCATGGGTGGGAACATCCCTAGAGTCTCAAGCATATAATGGAAAGGTGTGGTAGATGCGGTGTCTTTTGGTGGGTCTAGGTGGGAGCACTTATAATTGGTCCTCCATCTAGGTAAAACTAAATTAAATTAATCATCATAATATGAAATTGAGAATCCCATATCACGGTAAACTGAATTAACTATTAACATATATGGTTTAATATTTATATTACCCACCACTACATCAGGATCAATATTGTAACGCCCCGACCCCAGTTCTGGGAGTAAGTGCATTATTTTAGAACATTGGAACGATCATAAGGAATCAAGTCCCAAAAGACCGATCAGTTTCGCAGTCTTGGAAAATAGATTACATACATGAATGTTACATTACATTATAAAATGACTAACAACCACAAAAAAATTGTCCCCTTTTGAACACATTCATATCCATTATTCTATCCTTTCTGGTCAACCATAAAATACTTCCTCAATCCTTGGAAAAATAAAACCTAGAAAGGGGTGATCTCAGAAGCTCAGTAAGGATAAAAATATAGAAGAAACATTCATAAATAAGAATAAACCTTTAAGTCAATGTATAAGACTAAAACGAAAGCATTTTAAACATGAAATTTAGTATAATGTGGCAAAGATCAAATCAAATAATTCCATTTACTTGTTCACATGGATATTCTAGTAGTCGAATAATCACATGCAATTGTAATAGCCACATACATAATAATGGAATTCCTAATGTCAAACTCTAATTTCTATGTCATTGCCTCGTTCCAGGACCTAAGGGAAAACTTTAACCAGACCCCAACCTAGAGAGGCCCTGTAACTGTGCTCGAACCCAGAGAGCCTCTGTAACAGCACTCCAACCTAGAGAGCCTCTGTAATCGGACTCCAACTCAGAGAGCCTCTGTAACCGGACTCAAACCCAAGGAGTCATCTGTAACTGGAACCCATCCCAGATGGCATACTTTTACCAGTCCCCAACCCGGAACAAATTAGTCCAAAACATTCACTTAAGAAGAGGTTTAAAAATAACAAAAACATTCGTATTAAAACTAACATACGAAATGTCAATACTTTAACCATAAACCATGAATGGAAAACAAATAACTCATCCACAGTCAAAAATATCACAAAACCTTAAATAAAATAAGGAATATTTTTATCATAATAAAACAATGTCAAATAAGTGTAAAATTTATCAAAGTATGTTGACATATATGAAATCAAAACTATTAGAGAGAAATATTTATTTCTATTTTGAAGTCATTTAATCATCACATAATTATAATGAAAACATTTATTTTGAAAATATTATTATATTAATTTAAGGGAAGCTTAGACGATGTTATAATGGCGGAGAATAGCCGCACCATCCATATATGTTTAAAAAACATTCTTACCTTAATTTTGTCGAAAAATTCGTAAAGTATCTTATTTGGAAAACGACAGAAAGATTATTTTCAAAAACATTTATGGTCAAATAAAGGAATAATTGACATTAAACCATTATATGTTAAATAGTAAAAAAAAATTGAAATAAATTTTTAAGAATACAACAATGTGGATGATAATGAGGTCCTAGTAAATAATTACGTATAAAAAACCTTAGATAATGAAGAGATTTTAGAATTAACCCTTACCGATTGGGTAACTTCGGAAACATACAACCCATGAAAGAAAGATTATTAAATGAAGTTGTAAATACCCATAGATTAATTTATATTATACAATGAATAAAATCATAGCCATTACATACACCACACAAAAGGAAATAGTGGCAATACATCGTGAATCTCACAGGAATAAGAAGGGAGATGAAATCCCCTTACCACATTGTAATCGATAGAGTCATATGACCAGAAGTTAATTAACACCAAGTCATTCATAGAATACCATGAATATAAAAATAATCATGATAATATATAACAAATTGTAGTACATAATACACCCCATTCAATAAATAAGTGGCGAACAATGGAAATCTCACAGAATTAAATGAGAGATAAGAAACCCCTTACCTCAAGTCCGACTTGTCTTGTATATTTCTTGTTCTTCCTAAATAATAAAAATAAGTTAATTTCTACTTGATTATTTTAATGTTTATTATTTATTTTATACAAATTATTAACTTTATATAACAATTAGTTAATTATTTTTGTTGATATTGGATATTTTATCGATGTTCGTAACTTGAGTCAAAAATGAACTTGTTATAATAACTATTTTTCCATGTGGTAAAAATTAAATTATCTATAGAATGATATAAATGATTTAGATATCATATATATATTATATATCTAGTATATATATGTATTTATAACAATACATAACATTTGGAGATAAGAAATGAAATGCACTGTTCATGGAGACTGTAAGTCGTACGTACACATGAACGCTACATTCATTTTTATTTTGTATTTTAATGGTATAAAAACATATTCATACTTAGATATATTATAATTCCAGTATAATATCATATATAAAATCATTATCTCCATCCTATATACATCCCAAATAAAGCATTAACGAGTCATATCACTTTTTTGGGGGCGCTAGTCCGCACTTCCTCAAATTAAATTATCACATTTTACCCTTAATGGAAACCATAATGTAATGATATAAATGGAAAATATAGAAGATTAATTAAAACATAAACCTAATATAAATCATATATAAATACAGTGCCATCTTAATGGCCACCATAAGAGGTGGAAGGATATAATTGAACAATCATCGTTTTTGGGGGCGTTAGTTTTCCATCCACAGAAACAATTTGTTCTTTACCCATTATATAGAGGTGTGTGTAAGTGTAATTCAAATACATCCCATCAAAACATCCTAATATATTTAGGATACCTATTTTTTTATAAAATAAAGTAATAAAAAGAGTTTATGGGTTGGAGATGTAATATAAAATAAAAGAAGTTAAGAGAAACTGTTACCTTTAATTTGGAAAACTCCATTTGGTTTGAACCAAACGGGCTTCTTGAAGTTACGTATGCCTAAGGTATGGCTTATAAGTGGAAAAGAGAGATCTTGAGGGATTATTAGGGCAGGTTTTGGATGATAAAAGGTTCTTGAGTGGGGTGAGGAGTGAGTTAGAAGTGGTTTCCTTTTATAAGCGAGAGGAGGGGCTGTTTTGAAATGTTTGAAAATGTTATTTTACTATAAACTTATATCTGGTTTCAAAAGGTCCAAAACTCATTAAATTCAATGATAAGACGAATAATGTTCGAAATAAAATCATCCAATTAGAATTTTATAGGTTTTGGATATTTATTTATTATAAATAATCTTAATAATTTAAATCATTTACTGATGAGGTCAATACTGCATCATTATTGTGTCATAAATTATATAATTTATTTGATGTCCGAAAATTATAAAAAAATTCCATAATGTAGGAAATCATTTTACATTTCCAATGAATATTTATATTCAAAAATATAACATATATAACCCCATGTAAAAATTGATATAAAAAAAGATATTTGTTAATTCCATTTTTACCTTTATATTAAGATAATTAAAATAAACTGTCATTATCACTCTTAAGTGGCTCAATGGGATCTCAAAATCGAACCAAGGAAGCCCATGGTCGGACATGACTCATCCAATAAGTTTAGTACAAGTGGGAAGGTAATTTTATATTATTATAATATTCTTGTTATCTTAAATTACCTTATTTCTCTTTATCCTCGGTAAATAATAGTCAAAAATTACTATTCATCAAAAATTATTTTTATCTTATTAAACCAAATATTACTTATTAATAAAAACCATGTATGTCGGATTTTTGAAATTCCATTCAATGAAGTGGTAAAATTTCAATTAAATGAAAAGGTCAATTTTTAATTACTATTAAGAGGTTTTACTATTCATCAAAAAATGATGTTTTTCAGGAAAATAAAAAAAATCAGCCTATGATATATTTCATATTCTGAATTCAAGAATTATATATATATTTTACCAAATTAAAAAAATAAAATATTTATTAATTAATTTAAAATTAATTCTCGTTGTTAAAACAAATATCGTGTTTTTAAGAAACAATAACTATCAAAAGATTGACATTTGTTTATGTATAATTTCAATATGAAATTAATTCCAATGACCAAAATTGGATTAAATGGTAAAAATATAATCCAATTATTCTTCCGAAACATTCATATGTATAATTTAAAACTATAAATTATTCTGATTAAAAAATCTATTTTCAATTAAAACACAGTATTATTCATTATTCATCAAAATATGAATGTTATCAGAAAAGTACAAAAATTTATCCAAAATAAATTTTTTTGTCCTTCTTATAAAGAAGAATTTAATTTCATTATATTTAATATATAAAAGTGTCAAATATTGGGTTTAAAAATGGTTCTCCATTTAATGGCGGTAAAAATGCATTTTTTAAAAAATACTTCTTTTATCTAAAAAAATGAATTTGTTCTTATACTATGTCTAAGAGACACATAACGTAAATGTTAAAATTGTATATAGTATATAAGATTCAAATTGAAGTTAATACTATTCATAACCTCTTTTTGAACCTTTAGTGTGGTAAGGTGTTTTGCGCTCGAACTCGGTATTGGGTGTAGCACAAGTTATTGAATTACTTTAATGAGATAACGTACTATAAAATCTTATGGTGAAACATTTTCATCTCCTTCAATAAATTGTGTTCTCATAATTTGAAATTTTTCTTCTAAAATAAATGGTTAAAAATAGAAAATTACCTCTATGGAAACCCCATATCCGAAATTGGGTTGAAAAAAATTATTCTTAATAAGAGGGAAAAGGAATGAAAAAGTTACCACCAAATAATGATCTCGATTAGAAGAACAATGGTGGAAATTAGAGACACATAATTGGAGTAAAAACGTAAATATTTATAGTGAGTGATTGAGGTCATCAATCACAAACAAGTGAACATTTGAGAGCCTCAATTCCATCAATCTAAGATGATTTAGAATATCCATAGTTCAACAAAACCAATGGTATTAGGATAACACATTTTATGATTTTATATCCCTTACCAAATGTTATAGAATTAATTTCTTCATAGAATAATATATATATAGATATATATACTTGACAAGTATAGTTCCACCCTTTAACTAATTTCTAGCACAAACTCATCTTTCACTCTAAAAGATAATATAACTGAAAAATATTATATTTATCCAAATATTATAAGGTTCCAATCATATAAAATAAAGAAAAATAATTTATAATAACCAGGGACATCCTATGAGCTAGTGGTAGGTCATAAAGCCTGGTCACACTTTGGTTATGAGTTCGATTCCTACAGCTTTGTCCAATGCGAAATGTTATCGCCCGACCTGTAGGTTGTCCTTTTTCTAAAACTATAGTATTAAAATATTCCAAAAATAATCTTAATAAATACTATCCAAAGTTCAAATTAATTCATTCCAAACTTTATAGCTATCCAAAATACTTCTGTCCAAACTCATAGTCCAAAATTTATAAGGTAAGCATAATAAAGATACTTTTTTCCATGTAATAACATGTGAATACCTTCATCATTTATTCTTTTAAAAAATTGTGACACCCTGAATTACCATAAAACCTTTTTGATTACATTCATGCTCCCTTATTCATTATAGAATACTGTATATACTCCTATCCAAAAATGTTGTATGATCCAACACTGATGGAATATACAAACAATTAATCAGTTCCAAGGTAGTCAAGAATATCCAATATAAATTATCCAAATCAAACATCTCTTATTCCATAATTACTACCTCGGTATCATGACCATTTTAAGGATTATATTTTCTCCAAACATGTATTTTAAAAAAAAATTAACTTGTTTTGAGTCACTTTTCATTAAAACCATATAATCTCAAATTCACAATGAAATACTACTACTGTACAATACTTATTTATTTCTATAATTCATATAACTAGTACATCATTGATACTACACTCAAATGAATTAATTGTTTAATAACAACATAAGAACACTAGTAATTCCTCTTCATGAGTGTAAGTATCCTAACTTGATTGTTATCCAATAGCGTCATTTGGAGCATACTCTGATGATTTTGACATTGATTCGCGTATTGCCCCAACTCCTTGCAGGTGAAACATTGTACATTTGAATCATTTTTCTCACCTTTACAATCATATACATGGTGTCCTTTTCCTCCAAACTTATAACAAACTCTTATTCCCTTCATGCATTTACCAAGGTGATTCTTTCCACAGTTACCACATATGGAAAAAATACTTTTTCCCTTATTCCATTTATCCATATTTATCTCAACCATATTTTTCTTCTATGTATTCCCTTAAAATCTATAGGACTCTGAAAAATCTTTAAATATATTATTATACCATGATACTATTTCTTTATATGATTATAATATATAGTCGACTATTTCCATTATAAATTTTGTCTTAACACCAATAAAGATATGATCCTTCTTACTCTTTGGATCATACGTATTGCTGGAGGTCTCATTCCATCTACTGGGCGTCATTTAAAAACATTGGCATACTTTAGGTTCATCTATGAATCACAATGCATAATTCCAAACATGTAAAAAAGTTAACACAAATTGAATAGTTCAAAGATATAATCTATAATCATAAAAATGTTTTATTTGAGGAGGTATATACTCATAACCACTTCATAGTGGTTTTTAAAGAAAATGAGAATTTTCCTAAGCATATCCACTGGGAGTGTCGTAACCAACAATGTCACAAGGCTTATTGTCGTGCACCAATTCCCATTTGAGTCTAGCTCAATGTGGTGTTTTCATGTTTAACCCCTAGGTACATCTGTGCCAGTGCTACCTCTACATCCTCGTATCCAGACAGGTATGTATTGCTTGGAAAACTCACAACATCTCTATAGTTTTAATATTCTTGGAAGTTATTCTATACTAATCCTTAAAGTCTATATTAGGGTAATGTTCTCTAATAAGAGTTTATCTAAATCTATTTCCAATGTTATTGCTAAATATGCTCTGATACCAACTGTAACGCCCTGACCCCAGTTATGGGAGTCCATGCATTATTTTAATACATTTTCAAGATTACAAGGAATCAAGTCCTGAAAGACCGATCAGTTTAGCAGTCTTGGAAAATAGATTACATACACAAATGTTAAATTACATTATAAAATGGCTGACAAAAACAAAAACAATGTCCCATTTTGAACACATTTATATCCCTTAGTCTATCCCTGCAGGTCAACCCTAAAATATTTCTTCAATCCTAGGAAAAATGAAACATAGAAAAGGGTTAGCTCTGATGCTTAGTAAGGATAACAATATAGCTGAAACATTCATAAATAAGCATAAGCCTTTAAGTAAATTTATAAGACTAAAACAAAAGCCTTTAAAACTTGATATTAAGCATAATATGGCAAAGATAAAATCAAATAATTTCATTTACTTGTGCACATGGATATTCCGAAAGTCGGATAGTCACATGAAATATCAATAGCCACTTTTATAATGATGTAATTCATAATGATAAAAACATTAATTTCTATGTTAAGGTATCGTTCCAGGACCTAGGGGCTAACTGTAACCGGACCCCAACCCAGAGAGCCTCTGTAACAGGACTCCAACCTAGAGAGCCTCTGTAACCGGACTCCAACATGGATAGCCTCTCTAACCGGACTCCAACCCAGAGGGTCTGCTGTAACTGGACCCCAACCCAGAGGGATTACTTTTATCGGTCCCCAACTCGGAACACACTAGTCCAACACATTAATCTTAAGAATATGTTTAAATATAACATAAACATTCGTATTAAAACTATCATATGAAATTTCATTAAATTAAACATAAACCATGAATGGAATAAACATAACTCTTCCATAGTAAAACATTTAAAAAACCCTTAAATACAATATAGAATATTTTTATCATAATAAATAATCTTCAAACAGGTGTAAAATTTATCAAAGGATGTTGACATAGATGAAATCCAAACTATTAGAGAGAAATATCTCTTTCTATTTTAAAATTATTTAAGTGTCACAAAATAATAAATATAAAATTTATCTTAAAAATATTTTTATAATCTTTTAAGAGAATCATCGCCATTGTTATAATGGAAGAAAATAGTTTCCCCCACCGTATATGAAAAAAAAATTCTAACCTTAATTTTGTTGAAAAAGTCCTAAAGTACCTTATTTAGAAAACAAGAGAAAGATTACTTTGAAAAACATATATGGTCAAATAAGGGTATAAATAAATTTAACCCATTTTCTGTTAAATTGTAAAAATGTTTTGGAATAAGTTTTTAAGAAAACACGGATGTGGATTATAATGAGGTCCTAGTAGATAATTATGTATAAACAACCTCACATAATGAAGAGATTGTAGAATTAACCCTTACCAATTTGGTAACTCACAAAACGTACACCCCATGAAAGAAGAATTATTCAATGAAGTTGTAAATACCCATATATTACATTATATTATACAAGGAATAAAATAATTTCTAGTACATACAACTCAGAAAAGGAAATAGTGGCAATACAACGTGAATCTCATGGGAATATGAAGTGAGATGAAATCCCCTTACCATGTTGTAATAAATCAATTCGTATGACCAAAAGTTAATAACCACCAAATAATTTATAGAATACCATGAATATAAAGATAATCATGATAATATATATCAAATTTCTATATAAAATACACTACATGCAATAAATAAGTGGCGAACAATGGAAATCTCATGGAATTAAATGTGATATAAGAAACCCCTTACCTCAAGTCTGACTTGTCTTGTATATTCCTCATTCTTCATGAATAACAAACATAAGTTAATTTATACTTGATTAAGAAAATTTTTAATGTTTATTATTATTTTTATATCACTTATTACCTTGCTATAGCAATAAGTTAATTATTTGAGTTCATATTGGATATTTTATCGACGTTCGGAACTTGAGTCAAAAATGAACTTGTTATAATTACTATATTTTCATGTGTTAAAAATTCCATTATCACCAGAATGATATAAATTATTTAGATATCATATATATATTATATATCCAGTATATTTATTTATTTATAATAATTCATTACATTTGGAGAAAAGAAATGGAATGCACTGTTCATGGAGACGGTAAGTCGTACGTATGCATGAACGCTACTTTCATTTCTATTTTGAATTTTAATGGAATTAAAACATAATGATACATAGGTATATTATAATTCCAGTATAATATCATATATAATATCATTAACTCTAGATTTTATACATCTCACATAAGGCATTAACGAGTCATATCACTTTGAGTGGGCGGTAGTCCGCACTTCCTCAAATGGAATTATCGCGTTTTACCCATAATGGAAACCATAAAAGAATGATATAAATGGAAAATAAATAAGAATAAATAAAACATAAACATAATATAAATCATATATATATATATACAATTCCATATTAATGTCCACCATGAGAGGTAGTAGGATATAACTGAACAATCATCGTTTCGTGAGTTGTTAGTTTTCCATCCACAGAAACACTATGTTATTTACCCATTAGATGGAGGTGTGTGTAAGATTAGTTCAAATACTACTCATAACAACATCCTAGTATATTGAGGATACTGTTTTTGATATAAAATAAGGGAATAAAAATATTTTAGGGGTTGGAGAAGTAAAGTAAAAGAAAATAAGTTAAGAGAAACCATTACCATTAATTTGGTTAACTCCTTTTAGTTTGAACCAAACAGTCTTCTTGAAGTGACTTATACCTAAGGAAAAGCTTCTAAGTGGAAGAGAGAGATTTTGAGAGCATATTTGGGCAGGTTTTGGTTGAGAAAAGGGGCTTGAGAGGTGTGAGGAATGAGTTAAAATTGGTGTCCTTTTATAAGGGAGCGGAGGGGATCTTTTGGAATGTTTGAAAATGTTATTTTATTATATACATATCATCTATATAAAATGGTCCAAAACTCATTAAATTAGAAGATAAGATTACTCATGTTAGAAATAAAATCAACCCATAAAAAATTGATAGTTTTTGAATATTTTTTTAAATATTAATAATCTTATTTATTTAAATAATTGTTTAATGGGGTGAATACTGCATCATTATTGTGTCATAAATAATATAATTTATTTTATGTCTAAAAATTATAAAAAAATACTATAATGTAGGAAATAGATTTTAATTCTTAATGAACATTTATAGTAGAAAATATGACTTATATAACCCCATTTAAAAATAGATATAGTAAAATATATTTATTAATGTCATTTTTGTCTTTACATTAAGTTAATTAAAATAAAGTGTCATTATCACTCTTAAGTAGACCCATGGGATCCCGAAATCGACCCAAGGATCACCATGGTTGGACATGACTCATCCAATAAGGTTAGAATAATTGTTAAGCTAATTTTAATTATTATAATATTCTTTTTACCTTAAATTACCCTATTTACCATTAAAGGCAGCAAATAATAGTCAAAAGTTACAATTCACCAAAAACATTATCTTATTGAACCACATTTTACTTACTTATAACAACCATGTTTGTCGGATTTTTTAAATTCAATTCACAGAAGTGGTAAAATTTCATTTAAATGAAAAAAGTCGGTTTTTGAACTACTACTAAGTGGTTTTACTATTCATCAAAAATTGATGTTTTTCTAAAAAATACCAAAAATTCAGCCAAATATATATTTGATATACCGAATTCAAAAATGATGTCTATTTTACCAAATTAAAAACATATAAGTTGTATTAATTAATTTAAAATTAATTCTCGTTGTCAAAATAAATAGCGTGTTTTTAAAAAACAATAACTATCAAAAGATTGACACATGTTTATGTATAATTTCAAAGTGAAATTAATTCCATTGACTGACATTGGATTAAATGGTAAAAATATAATCTAATTATACACCCTAACCATTCAAATGTATAATTCTCCACTATAAATTACACTGATTAAAAAAATTCAATTAAAACATAGTATTTTTCACTATTCAGCAAAATATGAAAGTTATCAGAAAAGTATGATAAATTTATCCAAACTAAATATTTATGTCCCGCATCTAAAGAATAATTTAATTTCTTTTAATTGAATATATCAAAGTGTCAAATATTGGTTTTAAAAAAGTTTCTCCATTAAAAGGTGGTAAAATTCCATTTTTTGAAAAATAATTCTTTTATCTGAAAAAATGAATTTGTTCTTATACTATGACTAAGAAACACATAATATGAATGTTAAAATTATATAGATTATATAAGATTCAATATGCAATTAATACTTCTCATAACCGCTTTTTGAAAGGTTAATGTGGAAAGTTGTGGTGCGCTCGAACTTGGCATTGTGTGTAGCGCAAGATATTGAATTACTTTAATGAGGTAACGTACTATGAAATTTTGGGGTGTTACAAACATCAACTCTCACAATGGGAAAATTTGAGACAACAAATGAATATTTTTTTCAACACAAATGGGGGTGTAAATGGTTTTGATTTCATCCCCAGCATCATGAAAAATATTTCGTGGGATTACTTCATTAATGACACTATAATGAGGTATCTGATGATCTTTCACATAAAAAATTGTTTTTCTATTAATTCCAAAATGTATTGTTCATTAGTATCCAAGAATTGCCTCATTTCAATAACTCTGAATCAAAAATCATTAAAAAAATGTACCATGTCGTTTCATTGAATCAAAGCATTTGCATTTCTTCATAGTTACATGACCATGAGAGTAGTAATCCAATAAAAAAAATTTCCCAACAATTCCATAATTAGATTCATTTTCATATCGAGGATGACTATCTAATGAACAAGATTAAAAATCTGTTATATCAGTTAACAAAACACAATAATGCTGTGTTCTCATTTTTCATTGCTTGATCGGCTGTAAAAAAATTATACTCATTGATTATTAAATATTTTCATTCACCAAAAAACAAATTGGGTATAAAATCAAATTCTCTTATTTCTTGAGAAATGTATCCAATAAATAAACTCAATACATGAAATATATATGAATAATAAAATTAAATGAATATCTATATTTTGAGTTAAATAATGTAATGTCCATACTTTTGATTTCAACCAAGAAGGAATCTCTTATCTATGAAAATCATCTCTGCTTCTCGAAGGAAAAGAATGATGAACTCTACTTATAATTTTGTTATGTTCCCTATATAAAATGAAAACAAAATTTAAGGTATATGTGAAATGAAATAGTATGAGATAATATATAAATATTCAAATTAATTAATTGATATTATAATCCAACAAACCACATTTATACACTACTATGAAGTTTGAGTTTCCCAAAGCTTTTATACCAATGGTTCAATAGAACAATTTGTATAGAGGTCCTTTACCAATGATTTGAATAAATTGTTGTAAAGGTTAAGTTAATGAAGGATTTTCCAACAATTTGATGAAACTATTGGGAAATCTACAAAATTTGATCCCTTTACCAACAATTCGTACAAACCATTGGTAAAGTCCATGCCTCTCCCAAAGGTTTTTAAAAATCATTGGGAAAAGTCCCCCAAAATGGAGAAAAACCGCCCCCGATTACAAAGAAGCAGATAACTCTTAATTTCCAGCAATTTCCAGAAGCCCCCACACAGGTGAACCTCAAATCGTGGTTTTCCATCCGATTAGATGCAACCTCGCCTTCTAGGTTAGACTCCTTCAACCTCTTCCCAAATATAGACATAGAAGCCCTAATTGAGGTAATTGACATGGTTGGTGTGTGGTCTACCAAACATTGAGAGCTAACATGGTGAGTTGAGGTATCTTATCTATTTCTAGTGTTGTTCATCCCAACTATGAACTAGTTATAATGATATCCTTCTATTCTCAACTTTTCTCCATTTATTTCACTATCCAGAAATATCACATCATTATTCACTGTTTCTAGGGATTTTAGAAAATTTTATAATTCACACTATTTGATATTGAATCAATGACTAATAATTTATTTGTAGAAGTCTGTGAGTATATAAATGATGGTTTATAAACTCACCCTTAAAGGTGTCACTATTTTTTGTTATTTATGATGTGTAATATCATTAACATACTTTTTTATTAATCTCAAATGAAAAAATAAATGTTTTTTCTATACTTTATTAAATTATACATCTTTACGATCCATGTACAACCTATTAGTGTAGAATCCTAAACATTATCCACCCATGGGGTGCGCTTGACTTGGGGAACTAATTGGGTAATGAAATTTATGACCATAGGGGTTCCAAGAATGAGTTATTGAACATGAGTGAATGATTTGGGATGCAAATAACACATAATAGGACCTGAGTCATGTGCCTTTTTTGTGAGACCAGTTGAAAATGAATATAAATAAATTTTATATTAATTTTCGAGTTCTTTTTCATTGATTAATTATTTTTAATTCTATGAAGATACCAACCAAGGATTCATGTTATAAACATAAATTTTAATTTCATTTGGAAACCCCCTTTGATTCATGATGATTTGGTTTAGAATCCTTTGGAAAAATCTACCTTGGTTTGATAGGTATTATGATTTAGGAAGCCTTGGGGAAGTCCCCTTTGGATTCTAAACTAGAGGAATCTATCTTTACATACGCTGGGAAGTTCTTCCTCCCTATAAATCCATCTGAATTCAATCAATTTTTTAGTTCTACACTCCAAATCTGTAAGTCTTAACTTAGTTTTAATGTTTTTCATATATTATTCATTGTTTCTATTTTGATTTGACCTAAACCTAGTGGTGACGTGTCTGGCATGACATACCCACTAATTTTAGTTTGATTTGTTTTCTATTTTCATTTTACAATTCACGTGTCCTGATTAAATTAATCAACTTGATTTGAAGTCTTCATAGCCAATCCTTTTATGTACTTAGTGAATCATATCGACTAATGGAGGTGCTGGTTAGATGTATCCCCACTAAATTATGGTAAATGGTTTGTTTAGTCATATTTTCTCAAGGTGGGTAATGGATAAAAGGATGATCCACTTAAAGGGATTGGGGACATTTGGTGTAGTAGGGTAGGTAGTTTTCCTTTTTTAGTGGGGTGATATTGTACTTTCTGTGGACTTTCGTTTGGGAGTTATGAAATGTACTAACTTTTCAAAATATTTCCATTTTTAATCATCAATAACTTATTTAAAAAACTCTCTTTACACATTCTACATTTTTCAAGAAAATCCTTCACATTGTAATATCTTTAACAATGTTCTATCTGGTCTATGTTGTCTTCTCATATGTGATAAATGAAAAAATTACAAAACACATCTCACCTAAAATTTAGGTACACAAAACTTAATTAGTATATCTTTACATAGTTTTAATAGTTCACTACATCAACTAGAAACTCCTTCCTTTATCATTTAACAAAATATATTTTCAATTAAACATAAATTTTATTGAATTTCTTATGAATAAATGGCATATAAAAATTCTTTTTACAGAATGGATAGAAGTTGGATGTATGAAACCGATCAGATTTCATGCGATTTTAAAACAATTTGGAGAGATTTTTAGAATTTTCATTTCACAATGCTTCAGGCAGTGGTCGCATACATAACCCATGATCCAATTGTGTTGGTAGACCATGGTTAACCCATGAAAGAAGTCAGCGACAACATAACCAAATATGAGTTTCCAGTAAATTACTATGTGTGGTATCACAATGGGGATAAAATGAAATCTCAAATTGCTGATTATCAAAATGAAAGGACTGGATTGGAGAATTTATTAGATGACTGGTTTCTGTATATTCGTTATCATGCAAAAGAAATGATTTCAACTCAAGAAGACATCAATATGAGGATAGATGATGCATCTTATGAAAATGATGATATTTTCAGGGTGAAAAATTGAATGATGTTGCCACAACTCCAATATATCGACAATGCGATTAAATGAAAAAGGTGTAATTTTTAATCCGATTATTTCATAGGAAAACTATGTATGGGATTTGTAATACAGAAATCACTTACATTCATACCTTCTTAAATTATTTACTTCCAGATGATGCATATATACCCTCAAACCACTATACGACATGGAATCTAGTTGAGGAACTTGGATTTTCAAGAATTAAAATTCATGCTTTCCCAAAAGATTTATTTTATTATGGGACGATACCACTGAACAAAATTATTGTATAAAATGTGGAATATCCTTCTGGAAGTCATAATTTGATGGAACACCATCTCACATGAAACAGAATGTAATGTGGCACTTTTCATTGATCCCCAGACACTAGAATATTTTTATATCTGATGAAATATCAATAAAAATGAGATGTCTTGATGCCAAGAGAAACAAGACTAATGATGAGTTAGTTCACCCTACAGATGGATTTTCATGGTAGAGATCTGATGCTTGATATCTTGATTTTTCAACTGACGTGCATAATGTGAGGTTGGGTCCTTCATGCGACAGTTTTTATCTGTTTGGGCAGATGCTTACTTCGTACCACACAAGGCCAGTTTTTATACATAATTATAATCTTCTCCCATGGTTGTGTATGAAAAAACCTTTCACTTTCAGTAGTATACTCATATCTAGACCTTCTGATCCTGACATTGATATTGACATATACATGAAACCTTTAATAAAAGTGTTAATAATTCATTGTGATGTGGGTTTGTGCACATATGTTGCATATTTCAAAGACATATTTCAGACGTGTGTTGTGATTATGTGTACAATCAATGATTTTCTGGCTTATTTAATGATTTCTGGATAGAGCACGAAGGGAATTTGTCATGTTCAGTTTGTATGGAGAATACACGATCCAGAAGACTGAAACATCACTGTAGTTTCAGTTTTATGGGACATAGACGATTCTTTCCAATGGACCACCCATAAAGAAATAATCATCAATGATTTGATAATACCAGACACTGATGATCCACCTCATAGTACGTCTAGAACTGATGTGCTTCATGAATTGAAAGATTTCAGTTTCTCATTTAGGAAGGTTCAAATGAAATTTGGAAAGAGAAAGATAGTTTCCACTGAAACCTGTTACAATTGGAGGAAGATGAGTATCGTTTTTGATTTTCCTTATTTGTCTACCAAATTTTTATATCATTTCTTAGATGTAAAGAACATTGAAAATAATATATGTGGAATTTTTCTTTCGATACTTATAAATGTTAAGGGAAAGACAAAAGACGATTTACGGTCTTGGTGTGACTTGGTGTATTAGGGAATCAGACCAGAATTGCATCGTGTGTGTATCAGTGAAAACAAAAAGAAAATTCAATGTTCTTTTTATGTGATGACAACTATGGGAAAAAACAATTTCTAGAAAATATACTATTAGAGTTCTTGATGGCTATTCAAGAAACATATCTTAATGGGTCAATAGAAGAGTTTTGAAGATAAAATCTTTGACGACTCATGATTATCACATTCTTCAGCATGAGTTGATTCCAATAGAAATCCATCATCTTTTTCCCATAATTTAAGGGTGATTGTTATTCAGTTGTGCCATTTGTTTAGAGATATTTCTGCTAATATGTTGTCTAAGTCTTTCTTGAAAAAATTATGACATAATCACCATTAATTTTTTGTGAGTTGGAGAAAGTATTTCCTCCATCATTTTTCACATGCATGATGCATCTTAGTGTCCATATTCCCACTGAAATACTTCTCGGAGGACCTGTTTCTTTTCATTGGTTGTATCCAATGTAAAGAAATATATACACATTAGATTATTATGTCTGAAACAGGAATCATCCTGAAGGTTCTATCGTGAATGGTTACATGGATAAAGAATGTATGTATTTCTGCTCAATGTATTTGTCTGATCTTAATACAAGAATGAACAGACCAATGAAAAATGACAAAGAATAATATGAGAAAATTAAACCCAGTTTTCCATTACGTCCTCAAAAGGAATAATTCCTGTATCATATACATTGAATACATTAATCCTTAAAGAGCGGGAGATGGCACATCGCACAGTTTTGTTCAGCTATGATTTGTTCGATGACTACATCAGGTAACTAAATAGAATTTTTATGTATTATATATATATCTATTAAACTATTAATATTTTTTATGTAAAGGGAACATAAAACAATGATAAATAGAAATAATTGTTCCTTATCATTGAGAAAGAGGGAGACATTGCAGAGCAAAGAGTCTTCTACTTGGATAAAATTGAAAGTAAAAATATTACTATTTAAAATAATTAAATCAATATTTAATTAAGTTTAATATTCATTTATATTGTAGGTATTGAGTTTTCCTACTAACATTGTCTCTGCAAAAATAAGAGCTTTGGATTTTGGCCCTAATACCATGGTTCATGACTATAAATCAATTGTTATCAATGGGTAAAAATTTATTGTCATTGAACGATCAAAGAACATAATAACACAACATGATGGGTTATGGTTACTACCATAATAGATTGTTATTCCAGTGCATTAGATAGTCAACCAGGATTTGAAAATGTGGGTTCTTATGGAGTCGTTGAAAAAATAATAATATTGGATTTTTACTCTCATGGCTGAGTCACGATGATGAAATGCCATTGGTTTGATTCGATGATGGGATATGGAACATTTATTGATGATTGTGGAATTTTAGTAATTAATATGGCTCACACACTAGCTATAAAAGAACCATATAAATTGGAATCAATGTCTAAACATGTTATTTATGTCAAAGAAAAACATCGACCTGAATTTGGTGTCATACTTGAAGTAATTCAATGGCATATTTTTTATGATGGTGATGATGGAATTTACCCTTTCCCTATAGCCATTGGAGCCAATCCATTTTTTTTTTGATGGCTATAATAGCTCAATTGTTAGAGTATATTGTGAACATAAAGTTGTGGTGGAAAATATATAGAATCATCCATCTATATTCTCAATTATTTTGGTTTACCTCGAGTTGGGTTGTTAAGGATGGTACTATTCAAATTGATTTAATATTCATTACAAATATGTTGTATCCGACATGACCATTATGTGAATTTTCAATTATTATTGGTTGGAATTTTTATTTAAATTGTATTTTATAATTTGGAATTGAACTGTATTTAAAACTATGAAGCTATCATTTATAACTTGGTGAACATTTCAATGCTTTATCTATGATTTGTAGCAATTTTTTTGACTCTAAGACCTCTCTTTACCATTTTACAAGGAAATGAACATGATAGTTTGTACTCTTCTAAAAACATGTATTGAAACATGCATCATCTACCTGAGCTATGGAAATTATAATTTTCCATAATTTTGAAAACGGCTTTACGACTTATGAATCTCGTAGAATCATTGTTCCATGAATTTAATGGACCGATGACACATAGTAAATAATCATCCTACTAAAAATTAAATTTCTTTATTACATCTTGTATGATTTATTGACTTCTTTTTATATTTGTTCAAGATCACCTATGACAATGGTTGGTGTAATTATCCATTAATCCCCCAATTCCCTCTCATTTATTTTGTTTTTTGGGTTACAGATTTGTTATCCTTTTCTATTTACTTCCACACTTGTTTTCAAATACAGGAAATAAAACCAATTGAAGAGAGGTGATGAAAACAGATTATGGACAACAATCGTCGCATGACTGAGATGGGAATTCCACCACTAGTTCTTGTAGTGAGTATTTTATTTCAAATATACTTATTTAAATAATATATAATGTCATGTGATTAATTTTTTTAAATGTTATTTCAGGATCCAACTATTAGGCGATAGTTATTTGATGAGCAGCCTAGTAGTGGTCCCAGTACTCGGGGTGTTCATATGGGGGGGGGGGGTTGTGGTATGGGAGCTAGACGATCTGGTCGGTGTACACAATTAGACCCTTCCCCTCCCATAGAAATACCATTCATCCACATTCTAATCCTGGTGTGACATTAGGGACACACGAGATATTCAGGCCTCCCATGTTTTCACTATCCTTTAAATCTGATCCTCCTCACTCATCTGTACCATATTCAATGATGAGTCACAGTCCCCATCCGGCATTTAGCCAGCCATCACTGCCTTCTTCTTTTACTTCTGCTTCCTTCTCTCCGGGCTTTTATATTCCATCTTCTTCAACTCCTACTCCTCCAGAGTCTGTCCCTATGGAGCATACATTGGGACCCACTCCATCTGTATAGGGTGTTCCTTTAGTTTATTGCAGATCCAGTGGTTCCCATTGATCACACTACCGCATGTATACTTATACAGCCCTAAAAATTTGTTACACCAATATTTATTTTCATTATAACATGTATTGTTAAAATATTTGTTTTTATTTCATAACAAATACATATACTGATAGGACGTGGTGGCGGGGGCGTACACGCATGCGTGCGGTGTGGAACCACCACACGCCGTTGATGGTGCAATAGAATGAAGATAGTTAGATGATTGAAAAAATAGGGAAGCAATGTCAGTGTTTTTTGGGGACGCATTCCAAATACTTTGACATCATTCTTGTCAACCCACTCTCATGGAGACAACTACCAAATGAATTCAAGGATAAAGCCGAGGCAGAGATATGGGTAAAAAAATATTTTGTATTTAATTCAATATATTAGTATTAGTATTTATCTGATTTAATATACTGGTGTTAGCTACCATTTAATTTCCCTGATGGTGAGGGTGCACGGTCAGCACATCTAAAGGATTTAGGCTAGCTTTGGAGAGCTTATAAGTATGAGTTGTACATTGGCTGGCACACTAGAGTGGGAACAAAGTTAGAGGCAGTCTCTGTTGTGGATTATTGACCATTATAATAGTATCGACAGATGATTACTCATTGGATGACTAGCCAATTTATGGTATTAATCAATGTAGAGTTATTTAAATGAAAATATTTATGTTTCTAGTTAATACTAATTATTGAATTTTATTTTGGATGAATCTGGAAGAAATAAAACAAACATTGATGCTAAGAAATACTTCCACACATTGGGATTTAATACGATGCCAGATCATGAGAGAGAGAAGGTATGACCATTCATAATCATTCATTATGATTTTCACCTTATGTTGATTTCACCATAATTTATTCGATTGCTTAATTTGTTATATAATTTTAGTTATGCAATTAAATTTTTTTTTGTTATCCTATTTTTAATTATGGTTTCCTACTCTCAATGTCATTGTAGAGGCATCAATTTAATATATAAGGATGTGTGCCTTGAGCAAAACTGTTTTGCTCAAGTGTAAAGGAGAAACATGGAAGTGCGGTTAATGAACCGACTCAGTAGCAGATTGTATGTTTTACATTGTAGATTTAAAATTTAATCTCTATTTTGTAACTTAATAATCTATTTATATTTGTAACAATCTACTTTAGAGGACCTTGATGCCTAGGAACCTGACAATTTGGGTCCAAACAATCACTTATATTAGGTGTTGGGAGATGAGCACTCTAGTAGAGTACTCTGCCGACCTTGGAAGAGTTTAGATCTGATGAGGTATTGTCCCTCCATGGGTATGACTTGTAGTGCCACCAAGTTGCATCAGGTTAATTCATTGGCAGAACAGGATGAAAAAAGGGCTATAGAGATGGAAAAACAATTTTCTAGGGTAAACACTGCATTTATGAAAATGTTGGAAGTTTTACATCCAACAATTCCACCAGAGGCCAGAACTACTTGTAATGAATATATGTCTTCGATAAGTTCAATAAATGTTTCAGTGGGTGGATGTTCTAGTGGTCATCGAGACGATGGTGAGGAGGAGGCTAAGGCGGAGGAGGAGGAGGGTGAGGAGGTGGTTGAGGCAAAGGAGGAGGGCGAGGAGAAGGCAGAGGCACGGGAGGAGGGCGATGGGGAGGCTGAGGCTGAGGACGAGGGCAAGGAGGAGGGTGATGATGATGATGGGGATGACGATGAGGACGAGGGTGAGGGTGATGGTGATGGTGATGATAATGGTGTTGATGAGGAATAGATTGATCATTTACATTTTTTACTAATATTATTGACCTTTGATGTTTATTGATTTATTATGCCGGAATATATGTGGAATTAGGTAGGTCACATTACAATAATTTTTTTATCTATAAATAATAAAACATGAAATGATGATTTGTTGTGACTGATTCACCACTCTCCAAGATATCCCCCCACCCCCTGGACACCCCCACCACCTAAACAACTTGTACCCCCTGGACAGCCATGCCACCCCCGTCGACAGCCCACCCACCCCCCTAGATAGCCCCCACCCTTTGCTTAGGGGTTGTCCAGTTGTGGGGTTTATTTGAACCATGATAAAAAGTCGGTGGTTACATAACATTTTTCTCAATAAATGAAACCTTAAATTATATGATTGATAGAAAATGAGATTCTAAATTATTTAAATGATTATTTATATATTATGAATTTTTTATTTTTAAAAATAATAAATGTTTTAAAATCCCACTATTTTAATGAAATTGTAATTTTTTAGTGGAATTTAGAAAATTGGTGGTCTAATTAGAAGTTGATATATTGAAATAATTTTTTAAACGTGAATGAATTTGGATAGAAAATATATAAATACCATCCCATGATCCCATGACAACCCCCTGGACTGCCCCCTAGATAGCCCCACAGATAGCCACCTGGACATCCCCCCCTCCCTAGACCCCGGGAAACCTCCCCACCTTCCATCATAGACCCCAGATAGCCCCCCAGATAGCCCCCCCCCCACCCTCCTCTCGAGACCCCAAACAACCCCCTGAACAGCCCCCAGACTACCCCCACCCTCCTCCCTAGACCCCAGACAACCCCCCTCCTCCCTGGACCTAGGACATCCCCCAACCTCTTTCCTGGACCCTAGACATCCCCCCCCACCATCCTCCCTGGACCCCGGAAAACTGCCCTCCCCTCTCTCTAGACATATGTGTTTTTTGTTCTATTTAAGGTGTTTTTTGTGGTGCATGAAGTATGTTTTTATAAGTTTTTCGTGCTATTTTTTATGCTGGTGTATATAGTGAGGTGTATGTAGTGTATTATGCAGTGTTTTATGCAGTGTGTTATGCAGTGTGTCTATTTTTTGTGCTCTTTTGATATGTGTTATTTATACAGGTGTGTGCAGTGTATTATGCAGTCTAGGATATTTTTATGTGTCTATTTTTTATGCAAGGATGTTTTTATGTGTCCGCTCTTTATGTGGGTGTATCTTTATGATGTTTGTAGATTTTTGTGTGTTTGGGAACTCCCAAGATATCCCCCCTCCTTCCAGGACCCTGGAGAGCCCCCCCCCCCTCCCTGGACCTGAGACAGCCCCCACCCTCATTCATGTACCCCGGACAGCCTACCGAACAACCCCCACCCTCCTCCCTAGACACCAGCCAGCCCCCCGACCCAACAACCCAACATTGGGAGAGCGGCGATTCGGAATATATAAAACATCACGACAATTCACGAAAGGCTAAGGACCACCTACCTTGATTCTGGAGACAATGACACTCTTAATTCTTCGTCTCAAATCCCAATCTAATATCTCTTTAAGATTCACCTTAAATCCCAATGGAAAAGAGGGGTTTAGAACATCGGTAGAAGATGAGAGAAGAGTTAAAACCCTAATCGAAAAGAAAAAAAAAATGTGGGAATTAGACTCACCTGAATCACTAATTTGCACTTGACAGCACTAAAAATGCCCAATAATCAACGGAGATCTACCATTAAGAGCTCTTGGGAGCTTTGGATTATGTTGATACTTTCGAAAAAGGATCCATGGGACATTTTTGATGCGTACGAGTCCACCCAGCATCAATCTGAGGCTTGTTGTGGCCAGTACCACTCAAAGTGTATCACTTTTATTTGAAATAGACAACATTTTAAGTGAAAACAATAATAGGCATATGAAAAACTGACCAAACACATTCAGATTCTATTGATACTTTAGTAAAATGATCCATGGGTCATTTAAGATGTGTACGAGTCATCTCCGCCTCAATCTGACGCACGGTGTGGCCAGTACAACTCAAATTGTCTAACTTTTATTTGAAATGGACATGATTTTATGTGAAAACAACAACTTGCATACAAGAAAACTGACCAAACGCTTTATGATTGTATTGATACTTCAGGAAAATGATCCCCTGGTCATTTGTGATGTGTTTGAGTCAACCCCACCTCAATCTAAGGCATGGTGTGGCCGATATTACTGAAAGTGTCTCTCTTTTGTTTAAAATGGACACTTTTTTAATTAAAAACAACAGACATATGGAAAACCGACCAAACATATTCTGATTTTTTAGATACTTTATCACAACTATCAATGGGTCATTTTTGACGTGGATGAGTGAACCCCACTTCAATCTGAGGCACGGTGTGGCCAGTACCACTCAAAGTGTTTCAACTTTATTTGAAATGGAGAACATTTTAAGTGAAAACAAAATTTGGCATACAGAAAACCAAACAAATGCATTCGGATTGTGTTGATACTATAGGAAAATGATCCATGGGCGATATGTGACGTATAGGAGTCAACTCCGCCTCAATCTGGGGCACGTTGTGGCCAGTATCACTCGAAGTGTCTTTCTTTTGTTTAAAATGGACAACCTTTTAAGTAAAAACAAATGGAATACATAAATCCAACCAAACGTATTTGGATTGTGTTGATACTTTAGCACAAGGATACATGGTTCATTTTTTACATGTACGAGTAAACCATGCCTCAATTCGAGGCACGGTGTGGCCAATACAACTCAAAGTGTCTCAATTTCATTTGAAATCGACTACATTTTAAGTGCAAACAACAACCAGCATACGGAAAACCAACCAAACGTATTCAGATTATGTTGATACTTTAGGACAACGATCCATGGGTCATTTGTGATGTGTAAAACTCAACCCTGCCTCAATCGGAGGCACATTGTGCCTGGTATCACTCAAAGTTTCTTTATTTTGTTTAAAATGGACACTCTTTTAAGTAATAACAACTGACATACCAAAATCTGACCAAACATATTCATATTGTGCTAATACTTCATCAGAAGAATCCATGGGTCATTTTTTTGACATGTATGATTCAACCTCGCCTCTATTCGAGGAATGGTGTCCCCGGTATCATGCGAAGTGTCTATTTTTGGTTTAAAATGGACATCATTATAAGTAAAAACAATTGGTATATGGAAAACTAACCAAACATATTCGGATTGTGTTGATACATTATCACAGGAATCCACGGGTAATTTTTGACATGTATGAGTCAACCCGGCCTCAATACGAGGCACGGTGTGGCTAGTACCACTCATATTGTGTCCTTTTTATTTGAAATGGACAACATATTAATTGAAAACAACAACTGGAATATGGAAAACTGACCAAAATTATTTGGATTGTGTCGATACATTCGTAAAACCATTCCTGGGTCATATGTGACGTGTAAGAGTCAACCCCGCCTCAATCCGAGGCATGGTGGGGCCAGTATCACTCGAAGTGTCCTTCTTTTGATTAAAATGTACACCCTTTTAAGTAAAAAACAACATGCATATGAAAAAATGACCAAATGTATTCGGATTGCATTGATACTTTAGCACAAGGATCCATCGGTCATTTGTACCATGTATGAGTCAGCCCCACCTCAATCTGAGGCATGGTGTGGCTAGTACCACTCAATGTATCTCACTTATATTTTAAATGGATATCATTTTAAGTGAATACAAAAACTGGAATACAGAAAACCAAAAAAATGAATTCGTACTCTGTTGATGCTTTAGGACAACGATCCATGGGTCATTTTGGACAGGTACGAGCAACCCTACATCAATCCAAGGAATGGTGTGGCTAGTACAACTCAAACTGTCTCACTTTAATTTGAAATTGATCGGATTTTAAGTGAATAAAACAACTTTCATATGGAAAACTGACCAAATGCTTTCAGATTGTATTGATACATCCAGAAAACAATCCATGATAAATTTGTGATGGGTACGAGTCAACCTTGGCTCAATCTGAGGCACGGTGTGGCCGATATCACTCTAAGTGTCTCTCTTTTGTTTAAAATGGACATCATTTTATGTAAAAACAACTGGCATACAGAAAACAGACCAAACTTATTCGGAATGTCTTTCAACTTTTGAACAAAGATCCATGGGTCATTTGTGATGTGTAGGAGTCAATCCAGCTTCAATCCAAAGCACGGTGGGGCCGGTACCACTAAAAGTGTCACACTTTTATTTGAAATGGACAACATTTTAAGTGAAATCAAAAACTGGCTTACGAGAAACCAACCAAACACATTCAGATTGTGATGATACTTTAGGTCAATGATCCATGGGTCATTTGTGACATGAACGAGTCTACCCCGAATCTATCTAAGGAAAAGTGTGGCCATTATCACTCGAAGTGAATATCTATTGTTTAAAATGGACATCATTTTAATTAAAAACAATTGGCATAGAGAAAACTAAACAAAACGAATTCAAATTGTGTTGATACTTTAGCACAATGATCCAGGGTCTAGCCTCACACAATCCACTTCTCATGTGATGAACTCTTACCCATATTCTAAAACACATGACATTTAATACCCCAAGAAAAAATACATTCCCTAAGACACACAAGATCATTGATACACACCCATTATCATCATCACTATGTTTGAAGACAGCCGCCCCAACCCATGGGACAATATATTTTTGTTTCATTGAAGTCATTTATCCATTTCCATATTTTGGGGTTATTAGCTTCTAATTTCTGAATTCAATTGTGTATGTGTTATACAAAATGAAATTTTTTATGTATTCTCAATTATTTATAACACATATAATTACATATTTAGTTTTTTATGTATTGTATTCACAATTGGTAATTAAATTATGTATGTATTCAATTCAATATTCAATTATGAATTGAATTCTGTATTGCACATGTAATTTTCATCCCAATTTGAAATTGAATTCTAAATCAATTTTTTATGTTTATAATTACCTTATGAATTATGTTTTAATTATGTATTTTTATAGTTTTAGGGTGCATTAAGTGTTAAATAGATATGAATTAATTGTGTATATGTATGTGTTATAGTTGTTTATTGTAGGTAATTGGATTTGGGGAAGCTGGAAATGCAGAAAGAGAAGCTTGCTAATGGAAATCACAAAGCAGCTGGTTGCTGCCTGAATTGCACAGCAAAGGCTATGACAATGGTTTACAACCATTGGAAAAGGGCTGTGAATGTGTTTTATACCAACAGTTCTAAGAGAACTGTTGGTAAAAAAATTCGCAACAGTTTAAAAACCGTTGGTATATAGGTGAAATGTTTAGATATACCAATGGTTTGTGTAAACTGTTGATAAAAATCTTTACAAAACTATATTCTAATGGTTTGAAATCGTTGGAATTGTATTTTTACCTATGGTTTCAAACTATTGGTGAAATTTTATACCAACGTTTTGACATAACCATTGGTATACTATAAATTTCTTAACATATACCAACGGTTTTCCAGAAACCGTTGGCATATGTTTTTCCCTATGGATTACATCCCTACAGTTTAGATAACCATTGGTATATATTATACCAACAGTTATCTAGCCTTTACCAATGTTTTGGAACAATTGGTAAAGGGTTCATTTTCAGTAGTGAAACAAGCATATATGATGTGTTATATCCTGCTCTTCAAGGCTCAATGTAGGAAATATGTGTGACCTAGGAATTCCTCTTGTTTGGATAAGATATAGAAATGAGGGCTCAATTTCCCCATATGGGTCATCTTCATTTCTCATTGGTCAGTTTTGTCTTGGGCTCACATCATAAAAATATATTGAACAAAAATCTATACATTCTTGTGCCACAAAAACACTCAAAATGGAACCTCAAAGATGATTCATGTTTTAAATATAAGATTTCATTATGAATATATTTATTTCAGTGGGATAGATCCATAGAAAATTAACATTTTCCAAAAGAAGTGTTTTATTTTGACGATGATCTATTAAATGTAGCTTGTAGGTGAAAAATAAAGGAGGATTTTTTTCCTACTCACACGAAATTAATGGTTCCTTTTTCCAAATTTTTATCATGAAGGACTTTGATAACCTACAAACACAAAGGTATATAAAATTTTCATAAGAGAATAACTTTCACCCTTACATTATTGGATAAAAAATTGGGAATTACTATATGAATCAATTCATGAAGATGGATGTTATAATAATAGGGTTTTCACAATTTTTTTTTCAAATCCCTTATGTTCAATTAATTTTATATATTACTGGAGTGGATATCAGAAACCTTGATATTCTTTAATAATTACAAACATTTATTTTTCTCTATAGGTTTCATCAAATAATAAGTATATAGAGATTTCCATTTATTTTCATCGATACACATAGTATGAAGTTTGGTTTTAATACTCAAATCTAGCAAGTCTCAGTGGGATTAAAAGTCATATTTGGTCTTCCCCTTGATATTTAGAATAATTTTAAGTAAAATTTCACAAATATTTTTTTCAATGTGCATTACATATAAAATATTATGTAACTTTTTGGTAGACCAATATGGAAAATCAAAAAAGATACTAATTTTTTCCCGTTGTAAGTGACTTCAGTGTGAGAATTCTTTCTCTTTTTAGATTTCATATGAAATTTCATTAATGAATAAAAAAAATATTTAAATTTGTTAAGAACATTGATTATGAAGAAACTATCATGACCCGACCAATATTGGGGCTCAAGTCGTAACTACCCCAATCCCCCCTCCATTGGCCAAGGAGCGGTGACTAGCGTCAATGGAATAAGAATTTTATAGAGGCATTTTCTTAAGAACCTATACACACACACACACTAAAATCAATGAAAAAGTGTATAGGGAATGTAAAAAAAGATGTAACACTACTAGAAATAAACCAAGCATTCATGACCCATTAAATAATACAAGTACAGTAGAGTAAACTAGAAGGGAAAAAGTGGAAAATACACACCCAACTGGAAAAGTGAAAAAACCTAGATGTAATTGAAAAAAGTAAAATTGTCGAGAGATCCCCACTCCTGGATCCTAAACTACAAACACCCGACATGGTCCAAGCACCTGTATCCCTGATCTTCTCTAAAGTCACGATCAACATGTATGTTTTCTACATAAGGCACGACAAGTGCGGGAAAAGCCCATGGCAGGGTGAATATTAAAATACACAATAGAACACCCTAAAAAGGAGAATGGGGATTCATAAGTGATACTCAATAATGAATTCATTATATAAAACAAGGTATAGTAAAACGAGTGATGTTCAACCCAAAATGATAGTGAAGTAACCTCATCCATACACAAGGATCTATAAATGGTGAGAAGATGGAATTTTAGTCGAGTCTTTGCAACCCATAATAAGAAAGTAGACTCGTCCAACCATGATAATGTAATCATGGAAAGCATGTGGCTTACCTAATGTGTCTTCTCCTCTCCTAGAAGGAGGGTTACCAAAACCCATGGAGTGGTTACTTCAATAGGATATAGATATATATATATATATACTCATTCAACGAAACCCTAATGAGAGAGTATGGGGATCTCCATCTCACAACTCAATCATGGAAGGATAGTAGCCATTAGTTCAAGAAGTAACCAACATCGACGCCCAACATACCAAATGTATTATATGAATTGCAAGTCAATGGTACTCAATCACTACACATTGACATTATTTTCATTGGGAGTATTTGTCTTCCTAGCCCGTTTTTAGTTCTCATTATAAAGACACATCTCAATAAGAATATTTCCCCTCTTACTCATGAGTCCAGATTAACATCCATGTACGTCTCATTGTCGAGAATCCATGCTTAGCATGGCTGAAGGATTCCACTCTAGTTTCATTGATGAACCATGCCCAGCCTAGCAAGTGGATTCCACTCTAGCTTCATCGAGGATCCATTCCCAACCCTATTTGAGGATAACACTAAGGTGTCATCGAGGACCCATGCCCATCTTGGATGGAGGATGCCACTTGGATCTTCCATCGGGGGACCCACAACCAATCCCGACTATATGGTAAGCTTGGCCCTGCCATCAGGGGCCCATTGCAGAGCCCCACTAGAGGGTAAGCCTAGAACTGCTCTGGCCCTTCCACCAGGATGGTGCCTATCAGAAAGAATTTAAGAACTACACTGGCCAACCCTGCTGGATGACACCTCTTGGGATGCACTGAGAAACTACACTAGTCATCCCTACTAGATGTGACCTCTCTAAAATCAACAAGAAACCACAATGCTCATCATTATAATATGGAACCTCTCAGAAGGAACCGTGAAACAACATTTTCCATCCCTATTGTATGTTACCTTTCATAAATAATCGAGGGACTACATCAGTCATCCTTTCTGGATGAAACATTTTGGAAAGCACTAAAGAACTACATAGACCAACCCTATGGGAAATCCCTACTGGATGGTACCTATTAGAGAAATGTCGCTGAAGTCATCAGGTGACACCCTAGATAGGCTTCACACCTGGAACATCTCTCATCATATCACTCATGCCAATATAGAGGTAACCATTGAGTTCTATGCAAGAAAAAACACTAATGATAGGCTACTCGCTGGCCGAAATCTGAGTTCAGAAGAGGGAGATACATGAGGTAGAAGATTCATAATGTGGTACATAACACATGTGGGGCCCACATGATGTGTGACCCCACATCATCATCTATCCATGTACCTATCCATACCCGGCATACTAAACTATGATCAAGTACCCCTAGGCATCATAGTGTACTCCCAGTGTACATGGAATATCTAGAAAAAAGGCAAATTATTTCATAATGCCCATTATTGATATAACGGGATAAAACATAATTTCACTAACATGTCACCTCAAACGGCCCCAAAACATTTAACTATATCTCTTCATACATCTTTCCCAATCTCACAGGAGTAGATGCATACCTAATCCATGGGTTCTCTTCAATAAAAAAAGAAGAATATTACACTGATATACCTTCAAGGTTTCCACAGTTAATTAGATCATTAAAAAGTCTCATCATGTTTAAATAGATCAAACTATTGTGATCCTTGTAGAAAAACACACAAGATCAACTATTTATTCGCCACAATTAGACATCCGATGGAAGCATTTCATATCATCACATTACGCTTGAATGACATCTTATGGGGCCCATGCCTCAATCCAAAAATAAATTATATGGATTCCACCACTGCAATGATAATAGAAAAACACACTAGAATGAATATTCATTTGTCCAAAACGGACACCCGGTAAAAAATCTTCATTTCACCGCAACACGCGCGAACTGGGTCTCATGGGGCCTACACATCAACTTTGGATTAAACACCCAAAATTCCTCTTGAAAAGTAATCTCAATTACTTTGGTTATGCAAAAACTGATTATGTGTTAATCGGAGGTCTCATGCAGACTCTACGTCCAAAACAAGAACCCCAAATAATAATAATTTAAATTATTATTATAAAACATAGTTGTTTCATTCAACAAATATTTGAAACCAAGTCTCAAAATTCCAAAACCAGACTAAAAATGATCCAACTCGATTATAGGAACATGTATCCACATATGGCATGTCAATCGGATTCTCAATGTAAGAGATACAACTATTTAAAGTCATATTGGCCCGATTTGAACCGGCTCCGCCCATTCTGACTGGACCCCTCTGCTTGGGTCAGCCCACTCCGACCGGCTCGGCCCTGTTACACGGCTCTTCCTGGCCCTCTGCCTTGGTGGATTCACCATTCTGTTCAATGTGGAACCCCCGTGAACCCCAACCAATGATCCTTGCCTTGGTCCCCTTTCTAGGCCGCAACATGATTCTGTCGTCGACCCCATCTCCTCCACCCATCACATGGACTCCAGCCTCCTCAAATGCTAGCCACCACTATGCAACTCATCTCTATTGGCCTCCAACATTGCACGTGACTGCTGCTACCTGAATCCACAGTCGTCGCCGGCTCGCCCAACCATCCGGCTCCCACAGCTTACCGCTGCCATGCCAGCGGCACTCCGACGGTCCATTCTGCAGACCACCAGAATCAATCCGGTCTACCGATCGTGAATCCATTTTTGGATCAACCACCCTAGAAAGAAGGTATTTACAACGTTTTCATATATTCAATGATCTATCATCAATCTATCATGCCCAATGGTAGATGTTGGATATCCGCGAAGAAGAGACAAAGACCAGTTGGAACAAGGTACTTAAAAACGGATCGATGACCGTGTTTGTGTGTCCATTGATGATTAATGATAGAAAAAAAAGGTAATGAAACAGGTTATCCAATTTACAAACTTCATTAGAACTCAAAATTAAGAGAAATAATACATTTATTGTAGTGTTTATCACATCTGACATGCTCGCCACGCTCCTGCTTCGATCCACCAATGTTTTGGCGGTGGTTCCTCCATGATATGATGTAGAATGTATGAGAAAGAGGGAGATAGAAGGAGTGATATTAATGGAGTGATTAGGGTAAAACCCAAATCAATAACCCATAAAAACAAATTTATAGAAAAACAATGAAATGACCACCAATAGTCATTGTACTCGAAACTCCCGCGCCCCCTCATTTTATGTCGAACTTATATAAAAACCCACATTACAAACTCAATAGTGTTGTCAGTTTTCCAATATGATTCTCAAATCCAAGTGAAGGCTAATTTTTAGAGGTACTGTAGTAGGTAATTTAGTAGGAACTGTGCAGCACTGTAGCAGTACTGTAGCGGGAACTATAGCAGGAACTATTTGGCACTGTTGTAGCCAATAATATTTCCCTGTTTGGGATTTCATGCCACAAATTTAATCCCTGAGTCCTTTAAGACCTTTGGGCCACCCAAGCATTGGGATCAATAAGGCCTTTGCTCCACCTTAAGTGTAGATGAAAATCAGAAAACCTATAAGGAACAAGCTTTAGAAGGAGGAGGAGCAAAGAGCTTTAACCATAGTAAAAGCTAAACAGATTGCAAGAATCAGAGGGTGGCACCTTCCATTGGGATAAACCAGTGCATGCATGGGAAAGCCATGCTGAACAACCATGCAAAGGTGGAGAGATTATTTCATGATGACGATGCTGGGTTGGAGCAGTTCCTAGTAGTTATTCTAGGTTGTATGTTATGTTTGAAGCCTATAGGCTTTAAATTTCTCTAAGGCCTACGGTCTATGTAATAAATATGACTACGGTCCTTGTAAGGGTTCCACCTCACCCCTTGAATGGTGGATTATCAAAATCAATAAAAATAAATGCCTTCAGGCCATTGGAGGAGGGTGACTTTTCTCATAGAAGTCCTGAACTGACAGATGTTTTTCCCCGTCCAGGGTAAATTCTTCGTTCCAGACTCAACTATTGCCTCAAGTTTTTTATCCAAGCTACCATTTAAGAGATATCCATTTCCTTTTAATGCATAGCTTATAAAATACATCATATTTTTATTAAATAAATTCTGGGCACACCGAGCCTTAGAATTTCATCTTTTCTCGGCCTCTAGACCTATAAATATATATATAATACTCCAAAGTCTTATAAGGAAAAAATCCGGTCTCTATATTATCCCCCCCTTCATTCTTATCAACCCCGAAAAAGAAAAACTAGAGAAACAACTCATGATATTGATCTTACACATGGATCTCCCACTTCCATGAAAACCCGAAGGATTTTTTGTTTCCACATAACATAAACCAAAGGGATGGTATTTCCTCATAAGGTATGCTCTTATCGATGAATTTCATAGAAACATTCACTTATCTCCTAAACTGCGACACGTGGGTAATGTCGTTCGCCCACACAATCTATTTGGGGATGGGAAAGGTAGTGGGAAACATCGTAATCTCATTGCATGGTCTCGAACGTCTTATTGAAACTCAGTGGATATTTTTCCTCCCAGCTAAACCTCTACATCCCACATCTCGACCAAAAAAATGTTTGTCCCTAGAATAGGGCCATGTGATTCCCCTTATTAGAATATCTATATGGTGAAATTCCTAAGTATATATGGTCATGTAGGATTTCACAGTCGATGTATCATAATAGAGACCCTCTCACATGCTCATGTACTGAAGAAGTCAACACCATAAACTGAAGAAACTTGTACCCTCCTACTCCACCAGGGTTACCTATAATGAAGTTAGCTGCTCTGAAACTTCTATAACCAGGCAAGCTTGGGAGTTCCTTCTAAAGGAATCTTCTATAATGTTTCCCTTTGCCACATTATAGAGTATCTCAAATTCATAGTCGTGAAGGAATTTAAAATCAGAATCATTGTCTCATGTTCATGTCTGTGAGGGTGGAGATGTACCTGGGACATCAGTGGTCTGAAGAAACCCCAAAGCGCTCTCCTTGAAGATAGTGTCTCTACATTCTCTGAGCGAAGACTATCATTGTCAACATCAAGTAGTGAGTCACATAGTTCTATTCAAGGGGTGTTCATATTCTCGACCCGTACTTGATAAATACAATATAAATTTTGATGCTGAGTATCCAAGGTACCCAAAAATAGGGAAGGCATGTAAACTCATCCAACATCAAGAAGCTGGACACAAAAAGCACATGTCATTACCCATGTTTCTTTACTTCCCTTGGTGGGGTAGCCATATCCAAACCAGATACTCTGTTACACCAACTAGTGACATCCAATGAAAATCTGTCAAGATAGAAAACTCCACTGGCAGTTCCCAGACCTAATCTAACACTCCATCAAAGTTCCTCACCCAAAACTCACAAGTCAAGGGACTGTTCCACCACACCTAGTTACTATCCACTTCGGGCAGAACTGACTCACCATCATGGTTGTTCTCACATATCAAAAAAAATTCATGGTTGGGAAAGGTCCTCTCAACCTTGTTCAATCAAAATTATATCAAACAACATCTACATAGGGTTACATCGACACCTCACGTATTCCTAGTAGAACCTTGAGAAAAACTTAAGGAGAAAAGAGTACTTAACACCATGACTAATAATTTCTACACCAATAATTAAAATATTAATTGAGAGTACCTATTATTATTTTGTGCACTATAAGATCATAGACATACAAAGATTGTATCAATTTATGGCCCCAACTGCTAGCTTTTTGCGCCCGATGTGGACTGCCTAGTGGTTGTAGTGGTGGATAGACCTCATAAAATCATCATGCACCTCCAACCCCTCTTTCTCCTCTTTCAAAACCACCTTTGTGTAGACTAACTTATACCCACTTGGTAAATCCCTGATCATAGTTATGTCTGCACTATGATGGTCCACCTGCTGCCTACTAAAGCACCTAAGAATATGTAGGGATGTACAAGTGTTCTATGATAGCATAGATCTCTCTATAGAGTCCCCCCTCAAAATTCAATGCTCTGAAGTAGCCACCATGTTTCATGTATGTAGAGTAGCGTGTAAGGTATGTGAACCCAGTCACATACTCAGACACCATCACCCCTAATGAAACTTTATGAGCTCTTGAATCTAAACGGACCATAAGACGGAAGTGTAGTACACCTCATAAACAACTACCATAATTCATCCCATGATAGTTCTAACTCAATGTGTAATTAAGTAACCAGGATCCACCAATTCTTAGATGCTCCATGGTGAAGGATGACTGCCAAAGCCACCATCTGATCTGTTAGTGTCTGTAAAATCCTAGAGTGGCAGACTACTGAGCCTAGCCAAACCACTACATTTTGAGGGTCTCGCTCATCGTGGAACCCCAACAGTCTCTGACACTAGAACTCGTAGAGGGACATTAGCTGATGCATATCATTAGAATACTCTATTGGGGTTTTTTGTTTCTCAAAAGTTGGAGGTGCTACAATATACTCACCTAGAAGAAGTAGATCGTATGATGGATCCCGAACTGAGGCATCGTCCCTCACATGATTGTCTTCATGAATCAAAGCAGGTATCCTGGGTGACTATCATTGTAGAGGCCTCCAGAATCCATCATGTAGTTCCACTTTCAAATGAGAATATATATATATATATATATATATATATATCAACAAAAAATGGGGACATAACTCAATACGGATAGTAAAAGACACAATCCTATATAATTTAGGTACCATTGTTCCCTGAAACAAGTCTCCCTTGTTGTCGAGTTGATAAGAGGGTAATCAGGGTCCTACTAAATGAATACATTGACCACCCGTAACATCACTGAACGTGATGGCTTGGGGTACACTCTCAATACACTTCGACACTGTTTCCCAAAGCCCAACCAATACCTTTTCAAGGAAATGTATTAACAACGTACCATGGGTTAAACAGATTTTTCACAACCAGAACCATACTAGGGCTTGAGCTGAAACTACCCCATGACATCCTCCATAGGCCAGTGGGAAGCGACAAGCACTGAAGTCACACAAAACTCAGGGATTCCATTTCAGAAGAACCTGTAAAAACACACACACACATCCAACTCAATGAAAAAGTGTAGATGGAAATGAACCAAATATGCAACACTACTATAAGTAAACCAAGAATGCATGGACCTCTAAATAGTACATGTATAGTTGAGTAAACCAAAAATAAAAAAGTTGAAAAATACACGCCCAACCAAAAAAGTGTCACTACCTGAAAGTAACTGAAAATGTAAAATAACTGATAGATCACCACTATTGGATCCCATTCTATGACCACACCACAAAGTCCAAGAACCCATATCCCTAAGATTTTCTAAAGTCAAGATCAACTTGTCCGTCTTCTGCATAATTCAAGACATGTGTGGCAGAATCTCATGCAAGGGTGAGTATAAAAATATTCAATAGGGTTACCTAAAAATGATAAGGGGGATCAATAAGAGATACTCAGAAAAATAAGGTAGTAGATTGGACAAGGTACAAAAGAAGGAGTGAAACTCAACCCAAAAATATAGTGAAGTTAGCTCATGCAGACATAAGGAGCTAGAAATGGTGAGAATATTAACTTCTCATCGAGTCATAGCTACACATAGTAGGATATTAGAATCATCCAACCACGGGAAGATAGCCATGGAAAGCACGTGGTATACTATGCACGTCTCTGACTCTCCTTGAAAGAGAGTAACCAAAACTGAAGGAGTTAGTACTATAGTAGGATATATATATATATATATATATACTCAATCAATGAAAACCAAATGTAATAGTAAGGGGATATCCATCCCACATCATAGTCAAGGAATGAGGGTAGCCAAGAGTTACATAAGTAACCACTGTCGATGCCCAACATCCCACACATATTCTCTGAAATGAATGTCAATGGGAATCAATCACCACACGTTGATATTATCCACTTTGGGTAGCTCTGTCTCACCCAAACAGTTTTACGTAACGTCATAAGGACACATCTTAGTGGGAAAAACATCTTAATTACTATTGATTCCAATGTAACACCAATGTGCGTCTAAAAGTTGAGGACTCATTCCCATCATGGCTGGAGGATGCCACTCGGAACTGCCATCAGGGGAACCACTACCCAGCCCAGCAGGAGGGAATGCCTGGAACTGCTATGGCCATCCCTACTAAATGATACCAATAACAAAGAATTGAGGAACAACACTTACAATCCATATTGGATGGAACCTATTGGAAAGCACTGAGGAACTACTTTGGGAATTTCTAATGGATGAGACCTCTCGGAATGCAACGAGAACTGCACTGGCCATCCATGCTAGATATCACCTCTCTGAGAGAACCGAGTAACTACACTAGAAATCCTTCCAAGATGTCACCTCTTAAGAACCCCATGAAACTTCACTGGCCATCCCAGATGGATGGTACCACTTGATGGAACACTGCTACAGTCATCGGGTGTCATCCAGATAGACATCACACCTAGAACATCTCACATAATATCTTTCAAGCCACTGTGGAGGGAACCATCACATTTTACATGAAAAACCCTTAGGATAGGCTACTCGTGGGTCAATATTTGAGATCTTAAAAAGTAGGTACAAGAGGTATAAAATTCATAAAGTGGTACACAGAACCTGTGGATCCCACACAATGTGTGACCCTTCCTAATCATCTGGCTGTGTACCTAGCCATACTCGGGTTTTAAACTGTGATCAAGTACCCCTACACATGCCTTTGTACTCCTAGAGTACACAGTATATCTATCCAAAAGGCTAATGAGTGCAAAATTCTCATTGTTAATCTGAAGGGAGAAAATGTATTTTCACTGATGTATCACTTAAAACAGCCCCAGAACATATAACTACATCTCTTAATACATATTCTCCACTCACACAAGTGTCTATGTTGACCTAATCCCTAGGTTATCTTCAAATAAAATAGACGGATCATCTACTGATATTCCATTCATGTTTGAACAATTAATTAGATCGTTAAAATTTCTCTACATATTCAAACATATCAAACTGCTGCGATCCTTTTGGAAAGAAGACACAAGACCAACTATTCATATTCCCCAATCAGACATCTGATTCAAAAGTATCATATCATTGCATTACAGTAGAATGAAATCTCATGGAGGCCATGCCTCAATCCTAAAATAAATTATATGGATCACTCCATTACAATCCTCATGGAAAAACACATGGGAATGTCAATTCATTCATCCAAAATGGATACTCGGTAAAAAAGATGCCTTTCACTACAATGCGCACAAATTGGGCCTCATGGGGCCCACACTTCTCCTTTGACTTAAACACCGAAAGGTCATCATGAAAATTCCACTCAATTACTAGGTTCATGATACCACTAACAGTGCATAAATCTAATGTCACATGAAAACACCATGTTCGAAACAAGAACCCCAAAAAATAATAATAATTTAAATTATTCTTATTAAACATATAAATTTAATGCATCTGATCCACAAAAACAAGTCTTAAAATTCATGAACTAGCCTAAAAAGATCTTCCTCCATGAGAGGAATGTGTTCCCATATACTACGCATCAATCAGATTTATGGTGTAGGATATATGGTCATTTGAATTCATATTGGCACGATTCGAACTGGTATGACCCATTCTTGCCAGAGCCCTCTGCCTGGGCTAGTTATCTACTGCTTACGTCACCTGTTTCTCCAACCCCTTTCCCAGCTACGAGTCTCAGCCTACCATCCACTGGTTTGTCCCTCCGCCTCGCTGGCTGCCCGCCTTGGTGGCTCCACTATCCATGTCAACACATCAACTCAACAAACCCATGCATGTGCTCCCTGGATCGGTCGCCTCACCTAGCTGTGACACGACTCCACCATCAACCCGAGAATTTCTGACCAATACATGGCCTCATGTTTCCTTACACGCCAACTGCCTCCCCATCTCCCTTCTCTTCCATCCGCCCACCTCACATGCGACCACTACCACCTGAAGCTGCAACGACCATCGTTAGCCACCGCCAGCTCGCCCAACATGTCGGATCCTACAACCCACCACCGCCATGTGCCACGACTAGCGGGGCTATGGTGGTCAGTTCCATGGCCCATCGGGCTCTATTAGGTTTCCCTATCACGAATCTATCTATGGATTAGGGACCCTTACAATGAGGTCTTCAAAGCATCCACCTCTATTCAATGATCCATTGCCGATCTGTCATGCCCAAACGAAGATGATGGGTATCCCTGATGAATGGTTGAAATAGGGTATTTAAACAAGGTTCGATGCCTTTTTTCTTGATTCCATTGATTATTCAAGATATAAGCAATGAAAAAATGAAACTAAATAGATTATTAAATTTAAAAACTGAATCGGAAGTGAAAATTAAATGTAATCCTACTTCGATTGATGTGTTTATCGCAGCAGACACGTTCACCACACTCCTCCTTTGATCTAACAGTGTTTCGATGGAGGATCCTCCTTGATCCCAAAAAGAATGGATGAGATAGAGGGAGACACAAGGAGGGGGTTTGGTGGAGATATTAGGGACCAACCCAAATCAGGACCCCTTAAACACAAATTTATAGAAACCCATAAAATACCCGCCAATGGTCGCGGTATCCAAAACTCCCTTGACCCCTCATTTTATGTCATGCTTAGGTAAAATACCCCATTAAGAGCTCAATGGTGGTTTTGGATTGATTATATGAGTCTTTAATAAAATTTTATTTGATTTGGAAATTGAGATAAAATAATTAATTTTTATAATTTTATTTACAATTTTCCCTTGGGTAATTTCTCCCAAAAATCCCCCACTAACAAAAGTTATGCCATACCTATGGTAAACACAGCATTTTGGACTCAAATGTGCTTCAGGATTCTGATCTGAGATACCTTTTAAGAGATATCCCATTTTCCTTTTCATGCATAGTATAAAAAATACTTAATATTTTAATAGAAATAATTCCAAGCACACTGGGCCTCGAAATTGCACGTTGTCCCAGCACCTAGCTCTGGAAATATATGCATAAATATTCCCAAGTATTAAAATGAAAAATAGGGTCTCTACCAATAAATTGAGTTTGATGTTCACTATCAATAGTATTATCAAACCCCTGGTAATTTTCCATGTATTAAGGACTTATTGGAAAGAATCATCGGTACACCCATGATACTGAAACTACAATGATATTTAATCCTTATTGGTAATTTAGTCTTCATATAAATAAGATATGATAGTTTCCCATAATTATCCAACTAGAAATCATTTCATAATTAGGTAATTAACTTATTGTCCATAGAAGGGAAACACACATATGAAATATATTTTTTGAAGTATCATTGAATGTCTGTACACCCATATCCCAGATCGACTTCAGTTGTCTTATTAAAGGTTGAAAGTGGATGTATCTATGATTTTCAGGATCAGATGGTTTAGATGTTAGTTTACTTAATAATGTGAAATATTTGTCTTACGCATCCATAGAGAAAGATTATTAATATGAATAAAAACTGGCCACATTTAGTGAATCGTAATCATCTGACCAAATGGATTAAAATCATCATAGGATAGACCGAACATAACATTACACACTTCTACTGAAAAATCGGGATGGTGTGCATCAAATCCCAACCATGTGAATCCATACATATAATAAACTAACTCTTCAATACCTTTAACTCTCTCAGCATCATGTTATCATATATTGGATGATATTTCATCATAAATTAATTGATTTTGTAGCCTTGGAATCAATGAAAAGTTCTACATGACTTTTTATGGCACTTTAGATAGTGTTATGTCAGAATTTCCCTTCCATCGAGATGTACCACATTAATTATATTCATTATATTTAGCTATTTCCTCAAAAAATAAACTATAATCATTTAGACAAGAATGAATTTTATTAGTAGAAAATTCAATTTTCTTAATTAACTTCCATACCTTATAATGAGTTGAGTGAATATCTGCACCATCAAGAATAAATTCCTTCAAAAAATAGAAAAATATAATCAATGGAGGTATAATAAATCACAAAAATGGTTCTTCCATGATATAACCACATTAAAAATTAAAAATTCTTCATTTTAGTAAATTCATAATATACAGGAGTCCTTCATCATGGATTAATTTTTTTACTCTCTCAACATCATCGTCTTACGTATTTCCCTCATTTTTATCGATATCGTTCCCTTCTTTCACTAGCATACTATCTCTATCATGATTATGTACAATTGGAAATTGATGAAATTTAATATTCTCTATACCATTTCTTTCATTACATTCATAAATAGTAAAATATCGTATCATCTCTCCATTGTGATACCTTACATAATAGTTTTTTTGAAATCCATATTTTTTTATATGGTAGCTAACTTTTTCCAAGCATAACCATGGTCTTCCATCAGGTTTATAACATGAAAACGATATACAAACTCCATAAAATTCATTATTTAATAAAAATACTGAAAATATTCAAATTCTTTTGAAACTCAGTTGAAATCTGATTGGTATAATACATACAGCTTCTATCCATTCAATTATAAGGAAAACATTTATGGTCCAATGAATAATATAAACCATAATTACAGACTTCAATACAACCAATTTGAATATGAATGTCATCAAAAGAACAAATATTTTTAAAATAACAAAAATATATACAAAATGTAATAAAGGAGAGAGAAAATAAGATTTGTATAATCTATTTAATGAATTATTTATTAGAAAACATTACTCATCTATATTTAGAAATGATTCAATTCAAATTAAAATTTTAATTATAATCATAAATAGATCCCTTGGAAGGAATAAATTCTATAACCATGTTACTTGAAGAATGGAAAGTTCATGTTCAGTGAAAATACTTATATATTATTTGATGCATTTTGATAGAAAAATGATAAACCATTTAAATACTTTATCTAAAAATTAAAAAATAAACATTAGAAACTTTATTTAAAATAGGAAAGGGTCACAAAACTACATAAAATTTATTAAAAAAAATAATGACATAATTTAAAATATTTTTTATTTCAATATACCATTCCATTGACAAAATTTTCTATAATATCCAAAAATAACAAGAAAAACTCCATAGTCATATTTTTAAATATAACCACTTAACAATTTTCTGAATATTATTAATCAGGTGTCGTCCCATCATAGGCATATTCAAAAAATGACATGTTTGAAAGATACAACCTTCCAATGCAATGTGTCAATGATAATCTCATGCTTTGGTAATAATAAATCAACCTCCAATAACTATTAAATCAATTTATATAAACAAAATCTTAAAAATAATTCTTCTATAGAAACTAATAATAATAAATACCAAAATAAAAACAATGAAAATAACTTTTAATAAACTCTATAATTCAAATTTAACAAAACCCATAATTTTCGATGCCTAAGAAGTTCATATTTTCAACACATATTAAATATCTCCCTAGAAATTTTTGAAATAAATTCCACCCATTAGTATGAATATATTTGTTCTCCCATCACAGATATAAAATTAATAACAATAATTTCCCAAAATTATAATACAATAGAATACTAAAGGTTCGTCTATATTACAATAAATAAATAAAAATACCAAAAATAAAGTATCACCCATAAAGAACATTATTTTAAAATAATATGTATGAATCGTAAAAAAATTGCATCATGGTTAGGATTTCATAAAAATGAAAACAATAATTATAAGATTAGAAGAAGAATTAGGAACTCACTATCAAATAAGATCGGAATTAGAAAAACACACAATCAGATGAGAACACTGGAGGAGGAGAGGTTTTGGTCATCGATCAAGTGAGGGAAACACAACTTGACCTTGGAGGGGGGATATGAGTATCGATGAATGAAGAGGGGGTGTGAGGTGTATAATTGCATGACTCTATCACAATGGTTTTAAAAAAATATTGAGATAGAGGAGAAATACCCACTATTTATATAAACTATGGTTTAAGATACTCTCAATGCAATATATACTTATATTTTCTGTAAACCATGGGTATAGATCCATAGGGATAGCCCCTGTGTCTAGTAGTGTGATAGTGAATGGGATTCCCTATTCTTCTTTCTTATTATTAATGGAACCAAATAGATATAAATTAGTAACTCTAAATGTTCTTTCACACCTGGATTAATGTTTACCCAGAATTTAACTTCAATCTAGAATTGTAGAGTAGAACATGATCTCCTGGTTTAAAGGTATCTTTCTGAATTAGTTTTTCATGTCCCACTGTAGTTCACTCTTTGTAAGTTTTGGAGTTTTCAGAAGTCCCTCTTCAAATTTCTTCCATGTCATGGAACTGGTGTTTTCTTTATTTCTTAGTACTCACAAAATCCAAATTATTCTTTTTGAAAGCCCATTATTCATTGTGTTCCAGCTCCACCAACAAATGAAAACGTTTTCCATAAATTAATTAGTTGTGGCTCGTATATATGGGTACCTTGTAGGCTATCTGGAATGACCATAAGGTGTTATAAATCATTAATATCAAATCCGTATAGTTAGGTTTATCCAATTTATCGAAGATACCTTTAATCTCCTAGTTAAACACTTCTGTTATTCTATTTCTCTGTGGATGGTACGTTGAAGATGTCTTATAATTCACCCCATGATTTTTTAGCATAGCTTCCGAATATATATTGAAAAAATGATACATGTGTTCATTGATGATGAACCTTGGCTCTCCAAACCTATAAAATATTATAGACCTAAAAATCACATACAAATTGGGAATCACCAGTCTTAGTGGACTAAGCTTCCACCCATTTCGATAAATAATGGATAGCAAGAAAAATATAATAATTACAAAAAGATATTGGAAAGGGTCCCATAAAATTAATTCTCTATGATTAAAAGATTTCACAAAACATGATGGTTTTTTTCAGAATCTTCTATCTTTATGAAAAATATCCCAACTGTTGACACTTCTCACATTTCATAAAATACTCATGATAATATTTAAACAAGTTTTCTCCATAAATTATAGATTCCAATAATCATCTACCCATTATTTGAGGTAAATTGTGGCCACCACATGATGGGGTATGAAAATATTCACATATAGATTCTATTTTAATTTTTATTATGATCATTCTTATGAATTATTCCTTATAAATTTAGAAAAAAATGCATCATCCGAAATTTAGAATATAAATTCGACTTTTATTTTTTATTAGAGTTAAGGTGAGATGGTACCTGGGATATGGAAACATAATTTAATATATCAGAACACCATGGTAATTCACCTTCCATGATATAGAGTTTTTCTCTAGTAATGTGATCATTGAATGGGTTAAGTAATATATTTTTATTTCAATATTTATTGTTAGTCTTCTAAGGTGATGTTCCACCTGATTTTCATCTCCCTTATTATACTTGGTCTCAAGGATGAACTCTTACTATAGTTTTTTCCATCTTAAAAACCTTTTCTGGTAATCATTATTCTTAATTGAGTACCTAGGTTCTACATGATCAAATAATACAACCACTTTAGTTCCACATAAATAAGATCTAAACTTATCCAATGAAAATACAATAGTATGGAATTATATTCAGTAGTTGTGTAATTCAACTGAGAGGAATCCAATGTTCCTGATGAATATGTTATGAATAGTGGTATTCCATTAGTTATTTGGGAAAGGACTATCCCCATAGCATGGTTCGATGCATCACAATTTATTTCCAATGGGTGCTCTAAATTTGGGGGTTGGGTAATAGGTGGGAGGATTAGTTTCTCTTTAAACTCATCAAATTACATCCTAAAATAATTGTTAGTGTCAAATTAAAGTTCTTATAAAATAAATATGGAAATAGGAAGAGAAATTTTATTCATGTCTAGGTTGAACATTTTATATAATCCCACATGTCCCAAGAGGGTACAAATATGTTTTAAAAAAAGGGATATGGAAAAGAATTGACCACTGCAACTTTATACTAATCTTCCTAAATGCCTTGTTTTTTAATGGTATGACCTAGCATTATCCCATTTTCAAAAATAAAGTTACACTTCTCAACTTTAAAAATATGTTTTTACTCAATTCATGTTATTTAGCCTTTTCTATAGTTCTCAAAAAAATAATCAAATTATTTTCCAAAAATAGAGAAATCATCAAGAAATACCTCGAGGCAGGGAACAATATGATCTGATAATATGCATAATATGATTAATATAAATATATGAAGTGTGGCTAGGGAATTTCATATAATAAAATGAATCCTATTGAATGAAACATTTCAAAAAGGACAGGTGATTTTTTTCTTCTCTTGGTCTTTTAGGGAAATTGGTTCCCTGACATAACTATAAAATCCATCTAAGAAACAATAATGTATCATGCCAGCTAACTGTTTTTGTATTTGTTTGATGAATTAGATTGGTAAGTGATACATTACAGTTAAATGTGTTGTCTTTCTATAGTCTATTAATACTCTCAAACTATTATGAACTCTCATGTATATTAATATATTATTCTTATTTGTCATAATTTTCTAACTAATTCTCTTGGTAACCCAGAGATAGGGTTGACCTAATATGAGTTATAAATTTGTAAAATTATGTTGGTTTCCAGAAACATCTCTATTTATTATTTTTATAATTCCATAATGGTTGGGTTAATCATTCTTTTGGGTTTCCTATTATGTCAAGAATCCCCCTCTAGAAAAACTCCATGGGGAAATCATTAGGTTAATTCCAGGGATGTATTGAAGGATCCACCCATGGGCTTGGATATTTCTTTTCAAAAGTTACATTAATATATTCTTTTGGTATTTGTATATGTTGTTTTCTATGATTAATAGAATATTTTCTCCTTATATAAGATATACATTTTTTCAATAACTTGGGGGAGGTTTTAATTCAAGATAAGGGGGTTGTTATAGAGATTCCATTGAATTAAATTCCCTACTTTTGGAGATTGATGTTCCTGTGTAAAGGGAATCATGGTACCATATTCCAATAAATAATTAGTGAAAGAAGAAGTTATTTATTTTTAAAACTTTTGAGAAAAATTTCTAGATTTTTTAATATTCAATTTTTTATTATTCCTTGTAGTAAAAATGTGATATATTAACGTTAAAAATTATCTATACATACATGATACTTCAATGGGATCAATACCTTCTAGATGTGTGATTCTGAAGTTGGAATTTATTCTTGGAGTTTTCTTCTTGGAGTCAAGGATGCTAAATTTCACCATACTCTCTCCAAGATCAAATTAATGTTATCCTTAATATACATTGTTGATTTATTGGATCTTTTGAAGAATGATATTCCTAAAATTATGGGTAAATGGTCTAGTGCATTATATTCCACCATGGTGAGAATATAAAAATATGGTGAAATCATGGTCCTTTCTCTCCCACAAGCACATACTCCAACACTCATGATGGAAAAATAGTGGACCTATTTCCCAGTTAGGATACCACCCTTGTGAAATTAAATTAAAATATTTTATATGAAAAAAAAATTGAGACAACAAATTAATTGAATCACCAGGCTCAGGAAAATAATCAAATAATTTCCAAGAACTAATGGAGCAGGGAATATAGAATGTCCTTGGATCATGAATTTTTTTGGGAAATAGTTGAGTGATCATAGATGAAAAAATTCTCCCTATATTTAACCTTTAATTATTGTTTATAATATTTCTTTTGGTACAAACTTCCTTGAAGAATTTAGAATATATTTGAATTTTATAAATGGATTCCATGAGAGGTATGTAAATTTCAGCATATTGAAATATGTCTTGTATATCTCATTGGAGTTTCTATTCCTAAATATTTTCATGATTAAATAAACCTAGAATGTAAATGATGGGGAATTTTATTTATTCTCTATTTTTTTCCTATCTAAAATTTTTTTGGGTCTCTCCTTAATAAATATTTTCATAATTTCATCTTACTTCTTTTTGTAATGTTCCCTTGGTTGATTGTGTTGTTATTTCAAACTTTTTCTAGAATTTCTAGAGTCACGTTATTTTAATTCATCATGATATTACTTGGTATTTTATGGTTAAATTTCTATGCCACTCCTTGTGATTTTTATAATTACACTTCCCTTTGGATTTTTAATTTTCTGAGCAAGAATTTTTCCTTGGTTTGGGGATGTCATGTCCATGATATTCAAAAATTTATCTGACAAATACTTAATGGTATTTTTCTACTCATCAATAATTCTTCTTTTTATTCCTTGAAATTTTGGGGTACTAGATTAGTATTTTTCATAGGATTTTTATTTAAAATAAGGTGGTTGATAATACTTTTTGTTATAGTATCTTATATGGTTGTAGGAAAGGGAGTGGATTTTGGAATTACTGCTAGAAATTCGGTTGAATGGGAGGTCATGCCTAGTTTTCAAGGCCTCCATACACCTATTGGTATTACCCTTCTTTCAATGGTTAATTTTATTGAAATTTAATTGGTTATAATTCAGTTTCACATATCTTTGTACCTTGTACCTCATTGCATTAATCATGGAAGTTATGGGTTGAAGAACACAAATAACATACCTAATGTGGGGAAGGTTGTTTATGAAATTATTTTAAAGCCACATATCCTCCTAGGATTATTTATTCTTCATGTTTGGTTTCAATTAAATGTGATGAGTTATATTTTTTTAACACATATATACCTCTTAGGTTTTTACCACTTGTTCCAAACTATTGTGAATTCTATTCAATCTTATCGACTAATCTATTAGCTTCCCCAACTATATATCACCGAAATATCCTCCATATATATATTCACAGTAGAACCTTTCATTATATAGTAGTATTTTTTGGAAATGGACTAGGAATTTATGATATTCGATAGCTTAATGAGGACCAATTGTAAACAACTTTTTGAATCATTCCAAATAATAATTGAGGGTTTCATGAGATTCCTATCAGATGGTGTATATCTCCTTGTTGTCATTCTCAGAGAGGTTGGAAAGAAGATTTTCATAAAGATTATTTGGATATCATCATAGTAATTGATTTCTATGTGTTTTAGGATATAAAACCACTCCTTAAAAACTCCCACAAGTAAAAAGGGAAATTCCATCCACTTGACATGGTCCTCAGCTACTCCTCTTGGCTTAATTCTAGATTATAAGAATCCAAAATCATAAATTTTCTAGTTATTATATTCACCTTCAAGGCCATGAAATTTTGTTAATACAAGAATAATATTGACATGTAGTTTAACAACAATTTATTATGGATTTAATTCCATGTTTGGTTGCTCGAAGGGAATAATTGATGTTTCACTCAATCCTTCTAAATTAATGTCTCTAAAAAATATTTATTAAGATTCTTAAGACTATTAAGAAAGGTCCTCTCCATCTCAATATCAAAATATATTAATTCATCACTGGAGGTCCTAGTTAGGAAATTTTATGTTTAGAATATCACAAATCACATCAGCAATGGTTCCATGTTTTTACACTCACCTGTTATGGGGTGTAGAAAAATTATTTTAATTTCCCAAAATAATATTGTTTTAGTAGTAGACAAATTTTTTCTCCAATAAGATGATATTAATTCTTATTTTCATGATAAAAATTAAATAAGAAAATCACGAGGACTTTTAAATAGGGAAATATGTGTTTTTATAATCAAATTAAGAGAGAAAAGTGATTGGGGTTTTAGATTAGCTTCCCTATTTGTAAGGATATCATATTACCTTCGAAATTAGTCCGTTTTCTATTAATTGATTAGATAAATAGATAAATAATAATTTTTTATTTTTCACCCTTGATCATGATTTTTGCTAATGATAACAACACTCATAATTTACTTGTTTAGATAATTCACCTTCCAATGTGTCGATGAAACAATGATCCTTCTTTGAAATTCTTAGGCAATACCAAATCTAATATTGAAATTCCCAAGAATGAATATCAAACCACTATTACATCCAAACATGTTTAGTAATCACTAAAAACTAACTCTAAATCAACCAATTCGAGTTATATAAAACCATGAATATGGATAATATAATTATTTATTCAAGAGATTAGTAAAATTGCACAATTAAATCCAAACAAAATCATATTCATATAAATATATATTTTTTAATTTAAAATTGAAAATCATGTAAATAAATAAATAATATCAATGAATTAAATAAATTGGACTTTTATAATGAATTGAAAATTTCGGTCACCTCCCCTACCCCCAACCACATTAGGTTTTTACCCATTTGTAATAGAAGAAAAAAAGTAGAAAAAGGGGAAAAGATTTTGATTAATAAAATTAATAATAAAAGCATAAAGAATAGGAAACATTGTAGTAGTGGTTGTTCACTAGATCCCTAATTTTATATCTTTTCTCAGTGGTACCAATACATGAATTTATAAATAGAGGAGTCACCCTCAATTTGTATTTTCCATAACATTATCTTTCTTGTTTTTTTGTTCTATATGTATAATTAAATATTTTTTGTATTAAATATGTTAAATTATTAGCAGTTTCCAAATTTTATTGTTGAAATGTATTTCACAATGATGGTAACAAAATCTACCATTGGGAATCTTTTATCACACCCTCACAATAGCACAATCATGGTAGTAACATCTACCATTCCTCAGTGGTATATCGTCATGATATCATTGGTGATGGTATCATGTTAGCAGTACAATAGCTCCTCCTTATCTCATATATAGACACCCTCTGTGGTGCAATGTAAACTTCCTTAGTATATATTGTTGAACCTCACAGGTTCCCCCTCAAAATGATCTATCCTTCACACCAGTTTTATATCTCACATAGGTACATCTCCTACTTCCGACAATAGTAGAGGTATCTATGGAAGATCATGCACCACTTTTGTGTAACTCCTTTCCATGTACCAGTTTCTGTTTGAGGGAGATGTAGCCAAATGCTTCAAGTCACACATAGCCATTTTTTTCTAAAGTAGCTAATTATATACTATTATATTCTACAATTACCATTGTAGAGTATCAACAATCCTGAACTGATGCTAGCATAATATGTTACACCATTCCATCTTCAACCATGTTGGAATCTAGTATTATCACATCTCCAATGTAGTTCATAATATACTATTTAAATAATGGTTGAACAAATCCTCTATCATGATCCACTTCAAGGTACTACCATTGTTTCACCAATGTTTCTTTATCAATGGTCACTTGTCATATATTTTAGAATATCTACTTTTCCTCAATATTACTACATGTATCCTCCTATTTTGTCCCACATGCATCCTACATCTTCTGAGCAAGGGTGCGGTACAACATGGAATCATAGTGTATCTTTCTTATATGGAAAATCCATGGAATTTCTGGCACTTTAGTGGTGTAGGAATCCTCCTTAGAGTTATCTATCCTTAACAGTAGCTGGATGACTCATTTATTTCATGTGGGGGTTCATTCTCCTTTCAAGTGGGTATCATCGAGGTCGTCTAAGGTGATTGATATTATCCATAAAGACCCAGAAATTCAACAGGGTAAATCAGCTCAAGTTTGATATTCATAGGTGGCATCAATAGAATATCTAGTGAGTTTACATGGTGGTCTAGTGGCATAAAGTGGTGGAGGCAGTGTCTTAGGTGTGTTTCAGCATGAGGGTTGCCTTTGGATAAGTTCTACGACATAGTTTCAACAAGTATGAATAATAACCTAGTTTTTTTACCCTAATTAGTTTTTACCATTGGTAAGTGCAACTTAATAATGAAATTTATTCCATCCCTAGATTATAATTCTTTTTTTGGTATAGGCTCTTGGTTACCCATCAACACACACATATGGGTTATTCTCATCAACACCACCTATGGAGGATTTTTCCCACTTATGATACTCGATATTCTCCCAGTAATCATGTACCATAATTCCACCTGAGTAGGCCCTCTTGATAGATTTATTAGCTTTTCATATCCTTCATAGGGCTAGATATGTGGCGTGAAACCATTGGTTGTGGATTAGACCATGGCTATATAATTTTTTGAACTTTAAAAAAGTAAAACAATTAGATATATTTCAAGAAATAATTCCAAAAATAAATTCTAAAGACAAATTAAAATTTCTTTATATTTAAACCTACTTTAATTATTTGATTAAAAAGTCCCATTTTTTTAAAACCAATTCATTGCATGTATATACTCATTTAAAACAATTCTAAATCCTCATAAATTTTTAAACATCTTCATGAAAATATGTGTGTATCACAGAACTCCGAAGAAGAAATGGATCAGTGGAGATATGTATTTTATTTATTACATTACTAGTATTACATGCATTAATTTCATTAAATATAAATAAAGTTTTTTTAATATGTTTAAAAGTTTTTATTGAGTCATGGAGTATGATATTTGTTTCCCCTTGAAAAAGTTATAGATAAACATCATTGTTGAATACATGAGCATAAATTTTGAATCATATTTTGGAAATAAAGATATTTTTAATTAGTAAAATACACCATACTCCATAAAAATTGTGTTACTATAAATACAGATTGGAACATAGTGGAAAATTCTTATACCATGTTGGTAGAGAGATATATGTATATATTTATTTGGAGGTAACTGATAAGTACAATTATTCAGATTCATAAATATTTTTTGTGTTGTACTAATTTAGATATGATTCTATACATGATTTATTTTCAAAAGTCTCAAACATTAAAATATTTAAGAGTTTTTTAAATCTAATTTTTTATCAATGTCATATATGAAATCTTTAAGAAGATTCAACAAAAAGAAATTTTATGTATATTTCTTAGTAATTTTCAAAATACAAGTAGATATTGTTATTACAATGAAAATATAGGGAATATTGTGGATAATATTAAAATAAAGTTGATGGAATATTCAATTAATGAAATATAACATCAATAATCATGTTTAATAAGTTATGACGATAAACCATAATATATTGAAAAGTGTGATAATTTTTCTAAAAATAAATGGAATTCCGTAGAAGAGCAGGTTCAAGATGTTTAATTATTCATTTCAAGTAAAAAATAAGAACCCTTTTAAACTCATCAATGTTTTATATAGTATATTTATATCAATAATATCATTATAGGTCAATGATATATGAGTTAATCATTAAAAACATTTATTAAAATATCACATTGCTCATTACATTAACAGGTTGATCCAAGAGATGAGAAAGAGGATTTAGAAAATCAAGAGTGGATCAATACTATGAATGAGGAGTTGTACATGATATTAAATATTGGTAATTAATATTTTTTACTCAAGGTAGAAAAAATATTGTTATTATAACAATTTTTTTGTCTCATAACATATTAAATGAAAAGAATAGAGTTGATAAGAAGTAAGGAAAGACTCAAGTGTAAAGGTTATTCATAGGTTGAAGGAATTGATTTCATTGAAAAATTTACATTGATTTAATTTCATGAAACATTAAGATACTTATTGATATCTCTACACAATTATGATTCAAAATCTTCGAAATGGATTTCCAGTCATCCTTCCCCAATCGAGAGTCGGAAGAGGAAGTGTACATTGAGAAACTCAATGGATTCATACTTAAAAAAATAATGGATTTTATTTTAGGTTAAATATGCATCTATATGGATTAAAATTTCTTGAAGGTATTGATATTAGAAGCTTTAAAATTTCTTGAAGTTTTAAGATTTAGGAAGGGAAGAGTGGGAAGAAATATCTACATCAAATAAGGTAATGTGGTATCCCCCAATATTATTTATGTTTATGATATTATCCTCCCTAAAAATGAATAATATATTTTTATTTATTTTAATTTGGGGATGAAAAATATTTTTAAGGTGTAAATTCTTAGAGAGATGATTTTTTATTATGTTTTCAAAATTCTCAAATAAAATATCATATTTTCATTTATCATGAGACTTTTTTCAATGAAATATAAACAATTTTTGAATTAAGGGTTTAAAGAAAATTTTTAACGTAGTTTTAGTTGGAAAAAATCAACAAAAGGATAAATATGGAAATTTATTTGAATCAATAGATTTTATAAAACGTATTGGGATTGTTTTATACCTGATAGCTTCATGATAAGATCTGTTGAATGTCATTACACTTTGTTCTATGATTCAATGTGTACCAAAATAAACATATCTTGTTTTTGGAAAGAGGATTCGTAGATATAAAATATCAATGGTGAATTATGTATTGAACTATGATATTAAAGGTATGATCAATCTATTTATATTTTAAGATGTAGATTGGGATGAAAATATAAATGATAATAGATCAAAATCCGGTGGAGTTTTCTTTCTTAGAGAGAAGCAAGTGGTGTAATGCAGAAATAATTAGAGTTTACAGACCTTGAGTTATGTCATAGTGATAAAAATATATAAAACACCAGTGACATCTAAATTTATTTATATTATGACTAAATTTGAATATCTCAATGTGGATATGATGTTACCATAACTCATGGGATGTGATAATCAATATTATATAATTTTTTTAATAAATCATGGTTAAAATTATTTATTGAATCACATTTTTATCAGATAGAAATTTATCAAAGATTTTGTGTAGAAAGTTGTTTTCATGTTGGAGATTATTCCGAATAATGTTAAAATCAATGATGTATTCACTAAATCACTGGGAAAGGAATCAATTCAAAAAAAATCTGGTTGATGGTGGTATTTCAAACTCAATATAATCCAGCATAAGATATGGTGATTACATCTTTTATATGATTTACTTTGGGTTTCTATTGTCAAGGGGTAGGGGGTTTGAGAAAATAATATCCAAAAATTATTTTTTCCTTGAGGGGGATAATATATTTATTGGAGTATTTAAAATGGTAAAGTGGTAAACTCAACATGTGTGTATGTACATTTGTGAAGTTTTTGAACTATTATAATGTTTTGTTTGATCATTTTTTTAGGATGTTTATGTTTCAAACTTGCAGGAGCAGTTTTGAGGAATTTTGAATAATGATAAGTTTAGCATGTAGAATAACTCTATGGGAACTGATTAAAATTTTCCATAATTGAAAATTTTGTTATTATTATTCCTATTGCTTGTTTCCTACACTTATATTTCTCATATATTGTTAGAATTTTTAAATGGTGATTCTTTGGTTCATTGAAAGGGAGAACTATGTTAAATGTTTGAAAATAATCCTTATTTTAATTTGATGGATGATATTATTTATATAAAATCTAAAGGGAATCCTTTTTAGACGAAAACATCATGGAATATTTTTTGAGACTAGAAGTTGGTATGATGTTAAAATAACCCAAAAATATGGTGTTGGGGTGTGTTTGTTAAAGAATATTTTAGGTGAAGTAGATGTGATTAGTGTTGCATTTTGTTGTCAACATATCAACACAATTTTTCAATGAATTAATAACATTCATACTCAATTGAATCTTGCTATTTTATGTGAGGTCATGTGATTTTTTAAGTCTATATGGGTATGGAAGAATTCTAGAGATGAGGAGGTGAAGTTTTTAAGGTGTTATAAAGTAGTATACTAGATCATACTGAAAGTTTATAGATCATTCCCAAATTATTGGAGAGTCATAAAAATCAATCTATGGAGGTCAGTGGTTATGTTATATGAATATAGGATCAATTTTAAATTTTTGAGAGACATAGCTAGTCACACTGTTATTGGAAATAATACATCGTGGTTGATGATTATATTTTAATATGTTCTGAATCTAGTCCTTCATGATCTAAAGTGACACTACCAGATAAAGGGCATTAATTTTCAAATTCCTGTTATTCTGAGAGAATAATGTATTATTCTATAAATATGTAGATCACACCATGAATTATAAATCACACTATCGTAATCAGGTAGTGGGAATTAGGTATTTCAAAGGAATTCTAGTGTTTTCATAGTCTACACTACCAGGGGAATTCTACACTACAATGAAGTGGTGGTTTGTGAAATAGTTGAAGGGAAACAGGTGGGATTATCTATGTATTAGTTTTTTTATGGTGTGAATGGTTGTATCACAAAATAATATGAATAAATCCACTATGATATATTCTACAGTCCATAATTCAATTTTTTCCTATTATTACTTAGATGGTGAATCTTGGTATGATATGACTTGATCCATTATGTTACATAATGAAATCCAAGGGTGAAGGGAAGTACTAGATGGATCCAATAATTATTAAAGATATTGTAGTGGATGAAGAAGAAGTTTTCATTTGAATTTAAATTTTTGGAATTCATATTTAGATGATCTGTGTGATGGATTACTGCTATGTAAGCATAGAGAACTAGAGGAGATGAATATGAAGAGTAATAAAAGTGTGCAAGTAGTGGTGATGAATATTAAATAGAAAACAAAATAAAAAGAAGATAAAGTGGTAGAATCAAAATTGAATCATGATGGATTTCTATCTTGGGTGAAGACCCTATTTTTGGTTACTACTTTAGATTCTATATATTTTTTTAATGGGATAACATTTAACAGGTATGGAGACACATTTTGTATCTGGAGTTCAAGGTTAATAACATCTCATTTTTAATCCATATGGTAATTCTAGTGTAATATTTTATCACATGTTTTGCAGGATCATACCATAGATGTATATACTCATTTTTAAGGGTGAACCTTGTAAAATGTACCATGTTTTATGTGTTTATTAGTTGGATTTTTTTGTTGTTAATATAAAATGATCTGTTCATTTATATTAATAGGGTTTATATTTTTTTAAAGATGAAATGTAAAAGGAATTAAATTCCCTTATTTACACCCCTTCACTATGAATTGTCACTAATCATGTAGTATATTTTCCTAATTGTTGATGTAATGTATATAAAAAACTAGAAATTATGGCTACAACCGCGGTTTTAAAAACCATTTTAGAAGGCTATTAATTTTCATGGATTCGATAACTACAGAAATATATGTATTCTATTTTTTATTAATTTCAATGTACAGTATTCATAGTAATAGATAACACATAGTGCATAAATAACTATTAATACATAATTAATTAATTAACAATTAAAATTATATAATTAAAAATCACAAATTAATATTAATATTATGTAATGAGTAAAAAGATTACTAATTAAGAATATATATACCACATTCTACTAGCTCATACTAAAAAATTTCATTAGGGGTTTATAGAAATTTATTCCTCCAAAAAATAATATCTTATTAAATTACATATAATTATAGTTAATTAACTATGGATGATGGTATAGGAAATCTCTAACCATGGATATTTTGGGGTGAATGGGGATTCATGATCTCAATGTCTTTTTTTAGGGATGATGATTCTATGGTCAAAATTCTCTTTATTGGGGGTTGTTGTAAAAATGTGGTGGGAGATGCCTAGGATATTGATACATCTAGGAGGGAATTCCAAATTAGAAACCCTTAATCCAAAATCAAAATCAAAAGTAGTTGATCAATCCATTAAATTTTATTTAAAAACCTTCAAAAATCATATTCAAGAAGTATTAGGAAAAGGGAGTCGTTTATCTGGTCTATACGAGGTTAGATGTGATAATCGAATGTTTAGGTCAATGTAATCACTCCATCATTTGATGGGATAGTTTCTCTAAAGTATGAGGATTTAGAAATTTCGGGATCTAACTCATCTTCCATCCTTGATTTGTGGTGTATCAAACTAGTGATACATACTAGTGGGTCATTAATTTTTTAATTTTGTCTCCATAGTAAAAAAAAATATGGAAGGCCTTGGATCCAGGGTTTCGTTTCTCTTTAACAATGTTTTCTTTATAATTAGGAATGGTGTTTCAATTCCAAACATTTTGAAATCAAAAGTTCTTATGATTAATTCTAGGTTAAAATGTTTCATTTTAATTTGATATTGTGGAATCATAAAATTATCTGTGATATTTCTCCTTCAATTGGTGTCCCTATTAAAATGGGGAGATAAATAAAAAATGATATATTTTTTTTACTCTTATAGGGTGTTAAATGTATTAGTTATCAATTATGTTCTAATAGAAAAAGTGATTTTATCTATATCTAATGATGAGTGAACTCAAATAATTATCTGTTTTATGATTCTTAATTTATACTTTGATTTCAATATCAAATTTCATTCAAAGAAAAAAATTAAGAAAGTTGTCACATTCATATTATATTATTTAACTAATCTTGATAAGGGAAATTATAATAATTGTATATATTTATATAGAAATAATATGTCTAGTGTATCTAGTGTTGGTGTTCAATATGGTGATCCAACACATTCTCAATCTGATTTTAGATAGAATAGTGTCCATTTGAGTCAAGTTCTTACTAGGAACCATCATGATTTGGAAGTGGCAGGGTTAATGGGAGATAATGATGTCCTCTTTGGTTCTAAATAGGGTAATTTTGTTACTCATTAATTTTTTTAGGGAAAGGGAAATATACTAGAAGCCTTTTGGGAACATCAATGGTGTCCTAAACATCCTGCTAGAAATATTGTGTAGAAGAGGTAAATGTAAAAGTGCAAGAACAAGGGGCCTAGAATATATGAGCTTCAACTTTATGTACTCATACTATAGAGAATCTGAACAAGAAATATAGATTGAATAATATTGAGGGAAAATGGGATGATATTTAAGATGATACTCGATCACCAAATATCTATTACAAGAATAATAGAGGTGATGATATGATGAAATATGATGAAGTTTTTTCACTAGTTCCTATAAATATGTAAAAGTCAAGGATAGATTATTCACATCTGAAGTGCACTATGAGAACTCAATCGACTCCTCTTAATGAGGAGAGAAATCCACATACCAATTTTTTCATCTCTTTTCAAGATGATTCAAACTAGGAGAGGGAATTTGAAAATTATAATAGTCCAAATTATGATCTATGATGTGTCTTTAAATGTTTTTATTCTTGATTGATGTAATGTTTCGACTTGATATTCAGATAACCCATACCCCGAGCTGGTGAGTTATATAGCCTCAAGTACTCATCCCCCAACAGTAGAGGATGACGACATGTATAGAGGGTGTGGAGGTGGTACAGTGGGGATACTATACCCCTTATAAAAGTGTAATAGTGGATACAATAATAATCATAAAATAGTGAAATCATATATGAACAGATAGTATAATTAATAAGTTTTAGAATAAATATATAAAAAACTAAATAATAATAAAAATCCACTATGTAGATTCATATATATGGATTCATGTCATACTGATATAAAAAAGATTAAATAGGGGATAAATAGATACAATAATTATATGAAAAAAATACAAATAGAAAAAAGGCTGCTTCATTAGAATATCATGTGTATTCTTGATCCTCTACTCCTATGATTCATCAAAATGTAAAGCATATCAAAACTCGGAAGTGGGGCGTTTTCTCTTATCCATTCCTACAAACAAGTATTATTCTCAAGTACTAAAGGAATTCCATGTATATTGTGAGATAAAAATGTAGTATAAAACACTATATCTATCTATAATTAATCCAATAAGTTATCATATATAAAAAGTATGCATATATAAATTGAATTAGAACAAAGTGATGAAATAAATAACCAGCATGATCAGGTTCCTGGAGGACACCTGGAGGCTCTACCAGCATTGAATCATAGAAGGAATGAAATGTACGATCAGTCACTATATATATATATATATATTAATATTATATATAAATAATAGTTATATATTTCATCCACCTATATGGAAAAATTCTGTATGGATGTAATTGGCCATATACTTGGAATACAACGTGGTTGCCTGACCGGGGCGTAACTCAGTCATCCATGACCATTCCAAATAGTCCTATAAGCTCCAGAAATATGGTACATTCCCAGTATCTCATTATAATTGGGAGACTTCATGCTCATCACTTGAGATTGTGAGTGTTCCATAATGTCAACACTTGAACAAAGGATTTGGGGCATCGAGCCAACCGTCCAACTAATATCAATGGCGTAAGACTTCATGCTCAACACCCGATGTAAGGGAACATGATACTTTCATATCACGACCTAGGATTAAAATACATGTATATTGAATAATTTTGGTTGAATATTCATCACATTTCAAAAAATTACATGCCTAAGAACCATAATATTTCGGTGTATTTTGAAATGTGCAACAAAATACTCTAACTTGGTGAAAGATCTTCAATGTTCCCCACAAATATCTTCCCCTTTTTTACTTCCACTAAAAATCATTCTTCAAAGCATAGGGAAAGTAAATATAAGAAATTGGTGAGGTACGATGCACAATAAGTGGAAACAAAAGAGACAAATAGGCATAACATGACCATAAGGGTATGATAACATTAGAATAAAAAAGGAATATCATTCCTTAAAAATCAAATATCATATTCATTAATTAGGGCATAATTATTCAATGTTCATAAGGCATGAATTATAACGGTGACCAATAATCATAAAACAATAATGAACCTTAATCTCTTGTCATATAAGTGTGGAAACATCATACATATATTAATCCTTTTCATGTGTGAAGGTTAACTACCAAGACCATCAACCTTGTGGATCTGGACACACCAGTTTCCCATACTAGATCAGGACACACATATTTCCCATAGTGGATTAGGACTCACCTATTTCCCTTTGTGGATTAGGACACTCATATTTCCCATAGAGGAATATGACACACTTGTTTCCCCTTTTGTATCAATCCTATTTTATTATTTTACATATTTATCTCATGAGATATATTTATTTACCCAATGTATTGGATAGGAGATATAGGCCCCACCCATCTCATAATAAAATTATACATACGTGTTCCACAAAACATTCATCTTATTATGGCCCATAAAAATAGATGGGTTTCATAAAAATCAAATCAAAACCCATGAAATTAAATGGGTATCATACAAATTTAATAATATCATAACCTATGTAAAATATATAGGTTTCATAATCATTTCATCGAAGAATAACCTATGAGTTATAATGGTATAAAATTTCTGAAGAGAAACGGGTTTCATAAACATAAATCCATCAAAACATAGAACATTCAAGGAAATAATATTATTGGTATCCTTAGAACATATCACTATTAAATCATATACTATAACCAATTATGTCTTCTTATAGGGAGAAGGATTTTGAAAGATTTCCTAAAACATAACTATTCACTGAAATTCATATTTTAAAACATATAAAATTTTGAAAATCCTTTTTCGTAAAAACAATTTGAAAAAAAGTAATCATGATAAATAATATAATATATTTATTGAGGAAAATATCCTTCACAAATTAAAAAACTATTTTTAAAACATAAAACATTTTGAAACACAATTTCCTTGAAAATAACCTTGAAAACATATAAGAAATATTGAAAACATTTTCAAAACATTTTCTTTTGAAAATATTTTGAATAGTTATAAAATAATCTTTGAAATCATTGAAATCATATTCTTTGAAAAAGACCTTTTGAAATCATATAAAACAATCTTTGAAAAGCGTTTGAAAATTTTTTTAATCATAAAACAATTTTTGAAAAGCCTTTTTCATTGACTTTTTTTTTCAAAATAAATAATTTTACAGAATAATAAGAAAATATTTGTTAAAAAACCTCATAAACATAAAAATGAATCATCATTGAAATGATGGTCATGACAGTGGGTAAGTCATCACGTGTTGGACATTCCTTTTTCACCTTAAAATGTTTAGAAAAGTACCTTGATTGGGAAAGGACATGAATATTCCGCATAAAACCATTTTTTTAAAAAATAAACCATGTTTAAGAATTTACATTAAACATCAATGGATAGTATTACAAAAATTGAAATAGTTTCATAAGAAATGGTTTTGAAATAACACAGAGTTTTGACCAATAGTTTAAATAAAGTATGATTTTCATAAAAAATATCTTAATTATGTTAGGTTCCTATGAGTGAGAAAATGGTTCCATTAATTGGATATAATGTAAATAAACCATTTTTAAGAATGTTTATTAGTGTTTTTAAGATATGTAACATAAGATTTTATCAATGGAATCATAATCATATACATTCTCGATAAGTAATGAATTGTATCAATAAACCATTCCAACATTGGTAAATTTGAATCATAATAAAATAAAAAGAATGAAATTTTATAATGATTAAAGTATAATTAATACAAGTAGATTCATGATATAACATTTAAAACTTAGAAAATACTCATATAAAAATATTGGTGCATAACATGGCATGTGTCCCAAAGAAGGAAAATTGAAACAAAATAACAATACCGATTTGGTAACTTTTGAATCATAAACCACATTAAATAATGTTTATAAAATGGATATGTAAATACCAATAAATTTAATTATATGGATCATATAATACATTCATGGGCATTATATATACCACAAAAAAAACATAATTGGTGAATAAAGCAGAAGTCTCGCATAAATATTAGGGAGACAAGAAAACCCTTACTAATTGAGTAACATTATAATTGTGATCCCCATGAGAGTGTAACATCATTTAAAGCTTTTAATATCATTAATAAAGTAGTTTAATGTTATAAAATGTCATATTTCAATATATTAATCCCATAAAAGAAGTGATTGGTGAATATGGATTGTATCTCATGGAAATAAAAAGTGAGCTGAAATTCACTTTGGTTAAGTCTTAACATTCTTCATACATGATCAAAACTCTTGTTTAATAAATATATGTTTATTATAAATCTACGAGAAAACCATTTTATTGTATATTTTACCATATATAAAGTTTTTATGTCTTTGTATTTACTATTTATTAGTAACTATCATGTTAATGTTACGTTTTCGGTAATATCCTCTTTGTATTAATTTATGTTTTGGTTTGTTATTCATGATCCTCTTACTTATATAATGTTTTAATTATTTAAAGTATGTAAAATATCATATAAATATCATATATATTAATTTCATATTAATTTTTAATAATCTATAAAATATATAAAAATGAAATGGAATACAGCATTCAAGGAGACGGTAAGACATATGTACGCATGAATAATGTCTCTGTTTTGATATCGTATTAAAAGGAACAATGTAAATGAAATATAATTATATATATATACATAATATAAAAAATATGGAATTATTTTTTTCATATATATCTTATAGGGTAACTAAACCCATAATGTAACGACCTAATCATTTGTTAATGTAAATCCCTCTTGATCTAATTAAATGTCTTAATAGGTGAAATGGTCATACAACATATTCACCTATTTTGTTTTATGTTATTGTATTTAACTATACCTTTATAAATTGTGACCTTTTATAATATAGCCATTTAATAGTGAAAACATGATTAGTATAAATATAGGGCTTTAACAAATTCTTTTTACTCAGACAAAGGATGCAATTGCCTCATCCCGTGGACTTGCCCCATATGAAGCCCATTTATCATAGCTTGGAATGGAGTTTTAATCTTTGGGATTATCTCTTGACCAAGCCTAATCCGAGCTTGAATAAGTTAAACTCGAGCGGAACCACTTATGGGAGAAGTGGAAGTTGATAGAGATTACCACTCAAGCAATGTTATCCAAGCCACCCAAAGAGTCTGTCACCATCATACCCCTTACCCTAAGGGAATTTGCGGGTGATTTAAGGGGTTATGTAACAAGACCCTAGTACTATGATTATGTACCTTAATTTTTTATAAAATATCTAGTTACTTTCATTTTATTATTGTAACTTTGTAAATAGTTTTTAAAGCACAAATAGTATTTTTAGTTAAATAATCGACTAAGAAATCTATTTTGATGAATTAATGGATTTTTGAATTAAATAATAATTTAATAAAATATTATTATTATTATTATTATTAAATTAATGTTTATTAAATATAAATGATCATATATTTTTATGAATGTAGCTGTAATTTTTAATAAGGTTTGAAAGCCAATTTTGTCAAAACCCATGAATTTTCGATAAATGTCAGTTTTTATTTTAAAAGTAAAAATTAACATATTTTGAAAATTATTTAGTTAAAATTAATATTATTTCTAGAATTTGGATGTTGAAATTATCCAACAGTGAATTTTTCATAATTTTATGAGAGAGTTAAATTTTTGGGTAAAAATTAAATACCCTATAAATATATAATGTGTTTTATGACATCATAATGACCCAATAGTAATGTAATAAAATAATATAAATTGTATGTTCTGCCGATATATGTTTTAACATTAAAATAATGTTCTTTTAGGTTTTTTTGATTTATTTTACAAAGCATTAGTGGACACTCCAAGACTTATATTACATTTTTTCTTTTTAAATTGTTTTCATTTAAAGGGTGACTCACTTCCACATAAGCAACCCTATTATTTTAAGATGTTAGGACATTGAAAATATAAAATATTGTCTTCCACTCCCCTATGATAAAAACCATTGGAGAGAACCATGGGCTTGTTTTTGGTTTTGTTTAGTTTAATGTGAGGTGTCCCAAACCTAAATAATAAACAAATCCCTCTCCTTTTCTATATAAACCCACCCAAGATCCCACATCCTTTTCAATAAAAGCCTTTTATGTTCATCCAAACTCTACCCCCTCTCTCAAGAATCCTCCCAATATTCCCTCAAGCCTCCCAAGTTACCGACCATCTGGATTTCAAAGATACTCTTCAAGGTCAGGGAATCTTTCACCGTCCTCTTTTAGGCTATGACATCCTTTATGTCGTGTCTTCTAGTTTCCATATCATTATGTTGAGGGTATGTTCTTATATGTTATAATTACAGTCCATTTAATGTTTTGTTTTTGAGTTACCCTTTTTCTCCCATCAATTTGTTTTCTGAATTTTTATGTGACGTCGTTAGGAAGGCGAATTTCTCGTAAAAGAAATCACATCTTCCTTTTCCTTATTGATTCATTTTCATGTGGTATGTCATTAAAATATCCATACCATGATCTTATTATGTAACCATACTGTATTATGAATTATTTAGGAGTGTTTGACCCTTTTTCCCCTCTCTTTAAATGTTTTCTAAAACCATGTTATATAGCTGTTATGCTGCAGAAATTTCACCTCAAAATTTCTATATCTTTCTCTCTAGAAATTATTTTCTTTTATTTATGTAAATACCCAGACCTATTTAGTTTGTATGGGTGTTCATAAATATATAAATATGATATATTGTATTTTGGAATTGACCTACATATAACCCTCACTCCCTTTCCATGGGTTATAAATGACATAATGATCTTATTTGTAAGAACTTTTAAAACGTTGCGATCTTGAAATGAAACCCATTTATTTTATTCTCCATGGGTTATTTATGAAATGTTTGATTATGATCTATGAATCACACTTGAATGTAAAGGAATATTAAGGGTGAGCCCTGATTGTGCTCCAATTCATTGGGTAAGGAATTTGTCTCTAGAGACAACAAGTTTCACGATACCTTGGGGAATAACCTTGGTAATATTTATAACACCTCATGGTTGTACCTTGGTGTTCTATTCATGAATGTCAAATTGAAATATTGTAGCCACATATGAAAGTTATGTTTCATGTTATTTTATTTATGATATGACTATACTTCCTTGCTCATGTATTTATGTTTTTATCAACTTATTATTGATATCACAAGTAAACTGATTACCTTTATTTCCATACTGGGCCTTCTGCTCACCCTTTCGTTTGATGTATGTCCCCATGTTATGAGATGAAGTAATTGTACTTAAGATGAATCTATAATGAAGCCTTAAAATTGGATTAGAATAATTTTTTATGTTATATTCATGTATTGTGTTCTTGTGTTCCAAAACACTAGACTTTAAAGATCCTCTATTTGTAAAATGTAATGAAATGTTATGTAATAAAAAGGCGGGATTCCTTAGTTGGTATAAAATGATAGTTTAGTTATTAATGGAAATTATTCTATGAAAAAATTAGGAATAACCCTATTGAAAATTTTAAATATAAGAAAATATCTTGGTATTTTGGTGAGTAATGAGTAATTTGTTTATCAAACAAATACATCCTTGTCTGGATACAAGCAGGTAGAGGCAGCTCTGGCACAGATGTACATAGGGGTAAAACCCAAAAACACCACTTTGAACTAGCCTCGAATGGGAACTAGTGCATGAAAATGGGCCTTGCTGCACTCTTTGTTACAACACTCATGGGGGATATGATTGGTTAATCGCAAGCTTTTTATGAATCATTATGAAGGAATTGTAGATAAATGTTACTGTTTAAGAATGATGTTTTATGACATAAAATCCATGATAGTTAAAAGATTTTTAAAGGAAATAAGTTTCTCACTAAGGTTTTATTCTTTTAGAAAATATAGAGAAATAGGAGGAACCATAAAAATGGTGAACGCAATGGACCATGTGCTGATGGCCCTCTGATGGAAGCTGGAATAGAAACTTTCTTGCGAATGATGAACCAACTGACTCAAGTTGTAGGAAATAACGTGAATCAAGATGAGAGACCAATCTCACCATGAAGGGAACAAATTTCTGTTGAATCCTTTATGTGTCATTGACCACCAACATTTAGTGGATCGACCGACCCATTGATTTTTGAATAGTGGATCAGCTCTATTGAGAAGATCTTTTCTGTGCTCTGCTATTCTGAAAAATAGAAGGATACCATGGCTATTTATCGCTTAGAAGGAGAAAATGATATGTGGTTGGAACAGATTAAAAACACAAGGCCAAGAGTGGAAGTTGAAGATATGTAGTGGGAAGAGTTCATAAGGATATTCTTTAACAATTATTTCCCTCGATCTACGAGAACAATAATGGAGAAGGAGTTTCTTGAGCTGGAGCTAAAGAAGAATGAATCTACGGGCAGTAAAGAGATAAACATCACAAGGCTTTCACGTTACTCCTCTAGCTTTGTCATGGATCCAAATATAAAGGTTAATAGATTCTTCAGTGGACTGAGACCTCATCTATGGAATAATCTAGCCAACCAAGTCTATGATAGCTATGAGGAGATCGGGCGGAGTGTGATGAAAGTCAAGCTGGCGATTGGTGGGACTCAGTGGTCTCATAAATCAAACAACATGAAGAGATCAATGGAGCCCAGCTTAGGTAGGTCCTTTGATCAAGGAAGAGGATGGAAGCAAGTGAAACTTACCATGTATAATAAATGTGGGAAGAAGCATTCGGGGAACTTCCTACTCGAGAGCGGGAAATGCTACAAGTGTGGAAGAGATGTCCATATTGCAAGGAATTGTTGTAGTGTGGTGAAACCACAACTTCTAAACACTAAAGACAAGGGGAAGATGGTACATTAACTTCCATATGTCTAGTGCTTTATGTGTGGACAACATGGTAACATTTCCAATCACTATCAAAATCTGAGGGTAGTGGAGGGGAACCACCATTAGCTTCAGAAAAGGCCAAGTGAGAAAGGTCGTGCTTTTTCTATCACGACAGCTGATGTTGAAGCTCCATATGATGTGGTAGAAAGTACTCTTGTTTTTCTCTCAAATCTATCAAGTACATTGTTTGATTCTAGTTCTACTCATTCCTTTATTTCCTCTAAGTTTTCAAAGAATTTAGAATGAACCCCATGATTTCTAAAAGTAGAGTTATCAGTCATGACTCCTGCTGGGATTATCCGAGAATCATCATTGTTTAGAAACTATAGTATTTACTTTGGTGAGAACAATCTTATCGCAAATCTAGTAGTCATTTCCAAGCTTGAATTCGACATTATACAATGGATGGACTGGCTCTTAATGTATAATACTAAGATCAAATGCAGAAGTAAGAAAATCTCAGTAGTCTTGAATGGAAAACATACATTTATCTTCTAAGGAGAGTTGTCTCATCCAGATCCATGTCTAGAAGAATCCCATATATACTTCTTTATGGAGTTGATCAGTGATGAAGAAGAAGAAGGAGATGAGTGTTTAAGGATTGAAAATGTCCCCATCATCTAGTAATATGTTGATGTATTTCTTGAGGAGTTACCCATACCTCCCCTTGAAATAGAGGTAGAGTTCCCCATTGAGCTCATACCTAGATCTTAGCTAATATCAAAGACCATGTATACGATTGGAAATGTGGAGTTGGAGGAATTAAAGAAAAAATCCAAGATCTTTTGGAGAAGGGGTTTATCTGACTGAGTGTGTCTCATTAGGGAGAACATGATCTCTTTGTGATGAAGAAGGATTGATTGATGCAGTTATGCATTGATTATAGAGAACATAATGAGATTACAGTAAAGAACAAATAACCTCTTCAATGAATTGATGAATTATTTGACCAACTTCATGGGGATCAATTCTTCTCTAAGATTGATCTTCATTCTGGTTATCATCAATTGAGGGTGAAGAAAGAAGATATTCATGAAACTACCTTCCGATCAAGATATGGGTATTATGAGTTTGTTGTTATTTCCGTATGACTGACTAACACACCTAAAATTTTTATGTATTTGATGAATATAGTCTTAAATGACTACCTTGATAAATTTGTGGTAGTTTTAATTGATTATATTCTGATATATTCCAAAAGTCATGGGTAGCATGAAGATCAACTAAGGGTTATTCTGAAAAATCTAAGGAAGGGGAGGATTTTTGGAATTTTCAAAAAATGATATTTTTTGTTACAACAAGTTGCTTTCATGGGGAACATTGTTACCAATGAAGGAATCGTAGTTGACCCTACAAAGAAAAAATTTGAAGAGGAGTGGCCTCAACCAACAATAATAACTGAGATTCGTAGTTTCCTTAGTTTAGAAAGATATTATAAGAGGTTTTTGAATAACTTATCATTAATTTCTAATCCATTATTCAATTTAACTCGAAAAGGGTTCAAGTTCATCTAGACAAAGGAATGGGAGAAAAGTATGTAAGAGTTGAATAAGAGATTGGTTACTGCACCAGTGTTAACTCTGCCCTCAAGTGGAGAAGGATTCGTTATTTTTAGCAGCGAATCTATGAAAGAGACTCGGCGAATCCTCATGAAAATGACAAAGTCATTTATTATGAATCTCGACAGTTCAAGACTCATCAGCAGAACTATCCTATGCATTATCTGGAGCTATATGTAATCGTTTTATCCTTGAAGATATGGAGGCACTATCATTATGGGGAGAAATGTGATATATACATAGAACATCAAAGTTTGAAGTATATTTTCACCCAAATGGAATTGAACATAATACAATGTAGATGGTTGGAACGTCTTAAAGACTTTGATTTTTCAACTCATTATCATCCTAGAAGAGAAAAAAAAAGTTTATGATGCATTAAGAAGAAAAGGCCCAATTGTTCTTTCCATGATGAGGATTCAAAAATATCCTTCGATCAATGACCTAGTAAAGATGGACATATGAATTATAAAGTAAGGGACATCATCAACCCTAACCCAAATGATTTCCCAACCATCATTACTAGAGAAGATCAAGAAAGCCCAAAAAGAATATCCTTTGTTAGAGAAGAAGTTTGAGGCTATAATGGATGAGAAGTATCCTGAGTTCAATATTAATCTAGAAGGTGTACTGACATTTCGTACAAGATTATTTGTTTCATCTATTCTATAAATAAAGAAGGAGAGGATGGATGAAGCTCCTAGCTCTACATTCTCTATACATCCTGGAATCACATAAATGTATAGGGACCTTTGTGATCATTATTGGTGGGATAATATGAAAAGGGTGATTGCTGACTGCACTTCAATGTGCCTGGTATGTCAGCAAGTGAAGGCAGAGAGACAACTTCCTAAAGGGGTATTGTAACCACTACCCATACTAGCATGTATGTGGGACAATATCACTATGGATTTTGTCACTGGTCTCCCAAGAACATCCAAAGGAAACAACGCGATATGGGTTTTTGTGGACCTTCAAACCAAGACTGCCCATTTTATCTCCATTTGGGAGGACATATCTCTGGATCAACTTTCTAGGATTTATGTGAAGGTAGTGGTAAGGCTGCATGGTGTTCCACTTTCTATTGTATCTGATCATGATTCAAGGTTTACATCAAAATTCTAGAGAAGTCTTCAACATGCTATAAGCACTGAATTGAATTTCAGTACAGCCTATCACCCCCAAACTGATGGCCAATCTGAAAGGACTATTCACACACTCGAGAAGATTCTAAGAATGTGTTCGACAGAATTTAAAGGTGGATGGGATCAACATTTATGTTTATTTGAGTTCTTTTACAACAACTGCTTCCACCCAAGAAATAAAATGGCACCCTATGATGCTCTATATAGGAAGCGATGTAGAACTCCTAATTGTTGGGATGAAGCTGGTGAGAGAAAGCTTCATGGGTCTAATCTTGTACAAGAGATGATAGAAAAAGTCCACGCCATCCAAAAACACATTAAAGCTTCTCAGAGTTAGCAAAAGAGCTATGCCGACAACTATTGAAGGGACTTGGAGTTTTGTGTTGGTGACAAAGTCTTTTTTGGATTTCACCTTGGAAGACAGTCATGAGGTTTGGGAAGAAAGGAAAGCTCAGCCCTAGGTACATTGTCCCCTATAAAATCCTTGATCGTGTGGGATCAATGGCCTTTAAGCTTTAAATTCCTCCAAATATTGCACTATTTCATGTTGTTTTACACGTATCCCTCTTGAGGAAGTACATACCTAACCCTTCAAATATACTAAACCCATAGGTGGTACAACTGGAAGATGACCTCTCTTATGAGTAGCAGCCAGTGGAGATCTTGGATCATAGAGACAAGGTTCTATGCAACAAGACTACCAACCTTGTTAAGGAGTTTTAGAGGAACCACAAATGAGAAGAAGCCACATGGGAACCAGAGGAGTCTATGAGGAAAATTTACCCACACCTTTTCTCTTTTTAGGGTGTAAGTAAAAATTTTGATGATGAAATTTCTTAAGGGGGCAGATTATAACGACCCAAACTTTTGATAATGTAAATCCCTATTGATCAAATTAAATGTCTTAATATGTGAAATGGTTATACAACAGATGCACCTCTTTTGTGTTACATTTTTGGATTTTAAAATACCATTAATAATTGTGACAGTTTCTAATATAGTTGTAGAATAGTTATCACATTATTAGTATAAATATTGGGCATTAACAAATTCTTTTTACTCAGACATTGGAAGTGATGGACTCATCCAGTAGACTTGCCTCGTATGAAGCCCATTTATCAGAGCTCAGAAAAGAGGTTGTGCCTTTGGGATTCACTCTTGACTAATCCCAAGCCGATCATGAATATGTTATGCTCGAGCGGAACCGCCTATGAGAGAAGTGGATGTTTATAGAGATTACCACCCGAGCAATGTCATCCGAGCAACCCCAAGAGTCTGTCACCACCATGCACCTTATCGTAAGGTCTTATGCGGGTGTTTTAAAAAGTTATGTAACAATACCCTTGTACTATTATTATGTACATTATTTTTTATATAATAATGTATGTACATTCATTTTATTATTGTTACATTGTAAATAGTTTTTAATGCTCAAATAGTATTTTTAGTTAAATATTCGACTAAGAAATCTATTTTTATGAATTAATGGATTTTTGAATTAAATAATATTTTAATAAAATATTATTATTATTATTAAATTAATTTTTATTAGATATAAATGATCACATAATTTTATGAATGCAATTGTAATTTTTATTATGTTTTGAAAGCTATTTTGGTCCAAACCCATGAATTTTCGATAAATGTTGGTTTTTATTTTAAAAATGAAAATTTAAGTATTTTAACAAATATTTTGACAAAATGAATATTAATTCTAAAATCGGGATGTCAAAATTATCAAACAGTGAATTTTTCATAATTATTTGAGATAGTAAAATTTTTGGGTAAAAATTAAACACTGTATAAATATATAATGTGTTTTATGACATCATAATGGCCCAATAGTGATGTAGTAAAACACTATAAACTGAATTTTCGTCCAATATATGTTTTACCATTAAAATAATTTGATTTTGGGTGTGTTTTATTTATTTTAGAAAGCTTTAGTGAACCCTCCTAGACTTATAAAACATTTAGTCTTTTTAGATTGTTTTACTTAAGAGTGTGACTCACCTCCACATAAGCAACCCTATTATTTTAAGAATATCAGTGATTAAACTTATAAAATATTTTTTTCCACTCCCCGTTTGATAAAACCATAAGAAAAAACCATTTTCTGGTTTGTGGAATTGTTTAGTTTAATGTGAGGTGTCCCAAACCTAAATAATAAACAATTCCCTCTCTATTCCTATATAAACACACCCAAGATCCCACTTCCTCCTCACTAAAATCCTTTTAACTTCATCCAATATCTTCCTATATTTCTCTAGAATCTACCCAAGGTTCCCTCAAGCCACCCAAGGTCCCGACCTTCACGTTTTCAAAGTTACACTTCAAGGTAAGGGAATTATTCACCCTCATCTTTTAAGCCATGACTTCATTTATGTCGTGTCTTCTATTTTCCATCTCTTTATGTTGAGAGAATATTTTTATATGTTATAATTACTTTACATTTCATGTCTAATTGTTGAGGGACCCTTTCCACTCGAATCAATTTGTTTTCTGAATTTTTAAGTGATGATGTTAGGCTACCGAATTTCTCGTAAAAGAAATCGCATATTCTCTTTTCCTCCAGGTTTCCTTTTAAAGTGGTATGTCATTAAAATATCCATAACATGATCATGTTATGTAACCATACTATATTATTAATTATTTATGAGTGTGTTACCCTTGAACCCTCTCTTTTCAATGATTTCTAAAACCATGTTATATAGCCATTATGCTGTAGAAATTTCACCTCAAAATTTATATCTCTTTCTCTCCAGAAATTCTCTTGTTATATTTATGTGAATACCAGACCTATTTCATTTCTATGGGGGTTCCTAAATATATAAATATGATATATTTGATTCTGTAATTGAAAAAACATATAACCCTAACTCCCATTCCTTGGGTTATAAAGGACATAATGATCTTTTTTTAGAACTTTTAAAATGTCACGATCTTGAAATGAACCCCATTTCTTTTATTCTTCAAGGGTTATTTATGAAATGTTTGATTATGATATTTGTGTATCACATGAACATAAATAAATATTAAGGGTTTTCCTTGATTGCGCTCCAATGCATTGGGTAAATGATTTATCTCTAGATATTACATGTTTTACGATTCCTTGGTGAATACCCTTGGTAATTTTTTTTGACACCTCAGAGTTGTACCTTGTTGATATGTTCATGAATGTCTAAATGAAATGTTGTATCCACATATGCAAGTTATGTTTCAGGTTCTTTTCGTTTTGATATTTCTATACATCTATGATCATTTTTTTATATTTTTATCAAGTTCTTATTGATATCAGAAGTAAACTGATTCCCTTGCCTCCTTACTGGGCCTTCTGCTCACCCTTTCCATTGATGTATGTCTCCAGGTTATAAGATGCAGTAATTGTACTTAAGATGAATCTATTATGAATCCTTACAAGTGGATTAGAAGAATGTTTTATTGTATTTTAATGTATTATGTACCTGATTTCTATGACACTGGACTTTAATGATCCACTTTTTGTAAAATGTATTTAAAATTTATGTAATAAAAAGGCATGATTCCGTACATACCTAATACATTCTATGTAAATTGTGAATGAATAACATTAGATTGAGGAGACAGTAGTCCATACGCCTACAAACTAAGTTACTGTATTTAAAAAATTGAAATCATGAAGTTATTTTATATATAAAAATTAAATAATAATACATAAATCAAAAATTTCATATGAAAAATTGTTTCAATCATCATCCCCAAGCTGGATAGGTGGTAATGGAAAAAATAAATAAGATCATTTTGTGAGGCGGTAGTTCTGCATACATAAGAACAGTAAGTTCGTTACCCATATGATGGAATTGTGTGTAAGTGTAGGTATAACCCTTATAATAAAAAAAATATAATTATATTTATGATAGTTAGGTTATTATACAATATTTTATTAAGAATAATTTAGGTGTTAGGGAATGAAAATAAAACACTAGAGCTTGAGGAAGGATGTTACCTCTTCTTTGGGTAACTCATTTTGGTATTCACCAAAGTAATAACTTGGAAAGATGTTTCTTAATCATATACTTCTAGGATAAAGGTAAAAATATTTTAAGATTATATTATCAGATTTTTGGATATCTTAAGGTATTTATAGTTGTTAATAAGTGGGAGGGGTGAGCGAATTTTTTATAGTGGAGGGGCAATGACATTCTTATAAATTTTTGAAAAGGGAATTCCACCCAGGTTTTTCTATATCAAGTGGCTCCAATAATGGTTATTATTCTATAAAATGGTGGATAGGGTAGAAATATGTCCCATAAATTTTTATTTTATTTTTTTAGGTCACTGTAGCCTTTATGTTTATGGATTAGTCCTTTTTAAGCTAATTGTTCTCTTAATCATTGTAACTAATTTTAATCACTTTCACTAATATTTTTACTAAAAAATAATTTGATCTGATTATTAATTTGAAAATATGATTACTCTAAATATAGAATAATATTTTCAGAATAAAAATCAAATAAGTTTCTCAAATTAATTTTAATTTTATCCTATGGAAGGGACGACAAAGTAGGTTTTTAATGTTAAAAAGATCCAAAGGATTGGAATGTTTTTATATTTAATATCAATGTGGAATAGTTTTAAATGTCCTCAATTTGATGACATGGTGTATATTTGATCTAATTAATATTAAAAACCGAATTAAAATATAATTTTACTATATTAATAAATTAGATGAAAAAACAGTTTTGAATTTAAAATCATTATTTTTATTTATTCATCCAAAAATGATGCTTCTCATATAAATAAAAAAATTCCAGCCAAGTTAAATTTTGATATTCTGATTTATAAAATGATTTTTTTTCAAATAAAAATTATAAAATTTTCAGAAATCAGACTGAAAATGGGTTCACCATTAAAATTTAGTAATATTACCAGTAAAAAATGTATATTTTTTATTCGAAAATTTGGGTTTTGACTTCTCTTATAACAATAAAATATATTATATTGGGATAAAACATATTTATTGAATATATAATATAAAAATTATATTGAAAACATTAATCAATAGTGGGGTATTAATTTATTTAGATAAAATTGTGTTCGTACATAGAAAATTGTTTTCTTACAAAACTAATTTCTTTATTTTAAAATAGATCTTACATTCACTTGTTTTAATTGATAACCAAAGGATTGATTTTATATATTGTTGACACTATATAAAAAAGTAACCAAAAATATAGGCAACCATTGGATATTTCAAATTCAATGAAATATTCAAAGAGTACAAGGAAAAAAATCAACAAATACTCTCAAGCTTTATGCGATGTAGTAGCATCCAAGAGCTTTGCGACCAAGCTATGTGGCTCAGCATTCGGACTACACTACGCAGCTCAGCTTCACGAGCGAGCTACATGGGAAAGCTACGTGTGAGAAGATTTTTGATGTCTTTATGCGGAGCACCTACGTGGGGGACCTGCGCGAAATACCTAAGCAGGTAGAGTTTCTTCGGCCAGGCCTCATCTGTGCCTATAAATACGACCCTGGGGCTCCCCATTTCCAGACTGATAAAAAGTAAAAGACTGTATGATGCTCCCATTGCGTATATCTTTCACCTAGATATCTCAAATTATCTCATCTTGTTATCTAAACTACAAAAGAAGGGATAATTAAAAGGGATAGGCATGTTTTGAAGTTCTTCCCATTCTTCAGTTCTCATCCATACTTACTCAGTATAACTATGCACCACACCTGTGCGATAGGGAAACGTGGGGTACCCAAACGGCATACTTTCACGAGGTACCTACACGACCAGCTCATGTACCCTTCTTTAAATCCATCTAGGGTATGGTATCTCCTTCCTTGGTTCCCTTATTCGAAAAGCCTCCACCAAAACCTCCTGACTTCTCAAATCATTGGGTAAGGCACATCAGTGTGTCTCCAATTTGGGTTTGTATTTCCACAGTCAGAGGTTTCCCACATTTTTTCACAATGGGTTTAGGATTCCTGGGATGTTTGTCGGTTTGTATATCCACAATCACATGGAATTTTCTCCCAGAAACAGTGTTGGGATGTTTCCAGTTTGGAGGATGGTTGGTTACCGGCCTCACCCTTTTCAAAGTTGTGACCTGGAACCTTAGGCTCATTTAGGGAAGGTACACTTCGCACTTGTTATTCTGCGCAAGTATAGGAGAAGTCACACTCCCCTACCAGAACCAACTTTAGGGCAGCCATCCTGGTATAACCCCCTCACCTTCACCTCTTCCTCATTACATTGGACCCTTGTCCAATGTAAATAAAATAGAGTGAAGGCTCATAGCCTCTCCCTCTTCCACGGCTGACCCGCCCTCTTCCATTAGCGGAGAAGGAAAAGTGTGAAGTGTCATTGTTGAATCTTTCATGTCCTCTTGTTTCTCACACCGAGCATGACTCACATGTGCTTAGAGATACATGATGGTTACAAAAATTTTCACAAACACTCATATCAAGGAACTATGAGAACTCTTATTTATGTTAATGCCTGGATACGTAAGAAGCCCATTCAGGGCCCGATCTCATCCAACCATAATTCTCCCAATTTGGGCATCCTCTTTAGAAAATAAGTCCCAAATTCAATCCTCAAATCATCAAGGAATCCTTTTTCAGGAAGTAAGCACAATCATTATCTCCCTCAGAGGACCATACTCTCCTACAAGACACATCGAACTACGTGGTCTTGGATTCCCATTAATATGGGATACATCAGAAGCCTCCTTGAGCATCAAATCCAACACTTCAAATCAACCCTATTCTCTTTGGGCCATATCCCAATTGGATCTGATCTTACTTGGAAACTCATATCCTTTCCAAGTTCATTGGGCTACGTCAGCATAAGTCCCACACTAAGTTTCAACTATGCACCATACGCTTAGTGGTCTTTATCACATGACCTTAAAAGGTTTGAAGTGTCCTATTAAGCGACACCAAACTACGGGGGTTCTGATTCCTTTCACAAAGATACGCAGGTAGCTCATTTTATGAGCACTATCCTAAGATTAAAACAAACCTTCCTCTCCCTGGATGAAAATAATTTCTAGAGTGCCCCCCTGAGTGGCTTAAAAACTAGTATCATTATAACAGTGATTAAAATAATCTTTAATCGGTATATTAAAGGTACCATTAATGGAAAAACTCGAATACATACAGATGTTTCCATTGCTGATGAACCTTGAATGCATACTAATGATTCTATGTTTTACACATGTTAATAAATGATTGTAAATTCCAAGCGATACTTATTATATTCTTGGTAAATTAATAAGGATTTATGAAAATATTTTAATTTTACAATGAGAGTCCTGGAATAGACAATAATTTTCCCCAAAAGGGTGTGATGAGTCTGATATCCCATCCTCTAGACCAATGCACGTTCCTAAATATCGTAAAGTTAAAAACATAACGAACCCATTTCATTGAATAGAAGGTCCTCTTTGGACAAATAACTATTGGAAGTTTCTAGTTCCATGTATAAATCAAATGGAAACCACCTGGAAACAGTGATTCTTAAATCTAGAACACACGTTTCAATGAACTACGAAACAAAATGGTGAACCCGATGTGAATCCTTAACCATGTTAATAATGTTGCCCACATGTTAGGCCCCTATCAATTGATAAAGAAAGGTCAGGCAAAGGAATTAATCACGCATGTATCCATCTAAAAAGTTGTTGTTTTAATAATGTTTTTCATTATTCTCAGTTTTCCACAAACCTCCCCTCAAACCAATGAATGGATTTCTCCAAGACAACATCTGTGAGCTTCCCGACTGCTACTCAAGCTGGATCTCCATCCATAAGAAGGTTGTTATCAACAACCCCGTATCTTCAACGCTGGGTCTATAATGGGTTAATAAAGGAATATTGCCAGCATGTTACAATCCAGACATCGGAGGCTGCTCGACGGGCCCTCCATGTCAACAATAATCTTCGGTCATCTAGCCAACAACGACCAATGATCAAGAAACAAATGGTGCAAAACACTGTCTCCAACCATTTTGGGTCTTTATCCCCAGAACACAACAATCAATCTCTCCCATACTATAGGGAGGTGGGTCAAGAGGTCACTCAAGGCCTCAATTCAAGAATGTAGGAGTCCTTTCGGAGGACTCCCTCCAGCAATCACCGCCAGAATAATGCAGTAGTGTATCCCCAACATGATGTGGTTATGGACTCTAGATGTTTTTCCTAGGTCTCTCAGACCCGGGAATGCAAGACGAACCTCCAGGGATAACGTCTGGTCAATATGGAGCATGTTTTCACCTCTACCTCTTCTGAAGAAGTCCATCGACCAATTTTGATGAAAAAAACGAGTGGGAACATACACCCGTTCATCCTAATTTTGCTGCTCAACAGACTCGTCTAACAGAAACCCACCAATCCCACCCGATAAACCTAGTGGAGTACCATGAACAGGAATATTCACCTTTTCACTAGTTATAAGCTAGTGAGCAGGCACGTCAAACTACATTTAAGGATACCCTTTGATCTAATATGGTGGCAACTGGTAAACAAGAGCATACATATATTTACAATCACCAATTCTGTCAGCAGTTTCTTCTGCCTGTATTCAAGGTAGCTCATCATCCACACTTGACAGGAAATATCCAACATGCACATACACTTGCTATTTTTCATCAATCCTACCAATAGTGTCAATTGGTAGCACTCATAATATTTAGTTGTAATGCTCTGAAGAAAAAATTATGGCAGTCCTAACTCTCTACCCCTATGTGTGAGTATTATCAATATCCATTGACATGAAAAGGAGGATAGGAGAAAGAACGTACACCTACTCCAAATATAAAATGGACGTATATTCCCATTCTGGCTGCTGAAGTCACCAAATACATCTTATAAATGGTGAACGAGGAGACACAAATCCCTACCCATATTCTGGAAGCATGCCAGGATATTTTAACAACTACACCAGTAGTATCTGGTGAACAGACACATAAATTTGTCCCCACACATGGGATGACACATCGACATGCCATCCCACAGCATATACACACCTCTATTCTATTCTAGGAGGGTCATGGTGCATACTCTTCCTTACGATACAGACAACAAGATTGGGAACATACACCCTTTCCAATTGGAGGTAACCAGTCTATTCTGGTAACTAATCCAAGGCATGCACATATACCTACCCATGATAACCATTTTTCCCTACAAGTGGTCCCAACTATGTATAAGTGAGCATCCAAGAAAAAATCTCACCAAATACCATTGGAAAATAAAGAGTCAAGCTGACATATTTCTCCTCTTAAATCTAGAGTTCTTGAAGTCCTCAAACATGTATCTATTTTTTCTCAAGATCCTACCCTCTCAAAAAAAATTGGGAGTGGTAGTTGTAGTTCAGATTTTTCCCACCAGACACTTCATCATAAAGGCTTGATTCTTAAAAATTAGGTCAATCTAGAGTTTCTATCTTTGAATGATAGCCATGGAAACCCTCAGTGTGGAAAGAATACCAAAGAGCAAGAAGATTTATCCCTTTTTCCATCCGTCGTGGTGATCCTCCCATTGATGAAATTCACTAAGAAAGTCCTCTCCGCAGTAGTATTTCACATTTTCAAAACAATTATATAATTTAAAATTTTGGAATAAGAAATCCCTCATATCTCGAGGTGATTGCAAGCACAAGGTCAGTCATGTCTAATGCTTTGTCATTTACGGGTGAAACACTTTCTCATTCAGAAGAAATCTTAAGGGAACAGTCATTCTCTGAACCTCCCTTGGGTCATTTATCCTCTAATGTAGTGAAACCACTCTGGTCAGACCTAGTGGAGAAAAATATAGTATAAGATGATGAAGACATTTTTAACATGAGGAAAAAATTAGCTAAAGGGGAAATATCGGTCATGTTTTTTCTTTTAGCAAATTCTCAGTTTCATATTGTAGAATTGACGACATAAGATTGAATTCATGAAATTCGTCTAAACTTATGGAAAACACTTCATCATTTTAAAACTAAAGTATTATTATACGATGAATATAAAAATCATATAAAGGTAATATAAGGGTTACAACCCCAAATTGACTTGGCATCTCTTTCAGTTTCCCAACATCCAAGTGTTAAAAAACAATAGGGAACCCTTCAGTGTGCATGTCTCAATGCTCTAAAAAGTCTATGCCGATTAATTTCTGATTCCTCGTCTAATGTTCGCATTAGAGGATGGGGAGAATATGGAGCATTACATTTCAATACACTCTAAAATCAACAAAGACCACAAAAAGTGGTCTCATGAAATGTTATTGCCCACGGCTGGCCACAGTCAATAGGTTTTGTATGTAATCAAATGTACGCTACACAACAGACCTCAACTAGTTCTCATCAGAATGAGGCCCAAAGAAAAGAAGTTGTTGAATTACTTCTACATCAAGCCTCTGAGAATCTTGATCAGGCATCCTGTTTAGAAGATGTTAGGTGTCAGAGGATTCAAATGTCTGAAATAGCACATCGATTTTCTAAAACTGGTGATTTATGTAATTGTCGGATTATTCTACCAGCTAATGCTCGAAACAAAATTTGCAAAATCAGAAGTGAAATTTCATGAATTTCAGCTATAGCAGTTCAAGAATCACCCCAGATTGCCAGGCTGGGAGCTCATTTAATGCAACATTCAAATTCCATAAACAATGTTCAATGAATTGATGAGGAAAAACATGATCAATCCCAACCTGCAAGGCTAGGGGCCTTTCCGCATCTACAATCCCCACCTCAATAGAAGTCAGTTTTCTCCTGAATGGGGAAGAATAATCAAGAAAAGCATACAACTGAACTATCCAATGATTCCTTTCATGTTACTGTCTTCCAAACAGTTCTAGAGAAGTCTTTATATAGGAGAACATAGTGTTATGAAAGACAAAAAGTGAGACGATCTACTAGAAACACAGATAGAATGCCACTAATGTGATATGAGTCAGTGAATGTTACCAATACCACTGCAGAAGATCCTCAAAAAAATAAGTCTAGTTTAGGGGAATCAGAAGATACAGTTCTTGTCCACAATAAAGTACAGACTATGGAAAATGAAGAAGGTGTGCATACACTAAATTAGAGGTATAACTAGAATCTAGTTATACATGCAAATAACCAACTCCCCCCTCTCCAAAAGGCGTCCAACAAGGGGGAAGGAAAAAATCAGATTGCATCTCACTTTTACACTGGAGAAGGTCAATCTCTTTCAGTTGAAGAGGGACTTTTACAACAATATGAACAAATGAAGATGATGAAAAGACTCAATAGAAATTTTCTTCGAAACAACATTTCTGCTAGACATACTCCCCATGCAAGTTCTCAACATGAAAATCCTATAGGAGCTCCTTATCAAAGAGGATTTGTACTAACTACAGATTTAGATAATGAAATCCATCTATTGGGTGCACAATCAAGATATATATCAGCACCATCATCAATGGTCTTACTGGTTATTTCATCATATCAAGTTCTAGTTGCAATACTAGCATAGAATCCAGCTCATCCGGATAATCCCCAAATACTTATGAATACAATTGAGGCATTAACGACTCGGTTGGATGCTATGGCGGAATGACGTTCACTAGTTCAGCCAGAAAAGAGAGCTTACCCTGAATGGGTGGATGCAATTCCTCCTCCATCAAATTTTTTGAATACCACATTCCCAATTTTTAATGGTTCGGGAGATCTGAAACAACACTTAACACATTTTATTTCTCATTGTGATCCTTTGATGGGAACTTATCAACAACAAGAAGCAGTTCAACTTAGGTGTTTTGTTCAGTCATTACAAGGACCAGCTTTTTTCTGGTATACATGTTTTCAATCTTGATCATTTATTGGGTGGGAAGATCATCATCAGAAATTCATTCTTCAATTTAGCTCAAGATTACCAAAGACGATAGTTTTTTATCTTACAAATTTTAAACAAAGGGAAAATTAAAGAGTTTCGGATTTAATTGCTCGCTGGAAGGAATTAACATATTCTTTATGTTTAGCACTCCCTCAATAAGAGTTTCTGGAAATCTGTTTGGAAAATCTGCGTAATGAATTACGCACACCATTGATCCCTATGAAATACATAGGAGGGTTTCGAGACCTTACTTAAATCTTTCAGCACATAGAAGACTCTATTATGGAGAGTAGGGCTAAAACTCGTATAATTCCTTCAATTCCATGAAGGAGAATAAGAAAGGAATAAGCTGCTATAGTTACAATCAAACAGGCACCCGTACCCGCTTCTACGTAAAGACCTTCATTATACCAAAGGGATCTGCTTCCTGAGCATTAGCAGCAATGACCACCTCATCAAGATGATCAAAGAGTTCAAAGGAAGAAAAAATTTGAGTAATTAATGAATAAAATCTATTCTTTTAGGAATGAGAAGGTTCCTTGCTACTTCATCTCATCCTTAGAAACAAATTTGGTATAGTTTACAAGGATAAAAGAAGCCAAAAAAGGCAGAGATGAATATCGTCCAAATTATTGTCCCTTTCATAAAATTTTGGCACACCCCATTTAGGAGTGCTTTGTTTTCAAAGACCTTCTGCAAAAGATGGTAGACTCTAGTCAAGTGAAATTGAAAATTTCATAAGCTCAAGTAGCATGTGTTACAGCCACCAATCCAGAGGAAGGAGGAGAATGTAAAGAGGTTAAAAGTTAAAATGTACAAAAATATGATGACTGGATGATCAGGAAAATGATCAACCGAACTCATGATATTTTACGAACATAGTTGAAACAACCAATTGTGTCTTCTACCACTCTTGTCACAGCAGAATCATCTTCATCAAAGGTTTGTTCCTCAAAGAATCAAGGTGGTCTTAAGGATAAAGACCAGTAAGAAGAAGACGAGCTCACATCAAGGCCACATTTTCCTTTAACCCTGGCATATTTAATGTCATCTATTTCAAAATCATGAGCACCACCCTACCAAAAGATATAACAAAAAATAACCTATCAGGAAGATTCTTCATTAGATAAAGAATTGATCTTTGGTTCTGTTAATTTTAACCATTTAACAAATCCTTATCCCAATAGCGATTCGAATTGGATTGAGCTAGAATTCCTTATGCCTAATTGGGGTACTAGAGGAATATTCCAAAGTTGAGGATACAGGGGAAGATGTGGAAATTCTAGAAACCATAATTTTAACTCTACCCCTTCTCAAACCAAATATGTGGCAGAAACTCATAGAAGATCCCTTTTGCGATGTCAACAAGAATAAGGAGTTTCTTCCATGAAAAACAAGTCTTGTTCTGGCACAATTATTCTGGACGGCCGATTAGAAGCTACACAATATTCTTCATAGCAGATGAATAGACTTAGTCATTCTAATTTAGAAAAGTTGGCGGTATTTCCCTCTTCTGTTTCAATAGAGAATACATATAAAATAGAAGGATCAACTTCCAAAACACCTACAAAACCACATCTCCATGATGGGAAATGCAGACCGTTGGACCACAAGTATGATGTCTTGAGACAATTGTCCCATTTACCGGCTATGTTATCAATTTTGGATGCTTTGAATCTATCAAAAGATCTTCGAGAAGCACTCGTTGAGTCCTTGTTAAGTCCCCAAGAATTTGAAGCTGAAGTTCCTGCTGCTGAAGTTTACCATATTGAGAATTATTCTGTATAATTTCATGAAGTCATATCTTTTACAAATGAAGATGAAGACCATGTGGTACATTGAAACATCATACCTTTGTATCTGTCTTTCAAGCTCAATGACAGAGATATCCAATGAGCCTTCATTGATAATGGCTTTGGGGTCAACCTCATTCCCATTCGTACACTTAGTTGATTGGGCCTGACTGAATCAACCTTATCTCCTTTGACTTTAATGTTGCAAGGATATGATAATAATGAACAAGAACCTCTAGGTGAAATTAAACTCAGAACTCAGTTTGAAGATCATGTGTCTAATTCAAATTTCATGGTTGTTTGTTAGGACACAGCCTTCAATATTCTATGTGGAAGGCCTTGGTTTCATCAACATGCAGTCATACCATCATCATATCACCAATGACAGAAATAATATTTTAATTATTAATTTAGAACATTGTATGGTGACAAGGCTCCATTCAGAACATGTGAATCTCAATAAACTGAGGCATAGTTTTATCACTCAAAAGGAACGAAGTCTACGACCAATGATATAACCAGGTTAAATAATCCCAATGGACTAGAAAAGATTCCATCAAATCCATTCATGCCTTTGAGTATAGATTATGGGTTACCTATCAATCAAGTTAAAATGATAAAGCCAAATCCATGCACCAATCCAATAATTCCTATAATGTCAATTGCGGCAATTGAGCCTGATAATATGGGAGAAATTATTGATACACCAAGCAATGATGGAAGCCTGAATGGAGATGTTTTCATTTCATCTGATGAACTATAATGAGCCACTACTTCATCAATCAAACTTGTTGAAATTGTAACAATGTTAGAGGAAGAAAAATATGTTGATTCTCAATCCATCAATCCCTCTTTACCATTAAAGAAATTTCATCATCATTAGGTTCAGATATGGTGGCTTCTTCTTCAAGATGTTCAAATATTGACTTCTCCCCTTACATTGAGAGTTTTTCCTTATCATCTACCATGAAAATGGAAACAAAAGAGGTAACACATAATGAATAAAAAGAGTAAGATATAAATGATTCTCCTCCATCATTTTAAAAAGGTGTTTCCACCACTATGGATGAATTCAGAGAAATAAATCTGGGTACAGGAGAAGATCCACACCGCACCTTAATTAGTGTGGCCATGACCTCTAATGAGAAGGAGGTGTATAATTCCTTTCTAAAACAAAATCGAGATATATTTTCTTGGAATTATACGGAAATTCCATGTCTTAATCCTAATGTAGCCACCCATCATTTGGGATTCACAAATGATCATCGTGGGTTCAAGCAAGCAGCAAGGAGAACTCACTCAGCTCACACCTCAAAAAATGATGCTGAAGTTGATAAGATTATAAAGGATAACTTTTACAGAGACGTTTAGTATCCCAAATGGATGGATAATATTGTCCCAGTGAAAAATAAGAATGGTCAAATTAGAGTATTCATTGATTTCATATATCTTAACCGACATTGTCCTAAAGATGATTTTCCAATCCCGATTATAGAAATTTTAATTGATGAAATGGATTTCAATGAAGCTCTTTCCTTCATGGATGGATATTTTGGGTATAATCAAATTTGAAGGGCCCTAGAAGATGAATAATCAACAGCCTTTAGAGCTCCTCTAGGTGTGTTTTTCTATCGGGTAATTCCCTTTGGGTTAAAGAATATAGGCGCGACATACCAATGTTCCATGCACCATATCTTCAAACTCTTCTTGGGGAAATTTTATAAATGGTGTGTGGATGATTGGGTAGTCAAATAAAAACAATGTTCCAATCACTTGGCTGATTTGGAAACCATATTTCATAAAATTCGGCAACATATTTTGAAGATGAACCCCTTAAAATGTGCTTTTTGGGTAACCTCAAAATATTACTTGGCTCCATTGTACAAAATCGTGGTATCAATGTTGATCCTAAGAAAACAAAATCAATCCTTGGTATGTCACCTCCCCGAAATTTGAAATAATTGGGAGGTATTTAAGGACACTTGGCCTATATTCCGTGCTTTATCTTCAATTTGGCTGGTAAATTCTTACCTTTCATCCGATAAATGAAGAAAGGAATCAATTTTAAATGGACTGAGTAATTCCATGAATCATTTGATATAATCAAGAAATATCTCTTGAGACCACCAGTATTGATGCCACATGTTGAAGGAATACCACTAATTCTCTACGCGACAGCTTTTGAGCCATCACTAGGTGTCTTTGTCGCCAAAAAGAAGGATGCTGGAAATGAAAATAGCCTTTATTATCTCAGTCCCACTATGCTTGATACATAAACTCGGTATTAATGAATTGAGAAGTGATGACTGGCATTAATCTTTGTTGTTCAAAAATTGAGACATTACCTGCAACATCATGAGGTCCAATTGGTATCTCGTAATAACCCGCTAAAATTTATCCTCATTCGTCCTATGCTTACAGGACATCTAGAACAGTGGGTGGTTATTTTGCAATAGTTTGATATCTAGTTTGTTCCTCAAAAGGAAATAAAGGGCCAATCCCTGTCTTGTTTCCTTACTGAGCATCCATCCGAAGAAAATATGTCATTTAATACTGAACTCCCTAATCAAGAGGTCTTCTCTATTCAAGATAATTCCCAAATATGGGAAATTTATTTTGATGGTGCTTCTAGAATTCAATTAGGGAAGAGAATGGCAAATCCTTAACTCAAAAAGGTTGGATTTGGAATAGTCTTTATTTCCCCTGAAAAGGATGTATTTCCTTATTCTTCTCTATTATTGGAAGGCGGTACCAGTAGTGAAGCAGAGTTTCAATCTCTCATCACAGGTTTGGAATTAGCTATTCATGTAAAAATGAATCATTTAAGGGTAAAAGGTGATTCAGAATTGGTAATCAAATAAATCAATGGGGAATAATATATCAGAAAAGAAGAGTAAATACCTTTGTGTGATTATTTCAGAGAGTTAAGGGATGAATTTCTCTCAGAGCTGACATTGTCCTAAGTCCTACAATCACAAAATTCCCTAGAAGATGCACTAGCTAATGCAGCTACAACCTTCTCAGATCCAAATCAGGATAAGACAGTTATCAACAAAACCCATATTAGCGTGGTTTCACATTCTGTTCAAACCATAAGGGATGAAATTAATGAAATTATCCCTATTTCTAAATCATATGGTCTTACCATGGGATAGAGAACATCCATCATGGAATATATTTAAAATGGGATACTTCCACCAAATAGGGCTGAGAAAGAGCAGATCTGGTGACATGTGTCCAATTTTACTCTTTATAATTTTCCAGACCACCCAAAGATTCTTAACAAGTGAGGCTTTGATGATATTATTTTCATATTTATTGATGGATAAGAGACCAAAACTGTCATGAAAGTTGTACATTCAGTATCTTTTGGTGTCCACCAATTTGGGTACATACTCTCCAATCAGATCTGAGGGCTTGGATACTTTTGGCCTTCAATGACACAAGATTGTACAGACTTCCCAAAAAAAATTCATCCATTTAAAGTGCATTCCAACTTCATTCATTAACCCCCATAGTTTCTACATATAGCTAAATAGTCCTTAACATTCGACACATGGAGAATGTATGTAGTAGGGCCTTATCCTCCAGCCACGGCTAAGCATTTCAAGTATATTCTCACTGCTACTGATTTCATCTCTATGTGGGATGAGGCAATACCTCTCAAAGAAGTTAGACGAAAAAACATCATTAGTTTTGTCAAAACTAATATCATCACTAGATTTAGTGCCCCTCATATTATTTTGATAGAATATGGAACCAATTTTTGTTTTGCTGAAGTAAAAAAAGTTATATCAGGAATATAATATCCAATCCAACAATTCATCTCACAATCATGTTGAGGCAAATGGATAGATAGGGGATTTCAACAAAACCCTATCATATATACTCCAGAATATGGTGGATAAAGATAATAAATCATAGCCTTATAATAATTTGAATGCTTTATGGGATTATCATACAACTATCTGTACTGCCACCCAAGCAACTCCTTATTCATTGGTATATGTAACTGAATCGGTTTTACCAATTGAAGTACAATTTCTTTCTCTTAGAGTTTCAATCTGTGATCAGTTATCTATAGATGAAAGATCTCAGAAATGGTTTAATGAGTTGGAACGATTAGATGAGAACAGATTTCATACTGTGCATCATCTAAAGGTCTATCAGAATAGAATATAATGAGATTTTAATAAGAAATATCACCTTCATTCATTCCTCCCAAGAGAATTGGTATTGGTCGTTAGGACTCTAATGATACCAGGAAAGAAACCTCCAAAACTAGAACCAAAATGCAAGGGACCATATTCCATACATATGTTCTAATCAAATAGAGCCTATTCTTTAATCTCAATTGACGGATAGGGCATTACATGTACAACCAATGCGAGATTTTTGACGAAATACTTTGTGTAATTATACCCATTAGTCAACACTGTAAGACTTTAAACTAAATAGTACAATGTCTTTTCTACAAGACATAAAACCACACAGCAAACAATGTCCTAGATTCAAGAAATTAAACTACATAACAACCATAAGTGTCCTTACTGCATGACATTAAAATAAATAATATCATTATCCTTGTTGCATGACGTTAAACTGCATGACATCATATGTACAACTAATGTTTTCTCTATTTAACATTAGAAGCTTCCAGAAGCAAATGTCGTTAATATCATCACTACTTCTTAGTAGTACATGAGTCCCTATCTATCCTACGCCAATGTCAGATCTGCATAGATACCATGTTTCAAGAACTACATATGGCTTGATTGTCATTTTCAATGAGATATGAAGAGACTCCTGAAACTCCAATTCTGGGCCCAGCCACTATCTCAAAATTTTCTTGTTTTATTTTCTCCTCCTGTATATGAATAAAAACTATAAAGAGTATTTCATTATGATATATAATTTGGTCCTTAAACCATTTCATGTCTTAAGATTAATCATTCTTTTAGAACATATGAAAAGCCACATTCCTCATCTCAAATATATCATGATAAATGATTGTTTAAATAACTATGTATGGATTGATTCTCATATATTTTGAGATACATAGAGAGGCCTAGATCTCCAATATTGGTCCCAACCACAAGAACAAAAAAACACCTTTATTTATTATATAAAATAAACTTTCATAGGGAATGTTTTGAAAACTATGTATGACTTGATTCTTTCCCCAGAAATACATATTGTGATACTTGGGTTTTATCCCTTAATCTAGTTCAAATATGTATTTCCTTTCATGTCAGTTCATTTTCATCCTTACCTCATGATGTTACACTGAATGAAAATCTAATACCACTATTCTTCATTTGCATCACCTTTTCATTATAAAAGAAACTCTTACTGCTCTTTGTTTCTCACACTAAGCATAGCTCACATGTGATTAGGAATTCAGTAAAAGGCATCTTTATATAAGGTGTTTAATTTAATATGGTTTTTTTAATGTCCTTACTACATGACATGAAACAGAATAGTATAATTTCTTTTCTGCATGACTTAAAACATCACATTACCATATTCATTCAAAGGAAACAAAGAAAGTTTCCATTTTACATATGAGTCAGATCTATGTAATGGAAATCAAATTCATCGTGAATATTGATTCAAATATTTCTCATATACATTGGACCTAACCCCCTTCCATATCTCAAACTTTTAATCTTGAATTTTAATTTCATATTTTCATAATCTTTTTATGGTTTCTGGTGACATGGTTTCCTATATCTGAGATCTCTTTTTCCTGACAATGCAGCACGTGCCCTTAGGCGGCCTTACAAAAGTTTCTTACATAACATGCCTTTCTGTCAAAAGATGCCACTATTTGACTATGCAGTATATGCCCTAGTTGGCCCTGCATAAAACATCCCCCATCACGGGTTTTTCAAATAATGGTAATTTCGTTCTTGTTTATAGTATCTTTTTCCACTTTAATCTTTGATGAAAATTTACAATAATCTATATTTTTAAAACAGTCATTCTAGTATACTTATCCCATTATCTTTCTCACAGTATGAATGTCTTCAAGACCATGGTTTACACATTTCCCCCATCATGTGTTCGATACAATATGAAATAATCTTGAAATCATTGGGCCACATGTTATATATTTCATCCATTTCTGGTCCTAGTTGTATGACCTAAAACTATAGACATCATATCATTTACATTTGGGTTAGATGTTTGTAAAAGTCTTACTCCTCTAATTCTTTGGATATCTGGATTGTAATTAACCTTTCCTTATTTAGGTACCTTTCTCCATAAACCTAACTCTATGATTTAAAAAATCTTAATCGCTATATACATTCTTCAACTTTTAGCAAAAGAATGTCAAACATCTGAGATATTGTTTTCCTAACTATGCAGCACGGGCCCTTAGGCGGCCTTGCAAAAGTTTCCTACATAACAGGTTAGTCAGTCAAAAGATGCCACTATTGTACAATGTAGTATATGACCTAGTTGCCCTGAATAATATTGTCCCCGTAATGGGTTTGTCATGTAATGGTAACTTCATTCTTAGAAAAGACTTCCTCTAATGCTTCTAGCTTTTCTCCCATACAATTCCTCATTTTCCAGAATTGTTAAATCCCAGTTTACAATTTTCCCATTCATACCTGAATTATATAGTATATTTATAAATAAATTATCAAGAAATTGGACGAGTTTTGTAGTTTTGGTAAGAGCTAAACACATTAAATTAAAGCCACCCCATGTCCTCACTACATGACTTAAAACTACACAGTACCAATTTCCTCACTGCATGAATTAAAACTGCTCAGTACTAATGTCCTCACTGCATGACTTAAAACTGCACAGTACCTTTTCCTCACTGCATGACATAAAACTACACAGTACCAAGTCCTCACTGCATGACTGTTGGTTTAAAATAACCTTTTTTATTCTTAAAATTTATTTCCTTGGCAAAACCACCTATTGTGGTCTTAAGTCACCAAAATTTTATTTTCCCCTATCTATCAACAACAAAACACTAAATACTTAAAGGGATATTTTTCCTAACAATGCATCATGTGCCCATAGGCATCCTTGTATAAGTTTCTTACATAACAGGCATGTCAGTCAAAAGATGACAGTATTTGGATATGCAGTATATTCCCCAGTTGGCCCTGCATAATATAGCCCCCTTAATGGGTTTGTCAAATAATGGTAACTTCATACCTAGAAAAGACACACATTATGTTGATACTGGATTTAAGATTTGGTATCCATAATAAATCATGGCCGTTGATTCCACTTGGATATGTTCAAAAAATAATAAATCAATTCTTTTTCACAGTGTTTTGTTTGGGATTTAATTCAAAATTTATAGTCAAAGCTATTTTGACCCTAAATATTAGCCCTTTATAGTCCAACATACGTGAATTTAAATTGCTAGTAACAAAAGAATCAGTACTCATTAGATTGAGAAGTCGCAAGGAGAACTCTAAACAAAAGTCGATTCCTAACTCACTAAACATGCATTTTTGTACGATTTAGGTAATATTGAGAAACAAAGATGTCAAAAGACAAAAAATTTGGGGGGGTTATCCATATAACCCTATAAATATTCAAATTATGCTCATTAGGTCCCTCTGCTTTATAAGAAAATTTTGTGCACTTCATTCTAATTATTATAAATAATGATTTTTTATTACAATTGAATCATTATTATCATTTACCGTTCATATTGCTATCATGAAAAACATGAATGAAGATTTATATGATTGAAAGCAAAATTTATTTCATTTATATGAAAATAGAGGGCCATCCCAAAAATGGAGCCTCTCTATCATGTTTCATAATAAACATTGAACATGACTATTAATTTTTTAACTAATTCATAATCTCTTTCCACTGCCTATTGATGTTGAGATAGGTGAGCAACTCCATCCTTCTCTTCCTGACAAAGTGCTTCCATCACTGTTGAAATGGAAGTTATTCCCTCTAATATGGTTTCTTATAACATTTGATTCAATTTCTCATGTTTTTTATATACAATATCTTATTTATATTGAAGAGATAGCAACTCCTTCATGGATTCTTTGATTTGTTGGCTAATCTCGAGTGATTTCTTATTATGATTCACCTCCGTCTCAACTACTGCATCTTGAAAGCCCTCAATAATGATGAGTTGTTTAGGCTCTTCAAAATCTTGTCGTAGATTATGATCGTGCACCCGTAAGAAAATAGTCTCTTTTATGGCATCATAGACCGGAGGATAATTAAACCCATGAAATCACAACACGCAAAATAATGCAGGGAGTTTTGAAAAATGGGATGAAAATTCATTTAAAGTATTTTCACAAATTATTCTCCAAATCGTACAACATGTCTTTTTACATGCCATGCCAAGAGCGTATTGCATCTCTAAATCTGAATCTGAGTCACTACTATGAGGTAAAATGTACTCTGGAAATAGGTCGCTTAGAGAGCTACCTTGTTCTACTTCTCTTGGTATAGTAGAAGCTTAACCTTATGATCTAGGAGATGATTACCCTAAATAATAAATCAAGTTCATTATTAGTTTCAAATAGAGGAAACTAATATGATTTAGATAGCTGATTATATTTACCCAACAATAAGTCAGCTACTTGATTGGATTAATCCCCTATATTCACAGCTCTAGTGTTTTAAGAAGATGTTTCTTGAGAAGGGGTATTTCCATGAATTTGCTCAGTTAGGACATTTGTATGCTCTGGAAAATATTTTGATGAAAGATCCTCTAGGGATATTTCCCCAGCGTCAATAGATGTATCAAGTGGAATAACCCATTCCTGAAGAGTCTTTGCGACATTTTCTACAGATAAAGCTGCATAAGAAGATTTTTGATGTAAAGAATCATGTTGATGGACAAATTATGTATGAAAATACAAGAATAGGGACTTAAAACCTTCCAATTCCTTATTAAAATCCCAAAACACCTTGATGGAAACTGGAATATCAATATTTGGATTAAGGGTGTCCATCAATTTAGTGTATATAGCCTGAAATGTTATATCATTATCACCATTTAAGGTATCCAACAATTATTGGTTGATTCCAAAATTGGCTCCGCTGACATTTGGTTTTGTTGGCTCTTTAATTGATATGGCAGCACCATGTCCTTCTAAATTTGGGTCAACATCATCATCAGTTTTAGATTTCCCAGGATCGTCATTCCTTTCTTCTGAAGTAATAACAATATTAGTGTCGATTATTTCAGGATTATTTGACAAAATCCACTGAGGATTGTATATAATCTACCATATCTTTCCTCTATCTTAACAGAGCTAGGAGCTGGTAAAGCATAGTCTCTTGATGATTTATCTACTAAAATTGAATATTCATCAGCATGAACCTAGGTTTCCCCTAGCGCCTCCATTTCTGGTCTTAAAGATTCAACTCTTAATTCCTTGAGAGAGGAGAGAGACATAGATCCTACAAGAGGATAATATGTGGTTACCAGAACGTCTTGAGCAAGTTGTATGCCCTATGGATTGTATAAATACATACTCTTTCAGTGAATTCTTCAAAGAAATCTCATTGCTCTTTTGATTTTCTGTTCAAAAGACTGAGGAGATGTTGAAACACTTCTCTTAGCAGGGGAAACTTGAGGTTATGGTTGAGGATTAAATGTTGCCATTACTCCAGTCCTGATTTGTGCTTCTGGATAATGTTCTGGTGACTTGGGAGGATCATTCATTATGTCAATGGGAGAATCTTCATGACTATACTGAGGTGATTCAAGAATCGGTCCGGATCTTCCTTCTCTATATTGAAGCCGCAGAAATAAATTTTCATCAAGATTAATGATGATAAATGATAAAGAAGAGTTTATATGAAAGAAAAAGGGAAATACATTCTTAGTATTAACCTAAATATTCCACTCCTCCTCAGAGTCGATAATTACCCCTTCATGGACTCCTAAGTCCAGAATATGAGATACTTGTTTAGAGGCTTAGATTTGTTGATCAGTTGCATATATAAAAAGTGTTTAACTCTGCAATATACTTCTGCAATTCATCCAAGTTATTGTTCAGATTGCAATTAGAAGGAGCCTTGATATCACCAATATCTGGTATTTGAATTCCATGCTGAAGAAATGATGAGGTGTCCCTAAGATCACAGGTTACAGTCTCCCAATGATTAATGGATGAATGTCACACATAATTCGATCATGGCCTGCTTGACTGTGGAAGATATTAAACACCTTCCAATTGAAGAGCTTCTTTAGACATTTCTTCCTCAGAAAGTTCAATAGATGGAATCCGAATCTCATTTCGGTGGTGGCGACTGGATCACCTTGGCGTTGGAGGTATTTCATTTCTAGCCTTGGTCTTCCTGGTATACTACCTATGAAGGCATTTTGAGGGCTTTAAAACCTCTAAAATTTATATATCATCTTTGGCCTTGGGATTCTTTCCCTGATTTCCACATGCAAAAGTTGTTGTAGCCGCCACTTGATATATCCCTTTTGTCAGAGCCCCTTGAGGATATAAAGAAACCCATGCTTGGGCATACCCAACTTCCAATCCAATTGATGAATCTGGTGGAGGTAATGTAATTGACAATTTGGATACCTCTAAAGTTGTTAGAATCCATAATGTTTGCGCTACCCTTGGGTCCTTCTCATGTCTGACATATGTGGGTGGGAAGTATTTGATTGTTGAAGACATCTAAACTGACGAGAAAACTTATAGGTGATATAAGCCTCATAGATAATTTCACTATCAATCATGGTTGAAAATAAACCATCCCTGAATGCCATCATATAAAATCTCAGCCCATAATTATTTTCTTTACCATTATCAATAAATGTTCCTGTTGGTGGATTGGCAAAGGGAAAGAAGTTGAATTCTCTTGAGACATTAAATACTTTATGTACCTCGTCTGGTCTCAATTTCAGAAGTTCAATACCTGAAACATTATGTAAAAATAGGGTGAATCGACCATTAGGAACTCTGACTAAGTTCGACACTGAGTGTGAAGAAAAATGTGATTCAATCCTGCCCCATAACACTTGGAATGGCCCTGCAATTCTAAGTCGATCCCTCCCACTGTATAAATGAAGCAGCATAGGGTAAATTCTTGCCAAAACATGGGTTTCTAGCCCAATATACTTCCCCTCTACAAATTTAGCAGCAATGATGAATGTCCCATATCTTACACTTCCTCCGGATTCCCGGACTGGAAGAAAATAAACACCTCACCACATAGCAAGGAAGTTAGATAAGCATACATTTGCATCTATATCAGGTTTGACATTATAACCCTAGTGCTTGTAATCACCTCTTTCCAGTGTAGGTTAATATGTTCCTGAACTTCCTCAGTTATCGGCAGAAGTACAAACAGTAGGACATCCACAGGTTGGACCTTTCTCTGTTGTTGGTTCTAAGAAGGCTTCTATCCGCACTCAAGCATATATATCTTTCTTATCCTTGGGTAAATTCTTTTCTATCTTAAGTAATTCATGGGCCAGTAGTGGTGTCCTAGTAACATCACCCCATGTTGAAGTAGTTGGGATGAATTCATCATAAATTTCCCCAAGAATAGGAATTTCAGATATTTGGTAAATTTCCCAGAGACTAATACCAACTTCACCATGTGTCAAATAAAAGGAATTTGTTTTTGGACTCCATCAACTCAATAATTTAGTAATGAACTCATTTTTATAAACATAAATTTTCCCAATACAGATATATTCATAGATATGAACGTCTGATAACACTTTTCTAAATTATGTACTTGAATGATGTACCTAGAATTCCCACATCCACTCAGGTTTACAACCCCTCCATAACGAAGGTCCCAGTCTCCTTTCAAACCATTATATTGATTTGAATGAGAAGACTGAAAATTGGAATCGTAGCAATGTAGTCTTGGCTCTACAACATTAACCTTTATGTCTTGAGTGAAACCATTGTGATGAAGGATGCAACCAACAGGGACCATGCCTTCTTATATTGGAACACCCCTTGCACTAATATTCATGCAGTTACAATTGGAATAATGAAGAAACCAATTCTTTAGAAAGTACTTCTTAATTGATGGAACATGGACATCATGAAAAATTCCATGCTCGTACAAGTGTATGTAAGAACTTTGTGGATAGTCACGCTTGTACAGAATCAGACCCTTCCATAGTCCAGGAAGAGTAATTTCAACAAAATCATAATAGTCTGGGCAGACTATCTTCATCATTTCATTTTGGAGAGCTTTACCTTCTTTGGTATGGGTCATCAAATGAGTCATTCTTTCCTGCAAAAAAAGAATTACCAAATATTCAAGTCATCTTTTAAAAAAAATAGGATAGTGAGAAAATGGAAAAGGACACTGTTCACGTAGGTCCTTCAACAAGGTCCTTTGACAAGGTCCTTCGACAAAGTCCTTCAATAAAGTCCTTCAATGAGGTCAGTCACATAGTTCCTTCGAAAATGATCCTAGGTAAACTATATCAATGATTTCCTTTTGGCATAGCTCAATTGTGTAAACAATTTCACCATGATAAAATTTTAAGAGAATTATAAGAGAGCACAAAACGATGCAGCTGGAAAAATGAGCTACACAACGAGAGCTCTAAATTTTGGAGAAATCACAGGTGAAGGAAAAAAATGAAAAAGTTGGAGACCTATTTATAGGAAACATAAGACCTATGCATCATGGTTGGGCTCCGTACCTGCGCAACATACCTACACAAAGTACTTGATTGACAAACTTGTGCTATTCATTAATCTATCCTGATCTTTTTCCCAGACATTCACCTCAGGACATGACCCTCATTGTATATTTCAGATCCAATCCTTAGGGGGGTCTTTTTCTGACCCTACTTAAATAAAATGTAACCAAAAAGATAGGTAACCTTTGGATATTTCAAATTCTAAAGAAATATTCAAATAGTACAAGGAAAAAATCAACAAATACTCCCAATCTCTACGCGATTTAGTAGCATCCAAGAACTTCATGACCGAGATGTATGGCTCATCTTTGTGACCGCACTACATGGCTCAGCTTTGCGAGTGAGCTATGTGGATGAGCTACATGTGAGAATATTTTTGATGTCTCTATGTGGAGCACCTGCATGGGGGACCTACGTGAAATACATGTGCGGCAGAGTTTCATTGGCCAGGCCTCATCAGTGCCTATAAATAGAACCCTTGGGCTCCCCATTTCCAGACTAAAAAAAAGTGAAAGACTCTATGAAGATCCCATTGTGTATATCTTTCTATTAGATCTCTCAAATTGTCTCAGGTAGTCCTCTAAACTACAAAATAAGGGATAATTAAAATGGATCGACATGTTTTGAAGTTCTTCCCATTCTTCATTCCTCATCCATACTTATGTTCTATAACTGTGTGCCACACCAACGCGAAATGGAAACAAGGGGTACCTATGAGACATAACTGCATGAGGTACCTACACGACCAACTCAAGTACCCTTCTTTAAAGCCATCCATGGTAGGGTATCTATTTTTTTGGTTCCCTTATCCGATAGGGTCTATGTCACGACCCGTCCTCGGGGCCCGTGCTGTGACTACCCCAAGCCCGCCTTCCATAGGCCAGGGGCTGGCGACTAGCACCAAAGGCATAAAAACTCGATAACCGGGAAGGCATTGCCTTTATAAAAGAAAACAAGCACCACAGGGTACAAGCAGAAGCAAAACACTAAGTACAAAAGAAAATCTGAAAAGTAAATGGGCCAGAATACAAACCCAAAAGAAAGTACAACTATAACTGAAAAAGGTACAACATCAAAAAGACAAATAGCTGGAAGAAGGAAGCAGCTCCTGGTCGTCCACCACGGATCCTACCTGAAGGGTAGGTACAAATAGCCTCCTCTACGCTCTCATTCGTCAACCTCCTCTGTGAGTCGTCGCGTCGTGTAGTCCTCCTCCGGGTACTGACTCGTTGTGTAGTCCACCTCCGGGTACTGACCAGTCCTCGAACACTCAGCCTCTGACAGTACTGCCCATCGTCTGCAACCAAAACAATGAGGTGCGGGCATAACCCGTGCAGGGGTGAGTATAATGATACTCAGTAGGGACCCCGAGACCCTCAAGGTCTCACAAACCAACAAGGATAACCACAAGAAGATCTCGACAGATAACCTTTACTTAGATATATTCCCATACATATACCTATGTTATCAAGTAACCAATCTTAGTCATGAGGAAACACAAGGATTGTGAAGTCAATGGATAACCACTACCCAGGTATATTCCCATACATATACCTAAGTTATCAAGTGACCCATCTCAAACATGAGGTAAACACAAAGGTCAAAAGTCTCAGCTCAACCAGGATTTTCATTATCGAAACTGTAACTGCTGAAGAGCTCCGTCTCTGGAGTGTACAGTGGTCCTGTCATGACTCCGAGATACTGCTCACTAACCTAAGACTGCTGAGGTACTCCTCCTGTCGAGTACCGCGGGCCTGCCACCTCACATAGTATGCTTCCCACCGGGGTCTGCCACCCAACACAGTAGTGCTACCCCCTCATAGCCTACAGAGGTACTCCTCCTGTCGAGTACAGCGGGTCTGCCACCTCACATAGTAGTGCTCCTCCGCTGTGGGCCTGCCACCTCACAAAGTAGTGCTCCCCACTGGGCTATGTAAGTCACTCCGAATCGAATCGGACAAGCAGTCTTCAGGTCTCTGCCGGCTATACGGTCTTCATACTCCGTATGCTCGTCTCTAGGAGGGTCCGCTCCACGAGCTACAAATCGATACTCTAAGTATCTCAAAGTCCCACGAAGAAGTATCTCAAAGGACCACCTCTTCATAGAGGTCTCAACGCAACAGACAGCGCGTCAATCGGACGCCCGGTCTATGAGTTGCTAGCCTTTTCGTCCCAGGGGCCTGATTGGTTTCGTGTGCGAACCAATCCGGCCGTAACTCAACTATACCTCGAACACTCATGGGGTATACTCATAGGGACTGTTTATCAACGAGATCACCAATGCCGCTGACGGTTCGTCAAACGGACGTTCTGTCAGAAAGGTATCAACATTTCCTTTCCAGGGGCCCGGTTGGATTTCGGTGCGATCCAACCCGGCCACTATCCATCTGCATCCAAAACTCGGGTGGAGGATACCAAAAGTTCCGTATCGTCAACAGGAACGCAATGAGATAGACGGCGCGTCAATCGGACGCCCAGTCTGTGAGTTATTGGCTTTTTCGTTCTGGGGGCCCGGTTGGTTTCGTGAGCGAACCAACCCGACCTCACTCCGACGGCATCCAAACCTCGAGCGGAGTAAGCCAAAAGATCCGTTTCACTTAGATGAATTCAAAAAAGCTAACGACACGTCAATCGGACGTCCGTGGCTCAAGATATGAGTGTTTCCTCTCCGAGGGCCCGGTTGGTTTCGTGTACGAACCAACCCGGCCGAACCCAAAGTTCTCCAAAACCTTGAGTGTAATATACCGAAATGACCGTCTCGATCCAAGGATCGTGTTGCCGCTGACAGCACGTCGTTCGGAGGCCTGTAGCTCCAGTTACGGGCATTTGACTGAAAATGGTCCGAAGACGGGGGGTCCGGGCTCAGGCCGAGCCGGCCCGACCCCCCCCCCCCCCTGGGTCGGCCGAACCGGGTCAACCCGGTCTGACCCAGTCCGGCTCGGCTAGCCCGGCTCGGCTCGGCCGCGCGACGCGGGGGGGGGGGGGGGGAGCGCCACCCCCGCGTGACACCACCGCGGCACCCGCGGGGTGTCGCCCTGGACAGCCGAGCGACGCGGGGGGGAGCCGCCGCCCCCGCGTGACAACCCCGCGGCACCCGCGGGGTGTCGCTCGGACAACCGGACGCGGCTTCAGCCGCGTCCTGCGCGCGCCGGACCCGCGCGGCCGCGGGTCCGTGAGTGCCGCCGCTGCGCCAGCGACCTGCACCGCCGGCGGCTTCCGCGGGCCCCCGGAGTCGCTCCGGTGGTCCGATTCTGTTCCTGTATGCACCGCTGCTCCTCCCGGGACTCGCTCTTCACTGCGGAACCATCACACTTCTGTTGCGGCACGTCCCGTCGTCACCCATCAATCTGCATGTCAAAACGAAACGTGCCGTCTTTGCGGTTCTCTGGCACAGCGTGATGGCGCTGCGCCCCTTCGTCGTGGCCCGACTCCGTCCGCGGATATCTTCGGGTTTCTTCGACGCGGCGCGACGGCGTCGCGTGCTTATTCTTCCTTTCACGGCGCGGCGCGACGACACCGCGCATATCTTCCACATGAAACCGCATGGTGCGACAGCACCACGCTTTCTCGTGCCAACCACAAGAAACCAACACGAAAATAAGGAGGAAGGTCGGCCGTGTTTGTGCGGTCTGACCCCCTCGCGTTATTCGATAACAAATGGTTTTAATCCACGATCATCATCAATTTGGTATTCACGAACAAATATAAATGGTTGAATACAAACCCCTACCTTGGGTATAAGCCGATCGGAAGGAGGCGTCGTCGTTCGAGGTTCGTTGTGGTATGGCGTCGCGAGGATGACGACGTCGAAGGGGGACGTCGGCGTTCGTCCGAATCGAAGAAAGGCAAAGCCGTCGTCGCTTGCTACCCGATTCCGCTTCCGAGCTTGTTCCTCGAGCCATTGATGATGAAGGGGAAGAAGAAGATCCATTGAAGAGACTCGCTGTGGAAGGGGAGAAATTTCGTGGAAGGAAAACGAGCGTTCTTCATCAGAGGTGGCGCGTTCTTCCTGTTCTTCGCGTTCTTCGTCGAAGAACGAAGAATTCTCCCTCTGCTCTCCAAAAGGTTTTACACAACACAACCCCTCAACCAAAAATAAAATAAGTCCTCAACTTATTTTATTATCAACTTAAGAATTTGAAAAACGAAAGATAAGAAACGAAAAATTAATTCGAAAAATTAATTGTAAAACTTAACTGCCCAATTAAATTGTGGTGTTTCATAACCAGAAAAACGCACAGTTGACTTTCATTAAAGAAGAGGTTTTCGTGGGTGCGTTACTTAGAGGAAAAGAAACGGCAAGGCTCGTGCGGGCCCCACCTCACAAATATCCTACCAAGTGGGTAGGATATTTTGAATTTCACCCTATCCGCCTCAACCCAACTTAAGCATCTTTTAAGTGGTCTTTAAGAAACTTTAAGTGGAATAAAATAAAGTTTGTCGTACAATTTATTTTATTTCTTAACCTTAAGCCCAAAAATTAAAAAATCACACCCAAGAAAACGCAACTCCGGAAGAGGCGTTTCTAAGCAATTACCGGCATTGTGATTCCATCGGTGCCCTCAGAATTCGATTCCAAGCACCGGTTCAAAAGTTAGAAAAACCCGCTTGTCCGTTCACTGAACGTACCCGAGCCAAACTTCGAAAAATGATTCCGGTCACACCGGGCCTCGGAATCAGGTGTCCTCAGAAACTGCGTTCTTGTAAAATTCCAAAGAAAATTAAGAAAAAAAATTCCTTGGAATTTACGGGTATTTACATTACTCCCACCATAGAGATTTACGTCCCCGTAAAGCTTCACCACAAACTTAGGGATACAAGGGCGGTACTGAGCACACATCTGAGACTTCCGATCCCATGTGCTCACCTAGAGGTTCCCGTGCTGCCAAAGAAAGTGCACAAGAGGAATCGACCATCCTCCTAGGATCCGCTCCTGTCGATCCTCGATCCCCACAGGAACCTCCGTAGAAGTCATCTCATCGCCACCGTCCAACTCCTCATGGTCGATGATATGCGAAGGGTCAAGCATGTATCTCCTCAGTTGGGATACGTGTAAAACGTCGTGCACCTAGTGCAACTGAAGTGGATGGGTCAAGCGGTAAAGCACCTCGCCTACCCAGCTGAGGACCTAGAAAGGTTCATTGAACCTTGGAGATAACTTTCCGCATTGGCCACATCTCCATAAACCTCGTCGAGGTGAGACCCGTATAAGGACGTGATCATCATCCTCAAACTCCAGAGGTCTCCATTTTCTGTCAGAACTGAAACTAAAAATGACTGCTGCTACGAGGGTAAGGTTGACCGACTCAGGAGTGATCGGTCGCACCCTCTTGTGCAAGAGTTACCCTGCGCTTCTTGGGGTTTCCCTTTTTTTCGCCGACCAAGGAAACCCATCCCGACGTCGTAGTTAAACTACAGCCTTTTTGCCTAATACCGTCAATTTGTGTGTGAACTATGATTGCCCAGTCCATACTCAAACCAATGTCGTAAGGCCTCGATGCTACCACCAAGAGATTCCAACCGAAACTCTCGCCTTGAGGATCTAACCACACTGTCGGTGTAAGTGTGATTATCGAGTCTCCTACCAAGGTATCTCTAGACGTGAGGGTCAAGTCCACAGCTTACCGGAAACTCTAGGTATATAACAAGATTTGTGAAAGCAAGGAATGATTCATATCGACGTCTGTTACTACAGCAGCTAGTAGTGGACACAGACTATCTCTTGAATCATTTCTAGAGCCATTGGGTCACACTCCTTGACCGCAAGCAGCCAAACTCTTCCACCGCCCTCCAGCTCCATGAGCCTGGCGGGGATAACTAAGGTGGGCGGTTGTAACATGTTAAGATGTACACCACCTCATACTGCTCTCCTAGCTCTACCTCCACGTCTGCTGCTTCGCAGACTCATCTATCCTTAAAGATTCCACTTCTTAAAACATGTAACACGCCTGAGTCTCTAAGACTGGCATCGGTTTCCTGTTTCTTACTTCACTGTGGAGTCTTCATCCGCTATTGGATGACTTGAACCTTCTTTAGTCTCACAAGAGCTACTATGGTTTCTTCTTTGCAGATAAGAGAAATCTGGTCTCATCCCCTGGATGAACCACATTAATTGCCTAATACAGTCAATCAGGACATGAATGATGCATTCATGCCATGGATGACGTTGTAAGGCCTCGACGTAACTACCAAGAGATCCAACTATCACTCTCGCCTCCAAGGGTCGAGTCACACTGTCGGCATCAGTATGAGGTCACTGGGTCTCCTCCAGTAGCAAACTCGAAAGTGAGGGTCAAGTCAACAGTCTTAACCGAGACCACTCAGTATCAACCAAACAAAAGGACAGGAAAGCAAACAAAGATAAGTGTCTTTTTATTATTGCAGCTCATAGTACAAAGACACAAATACAACAGCAATATGGAACTAGAAGTACAAGGGACGTATCCACTAGTTCCACTCATGTCCATCTACTTCCAAGGCTCCATGACCATAGGCCTCAGCTGCCTGAAGCTGAGCTCTCCCATGTCCTCCTCTCCCCTCCGGTCGGGGTGGGCCTCCTGGTGGTGGTGGCAACATCCCGAAGCGTCGTCCACCTCCAGCTGCATGGCCAGCTCCTCTGTCATGGCCGCCTTCTCCTTGCGGTCCACCCTGATCGAACCTCTGCCTCTGCCTCGGAGGTTCTTCATTTAACTACTAGTCATATGCATGGTGGGTCGGACAGTCACGTGTTGTGTGACCAATTCTGCTGCAAGAGTAACACTTCATGATAGGTCTGGCTCTATCACTTCCCTTGGTGCCTCGCACTACTGACCTTGAGTCACGCGGTCAACCACCTGTAGGTCTGGTCCTCTTGGACCCCTGCTTCATCTGTCTACTATCCGCTACAGAAGACTCTGCCACATGCTGGCTAGTGGTGGGTCCTACTGCTGGAGACTGCTCAGCAAGGAAACTCTCCACTAAGAGGGCTCGCTCCAACACTCCTGTCTGCGTCGGAATGTTGTGTGATACAACCGAAGCTCTGATCTCCCGCCTGAGCCCCTGCTCTAAGGTTTGGGCCCTGAAGAACGGGTCTCGTACCATATCTGTGGAGTAGAGTGAGAGGTCTATGAATCTCGCTGAGTACTGCGCCACTGACATGCTGCCCTGCCGCAGCTGAAGTAGCTCCTGTATATGCACCGCTCGAAGGGTGGCTAGTACAAACTCTGCCCGGAATGGGCTCTCGAAGTCTGCCCATAGAAGTGTCGCCTCGTCATGCATCTGAAGCATCAGGCTCCACCATCTGCCTGCTGCTGCCTGAAGAAGGCTGGCAGCAAGGATCACCATGAAATCTGTCGGCGTCCCCACTAGCCTGAAGACTCTCACCAAAGCCTCCAGCCAATCCTCAGCCGCCTGCGGTTCCGTCCCTCCCTGGAACATGGGTGGCCTGTGGCGCTGGAACTCATGCAGTGTGCTCAAGGGACGTGCATCCTCTGCTGTTGGGGCTGCTGGCATCGGTGGCCCAACAGGTAGTAGTACCGCTGGTGGCTCAACTGGGATAGGGCCCTGTACTGAGGCCTCGTCGCTCGGCGGGCTGTCAGTACGCACCACTCTCGGGGCTCTAGCTGGTCGTCCACGGGGAGGCATCCTGAAAGAAACAACGTGACACGGTCAAAAGAATATACCTGGTGAGCTGACCTGGTTTGAGATGACATTTAAATAAAACTTTCGGAAAACACACACGTAATCAATGTTTTTGTGCACAAAGTCAGAAATCAGTTGTCAGGGTCCTAGTGTATGGATACGTCGGCCGCCCGCACCAACACTGGACTCCCTGAACTGAAAAACCACACTCGGTACTCTTAACAATATTTCTTCATAGAAAGAAAAATTAGAGTTATAAGTTCTGCGGTAGAACCGAACTCCTCTGATACCAATTTGTCACGACCCGTCCTTGGGGCCCATGCCGTGACTACCCCAAGCCCGCCTTCCATAAGCCAGGGGCTGGCGACTAGCACCAAAGGCATAAAACCTCGATAACTGGGAATGCATTGCCTTTATAAAAGAAAACAAGCACCACAGAGTACAAGAGGAAGCAAAACACTAAGTACAAAAGAAAAGATGAAAAGTAAATGGGCCAGAAGACAAACCCAAAATAAAGTACAATTACAACTGAACAAGGTACAACAGCAAAAAGACAAACAGCTGGAAGAAGGAAGCAGCTCCTGGGTCGTCCTCCCCGAATCCTACCTGAAGGGTAGGTACAGATAGTGCAGCTCCTAGTCGTCCACCACGGATCCTACCTGAACGGTAGGTACAGATAGCCTCCTCCACGCTCTCGTTTGTCAACCTCCTCTATGAGTCGTCACGTCATGTAGTCCACCTCTGGGTACTGACTCGTCGTGTAGTCGACCTCCGGGTACTGACCAGTCCTTGAACACTCGGCCTCCGACAGCACTTCCCATCGTCTGCAACCAACACAACGAGGTGCGGGCATAGCCCGTGCAGGGGTGAGTATAACGATACTCAGTAGGGACCCCAAGACCCTCAAGGTCTCACTAAACCAACAAGGATAACCACGAGATGATCTCGACAGATAACCTTTACTTAGATATATGCCCATACATATACCTAAGTTATCAAGTAACCCATCCCAGTCATGAGGAAACACGAAGATTGTGAAATCAACAGATAACCACTACCCAGGTATATGCCCATACATATACCTAAGTTATCAAGTGACCCATCTCAAACATGAGGTAAATACAAAGGTCAAAAGTCTCAGCTCAACCAGGATTTTCATTATCGAAACCATAAATTTTGAAGAGCTCCGTCTCTGGAGTGTACAGTGGTCTTGTCACGACTCCGAGGTACCGCTCACTAACCTAAGACTGCTGAGGTACTCCTCCTATCGAGTACCGCGGGCCTGCCACCTCACACAGTAGTGCTTCCCGCCGGAGTCTGCCACCCAACACAGTAGTGCTCCCCCCTCATAGCCTACAGAGGTACTCCTCCTGTCGAGTACCGTGGGTCTACCACCTCACATAGTAGTGCTCCTCCGCTGTGGGTCTGCCACCTCACAAAGTAGTGCTCCCCACTGATCTACTCAAGTCACTCCGAATCGAATCAGACAAGCAGTCATCAGGTCTCTGCTGGCTGTACGGTCTCCGTACTCTATATGCTCATCTCTAGGAGGGTCTGCTCCATGAGCTACATGTCGATACTCCAAGTATCTCAAAGTCCCACGAAGAAGTATCTCAAAGGACTGCCTCGTCATAGGGGTCTCAACGCAACATACGGTGCGTCAATCGGACGCCCGGTCTGTGAGTTGCTAGCCTTTTCGTCCCAGGGGCCCGGTTGGTTTCGTGTGCGATCCAATCTGGCCATAACTCAACTATACCCCGAAAACTCATGGGGTATACTCATAGCGACTGTTTCTCAACGAGATCACCAACGCTGTTGACGGTTCGTCAAACGGACGTTCTGTCAGAAAGTTATCATCATTTCCGTTCCAGGGGCCCGGTTGGATTTAGGTGTGATCCAACCCGGCCACTATCCATATGCATCCAAAACTCAGGCGGAAGATGCCAAAAATTCTATATCGTCAACAGGAACGCAATGAGGGAGACGGCGCGTCAATCGGGCGCCCGATCTGTGAGTTATTGGCGTTTTCGTTCCGGGGGCCCGGTTGGTTTCATGAGCGAACCAACCCGACCGCACTCCGACGGCATCCAAACCTTGAGCAGAGTAAGCCAAAAGATATGTCTCACTTAGAGGAATTCAACAAAGCTGACGGCATGTCAATCGGACATCCGTGGCTCAAGATATGAGCGTTTCCGCTCCTAGGGCCCGGTTGGTTTCGTGTACGAACCAACCCTGCCGAACCTAAAGTTCTCCGAAACCTTGATTGTAATATACCAAAACGACCGCCTTGATCCAAGGATCACGTTGCCCTGACGGCACGTCGTTTGGAGGCCCGTAGCTCAAGTTACAGGCATCTGACCGAAAATGGTCCGAAGACGGGGGGTCCGGGCCCGGGCCGAGCCGGCCTGACCCCCACCCCCCCTTGGGTCGGCCGAACTGGGCCGACCCGGTCCGACCCGGTCCGGCCCGGCCGGTCGGACCGGCCCGGCTCGGCTCGGCCGAGCGACGCAGGGGGGAGTCGCCACCCCCGCGTGACACCCCCGCGGCACCCGTGGGGTGTCGCCTTGGACAGCCGAACGACGCGGGGGGGAGCCGCCGCCCCCGCGTGACAACCCCGTGGCACCCGCAGGGTGTCTCTCGGACAACCGGACGCGGCTTCAGCCGCATCCTGCGCGCGCCGGACCCGTGCGGCTGCGTGTCCGCGAGTGCCGCGGCCGCGGCGGCCTTGTCCGGCGGTGCACTGGGGCGCCACCGCTCCCGGCTGCCGGCGCCGCCGCGCCGGTGACCCGCGCCACCGGCGGCTTCCGCGGGCCTCCGGAGTCGATCTGGTGGTCCAATTCTATTCCCGTATGCGCCACTGATCCTCCCAGGACTCGCTCTTCACTGCGGAACCATCACACTTCCGTTGCGGCACGTTCTGTCGTCACCCGTCAATCCACACGTCAAAATGAAACGTGCCGTCTTCGCGGTTCTCTGGCGCGGCGTGCTGGCGTCGCGCCCCTTCGTCGTGGACCGACTCCATCCGCGGATATCTTCGGGTTTCTTCGAAGCGGAATGACGACGTCTCATGCTTGTTCTTCCTTTCACGGTGCGGCATGACGGCGCCGCACATATCTTCCACATGAAACTGCATGGTGCGACGGCACCACGCTTTCTCGTGCCAAACACAAAAATAAGGAGGAGGGTCGGCCTTGTTTGTGCGGTCCGACCCCTCACGTTATTCGATAACAAATGGTTTTAATCCAAGATCATCATCAAGTTGGTATTCACGAACAAAAATAAATGCTTGAATACGAACCCCTACCTTGGGTATAAGCCGATCAGAAGGAGGCATCATCGTTCGAGGTTTGTCACGGTATGGAGTCGCGAGGATGACGACATCGAAGGGAGACGTCGGCGTTCGTCCGAACCGAGGGAAGGCGAAGCTGTCGTTGCTTGCTACCCGATTCCGCTTCTGAGCTTGTTCGTCGATCCTTTGATGATGAAGGGGATGAAGAAGATCCATTGAAGAGTCTCGCTATAGAAGGGGAGAAATTTCGTGGAAGGAAAACAAGCATTCTTCGTCAGAGGTGGCGCGTTATTCGCGTTCTTCGCGTTCTTTTTTGAAGAACGAAAAATTCTCTCTCTACTCTCCCAAATGTTTTACACAACACAACCCCTCAACCAAAAATAAAATAAGTCCTCAACTTATTTTATTATCAACTTAAGAATTTGAAAAACGAAAGATAAGAAACGAACAATTAATTCAAAGAATTAATTGTAAAACTTAACATCCCAATTAAATTGGGGCGTTTCTTAACCAGAAAAATGCACGGTTGACTTTCATTAAAGAAGAGGTTTTTGCGGGTGCGTTACTTAGCGGAAAAGAATTGGAAGGGCTCGTGCGGGCCCCACCTCACAAATATCCTACCAAGTGGGTAGGATATTTTGAATTTCACCCTATCCACTTCAACCCAGCTTAAGCAGCTTTTAAGTGGTCTTTAAGCGGCTTTAAGTGGAATAAAATAAAGTTTGTCGTATAATTTATTTTATTTCTTAACCTTAAGCCCAAAAATTAAAAAACCACACCCAAGAAAATGCAACTCTGGAAGAGGCGTTTCTAAGAAATTACCGGCGCTGCGATTCCATCAGTGCCCTCGGAATTCGATTCCGAGCACCGGTTCAAAAGATAGAAAAACCCGCTCGTCCGTTCACTGAACGTACCCGAGCCAAACTTCGGAAAATGATTCCGGGCACACCGGGCCTCGGAATCAGGTACCGTCAAAAACTGCGTTCTTGTAAAATTCCAAAGAAAATTAAGAAAAACATTTCCTTGGAATTTACGGGTCTTTATAGTCTATGTTGTAGCCTCCACCAAAACCTCTGGACTTCTCAAAAATTTGGGTAAGGTAGATCAGTGTGTCACCAATTTGGGTTTGTAATTCCATAGACAGAGATTTCCCACATTTTTTTCACAATGGGGTTAGGATTCATTGGATGTTTGGGGGTTTTTATATCCACGGTCACATAGACATTTCTCCTAGAAATAGTGTTCGGAAGTTCCCGGTTTGGAGGATGGTTGGTTAACAGCCTCACCCTTTTCAAAGAGGCGACCCAGAACCATAGGTTATGGTAGGGAAGGTACACATCACATTTGTTATTCCGCACAAGTATAAGATAAGTCTCCCTCCCCTACCATAACCAATTTTAGGGCAGCCATCCGATTATAATCCCCTCACCTTCACCTCTTTCTCTATACATTGGACCTTTGTAAAATGTAAATAAAATAGAGGGAAGGCTCGTCTCCTCTCCCTCTTCCATGGTTGACACACCCTCTTCTATCAGCGGAGGATGAAAAGTGTGAAGTGTCATTATTGAATCATTCACATCATCTAGTTTCTCACACTGAGCATGACATACGTGGTCTTAGATATACATGATGGTTACAAACATGGGCATAAACACTCATATCAAGGAACTACGAGAACTCTGATTCATGTTCATGCCAAGATACGTTTGCAGACCTTTCAGGGCCGAAGCTCATCCAACCCTAATTCCCCCAATTTGGGCATCCTCTCTAGGAAATAAGTCCCAAATTCAATCCTTAAATCATCACAACATCCTTTTTCAGGATGTAAGCCCAAAACCCATCTCTCTCAGAGGACTATACTCTCCTACAAGACACATTGAACTACGTGGGCTTTGATTCCCATTAATATGGGATACGTAGGAAGCCTCCCTGAGGTTCAAACCCAACACTTCAAATAAACCCTATTCTCTTTGGGCCATATTCCCAATAGGGTCTAATCCTACATGAAAACTCATATCCTTTCCATGTTCCTTGGGCTACTTCAGTATAAGTCCCACACGATGTTCCAACAAATCTCCTTCCGCTTAGAGGTCCTTATCACATGACCTTAAAAGGTATGATGTGTCCTATTATGTGACACTAAACTATGAGGGTTCTGAATCCTTTCACAAGGATACGTAGGTAGCTCATTTTAGGAGCATGATCCCACAATTAAAACAACCCTTCCTATCCTAGGAGGACAGTAAATTCTGGAGTGCCCCACTGAGTGTCTTAAAAACCAGTATCATCATAACAATGATTCAAAGAATCTCTTATCGATATATTAAAGGATACCATTAATGAAAAAACTCGAATACATACAGAAGATTCCATTGATGAAGAACCTTGAATGCGTACTGACGATTCTCAATTTTACACATGTTAATAAGTGGTTGTAAATTCCAAGGGATACTTATGATATTCATGGTGACTTAATAAGGATTCATGAAAATATTTTAATTTTACAAAGAGAGTCCTGGAATATGCAATAATTCTCCCCAAAAGGGTGTGATGAGTTCGGCCTCCATCATCTCGACCACTGCACATTCTTAAATATCGTAAAGTTAGAAACATAACGAACGTATGCCATTGGAAATTAGGTCCTATTTGGAAATAGAAATACTGGAAGTTTTCGGTTCCATAAATAAATCCAATGGAAACCACCTGGAAATAGTGATTCTTAAATCTAGAACACACATTTCAAGGAACTATGATACATATACGTATGTAAATTATATTTTCATAATTTATTTTATATTACTCATAAAAATCATTCCAATGACTAGGTGGAAGCTATAATAATATTTTAATAACAATACTAATTGTATATTGTAGTTTAGTAAAACACAGTCATGTGTGTTATGTAATCTATTAAAGAAACCCGACATTATGTGTAACACAATCCAATCGCAGTGTTGTGTGTATTGAATGTTAGTATAAGTGTTGTATGTATATCAATCATAACTTTTTTTGTGCATATTACAAGAAAAATTTAGTTATAAAAAAAGTTATATTCAATATTGTGTAAAATGAAAATTATGAAATGTATTAAATTAATTTGAAAAAAAATAATTCATAAAATCCCAAGGTGTAACATTCTACCCTGAATAATATGAATTTCTCCCTTGAAATTCATCTGGGTTATCAATGGTGTTTGAACTAGGGAAGTTCTTTTCTATATAGGGTGTCTGGTTTTTGTTTTTATCAATCCATACATGGATTTTCAGGAAGTTTTCAATGAAAGTGATAATATAGAACAAACTAACTTCAGTATTGAATGTGGCATCAATTCCTAGTGTTTTCCAAATTATTGGTCTCAAAATTTAGAGGAATAGGGTAACATTGTGAAAGGTTGTTTTATAAGAGTGAAAGAGCATAATAATGGTAATGTCATGGGTTTCATGAATACATGGATTATGTTTATGAGGATATGGAGCATTGATAATGGTGACGTTGTTCTCCATGATTATGATAACTGGAGCCTCGTGAGTACACGATGGTTTGATGGAAAGCATCATGAAAAGATCAAATCTCAATGGCACTTCATGAATGGAGGAGCTTCAAAAAGATGTTTTTGACTGATCCAAAGAAATCATTGGATATAGTGGAGAATCCTAAATTGACAATTCTATAAATATGAGGCTTCCCCCACTTCATTAACAATAAATTATTGTGGGAAAATCTGGAATAGATCTGATTTCTTGATGCTAGGGGAGCTCCACGACTCTAGTTTTCTATCCGAGCTTGGGCATCATGAAATGAATGCTCATGTATTGACTGATGAACATTCTTGAATGTAATTGGTGCTTCACGATGATGGGGTATTCTACATTGACTCATTGAGATTTGGATAATATGAATATGGTATTAAGGTTCCTCAAACTCAATCTGATCATGATTCTTACATTTAATGTAAACAATAGAGGGAGAACATAACATACCTTTCACATGTCATTTATGGTTTCTTTATCCTTATTAGTGTATCCAATACACATACCACATTTTTTATTATCTTCTTGAGATTTCCACTTTGGAAATCGATTTTTATAATGCTCATACTTTCCACATCTAAAACATTCAATGTTAACTGAGTTACTTCTAGTTCATGCTATTGACTAAGTCTATAATGCATAATGTGAGAAACGCTTATCATAAAGGAAAACCATAAAATCCTGAATAATCACTTATATTATTCCTAGATCATGAATCCAACATTTAAATATATGAAGAATCAGGCATATAATTTGATAAATCCCTACAAATATCCATTCAAATATTCCTAGGGATATCACTAAATTTACCTCAACTATGATTCTAAATTCTACATAAAACTCCGTTTGTTACCAACTATAAAGACTATGAATTAAAATTCATGTATATAGCATCATTTTAGACTAATAGTGATCACATTAAAACAATACATACCTTAGGATCGGAATAGATTAGTGTATTTGGAAACATGGAACAAAATCATCTCACTTGGTGAATGATCTCCAATGTTTCCCACAATGATCTTCCCATTTTGTACTTATACATAAAACCTATCTTTATTACATGGGGTAAATAAACATATAAAATATGTTATCTAAAATGATTATTAAGATTAAAAAAGGTGTTAAATAAGAATAACATGACCATAAAGGTATGAGAATATGAGTATAATATTTCCATGATCATACCCTACATACAAAAGATCATATACATGAATCATGTATTAAAGATAGAAACTTCATAAGAAATAAATCATAATGGTGATAAATCATCATAGATTAATCATGAACCATAATATCATGTCATTTAAGTGTGGAACCATCATATATATAGAAAAGAATTTAATGTTTCAAGGTTAACTACCAATACCATTGACATAGTGGATCATGACACACATGTTTCCCAAAGTGGATCAGGATAGACCCATTTCCCATAGTGGATTAGGACGCACATGTTTCCCATTTTGGATAAAGACACCCTTGTTTCTGATAGTGGATAAAGATACACCAATTTACCATTGTGGATCATACATCCAACCTTCTTCCCACCAATATGTCATGAAATATAAATCGTTACCCAATTTAATATAGGGAGATATAGGTCATACCAATATCATAATGAAATCATGCATACGTGTTCCATAAACCATTCATCTTTTAATGGCCCCTACAAAGAGATGGGTTTCATAAAAATCATATCAAAACCCATGAAATGAAATGTGTACCATACACATTTAATCATAACATATCCTTTAGAGAATATACATGTTTGATAATCTTTCATCCGAGAATATCCTATCAGTGGAAGTAGGTTTCATAAGCATTTATAATAGAACAATCTCACTGAATAGAAATGGGTTTCATAAAAATCAAGTCATAAAAAAATATACCATTTATAAAAATAATATGAAGGGTATCCTAGGATCATATCCCTAGTAAATTATAAACTATAACCAAGGATAGCATCTTATATAAAGAAGGTTTTTTAAAGATCACTTGGAACATAACTTTTCAATGAAAATAAATTATTAAAACATATATAATTATAAAAATTCCTTACCTTCATACCATATTGAAAACATATGACGTAATCATGAGAAATCATTTGAAATATTTCTTGAGGAAAATATTCTATACACGTTTAAAGACTATTATTAGAACATAAAACATTTTGAAACCCATTTTCCTTAAAAATATCCTTTAAAACCTATAAATAAGATTTAAAACATTTTGTAAAATTTTATCATTGAAAATAATTTTAAAACATATAAAATAATATTTTAAATAATTTAAATCCATTACTTTGAAAAAAAACATTGGAAAACATATAATGGATGTTTTGAAATCATTAAAAACACTTTTTAAACATAAAATAATTTTTGAAAACTATTTTTCTATTGAAAGAAAATTAAATTCAATGTAATTTTATAATATTTGGAAACAAAATTCATTAAGAAAAATATCCTCATAATCACACAAATTAATCATCCAGTAAATGATGTTTATGATGCTGGGTAAGTACGTACATGCCAAACATTCCTTTTCCAATATAAAAAGTTTGGTAAAGTCCCTTGATCAGAAAATAGAAAGAAGATTCCTTTAAAAACCAATTTGTAAAAAACTAAAACATGGGTAAAAATTTCATTTAGACATCATTGGATAATATTAAAACATTTATTAAAATATTTTTAGAAGACATGGTTTTGAAACAACATATATTCTTGACCGAAATGTTAAAAAATGTGAGATGTTCATAAAAAGAAACTTTTCTTAACTATATTAAGTATAAAAGAGTGGTAAAATGGTACCATTACTTGGATATAACATTAATTACCATATTTGAGGGAAATTAGTTAGATTTATTGAAATATAGATAATAATACTTCATCAAAGGAAGCATAATCATAAAAAATATTGATAAATGATGAGATTATAGTATTAAACTGTTGCCACTTTTAAAAAATTGAATCATAGTAAAATTTAAAGAATAAAATTAAATGAAGATTAAATTATCCTGAAAATAATTTGATTCATGATAAAAAATTTCAAATGTATAATATACACCTCATAGGAAAATTATATGTTCATAACATGGATTGTTTCTCAATGAATGCAAATCGAGAAAAAATTACTTTATTGATTTGGTAACATTTGAACCATAAAACCCATGAAATAATGATAATAAAATGGATATGAAAATACATAAAAATTTAATTATAAGTATCATATAAAACATTAATGGTGATTTTATACCCCACATAACAAAAATATGTGGTGAATAATGGATAATTCTCATGAAAATAAAAGTGAGACGAGAAAATGCTTACTACTTGAGTAACATTAGAATCATGATCCCCATAAGATAATAAAAAAATTTAAATCATTTAATATCTTTAAATAATGTAAATTATTGATATTACGTGTCATAGGTAAATATATACATCACAAAAACGAATCATGTGGTCAATATGTCTTGTATCTCATGGAAATAAAATGTGAGATGAAATTCTCTTTCCATAGGTCTTGAATTTCATCGTACACATTCAATCATCATATATAATAAATATAAGTTTTTTATAAATATAACAAAAATCAATATTATTATATCAAATTCCAAATATGATTTTTTATGAGTTTTTATTCCACATTTATTAACAACACCATGTTAATGTTACATTTTGGGTAATATCTGCTTTGTGTTTCTTATATGGTTTGGCTTGTTATTCTTGATCCTCTTACTTAGATCCTTATTTACATACATCATTAATGGTAAAAATAATATAAATATAATATATATTCGTTATATATAAAATTATAATAATCAATAAAAAATAGAAATATGGAATGGAATACACAGTTCATGGAGACGGTATGTTGTACGTACACAAGAACATTTTCTCCCATTTTATTATCTTATTAACATAAAGAAAGTAAATTAAATATATATATAATTATAGAATTATTATTATTTCATATATATATAATATAATTTCACTAAAAAAATCATTAATACATTCCATGTAAATTTTTAATGAATCACATTACTTTGAGCAGGCGTTAGTCCTCATGTCCACAAATGAAGTTATCATTTTTTTACAAATGGAAATAAAGAAGATATTAATTATATAATAACTAAAGAAATATAAAGATAATATATAAAAAATATATATCATATAAATAATATTATCCATCCTAATTACCAACCATGAGAGGTGCTAAAAGAAAAATGAAAAATCATTTCGTGAGGCGGTAGTTTGTCATACACAGGAACTGCAAGTTGATGACCCATTAGATTGAATATTGTGTAAGTATTGGTCTAAACCATAGAATATCAAAATATCAGTATATTTAGGATAAATATGTTATTATATATTCATGTAATAATAATAATATAGCTTTTTTATAATGAAAATAAAATAAACATCATGAGGAAGGATTTTACCTCTTATTTTGGTAATCCTTTTTGGTTTGCAACAAAGGGATTCGTTGGATGGATTTATTCAAAAAGGAAGGATTATAGTGTAAATGGAAGGATTTTTGGAGCTTATTTAGAAGATTTTTGGTAATATAATGGTATTTATGTGTGTAAAATAACTTGGAGGGGCGAGTGCCATTTTCTAGTGGAGGAGGAGTGGCATTCTTGTAAAATTTTTAAAATGGAATTCCACCCACATTTTTCTCATGTCATGTGGATCCAATAATTTAAAAAATTAGATAAAAGGGATTATAGTTTATAAATATTTATATAAAACGTTTCTTAGATATGTTTCTAGGTCATTTTGGTCCTTATGTTTTTGTTTTAGTAATCAGGTAAGCTAATACTTCTCTTAATCGTTATAATTAAATTTAACCAGTTTCACTAATATTTTTTTGTTAAAATAAATGCTGAACTTATAGTACATAAAAAATTTAGATTCATCCAAATATTGATTCCATTTTTACAAATTCCAATCATCAAAGGAGAATAAGTTAATTTAAATTAAATCATGTGGATGGGACGACAATGGGGGGGTTTTAATTAGAAAGGTCTAAAAGATTAGAATGTTTTTATATTAAATATCAATGTGGAATTGGTTATAATGAAAAAATTGTATTAATTTATTTATATTTTATCCAATTAAACTTTAAAATAATTTTAAAATATTACTTAACTATATAAATAAATTATATGAAAAAAGAGTTTTTAATGAAAGTTCAATATTTTAAACTATTGATCCAAAATTGACGTTTCTTAGAAAAATACCAAAAATTCACCCAATATAAATTTTAATATTTATATATGAAAAATTAGGATTATTTTGTGAAACAAAAATTATAAAAGTTTCAAGATAAGATTTAAAATGGGTTATCCATTAAAAGGCACTAAAATTTTAATTTAGAAAAATATAACTTTTTATTCATAAATTTTGATTTATTCTTATCGTATTAATGTAAAATATTTTAGATGAATATATAAAATAATTATTTAATATATAATGTATAAATTATATTAAAAATTTTAATCAAAATTTTAGTGTTTAATTTTTTGAGATAAAATTATTTTTGTACATAAAAAATCATTTTCATAGAAAAAAATTCTTTATTTTAACATAGTTATTAAATTCACATCTATTAATTGATAACCAGTAGATTCATTTAATATTCATGTATAAACCAATTTTTCACAATTTATTTAATCTTTTTTGTAAATTCCATTCTAATAGTAAGTTGGAAGATATAATAATATTTTGATAATAATATTAATAGTATATTGTAGTTCAGTAAAATTTGATCTTGTGTGTTATGAAGGCTATCAAAGAAACTTGAAATTTAGTGTAATAGAAGAAAAACGCAGGGTTTCATGTACTGAATTTTAGTCTATTTAGTGCTTGTTGTGAAAGATTAACATGGTGTTGTGTATAGTCTAAATTTAGTTATAATAAAAGTTATATTATGTGTTGTGTGAATTGAAAAATATCCAAAAGATTAAATTTATTTGAAAAAATATTAATTTAAAAAATCTTGGGGTGTTACACATCATGCTCAATAGATCCTATACCAGCATACCACAACCTATATCAAGGAACAATCATATTTATAATATAAGATATGAGGAATCACCTCTCTTGTATATCAATAATAAAGTTCAATTACAACAACACATTGAAATTTATGTTAAGAATTCAATAAAAGATAAAACAACAATCATAGCCTTACCACCCTTCATAATCAATATCATTTAACCTAATTAAATGATTTAAGGGAAGGTATACACCATTTATAATAAATTCTATTTAATCAATCCATTTAATTAATTAAGATAAGTAAATTCAATGCATAATTCTCAAGAGACATTTAGAAGTTTCTATAGACAAATAAGAAAATTATTTCCTTGTGAAATTCCAATTATAAGTTTGTTCAAGAATATAGAAGGTCCCTTGGGTTCAATAAAACAAATATAAAATATTGGAAAAATTTATAATCCAAGATGGACTCTTAGAAGGCCCTTCATGAAATTTAACAAAAAACCATAAAAGTAAATTCAAGGCAGCACACACAAGCGGTTTCAATAACTGAGTTCAGCATCCTCTAAAATATTTAAAAAGAGATCCAAGGGTGTATATCAATATGAGTTGACCAATTTGATATGAATAACATAATTAAAGACTTTTTTTGGAAAAACCGAAATTCAAAACAATGTAAATATCATGAGACACCAGAACTCATGGGTAAAATAATGAGACCACCTACCTCATACCCATTGATGATTCCTCATCTGGTGGAGACCTCAAATTTTATATAGGTTGGAAGAAAATGGGAATATAGTCTAATTACCTTAAAATAGGGAAAAATATATTGCACCTAAATAGTGAAATGGATCCAAATAAAAATTGAAATAGGAATATGGTGGATTGTATATACTACTATGATGAATCTGATGCTTTTGACGGTGCTCAACTTGGACTTCAGATTAGAGAGCTATCTCAAATCCTAGGATGAGATGTTTGGAAACGTACTAGATAAAGAAACATGTTTCATTTTTTATAATGAACATACATTAAAAGAAAATAGGGTTATAATATTAAATAAGATAATTTTAGTCATTTCACACTCATAAATGGGGTAACTCAGTTTCCTAAACCATGAAAAAAACCTTTCTCAAGACATATTAAAAAAGAGAGACCCCCTCATGATTAAGGTGCATGGTTTCCCAAACCATGAACTAACAATTTGAAATACCACTATCAAATTTATATAGTTTTTCACACTTTCATGCACCAGGAATCGCACAGTTTCAGACAAACTGGGCGGCACCTACAGAACCTCTATTTCACCCTTCATTATTAGTTGAGATAGTGTGGCCTTGGATACACATATTTTTTACTAATTATTCTTTCTTTTCATTTTACCCATTTTCTGAAACTCCTTGATCGGAACAAGCCTCAGGTTCCCCTAGGACCTTTCTTAGGCCATAGTGCATGTTTAAAAATATGAAACCAAATATTTTAAATTTATATACAAACAATTAAAACCTCTTGGAAAAGATGAGTCATTACAACCACCCAACTTTAAAGAAACTCATCCCTGATTTGGCCTTATGGGGTAAAAAGGTATAATCATCAAAGAATTGTAGACACTAAGCTCATAAATCAGCTTCTCATTCTCAGATGTCATTCTATACTCGTTCATGCTTCCATGTCACTCGTACCAACACAACTAATCTTACTCAGAGTGTATTCATGCTTCGATACACAATATGAATTGGTCACTCCTCAAAGGAAGAATATGCATCCATATCAACCTCATCACTTTGAAAGACATGTGACTGGTTTTGTTGATATCTGTGAAGATGAGAAATTTGAAAGACATCAGGCATTGAATGGTATTTATGAGGAATATTCAATAGGAAAGAAACCGGTCCGATCTATTTCACAACCATGAATGGTCCAACAAAACTAGGTGAAAGCATAACCTACTTTTGAATATGTCAATGTACTATCCTAGGTGAGACTTTCCAGAAATTTCAAGTCTCCATCCTCAACTCAAGTGGTGATCAATGTCTATTGTTATAAGACTACTGTCTAGACTAAGCTGTCATCATGTTCTTTTTGATCAATTGGGCCTTCTCTTCTGTCTCATACACAATTCAAGGTCTAATAATAGTTTCTTCCATAACCTATAGCTATAATAGAGGTGATTAGAAAGGCCTACCACATAAAAAATCATAAGGAACTATCTTAATGGTATCCTAAAATATGTTACTATAGGTGAAGTAAATCAGGGGAATGTGTTTTTTAAGAACCCCGAAAGACATGGACACATGCATGGAGAATTTTATCGATCACATGATTCATACACTCCATATATCTATTAGTTAGTGGGTGATAGGCCATTCTCCGGAGAACATTTATACCAAAGGCCTTCTACAACCCTTTCCAGAACCATGACAAAAAGCGAATGTCTTTGTATGAAATAATAGAATGATATTGTACATAAAGACACACAACCTGCCTAGCATACAACATACCTATATAATCTAGAAACAAGGTCTCTCACTCAATTAGGTAGTGTGAACCCATCATCAAATGATCAATGAAAAATAACAATGTATTATTTCCAAAAGGTGATTTGGGAAAACAGCCACAAAATCTATTGAAACATCATTTCATTTCTACTTGGAAATAGACAGTGGATGAAAAATACCTACCAAATGATGATATTATACCTTAACCTATTACCATTTGGAACACTGAGCGATAAAGATAGAAATATCACGTTTCATACCATTCCACCAAAAGTGGCACCATAAATCTCGATACATTTTGGAGACACCGGGGTGAACCACTGATGCTGAGGCATGGAATTTCCACATCATCACCCCTATAAAGTGATCTGGAACCAAAATCACCCAGGGAATAGTAAGGTATCATCCCTCTCCATTGTCCCACCTGAAGATGTATCCTCATTCGAGACACCTTCCCTTAGGAAAAGGTCTTTGGGATTAGATAGTTTCCTCATTCTTAACCAATCTAGAAGTGTAGAGACCACTACTATGGCCAAGAGCATATTCTGACCATGTTCCTCCTAAACCTCAATGTGAATCATTGTGAATATAACCATGAAAATCCATTGACCACTATATTCTAAAAATGTCCGAGTCTGATTCTTCTGGCTCAGAGAATCAGCCATTGCGTTCCCCTTAGCCGGCATTTAGGCAAGCTCTAAACCCAGGGAATTTAGTTACTCAACCCATCTAAATTGTCTAAAATTTAGATCCCTATATCTAATGATGTACTTAAGGATTTTGGTTTCATTTTATACCACAAAACACTCTCCATGTAAATATTCTCTTCAATAGCATAAAGCATGAACTATAGAACCTACCCTGGTGTTGTGTGTTAGGTAATTCAACTCATGAGGCATCAACTGATGAGACATATACACAATAACTTGCAAATACTACATCATAATTTCATCAAGCCTAATACCTAATGTGTCATAGTAAACAACATCACCCCTTCCTAACTCTATAAAAATCAGTTTCGGTGTTGAAGTTAACATTCCCATAAACTCCTAAAAGGATGCCTCACAGTATTCTGGCCATATAAATTTCTCACAGTAATTTTTCAAGCCGGTAAGTGATTCTACAAGACATGTGTTGGGAAACCATACCTTAAGGTTTCATTGTAGTGATTTTGGGGTGACTTTGTTCATTGAACAAGTTGGTTTCCAAGGTATGGTTTGAAGTTCCAAAGATATTTCAGACACGATATGTTAACAATGATCTAAGACAAAGGAATGTATTCTCTGGAAGTGGAATAGAGAATTATGTATACAAGGTGCTGTATTTTTCAAGTGTGTTATAAGTTTTTGGTGTCTAAATTTTTGAGGATTTCTATCATCATGAAAGTTGGATTTCCTTGAAATGTTAAATGGAAATATGATAATGGGATGAATTTCATGAAGACTGAGTTTCACAAAATTTGTTTGAAAAATGTTTGGATCATCATAAATGATCATCACGAATGCATGAAGGTTTGACAGAAATCTCTGTGACTATGAGAAGCTTCACAGATGCTAAATTTTTAGGGTTATTTGAGAAAACAAGGTGCATTACAAATGAGATGGGTGATCATTACAAAAAGGTGATAATGTGAATGGATTCTTCTAGAATGGGAGAAGATGCTTATAAATAGGCCTCTACCCCTTTATAGAAGTGGCTGAATACTTAAAAAAAATTTGTATGCAATGAATTAGTGACGGTGATTTGTGAAGGGTGTTCTTGTGAAAACTTTTTTGAAGAAATGGAGTTCGCGAAGGCTATGAAAGTTTACTAAAAATTACAAGCATCGCTAATCTAATGGAATTCGTGAGGTCTTTGTGAGCTTCAAAAATGTTGTGTGCTTCATTAATGCTAAGTTATATTTGTGAAAGGATGATGCTTTGTAAAGGTTATTTGAGCTTCATTAAAGTAGTGATCTTCACAAAGGCAGTGAGCATCACCAAAGTATAAAAATTGTATTTCCCAAGAATTTTTGGTAAAGTGGTATTAATCAATTTGTTGAAAGTGGAACTTCAATAGGGAATCTACCTATAGTTGAGAAATAATTATTTATTACTAATGAAGTGATTTACATTTTCATAAACTATGGGTGAATCCCTTCTAATGGAGTGAGAAAACATAGAGGAAGAAGGTGATCCTTTCCACCAGTAGTGAGGCATCGAAAGAGAAATTGGGAGTGAACCATGGGAACGAAGTGAGATGACCCTAAAAATTGGTAAGGTAGTGAGACTAGGAAAATAAGTGATCTAGCCAGACCCCTGAATTGGTAGTGATCTATAGTAAATTTGGTACATCAACACATTGTCATTCCATACTCCTTTGATATATTCTAATAAGGGTGAACCAAGTAAAAATATGCGGGTCTATATGTTTTCATTTCTTAATTAATTTATATTCCCATTCATTAGATAATGCTTAAAATAATAAGATAAATATAAACACTAAAGAGAAAAAAATGTGAACCTTATAATAAAGAGGTCAATATCTAGTTGGTAAGGAGTAATTTTTAAACAAATATAAATTCCCTAATTCACCTCCCCCCACAGACACACTCAGGGTATCTAGGCCCATTTTGGACATAAAAATTTATATCATTCATAGGTTTCATTTGTTGTATTTGTTTTCTATGACTTGGTTATGTCGATGGTTGAAATTAATATTTCATTATGATCTTATCTAATTGTTCCATGGAAAAAATAATAACATCAAATAATAAGATTATGTTTTGTGAAATTCTTCAGTGTGGAGGTGTCTATGGAAAGAGTCTGATTTAGTTATTGGAAACCAAAAATATATTAGATTTCAAGACTATTTCATCATTCAATGATACTGCATGAATCATTGGAGAACCCAATAAGCAAATTAATGTTTGAATTACTGATGATTAAGAAAACATAAGAAGTCTAGTATTAGATGTTTTTTACTTGAAAAGAATTTGAATTAGAAATTAAAAGAGGACAATAATCCTCAAGATATTTCAAACTAATTACTAGAAATTGTTTTCCATAATCTAAAACATATAAATAAAAGGCTTATTGATGTGGCTATTGGTCTGAGGGTGTAGAATGATTCCCAAGTTGAAGAACTGATAAAATATGTCCATAAAGATAGATAAACTCAAATATAATGATATATTAAAGAATATAAATTCAGAATAGATTCAGAATCTATAATCCAAATATGATGATCTTTCTACACAGTTATATGAACTAGTATTGGAGAAACAATGGAAACTATAAGATAATTCAAGGTTTAATGATTTTGTTCCATAGAAAAAAATAATAAAATAAAAGATAAAGATGACATGATAGATATTATCTCTTAATAATAAAAAATGATATGATTGTAAAGAGAGAATTTAATGATCATATTGAATCAAGGGAAAAAATGATTCAATTATTGGGAGATGAGTTAGAATTAGTGAATAATGAATTGGAGAAATATAATGACAAAGGGAATCCAAAATTGAATGATGTAATGAATTTATTATTTGACTATATTTAGAATGGAAATAGTGAAATGAAAAGAAAATATGATATGTTTTAGGAAAACCAAGAAACGAATATCTCATCCAAAAGACCATGTTGTTTGGAAAAATTGGTTTTGGATATGATGAACCCTCTCCCATGTATGAGATAAAAACAGTCATGAAGAGTTCCAAAAAGAGGGGAACTTTTTCAGTTTCAGGAAACATATCTAAAATGGATTTTACAAGAAATAATGACAATATGTGCAACTTATTTGGGATTCGTGGTCATACATATTTTTTTTCAGAGGAATTGGCATATATTACCTGATGTGAATAAACATATTGAGAAATCATAAATAACTTTCTCCTAGAAGAAAGTATGCATGAAATAATACTATTGATGAAGACTGAGACGCACCATGATTATGTGACAAAAAGCCTGTGAGCTCAATTTCAATAGAAGAACTCTGGATATATCAACATCTCAACTAATAATTGATGACACGTTGCATGTTTTTAATGGGAGATTTTTCATATGTTATAATCATGGTCATATGGAAAGATATTGTAGCTGGATGAAATCATGGAAGAAAAAGAATACTAAAGGCATATCCTAAACTTATGAGGTATATAAAAAAATATGTTACTATAAGAGAACTGAAAAAGATGAAAATAGTTTGATGTCATAGATGAAATAAAATGATCTCAATGAAAAGTTTTTCAAACCACTCCTTTGTTACAGTCACATCATCTGTCTTATAAATAATGTGAATGAACATGGTAGAAAAAAGGAGGAGCAACTCCATCTGTTAGTAATAAGAATATACGTTCAACAATGGACCCACCACCATAAATAAATAGTTTGGGGACTTTGGTAAATAATAAAACAAAAATGAATAAAGAGTGCCCAGACAATCTCACATGTCATTCCACAAGGTATCAAGTGAAGCTAGGGTGAATATCCCTCCAATTAGGGAAGAAGGAAGAGATGAACACAAGTGTAAATATTTCTGCTAAAATACATAATCAAGAAAAATGGAATATGGGTGTATCATTGAAGAAGTAAATTGATACTAATGGGTTAAAACCCCAAATTTTGAAAAGTACCATTCCAAAATAACCTAAATTTCAGAGGAAGGATCAACATGTGGGTAAATTATACATAGTCATATGGCCAAAATTGTTAAACATGGATGAAAATTTGTAAAATGAAAAAAACTATATAGTTATTTTCAAAAAGGTATCAAAGCGTTGATCTATATAGATTGACCAGAATCTACCTCTTTAGGATTCCATATGTTCTCCTCACCCTATTTATTTAAATTTAGGTAATTTTTGTTCAATTGTTTCATGTTTTAGAGGAGATACAATCAAAGATAATGTTGTGTAAAAATATGAAGAGTGGTGATGTGATGTGCTCTAGAATGTCAACTGATTCAAATTAGTTTCTAGTGGTGAGGAGTAAATCTAAAAGATTTTCATGAAGAAATTTAATAGTCTATGTATGTTTGAAATGTAGTTAAGTAATTTAATGAAATTGAAAAATGATAGTGTAATTAAAATTATCTCTTTTTCCTATATTGAGTTCCGACTCAGTCGGCTTTGCAGTTTTGTTAATAGCTCATTGATAAGCGCTGAGTTATCCCAATGAAAATCTTATTGAAGAAAGCTACAACTACAACATGTTATTGAGTAATAGAATATTCTCCAACCTACAGTCACATGTAATGAAATGATGTAGGAGAATAATAATGTTTATGGGCTAAAAAAGTGGGAATAACTACAAGAAGTGTTGTATATCATAGGGGGAGTATTCAGTCTCCTAATCACCTGAATGGTATTAATGTTATAGAATGGCTTAATGTTTATGTTTCCTAACATCAATAAGACTGATTAGGAGAGAAGAAAAAACATTTATATATTTCATGATTATCTATTTTTTTCTAACAAAATGGTATCTACTGATTAAATTCAGGTTACTATGAAGCTGTGAGAGAAGATTTATAATGTTTCTAACAATTGGTATCCTTGTTCTAAAGAGTAATTCAACATATGAAATTAGATAAGAATTGGTATTAATGATTTATATTAGTCCAATGCTGGATGTTATGTAGGAGATTATTTTGAGGCCAACAGAGAAGAATGTTATTGGGACCAAATGGGTCTTTCATAATAAGTTGAATGATTATGGGTCATTGATTTTTAACAAAGTATGATTAGTGTGGAATGAGTACTCTTAGATAGAGGGTATTGATGGCGAAGAAACATTTTCAACTATTTTGAGGCCAGAGGCAATGATATTATTTTTCCCAAAGTAGTGAAAACAAGGTTCAAAGGTTTCCTTATGGACGTTAAGTTAGCGTTTCTGAATATGGTTCTAGAAGAAGAAGTTTATATTGAGACACCATATTTTCTTCTCATTCATGAAGATGATATAAGATTTCTTCAATTGAGGATGGAAATATATGGTCTGAAACAAGCACTAAGATCATAGAATTTAGGACTTCATCAATTTATGAGGAAACAGGGTTTTAATCATGGTTCAGTTGATTACAATCCATATTTATATAATCATATTAATCAAAGGATGATGGTTCTGTTATATTTTTATGAAATAATATTTGTGGGATTAGAAGAATCATGGTGGAGACAATTCACAGAATTTATGAAAAGTGATTTAGAAATGTCAATGATTGGTGAACTGATGATTTTCCATGGTTTACAGGTGACATAAGAAATTAATGGAAGATTAATTTAAAAATATAAATATTCCATGGTTATTGTGAGAATATTTGGAATGGATAATACCAAGGAGATGAAAACACTGGTGGCTACCAAATAGAAACTATCCATGGGTGACAAAGGCAATGTGGTTAATTTCATAGAATACAAGTAAATCATTAGCAGTATATTTTTCTTGACATTAAAAATACCTGATATTGTTTTATTCACACTCCATGATCTATGATATAAATGCAATCCCAAAGAAATCCACATATATGAAGTAAAAATAGAATATTTAATTATATAAATAGAATGGGAGATTTCAGTTTTTTTTACAATGAGAAATATCTATAAGAGTTATGGGGTATACAGATACAGATTGGGATGGATCAACAGCTGATAAAAAATTAACATCTGGTATTACATTCTATCTTTTATGATTGTTTTTATTGGATAATCAAGAAACAAGAATTAATTTTATTGAGACCATTGAAGTTTATTACATTATAGTTACTCAATATTTCATGCAATTATAGTTGATCAAGAAACATATTGATGATATTGGATTTGAAGGGATGTATCTGATCAGAATCAATTGTGATAATTCATGTTCCCTAAATTGGAGAAAAAATCCAATCCATCTCTCGAGGACAAAGCACATTGAAATCAAGTATCATTTTATCAATGAGAATGTTGATCAAGGGACTGTGAAGTTAGAGTACGTTACAATAGGAACTATAGGTTTCAGAAATTTAGATGAAGTACTTAACAAAAGAATTATTTCAACGACATCGACTGGCTCTTGGTGTTCTGTCAATCCACCACAATTAAAAATGTGTAGATGTGGGACCTCCTCTCCCCGAGGTATGATGCGTTTTCCCTCTAATGTACTAATTTGTTTTCCTTACCCTGTTTTAAACCACAACAAAGTGTCCCTTAGGTTCATTGAAAGGGGGGATAAATTGTGGCTATAAAGGGAATACAATTTATTAATCAAGATACGGGAAGCTGATAGGGGGAGAAGCGATAGAGGGAGCAGAAGATTAGAGAAGCAGTGTTAGTTATAAATATTATGATACTATAGTTATTTGATCAATGGTTGTATATCATGACTAATGGTGATTGTGATGAAATTGGATGATTGTTTCACAAATTAATTGATTCATTAATGTAATTTTCATGGTACTCTTGTTTCTCACACCGAGCATACTCATGTGGGCTTAGAGTGTTTATTCAGTAAATCTTTCATCACTATCTGAATCGCATGAAGTGAATGTCGGTGGAAGATTGAAGATACATTAATGAGTTGTCAAAATAAGAAGAGTTTTCAAGAACACCAAAGGGTGATATTGTTGTGAAAAATCCTTAAAGGAATCATTGCATTATTTTTTGGGTGATTGTATTGGTTAAAAATGTGCATTTCTAAGGAATAATTTGGATTTATATAGATATTTTTGACATTATTTATTTTTAGATAACCATGAAAAGGGAATGGATGCCATTGAATTAGTACAAAAAATTGCATATAAAAGGTGGATTTGTTTCCATGTTTTTGAAAAAATTTTGCAGTAAAAAACATGGAGGACGGATTCCATGTTGAGGGATGAATTACCATGAAAGATTAAATGGAAATATTTTAAATTATTGAGTTTCATAAAGAATTGGTTTCAAAAATACTATTTCATGAATTTGTAATCATGTCAAACGAGCATCGTGAATGCACGAAGCATTGACAGTAATTTTCATGACTATGAGAGTCTTTGTGAATGGGAAATTTCTATTGTGCTTCTAAAAAATGAGGATCATTATGAATGATATGGGTGAGATTCAAAAAAATGTGATGATGTGGAGGGAATATTCTAGAATGGGAGTCAATGCTTATAAATAGGCCTCTTCCCCCTTCAAAAAATCATCTAATGCCTTAATGAAAATGTTTATGCTTTGAATTCTGAAAACTAAGTCCTGAAGGGTGTTCTTGAAAAAAATTCAAAATGAATTGGGATTTTCAAAGGCTATCAAAGAAGACCAAAAACTATAATCATCTGTAATGTAATGTATTTATCAAAGGAAAAGTGAGATTCTTGAAAGTTGTGTGCTTCGTGAAGGCAAAGTGTGCTTCGTGAAATGAGGTTGCTTTGAAAAGGATATTTGAGCTTCAAAAAATAGATGAGATTCTTGAAATAAGTGATCATATCGAAATTAAAAAAAGGTGATTTCTATGTAAATCTTGGTTAATGAGGTATGCATTAATTGGATTAATATGGAACTTCAACAGAGCATCTACCTATAGTTTAAGATGCATTAATTTTTTCTAATGAAGAACCCAACTTTTCTATAAATTATGGGTGAATCTATTCTAGAGTAGTGAGAAAATGAATAGGAATAAGGTGATCTTTTCCATTGGTAGTGATTCATCGAAAGAGAGTTAGGGAGTGACCTTGGAAAAAGTAGTAAGCTGAATCTGACATTGTAAGGCTAGTGAGCTTGGTCATAGAAGTGATCTTTCATGAACCATGAATTGGTAGTGAGACATTGTAAATCATGTACATTGTCACATTTCCATTTTATTTTACATGGATGTAGCTCGGAGATGGTGAACCATGTATGTATATATGTTTCCATGTTCTGTCGTTCCTACTTTAATTTAAACTCATCATTATCAGATAAAGATAGAAAGGATAAGAGAAATATAAACACTAAAGAGAAAAAAAAGGACCCTTATAATAAAACGGTCAAGATCTGCTAGGGTGGGGAGAAATTGAAAAAGAATACCCATACCCTGACCCCCCCCCCTTAGGGTATCTAAGCCCATTTTGGACCATACAATTTTAGAAAACCTATATGAAGCATTTGTAATACCTAGCTACCACCAAGAAACATTAAATGTAAAAGATGTTATAGGGTTGTTGTTGAGAAAATATTCTTCTTAATTTATATTAGTCTATTGAGACTCTTGTCTCTAAGCTGATACGACCCAGGAAGTAAACCATGCTAATCCAAATATGGAATTTATTGAGTTTAGCATAGATCTGATTCTCTCTTAGTGTAATCAACATGATCTAAAGATAGTGGACATGGTCATGACTGGACTATGAATACACTAAGATATTTTTAACAAATTCTACCATGAAATTATCCAAATACATGTGGAAAACCATATTCATAATATCCATAAAGACATTAGGTGTGGTCATGAGTCCAAACAGCATGTCCAGGTACTCAGATACACCATACCTACTCCTAAAAGTAATGTGATTTATGTATGAAGTTTTGAAATGCACTTGATTATAGCATGAACTTAAATATAACTTTGAAAAACACTTTCTCTCCTTATAGATGATCAAAGCCGTCATATATTTTTGGAATTGGATACCGATTCATTACTGTGAGCCAGTTCAACTGATGATAATCCATGGAAAATATGAGGGTGTCATCAATCTTATTGGAAAGAAGGTTTGGGTGATCCCCAAGGTGATGTGATGGGGTGTATAAATCCTTTCACTTCCAGATCCTCCTAATCTTTAATGATTTCCAAAATCTACATAGGTGCCATCTTATAAGGAGGAATAGTAACTAGTTCTGCTCCTATAACAAGATCGATAGTGGATTTTACTTTGTACACTACAGGTAGACCGGAGAATTCATCAAGAAATATGTCCCTGAAATGATACATTGCATGAGGGAAAACTGCAGGTCATAACACCTAGTAATCTAGGAAACTATTTTTTATCCGATTTTTCACATTACCTGGCCTCTACTGGTCAGGTCCCTCTCTAGTTGCACCAACATATCATTCTTCCTTATTCCTATTCCTAATTCCTTCTGGTGATTTAAACATCATCCTATAATGATTGTAGTCAATATGGGATTAAGAGGTTACTATCTAGTCCATCCTGATGATTAGTCAAATAATGTCATGTTAAGTGAAAAAAATCCATTCAAAGAGAAATCCACCTATCTCAAGGGGAAATCCTTAAAATGGGGAATTCCCTATGATCAGATACCTAACGGGGTATGTAATGTCAAAATTCTATAAAAGTATTTGACCTCGAGGTTTAGTGTTCCCATAATAGTTTCATATATAAATGAGTGACATGTGCATGTGTCAAAATAATGAAAATGCAAAATTGTATTTTACTAGAATATTACATCATACAATGGATTTCATGGAGCTATACTCCTCCCCAATAGGTTGGAAAACACATTAATAGCATGTATAGTATTACTAAGTCACTACCTGACATCCCGGAGTAGGCCTTCTCTATTATCATTTAGAATCATGAGTCTAACTACCTCTACCTCGATCGCCACCTCATATTAAATATTCAGTTGTATTCTAGCTGACTGCCTCGTGTGATCCAACAAGTCCCTCTCCAAAACATGGGGTGGAATTACATCACCACTCTCATGGAACTAATGCAATGGTGCTATAGAAATGCAGAATATGGCCAATTTTTCCACAGCCTCTTCAATCAACAAGATCTCGTTACAATTTGGGCTTTGTCTGTACTGGCTTCCCATCTAGGTGAAAAATTATAAATTTATCATCATGTGGAGCCTGACTACAGATACCTCAATGAGTAGACTCAAAATGTATCTTTCACCACAAAGAAGAAGTATTGATAGATCTAGGTTACGAACCACCCTAACTCACGGAATCATATTCCCTCAAGTTTCACTTTATGATAATAGACTAGTTGACTATTTCAGAAATGGTATTCCATCTAAATAAATTTACCTATGGTTGGATGTCATATATCATTCCATCCTCAAATTTTTCATGTAGTTATATGATCATCACCCACTAGATTAAGAGTGGACCACTGTATCTCACTGAAATGAATAGTGCATTCCATAACAGATAAACATCCCTACTGCAGGTTCTAGAATTATCTACCTCTTTCAACCCTCATAGTGTAGGAAAGGATATAGTTGTAGAAGATTGTGTTTTAATAATATCATATCATATCATGATGATTATATTACTTGGTGATAATATCCCACCACTACTTGGCCGAATCATTCAACATATACATAGAATGTTTTACCCTCTACTTTGGAGGTGACATTAGATTCTTGAATATAGAGAGAATAGCTTTGATCCATGACTTGGCAGCATGGGGATTGCCATCCTCAGAAAATGTGGGCGGATGTTGCTGCTCAAATTCCTAATTCAACTCACCATACTTGGGGTAGGTCAAACCAGACCTTGAATAGTCTATAACATATGCTGAAATCCATCAAAAACTAGGAATTGGTTTTTATTTTAGGAATAGAAAGTGGTTCCACTGGTGGCGCTGCACGAGGAATAACTAGAGGATTAGGGCTCGCCACCTCATGTATATGGTCATCACTACCTTCAAGGAACATGACTAGTGGACATAAAGGTGGCATGATACTACTATTCCAAATGTAAAACTCATAATATATTTTACCAATTAAAAAGGGTGCAGATAGAAAACTAGGATAAGTGTATAGACTCTATTTAAAAATGATCATACCTCCCTACCAACTTCAAAATACATAACTAGACGGTAGAAAAGACTATAACAGGCCATAAAAATGAAAAAGATACCCCACTACCCACTACTATGTCTGTGTTTGGGTCCAGGTATTTGTCTCACAAATATAAGATAATTAATTTCACTTTATAAGTCATGTTCATTTTTTATTTGTTCTTGTTCAAATATTTAATTCACATTAAATGGTTGAATGAGGAGGACTTCCATTTCCAATCCATAAGGGCCCATAATCAGTATGAACCAAAATATGGAATCAACATTACGCACACCACAACACATTCCATCTAATGAAACCAATGGTCCATGAATCAACATGGCATATTTGGATACTAATGTTGACAACATTAACTTTTGTAGAAAAAATTGTTAGGATAATGAAGGAACTATTAGTGTCAGTTATTTTTTCCAATACCTTAGAAAATTTCTGATCGATTCATTACATGATGAAGGTATATAAATATGAAATAAGAAAATTCATTTTGAAAAAAGATGTGTTAGGAAAAAATGCATGGCATAGAACTATTCTGTCTATAAAGTTTCATGTAATGCAGAGCCTCATTTCATTAGTCCATGGAAAAGGAAACTCATTTGAATAAAACCAATAACTTTAACACTATAAAAAAGTTTATCACCCAATGTTGAAGTCATATCAACAACTAATGGAATAATAAATAACAAAATGTTCCCATTCTATGTAATTTGGGTTTACCCTATACATGGGTTAGCTACGTCCAGACATAGGGTAAAATTACAAACTGCTTTAACTTCTAGTCTTCTGTATAATACCCAAATAGTATGATAGAAGGGAAAAATTCCTCTAATACAAAGTTGTAACATATCAACCCATTATCCTCTTAACACATGCCCCATGTCGGTGGGTCACATGGCCTCAAGCATTCCTCCCCGTACGCCAAATGATGCTGAATAGCAGTGAGTGTGTGAAGATAATACGGTGGGGAGACTATACCCTCTTATAAAAGTTGAATAGAGGAGAAAATAATAAACATACAATTGTGGAATCATATATGAACATACAAAATAATTAATAAGTTGAATAATAAATAACACAAAAAATGAATAATAATCAAAATCCACTAACTAGTGTCATATACATGGATTCATGGAATGAAGATATACAAAAAGGGGAAATACGGTATAGATAGATACAATAATGCTATATAAAAACTAAAAAAATAACAAAATGGTTCTTTACATGCATCTCGAGAATACGCTTATCCCTATTCTCTATCTAAAGGTACAATATATCAAAACTATAAATCAGGGTGCCTGACCTTATCTATACACATAGACAAGTATTCATCACGGGTACCAAAGGAACCCTGGGTAGGGTGTGAGATAAAATATCATTAGAACACAACCAATGGTATTGATAAGTAATATATGTAGTTCTCACAACTAAATACTATACATGTATAAATAGAATCATAAATTAGTGCTGAAATAAATAACTGTCCTACTCAGGATCCTAGTTGACACCTTGAGTCTCTACCTACATCTGATTAGGACAAAAATTAAATTTTTGATCGGTCACTATATATATATAATAGTGAATAAATATGTATAGTGTTTTTATATATTGAATCCACATATATAGACCAAGTATGTGTGGATTTTAGTGGGAATATATGTAGAATATTAGGTGCTGTCTAGACAAGGGTGTAACTCAGTCATCAATGACTATTATAAATGAGCCTATAAGCTCAAGAAATAAGGTTCATGCCCTTTACGTCATAGTGAGTGTGATACATCATGCTTGTCACTCAAGATGGTGTGTGTTCCACCATTTCAACACTCAACAAAGGATGTGGTGTGTCAGGATTACTATGAAAGAGGTGTCAATGGTTTGAGGCATCATTCTCAACACTAAATGTAAAAGAACATGATACGTTTATTCTCAACAAATACCATACCATTGTACAACAAACCTATATCATGTTGTAATCATATTTGTAACAAATGAAATGTGGAATATCCTCACATGTATCTCAATAATCATGTTCATTTACAATAATCTATTAATATTTATATAAAGCATTCAATAAAAGATGAAATAACTAGCATGGACATACCACCATTCATAAGAAATTTCATTTAACCCAATTAATTTATTTATGGTATGTCATACATCATGTACAATTCATTACATAAATCAGTCTATTTAATTTATTAATATATGAAAATTCATTTAATAAGGCTCAATAGACATTTAAGAGGTTTCATGGTCAAATAATGAAATTATCCACATTGGAAAATCCAACTATAAGTTAGGTAAATAACTTTGGATGTTCCATGGGATCAATAAACAATTATAAAATAGGGGAAAACTATTTATAATCTTAGTCAAACACTTAGAATGATCTTGGGGAAATTTAACAATTAACAATAAAGGTAAATTCATGGTGGAACACCCAAGGGGTGTCCATAACTAAAGTAAAATCCTCTAAACAACTAAGCATGAATAAAATTTTGTATATCAAGGTGTATTGATCAATTTGATATGATGAACTCAAATAAAGGTGATGCATGGAAAAATTTAATGTGCAGCACAAGGGAAAAACTAAAATACATCGAAACTCATGGGGAAAACAACGTGACCACTTACATTAGGGATGCTGATGACTCGTCTTTTAATGGAAGCCTCTAATTTGAAGTTGGTTTAAAGAAATTGATAAAATGTTACAACACCATAAAAGATGTTAAAATGAGATTTCACTTAAATAGCATAATGGATCTGAAGTTAAACTGAAATAGTCAGGGTGAAGATTTTATATCTTATCAAGATAGATCAGATGCTTCCAATAGTTCTCAGTTTGGACTTCATATTGGAGAGTTATCTCAAATCCTCGGATGATATGTTTGGAATGATATGGGAAAATGAAACAAGATTCATCATCTTGAACAAAGAGAGTGGAAAAGAAAATAGGGTTAAAAGATTAAATAATGGAATCTCAGTAATTTCACTATCAAAATAGGGGTTTCACATTTAAGAAGCATGGTTTTTCAAACCCTAGGTAGTCCATTCCCAATAAAATATAAAAAATAGAGACCCCACATGGTTAAGGAACACACTTTCCCAATATATTCACAAACCACAAAAAATCCCACAGTCAAAATCATATAGTTTTTTTCACAGTCGTACACCTATGATCACATAATTTCATATAATCTATGGGGGCCCTACTGCACCTCTATTTCACTCTATGTGGTTAGTAATGACTCTACGGGCTGGGAGGCAAAGTTTCTCCTTGGACCATCCTTATGTTGTAGTTAATATTTAACAAGATTAAACCAAATATTTCAAATTAAAAAAAATATTTAAACCTTTAAGAAAATATAGGTCGTTACAAATGAGGGATGTTTATTTCATGTCTGGCCCCACTCTCTTCTCAGTTTTCCTATTTTTCATTTTTAAATAAAGGGGCTTATCCCAGTCCATTTCCACTAAAATTATGTCATATTCTTGTGGTTTTTTCCTTTTTATTTTTTATAAGAATCTATGATTTCAAACTAGAAACATTTTTTTCAAATATATTTATTTCTTTCAATTATTTATAAACTATAACAATTGACAATTATTTCCATGGTTTTTTAACTTTGGTAATATGGTACTTGCAACTCTAGGTCCAAAATCATGCTAATATATGCCTCTAGGAAAAAAATTAAAATTATGGTTGTAGAAATATTTCCCCAGATTCTATGACCAAATGGTCTAAACTTATAGTGAAAGTTTATCACTATTATTTTTGGATTCATTTACATTATTTGAAACAATTTGAATATCTAAATCTTTTAGTTTCAAACTTTTCAAAAAAAAAATCACAATTTCTTGCTATTGGTTAAGGTAGTTGATCACTTTCTCATTATATTGTTTCCCTTACACCCAAGAATTCTTTTAATATAAATAATAATATATACACCATGATTTATAGATGTATTACTCGCAATGTGTGAGATAGTTTTCTATGTTATAGTGAATGGTATCCCACATCACTTAGTTTTACTCTATTTATTATGTAAGAAACTTCAAGGAAATAGGATAACATTGGGACCTTTTTAATGATGTCCCCTGGAAATATGATTTTCCTCACACCAAATAGTTAATTATCTTCATGATGTGCAATTTAATATGAATTCTAAAAAACTTTATCTTTCATGTTCACCATTGTATCTCTCGTGATAATATGATTACGTTGTTCATTAGATTTCTCAAGTAATTAATGAACACCCGTTATAAACTCAACTCTCCACTTTTGGAAACATTTTATCTAAATATTTCTTCAACCATATTTTATATAAGTTCTCCACCAATTATGTTAAACATGTAATGATCAATATTTTTTCACTATTAAATATACCTCAATAATGTTAAAGATCCCCTTTCACCCTTTATTTAAAAGATTAATGTACATTGTTATTCTATGTCAAATAAAACAACATGTCCATAATTAGTGTAATTAGGAGAAGATATATGGTTCCACATATTAGGTACTATGTTGAGGTGTATCCAATAACATATATAGACATACTGTATACCCAAACTTATTCAAACGTTCTTTTTAATCCTAATTATCATTATAGTTCCAATAAATTATCTAAAAATTTTTACTAAAATTAATTCATTATTTAAGATATATCTCATTGAAATTTTTCATGTTAATAACCATATTATATATGCATTGATGGAGTTAGAAATTTTATTTTATCTTCCAAAAATATAGGTTCATTAAAATAATTCATTGATGAAAAATTCTCTTAATATATATTAAATGATTTAGCCGTTTCTTAAATTTACAACTTAATTATATAAAATAATAAGATATAGGTTTATATAAATACTATTAAAATTAATTTATTTTAAACCGAAATACTCTATGAAAATCATCTTGGTGGTGTACTAAATTTTAGGAATTCATTTTTATAAAATATATGCATCTCACAACCAAGAAATGATCTCTTCAAAAATTTGAATGGGTGATGTTGTAACCATGTTTAATGATATATAATTTATTAATAAATATAATAAATTTTATGAATCAAAATCAATAAATTCATACCTGAGTACGAGGGATGACTAATTTTGTTTTATCAAATACATGATACATGAAAAGATAGGTAATTCTGGTTGGTTGAAGATATTTTAGATGGCTCATGAAGTGATTTATGGTGTATTAAACAATTATAGATCCTTAAATATATTTTTGGAAAGATTAATAGTGGATAATGAAAGAGTAAACAACAAAATACTTGTTGGTTTTGAAATGGTAACCTGGTGAACAAGACATATAGAAACCTATATTAGTATTTCCCATCACTGGCTACTCAATGGTTATTAATGGGAAACTAGTGGCTCGGTAACTACTTTATACATCTCAATGAGTAACCAATGGTTATTATTTAGTGATGGTTTAAAGGTGGTTTTTACAAATGGGTAACAGATGGTGTCTAGAATGTAATAGGTGGGGTTTTCAAAAAAAACACAATTTTAGTATTTAGATAATGTGGCATTGGTTTTTTCACATAAGGTACGAAAAAATCCACATAAGATGTATATTGTGTCAATCTATAGTGACAAAAATACTATTAAAATATGAAGGGATGAAATTTAAAGTTGGACTGAAGATGGTTAATATAATTTTGGGAAATTTTTTAAATTTAATTTGAATTTTCAAGAGAGAGAAATGTATTAATAGAACATGTGATATGAGGCATAACCCAAGGACACTTGGGAGAAGAAGAACAAAGAATATAGATAATTGTCACTAAATAGAAGATATGAATCATTTAAAACTTCATTTATTTATTTTTTAAATTTTTATTACTTTTAATCGAAGATATATTTCTTATATTGAGTTTTTTAAGGATTTACTAGCCATAAAAAATTATTAACTTATTCTTATTATTCAAAGAACAATACCTTATTTATATATCAAATTTTATTTGATCATCAAGAAATAAGATGTTGGGTTTTCATATCAAGTAGAGGTTCACTATATTTTAATGTTTTAAGGATTAATTAAGTGGACGTTTTTATACTTCATGATGAATAATTATCGATTATTTAACCTATATGATGATTTAGTATTGGTAATGAATATTTTAGAGTGACGAAGAAAAAAAAAGAAGTTAATAAAATCCTCTTTTTATTTATATTGTTCCTATAATTATAATTTGTGTGGTATTATGAATCATTCTGAGAGACTTCATTTTTAATAAGCACATAGATATACCCTACTTATTATACTCTTTATATAAAACAATTTGATAGTGTATAAATAGAATATTGATTTTCATTACAAAGATGTATCCCTTAATTTTTAGAGTTTAAAAATTAAATGATTATGTTATAGAAAATATAAATTTTTTAATACCAATCACATAAAAAAGGAAAACAATATACCTCATTTATCAAATCTATAACGTAATGTTGAACAAAAGTTTGTAGAATCTATTAAGGGAAAAGTGGATCATTGATTCACCCCTCTTAGTGAACCTACTATGGGACATTCAATAATGGTAAGTTGAGTATAAGTTAATTTTAAAACCATTAAATATATTACTATAAATTTTAAATAAGTGGTGATCTATATATTTTAAATTTGAAATATATCATATCAATTCATTAAATAAAAAATGAATTTCATTGTTCAATGAATAGAATTATTAGGTATGAAAAGATAAAAATTGTTGAATATTAAATAGATAGATGTTTTAGAAACATGTGTATATCCATCAGTGAAAATATAAATCACATAAAACAGTGAAATATAATGTGTTATCAGATGAATAGAAACTAGTTTTGTCAAAATTATTTTCATTTTATGAATATTATTAGTGATATAGAGGATTCAAAGATATGAATAGAAGTTCATGGTTTAATGGATGGTGTTTAAATTCTATTAACATCATTGTAAGAAAATAGTATAGGGGGGGATAACTCATTTAAAGACAATATGTTCAAAAATAAAGATTATTTTTTTGAATTGAAATTGGATAATCAATTTTAGTTATTAAACAAACTATATAGAAGGTTAAACAATCCATTACATTGTGTTAAGAAATGTCTCCTAAAATTTTCACACAAATAAAAAAAAATATATATTGGAAAAAGGCTGTACATATCATATTATAGGAGTTATAATGATTCTAAAATGGTATGTAATGTTAAAATGGTGTTCTGTTACATTTTTATGTAATCCATATCACAAAATCAAAGGTTTTAATTTGATTAAAATCGAAGACAAGAGGCTAACATTTAATAACATGGTATTTTTTAATAGTTTCAAGCACAATATTATTATTTTATTAAAATTTTGTGAAAAAATAAAGGATTTATATTCAAAAATGATTAATTTTATAGGTATGTTTTTTAAATATGATTCTGTGATAAAGAAATTACAAAAAACAACATGTAACTTATTTCAATTAGATAAAACCAAAAATAATGTTATTTGGGTGTGAAGGAATACAGTGGTTATATTAAATACATAGAAACAATGATTAAAATAATATAAATATGGTAACTCATTAGGACACTATTGTTAATGTTCTTATGATGAAAGGATAAAAAATTGGATTCGTATAAAATTTCAAAAAGGTCATATTATTAATTATTCACATAAGAAAGTGGGAATTCATACATCTCAATCTTTGAAGCTTATCCACTATGAAATTATTAAACCCAAGAATCATAAATAAAAAAATTGTGATAAATCACATTATCTTATTTACATATGAATTCAATTGAATCACTTGTAACATGTTTATGAAACATAATTTTGTCTCTCTAAATATGTTTAAGAGTTATTTAATATGTACTAAAAGGAATGAAGTTATTTCAAAAGATATTTAAAACAAATAAGGGGAGGCATAAAAATAGAAAAATTTGATAAATACTTATATAATCATGGTATTAAACATGAATATAATGCACCATATACTTGATAAAATACAATTCCACTAGAATAAGGAATATGAGTTTGGTGGAAATCGCCTAACTATATTAGTTGATCATGAAACATCACATTTCCGTTAGAGATGTGAAATGAAAGTTATAGTTTGTGTACAAAATAATTGTTTATATAAAATAAATTCTGAGTTATTCTCTTTTTATAAGTATTAAAATAATACAATAATATTCAACTAATTTCGTGTTCTTGGTATACTGTGTATAATTATATTAAAAGGTTCCAACATTTGAAATTTTTAGCAACATTTTATTGAAAAAATATTTTTTTTTGATTTCAAAGAAATGGAAGTGGTTATCAATGGTGTAAGATCCTATATTTTGAACTGGATGGAAATTATAAAGGAATTTTAATTTTCTTTTAGTGCATGGTGAAATTTTAAAATCAATATTCTTAATGAAATTCCAAATTTTATAACACCTAGAAGTTTTGTTTTTTTAATAGCATTTAAAGAACAGAAGGTGTCTTCGGAGTCTGGATGAGTTATGATAACATCTGGATTTAAAACTCATTTTTAGGATAGATGGACCTAGGAGGATTGTTAGAACATAGTTAGTGTTAACCGTGTGGCCCAAACCATGCATCCATTTTATATGAATTATATTTTATTTAATCCATGTGAGGGATCCAGCAAGTTGTCCATATTTATATAGAAGTGCAGAGGAACTCACACTGTTGGTGAATGGTTTGTCAAACTTTTCACTGCAACTATGTGTGTAGGGATGTTCTTTGGTGGTGAATACTACATTATTGGCTAATGGTTGTTAAATTGTCTATGTCATCTAAGAGGTAGAGAAGTTCCTTAGATAGTGGCATCACATGGTTGATACACATTTTACATAACTATGAAGGCTAACAGTGTACCTTTTAAAAAAGGAATATTTTCATTTTCCATACTGCCTTAAATGGGTATCACTCCATTTTCTTCCTATATTTCTATAGTATCCTCTTTGTAAACTACCTCTACCTACTACATCATCTATGGGTGGCTCACCTTTATTCTTATTCTAATTTGATCATCATCAGATGCTTTAGAAACCTAATTGTGAGTTAACAACTCATCTTTATTCCATTCTCTTGTATCTTTTCTCTAATAAATGATATCATTGCATGAGATAATATTTCCTATTTTTAGGGTGTTCATCATGTTTTTCATTTTATCTCATTTAGGATCGAATAAATGGATAATAATGGATGAGTTAAGCTTTATAAGAATGATGTAAGTAGTTTACATGTTTTCCCCTTAAAATATTATCAGTTATACAAATTTTCATTGTGTCACATGTTGTACTTTCCATGTTTTCTTCATAAAATAATAAATACCTTAAATTAAATTTTAATATCATAGGATAGATGTTATTAAGACACCTTAATATGTTTGGAGCTTAGGACTTCATCTTCGGCCACCGCTTTGGGTATGTATTTTTGTTTCCCCTCATTTTCCATTGTATTCAATTAACTAAAACCCTAATTAGGTGTGATAGACATGACCAAAAATTTTAATTAAATAAATTTCCTAATAGTTTGGAAACTTTTCTCACCCCATTTTTACATTTATAAATGTAATTATTAGTGGAGTATATTTAATAGATTTATTAAAGAGAAATAATTCACTCTTGGAACATGCTTGAATCATTAAATATTATTTTTGGTTTTTTTCATCATAGTCCTTTTCAAACCACTATAGGATCATGAGATCAAACCAAAAAACCTATTAAGGTAATTTCTATTATAAGTTTATAGTTATTTTTCCTTGTGACAAGATGGCCACTTGGGTGATTTGGGATAAGTACTTTCTAGTGGTTTTCCAATATTGAAGTCATGGGATTTTTAAATGGAATTAATATTAGCATGCAACTATTTATCATTTAAGAGTGAATTGAAAAATTAATGTATTGAATTTTTACATAGGAATAATATATCATGTGTTAATTTTAACACTTATAAATAAAATGAGAAATGGTAAATATAATTTTTAATTTGAATTTGTAGGTCTCATAACATATGTTCAGTTATTAATTCATGGTGCTTTCTTATTAGATTATTCTATGGGAGACACTAGGATTATTATACAGAATTCATTATATGGTCTCATAAGGCACATGAATGATATTATGCCTAAAGTGGTACCTGGGTTCCTAGCACATAATTCCATGGACATGCTTATAGGTTAAATTAATAATGTTAGGCTATGGGCGATACATCGATTCATTACACAGAATTCTTTTGACATGATCATTGGTTAATTGATTATATTAAAAAATGGGAGATACATCTGTTCCACATATATAATTCCTTGGACAAGCTTAACGATTGAATAGTATTATAGTATTCCTTAGGTAATACATAGGTTCCAAAAAATAATTCCTGGGACAAACATGAAGGTTAAATGATATTATATTATGCTTGATTACTATTTGGATTACCCTCAATTGTTAAATATTTAATGTCATAAAACATTTACAACATTATATTATCAACATTATATATGGATGCATTGGTTTCTCCTTGAGTCCCATGTGACTAGTGTTATACATGGATGCCTAGGATTATCGACATGGGTCCAATTTCTGCTTCATTGTTTATATGTTTAGAGATAGATAGCATAGGATAAAGTAGGGAGAGTTAGCCTAGAATTTAATGAGGAGCCTAATCCCAGCATGGTTTGTATTAACTTACTGATTACTTATGATATACCTTCACATTTTTCCTTTTATAATCACATACTATATTTGCATTAGATATCATTTTTTGTGGAATAATGAGTTTTACTCGCACCCAATTGAAGCCTATGTTTTGTTCCAGGAAATATCTCCAGACTACAAGTAATGACTTGGCTAATTCGTCTTATCTATTTTATTTTTTGGGATAGGACATAGTGTGGGGAGTAGAAAATTAGAGTATACATGGGATACCTTCATGAATTGTAGATTTTATTTATTTATTATTTTATCTACCTTGATATATTATATGTATCTATTGTATTTTTTCTACCTTTTATTCATGGACTAGCATATTCATGCATGGATATTTGTTTGGAACTAACTTGGTCATCTCTTATTATTATATGTCAGGGATTTATTTATCTTCTACTATTTATTTACATTTATATATTCCTCTACTATATTTATTACTATTCAAAAGGTTATATTCTACCCATTATACTACCTTTTGAACCTCACTACAATTTTTCTCCCTCGGGTGTACGAGGAGGTGTGCTTAAGGCCTTGTCGTCAATGGGTCTAGTTATTATTTTTAGAATGAACCATGTTGGTACAAGACAATTTTGTATCAATGGTTATTTTTATTATTTTATTATTGTGATTAGGTAGAAAAGAGACTACGAATATTTCAGAACTTAGTAAATAGTTCATGTCTGAGAATGGTCAACACACACATAGGGGAAAGATTATGTTTCCAAATATTAGACTATTTGATCATTTGGTTCTTTGTTAGAGATGATTATTTTCTCACCATGAGTGATTTAATTACATTCCCTATGGTTATTTATTTATGGGATTTACCTCTTGGACCAGTGTGAAAAGAGATGAGGTGTTTTCATGTATCATTTCAAGGGTCATAAGAATCACATGTCATTAGCATTCTTATTTGTATACCATACTAGTGTAATTATTCATAAATCTTATCTATATACCTTAATTGGGAAATTATTTAGCATTCATATATGTATCATCTTCTTTTGTGATTTCCAACCTCATTTACATATATCCATGATCATGTAATTATAGTATTTTTTGAAGCTATGGAATACATTGAGTTAAATAATGTTTCTACACCAACCTAAATAGTGTTTTACCATATAGCTAGATGGTGGAATTCTATTCAAACAGCCTAAAATGAATTAAATAAAAAAATTGTTTTAATTTTTTTAATGAACTATCCTAAATGAAATTTCTAAATGTCAAGGAATTGGATTTGTTTTGAAAAAATAAAGTAACTTCTTATGGATGATGGTTAAACAATGTTTCAATTATAATAAATAATGTATTGTACCTCTATAACATGGAAATAAAAAACAATATTACTAAATCCTTATATTCTTCATTAAACCCCTTTAGTTGAGTTTTTGCATCATATTGCTATGAGATAACCCTACTATGGATGTTTCTAAATCAAAATAAATTAACTATTCATGGTTTTCTATTAAATTGGAATCCTATTTTAATTTATAGAGAATTAACTCCATAAATTGGTAATAGATTCCCATATAACAAGACCTAGGTTTATATGACTTCGCCCTTATAGGTTGATTATATTCTTCTTGTTTTTGGTACATAACATGTTGGGTGTATTCCTGTGTTATATGGTACGACTATTGAAATTATCATCAACCACTCATATTGTGTTTCATATAAATTTATAGTGGCATATTACATGACTAATCCATTAAATTGGAAAAAGTATTCTGTATTCTTATATATCCTTATTGATACGAGGTGTCAGCTAATTAAAATTATAGTTACAACCTAAATAGTTTTTCATCTATAGAATGGAATTGAAATTTTCTTTAACCAGTACATTTTATGAGAAATTACGAATAAATAATAATTAAAAGGAACTTTATGATATAATCTTCCAGAAATTTTATGAGACGCCATCTAAATAGAGTGTCAGGTATAGTTAGTTTTACCATTGGTACTTGAAATTTCATATACATGATTCTCTTTAATGTTTATAAAAAATTTGAAGTTGTGAATTGGATTAAATAAATATTTTATGTGGTTTTGATAATGAATACCCTCGTGTTAGGATTTTCTATAGAGAAATGATTTGACTTGTAACATGAGCAGTAGAGCCTAGTAATGTGTTTGGCTTGAATCTAGTTTAAAATTTAATACCTTGTGTAGATGAGGAGTAGGCCCATTGTTGTAGCACCCTTGGATATAGAAAACCAATTGTATTTTTGAGTCGTGTTCTTAGGCATGATATTATTTCTTTTTCATGTTGTTTGAGTTGGGTGGGAATGTTAGATAATGAAATGAAACACCCATTGAGTCGAGTGGTTATCTGGTAAGTTGGACCACAAGGGGGAATTACAAAAAATGGATACACGATGAGTGTAAACTACTTTTTTCCTTTAAATTGGAACTATGAACCTCTCACGAGAACTCCCTTATGAGGATACTCAGAGAGGATCAATTCTTGGTAGGATGAAGCTTGTTAGGTGAGTTTTTTACACCTATGTTGATAGGCTTTGACCCTTGTAGAATGTTTACCTTCATAAATTATTAGGTTTTACCTATTTTAAAAATAGATAGTTTTATGGAATTTAATATTCCTCGTAATATGGTCCCCTAAGTGGAATATTTTCTCAAGTGAGAGACATTTGGGCTAGGTGGGAGAACATAGTGGCCCTGTTTAAAGTTATAATCAGTAAGTCTTCGTAGGACACCTTGAATCCCCTAGTTTTGACATAGAATCTAATGAGTAATAAAAATTTGGTTTCATCATGTGAATGTTTTAACAAGGTTTGTTTCAGGTTTTTGTAATCCTTTTTTATGTAATTATATTGTTTTTAATCCTGTTTCAAGACTGATGAAATGGAGTTTCTTGGTTTTTATGATGTAGTCATGGTGATGCCTTTAGTTTTATAAAAAGAACCTAGGGTGCTTATGTATCTAGACTAGATTTAATGGGTAGGAATTCTTGGTTTCATGTATATATTCAGTAGTGTTTTTGTGATGGGTTATTTATTTTTTTAAACGGTTATGTCTGGTCACTGGTCATAGAAAGTTTTTGGCACATATGAGGTGGCTGGTTTTGAAGATAAGTTCAAATGGATCTATTTATGTGTTAAAAAACTAACATTCCTTGTAGAAAAATCATCTTAGCATCGTTTATAGTGACCCTACATTCTCTTATAATACTTTTACATCTTTTTTAATATAAAAAATATACTTTTGTTACAACACAAGGATCCAAAAGGATTATAGTCTTTGGAAAATTAGGTCGAAACAAAAAAATTACATAATAAAACATATACATTATTTAATTACTTCTTCTCTATCGTATGAGTGTACCTCATGTACTTCCTAGTATAAGTATTCACCAAAGGATATACATCAACCAATGGGGCCAGTTAAAATCATAGTAAAAGTATAGATAAGATCATGAATCAATATGACATGGGTGAGAATAATCATAATCATCATAACATAAGAATGGGATCATCAAAATAATAATTAAATTAATCATTATATAATGGAATCAAATGTGTTAATTTATAAAAATGGAACATCAAGTCATAGTGGTCAATTACCACAATTATTTTTGAATAATTCTAGCATCATGTTCATGAATAAAAATGTTCATAATCATAACATCATAAATTTGAGAAAATCTAGAATCATGGTCACAAATATTTCACATTATCAATTGAGATACATCACATTACCCAATTCATTATAGTGCTATAAAATTTCAGGCACACCCATCATGTTATAACATTTAAATAATCATTCATTCCTCAAAGAATATTTATAAATATTAGACAAAAAATATCCCACAGAAAGGAAATGGATGTCATGAGAATTTCATAATGCATACATTCATGAATAAAACTTATAGTTCCCAAAAGAAAACTAGAATATCATAATTGGTATAAGAATTATCAATCTTTAGTGAAGAAGATATAATCTCAAGAGATGTAAAACATGTGTTTTTAAAAAGAAGAGTTATTTTAGGAAAAACCTTTTAATTTGACATTAAATCATATTAGAATCATTTATATCCTAGAAATTAAAATTAAATGACAATGAAACAGTGTTTCTGGAATATTATAAGAACATACACTCTAAAATTTGGAATTAATGAAGAATAACCCTTAGTAAATGAGTTGGGTTTGAGAAATCTCATTACGTTATGTTCAAATGATTTTATCACTTTAATATCCTGGATAATAAATTTAAAATCATTAATTAATAAATAAATAATCTATTCAACATGTATTTTACTAATTATAATTTTATTAAGTTCTATTATGGATATTTTGAAGAGTTATAGTGTTCAATTTCATTGTTAAGAAGTGTTTGTTTTCATGGTATTCAAGATCAGTTCACTCGTATACATATAAGGAAGATCATGCCAAATGTGGATAATTATTGAGAATTAATATTATAGGACATTAATGTAATACCATAGTTTTATTTGATCTTAAATATTATTTTGTTTCAATATATGATAATGATTCATTAGATAAAATTTTAGTGGTAATCGTATAGATTTATTTTGGCGGTTTTTGATCAAAACAATCTTTTTTTGTATTATTTTTTATTACTATTTATATATTTTTGATACAGAACATAAAAAATGTTCTAAAATAAAATTTAAAATCTTTTTAAACCATTATAATGGTTTTATTACATGCCTTGAATGTGGTAATGTAATATAAAAACCTTTCATCCTTGAAGGTGATAAATCAATACCTACTGGATGACATTTCAATTTTTATAATAAAATGTAGGGGAGAAGAGGATTGATGATGGATTATTACAATTACATAATAAAATTAATGTATATATAATATATTAGAGTACGCATTCTACATGGATAAGGATATATTAGGATAGAATAATTGAATAAAATAAAATGAAAAGATATTAAAAGAATGCCATGGTGATTTTACCTCCAGAATTATTCTCCTTGAGAACCTCCTTTAGGAGATTGGTTTTTATTTTTTTTTGATAAAAATAAATCTTGATGTTGTTTCAGGTATTTTGAATAGAATTAGGTATAAATTGGAAAGTCTTCATGGATTTGGAGTTGTGAGGAGAATAGGTGGTGAGTGGTGGTATTTATCTGGGAGGAGAGGGATGTTTTTTGATTATTTTATTCATTAGTGTATTATTTTGGCTCAAAAAAAATAATAGTTTTAACCTTATCACTAAATATATTATAATAATAAATATTAACTCAATAGTATGAGGTTACATGACCAATACATCATATATGACTCAATAATTCAGGTATTTTTTAAATACCGTAAATTACTGTATTTCACTATTCCCAAAAAAATTCAACTAATATAAGAAATTCTACAAAATACACCATACCCATATTTCAAATTGTAGAATTTAAAAATGGAATTATTTCTATAAAAATAATATTATAAATATGAGAAATTGGGTTTTTAAATAAAATCATCATTTATTTGAAAATATGGATTTAAAATTTATATTCGATTTTATGACCCTTTAAAAAAACATAAAATGTCATAAAATTATGTAATAATCATAAGAAATAAAATAATTTATGAATACATTTTATTAAAAAATATTTAATTTTAAATCATTACATTTATTATAAAATTGTAGTTAAATATTTATAATTTACAAAAATACCAACACGTAATTTATCATTTTTAAATCATTTATTATCTTATATGATGAAATATATATATCATATTTTCATTCATAAGATACCTGTATTTTATTTATACTTTCATAGGTTATGTTATGATTATACTGGTAAAATTACTATTCTTAATGGTCACATTACTATTCCAAATGTCCAGTTACTATTCTATTTCTATATTTTATTTTTCAAGAAATACTTCTTATCTTATTAATTCATAATTTATGATGTTTTTGTTGTGTTCTCTATGAGATTTTATTTGATTTATAATATATGTAATATTTATAAGAATGTAATTTCCATTGATAAAATTTTGGGTTGTTACATTCTTCCCCCTTATAAAAATTTGTCCTTGATATTTTGATTTACATACTATGGTAAAAATAAGTGAGGGTACTTATCATTAATTGCTTCCTCTAGTTACCATGTTACCTCTCCATACTTATTATTCCACCAGAGAACATTGACTAGGTGTGTAGTCTTGTTGTATAGAACATTATAACTATGGTCCAAGATCATCATTAGATACTCCACATAAGAGAGATCATTTTCCAACTATACCATCTCTGTATTCAATACATGTGAGGGATCTGGTATGTATTTCCTCATAGAGATACATGGAATACATCATTTACTTGGGACATGGTCGGTGGAAGTGCTAGTCGATATGCCACAACTCTCACACAATCAAGAATATTGAAGTGGTCTATATACCTAGGTCTCACCATTCCTTTATTCCCGAATCTAATGATCCTATTCCATAGAAATATTCGTAATAATTCCATGACTCAAACTTCAAACTTTGTATCCCTTATACTATTATCATCATACCTCTTCTGTCGGCTTTGGGATTCCTTGTTGTGGAGTTGAATGGTGTTCACCTTTTCCACCATTTCATCGACCAATTCATGTCCTAGCATCTTATGTTCATGGACTTCATTATAGCATGTTGGTATTCTACAAGTTTTCCCTTAATGGGCTTCATATGTAGGCATTTGGATGCTCAAGTGGAAACTATTGTTGTATGATAACTCAGCTAGAGGTAGATATTTTTCCCATAAACCATTGAAATCCATATAACATGTTATCAAAAATTTTCCTGTGTCTAAATAGTCTACTCATATTGGCCATCAGTTTGAGGATGAAAATAAATACTTATATTGAAAGTGCGGCCGATTGTCGCCTATCGACCGTTCAAAGTTCTGGTGCTCTGCTAATGTGTATAGCAGCACTCGGGTCGAATCCTCGGTGATGGTACTTCGTAATAGTCGATTGTTTTTAGTTGATTGTTTTTTGATTAGGGGGGTTTGTTTGCAGAGCTTAATTGAAATGATTTATGGATGATGTTTGATTTACCAAATTGATAAAGATTGGGGTGAGTTCATCATTGGGGAGTTAAGCATGTGATATCCTTGAGCCTTACTTTGTATTGCATTAAATTAACACCCATGTCATAAGTTGACGTTGATTGGAATTCCTAAGTGTGAAGGATTTAATCCAAGCCTTAACATAACTTAGGGTTCTAATCTCAATCAAAACTTATTTATGGTAGTGTATTTATGGTTCCAATAATCCATGGAAACCACTTGTTAAACAAAACATATCATTAATCCATGACATATTAAGTTTAACATACACAATATTAATTTAAAGAATACTCATCGAGCAAAACTCTCAATCAATTAACATCCCCAAATTATAACTCACCCCAATGAGAGATTTACTCAGCCATTTGGATGTTTTATAATCTGGTAGTATATGTTTATGGTGATGAATTATAAAGAGAAGAAAAAGAAAGGGACAAGATAAGAGTAGTGTGCCGAACACACACACGAAATAATTTAAGAATCAAAAATGGAATTTCGATTGAATGAGGAAGCTTAAGAAGGGAAGGGGATTGAACTGAATTTAAACTATTTTAAGAACATTAATATTAAAATACATAAGGTGGAAGAGAATAAGAGATATTGAAGTAGTAACTTGCATTAAAACAGAATTACAAAGAAAGAGAATTACAAGATTACAAAAATGAAGAACTCAAAAGTAAGTGAAAAGAAAGAGAGGAGGAAAGGTCTCTCAAGTGAAAACTTGAGTATTGCAGGTCCTCCCAAGCCTTTGTCAAAGCTTTGGTCGTGCCAATGTGATCTCCTCTCTCCTGAAATGCCAACCCCTCTCAAGGAGAGAAGGGAAGAGTATTTATAGCCCAAGGAGTGGACTGTTTGCATTCCCAATCTGTCCCTCCACTTGCATCGCCAATTTGACAATTCAGACAGCCGAATATTCAAATATCTTCTTCTTAAAAGTTGTAGAAAATAATGTTGGGCGACTACTATCAAAATTTGGAGTCATGTGGACGTAAGGATAAAAAGTTATGGCCGGTTGAATAAAACAACTTAAACTGTCCATTTCAATCCAGTCTTTTTGAAGTCCATAATGTGAAAGGGTTTTTGAATATTAAGATGCCTTCAAATACGAATGGTTTCTTCAACAAAGTCGGCCACCTACATCCCCTATTTCACACTGAAAAATCTCAGCTCTCTTGGATGATTACATCAGGAGATATGTCATTCATACTATACTGATTTTCATTCTCGGCCAGAATGGTGGGCTGGACTTAAAAGATTCATTTGGGCCCCTTGTACTTGGATTTGGGCCATGAAAGTTTTATCCAAGATGAAATGTAGTGTCCCCCGAATTATGGTGGAGAGTTAAGGTTTTTGAACTTCTGGATGGAACCCAGTAAATCAATCTTCATGAATAGTCCAGTTTCTTCACAGATTCTTTGGTCTTGTTTGTGAGGACCATATGACCCTTCAAATGGCAGAATTGGATCATGGTTCCTTCTAATGACATGTTTTATATTGAAAGGAGAATCCTACAAAACAAGAACCACACAATTTGGATCAGTATAGTGATAGTTATAATTAAAACATTAAACTGACTCAATTTGACTACTTCTAAAAATGCTCAAATATTATACTTAATATTAAAACATTAATATTTCACACAAATTATGCACATTTCATATAAAATAAGTAAAGGGGGAATATAATAAGTCGTGAAAATATTAATGACATCAACTCCCCCACACTTAGATTTGCGCGTGTCCTCATGTGCAACAAATATAAAAACATGACAAAATCATTTTCACTCACCAACAAATATTAAAATTTGGTTTTCTCCAATCAGGGGAGGTTTAGAATATTTCACTCATCCATATTGAATTCCATCACAAATTTGGTTCACAATAATGCATCAGAAACAATTCATTTTTTCATGTTCAAGGTTTGAAATGGAAAATGTAGGCACTCAAAACTTACTCCTCTCAAGATGATAAAAATGTATTTTAGGAGGTTCACTCATTCACCAACAAAAAGTGAAAATCAAGAGTTTGTAAGAGCTCTCAGCTTCCATTCCCAAATCTAATGTGTAAAAGAATCAAGAGGTCTTTTAAGGGGTTTTTCAGTGGCTATGGGACGGTAGGTATATAATGTCCAAAGGAAAAGATGGGATAAAAACACCAACATGGAAAAATCAATGCACATTTTTTTGAAATTTGATTTGAAAGGAAATAGAAACACATATTTACAAGGGCATGAATGTGTGATGAATGAAAAGTGATGGAGATAGAAAATGGAATAGGGTGAGATGATGGAATATGTACAACATGGAAGACTTCCAATAATGACACAATACAAGATGATTCAAGTGTTCTTTTTTTTCTTTTTCTTTTTTCTTTTTTTTCGAAAGTTGTACTTGAAACAAGTCTCACAGTCATCTCCCAACCCATGTTTGATCTTCTCATGGAACTAATTTTAGTAGTTATAACACGATCAAAGGTTGAGGATGAATGATTTTTGACCCACCCAAGACACAACCCATTCCTTTTTTTTTCATTTTTTTTAATATAATTTTTTTTCATTTTTTTTGAACACTTTTCAATGACTTTTGTACAAATGACAATTACACATATACACCCCAAAGCTCACAGAATTACAACATCTCCCCCACACTTGAATGGATGCTTGCCCTCAAGAATATGATGACACATTGGAAATCAATGAAAGTACGCCCAAAAATGAAGTCCATTCCCCCCCACACTTAAATTTCAATAAATTGTACAATGAAAATCCATGAAGATGTTGGGTGGGACAAGTTATTAGGCTTGTAATGTGGCTATCAAAAGAAAGGTTTTCATAGGCTCAAAGGGGCTTTCAAAAGTAGGATCAATGTAAGGGTAACAGGAGGCTATTTGGCTATTCTGATTCTCATGTGGCTTAGAAAATGCCTCTATCATATTAATGCATACAAAAGATGGAAATTCAGCTCGAAGGTCCACAAACTCAAGACTCACAATCAGTGGCGAAGACACACAATGAAAAAGATGGCCATAGATGACCTTGGCATGAAGGCTAATGTTATTCCTCACGGTAGGGGAGAATCATTTTCCACCAAAAATTGTTCATTCAAAATGTTTGTTATTGAAACAAAATTGTTTACCCAAGTTTGAGATAAAAATTCAATATATTTGAGTTTAAAACAAGCCTTTTGACTCCCCAAAATGGTTGGACAAAATTTCAAAACTAGATGGTGCGTAAGCATGACTCTTTTTTTGTAATTTTTTTAAGTAATTGTGTTGTATGTTTTTTTTTTAGTTTTTAAGGTTTTTTTTTAAATACACACCCACACAAGAAAGATAAAAACAAAGGGTTTGATGAATAAAGTGGTAACAAAATGAAAGAGAGAGGAAGAAGAAGAAAGAGGTAGAGAGAGGAAGAGATAGAGAGAGAGTTAAAGGGAAAGAGGTGCCCCCTGGTTTGGATTTGGTGGGTCGCCATTTCCATCTAGTGGTGGGTCAATGGAAGTCGATGTGGAACCTGAAGTGAATGGCCTATCATGGTGATGCTTTAACCGGTGTCCATTTACCGTGAATGTTCTTTTTGAAGAAGGGTCTTCGACTTGCACTGCACCAAATGGGTAAACATTAGTAATAATAAAAGGTCCATCCCAACGAGAATTGAGCTTACCTGGGTGAAGTCGAAATCGAGAATTGAAGAGCATTACCTTTTCACCTTCATGAAATACCTTTCGAAGAATGTACTTGTCATGGAGTGACTTTGCCTTTTCTTTGTAGAGAATGGAGTTCTCATACGAATCGAGTCGAAGCTCCTCCAATTCAGTCAACTGCAACAATATTTCTTCACCAGATTTTTCACAATCAAAATTACATGTTTTGACAGCCCAAAATGACTTATGTTGGATTTCAACTGGTAAATGACAGGCTTTACCAAAGACTAGCCTAAATGGAGACATCCCAATGGGTGTCTTATAGGCTGTTCGATAGGCCCAAAGTGCTTCACCAAGTCTATCGGGCCAGTCTTTTCTTGTGGGCTTAACAATTCTTTCAAGCACTCTTTTCACTTCTCTATTAGAAAGTTCAGCCATTCCATTTGTTTGAGGGTGATATGCAGTGGATGTTTTATGTACAACCCCATTCTTTTTCAAAAGTGACTCCATGGTTCTATTACAGAAATGAGTTCCTAAGTCACTTATCAAAGCACGTGGTGTTCCGAATCGATGGAAGATATGGGTTTTGAGGAACTCACTCACAGTTTGAGCATCATCTTTCCTAGTGGGTTTGGCCTCGACCCACCTAGAAACATAGTCAACAGCAAGGAGAATGTAGGATAATCCATTGGAAGGGGGAAAAGGTCCCATGAAATCGATGCCCCAAACATCGAAAAGATCACAGAAGATTAATGGCTTTTGAGGCATTTTGTTTCTTTTGGAAATTGTGCCAAACTTTTGGCAAGTGGGACATGATTGACAGAACTCGTGTGAGTCCTTGAAGAGTGAAGGCCAAAAGAATCCAGAATCTAGGACCTTTCGAGAAGTCCTTTGTGGTCCAAAGTGGCCACCTCCAGGCATTGAGTGGCAGAATTCCAAGATGGAGAATTGTTCAGTTTCATCAACACATCTCCTAATTACCATGTCAACCCCAGTTTTCCAAAGTTTATTATCTTCCCACAAATAATGCCTTGAATCACTTTTCATCTTTTCTTTTTGTTCTTTTGAAAAATATTCAGGGAAAACACCAGAAACCAAGTAATTGACAATTGGGGCATACCATGGTAACTTTGGAGTGAGAGATGAGAGGTGTTCAGTTGGAAATTCAGGATCAATTATTTCAGAATGAGAAGAATTAGAAATTCTACTCAGGTGGTCAGCCACAGGGTTTTCTTTTCCAGGTTTATCTTTTATCACAAGGTCAAACTCTTGGAGCATTAAAATCCATCTTATTAGCCTTGGTTTGGAATCACTTTTCTTAAGTAAGAACTTTAATGCTGAGTGGTCCGTGAAGATGATGATTTTGGCACCTAAGAGATAGGGCCGGAATTTATCCAAGGCAAAAACCACAGCTAAAAGTTCTTTTTCAGTCACAGTGTAGTGTGATTGAGTTTCATCCAATGTTTTTGAGGCATAAAAGATGACATGAGGAATGTTTTCTCTTCTTTGACCAAGAACAGCCCCAATGGCCCTATCAGAAGCATCACACATCAATTCAAATGGTAAGGACCAATCTGGGGGTTGGATTATTGGAGCAGATGTGAGAGCAGATTTGAGTTCAATGAAGGCTCTCTTGCAAGCCTCGTCAAAATTGAATGTGACATCATTTTGAAGTAAACGAGTGAGTGGGAGGGAAATCTTGCTGAAGTTCTGAATGAATCGCCGATAGAAACCAACATGACCAAGGAAGGACCGAATGTCTCGAACTGATTTGGGTTCAGGAAGTGATTGGATCACCTCAATTTTGGCTGGATCAACTTGGATACCCTCTTGAGAAATGATGTGCCCTAGAACAATCCCATTTGAAACCATGAAGTGACATTTTTCAAAATTCAGCACAAGGTTGCACTTGACACACTTTTGAAGGACCAAAGAGAGTGAATGTAAGCAAGATTCAAATGACTCGCCATAAATGGTAAAGTCATCCATGAATACCTCCATGCAATTCTCAATGAATTCAGAAAAGATACTCATCATACACCGCTGGAATGTTGCAGGAGCATTACAAAGGCCAAAAGGCATTCGCCTATAGGCATAGGTTCCAAAGGGGCAAGTGAATGTGGTCTTTTCTTGGTCTTGAGGTGCGATTGGAATTTGGAAGTAGCCGGTGTAACCATCAAGAAAGAAATAGTGTGACTTTCCGGCCAATCTCTCAAGCATTTGGTCAAGGAAAGGAAGTGGGTAGTGATCTTTTCGTGTTTCAGCATTCAATTTGCGATAATCGATGCACACACGCCATTTGTTTTTCACCCGAGTTGTGACCACTTCTCCATGTTCATTTGTGACAACTGTTATCCCGCCCTTCTTAGGAACGACTTGAATTGGACTAACCCATTCATTATCAGAAATTGGGTAGATAATACCATCTTGAAGAAGCTTGGTAATCTCTTCCCTAACTACCTCAAGTATGAGTGGATTGAGTCTTCTTTGAGGTTGCCTAATTGGTTTAGATGATTCCTCTAGATGGATGTGATGCATTCAAAGGGCAGGGTTGATTCCTAGAATATCCTCTAGGGTCCAACCTAAGGCATTTTTGTTTTCCTCTAACACTTGAACAAGTTGGGACTCCTCAGTTTCAGAAAGTGAAGCAGAGATAATGACAGGGTAGGAGGGATCATGGAAAAGGAATGCATACTTGAGGTGTGAAGGAAGTGGTTTTAGATCAGTTTCAGCCTTAATTGAAGAGCTAGACAAGTTAGGAGTAGGAGAAGGGATTCTAGATGGGTTTGGATCATTTTCCTCAACACTGTCCAAGGTGGAGCAGTAGAGATCAGAGTTGATGTGGGATTCAAGAGAGTTTTCAATTTCCTCTAGATTGATGGAGTCTATGAATGAGAGGTCCACATCAACTTCACCATTTATGACTTTGTTAATCATGGTGCATATTTCACAAGATCCTTTATCATTAGAACATGAAGAACATGGTGGATTGGGGTTCGATTGAATCTTAGAAGTGTCCTCAAAAGCATGGATTGAGAATGCAGAGTGATCCTCAGATGGGTATCGCATGGCTTGGAAAATGTTGAACTTGACTAGTTGGTCACCAAATTCCATGGATAAGATGCCTGAGTGGACATCAATTTTGGTTCTCGCAGTCATGAGGAATGGTCTTCCTAGAATTAGGGGAGAGCGAGAAGAGGTCGTCTCACCTTCCATGTCAAGGACATAGAAATCAGCTGGGAAGATAAGATCATTGACCCGAACAAGAACATCCTCAATTATCCCCTCAGGACTGGCAGTGCTTCGATTGGCTAATTGAATGAAAATACCTGTTGGGTGCAAGGGACCTAGACCAAGGTTGGAGAAAATGGATTTGGGCATGACATTTATTGAGGCTCCAAGGTCTATGAGTGCATCATCAAAGTTGGAACTCCCTATTTGACATGGAACCGTGAAGGTCCCTGGATCTTTGCACTTCATGGGAATGGACTGTTGAGTTGAAACATTTTCAATGTTCCTAAGTTGCCTCTTATGGGTGCACAATTCCTTAAGAAACTTGGCATACTTAGGGATTTGTTTGATGGCATCTAAGAGGGGGATGTTCACTTCAACACGTCTAAACATGTCAAGCATTTCTGGATCAGGTTCAAAGGACTTCTTAGGCTTGGAGATGGCTTGAGGAAAAGGAATTGGGTTCCTTAGAGGAATGGAAGGAGGTGAAGGAGTGGATTCAAGTTCCTTTTCCAGCTTTTTGTTCTTTTCATTTTCTAGATCAACATCGAAAGGGGAGGTAGAGCAATCATTATGGGGCATAGCAATTTGCTTTCTCGATCTAAGTGCAATTGCACTTACATTACCCTTAGGGTTGGGTAATGGTTGAGCTGGGAGTTGGGATGAATTGGATGGTTGTTTCTGGCTAAGGTGGGATGCAAGTTGACCTATTTGGGTTTCAATGTTCTTGAGGCTAGAACGGGTGAAGGAAGCAAGATCCTCTACAGCACTTTCCCATGGTTGTTTAGAAGAAGAGGCTTGTCCCAAATTGGGTTGGCCTTGATTTTGGTTCTTGGGAAAGCGATTGTATTGGGTGGGGAATTGGGAAGGCTCGTTAGGATAGTGGAATCCAGGAGGAGGATTGTTCCTTTGGGGTTGAGGAACAAAAGGATAAGGTTGATGGATACCACCACTTTGACCATATTGGAACTGGTTTGGATTTTGAGGAGGGAATTGAGGAGGATGAGAAATGGGATTACCATACCTCAGAGGTGGGTTAAAGGTAGAAGAGAAGGGCTCAGAGTGGGGTTGGTTGAAGTTTCTAACAAACTGACCTGATTGTTGAGGGTTGAAGTTTCGCTGAGCATATGCCGCATTGAGCTCCATTGGACTAGATGAATCAGATGGATCATCTTGAAGTTGTGGACATGTGTCAGTCAGATGAGATGGAGAGTTGCATATTCCACAATTCTTGATAGGTCCAGGGAATAGTGACTGTGGAGAAGATGAGGTTGGGGCTTTGGTAGCCACCGCTAGTTGACGCACAAGACCTGTAAGTTCACTCATCCACTCAGTCATCTTGTTGGGCTCTATGGATTGATTATCTTGGGCTTGTTTCACTTGAGCATGTGCTCGAGTATGGAATTGCTGCGTGTTTGCAGCCATGTTGCTTATGAGTTCTCGTGCAGCTGCAGGAGTTTTGTCAACAAGAGCACCGCCACTTGCGGCATCAATGAGAGTTCGCTCCATAGCCAATAACCCCTCATAGAAGTATTGGATCAGGAGTTGGTCAGGGATTTGATGGTGTGGACAAGTTGCCACAAGCTTTTTGAACCTCTCCCAATACTCATGGAGTGATTCATTAGGGAATTGACGGATGCCGCTTATTTCCTTTCGGATAGAAGCTGTTCGGGAAGCGGGAAAGAACTTCTCAAGGAAAAGTCTCTTCATGTCAACCCATGAGTTTATGGACCCAGGTGGGAGGTAGTAGAGCCAAGACTTGGCAGAATCTGCTAGGGAAAAGGGGAAAGCTCTAAGCTTGATTTGTTCTTCAGAAACCCCTTGAGGTTTCATGGTTGAGCAGACCACTTGGAACTCTTTGAGGTGAAGATGAGGATCCTCACCGGCTAGCCCGTGAAAATGAGGGAGAAGATGAATCAAACCCGACATGAGTTCGAAGTCAGCCTCTATGTTTGGATATTTAATACCAAGAGGTTGGTAATTCATATCAGGGGCAGCAAGTTCTTTCAATGTTTGTTCCCTAGGATTGGCCATATCTAATTCAATTGGTAGGGCAATGATTGGTTCTTGGGTGATTTGGTTATCCCTAAGGGTCCTCCTAATTCGACAAAGAGTTCTATCAATTTCAGGGTCAAACAAATCCGAGGGATTGTTTGGAAGGCTACGGGGCATTCAGAGAGATTTTGGAAGAAAGTGGAAGACGGGTTTTTCTTTGTATTTTTTTCAGTTTATGATTTTTAAGAGGAAGACGGGTTTTTCTTTGTGTTGTTTTTCAATTTTTTTTAAAATTTTGTATTTTTTGGGTTTTTTTTACAATAACCAGAAACTAATGACTACTTAAAGCACCATCCCCGGCAACGGCGCCATTTGAAAGTGCGGCCGATTGTCGCCTATCGACCGTTCAAAGTTCTGGTGCTCTGCTAATGTGTATAGCAGCACTCGGGTCGAATCCTCGGTGATGGTACTTCGTAATAGTCGATTGTTTTTAGTTGATTGTTTTTTAATTAGGGGGGTTTGTTTGCAGAGCTTAATTGAAATGATTTATGGATGATGTTTGATTTACCAAATTTATAAAGATTGGGGTGAGTTTATCATTGGGTAGTTAAGCATGTGATATCCTTGAGCCTTACTTTGTATTGCATTAAACTAACACCCATGTCATAAGTTGACGTTGATTGGAATTCCTAAGTGTGAAGGCTTTAATCCAAGCCTTAACATAACTTAGGGTTCTAATCTCAATCAAAACTTATTTATGGTAGTGTATTTATGGTTCCAATAATCCATGGAAACCACTTGTCAAACAAAACATATCATTAATCCAGGACATATTAAGTTTAACATACACAATATTAATTTAAAGAATACTCATCGAGCAAAACTCTCAATCAATTAACATCCCCAAATTATAACTCACCCCAATGAGAGATTTACTCAGCCATTTGGATGTTTAATAATCTGGTAATATATGTTTATGGTGATGAATTATAAAGAGAAGAAAAAGAAAGGGACAAGATAAGAGTAGTGTGTCGAACACACACACGAAATAATTTAAGAATCAAAAATGGAATTTCGATTGAATGAGGAAGCTTAAGAAGGGAATGGGATTGAACTTAATTTAAACTATTTTAAGAAAATTAATATTAAAATACATAAGGTGGAAGATAATAAGAGATATTGAAGAAGTAACTTGCATTAAAACATAATTACAAAGAAAGAGAATTACAAGATTACAAAAATGAAGAACTCAAAAGTAAGTGAAAAGAAAGAGAGGAGGAAAGGTCTCTCAAGTAAAAACTTGAGTATGGAAGGTTCTCCCAAGCCTTTGGCAAAGCTTTGGTCGTGCCAATGTGATCTCCTCTCTTCTGAAATGCCAACCCCTCTCAAGGAGAGAAGGGAAGAGTATTTATAGCCCAAGGAGTGGACTGTTTGCATTCCCAATCTGTCCCTCCACTTACATCGCCAATTTGACAATTCAGACAGCCGAATCATCAAATATCTTCTTCTTCAAAGTTGTAGGCAATAATATTGGGCGACTACTCTCAAAATTTGGAGTCATTTGGACGTAAGGATAAAAAGTTATGGCCGGTTTAATAAAAAAAATTAAACTGTCCATTTCAATCCAGTCTTTTTGAAGTCCATAATGTGAAAGGGTTTTTGAATATTAAGATGCCTTCAAATCCGAATGGTTTCTTAAACAAAGTATGCCGCCTACATCCCCTCTTTCACACTGCAAAATCTCAGCTCTCGTGGATGATTACATCAGGAGATATGTCATTCATACTATACTGATTTTCATTCTCGGCCAGAATGGTGGGCTGGACTTCAAAGATTCATTTGGGCCCCTTGTACTTGGATTTGGGCCATGAAATTTTTATCCAAGATGAAATGTAGTGTCCCCCGAATTATGGTGGAGAGTTAAGGTTTTTGAACTTCTGGATGGGACCCAGTAAATCAATCTTCATGAATAGTCCAGTTTCTTCACAGATTCTTTGGTCTTGTTTGTGAGGACCATATGACCCTTCAAATGGCAGAATTGGATCCTAGTTCCTTCTAATGAAATGTTGTATATTGAAAGGAGAATCCTACAAAACACGAACCACACAATTTGGATTAGTATAGTGATAGTTATAATTAAAACATTAAACTGACTCAATTTGACTACTTCTAAAAATGCTCAAATATTATACTTAATATTAAAACATTAATATTTCACACAAATTATGCACATTTCATATAAAATAAGTAAAGGGGGAATATAATAAGTCGTGAAAATATTAATGACATCATATATTCAGATCACTTTTTAGAGAATGTTTGAGGGTTTTAAAAAACATTGAGTTGAATAATAGATCTCAATCTAATACAATCAATAGTGGTACTTCATGTGGGGTTACCACTTCTTTAATGTATATCTGTAAAGTTGATCCAATGTGACGTCCTCTCCAATTCTAAAAAAGTGATCTATATTTGTGATACAATCCACAAAAACCCATATATCATTATATCCTATTTACGTCTTCAAAAGTATGATGACAAAGCCCATGGTGATTTTATCCATTTCTATGTTGTTATGGGTAATGGGTTCATCATACCTTTGTTTTTTTTTCATTAAACTTTCACATTTTGACATACATAGAAATTTGATTTATATTAAGTGATCTATTTATTCATATTGTCCCTCTAACAATTCTCTTAGAGGTTTCGATACATCTTTGTGCTCCCTAGGAGAATAGAGAAGGTCGAGTTATTTGAGTAACTCGTAAGCTCTTTCTTTACCCCTTGATTAGATGATACACATAATCACGACCCAAATATTATAAATCCTTCCTCATCAATTTTAATCATTGAGTATTTCTCTTCTCTCATGGTTTCCACCATCTTCTGAATGTTTACATCCTTTCTTTGATCATTCTATATTTTCTTTATGAGGGATGGTTGGAAAATAATTTTAGAAAGGATTAATGATTTTTCGTTCTTAATGACTCTCATGTCCAACGTTTTCATACTTAAGATGATTTTATCCTTCTTAATTCTCATCATTGATAATAGTGTAATATCCTTTCCACGTAGAACATCTACCACTTTATTCAATTTTCCAAGATTGTAGTGGATTGAGAAGTCATAATCCTTAATGATCTCTAACCATCATCACCGATTCTTATTAAGATCCTTTTGTGTGAATATATAGTTCAGGCTCCTATGATCAATATATATTTCACACTCCTCCCCATAGAGATACTGCCATCAGGTTTCAACATGAAGATCGTAGAGGTTAACTCCTGGTCATACATGTGGTAGTTTTTCTCTTGAATTTTCATCTCCCTTGATGAATTGAATGTTTCTTTATCATTTCACATAAATACACAACATAATACCTTCATTGAGTCATTGTTGAATTCAATAAAGACTTTCCCACTTGTTGGAATTGTGAGTATCATCGTTATGATAAGTCTCTTTTTTATCTCTTTGAAGAGGTCTTCACATTTAATTGTCTAGACAACCTTTTCTCCCTTCTAAGTCATCTTGGTTAGTGGTTTTGATAATCATGACATGTTATTCACAAATCATTTTTAATACCTAAATAGACCACATAAACTATGAATCACCATTATTAATGTTGTACTAGGCTACTCTTCGATTGCCTTTTGCTTATAAGGGTCCACATATATTTCTTTTTAGGGTGATAATATGCCATAATAATGACACTTCCTCTATATATAACTCACATTTATGCTACATTTCATAAATTTTCTCATTTCACAAGGTCTTTATCATATTTATCAAATTCTTTTCATGTTCCTTATTTCTCTTGTAGTATATCAGAATAGCATCAATAATGGATACCATAAATTTGATGAGGTAATATCTATAGACACTATGTGTTAAGTCCATGAATATTTTTGAAGAATTAGTGATTCCTAAAGGTATCACTCTGAACTCAATGTTTTCATACCTTGTTCCAAAAGTGGTCTTGGGTATATCTTCCTTCCTCAACTTTAATTGGTGATATCCCGACCAAAGGTCCTCCATAGAAAAATACTTGGCACCGTAGAGCTCATCGCAGAAATTATCTATCCATGGAAGGGGATACTTTTTCATTATCATGATTTTGTTGAGATCATGATAATAAATTCATAGGCACATTAATCCATCCTTTTTCTTAACAAATAGGATTGGTACACCCCATTGTAAAACACTCGGGCATATAAATCCGTTTTCAAAATTCTCATGTTACTGATTATTGAATTACTCCAACTCAATGGTGTCAATTCTATAGGGTGTCATTGATATTGGTAGAGATCTAGGAATAAGTTAAATTTAGAACTCTACCTATTTTTCTGGAGGAATAATAAGTAATTCTTTATGGAACACATCAGTATAAACTCTCATAATGGGCATGTCTTCCAGAATAAATCTCTATCTTTTCTCAATAAATTGAGATAGATATGCTTTCTATTAAGGAAACAATATCCACACTTGAGAATATGATAATGAAGAAGATTCATCATAATCCTTACACATAAACAAAATTGGATGATGATTTAGGATGAAAAGATTGATCTCACTTTCTTGAAATTTAATGGTATATTTGTATAAAGATAGTCAATAACTACCCAATATAGCATCAAACTCATCCAATGGAAGTATGACTGTATTTTTTGGAGGTTTAGTAAATAAATATTTAATTTGGCGGATTTATATACTTTGGATGCAATAATTTCCCTATTTTTTATCTCACAGATAACTCAACCTCTATATTGTGAGGTTGTGTTGGAATTATTAGACAAAAACTAAATGAAATGAATGAATGTGTAGAACTAGAATGAAATAGTACATTCACTATAAATGAATGAATGACTAGTGTACCTATCACTGCATCGTTGTTGGGATGGACCTTAGTAGTTGCGATTCTATAATATTTCCACCAATCCTTTGGATTTGGTGGCTGTAACACTGATTACCTTTTAGAAATCAAATTTTTTTGAACTTTCTTACATAGTGCCCTTACTCCCTACAATTGAATCAATGATCCATAGGTGGTGCACTACTTTCTTCCACCAAATTTTCTAGATTCCACATGTTTCTTTTAAATTCTTGATCTTGTTGGCCTTCTCTCCCACACATGAAGAATTTCCTTGTCCAATTGAGTCAATTTTCATGATTCCACTTCCCATATTTTTATCATGTGAGTGGTTGATTTTTATTTCCATCATTGTCAATAGATCCTATAGATTGAAACTCCATATTTTTTTTCTTTTCACCATATTTATGGGACCACTATCCAAACTCTATATCCATTTTTTATAACATCAAAAAAATAATTCATAACTCCAAAAGATTCAAATTTCTATACACTTTCAACTGTATGGTTTTAAACAACTAATGAATATATCTATTTTTCTATCACTATTGATAAAAATTATCAATGCGTACATTTTAATACTTGGTAATTTTTCTTCATAAGACATTATAGATTCACCTTCCTTTTTCTTCTACTGTAAAAATTCTCTATCTATATTTAGTTGATGATTTTAAGGGAAATAATTGTTAAGAAATATTTTCTTAAAGTCTTCCAACCCCATATCTTCAGTTTCTTCCTTTATCTTGGTGTTCATAATCAACACCCACTATTGATCATCCTCTCCATCTAAATAATAAATGGTCATATAAAACATCTCTCTCTCAAAATATTTAATCCTAGAACATATCTTCTTTATTTAGTAGAAATGTGATTCCATGACTCATGGATGAGACAATCCACTAAATTACAGTGGTCGTTTCTATATAGAAGACTCAATAAACAGTTTCTCCCTCTTGAGTGAAGGATTAAATTCCACATTAATGATGTTATTGTCCATAGCCTGAGACATTTTGGTATGAATTTCCTTGAAATTTTGAACTCTGCCTTCCATGTAATTGGGGATGTCATTCAGTCAATCACTGCACTGTCCCTCACATGGGATGTTAGCCCAGTTTCTCCTAATTCCCACCATTTTATAAAATAAAAAATGTTTGAACAGAAGTCAACAAGTCATGACTAAATAAATTATTTCATTTTTCAATTAACATTTAAGGACTATCTTTTGTGATTATATTTTTATCATTTCTTGAAAATAAATACTATTGGGTCCTTCTGTTTATTGAGTCTCATGTTGAGGGTTTTAAATAATGTTCTCTAATCCTAGTTCAAAAATTAACAAAATTGGGTTATGATACTAACTTTAGTGACCCCAATTATTCTTAAATTACTATTTAGTCCTTTTAATGATAAATAATATAATAGTGTCACAAAACGAGGATCCAAAGGTTTAGTGTCTTTTGAAAATTTGGATCAAACATTAAATTTACATAATAAAACATAAAAATTATTTAATCCCTTCTTCTCCAGCTTCTTAGTGGCCCTCATTTACACCTTAGTATAAGTATTCACCGAAGCATATACCTCAAAGAAAGGGGTGATCAAAATTCCTAGTAAGAGGATAGATAAGAACATGAATCAATTTAAAATGTTTGAGAATATCTTAATAATCATAACATAATCATGGGATAATCATCATAATCTGGATAGGAAGCATTATATTGAGGCATGGAATGTGGAAATTCTTAAAAATGAAACATCTTGTCTTAGTGGTCAACCACAAAAAATTGTTTTGAACAATGATAGAATCATATTCATGCATTAAATAAGTTCATAATCATAACCACATAAATTTTAACAAATATATCCTCATGTTCTTTCATATTTCACTTTATCTCATGAGATACATCACATTATCCTATGCATTGGAGTGCTATCTAATTCTAGGTGCACACATCAGATCATAACATTTACATAATTATGCATGCAAAATAGAATGTATATCAAGCATTGAAATAAAATAACCCCTAGAAAGGAAATGGGTCTGATGAGAATTTCATACATCATACATTATTGAATATACCTTTTGGTTCCCAAACTAAAAAGGGAAGAAAAAAATTGGTATAATTATTTTCAATCTTTAGTGAAAAAAAATAATATCAGGAGAAGTAAAAAATGTGTTTTTAGAAACAAGATTTATTTTCGAATAAATATTTTCAATTTCATAAATTCATATTGGAAGAATTTATATACTATAAATGAAAAGGTAATGAAAATACGATTATGTTTCATGAATATTATAATAACATCCACAGGAAAAAATGGAATGAAAGAGGACTAACCCAATTGAAAGTAGTTGGGTTCGATAAAACCTCTTACCTTATGTCTGAATTCAATCATCACATTAAATTATTTGAAAATCAAATTATATTAATTAATTTATTAATAAATAACCTATTATAAAATTATTTGATTCATTATAATTTTATTATATTCATTAATGGAAATTTTTATGATTTATAGTGTTCAATTTCATTGCTCGGGAGTATCCATTTTCTTGGTTTTCATGATCGGTTCACTTGTATACGTGAATGGAGGATCATGTAAAATGGGGATAATTATCCCAAAATGATATTATTTATTATTTGTAGAATAAAATAAGTTTAATTGGTCTTATATTTTTTTCGATATTAGTTTGATTCATTATAAATTTTTTAATGATAATCATTTAGATAAACTTTTTCGGTTTTCAATCACAATGAACTCGTTTTGTTTTTTATTAATATTCTGTATATATGTTACTTCCAAAACATAAAATAGGTTATAAAAAAAATCTATATTTTTCATTCATTAAAATTATTTTATGATCATACTTGAATTCATTAAAGGAAAATGAAAAATTGTCATCCTTGAAGGTGATAAATTAACACCTCATGTTTGACATTTCCATTTTTAGAATAAAAGGGAGATGAGAAAAGGTTTGATGATATATTTTTCCATTAACATAATAAAATTCCATTATATAAAATATAATGGAGATATAATTCTACTTGGATAAGGAGGTATGAGTAATGAATAATAAAATAAAATATAATGAAAAGAAATTAAATGAAAAGAAAGAGGATTTTACCTCTTTAATTCTTCTCCTTGAGAAGCTCCTTAGAGAGATTCATTTGTCCTTTATTGAGAATAAATACTCATAAACACGGTAGAGGTACTTGTAATTTTTATTAGGTACAAATTGGCCAATATTCAAGGATTTTGATATGTGAGGAGAAGAATTGGTGAGGGGTGGTATTTATAGAAGACGAGAGGGGTGTTTTTTCATTATTTTTTCATTACTTTAATATTTTGGCTATAGACTGTCAATAGTTTTAATGATACAATGAAATATAACATAATAATGTAAGAGATTTTGATATTATGCACTTTCATCTGCCTTACATATTCTATTACTCAATAGTTCATGTATTTTTAAATATTTTAAATTATCTTATTTCACTTTTCATTAAAAATTCTACTATTTAAAAAAAAAGAAAAAAATCTCCCTAACAAATTTTAAATGTTTAGAATTTAAAAATTTACTCCATTTTATGAAAATAATTTTCTAAATATGAGAAATTTGTTTTTTAAATAAAATCATCATTTATTTCATGAATACTGTGTTTAAAATTATAGTCGATTTTATGACACTTTGAAAAAATACATAAGATCTTAAAAAATTAACGTATAATCATAAGAAATAATAATAATAATTTATAAATACATTTTATGAAAATAAATTTTATTTTAAAACGTTATATTATTTATAAAATTGTAATTAAATATTAATAACATACAAAAATACCAACACTTAATATATCATTTTAAAAACATTTATTTACATAAACCATTAAATAAATACAACATATTTTCATTCATAAGATACTTAAATTTTATTTATAAATTCATAGGTTAGGTTACTGTTCTATTAGATAGAATAATATTCTTAATGGTCACATTACACTTTCTAAGGTCTTGTTACTATTCCCTTGGTATAGGATCCTCAACCTCTAGAAATACTTCTTATTACATTCATTATTCATTTATAAAGTTTGTATCATGTTGTCTATGTGATTTTATGTTATTTGTAACATATGGAATAATTATAAGGAGGTAATTTCAATTGATAAATTTCTTTTAGTTACAATGTTAAAGGATGAATCGCACAATCATGATACATGTCTTGAACCTTGTGGTATGATACATGCACTAATTGTGTATGGAAAGTTTAGTTCACGCTATTTGTACATGCTAGCTGGTTGACAAGGAATATTGGTGAGTAGGCTGGTATGGTCCATAGAACAATATTTTTAAATATAATGCTTCTACGAATGGTAAACATGATCTTTGGGTAATTTTTGAATAAGTTCCTTGTGATAAATACTATATTGGAAATAAATTATGTGTAGTGAAATGGTTGGCCATGAGTAGAACTTAACACACATTGTTGGGGGACATGATGTCATGGGTTCTTTAAAGGAATGTATAGATTTATTTTATTTGATAATATCTTTGGGAATGCAATACATTCTTATCAAATGAATCTCAGTGTAATCCTAGTATAGAGACAATTATGCCCAATATCGTGACATTGTCCTGAGTACGCTGAGGGAGAAGTGTCTATGCACTGAGCTATCTAAATAGATTTACTAGTTTAATGTAATGACTCCATTATAATTTCACTAAAAGATTAGTTTATATTAATCCATATAGTGGGGAGTGATCCATTTTCCATTTGAGGTTTGTGACCCTCACTGTGATTTTGAACTCGAAAAATTCCATAAGAACAGTTCTCAAAAGCTGGAATGGAAGATTCATGATGTTTTCCTTAGTGATCATGGGTGAGTGGGTCCTTATCCATGTATTTTTTGGTGTTTAGGGAGTGACGAGGCATGTGATGTTCTATTTATGAAAAAAAATCCATTGGTGATATAAAGAGGATGTTCATAAGGTGGGGAGCGATACACCAGGTGTTGTCAAGTGACCCTCATGTGAGAAAGGTTTTGGGAACTCAATACTAATTATGTGATAGCTATTTTTTATTTTTGATATCCATGGAAAAATATAATCATTTACAACTATATTTCTTAGTAAATGTTAGGTACACTATTGAATATAGACTTAGGTGGAGTTTGAGTGAGGTCTTCAATCCAAGATGTCTTATGATGATCAAAGGATGATAGATCAAAAATGTGTTAGTGTTTGAGTTGTGGCACAACAGTTGAGACGAATAGGGGATGGTTTGGCTAAGAGACATCACTATAAGTTATGTACTAGATTTATTGAGCATTCATAGAATGATCTTGTTATGGATTTGGATGGAGGCTTTAGAATATTGTCTTTTAGATGTGTTGTATTTTCAAGATGATCATTTTTTAAAGTAGTTGGCTAAAGGCTATAACACCCCCTAATCTAGCACTATATCACTTGGCTAAATCATGTTTGTTGTGGGTCCTTAGGAGTTCTTTCTCATATTCTAAATATTGATGATTAGCAGTGGGGGTATTGAGAATATAGTGTGGAGACTATACCCACTTGTACAGATTTAAAATATAGTGGAAATAAACTATGACAATAAATATAAAATTAATGAAAATAGTGGAAATAGTACAACATAAAACTAGATAGTAATGAAATAACTAATAAATCAAATAATAGTGAACCATGTAATGAAAGGATGGTGTGTATCTAAATTTCAAATTGAAAGTGCTAAAAATAATGGAATTAGCTGGCACAATAACTCAATGACCCCATTCCCAATCCCCACATTAGTCCCATCTCCACACTCCAAAACATCCAAAAATATACAATCATCAACAAGTTCCCTCTCTCTTATTCAAACCAGAATATGTGAAATCTTCTCAGGTAACAAATGAAGGCCCAAATAGGGTGAGTAAAAATCAATAGGATGATACCACTATGCCTAAAAAACAAGACAAATACTAAGTGAATGAAATAATGTGATAAATAGGTGTATTAATTTACCAACTTAATATAATAAAACAATCAATCTACTTCGGCACCATATTAGAATATCTCTGAGCATGTAGCATATCAATTCCATCTATAACCACAAATCATGACAGAATCACATGACCAGAAAAAATATCTATATAAACATTTCTAAATTCGGTTCAAACCCTCTATTTAACCATTTGAGCATCCTAGAAAAACCCTCTATATAACGATTATATCATCAAAATGGGACAAGTCCCCTATATAAGAATTATAGAATGAAAATAGTACAAGACCACTACAAACGAATTACAACCTGGTACTGGCCCAAGACCACTATATAACATTAAATAATGAAACTAGGCCAAGCCCACAATATAAGTAGTAAAACATGAAACTAGTCCATACCCAAAATATAATAATTATAGCATGAAATTGTTCCAAAACCGCTACATAAGAAATACGAAATAAAACTCAACATAAATCATAATAGAAAGGATATCACAATATCATATCATAAGACTCAATGGTTAATTCTCCCAATTACCATTTTTATTTCAACTACCAATTCATTTTTATATAAAATTATCACTATCTATTTCAATGTACAATAATCCATTACCATTTTTCTCATGAACAAACCCAATTCAATCATGAACTGCTCACCCGAGTCTGCCTGAGACAAGGCCCAAATGGCGTTCACGATCCCCACATGATGTAAACTAGTTTCGGGAATCAAAGGAAAATAGTTGGGAAGAATTTTGGCCCATAAAGAAAAGAAAAATAAATAAATATAAACTAAACAAAGTAGATAAACACTAGAAGTGGAAATAAAATAAAACATAATGGACAAACTTACCATAAAGTGACCTCATTGGTCACCACCAAACACATAAGCATACTCATTGTAAGACCAACCCAAAAATAGAACCTGAAACCGAAAAGATAAATTAGGCATCAGCACTGACATTCTCAGTAAGAATGGAAACATACAATGATCCTCTATTCCATTTACTTTAAGAAGAAATACCATCATTCCAGTTTGAAAATAAAAAATAAGAAACTAATGTTTTTCTATATTTTTAGATTCAATTCACAAGTTTACATTTTTATGAAAAAAAATTCAATTCCACTACATTTTCAAAATACATCTCAAGCATGAATTAAAATTTTATATGAAACTAATGGAAGTTACCTTAAAATAAAGTGTTCAAAAAAGAGTGGACAAGCATGAAACAACTACAATGTAAATCACATCACAAGAACCATGGAAATCTTTATGCAGCTAGTGTTAGTTGGGGACCTTAGATCCTATTACCTTAACAAAACATGGCTTAGAAACCATGATCGTTAGCATTCTTGTGCACAAGACACTTGTAGGGGACACCCCCATGACCTAGTTGTCTCCAATCATAATAATTAATTTGATAGTGTTGTAATTGTCAATCCAAATAGATGAAACTGGGATGAACCACTTTTGAATCATCTATCATACTAGTCCTAGTCTCTCCACCTAGGTACCCAAGGGTTCCAATGAGCTCAATTTCAAATGGTGGTGAGTTTTTATCAAGAAAACATATGTAAAAATATCACGTTCTTTATTCAAAAAACCATTCAACATATCAGACCTGATCTCCCTCTGTAAGAACATTCCCCATTTTATTCCACCTAAAAATGCACAAGCCTCAACACAAGGAACATATCACCAATTATAAGAATGTAGATCTTTTTTTCTGGTATGAATCTTGTTTTATGGTTGTTTTTGAAAAAAAATAGAGTTTCTAGAAATTTTAAGAGTACATTCCATGTAATTATAATTAAATGTGTTGTACATGTTTTCCATGGGTGGTCGTGTTCTGTCCATGTAATGCCGAGGACAGGGCTATGTGGGGTGACCTAGAGACCACCTAATGGGGATGCCGGTTAAATCAAATAAACTATGTGTACCATTGATGGAAACACCGTGTACATTCTTTTTATTTCATTAAACATACCGGTGTCACATCTAATTGACAGAACACCCCTCTTCTTTATTCGTCTCATCCAGGAGTGTCCATGGACATTGATTCTTCTCCATGCCCCTAACATTCAATCTGTTGTCTGAATTGACCATCTTCTTTTTCATTGGAATCTCCACAGTAAGCTCTTCATTCTTCTTGAGCCTCATTTCCTGATTTCTCTTCTTTTTTGAGATATTCTTGGTTGACCTTTGTATATTTCTTTGTTGTTCTATGGATTTTTATGGAAATTCAAGGACATAGGCTCATGTATAACATTCTTTCAATGCCTAGGTGGGTGGTTTGTGCCATTCCATACATAGTCTTTGAGTTATATGTGCAAAATTTCCCAATACCCTTGTTTGGGATATTGTGTGTTTATGGTTTTTAGACCTTTTATTGCCTTCTATGCCTTCTGTGCTTGAGTTGAGGATTTATGATTGGAAATAAGGTTTTTTACCTTACTATGGATGAGTTTCACATGTTTTCTTGATATTGACCATTTGGTCTAGCTTTTCCTCTTAAAATGTTTTTTCCATGACTAGTATTGTTAGGATGGGGTGATGTTATCTTACATGTTGTGAGATGTTGTAGATTGTTTAGATAAGTATTTCATGAGGTTTATATTGGCTGCCATATATTGTTTGTGAAAGATTGACTTACACATGGCAATGGGAACCTGGTGTAGTAGACCATATGGAGAATGGATACTGAGGGCTTCTCCCGAGTGTATGTTTACTTTTACGTAGAGAGACCATAGAGGGTATGGACATTGTTCCCCCTCAGAGTGTATGGTGTTCCTCTTTGCGAGCCCATAGGGGGAATTGGATGTTGAGTTCTTCCTTAGAGGGTCTATAGTTCTGATCCAAGACCACTGGCGGAATTGAACGTGAGTGCTTCCTCAAAGAGTCTGTACTAAAACTAATCCAGAGGGGTTAGATTGTGAGTACTTCCCAAAATGTTGTTTCTGTTTGATTGGTTGAACCAGAGGGATTAGGTAGTGAGTAATTCCTAGAGGGTTACATATGATTTTTGGTTTCTTAACTAATAAATGAAAATGAGCATAATTGAAAATGTAGGATTGTTTACATTTGATTACTTCCTGGTTTATTACTTCATTTTTAATATTGTCTACCATATATATTCACTGATTGTTAGCCATAGATATTTGTGTGGTTGCCTACTAGTATTTGTCTCACACCCTATTTGGGTCATGATTTTGGGCCCAAACCGATTATATTGTTGCAGGTCTAGATAAGGGAAATCTTCCTTCTACTTCAGGTACGTGATTTCAGTGGAGCTGGAGAGCATGGGACCAAGCTAAGGCTTGTGATGCTGTTGGAGTTTATTTGTTTTCTTTGTAATTTGGTTCACTAATGTATTCTAGCATTAGGACTTTCTTGGCTGATTTCCTAGACATATGTATCATGCATCATTTATATTTGTGCTCTAGTTGTTTATTTCTTCAGTCTTCCAGTATTTACTATTGTATGGTATTATCATTGTTTATGTTATTGTTATCTATTTATTTCTACTGCATTACTCTGCCAATGAGGGCATAGTTTCCCCACTATCACACTCAAGGCCCTAACTACTAGTCAGAAGAATACATCATTTGGGGAAATGCTCTAGAGTCCATGTGACTAACTGGGTACGGGGCACCTCTGGGAAGCACCCGGAACCGGAATGGTACAAAGTGGTATCAGAGAAATTATTTTCATCTTGACTTACATTTTGGAGCCTATATTCAGGGATTGGATGAAATAAGTAGTTGGTAATAACCTGTTCCCAAGAGTATCAAACCTACATAAAAGGAAAAGCTAATTTACCTCGATTATTGCAATTTTTCAAGTTTTTCAATTATTAGGGTGGATTTGATTTCACCGTTGGGTGATTCACATGTTTTGTGCGATTATCATTGATGATTTTGAGGTTCTATTTCTATTGCAACCCAATGAGATGAGGATATTACATATCAGGAATCATATAGGCACTTGCTAGAGATAACATTTCATGCATTGTTGTCATTCCATTTAGGATGCATTTCTAATTGAATGTTGTTGTGATTGATGTTGTGCTAGATATACATGCTATTGTGATAGATGCTATGATAGAATACCTTCTATTTGATATGGTTTTTCTAATATGTATGGTTTCATTTGAATGAATTCCAAACATTGGTTCTTGTGGTGTTATGGGACCTCATGGATCGGAATTTGGTGGATCATTGCATTTATATACTTTTATATGACTTGAATAAGATTCCAATATTTGATTTGAGGGGAGTATGGGCCCTCATGGATCAGAATTTGGCATTTTAATGTTCGTTTCAGTTTTTTAATGAGTTCCAGAGTAGTTTCTGAGGCTTACAGTATGGAAAAAACTAGAATACACAGTGTGTAAGGATGAATACACGCCTTGTTTCATGTTTGGGAAAGAAAAAACCGTTCTTAATTACATGTTGTGTACTATGGTTACACTCCTGGTAACCCATAAACATGTGACTGGATGTATGGGTAGAGACACGGGGATGGGAAATCATTGGGGGAACACACTGTGTACCGGATGTCCACGCTATGTGTACAGACCATGGGTCCAGTCGTGTGACCAACGACATGGCTGGATAATGGGTAGATTGTACATGTTTTCTCTTACACAAACAAATAGTGTAGATTCAGCCGTGTAACCGGTCGTGTGACTAACAACACATGTCAGTGGAGTTCATCTAGTACATGTCGTGTCTGGCACAAACATGCCATGTAGTCTTGCTCTAGGAGAACCATGTGGGTTAGTCATATAGAAGAAATTAGGCATGAGAACACAATTCATGTACATGCAGTGTCTTGGTAGAACACACTGTGTGTAGGGGGGTTACATGACCAGGGTTGGCAGGAGTACACGCCCATGTGGTGGCATAAATAAACACAAGGTGTAAGATTTATACAAACCATTTATTCCCCCTTTTGGAATCATGAATGATGTACTTCTCATGTTCCCTTCTAAAACATCAATGTTTCCTTCCTTGTAAATCTTGATCTATGGTGTGTGTTTGACCTTGCAGAGTCATTCCACCGAGATATCCTCTGGTTGTATGTCAGTTACGGGGTACATACCAGACACCAAATATGACAGATTTGAAACTGCCAGTAGAACCTTTAGTCATGCCCATCATGGCACCAGTCGTTATCCTAGATATAGGTGATGATGCACAGTTCTTAGAGAGATTTATGAGGTTCAGGTAGCCCTCCCAAGCAGTACCACATCTTGCCCCATCTATGGCATAGTTGACATGGGTTTTCCAGTAGCTGCATCCTCCCACCTTCCCTGGGGATGGAGGACCTTAGGTTTCATAGTCATGGTTTGAAGTCATGATTTATATCATCGAGCATTTGGAGGCACTACTAGAGAGGAGAGTCATGCTCTCTACTTATATGCTTCAGGGTTTCACCAAGAGATGGTGGGATGCGATATCAGAGGCAGGATTCCAGCAGGTTATGGATTGGGACGAGTTCTAGAATGAATTTAATGGCTAATTTTTTTCCAAAGTCCTTGAAGGCTGACCGAGCACAAGAGTTCCTGAGTTTGGAGCATGGTACACTTTCAGTTATGGAGTATTCTTCTAGCTTCACCAAGCTGCAGTGCTTCACACCTATTCCAAGAGTTCATGGGATATTCTTGGTGAGGAAGTTTAAGGATGGTCTCAGGCATGACATCTGATCTTAGGAGAACAACTTGAGGTTGACTTCAATCACCTCTATAGTCAACCAGGCATTGCTCATGAAGTGCAATCTAAGGGATTCTGGTGCTGTGATCTAGGGAGGCTTGACATCCGAAGTTGGTACCCCTCTTACTACTAGTAGGAAACACCAGAGGGAGTATACACAAGGAGATCATATTATGCGGGATACATCTTATGGTATCCATGTGGTGTGTGGTGTGGGTAGAGTAGGCATACGAGGCCACATTACCCAAGAGACTTAGTAGAGTGTCGATCATGTGGAAGGATGGGACATCTTTAGTGCTTCTATCAGATCTCCTCACCAGTAGCTGGTGATTTAGGTTCTGTTTCAAATCCACATACTGGAATCGGACCACCAGTTTCCAATAAGTCTAGGAAGTTGAGTTCTTCAGGCCGTTCATGCCGAGGTGGATGTCATGGCTGCAGCGGTCCGATGTAGGGTTTTTGACTGCCATAGGGTGGATCAGTTTAGGGTTCCCAGGTTTGCAGTGTAGTTTATACATTTGAAATGGAGGAGATCTAGCAGGAGTGGGATCCCCGACCCCTCTACAGTTTGACGTAATATCCTAGTTGCCCCAGTTTTAGCTTCTTTACCTTTTGATACAGGGGATTCTCATAGTTTAATATTTGTTGCTATTGTGGAGAGCCTTAGGCTCTGTATCTTTTCTTTTGGTTATGTATTGATGTTTGACACTTCATTGGGGACAAGGACAACTAGAGTACGTTAGTGCAAGGAGTTCCCTCTTGAGGTTGCTGGGTTTCACTTCTTATGCGACCTCAATTTCATAGAGATGACAATCTATAACGTCATCCATGGAATGGACTGGTTAGTTTCCTTTCAGGCTGTTGTTGACTTCTATCACCGTAGGGTGAGTTTCACATCACCAAAGGGTGGATTGTTTCTTCATAAGGGAGAATGGGATGTCCAGGTGAGTTGAGTGGGACTTGAGCATCATGGTTTGGGAGGAGTTGACGCTAATATTTCATGTCTATATCTGGATGACCAGGGGACATCACTATACGAATTTCCTATAGTGGTTGATCATATTAGGGAAGTCTTTCTAGATGAATTTTTAGGTTTACCTTCAGATCGAGAGGTATAATTTACTATTGATCTTGTTCCAGGGGTGACACAGGTGTTCATTCCTCTTTTCAGGATGGCTATACTAGAGTTACATGAGATCAAGAAGCAGTTGGAGGAGTTGTAGGAATATGTTTTCATCCAACCCAATACTTCTCCATGTGGTTCTCCTGTCCTGTTTGCGAAGAAGGAAGATGGTACCCTTAGAACATGTGTGGATTATTGGAAGTTGAACTAGTTTACAGTCAAAAATTGATATCTCCTACTAGGGATTAGTGATCTATTTGATCAACTTCGAGGAGTCCACGAGTTGTCATAGATTGACATAAGATCTGGTTACCATCATTTGCATTTTAGACCATATGATTTGCCACTTACAGCCTTTCGGATCAGGTATGGTCTATATGAGTATGTGGTTATTACATTTGGTCTCACAAACAAGCATGTTGTTTTCATGAAAGTGATAAACTGAGTTTTACATACATACTATAAATGTTTCATGTTAGTCTTCGTGGATGATATCATGGTGTACTATCACACTCGACATGACCATGCTACAAATATATAGATTGTTTTATGTAAACTGAGAGATCATTAGTTATATTTTATTCTCTCAAAATTACACTTTTGGATGGACCTGATTCACTTTTTGGGAAATGTTATCTCAAAGACAGGAGTATCAATAGACCTAGAGAAAGTAAGGGCGGTAGATTCCTAGGAGCTTCCGAAGAACGTATTTGAGTTAAGAAGTTTTCTAGGGCTGGATGGTTACTACAGATATTTCATATAAGACTTATCATGCTTAGTAGTACTGCTGATGAGCCTGACTATGAAGGTGGAGAAGTACTTGTGGTCAGATTATTGCAAGTCAATCATTCAGGAGATGAATTAGAGGTTCACTTCAGCATCGATACAAGTATTTCCAGAGCCGGTCAACAGCTATACTATATACTATGAGGCATCATGTATCAATTTGGTAGTTTTGCTTATTTAGGGGTTTGGAGCCATTGTGTACAAGTCTCGGCGGTTGATACCACATGAGAGGAAGTACCGACACATGATCTCGAGTTGGTTGCGGTAATTCATGCCTTACGATATTTTAGACATTATCTTCTGGGAGAATTTTGTGTTTCTCAATGACCAAAAAAGTATCTAGTATATATTCCCTCAGAAAGCTATAAATCTGAGACAGTGAAGGTGGGTTGAGTACATTTAGTATTTTGATTTTGAACATACCTACATGCATGGGAAAGGCAACGCTGTGGTTGATGTGCTGAGCAGGAGGACATAGATATATGAATTTCAGGAGGCAAACAATGAGTGGAATCTGATGGCTCTATTTTATGAGATGAATTTGGAGGTTCACAATAGATAGGTAATGACTTTCATTTATTTTATAGTTTTTAACTCGACTCTACTTGATAGAGTACGAATGAGGTATCTATTAGATGTTGAAGGCCTAATTCTAGGGGAGAGTGTGTCAGGAGATGGCCCTATTCCTGGATGGAAATTAGGAGAGGATGAAGATATTTCATTTTCATAGACGGATATGGGTGTCATCATACATGCACGAGGAGCTGATGTGGGGCTTTCATTCCTCAGTTTGGGAAGGTCATCCTAGTGTCAGCAAGATGTATTGAGATCTACACCATCAATATTGGTAGACATGTATGATGAGAGATGTTGATGGATTTATCATGAGTTGTTCCACCTGTCAACAGGTGAATGTGGAGAATTAGCGACCATCATGGATTTTTCATTAGTTACCCACTCCTAAGTGGAAGTGGAATGATGTGGAGATGGACTTCGTCACAAGTTTACTGAGGTCACCTCGAGGGAATGATGTTGTTTGGGTTGTCATTGACAGACTCACAAATGTTTCTCACTTCATTCCAATCAAATAGACCATCAGTGTAGATGAGATGTGATGGTTGAACATTCGTGAGATTATACATCTACATGGAGTTACACACTCCATTGTTTTAGACTGGGACACACGTTTTACTTCTCTAGTTTAGCAGGGACTTTAGAATCTTTTGGTACATAGGTATTTCTGAGTATAGCTTACTATCCCCAGATAGATGACCAGTCTAAGCGTACAATTCAGGTTATATAGGTTATGCTTTTAGTATGCATCCTATATTTTGGAGGTTCTTGGGAGAATCACATTACTCTTGTGGAGTTTTACCAAAATAATAGTTTTTAAGAAACTATTAAAATGGAACCTTATGAGGCATTGAATGGTAGGACATGCTGATCTCCCCTACGTTGGATGGAAGCATGAGAGGTAGCTATGCTTGGATCTCATCTTGTCAAGGAGACCACAGAGCAGATATAGTTTATTTAGAATAGGATTTATATAGCACAGTCATGAAAAGTATTATGTTGATCGACGGAGAATACCTCTGGAGTTCGACAGATTATGAGACAGATTATGCTTTCACCGAGATATGTTGGATAATTTGAGGTGTTGGATAGTGTCGGTCTAGTTGCCCATCAGCTATAGTTTCATAAGAAGTATCATTCTATGAAGGATGTTTTCCACGTTTCCCATTTGTGACATAAATTTTTAGACCGGTCTCATGTCTTTCAACCCAATGAGGTTGAGCTAGAGGTGGATGCTTCATTCAATAAGAATCCTATCTAGGTTGTTGATTGTAGTGCAACAGTTCTTCGTGGTCGGTCTATTCCTCTAGTATGAGTGATATGGAAGCATAGGTGAGTACTTGATGAGACTTTTTAGAGGTAGGCCAACGTACGATCACAGTGGCTAGAGCTATTCGAGGATTCTTCTTCTACGCTGCCATGCTAGAGAAATTCAAGGATGAATTTCAGTATGTGGGGAATTTTGTAAGAATTTGTATTTTCTTTTTAGGTATGAATATTGTTTTATGGTTGTTTAGGAGAAAAAGTATAGTTTCTGGAAATTTCAACAGTACACGTCATGTACTTATAAGTACACGTCATGTACACGGTTGTCGTGGGTAGTCGTGTGCTGGATGTGTAACAGCCAACCACATGGCCATGTGGGGTGACCTAGATACTGCCTAAAGAAGAGGCCTTTTAAAGCAAGTACACATTGTATACCCTTAAAGAAAACTCCATGTACTTTTTTTATTTTATTTAATGGACTAGGGTCACATTTATCGATAGAACACCCTTATTCTCTGTTTGCCTCATCTATGGGAATCTGTAGCCTGTGATTCTTCTTTGCGCCCTCGACTATCCACCAATTCTCTAAATCGATCTCCATCCACTGCTTCGGAATCACCATGGTTATCTCTTCCTTCTTCTAGAGCCTCATTTCATGATTTCTCTACTTTCGTGAGATATTCTTGGTTAGGTGTTTTAGAAATTTTTTGTAGATCTATGACTTTCTAGGGTGATTCAAGGCCTAAGGATCACATATATCATTCGTACAATGTCAAGGTAGGTTTTTTGTGACTTTCCGTGGTTAGTCTTTGAGTTATATGTGAAAACGTTCCCAATACCCTTTTCGGGGTATTGCATGTTTTTGGTTTTTAGCCTTGTTATTACCTGATATTCCTTGTGTACTTGAGTAGAGGATTTATGATTGTAAATATGGTTATTTACCTTGAAATGGATGTGTTTCCCATGATTTATTGATGTTGAATGTTTGGCCTAGCTTTTCCTGTTGGGATGATTTGTTTTCAATGCCTAGTATTGTTACGATGGGGTGATTTTATCAAACATGCTATGAGATTCTGTAGATTGGTTAGCCAATTAGTTCACAAGGTTTAATTTGGCTGCCATATATCATTTGTGCATGATTGACTTACATGGGGTTGTTGGAGCCTAGTGGGGTAGAACATAGGGAGAATGGACACTGAGGGCTTCTCTAGATTGTCTGTATACTTTTATATTGTGAGACAATATAAGGGATGGACTTTGTGATCTATCAATGTGTATTTAGTTCCTCGTTGCGAGACCATAGGGGGAATTGGATGTTGAGTGCTTCCTCAAAGTATCTATAGTTCTGATATGAGACCAAAGGGGGAATTGAATGTGAGTGCTTCCTCAAAGTGTTTGTGCTAATGCTGAACCAGATGGTTTAGACTGTAAGTACTTCCCAGAAGGTTTTTTATGTTTTATATATTGAACTAGAGGGGTTAGGCTATGATTACTTCCCAGGGCGGTACTTATTATTGTTTGTTTCTTAACTAATAAATGGAAATGTATGTGATTGAAATTATATGATTGTTTACTTTTGAGTACTTCCTTTTTTATTGATTCAGTTGGCATATTACCTACCATATATATTCACTGACAGTTAGGCACAGATCTTTGGGTGGTTGCCTATTGGTATTCGTCTCACACCCTTTTTGGGTCATGATTTTGAGCCCAAAATGATTATATTGTTTCAAGTCTTGATAAGGGAAAGCACCCATCGAATTTAGGTACTTGATTGTTGTGGAACTGGAGAGTATGGGACCAAGCTGGGGATTGCAATGATGTTGGAGTTTATTTGTTTTCTTTGTACATTGGTTTAGTACTATATTTCAGCATTGTGACTTGTTTGCATGCTTTCCTAGACATATGTATCATGCATTATTTATATATGTGATCTAGTTGTTTATTCATTCAGTATTCCACTATTTTACTATTGTATGGTATTGCCTCTATTTCCAGTATTATTTTCTATTTATTTCTGTTGCATTACTCTTTCAATGAGGGAATAGTTTCCCCACTATCACACTCAAGGACCTCAATGCTAATCGGCATCCTCTAGTGTTTTGGAAAATACTCTTGAGGCCATGTGACGAACCGGGTACGAGGCACCTCTGGATGACACCCTGAACCAGGACATTACACAAATAACATATTAACAGTTAAAATCACATTTCTTAAACAATGAGGGGAATTCCTAAAGAGGGGTTTTAAAGTTTCTCAAACCATTCTCAAGATCCAAACGGGCCTCATTAATTTATAGGGAATATTTTCAATTAAGATAAACTCCATTTTCAAAACACTTTAAATTTGCAAAACCATTTATAAATAAAGTTAAGAAACCAAGGTAGCACACTTTTAATAACTATCTTGAAATAATGATTAGAACAAATCAAACCTTTTGAGAAAGTAAAAATAAAAATTACCCAAATATTCTTACCGAAGCCCATGTATTTTTCCAAACAAACGAGAAAAATGAAATTTCCACATTTTAAAATCACACACTGACCCACATTCATTCACGTCATCTTGGGAAATTATTATATACACACAATATACATTTAGAAAAACTTATTACATTCATAAAACCATTTAGGAATATACTTTTAAATACTTTACATTTAAAACCAATTATGAATTATAAATTTATTTAAATTTCTAAACAAGGTTGAGAGAATCATTAAACAAGAAAATTTCACATTGGAAACATAGATGAATTATGAAAAGCAAATGCAGAACCACTTTTAAGACTCACAACTAAATTTCATAGCTTATACATATACTACATAAATATAAAAAATATTTTTTAAAAAATATATAGTAATTATGGAATTTAAATGAAAGGGTTACGTATTGGGAACCTACCTTAAACATGCATCCCTTTGATGATAACCACCTGAACCAACGCTTCACACTTACATGCACATGAATTTATACACATATATATATATACCCCTAACTTCATTGCATGTATTCCCCACTCCATGAAATAATATGTAAAAAGATATAATATATATATGTATTACCTATGCATGTACATATAGGTGTTCTCGATGCTCATATCCCAAAACCACCGTAGCAAGATCCAACACACACTATAAAAAATTAACCAACAACGAAAAACACCATAGAAAAGACCCACACACCAAAAACTTCTTTTAAAACCAACGCACACCCAAACCATTTCAAAACATGATTATCACCACCTAGATAATTAAATAAATCATTTAAACTTTTTAAAAAATAATTTTAAAACACACTATAAGGCATTACACCTAAAATAAACCTTAAATAATCATTTTAAAATCAATCATACATCAAAAATATCTCAAACAATGGATTGTAGCACTTACATCATTTCATAAATCCATTAAAATTTTATAAAATATTTCCAAGAATCACAACAAGCTCTATACAAAAACATATTCCCAATTTCACATGTGAAAACCCATTTTCAAAACTATTTCACATCAAATCTTTCCAAAAACTACTCACTCACCACAAACATAAATCATAGACCAATCTAAAATAACCATGAAAAGCATAAATAATTCATCAAATAATTTTTAAGCATGGAATCACCTTTGTTTTGTGTTTAAAGTTATAGAAAATTGTGTGGAACTCCAACCACATCCTACCTGCACCACAAGGAATCCAAAAAAGAATCCTAATAAAGATACCAAACAAAAATAATGTCAAGATTGATCCCAAAAATGCAACCCTCTCTACTAGAGAAACTGAATACCTATGGGAAGAGGTTAGAGGGAAGAGGATCACATGGGGTAGATCACACCTATGGTGGAGGGAGTGGAAGAGCAGTGAGTGGTCTGGGAAACTGGCTACATGAGAAGGGGACGCCGGAGGGGAGCTGCCTGCTAAGGGGTTGGTTGATGGTTCTAGCCAAGAGAGGGCAGCGTGATGGAGAGGGTGTCAGAGATGGTTGCTGGAACGAATTCATGCCCGGAGAGTGTCAAGGTGACATGGGGTCATGCAAGGGGGAAGAGAAGCCAAGGGGGAGGGCAACGTGCACATTGAGAAGAGGAGAGGTGCTACATGATGGAGATGGGAGGAGAAGAGAAGGAGGGATGAAAAAAAATGAAAAAGGGGAAATAAAAAAATATAAAAAATAAATGGAAAATAAAATGCACAAAAATAAATATAATAATAATAATAATAGTAACAATAATAATAATATTAATAACTTATTAATTATATTAAAAAAGAATAATAGTAATGTCCGTATATAATATTATCATTATTATTATTAAAAAAAATTGTAATACCATTTTATTTTTCATATTTTTTTATGTTTCCTTTTTATTATTCATTTAAAAAAAATTAATAGGGGGTAGGTTGAACGATGACCTGGGCGAAGCCGCATCGTTTGAACTGTGTACGGGACACTACGAAGCCCAAAGCACTAATTTTTATAGAAAAACACAAAATTCAAATCTGGACTCAAGCCGAACCTCATCAAGCATATCACAATCCAATAAATTAATAAAATAAATAATTTTAAAAGTCACGGTGCAACAATTATACCCACCACATACACTTTCTTCCCCCAAGAAATTCACCCAGCCAAACAAGGAATTAAACCAGATCATGAAACTAAACAAAACCAATGAATCCATAAATTTTGTCTAACTATCCACTCAACAAGTCACACCGTACTATCATTAGATAAAAAAACAATGAGGAGAACCATGAGTAAATGAAGTGGGTTCTCGCCACCTCAAGAAACAAAATAACACGAACCAATCTAGAAGAGACCATAACCAGATCTATAGTGGGTCTCCCCATTACTTTGGAACTGACCATATTTGACCAACTAGTATAGACTAATATGGGAAACCCTACATGAATTGATCCACAAACCCTTCATACAAACGAACATCAAAGAAACTAAAAATATATCCATGGGGGGTATTCCTTCCATTTAAGAATCGACTAGCATAGGCCAACCAAAATAGACCAAAAGAGGAAATTCCAACACATACCAGAAACACCCAACACATGGGAAGACCCATGGAAAGAGTCCAAACTAAATAGTGAACTTTAGCACAATTCATTATTTCCACAAGGCATGATTATCTCTATGATGAGAATAATGTGAAACAAAAATGATCCACAAAAGGGCTAACCACACAGGAGAGACAACCATTTAGAGACTCACATTTGAGGCGGCACAACCACTAGAATTACAAGAAAATGTGATCACCACGCCTTCTTATAACCAAAGTGGGGTTATTCATATGACAAAGAAAAAAATAGTAAATGATACCTCTAAACCTTTTTCCACAAAACAAAACATTCAATGATAAGGAAGCTACAACGTAGAAATTTAAATCATCCCCATTATAGAATTGGTGATGAAAGATAGGCCAAGGTCCTCCACACCCAACTATTCTTGATAACATGAAAAGCATCACTCCGAGACCTATGGCTAGTGCTCTGATGTCTTGATGCAGCTGTATACCCATAGTCAGAAGTTTATGATCTCAACTAAAACATCTCTTATAGTAGTGTGACTCACAAAATCACTTCAAATAACCCAAGAAATCTCAATGAACAAAAAAACTCTTCTAAAGTCACTATGAACATGACATTATTCTATTTTTCAGCTAATAAATTTGTGTGAAAAACTCATAAGGATTGGGAGTGGTCCAATGTTAGGGAATTCTCTGGTTCCCCCACTCAATTCAGATTTTGGGTAAATTCTTCAATGGGAATACTCAATAAACACTAATTCATAATTTCATCAAGGAACTAACAACTTTAGATTTGAAAAGTAACGACCACTAAAAATTATCAACAACAATTCCCTAACCGACCTTCCCCTAAATAGAGAGCAAATTATCGTAGCGTTATATTTTTTACACCTCACAAGGAATTTTCCTAGCCATACTCAAAAACCACATCCAAAAAGATGAATCAAAATGAATTATAATAAAAAATAACACACTTGAATCACAAACCTAAACTAAAACTCAAATCACCATTCTAATCACAATTCAATATGTCAAAATAATGATCCCATGAAGAATGATACCAAACACGAAAATAAAACACTAAACGATTTCACACTTTTGAAATCATTTGAATCAACATTTTTGAAATCCGTTTTCTACAAGAAAAACAACATAAATACACACCGTTAGTATTCAATGAAGAGTCACATATGTATTCACTTATACTCGATCAAGAACCTATCCACACATACAACCAACTATGCAATCACAACATGCATATATCCATATATGTGATCATTCATAGAAATACCAAGGATCTATTCAAAAACATTTATCACTTCCAGAATAGCTCATTCAACTCAATGCCCAAATTCCAAATCATTTTCCATTTCACATTCAAAAAATAATTTCCATGATTCCAAAAAAATTCCAAATCACCTTCATTTTTTCCCTTAAAACTACACATCCCATTAAAAGAAAACAATTTCCATCTCAAAAACCATTTTACCACTCCAAAAACCACATTCACTTGGGAAAACACATTTTCTGAAAATTAATTATAATTTTTGAACTCCACTCAATCCAACCAAAACTAATCCCAAACATAACTCACATCAAAATTTTGAAAAAAATAATGTACTAGTGGCTATAAAAACCAAAAAAAACATTTCTTATATGACCTTGATTTGAGTGGATATCAACCATAAGAACTATCTTGAACCATGAACTTTGGATACACATGGGTTACTACTCCATGCAAGCTCATCGTATAACACTGGATCACTTCCATTTTCATCCCTTATCCACACATACTAAGAAAAGGAAAATTTAATACCACAGACTACCCCTAGAAACTCAAGTCTTGGGATACGAACGATTTTATAACGTCCTTCCCCCACCATTAAATTGAGTCATGACAATCATAATATCCAAGACACTGGACACCACAAATAATTAGAGACCGGTCTAATACCATTTTTTCATGAACTAACCAAGGTCATCCTTGAACTGGTCACTTTATTTGGCCCACGACAAGGCCCGAAGGGTGTTCTTGATCCCCACGGGTTGGAAAATTTTGTTAGGCGCCAAAGTAAAATAGTTGTGAATAATTTTGGACAATAAATGAATGAAATATAAAAAAAAGAAATTGAACAAAATAGGTGTACACTAAAAATATATATAAAATAAAATAGCACAACCAAACATACCACTATGTGACCTCATGGGTCACCACCAAACACCGAAGCATTCTTACTACAAGAGAGACCCAAAACTTGAACTTGAAACTAAAAAGATAAAGTAGGTGTGAGCACTGAGATGCTCCGTAGGAATGAAAAAGTATAAAAATTTCCTTTGCCCGTAACTTTAAGAAGAAATCCAATCATGATACTTTGAAAAATAAGACATAATAAAATAATTTTTTTCATTATTTTTAGATTCAAGTCCCAATTGTACCTTTTTAAGAAAAACATTTCTATTCCACTACAATTTCAAAATAATTCCCAAGCAGGGAGTAACAATTTAAATTGAAAAGAAATAAATTTTAATTAAAATATAGTGTTCCCAAAAGAGAGAATGAGCATGAAATAAATGAAATAAAAATCAAATCAAAAGAACCATGGGAAGTCCCTAAATTGATTGTGTTAGTTAGGGACCTAGAATCCTCTTACCCCAATGAAATGTATATTATAAAACACAACCATCATCATCCTCAGGAATGAACAACTAGTATGGTACATACCTATAACTTAGTGGTCTCAAATCATCATAATCATTTAGTAAGTGTTGTAATGGAAAATCCTATTATATGAAACATATACAAACCACTTCTAGTTCATCTAGTGTACAAATCTAAGTATACCCACCGAGGTACCTAGGTTTTCCCATGTGCTTTATTTCAAATGGTGCTGATGTTTTATCAAGAAAACATATATGACCACATCATATTATTTTTTCAAAAACCCATTAAACATCCCACCATCAATCTCCCTCCTTAATCACAATCCCCTTTTTATACAAAAAAAATCACATTCCTCAACACTAGGAACATATCAAAAATAACATATTAGCACTTACATCACATTTCTCAAAAATGAAGGGGAATGCCTTGGTAGGGGATTTACACTTTTTAAAACCATTCTCAAGTGTCAAACATGCCTCATTAATTTTCAAGCAATATTTTAATTTTAGAAAAACATCATTTTCCAAACACATTTAATTCAAAAACAATATAAAAATTAAGTTAAACATCCAAGTTACTATGCTTTTAAAAACTAGCTTAAAACCATGTTTATAACAAATCAAACCTTTTTAGAAGGAAAAAATTTTAATTAACCTCAAATTCATACCCAAACCCATGCATTTTTTCCAAACTAACCCAAAAATGAAATGTCCAATTTCTAAAATCAGACATTGACCCATATTTATTTAAGTCAACTTTCACAACTATTATATACACACCAAATACCTTTGTAAATACTTATCAAATTTTCAAAACCATTTAGGAATACACTTTTAAAGAATTGTCATTTAAAACATGTTGATAATTAGAAATGTATTACATTGTCCAAAAAAGTCCAAGAGCATCAATCAACAGGAAAATAACATATTGAAAACATAGATGAATTATGAAAAACAAATGCAGAACTTTTAATAATAATCACAACCAGATTGCACAGCTTATAAATATAATACAAAAAATATTAAACATATTTTTAAAAACAATCTTAAAATTATAGAATTTGAATCCAAGGATTAGGCATAGAGAACATACCTTAAACTTACCGCCCTTTGATGACGACCACCCGAACTGACCATTCGCACTTACGTGCACATGAATATATATATATATACACTTATCTACATTGCACATATTTCCTGTCCCATGAAGAAATATATACAAAAAGGGAATATATATATATATATATGTGTGTGTGTGTGTGTGTGTGTGTGTGTGTGTCTTACTTATTCAGTTACATATTGGCATTCTCAATGCTCACCACCCAAAACCACCACAGAAAGGTCCAAGCACTCTATAAAAAAATGAACAAGAACTCAAAACACCATGGAAAATACCTACACACCCAAATCCACTTTTCAAAAATGTTTACACCAAAACCATTTCAAAACATGGTTCCCACCACCAAGATAACTTAATAAATCATTTAAAATATTTATATATTCAGTTTAATAAATAAGATAAGTCTTTTCACCGAAAAATACACCAAAAATCCTCCTTTTAAAATCAACCACCCTTCAAAACTATCTCATAAAATGGTTCGCAGCACATATATAATTTCATAAAAAATATAAACTATTTATAAACTATTTCCATGAAGCACAACAGTCTCTTTACACAAAATATACCCAATTTCACATGGGAAAACTCATTTTGAAACCAATTTCATGAAGAATATTTCCAAAAAATACCCACTCACCACACACATAAATCATATAACAAGCTAAAATAACCAAGAAAACCTAAAAAATTCAACAAATAATTGTTTTGCATAAAATCACCTACGTTGGGTGTAGAATGTTCTAGAAAATGGTTTGAAACTCAAAGCACACCCTAACCTCACCATAGGGAATCCAAAAATGAACCATAATCAAAGATATAGAACCAATAATTTCCTGATAGAACCCTTAAAATGGAGCCCTAGATTCTTGAGAAACTGAAATCCTAAGGTAAGAGGGAAGAGGATCACCTGGGGTAGATCACACCTACGGTAGAGGGGGGGGGAGAAACGAGTGGTCTGAGAGGCTGGTCACATGAGGAGGGGATGTAGGAGGGGAACCATGCACTAATGTGGGTCTTCAGAGGGTTGTAGACAAGATGGGGAGACATGAGTGGGAGGGCGCAATAGAATCTTTCTAGAAGGAGGTTGCACCGGTAGGGGGTCACGCTGAAGGGGAGAGCGGGCAAGGGGCAGGGAAGCTCGGATGCAGGGAGGAGGAGATATGTGACTGGATGAAGATGGGAAGTGTAGGTGAGATGTAGGGAAAGAAAAAAAATAAAACAAAAGGTAAATAAATAAAGAACAAAATATAGGGAAAAGAAACCCCAAAAAAACTAAGTATAATCATAATATTAATAATATTAGTAATAATAATAAGAACATATTAATAATATTAACCATAAAAATATAATTATTAGTCTTAAATAATGTAATAATTTTTATTAAAACAATTACTAATTCCATTTTATTTTTCATATTTTATCTTTTTTTTCATTTTACTATTCATTTAAAAAAAATTGAACAGTAGTAAAGACACACATTGACCTAGGTGAAGCTGCTGGTTTCAACCATGATTTTCCCATGAACTGGGTGTTGTCAAGCCCAAAACAATTATTTTTCCAATTAATACTAAAAATTAAAATATACTCTCGACCCAAACCTCAAAAAGAAAATAAAACTCCATGAAAGTAATAAAATAAATAATTTTAATTGTCAGGGTGTGACATTGTTGATTATATATCAAGTAATCACCTGAGGTCTCATGTTATGTTAAAAACAATTTAATCCATTTTAAAAAATTCATTATTATTCATTGATTCACTTCCCCAATAGATATCTAAAATCTAGGTCGGGACACCATTGGATCCAAAGAAGTCTAAGGAATAATTCATCCCACAATTTATCGTCATCCGTTAATGACTTAGATTTATGTGCTTGTTGAGTCAGCACAATCGCAATATTGTACAAACATAACAATTAGACATACCATATGATTAGGTTTTCTACCACCTATTTTAACTTGAAATCAATTAAATGAATCAACTAGTAATTCCAACAAGAATTAAGGTAAAGAAGATTGCATGAAGAAACCTAGATTACATGAGATCAACAAAAACACCCAAAACAATTAGAGTCAAGAGAGTTTACCACCACAATAGAGTGTAATAGAATATATGGTAAAAATCAAATAAAAAACAAATTGGGGATCATACACTTGATTGAGATGTCTGGAATTGAAGAAGGAACTCCTCAATTTCATGGAAATTGCATAGGGCTCAAGAGAGGATAGGTTTCAAATGGATGGAATGAAATTACATGCACATCATGGATTTAATATAGCTCATCCCAAGAAATACATGGAGTTTAATACTCGATTTATGAGTTAAACTAAAAAATACATCACCTAAGGTTAAAATAACCCAGCTCAAACATTACACGATGTAAAACAGTTTCACAAATTCTATTTATTTCACATCATGAACCATTTCATAGGAACTACCTTCAAATAGTTACATGTCATGTAATATATACACGGTCTGTATATGTTCTGTAGATATTTTCAAGCATAACTTCTCTAAAAGAATCTACACCACCTATGAATCCATCTAAACTCATAGGAAACCTTCATAATCCCTTTTTACATCTTCATACTCAATCTTTATTAATTAAAAAAACATACATCCACAAACTATAGGTAATTTTCCCAATAAAAACACTCCACAATAAAATGAAGGAAGTATAATGAAAAACTAAAAGAGATATGTTCTTGAAAAAAGATAGGATCTTAGCATATCCCCGCCATATAAAATAGCATACCAGAGATTCTCTGAGCATCAATATGAGGTATTGGGAAATAAGCCTTTCCACTATGCTCACATATCATATTCCATCTCCCAAGTATCATTCTGAATACGCCCATGATGCCTATGCACCTGAACCATAGTTATAGTCTTTCCCTGGAGATAGTTCTCACTACTATCCACAATCCATATTTTATGCTCCTAAAAGGAATCATCAACACTATGATCACTTTTCTCAATGTACACCACATGAGATGGGTCCCGATGGTATATTTGAAGTTATGACACATGAAAAAAATTATGTATTTCACTAAAGAGTGGTGGAAGGGTTAATCAGTACCCCACTGGACTAACACTATCAATTATCTCAAATTTCCTGACAAACCTGGGTAATAACTTTCCACGTTTCTTGATATGGCCCTACCCAAACCTAGGAGACACCCAAAGGAAAACAAGTTGACCAACCTCAAACTTCATAGGTATTCTCTAATGGTCAATGTAAAATTTCTTCTTGCTCTGCATGGTGACCAATCATCTCTTTCTTAATTGAACCTAATTTGATGTCTCTTTAAAGAGACTAGGTTCAACAACCACAGACTCTCCTTCCTCCAACCAACCAATTAGATAATGAAACAAAACTCCATATAAATCCATGAAAGGTTCCATTTGGATAGATTAATAGATGTTTTTATTATATGAAAACAACAAGAGTTCTAGATGTTTCTCCCATGAACCACAAAAAATGAAAATATGGACTCATAACATATCCACCCGAATCTGAATAGTTCACTTAGATTGGTCATTAATTTGACGATGATAGGTCATAACCAAAAGAACCTACAATCCCAAAGCCTTCTATAGACCCTATCAGCATCATGATTTGAAATGATGATATCTATCAGAAATAATACTCCATTGGACATTGTGAAACTGAAATATCTCTTTTATGTAAAGACTACCAAAATCATCAATACTGATGGCCTTCCTAATAATAAATAAGTGGGATTACTTACTCATTTCATCTAATATCACCCATACAATATCACTCTTATGTGGTGTCTTGCGTAATCCTATCACAAAATCCATAGATACATTATCCCATTTCCATTATGGAATGAGAAGAGGTTTTAATATACCAACATGCCTCTGATAATCATATTTAACCTATTGACAGGTGAAACATTTTTCCCAAAACTCCATTACCCCATACATTCATGTCCAAAGGTAATGTGCTCAAATATAAAGATACATATTTTTCCAACCTGAATGTACTTCCCATTAAGAAGCATGAAACTATATCATCATCTCCTCACACAATCTCATAGAAACCAATACATGTCCATGAAAAAGAAGAGAATTACTGATTCCAGTAGACTATCCTAATGGTGTCTCCCAACCATATAATATATCTCTCAAAAATAAGACATCTGGATCAAATATCTATTTTGTATTGATCTGGTCCAAAGGAGTGGATGTGATAGATGTCTATGTCAAGATACTCATTCCAAGGACTCCAAAACATCTAAATGCACGTCTTTAATGAGAGTTATCATCTATCACTCATATCTAGAATATGAAAATACCTTTCTTTTGTCTTCTAGCTCAAGACATTGAAAATGATGTTTCCTTTACCTTATTTATATTCCAAATTAATTTTTGAAATAATGAAGATACAGGACCCAACTCCTCTAATAAAGGTTTCAGTCCCACTATTAAAAGATGTACTTGATGCCCTTATGGTTCATGTACACCACAATCCTCTCTCCCATTGGACAACTTCTTTAGGATCTTAGGGAATTGAACATCTCTAAAAACTCCAAATCATGACTATTATAATTCCTCTCATATGGTCTCATCTATCTAAAGCCATTAGAACCCACTCAATCTGTGTGCATTAGAATTTCTTTGAGTTCAGCTCCGGATTCATCACAGTACACATTATATACTTTATGCATCGAAGGTTGTTTGTGGATTTTCACTGAGTTCATCCATCTCTTCATCTCCTGAATACCTTTCTCAAAATCATATAACCCAAAAAAATCACCCCTTTCTTGGTCATCCCTTACATCAGTTCTTCCAGGGTAGAGAAGTCCTGGATAAAGCACCAATAAAAACCTATTAAAAGGTTAAAAACTATGAATCTAAAAGAATTTATTGTATAAAACCCTAGATACCATGGTTATAACCTTCTCTAGTACTATTAACACTCTATCCTTTGATTTTAAATGACCCTTTAAATTCACTTTATCGATCTAGAAAATGAATTTGGTTTTCTAGGCATAAATTCAATGCTCTCTCAATATACTCAATATGATTTCAAGATATTTGGCCCGATCGTCCACTCACTGGGAGTACACTAATACATCATCGACAAAAAATACCAAAAAACAATGAAAAGAAGATGAAGGATCTAACTCATCAAGACCATGAATACCCCTTATGCATTCTTCAAACCAAATGGTATCACTCTAAACTCATAAAATCCACATCCTCTCATAAAATCATTTTTAGGTATTTCTAATTGTATGACACTCAACCGATGGTATCCTTGTCTCATATCAATCTTGGAGAAGATCTTATCACATCCTATATGGTCAAAGAGATCGTTGATACATGGATGAGGATACTGGTTCTTTACCATCATCTAGTCTAATGTCTGATAATACACACACTCGTGCAATGTCCCATCATCATTCATGGAAAAAAGAAATTGATAACCAGAAATAGAAATATTATGTCATATGAAACCTTTAACATCCATATCTTCCAAATAAACATTGTACCATTGATGCTCTACTGGTTTCATCTAATGAGGCGGCCTAAATACTGGCTCTTCCCCTAGCACCAACATTATCATGATCTCGATATCTCTCTTATGAGATAATCCATAGAACTAATCAAGAAATACATCATGAAAACAATCAACCACCGATGAAAAAGTATCTTTCTGCAATCCTACAGAATCCTGAAAAGGGCTTACTATTTGAGCTATGAGGCAATAAAATATACATTGAATTAGTCGTACAAGACCAGCCTAATGATCCCACTCACCCTGGTGGAAAGAGATGACTCCCTATGAAGATAGAAAGGTAACTCTCCTCATATAACATAAAATATGATCTTGTTATAGAACTATCTAATCCACACTAAGTATCAAATTAAAACATATTATTTCTGGCATAAATGGTTCCTTAAAGAAATGGTAACCACCAATTTCTAATGAACATGCCTTGAAATGTTTTAGATTATCAAAATGCACTCCCAATAGTGTGTCGATTGTCAATACACCATCCATGATATCCAAAACCAAACCCAAAACATTTTAAAAAAGATAATAAATACAATAAAGTGTTTGTATTGTGTAAAATAAAATGCAAGTAAGGTTAGATGATAAAGAAATCATACCTCTGAATGTAGAAGTTCTTGCATCCACACTAGCCAGAGTAGACTGCGCAGTGTCTAGTTGACGTGACCATATACCCTAGGATCTAGTATGAATCCCCTCAGCTATTATAATTTATTGATATTATTGATTCTACACTGGGGTACCATTTCCACTACCTAAACCAAAACAACATGTGAAATTCCATCTACCTATCAACTGTGGGGTTGCTTAGTTCTTCCAAATCTCTGGTACTTATCATGACCCCCTTCTAATACTCTGTTTTTTTATTCCCCTACAAATCCACAATAGAAGACCCAACCTACCGCAATCATGGAACTACAAAGAAGGGTGAAAACCATGAGATATTTTGTGGACCATCATTCCACACTAATAGCACTTCCACAAAACATGGTCCTGAGATGGTTACCCAATTCCATGCTACTCTTATTTCTATTTCATTGGTGATAAGTGTTATAGTGTAAATTATTCCCACCAGAAGAAGATCCCCATGTTCTCCCAAAAAAACATCATGTCCACTGCTCTTGGCTTCCCTTAAATTCCATTCTGTGATGAGTTCTTGATTTGTCACATATAAAAATCTATTCAAGGGGAAGACACTCCCCTATGGTGTAATCTAATTGAAAATACCATCATTAAAACCTCTCACCCTAGATATCTCATCCGTAGCTAAAAATGTTGAAAAGAAATATTATTTGGTGAAATGTGTAGCATGGTCCATCACTAAAATTATGTCCTATGTCAAGTTCATGAACTCCGTATACTTATCATCCCCAAACCTAAATTTATAGATGTGTCTTTATAAAGTTTCATTGAATTACTTCTATGATAACCCCTCTTATTTCCCAACATGCTCTAGAATATCCCACCAACACCTGGTAGGTCCATGAAACATGTACAGAATAAGATTCACCCCCCAATTATTGGGTGTCTCAAGGTGCTTGAAGATATTCTATAATGACTAAATCTAGAACATGGATTCCTAGGGGCCTCCCCCCATAGTGAACATAGGTAGATGATATTGATGAAATTATCTTATGAACTCATACATCGAATGCATGGTGTGAAAAGTCTATCCATCCATGGATCACATGAACCTCAAGAATCTGTTGTAGAACTGAACATCAATATAATCCTAAAGAGGTAGAGGAAGCTTCAATTTAGTTACATTAGGAGAGTGTTGATGACCTCTCTCATGATGCTCTATTTGAAAACTGTGCTATGGAATTTTCTCTAAAATAAAAATGCACGCCTTATAACACTGGATAACAATATATTTATCCTCAAAAAGTGTCAAAAAACCGAGAACAACTAGCCCATGGTCTCCCTAAACATGTCTCAAATGTTTTTTTATCATGAAATAACAATTCATTCTTTTCATTAATTAGATATAACAAGAATCTCATTTCATATTTCATATAAGAAAATATATATAATTCAATAAATATTTCCTTATCATGAATAAATCATGTCAAGATTTATCCATATGTGTCTATCATGATGCATCCATATTCATCTCGTCCCATATCATTCAATGAGTCTAAATCTCAAGAAACAATTACATTACAAAATATGTGAATCACCCAAGTTGAAATAACAACAACTGTGACAAAAAAACATCTTGAACAACCATCATATCTAGGGGAACTCATATTTTCCCCCGTACATGGGTTAGAAACTCACATGAACAAAAACATTTCCCAGTCCCCACACATAGTAGTATCTTTTTTTACCTTTTCCCAAATAGTAATCAATCAAATGAAAACAAACAACCAACTCTTATGATGCCACATTATAACATTCCCCGATCTGGCACTCTATCAAATTGCCAAATCAAGATTCTTACGGGATGTCAAGTGCGCCACCTCATATTATAGAAGATGTCAACAAGAAATGGAGGTGCAAATAATATTGTGGGGATATTATACGCACTTGTATAGAGTTACAATATAGAAAAAATAAAAAATAATAATAAATATCAAAGTATAGAAAATAATAGAAAAATATAGTATACCATTGGAATGTAAATAAAGAATAAATAAATAAAATAATAATGAATAATGTAACGATATGTTGGAATGTATCCAAATTTCTAACAAAAACTAATACATATAAAGGAATAAAGTGACGTAATAACTCAAAGACTACAGTCTCAAACACCACATCTATCCCATATCTATGATATAACCGATCCAGCAATCAATAATCCTCAACAAGGTCTCTTTACCTTATTCAATCATACATCCACAAAATATTATCAGGTATAAAATAGTAGCATGTATAGGGTGTAGCATCTCTCACCCAATTATACACCCAAACAATGTTATCGAGCTGATTTCTATTGGCCTTAGGTGGACCTCCCTGAATGCTAAATTCTTCCAACTAGCTGTGATAGTATAAAGAGGTATGATGGTGAGGTTATACCATCTGGGGTTGATATAATATTGGTCTGAGTAATAATATATATAACATTAAATGAAAAAATAATTACTTAGTAGACTCGAATAAGACCATCTAATGGAAGAATCATAATAAACATGATACACCAATATAGGATATAATAAATAGGATTATTGAAAAATATAAAACATTCCAATATACTACTTGAAGTGACTAAAAATGAATGAATTCATATTAGGTCTTAAATATAAATACAAAGGAAGTGGTCACCCATGGGTGACCACTGTACCTATATACATATTCAAACACCATGCTAAAACTGAAGGAATGAAAAAAAACTCAAAAGTAACTCCTTCAGAGGTAACGACATCAAGGCCCCTTTCCAAAGGCCATGTTTTATAGCACTACGACCCCACTCCTGAGGCTAATAGTTTACTTGAACGTAACATCAAAAAGTCTACAAGTGTCATGAAGGGCTATTTTATGGTGTTATAACATGTATTTGTATAATACCAAAACTGTTTTCACACCCAAAATATTTGTTTAGGATGGTCTATAAGATGAATAAATAAATAGTGAAAGAAAAAGGTAATTAGAGACTTTTCTAGTGCTCAACAGCCACCAGAAAGTCATCACCTTCCTTGGACAACACCTGAATCCTTGAATATGAGAATTTCCTTAAAACACGGACCAAGGTAAATATTTAGTAAGGCATAACAAATGAACCCCAGGTTCCATATCAAATAATTAACATGGCACCTCATGCCTCATGAAACCTTGTGTCTCAAATAGAAACACCACAAACCAAAGGAACACCCAAGAAAAACAATTCTATCCCTCAAACCCCGGATTGAAAGAGCTCATCAGTTTAAAGCCAATATGGAGTAACAAGAAAATGTGTCCTCATATAAAAGTTATTTTAGGATCACAGAACAAGGTCCCTATGAACGGTGATCTCCTTCCTCCCCAAATAACCTAGTCCCATGGCCTCAATGCGGCGAGCCTCATCCCCCAATAGATATCCCCAACAGTATCACCTGATTGCTCCTCACCGTCAACATACCTCTCTACAAATATCAACCCTAATACATCTCCCAATCTGCTCTATTTGGGGCCTCTACCTACATGGGTGGTCAAAACCACCTCATCACGAAGTCAACCTATGTGAACATTGCTCAAATCAGCACTTTGGCCATCACGAGAGAGTGAAAATCACCAATATATTAACTAATCCACACCTATATCGACACCTCGTTCCCCTGTGACCATATCTCTCAAGTAGGATGGACATTACATCCAATATCATGAGACATTCCGAACACCTGATGGCCTCACCGCCTCATCCAATATCCATGATGCCCAATCATGTGATCAATATCACTCAAGAATATATATATATATATATATATATATAATACGGGACAGACCCAACTAGATGACCATTTAGCCTCAATACTGATGGCCATGTCATCCTAGTATCCTAAGACAAGCTCGTCGTTACTCCTTGGGTCTCATCACATGCCTCTCATGCATTCAACCTTATCACAAGCAACCACAATTGCATAGTTCTATTTAAATTAAATAAAAAATTTAATCTAAACTGTCATTTCAATTTAATACGATGGAATTTCACAACTTAAAAATCATATCAATTCAATTTTATGAAATTGAATACGTCATATTCTAAAGAACAAAAGAAATAAATTTAAATAATTAAATTGGAATGGAAATAACACACTGGGTCAAACCACCCATAGAGAGAAGACCTCTAACCCAACATCACTTGGAAAAAATTGATTGGTAATTCCCCAAGACATCAAATTAGATCATACCATAAATTTAATATGAAACCAAAAGTTCTCGCTCAACTATCCAGATGAATGATAAAATCCACACCCCCAAAAAATCCACAAAACATCAATAAAAGTATGCAACAATTAACATATACTCATAGACATTGGAATGTCTAATATCAAGCTTTGAATCGAATCAGATTGGATGATATCTTAGTTTCCATTGAGCGCCCTAAAAATAGGGAAAAATGACTCAAATGGATTTAGTGATCTATGAGGCATGATAAATGAAAATGAAAAGTTAATATGAGGTTACCCATACTTATGGGGTTCCAAAACCACCAACGTATCAAAGAAAGGTTAAAAGATGAAGATGATGGATATAATCTTGTTGAAGGAGGAAAGGGGCGAGCTCCCACATTCTGTACGTGGCCAAGAGAGGAAAAATGAGAGAAAAATGATTAACAGGAGAGGGGGAAAATTAATTTTTCTTCTTTAATGGGGCCTCATTCTATGTACACATGGTCAGTATAATTGTGTGCTAATCGTGAAGGCTACAGTGCACAACTTCTTCCAATGCGGAAGTACCCTTGCAGAATACCACATGGTTTTCAATAACCGTGTGGTAACCCTATACAATATCTTTAGAAAAGGTTGTGCAGTCATGCACTACCCTACCTAGTTTATCCAAACCATGTTAGAGTTCCAAACTGGTTCGTATGGTTTTCTTGAAGGGGTCACACAGTTTACCCTAAACTGTCCACCATGACCTACAACTCCAAACATGATTTCTGGGCCTTCGATGCTCCTAGAGGCCATCTGAACTCCCGAGGCACTCTCCAAACCTTTAAAACCCTCTAAAAACACCACATAAAGATGATAGAATGCATAGATTTGAGTTTATTGTAATGACAAAGAAAATTACATAGCCGTTAATTGAAAAACATAAAAAGGGAGTGGTTTTCGACCCTACTAAAAAACATGAGATACTACAATCTGTACACCTTAACATAGCTCATCCTTGATCTATTGAATGAAACTCAAAGATGGTACAAAAAATCCCCATATTGGAAGAAACAACCTAAAATACCTTGGTTTCAAAGGCACATGAAAACTTGATCAAGGAGGGTGATCCCCACCTTATGAGTGACCTACCCTATTCTCATCCCTACCAAAACACAAAAACACTGATGGTCCATTGACCATCCCAAGACTCAAAATTCCTCCCATGATGCATCGTCACTCCTTCACCACATCAGGTGCTCTTATCTCATAGTAGACGCCCATAATATCCTACATCACATTAGTGCCTTCATCATGACCATGTATCACATGGACCTAATGAGGTCCCACATCTCATCAGATGCTCAAACAATTCTCAGTGCCTCATACCTCAAGAAACCCACATCCTCAATGCCCTCATGCCTACGCACCTCAAAATCATACATCCAATGATTCTCAATTCATATAACTCAATACCTCTCACGTCATATATAAAAATACATCACACTTGATCTCGTTCCAACCTACTAACCAACATCTAGTTATTTTATATATAACCTTTACACATCATGCACACAAAAGGAAATTTCCACAATTTGATATGAGAATAGAAAACAAAAAAATCAAGGCCACACCTGCAACATACCTATGACCTTCATCGACTAACCAACATACTCAACACCTAGATAAAACATAGCATGCACCTGGCCTGAAGCTTGACTGCCTAAAGCTTAACCTCCCTACGGTGATGCACTATCCACCGACCACTGACGCCAATTTTGGGTCCCACTATCTCTTTAATGTCCTCTATGAGTAGTTGTATCTTGGATACCATCATTTGGTATCAATCCTAAATCGATCTCAGAGCCCTATGTTTGCCTTGATCCTTAACTTCTAGATTTTTTATAAGGCTTCCTGTAGAATCTCTGGTGATGCTCGACCTATCCACATGCCCGACACACCTTTGGAGGCTGCTCACACTGAGTCCGAACATAACCTGGATAATCACACTAAAACAAAACCATTAAAGACCCACTACGAGGTGGTCAAGTTGAGTACTTTTCAGGACTACCCTACTAGAACTCATATTTTCCTCACTTCCTTCTATCTGAATTATCACCACATAAATCACCTGAATCCAACACCTATTTCAAGTTATACTTTTCCTCCATGTTTCCCCTAGCTATGTGGGACTGATTCACTACCTCTATAAATGAGTTCATGTTAAATATGTTTACTTTCACCCGAATGTCATGTCATAATCCATCCTCAAACAGCTCAACCCCTAAGTTTCATCTCTCACCATGTCAGGTACAAAGTGAGAAAACATAGTAAACAATGTTTCATAGTCCATAATTGAAATTCCACCCAACTAAAGGATTAAGAACTCCCAATCCCTTTCTGCCCCAACATCTCATGACAGAAATACCTCAATAAACTATCCTCAAAGTACTTCCGAGATAGTCCCTCATGACTTCCTTCCTATACCAAAATTCCCCACCAGCACTTTTCTACCTATGAGCATATACATCACCATCTTCACCCACCACCCTAGAGGCGTCTTGATCTACTCAAAGCTCATCTGCATGCCCTTGATCCAGATCTTAGCTATCTGCGGACCACCATCACCCTGAAATAATTGCATGTATTATAATTGGAACTCTAAATTATGATAATCCATGGATGGATCTACTCCCTGAGAACCCCTATAAATCCCTTGTAATACACAAAAAGCTCGCTAAAAGCTACTTATACATCCATAGCCTAAAATAAATCAAGTCTAGAAGCTTCCCTATTAGAATTGGAACCTGAACCTATTCTTGCACCTATGGCTATACATGTATCTCATGCTCTTCCTGAACCTCAAGGGTCTCATCCTAATTATTCTTTTGTGGAACTAATCCATCAACCACCTAATTCCTCATATTATACATCTAGGAGGAACCCACTGACTACTATCACATGGTTAGATAGCCCAATATATATATATATATATAATAAACACAATTAGGGAAAGTAGTAATAGGAAATGAATCTCCAATACACTTACCCTTTCCTATGACAACCATTCCATATGGTATCTTTGCCTCATTTACCCCCTATCCATCCTAAATAGAGCCATGAATCAAAATCCACAAGGCTATTCTTGTCCTAACAACCAACGTTGCCTCAATCCGACGACCACACCACCCAACCCGATGATCAAAATCACCCCATTTAATCATACATCCATGCTCCTATAAATGATTTGACTATCTCACTTATCACATGATATATATATATATATATATCATGAAATATCACATAGCATATGCAATTTTCATCACATTTAATTTCACATTTCCCAATGAAAAAGAAATTTACACAATACGCACACATGCCTTTCACATTTAACAATTAATTTAATTATGGAACAAGAATATATAAATTCAAAATCATGACATGTTCCTATAAAAAATAAAAAAACAATAATACAAGATTAATAAACCATTGCCATATCGGCCAAATGTCTGTATCTCTTTCCATGTCATACCAGGCCAAGGATCACAAGTCATAACAGGTACCGTCACAACCTAAGTAAGCCACCTTGGGTGGAAATCATAACAATTTTGAAATGATTAAAAGAATTAAATGGAAATTACCACCCCTAAAAACATGGTATGTCCCTTATACTTGGGGATGTAGGCACCCATGAACAAGTAAGAAACCATGTTCAGAGAACATTTTAATATTTAGTCTACCATATTCAAAATAGTTAGACCACTTGGAAAAAGCAGTCTCGATCTCATAGTAACCAGTCAAACATTACTACAAAATCCTAGTGTATAACTTCAATAATAACACATGTAGAATCCTTGACCTAATTAGAAACTTGAACAATTCTCTCAGTCTGGATTCCATTGGCCTTTGGTGCACCTCCCTGAACGCCAATGGCTTTCAACTAGATACAAGGGTATAAATAGGTATGGTGGGGAGGTTATACCCTCTGGGGATGGTATATTACTACTCCGAATAATAATATATATCATGCAGTTGAAAAAGAATGACTCAGTATACTCAAACCAGACCCTCCATGGTGGAAGCAGAATAATTAGAATTCAATAGAAGATGAAATAATAAAAAGACGTAGTGGAAAATAAATTAAAATACTAGAAGAACACTTGTAGAAACTAAACAAAAAAACCATGCATTCATATCTGGTTATACATGTCAATACACTGGAAATGGTCACCCCTGGCTAAACACAATATCAATATATATATATAATCCTCATGATGAAACTGAAACAAAGAAAAAAATGAAAACTCAAATGTAACTCTGGCAAAGAAAATGACATCGACGTCCCTTGCCAACACCCATGCTCAACAACACTTCGATCCAACTCACATGACATATCCTTTACCTTAATGAAACATAATATAGACTACATTCATCCTAGATGACCCATGTAGTGTGTGATAATTTGTCTTTTTAGGATACCACCCACGTGTGAATACCCAACATATGTGTTTAAAAAGGTATAAAAGATGAATAAATAAGAAACACATGAATAAAGTAAACATAGACTTCCCTGGTGCTCAACAACCACCCGGAAGTCATCACATACCTTGGGAAAAGATGGAATGCCTAAAGAGGATAATATCCCTGGCCCATAACCCGAGGTATATTGTAGTAGAATTTCCTAGGTTCCATCATAAATAATTAACATGATGCATCTTCCATCTTAACACCTCATGTCACAAATAAAACCACTGATGTCCTAAACTCACACCCAAGAAAAACAATCTGGTCCCATAGACTTCTACTTGAAAGCCTTCATCATCTCTATTCCCAACATCTAGAGGCACAAGTATATGTATCCTCAAGTAAAAGTCATCAACAGCTCATTGAATGATGTCCCTAGGAACAGTGATTTACATACACCTAAAATAACCTAGGATGATAGCCACAATGCAGTGAGCCTCATCCGCCAACTGATAACCTGAACTCCATCACATGAAGTCTCCTCACCATCCATGTGTCATTCTATGAAAATCACCCCAAATTATTTTATAATCCACATAACTAGGGGCCTCTACCGACATGAGTGGTCAAAAAAACCTCATCATAGAGTCAACCTAAGTTCATACGACTCAAATCGGTTCTTTGGCCATCACTGGTGAGAATAAATCACCAATATAGTACCTAATAAACACCAAAACTAGCACCTCATGCCCCTACTACCATGTCTCTCGTGTCTGATGGGCATGCCATCCATCATTAGGGGCCATTACCAACTCATGACGACCTCATGACCTTAACCAACATCCATGATACCCAATCACATTATCAATATCAATCAAGCCAATATATATATATTTCAGTCTATTCCCAACCAAATGACCATGTCACCTCAATCCGTATGTCCATTTTTTCCCAGTATCATGGGCCTAGCCTATCACAACCCATTGGGTCTCATCACATTCATCTCAAGCATTTAAGCTTATCACATGCAGACATATATACATAATTATCATTACATTAAATATTAAATTTAATATAAATGGTCAATTCAATTTAATAAAATTGAATTTCACAACCTAATCAAGAATAATAATTCAATTTCATATAATTTCATATGTTAGATTTCGAATAACAATCCAAATCAATTTAAACAATTCTACTAGAAATGAAATAATACTCCTCGTCAAACCAAACAATGAGTTAATACATCTAACCTAACCTCTCTTGAATGATAATGGATTTAGAATTCCCCAATGACCTTTCATGACGTAATACCTCTAATTTAATAAGATATAAAATGTCATCAATCAACTATCCACATGCGTGCTAAAAGGAAGTCATCCAAAATGCGGACAAAAACATGATGAACGATATCCACCACCTACCTAGACTCGTAGACATAGGCACGTCTGATATGAAGCTTAAACTCAAAGAGGATTAGAAGAGATATGAGTTTCCTTCAAATTCCCTAAAAATAGGTAAAAATGAATCCTTCAAATTTAGAACTCTGTTAGGAAACATCAAATAGAAAGGGAAGCTATTATGATATTAGCCTTACCAATTGGGTTCCAAAACCACCAATGGATCAAAGAGTAGATTAAAGATGATGAAGATGGATGAAATCTGGTGGAACGAGGAAAAGGGTAACATCCCCCCTATTGTAAGTGGACAAGAGAGGAAAAAAGAGTGGGAAATAGATAAAGGGTCACTAGAAAAAAAAGTAATTTTGCCTCTTTAATGGGGCCTCATGGTTAGTTCACATGGTTAGGCTAACTGTGTGCTAACTGTGTGGGATATAATGCACAGGTACTTCCTATGCGAAAGTAACCATGTAGCATACCGCACAATTTTCTTTAACCAAGCTCAAACCATGCGGACGCACTCTGAAATATCTATAGAAAAGTCCACATGTCCATGGGAACCCTTAATTTATTATCCAAACCATGTGGAAATACCAAACTGGGATGTATGGTTAGTTGGAAGGGATCACACGGTTTATGCAAATGTTAGATGCTAGATATGTTCAGATGTTAAACAAGGATGTTCCAAGAATGAAATAACTGAAGTCTAGAAGGTGTCCAGTATGGTGAGGTTATCCATAAGTGTGAATTAATTCCACAATGAGACTATATAAGGTCGAAGAATTGTTGAAGGAATCATAGAGAAGGTAAAAGGATAACCACGCTATGCATAAATGAACCATGAAAATGGTGGTAACAAAACCATCTGTATACATGAATCCAACACCAAAGAAGCCATTGACACTATCCTAATCATCATGAACACCGGTGAGAATGAACATGTTATAGTTAGACGTGAATGGAACAAAAAATTATTGTATGACCTATGAAAATGGGAACAGTCCAAGGAGAACATAATTAGAAAAAGGTGCATGTGAATCTAAATGATATTTGGTGAAAATCATTGAAGCTCAGTGAAACGGGAGGAATATTCAATCATTGACATATGAACCTTTCTCTAGATGAATAACAACCCTAGAATGGTATTCCCTTAGAGTATGTGAAAATTTGTAATTGTAGAAGGATATCTAGAAGTGTACTTATACCATATCCCAATGATGACCTTCTAGGGTAATAACATCCCACCATCGTTAAGGTGAATCATGATGAATGTGTGTCAAAATATTGACCAAATTTTATAGATGAATCTATAAATGATCGAAGATAGATATCATGGCCTCAACTATGATTTTCCAGCCATAGGACCACCATCCCCTGAAATGTTGGGAGGATTTCATTTCTAATATTCTCGCATCAACTCTACCATCATAGGGAAAGGTCACATGTTTCCATGATAGGAGGGTATGAAGTTCATAATGATCTCTTGAAACTGATCATGGGTTCCCAACATATGAATAACATGATGTTTCATAAAGGGAACTACATGAGGTAATAGTGGTGGCTCAGGGCCCACCACCTCAAGTGAATAGTCATTTCCACCCTCCTTGCATACAACTCAAGGACATCGTTGTTACATAACTCTAAAATTTCCAAGTGAATAACTTAGATAATATTTAATAGTAGAATATAATAAATAGAGAAAACATAAAATGATTGGTACATATCCTTCAAATAAACGAGTCACACCTCTATCCATACTCCTAAAGATAGGTCTAGGTGATAAGAAAAGTCACAATAGACTACATGAGACACTTCATAATACCCACTACTATGGTCAGGTCAGGATCAAGGCCCCATATACCGTTGTGGTTTTGGTATATGGAGTGTCAATTTCAAGGTATATATGAAAATAAACACTACAATGAAATTGACATCCCCATTCAGTAGTAACCATTTCATTTTAAAATTAAATTTTATTAATGGTCATTATTAATTATATATATAAATATATTACAGTACAGTTAGACACATCACCATTCCCAACTTATAATGGCCCATACACATTCGAAATTTCAATTGGTAAACCATGTAATTTAGAACAGACCTTTAAATCTAATAAAATGTTATAATTGTTCATTTATAGTGATTTTATTAAATGAACTACCGTTCCCAATTTAAATAAGTACATTCTTCTAAAAAAATTGGAATTAAACAATCAAATCGACTGATATTTTTTCTCGTAGAACTGTCAGTTCATTGCTCAAAAGTGGAAAAATTAGTTAATTAAAGTTTTATCATTATTTTATGCCAGAAAATACCTTTTAAATTGATTTAGGAACATTTATTAACCTAATTATTTTATACCTACAAGAAAATTTAACACATTTCAATATATTAATAATCAAAAAACTAAAAACAATACCCAATAATACAGGCAATGTACATAGTAATATAAATATGGAATGAAATAATGCATGACATGTTAATCCTCAAGTTTGTAATATAATATAAGGGATTATAAGTGCATGTAATATCAGGACAAAGAAAAGATAATCCATAATAGTAATAATATCAATAATAATAATGTCACAAACATGTGTTCCCTCCAATAGTGAAATCATTACAATTATAACAGGAAAAAACCAATAACAAAAATAACTCATCCGAGGTAATTTGGTTTTTCCCATGTATGTGGGATAACTACTCTCAGGAACAAGCTCAATACCAAATTCAATATATCTTAGTCTCTTACATAGTATACAAATAATAAGGAAACTGGAAAAATGGTCTCCGATACCACTTTGTAGCATCCCACCAACTAAGTAACTAAGTGGTGCCCCATGATGGTTGGCCACATAACCTCAAGAGTGCATCATAATATTCTAGAGGACGCTGACAAACAATGAGGGTCTAATGTGTGTATGTGGGGAGATTGTTCCCTCAAGAGTGAGTGTGTGGAACAATGGTAAATAAATAATAAATGGAAACATAGTTGATGAAGAAATAAACAAGCATCAATGGGTCAATAATAATATATCATCCAACATTAATAAATTGGTAGAAGATAAATAATAAATTAATGAAAAAATGATTATGATCAGTTCATCTATCTATACATAAATATTATAAATGGGATACAAGGTAAATATGCATATTACACATTTAATACATTAATACAAAATAAATTTTTTTCCCTCTACTAGCATCACAATCATAGGCTTAGTTCATTATCCTTGTAACCCATCCTAGAACTCAAAATCGATGATCATAAGCTAGATACTTCCCTTTGTCTATACCTGCAACCATAAAGTCTGTTTGGGTAAAATAGGTGTTACAAATTTGGTTTGAGATATACTCAGTAGGACACCACCAATGGTTTTTAGTCAAATCCAATTGGTATACAGTAAATGAGCAGTGCATGCATAATAGTGTAACAATGATACAAAATGTAAATAGGTCATCTCTGGTTCCAAAGGATACTAGGAAGACACTATCAACTTCGACCTAAGCCAGATTATATCTAGAAATGTAACCACGTTTATACATTTAAATTTCCTATATAAGTAGTTATATCTATACCCATATATATGGTTAATACTTCTACTATAGACCTATGGAATATCTCAGGAATCCATGGGAAGTGGAATGAGTATCTCAAGTATCAAGGGATGTCATGCCCAGTCATAACAAGTAGTTGGTATGCCATTCCTATGTATCATAAGTATGAGGGATTCCCTTCATGTGTATCATATGTGTATGGGACTCCCTCCTCGATTATCATAAGTTTATGCTACACCCTGCCCGAGTATCATATGTTTATGGGACTTCATGACAAAGTATCATAAATTAATGGGACACCCTTTTGAGTATCATAATAGTATGGGATGCCCTACATGAGTATCACAAGTGTATGGGATGTCCATGCTGATTATCATAAGTGCAACATATTCCTTTCCCAAGTATCATATGTTTATATAAATAGTACCAGTCAATCATTAACATATGTAAAGTGTTGAATTATACTTAATATATCATGCTGTTTTATTTAGTGGCATACCATTAGATATTTCCACTCTCATTGACCTTCAATTTATGTATTCTCTTCACTAAGGAATCTATCCAAGACCACTTATAAGATTGTTCAGTGAAATAAACATTAAATATACATGGAATCATTACATGTGAGCACACAAAGGGGTGGCACTGGTTGAGGTGGGGAAGCCATCGACCATAAAAAAGAGTACAAGGAATCTCTGTAATGGATATTGTTTTGGAATATCAATATATTGAGTTTTATGCCTTATGCGGAATAGTCTAGAATGAAGCATGATGATTCACAATATATAATGAATCATATTTAAGGAATAAATACTAGGCCACCTACTTCAATCTCATACCACTCTCCACATATATTATCAACCCTTGAATCCATCTAGAATGGGATAAATCATAAGAACATCCTAAACCCCTAAAATTATGGCATATCATCTCCCAAAAAAATATCATAGCATAAAATAAGATAAACAATGAAAGTGAGGAAGGGGATTAGGGAGAATACCATTGAATATACAATGCAACTGATGTAGACGAAAACAAATCTTCGATGAAGGAGAACCAGAAAAAGCTATATTAGGAGTCTGAGGGTTCTCTCACACGGATTTCATCCTGTGTGGGGAATAAATGAGCCTCTGAAAATAAGATGCTCTGCCCTCATTTTAAAAAAAAAATGTATTAGATTATTTTAATGAGTTTTTAACATTACATGATTTTTAATGCTCGGGTTTCTCCATGCAAGGAAAATCCTGATTCAAAATGTGAATGAAGACTAGACAATCCATTGCACATCGTGTCTCCAATACATGTCATGTATACCAACTACATGTCGTGTATTTTTTACATTCCATGTACATGACCTATAACAATCTTCCATCCCACCTAAATACATTCCTTACAAGGAAAACAGACTGGCCAAAGGGCATGGTTACCCATTCTTATGCCAAAAGGGAGAACATAACAATGTTTGACCAAAATGAAAATAAAACATACCTTTTTAAATTCTCAGTACATTACACGAGAACCTTGATTGTTATTCCCAAAGTTAATGATCTATCATCATTGAAACAATATATTCCAATCATTATGTGAAATTTCCCCTACAAAATCATTTGTGTTATTATTAACCAAAAGCTCACGCTACATCTCTATATATGGATCTGTAAGGTGCATATGTGTTTCATCTGGCATAGGTCCACAAAAACTATCATTTCCATCGCCTAATAAATAGTTAGGGATATCAAAAATAATGTCTTGAGGTCTAAAATAGAATAAAATCATGATGTGTAAATTGATTATGATAGGATAGAGTAGATATTAATCAATAGAGTCAGGTGGTTCATGGGATTCTCAAAAGGATTTGTTGATCTTTTCTTAAGATTCATTGGCTCTTGGTGGTCTTCAGTTTCCTTTATGTGGAAAATATATGGTTTTTTTTAATCAGTTTTGGGGATAAGAAAGGGGGATCCAATATCCCCTAGTGTATTTATTATGATCTAAGACTCTTTCAAAATGTATCTGAATAAATGTAGTAGTGATGGGTGAGTTCATCCATTCTAGTGTGGGAATAACATCATTGGAATTACTCACCACATTTTTCTAGATGAATTTTTCATTTTCATCAATGGAAATAGAAATTCCATACAAGATTTAATCTAAAGTATTTATAAATATTAAAAATGGTTTGGTAAGCTCATCAATTGTCGGAAGATTTATGTATACATCTTAAGGATATGTTTATAAGGAAGAAGAATGAAAATGGAAGAGATGTAGGGGTTTGTAGAGGTTAGTTTTACATGGAATATTTAAGGGCGCAAATGTCTCCATGTAAGATCTATATTCACAATTTTTATGGTATTGTTGATAATATTTCTTCTTTTATTTTTAATTGGAAAAATCATTTCCCTCATTTAGGGGTACTATAACCATAGTTATTAGTGTCATGACTTCAATTATCATGCATGGTTTTTCATCCACCATTGTCCCCAAGATGGTTCTACATAATATAGAGAATCCCTTTGTAATCATCATTTGGGATGCAAAAACAGATGATAGGTACCACTGGGCATTGAAAAAAAATCATGGATCGAGAGGTTGAGGTTGGTTTAATTAAACTCAGAACTATTCCACGCATCATCGCATACCTATAGTAGAAGATGACATGGGATGTTATAGAAAAACATATTTATGGGAAAGGTTCATTAACAAAAAATATGGGAGGTATATGTTCTATGATTTGGTATACAACATATCCACACATTCATAATATCCAATAGAAATCAAGGTGGATAGTGGGGGATAACTCTATTATCTTCCAAAATGATAATTGGGTGGGGATTTTCCAAGGATTCACAGGATTTTTGGTTCCTGATCCCTCATTCTAACAAGCCAAAAATATTTCCCCCCTTTACCCATGCTATTCTCAACCCCCGACAGGTTGAGATCTTCCAAATTATTTCAATCACAATGAACTAGACAAACTTGTTTTCACTAGCTCCTAAACTAGTTTTTTCTTGGTGAAGGTGTTTCAACATGTTATGAATGAAAACTCTATCCATGATGCATGGGGTTGTATATAATGGTGAAATGAAATCCCTGATAAGCTAAAATTCCTTATTTAGAGAATTTATAACTAGGACCTTTCCACTTATGAGGTGGTTTCATGAAAGGGGGTCTCCATTATTTCCAAGTGTGCTTGTTGTCATGCCACAAAGGAAGAGACAACCTCTCACATCCTTGAGAACCAATTTTAATTTGACTATTTGAATAATTAATTACTATGAAATTATCTTATAATGAGGATATAATGTCAGAATGGAGATGACAATAATGTTTTTATTGTTTATTTATTTTTTTAGAATCCTTGAATTATATTTATCCTATGTTTTGGATATATTTGAACAAATATAATTTTTATTTTAATAAGTTTGGGGGTTTTATAAATCCATAAAAAGTAATAAATATATCATACTGACAATTAAATGATAAGGTAGAAACACTAATATGATTGTGGGGGTTAGTTTTAAGAGTTTCTAAGATGATGTGAATTGTTTTTCAATAAGGATTTATAGAGAGTATTGTAAAAAACTAAAAATGATTTAGTATCTACAAAATGGATCAATAACCTTAAATGAATAGATTTTACATAGGTTATATTTTGTTTCATGAGATTGAGAAGATATAAGACCATAATATTTTGGGGATTTTTGAACATGAATATTTATAGCTATTCAAAACCAATATTTAATAATATTCAATGGTATTAGTAATAAGATAGTAATTATATGAGGGTAATAGTTATTGGTATGTATGAACTCTAATTGGTGTATGTTTTGTTTGTGAAAAAATCTTGAAGATATGGTAATGCTTGAGTGTGATTGGTTTTAAGAAATCATTATAATGATGAGATTATATATGGGTTTGCGAGAATTGATATCCATATTAAAAAAATGGGAAATTTTATATTTCATGATGATTTTCATATGACATTCGATATTTGATAATCAATTTGAAATGATTATTAAGGTAATTAAGAACAATAATTTAACTTATAGATGTATAGAAAGTTTTATTTCATTTTTAATTATTTTTAATGTACTATTGTTATCCATGTTTATCTAAATTTATTGTCCATTGGAAGTATTAAATACCCAAGTGTAAGAGAATCAATAATATAATTCAATTCATATACACATTACTATTAATAGTGATATCAATTTTATTTGTATATGATGGGAATGATCTATCTTGGGGATATGGGCTGTCATAAAAGGGTTTTATTTTATTTTCCTATAGATAATATCAAGGGGGTATTAAATAATGGTAGGGTTGGATGGTGAAGTATAGATGAAATATTTGATTGGATTTAGAGGAAACTACATTAGCTCAATGGGGGAACCTTTAGATAGTCATCTATCTTCTTCTCCTTATACTTATTCCCCTAATAATACTATAAATATTTCATTTCTAATAAGAAACCACTATAATTCCATCTTCTCACCAAGTATTCTTAAAATTGGTGTATACATTGAGTGTAAGATCAGGGCTTGAAAAGGATGGAGGATAATTGGAAATGATATTATAAATATGTGATTGGTAATTTTGTTGGATGTGATATATAAATATGTCATAGAGAATGTGAATTTATTTATTTAGTGCAACATGTTGTTAAAACTTTTTGAGGTGAAAGGTCTAAAGTAGTGTGGGATGAGATTGGAAAACACAGTTGTTTTGGAGAATTTCACCTTTGGAGTTACCAATAAAAATGGAAGGAAATGGTAATATTGATTTTAATCATTAATAGAGTAGTGTGAAGAGGTATTCTCATATTATTATTCTTAACAAATGGAACAAATAAGTGGTAGGAATATTTTCTATACAAATTTACTCAGATGCGAAAAGAAGCAACTACAAGATCATTTCCTGTCTGAGAAGGAACTGAACCTGATTACATTTAAATTCTAGATTGTGCAGTAAGAATATATTATTCCTAGTTCTATTAAACCACTATGTGAGAAGAAATTTTCCATAAAACAAAAGATGAGAGTTTGCATGATTTTAATGCAGTGTCCAAGGAACTAGAATGAACCCATGATGAGGAGCCTATAATAAGTTTTTATGCATGTAAAAAAATAGTTCAGGAATTGTTTCAAGGTTATTATTAACCATAAAGTGCATGGATTCTACATAATATCCTTCTAGGGCATGTGATACTGTATACTTTAAAAAATTAGTCTGATTCCTATGATTTCTGAACCGATGTAACAAAATGAGAACTAAACTGATCTGCCAGATCTTGTACTGGAAGGGACTAATGAGAAGCTAGATATTTTACTTTTATGTGAGTTGAGTGGGATATATAGAATTGAACATAAGTATACTACCATGTTATTGAGTTTGGGAGCCTCTCCATGCAATGAACCTGTAAGAACCCAATTTACACTCAGGTATGAATCCTTAAAAAATTGGTCTAATTTTATTTTAAAGACCTAAAATGGATGCCAAATTATTTAATGAAGGTTTCATGAAAGTTCAATGATTATTTAGATCTCAAAACCCTGGATGGTGGAGTTTTTTGTCCTATCTCATGGTTAGAGTAAACCACGCAAGGCAGGCCACACAGTTAGTTTTTACCATGCAGGGCTGGATTGTGAACAACATGAGGTTTCACGGTTCGCCCGAACCATGAGATTTGGGCTACACATCCACGTGAAATGCTGTAGAAAACGTTTAGAGTCATTTCATGTGGTTGGTGCATGGTTTCCTTATCCGTGTGGGCTAACAGTGTGGTATGCCCTTTCCTTTAGCTACACATGCTTGATTTACGAATGGTTTTCCGAAACCATGTGTCCAAACAATGAAAAGAATATATTTTGGGTAAAAAGATATTTTCTCCCTTAAAATATAATTAAATATAAAATTCCCTCCAATTTATATAATCCAATGGAGATAGACCATTATTTCACTGATTTTGAATCTGAAACTCATATATTCTATGATTTGAGCTCGATTGTCCGTCTGAAGTCCGAATAAAATGGCATTGATCTCATTGGATCTTCACCAGTATGTTATTAATTATTTTTTAATATTTTATCATTTTTCTTCCTATACATGATTCTATTTAGATATAGGCTCATAGGCCCCAATTTTAGGTCATTGATCTACTATTCAGATCTACTCCAATTCCATATGAACTAAATGCTAATACTAAATGAGTAGAGCCGTATGAGGCTATGGTAGGAGGTCTATCAGTCATCCGTTGAGTTTCGACATTTCAGGATTTTCCATGCTGTCATGGAAATTTCATCGGGCATCATTGGTTAAATTTATAGTCCCTCCTTATAGTAATTAGGCCCTTGTTCTATAATACTTTCCATATATAATTTTCATTGTTGGTGGTTATATCCACAACACTGCCCACCACAAGTAGGGTGTGTTACCATATTTGGATATTTAGCATTTTGACACCATTGATCCATTGTTCAGCTATACATGAGATTTAATAATATAATGGTAATCCTAATTATTTTAAATGGGTGTTAAATTTTTTAATGGAAGGAACCATGTAGATCTACACTTGACCTGCCCAAGGTAAGTGCTTAAATCTTGATAAATCATTGTTAATTCATATAGAAGGTATGTTCGATATAAATGGATAAGACTTATTAAATGGAATGAATGTTGATTTCATGCTAGAGCACCCATTTCCACTCACGGGGAAATGTAGTGGATTCAACCATGATAAATTATTATGGCTTAAATGGATGAATAAGTGGTTTCATGCCACTAGACCTTGTCAAACTTATAAAAGGAAATGGCTTGAACCTTATGAAATGTTAAAATGGCATAATTGTAATATGTCCTAATTGATTAAATGAATTATGTTTAAGGTTCCAAATTACATAAGAACCTTTAAATCCTTATAGGGATGATTTGACTTAGGTTAGATTTTGGATTGCCAAAGTAATTCCTTTAGCACTCGAGAACACCATTCCAATTCAAGGATTCATATTACCTTGGTTTAGACCCACATTGGTTCCCGATCTTCATCTATTAAATGATTCCTGATATCTCTACAAAAAAAATTGGTCTATCCTATACTAGAACATTAATAGTGCAAGCTAAAAGTGTTGTAAAAGATCCATTTTTAGCGCTAAAAAACACACAGTTAAAGAGGGTCCTTAATAACGCTTTTTTAGCCCACTTAATGACACACTTTGTCAGTGCTAATTTTTTTTAAATGGGGGCCTATATAAATGCTTTTTTATAGGTTCTGATAAAATTATGCTTCAAAAGAATTATATTTCATTAAAATTATTATATTCATATGTATATATATTTATATTGATAAAAATATCATATATATTTTTTAAATAATTATTTTGATATTTTAAATAGGAATTTACAGTTAATATATAAGTTATTTAGTGAAAATGGTTTATAAAAAAATTAAAGGAATATATTTAATTATTATTTTTCATATTATTACAACGTAATAGTCATTTAATATGAATTTGAATATATAAAAAAACCAAAAATCAATAAAAGATCTAAAATAATTTGAAAATATAAGTTGAACTTCAAACAGACAAATTTTTTGATCAATGTGTCCATTTGGGCTCTACCACATATCGAATCAAATCATGGGATGATCTATACACCCTTAATAACACATGTAAATCATTGCCATATTTTTTCAGGCTCAAAAATTCCTAGAAGGCCACCAAAACTGAGTTTTCTATTGTGGAAGCCAATTTTTTAAACATTCGATGTATTTTCAGCTTTGTTTAAGGGGTATTATTTCCTTTTTGTGGAGAAAGAATTTATTTCGAGTATTTATATTCATATTGATATTATATTTTGGAATTTTTTTTATAATGTAATTTTATTTACGATTTAATATATGCATTTTTTCTTACATTTACTTATAATAAATGACTCATATGAATATATATATCTACATATTTACATAAATATGTATATTCTAATATATATAAATAAATTTATATTAAAAAAATTTATATAAAACAATGTCTAACAATTTTTACATTATAAAAATGTATTTATAATGTTTATATGTACATATATGTGTGTATTTATATATATATATATATATTGTTAGTATATGTAAATGAATGTAATATATAATATATTTAAATAAATATAAGTATATGTATTACATACAAACGCATATTGTGTAAATGTATTTATATATAATAATATAAATATATAAATAATATATAAATAAATAGAAATATCATTAAATAAAAAACAAAAAAAAATTGTGTAGTAGTAAAGTCATTCCATCTTTGAATGAGAGGGGCTAGGATTTAATACAGTTAGGTGCACATGAGGTTATAAATTCACAATGCATTGATAAAAGGGCCGGAGTGGTGAAAATCACTAATAAATCTGGGGAAGCATTGTTAATGGTGTTGTGGAAGCACTGATAAATGGGATTGGACTCTCATGGATGTCCAAACAAATATAAATTTACCCCCTCTAATAGTTCTTCCTTTATTAGTAATAAAAAGATCTATTAAAAATCCCTTTTAATAGTGCTTTTTAGTGCTATTAATGGTTGCCATTAACAGAGTTTTCTTCATTCCACTAGTACAAAAACTATTTTTAACATCACAATTTTTCACGTCGGTTTTTTAGAAATGACATCAAAATCATTGAAAATAAATTTAACATGTCGGTTATTATATAACCAACGTCAACATAAATTTTATTTAATTTTTCATGTCAGTTATATATGATCTGACGTGAAAAATCCATTTTTGTTCATTTTTCACATTGGATATATAATAACGGATGTAAAAATTCTATTTTCCAGACTTTGTCACGTTGGTTCTAAATAACTGATGTGACAAAATAATTTCCAAGACTTTTTCACATCGGGTATTAAATAACGGATGTAAAAATGGTTTCAAAAATGTAGTTCATTTATCAATCTTCGATTTGATAGGTCACGGAGCTCAAACAGAGTTACAGATCAAAAGTTATGGTCATCGTAATTTGATCATCTCTAAACAAAGTCTCAAGGAATGCCAATTTTTGAAGGCCATAACATTTAATCTGTAACTCTATTTGAGCTTTGTGACCTATAAAATAGAATATTTAGAAATTAAATACATTTATATTAACATATTTCACCTCTTTTATTAAATAACTGATGTGAAAAATAATTTTTAAAGTTGGTTATTAAATAACCGACATGAAAAATCTATGAAAATTGATTTTTCACGTCAGTTATTTAATAACCGATGTGAAAAAGAGATAAAATTTGATTTTTCACATTAGTTAATTGATAAATTACATGATAAAGGTTTTCAAACATGTGGTTCATTTGGAAAGCATTGATGTGATAGGTCACAGAGCTAAAATGGAGTTACAGATCAAAAGTTATGAGTATCAGAAGTTGATCATCTTTAAACGAAGTCTTATGGAAGTCAAATTTCAGATGTCCATAACATTTAATTCATAACTCCGTTTGAGCTCCGTGACCTATCAAATAAAAGATTTGAAAATTAGCTACATGTTTGTTAACATTTTTCATGTCGGTTATTAGTTATCTGACCTGAAAAATACCTTTTAATTTCAGTTGTTAAATAACCAACGTGAAAAAGCCCTGAAAATTGACATTTCATGTCGGTTATTTAATAACCGACGTGAAAAAGTGATAAAAATTGATTTTTCACCTCGATTATTAAATAAAATAAGTGAAAAATAACATAAAATTTTAATATATTTTCATGATGGTTATCATAAAACCAACCTGAAAGATAATTTTCATATCCCGCCAACGTGAAATTTCAATTTTTCACATCACGGAATCGACATTTCCAATTGCCGCATAAAATTTTTAATACCGCATTTTCATTTATCATCTCAATTATATGTTTTCATTATATGCATATCATAATTTAATGATCATTTCTTTCAACAATCATTGTTCCTCGAACTAGACTCATTTGATATTCAATGTGAATCAATTATTTATTCTTTTCGCGATCTCATCGATGTATTTTTAATTGTTTATCCATGATTTATGATGTTTATGATTTGTTTTCATAATTGATATACCATTTAACAATCATTTCTTCCAACCATCATCATTTCTCCAATTGAAATTGTTTGGTATTTCAAGTGAATCCATTATTTCATATTTCCGTGATCTCCTCAAGGTATTCGTAATTATTTCTTCATGGTTTATATTTTTTATGAGTTGTTTTCTTAATTGATATATGATTTAAGGGTTATTATTTTATTATAATGATGTATAATTATTTATATCATGGTAAAACTAAAAAACCACCTCTGGATTCTTAAATTTCTTCTAATATGAAGCTACAATTGGCTTATTCGATCATTCCTCAAAAAAATATATCAATCTTCTGATGGTCATAAATTTTGATCCATAATTCTGTTTGAGCTATAAGACCTTTCAAATCAAATCTTTAACAATTAATTACATAATGGTAAATATTTTTTATGTCGATTATTTGAAAACTGAAGTAAAAATTGACTTTTGACGTTTGTTTTTTAAAACAGATGTAAAAATGGATTTTTACAGCATTTCTAGAAGGTCTTTCACATCGGTTTTTTAAAAAATTACCTTAAAGTCCATAAAAAATTTATTTTAAACATTGGTTATTAAATAACTGATGAAAAAATCTTATTTTTTAAGTTTCTCACAATAACTTCGCCTCAAAACTAGCATTAAAAAGATCAAAAAACCAACGTAAAAATCTTTTTTTGTATTAGTGTGCTGATAATAAATTCAAGCTTTTAGCCGCACTTCGATTGTTTGTGCTTTTTAGTGCTGGTAAAAGCCTATTTTAGCGCTATTAAAATCCTCATTTATAATAGTGTATAGCATCATAGGATCCCTTCTATATAATTACAAGATGTCTTGGATACACTCCTTGGACCCAACATGGCTTCCACTGACACGAGGTGCCTTGGTTATATCATTGGGCCTATCCATAACTTATCCCATTTTACCTTGGATTTATTACATAGACTTTGTTAAATCATACTATTGTAGAATTCCTTGGATCATGCTCCTTGGATTACAATTTTACCTCCTTATCCAAGCTATAGTTACTAGTGAGTTGGAAACCCTTGAGGTCTTGGTTTCCTTTGGTTTTTACCTTGGAACGCTTTATTTATTAATATCAATATAGCTTTCCTTGTTACATCTTCAAACCATTAATTTTACTATAATGAGGTAATGTCGGTGTTATTTATGCCTCACAGGAATTATATATATAAATTATAATTTAATTAATTAATGAAATGATTATATGTTTAGACACCAGCCAATGGACGAGGTAGGTACGTGTGTATTTTTGTTACTGTACTACATTAATTTTATATATGAATGCATACAAATTCTATAGTTTATATTACATATGAAGATGTTATATACACCATTGGTGATGTCCTACTAAGATTTATCTCACACCATATCTAGGCTGCCATTGGCACTCGGGTAGACTCAATGTACGTAGGTGTTGACAAAGGGAAGTGAGTTGCTTCAGACACTTGATTACTTATTTCTTAGGATGGAGTTGGTTGGAGATAAACAAGATGGATCATAGTATTCTTGTATATATTTTAGTTTATTTTTGATAATTTTTATAGCATTCTCATCATATAATTTGTATCCGGGTTTTCCATATTTCTAGTGACATGATATATTTCATCATTAGTTATATTATATTTTTATTAGTTGAACCTATTTTATTATTATTCAGATAGATTATGTTGTGAAATGTATTATTATTGCATTTCTTATGTTATTTACCATCTATTATGATATTATTTTTCCACTATTTTACACACTGGTAATGAGGGAAGTGTCTTCCCATAGACGCATTCAAGGCCCTCACTATGAGTTGTCATCCTCTATCATTTGGGGAGATTTTCTTGAGGTGATGTGGCCAACCAGGCTGAAGGCACTCCTAAGTGTCATCCGAGATTGGGACATCATAAAGTTTTATTAGAGCTTCCTTTATTGATTTACTATTTGGAGAAACTAGGTTGGATAGTGGCATCACTTGGAACTTGGTCATAAGCTGTGATTGGGCATCCAACCCCATGTTCATGGTAAAGGCTGAATTTCTAGAAATAAAATGATGCATATGATTTTTCTAATTATATTTTATATCATTTAACCATTAGGTGAATCACATATTATATGGTGTGGTTGATTATTATTCTAATTTATATTTCATTTCATAGTTTTCCAAATGATTTGAGGGAAAGGAGCATTGTTACAAACATCATTATGGACACATGGAAATCACATTCCATGCAAATTTCCATTCCAAATATGTGAATTTTATTTATTTACCTTAATTTATATTCTTGTTATTGTTGAGTGATGTTGTGTTAATTATTTTATGCACTTGCTTTTACATGGCTATGATAAAGAGATTATTGGTTTCAATTCTTGAGGTGTTATGGGCCCTCGTGTGTTGGGATTGGCAATTAGCTGATTTGAGAAATTTTATTAAAATATAATGGGTGTTGTTTTCATTGATAAGTTTTCTGGGCCTTGATTCACTAGGAATGGTGATCCATTATATATGAACCTTGATATATGTAAATAATAAAATGAAACTTGATATTGAAACATTCCTTTTAAAAATGTAATCGTTTCACATCCTTATCATGCCTTTCAAAGTTTATGAAAGCTAAAGGAGTTAACCTTGTAATTAAATATCTAATTAAATTAAATAAATGCCATTAAATTAGGAGGCAAGTTATAATTGACCCTTCATCTACTAAAACCCCTAAAACAAATACATGAGCACTTACTAGTACCTATCCTTCTAAGTGGGTATTTAGGCTAGTATGCCTTGGGTAGTGGCCACTTTCTTATGTCCATATTCCCCTAGTGTTGTAATATATCTTCTTAAAGTATATTATGAGACGTGTGCATGGAATTCTTTGATCAATGTTACCACAATGTACTTGTGTCATGTGCTAGGAGGGTGGTGAAGAATATGCTCCATACATAGTGGTCACTAAGCTACCAGTCTTACCTCTAAGAGTTCCAGTTGAGGCGTTGCCTGTGGTAAATGATCTCGGCACTAATTCCCAAGTTTATTATAGTTTCCTACATTTGATGTAGTCCATGTATGGTGGTCCATGTCTGGCACCTAAGACGGGAGATTTGACTTGGTATTTCTAGCAGCAATATCCTCCCACCTTATTTGGGGATGGTGTTCCATAGGCTGGTGAGTTTTTTCAAGTGGCCACCTTGTCTATCTTTGAGTATCTAGAGGCACCTATGGAGAGAATGTTCAATATTACTATGTATATGATAAATGATTTAGCCAAGTGTTGGTGGGATGTAGTTACCGAAATTGGTCACTATTCGGGTATGGTATGGGCTGATTTTGAGACTTCCTTCTATGATAAATTCATTTCTCAGATGCTAAGAGCTGACATAACCAGAGATTTCATACATATATAGTATAGTTCTATGTCATTTATGGAGTGTTTATAATTTTTTCCTATGTTATAGTGTTTTTTCACAACTTCTAGTTGGTGATTAGATTTTTCTTGCAAGATGCTTCGAGGATGGGCTAGTTTATGCCATCCATACTTAGGAGAATGTGTTTCACCTGCCTACCATTTTTTAAATAGTCAATCATGCTCTTATAAATGAGAGAGAAATGGGGTACGATGATAGTACCAGCCATAGAGAATCAGGGCTAAGGTAGGCCGGTAGTTCTTCTGGTAGTAAAATGTGATCCCTTGAGGTTTATTGTTAGGGTAGTGGCAGCTAGTGTACCCATGCTAGTATCTCTATAGTGTGTCACTAGTGTGGACGATAGGGGAGCTTGAACATTGGTGTAATAGAGACCCTCTAGTGTATTAGGATTGATGCTATATGGGGTACATTTAGTTATTCTATTGGACCTTTCCCTTAGATAATAGTGGAAGAGGTTCTGCATCAGCTCAAACTTTTGAGGAAGGTTCTTTTACGTAGGGTTTGGTGGGGAGTTGGAGTAGCATCGACAGGACTGGCTGAGGAGGAGGTCAAGGCCATAGTATCTGGACTCCTGATCATTAGAAGTTCTTGTTGGTGATTAGATTTTTCTTCCATCTCCATATGTGTCTATATGTATGTACTTATACTATACAAATTTTATAGATTATTGGAGCCATCGTATCTATTGGGCATGTGACACCATATTTAGAGACACTTTGAAACAATATCCTGACCTGCGGAAGACTCGGTCAACGGGGATTTGCAGAAACTTTGGTTCCTGATAATGGTTTGTGGGAACCCTGCCGGTTTTGAATGTGTGCAAAGCGATGGGTTTTCAGTACTATGTGTGGACTGTCCTTACATGCATAACTCATTTGGTTGATGTGGTTCACAGTTAGCCTTGCTCGCTGGCCATCGCCTCGCAGGCCAACAGTTCACAGACCGTCTCGCATACCCGACGGTTCGTGAACCATCTTTTCTATGTAACATTCCCGATTATGGTACTCATTACACTTAAGATGCTTAAAAAAATGAATTCCATAAGTTCATTTGAAGAATTTCAATTCAACTTGAGTCCCACAACCATGATAGACATGTAAAAGGACTTGCTTCCTTCTGTAAAGCGATTATGGGGGGACTTTCCCCTCTTGGTGGAATTTTCAAGTTTCTACACTCCCTATAGGCTAGACATTGACATATGTTGAGTCAAAAATCCAGAATCCATTTGAATTGCTTTCACGAACCTTATTTTTATTGGAAACCCCTCCATGCCCTTGTTCCTAGTGTGACTATAGGGAAACTAGTTGTGTCTGAATCAACTAGTGTAGCATAAGGGTAGATCTCTTAGATAATACCTAGGTTCCCATTATCAATATCATCATATAGGTGAGTATAAAAGAAATCCAATATCAATACACACTGCATAAGAAATATATATCACTCACTTATATCATCCTTATAAAGAATATCCACATACACTTTATACATCCATGGAATAAATATTCACATTCCCCCAAAGGGGGAGTAAGAAGCATCCCATAGTGATAAAAGCCTACAAAAGGGGAAGTAAATACCAAGCACTAAACAACACACTTTATAAAGTGATAACAATTCCATTATCATAAAAATGTGGCTCATACTATCGATCCAATTCCATATCATAAAATTATAATTTGACATCCTTTATAAATCCCTTGAAACCGCACACATCATTTTCATTTAAAATCCACCCATTAAAATATGGGGTTTCCCCTTTGAAATTAAAAACAAGTAATAGGGAGTTCAATATCCATAAAAGACATTTTAAAGATACATTAAGAATTTTTCACCAAGGGAATAGTAAAACACTCATTTCAATAAAAATTTGAAAATCATAAAATAACCCCTTTTAAATAATTTCAAGGACAAAACCTCATTATAAAACTAAATTCTATTTAATGTGTAGTTTTCACTATTTAAAAACATAAAAAAGTCAAATATCCAATATACACCAATAAAACCATTTCATTAAATTCTCTTAGTTATTTCAAAAAAAATTGGCACATAAAAGTATTCCAATTCAAAAGAGAAAATAAAAAATTCACATAAGAAACCCTTTATGATAGGCTCAAACATCCTATAAATTATTTTCAAACATTTCATGGATATAAAATGTATACATAATTTAAATAAAAAGTGATTTAGAATAATCAAGAACATTATTAATTCCAAAATTTAATAATTTCATAGAAATACCAACTTGGGAGAAGAAAAACCCAAGATGAAACATGTCACGTTTGACTGAAACCACACAAAAAGGAATGGATACCTCCTTCACAAACTATAAGTGATAAAAATCCCTAGTTTTTAACTATAACAAACTCATTCCCTAACATACCTAGTGTATTAGGGTCCTTAGAGAAAAAATGGATCCAAGGGGAGATTGATCGAAGAATAATATATGATAATGTAGGAGGATTCTACATTGGATTAACTTGGAAATCACTAAGAACAAGCCAATAATCAATGGGGGAGAAGGTTGGAGATACTGTTTGGATCATAAGTGTTGGTAGATAAATCAAGAATAAGATATGGTCGAATCCCTATTTTATTCAAACGGGTTTAAATTAGAAAACTCACAAAAGTTAAAAAACCAAGCAGACCACACGAATTGGCCACAAAGTCCTCCAAACCATGTTGAAACCATGTGGGGGTACCCCAACCCAAAAAAAGTCAAAACATTCCCTAGTAATCTCCATATTATTTTAAAACCCATGGGAATGCCCTAAAACCATAATATATCTATGATATCACCCACTACATGGGCATCAATTTGTTACTACTAACTGTGTGGGTAATCATTGAAACACCAACAAAAACTCCAAAGATCAAAAAATTTTATACCAAAATTAATGGAACTCAAGGTGACCTAATATGAAATAAAATAATAATAAAATAACTAACTAATGTGACATGTGGGTGTCACAATTATCCCCACCATGCCAATTTCGTCCCTTAGAAATTCCATGGTTAAAAAATAGAAGGTGGTTGATATCAAATGATCTAGATAAGACCAATCCAAGAAGAACCTTCTAATATGATTTGAACTCAAAGAAAAAATAAATATCCCTAAAATATTGAATCATTCTACCAAAAACATTTCTAGATATTTCAAAGAATAATCGAACCATGAACCTCAAACTAGAATTCCTATGAAGAAAAAGAGACTTAAGATTGACTCCATAAAATTTTTAATTCTTGTAACATGGTGGATCTAAGGAAAACTAACAAGTGAAACATTCCCAAACTGATTGATCTACCATGAGAAAAACTCACTCTCAGCCCACAAGAACTTCCAAACCAAAAGAAGGAATAAATAACCAATGGGGCCTGAAGGATTGAAATGGGCTCTAACCTCTATCTATAACAAGAACGGATCACCTAGGGTTACAAACAGGATCTTCACCTCACGATGACTCTATTATAGTACAAAACAAACAATGGCTAGTGAATAATCTCAACTGGTGATTCACCCACCCTAGTTATCCATTACTACACACAAGTCCATTTCCCATGTCCAATAAGAAATCACCTCAAAATCATAGCACATACCATTAATATAAACGATAACTCTCATAAGATATGAATATAAATAGTGATGTATGCCAAAAACCAATACTCAAAACCATACAAAAAATAATAAGGCATACAAAAATATATTTTTTATATCCATCAACAAAATAAATTCCAAAAAACTACCATCTATTAGATTTTTAATCAAAATAATTGGAAGTAAAAAACCCATCATAACACATAACCATCAAAAAATGATCCTAAATAAACTCATAATCCAAAAAAAATAAAACTAGATACTTCCTAAAAAATCCAGCTTGAAAACATCTTAACATGACGTAAACTACAATAACATTATCAAGTTATTATAGATTTACCATAGAAGGTATTTTATTACCATGGATCCCCACACTAGTAAAACATAAAAGGTTTTGTATTCCTAGGAGAAGGAAACTTCACTTCTAATCAAGGCTCATCATACTTCTACTCTACACCCATCATGTTACCTTTATTCCCATCTGAAGGAAAAAAGGTATCACCTAATAATGGTAACCTAAAATGGTTAGCTTCCTCTGAAAAAGGCCTCTTTGAGGACCCATTTAATGGATGATTGACAGATGAAAGTATAACTAATCGAAAATCATGGTGCATACCAACATTAAAGAAATGATGCTTTTAAAAATCATTCACAAGCATATCTAGAAAAAATAACCCAATTTCAGGAGTGACCAATGTGATCCTTCACTAATTTAATATCCTAATGAAGGCTCAAAATCTCAAGATTTATTTATACATTGACAACCTATAGAAAGAACCATTGTATAAATACCATCATAACAAACACCTAAGATAAACCTTCACTCGCCTAATAAGGTACAATTAACTTCCACTGTACATTCTATATTTGATAAGAAAACTCACCATATGACTCACATGAGTAGATTAGAATGTCTAGGTAAAACTAAGAATCATATAAACCCTTTATAATCACCTTAACACTTTTTTAACACGTTGATAACCAAAAAAAGAATGTGGATTCTAATTTAAGTGGACTGTAATAGGGTCTGAGATCAATGAAGGTTCCATTTCCACCACTCTAATATGAGTTTGTGTAGAATACCTAACTGGAGGAACTCTTTCCAAGTGATGAGATGAATCACCCATGGGATACTTCTCTATGGAAATAATTATACTTCTCCTTTTCACAATTCTAAGCGGAATATTATAAACAACCAACTACATGAACAACATCAATTCATGTCTCAAAAATTTAACCAAGTTATCCCTTCATAATCTAGGAATAAAATTCAGGAAAATGAGTCACCACATCTAATCACATCAATTCACACTAAAGCAAGAAATGATTCTTTACAAATTCACTAACTTAAACCATGTAATTTTGAAAACATGTTCCATTAAGGCATATGATTAGAAACAATCCATATACCTTTTGTAAAAAACAATACAACATTGTTGGATTACACATCGCCAACAAAATTATATTAAAAACTTCAATTTTTCAAGATCCCAAATTTTCAATGAAATGTTATTTGTGAAAAAAATATTTCAAAATATTATTTTAAAATAAATTAATGTAGGGAAAATCCTATGAGCTAAATTTTAAACATCACAATTACCTATTAAAATAATTTTTCTAAATAGCCTAACAGAAACAACTTCTTTATAAACATTTAATGAAAACCACGTGAATTTATTTGTATTCCACTATGGGAAATGTAATTTTTTAATTTAATAATTTCATAAAATTTTTATTCCAATAATCATTAGATATATATAAAACTATCAAAAAAATATTATCATGAACTCATAAAAATATCATCAACACCCTCCTTGGTTTATATCCAACAAGTGAAAATAATTTTAAGAGAACTATGGAATTGAAAGGAATCAAAATAATACAACTAGGAAAGGAACAAGGTTGTGAATGGTTTGGCCGCATGGCCTGGTAAAATATGTTCCAACCATGAAACATGCTATCTGATGGTGATAGACTCAAACTGCACGAGAAATGCATGGTTTTCCTAATCATGTGAGAAAATTGTGATACTCAAGTTCTAATCCATTTTCTTCCTAAAACCAAATATCAACCTCTGAAATCAATTAAATAATAAAATGGGATAAAAAACATCAATTAAATTTAAACTATTTCATAAAGATCTAAAAATAATGTTGAATTATTTATATGAAATCCAAATTCCCCTGATAGCTTGAGGCTTGGGAAAATAAATAGCCAGATAGACTCTCCCATCCCTTACCTCTCAAGATCGGATAACTTTAATCCTCATTATACCATGACATCCCCAAATGAAAAGAGGGTTACTCAATAATCCTAGTATCTCACTGAATATCTCATGACATAATACCATTTTCTAACAGACCAACATGGGCCTTTATCCACTTGTCACCCAAATCAGCTTTCCACAAGACTCGAATGTCATTCTTGATCCCCATAGGATGGAAACTAATTCATGGGAATCACAGGAAACAAATTTAGGAACAATTTATCCCTTAAATTATAGGTAAAATATATTATGAAATTTAACGAAAATAAGTATACATGTCAAATGGGTTATAACAAACAACATCAATTCAACCCATTTTAATAAATACAAAACAACATCCATAAACAAAATGATACAACATAGAATAATAAGATACAAAAAAATAACTAAATTAAGATAAAATTATTATCATATTGGATGATATAAAAATAAAATAAAATAAAACAAACTATATCCAAGCCTAAGGATCTCTCCATGAAACCTTTGGATACTCACTACCCTTGACATTCCCATTATCATCCACAAGAAACAAAATCAGTCTAGCTGAATCCCAGAGCCTATAATATATTTTCCTGAGCTATATTGAATATTAATTTTCCACCCATGGAATATGTGAAATTTATTCCATTCGGAATTTCATAATGTATAGTTTAAAAATATAATAAGAAAGTATCATTTTCAAACATAAATGATTAAAACCCCCAAAATCAATTCCATTCTCTCTTTAGGAAACCTTCTATTACTTTTCTATATTTTAAAACAATCACTTTGAAAATATTTCACTTCTCATGTCCATTTAAAAAATAAAGCACTCATTTTGAAATCCACTTTAAAAACCCAATAAAAGAGTCTCTAAATTCAAAATAAATTTTACAAAAATATTTGATAACCATCTATAACGGAAATTACCCATACATACACATGTCAAATGTACATAGAGTAGGCACCAACTATTCAAGGATAGAAAAAGATGATAAAAAATAAGGGTACTATAATAATACAAATTATTAGAGGATACAGTCAATAACAAGAGAGATATACCATATTTGAACCACCAATAAATCAATGAGTGTATCATGGAAACCACCTAGGTCTTAACATGAGACATGTCTATATTTATCAATTTTTCATGGTCCAGCTCCCAGTATATGCCACAGGCCATCCAATTATCCCACTTCAGCCGTGTCAAAAATGGAACCCCATCCAAGCCCTACCACCTATAATGACTAGAGGAACACTAGTAGTTTTTGAAAAAGAAAGTGTAACATAGGGGTAGATCTCCCATATAGTATATGGCTTCCCATTACTAATGGAAAACTACATGTGAGTGGACATGCAAGGGTGGATCGACACACCTTGAATAAGAAATAAATCACCCACACCTTTATCAACCTAAAAAATAAAAAACCCATATATTTCATACATCCAGTAAATAAATAAGATCAATCCTTTAAAAGGGGAGAAAAAAGCATCACATAGTGATAATAACCCGCAAAAGGGGGGAAAATTTGAAGAGGAAATAAAGGTGGTATCATAATCATTAAAAACACACTTCATGAAATAACAACCAGAGCATTACCATAAAAATGCGTCCTATACTATCAATCCATTTTCGTCATATAAAAAATTACTTTAACATCATTTGGAAATCCATTGAAACCTCAAACACTATTTTAATTTCAAATATACCTTTTTTGACATGGGTTTCACCATTGATATTCAAAATAAGACAAAGAGCCTTATATTTCCATCAAACACATTTTAAAATCCATTATGATATTTTCACAGGGGGTATAGAGACACACCCATTTCAATTAAAATATTAAATTCATCAAAGAAAAACCTTTTAAATCATTTCAAGGTCAACACCTCATTATAAAGCTAATATCGTTTAAAATATAGTTTCCACTCTTTTAAAAATAAAACATGATCAAAATTTAACACATTCTATTAAAAACATTTCCAAAAGCCTTTTAGGCATTTAAAAAATTCTTGGTACAAGAATAAATTTTATTTGAAAAGTGAAAATAGGAAAATCACTTGAAAACCCCTTTATAACAAGCTCAAACATAATAAAAATTATTTAAAAACACCTCATGGATCTCAAATTTATAAATAATTTCATTAAAATGTGAATTAGAAATCTCAAACACTCTTTAAATTCCATGATGAAAAAATTTCATAGAAACACCTATTAGGAAAAGGAGGAAACGAATCTGAAACTTGTCTTTTTCAATGGAAATCACCCAAATAAGAAAGTGGACTTCCTATAAAAGCTATAAGAGACTAAAAACCTTGTTTATAACCATACCAAACAAAATACCTTTATTTAATTTCATATTAGGGTTTTGAGATAAAGAGATAACCTAGTAAATATGGAAGGAAGAATAATAAATGAGATAGGAGGATGGAGTTACCTTGGAATCCTTCAAAATCACCAAGAACAAGACAATAATCTAAGAGGGTGAATTTTTATCTCACCCCTAGATCCTGATAGTTATCAAAGTTATATGTTAGAATATAGGGTGAATCATTCTTTAATTAGAATGGATTAAACTTAGAAAACCCATAAAACTGAAAAACTTTGATAGACCACATAGTGTTGCCACACTATTTTCCAAACCATGAACCAACCATGTGAGTGTACACAAATATAAAAAAATCCACACAGTTATATAGGAATCTCTATACGGTTTTAAAAACTATGTGGAGACCATGTAAAACTATATTATCTCCATGATATCATCATATTCATAAGAACTGCACTAATACTAATTATTGTGTTCCTAAATAATGTACCACATAGAAAACCTCCAAAACACAAAATTCAAAACAATAATTACTGATTCTTAATTTTACCAATGTTAACATAAAATAATATAAAATAAAAAAAATAAACTACTATAGTGACATGTAGGTGTCCCATTCCAGCTACACGAGGTTTTTATATGATAGAGGAAATTTGTTTTTCTTCTATTTTCTATAATGAGGCTTCTAGTATTTACTACCTTCCTAACAATTATGTTACCATGAATGTCGATGAGGAAATTTTCATCAAAAAGGATGTTAAGAAAATAAAACTTATTTGGAGGGGAATATTCATAATGAGTGATTATAACAGTGATATTGTGCCCATTTTAGATAATTCCACATCTTTAATTCCTTTAAGGAAGACCCATGTGGTTGCAATACATCTAAGGCCTACTCAAGATATGTGGGGTCACTGTTAATAAAACTTGAAAAATCTGGAATAATTTCCTATGGATACTGATACAGAGGATAAAATACATTGCATGGGTAATGAGGTTTTTGTGATACCTTGTTTATTTAGACTACTTATAAGATCATTTCATATTACACACAACAAATTTTATGACTCTATATACATGACGGTGATATGTATGTTTTAATAGGTAGAATACGTTAGGTAAGATTTGGAAAAAGTGGTTTAACTTCTTCATAATTCTAACAGATGTGTGAGATTGAGTGACTATCCTCCTCAATGTGTTTTTTTTGTTTTCTGGAATAGAAAATGAATTAAACACCACAAGTAATAATCTTTATGGTGAAATTTTCCATATTTTTTGTCCACTAAAATTTGGTGTTTATATATGTTGATATTAAAATAGAATCAAGAGGTTCTACATGGATTGTATAAATATATTTTAAGGCACATGTGTGGGAAAACTATCTATATTTATATCCCTTTTAGGTCATTAAAAATGAAACATTTCCTCTTATATAAGGTATTTCGTAATGGAAACTTTATAATTTCAAAAAAATTTGTTATTGATGGAATTGGTAATTAAAAAGGATATTAATAATTTTAGAATGTCCTTATGGGTATTCTATGATGAATATTGGATTATAAAAAGTGATTATAAAAGGATTCATGTTCATCCTCTGTAATGTTTGGATAAGAGGTTATATAGGAGCTTGTTCCTTACTTTAAAATAATCTTACAGAATCTAATTTTCACTTTTAGAAATAATTATATCAGACATTTAAAAATTGATTATAATTACATTTTCAAGCTATTAGAATATTTTGAATGAAAAATAAATAATACTTTATACCACGAAAATATTTTCCCACCCTTAATTATAAAATGGAAAAAAATTCTTAATTCATTCAAATAATTTTACCAACTTGTAGACAGTTTTACATAAATTGTGTAGGTTCAGAGTGCTGTATTTTATCTATTGGTCGAGTTGAGGCTTTAGAGATGCATAAAAATCATTCAGGAACAATTATTGGAAAAACTGGGTCCTATTTCAGTTGGGTTTTTGTATGATAAATTGTTTTTTGTATTCAATTAAACTTATTTTCTGTACATGGTTAATGTATTAATAGTGGGAGTTGCTTTCTTAAATTATTTTAATATAACTTATGATGACGTGTTTTTTGGATGATGTTTCCAATGTCTATCATAGAACATTTTCCCTTTTGGGTGACTTCTCAAGTGTCTATGTTTTTTATCTTCACCCCTACTTATTTGAATTTATAGATATTAAGACCAATTATTATGTCACAATTGATCCAAACAAAGCTATTATATTAGCAAATGATACTATTTGGGAAATTGGAGAATTAACAGTCATGATTTAGTATAAAATATCTCATAATGTAATGATTGTTTCCTCTTCATTAGTTCCAATTCATCAACATGTAGTGGATATGAATTAGTCATTGATAGGATATAGTGATATCACAGGTGGGTGGATTCAATGGGCATACACTCTGCTCATATTCCCTCATATGTAGTATTTCATGTGATCATGGTGTACTAATTTGTATTTGATTTTTGATGATATTGAAACTAGTGATGATTTTCATGGTCTATGTGAAATGTTTCAAGAAAACCTATCAAGTACTTTATATTCATTGGTTGATGATTTTTATGATGATTCGTGGGGAATTCATGGGGATGAACATAAAGAGGATATTGAATCTATATCCTTGATTACATGGGAAAATTTAAATAATTAAGATACTCTCAAAAGACGGAAGAAAGAAATAATCAATTATTTCTATGTGAATGAATTGAAATAACATATCATGGAACATAGGCCCACTTTAGGTACACGTTTTTTTTTCAACATTAATGAATGATATAATTGGGATGTCTTGTGGATGTGGGATATCACTATAGAGGTAATTTTTATTTTCCAATAGATATTTGGAAGGGGATATTAATTATGGTTATGGGTAGGTGGTGGAGGCTAGCTTGGATATTTCATTGGCATCATAGGGAACATCCTTGGATCTATAGTGGATCCCATAGATATTCATTAACCTTCTTCCACTTATAATTATTATCCTATCTCTATTGTAATTATTTAATTTCTAAAATAAACCCATTTTAATTCTTTATTTGCAACAAAATTTCATTACAATTTTATGATAATCAATCATAGATTCCTGATGTTTTGGTGTGATTTATATATGACTATTAACTATTTGGGATGTATTATGTAATTGTGTATGTATGGTTGATGGATTTGTATGCATGGGATATTGGATGATTTATTCAAGTTGGGTGCATAGTGTTCTATAATACCTATATTATATGTACATTTAATTTTAACTATTGATGTGATAGAGTACAAGGCATGGAATAAGGAAGGGTTTATTTAGGAAAGGTATAGAAAGAAATTGGGGTTTTTTGTGTCTATTCGGACCATTTTTTAGGAAAATCGAGGGAGTGAAGTTTTTTGTAAGAGGGAGGGGGATCAGTGGAAGGAGTAGGGTGGAATTTATTACAGGTTCAGCTAGTGTCTTGGAAAAGAGTATGAGGATCCTCTAAAGTGGATTCCATACTTTTATTCATCATCTTCATTCATTCCCTATATAACTCTAGTTCATTTTTTGAAATAGATTCATATAGTACTCCAATTTTCTATCAATTAGTCTAGCATGCCATTCTTCTACAGTCTTTATTGATAAAATCATCTCAATAATTGAAGGAACACACTTCCAATTCATAAATCAAAGGTTGATATCTCAGCTAAATTTCATTCAGAGGAGGCGTTCATCACTAACATGGATTAAAAAACCTTGCACAACCGACTCATGTTCGAAAGATTCATTCATTGTCAGTTTTTATTCATTTGAAGGAGGTGTGGGTAGTAAGATCATCTTCATGAGATTAGGGGTTAAATGATGGAGATGAGGCTCCAAGACCATCTTTATAGAATGGGGAAATTCTTGGGATGCATTGGAGTGGGGATGGATCAATGAATAGAGTATCTAGAAGTGATAGTGTCAGGATGGGAATCATCATTGGATTATTACGAATAGAGTTTGTTAATGATTTTTGCAATGTTTTCACTAGAACAATTAATATATTTACTCTTACATATTAAGCATGTTATGTTGATTTAGATTATTTGGAAAATGAAATTTATGCATCCATTGACTCTTATATGCGAGCCTAGATGATATTTTCACCAATTGTAAGAGTTGTAAACAATAATTGTGTTACTATTACATATGATTTTAAATGATATATTTTATGATTATTATCAATTATTTTGAGATTCTAACTATGTGGATTATTTATTATCCAAATGTCTGAGTATATTTTTTACGTAAAATTATGAATTATTTATGAGTAAATTAAATGATGAGTTGAAAAATATTATTTCATGGAGTTTAATATGAAACTATGTTATATTAAATGGATGTGCTAATAGATATGAATATTCGAATGAGGGGTTTTTATAACTCTAAATTAGTTGGTTGATTTCAAAGGAAAGATACCATTTAATGGATATGAGCTTCACTACTCAATGTTGAAGGAAATATCTCTATAAATAGAGATTTGATTGATCATTAAAATTGAAGTGTTATAACATGGTTGTAAATGTGTGTGATATATAGAGACATAATGAAAATATTATTATGAGCATGATATTATAGTGACTACTATGATGAACCTAAATGTAATTAAATATATTGTTAAAATTATCAAATATAATAAAATATTCAATCTCATAATATCTTTAATATGTTTTATGGTTTTAAAATTATATATCATTTCCCTTATATTTGTATTTCTAGTGGATTATTATTTTCTCTTCAAAAGAAATACTTTTTCAGTTGTATCTCTATTAAAGGTATGGTTTTATTGGTTGTTTCCCTGCTAGAAAATCCAGGGGGTTAGTTTGATACACCTCATTAAAATTCAAGTAATTTTAGTTGTTCAGCTACTAGAAAAGGTAGGACGTAACATGGTTGTAACTCCTCTACAAAATATATGGTTTATTTTGTGTCATACCTCTCAAGGAGTATGGGGGTGTGAAGAGTATACATGGGATCTTTTATATCCAATTTACGATAAAAATATCTTATGTACATATTTAGTTTCTTTTATTTTGTTTTTGTTTTTATTTCGTCATTTTATCATTAAATTTAAATCTTTCAATTCACCACCACCCACCATTGACCTCTCTATCCATTTATCATTTGCGTCCAACATGTACTTCCTCTATACCATGCACTATTATAAAGTCAAATTTCACTAATTCCCTTTGTGATATCGGGGTCTCTATAAATTCATTTCCTAATTACTTTTACTCTTTATAGATTACAGATCTCAAACCTAAAAAACTAGTGGTTCTACTAGATTAATTTGAAAAAACATATCGAGATGATAATTTTGAGGGCATCCCAGTTAATGTAAAGGAAATGAATTTTTCAACTGATTTTTTTGTCCAGGAGATAGAAGGAGAAAAATATAATTCCCATGCACACATATTTTTTGGAAGACCTTTCAAAAAACTAAGAATACTATATTCAATGTGTATAAAGGAACTATTTCAATAAAATTCCTTGAGAATTTTGTTCAATATTTTGGATTCAGTGAAATTTCTCCCTATGAAACATTGTATCCTTCAAATTGAACGTTTCTATAAATTATTTTAGGTGGAAAAAGGATTTTTTTAAAAGATATTGAAAATTTAAAATCAAATCATGTGTTTTGGTTTCATAGAAGGAAAATAAAACATACTTGTAAAAATAATGGGAAAAACTAGTTGTAATTGGGGATTATTTTGTTGAGTATTTTAGTGATGATTTTGATTTCTTAATTATAGTTGTTGATGAAATTTTTTATTCTATTCATTTCATGAATGAAGCACACATATGTGAACACAATCTAATACCATTACTAATAAAACCCCCATAAATAGAATTTAAATTTTTTACATGCATACCTAATGGGTAGTAATAGGTTATAATGATCCTAGTGTACAATATAATTCCATCTAAGAAATGGAATTTTTGAAAAAAAAACATAAAATAAATTTGGTAGACCCTCAGAGGCATAAATGGAATAATTATTTCAATTTACATGATTATAATTTTACATAAAAATGAATTCAAACTGGAGAAAAAATACCCAAATAAGACTTAACCTTACATTGTTGGACACTGTTTAAAAAATATTTATATAATCATTTCATGTTAAAATAATATCTCTCATTTATTAATCCTAATGGGTAAGTCCCATCAAATTTTCCTAAATAAATATAGACACACACTCCTTGAAACTGAAAAAAATGAACATAGTTTGGAAATAATTCAGAATAGTTTGAGAATGTATGTTGAATAAAGAAAATTAATCCAAGTCACTCAAAAATATGATTTCTCCATTACCATTATTGATCAAATTATTGAACAATTTATAGGGAAAACAAATTTTTATTTCATAGATGGGTTTTATGGTTAAATTTAAGGCCTAATTGCACCATAGGATTAGGAGAAAATAACCTTAACATATCTATATGGTATTACTTTTATATCATATGATATTATTTTTTTTGTGAAACAGACCAGGTACATTCCAATAATGCATAATAAGTATATTCTACAACTCAATTTAGGACTAATTAAGTAGTATTTTTAGATGACATTGCCAATTTTGTATTTTTATTAAATCTTTACCACTCAAGCTTTATTTTTTTCAAAGAATTGTTTACAAGATATTTGGTTTTTAATTTTTTAAATTGTCTCTTCATGGTCGATAAAGAGAGTGTCTAGGGAAATGTAGATTCATATAAAAGTTAAGTTGGTAAATATGAATTTTATAAAATCACCTATTTATTATAACCAAATTTTTTATTTCATGTGTGATCATTCTTCAGTAATTAAGGATTACACACAAAGTTCATTCAAATTTTAGTAAATTCACCTTTTCTCTTTCCCCACTTCTCCAAAAAACAATGATTTTCTTCCAATGAATCATGCACGACAGAATTTGATGAACTAAACTTGAGACTCACCACACCAGCCATTATTCAACTATAATGTTGGGAGATACCATTTGAGATTTTATATGATATATAAATCCATGCAATGGGATCATTTATTTAATCAAAAATCGAGCGGAAACCAAATTCCATTGTTTATTCCTGGAATAATTTTAATTCGAATCAACTGAACTACACAATGGTATACTCTCTGAATGAGGTACTATTATTTGATTTTCTTTTGGATGAGAAACTATATTTGTTCATGGGTAAGAATCCTTGGTATGCTTACATTATCAACTTCTTTGTTACTTATAATATTCATTTCCATCTAAATAAAAATAAAATTTTAAAACTACAATTAGGTTTAAAATAATTTTTATGTCGGGATCCTTACATGTGGTACATTAATAGTTACCATGTTGTTAGATTATGAATTCCTAAGACTGTGGTTTATTTTGTACCTAATTTTTTCAATACACTAACATGGGGATGGATTTATGGTCTCGAAAAACATGATTCTAGATTTTATTTTTTATAATTTTTAGATATTTACGTGAATTTTTAAAAAACATTCCAAAATATAAATTTTCTAGAAATATATATAAGATACATAAAATTGAAAAACAAACAATGAAATTTTGTGATGTTTTTTATGTTTAAATAATATAATCAATGGGATTATATCAATGACTTGTGAATTTTTTTATATTATATTCTTTGTTGATTATGTTTCTATGTAAGTAGAAGTAAATAATTAATAAATAATGAAATTTATGGTGCCATTGATTTTTTTCATATAATAGATTTTTTGTGAGTCTGGCCTACACAATACTATAATAAGTGATCACATAACTCACTTTACTAACCGGATAATATATGCCTTAATAAGGAAATATAGAGTGCATCACCAAACATCAATATCATACAATCCATATGAAAATAAGAATGTATTGGTTTTTTTAAAGGGTTGTGGACGATGCCTCAGTTTATTATTTAAATCATAGACCACTTTAATACTAGGTAGATGGAGACCCATTACATATCCCAAAGGCCCAAGGCCAAATGGCCGGAATACAAGGCTTGAAATCCCATTTTTGGCCCAAAGGACAACTCGATGAACAGTACTGCTACAATGCCTACGTTGTTATAGTACCTAGAAATTCATCTTTCCCTAGATTTTATCCTAGGTCTTCTGATTTCCATGTAGGAGCCTATACCACTTGGGTAAAAGTTATTTGGAAATAAGAAAGAATAGGTGTTTAATATGGATGTAAAAAAGGGGATTTCGAGAATACAATGAAACCAACCCCAAAATATTAGATTATGAATTTTAATGATGAATTTTAGAAGCAAATTAACAATTTCAAACACAACTTTTTGTTATGTCCCAGTATATGATTTTTTTAAATGTTTCATATCCCTATTCATCTTGATAAAATTGTTTTTTGGGTTGTACAACAAGTGAAAATGAACATGAAAAATATGAGAAACAAAATATCTTATAAATAAATAAATAAAATTAATTAAGAAAATATGCTTATGAGAAATCAAAAATTTACAAGGACAAAAAATTAAAGTGGCAAGGTCATCCTCAAATAGACATCACTGTTAGAGATTGAGTTCTATTGTTCACCTCTAGGATAAATCTCATATAAGATACTTTACATTACAAATGGACTAGATGATATTTTTCCATTAATTTTTTCCCATACAGTATAGTGGAGATAGGTGATATGGATAAAGAGGTTTCATGCTGAATAAATATATAATAAGTATTTTATAAAATAACTAATGGAGGAGCTAAATCCCCACCCTCATATGTATGAATTTATTAACCAGGTTTCCTCTTTCCTAACTAATTGTTTTGTATACACCACATTAGTTATCTAACTTTCATTAAAATGTGAATGTTAGAAATAATTGGTAGTAGTATTAATTTTAATTTTGGGGGAGTGGATGGGTTAGTATGTAAATCATTTTTTAGGTTCTATTAGTTTCTTTTAGGTATGTTTGTATATTTTTAAACTAAAATGTAAATATAAATTATATTTCACTCACATCACTAAAAAATCACATTAGAACGTTGGAGTCCCTTATTTCAGAACACCTAAAATTGACGATAATGGAAAATATTGGAATATATATTTTGACAAGAGAAAATAATATTTTTGAACTAGATATTGGATAAATATACCAATATGAATCATTAACACATTAGTGAGCCTCCCAAAATTCATTTTGATAGCTCATTTTGGTGGGCGTAAATAATTTATATGGTAACTAATCTTGAAATCTTACCAACACAACAATTCATAGTGTGTTTGATTAAAATTATAAATAAGAGTTAAAGAGACTTGAGAGAACAATGCCCAAACCCTATATTCACACCTCATGTATCACAAATAACCTTAAAGGGTTCCATTTTTTGGGATGGTTTATTGCCAGATTAACTAAACCCACCTAATAAGTGTTATGAAAAAAAATTCTAGGAAAAAATATAGAAAGTGTTAGTTATCAATGGGGGTGGACATATTGTGTTAATTATGAACTTAGATGATGGGTAAAATGATATATCAAAATGTTATATATGAAGAATTAAGGATGGGTAAAAAGGGTTGGTGGAAAAGTATATTAATACAATGTGATTAGTGTAGGTTTTACTTATTAAGGTCATAATTTGACTAATTTATATTTTTTGGAATCCACTGAACTAGATATTAAACATGAGATGAAATGGAATCTTTATAAACATTAGAAAATGTTGTTATTCATATATGTGGGAGTGATTGCAACACAATTTTCATTCTTTAAATTAAGTTTTCATGGTATGTTTAATTATTATTTATTTTAATTTCAAATAAATGGAATTATTTTTATAACCTCATTCAATGTATATTTGTATACAAAATGTCTTGAATCATGAGTTATAATGTAATTTTTTTATCATTAATTTTAAAGAACAACAATATACATTGATCTAAGAATGTTTTGATTTGGGAAGTTGTAAAAATACAAGGGAACTATAAACTATTAAAATTGATCATGTTCATAATCTGTCTCATTCCATGGTAATTGCCTACAAATTTACATTGATAGAATGTCCAAGAGGAATCACTTGTTATGATTACTATATCTACATGATATTAACTCCAATAAAGAAGAAGATATATCTTATTTATCCATATGTGTGAAAGATAGTGTGAGATTAACTTCCACAAGGATAGAGTTAGGTCATAGTAATCCTAGGTGTTGCATTTAATTAATTCATATAGGTGGCAGCTACATAAGACTAATCACATTTTTGACATGTTGTGTAGGAAAAACTTATAGGAAAACCATCATGTATGAGTAACTCCATGGGAATACCATTATGTAATATTCACTTTGTGGGAATGTCAATCAATCTATTCTATAACAAAGTCGAGGATATGTATTGTTTAACTATGTTAATTGTATTTAGTGTTTGAATAGATTAGTTCACAAGATATATATATAATTAATGTAGCATCAGAGAGAATGTTTATGATTAACCAAATAATAATGTAACATGGGCCTATAGCCTATGGTCTTGGAAGATATGAGGTGGGTATGGAGTGGGGTGGGATTCACTAGAGTGCATCTCAAACATAACTTAAGATTAGATTAAATATCCACTTACATTGGAACTGTCAATAATGAGTAGTCAATATCACAAGGTATCAATGATACTCTATTTTCAAGATGAAATGCTCAGATAACCCACACTCTCAGACCAATGTACATGGGAACTTGGGATCACCCAAAAACACTAAATAACAAGACACACATTTAAATCCATTCATGAGATTCATGCACCCATGGACCATATATAGGGAATATGGGGACCAGAATAATATTCCATTAGAACTTGCAAATCAAAACAGGTAAACGTAGTAATAGTATAATAGGTGGAACTTGATCTAAGTGAGAGATAAATTCTATTAAAATAAAGGGAGTGTGACCTAAAACAATTCATTAAAAAGGGATTATGTGATCCATGTTATTGATATTTCATACCTATGTGTCCACCATCCGGGCATCAAGAATCATTCCAGAACATTCATTTTGTCCATATAAAAGGGAATATAAGCAGTTATTGTGTGGGTCAACCATTTTTAAATTATTACTTTGTTCTGTAACCCCAGTGATAGTGTTTCAATACTGTGAGGTTTATTAGTGGAGACTTACACCACCCAACACATTTTAATTCCAATGAATTAATGTAATCCTTTCTATCTTATTTGGTTTCCTGATAAACTGATAGGATTCATGAAGAAGTAAATGGTTATCATATTTTTTTTGTTTTAATGTTATATTATATTGATTTAGCTATACACAAAAAACATACACTTCATCACTTCTCATAAAATGGGGAGTTATGAGGTTGGTTAAGGAATGATTAAGGGTTCATTATCACAGAGTAAAGGGGAATTTTTTTCATGTGATGGTTTCTGAGGGAAATAGAGTGGGTTAGGTATTATTAACTTAACAAAAATGAAATAGAGTGGTTACTTGTAGGAATTATGATAACATGATTGGATGGATGAATATCTGAGGTTAGACTACTGCCATTAGTTGATTTTGAAACTATGTATTCTCACTCTAATTCATATTCAAAAAACATATCTTTAATTTTTACAATTTATATAGTACCTCCTAAACCTCATTCAGAAGTTAAATAATTAGAATTATTGCCTCCTCGTGAGATATCCCGAGTCACACCACTATGCTATGAATCTTCTCAATTTATAAATTGTATTCTTAACCAACCCATGATTATTGTGTCACCCTTACTTGAATAATTTTACTCATGAATTTTCATGAATTTGTTTTTCTATAAGAATAACAAACACCACTTATTTCTCAAGACTTCTTATCATAATAAATAAATGTTCTAAAGACTTTATTTTATGTGTTTTCAAACACTCCCTAAAGTAAAAAATTTAGAAAGAAATATTAAATTCATGGTTTGTTAACCAAAACATCTATAATATTTTGGGAAATTGGTATTATATATTAGATAATACATTGAAATGGTTTATCCATATATTATAAAAATTATATATCCTCATCAAACCTCATGATCTTTCCATCTTTTGTTTCACTAAATTTTTATCATATGAGAAAATGATAATTAAAATATTATTTCCAGATAATAATGAGTCAAGAGAATAATAATTTTTCCCAAAAAAGAGAACTATGATTACAAAATAATAAAAATCATGAATATCATATGTAGTAATTTAAACAATACCTAAGAGAAAAAAAGTTCATTTGACTTAGCTTCTTAAGAATAACCATAAAAAATAGTTGATATATTGTGTGCCTTTAAATAAATTTTGAATAAATTATTATAAAACATCTAATATTCATGCAATATAGATAAAACAATAAACTATTTATATATTAGGAACTCAAATTTTATATAAAGTAAATCTATAATTCCTTTGTAAATGTCCAACTATAACAAAATTTTAAAAAAAATATGTTTGAGTTACAATAACCATGTAGATAATTGGATTTAATGTTAAACAATGAAATTAATATATTTTAATAATTTTTTTTAAGAAACAATGGATAAAAACAAATCCCATTAGATTATGGTTATTTTTATGGACCAAAATGTATGCTACTCTAGTAACTAAAAGATTTAAATTGTTACTTTATTAGAAAATATAGGTTGTAATATATTTAATATATAAAAAGTACAACCCTGCAAACCTCACCTTATTCTAGATAAAAAATTGATGACGTTAGTATCTACCAACACTAGATAAGGTTTTCCAAGTGTAGTTTTTTATTTTAAAATATTTCAAATGAAAAATTAGGCCTTCTTAAAAATCATATTCATTAGAAAACCCCACAGAGAAATATTGAATATGGGAGAAAGAGACAATGTTATAGGAAAAAAACATCTACATTTTTGGGAATATTTTCCTTATAAATATCTTTCTTGTTTGGGTTTAGGATATCTACTTTGTGATTGTAGAAAAATAGTTAATGACGATCAATAAACCTTTATTGTAATAAGGGAGAGAGTCATGTAGTATAAAAAATAAAGTAATAAGCCAAATTTTTAAATGTTTTTGAGGTTATATATTGAAGGATAAATTATATATATATATATGATATCTATATATAACATTTGTTTATTTTTGCATGTAAATGAAAATTTCCATGCATTAAATGGGTATATAATTCCTTGAATTTTGGTAATTTTCTAAACATTTATTTTATTCACCCACTTAAGCTATCATTTATTAAACTATTTTCAGAAGATGAAATGGGGGTGTAAATTAATATGATTAATTGATTTTTAGTTGGATGTGGAATTTACTCATGCTTTATGAACTCGTGATTAAATTTAGTAGTAGTTTATAAATGTATTTAACCCCATAGAAATATAAACATGAAATTATAGTATGGTGTGTTAGATTACTACATTCTTTGCAAACATTCTTGGTACCCAAAACACTCTTCATTCTTATCCTTTTCATTTCCCAGTATATTGTAGATAGAATATGAATACCATGTAAAAATTGGATAAATATATTGACCTATGTATTCTATGATAGAGGGGATGTATTTTTGTTTCTTAGGGTGACCATTATCAAACCATATAATGATGGTTGAAAGATAAAGCATAATTTCTTTAGTATAAGGTATGGGGTTAATAGTTTTCTTCATTTCATATATTTTCATAGTTTCACATTTCATTCCATATAGACAGTTAAATAAGTTATTTAATCTATACTACCACATCTAATTAGTTTTATTAGAATTATTTAAATTATAATAGTGCTATCCGAGTGAATCTATGGTTTAGTTTTGCGAAATCATGCATTGAAATTAACATTTTTGAAAACATAGCTCTTCAAATTTAGTTTTTTGAATTTCTAGAAAATCCATAAATTTACATGGGGAGAGGCTATCATGTAAGGGTAAGTGGATTTACCTATACATGGAATTGAATTCATCCTTGTGTAAAGGTACCTTCAATGTTACCTTTATATAGGCTTTAAAACTTTGGTTTACCCTTACCTATGGAGGTTGCATAAAGGTAACCCTCACTTTACCTTCACATGACATATGTTGTGTAAAGGTTTTATACATATTACCTTAACAAAGTAGAATTTTAGTAGAGCTTTCTAAAGGTAGTCACCGTCTTCCCTTCACTAGGTGCTTCTAGGTGACCTATGTAAAGGTAGAAAGGTTATACCTTTACACAGGGGAGGATACATATCTAATGATAAATTTTATAATTCTTAAAAAAAATATCGTTAACTAATGAAGTTAACTAAATGGTTTGTAAAATGTTTATAAATAATAATGATTTTTTTGGGAATAACTAATTTATAAAGAATTTAAAAATAAATTAATTATTTATAAAAAGTTTATAAATAATTAAATAAATTTTAATGAAACATTTTATTCAACAATATTAAAATATAATATTTGTAATACCTTTTTATATTATTTGAAATTAATTATGTTCTGGAAATTAATTTTTTCAACAATCATAAGGGATAATTTATAATGTTTCAACAAATTACAAAATAAGGAAAAAATATACTTGTTTATATTCAATTCAATTTTGTTCATAAATAATTGAATTAAAATTTTCAAATTAATATGCATTATTTGGGATATTATTTAATCCACATAAACTAAGATTTGATGAATGATATGATGATGGTTTTAACAAATATTAAATATATGATATTAGATTATCAAAAATGTTAAAATAATAAAAATTGGCATAAAAATTGTTTATAATTCATTAAATATCAAATATTTGAAATGAAATTCCATTTAATGATTAATATGAAAGAGTTCATATTAGAATGAATATAAGATATTTATATTCAAGATTATGTAATCTTCATAATGTTAAAAGGTAAAACTATAATATTTTTTAATTATATTGTATTTATGAATTTTTCATAAATATTTATCTCAAGTTTAAATATTTTAATTTATCATTTATTTAAATATTATTACCTATTTTAGTGCATAGTAATAAACTTTTTATGTTACTAATGGATTATGATTTAGTTTTAAAACTTAAGCCTATTTTATAGATCATCATACATGTATCAAAATAGTTAGATTTTAGGTGTGATAATGAACATAGATTTTAATCTAGGTTGACCATAGTTTGTAATAGAAGTTATGAACTAGAATTTAGTAGTTTTATATTATTTATTCATATTAGGTGTAAAATTTATTATGAATTGGATTCACTCTTGAGTAAAGTCTCCCCAAGGAGAGGGAATTTGGGTTAGACTACAAACCATCCTAGAGGTTTATTTCTTATCTAGAAAGATGAAGGGGCTTGGCTCTCTATCACTTTGGGATTACTTGTGTTGAGATTTTCAATCACATATAACTCTAGAAATTTATATTAAGATTTTATATACCTTATTCATATGATAAATTTGTATATATATGAATATACATGAATTTAATTTTTGTATATTAACACAAATGTTGGGGTTTTTTAAATAATTACACGCCAATATGGTTTGAACAAATTGGTTTGGTGGAGGGAATATGATTATACAGTTTATAAATTTATGAATGCATACATAATAGGAATAACATGAGATAAAATAGTTATATTAAGTCCCCTTTAAATATTATCTGTTCTATTCCTTCTAAAGAAACAATTTTTCTCTCTTAGATCATTCAATTGTGTAGGTTCTATGTTAATTGGTTGCCACTGAATTATCTTGTGTAAGGAAAGAAAATAATAGATAACCCGAGATCATCCATGGGTATGTTCTTCCCTAGGAGAGTGACTCTGGATTATCTCTTGTTATTATATTATTAGCATTTTATGTTTGTTACGATTAACTGTGAAACCTTAAGGAATGATACTATAGGATTAGAGTTGAGTGAATACATATGATGAATTTTGATAATGAGTTATCTTCACAACTATAAAATTGTTGAAACTATTTTGATTGGGTTGTTTCCCTACCTAAATAATTTAGTGGTTAGAGGAAAATCCTAGAAAGATCATTGGTTAATGAAATATGGATCTCAGCCAACTAATGGATATGATGTATTGTTTAATAATTTTAGTGGGATAAAATTTAATATAATTCCTTATTAAATGGTTATAAATCATGATACACTTATGATAAAATACTTTATTGTAGATGGATAATATCATCATCAAACATTACTCAACATTAATATTAATCCTTTAAAGAGAATATTAATGGGAGCTACACCTAATACTGATAACATAAATAATATTTACATTGTAATATCAATATCTATGAGTTAGAAAAGCACCTTCGTGATTAACTAAGTATTGAAATTTTCCAACAAAGAGAATCTGGATGCTTATGGAAGCACATAATGATTTATTTGAGGTTTCAAATGAATTTTATGAATTTTTACCTAAGGAATTTTAATCTAATATTCATAATGTGATTGGGTAGGTAAAATCATATTTTATATGATTGAGTATTATAATGGCTTGGGGAGACCATAGATTTCCTTAAGGATGGTTTTGGTTAACAAATTAATTCTATTGGAGTCTTTGGGAATGTTCTGACAAGATGAATGATTTCAGGAAAAAATTTCATAATATTTACAAATTGTTGGGGATTTATAAATTGGGTATATGAAATCATGTTTCAAGTGATATATATATTGTTCAATCAATTAAAATTTCGAACCAAAAAGAGAAAAGTTAGTTTTTATTTTCCAATAAAGTATATTTTATCCAAATTCATTTAACTATGGAGATAAAATCAATTAGAAAGGAATAATATTTATATATGTTTTAAATTCCATTATTACCAAAAGGATTATATAAAAATCAGTGTAATGTTCAAATTAATTTTATATAATTAAATTATATTATTTTTATAGATTGATGTTATTAAGAGAATATTTTAAAAAATTGTAACTTATAGTAGATTAGAAGAAAAGATAGAATTGAAGCTTGAATTTTGACTTAAAGTAATAGATAAAATGAATTTATGAATTTATAATGTATATAATTAATATTTAGATGAATTATACTTAATATGTGTTTTATTTATCTAATTTTTATATTGTGAATATCTTGTAAATAATGGGTTTTTAATTGAAATGAGATAAAGTTTATGGTACCAAGAGTTTATGGTTTATTTAATTCTATAAAATTTATCAAGAGAGACTAAAGTGGATTGTACTAATTAGGAATCTTTCCAATTGTCATTTATGTACATGTTTTATTAAAATGATTAAAATCATGAAAATTTTACCTTATGTACTAAAATATTTAAGATTAAATATTTATGTGTATGATGTCTAGATAATTATTATCTGGTGATACTTTTTTTCCGTATAATTTCAAACTAGATGATGCAAAGTTTTTTGTAGTGTTCAATAATGATTCTTTATGAAACCATTCGAGTGAATTTAAACCTTGGGTTATAAGGTAAGAAAGGAAACAGTTCAATATTATTGGATTATCCTAGACTTACCTAAAGTGTTTTTGGAATCTCCTTGGAATTTCCATGATAGATATATATGTTAGAGAAATTAATTTATTTATTTTGAAAGTTATATGTTGTATAATGTATATTTTACAAGTGTTGTAAATATACATGAGTTATAAATCAATATAATAATTGATTGATATTGTCTTCTACATTAATAAAGAAAAAAGTTGTTTCATTTAAGATTTGAATTTAAAAGAATGTTTCAATATCAAATGAACCTAAGTAAAGGATGTGTATCATCACTTAATTTTTCTTATATGGTAAGAGAAGTCATTAGTTAAAAAATAGTTGTTATAAAAAAAAGAGAAGATTAATTATATACAAATGGTTTATGATTTATGAATTTCTATAATATATTCATAGAAAAATATAGGGATAAAAGTTTTTATCCATGATAAAACATTTATCTCCCTGTTTTCTAAATTATGAAGGAATGTGATCCTTCCCCGTCATTAGTGTATTTTAAGGAATTTTCTTATTTTAATGGAAAATGATACAAACACATAGAATACTAGATATGATATGGAAACAGTAGTTTATTTATTTGATATTGTTATTAAATTAAAATAGGTTTTATTTACTAAACAGAAAGTCATTTTTATATCTTTAAAAGATATTCTATGATGAATATAGTATCCAAGAAGGCATTGGGAGTATGTTTGGACTTATAGAAGTTCAAATTTTAAAAATAAAGGATTATACTAGTCTACGATTATACTAGTTTAAGATTAATTTGTTTTTCACTTAATATCCTAAAGAGTTTAGGGTTAATAATGATAAAAATAATTTAAATAGTTACATTTAGTTATCATGAACATGTGAAAATTACTATTTCTTAAAGTATTGTACTCATCAAATTTGAAAATTGAATTACACTTTATATCCAAAAAGATTTTTAGGATATGGAAGTAAAAAGGAATGTAAATATTTATATTTAATTATTTAAAATATGTGAATATCAATTTTTCATAGAATATATTAGAATGTAATGGTAAAAAAGATTAATATAAATAATAATATTTTTCAAAAACTATCAGGTAAATGGTTTAATTCAACGTGTTCTAAGGATGAAGATGGTGGAATTAGAAACTGTTCTATGTAGACAAAAGATGTTAACATTGTAACACTTTACATTTTGAATATTAGGATTTTGAAAAAGTTTGAGTAATTGAATGTTAGGAATATGATTCATAAATATCACCATTATCCAAACTCGATTACTTCATATATGTTTCTCACTAAAGAGTTTATCAAGAGGGTTTTATCATATCGTCACACAGAGATTTGATAGGAATTGCATATGATGTAATGTGTTAACAAAACCACTGAAAGTGAAATAAATATTGGTATGATAATGAATTTTATCATATATAACATTATAGAATAGTACTTATGATTGGTTTGTTAACTATATTTAAGGATATAAAATTTATCATATTTTAAATAAATCTCCACTTTATCATTTATTGACATTAGGTGTATAAATGTATAAATTGATATATATTTCATAAAATATAATGAAAACTTACCTCTTAATGTACAACATTTAGTTATCCATAACCAAGGTTCATCATGGAGTATTATAGGTTATGAAAAAAAATGTTAAAATTATCATGAGTAGGATTCAGGTATAGAGATATGAAATATATCTATGAGGCACAAAAAGATTATATATATTCTAGATGGACCACTTTGTATACCACATGGAGTTTCATACATATGTATTTGGTATAATAGGAGTGAATATATGATATTTGAGTACCCACTTCCTCAGGATGGTGAGATACTGATATTGAGAACCTTTATAATTTGATAACCTACCAACACAAGTCTATATGATGACTTGACTAAATAGGGGTGTGGTTAGGTATGTTTTTGTGCATGCACTACTGAAAAATGGACCTATTGGAGGGGGTTATTTTTCAGTTTATAATGGTTATAACCCCCTCTAAACACATTAGTGGTGGTTGTGGGTAAGGATCTATAATGTAGCCTCCCAATTCAGTTAGGGGTAGTTTTAGTGAAGTGCTGGTAAAATGGAATTTAATTTAGTAGTGTTTAAATTAGAGGAGGTTTATACCCTCTCTAATTCCACCCAAAATTCCCCAAATATAAATTTATTATGGGTGGTTCTAGCTACCCCTATATTAAACATTAAATTAGGATTTTTTAGAATCACCCCTAATTTACTTTCAAACATTATTTTTATGGCTGGTTCTCCCACAAACACCCACATATTTTCAATTTTTTATAATTGTTTTTATACCAATGACACCCCACCCACCCCCTGTCGTCCAATGTAAAACCACCCAAACTCCCCATAGACAACCCCCATTATTGAAGGGACAACCCAACCTACACCCTGCATGTATGAGAGACAACCTACACAGGCCCCTACGACCCCCCCAAAAGCCCCCATGAAAAGCCCCATTAGCCACGGGACAACCCACCCATGACCCCACAATAACCCCCATTGTCCTTGGGAAAACCCACTAAGCACTATTGGATGAGGTTATTATTCATTTTATAGGGGATAAAACCCCCACTAAGAACATTAGTGGTGTTTGTGGGAAATCATCACTAATGTAGCCACCCTATTCTATTAGGGGAAGTTATGGTGAAGTGCTGGTAAAATGGACATGAAATTAGCATGGGTTAAATTAGAGTGGGTTTAAACACCATCTATTTCCTACATAAATCCCCTAAAAACTAAATGGATTATAGTGGTTCTAGATACCACTAAATTAAAATTTCAATTAGGGGCGGTTAGAATTGCCCCTAATTAACATTCAAATAATATCGTTAAGGTTAGTTCTCCCACAACTGCCTCCAAATTTTCTATTTTTTTATACACATGACACTCCCACCACTGAAGTCTAGTGGAAACCCCCAGGGCTCCCCATATACAACCCCCTATCGGTGAAAAAACCACCCATCACCCCCCCCTATGTTGGTGAGATAATCCACACAGTCCCCCACAACAACCCTTTTTGTCCCCAAGAAATCCCACCCAACCCTATTGGAGGGAGTTATTTTTAAGTTAAACTCCCTCAAATTCCACCCTAAATTCCATAAAAATAAATGGATTAAGTGTGGTTCTAGAAGCCCCTAAATTAACATTTCAATTAGGGGCAGTTAGAATCTCCCCTAATTAAATTTCTAACATCAGTTTTAGGGGAGGTTCTCCCACAACCACCCCAAATTTTCAATTTATTTTTTTATTTTTTTATACCCATAAACCCCCCCAAACCCACCCACACCCTAACCACCACCCCCTTTTATTCCAATGGATAACCACCCAAGACCCCTTAATTGACATTCGAACTTTAGTTTTAGGAGTGGTTCTACCTAAACCACCCCCAATGTTTCCATATGTGTTTTTATTTATTTTTATACCCTTCACACCCCACCCCACCCCCACCCTAGTCATGCACTAGGAAACCACCTAGTCTCCCCACATCAAAACCCGTTATTGGAGGGACAAACCAGCACCCCCCATGTCAGTAAGAAAACCCACATAGTCCCCCATGACAACCCATGTTGTCCTCAAGACATCCCACCCAACCTTGTTAGAGGGAGTTATTTTTATGTTAAGCCCCATCTACTTTTTCCCTAAATTCCCTAAAAATAAATGGATTGGGGGAAGTTCTACATTCTTGTAAATTAAAATTTCTATTAGGGGAATTTATAATCACCCTTAATTGACATTCAAATAGTAGATTTTAGGGCGGTTCACCCACAACTGCTCCCAACTTTTAAAATTGTATTTTTATACCCATGACACCCCACACCCCCACCACCACTTTTCTTCCAATGTAAAACCATCCAAACTCCGAAAAATTAACCCCCTGATGGGAGGGACAGAACACCGAGCACCCCTACCCCCCATGTTAGCGAAACAACCCACCCACACCCCCATGACAATCCCCCACCCTCAGGCCCCCATAAAAATCCCCTTACCCCCGGGACAACCCAACCAAGTCCCCACGATAACATGCGTTGTCCTTGGGACATCAACCCCCCCCCCCCCAACAACTAAGACCACCTCCCCCCCCCCACCACACACACCTTTCACCCAATGGAAAACTGTCCTGACTCCCCACAAAAAACCCACCTTATTGGAGGGAAAAAACACCAATCACCCCCATGTCAGCGAGACAACCCACCAATTCCCCCATGAAAACCCCTATATACCTTGAGACATCCCACATATCCATGTTGAATGGAGTTTTTTTTCAGTTAAACCCCCTATAATTCTGCCTTAAATTCCCAAAAAATAAATTGAATATGGTTGGCTCTAAATGCCCTAATTTTATAATTCAATTAAGGGTAGTAATAATATCCCCATATTAACTTTCAAACCTTAGTTTTAGGGGAGGTTCTCCCAAACCCCCCCCCCCCAATTTTTTATTTTCAATTTTTTATTTTTTTATACCAATGACACTCCCACCCCCACCCCACCCCCTTATCGTCAATAGGACAACCACCCAAGATCCCCATAGACAACCCCTTATCGGAGGGACCACCCGCCCAACACCCCCCATGTCAGTGAAACAACTCACCCAGTACCCACAACACCCCCACATGTTGGCAATACAACCCTCCCAGGCCCCCATGATAACCTATATTGTCCTCATGACATCCCACACAACCCTGTCGGAGGGAGTTATTTATTAGTTAAACCCTCTATAATTATTCCCTAAATTCCATAAACATAAATTGATTAGGGGCGGTTCTAGATTCCCCTAAATTAACCATTCAATTATGGGTGGTTATAATTTCCCCTAATTTACTTTCAAACAGTAGTTTTAAGGGAGGTTCTCCCACCACTACCCCCAAATTTTCAATTTTTAATACACATGACACCCCCACACCCCCACCCCCACCCCCCAGTCTTCCATTGGACATCCAGCCAAGCTACCCACATACAACACACATATTGGAGGGACAACCCACCCAACAACCCCCCCCCCCCATGTTAGTGAAACAACCCACCCTGTCCCCCATGATAAACCACCCTGCACCCCTTGTCATCTACTAGAAAACCACCCAAGATCTTCACTGATAACCCCCATTATTGGAGGGACTACCCACCCAACACCTCCTCCCCACATGTCTGCAAATAAACCTACCCAGGACCCCAGGAGAACCCACCCCCCATGCTGGCAAGACAACCCACCCAGGCCCCTATGACAACCTCTATTGTCCACAAGACATCCCACTAGTCCCTATTTTGGGGAGTTATTGTTCAGTTAAACCCCGTTTGATTCCTCCCTAAATTCCTAAAAAGTAAATGCATTGGGGGAGGTTCTAGATGCCCATAAATTAACCTTTCAATTAGGGGCGGTCAGAATCACCCTAAAATGACTTTCAAATTGTAGTTTTGGGGAATTTATCCACAACACCCCCCAAATTTTAAATTTGTGTTTTTATTTTTTGTACCCATGACACCCCCACACCCGCCCCAAATTTTTCAATTTTTATTTTTTAAATTTTCTTATACCCATGAAACCACCATCACCAACCCATTATCGTCCACTAAATATCCACCCAAGATCCCAATAGATAACCCACCTTATCAGAGGGACAAAATACCTAGCACCCTCTACCCATGTCAACCAAAAAACCCAATTAGGCCCCCATGACAACCCTCCCCCCACCCCAATTTCATCCACTAGAAAACCAGCCATGGTCCCCATAAAAAACCCCTCTTATCATATGGATAACCCAACCCCCCCCCCCCCCCCCCGCCCATGCAAGTGAAAAACCCACCCGGACCCCATGATCCCCCCCCCCCCCAATGTTGACGACACAACCCACCCTGCCCCCCTAACATCCTCTGTTGTCCATGATACATCCCACCCAACTCTGTTGGAGAGGGTTATTTTTTAGTTAAACCCACTATAATTCAACCCTAAATTCCCTAAAAATATATGGATTAGAGTAATTTCTATATTCCCTTAAATTAAACTTTGATTTAGGGGTGGTTAGAATCACCCCTAATTGAATTTCAAGTTGTAGGTTTCAGGGCGGTTCGCCCCTAATCGGCTTTCAAACAGTTGTTTTAGGGGTGGACTTCCCACAACCTCAACCAATTGTTTTTATTTTTTTATAACCATGACACCCCCAACACCACCTTTTCATCATCAGAAAACCACCCAAGCTCCCTAGAGACAACCCTCCCCCCCCCCCAACCCATCCGAGGGACAACCCACCCAGCACCAACCCCCATGCCAGCGATAGAACCCACCCAAGACCCCGTGACCACCCCAACCCCCAGGCCCAATGATAACCCCTTACCCACAGAACAACCCACCCAAGACCCCATGACAACCACTATTGTCCTTGGACATCAAACCCCCCCCCCCCAAATAACTATTTATACCGCCGACATCCCCCCCACACACACATGCACCCCAGCACTCCTAAACCACCTGCACAAACCCAATCTCTCATTTACGTTCGGCTGAAAAATACATCCCATAGGTTCTGAACCTGGGTTCCGAATTTCTTGACCTGTTCTTATTCCACTTTTTTGAAGTCGTTTTAGATTATTATATACAGTAACATTTACTTGTTCACAAACAAAATTATATGACAATATATATATATATATATCTGTATAAATGTATAAATAAATATATATGTATATAAAATATATATAAATAATTATATTAACATTTATAAAAATATATCTATACATATATTTATAAAAATTTATATTTATGTGTGTATTTATGTATTTATATAATATTTATAGATATAATATGTATATATATAATAATATTTACTTATATAATTATTTTTATATATTTATATGTGTGTTTATGTGATAATAATATTATCAATTATTATTATTGCACATATTTTTTGAACTATAAGAATTATATGTTGGTTTTATCAATAGAATACATTTATTTTATGATTTATATTATACAAATAAATTTATATTACATATTTACGTATGTAATTGTATTCATTTATATTATATCATGTATACATATATATATATACACAAAAGTAAATACATTATTATAATTAGAAATATATCATATAATTAAATAATATATATATTCATATAATATATAATTAATTGGTATTGTAAGATATATATAATATATATAAATTTCTATATAATGAAATATTTATTATATAATATATAAAAAATAATTATATTATATATATATATATATATTTGTAATAATATTTATATTTAATTTTGTCTATATTATATACATTTTTATACATAATATAATATAAATGTACTTATACATAAATATACAATACAAATGTTTTTCTACATAAATATTCAATACAAATGTATTTAAACATAAATATACAATACAAATGTATTTAACAGAATATAAATATAATATAAATGTATTTAATAGAATATTCATATAATATAAATGTATTTAATAGATGTATAATATTTATAAAACCACATATAATTTTTAAATATTTTAATAAATATTTTTACAATTACATTGATATTATGAATACCAATATTTATATATGTATACAATTTCTTATATGTATAAGTATTTATTTAAAGTATTTAAATAATGTCATTATATATATATGTTTTTAATGTTTTTAAATACATTTATATAATGTGTTTATGTAATATATATACACACGCATGCACGCACATCTATACATTTGAAAAAATGAATTTATTTGAGATTTATTTTAAAAACAATTAGATGGGGTTAAAACCCCTCTAATCTAAGGGACTACCCACCCAGCACCTTATCCACACATGTTTGAAAATCAACCCACCCAGGACCCTAGGAGAACCCCCCCCCCCCCCCCATGTCGGTGAGACAACCCTCCCAGGCCCCCGTGACACCCTCTATAGTCCACAAGACATCCCACCAGTCCCTATTGTGGGGAGTTATTGTTCAGTTAAAACCCGTCTGATTCCACCCTAAATTCCTGAAAATTAAATGCATTAGGGGAGGTTCTAGATGCCCATATATTAACCATTCAATTAGGGGTGGTTAAAATGGAACTAAAAAGACTTTGAAATAGTATTTTTTGGGGCATTTCTCTATAACTTCACCAAATTGTTCAATTTGTGTATTTATTTTTAGTACCCATGACACCCCCACACCCGCCTCTAAATTTTCAATTATGTATTTTTTTAATTTTTTATACCCATGGAACCCCAAAACCCAACCCCTTATTGTCCACTAGATATCCACCCAAGATCCCAATAGATAACCCCCCTTATCAGAGGGACAAAATACCTAGCACCATCAACCCATGTCAACCAAACAAACCAATTAGTCCCTCTTGACAACCCACCCCCACCCCATTTTCATCCACTAGAAAACCACCCAAGCTCCCCAAATACAACCCTCTTATCGGAGGAACCCCCCCCCCCACCCCCATGCTAATGAAAAAACCACCCACCCCCACGATCCCCCCCTAATGTTGAAGAGACAACCCACCCAGGCCCCTCTGCATCATCTGTTGTCTATGATAGACCCACCCAACTCTGTTGGAGAGGGTTATTTTTAGTTAAAACCCCTATAAATCCACCCCAAATTTCCGAAAAATAAATGGATTATTGTAATTTCTATATTCCCTTAAATTAACCTTTCAATTAGGGGCGGTTATAATTGCCCCTGATTGAATTTCAAGCTGTAGGTTTCGGGGCGGTTCACCCCTAATTGGCTTTCAAACATTATATTTAGGGCTGGACCTCCCACAACCGCAACCAATTTTTTTTTATACCCATGACACCCTCAACACCACCCCACCCCCACCTTTTCATCATTGGACAACCACCCAATCTCCCCACAGACACCCCCCCAACCCATCAGAGGGACAACCCACCCAGAACCAAACCCCCATGCCAGCAATAGAACCCACCCAAGACCCCATAACAACCCACACCCCCAGGCCCAATGACAACCCATTACCCACATGAAAACACACCCAAGACCCCATGAAAACCACTATTGTCCTTGAGACATCAACCCCCCCCCCCCAAAAAACTACTAATACCACTGACCTCCCCTTCACACACACATGCACCCCAGCACTCCAGAACCACCCACCCACAACCAATCTCTCCTTTATATTCAGCTGAAAAATACTTCCCATAGGTTTTGAACCTGGGTTCTGAATTTCATGACCCATTCTTATTCCACTTTTTTGAAGTCATTTTAGATTATTATATACACGAACATTTATTTGTTTACAAACAATATTATATGATAATATATATATATATATATATATATTTGTATATATATAAATCAATATATATGTATATAAAATATATATAAATAATTATATTTACATTTATAAATATATATCTATACATATATGTATAAACATTTATATTTCTGTGTGTGTATTTTTGTATTTATTTAATATTTATAGATATAATACGTATATATATATAATAATATTTACTTATATAATTATTTTTATATATTTATATTTGTGTTTGGGTGACAATCATATTATTAATTATTATTATTACACATATTTCTTATTATATAAGAGGTATATGTTGGTGGTATAAATAGAATACATTTATTTTATGATTTATATTATAAAAATAAATTTATATTACATATTTATGTATGTAATTATATTCATTTATATTATATCCTATATACATATATATATATATATATACACACACAAAAGTAAATACATTCTTATAATTAGACATATATAATATAATTAAATAATATATATATATTCTTAGATAATATATAATTAATTGGTATTGTAAGATATATATAATATATATAATGAAATATATAATGAAATATTTATTATAGAATATATAAAATATAATTATATTATATATATATATTGGTAATAATATTTATATGTAATTATGACTATATTATATACATTTGTATACATAATATATTATAAATGTATTTATATAAAAATATACAATAAAAATGTACTTAAACATAAATATACAATACAAATGTATTTAATAGAATATACATATAATATAAATGTATTTAATAAATGTATAATATTTATAAACCCACATATAAGATTTATATATTTTAATAAATATATTTATAATTACATTTATATTATGAATACCAATATTTATATATGTATACAATCTTTTATATGTATATGTATTTATTTACAGTATTTATATAATGTCATTGTATATATATATATATATATATGTTAACAATATTTTTAAATACATTTATTTAATGTGTTTATGTAATATATATACAAACGCATGTGCGCACACCTATACATTATAAAATTAGAATTTATATGAGATTTATTTTAAAAACAATTAGATGGGGTTAAAACCCCTCTAATCTAAGGGATTAATTGGGGTTGAAAATCTCCTCTAATTTCATTAATTAGAGAGGGTTCAAAAAACCTTTAATCTCCACAAATTTCATTAAAATTAGTTCAGAGTTAATCCAAACGTTTTATGGATGGGTATTCATAAGGTTTTTCATAATTTGTGATATAAGATGAAAATAATAATAACTTTCTAAAAGTATTTTGGATTATAGTTTTGGAAATTATTTCCTAAGTTATTTAAATATCATATAATATAAGGGTAAATAGCACAAAGTACAATAGGCCTTAGTGGTGATGGGATACTGGAGGAGGAAGGCACTAAATACATAATTATAATATATATATATATATATATATTATTTAGTTCTTCATGAAAATAATTATATGCATGTGTTAATTGGGTAATTCATTTCGTGCAGTTTCGGACTACATTGGAAACTTGTTTTATTGACCCATTTAAGTTGCCATTTTTTAAATTGTTTTCATAAGAAGAAATGATATGGGGTAAATTCATATGATGCATTTATTTTTAGTTGGGAATATAATTTACTCACGCATTATGAACTCATGAGTAAATGAAATCATAGTTGAGAAGTGTCTCCAAAAACATATAAATATTACCATGTTGGGCACTATAGTATGTGAGATTAATACATGATTGGTTGAACCTACTTAGTATTCGATACTCTCTTCCTTCATATCTATTATGTTTGATGCACTACAACTCCCTGGATATAGGATGGATCCCTTTTGAACATCAAAATATTTTCATGACTTGTGGATACTTAGGGTTAGATAAAGTCTTTTGGATACCCTTGGTGTTATTTTTCAAAACCATTTTAATGAAGGTTTGCAGATGGTGTGGAATCTTTTGGGTGTAAGACATGCCATTAATAGTTTTCAATATATCTTGTATTTACATAATTTTATATTTATTTAAATATTGATATCCTTGAGTAATAGGTTTAATCACTTTCATTACTTATAATCAGTGTTATTAAGTTGATTTAAATCTTAATACATGTTTATTCATGATTACAAATTTTGATGATGTTTTCTCAATCCCCATCACATAGATTGCATACGTTTTTGAAGAACCCACCAAATGAAATACCATATTCATATCCATGAGAAAGATACATACAATGTTTTCTAACAAAAAATTGAAATTTGTAGTCATGTACAGTGCTAATGGGGAAGGTCACACCGAATTTTCTAAAATAAATACTGATATGTGAAATTATTATTAAATGTTATAGCATCCCTCACTGCATACCATCTAAGAGAATAACAGACTGTAACTCAACCACATGATCATCACCCCAAACCCTTCTATCCCTGTCCAAGATGACATATGTAAAAATAGTATTCCCCCTACATTTGAAAAAGATGAAACAGCTTCTAAAATAAATTAAAATATTCTTTTTTAAAAAATATAGACATATATAATATACAAATAAAAACAATTTTTGGAATAAATATTATATATTTAAAATGTAATGGATTATTAAATAATTAAAAAATGGAAGGGAGAATGAAATGAATTTTATATGGAAGAAATATGTAATAAATTTATAATTACCTTGTACATAAAAATTTTAAAAACACTGATTATTTATAAATGGAAAGGAATAATATGTTGACAGATATATTAAGAAATGAAAGACAATAAAAATATTTATATATTACAATATTTCATAAAAATTTTCCATCATGTGTAGAAATATGGTATTAGAATGAAAATAAAATTTTGAAATGTAATTTAGTAATTATTTTCATTCTTCATTTTCTTCAAGTTGATATCTTCAATATATTGAATTGAATTATCTATGTATCTCAATATTATAAGAAAATGTGGGTTTTAATAAAATTAAATTAAATAATATTTTTGAAATTAATTTTTTTGATGATTATGTTTTTCAGCATTCATATAAAAAGGGGATACATGTTCAAAGTAATTAGATTAAAAATTGATGATAGAAATATGAGTATACTACTACAGATTATTTAATATGAAACAATATAAAAACCAAAAATGCATGTTATATAAATATAGTTCAGATATTGTATTTGAGTTACTGGAACTGCTCAAATACAAAAAAAATAACTATTTGATTGTGGCGTATGTTTAAGAAATTAATACATAATCTGGACTATATAATTTGATCAAATAAAATATAAAAACAATGAAATTTTCAAAAAAAATTAAAACATTATTCCATTAGTGTATAATTTTTAATGCTAGTGATCATAATAAAATTGTAGAATTAACATAAAATGGAAGTGAATTTCATTTTTTAAAATAATTAAATTTTAAGATGTAACAAATTGAAATAATATATAGTAGTACTGATCATGTTGCTAAATAAATTATAGTGAAAAAATCGAATAATATATTCCCAATAAAAAATCCAATATGGAAGTCAAAAAATATTGGAAAAATGAAGCATTGCTTTAACTATATGTTATATCCCATGTTATTCAAACTGTTTAAGTGAACTAGAAAAACTTATTGATATGAATTTAGTATAGCTTGTGTAGTTACATAGTCTTATTTAATTTTTTTTATTTTGGCATTGAAAAAATAAAGCATCAAATACATTAAAAATGGATATGAAGAAGTGATTCAAATAATTGTTATATCAAACATATTTTCAAGGTGAAATATAAAATATTTTATTACATAATAAATGACATCGACCAATGAATACTAAAAATATGAACAATTTCATTATTTAAAATATATGATATATCAAATATAATTAAAATTGTATAAGCTCACTAGAAATACTGATATGAAATTAGTATATGACGTGAAATTGCATGGTATTATTTGATAATATCTTACAGCAGTGCTAAAAAATGACACACATCAAAGTCTGATGGAATAAATTTAACTATAGAAGCTGTTCATATAAAATTTATTACAAAAAAAATAATTTTTTTTTAATATTCATGGTGTGTTTTATTATTATTATTCATTAAAAGTTTTCGTGGAGTAACCAAGTTCATATTAGAGGTTTAAATTAAGAGGGAATTTATCCACCAAATGAAATTTGGTGGTTTAAATTTTGATGGGATTCATCCAATAATGGGTTGATATATAAATTGATGGCTTAAAAGTTTGGATAATATATCCATCACAATTCAATCATGTAGAAGGGAATTCAAAGTCATGGGATGATAATATTTCAAGTGATGAAATTATTCTTTATCACTTCAAACTAATACAATAAACCCAAAACACCACATTCAGTGCTGTTGAAGCATTTTGAGGTTTTTAAACTAATATTTTGTTTATACCTTGAGAAGGAAAGAAATATTTAATAGAGATTTTGTTATGTATTTAGCTTGAAAACAAAACTACTTAGAGGTTAATATTTGAAAACATAATAGGTTTCTAAAACTCAATGGAAATAAATCCACTGAAATAGATCGAAGAAATAATTGTATTGAATGTGTGATGAAGTGAAAAAAAACAATAAATATCCCAAAATTCATACATTGAGTCTGTTATAACATCATAACCTAGCTGAAAATGTCACAATTCATCCTCTCTTATAAATAATAATCTTTGAAACACTACATAGTAGAATTTAGAAAGGATGCATATTATTATGTGATCTTATATTAAATGTGAGGTTTTTGTTGTTAGAGGGAACATCTCTTATCATCCAGGATATGAAGTCACAGTCTTAGCACCAAAGGTAGATCCCTAATGATTGAGATTAATGATGGGTAGCATATGTGTATTATGGGAACAAGGTAGTGATTGAATATATTCGATGATTCTCTATTTACTACAGAAAGTGTGGAATGGATAGACTGTGAGATATACCTTTTGCAAGTTCATATATATGAAACATAATGTTCACGATATCCATCATGTAAGCATATAATCGGTAGTGGGAGATCAAAACATGATAACCAATATCAATGATAGGCATTTATGTTTAAAAAAATTACATTGTATGTATATGAATTTCTATATCTAAACTTTGACAAATAATTATTTGAATTTTTGATAAACTAATAAAAGAAAATGGATTACTATAGTTTAGATGATCTACTTTTAATTGTAATTTCTAATTATATATAAAATTGATTTAAGAAAAAATATTAGTAGGGTTTTTTTGTAAATTTATGTAATGATTATTGAATTTTTATTAATGGAAATAGTTATATATTAATTGAATAATTTATAAACAACTTTTTTTAAGATTACTACTATTTATACTATAATTTATGAATTGTGTTATTAGTATTAAATTTAACTATATTAGATGATAAAATAGTAATGTATCATATGGTAAACTAAGAGTGATGATATGTTGGTAGTTTCACTAATCCTTAAATTGGCATTAGAATAAATTTCCTATTACAAAATCCATCTAAAAAGTGAAAAATAATGCATATGCCTTATTGTGTCTATAAAAATAAAAATAAATTCAAGAGTAATGATATAAAATAGAAATATATAATAAAATAAAATTAGATGCATTCTTGAATGAGAATATAATTTTTTTTTACCTTGCAATAAACTAAACAATTTCATTTGAAAGTGGACTCATATATTGGATTAAATGTTGAAACATTGAACAAGGACTTATAAAAACAAGTTATATAATAATTTTATAATTAAAAGTGAATGTCAATGATTATCCATTAATGAATAAATTTTAAATGGTAGAAGCATGTCAGTTAAGTTATTATTAATCATAAAATTTGTTATTTATCATAAGAATCAAAAAAAAATAGTTACATGTCAATAGAACAGAACATTATTCATTAAAAACATAGTATACTACTAGGCCAGAGAATTAAAAATAAGAATCACAAAAATAATTGTATATAAGGTACAAAGAGTAAAAAAAAATTTGAACATATTATTACCAAAAATTTTGTAAGGAACCCTTAAATGAATTCGGGAAATTGAAATTATGTAAATGATAATATTTATAAGAGAAATAGAGAAAATGAAACAATAGGAATGGTGCATACATATTATTTTATACATTATAAACTAAACTACTAAAAATGATCAAATAATACTAAAAAATAGAAATTTATAAATGGTACAGATATGTTATTTCATTAGTGTTTCTTCAATGTATAATAATAATGTTTGACTACAAATATAACTGTAATATAAAGTGTAAATGAAAACTAATTTTTTTTTAGAAATTAATTTTCTGGATTTAACAAATTCAAACACTATTTCTATAAAAATCAAGAACCTTCTAGGTAAATTATACTAAAAAAATTGAAATATTTTTTGTCCTAACTCAAATAAATACCCCAATAAAATGATACATAAAAAATGAAACTATGGTATGATTTTGAAGGATACTATATTTTTATTTAATGTTAAAGACACTATATTTCAACTCTAAATATATATACACAATCAATGATCATTTATTTATGTAATATCACAATAATAATATAAATAGCAGTTAACTTACAAAAAGAGATTGCATTAAACCTTATAAGGGTGAATACTATGAGAATGTATTATGGAAGTGGAATTTCATAGGCCATTGGATATAGAGACATTGAGGAAAGTAAGATAAAAAATGAACTAATCTTACACAATAATCCAACCATGACTTCAATAACACAAATCACTATAATGACCTACACATAGTGGGGTTTTATTCAACGTATACATGGGGTGAATGGTCGATCTCTATGATGATGTTTTCATGACATATTTTTGAGGTGATAAGAGGAAGAATATATATGTGAATATTCATCCCAACCTCCACTTTATGGACTATGGAGGTGGATTTACTGCCTCAGTGATGGATTTATAGTCAGGAATTAGAAATTCGATCTAAATTAATGATGGTGAATATATGATCCACCTCATGGTAGTGATTGTTTCTTTATCTATAGTTTGAATATGTTGTTTGAAGTGGAAAATGATTTTCATGTGGACCAGTTGAATACAGATATATAAAGATATGGAGAAGAATTTATGATCTTCAGTTTTTCCATACTTTTTTATCCAAAAAATATTCTTCCCATTTCACCATCCCTCTCCCATGAAATTTAAAAGGAGTTTCTCTAAGCTAAAAGTCACTCCCCACCATTATCCTTTCATAAACTATAATAGGTATTTCTATGAGGTATCTTAAAGTTCCTTTTATTAGATCTTGTTAGTATTTAGGTAATGGGTTTTTATTTAAACAGTTTTAGATGGATGAAGAGTTGTTGTAAGAATGGTTCTTTTCACCCAACAAAACTTGTACTTTTGGATTCCAGTATCATGCTTGTAATATAATATATGAATGATTAATTGATTTTTTATGTACTATAAATGATAATTTACATATATTAAAAGCTGTATTGAAAGGTATGAGGGGAATATAATAATAATATGATAGTAATTTAAATATAAATCCTATGATCTAAATACATCAATACAATGAGACACAAATAATGACTTATTATCATGTGTTGGGGGATTATAAACAATAAGACTTTATCATGAAGCTCTAACTTAGTGATCTCAAATACATGATATCATGAAGACCGACTCACTAATTGAAGTACCATATGTTTTGATTGTCATTGGATGTTCTTATCCATGAGCATGTTTATTGATCTGCCAATTTAAAATACTTATTAATGTGTATCATTGATCGCCTATTTTAAAACATGGATAAAACCGTAATTTTGTATGTGTTCGATAAGATAGATTTTTTTTAGGGTGATATTAGTTTCATGACATTGATTAAATGGACAGGGCATGGATTTTCACTTTTGAGTATGTGGGGAATAACTTTTTAACCCTCTTACTTATATCTTAATGTCTTTGTCATGACCCAACCCACCAGTGTAAGGACCCCAAGCTCAATAACCTAGATTCGGTAGTTACTTTATTACATAAGCATGACTACAAGGTATCACATCTCAATTGACCGAATAGTTTTGCAATTTTGAAAAACTAGATTACATATATGATACCCAATTTACATTGCGAATAGAAAATAAAACATAATAAATAACAAAATCTAATAAATTTCATCATTGAAAACTCATTGAAAGACCACATCATCATAAGTTATGGAAAGAAAATAAAATAAGGATGAACACAAATGATAAGTATGATTTATGTATAGTGGAATATAACTTGGTTCAACAACTCATAATCAATATAGGAAATGAAAAATAAATGATCACAGATTTTAATTAATTAATAGTTCATTCACATTCTGAATCCTGGCATAATATCAGAGTAAAAATCTCATGGTTAAAAATAACTAAATTCTTAATGAAATGTTTATCTACTATATTCCATTTTCATCAGGCACATAATACGTTTACCCTCAAGACCTTTACAAGACAATTTAATCTTTCTGTGTAAAACCCATTTAATTTGGCCAATTTATTTATCTAATGAGACCACTGATGCATTAAGGGGATTTTCTATATACGGTCTCCATCAATTCTTGAAATTCAAAATAATTCATTATATATTGAATAATTTATTTAATTTATTACTCAATATGAATTATCAAGAAATATATGTATTGAGTAAAGATACATATTTAACATTATTCCCCTAATTAATCAAATTGATTCCAAAGTAAGCATTGTTTATAAAATATTATATGACTTATGCAATAATAATATCCTTGATTCAAGAAATATGGATATTTAAGATAAATGAAATTTGTAATGAATTATGATAATAAATAAAAAATTGGGATGTATGTAAACCAAATAAATGTAATTAGGTGTATAATATTAAAATATGCCTTAATGAAGTGAAATTAAGACGAAGTCCCTTACAAAGAACATATCATTAATCAAATGAATTGATTATATTTATTTGCTATAAATCCACATAAAATGGTGGAAATAAAACATGAGATAATAAAAATTCATTTCCCAAATAACCGTATCATGACATAATTTATGAAATATGAGTTTAACCCAATAAATGAGAATTGAGTTAAGAAATCCCTTACCACTTGTAATTGGTCGAATTGTATTCCCCATAAAAGTAAAAATTATCAAATGAATCATAAAATTCCTTAAATATAATGAGATTAATGATATGATATATAATAGGTCATTATACGCACCACAAAAAAGGAATAATTGTTGATTAAGTCATATATCTCACTGATGAAAAAATGAGACAATAAACACTTACTACTTTGTAATTAGTTGAATTGTTTTACCTATACAAGTAAAAATTAAAAAATGTAACAATAAATACCCAAAAATTATATTCATGAAATGATATATTTAATGGATTTTTACACACCACACAAAATAAATAAGTTGTTATCAAGGCACACATCACACAAAAGAAAAAGTGAGATGAGAAACTCTTACTACTTTGTAATCAGTTGAATCGTATACGCTATAAAAGTAAACATTATAAACTAAAACATTTAATAACATTTAAATTTATGATATGATATATAAAAGGGTACTATATATACCACACATAAGAAATAAGTGGTGAATAAGGCATAAATCCCACATAAGTAAGAGTTAGATGAGAATCTATTACCGCACGCTTCCTTTTAGTGTAGACTTATTTAACCTCATGTATAATGGTTTATAGAATGTTATTAATTCATTAAAGAACAATATTATTATTTAAAATACATTAAATGATCCTCTCATATCTTCATACCACCATTTAATTAATAATATTTTATTATTTTCATTATTTCAAGTGAGTTCATTTCATAGTTTCTTAGTTGGTTCATTTGCATATAATTTTGGATATTCTTGTCAAATGGAAACAAAAATTCAGAAATAAAATGAAAATATATAAATAAAATTATATAAGTTTAAATGGTCCCATTTATGAATTTTCATTCATATATTAAGATTATTCATTTGATAAAATGGTTATGATAAATGATTATATTATTTTTGGCTATTTTTTTTGAACATCATGAACCCGTTTCGTTTTATTTAATATTATGTGTATATATTAGTTCTATAACAGAAAATAAGTTATAATATACTTACTAAAATATTATCTATCCTGAATAATTCTTTTATGACAATCCTTGAAGGTGGTAATGGAAAATAATCATCATTATCCATCGAGATGATTAATTATCATAATATAGATAATATTTTTGTTTCTTTGAATAAAAGGGGATAATAAAAGGGATGATTATAAGATATTACATTAGAAATATAAAATTATAGTAAATATATGATTTTTGGTTTATCATGCCATTGGTGATGAAGTAGGTGTGGAAAAAGTATAAGATGAAAAGAAATTAAGAGATGTGTTTTGAGAAAATTACCACTTGAATGTCACCACCTTGAAGGATCCCTTAAAGAATAAGGAATTGGTCTTTTGGTGAGACCACCAGAACATGGACATGATTAGAATGTGTAGAAGATGTTTTGGAAGATATTTTATGAGATTTTAGTCTTTTTTAGAGACATGGGGTGGTGATGGTGGTATTTATACCTGAGGATAGGTGGGTTTAATTGATTAAATATGATTATTTTATATTTAAAGACAACCACATTTGAGTGGCATTAATCCCAACAAATTTTTTTGATTAATAATATTTTAAATTCTAGTTATGTTTGATAAACCACTCAAAATCCGATTATATTTGGTAGTTTCTAGGTATTTTAAGCCTTTACCTATTAGCTTTAACCCTTTTTATTATTTTACAAAAACCTCGGTAAACATTTATTTTTTACGACAAAAACTTTTTTATGCATACAAATAAAAATGACCATACTTAATAATTTTTAAATTCTGATTCCAAATATGAAATCCATTTTAAAATTTAAATTTACATAATTTGTATATTTTTATTTAAAATTAATCCCACCGTTTCAATGAGATAACGAATATTTAATGTTAAAAAGTTCAAATGATTACAATGTTTTTATACTTAATTTCAATATAAAATTGATTCAAATGACCCAAATTTTAATAATATATATAATTAAAATATTTTTACCTGAAAAAAAATTTAAAATAAAATTTAACATTACAATGTATTTTGATAAAATGTCACTTTTTAATTAATATTCTGTATTTTCCGCTATTCATCGAAAAATGAAACCTATCAGAAAAACAAAAAAAACCTAATGTAATATTCAAATTATCATTTATAAAATGAGCATTATTTTCTCAAATAAAATTTATAAAACAATCAAAATTTATTTACAAAATAGGTACGTCGTTAAAAGGAGACAAAATTTTATTTTAGATAAATAATGTTTTTAGGATGAAAATTGGATTTATTACTTATCTTAAGACTTTAAAACTTATTAGATTAATTTAAAAATATTATTGGATATAAAAAAATATTAATTCACTAATATCTTTCACTAATAGTGATTAAATAAAATTTTAAGATAAAATGTGATTGTTGGCATAAAAATAGTTTTTTGCATAAAAACATCATTTATATTCAAATGTTTTTTTAATATCTAATTAATTTATATCCGATGAATTTAATTAATAAATGTTTTTATTATATATTTTTATAATTTAGTTAACCTCATTCATTCCCACTGTTCCAATGGTTAGGTGATTACTGTCACATTTAAATAATAATATTGATCATTTATTTATTCTAGATGCGACATATCTTTCATGATATTGAACACAATGTTTCATTTTGAAAAATCTCTCGATGTCACATTCTACCATCCTTCAATAAATTTATTCCTCACAATTTAAACTCATAATTTTTAATCATGGAGTTTTCATATTAAAATAAACTTGTAAAAATATCTGAACATAAAAATTGTTAATAAAACTTCCTCCAAAAAAGAGGGAAAAGAAAAAAATTGAAGGTAACCACAAAACTAGGTTTATGAAAAAGAGAATATTAGTGGGAAGTGAAAACACGGACATCGAAAAAAATATTACTATGATTTTTTGATGTATAGTGATAGATAGCAAGTTTTTTAGAATATTTACTATCACAAAATTGTAAATGTTTGATGGGATAAAAGGCCATTGATTTATCAATAATAAAATTAAAAGATTAATGATTTTATTCCAAAATAGTTTTCCTAGAGATTAGGAGTACTTTTACATCCTAGATTAATAATATAAGTTAATATACAAAAATGACATGTATAGATTCATTCTATAAACAATTTTCACCAAAAGTCGTATTTTTCTCCAAAATCCAATTCAACCTTTATTCCTTAATTAATATTATTTTTACCGTAATCATATAGGGTTCCTAATATTGTGGGTGTTTTCCAAAATAAAACAAATCAGCTATCACCAAATCAATTTCTGGCCTCATGGATATTAATATTATATCCTTTAAATAAAGAAAATATATTTTATACTAACTAGGACATCACGTAGGGTTGTGGTAAGTGATGCACCCTTATTGCCCTTAGATTGTGGGTTTAAGTTCCATGACCTTTCCAGACATGATGGGTTTCACCCTGCATACAAGTTGTCCCCTCTCTAAGACAATATTAATATAATCCCTAAAAAATTACCAAAAATAACCTTAATATATTCAACATTAAAGAAATATTTTAACCGGAAAACTTATCTCATATATTTCATTTTTCTTTCCCAAAAATATACTACACCCTAATTACCTTAAAATAAAAGATCATATAAACCTTAAAGGATAATCTTACCTTTAAAATTATTTACACAAATAATATTCATTGTTCCTCAAATAACCCTTTTTCACATGTTAAACATAAGGGTAACATATTCCTCAAACTTTTTTCAAAAATCAATAAATTTCTCCCACGAATTATCACCCGTTTACTACACCTATTTTCAAATGTATTATTTCCATCTATGATTTGTTTCCGAATATTGAAAAAAAAACTGTTATAGATTATCCTTTAGATGATTCATGATTCTTGTGATATTTTGAATGAATCAGAATATCAATGATAGAAACATCCTTCACTCAACATCACATTTATACATTTAAATATGATTTGTTTTTTTATTACTCAATATACATATATATAATTGATTCATCTATATCAACCAAAACATTATACTTATTCGAAAATAATTTATATATTAAATCCAAAAATCAGTGTCTATCGTTATGATATTTATATTTTATTTAAATTACAGTATGAAGTCTATATCTTTATAAAATAAATAGTCAAGTACATGGTGGTATTTCCCTTGTCGGATAAGGTCGATAAATTGATATTTTAAAATAAGATAAAATAGATTCCATGGTCCTTTTATATTTTGGTGAAATTAATATTTAATATATGGGTCAAATTGTTTCAAGCAAGTAATTTAGATATCAAAAAAAATTCAAATTAATTTGAATTATATTTTGTTATGATAGTGATGATTAATTCATATGGTAGTGATAAGAAGGTTGTTTAAGATCCTTTCTCTTTCATCTTCATGAATGATAAATAATATATAGAAATAGATATCATTAAAACATGAAATTTATTATTACATGTTATAATGAAATAGTTTTTTTAGACATAGAAACTCCATAATACTTTATCATTCAAAACCTTTATACCTAAATCAATTACACTTAAAAATAAAATCTCCAAAACTGTAAATAATCATCTCAAAACCCAATACTTAATCCAAAAAATGGTGTTTATGAATTTAAAATTATGATCAACATTAAACTCATAAACTCATGATGGTGTCCATAACTATTATGTAATGAACACATTTCTTTAAGCATTTCATGATCATTCTAACCATAACACCATCGTTAAAAAAAATCTTCAACACACTTTCTATCACATTAAATTTTAATGCAGTTCTTTATGGTTCCCACCATTGACTAAATCCAAAATCCAACGTGTAAGCATCAAACTAAAGTAATCAGAGTGAGGTGACAAATTAACACAAAATATTATTCAAATTATGTCTAAATCATGACACCTTCTTCTCAAGTTGGGAGTCCTTAGGTTTAAACCAAGGTTATCTGTGGTTATTATCAAAATTTATAGGATCTCATACTAAACATAGACTTATCCTAAAATTCAATCATAGGGTTTTGTTCCCTAATCTATGTTTTTTGAAATCCATTTCCACAGGGTTCTATTGAACTTCCTCTAATAACAACTCAAAAGACCCCGAGACCAATATCCCAAAGTCTAAGGTTCCTTTATTACATTGGCATGATTACAAGGAATCGTTTCACAAAGGACTAAATAGTATAAACATTTTGGAAAACTAGATTACGTACATGATACCCTTTTTAAAATGGAAATAGAAATAAAACATAATAAATATCAAAATATAATAAACTATATCATTGAAAACTCATTCAATGATCTATTCTTCATTACCCGGGAAATGGAAACAAAATAATGGAGAGCTAAAATGCTCAAAAATGTTTAAGTACAGTGGAAGCTAACTTTAATCAATAATGCACAATCAATATGGCATGGTAAAATAACAGAACACACATGTCATTTAATCAATAACCATTTCAAAATAAAAAACCATAGATTATATCATTTTGAAAATCTCATGGATAAAATATTACTGAATTATTAATAAAATTCGTGTATTTTGTATTTCATAATACCTTGGAACATAATACCTTTACTATGACAGTACAATAATGTGTTTTGTAGTTTTAAATAAATACGGTTAATTATGTGGTTTAATTAACAATAATAAAAGTTATAAGTAATTATATTTCAAATATATAGTTTTCAAGTTAATTAATGTTATGAAAAGAAATACTATTTTGCAGTATTATTTTTTGTAAAGGAATATTTTAATATATATAAATAATTATTTTTTTAAAAAGATCAGTTCTACCAAAATATTAGTTAGTGAAATATTTTAAATGAATAGGAACAAAATATATATTGGCTATTATAATTATTTGGATAAATACTAAATCATTCTCTAAATATATTCACTATTAATATGACAACCAAATGATTTAAAAATATATTTAATATTGAATGCATGAAACACATAATCCCTATGGAAAAACAATTTGTTATAACCGCTCTAATAAAAATAATTTTTTTTACTTCAGTGTTTTGAATTTTGAGAAAACGTACATACACAGTTGTGTTTGATAAGATATTTGGAGTCTAATATAATCTACATAATTTTTTGGGAATATTATCTTACACTTATGAATAGTGAAATAACCTTTTGAATAGTAACATGAACCATATGAATAGTAATGTACCATTATGGATAGAAACATCACGCATGTATGTGTATGTAAAATTTAGGCACCTTATAAATGAAAAAGAAAATTTTATAAATTAATAAATAAATATTGGTATTTTTTTCAGTAATAAAAATTAATCAAAATTTTAACTTAATAGATTTCATGAAAATAAAATTAATTTTGAAAAAATTTGTTCCAAATTAATTTTTTTGTAGTAATATTAGTTTAAGATAATTTAATAAGACAATAGATAATTTTTCAGTGTATTATAAAATTAGATTTGGATTTCAAACTATATTCTTTCAAGTAAATAATTATTTTAATGTTAAATTAAATTTATAATTTTTAGAAAATTTTTTTCATAAAATTGAGTTCATTTTTGGATTCTACACATCGAACAATATTCCATGTGAATTTTTGAGATTTTCCTAAAATACATGAATTTTTGTGAATAGTGATATTCGATAAATTATAATATATGATAAATAAATGAATTTGGGCATCATGCTTGAGTGATGGTTGATGTAATTTTCCATTTCATTGAACTCACATGCACTTATTACTAATTTTAGTCCAATAATAAAGACTATTCATATTATTTAAGATAAATAATAAACTGATGATTAAAATAATGCAAAACCCTCATCTCTTCTACTATACCCCCCCCCCCACTCCCTCTTCTCATCACATAAATCAAACTTGTAACTTGTCCAAATTATACTCAAATATCCTCCCAATATCCTCCCCCTTGTCAATCATCCATTGGTATCATAAAAATTCCAAAACCTCTCTCATAAAGAGGCTCTCAAAGAATATTTATTCAAGAGGTCAATTCCTCTTTTCTTTTCTTTTCTTTTGATTTCTTGTTTCTTTGTTTTATTTTCTATCATAACCTCCCATCATCCAAAATGTTTTTATATATCTATTAACATACATGAACTATAATTTGGTTATGATAATGTAATAATTTATCATCATCTTCTTTTTCCCGTTCTTTTATACATGAAATTAAAACACCATTCAAGATGTGTAAATTTATCACATTCAACAACGATGAGTTTTCAATTTTAATTACCATCTTCAATTATGGTCATGAAATAATTTTCATGGTTGATACAGACCATAATATATGTATTATAACTTATTTAAGGTTCTTTAATCCTTTTGTACACGTGATATTAAATTTTAAATCAAAATGATTTCATTGTGATAAAAACCCACCAATTAACCCAAACAAAATTTCATTAATGTTTTATATAATTATTCATCTTCACTCCCAATAAAATAATTAATTTTATAACCATGTAATATTATTTTTTTCCACTAATAACATACATATACTATTCTGCACATCCATTATCATTCTACACTTTTATTCGTACATCAATGTAAGTAAACCGATCATGAAAACCAAGGATGAAAATGCTCCCAAACAATGAAACTAAATCTATTAACTCATAAAGAGTTTTTGAATGATCACAATAGAGCTATACTAAATAAATTAAATATATAATAGTTTCTATAAATATTAATTAATGAATTTAATTTGTTTATTCAGAAGATTAAGATCAAGTGAAGAACACCATCAGACTTAAGGTTAGGGTTTCTTCATCTCACTTCCATTTTTGTGTGATATTCTATATTCACTACCATTACATGTGTATGGTGTATGTATAATTCCCATTAATGTTTAATATCATAAATATCATTATTTTTATAATATTCAATGTATCATTTTATTATTATAAATTTTGGGTGATATGATTCAATTGATTACAAAGTTATAAGTGTTTTATACCGGAACCTCCATTTTCATTCGGTTTGCTCTTATTCTCTACTCACCATAATAAAATTATCATTTGTTAATCAATAATACCCATAAATTTTATGTTAATGTTATATATATATGTACCAATCATAATACATCATTATTTTATTAGGTGTTACATGTTTTAAAAGAATATTTAAAAAAAAATTTCTAAAATGGAAGACTCATTCCTGTGTCTTCTCAAATTCTTACCTATTTTGATTTTCAATATATAATATGTTTTGAGAAATATAAATATTTCTAAAATTAAAAAATTTTATCATGAAAAAACTATTTTGTTTCATTTTTTGTTTTATGATATCAAACATTCCTTTTCTCATTTAAATGATTTATTATTTTCCTTAAATTGCACTAAAATGTTTTATTTCTAATGCTTATTTAAAAACTATTTTAAATGAATTCACCCTGAAAAGATTTTATTTGATCCAAAAATATAATTTCAATGATATTATCCTTTATTTTTTGGTATATACATATTTACAATCTAATTTCATGAAAAATAAAAATTATTTTCTTGAAGAACTCTTATTTCCAATGTAAAAAGGACTTTTCTCATCTTACATTAACTTTTATGAGATATTTTCCTTCTTCAACACTTATTCCTTTCTTATGTTGTATGTACTACCCTTTGGTATATCATATCAAGAGTATCCTTATTCTCATGATATTCTAAGGGATTATTATTATAATGTTTCAAGGTAGTATGGGACACTTTGAAATGTTTAAGGATTATTTATTCAAGGAGTTTTCAATGGTATCATTTAAATATATATTCATCTATGCCAACATCCTTGGTTGCATCTTGAACTTCATTGAGGTTTTCCAATTATGAGATCATATAAAATATTGTGTTGAAGGGTTTCTAATTAGTTTGACAATAGATGTCCTATCATGACACCATTCTCCATATTAATCTGAATGGTTAGTGTTAATGTTTAATGATTGGGGAAAATTATTTACATTTCATATGTTAGTTTCAATATGAATGTATATTTTGATTATTTTCCCGCATTTCATATGAAGAATGCATTGGACATAGTATGTGATTGGTGGGGGACGCTATAACCCCTTGATTCATCGCTAGATCTCATGAGACAAATAGATATGGACTTGGGAAAGTCGTTTCCCATTTTTAGATATGGTTTTGGTTGAGGCCTTAATCATTTTTAGATGTCTTGGCCAAGGCCATGATGGTATTTTTCAGAATGTATGAAATATGAATTTACCTCCTTATGAAACTATAAATTCACATTTAATGTGGTTATTTGACTAGTAGAATACCCACGATTATATTTTACATTGTAAATGTTTACTCAACTCATATTCCACACATAATGTGTTCAAATTTATTATTTTTAAAGGAATGTATTTTCAGTTATTCACCATGTCTAATGATAACGTTTATGATATATTTTTTTGTATTTTATCCCCTAACTGATCATCTGATCTCAACCATTCTTATGTTTCATTTTTTCAAGGAAATGAAGAGTTATATTAATGGTGACTAGTTTTGATAATCATAGAGTGGTAGATGTTACCAATGTAACATTTATGTTGATTTTTATTTGAAGATATATAATTGAAATTATGTATAAATAAGGATTTCCAAATCTACTAAATGATTCATTCCATTGGGACAAGAAACTCTTGTAATCATTCCAATGTAATATAATAAGGCACTAGCTCTTGGAAACTAGGGTCGGGTCTTTACAATTGGTATTAGAGGATGTTCTATAGACAAAATGGAAACTAAATTTAGAAAATGTTGATTAGGGGGAAAACCTATGATAGACTTATTGATACATATACAAGAACATCCTAGAATTCTGGAAAGGAACTGATTATTTGGATCTTCTTGGAAAATAAATCATAGTATAGATATTAAAAATTCATATGGTTATGGAACCTATGTACCTATGAGTGAAAACTCCAACAAGGTGTTTCAGGATTGACCTGAGGTAACCGCATAAACAATAGTGGGTCTTACTGCACACCTGGTTTGACAGTCCAGGTGTATATGCTTAGGTTAATTCACAATGTCATTACAGTCCATTATGAATTATTTATGACCCTAAATTAACCAAAGTATATGGTTCTAGGATTTTTGATGCATTAATTTATTTTATGTGTTATAATATGTTTAGAGTTATATAGAGTTCATAATTTTATGAGCTAATATATTATATTGAATTTATTATTAATGGAACCTAGCAAGATGGAATGATAACTTCACTAACATGAACTCTATATGTAAAATGGAATTGATTATAAATGGAACTTGGCAGATGGAATGGAAACCTAACCAATGCACATGATGGTAAGAGTGAGAAGGATCATATCTCAAATGGTCTTAATCCAAAATATCAAAGGAATAAAGTCTCCCAAGTATCCACATCGTATGAGGAAATAGCTTCATGTGTCAACAAGGTTTGTAAATAATTCTCTTAGTCCTAATGATTTTATGCGAAGAAAAAGAAGAAGAGAATGGAAGAGAAAAAAATAGATGAAGGGGAGAAAGAAAAGTTGGGTTTTCCCATGTGTGATAACTATGGAATGAATCACCATTATAAATGCTTCAAGGTAATGGGAAATTGTTATAAGAGTACAAAAAAGGACACCAATTTCATGATTATAAGGATAATAAAAAGGTTTTGAATTTATTATGCTTCAACTACAAATAGATGGGACACCATGCGAATCAATGTCCCAATCATGAACGAAATATACTACAAATGATATTAGTGGATAATGATCAAGTTATGATACTTATATGGATAATGCATAATGATTAATATTCCTAGTTAAGAATCATGTCATTTCATATCTTTATCAGTAATTTAATTGTTATAAGAATTATTGAATATATCAGGATTATACTGTTGTAATATTTCATTTTGTATTTGAGTTTCTATGATGAATGGTACCAAGGAAAATTTACTTAGTAGCAAGTTGAACATTTTTAAATATATATGGTTGAGGGAAATAAAACCATTAATATGTTCTTGGCACTGAGATATCGATTTCAAAATAAAGAGATGATTTATTTGGATAATGAAAATTGGATAGGACTTACTGTCTTTGATCTATATAAGGGACTATTGAAAAGTTATAGAGTCTACAAAATTTTGGACTAAAGTAATATATCCAAATTTCAATTATAAGAAATCATGAACATATTAAATAAAGTTTAATATTAATTACCATTTTTTAAGAGAATACAATGAGAATGTACTCAAATGTTTTTATGTGATGTTTAAAAGCCACTTCATGTTGCTTAATATGTTCATTATGAAAATTTAGTAAGATTATTTCTAAGCCATTGGATCATGATATTTTGGAAATGTTAACCATTTATGAAATGGTGGAATTTGATATATTTTTAATGTTTTAAATATTATTTTACCCTATGATATATATTATTCTATGAAATGAAGTAGTAATAGTAACAGGCATATTTGAAGGAAAAAATTGTGTTTATAGAAATGTATCATGTACTTATATATCCATACATTAGTATAGAGTGGGATAATTTCTCCACATTTTGGGGAAGGATCCCGAAACCAAAAAAATGTTATCATAAAACATTTTTTCGATTAATCAAATAGTTCATTACATCAACGCAGATTTATGGATTTTTGAATGTTAACATTCTAAATGATCATGATCTCTAGTTGTCTCTATTATAAGATAATGGTAAGATTATTCTTCCTTGTATATATTTAATTACAATTTTAATGTGTAGTTTTGAAGTAACCTATGTATCTCACTTTCCCTCTTATTATTTGAATATTTAATTCACCCTATTTTCAATGTGGGTTTCCCAGAATAGAATTTTCAAGTATTAAACTTTAAATTTTGAAGTGCCATTTCAAATTGTGTGGACAGAATTTATTGAAGGATGGGAGAATGTAACACCCCAATAATTTTTTTTATAGTTTTAAATTTATTTGGTTAATTATGAATTTTAATTAATAATAATAAATCTTATAAATAATTATATTCCAAATTTATAACATTCCAATTAATTAATGTTCAAAAAAGAAACTCTATTTTGTAGTATTATTTTCTGTAAAAAAAATATCTTAATATTTATATTTAATTATTTTATTACAAATTTCATTTTTACCAAATTATTAGCTAATAATATATTTTAAATGAATAGGAATAATATATATAATGTCTATTATAATTATTTTGATAAATACCAAATAATGCTATGAATATATTAACTATTAAAATGAAACTCTAAGGATTTACAAATAAATGTAATATAGAATACATGAAACACTGAGTCTCTATGAAACAAAACATTATTTTAACCAAGAAAATAATCAAAATTTTGTTTCTTTTGTGTTTGGAATTTAGACAACTAGATATACATGGTTGCGTTCAGTATGATAGTTAGATTCTAATAGAATCAACTTAATTTTTGGTTAATAGTTACTTTCCCATATGAATATTGACATACCCTTATAAATAGTAACATGAACTACATTAATAGTAATGTACCCTTATGAATAAAATACTCACCCATGTAAGTATAAATCAAATTTAGTCTCTTTATAAATGAAATAGAATATTTTATAAATTAAAAATCCTGTGTTGGTATTTTTGTACGTAGTAATTATTTAATTTCAATTTCAAATTAATAAATATATTTCAAATAAAATTAATTTTCATAAAATGTGTTCCTAAATAATTTTTTTTGTGGTACTATGACTTGAAGATACTTTCATAAGATAATAGATAATTTTTCAATGTATTATAAAATTCGGTTTGGTTCTGAAACTATATTTTTCATGTAAATAATGGCTTCAATTAAAAATTAAATTTCTCATGTTTATAAAATTATTCTTTTAAAATTGATTTTAATTTTTATTATAAAAATAAAAAATGGCCAAGGTTAATTTTTGGGATTTTTATAAAATACATGAATTTTTGGTGGATAGTGGAATTCGATATATTATAAAATATGAAAAATAAATGAATTTATGCATCATGGTTGAATCCCGGATGATTTAAATGGACATTATTTCGAAATAACGTGAAATATTTACTATTCTTAGTCACAAGAATCCTGAAAATTCACTGTTTTGACGCAAAATAATAAACTAATGATTAAAAAAATTAAAACCCTCCTCCCTTCTAAAAACCCCCCTCCACCTTGCTCCATCTTCTCTTAACTCTTCTAAAGCCTTGTACCTTGTCTTAGTTCTACCAAAATATCCTCCCAATGTCCTCCCCTATGTCTACAATACCTTTTTCTCAAACAAATACCAAGCCCCCTCCCCCAAAAGAGGCTCTAAAAGAAGATTAATTGAAGAGGTAAATTCCTCCTTTTTTGCTTCGTTGTTTCATTTTAAAACCTCACCTATCCTCATATAAATTTTATGACAACTAAATTAACATACATGTACTAGAATTTTATTACTATAATGGAATAATTAATCACCATCTCTCTTTTCCCATTATTTTATACTAGAAATGAAAACATCATCCGAGATGTGTTAATTTATAACATTCATGGACGATGGGTTTTAATTTCTATTACTATCTTCAATTCTAGTCTTTAATCCTACTTTATAGTTTATCTAGACCATTATATATGTGTTATAATTTATTTAAGTATTTTTAAGCCATATGTACACATAATATTAAATTATAAACAAAAATGAGTTCATTGTGATAAAAACCGCCAATTAACCAAAACAATTATCATTAAAGATTTATATATCATCATCACTCCCAAAAATCAAACAAATTTTATAACCACGTAATCTTATGTTTGTTAAATAATAACAAAAAACTACTATTCTGGACAACCATTCTCATTATTCAAATGTATTCATACATGAATATAAGTAATTTGATCATGAATACCAAGGAAGAAAATGCTCCCAAACAATGAAATTCAATCTCTTAGCACATCAAGAGTCCATGAATGAACCTAATAAGTCTATTATGAAGAAATTAAATATATATAAGGTTTGAAAAATATTAATTAATGAATTTAACTTGGTTATCTAGGAGAATTAGATCAAGTGAAGAACACTATCAGACTTAAGGTAAGGGTTTCTTCATCTCACATCAATTTTTGTGAGATATTATGTATTCACTACTATTGCTTGTGTATGGTGTATATATATTGTCTATTTATGTTTCATATCATAAATATAATTATTTTCATGATATTAATTATATATTTTGATGATTATTAATATTGGGGCATATGATTCAACTGATTATAAAGTTGTAATTATTTTCTTCATAAACCTCCATTTTCATTCGGGTTTCTCTTATTCTATACTCACCTCAATGTACTTCTAATTTATTCTTGTGTACTCATCATAAATTATGTTTTAATTTTCTATATAGTTGTACCAATCATAATTCTTCTTTATTTTATGGGGATTTACATGTTTTAAAATAATCCTTCAAAAAATTGTTCTGAAATGGAATCCCGATTCAAGGAACTTCTCGAATTCTTACATATATGGGATTTCACTATATAATGTATTTTCAGACATATTTATCTTTCCAAAATCTATAATTTATACATGAAAAATATATTCTAGTTCATTTATGGTTTTATGGAGGAAAACATACCTCTATGCTTTAAAATCCATTAATATTTTCCTTAAACAACACTAAAATGTTATATTTCTAAAGCTTCCTTTAAAAGTATATTAAATTATTTAACATTAATAAAAAAATATTTAATCCTGAAATATAATTTCAATTAAATTAACTTTTATTTTCTAGGATATACCATTTTACAATCTGATTTCATGACAAATACAAAAAATTTTCCAAAAGAACTCTTCTTTCCAAATTAAAAGAGATATTCTCATATCACTTTAACATTTGTGAGATATATGCCTTGTTCATCACTTTTTATATTCTTGTTTTTTATGTACTAACCTTTGGTATCTCCTATAAAGAGTTTACTTATTCTCATGTTATTCTATGGAATTATGGTTTAAATGTTTCTAGGTGGTATTGGGAACTATGGAATGTTTAAGGATTATTTCATCAAATATTTTTCAATGGTCTCATTTAAATGCATCTTCATCTATGTCAACATCGTTTGTTGAATTATTTACATCATTGAAGTTTATCTATTATGATATAAACTATAATATGTTTTTTAACGGTTTCTGATTAGTTTTACTATTAATGTTCTATATTGATACCTATCATCATATTACTCTGAATGGTTAATGTTTATGTTTAATGATTGGGGAAAGGTATTTACAGATCATATATTAGTTTCAATATGAATTTATATGGTGATTATGTTTACTCCATTCATATGAAGAATTCATTAGACTAATTATGTGATGGTTGGGGCCTTTTATAGCCCCTCGATGCATCAATAGGTCTCATGAGGCAAAATGAAATGGACTTGGCCCAGGCCTTGACCATTTTTATATATGGTTTTTCCTGAGGCCTTAATCATTTTTTGATGTCGTGGCTGAGGCCACAATGATATGTTTCAGAATTTCCAGAATATGCACATCCCTCATTTTAAAGCATGAATGTCGTAGTTCATGTGCTCATTCAACTAGTATAATACCTATGATTATGTTTTAATATGGAAATGTTTACTCATCTCATATTCCTATCATAATGTATTCATGTTTATTATTTTTAAAGGCATGTGTTTTAAATTATTCATCTTTCCTAATGTTTATGTTTATGATAACTTCTGTTGTATTGTTTCCCCTTAATAAGAATCTGATCTCACCCATTCTTATGTTTCATGTTTCTTATGATATGAAGAGGTGTATTATGATTGACTTAAAGGGATAATATTAGTGTGGTAGATGTTCCCAATATAACTTTTACATTGTTTTTTATTTTATGTTGTAATGTTGAACTTATGTATGTATCTGGATTTACCAATATACTAAACATTTAGTTCCTTTAAGATATGAAATAATTATAATCATTCCAATGTAATTTAATAAGGCAATTACTCCAGGAAATTTGGGTTGGGACTTTACATTTACAATCAAGAACACTCATAGGAAAGTTTCTTCGTTATGGGTAAAACCCATTTTATTTGTCCAAATTATTCATCTCATGAGACTACTCTTGAATCAAGGGGATTTTCTCTATACAATCTCCACCAGTTCTTTTATTTTTAAAGAATTCATTATATATTGGATAATCATAATAATTTAGGACTCAATAGGAATTATCAACAAATATCTATATTGAGTAAAGATACATATTTAACATTATTTCATAAGTTAATTAAATCACTTACAAAGTAAACACTGTATATAAAATGGTATATGACTTATGAAATAATCATATACATGATATAAAAAATATTTAAATTTAATATAAATGAAAATTTCATTGAATTATGATGATAAATAAATCAAAGGTATTGTATATATACCAATGAAAATAAATTAGGTGCATTATATTAAAATATTCCCCATTGAAGTTATATTGAGGAGAAGTCCCTTACTAAGATCATATCATTAATAAAATAAATTGATTATGTGTATTCATTGTAAATTCATGTTAAAAAGTGGAAATACAACATTATATAATCAAAATTTATTTTACACATAGCCTTATCATGACATAATCGAAGAAATAGAAGTTTAACCAAATGAAAGAGAATTGTGTTAAGAAATACATTACCACTTGTAATCAGTAGCATTGTATGCCCCATAAAAGTAATAATTATCAAATGAAAAATTGAATAACATGAAGATAATAAGATTCATGATATGGTATGTTAATTTCTAGTATACACATGACCCAAAATAATTATGTGGTTATTAAAGAATATATCTCAATGAAGTAAAAGTGAGACGAGAAACCCTTACTATTTGATAACTAATAAAATCATATTCCATTTAAAAGTAATAATTATCTAATGAAAAATTTTTAAATATAAAGTTAATAATACTAATTATATTATATATCAATTTACATTATACATACCACATAAAATATGCAAGTGGTGATTAATACATATATCTCACAGAAGTAAAAGTGACACGAGAATCCCTTAATACATTGTAATCGGTCGAATTGTATGACATATAAAAGTAATAATTATCTGATGAAAAATTTAATAAAATTTATATTAATTATATTATATATTAAATGATATTATATACAAAAAACACAATAAATAATTGGTGGATAAGGTATAAATCCCACAAAAGTAAAAGGGAGACGAGAATCCCTTACCTTACTCTTCCTTTTAGTGCAGTGTTCATTAGCCTAAATTATAATCATTTAAACAATTTTATTAATTCCATAAAAACAATATTAATATTTCTAATACCTTATATGATCTTTTTTAACATCTTACCATATTTTTAATAATAAAATTTCATTATTTTCATTGTTTCGGGTTCATTCGTTTTATGTTTTCCTGGTCATTTCATTTGCGTATAATTATAAACTTTCATGTCCAATGAAAATAAAACAACAGAAGTGTAATGAAAATATATATATTCACTTAAATATGTTTAAATGGTTACATTTATCATTTTTCATTCATACATGAGGATTATTCATTTGATAAAATGTTAATGATAAAGGTTTAGTTTCTTTTTGGCGGTTTTCCCGAACATCAAGAACTTGTTTCATTTTATTTAATAATATTATTATATATTTGTTAGATAATATTATAATAAGTTATTGTATACTTATTAAAATATTTATTTATCCAAAATAATATTTTTAGGACCATCCTTGAAGGAGATAATGGAAAATGAATAATATTTTTCTACAGAGACATCTAATTATCATAATTTGGAAAATTGTTTCATTTCTTTGAATAAGAGGGGATAAAAAAGGGATTGATATAATATATTCCATTAGAAACATAAAATTTAAGTATATACATGATTATATCGGTATCATACCTTGATGTATAAATTATTAGAGGAGAAATTAAGAAGAATAAGAAAAAGTAAGAGATGCGTTTTGAGAAAATTACCTCTTAAATATCACCTCTTTGAAGTATCCATTAAAGACCATGGAATTGGTATTTTGCTGAGACCATAAGCACTTAGACATTGGGAGAGTTGGGAGGAGAGTTTTGGTATAAATATTAGGATATTAAAGGCTTCTTATGAAATATTGGTGGTGATGGGTGGTATTCATACCTGAGGAGTGGTCGTTTTAAGTGATTAAATAATTATTATTGTATATATAAATAAAACCACTTTTCGTGAAATTAATTGCACAAAATATGTTTATTATTAATGATTTAAAGTATTTTTAAGTTATATAAATACCTCATCCACCAATTATTATATTTTTATTTTAGGTATTTTGATTCATTACCTTTTAACTTTAACTTATTTCATTATTTTCCATATACCGTGGAAAATCATTATTTTTACCATAGTAATTTTTTTCCTAAATATGAAAATGTCCTAACAATAATATTAATATATTAGAATTTAAAATATCTAATCAATTTTTCTTAATTAAATTAACATTAATTGAAAAAACAAATTAAAATTAATCTCACTGACATAACGAGATAATGGGGTTTTATAGTTAAAATTTTAAATTTTTTACCAAGTTATTTTACTCTATTTAAATATGTAATTTATTCCAAAGAACCAAATTTTTTTAATATATTTATAATTGAACAATTTTGACTTTAAAACTTATTGAAAATGAAATTTATTATTAGAAATTATTTAGAAGGATAGTCAGTTTTCAATTAAAATTTAGTATTTTTTACTATTCAAAAAAAATGTAACTTCTCAAAAAAATACCAAAAATTACCCAAAGATAATTTTGATTTTATTATTTATAAAATGTTTTTTATTTTTTAAAATAAAATTTAAAAAATTTTGAAAATTTAGTGTTGAAACACATGTTCCATAAAATGGAGGCAAAATTGTCTTTTAGAAAAATATAGCTTTTATGCAAAAAAATTGATTGATTTCATTTCTTAATCCCATAAATCATATTAGATGAATTTAAATGAATTCTATTGGGAAAACTAATAAAAATATTTTTAATATATTTAACTAATAGTGATTAATTAAATTTATTAGTATAAAATTCTATTGTGTGCATAAATTTAGTTTTTTTATAAAAACACATCATTTATGTTCAATTGGGTTTTTTCATTTATAATTAATTGGTAACCAATGAATTATTTTTATAAAAAAGTGTCAAATATATTTTCATAATTTTTTTAATATCATTCAATCTCACCATTCTATGTGATAAATATCACATTTAAATAATAAAATTTGGTCGTTTATTTAATCATGATGTGGTGTATCTTGTGTGATATTGAACATAGTGTTTACTTTTAGAAAACCTCGATATGTTATAATTGAGGCCCACCTAGATGGTATAAGGACTCCCATATTAGTTATTACTTTTATCACATTATTGTCAAGGACCAAACCCTCTAGGGACCCCCTGGTTGGTGGAAGGTTGAGCCGCAACTACCACAAGCTTTCCTCAGTAGGCCAGGGGCTAAAAAACGTGCTGAAAATAATAACTAATATGGGAATTATTTTTCTAATATACCTATATCCATGAAATCAACCATCTCTATATAAAATTACATAGTAATAAAAATAAAAGATAGTAACATCTAGAATAATAACAATGCAAGTAACAATCCTCTTGGGAATAAAAAAGAAAGAAATAGTGCAATCCAAAAAGTAAGGGGAAAAAATAAACACCCTACTAGAAAAGATTTACCAACATGACAACAACTAGAAAAGTAAATTCTAAAAAATATGGACTTTAGATCTCCAAGACCTGACCACTGTATGCAGTCAAATTTATTCGGGCATCCATATGCTCTTCTTAAATTTTCACAGACCTGCCAATCATCTTTATAAGACACGACATGTGCGGATGAGACCCATGCAGGATTGAGTATATACATACCTAGTAGGGTACCCAAAAAACTGAAGATGGGAGAAATAAAAGACATGATAAAAGTAGACAATTCAACCCATATCAAGTGTAAAACCAAACACAACAACAAAGATATAGGCTCATAAAAGAAGCTTAGACCAGAGATAAAGGGGATCTCTCTATCATAGCCTATCCAAGGAAAAGTTTTTTTCAATAATTATAATGGTCCATAAATGATGCCTAACATATCATGTTTATGTCAAAGGGTAACCATGGGGAGGACCCACACCAGGCCACAATATTTCACAGTCCCGGGGTAATGACTCTGAGAAGAGGATCCACTCCCTAGTCTGTTAGGGGGTTATGACTCAATATAAGATAGAGGAATCACACTATAGTATATTAAAGGGGTTCCAATTGGTAGAGAACCCACACCCTATTCCCTCAAAGGGTACCATTTAGTTAGTAGAGGACCACACACTAGTTCTTTAAGGGGTACCACTCAGTAGATATATAGAGGACACACACCCAAGTCCTGTTGGGGGTACCACTCAATATGTATAGGACCCACAACCTAATATTTTATGGGGGTTCCACTTAGTAGATAAGTAGTGGACACATTCCCTGGTCCTTATGGTGTACCACTTAGTATGTAGAAGACCCACACCAAAGTCTATTTGGGGGGTACCTCTCTCTAAGGATCCATCCTAAACACTGTCGTTATCGATTTCCACCTAAAGAAGAATCACACTCAAAAAATCTCCCACCATATCTAAAAATACCATAATAATTCAGCCATATCATTCTATGTAGAAAAATACTCAGGTTAGGATTCTCACGGGACAACATCTGATTCCAAAAAAAGGATATATGAAAAGTATAATTTTCATTAAAAATTATGTACATAGTGTGTAAGGGACCCACATGTCATGTGGTTCCACTCTGTTGTTTGGCCATGTCCTTTCCAGCACATGGATTTCTGGCCTTGTAATACTACAAGGCATGTAAGTGTACTTCATGATGTGTCTCGACCACTTGGGGTCTTCCCATGTGAATCTTGTTGTGCCTATGTACACTATCCATGATCTAGTTCACAACATGTGTTTGGTCATGTATATGTTTGTGTACTCCCAGAATACACACTGGGCTAACAACACAGAGTCACATAGCATGTTGGGGTCCCACACGGTGTGTGATATTTAACACACTTATAAGCCCTAGTTGAGGTAATCAAGGAACTACAAACAATGTGTTATTCAGACTACATGCCATGTATTTTATATTTTATTATATCTTCTATACATGCCACATATCCATTTCTCTCACTTCTAAATCTGCTATTTAGCCACCCTAAAGAAGGGGAAAATACCTATAGTAATCGATTTCACCCCTTTGGTGGTCGGAAATTATAATACGGTTCTCTCACACAAAGCTCGCATGCTCTGACACTTCTCCTACACCTATATTATCTACACTTCAAGTCCCATATCCATGAATCCATCACCCCCTTGAAATGATTCATCCCTATTATCCATTAGATCATTAAATAATCTATATCACATAAATTCACCAAAAAGCCAGGGGATCGATCACCCTAGAACTGTCCCTGAAAATTCAAACTCTAGCCTTATAGAAAAATAGTGAATATTGCAATGAATGATAAGGGGAAAGCATAAAAATGGTGAAAAAATCATTGGACAAGAATTATTGAGAAATTAACATAAATTGGGGATATTTATGGTGAGAAATATGGCACAACAAAGATAATAAATTGAATTAAAATTTTAAATCTTATATTTTGTCTCATGCACATGATTATTTATAAGAAAATCAAAGAATTTGGTTTTGATCATGCTCATTATTTTAATCATAAGACTGGAAACTTCAAATAACAAGTACTGCGTCAATTTGGATCATTCATTTGTGAATAACACAACTATCAATGATGGAGAAGACTCATTGCATTTATTGCAATAAAAGATTCCTTGATCTAGTTGTTGATCATCAATTGATCTCAATCTGCCAACACAGAACAGTGGAATTCTCTTCTTATTGGTACGAATGTTATGTGGATAACCATGAAGTTTTCCCATAATATAATATAAATATAGGGAATATGTTTTAGTTCATTTAATGAATTAATTTATTAATTTGCTTAACACAATGTCTAATGATATCTTAATCAAAACTCCCAACACTGACTAGCTTTAGGTCACACCTATGGTAAATATAATTCCTAGGATTCAACTGTGGTCTCAGATTTTTTATTTAAGACTCCAATTAAAATATATTCCATCATCTTTAAAAAAACTATGCTCACGTGATATAAAATATTTTCACTTTTTTCTTATAAAATTAATTATGGGTACACTGGGCCTCGTAATAGTGCACTGTTTCATCACTAGGCTCTGAAAATATTCCTTGATATATTTCAAAGCCTTATTAGGGAAAAAATAGTCTATAAATTATTCACACAATCAAGATTTTTTTCCTCTAAAATTAAAAACATCGAAAACAAGTGAGGATACTAAGACTATGTTTATCTCTCCCACTCACAAGATCTCTCATGCATTGGGGGCTCTGTGAATGTGGATCTATCCTTGATGTTCAGCTCGCCTCATTCAGTAAAGTGTGTGAGATCATGCATGTATAATCTCAATTGTGACACATGGAAGACATCATGATCCTACTCGAACTATGGGGGAAAGGTGAAGAAGTAAGAAACCTCTTCAACCCTTTTCAGGACCTCGAACAGGCTGATGAACCTCAGAGATCGCTTCCCTACCAGGATGAATCTCCACAATCCTTATCGTGGGGATACTCTCATGAAAATTTTGTCTCCCTGCTCAAACTCCAAGATCCTATGACAATGATCTACATTATATTTAATCCTACTTTGAGAAGTCATCATCCAATCGAGGATCACATGGTCCTTCTCAGTTGTTTTAGGTACCATTTATAGTCTAAAAAAAGATGTCTCACCAATCACAGTCCATCATAAGGGTGACATGTAGGGTCTTCCACGTAGGTCATAAAAAGGTACCATGCTTAATGTAGAGTGATTTCTAATATTATAAGAATACTAAACTATGGGTAAGTTATCCTCCTATTTTTGACTTCATTCTAATATGTAAGCACTAAACATATCCTCAAGTATCTTGACGGTGCACTCGGTTTGACCATCTTTTTGGGGATGGAAATTTGTAATAATCCTCATCTATGTCCTGAATTATTTATGTAGTCCTCTCAACAACCATGACATAAACTATGAAATATATTTTAGGAAAATAATTAATGGAACCCCGTGAAGGAATACTATCTACCACATGTACAACTGCCCCAAAATCTCCACTAAAATATGCTCCCGAATAGAAAGGAAATGAGCTGACTTCATAAGTTGGTCAACTATCACCCAGATTGAATTGTGTTCTCTTACTTTCTATGGAATACCTAACACAAAGTCCATGGATATATTATCTCATTTTCACTTCGAGATCTCAAGGGGCTCTAACAAACCTGCCAGAACCTGATGCTCAAGCTTCACCTACTAACATGGGATGCATTGAGAGATGAACTCATCCATGCTTCACCTCATTTCATCCCACAAAAAATGTCATTTGTTGTATTTATTATGATTTATCTACAATGATATGTACTACCAAATTATAAGTGTAAAACTCTCTCATAATCTCCTCTCGCATCATGACTAGATCCATTGTCTGTCCCTATAAAATAATGACATGATTCCCTCCTTCAGATTATCCATCTAGTGATTCTCTTGAGGATATATCATCATGTATGACCCAAAAATTTATGTATCCTAATTGAGCCTCCATCGCACACTAGAGAGTCATAGGATTCAACAACATCAAATGAATAAAAGTTTCACCATCCTCCTCTATCAGGGTTAGCTGCAAAGAATACAACTTCTAACACGCCTCCTCCACCAACCGAGAACAAGACTTCCTACTAAGTGAAATAGCCACCATGATTCCCTTCTTAGTAGTATAGAATTTATCAAATTTATAGTTTTATATGAATCTTAACCAATTCCTCTTAATCAATTTCAGGTTTCTCTATGTGGAGAAAAACGTCACTCTCATGGTTAATTTAAACAAAAAACTGCACTCATAGAATATAGTGCCTCCACATCCTTGTAAAGACTGCCACATAAAACTCTAGGTTGTGAGTCTCATAGTTAGGATCATGGGGTATCCACTTCTTTGACCCATATACAATAACATATTTATTATTTATAAAAACACAACTATGCCCATCTCCGGAGGCATTACAATATACAACACACTGCACACTCTCATCAGGTAGCCCCAAAATATGATCATTCATCAGCCTTACCCTCTACTTCATAAAGGATCTTCAGAACTGATCAGTCCAGTTAAATGGATATTGTTACCAAGTCGGGTAGGTCAATGAGGATGCAATCCTGGAGAATAATACTAAAAATCATCTATAATAACTTGTCAATCCAATAAAAATATACATGTATGACATGTTCTTGGGTGGCACCAAAGAAAAAACTATATCAATATTCACTGGGTTCGTAGTTAATCCATGTTTAGAAATGAAATGACCTAGAAAGAGAACCTCTAGGATCTAGAAATGTAACTTCAATAGCCCTCTATAATGTTAGCTATCCCAAAGAATGTCTAGTAATGTACTCAAGTTCTCATAATTATCCTCCTCTGATGCAAAGTGGATGAGTATGTCATCAATGAAGAAAAATTAAATTAGTATAAGTTAGGTAAGAAGATCTGGTTCATCAAATCCTTAAAAACTATATGGGTATTTTTCACAACAAAAGGAATCACAAGGAAATAATTGTGTCTATATTGACATCATAATTCCAGCTTTGGAAAATAAACCTCAAGAACTCTCAAAAGGTGGTTGTCACACCTATGATTATTCTTAGAGATTTATATAATGCCTCATAACTAGTCAAAGAGGACATCAAACCTTGGAAAAGGGAACTAGTTCTTTTTCATGGATAGGTTAAGGTGATTATAATCTATACAGAACCATAATATCTCATTGTCATTTTTCATGAATGACACTGGAGATAACTTTGGGGACACATTGGTTCTGATAAACCCCTTCCCTATAATGTCCCCCAAATGGAATCATAGCTTTTGATGCTTGGTAGGGGTCATCATATAAGATGTAGAAGATATCAAAGCAATCCATAGGTACAATTCTATGAAAAAACTCTATCTCCCACCTCAAAGGTAGTCCTAAAACATCATCAAGGAAGAATTTTATAAAATCCTTTATGAGTAAAATAAATATATATTCTTGAGAAGACTGATGTTCCAAGGAATAATCACACCAACTGATGGGTGATGAGTTTTATCACTATCGGAAAGGGATTCCATACCCACACCCCTATACTGGTAGGTTTTAATACTCATTGGAATAGGGGGTCTTATCCAAATAGTTCTGAAAAACTATTGTAATAGTCTATTTATATAAACCCTATCATGATGGTTTTAAATTAATATTGATATAGTGTTTCCCCAACATCCGCGAAATACCTCCTCATTTCAGAATCCATCCACATTTTTTCTTATCGAGTGCCCCATATTCTTCCCTTTCTGTGGGGATCCGTCCTCGGTTTAATTCATACTGTTTATTCAACAATAAATTGGTGATTTTGAAATGGTTCATATCTTCGGCTAAGAATAATTTCATTTTTTATCAAAATATAAAACTATAACCTACAACATTCAGTTTCATTCCCCATCCACATGAATCTTTTATCACTTAAGGTTTTCATTTGATTTTTATTGAATAAAAATTTGGTATGATCCAAATATGTCATATTCCTTATCAAGAATCATTTTCATTTATTTTAAAGGTCTGAAAAAATAACCAAGATTATTTTTATCAGATTCCATATTCATTTAATGGAGGTTATTTTTAATTATATTTTTATTGAATTTCATAATAAATATGACTTTGTGGGGTGTAATTTTTTAATTTAGTTACTATTTAATTATATATAAATATAATATGATCCTATAATATTTATGATCATTATATAATCAAAATACAAATGGGTGTTTATTAAAAAATATTAAAAGTGTTTAAAAATTTAATTTCATGGTTTTTTGAATTCCGTTCCATGCGATTTTGGGTGGTATTTTTAGTCTAATTTCCTTACATCTAAAACATATTCGATATTGTGGAATTTATGAATACTTTTAATACAACATATCAACTATATGTGTCTAATATTTTTAGATATATAAATGAATGCCAGTGTATTTAATGATTTATAATTTCCATGTTATTATTTGAATAAATAATTAATATGTTTGGTTTTATAATACATAATGTATCATGATAATATTATTTTTCATACATATTATTACATTTGGGTTTTATTATAAAATGATTGGAAAGAAATATAGTGTTAATATGGGATTTTTCATAGCTAGGATATAAGGATTTCATCCACCAATATGGTGTTTTGTCTTGATTCTCTATCTATAAGAGACACTATTCACCTCAACCTCATCTACTCCAGCTTCATAAATATTTTTTCAAATATTTTAAAATAAAATATAAATTGATTAGGTGAAGGAAAATCATTTTACATTAGTATAATGTTAAATAAAATTTCCCTTTACAATAAAAATAATAATGATATATCAATAGGGTAAACCATGTTAACATATTAAATAATAAATCTCTATTATAAAAATACATTGGAAGCGGTATTCTATTGTGTATTTTACAATCCTCAAATTTTGAAGAGTGTGTTAAGAGGGAAAAGTCCTTGAATAGGATTAACTATTGGAGTATGTAGCAATATGGAATCCCCCTCACATTATTGGATAAGCCTTATTAGTTAATGAATATCCATAGAAGGGTAATCCTATCACATACTATAAGATAGTCAATATTGTAAGAACAATCATCTATATATATATGAATTCAAACTCAAATGGAATCCCATATAAAACCATATGAGTCCCAAGAAATTCATTAACAATCGATGGAATTAAAATGATAAATACAATTCAAAAATAACTCAATAATGTATACGTTAAAAAATATAAAAATATCATCTTCATTGGTATATAAATTATTTAACATATACAACTTATTATGATAATATTTGTATCATAAAAATTCCCCACTGTGAAATCCTAGATCACCAATACTACACTTTTCATTCCATATTTCCAATACACTAAAAAATATCTTTACTCAAGGGTCACCAATGATTTGAAATGTCATTAATTGTGTAGTACAATGATCACTATAAATTTAGACTTAATCCCAATAGTTTATCAAAATTATACTAGAGAGGTATTTCTTTATAAAATGGTTTTCCATAATATCAAATATGTTTCACATAACTCCAAATTTATTCTTTATTAGGATGACCCACAAATTTTTACTATTAGCATCTCTCTATAAAAAACATATGTTCTAGGATCTCATAATGTTATTATGTCTAGAAACAAATTTCATGAAACCTAATTCAAATGCAACCCCCTTAGAATTATTTTATTAATTTCAATCATGTTTTCATTAATTCATTCTCCTCCTCACAATTGTATCTCATACACTCCTTTTTTAAACTTTCTCATTTATTCTCATGATTTTCATCACATAAACATTTAATTTAGTTTTCCCCCTATTTTATACATTTTATCTATTTAATCACCTTTATTTATCTTTCATTCATTATCTCATAAACTTAAAAAGTGAATTTAATAAATGAAAAAAATAAAAAACATAAGTTATAAACACAACTTTTTATATTATTATGTATAGTTATTACTCATTTATATAATTGAAATCAATATAATGATTTTATATTTATAGTATTTTATTATATATTCTATGTTTTTTTGTCTTTTATTTTATAATTATCATATATATTAATGTGTTATTTATGGTTACATATAATGTGAACAATTACCTTTTCTATTGATAGATTTTCTATTTAACTTCAATCTTATTTCATTGATTTCATGAAATTACATATAAAATATTTATATAGAATGAGTAGAAGTTTGATGTGTGAAATTGATCAGATCTCAATAAATTTTCAAAGCAAGTTGGATAAATTTTTATATTATGTATTTAAAAATGCTTTAGATAGTGTTTATATACCCTGCTAATGTTATAATTATGTTGGAAGAATTTGGTTAAGTCATGAAGAAGTTGGGTACCATATAACAAAATATGGATTTCAAACAAACTAAAATGTGTGGTATCACAATAGGGAAAAATTCAATCTCAAAATGTTCATGATTTGAATGAGTATAATGTATTAAATAACTTATTAGATGACTAGTATATGTTTATTAGTCATCATGAGAAATAAAGGATTTCGACCTCAAGAGAATTATATATAAGAACACATGATTCATGTAATGAAAATTATGACATTGAAAGGGTGGAAAAATTTAATGACGCTACCACATTTCTAGTGTATTAGCAATGTGGTAAAATAAGAAAGCTTGAATTTTTAATCCAAATGTTTCATAAGGAAAAAATGTATGAGATTTCTAATATTTCCATAAATTATATTATTACATTTTTAATGAATTTATCCCATATGATGCAGATATTCCATGAAAAGATAATATAGAATTTCAGTTAGTTTATGATCTTTGAATTTATAAAAACAAAATTCAGGCTTGCCCAAAAGATTGCAGTTTATTCTAGAAAGAAACTACTAAACAATGTGATTGTATAAAATGAGGCATATTCTAATTGAAGCCAAATTATGATGGAACACCATCATGTGTTCCATTGAAAGTAATTTTTAAATTTACAATGATTTACAGAATCTAGAATAATTTTATTTCTAATGAAATATCAATATAAATTTGATTGAATGATACCGATAGAAAAAAGGATATGGATGAGTCTATTCATCCTATATTTGGATTTTCATGGTATAAATTTGATTCTCTATATCATTATTTTTCATCTGAAATTCATAATGTGAGTTTGGATACATCATGTAATATTTTTATTATATTTGGAAATATTTTAACTTCTTACAAAACATGGATGGTTTTAATACACATTTGAAACCTTCCTCTATAGATGTGTATGACAAAACCATTTACATTCTTGAGAATACTCATGTATGGACTTTCTGATCCAAGAAATGATATATATTTATACATGAAACCTTTAATAAAATAGTTTAAACATCATTGTAATGTGGGTGTTCTCACATATGATGCTTATTTGAAAGACATAATTTAGATTTGCGCTACACTTATATGAAATAAAAATTAGTTTCCTACATATTCAATGGTATTTAGATGGATCGCGATGGGAAAACTATCATGTCTTGTTTCTATAAAGAATACACAATCCAGAAGACTTATACATTATTATAGTTTCGGTTTTAAGGTATATACAATATTATTTCTAATTTATCATATATAAAGGAATAATTTTTGAATGTTTTACAATACCAAGGAGACTGATAATCCACCTTTTTGTATATCTGGAACAAATGTGATTAATGAATTTTATGATTTGATTTCATTATTCGATATGGGTTAGATGAAATCTAGAAAGAGGATGAGTGTTTCAATTAAAACAAATTACAATTGAAAGAAGAAAAGAATATTGTTTGAGTTTCCTTATTGGTCAACAAATTTGTTACGAAATTTCTTAGACATCATGCACATTTAAAAAAATATGTGAAATTTTCCTTTCAATTCTTCTAAATGATAATGGGATGAAAAAATATGATTTAAAATTTTTGTGTGGATTGGTGTATTGGGTATCATTCCAGAATTTCATCTAGTGTGTATCAAAAAAAAATGGAAAGTTCCATGTTCTTCTTATGTGATGCCACCTTCATAAAAGAAATCAATTTATGGATATACTATAAATTTTTATATTTTCAAATGGCTATTCATGGAACATATCAAAATTGGTCAACAAAAGAGAGTTGAAGGTGAAATATTTGAGAACTCCAAATTAATACATCCTTCTTCATGAGTTGATTCCAATATCAATCTATCATCTACTATCCAATAATTTAAGTATATTAGTTATTTTCTTGCACTATTTTTATAATGTTTTTTTTTCTATGAATTTTTCCAAAAATTTTCAAACAAAAAATGTTAGTAGAGGAAACATTAATTTTTCATGATTTAGAGAAACTATCTCCTCTATCATTTTTCACAGGCATGTTTCTTTTAACTATCCATATTACAGCCAAAAAATTTATTCGTGGACCTATTTACTTCCATTAGATGTATCCAACAGAAAGAAATATATACACATTAATTTATTTTATCCAGAAATTGAATTATCCTGACGATTCCATTGTGAAAGTTAACTTGGCTCAAGAATATTTGGATTCCTATTCAATGCATTTGTCTGATGTGACAAAAAGACGGAACATACCAGTGATAAATGATGAAAATATGTATGAGAAAATTGAACCTATATTCCCATCACGTCCCCAAATAGGGGGAATTCTAAGATCATATACACTTACCACATTGATCCTTGAAGAGTTGGAGATGGAACATCACAATGTATTGTTTAACTATGATTTATTTGGTGATTACATCAAGTAAGTAAATTGAACATGTATATATTATCTCACCCCAAGTAATTGAACATATCTGTTAAACCATTTCTATTTTAAAAAAAAGGAATATAAACAAATGAAAATAGAATGAATCGTTCATTATATTTGATAAGGGGGATAGTTTTCTTAGAAAATATTTTCACATTGGCTGAATTTGAAGGTTCAAGTATTTTTTTAATAGATTAATAAAATTAATATTTAGTTAAATTTAATATTCATTTATATTTTAGGTAATAATTTTTCATGTAGACTCTGTCTATATGGAACTAATAGCTTTGGATTTTTGTATTAATTATGCGGTTCATGAATGTAAATCAATTGTGATCAATGTGTATAGATTTATTATTACTAAATAAGTAATGAACATGAGAACACAATATGATGATGTTATGGTAACTTCCCCAACATATTGTTATGAAAGTGCATCAAATATTAAGCCTTGAATAGAAATTGTATATTTTTATGGTAGAATTAGGAAAATACAAATAGTTGTTTATTACTCTCATGGTTGATTTACTATGATCAAATTCCATTGTTTTTATTTGTCAATGAGTCATGTTATATTTATTAATGATTGTGGATTTCGAGTTATTGGCATAAGTCATACTCTTGATATTGATGATCCATATATATTGGAATCATGGGAGAAACAATTTTTTTATGTGAAAGATCATTAGTGATCTGAATTTGGTTTAATTATTGAATTAATCACATCACATATTTTTGATGATGGTGATAATTAAATTAACACCATCCCTTATTACATTTACATTGATCAATTTATTACTAATGATGACTCTAATAGTTCAATTGTTAAAGTTGATTGTGAACATGATGTTTTGGTGTGAAATATATAGAATCATCCATTTGCGTTCTCAATTCTTATGGTTCATATTGAATTGGGTTATTAATCATGGTACTATTAAAATTTCATTACTATTGATTACAAATATTTTTAATTCAACTTGACATTGATGTGAATTCTCAATATATACTGGTTTAATTTTTCTTTTTCTTGCATTTTATATTATTGAATTGAACTGTATTATAACTTATTAATGAAAACCAAAATGAAACAATTAAATTGGAACAAAAAAGTATATGAATTTAATTGAAATATATTAAAATAATTAACATGAAAATTATAACCGATGAAAATAATGACTTGACCAAAAAATGGAAAATTGACATAACCCAAAATTTCCACCAAATAACCCAACCAAAAAATGGACAAATGACCTAATCAAATTACCAAATGAACCAATGATGCAACCAAAGTTTATTTGCATTGAAATGAAAATAGAAGTAAACTATATCATACCCACACAAAATATACTAATTTGAACATATTGATTTTTCTATGAATTGTATTTTACATTTGGATATTCTTATAAATAAATATAAAATGATTTTTTATCACTACATATCTTTTATTTGGTTTGAAATTTTGTATTTTTTAATTAATTCATGTCCCATATTCTTTCTTATTTAGCTTAAACATTATTTTTGTATTTCTAATTAATTATATATTTGATTTAAAATATAGGAAATTAAAAACATTGAAAAGATATGAAAGAAAAACATAAAAGATATTAATCAAGTAAGAAAGATATAGGAATCCATCATCTTGTGCCTGTTGTGAGTATTTTTTTTAAGATATATATTTAAATAACATATAATTTTATCAAATCAATTTATTTTTAAAATTCTAATTAGAAACCACCACCTAGGAGGAATTTATTCTCTAATGAGCCTAGTGGTACCAATGCGTAGCCAAATGATACGATGGGGGTGGTACTAAAGTTATGTGTGACACTTAGAGTACTCTATAACACTCTATCCCTTCATCTGAAAAACCATCTATCACACCTTCTTATCCTACATTCTAGTTAAATGCAGACATGATATTTTGGCAGCCTATGTTTTCACCACAATTTGTATCTGATCCTCCTCATCTATTTTCCCTTATCAGATGATGAATCATTCTCACCATCCATATTATACATTTCTGAAGATGTCTATTTAACCTTATTTTCCTTCAACATCATTCTCCCCGAGATTCTGAATACATGCTCCTTTGAATCCTTCTCTCACACATTCTAAGCCTCCAAAAGTGAAAATGGGTCCCACTCCTTATATATAGGTTGATATTCCTTCAAATATTAGGGATCCTGTGGAACCTATTGATTACATTGTCTCAGGTATATTTATAAAACCATAGTAAATTCTTATGAGCATAATTTATTTTAATTATAATATATATTGATATGATATTTATTTTAAATTCTTTCAAAATTCAATATGTCACTAGGCAGAGTGGGTGTACATTCATGCGTGTAGTGTATAACCACCACACATAGCTGATGGTTTAGTACAATGATGAAAATAAAATTATTGGAAAAACACGTCAGGAATGAAGGATATCTGTGGATATGCTTTCCAAATACCATGAAATAATTCTCGTTTCTCCACTCTTCCAGAAAAACCTTCTTAAGGAAGTAAAGGATAATTCGTTAGAACAAATATGGGAATGAAAATTCATTAGATTTAATTATATATTATGATTGTATTTATATTAATTAATATTTTGGGTTGGATCCATTATAATTTTCTCAGTGGTTAGGTTGTGAGGAAATAACAACTCATGGGATTAGGTGGTATGGGGAGATAATATAGGCATGAGTTGTATAGTGGCTATTATGCTTGAGTTGGAATGTATTTATAGGACACACCTATCATGAATGATTGTATAGTAGCTTATTATTGGTAAATTATTTCTTATTGAAATAGTATTCAGTTTAAGGTATTAATCAAATTTATATCCTTTGAATGAAAATTACCATAATTTTCATTAATACGTAGATTTTCATTAACGAAAAATATTTTTTCAGGTGTTTTCGGAAAAAAATAAAAAACAAGGATGCTACATAATAAATCCATACATTGGTGTGGACTATGATGTCATACCTTGAGAGGAAGTAGGTATGACACTCGTTTAAAATCATCTCAAATAAATTTATTTACATAAATATTTAATTAATTTCATTTTGAACCCACTTCATCAATTATGGACAGACTTTAATATAGGTTTATTCATCCATGTTATTTTCTTATAAATAGGCTTGAAAATTGTTCATTCTAAGATTCATTTTCAATCAATTTATTCCTTTTTGGAGAACATATTCAAGTTTTTTCCTCGAAATATTCCTTAAATTCATAATATGATAAGTACATATTTTTTATTATTTCACTTATCTAATTTTTAAAATCGTTATTTTGATATAAATTTCAATTTCCTTGTTGAAAATATGATCTTTCTAAATTCTAGAATTTTTTTAAAAAAACCCTTCAATTAACATATTTTCCCTATTATTCTCCATATTCATTAAAACATGATTTAGAGGTTTTATTTTAATAAAAAAATCATATATATATATATATGTGATATTCTTTGATATAATGTTTCAATTGTTCATAAATATCATAAAATTTCATTAACATATTAAAGATTTAACAGAAATATAGTATGTTTAAAATATCATAGGTTTTTATCTCCAAAGAATTATATCTCATTTTTAATATTTTTGGTTGAATGGTTGATATTTTTTGTGAATCTCTATTCATGTTTTACCCCTTATAAACTTAGATATATGTTCTTGTAGTTTTCTCTCATGAAGGTTGCAAATAATACCTAATTTTACTTTTCTTGTTGCTCCATTTTAAATTTATTTAAGGAGTAAGGTGATTTATTTGAAATATGTATGAGGATCAAGAAATGGAATTTTTAAAATGATAATGTTATAATAATTGGTTCAATAAAACCACTATGAACTAGTTTCTACTTTATGATTACACATTCTTCATAATAAAAATAATTTCATCCTATTTAAATTATTAATGGAAAATCTAACACCATAGAAAGTGTACATAATCCAACATGTACGTTGAACTAAAACATTAGTATGAATGTTATTTCTCCTCTAAAAATTATATAACTACTTATTAACCATCAAGTAATAAAAAAATAATCAAATTCACTCTTCCCATAAATAAAATATTTATTAATAAATTTAAACCTATAAAATAATTACTTTAATTTCATTTGATGAACAACCAGTCTTCATCACAATCAAAAAATGAAACCACCATAAAAAATAAATATAATAAGTGAGTTCGAAATAGAACCATAAAAGGTATCAAATTATAGAAAAAATCATTTTAATGATAGAATAAAAATTCCATAAGAATTTAGATAGAATATAAAAATAAATATTTGTTTAGAAGGGGATTCATAAGTCTCCATTAGCTCACTATTGAAATGTACATAAACGTACATTTCCAAAAAAACAAAATACACCATTTCTTAATCACTAATATCACTCAATCGATGGCCCAATTAGAACCCATCAATCTACCCCTTTAATCAGTAAAAAAAACATGTGTAAATTTCAATTCAAGCTTCCTAAGATTCTATTTATTTAATATTGAAAAATATAAATCTTTGAAATCTCTATAATATTCTAATATTTTTGGTGTTACATATAAATGTTCCCAATGATTGTGTTTCCATCTTCTACATTAGATTAATGAATTTAGTAAGAATTATATATGAGAATATATTTAATGGTAAAGAATAATGGGATACATGCCACACTGTAAAATATTTACCATGTCTTACTTTTTAATGGACATGACCCATATGTATGCACATTGATTTGAAGTGGACCTTTATGCATAAACTAAAATAATCCTTATATATAGATTATTTGTCATCCATGGGAATGTCATGAACCTTTACATATCTATTAAGTACACTTATGTATTAGTGTGCTCAGTAGGATGAAATCCTCCCTTGTGGTAATGGAATGACTATAACAAATTACTATATCCACTGATTTGAATTGAATAGAAGATAATTAAATCAAAAACATAGAATATATCCTAGAACTAACATACCAAACTAACCACTGTTTAATGAAAATGAAATGAACTATATTGATCCAAAAGAAACTAAACCAAATTTAATCTACAAATAACTGAATCAAATTGATATAAAAATTCAAGAACTAATCCTAATTGAATATAAATAAATCCAATTACAATGAAATATAAAAAAGCTAAAATAAAAAAGAACCTCTATTAACTAAAAAAAGATTACAATGTCCAATCTATAGTGAATCAAATAGAAACCGGCCAAGATAAACTTCTTTGAAAAAATTTAACCTGAAACAAACCATACCAAAAAAACGAGCAAATTCAACTAAATTATAATTTAATTATATTGAATCAAATTGAATTGGCTGAAAAAACCCAAACCAAATTGTAGCTAAGAAATAGAATCCATAAATAAAGAATTAAATTGAATTAAACACAAAAAATATTGTAATAGTTATAAAAAGAAAATAACACAAAAGAATCATATGCTCTATCAATATAAAATTGATCTACATGACTTAACTAGCATAAAATCTACTAGAATTGAATGAATATGAAACTACAGAAACCAATATTGATGGAAACACCCCCAATCAATGCATCAAAATCCATCAAATCCTTAACATAACTAAATAAATAATGAAAAGAAATTTAATAATTCCAAAATAAAATGACTAGAATCTGATGAAACTGAACCAACCTAACTAGAAATGAACCCAACATGAAAATAAAAATTCTAATTGTACTAGTATAAACATGATTAAAAAAAATTTAAAAATAAATAAAAAAATCAGAGTAAAACAAACAAAATTTAATTTAATAGAATGGAAATAAATAAAATGAAAGCTAATATTACTAAGTTAATATAAAGGAACAAATAAAAAATTGAATCATATGAGGGATAAAAAAATAAATCAAATTGAAATGAAAAGTTATAAAAAATATAAGTTAATCAAAATAAAAAAATCTGATAAAGAATAAACCAAATTGATTTAATATGAAAAAATATTCTAAAAAATTGAAATTGTACATCGTTAATAGAAATTCAATATAGTTGAACAAAGGTGAATTAAATTAAAGCATATATAACCAAATTTAATTAAAAAAACTAAATTAAATTAAACCTTGTAAAAATTTATAGAAACCAGAAAGATTAACACAATATGGACTTACATGCTCTCATTATAACTAAACATAACATTTTTATCCAAATAAACAATAAATAAAAATATCATGAGTCTTTTAACAAAAAACCCACAATAGTGACTATATGTTGTCATAAATATCGATCAATGAATAATTTACCTTTATTTTCCATATTTTATTCCCTTTCAAATTAAATCATAGAAACATTGAAAACCAAATAGAAAAAAACTACCATACATTTCACCATTCCATTTTACCATATTATACATTTATTTAATCACAAATTTTTTTGTCAATAAAGACATTATGTTTCCGTTATTCTATAATTACATTTCCCTTATATTCATTTCCTTGGTATATTTTGAATATTAAAGGAAGTGTTCCTTGAGAAAAAATTTTATGCTCGATCAAAAAGATGAAAGATGGAAGCACTAAAAATGAACCGACATAATAGTAGATTATAAGTTTTACTTTGTTGATTTAAATTTTAATATCCATTTTGTAACTAAATACACCATTTTTATTTGTAACAGTTTTCTTTGGATTCCCATTATGAGCAAGAAACTGGGAAATTTTGTCCAAATGATCATCTACATTAGGTATTAGTAGATGAGCACCATAGCTGTGTATGTTGTCAACCTGGGAAGAGTGTTATCCCCAATAGATATTTTCCAAATTCAAGTGCTAGTTTTGGTATCACTAAGTTGGAAAATGCTAATATATGGGAATCATAGGCTCAAGATGAGGCATAAGAGGAAAAAAATGATCATATAAAAGAGTGAATGGAATGAATCAGTCAATGATGAATTTATGAAATTTATAGTTGTCTTATGTTTTTCACCTTCACTAAATACCTATATGTCTTGTGATGAATATATGTCAATGATGCGTGTGTTATATAGTTCACCAATCAGTGGTCTTAGAGGTGGTCAAGATGATGAAATTCCTAGTGATGATAAGGATGATAGGGAGGATAAAATCTATGATGATGGGGAGGTTGAAAGTGAGGATGATGATGAAGATTATGGAGAGGATGGTGGTGAGGATGATGGTGATATAGGAATGATTGATCCATTTAATGTTTATAGATATGTATCACGTTTAGAGATTGACAATTAGTTCTAAATGAATATATGTGATATTTTGAACGTGTGTTATCCCTAATTGAGTTCATTAATTGGATTATTATGTTATTATTGTTTGTATATTGGTTGGTGATGTTTTTTTGCCCATAATTGACCAAGGGGGGTTACTTTTGTGAAATATGCTGGAATTTGGGGCATGTTGGGTAGGATGGGGGGTTCAAATTATTGCAGAACATTGGGGAGAGGGGCCTATTACCAATGGGTTGAAAAGTGTTTGTATGGTGTTATATGAATGGTTTCGATATAACCACTAGTAACTAAAATTCTATTAGGTGTATACCAACAGTTCACTAAAAACTATTGATATAGGCCTATACCAATATCATATCAGCCAACGGTTTGGAGAAACATTAGTATAGGCTTTACCAATGGTTCTACATCCTATACCAATGATTTTGAACCATTGGTATAGCCAAAAAATCTAATAGTGAAACTTCCTGGTCGCAAGGCCCACTCACTCTATCATGAGATCACTCTCACCCACAAGGGAGAATCACACTCCATCCCCCTGATGGAATCTAACATCTCTATGGTGATAGTCAATCTAGGCTTGAATCATGGAATGATAGTCCTCAACCATGACTGTATCTTAAGTTCTCATCATGACAACCAAGATGTTTCATTATAAAATCTCTCCACCAAGCGATAGCTCACACTATTTGTAGATATATGATATTGAAGAAGCATTCCCTATAGGCACCTCATCGAAAAGCTACTAGGATAAAGTATCAACTATGAGATCCAACTCTCATACTAGAAGAAAGTGGATTATTGAATTAATCACTTTTTTTTCTACTAGTACTAAATAAAATGTACAATAAACATAGATCATACCTCTAATAATCTCATGAGTTTTTGAGTCATAAGCCTCAATAGCCTACAATATCCCACATCCCCAACTTCTAGTTCCCTAATCATGGCTTGGGCTGCCTAGGGGTGGTGATGAAAGTTTCTCATAACATCATTCATCACCCACAACTCCTCCGCCTAGATCCCCACATGCTCCATTTCTAGCTCCGCCTCCCTTGCAGCTATAATGGAAACGACTAAGAGATCTGTGATCATAATTTTTCCACTACCATGGAGATCCATCTAATACCTATCTTCTCTCCTCCGCACATCTGATCATGAAATCATGTTCAATGTGACCTCATCCTTAATATTCATAACATCTTCCCCATTTGAGAAATTCTGGTACTTTTTACAGTGTATGTACCACATGACCACATTCTCGAGTCTCGATGTGAGGGGATATCCTATTCTAATACCCTATTGACTGGAAGCTACTAGATTTTATGGACGACTCATCCCTATGAAACCCACTGCCATCTCTTGTTGCATGGAATCCCTCAAATATAAATCTCTTCCTCCCTAGTACCTGATCTAGCACTCCATCATACATGGGAATGCACTGAGGAACCACACTAACAAATATATCTCTAAAAAGACCCTAATAAAACTTTTGTGCTCAAAAGTATCAATTATAAATCCTATTGAGGGAGTAATATATATGGTCAGTGAACCTCAAAACATACTCAGCAACTATCAACCCTCACTTTTGTAGCTCTAGAAGCTCATGAATCTGGACTGAGCGGAAATATGTGGGGTAATACTCTTCCTGAAATACCTAGTGGAAGTCAGTCCATAACAATGTTGAATCCTCATGCATTTGTGTGACTAGACTCCAGTAGTTCCCAACTACTCCTTGGAAAACTCTAGCTTCCATCACAACCATATAATCAGTTGGGGTCAGCATAAGTCTCAATACTTGGATCACCGACTCAAGCCAACCCCTCGATTCTTTAGTATCTGGAATACCATGGAACCTCAGCAGCCTCTAGAGTTTGAATTTTCATTGTCCAACAAGAATGTGCATATCCTAATCCTTCTCTTATTGTATAATATACTTCTCTAATGGAGGGGGTTCTACTACCTGCTCACCTAGAGAAAAGATATCATATAGTGGACCGTAAATCGAGTCATCATCACTCATTGGATCAACATAATGATCCTAAATCGATATCTTAAATGGTTTTCTTCACTAAGTCATTTGAAAATTTTAATCAAGATGTTCCATGGTCATATGGTAATATATATATATATGGGAAGATTACTTAATAAACATGGAAAAAAGAATCATTCATAAATGATGCATGTACTAAAGTTACATGTATCCAATGTCTCATTATGATGAGTCAAAAAGTAGATAGTGAGATTCCTAGTGAATGGATACATCATATCCTACACAAACATAGGTTCCCCTATCCTAAAATCCCCACTATAGACATTTTGATGTCATTTATCTATGTTCCCAACAAAACCTCACAATGGGAAATAACTCCAAACATCCTATTAATGTTGAACTGCATATGATAACAATTTGTCATGACCCATCCCCTAAGGCCCCCCTGGCCAGTGGAAGGCTGAGATAAAACTACCCCATTCCTGCCACCATAGGCCAGGGGATGGAGAAAATCACCAAAAAGAATAAATAATATGTTAGTCCTTGTTTTAATGTACCTATATGCACGAACCCAACCAATTCCATAATAAGCGCATAGGAATAAAAATAAAAGGGTAAAATCTTGAGTAAAAACTATACATGTAACAATCCTCTAGGGAATAAAAAATAATGTGATAGTGAAATCTAAAAAGTAAAGGTAAAAAATATATTCCCAACTAGGAGAAAAATGTCCCAATCTAAAAATAAACAGAAAAGAAAATGTCTAGACAGCACAGATCCAAATCTCCAAGGCCCAGCTACCATACGTGGTCAAATATAACTAGGCATCCTTATTCTTCTCTTAAATAATCTTCCACTTATCCATCATCTACCTAAGATAAGGCACATGCGATCAAGGCCCAAACAGGGTTGAGTATATACATAGCCAGTAAGAAACCCCAAAAACTAAGGGGCACAAATTATAGAAATGACATAATCATATAGTTAATCCCATAATAATATAGAAACAAAACCTAATAAAAAACATATATGCTCATAAAATAATCTCATGTGAGAGAGAAATTGGATCTTCATCTCATATCCCGGCCTAGGAAAAGAGTCTTCCAATATTTCCAAAGGTCAATCAACAATTATCAACATATAACATTTATATCCAAAGTTTGATTGTGGGGGGCACCCAAACCATGTCACTATGCCATATAGTTAAGGGTGAATTATCTCTAAGTAGAGGAACCACACCCCTTTCCATCATGGGGTACTACTCAATGGTAGATAGAGGACCCACACTCAAATCTATCAAGGGGTACAACTCAATCGGTAGAGGACATGCACCCTAGTCCATCAAGGAAATACCAATCACTAGGTAGAGGCCCCACACCCTATTCTATCATGGGGAGTAACACTTAGTAGATATAGGACCCACACTCTTGTTAGTCTGAGGTTACCACATTTTAGGTTCAAGAACCACACCCGAGTCCGCCAGGGGTACTACATAGTATATAGATAGAGGACCCATTCCCTAGTCTTTCAGGGGGTACCACTTAGTAGGTATATGACCCACACCCGAGTCATGAATGGGGTATTACTATATGATGATCATACCCAATCATTGTTGTCATAGAGAACAACCTAATAAAGTTCCAAACTAAGAAAATCTCTCATAATATATCAAAAATACACTAACAATTCCACCATTATGTTATATATGGAAAACACTCAGAATGGGATACTCATGGGCCAAAATTCATATCCAAATAAAGGAGATACGAGAGTTAGAAATTTCATCAAAATATAATTGCATTGCATGTAAGGGGACACAAATAGTTTGTATTCCCTCTCCTTTACCTGGTTGTTTCATCACCAACACATATCACACATTCCATGTAATATTATATGGTGTGTAAGGGTACTACATTGAATCTGTCGACAACTTGAGACCTACCCATGTGTATCTAATTGTGCCCATGTACACTGGACATGTGTCAGTACATGTCATGTTCCTAGATGTGTTCATGTCCATATACTCCTAGACCACACGACATGCCACCAACACTGAGTCATATAGCATGTTGTAGGCCAACACAATGTTTTGTATTTAATTCTCCCAACCAAACCCATCCATCGTAGCTAGGGTACTACATGGTATGTGTTCATTAGAATACACTCCATGTTGTCGATGTTTTTCATAGAATGTTATATTTTGTTTTCGAGCCTCATAATTGTTTCTATCTCTATTGAATCCATCATTTTACCACCCTAAAATGGTGGAAAATAACTCCAACCATAGATTACATCCTTATTTTGGATGTAAATTTGAATCTGGTTCTCCCGCGTAAAGCATGCATGCTTTGAGGCATCTCCCATATTTCTTCCATCTCAACATCAAATCTCAGATCTAAAAATATATCCCCAAAATACTATGATTTATCCCTATTCATCCTCATATCATCAATCAATCTATCTCAAATTAATATACCATGAATTAGGGGGTTTAATCTCCCTTGAAGATGTCATGAAAAGCAAAACTATAGCCTTATAGGCTAATGGTGAAGAATGTAAAAATCGATGAGGAAAAGGCCCAAAAATGGTTAAAAATTTATTTTCCAAGTATTATTGAACAAATAATATAATTTGGGGATTGATGGTGTGAGAAATATGGTACCAAGAGAATAATAAATTAAGTAAAAATATTAATTATGATACACGGGGTCATGAAAATTATTATTTGAACACAGATTGAAGAATAAGGTTCTTATCATACTCAATTTTTTTATCATAAGGGATAAATCCACAAAAGTTGTTTCCTAGTTTGATTCGGATTGTTCCTTAGTGAAGAACATAGCTTCCAATGATGGAGAAGGCCCATTGTGTTCATTGATCCTCGATTCACTTTGGTCTTGTTGTTGATCATCATTCGATCTCAATATACCAATGAAGAACAATGGAATCCTTCCCTTAGTTGTCTAAAGTTTATGATAATAACCAAGGTGATTGTCCCTAAAAGGATATAAAAAGAGGTAATACATCTTAGGTAATTTAATTTATTAAATAATTAATTCCCTTAACATACCCGCCAACGACCACTTTATCCGAACGTTCGACTCCTCCCATGTTTAGGTCACTGCTAGGGTAAATCCCATGACCTAGATTCAACTATTGTCTCATATTTTTGAATCAATACACCTTTTATGATATATTACATTATCTATTAAAAATAGTGCATGAATGATATAAATATATTTAGTATTTTTATAAAATTAATTCTATGGGCATAGAGCCTTGGAATCACGCATCATCATAATTTCTAGCTTTGAAAACATTCCTTGATATATTTGAAGAATTAAAAGGAAAAATAAGGTTCTCTATCATAATTATTAAATACATGGTAATGATAGAATAAGGAAGTTCCGTATAATACAGTTAAATAAGGGAAATATAGCATGAATGGATAGCGACACAATGTATGTATTGTAACTCTCCAAACTTTTAACTAAGGTATATTTTATTATAATAATATTCATTGAATGGTAATTGTAAAAGTTCTGAAATTTTTGTAAATTTTAGGGAATGCATAATTTGGATAACTGTGCATAGTAACTATGTAGTTTAAGAAACCTTGAGTATGAGGGTAATGTATGATTAGTACATGGTTTTTTAAACCTTTCACAATATCCAAGCACGCCACAAAGTTGACCAAACAGATCATTTTTCTCATCTTGACATCCCAATACCCTTAATGGTATATTAATAATATTATATAATGATTTTTTAAAACATTTATCATTGATATAAAATGTGAGAAATGTTCTTATAATATTTTATTTTATCTTTTATGAAAATTCACATGAAAGGGTCTTTGTTGTTGTTGACGTTTCCATTGTATAATTATATGAGATCGGTAATTGACATGTGAATATGGGATATGATATAGTTATTTTTATTAGAAAGAAATATTTTAGTGAATAAATATTCTTTGAAAAATGGGATATTATTATCTTTTTATATTATAATAAAAAAATTTAATCTAATTGACATGATATTTGGGTTCCCCTCATTCACTATCAATTTGATTGAACCCTGATCTAAGGGGATTTCTCTTATCCCTTATCCAATATTATCCCATGGTGATTTTTCGTTTATATCCTTGAAGATTAGGTTTTCTCTTTTCTCTCTTCTCCATCTTGTTGTTTTCTTTATTTAGTGTTCATGAAATAATTGAGGTTTTTTTATGTTTTGGAAACCCACATGAATTTCATGTGACTTGTGTTGTAGTTGGGGTACAAACATTATATCTAGACCCAAATCATCATCTTTTGGGGAAATACATTATCATTGAGAGGGTTTTTGGATTTTTGTTTCTATGGTATTCCATTTATATAACATTCACCTAATCCTTAATATTTTCAAATGAATATCTTGCCTATAAAACTACTATATAATAAATGAATAATGGTTTTCTCCGAAGTTTTTATGATTTGTTTTCCAAAATCATGTAATGTGAAGGGATTTTTTATAGAGTCCTTATATAAAATTTTTATCATATTATTTTATGAAATAGTTTTTTTATAATATGTTTTCGAAACTTATGTAACTTTAATGTATTTTATAAAGGATTTCATAAATGTGGTTATATTTTTTAAAAATAATTTTCAATGTTGGTCAAGTTTTACTTTCAAAATCTAGATTTTTTGCAGTAAACATGTTTGATAAAATATTGTAAGAACTAATTTGACTCAAATGGATTTATTATAAAAACTTGAGTCTCATTCGCATTCTATTTCATTATTTTTAGCATCAATTTTCCATAAATACAACCCAAGAGATCAATAGGTCTAGTATGTTTGAGATATTAGACACATTACTATGATACTTCAAAAAAGATACATCATATGTATTTCAAACTCTATATGGTGCTCCGATATCCAATATAAATTGTTTTACTGCATAAGATATGCTAGGAATACAAAAATAAAGGGGTGATCTATAATTCTTAGTAAGGGGAATAATAATAAGGGAATAAATAAGAGACACGATTCAAAGTATATGGGTGAGTACAATCATCATTATTATATCATAAGAATAAGTTAATTATTAAAAAGATAATGGAACATGGAAAATACATAATAATAATAAAACATTATCTCATAGATTAAAATACACACACATAATTTGTGAACAAATCTAGCATCGTATTCAATAATTACATATGTGCATAACTCATAACAACATAAATGTGAACGAAGCTAGAATCACGATCACGTATAATACACATAATCTCATGAGTTATATCACATTACTCAATGAAATCGAGAGATATATAATTTCAATCCCACCTTTCACACCATAAAATGAGCATAATCAGTCATTCCCAAAATAATAACTGTATAAGTGATATTGACCCCTGGAAATTATTGAATTTAATAAAGGATATCCTAAAGAAATTTTATGTGAATGGAGTTTAAAATTACCAAAAGGAGAAGGGAATACATAGTTTTGTAAATTAAATGATTTCATATAATATCATAGTTCATTTATAAAATAATTAGCAACTTCAGAGGAATTAATTGTATGTTTTTGAAAATAATGTTTTTTTTGTTTGGAAATCATCTCAATGAAGTAGATTAATTTATATCCCCATGAAAAGAAAAGTGAAAGATGTTTGAAATAATATTTAAAAGATATTTGAGAAGATACCATTCTTAAAATAAGGAGATAAAAGATATAAACTCAAATGAAAAGTATTGGGTTTGAGAATCCCCATACCGTAGGTCATGTACTATTTCATCACTTTTTAGATTCATATTTCTTAAAGATGATACTTTTATAAGGAATTTATCACCTTGGATGATTGGAGTTCTATAAATCTCGAATACCCCCTATGGATAGTAAGGTTCTTAAGGGAGGGAGATTTGGTAGATCATTATATTTGGTGAGAATAATGAAAGTGGTTTTCCATTTAAATAGAGATGGGTATTTATAATTGAGGGTAGATGTATTTTTGGGTTAAAATTTTGAATATATTATTATTTTCTGATGTAAGACATAAAATAGTGATATTTTTACATTATAAACCATATAATAATAATAATGAAAACTTTATTTTAATACTTTTAATCCATTCCACCAATGAATTTATTAATTTATTCAGAAGGTAAGAAGAAAAATGATTTTTTTAAATTGACTACATTGTAATTTTAGATAATATTTTCAGTTTTGGGAATTATGTTTATTATTTTAAAATATCTCATTCATCATATTAAAATAATTATGGGTCAAGATAACTAATTAATGATTTATCATTTCATTATTACCTCATTACTATGACATAAATCATTCAGTATTTAGAAAACTATATTATTTTTAATCACGTAAAAATTGATATTTCTCCAAAAATTATAATAAATTAACCTATAAAAATTTTAGTCATGTTATTTATAAAAATAATATTAATTTTATTAAAATAATTTCCTATTTTAATTAATTTTAATTATTAATATAAAGTTATGGTTTTGATCAAAACGCTTCAAAAAAATCACTAGCACTCTCTTTGAGTTTTTAATATTTATATTAATTTTATGAATATCTGATATTAATATTTAATTGTTTTATGTTTGGAGAATATTAATGAAATTTCATTAGAATATTTTATTATTTAATTTATCATTCTAACTATTATATTATTATTCTAATAGTAAAGTTACAATATCTAACAACCAATTTAATATTCCTAACAATCATATTAATATTCTAATGGTCTTATTACAACTCCAAAGTTCATATAACATTCTATAAATACCTATTAATTCATTAATTTATGATTCATATTAATTCCTCTTAATTATATACATTCTTTATTTACAAAATATTAATTCCATTACTAATGTTTTGTATTATTTTTACAATGTAGTTTGTCGATATGATAATTCTCGTGGATAAAGATGATCCAATTCTTCCTTCTCTGGTTATTTTATTTACAATTAATTTCCCCAATGTATTACACATAATTTTATAGAGTATATTTATTCTATAAATTTAATGTTTAATTTATTATAAAAACGTTTTGTTTGTTTTCATTATGTGAAGTACGTGTTTTATATTATACTACATTACTAAAAGTGAAAATTTTATATATTCCCATTGGAAAATTCCATTCACGATGGTATGAATACTTACATTCTTTCCCCCATTATAATTTTTGTCCCTAAAATATTCATACACACACTTTAATATTTTTATTTTATTGAGTCCTTAGATTCCTTTGTTTCCTCTTCAAATTTATGGTTCCTCCAAAGTATGTTGAAAATATTCATTACCTTTTTGCATAGAAATTATTCTCTACAATCCAAGATCTTCATCAGATGTTATTCATAGTAGAGATCATGCAACATTTGTATCACCACTAGATTCAATAAAAATGAAGGATCTATTGTGTACAACCTCAAGAGAGATATATAGAACATGTCATGAGAATTCCAAAAGTTAAATGGGACTGTTAGTCAATATGCCACTACTCCATTGTAATCAATGATATCAAAGGGGAATATATATCTAGGAATTTTCTTTCCCTTTTTTAAAAACCCCATGACACTCTTCCAGGGTGATATATAAAGGAAAACATTATCACCAATCTCAAACTCTGGGTATCATCGATGGTTATCAGTATGACTCTTATAAACTTTTTATTACTCTGATGTGTTTAATTTTCTTGACCTTCTTGGTAATTTCATATACCATTTTGGGTAGAAATATATTTCATTCTTAAAAATTATCCTATAATTTTATAGTTAAATATTTATTTCTCTAAATGGACTTATAATAATCCATTTGAATGATTGAGTGGAATCTATTATTGTACGAGAACTCGAATAGAGGAATATATTGATCACATCCTCCTTTGAAGTCCATATAGTGATATCACAACATAACCTTATGTTTATAGATATAATATTCAGATTAGACTTTTGTTTCATGGTGATAGGTCATATTGATGTTTAAATCTATGATCAGATCACACAGTATAATTTTCCAAAACATTGATGTGAATATCATGTCTTGATCAGATAAAATTGATAGTGGTGTAACATGAAACCATACCACTTCTATGTTGTATATTCTCATAATTTTATCATGTTAAAAGTCCGCTCAAATAGATATGAAATGAGAAGACATATAAAGAAGGACAACCATAACCCATATAGGATTATTTCTTTTGTATGTATTTGGAATAACGATGAAAAAAAATCTATAGTGATTTTAACCCATTTCCACATAGCTATAGGTAATGGTTCCATCATCCTTTATATGTTCTCCTCCCCACATTCACTTATTGTCATATGGGGCACCTTGTTATCTGTCGACACATGGTGAGTCACCATATGTGAAAGAGGAACATGTTGTATGATTTTGTTATAGCATCTTAATATTTGGAGGAGTCTCCATTTATGTTGTAACTTTCAGTGATGACTGATAAATATTTCAAGGGGTCTATAATAATATATTTTCATGTTTCAAGGCTCAAATTAACATAATTATTAGACTAATGTGCATGGGAAATCAGTATGACCCTGAAAACATAATGGATCATCATAATCATTTGAATTTGTTGATGAGATCTATACAGAGATGGAGCTCAATCAAGTCATATGAGGACTAAGATAATATTCTATTTGAATTTTCTAACAAATTCACATAATGGTGATGAAAAATAGATAGGTGGTGTATGATCTAATCAAGAGGGAAATTATATTAAAATCAAGGGAATATAAATTGAACTCATTCATTCAAAAGGGGTCATGTGATCCATGTTCTTAATATTTCATCCCAATTTGTTCACTATTTGGACGTCAAGAATCATTAAAAAACATTCACTTTCTCATTATAAAATGCGATGGAATGTAATGCTTTGGTTTCAACCATTTTCCCATTGTAATTTTATTGTGTATCTATAGTAATAGTGTTATAAGCCCTTATTTTTGTGTTGAGGAGAATTCAACCAACCTCACAATTTAAATTCCCATAAATTATGGTTTATATTTATCTTTTATTTGATTTCTGGAGAAATTATTAGGATATTTGAAGTAGTAAATGGTTATCACTATTTTCATGTGTTTTAATAGCTATCTTTTATAGATTTCGTTTGTATGAACACAACTGTATTTTATTTACTTATCATATGGTATAGAAATATGAGGATGGTTAAGGAATGATTAATGGTTATTGATCAATTATGAATGTTGAAATTAGTCTTTGCAGTGGTTAATGAATGTCTTCTCTAGATTCAGACATATCAAGAGAGGGGGGGTTGAGGTCATGACCACTTAATGTAAAAACCATAGCGATTATTTAGAGAAATTAGGGTAGTGTGATTGGATAGGAGAGTATATAACATCAAGCTACTACCATGAATTGATTTTAAAACTCTTTATTTTCCCTCTAATTTGCACAAAAAACCTACATGCAATTTTTACCATTTCTTCTATACCACCAGATCACATAAGATCAACATTGAGAATGAGTGCCTCCCCATGAGACATCTTGAGTCACATGAAAATGCTACAAATCATATCAGGTTATAAACTGTATTCTTGAATAGACCAGGATATTTGTACCACCCTTTCTTGAATTATTTTACGCATGAATTTAGGTGAAAGTGTTTTTTCAATGATAGAACAAACACCACTAGTTTATCTAAAAATCTTATCAAAAGTAATAAACATTGTAAATACTTTATAGTATGGGTTTTCAAACATAACATGAAGGATACTATTTAGAAAAAAATTAATTGTTTGTTACCCAATGATTCTATTATATTTTGAATAAGAAGTAGCTTGTATGATATTGTCTATAACCTATGTTTGTCCATATAAAATGAAAATTCTCAATCCCCATCAACCCTTGATATTGGTCCCTCTTTTGTATCTCCACATTTTTATTCCATAAAAATGATAGTTAAAATATTATTTAATGATAATAATGAGTGAAAATAATACTAATCATTACCCTAAAATAAAACCGTGATTTGAAAATAAAAATAGAAAGAGTATCGCATGTTGTAAATGAAACAATACCAAAGTTAAACATGGTACTTTTGACCTAACTTCTCAAGATCTACCCTCAAACAATCTATGAAAAAAGGTGTTACTTTAAAAAAACATTAGAAAATGATTATAATCCATAAAAAATATGAGTGAGATAAATGAAAAAATTATAATATTTAAATATTATGAACTCACACTGTTCATAAATTAAATCTATAATTTCATAAATAAGGTTCAACTATAATAGAGTTTTGAAAAATTAAGTGTGAGTTACAATAACCATGTATAGAATAAGTTGTAAAGTAAAACAATAAAATTAATACAACTTACTTATTTTTTAAAGAAAAAAATGATAATAAAAAATTATATAAGATTAAAACTATTTATCTAAAATAAATATTGTAATAATCTAGTGAATAAAAGGTTAAAATTTTTATTTGAATAATATATCCCAGTTTCAATATATTTAATAAAAAAATACAATCATGAATATTCACCTTGTTATAGATTGAGAAATTTGTGAATTTAGTATGTAACAGCATAATATAAGGTAGTCCAAGTGTAATATTTTATTTAAAAAATATTTCCAAAGAAACACTAGGCCTATATCAAAAATATTATCCCTTATAAATCCATGAAAATACATAGTGAATATGGGAAAAAGAGATAAATATTTTGGAAAAACTGTACACATTTCTACGAATATTTTTCTTGCTAATATATTTATTTTTAGTATTTCACATCACTTACAAATTGAATTATTAAAATAATAGGAGGTTATTCACATAAATAGATATGGTAATAAGGGAAAGATTCATGTAGGATAAAAAAGAAATAGATCTGATAAATTATTAATAGTTTTATAGGTAATGATATTATTTATAACTAAAAATTTTGGAACTCTTTTTCACATTCCTCATCACTTAAGTTGGTTTTGTTTTTTAATAACCCTTCAAAATATAGACTCTAATAAAATTTGGAATAAATAGGTGAATGTAAATTGATAAGGGAAAAATTAGAAATAGGAATTCATGTAAAGATATCATGGGGAAGGGCGCACCATAATTTCTAAAAGAAATATTGATATCAAATAATATTATTAACAAATATATTATCCCCACCACTCATAGGAAAATAATATAATGGCATAGAAAATGACATTGTGACTACCACCCCAAACACTACCCAACGTAGTGAAGATATAATATATAAAATTAATTCAACAAAATGAAATGTGATGGAATACTGATGGGACATAATTATTTCTTCTAAAAATAGCATTGAGGAATGTATCTATACTATTAGAAGTCAAATTTTGTTCAAGTAGATCTTCAATAACACATATAATTATTACGATCTATATATAGCGGTGTTTCTTCTGAGTTACATAAAGGGAGAAAGATCACTATGATGTTGTTTATGTTACTTATCTCTATATAGATGTGAGGAAGAATATATCGATTAACCTTCATTGTAGTCTCTACCAAATACTCAAATGTTTTATAGTCTCTATCATTGTAATGAGTTTGTTTTTAGTTAGTTTCAATTCAATCTGAATAAAAAATGGTGAATCTATTATCAACCTCCTATTAGAATATGTGAATTTCTCTAGGTTCAAGTTTTTTATTTTATAAAGGTTAATTATTTTCAAACAAACTTGTTTCACATAGATATATCATGATATGTAGAACAATTTATGATATATAGTTTTCCCGTTGACTTTTTCTGAAAAAAATTCTAATTTCATCATCCCTCTATCACCCAATTTTAAAGTATTTTATTCAATATTAAATGAATTTCCTATAAGAATCATATCATACAATATCATAGTTATTTTAATTATGTGAATTAGGTTTCACTTTTTCTTTTGATAATTTTATGATTTTATCCTTGGGTTTTTTTTATTTTCACTAGTTTTGGATGGAGTAGGTGCTCCGTAAAATTGAGAGGTTATCATGTGATGAAGAGTTGTTGTAATAGTGAGTGCTCTACACCCAAGTAAAGATTGTATATTTAGATTATCATATCATGAATTGAATATAATATATTCCTGATTCCTTACTTTTACATATACTATATATGGTAATTTATTTAGTTTACATGTTTTATTGAATGTTAAAATGATATTATCATAATATAATGACAATAATCTTAAATATATTTTATATGGTCTAAATAGATCTATAAAATAGAAAGAAATGATATATTACTATCACATTTTGGAGTCTCATAACCATTAAAATTTTTTATCATGATGCTAACACTTAGTGATCTCAAATATAGGTTATCATGAAGACAAACTCACTAATGGAAGCACTATTTTTGAGTTCCATTAAATGACTATATCCATGAGCTGGTATATTGATCTCTTGATCTGAAATTAATATTAATACGTATTATTGATCATGTATCATAATACATGATTAAAATCATAATAGTTTATATTTATATTAAGGTATCTTTCATAAGGTTTTCTATTAGTTGTATGACATTGATTTAATAATAAAAGAACAATTATTCACTATTGAGTATGTCAGGAAAAATTATTTAACCCTCTGACATATATTACAATGTCTTGATTAAATTTATTATCATGTAAGATGAACTTGGATTCATCCTATGATTCCCAGGATCCCTATTCTCGAATCCTATATTGAAATCACATACTTTAAAACACATGATTTGATTCAAATTAAAGCATCTCGATCTCATGCACCCATAATTACAAGATATTTAACATATATTAAAATAATTTTAAAAAATTATCATTTAGGTTATTAATTTTATAGAATGAGTATAATTATTTAACTAATAAATCCCACATTCTTCTCACTTAATTTACATTTTACACTACATAAAAAACATTGTAATACATATTAAATCTTCAATATCTCCCATAATTTCGCTACAAAATATAATCTTTTATATATTTCATAAATAATAATTTCCTTGATAACATGTGGAAATGGAATAGAGGGGTGATCTGAAACTCTCAGTATGGGAATAATTAGAGTAAAGCATGATGGTGAGGCAATAAATATAAGTTAGGAGGCATAACATGATATCTCAAAAATAATGATTCTAATCATGGAAATATGGAATAATGGAATGATATCATAAGATAAGGGAATAATAAATATACAGAAAAAACAAAAACATTATATTATTATCTTAAGTAAAGGTTTACCCCCAAGACCATCATCATAATGTGTGTAAAGTCCCATAGTGGATTGGGTTCACTCCCTAATACCTTACAGAAAAATATTAATATATAAATATTTACCCAATGAATTGGATGGATATATATTTATGGGCACACAAATCACATTATTTAAATCATACATATGTGTGCCTTATGATTTAAATTTTCACATATTGATTTTGTAACGACTTCCTGGCCGGCAATGAGCCGAGTGTGACTCCCTAATCCCTCCTCTAATAGGCTAGGGGCTGGAGACTAGTTCCAAATAGGCACATCGCATACATGGGAGGTCATAGCCTATGGCACATGTACCCACTAACACAAATCCAAACACCATTATAATTTTGAAATAAAAGAAACAATTGATACCAAACATGAATGAATATAACTAATGTAAAATCATAGTGTGATACAAGTCTGGGAAAGGAAAGGGAAAATATAAGCCCACTAAAACTATAAAAGAGTCCAATATACTAATAAAAATGGTACTAATAATTTGATACATCTCAAGGAACTATATTTGTTCTAACGAGTGTTACTATGATCCACATACTGTTAGTCCTCCTATCATTCTATTGAAATGCCTCTTAGTTTCATAAGTCATGATACATGCGGGCGGAGCCTATGTTGGGGTGAGTATAAACATAAACAAAAGGACACCCCAAAATCACCCATCATAAATCATAGATGGAGATTCATCTCAATTAAAATGGTTAATCAAACATAGTGTGAGACAATAACAACCCAAATATGCTCAAATATGGCCACCAAGTCTCAATGAACGATCACGTCCTCACTACCATCCAAGGATTCTAATCAAGGCTCTATGGTAATTCTAATCTAAGAGAACTCACTCCATGGGTCTTTCTAACACTAAAGAAACTCATCTAAAAGGTTTTATACATTTACCTCCCCATTACGGTACACACTAGAACTCATAAGATGTCAATACATAGGTAGGGGATCACTCCCATGGCCAGTGGGGGATACCTAACCCTATAAGCAATAAACCAATAGGACGGGGATCACATTTCCTAGAAGTTTATAATAGGATATCTCATCTAACCTAGGTTAGAATGATATAGGATCCCACCGTGGTTCATTCAGAGGGACACATGAGTCTATCTTGTAATAACCCATAGAGAGAATAACTCATCCTTTGGTTATGATGGAATTCCTCATTGTTCCTTCATAGGGATGGACCAAGAGAATGTACCCCCACTAATACCCTACTAGAATGATGATAATAGGGGTAAAAATAGACCGGGATGAGGTACACTTTGTATAAATGTAATAAATAGTGTTCCCCACTAATCCTAAACCTTCTTGAGTTTGTGCTCGTGTATGTACCCATATACTCTAGTCTTTCCACGTACATTGTCATATTCATGCTAGTGTACCCTGCTTTAATCAAATGAAATAACTATGATAAATTTTTGATGAATAATGGGATAAAAAACACAATAGTGAAGAAATTAATGTCTTACATTGTATGAATTAGCCTTCATTCGTTTATGGGAGAATGATGAATGTCGAAGAAAAATCAAGGATCAAAAAGTCATTTATTAATACCTAATCCCAAGAAGAAAAATCACTCAATCATAAATCAACAATTGATCTTTGAATTAATTTTCTAAAATAATTCACTTGTGATTAATTTGTAGGAATAAAAATTGGGATAAATCCAAAAAAACATTCCCTACCAAAAAATAATATTTATCTCTAATGAAGAATTATTTTTTTCATTGTAATTGGAGAGATCCATGAACTATGTTGATGGTGAAAATATCCTTAGAACATATCCTTAATCTGCGATCCTTTTTTATACAATAATACTTTTCTTATAGTCCCCTCCTCTAGTTATATAGGGTTATATAGTTAACCCTATTATTTGGTCATATTCAGGATTAAATAGAGGGTATTTATGTTAAATTCATTTATTAGAAAAATATTTATTTAATCAATTTATTTTCCAATTATTCTATTCGTGACAACACCTAAATAGAACATATGAAACATACAAATTTTATCTCGTGACTAGGGTAAAACCCATGTTTTTAATTTAATGGTAGTCTTATATTTATCATCTGAGACACCATTCGGTATACATTATATTATTTCAAAAAAAATGAGCAGATGATATATTATATTTAATTATTTTAAAATATCAACATCGAGGATCCATATCCCAATAATCCTATGCAAACATAATTCCTAACTCCCAAAATATTCTTCAATATATTCCAAATTATACAAAAGAAAAATAGGATTCAGCATATTCCCCCCCCCCACATTATGTATTTACATCCCATGAAGAAAAAAACTAATCAAATCGACAAGGGTACTGAGCTCACATCTATTTCTCCTACTCCTAGGAGCTCACCTAGAGGTTCTCATTATACCATCAAACTTGTTCCAATGGAATACTGTTCCCATGGAGGATCTTCTCCTACTGAATATTAATCCCTACTAGGTACTCTATTAAGGTATCTTCATTCTCAATGTCTAGTAAACCCTAGTTGGTAAAGTGTGATGGGTCGTTCCCACACCTCCTTAGTTATGACATGTGGAAGACATCATGAACCTAGTCTAACTATGGAGGCATGGATAAGTAGTACACCACCAAAATAACCCTATATAGTATCTATAAAGGGCCAATGAATCTTGGAGATAAAATTCTACCCCGACCGAAACTCCATAATCCTCACCAAGTTGAGGCATTCAGGAACAAAAGGTCTTTCTAATAGAACTCAAAATTCCTCCATCATCTGTCTATATAAGACTTTAGATGTATTTTATATGTCCTCATGTACTCTTAGATAATCATTTCCATCACTCTCATCCCTCATAACATCTATAGGCCTAGGAGTACTGACTCCCATGGATCAATCTAGTACAAAAGTGACCTATATGTCAACCATAAAAGGACTTGAATGGTTCCATTCTAATGGTGTAGTGGTAACCATTATTATATGAAAAATATACCAAAGTTATATGAGCCTTAAAACTATTAATAAAGTAAAAAAATAAAGGCTAAATTATTTCCTCCAAAAACATGAATGGTTCACTCTGTCTGACCATATTTCTAGGGGTGGAACATCATGATCAACTGCAAATGTCTCCCAAAATACTCCACTAATCCTCTCAATAATAAATACAAGAAGATAGAATCATGGTCTAAATTGATCATCAAGGGAACTCTATGAAACTAAAATATATCTTTCACATATAAGAATCCCAAAAACCCTACTTAATTTTTCTCTTAATGGATACAAATTGTGATAACATAGTGAGTTGATATTCAATCACCCATATGTAATCATGACCTATATATGATCTTGGATGTATTTTCACAAAATCCATGAAGATACCATCTCAATTCCTCTTTTTAATCACAAGGGGTTGGGTCAAACCCACTAGAACCTGGTGCTCAACCTTCACTTGGTGGACAAAGATTCATCAGGAGATAAATTCATCAACACACCTATTTATCCCTAGCCATCAACACTAATACAAAAGGTCCTAGTATATATTATCAACTCCTAGATGTAATATTAAGGGGAATGTATGAAGCGCCATATGTACATACACATGTAGTGTGACTCGTACAATCTCTTTTCCATAGAAAATAATTCCATGATACCAACCTTTATAAAATCCATTAGTATCACATCTATTGGATTTATGGACAAGAAAGGACTCTCATTTGATATCTCTATAATGTAACACCCTAACACATTGAGGATTCATAGGGGTAAAAACCATCAACTGAAGGCCAGTTTCATCACCCCCTTCCGCTAAGGAAAATTGTAATGAGACCAACTGCTCTGACGCCTCACTCAACAACTACAAATAGGATATCCTACTAAGAGATTCTACCACCGTGTTCCCTTTTCTAGGAGTATATACTATCTAAAATTCGTAATCCTATAGTAAATCAATCCATCTCCTATTCCTAAAGTAAATATACTTTTGTGAATAAATATACGAAATCATTTTATTGTAAAAAAAGATGATAAATATCTCTCCCATAATGTATAGTCACCATATATTTATAGTGAAGACCAGTTTTTCATTCTCCAAACCATGGTTTATTTTGTCAGTATCATTGGGTCTCAATTATAAGTTCCATTAAGTAATCCCCACCTTCCATTACATCAGAAATCCTCCAAAACTAGTTATGAATTCACCATTCAACATCACATACTTAACACTATCCTTTAGAATTTACAAGATGGGGTTTCTCACCAATCTATTACACATATCTAGCCAAAAAAAATCTCATAGTAGCCTTACAGTATATGGAATATGTACAACTCTGTCATTCCATTAGGCGGATCCCAAGCTAGCACATCCTCATCCATTACTGGTTCCACTATAACTCCATCTTCTGAGATGACATGTATTTGTATCTAAACCACTTGAATATAAAACAATCATTTTGAAAAAAAATTATATGGAAAGTGCTCTCAGATTACATATAGGACAATACGAAAATGTATTGTTTACTCCTACACTATCATTGAGTACAAAAGGATTTCATTGATGAATACTACCATGAACCGGTCTAAGAGGGAAAAAATATATTGTTAATAAGTCCCATTATCATTATTCAATAATTCATCACATCTAAGGGAATCTCTAAATACTCATAGTTTCAATAGTTTCATCAAAATGCCATCTTCGATATATCCTTCTAATGAAATCAAAGTAGGTGATACCCTTAACAGAGGTTGATCTTTTAAAACCACCTCTCCCAATTCATGTGGTTGATGAGGTATTTGATTGTCAATAGAGGATACATATTCATGTTGGTCACTTGATTTAGGATATATTGATCCACACATAACCTCAATATCTCATCCTACTTCCTAGAGAATAATATTTGAGCTTACTGGGGGATAAAATGGGTTTAACAAGGCCCTTCCTCTAAAAATTCTATAACTACACCTTTAGTTGTAAAAAAATCAATATGGTCCATTCAATATGTTGGTGTTGATAAATGGTTTGTTCCAAGGTGTATGTCTATGAATAAATTGATCTCTCGATGGGAAAGAAATCCTGGAACATCCCCAGACGAGACTTCGTCATACTTCTCCACTACCGCAAGAAGATAAAATATCATAAGGAATGTTTCTTTAAGAGTATTACGAGGAACCTGGTGAGTAATTAGATGTATCCTCCTTTATATGATCACATCCAGGTCCACCAGTATTTCCTTTCCAACAAAGAAGAAAAATCCCATCCCATCAATTTAGATGCTCTGTATACTCCAATTAAAATATCCAATATTATTATGGACCATGGAGATCCACTTTATACCAAGATTATATCTTAAATACTCATCATGGCCATGAAAAGATCCTATATAAATCACTCCCCATGATTCTGGTCACACTATCAGTAAAAGGGCGTGGTCACTAAATCTCCCCCATTAGGAATCTCTAAATTCCTAGGTCAATCCTAATGCTCTACTAGAACATCAAGATATTAAACAAGGGACTCAAGAAGAAAAGAGTGGAGTGTGTCTATTTCCACCAGTACCATAGCTAAACTAAGTAATACACTGATCATACATGAAATTATACCTGGTGCCCCATGGTTATAAACCACCATACCTATATCATCCTATTCCCCTAACCACCACCTCCACAAAACTGTAATTGACCACATAGGGTAGTGGTGGCTACAAATCAAAATGAAGGCGCCCTCCAGCTACACTCCCAACTCCTATTACACATCCCAAACCCTTTGTACCTCTATTATCAAGTTATTGCATCTACCTAGGTAGTCCAACAAAAATCTCCATATCTTTTATAAGGTGGGTTGGTTAATCCCACATGATATGACCACACTCATCATATGAGTAGCATCACATCTCCCTCAACTAACTGGAACTATCCTTAGATCCCAAGGTAGTTGACCCTTTAACCTAGGAATATCTCCGAAAAATCCTCGTGCTCCTAGATCCATGAGTCTGTCATTGACTACCAGCTTCTAAAGTCTCAAATTTAAGGTTCCCACTACCAAAACCAACTATCAGGGACTAGTTAACAATAAACCTATACATGACCATGGAATAATCTAACACCCCAGTGTAAGAAAGAATACATAGAGATACCACTATATCCATGATATCATTGTGAAGTCCATTATTGAAGGTCCATGATTGAAATAATGCATCATGAACCATTTTCATATTGTACCATTATTATAGGACCAATTTGGGATATAATCAACACTAAGAGGGGGTGAATCTGTGTTGGGAAATTTTTCACTAGTTATAAATTTTATCCCTTTTACCTCTTAGACCTATTAAGATCTTGATTCCACTATTCTCTATTTCTTATGACATTAAATTATTTGAAATAAGTAAAGGCTATCACACTATGTTTTTACAAGTTTCACTAATCAATAACACTAGATAGTCCTTGTTGTTCATGGAGATGACCAATATATGGATTCTCCACTATAATGAGATATCAAGATACAATGGTGTGTCTAAAAATAAGTCCTTAGATAGTGTGGGTCCCTAAAAATTATGATGGGGATGTAAAAAACTTTATTCCCATGATGGGTGATGACAGGATCCAACTTGTAGTTCTTTATAAGATTTTAAACTGCAACTGAATAAAATCGTCACCTTTTTAATGTACTTTATAACACTAATAAAGTCATTCACCACATTATAATTATATTATATGTAATAGTTTTTCTTTGATATTACACTTACTTATTCTTCACTTTTTCACCTTCACATCATCACACTATCAACTATTCATCTTCATAATAGTAGCAACCTAAAAGCTAATCTTTCTTCTTATTCATCAAAATTCAGACATAAAAATATGAATATGGTTTGAGATGATATGTTCTTCCATGGTTTAGATGGAAAAATATCCAAGAGGGGGGTGAATTGAACTTTATAAAAATAAAATATTTAATTTTAATTATTATATCATAGTTATAATATTAATTCAGTTGGAAATAAATGAAAACAAATAGAGGATTTTTTATAGTGGTTCTCATCTCAAGGATCCTACTCCACTCTTCACCCCTCTCAGAAAATGAGAGTGATGGTACCAACTATAGCCAATATAATGGAATATTACAATGAGTATTACCCACATGGAGTTATAACCCAATTAAAAATCCTTTTTCCCTTAGAATCTTATACCCAAACTAACCTACCTTTTTCTACCAGGAGGCGTAACCTGAATAGTCTTCCCACTCCCATAGAGGGATAACCCAATTCCTGACTATTATTTGGTAATCACAACCAAGTTTCCGACATTTAATGGGGTAATGAAACCCTTTAAAATTCTAAAAATATGACGATAATAAAAAAAGTTTTTCCACAAAATCAGATGAAAGATTTAATGTTTTAGTGTTGAGTTGGTAAGAAATTCATTGGTACAAATGGATAAAAATATTTTAGTTTGGTTGGGAGTCGTAGATGATCACTTGAAAATAATCCGTTTATGTGGAATACAATGAGTAAGATATTCCCTTACCCTCGTGTAGCACTCTGAAAATAATCCAACAGTGTGTGTTATTCTTCTAGCACAAAATGATTCAATTAAAGTTTTTGGTATTTCTTGATCAGCTTTAAAAATTTTAGTCTTCCAAAACAATTCGTCTCTTTTCTACCTAGAAGCTGGTAGAAACATCCTTGAGTCCAACACAGACTGACATAACTCCTCTGTGAACTGTCATTACTCCTCTACCAACTACCGCTAATGTCCATGTAATGTGAAGTGTTAATGACATGTCGTCACCCCTCTTCCTCTGTGAACGATCTCTTCTCCACAAATGGGAAATGCCACGCGTATTGTTGATACTCTACAAACTACAACTGCATTGCAGATGGTCTTGGCTTCATAAACATCCTTCCCTTTTGAGGACTAATTCTACCCATTCCCTGAACAATTTCTTCTCTCACATATTTATTCTTTTTATTCCATGTACTGTGTATTCTTTTTCAGAAAAATTCATCCTATGTGAAGTATCTCCTTTCCTAAATGTGTCCCTTCACAAAATTAACCTTAACAAACTCTTCTAAACATGTCCAAATTCTTCATCAGAGTGAATATGTTCTATTATGAAAATTACTCCCACCATAATTATGGAATTATCACTCCTTATATTGGAAAAAATATCTTAAAAATATGCTAATATGAGATTTACCCAATTCTTAGATACGATATTGCCATCACTGCATATTGAGCTTCTCCCATGAATTGTAATTATCCTACAAACCATTCTCATATGGGAATCATTTTCATATGTTGTCTATATACCAACTGTATTCCTTCATGAGGGAAAAAATCATAGAATCTTTTCCACCAATGAAAATCCATCCCATGAACCATCATCCTTCCACAAACTGCATGCATTCCTGCAAACAGCTTCCCTCCCATGGATCATTCCTCCTAAATGGTCTTCTTATCGTCCTCATACCCTGCTTTGTGAAATGTTTACAATGACAAATTTCTTTTGAAACTCCATGTACTGACTATGTGTTCCACAAAATTCCCTTCATGGTACGCAAACCATGGTTGGTTGAGTCCTTTGTGAAATTTTCTTCCATTTCAAAAATAAAACCCCCCCTATTTTGTATCCCAAAAATTTGGCAAACACTAGGAAACAATTCCACATAAAAAATCTAGTTCAGAAAACACTAACCATGATCATTCATGATCATCTGGATTATTAAACCAATTGATACATTCATTAAAAACTTTATCTATCATGATATTTAATCTTTGACTGATCATCTCTGGAAAAGTCATATTTTCCAAGGAAATTAATGTAACATCCCTATATTCCAGCAACATATTTCTTTAAAATCAATTCTGAATATGATCAACAACACCTCTACTCTACCTTTCTTTTATAAGGATTGTATCATAATTTATCTTATCAACTTATTATATTTGTGAAATACACATTAGAAAAGTGTCATCTGATTTATCCATTTTGATAACAAAATACAACACTCTAAAAAACTCTTCTAACATTCTTTTCCATCCAACTTGATCCCAACAAAGATGAAAATGATCCCATAAATTCTAATCCCAAAACATATAAAAATATCAACACCAAAAATACCTTTTTGAGGAATATCCTACTTTCTACCCACATTTCCTAATATCTAGTATTTATCACAATAGAAAAATAAACAAATAGAATCCCTAAAAATGTAGGCTAATAAAATTCAACTTGAAGGAATTTTCATGATGTCTTTTATCCTCTATTATGAACTCCCTGTGGTGGAAAGTGAAAAGTCTCAAAATGGGAAGCAAATATTCTTCTAACACACACCACCATATGATGTCATGAAAACAACTCCTAAACAATAATGTATCATCCCAAAGAGAGTATTTAAGTTTATAAATGAAATTATTTATTTGATTATGTGACAAATATTTGGGTATAACTCCAACAGGTATGAAATTATCAATATATACATACCAAGAATATTATTTAAATGAAAAGTGAGTAACAATTCATTAGGAATGGATAAATAGATCTCCTTGGATATTCAAACTAGGTACTAGGAGACCATTAAAAATAATATTCATTAACATTATTTTCCCCATGTTTATATCTAATCTGCAAATAAAATTCTTGAAACAAAACAATCTACCTAATGAGCCTTGTTTTGGCCTATTTTTTATATAATATATTCTTTATGGATGCATAGTATGTAAATTCTATGATGCTAGAACCTAGAAGATATTTCCTAATCATCTTTAGAGAAAACAAAACATCCAACAACTCTTTTTCAATAGTGGTATAGTTCCTCTAAGTATCATTTAGTATAATTCTATAATAATACACCACTTATAACCACTTATCATTCTTCTATCCAAAAATATACCTAACAACTATATCACTAGTATCATAAATAACAAAAAAATTTAATTTCAAATCACATAAAATGATGATGGGTGATGGAGTTAGTTTATCCATAATAAAATGAAAATATTCCAATCATTTTTTCTCAAATAAAAAGGTTTTATCATTAGAAATAAACAACACTAGGGCTTTGATGTTTTTAAAAATTCGTTTATAAACATTCTATAAAAACCGAAATTCTATAAGAATCATATAAAACCCTTCACGTTATCAAGAGGGTAAATATATGAATCACTTATATTTTAGAATTTACAACCTCAATTATCCTCTTAAACACCGTATAGACAACAAATATCATTTTAGTATTGATAAAATGGAATTTATCCCAATTTAGGATATGATTAGTCCCTTGAAACCTCTCTAAAACCAACTCTAGTTTTTTCAAATAGATTTGAAAAGTACTAAAAGCAATGGAAAATTCATCTATAAAAAACACAAAAATACTATCAATCATGTCAAAAAAAATAACCATCATGAACCGTTGAGAGGTTTCCAGGGAACCATTGAAGCCAATGATATTTCAATGGTAAGAAAATGTTCTTAATAGTCATGAAAAGGTAGTTTTCTCTTTGTCCTCTGGGGATATAAGGACAGAGTTGTAACCCTAATATTCATATAAAAATAATGAAAACTCATTCCCAAAAATCTTCTGAAGGATTTTATCTAAGAAATGAATAGGTAAATTATTATTCCCAATGGATAAATTATGATTTTTATAATATATATAAACACTCCATTTAGTTTACTTCATTACATGTATCATTCCATTATTTTCATTTGTCACAAAAGTAAATCTTCCATTTATAGGACTACCTAAATTGAGATGGCCTAAGAACTATCTAAAATTGGATAAATGATACCAAAAACTAATAAATTGATTAAATATTATCTCACAACCTCTTTCATGATTGTATTCTATATCTCTTCACTATAAAATCTCGGCTTGTGGGCTAGTCCCAAAGGAATCTTATGTATGAAGAATGAAGGTACAATACCTTTAATTTCAGCTATGGACCAACCCATTAATGCTTTTAACTTTTTTATAACACCAAAAAAATTCTATTTGATTCTCTTAAGTTCAGTATAAATAATAACATAATGTTTGTAATTTTCACCTAAGAATGAATATTTAACTTTTTTTCACAAAGGATTAATCTGCAAAGTAGGTTTCTTCACACTAGAAAAAATAATTTTGATCCCAAGAGGTCCATGGACTTCAATATGTTTCTTAAAATGAGTCTAGAAACCGAAAAAGTTATGGATTTCAAATCCAATTTTTTATTTTTCTCCACTCCATAGAAAGTGGAAATCCCACTCTCATGAGTTTCCATATTACATTTCAATGATTTTTTCAAATAAAATTCATCAAAATATTGTAATAACTATCTCTAAACCATATAAAAATGGTAATGATTATTTTTAGAAGGGAAATCAGTCTCAATTTCTCTTAAAAAGTATTTATTTTTATACATTATAAATTATTATTCAATACCACACTTCTCAGTAGGAATATAATTGCTATCAAAATCTGGAAGGTTTTTTATATTCTTACTCTAGGAGGACTCAACCATGTTTGAAACATAATTTCTAAATTCTAATTTAATTTATTCAATCGAAGTATTTTTTTCAAAATATTTTCAATAATAAAGTATACTTTAAGCTATTTAATGCTCCATGCTAAATCAGTTTTCACCAAAAGTATGTTCCTTGAAATTTTTAAAAACATGAAAATCCTCCTATTTATCACCAAATGTAAAGAGTGACTAGACCTTGGATACATCTATAAAAGATCCTCTGTTATCCAATAAAAAAATAACAAGAATTATGGAACGTTTGGATCACATATCTTGTCCAAAAATAGAATTGTAGATCATTAAAATAGCTTCCCAACTCCAACAGAAAATCATCAACTCTTCCTCTAGGATGTTGGTAAGAACAATCGACCAATTTTAGAATGAGTGTTTTAGGTTAAAAGTCAATAAATCTAAATTTTTTAAACAGTGATAAAGGTATTAGGTTTAAACGATCACCAAAAACCAAAAGATTATTGAGTTGGACACTCTTCCCACATGGTATAATGAATGAAAAATATACCATGATCCTTCAAATTTGGAAGAATTTTCTTTTGAAGAATATCACTACACTCTAGAGTGAGGTTATAATTTGTAAACTCTTTTAAATTTTTATTGTTTGAAATAATGTCCTTGAGTGATTTTCAATATAATGAAATCTTATTCAAGGCTTTTACGAAATAAATATTCACCGGGATCCTGGTTAAATTCATGTGAAACTTGAGTAGTTTTTCGTAATTATTATTTTTTGGCTTATATGAATCATTTTGTTTGTTTTTTCAATAAAATTTCCTAATAAACATTTGAAACGTCACATTTTATTACATTTAGAATTATATGTTCCAAATTAGTTTGATTTTTAATTTTTTTATTCGCGAATTTTGAAAACTAGGTGCAAGAAGTTGTGGTCTAAACTCTCCCTTTTCCCTCTAGGATAATTTTGAATGATTTCTATAACTTGAGTTATAGTAATTTGAAAATGGTTCATTCTTATCTTGATTTCTAGAACTGTATCCCATAAAATTAACATTTTCTTGTTTTTGGGATGATATATCAAAATTCAGGAAAAAGTTTTTAGTTTTCCCAAAAATTCACTACAACAAGACGGGGTAAGGGAAGCATGTTGTTTTATCAGTGAAGCAGAATGAGTTAATAAAAAGGGGGAATTTTTAAGTGAAATCTAAAAGCACTGATAAAGGTGTACCCTTTATCAGTTCTTTTTTTAGTACTGATAAATGTTTTTAATAATAATTTATATACAATTATTATATATATATATATATTCAAAAATAATGTTTATTTGTAAATATTAAATAAAAAAACCATGTTTGTAATTAATATATATTTTTAAATAATTCACACATATATATAACCTTTTAAAACAATTAAAAGGTTATAATTAAATATCTATGTGTTTCTAATGAATTTAGTCAATTAATATATTGATCATGCATGCATATATGTTATGTATCATCATGAATCTTCATTTTTACATTACACTCTTATTATTATTCATGTTGTCCTTTAATGACTCATTTTCTATTATTTATTTTTTACTAGGATTATATGATTAATTCATGTTACCCAAATTCTATATTATATTCTCAATACTTATAAATGTACAGTAAATATATTTAATGAATTAATATATTTATTATATGAATAGTAATTAAATTTTAATTATACATAAATACTTTTTAAATGTATTAATTTGTAATTATAATTATAACTATATATATATTTAAATAATTATAATATAACAATAAATAAAAATATTATATATATATATATATATTTACTTATTTATATTTAAAAATATAAAAAAATTTATAAATATATTTATTTATAGTTATAATTATAACTATAAGTAAATATATATGTGTAAAAAATTATAAAATTAAAATAAATATATTTATTATACTTTTTATAAAGTTATAAATATATAATTAAATTAATATATTTATATAAAAATATTTATAATTATAATTATTAAATAAATATAAATACATTTAAATATTTAAAAAATTATAATAAATATATTATTTATATATATTTATATACAAATATCTATAAATAAAAACTAACAGATTTAAATATAATTATTAATAAAAGTAGATGTATTAAAATGATTAAAAATTTATATTAAATATAATAATTATATATATTTATAAAATTATAAAAAGAATTTATATATTTATAACTATATATATATATATAATTAAAACAATAAATAATTTTTTCATTATAATTTTTTTAAAAAATAAATATGTATTAATTTATTAGTTATCAATATAAATATATATTTATTTATTTATTTAAATAATTATTAATTCATAAAAAATATAATTATTTTTTTCGTATATAATGTTATATATAATAAAATAAATATATTGAAATAATGAGAAATAAATAAAAATATTTATGTTTACAGTTATCAATAAATACATATATATTTAAATAATTATAAGATTATAATAAATATTTTAAATATAAATGTTACGAAAATAATAAATATTTTTAATATTTTTTTTATATTTTTATAATTATTTAAATAAATAAATATAAATTCATTTGTAGTTATGGTTATAGAAAACTATATATTCATATTCATAATTATAAAATTAGTAAAAATATTGTTATATATGTCCATAATATTTTAAATATATATAATTAATATATTTATTGTACATATTTCTAATATTATAAATATAATAGGTATGTTTATTATAATTTTAAAATTATTGGAATTATAATTTTATAAATATATATTTACCATGTATATAATTTATAAATATATATAATAATTGAAATAATTTATTAACATTATATCATTGTCAGCACTTTTTTTAGCATTGATAGAGGCCTATCTTTATTAGCTCTAAAAAGTACTGATAATGTATGTCTTTATCTATTGTAAAAAGAACTTTTAAAGGCATGTTTTAGGAGGGAATTATATTTTAGCACTAATAAAACATACCATTATTGGTGCTTTTTAGCTATCACTGCTAAAAGGTTCACTAGGTTTTATAAAAAAACCCTAACTTACTATTATGTCCTTGCATCCCCCAATCTCTAGCAGAAGCCGATCGATGTCATCGTGCCTTGTCCTCCTATTTTCCCACTGTCTCTCCTCTTCCCCAAACCACACCTTCGCCTTGCACCTCTCCTCTACCGCGAACCAAACTATCGTGTGCCTCTCCTAAGCTGCACACCACACCTCCTTTGCGTGCCACACCTCCTCTACACACCAGACTTCAATCATGTGTCTCTCCTCCACTTCATTCCTCTCCACTGCCATGTTCGTATCTTCTATCGGGCGCCTCTCCTCTATTGGAGGACTCCTCCACTGCGTACCTCACCTCCTCCAAGAACGCACCTCTTCCACGCACTGAATGACTCCTTTGAGGTGAGTTTTCTCCTCTTTATCATTGTTTGGTGGTGATTTGTGAATTATACGAGCTAAACACCCAGCTAAAAAATTTAGTTGTTAGTGGTACTTGATTGTGCACTAAATGAATTGCATGTTGGTTGGTTTTTGAAGGGGATATGATTATTATTGAACTTTACTATTCTTCTGTTATAATTTTTCGAATATTATATATTATTTTGATATTATAATATTTAATGATATGATATATGATAATTTGAAACCTCGTTATGTTTTTTTGATATATTTAGGTTCGAATTTAATTCATTTATCATTTTTAATAGTCCTTTATTAAGTTTTGAAGTGTGTTTGGACTCCGAAAAAAGATCTTTTTTGGTAACCTTGGGGAAATATTTAGTGATCATTGGGAAAATTCTTCAAAATAATTTCATGTTTTGGTTATCAAAGAATTCTCAAAGACCTTGTTGGAACATTATAAAACCTGTTTTTGATTTGGGTACATTTTTTCTATATTATATTTGGATTTTGATGGATATATATTGTGGTTTGATTTTCTTTTGGAATGTGTTATAAATTAGTAAACAGTGTTTGTTTTCAGTGAAGGGTGTTTAGGGGTGAGATGAATAGTTTTTTATGTCATTTAGATTTTATGTTATTGACTTCATGATTGATTTTCATCTCCTCAATTCAATTTATCATGAGAACCCCAGTTACGTAGGCGGGACCTAGGACATGTAATTTCAAGATATTGATATGATCTCTCGATTATATGATTAAATCCCCACACATACTGGGAATTAATATAATCTCCCCATATATGGCTAAAACCACTAAACATTCTAGGAATTGATACATTCTCACTGAGAACCACTGTTGCACAAAAACCTTAACCAATCATAATCCTTGATCCCTCCCTCTACTACACATCCACCTTTAATGCTCAACATCATTGTAGAATGTCCTTATTCCCTCATGGATCCAAATTCTCTTGGACACACCATTTAAAAAAATTATATGCTTTCATCTCATGGTTTTCCATTCTACTAAATATCTAGCATATGAATAATTTAAAATCAATGTAACTTTGGAAATCTCCAAGTGTAGGAAAGACATTTTCCCCCAAAGTCTGAATCCTCCACCATTGAATATCCATCCAAACCATACCCATTTCAATGGCACCACCACGTTTTTACTAGTACAATCCCACTAAATATTAGGAATCCACTTCACTAGTGGAATCCCAGTAGTCCTGAAAAAAACATTCTATCGAGTCTTGATAAAATAATCACCATAATTTTTGTAAACAAGATTTAATAAAAAAATTCTAACTGATAGTACAATAATAAAATTAGTTGATACCACTTGGTGGATTTGGTACAAATCAAAAACCCTAATGTTAAACCCCCAAAACATTAATTAAACCCCTGAAACATGGAGATAGCATATGAAATTACAGAACATGTCTGAATTGAAACAAATCCCCAAACTTGATATACTATAACATAGAAGTAAAGCTATATCAAAGTCACTACATCAGATCTCTACCTTCATGTTCTAGTGACCTCATGTTTTTGAAAATACCTCCCCAAAAGGAAAATGAGAAATAAAGGATAAACGTATGACATAAAATGGAATAAGCACACCACATAAAATTTGTGTTGTTTGGATGAAAATACTACTTCATTAGGGAATTTATTGAAATTTTTATTAGGGCATAAATTGAGTTATAAAGAAAACCTATCATTTTAATCACAAACTATCCAAATATACATGAGACACTTCCTGAAAACACTATTCAAAAAACCATAACAACACATGTAATGAATCATTACACCTGCAAGCACATTATAGTGAATCCCCTTAATGGGAAAAATGATATAATTCAATTGATTATAAATTCAAATTTTTTTAGAACAATTTTATATCTAAATATATAAATAATTATTTCATTACAACTTTAACAAATTATATGAATTAATTATTAACTATTGGTATTCAATGTTATGAATTGATCGTGACATTTATGTTGATGCATCCGTCAAAGGTACCTAACATAGATTTTCTTTGTGAAATTTTTGTTAAAAGGTTCTAGAATATTTTGGTACCTGATGTTTCTAACATCATGAATTATTTTTGGTGATGTAATAATTCATTAGAGTCTTATCACGGTAATCTCATCACTTTGATTATAGAGGTTTTATATATGAGTTCATTTTAGAATTTTAGAATTACAAGTCTTTGTAATGTAATTTATAAAGTCTTTTTGAATATGTTATAAAATATCCTATGAATAATCATACCATATTTTAGTTAGTATGATAGTTATTTACTTATTTTTACTAGAGACTAGATGTACATAAATGGATAAGGAAACCAACATAGATTCTTCATGTGATGGGTGGAATAGGGAAATTCTTTATGTGAAAGGAATGACACTTGAAATATTTTTGATTATATCTTGGGTTAATGATTATAGATTTTCTTAGGTGTGTTTATAAAGTAAGGAATAAATAGTACTTCATGTGAGAGACATATAAATTATTCTTTGGGTGTACAACCCATTGATTTGGTGTGATCCAAGGATCATTTAGATAATGTAGTGTTTGTAGTAAACTGGAACATGAGTGTTTCATTGTTGTGGGAGTCTTCACTAAATATGGAACATATCCATTAGGACTCTGGTGTTATGGTGAAGGATAATTGATATAACTAGATAGTGGAAGAATGGATAAGTGATATCCAATGGTGGGGATCATAATAACAAATTCATTTGGAAATTATTATTATTACACCTACCTTTAGAATAATGTGATAGAATCATACAACACTGATTGATTTGGGATGAATTGATTTGTTTTCTGTGTATATTTTATAAAGTATCCTTATTGGGATCTATGTATTTGTGATAATGCCTAAGTGGCTCTTTTATAATGATTCAAATTTTTTTAATGTTTTATAAATAGATGTCGCTCATTTTAAATGATTAATATTATTGATTTATGAAGTTGTCTTGAATGATTAAAAAACGGAATTTCGGTTTTCTAAAAGAGTTTATGGAACTGAATGATTTATTTTAAAAATGGTGTGTTATTTTAAAGGGGGATTTGTGTAAATGAATGGTTTTTAATAGGATTTCAAGTGTGATTTTTTAAATAGTTTTCAAAGCACATTGGAACTATATTTTTTTATAATATTTTATGTTTTGTTTTTTTATAGAATTAGGAAAACCCTTAAATTAATTCAATATTTTTTGTATTAATATTGTTAAATAAAAATATCATTAAATAAAATAGGATGGATATGAATAGTGATTGGATGGATGTCAATCATTTGATAATACAGTATGAAGATGGAGTGAAAGAGTACATCCGGTTTTCAACAGATCATGCATATGAACCTTCTCAAATTCTTTTGTTCATGTTTACACGGTTGTTATTCAAGGCAAGTTATTCCAAAAGAGTTGGAAGAACACATGTTCTATCACAGAATAGATCAATGTTATAAATGTTGGAATAAACACGAAGATAATGTGAGTGTAGCTAGTGGCTGGTATAACAATGCATTTTATGGATTTGTTGATATGATTACAAGTGTGAACAATGAAGAATATCGTATCAGAGATGCGATTATAGATGTGAATTATGATAAATATAATATTTATAAAGTGAAAAGAATAGTTTAAGATGAACTTTTTGATTGAAAAAAATTGTTTGTGCAGTTAAAGTGTTTTGAAAATATGTATTTGTATGGTTATTTCACTAAATATACATCATTGTTTTCAATACAAGAGCTATATAATTTGAAAGCGGGTAACAGATGGAGTGATTCTAGTATTGCAGAATTATTGTCTCTCTTGAATGACATGCTCCCAGAAGATAATGATATACTGAGATGAACATACGATGAAAAATAAATTCTATGTTCTATCGGAATGATCTATGAATGAATACATTACTGCTTGAATGACTGTCTACTGTGTCATAAGGAACAAAAATCACTTAGAGAATGCCCAAAGTTGGGTGCTTCCTGATACAAGAAAGATGAAACTGATCCAAAAAAAGTGCATGGTGCTTCAAATTCATTATAAGGTTTATACGCCTGTATGTATGTGGGGAGACCATAGGGAAATTGACGTGGAATTCAGACATTAGAAATAAAAATGGGAATCTACATCACTCGACAGACTCTCCTTAGTGGAATAGAATCAATAATTAGTATCCTGATTTTGGAAACGAGCTGAGAAACCATCATCTAGAATTATCTACAGATGGATAGAAAAAATTTGGTTTTCAAAGAAGCACTCACAGTACAAGGACAGTTATGATTCTAAATAATAACTTTCCACTATGGTTAGGCATGAAATGAAAACCCAACATGCTATCTATGATTATATCCAGACCAAAATAACCAGGTAATGAAATTGATGTTTATTAATCAAGGATTCAACTGATATGTAGTGTAATATTTATAGAAATTATTTTGGGATTTTGGTAATGATAATTATGTTCATTAAAGAGGTAATAATATTGATTCTTATTAACCAAGTAATGATATTTTTGTTTATTAATCCATTGATTGAAGATTTGAAATTATTGTGGGATTCCGGTGTTACGTTATATGACGTTTATTGAAATTAATATTTTACAATGAAAGACATGTTGTACAGGATAATAAATGGATTTTATACTTATGGAAATTTGTCAGGATATGGCATTAAAGGAATTCATGGGTGTCCCATCTGCTAACAAGGTACACAGTCAATTAAGTTGACACAATCATCAAAAAACATGTTTGTTGGACATCACATATTTCTACTTGCATGAAATATGTACCAATATTTGATGACATAAGTTGATATAATTTTAGAAGAATGTACAACACCATCTCCTCTAATAGGTGATCAACTATTCAAGAAAGTGAAGGATGTGGAAGCTACTTTTGGTAAATCGTTTTTGAAAAACCGTACAAAAACCAGTTGGAAGAAGAGATAATTTTTTTGATTTACCATAATGGAATTATCTGTATGTCAGACACATTAATGATGTTATGCCTGATGAAAAAATGTATGTGATAGTGTCGTTGACACATTACTAAATGCACCTGAAAAAACAATGTATGGAATTAAGGCTAAGATGAAAATGGTTGACATGAGAATACAAGAGGAGTTGGAATTAGTGAAGGGTCAAAAACGAACATTTCATTCCCTATCTTCTTGAACTCTTTCCAAGAAAGCCATATATCAGTTTTTCAACTTCTTGAAGGACATAAAGGTTCGATTGGCGTATTCGTAGAATATCAAGAACATCATGTCAATAGACGATTTAAAGATAAAGGTTCTGAAATCACATGACTACCACATTTTGATGAATTATAAAATTCTTATAGTTTTACGTTACATTTTTTCCTAGAATTTCTATTATAAATCAATGAAGATATGTTTCTTCTTCAATGTTATGTGTAGAAATGTTATAGAACTGATGAAATTACTGAGTATGGAAGAGAAATTATCATCATATTATGTGAATTGGAAATGTTCTTCCCACTAAAATTCATTGATATGGTGGTTCATTTGATGGTTCACATAGTGATTGAAATTTTCCTATGCGGTCTTCTACACTATATATGGATGTAACCCATTGAATGGTATATCAATATTTTTAAAGGGTTTTTTACAAATCGAAGTCGAACAATGTGTTGTATTACAGAGTGATATATTCTTAAGGAAGCCATTGAATTCTATACAGAATTCCTGTCCAACATGGGAAGCATTGGTCTACCAAAATCTCTACACACTAGGAGGATTTTGGGTGAAGAAACATCTGGAAGATTGGTTTTCAGAATCAATATTACTGATCGAGAGCAATCCCACCATTACATTTTGCATGACAGTTTGGAGGTTGACCCATATGTGGAAACCCGCAAAGAAATTTTTTAGAATTTGAATCCATCATGGAATGAAATATGGATATCAAATACACATAATAGAATGTTTGTAAGATGTTTTTGGGACCATATTTATAAGGATTTAGGTGAAAATCAAGAATCAATTTCAGAATGTATTTGATGGCTAGCCGGAGGTTCATGTGTGTATGTATTGTCTTATAATGCTTATGTAATTAAACGTTATACATTCTATACTAATGAACTTGATGAATATAGTACCATGAATAATTGTGGATTTACTCTTATGGCTAAAGTGATTCATGTTTCTGATGCTAAGGATATAAATCCAATTTATGATAATATGTCTTACTTTGGCATCATCAAACAATAATGGGTGTTGGATTATACAAACTTCCAAGTGCTGATTTTTTAATGCAAGTTGGTTGATAACACGAGTGTTGTTGAAATAGATGATATGGGATTAATGAATGTAGATTTTATAAAATTAGGGTACAATAAAGAACAATTTATAGTGGCATCATAGGAAGTATAAGTATTTTATGTTCTAGATCCCGCAAACTAAAACTGGTCAATTGTACTTTTATTAAAAAAAACCTCTAAAGGGTAAGACAAAAATTCAATGGAGGATGACCATTTCATTGGGATTTCATAATCATTTTCTAGTGGTTCATATGTAGATGGAATTTTTTATGTTAGACGAGAACACAATGAAGGTATTTGGATTGTTGAAAGGGGGTCAAATCCCTTCAGCCGTAAAAAAAAGAGTGTTCAATAATCAGGTTATATTTTTTGTAATATACATCATGTTACATTATGTTATTATATGTTCTCTAATGACATTATGTAATAAAAATTAAATGTCAGACCACTTCTGTATATAATAACTTCTACATGTGATGATTCTCCCAATCCTGAGGCACAATAGGTCTCTCAACATACTGCTGCTTGCAGTGTAGAGGACCCACATGTTTCTAAATCTGTTACTACTACTTCTCCATGTGAAGAGGTACAACCACCATCTACACATGTCGATTCTAGAGATATAAAGAAACATATGGATGATATTGTAACCAAGGAAATTGTAGGCAATGAAATAGTTGATGGAATAAGTGGGTCCATCATTTTAACCCTAACAAGGCCATGTTCTGTAGTTACATTGGAATCGTCACTCAAAAATGTATGTCGATTGATGTACAGTCATGGAACCATGTTGTTTCTAGTATTAAGGCACTAATATTTGTAGATAATATGGTAACATTATGATTTCATTTCGTTAATTTTTCTAAAAATTAAAATAATGAAACATTGACTAACTCTACACCATCTCATGTAGAGTGCATTTACAGTGGATGACACACACAAGGACTATGAATTAGGGGTTGACGGAAGGATTAATAGATGATTTAACACAATATTAATGAAATTTTATCTTAAAGATGTTTTAGTGAAAATAAACCTGCACTCACCTCTTCTTTTTGCACACCTGATAAACCAAGGAGTGTGGGATGCGTTTACTTTCCATCGTGTAGAGCAATACTTTCAGGTGCATTGTGTTTGGTAGTACATTGTCTAAAAATACATGTATTAATCACATTGGTTGATTGATTTTTTATGAAACCACAACTGGTTGTTGAAAATAAGGAACAATTAGCAAAACCTATGTACCACTACTGTAAAGCAAGAATGGGGTATGCATCACTTGAAGAAAAATTGGTATGTATTTTAAATCTACTAAATACTTTTATGAGACATAAAACAACCCCATAACTATGTTCCTCTTTTTATATGCATATTAATGAATCCAAATCCAAAGCCACTTCCATCTCATGCCATGTTCTATGGAAGCAGGCGCATATAAATACTAATAGGATACTAATAGATAAAAACACACAAAAAGTGCAAAAAAATGTGTAACAATGACATAATAAATATTTGTGTTTATTTAAATTTATATTACGTAAAAATGATGAATTATTTTCCTATATTTTCTATATGACATAGTCATAGGAATTATCAACACCCAAACTAGATGAATATATACTTTTTGTGTCCTTTAAGCTGCCATAAAAGTGTGGCTGTGTGAGAGGTGTAGGTTTTAGAGTGACACCACAAATATTTTCTGAGAAAAAAATTAGAGGATGATCAAAGTGAAGAAATAAAAATGATGAGAGAATGTATATCTATCCTTGATGAACATATATATTTGTAGAGAGAGTTCATGGTAAATATGATGGTGGGGGGGGGGGGAAGAGAAGAAGCAACTCATGAACAACCAGTGCGTGAAGATCCCACCCCGCCCCACTAGCTTTGAGCTGAGCTATTCCCCTCAAAAGCCTGTCTTAGACGAGGTAATCAATGTTTAAATAATTTTTTCTGTGAATTTGGAATCTGATAGACTCTAATACGTATCTTGTACAGATATTGCATATGGAGAAAATGACTATGATTTATATCTATCAATTTCCACCCATTGCCTTGAAGCAAGGGCTACACTGTTCAATATCCATAATGCCATGCTAGACAACATACCACTTCCAACAGGTCATTTCAATGTGTTGATTAACATATCCCATGATCCATGCACTGAGCGACCTATTCCAATTATTGATGAATATATTCATAAGGTCAAACAATCTCTTGAAAAATTCATCACATGGCCGTCATAGCTTGTAAAAAACATATCGACAAGGAGGTATTAAATTCCAATTTGGTTTTCAAGATAAACCTTTAAACTTTAATGAAAAATGGACTAAATTTATGAATGTTATTACATGCTGGCATAGGGAAGGGGGTGAAAATAAATAACGGCTCAAAACCATATCAAGGATCAACCAACTGATCGAAACTATCTAACAAAAGAACCTTAAACCAACCCATTCCATGCCCACCTTTATTATCATTTCAGGCTCATGTTAATACGAAGTTTACTGATGGTGGGGTTCGCACAATTATTTTTGTTGAAAATATGTACAATGGGAGAGATCTAGATTTCATTAGTATTGAAAATGTAAGTGTAATCTTGGTGTATGATTGGCTAGGTGGATTAGTTTTAAATGTATACATGAGATACGTTTTCATTATTTGATTTTCCAAAAGCTGATATACAATGATAATTATGAATAAATACATATAATATTTTTCATAGGCATATATGTGAAAAATAATTCAATGGATTTCCCCATGAACAAAAATTTGGACTCATTTGCTGTCACATCACCTCTATAGAACAAAAAGAAATATAATCCCAAAAATTGGCAGAAATAGTGGCAGGCCTTCTCAAATCGTTTAAAATAAAAATTATACATGACAGACACTTCTTAAAACCAATGATGTAGGGGTTAAACCCTACAATTTAATCATATCAAATATATTTTAATTTTTTCATTATTCTTTTCACTATTCGTAGGAAACATTGGATTCTCATTAAGGTCAATTTGGATACTCCAAATATTTATTTCAAGGATTCAATGCATGGATATCCAAAAAACCGACCACACATGATGGTGTTGGTCAATTTGTAATACACTACATCCAACATTTTAAAACTAAATATCTAGTTATATAATTTATATTATCTTTTAATGAGGATTTTGTTATTATGGGAAATGTGTGAATCTCATCTACATCATGGAATGAGGGAAGGGGGAAATCATAAGGAATATCACAAGTACTCTGAATGGATAAAAATTAGGGTATATATAATAATATTTCACTACCCAAACACATATTAAAAATTAATTATTTTTCTCAATGTTTCTACAGTGTCTGAAACCAAAGAAAACTTTAAAGACTTTGGTTATTATTTTTATAAATTTATTGAAGATATCATATTACATGAATAAACTATCATCCCTATAGAGGTATTTTTTATGATATTTACTATTTAATTTAAAATACTTTTTAATCCTTTGTGTATTTATATTTTTTCAGTACTACGATGATTTTTGAAAATAATACTTTTCAAAAGATGAGATATATTTGTCTAAAAACCAATGGGAAGCATACATGATGGATTAATGTAAAACAATATCATGAAGATGTGATCGATATGACTTGAAGTGTCTTTTGTATTTAAAATTGTCAGTATTTTAAGTAAAAACAACAAGTTTCATATTGAAAAATGAGAAAAAAATTTTTACTGTTTTTAAATATTTGGAAAATGATCCATAAGTCATTTGTGAAATGTAGGAGTCAACAACAGATAAATACGATTCATGGTGTGACTGTTATGATGTTAAGTGTGTATTTTTATATTAAATATACAATATATTTAGAAAAAAGTACAAGTGACATACTGAAAACCAATAAAACTCATTCATATTATTTTGATACCTTAGAAAAAGGATCCATTAGTCATTTGTGAAATGTAGTAATCAACCACACCTCAATCTGAAGAATGGTGTGGCCAATATGATTGAAAGTTTCTGTTTTCACTTTAAAATTTATATTTTATCTCAAAACAAGTCACTCATTGAAAACTAGGAAAGCACGCTCCGATTGACGTCATAATTTTGTAAAACAATTAACAAGATATTTTCAATGTGTATGAAGTAGTCTCTTGTCAAACTGATACACGATGTGATCAGTATGACTCAAAATAAGTGTTTCTAGTTTGAAAAGATATTTTTGTAAAAAAACACAACTAACATACTAAAAACTGATAAAATGCATTGTATTGGTTTTTATATAATAGGAAAATGATCTATATATCATTTGTGATTAGTATGAATCAACTACACCTCAATACAATTCAATATGTGACCGGTATGACTCAAAGTGTCTCTTTTTTGTTTAAAATTGAAATTATGTTTAGTAAAAACCACAACTGAAATACTGAAAACCAAGAAAACCGATTATGATTGTTTTTCATAATTTCGGAGAATGATTCATGAGTCATTTGTGATGTGTAGAAATCAAACCACTACATTACAATGCATGATGTGACTGGTATAACTCCAAATGCCTCTTTTTATTTAAAATTGACATTATTTTAAGTAAAAAAGAACAATAGACAGACTGAAGACCAAAAAAATTAATTTAGATTGTTTTGAAACATTATAGAAACTATATACAAGTCATTTTTTATGTGTATAAATTATCCTCACCTAAATCTGATGCATGATGTGATTTGTATGACTAAAAGAGTTAGTTATTACTTTAAAATTTATATTTTAGGTCAAAACGTTTCACTCATAGAAAACCAAGAAAACACTTTCTGGTTTTCTTTAGAATTGAGGATAGTGATTCTTATGTCCATTCTGATGTTTATAAAGTATTATCATATCAAATGGATGCACAATGTGGCCAGTATGACTAAAAAAGTGTGTTTCTTGTTTGAAATGATATTTTAGTTAAAAACACAACTAACATACTAAAAACTGAGAAAACGCATTTGGATTGTTTTGATACCATATAAAAATATTCCATGATTCATCTGTGATATGTATGAATAAACCATGCCTTAACAAAAGGAATTATGTGACTAATATATATCCAAAAATATGTTTTATTTATAATTGACATTAATTTATGTAAAAAGAACAAATGACAGATGGAAAAATGAGAAAACACATTCGGATTATTTTTAAACTTTAAGAAAATGATCCATAATTAATTTTTGATGTGTATGAATCATGCTCATCTCAATACAATTCACATTATGACTAGTATGACTAAAAGTGTCTGTTATCTTTTTAAAATTGGAATTTTAACTCAAAACATTTCACACCCCAAAAACCAAGAAAAATCCCTCTTATTGTATTCATAATTTAGGAGAGGTAATCGTACATTATTTCTGATGTGTATGATAAAGTCTCACCTCAAACAAAGGCACAATTCAACCAATATTACTCAATATGGGTGTTTTCAGTTTGAAATGTTATTTTAGTAAAAAAAACTAGAATATTGAAAACTAAGAAAACCCATTCAGATTGTTTTGATACTTTTTAACAATGATCGATGAGTCATTTGTGACATATAGGAATCAACCAAACCTCAATCCGACAAATGATGTGACCGTTATAAATCCAAACATGTCATTTAAATTTGATATTAATTTTAGTAAAAAAACAAGGGACATACATAAAACCAATAAAACCCATTCATATTATTTTGATATTTTAGGAAAATTATTCATAACTCATTTGTGATGTGTAGGAATAAACCACAACTTAATACTATGCACAGTGTGACTTTTATAATTCCAAATATGTCTTTTTTATTAAAAATTTACATTTTATTAATGTATTAATTCATATTAATGCTTAATTTATTTCTTTATAGTATTACTAACATAATTTTTTTCCTTATATAGGTGGAACCTTTTTCTTGAGTTAGGAGGATTTGTTCTATAACTAATATAATGGGAGGACATTTTTGAGAGGGGATAACGAATTTCAAAGGATGAAACATTACTATTTTCAACTTTTTCTTGGATTATTTAAAATGTAATTATATAAAACATTGTTTGAAATGTATATAGTATTGTTTTACAAACCCTTGTGTGCAATGATTTGTTCTTGTTTGCAATATTGTGTGTGATTCTTTATTCTTGTGTGCAATGTGTAGGTTCTAGTTTTTTGTAGGTGGTGTGTGTATACTATTTTGGTGCAACTGATGGTTGTGTTGTTTATTTTTCTAGGTGCTGTTGGTGGGTGTGTTTTTATATAAGCAGCACATCATAGAAATCTAGGCCTTTCTTAGTGCTATTTGGTGCACTGATAAAGTCCCACTTTATCATCCCTATTTAGAGAATGGATAAAGGCTCACTTTATTAGTGATTAATAAAGCGATGATAAATTGGTCTTTAACAACACTAAAAATTTCACTGATTAAAAGTGTCCTTTATCCGTGCTAAAATAGAGCTGATATGGGGGTCCTTTATCAGCAATTTTTTAGAGAAGATAAAGCACACCCTTTATCAGTTCTTTTTTAGCAAAGTTAATGGGAACTCCCCAATGACTCCGCTGAGATTACTATCACTCTTATAGAATTTATAAATGAATTTTATAGCACTTATAAATGTTTTATATGTAGTAGTGATTCCACTCTAAACACATTTCTTTCTAAGTAACTAGTTCTGATTTTGATATCCCACCTGATTGACACTTTGTTTGAAAATTTCATACATTAATCATTGAATATGTTCCTTGATTTCAACCAGCAAAGCAATCATTTCAATGTATGATCCAGGATTATTCCACCTTTATACACTCTTATACTCATAGAATTATTATGTTTTGAATTTAGTGATATTTTTTTTGTAAAATTTCTTAAGATATTCATATTTTTATCATTATAATTCCCACAAGATGAAAGATCCACTAAATTTATATCTAAGGAGTAAAATACTTCATTGAAAGTATCCATGAGGATAGGGGGATAAATTTAATTATTAAGACACTTCCTATAAGGGTCCCTATGTCTATCAGAATATGTATGGAAGGCCTATCCACCCTCCAGATCGAACCTAGTGATCCAATTATTAATTTCTTCTTCTAATCTCCTTGGTAAAAATTTTAAGACAAAAAAATTATAATTATATTCTATTGTTTTTAACATGTTCTCATATAGACCAAAAAAAATTATTTCTATAATTTCCTATAACACAAAATGGAAACACTATTATCTTATTTTCATTCTCAGTGATCCCTTACAATGTTAATTATTGCAATGTGTTGTCGAAGTACACGATGAATGCTTGGGAATCCACCTTAGAAAACCCATTAAATGGGGGAATAAATGAGATGTATGGCTATTTTAACTCATAATTTTTTTAATTAGGAGATAATATAATCAAATAAGGGTTCCTTGAGACTTGATAACTTTAAGAATCCATTTTCATTGTCCTTTAATTACCCTCTACAATTGGGTATTGTTGAGAATTTTTCTCATTAATAATTGGAACTCTCTTCCATAGATATTCAATTTCATATTGTTTTCTTTTTTATGAAAAACATTTTTTTGTTTATTTCATTAATGACATGTTCTAGAATCCTAGATGATGATACAGTTCACATGAAACAGATAAATTTTACAAATTCAATTTCAGAATAAAAAAATTCATAAATTATTTAATTCATATTATCCAAAAATTGATTTTACTTTTTTGTATTATTTTATATTTCAATGTTTTCAAACCCAAATAAGAAAACAACTTCCCTGAAAATAGTTCCAAAAAACATTATTCATTCTCATTTATGGATCATGTTTTTTTATTTTTAGTTCACTACTAACTACAAGTGCAATTGTGAGTAAAATATCGAACCCCCAAAGAAGGGTAAAAGTTGTGATAACCAGGAATTGAAAACCTAAAAAAAATATAAAGAATCATTAAAACTAGAAAAAGAGAAATATATGAATTTATGAATTAATCTATCTGAGAAATAGAAGAAACTATTTAGAATATGAAATAATAGAAACACGGGGTGGGGGAAAGTTTTGTTGGATGACTAAAATATTTCTCTTCTTTCATTTGTAAATATGAAATTGGATCATCACACCTTGAAAATTTTTCATACACTCTCTATATATCTATCAACAAGTGGTTGATCTCAATATAACAATTCTTGAATCTTTTAATCTAATAAAAGGATGTAATTGATGATCTTAAATTTTTCTTGAAAAAACATGGTTTGTTCTTTTGAAGCATGGATCAATGATAATTCCTTCATAGTGAATGTCTTCGAATTAAATGAAAATATAAATTACTGAAAACATTTAAATAAATGAATAGATAAATAATTTTAGCACAAAATTAATTTACCCAACCCAAATATTTAGACAATAATCTTATTCAATTCATGAATTGAATAAAAAATCCAAAAAATAAAATAAAATCAGAATGAATAAAGAAAAGGTTAAGGAAATACCACCATCTAATATTGAGGAATACAACACTAGAATATCATTTTTTATTGATTTTTAAACTACTAAATTTTATCCAAGTATCTCTCCTTTGGGATTAACTATTGATTTCAATAATGATCAATAATTACAATGATATCTCCAATTTATTTTAAAAAATGAGTGCGCACCAACATAATTTTTTTGTGAATCACTTGAATTCCCCACTAATAATGATCATTCCTTGGTTATTCATCAACCATGTGGCACTTTGAAATAGTATATTATAACCTGCATGTGTTTTTAGTGTAAAATTTAAAACAAAATATAAAAATCTCATGTGAAAATCTTGATTCAGCTTTTGGCTACCAATAATACTTCAATTATTCTATGATAATAAACTTTACATATGCATTCCTAAAACATTATTTACCTTTACATAGGTCTATACTTACCCTTTAATTGAATATTTATACCATTATACATGTCATTACCTACCTTTATGAATATTATGAATCCATATCACAGCCCTTATGAAAGTCCCATAACCCTTAAATAGAGTGGGATTTACCTTTAGATGAGCCTCCCTCTACATCTATTTGAGTTTCTACTACCTTTACGTGAGACTCCGCTACCATTACATGATCCTAATTCTGACCCATACAAATATCTCCACTATAATCAACTCTACTTCTATGATCATCCCCTGTCGATCATCTTTAGTTATCAAAATCAACTCAACCATGTTCTTTATGATACTGAAACTCTATTTCAGCTCTTTGGATTATTTTGATCTTGTATCAGGGTCCCAAATTCTTAATGAATTCTGAACTAATGTACTACACGTGATTCTTTGGATTCATCCTCCTTTTTTTCAATGTATCCTATTCCTCAGAGTTCTTAGTAGATGCATGTCCCATCCTTAATTTGACCAAGTATCATCTTCTTCATGAATATCGTATATATATCAGTCATAATCTTAATTCATTATTCTTAAAAATTCAATCCTTGATTAGGGAATCATAATTCAAGATGGTATTAAGAAATCATTTTTTAAGATTCTGATCAATGATATCAAGTTGATCTGGTTTTTGATTGAGCTCAGTTGGTGCATCCCAACATCAACTGGGTAACTCCTAGTTTTCATCAACTTCAACAAGTGAACTATATACACGGTGGAGTCACCACAGTGCAATGCAATTCATTTTAATGTCAATAAAATTTATCTTTATTAATGAAGTTTGAAAATCCTCATTCTTACTCAAGATCATTTTGAAATCTAATAGTCCATGATTGGATTTTCACCAACCAAACTTGGTTGACCTAATTTCACCATCTGTATTCTTCGATGATCCTTGATTTTCAATATTTGGGCCTAGGCTATTCTTCCTCTATTTGAATGTAATTCCACTTCCCAGTTTCGAATAGAATTATCTATGATTTTAGTTTTTTCATAATCTCATTGTCACCTTCATCAAGCTTTAGAGAATGACAATAGCTTCGTGGTGGTTCCAGGGTTTTAACTTGGATAAATCTATAACGGTGGGTCATGGGTGGTTGGTAGTAGATGATTCTAGGAGTGATTGGTAGTAGTTCCAAAAAAACCTCTTCATGGTAGCAGTTTGATAGAACGAGGTTTATTAGAAGGATTAATGGTAGAAGATCTAACTCACACTATAATCAAAAAATTCCAACATTAATAACCAATTTCTAAAAACAATTTTCATTAACTTCAATAACTAAAATTCATACCTGAATATGTATTCCATGAATTTAATATAAAAATTTTAATATCTTGAAATAAAGTATGTGTTTAGTTCTATCACCCCAAAAAATTATATTTTATTTAATTACACAAAAAAATAAAATTATGTATCATAAAACATATGTAAAATTTCATAGATGAACAACTGGGATGAAAAGAACTAAACATATTCAACATTATATTTCTTTATACTGAAGCTCATATTCAAAACTAATTTAACAGTTATTCAATATTACTTCAATAAAATAACAATTTTATATAAAAACATCATTAAATATAATTAATAGATAAGGAAAAAACTAAAATACGATCCACATTAGTGATCTAGGAGGATCATGTCGTGTCATTTATTATGTATAATTTTTATAATAAATAAGGTATTTTGTTAAATAAGTTTCTATATAATGTTTTTCATCACATTTTGTCTAGATGTCAAGTGGGTTAACCATAACCCTGTCCTTTGTTGGCTTCTCTCCCAAGTGGGATCCTTGTCTAGTATTTTCTGTTCTTCATGTCATTCATCACAAAGAGTATCTATGAGTAATTACAGGTATCCCTTAATGTTTAATCTTGGTATTTCTTAGTATTTCTTATTTTTATTGGTTATTCCTTAAATCAGAGTTTTTCAATATTACATTTTTTGTTCTAATTAGAGGTGAATTGGATGGGGATTCACAATGAGTTGAGTTAATCTATCTCCATGTATGTGGTGTCTATATTTTACCAATGTTATACAATTGTTAAACCTATGTGATAATTATTTGTTGTAAGGTTCAAGTGGATGGCTAGGAAACAAACTCACTTGTGGTTATCATTGTTCACATGAGATGGAATGGGGTATTCTAATTTGGAAAATGAAATGTTTGGACAAGTATGGATTGTCTTATTTGGTTATGGGTTTTTAGGTTTTCATAGTCACAATACTATAGGTTTTTTTGGATATTCCGTGGGTTGGTATTCCTTAAGAACATGATGGGTGTAACCCATGTGACTATGGGTTATGTTGATCATTAAGAATTGGGGGACAAGGATTGGTGGTGTGATGTGAATTACATTGATCATTTCTACAAGTGATGATGAAGGTTCACCAATATTTATCCATGGGTTAGTATTGATTTCATCTCACTATGGGGGGTAAGTCCATTGAGGTCATGTTCAGATAGTACTAGGACCATAAGGTGGTATTTACCATTAGATATTAGTGGTATCCTCTATTAATTTATTTGAATATGGATGATTCACCATTCATGGCCATGAGATATTTATGGTGATCGAGCTCCCTATATGGGAGCGGGATTCTCTCCCTATGTGTGAGATATATTAGAGACGATGAACCTATCTTCATAAATTACATGGGTTATTAAGCCCATGATTTCATCGAGTTGTTGAGCCGCTAGTTGGTAGAGGGTTCATATGACCATGGGATTTGTGGTATTTTTGTAGACATGCCTTTAGGGAATCATGTTTGACTTTGGATTTTTATTCTAGTTGTTGTTTGTCATGTGTGTTAAGTAACATAAAAATTTGTGGGAAGGTTACGGGAACTTCTAGTATGACGGTCTATCTATGTAACCTTACACTCTAACACTGAATAAATTACATAAATTCTCACTAGTTTTAGGATGAGCAAGAGTAGAGAATTTTGAGTAGTACATTTTGATTGTTTTTTATTTCACATTACAAACACTAATATACATACATATATTATATTTTGACATCATGGGTGGTTTCCCACTAAGTTCATTATCAAACCCTGTATGGACCCTTTGGGACGTGTTTCAAATTTACAGTTCATGGTTCAAGTAAGGGTAAGATTTTGTCATTAAGATTATAGTATATATTGACGTATTGATAGTTCATGTGTTGGACGTTGTGGATTCATAGCTAGATCGAGTGGGTCCCTAGTACTAGTTTGGTAGTTGTTTTTGTTTCTTTTTTTCTTCTAAATATGTTATCGACCTAATTGAGATCTATTGATTATGTGTGACTACCATGAAATTTTATAGATACATTGTGCCATATCTTGTGTTATGTTAGGGATTTATCTATTTTTGTTTTGATAAAATTGTTTTTTATATTTGTTTTTTCATTATTGTGTTTATTGGAGTTAGTGCCCAAGAACCCACTAAATTTTTACTTGGGGTTACATATATATTCAAGGACTTGAAAAATTATTAATTTAATATCTATTAATTATTATTCATCTATGAAATATTAATGAGATAATTTCATTAGATTTTTTTTCACAATGAAAGGTTATTATAATTCCCCACTATAGTGAGAACCTTTAAGTACTATGTGATATTCTAAAACATATGTCTTATGGTCTAAATAACATTTATTTCATGGTGTAAATATTATGTTCCGACTATCAGGTTTTGGATTCTCAAAATTAGATGAGGCTTTGACTCATGAAGTTTCACACATTTAATCTGAAAGATTGGGAATTTCATAGGTTATAGGTTTCATTGTATATTTCTATTTTTGAATTTGTGTAGTGGGCTATAGATTTGATATTATTTTTAATGTATATCAAGAATTAGTTACTTTTATTTACTATCAAAAACCATGAAAAAATTTTCTTGTAGTGAGGTAGGATATGTTGGGATCATCAAAGTGCTATGACATTGATTTCATAACTCAAGAAAGGATTATCCTTGTGAGTTAATGGAATTATATATCTTATGTCATTTTATTGAAATGGAACTTTCTAATTTAGACCTAATCCATGATAGTTTTTTAACGACTTCATTTTTGGTAGTGAAATAAATACATATCAATCATATAAGTTGATTACCCATGTATGAAACCTGGTGGATGAGATATCGAGACAAAAGGATTATATTACACTATAAGTATTTGTATGAGTTTTTGTTCATTATGACATTAATTTATTTCCATATGGGCATCCAGATATATTTATAGATTTTAATCTTGGACTTTAGGAAAGACCATCTAATTCCCCTAAGAAAGATACCTAGAGGGTTTCACACTAAGTGTATTTTAGATCTCAATTAAATTTATGTGGATTTAATATAGGAATAATTATTAATCTCAAGACCAAGGAATAATAATTATTCTGTTTATATTTATCATATAGATTCAATATCCATTTATTCATGATTAGAATATATGTGAGCTCAATATTATATATTTATTTATTTTCTAGTTAGGTAATATATTATTTATTTATTTATTTATTTAATGTAAAATATAATGATATTAATTTATAATAAATATTTATTATTCATGGTTATATAAATGTTAAAGAATATTGGTGGGATGATTTAAGGACATGGTGGAAATGTAATTTTTTATTTAATATCATTTAAATAAAAATTCATTAATTTATTTAGGAAGTGATATTTAAATAAATTTGAGTTAGAACATGTCATGGAATACAATAATAATATTATTATTACAATTATTTGATGTGGGGTATACCTATAATTAAGAAATCATTTAAGGTCCTATGTCTAATAAATAATTATTAACAATAAGTATATGACCCAACATATGTCATTTCTAGACTAATGGGATAATTTTTGTTCACAACGATATTCTATCAAGAGAATTATCAAAAGAGAAAAGAGAGATCTCTAAATAAATATCTCAAGAGTTTGAGGTAATCACCATCCTCTATCTCAATATTTAGAGAAAAAGAAAGAATATTTTTTAATCTAAAGGATTTTTTTTTTCAATCGATGATGAATGGTGAAAGGATTTTGGTTTATCCATGCTGGCACCCAGAGTTCCAAAATTAAAATTCTAAGATTCATATAGCATTTTTGGATACCAGAAGAGGAATAATTCTATTTTTTCCACACCATAACGACGACATGATAAGGATATCAACATAATTGATCATCAAAAATATAATAATTATAAATCAATGTTATTTCTTATTGGAAATCAATAATAAATTATACATGAATAGATCATCTCTGTGAATATTTGAGGGTTACATTAATCCAATTTAAGGATTTTATTTTATTAAATTGATGATAAACATTTTGGGCATGAGCCCGACTACATTTCTTGTACCCAAGAGCCTTAATGTAGTATCAGAGTGATCACATATTAATATATAATTATTTATTATTTTTATGATTAATTATCCATTTTCTATTAATATTTCATTTAAATTTTTTCATTATTTAATAATAAGGACAAGATAAACTTGATCATTAATTTTTATATGAAAAAGAATTAGTTGTGAATAAATAATTAATAGATGAAGACTGGCCCAGAGGTACAGAGGATTTTAGACAATAGTTATAGTTTCAAGGACTGTAATTGAGAAATATACTCCATTTACCCATGGTTAACTCCTTATCGGTGATATGTTGTAATCGAATAATGTCACAAGAATAGAAATACATAGTCTGTTTAATTACACAACATGTGTTGATTGTTAACCAAGAAAATAGCTGATAGGGTTACACTATGTCTATCTGGTGTACATGTCATATAACCCCACATATTTTTCCACATGTAAATTGCAGAAGTCCTGTTTCCATAGTGTGATAAAATTTATTAATACTTTTCATCTAATGACTTTTAGCTAAGAAATACGACATTACATGATGTACATGGTGTGTAGTGGGTTGTACAAACTGTGTAAGACATGAAAACTTAAATGAGATACAAACAATGTCATTTAGAATTTAGTTTGGGTGTCTAGTAATGAATCTCACACCATGTAGTAGGAAATACATGCAATGAAATTTGGGATACCTCAGACAATGTAAAAACCGAGATAATAGTATCATCTGATTCACACATGATAAATGAAAATTAATTAAATTATTACTGAACTATAGGGTGTATAGATCATTGTACACACTATATGGTAGGGTTTTTCTACATAAATAACATATTTAGTGATTTTGGTAGGTCATGTGTGATATTAACTGATATATTTACTATTTTTTTCATTATTATACATAGAGAAAACATGTATGGTTTTTTTATATAACATGTATGTCATGGGAATCTCCAACAATAAATTTTGTGTATATACAGGTGTGTCATATTTTCATTGTCATCATGAAAACTACACATATGCACCCATATAATAATAAATCATGTAAATAACGATACGTTGTGTTAAAATACAGGCCATAACATCTTACCGTGATTATTAAATTTAGTAAATGTATGTCAAAAACAAAATTCATTAATGGGAAACCTATTGAATATTTCCATATAAAATTACTAGAAGGTTTTATGAATCTAATGAATTCTAGTATGGTATGAAAGTTATAGAGATTCATCTTTGGGTTTAGTCAAGAATTGTAATCATATAACATTATTTTTTATGAATCCACAAGACAATTTGGTTTCATAAATAAAGAATGTGAGTGTAATGTCTAAAATAGGTTTAGTGGGAGGGTAGTCTTTTTCTTATTAGCATATGTTGATGATATATTTCTAATGTGGAATGTGATACCAGTCTTAAATTCTATTATGATTTTGTTAAAAATGATTCTCCATGATTAATTATAGTGAAACAACTTATATTCTAGGGATAAAAATTCATCTTGGTTATTCTAGGAGGCTTATTTGACTATGTTTGGTTATATACATTGATAAGGAAATAAATATATTTAATATGGAACAATGAAAAAAGATATGGTTTCCAGTGTCACTTTGTATATAGATCTCTAAGAAAATGTGTCCTTAGACTTGAGATGAGAGAGAGAATGATCATGATTCCTTATGTATCATCAATATAATCTATCAAGTATGGTATTCTATATACTAAGCATTGTTGTATCCTGCACGTTGATCTTTTTATGAAGATGTCAAGAATACATAATAGAGCTACGTAGGATGGTTTTACGGATTATCCTAGCATAATAAGGATATGTTATTGGTTTATGGGTAATATAAAGAACTAGTCATTAAGGAATATACAGAATCTAGTTTCTAGATAAAAATAATGATCTGAAATAATATTCAGGTTATGTGTTCTACCGTAATGAAGGATATGCATAATCAAGGAGCTCAAAATAGCCAATGTTCAGTCATTATATAATAGAGTCTAAGTATATTATAGAATCTAATAAAACCAGAGAAATAGTTTGGATTCAAAACTCCGTCCAATAGATTTATGACGTGTTTAAAATAAAGATACTACAATACTATATTGATATAATAATACAACGATGGTCCAAGAAAATGAGAAGAGGTAACATCAATAGACAAAAAATATTCTTAAGAAATATCACCTATTTATGTATTTCTCTCAGAGGGTTGAGTTCATAGTAAGAATTGTTTCCAAAGAGGAGAATATAGTGGAACCATTGTCTAAAGCCTTATCTTTGTACATGAATGAATATCATATAATATCTAAAATTATAAAAATTGATATTAGTTTTCTCTATTATAAGTGGTATTATGTTGGATTTGGTTCCCTATAACCAAATAAATTTTTAATTTTAATTGCCTACAAATTCATAAAATAAATATTTATTAATACCCTATCACAAGATGAATGTTATTTTTTGTGTAATTAATGTGATAATGTCATTAGAGTATTTGTTTCATTTCAATGTTATCATTGTACCCCATTATAATGTGAACCATAAAGTGATATAAAAATATTATTAAACATATATCCTATGGTCTAGATGACGTATATTTGATAGGACATGGATAATGTTTTGAATATTAAGTGATATGTACTTGTAATATCTAAGAGAAGAGATTATAAAGAAATACCTACTACTATTAATTAAACGTGGTATATTTTTCCTGGGTTATATATATTGTACATAGACTTGAGATTATAATTAATGTATATTTTAAATCGGGTACAGTGATATATTGTCAATAATTTGGAAAATATATACTTATAGTAATGTAGAATACATTGGTTGCATCATAATCGATTTGACATTGATTTAATAATCAGAGAAAGGATTTTACTTTTCAATTTAATCTAAGTATATATCTTCATCCCTTTGATAAAAATGAAACTATCTAATTAAGTCCATGTCCATAGAAATGTTGTTGACGATTTCAATTCAGATAGTCAAAGAACGATAAATTAAGAATATTGGTTGATGAAACAAGTATGAAACCTACTATATGAGATATCAAGGCCATGGGATTATATTACAAAGTAATAATTTTTATGAGGTTTTTATCATTGGAAAATTAACAACATTCAATATGGTGGACATGGTGCGTTGTTAGTTGCAGAAATTAGGATTTAGGAAAGATTAACTAATGCCACTGAGAAAGAGGCCTAGAGGGCCACACACTACATGTATCTAGAATCTCATTTAAATCCTATTTTAATTAATATAGGTATAAATATTTTTCTCAATTTTGAGGATTAATAATTATTCAGTTTATGTTGATTATATAAATTGAATCCTTAGTTATTCTAGTTGAGAATATATATGAGTTGAATATTAAATAAATATTTATTTAGCTAGTTAGTGAATAAAATATATATTAATTTATTTATTTAATGAATAATATAATTATATTTATCAATAATAAATATTTGTTATTCAATTTTTAATAAATGATTAGGCGGATTGACAGGTCAAGTTAAAGGACAAATGGAAATGATCTATTTTATTAATATAATTTCTATTTCTATTTATTTATTTATTTATGAAATGATAGTAAAATAATCCTGAGTTTCCATATCTCATTAAATGTAATAATAATAATATTTTTATTAGTCTACATGGTTCTATATAGGATAAATAAATTATTAAAGGGCCTTTTTATTTTAACTACTATTTATATCTATAAAAATAACCCAACTTATATCATTTCTAGGGTAATAAGATAATTGTTTTGAATATTGATATTTTTCAATAACTCTCTCAAGAATGAGTGGTAGTCCTCATCCACCCACTCAAGACCAAGCTAACATGAAATAATATATCTATACTGACAAGAATCTAGTTGTGATCGATGGTTAATGATGTAAGGTTTTTGGTTAATACAAGATAGAACATAGAGTTACAATGATGGCATTCCAAGATTTATGGTGCACATGTGGATATCACTAGAAGAATCTTAATTTGGATGCATTACCATAATGATGTCACAAAAATAATGTTAACCCAATTTACTATCAACAAGAAATGAATAATCAATCTGATATAATTATTATTATAAATTAATTATAAATTACATGTGAAAATATTCCCTCTATGAATATTACAGAGTTTCCTTATTCATGTTCTAAGGATTTATCCAAAAAAATTAATGAAAAATATTATTGTTCAAATTCCCAACCCATACAATTTCACCTTTAATCCTTTACTGTTGTTATTATTATTCCTTATTTAGAGGGTATAGTCTCCTCACTATCATCCCTTATACACTATATACTAGTCACTTACCTCCAGAATATGTGGATATGTTAATAGGGTCTAGTGGCACTCAGATAGAGTTACTACAGTGTGAGATATGTTTGGATGTTCCAAAGTAATAATAGATAAAATTGAGGTAAAATGATACATGTAGTATTTGTTTTTTTACATTGGCTATGGTATATGGAGAATTAAGAATTTTGTTCACACTTTTAGAAAATAAACATAGGATTAATATTATGTTGTGCACCTGGCCAACACATGTAAGGACTAAAGTATAAGAATCCAAAGAATGTGGATTTTTTTTGGTTTTCTAGTTATAGTTGAATTCTTCGATCTAGATAATTGGTTTTTATTATTATTGAATTTTATTTTGAACTCTTATCCTAAAGAGGAAACAGGAATACTCATACATCTTATTAGGAACGTATAGATCACATGACATAAATTTGGATACTTTGGATTGTCACTTTGGTATTAGAAGTGAAATGGAATTGACTATTTAAATTATTTTCAAAATATTATATGGTGTTTTAAAATATAGAATATTGATAGAAATATACTATGAAATTTTGAGGAATTGAAACCTGATGTGATTGAGTATTTGTATCTTACATTTTTTTGCAATGTGTGTTTCTTAACCCAAACATGGGTAGGTCGATTGTTGTGGCAGTATGGTAGGGGAATTTTGTGTGGTAGGGTACTGTAAGGTCTAGTGGGTCATATTTTCTATAATATATATATATATATATATGTCTGTGTGTGTGTGTGTGTGTCTGCTATCATTACCATAATATCATTATTGACTACAGTATCTGGTTCTCAGTTAGATGCCACCTCAACTGCCTCCATTAGAGTGTCAGGAGGGAAGAGATATGGTGTTGATGAGGCATTCAACAGATGAGCTCCAAAAGGCATGGGTTGAGGATATACACAAATATCATCATTAGATTAATGAACTTATAGTGGTGATGATCTTGACAAATATTATAATTCCAAGATAGTTAATGGTGATAGGGGAGACATGTAGTTGATCTGTGGGTTAACAACAGTGGGGATATAAGGAGGCAATTCATGGATGTCGGAGTGGAAGTTTGATGATGCCAAAATAGAGTGAGTATTCAGCGAGGTGTTCTATGTTCACAAAGACTGGTATTGTTCAAGAATAGTTTCATCAATCATTGAACTAGTTCTAGACATGCGCCCATATGTGAAATCTAGAGTGTGTTTTCTAAATGACCATATAGTTAGGGAAGGGTTAAGGATCAGATCAGAATTATTCCTCTGGGTAGGAACCAAATTAGTAATGGGATTCTATAGCTAGGATTATTTTTTATTCATGGGTCATTGTAGTGGATACTATACCAATCAATGGAGTAGTGGTTGACATTGAGTGTGACTCTACAAGGAGGACATGTATTGGTTAATAATGTTTTTGGTCAGTAGTAAGTGATTAGGAAAAAAATTTCTAATTGTTTGGAGAGATGTTTATAGGTAGAGGCCCACCATGAGCATTTCACTTTTTTTTTGTTTTTTTTAATTGTTACTATCTCATGATGTGAATATAAGAAAAATGGATTGACCAAGAACTACGCAACCCTGAGATATTTTAGAATTTATTTTCTTTAAACAATATTTTTTTTGATAACTTATTCTATAAAAAATAACAAATAAAAGAGAATAGTACATTCTTAAAATTAAAGGTAAAAATCAATACATTATTAGTATATAATGTTGAAAAAATAAATTAACACTCTTTTGTAAATGAGGTGAAGTAATCTTAAAACCCTTTAATGTTTAAAATTATTGTTTTAAAATAAAATTGGTTTATATTTATATTTTTTATTTTAATTTAAAAGATAAATTATGAATTTTTGAATTTTAATTTGATGAAGTGAACTTTATTTTTGAATTAATCATGTCAAAATAATTTCAGGTTGATTTTTAGTCAATTTTATGAAGATGTTATTCTTTGGTGAATAGTGACAAATACTATTTTTACGTATCCCAAATTTTTTAGGACATCACTATGGCGTAAGAATTAATTAAAAATATATAAAACCTTTTTATTGACCAAATAATTATTTACAGATTAAAATAATAAATTTTAAAATCTTATGCTGAAATTGATATCTAATGCTTGACTTTTTGTACCTTACATATATTTTAATTGATTAAAAAAATCTATTTCTTGTTCTTTACATTTAACAGTGTGGTGGGAAGGTGTCATTCAGTATTAACATGGTTCTAATATAAAATTACCTTAATATTTTGATAATAATCAAATAAATATAGGGTAATATCCTCTAATCAATGGCCTCTGGCCTAAATTAATATAAATATATTTTAAAAATAAAATAATTTATTTCTGGAAATGGTTTATATGAGTTTTTCATGGTTATATTGAAATTAATTACAAAAAAATCTTGAAATCATAATTTTAAATTTTTTTTAAAATTTTTAATTTTAATATTATAATTATTTCATAATTTTCATTTAATATTTATTCATAATGTTATATTACCATAGTCAAAATATTTAGTCACCGCATTAAGGCTTAAAAGGGTTAAAGAGGGGGCCAAACTAATATATAATACTTCAAATATCTCTAAAACTTGTCTAAATATTATTGTTTTGGTTTATTTATAACATTAACTCTCATATATTTGTAATTTAACTAAATTGGAGACACCTTCTATTATATATAAATTTATTACATTTAAAAGTTCTTAATATTTAACGGGGGCACTCCTCTAAATAATAAAATGGAATGTCATTTCCACACTTGTCCACACATTTTGAAAATCCTATATCAACCAATATCTTCCATAATCTGTCGAAAACTCTCCTCCACACATCCTAAAAGTTATGGTATATCCAGAAGACCAATCCAATAATGGTTAAGGAGTAAACCAAAGGATGATAACCATAGATGAGGTATAAGTCTTAACTAAATTGTTTCATGTTTATTTATCTCTTTTTATCCTTAAAATCAATTCTAACCATCCATATTTAATGAAATATTAAATTTTTCTATAATTTAATGTTATTATATTGATGAAACAAAAATTTTCTAACTCCTTTCCATCCTATGTTACATAAAAACATTGCTAATGGGTACGTATGGAATACCACCTCCAATAATCGATGTCTTTCATTTTTCATCATCACATCACACATATGGATATAAATATTGATTTAATGTATGTTTATTATTTTTGTGACCTAATTATTATTCTATAATGGTAAAATAATATATATATTCTTACCCTCCATCTACTAGAAAATTGAAAGTGTCGCTCGTGTGTACTATCGACCGTCGTCTCCATGAAGTGATGTAATTTGTTTTTCATTACTATCTCACATGAACAGTCTGAAAGATGGATTTAATTAATAAAAACGTTATTTATAATATAATTAGAACTTTGTAATGTTATACCATTATCTTCATTATTTCTTTTTTATCTATTGAAAAAATTAAAAAGGCCATCATGTGTACATGTGAACTATAACCTCCATGAAAGAAATATCTCATTATTAACTACTACCATACATGTATGGTTTTAAATGTAAACTAATTATATAAACAAGGTAATTATAAAAAATTTATTATTTTTTAGATAATGGAATTGTGAACCCTTTGACTATGGTCAACACAACAAATTTGTTTTGGATAGAATGACCTCAAAACATTTGATATAAACTTAACTAACTTAGTAACTAAATTTAAAATGATACTAAATGAATTAAAAGAAATAATGATAATGGAAAGAACATGAAATATGATCTTAATAAATTAAATAATTAATATATATTTATTATCCATTAAATTAAAATACATATTTGTTGATTAAGGATGTAGGGTATGATATTTCTCATCTCAATTTCATTTCATTGAGACTTATATCATTTTCACAACATGTTTCATTTTGTGTGGTGTATAAACACGTATATATATGTATTTTTTCATTAATTTTACTAAAATTTATTAATTTTTAATAACTATTTCATGTTATCTCATTTAATTTTCCTTTTAATAAAAATATACCAATGATGTAAGGTATTTTTCTTTAAAACCATGTTTTAAATGTTTTATAATATTGATCTTATTTATAAATGTTCTTTTAAATGTTTAAAAAATGTTCATGTTTATAAATAAAAATTTATTACATGTAAATTTAAATTATTTTTCAATTTTGGTACAATTTTTTTAAAAATACTCTTTCTGACAATTTATGTACTAGTTGTTTTTGACATTATTTACAAAAAGTGTGAAAAGTATGCTCATAATGTATAATAAATGTTTGAATTATACAACCATAATTTATATTTTTTTTAATAATCTTCCTCTATAGTTTTTCCTATTTTTTCATATAAGCTCATTTTCCTATACTGATGGGTTTCTTTAATTTTTAAGATTTTTCAAAGGAAACGTATTTTTCTCATAATTTGTATGCAGCAATGGAATGTTCATTGTCTTATAGGATGAAATGATTTTTATTGTATTTTATGATAAAAAAGTGAATGATTTTATATTTTTAGTTAATTATATATTTCATGTAAATTTTATAAAATTTTCAATGGGTTTGATATATCCCTCCTATGAATTTAGTAATGATATTTTGACCAAGAGGGTACATAATGAAATTTATTGGGAAGGTTATTCATTCGTAAGAGTGATTGTAAGAGAGATTTTAATATGATTTCACAAGGTACGTATGTTGTTTTCTACTCTATGAAATGGGTTTTTATGGAAATATTTTGATTTCATACTTTAAGATAATGGAAATTTGATAGAAATGAATGTTTATGATCTTCCAATGTTGAAATATTTGTTTTCAAAGAAAAGTTCTCATGATTTTTAGTAAACCCTCATGAATTATAATTTTTCATTTATGATTTCTATAAAATATTTTATGAAAAAAATTTGGTAACAAATTTATATTTATAATTTAATAAATTTTTATTTTAGCTAAAAATTTATTTTGTTTAAAGGAAAACATCCTTATTAATTTTCATTTTTCTCAAAAGGGATTAGCGGTTTTCCTTTCATTTTATATTCGTCACAAAGATTATTTTTTCTCATCAAAAAATTTTAAATGTTTATTTTATAGGGATTAAAGAAAATATACTAACTAAAAGAAGGTTAATAATGATTTGTATTGAATAAAGTCATATAAGAATGAATAAAATCATAGTGTAAAGATAAGAACATATTTGTGTGAAAAAATATACATGGTGTGGAAGTTTTTACTTTTTTATGTATTGGTTTTTTTAATTATCTAAAACATTAAATATAAAGGATATTATAAATGTAAAAATAAATCACTACCGAAAGGTTTACGTAGATGAGGTTTGTACAAGAACTAGTAGTTTTTTAAACCGTCACCTCATAATTTAGCTATGATTTTTAAAACCACTACTTATTTTTCTATATCTATTGATTTCTGGATAGTTTTTATAATTTATAGGGAGTTTTGTTAATTGTTATTTTTAGAGAATTTAGTGGCCTTTAAATTTTTATTTAATGGTAGTTTTTTATTTAAAAAATATATTAGAGAAATGTAACTAAAAATAAAAGAAACTGGTGTTAAACATATTGAGATGGTTAATCATAATCACCACTAAATATTTTTTATTCAATTTATTTAGCCGTGTTTACAAAAAAAACTACTTCTAAATTAGGTTCATTCTAAAAAAATTAATAATAAACTATAAATATAAAAAAACATACATATAATAAACTAAAACATAAATATATTATAAAAACTTCATACATATATGATACATACAAACATCCAGTCGTCATAACCTCAATCCTTGTCAACCCATACATCTGTCAATATACATATATAAAATGTAAAATAATAACTGATTCCAATTATATATCCCCGTCACAACATGAACTGCATATGTCTACCTCCACATCATGTCATCAATAGAAATTGACCATGGCATCTTTCCAACAGAATCTAAAATGTAAAAAATATTAAAACTATACATAATATATTAGGATAATTGTATAATAATTGATAGAATGTTAACATACCACAGAAAATACGAATCATAATGACTACCTTTGGGAGAATTTAATGGATCAGAATGGTCAAACTCCCACCTAATTTTGGAATTTTTCACCTATAATGAAATTGAGAACATTAAAGAAAATAAATGAGAATGAATAAAGATACATATTAAATTCATAATTTTATACAAAAATTTCGTCATTTTATTAATAAAATAGAAGATATTTTAACATAAAACAAATAATATATATTTTTAATCCCTTTGAAAACATAAATATATTCATTTAAGATAATATTGAACAGTTGAAACTGAAAGGGGATGACTAAATATTTAAATTTACTTTTAAAGCGACATACAACGTGGTTGAAATTTATTAATAATTTTTTTATGATTTTAAAATCACATCTTGTACTATATTTCAAAAAATCTCTACATTGGTTTTCACATGATTTAAAATCAATCGGATGTAATTTTTTTATAGTTTTGATCATTCGATGCATGTTTTAATGTTTTAAAACACTAAAACTTGTTTATGCCCATAACGGGAAGACCATAATTCTGAATGATGTTTCATCAGTTCCTACATTTCACAGTTAAATGTATGATTTTTTTCCCCATGATTTTAGGGAATACTAATGTTTGTTCCCAATTTTTGACCCCCTGAAACATATATTTAATTTTTTTTGTACATTTTAAAATTGTATACCGAGTAATTTTGACCACACTACATGTCGGATTGTTGTGTTTTCTATGCATACACATCAAAAAAACTCAAAGGTGGTTGTACCATGATTTCACATCAATTTGAGGTCATTTTATATGGTATTAACCATTCCTGACATGTTTTAATGTTTTAAAACGCTAAAAATGAATTTACACTCACAATTGGAAAACCATAATTTAGAATGATGTACCGTCGTTTAAAAAATATTACAATTAAATATATGGTTGTTTCCCTATGATTTTAAGTAAAAATGACATTTTTTCCTAGTTTTGACCCACTAAAACATTTTTTTAATGGGTTTTGTACAATTCAAAAATGTATAATGAGTATTTCTAAGCACACCGCATGTCAGATTGATGTGTTTTATACAAGTAAAAATAAAAAAACTGATAAATGGTTTTCTTGTGCTTTTACAATAATCTAAGGTCAATTTATATGGTTTGAATGATCTATTTATTTTTTAGTATTTTAAATACTAAAAATGTATTTATATCCAAAACAAGAAAACCATAATTCAAAATGAAATATTTTTTGTTCCTACAATTCAAAATTGAATGTACGGTTTTTGTCCCCTAATTTTAGAGAAATACATAATCATTTTCCTTTCATTGACCCCCCCCCCCAACAATAGTTTTTAAAGGATTTTATACCATTCAAAAGTGCATATTGAGTAATTATGACCACACTGCACATCAAATTGATGTGCTGTTTATGAATACTTGTCAAAAACAACTTAGTAGGGTTTTTCCCATGATTTCAGATAAATATGAGTTCATTTTATATAGGTTTGACCATTCCTTGCACATCTTAGTGTTTTAAAATAATAAAACTGTTTTTAAATCCATATATGGAAAATAATAATTCTGAATGACAAGTCCATGATTACTACATTTCAAAAATAGATATACAGTCAATGTATCAGGATTTTAGGACAATTTAACATTGTTTCCATGGTTTCGACCCACTAAATCTTTTTTATTGGATTTTGTACATTTCCAAAGTCTATATCGAGTAATTATAATTACTCTGCATGTCAAAATGATTATTTGTATTTTCATACATGTAAAAAATAACTCATTAGTGAATTTACCATGATTTCACATCAATCTACGTATTTTTTTTGGTTTTGACCGTTGCACAAAGGTTTTAGTTTTTTAAAACACTAAAATTTAATTTGTAGCCATAATAGGAAAACTGTAATTCATAATGAGGTACAATCATTTCTGACATTTATAATAAAAAAGTTAAGTAGTTTTACCTTGATTTTAGGGCATCCCAACATTATTTTCTTGGTATTGACCCCCCGACACTAGTTTTTAAGGGATTTTGTACCTTTTAAAAGTGTATACTGAGTAATTTTTACCACATCACACATCATATTGATGTGTTTTCATTGTGTACATGTAAAAAAAGATTTAGGAGGGTTTCCAATGATTTAACATCTTTTTTAGGTTGTTTTCTTTGGTTTTGATTGTTTTACACTTGTTTTATTATTTTAAAACACTTAAAACGTGTTGACAACCATAATGGAAAAACCAGAATTCAGAATGATATGTTATCAGTTCGTATATTTAAAAATTAAATTTAAAGTCATTTTTTCATGATTTTGGGGATATAAACTTCATTTTCCTAGTTTTTACCCCCCCCCCTCCAAAACTTGTTTTTAAAGGCTTTTATACCTTTTAAAAGTATATACCGAGTAATTATGGACACACTGCTCATTGTATTGACATTTGTTTTGCATCTTGACATAAGTAATATTCAGAGGTGGTTGTATCATGTTTTCACATAAATATTAGGACATTTTATATGGTTTTTACCATTCCATGCACATTTTTGTGTTTTAAAACACAAAAAACGTTTTTATGGCCATAACAAAAAAACATTAATTTAGAATGACATGTCTTCAGTTATTACATTTTATAATTAAATATGGGTTCATTGTCCCATTATTTATGGGATATTCAATGTCATTTTCCATGGGTTTCCCCCAAGACGCTTATTTTTAAAGTCTTGAGTACCTTTTAAATGTGTATATTGAGTAATTCCGACCACACTGCACATCGGATTGACATGTTGTCTATGTGTACACATAAAAAACAAATCATCATTTGTTTTCCCATTATTTAAAATCAATAGGAGTTCTTTTTATTTGTAATTAACTATTCCATGCACCTTTTAATGTTTTAAAACAATAAAAATGTCTTTATAGCTACAATGGGAAAACCATATTTCTAAATGATATTTATTCATTTCCTACATTTCAAAATTAAATGTACGTCTATTTTCCTATTATTTAAAGGAAATTGTATATCATTTTCTTGGTTTTGAACCCTTGACACATGTTTTTATAGGCTTTTTTATGTTTCAAAAGATTATATCGAGTAATTCTGACCATACCGCACATCAGATTGATGTGTTATTTGCGTATATATGTCAAAAAAACCATAGATGGTTTTCCCATGATTTAACATAAAAAGGAGTTCTTTTTCTATGGTTTGATAGTTCTATACATGTTATAGTGTTCTGAATCACTAAAAATGTCAATGACCATAATGGGGAAATCATAATTTAGAATGACGTACTATCGATTTATACATTTCAAAATTAAATTTAGATCCATTTTCCTATGAACATAGGGTAATCCTGCATCCTTTTCATGGCTTTTACCCCATCATGCTTGTCTCTAAAGCATTTAGATCTTTTAAAAAAATTTATTGAGTCATTTAGAGGACACTTTATATTGAGTGGATGTTTTCTTTTCTTGAACATGTCATAAACAATTCAATGCTGGTTGTCCCACAATTTCATGTCAATAAAATATTGTTTGATAATTTTTTATCGTTAAATGAAGATTTTTGTGTTTTAAAACACTAAAAACATATTTATAATCATTATATGAAAACTATAACTCTTATTGATGTGTTATACACTTTTAAATTTCACAAATCAATCATTGGTTGTTGTCCTATGATAACTTTTGTAATAATTTTTTTAAAAAAAATTATAATTGTATAATAATTATTTTATTAATAAAATTAATAATTTATCACTATTTCTAATATTAGTTTAATAAATTTAAAAAATATATTTTTTTTATTTTATATCTTTCATTTCTCAAATTTGATTGAAGAAAGAGAATTTCACATTTTAAATCGTTCTGTATTTCATAGTCAGTAATCATTTAATTATGATTTTTATAGTTGAGCGATACTTTTTACATGTGTTGTTTTTTTTCTACTCAGCGGTGATTTTTTATTCAGTTGATGAAAATTTTTACAACACAAAATTTAAAAAATAACATGGGAGAATTTAATATAACAATTGAAAATTTATTTAGTGGTGGTTATCAATAACCATCAATAAATGAATAAAACAATTACTTTTAGTGATGGTTATTAGAAACATTAGTTAAAGAAATTGTGGATGTAGTATGTTTTCTTTGAAAATATGTGAATGATTTATGGAATTTTGAATTTACCTTTGTGGGATAAGCTATAAGGTAGGAAATTTCCTCAGGGATTGTTTTTGTCATCCAATAAAATAAAGAAACAAAAAAAATTTCCATTTGGGACCACCACTAATCCCATGTATTCCTATTACGATATTTTTTTGGTACATATTCATTAAATATTGAAATTTATCATTGTGATTCCTGATCAATGACACTACTTAAGCCCCTGCTGAGTGTTGTAGTAATGGATGATGTTGCCCTACCGAATATAGTTGATGGAGTACACCCAGAACCCATCCCTCGTATACATCTGGGATACCCTACCCGAAAACTATTACAACTACTTCATTTTGGGAAACTGATACTAATTTTGAAGGGCCAACAACCTAGAATTCATGAATTTTAACCTATTAATACAAAAAAATTATCAATTATTTTCTAAAATATATGAACTTATTAATGTTTTCAATTTAATAAACATTTCATTATAATTTATTATTATTTAAAAACTATAAAAACATAATATTGAAAATTATATTACAACAACAAAATCAATAAATCCAATTAATTGGGGTTGTCTAGTTATATCAAATGATTCTAATTTGGTATCGTTTGAACCATGTATCTGGCCCAATTTAACTGGGTTTAAGGCTTGTTAGTTGTTATAATATATTTTTCATTATTATATTTTTATGGAAATGAAATAATATGAAATGGTAATAAAACATAGTTACTCAAATGTATTTTCAAGGTTCATATAGAAAACTACCATCGGGTTTCTTATACACTTTAAACCACATCTCAATTTGGCCAAAATTGTGAATTAATTAATTAGATTTTATAAAATAATCTAAACAAGTTAGAAAAATCCTTGATTTATAATCAAATTATATAAACAATAATGAATAAAATTCAAACCATAATTTTTCTTTTTCTTGAAAAACTCTAAGACCCTACTATGCAAGGAATAACTTACTTCTGGAAAGTCACACATTTTTTTAAATCATTCCTATAAAAATAGAAACATTAAAAATTATAATTTTATAGTTTTTATGATATTTATATACTCTAAAATATGTAATTACCTCATGAGATGTATCTCATTTGTTTTAAGAAAAGAGCTTACATTGCTCAAGATAAACACCTTCAGACACTTTCTCATACATTTTTTGTGAGATCATAAAAGTTTTATTAAAATCATTCCATAATATCCTTTTAAAATTCATCTATTTATTTCCCAATTTATTGAAAGTCCATGGATTTGAAATGGAGTTAGGAGCATCAAAATTAAAAAACATCTAGAAAAAAAATAACACGTTATCAGAATATTAAAAAAAAATTACTCATGTCTTTTAAATTAGTTGTAAAGGAATATTAAATTAATATTACCTTTACTTGAGTGTCAAAGACTTCATTTTTCCATCCTATAAGAATATGCCTCTAATCATTATAATTAATTGGTAATTTCACCATCTCACAAGAAAGTTTCCCACGAATCTACTTTTAGATTCATTCAGTGTCATCAATAGGAACCCCAAACTCATAAAAATTAATAATAATCTTGATTTCCATTAGATACTATTCATATTCTATATTCATAATTGTATCCCTTCAACGGTTTTCATTATCTGTTTGGTAAATGCATTAAAAATTTAATAATATATTTTTTTTTCTAAAATTACATACATACAATTAACAGAAACTCGCGAATATCCCTTAGATGGAGGGGTGAATAACAACTCCATTGTAAGAGCTGAATCAGTTGATGGGCTACCAATGACATTGGATGAAACAACTGGCTCTCTAGTAGTCTCAGGTTATGAAAAATCACTAGGATCAATAGTAGATGACAGTAGTGGAGGTATGCTTTGAGAGGCTAATTATCCAAGATCCTAAATTTTGTTTCTCAACATTCATGCATTTAAAATGGATAAGGACCATTTTTTACAAAATTATGTTTTAAAAAATGGATTAAAATGAGTGTAACTGTTTTTTATACAAAATATGAATGCTTTTGATAGACCATATTAATCGAGTTTTTTATTGATTCCCATGGAATTGTGATGTATAATAAAGAATACAAAAAGGACTTTATTGCTTTTGTGAAACTGAAATATAATCAATAATATGGGAAAATCATATAGTATGAATCACTATAACATTTTAATATATTATTTGAACATTATATATATATATAACATAACATTATATTCATTACTGAATCCTATGATATTTATCAGAGTCCTATATCATATCAAACATCAGATCTGTGGTGTAGTTTATGTCATATGATGTTGCAATTCATGTTTGCATATTTTTTATTATTCTAGTATTAATAATTATAATGATTCATATAATCATTTATAATAAAAATGTTCATAAATTATTATATAAAAACATCTATAAATTTACGTATCTAAAAATTAGATATTTCTCATAGGAAATTCTATTTAATGATGAAATTAAAAATAATGAATATAATCTATATATGTTTTTGGTAGTGTTATAACTGAGACTAGATTATTCTCTTTTCGCACCTCTTCCTTATTAATATTCAATGATTGCATGATGAAACAAATATTTGGGATCTATCAATCCTTACATTTTATATGTAGATTTTGGTGATCAATGTAAAAAAATTAGAGGCAAGATGAAGAGAACTATTTCTAGTAATAGTCAAGTATACATTAACGATATATATCATAGAGTAATTATGGTACATGAATTTATTTTACTTTATTTGTATTTGATTTTGAATTTATTACGATATATTCCATTTTTAAAGGATTCCATCAACAAATTGTGAGAATAAGATCTTCTCAACCAACCCATTTGAACTCATCATGTTATAATTATAAATAAAATTTTGAAACCATTTTAATATAGATTATAAAATTATGTTTGTGTCTTCATTGACATTGATTAGAGATCATAGTCTCTCAAATTATTATATATAGAAAATAATTATGGTTATATGAATTTGTATATAAGAACCCAGAATCATCATACACTAAAAGAGTACCATTGATACTCTATATATTTATAATTATCAATACTTAGATATAATATATCCTTATTGTCTATGAACCCTAAATCATCAATATTCAAATAATGAATTCAAATATTCTTATTCAAAAAATCTAACATTATTATATATAAATTTAAAAGATAAAACTTATTCATAATATATGTATCTATCCTTGCATAACAATCTTTATTAGTAAGACCACTATCAAGATGTTATTTAATTAGTAGGAAATACCCATTATATTGTGTATTAACTCTTAGAGGGGTTGGATGAATCTAGGTGATACATTTTACATATTTTAACTCAGATTTTAATTTCTCTTTATGATATTTGAGTTTATATCTTAGTTATGGTGTATATAACAATTTATTTATTCATTACATAGCTAACTACATTAAGAAAATATATTAGTGATAACATCTTGTTGTATTGTTTCAATGATCAAGACTAACATCTGAATATACACTATATTGTATAGGGTGAGTTTTATATTAATATTTATCAGTAGTAAATTATACTATATAAAAAATTGGGTAATTTAATCATACATAACACTATAATTACAATGGGTGGGATGGTATCATACATTTTAATCCTAATAAATAAAATATTTTTGGTGGGGATGATGAAAACCTTAAAGGGGTATGTGTTACCGCTGAAGATGGGACTGTGTTGGGGAGAGGGAGGTTGGAGGGGGGGTATGTGTTACCTCCTATGAGGGGAACCGAGCAGGGGTGATGAAGGTTAGGGGGGGGAATTGTTGGTGAGCCATCCAGAGAGGACGTCAGTGTCACAACCCATCCCCCAGGGGATAGAGACTATCAATAAAGGATTAATTCCTTAAAACTGGGAAGGCATTGCCTTTATAACCTGTAAACACACACAAAAGCAAGCACACAGCTAGACGAAACACCAAGTAAACTGTATAAAAAAGAGTGCTGAAAGTAAAAGGGCCAGAATATAAGCCCAAAAGCAAAGTACATGTACAAATGTGGTACAATACAACTGAAGAAAAGGGAAAGTGAGCTGATGGGTCATCCTCCGAGGTTCCTACATGAAGGGTAGGTACAGATCGCCTCCTCATCCCTCCTCATTTATCTGTCTCCTCTGAGTACCTACTCGTCGTAAGGTCTTACTCAAAGTACCGTCTACTCCTGGTACTCTCGGCCTCAGTCAGCATTTCCCATCTTCTGCATCCAACACAACAAGTTGTGGGCATAACCTGTGCAGGGGTGAGTATAACAATACTAAGTAGGGACCCTGAGACCCTATAGGTCTCACAAAATCCAACAAGGTTAAAACCCAAAGTATGAAATCAATAGATAACCTTACATAGTTATATGTCCATACATATACCTAAGTTATCAGGTAATCCATCTCAATCATGAAGAAAACACAGAGGTTCTGAATCATCTCATAATAGGATTTATTCTAGGTGTAGTGTCAAGTAACATTTCAAACACAACATCGAGAACCTCGGGTACTGGAGAAATACTCCTATATCGAGTACATTAGGCATGTTGCATCACACAGAGGCTCTTCCCACTCACCTTTGACTACTGAGATACTCATCCAGTCGAGTACTATGGGTCTGCCATGTCACACGGAGGCGCATCCCACCGTGGGTCTGCCACGTCACACAGAGGTGCTCCCCCTCGTAGCCTACTAAGGCACTCCTCCTGTTGAGTATCGTGGGTCGGCCGCGTCACCAAGGAACTCCCCACTGGGCCAGTCAAGTCACTCCGATTTGAAATGGTCAGCAATCATCAAGTTTCACCTAGCCACTAGGTCTCTGCATTATGCTTGCTCGTCTCCAAGAGGATCTGCTTCACATGCTACTGGTTGATACTCCAACTACCAGAAAGTCCCACGAATAAGTATGTCAAATTTCGCCCATGCCATAGGGGTGTCAACGTAATAGATGGTGTGTTAATCGGACGCTCGGTCTGTGAGTTATTAGCCTTTTAAGCTTGGGGACCCGGTTGGATTCATGGTCAATCCAAACTGATTGTTCCCCATCTTAATCCAAAACACAGTGGGGTATCACTCAAAGGTACCATCTCGCTTCAAGATTTACAGCGCCACTGATGGTTTGTCAAACAGACATCTGGTGCCAAAGTTATGGACAAAAGAAAGTAACTGGGTTATAGTGGGCCTGGGTCTGGTCTTACCCTGTCAGACTGACCCAGCCCGACCTACTGGGTCTGGCCCATCCCACAGTCCATCCCAGCCCATTGGGTTGGTCCGGCCCACTGGGTCCGGCCTGATAGTCCGTGAGGGGCCGTGGAGGGCCAAGGATGGCCGCAAGGGCGCGAGGCCATGGAGCAGCTCGGTCAGAAGTTTCCGCGAGGGCATGAGGTCACGGGGTGGCTCGGGGGGCTGGTGGGTGGCGCATGATAGGGTGGCTCGGAGGGCCAGCAGGCGGCGCGAGCCAGGGCGGGTCAGAGGGCCAGCGAGCGGCATGAGCTGGGGCGGTTTGGATGGACACGGGCGGCGCAAGATGGGGTGGCTCGGAGGGCCAGCGTGCGGTGCGAGCTAGGACGGATTGGTGTGCCACAGGCAGTGCGAGCCTAGGCAGCTCGGAGATCCGGTTTGGCTGGGAGGCTAGAACACCATTAGGGTGCGGGGCCAGTTCGGCCGGGAGGCCGGTGCCCTGCGGGGGCGTGCTGTGGGTTTCGTCAGGAGGTCGGTGCGCAGCGGGGGCGTGGGGCCAGTTCGGTTGAGAGGCCAGAGCGTCGCGGGGGAACGGGGCCGGTTTGGCAAGGAGTTTGGTGCGCCGCATGGTGTCTCAGCTGGGGAAAAGAGCCAGCGCGCGCGGCCGGTTAGGTTGGGAGGGCGGAGCGCTGCGAGTGGCTCTATCGGGAGGACGGAGCGCTGTGGGGGCAGTATGGGTCATGTGGGCCATGGGTGGCGGCATTGTTGCCTTCATCACCTTCATAGCCTTAGTCAACTTCATAAATTTCGAAGACCACATCAAAGAAGACCGGTGGAGGGGTCAATCCATGTTTTTCAGGCTCGTACCCTCCACGTTTAGTGTGGTAGCAAGCGACTCACCAAGAACGAAGCATGAACGTGAATGGAATATATTTTTATAACATTATTTCCCACAACCCACGTCAATCTCAATTCACAAATACCAAAAAATAATTAGAAGGGGAGAACATGGGATGTGATAATCGATAAACCCCTACCTCATTTTCTTGATGATGTTGGCACGAGGAAGATGGTGAAGTCATCGATGTTCGTATCATCCGCCACACACCTCTAATCCTGGGCTCATGCGTCGTTTCGTCATAGTCGAAGACATTCCTTGTCGGCATTCTTCGTGGAGGAAGCATTCTTCATGGAGGATGTGTTCTTCATTGGAAAATCTTTCTCCCAATTCCACCCAAATGTAAAGTGGTGCAAAACTAATAGATTATACCCTATATTATTTTTTTTGGAATATATTCAATTAGTTTAATTAATTAATTGATGTGTTGGCTCCATTTTTTAAAGCTGAGGGATGGAATATTAATGGTATGTGCATTGGCACAATTAATGTGGACGAATTCAACTAGCTCCTCTACATTAATGAGGGGGTTGAGAAGTTTTTCTCCATAATGAGGGGAGTCAAGAGGTTTAGTCCACGGGTGGTCCCCACCACCATAACCTCTAATGGGAGGTTAGGTTTGGGTGGTACTCACTTCTCAACTTCGACACGGTGGTCTAGTTTCGGTGGACCCCACCTCCCAACACCCAACTGGGTGTTGCAAATAAAAATAAAATGATTGAAAATTTTTATTTTTATTTTTATTCCTTCATGAAAAACCCAAAAACTAACGTTTACCCTCCACCAACTACCATCGAGGTGAAATTCTCCTTAAGCAAAAACTGGTCTTGTGAGTTCAACGGTGCCCCCAGATTTCAATTTTGAGCACTATTTTAATGGTTATAAAAACCCACTCGTACTTTTACTGAATGTACCCGAACAAAAGTTCATAAATTTATTCCGGGCACTCCGAGCCTTGGAATTACGTGCCATCAATTTTCGTGGACTCATAAAATTCCCATTATTTGAAAAATTACATGGAAATTTCAGGTCATTACAGTCAGAGAGGGGTAGGTTCATAGGGGTCTGGGTTGGATGGGCATAGGGTCATGGGGGTTGCGGTCGGTGGGGGTGAAAGGGTCAGGCGTCATGGGCTCATGTTCAACGCTAGTGAGAGGAGAGGTGAGGTTGGGAGAAAGGGGGTCAGAGGATCGGTGTCACCATCGGGGTGAGGAGAGGAGGAGGTCGGGGGATATGGGAGGGGAAATGTGTCGAGGTCACACAGAGAGAGTGGAGGAGAGTAAGGAAAATTGGTTTTTTAAAATTTTTATCAATAGTTTCAATTAAACCGCTAATAATTAAAAATGTAATGAAAATATCATGGAATTTTTTTGAATCCACCCCTATATTATATTTTTTAACCTGATTTATTTCATGCCTGTTACTAGAACCGCCACGAGTAAACTGCCACTAACAATCTCTTTTATTGTAGTTGAACTACCAATTATAAATCATGTAATCATGGTTTGTTTATGGTATTGAATGTTAAAGTTGGTATCCGGCAAGGATTTAGGTAAATTTATAGTATATTATGTTTTTGATAGGAAAACATGAGATGTTAACATGTTGGTTTGAGATAATAATTCAAAAGACATATATAACCTTTTGGTTAGTATATTAGGGATAATTATAGTTATTTTTTTTCTAAATTTTATGTGCTGAATAAAAGGTTATATACTTAATGTTATCATATCATTTATCATATTCATATGATGGGTTGTTTTGATTTTGTTTTATAAAATTACAGTAAAATTTTTTAATTTTGGTAAATGGTTTGTACCTAGATAAACAAAGTTAAAAATGGATGTAAAGGACAATGCAATAGTTATATGAATGAGAAACCAAACAGGATAAGATCTAGAATGAATAATCTTTCGGTTATTTCTAACCATATATCTTGAGTGATTATTAAAAATAAAAACAATGGCGATTTTCCTATCACGCCTAATAATATAAAAATAGAGTTTCATGTTAGTTTATGTAATAATGATAATTAATGTAAAAAGGTTTCAAATTCCAACATGCCATGGATGAGGGAAGAATCACCTACTGAAATGTATCTAAAGAACATGAAGATGTTTTATATGTGGAAAAGGAGGGAACTGAGTTATAAACTACCAAGGAAAAATAAATATTTATGTTGACTTAGTGGAGGTGAATAAACTTATTTCCATGGTAACAATAAAAATTGAATGTTTTATATATGGAGAGTATGAGAATTATGAAAATAAATTCCCGATGAGTAAACCATGTGAAGGGTATATAAAAGTCCATGAAAATAAATATTTACCATGGTCATATTCTAAAGATAACAATACTATAAATAACATATAAAAGGTAGGTCCTGTTTGATTAGTTTTTATGTTTTTTAAATTAACTGACATGATAACAATGAGATATTTGAATCCAAGAACACTATTTATATTTTTATTATAGGAATAAAGTATTAAAGAATATGATGGAAAATTATAGTTAATGGTTTACAAAGGAAGATGAATGATGGAAATGTCTACCTATAGGGTTTCAAAAGTGATGATGTCGTTGTATTTTATTTATGGTTTGATAAATTTAATGATGATATTTAGTTGAAAGGTATAGATTCCCTTTTTATGAATTATATGATTTTGAGGTGAATAATGATATTTTTGAGAGTAAAGTTGGTTTTAATTGATAATTGAGGTATTTGTTACGTTATTTTTATCATTTGATTCAAAATGAAGGTTATTTGGGAAGAATTGTTTTATATTGCGGATGCACTATATAATTTAAAGATATCCATTTATAGTTAATATGATCCTTGATATTAAGGTAATTATATTTAACAGCTATAAAGGGTTATTGTATTTTTGGGAACATATATTTTATCATATAAATAACCATCGGCTTAAAATTATTAATAAAAGTAAAAATTTATTTTGTAAGAATTTCACATTATTTTTGGGAACATTATAGGAATCCAGGTTAATATAATTTTATTGGATACTTGAGGTTTTTATTTCTAATTGATTGATATTAATTGAGTAATAAATATCCAGTTAACTTTTATAAGAGTATATGATTTTCTTGTATGGATTTATAGTGATCCATGTTATTTTGCATAAATATTACGATATTGTAGATAATATATGATTATGGAATATACATTATTGGTTTGAAACATTATTAGTGGTTGAAATTGTTTGGATACAAATATTAACTGGGTTATAGAATAATATTTAATCAAATATTTATAATTATAGGGATTAAATTACTTTCATATTTTTTTGAGTTTTATAGTTACTTATTTTGGGAATTATTTAATTTGAATTTTAGTTGTTATTATTGAGTTTTTAGAGATAAATATTTTACTTATTTTTGTGAATTTTTATAAATATTGGATATTATCTTAACCTATGATAACCATTTTGGTTTTGGATAATGTATATAAATAAGACGAATATATTATAAACATTTTTTAGATCTTATGATCTATTAAAAGTTAATTTTATTTATTCATTAATGTATAATGCATAATGGTTATATATCATTTTGAATATAAGGAGATGTAGATATGGAAAATTATTCAAAACACCTTAAAAGTATGAAATAACACTTATAATGTAAAATGAAATCAATATTATAATGGCCAAAGCTCTAGTATCCTGGAAATAATGGTTAATTTATAAAATTTTCATAAGATATAAGAAATAATACCCCAATGGTCCGAATAGTTTTTTATTCTTTGTAAACATGATTCATACATAAATTTTACAATACATTTGAAAGAATAAAATACAAAACATCATGAAAGTAAATATTAGGAAACCTTGAACTCTTTCAATGAATCCTTCATTATATCATGGGGAAAGAAAATAAAATACTAGTGAGATAAAATGATCAATAAGGGTTATATACAATAGTAGGTATCATGATTAAATAAGGAATAATAAATATTTTATTGTAAATTACTAAAAACACATGCCATTTAATCACTAACTTATGCATGAATAATAATATGGCATGAGTAAATAATGAAAAAATGATTACATATAAATAATCACATGATCATGAAAATTATACAGGGATATCATAAAATATATTCATGTGGGAATTAATAACTAATTGCAAAATTATTGAATACATAATTTTGAACATATTCAACTTACCATCGAAGCATTTCTCCAATAATGTTTAAACTATTGGTATGTATATAGATAAACCCATTTCATAAGTCTAGACAACCGGTTTCTCTCATGATACATACCAATGAATCGAGAGTATATATAGTTTTAGTTCCCACTCATCACTATATGTACAATTCATTCCCTATATATTTATTGAATTCTTTTTCATTATCAATAAAATTCGGTTTTGAATAATGAATAAAGAATATCAATATTTCCTTAGTCAATAGAATAACATTCAAAGTAAAACACCATATATAAAATTTGAATGTGATTTAAGGAATGATCATATCCCAGATATAAATAAAATGTATAGCTAAGATAAACCTAATGTATATATATCAAAAAAGTGAAAGTTTCAAGTTAAATTTAATGACCAAAATTTAATAAGTGATAAAATATGACCATCAATTCATCAGAAATATAGGTTTTGTAATTAAATTCATGTCTTTTGAAGATTTAATGATATTTTGAAGTGAAAGTTTATAATAATTTTCATTAAAGATTTTATTTTAAAAAAATATTTATAATTTAGAATAATATAATTATCATAAAATGGGTATAGTGATAGGAAATTACATTAACATTGTATATGTAAAAACAACTCCTTTTGATTTTTTGTAAGAAAATTAAAAAATTACCCTTTTAGAAAAAATTGGTATGATTATTTTAAAACATTATAAAAATTAAAGGATAACATAAAATTTCCTTAATTAATTGTTTGGTTAAATAAAAATAATTTTGTAATTTTTTATAAAATATGGATATGGATGAAAATTCTACCCGATCAAGAAGAGAAATTAGATCATATTTTTATTAAACATTCCTATTTATATATTAAACTTGATATAAATATTTATTCATAATTAATAAATGGATATTCATGTTAAATATCTCAAGGGGTAGTATATACACTACATAAAATTTAATTGGTATATAATATAAAATATGTCTTAATGGAGTGGAAATTCAGATGAAATATCTTACCTCATGTCTATCTCATCACATACGTTCTTTATCTTTTTTAATAATATATTTATTTTAATTTTATAATTTTATAATGATCTTTTTAATTTTTATTATTCCTTTTATATTATTATTACCATTTTATTTTAATTTACGTTGTCAATTAATTCCACATTAGAGGTCTTGATGATATTTGGTTCATATGTCCAAAATGATTGTGGTATGTTGACTATGGTAAAAGATGTCATTATTACTACATATACAGAACAAAAATCATGAAATATTTATCATTTTTAGGCATAATTACACCTTTTAAACCAACCATTAAATATATTTATGAAAAATAAATTATGTTACAATCATGGAGATGGTAGGTCGTACATATGTACGAGTAACATTTACATTTTCCAATGATCATGATAGAAATAATGTAAGTATAATTTTATATTTCAAAAAATGATAACTATATAATAAATATACTATTATTTATTTAAATACATACATACATACATATATATATATATACTATCTATGTGATGAGGTAATGAAAATTGAATCACATCACTTCATGGACGTGGTAATCCACACATACACAAGAACAAAAATATCATATTTAAATTATTAAAAAGTTATGAAAATATAGAGTATATTATTTTTAAAGAATTATAAAGATGTTATTAATATCATATATATATATATATACAATAAATCCATCATCATAAATATTTTTGAGAGTTGATGATGGAAAAATATTATATCGGTTCGTGAGGCGGTAGTCATCCATACTCCTGAACAATGGTTTCATTTCCCATTTAATGGATGTGGAGATGGATGTAGGTTATCAAATTAATATAATAACTTCTTGGTATATGGTATGTGCTCATTTTCTTATATATATTTTTTATACAAAATTTTAAGGATGCTGAGGAAGAAATAAAACAAAAATTCTTGGTTAAGAACATCATAACTTCATCAGAAACCATTGTAGGTTTTATCCAAAATTGTTGCTAAGAGGGTTTTCTATACCAAAATATTCTTCTAGAAAATGATATGGGAAAAAATTATAGTATTTTGGCAGGCCTTTTCCAAACCCCAAGTCTTTTTTTTTGTGTGAGGAAAAGAGAAGTGGATGTTCTCTTTTATATGTGAAGGGAGAAGTACTTTTGGTGTTTTAAAAAAAATTATAAAAATGTGTTTTCCAGGAAAAAAGTCTCAAAATTGATATATATATAATATTAGATGATTATGGGTCCAAATAATATCATATAATAAAAATTATATAATTTTAGAACTTATTTTTACCCATATCTCTTTGTTTTAACCAATATTAACCCTTCTTTATAATTATCTTGATAAAAATGATTTTACTCTTTAGGGTCATGATTTTAAATAAAAAATGGAAAATTGATTAATAAATTGAAGTTGGTTTTTATTTTAGACTATATCTCAATCATTTTTCCAAATATCTCATTTTTATAAATTTTATGTCATTTAATACAATGTTATTTTTTATAAAATATCATTAATGTCATTCTTGGAACTATTCATTTAATTTGACATTGAAAAAATAATTATATTAATGGAATTATAATATAATACTTTCAAACATAAATAAAATGTTGTATTTACATATAAAATTTGTGTAGCACAATAATTTATTCAATTAAAATTACTTTTAATAATTTTAAAATCATTTATTTTATTTATTTAATTAAATGAATTAATTATTTTTTAGTGTTGCATTAGAATTTAATGTAATCATTTCATTACTAAAATAAATAAATAAATTAACATGATAAAAAATCATTTATATTTAAAATTACTATTTATTACCAAACACAAGTCACTTTTATCAATTAAGAAAATATAATTTTTAAAAAGAAGAAAGTTACACATTTGCCTTTATCTTTTAATTAATTATTATAGAGGTAAAAATCAAATTAATATGGAACCAAGTGGCTATATATTTTAGGCTTAGATGGAAATTCTTTTAATCCACTAATACAATAGGTTAAATTTAAGTGTTAGGGTCCATTTTTAGTCATTATCATGTTATTTTTTACCTTAATTACTCGATTTACCCTTATCATGGTGATAAATATTTAATATGGTTACTATTCATAATTAATTAAAATAAAAGTTGAATATTTACCAAATTTATAACCCATTATTAAATATTTTGAAAAAAAAAATTCATAATTAAAATCATAATAGTGTTGTAATTTAAATTTAAATTAGACCTGCGAAACGTGATGAAATACAGTTTTTCCAAAAAAAAAATTTTAAGTGTAAAATGATTTTATAGTATATCCAAGAATAAAATTCCTTAAAACTATATAATTGGATTATTTAAAATACCATGTAATTAATAAGATTTTAAAAATAATCTAAAATAGAATTTTAATTTTTAAATAATTGAATACAAGATAAATTTCTCAATGAAAATCAGTATTTTTAATAATTCACTAGAAAAACAATCTTTTTATAAGAATCCCAAAATGTCACCGTAAGTTAATTTTGATATACTGATTTCCAAAAATTATTCCCAATTTATAATAAAATTATTTTTACAATTTTCTCAAAATTTATTATAATATTTTCTCACAAAAATAAATAAAACCCATTTGTTAAGAGAACATATTTTTTGAACTATAATATGGCATTACTAAAAATTAGGTTTTTATTTACTAATAATTTTTAATAAATTTATATTTAGTAGGAAATTTATATATATTTTATAAAGTAGTAAATATTATTCACACTTTCCAATTTAATGACAATGTTATAATGGTCATATTTAAGTAATAATTTTTTTTGGGTTCATTTAGGCTCAATGTTGCATGTCGTATACACTATAAAACATATTTTTATTTTTTAAAATATCAAAGTGTTACATTCTCAACAATTTAATAAATTTCATACTAACTATGTGAAATTTATCTTAGTAATCAAGGGGTTTCCATCTTAAAATAACATAGTTGAAATCCCACATTATAAAAATGGTCAATACTCTTGAATAGTGGGAAAGAGAAATAAGAATGTCATCTGAAATAACACACAACTAGATTTCAAAATAAAAGAACATTAATGGTATTTGAAAATATGGAAATGGAAGAAAATATTAATTTCTAAATAATAATGTGAAGTGACATAGATCCATGATAACTTTCTCCTACAAGATGAATATAAAATTTATTACCAAATAACATAAATAACTCTTAATGTATGATACCCAAAATATATATGCACTAATCATATAATTTCCACAGTAATAATTATACATTAAAATAATATATTCTTCAAAAATATAATTCAAAATTTTTTCCTCAAATAAAATCATATAATGTTCTGTTTAACATAATCTTATAAAGTTTCCAAAATAGTAAACTTCTTATGAAATAACATTAATCACCCAAATCACCAAATAAATATTTAATCCCATGGTAATCTCTATCATTAAAATTATGTTCTCAAAATAAAATTAAAATTTATTTTTCACATAATTATAAAAATTTCATATAAAAAAAGACATCATTTTGGCTTCTGGTAGGTGTTGAACCATTGTCGCCCTTCTGTTGTCGAATTAATCCACACAACCTTACCATTAGTGATGGGTTTTCTCCTGGCTTGTGGGTTGTACTTTATCTAAGAATATATTAGTAAAATTACTATAATGCTCTAAAAAATAGTATGATCATTCTCAATATTTAATTAATCATCAAATCACTTTTTTACCACTGAGATTTTCTAGAGAGATTATTTTACCACAACATTAAATAATATTATTTGACTATTATTACCTTCAAATTAAGGATAATTTAAACCCAAAATTTTATCAATAAATTTAAACTTATATGCACAATATATAAAATGGTTCTTCCTCTAATAATTTTTTCACTAAAACCCATAATAGTTGTATTCTATAAATGTCTCCCATGATATAATCAATCATGTTAAACACCCCAATCCTAAAAAGTGGTATCGATGATTTTAAACACACGATCAACCTTAAACATATTATATGTTTGGTTTATCCCATATCACTATGTAATATCAATGTTTTCCATATGTTTAATTCTCTAATTCTTCATAATGGTTCATAAACATAATATTATTTAACCCAAACATGTCACCTTGGAGTGTCAATCCAGGGGTGAAGTAAGGGAAAACTCATTGGTCACTAGAATGATGGCCAATATATACTCATCCAACTCTTTTCGGGGTTATTACACTGAGTGGTATCTGTTACAAAACTATGTCCACTTGTAGTATCCAGGTAGAGATGTGTTGCTAGTAAAACCACATAATCTATAACTTACTAAAAACATTAAAATATTATCCGACAATTAGATATATCCTTAGAGATTTTTAAGGTTATGTTTCATAATAATTTTTTTCCAAAATATAGTTGTCAAGTTTGATACTAAACATTCTCTAATACAAACTATAAAGTCCCCAAATAAAGTTTCCCATAGATGGTGGTTACTTTATTAAATTTACATTATATATAATTTATCAAATCCAAATTGAAAAAATAGTTTCATAGTCTTAGTAATATATATTCACACTTAAATATCATTTTAAAGTACAAAAAATAAAATATTTAGCATATTGAAAGTAAAAATTCTGCATCTTTGTACTCATTAAAGATTCTTTCCTCATATCACAAGGAAAAGAAACAAACTAAATTTGAGGTCAAATTCATAGTAAGATTTACATATAGTGGAATATTTCATGATTAAATAATTCATAATCAATATGAACTAGTAAATAGTATAAATCATCTGTTATTTAACCCTTAAAATGAACATATAGAATAAAATGAAAATATTATATAAAGATCAAATGGTTCAATATAAATAATAGAATGGTACTGAAATCTATCCAATAAATATTATATAAAATAATAAAATGGAAATTAATAAATGATTTCCTTATGATGAAATCTGTAATATTTACATCTAAAACTAACTATTAAGGCCTTATTCCTGCATAGTTAAAACTAGAGGTAGGTATACACCAAAACCCCATTTAATAAGGCTTGCCAGCTAGTTTTTCTCATGATACATACTGATGCTTCATGGTAATATAATATTATAGGCCCACCAATCCATGCATGTACAATGAATTCCTAATACATTGACTTAATTATTTATTTCTTAAATGACATACCATATCAATAACTGCCTATATTGAATAAAGAATAATGAATATCAATATTTCCCCAGTCAATCAAATAACATTTAATGTGAAAACCCATAGGTATAATTGTTATACAGATTATGAAATAATCATATTCGTGATAAAAATAATATAGATATTCAAGATAAATTTATTGTCTAATGATCACAAGAAATTAAATGTTTCAAGAAAATTTAGATGACATAAAATTAAAAATAGATAAAATATGACCATAAATTGATCAAAAATATAGGTTTTGTAATAATATTATAGTCTTTTATGGAATTAATGAAAATAAAAATTAAAAATTAAAAAAATCCTTATTGATTTTTATTTTAAAAACTAATTAAAACTTGTTAAAAAAACTAAATATCATACAACAGTTATGGATGTGGGGTATTTTGTTAACAATATGTATAATAAAAAATATTCCATTTGAATTTTGGTAAAGAAAGATGATACTATAACATTCATAAAACATTAGAGAGATTCCTTTAAAAAAATTACAATTTAAATTATAATTTAAAAATTTATTTAATAAATCATTTGTGTAAAATAAATACTTTTTTAAAACAATTTTGAAAAATATGGATATGGAAGAAATATATATGCGATTAAGAAGATAAATAAAGGAATACTTTCTTTTAAACATTAATATTAAAATTGTAAACATGATATGAAACATTAATCACTGTGAATGAATGTATATTCATTTTAAATATAGAAAATGTTCAGTATATACACTACATAAAAATGAACAGGTTTATAATGCAAAATTTTTGTCAATGACATTGAAATTTATACAAAATCTCTTACCTTAGGAATGAAACATCCAATACATTTTTTATCCCCATGAATAATAAACCTATGTTAATTATTTAATTTATTAAAAATATTTTTTAATGTTATTATTCTTTTAATATTTTTTATTACCTTGTTAAATTTATTTACATAATAAATGAAGTTCAAATCAGACGTTTTGATGTTATTTGGTTCATATGTCAAAAAATGAAATTGGTATAAAGGCTATTAAAAGATAAGTAATTTTACCATTATATCCAGAATAATAATCATGTTTTAATTATCATATTTATTCATCAATCATACTTTTAAAACCAACTATGAAATGTGGTTATGAAAAAATAAATATGTTATAATCATGGAGATGGTAGGTCAAACATACGTATGAGTAACATTGCCATTTTTTAACGATCGTGATGGAAAGAAGGTAAGTATTACATTGTCTTCAAAAAATTATAATTAAATCATAAATATACTATTATTTATTTAAATTCACTTATATATTACATCCATGTTATTTAATAATGAAAAGGTAGTCACATCAGTTTGTAGAGGTGGTAATCCCCACGTACGCACGAACAATATTATCATATTTCAATTAATTTAAAGGTAAGAAAATATATGATATATTAATTTTATATAATTATAAATATTTATCTAATATCTTATATAAGTAAATTCAATACATCATCATCCAAAACATAGGGATGTGATGATGGAAAATAAATTACATCGGTCTGCGAGGCGGTAGTCCTCTATACACACGAACGATGGTTTTTTCCCATTTAATAGAGGAGGAAATTAATTTCAGTTATTAAATTCACATAGTAACTTGTAGTTATATGGTATATAATTATTATTTTTATATAAACATGGTTTAATAATATTTTAAGTAGGAGGAAGAAGAAAGAAAACAAAAATTCTTAGTTAAGAATGAAACATCTTCATTTAACAACAACATTATTTATATGCCAAAAGCCTTCCATGGAGGGTTTTGTAATCCAAAAACGTACAATAGGATTTATTAAGGGAGGAAAGTAATGGATTGGGAAAATTATTTTCCAAAAAAGGCTTTTCAGGTATGAATAGAAGAGGATATGAGGTTCCCTTTTATAAATGAGGGGAGAAAAACTTTTGGAATTTCATAAAATATTAAATTTATTTAAAGTAATTTTCATTGAAAATGACAAAAATATATATAATTACAATATAGAATGTGTAAGGGTTGGAATAATATAATCCAATAAAATTTTTACAAGATTATATTTGGTTTTTACCCTTATCTATTTGTTTTAACCTGTGTTAACCCTTTGTGACAATTACCATAAAAACAATTTTTTTATACATTGGTGGAATCGATAGTAAATATTATAGGAAAATTGTCCAATAAATAATTGATGGTTGATAGTTGAAACCATATCTCAATTATTTCTCTGAATATAATATTTTAGGTAGTTTAGATCATTTAATATAAAATTATTATTTATAAGATATAATTAATGTCATTTTTGGAACTATAAATTTAATTTTATGTTGAAAACACCATGGAAGTAATGTATTGAAAATAAAATACTTATAAAAAGAACCAAAATTATATATTTATCTAACAAATTATTCCATCAAAACAATATATTCAATTTATATTATATTTAATATTTTTTAAATCATTTTTTTAATGATATGAATAAATACTCTGTCAGTGTTGCGTATACAGTTAAGGAAATTATTTCATTACTAAAGATTAAAAATGTATTATCATTAAAAAAATCATTTATCAATAAAATAAATATTCTTAACAAAATATAATTTTTTTTAATCTCTATCACAAAATATTATAGTTATTAAAAGCAAGAAAGTGACATATATGTCTTTCCCTTTTACATAAATACTATAAAGGTGAAAATAAATAAAAAAGACACCAAGTGGCCATATATACGATTCTTGTATGGAAATAGATGAATTAAACTCCAAAAGAATGATAAAATAAAGTTATAGAGTTTATTTGTAGTCCTTATCATATTATTTTTTAATCATAATTAATTGATTTACCCTTACCATGGTTCTAAATATTTTATATAGTTACTATATATAATGAAAAACATAAAAGGTGAATATGTTCCAAATTTGGATCTACTGATTCCAAATATGGTATCAATTTTTCAATATTAAATTTCCAAAATTAGTATAAAATAATTTTTCATTAGACTCGCGAGACGTGATGAAAAATAGGTTTTCAAAAAAACATGTATTTTATGTTTAATTTTTTTTTAATATATTAAAGTATAAAATTCAATAAAAAGGCCATAATTAGATTTTTTAATAAAAAATAAAGAATTAAAATCTCTAATTAATAAAAAAAATATAATTTTACTTTGTAAAAACTTGAAAAGAAAATAACGTTTTCAATAAAAATCAATAATTTCACTATTCAATGGAAAATCAATCTTTTCAGAAAAAAAATGATGTTTCACCCTAAGTTAATATTTTTTTGATGATTTCATAATTTTTTCATTTTTATTAAAAAAATTAAATATTTTCTTATTTAGTTTAAATATTTTATCACAAAAATAAATAAAAACCATTTCTGAAGAAAACATATATTTTATATGAATAAAATGACTTTTGAATTGAATGATTATTTACTTTGGTTTTTTCAATAAATTTATATTGAGCAGGAAATTTATTTATATTTAATAATTACTAAATCCTCTTTATAAATTCTATTTTAATATCTATTTTGTAATGTTCATATCTAAATAATAATATTTCATGGTTCCTTTAGGCTTGTTGTTGTGTGTTGTATATGTTACCGAACATGGTTTTCTTTTTTAAAATCTTTTTGTGTTACAAATTTTGTATATTTCTTATTATTCAATAATTTATTGGTAAAATAATTAAACAAATTAGGTAAGATAATTTTTCAATCCATCATGTCTTATATGTAGAATATCACTTACTTATAAGGTATACTTTTTGAAACCTATTTATATAAGTGAGTATTATAATGGTACATACATGGTTCTAAAAGTATTGTATTAAGAAATACATATTGTCCTTGTATTAAATTAGAAATTACTTATTAGGATAAATTATAAATCTGATTTTATTAATTTTTCATGATTTATTATTTTTTATTAGAGAAAAAAATTATGAGGAAATAATTTCTTCAAGCGGGAGAATACAAGACCTCATGATTTTAGAATTTATTATCTATAAATAATATTATATTTCAGAAATTATATTATACGTAAAACCAAACTAAATTGAATAATACTATATTAAAATTAAATTTAAACCTCAATAAAATATACTTATATAACAAGAAAATAAATAAATTAACACACTTCGGTAAACGATATGAATTGAAATTAAAAACCCTTAATGTTTAAAAGGGATATTTTTATATGACTTGTTTTTATGTATATTTTTTATTTTAATTTAAAAGGTAAATTTATTAATCTATTAATTTTAATTTTATGATTTTAAGTTTATTTTTTGAATTTAATATTTCAAAATTTTCTTAGGGTAAATTTTTTATATCATTCTAAAGAATTTTATTTGTTTTAAAGAGTGAAAATACTATTTTTAAATACACTACAACTTTTATGACATCAATATGATTTAAGAATGTGTTAAAAGTTTAAAAATAATTTTTTAAAACAAAATATATATTTAAGTATTAAAAAAATTAATTTAGAGTATTGTGTTGAATTAAAAAACACATGATTGACTTTATGGATCCAAAGTAATATTTTAGTCAAATAAAAAACAATTTTGGGTTATTTTCATTTAATAGGGTGTTGGGGAGGGGAAACTAGGTTTTGGCATGGTTATAATGTCACATAAACTTTATTTGTTTAATAATAATCATGTAAATTCGTTGGAAGCACCACAACTCAAGAGACTTTAACCTAAATTAATTTAAAATCCTTTTTAAACAAAAAAATTATCTTTTCTTTTTCTAAAAATGAGTGTATTAATTTTGTGCGACTATATTAAAATTATTTTATGTCACTTATAGAAATATAATATTTGAAAATTGGTTTCTTATTTTTAATTAAAATATTAAAATAATGAAATAGGGTCTATTTTATTTTTATTCATAAAATTAATTTATTATCGGTAATATTTAGTCACCATGGTAAGTGTTGAAAACATTAAATAGGGAGTTAAAGTAAATGATAAGGCCTAAAATATATCCAAAACATGTATAGAATTTATTTTTAGAGTTTATATAGACCTTAAATTATTAGATATTTTATATTTGACAAAAGTGGATTACTTTTCCAAGAAAATACATTTATTTTATTTAAATGTTCTTAAAATTTTTAAGGGTCCAACTCCTCTAAAATATAATAGGAATCCTACTCTCCCCACTTCTCCACACACATTGAAAACCATATCACAATCATTATCTAACCAAATCCATTGAAACATCTCTTACCCATGTCTTGTAGATCATGGTCTTAACAAAAGGGCATCCAAATATTCTTAAGGTGTAATCCAAAGGATGATATCTAAGGAGGAGGTATATGCCTTAAACAAATTCATTCAATTTTATTTCTTCTTATAATTCTTAAAATATATTACAACCATACTATGATAATTAAATAGAAATATTTTTTATAATTAAATTTTATTATATTGATTAAAAAAATTATTTTTTCATCTTATTTATCCAATGTGAAATGAAAATGTTATATATACATACGTGCAGAATACTGCCTCTATGAAGTCATGTGTTTTATTTTTCATCCCCCCCTCACATTAATGGTTATAAATATGAATTTAATTGATAGATTTTATTTTTATAAAATAATTATTATTCTTTTGAATATAATATATTTTCTTTTTTATTACACTCTAATCCAATTGTAAAATTGAAAATGTTACTTGCATGTGTGTGGGGACTACAACCTCCATGAAGTGTTGTAATTTATTTTTTCAAAATTTACTCACATGGTTTGTAATAAAAAAGGATTTCATGAATAAATATGGTATTTACAATATAATTATTAATCTATAAAGGTAACAATTAATCTTATTTATATCCTTTTCATCTATTAGAAAAATAAAAATGTCACTCATGCGTACAAACAAACTACCACCTCCCTGAATGACATATCACATTTTTTATAACTTCCTTACATGGATGGTATAAAAAGTATATTAATTATATAATTTTTATAATTATAACATGTTTATTATTTTTTGGATTATGGAACCATGACCCCTTTGACCACTTTCAACACACTTAGTCAATTTTGGACCGAATGACCACTAAACATCAGACCTAAACTTAACCTACATAATAACTAAATATAAAGTTATAATGAATGAAAAAATAGAGATAATGGTAATTTAAATAAAATGAAAACATTATAAATAAATTAAATAATTAGTATATGTTTATTACATAATAAAATAAAAATGTATTTGTTGAGTCATGACTTGAGGTAAGAGATTTCTCATCTCAGTTTCCTTTCATTGAGACCTATTAAATTTTAACAGCATGTTTCATTTTGTGCAGTGTAAAAAATAGAACATGGATGTGTTTTATCATTAATTTTCAAACAATTAAAGTGTTTTAATGATCCATTTAATGTAATCTATCACACCCTAACCCCAGTGTTTTATTTATTTTTTTATTTATCTGAATAATTTTAATTTCTTTATTGAATTCATGGATTAAATAGGTTAAAAAATTCAATTATTTTTTAAATTTTAACATTGTTTCATGGTGGGCACATGATTAGTGGAAATCATGTGCAGACTATGAAAATGAATTGGTAACTTGATAGAGATAAAATTCCTAGTTGTCCTATTATTGCTTAATTATGCATTCTAGTTATGCGGGGTATCCTGGGCGCTCTAGTGGGTGGTGCAAAGTTGACACATAGTTTGGCCAATCTTGTAGCCCAATCATGAATGTTCCTGATCACACAATTTTTTTTACTATAATACCACAAACACCTTTTAATTAAAAATTCACATGCACTTGCATCATGGATAGACCATTGTCTCCCCCTATTGAAACTTCCTTCTCATTGCCTCCTCTCCTCCCCATTTTCTACCCCATTATATAGTGTGATATTCTGAGGATAGAATTTATTCCACATAATCTCTTAACTCCCCTCCATCCTTCCCCCCCCCCACTTTTCTATGCACTCCAAGGGTCAAACCATAGGTATGGATTGTTCTAGATTTTTCTATAATACCTAAATTTTATTAGGTTTTTTATTTTTTAGGGTCCCTCTCAGTATTGTGAGGTTCCTTCGACCATGTCAAAATGGTTTTGGGTGCCGACAATTGAAATCAGAATGTTCTAGGTTGGTTTCCCCTTATATTTTTTTTCAATTTTAGAACAATAATTTCTTGTATTTTCAATTATTTTTCTTTATATTAATAGCTAATATTATTTTTTAGGTTAATTTGGAAATAAATTTAGGTTTTCAATTGATTCCCTTTAAATTTTATGGGTTCCCATTTGTTTTCAAAGATTAGGTTTTTAATTTAACTATACAAATTGAATGTTTAATAATAATACTGAATAGAATTTGTAAATAATTTATGAGATTTTAAATAATAAATCATTAAGTAGATTCTTAAATTTCTTTTTGGTTTTACTTCACATTTTATTTAATTACTTGAAATTACATGTATTAATTTATAATTATTAAATTTATTTTTATTAAATAGGTAAGTTATTATAATTTCTATTTACTCATTATTGATTGAAAAAATATATGTGAGTGATCGTATTTATTTTTATCTATCTGTGTGTGTTTGATTGTGCCAATTCTCATGAATGTATGTGAAGTTGTGAAACAAGAGAAACACACACACACACATGTGTGTGTGTGTGTGAATGTATTTGGATTTAATAATATAATGGTGCTCTAAGAATCTAATTTGACATTTAGTTCATCTAACAAGTGTGTTTAAATTTGATTTATAAGACATAGTTTAGAACCACAATTATTATGAATTATGTTTATTATGGTGTTTCATAAAGGATTTTTACTTTATTAATAACATATTTTGAAATTTTTTTAGATTGAATAATATACAAGATGGTTCCTTACTATTTTACAATGAATATGATGAGAAAATGGTTTCGAGAAGCATGTGTGATTGTAATAAATGATATGTATTGTGATGGGTTCATGAAAGACTATTTATTTTAAATGGAAGGTTGTTTTTTATTAAAATTTTTAATGAACATGAGAAACCAAGTATGTAATATTGAAGAATAAATTACCATGATTTTGATAAATATTTCAATATATCTTTATCAATTCACATTTTTATTATACTAAACAGATAATGATTATTTGATTGAGGCTTTTTATGGGTCACATGGGTGGTATATTATTGAGACAATTTATCTTACACACTAAACACACCCCTAATGGTGTATATACCTTGTTTTTTCTAATTTAATAAAGGGAAATGCTCCATGGTGAGGCATCGACGTTTATCTCAACTTTACATGGGTGGATGGTGGTGAGATGGTGATAATTTTCCCAAATATCACATGGAGTAGTGGTTGATAGTTTAGGATGTCCATTTTGGGTTTTTGGGATATATTTCTTGGTTTGGAAGTTATAGTTAGTTTTTATCACTACCACCATTTTTTACTATGTATTATCCCTTTTATAGTTGACTTTCACTATATTTATGATACAAATCTTGTTTCAATTTTTGAAAAATCATTCACTCTTATCATTATTGGATATTTTAATACTAATAACCATCTCATCAGGATCAGTAATTCCCTTCTGGTATTATCACAGTCTGGTTCATAGCCTAGCTGGATGGCTTGTCCATGATGGGTCATGGAAATATTGTTTTAGAGGAAGGTTTTTCTCAGTCAAGGGAAGTTGGTATATAAGAGATAATATTGAATAGACATATAGGGCATGTCTTCAGTGAGTACATGGAATGATATCATTTCAAAGATCCTTAATTCAACATGAGAAGTTGCTTTATGTGTCTCTTGTGTTGGGTTTTTATCTAGATCTGAGTTTTTTCTTAATTTATTTTTAGTTAAAACTGTTATTTTATCATTTTCATATTATTTAATTCGATTATTATTATGTAGTACCATTCCCCTACGATTTCCTTCATGGATTCCTCATGAGGGTGTAGTGAGAAATGATCCTAATGGAAATCCTTCTATTAATCCAGATATCATAGAAATTATCTTGTAGGACCAAAATGTACTACCTATTCAGAACCCAAATAGATAGGTCCAACCAGGATCTGGAAGAGAATATGATCAAGAACATAAATTACTATGCCAAAATCCCTTATATTTTAAATGTAAAAATTACCATAAATAGGTAGAGGATTGGATATAGAAAATAATTTAGTTCCTTGACTTCCTAGAGAAACCTATGTCCATCGTAATGAAGTGTGTAAAATTTAAGCTCTATGTTCTGAGCAAGAGGTGGTTAGACTCCATGGTTTAAGTGAATCAATATGAAATAGTAGAGTGTAAAGACATAAATATATATTTATTTTAGTAGTTATTCATGAAATTCTTGAGGATAATTTTTTTTATGGATTTCATCCCTTTTATCAAGAATAATTTAGTGATACTCTACACCAACCATATTTGAGAGTTGGTTCATTTTTATCCTTATGTGGTGACAAATAATAAAATGAAGGAATAGAAATACCTACAAGTATTGTGACCTATTATCTGATAAAAGGTTTATATGATTAAGATATCCTCATATACTGATATAGTTGATAGGGATATGATGTCATAGATAGATGTGGAGGGAAAGATATACTTGCTTTGTTGTTCACTTCCACATAATGGAAGTTCTAATGGCACACATGGGAAGATAATGAAGTGGGATGATAATTAAAAATTATTGAGGGGGTAGCTCTCAAAATTATGCTTCATAAACCCCATCATCAGTATCCATTAGTGCACCCATGACATGATACTAGGGTGAAAATGTTGGAACAACCAACATTTTTTCCTCACACCTCCAAATAACTATATTACATGTGGTCATCAAGGATATCTAAAGGGGTTCTTCTAGTCTATTTCATTACCATAATAAGGTTAGGGATCATCAAATTTAATGGATTATATGATATAGTTATAAGCTTTAATGTCAATAGGCCTCCATGAAAAAACCTCCAAAGTGAAACAATTTTATATAGTGTAGGTGCTTCTATTGAAGGTAGATGCATCCCTTACAATAGTGAGAGGTTACATTTTTATTACATCCTATATAGAAAATGATTTTCTAATATAGGTTCTTCTCAATATTGTATATATACCCATTTTATATATGTTTTGAAACACCTAATAGATCTCATATATTTTTTATAAAGAGAGAGACACCTCTTGGGAATTTTCCTTCATGTTCTCTTTTGATGGCTGATGTGAAGTTAGTCAGGGACTTTTTGGTACTTGATCTAGATCTTTTCAATTTCCTCGTCAGGATTTATTGTCCAGTTACTCACTAAGTTTATATTTATTGTTATCTTTGGTGTGGTTTATTCTCTAATGTTGATAGAAGTTCTATGGTGTTCTACGGAGAGTCAGATCCAATGTCTAGTCATACATAACCTTCCCGATAGGATATTTAGAGTCTATTTTCAATTATCTCTATTAAGATTGATGTTTTTTCATCCCATTTTGATCATCCCTCTATTTTTCAAGATTTCCTGGAGGTTTTTTCAGATGAATTCTCTAGTCTTTACCTAGATAGATAGGTAGATTTTTTTATCGATTTGGAACTTGATACGTATCAGAATTCAATAAAAACTTATAATATGGAACTTACATATTAAAAGGTGTGAATGATCTAGTTGGAGAACCTATTATGGAAGGTATTTAATCTCCCTTGTGTTTCTTTGTGGGCATCCACTATGGTCTTTTCCCAAAAATATTATTGTTCTCTTCTTCTCTTTGTAGACTATTAGAAGATGATCTTGGTAATGGTTGAGAATAAGTATCCTTGGCCCCATGTGGATGAATTTTTTTATCAGTTAAAGGGGAAATTTGGTTTTGGAAGATCAATATTCTGTTGGGTAATCATCAGCTTCGAGTTAAGGAATCAGATATCCTATAAACCGCTTTCATGAGAAGGTACGAACATTATGAATATCTTTGATTTATTTTTTCATAAATAATGTTAGTAACATGTTTATTTTTTAGGGACCAGATATTCCACGAATATCATGATACATTTATTGAGGTATTCATGGATTAAATCTATTTTTATTTGTGAACTAAATAAGAACATTATCACTATCTAAATTTGATTTTCTAAATCATGAGGAGTCATCAACATTATGAAAATCGAAAAAAATGTGATTATCTAGAACTGAGAGGATAATATCTTGGGGCATGTGATTTTGATTTTATAAATTTTAAGGCTATATTTCATGGTAAGAACCATGAAATGTGTTTTAGATATGTGGCTTCCTAGGTCTAGTAGTGTATTATTGGTGGTTAGTCATGGTTATCTCAATGATGTAATCACCGCTGACTTATCTTACCAATAATCGGGTGAAATTATCTTAGGACTCTATGTGTTAGGTCTATTTTGATGAGTTGAAATGACCTCAAATATTAGCTCCTACCTTGACCTTTTAGGGATCGGTTACGGGCTATATGGTGTATTGTGATACTTAGAGTGCTAGTTTAGGATATTTTCTTATGAAGGATGACCATGTAGGGGTGTATAGTTCCCGATAACATTATATTCATGATAATAATTTTCCTTATCATGAATTATAGATCAAGGATGTTACTCATGGGATTATGTGCTGACAGAACTATCATTTTGGGGAGAGTATTTTAGTGTTTTTATTGAAATATTTTGAGTTGTAACTTTTATTAGAAGAACCCAAACATGAGGTAAAAGATATGGGTAGATTACCTCTATATGTTTGACTTTGAAATATCTAATACCCAAGGGAAGGTGATTTTTTTGCTAATTATCATGGTAGGAAATTTCCTTCTCAAGTTATCTTGGAAGTGAAATAGGAGTTGAGCATTATGGGGATTTTTCATAGTTGCATCTGGATATGCAAGAGATTGTGGTATGGTTCTCACTAGTGTTTAGTTATAATAATCATTCCTTGAATCTATTCTGTAGTACCAGTAATAGGATAGATAGTTCATAAGAATATAAGAGACCTTATATGGAAGGGAGAACATTCTTGTTTGGTTTCTTCCCAATGCTTCATATATACGCTTCAGGATTTAGTTTATAATTTATATATTTATTATTAATTTAGATATTCATGATTGTAATCGTTCCTTATAGTCTATATATCCTAGAAATAAAAATATGTACTATAATATGATATAATGTTTTTGGTGGGTGGTTATAAAGTGACACACTACTGATTTTGTATATTATAGTGTAACTTTATAATAGATTAAGGTAGAGCACGTCAGGCCTTCTAGTTTTCCCCATCCAATTCTAGTTCTAGTTTGGTAATGGGATGATGGGTCTATAGACTGCATCATTGATTTTCCATGGACTACTAAAGGTTGTAATTATATCTAAGTAGTGATTGATCAGATGATGAAATAAAATCATTTAATTCCAATTCAGTACACCCCCAATGTTAAGGATTTAGGTAAGCTGTATGTGTTTGAAATTATGAGTTTTCTTGGTTTCTCCTCTACTATTGTCTCTGACATAGATCATACGTTTACCTCCCAATTTTGGAAAAGCCTCCATGAGCTGACGGTGACTCAGTTTAGGTTGAATATAACATATCATCCACAAATACATGGATATACAGAGCATTCTATTTAGATTATTGATGATATGATATGTACTCATGTTTTGGATTTGGGTGGATCTTGATATATTCATCTGGGAGAATTGGTGTTTCATTATAATAATTTTTACTATTCATTGATCAGAATGGATCCCTTGAAGGCATTGTGTGTTTAACCATGTAGGTTACATATTTTTTGGTCGGTGGTGGCTGAGACCTCTCTTATAATACCAAGTATCATTCAAGATATTTTACTAGGGATTTTGGATATATATATATATAGAGGTTTAGCCAAATATCATAGTGGTAATAAATCTTATACAAATCATTGACAATTTCCTCTAGAGTTTTATGTTAGTGATTGGGTCTCTTAAAACGATTCTACTTGGTTGGGTAACCAATGTATTAGAAAATATGGGAAGTAGGATTTGAGACATGTTAGACCAGTTGATATCCCTGAGTGGGTTAGATAAGTTTCTTATCAATTGGTATTATTGTCTTAATTGATATATATTCATTATCTTTTCCACATATCGAAGCCTAAGAAAAATCATCTTGATCCTTCGTATATTTTAAATTGGGAGGAAGTTTATTTTCAGCTTAGAATTTCAGTCATGGATGATCTAGTGGAGATCATTGATTCTCAAATTAAAATTGTACATGTTAATTATGTTATATTGGACCAAGTGTTTTGGGGACTTGAATAATATTCTTATAATACTTTGGAGTGTGAATCCTCGATGAGATATATATGGACATAAATTTATCTATAGATTCCTTCTTTTTATTTACTATCTGAGAATAAAATGTCCTCTAATAGGGATAATTGTAACATACTAACTTAACCTTTGGTATTATCCCTTTAAAATATCATTTTCTGAGTTTTCTGTGTTTTAAATCTTTTTCAAAGGATTGAAAATCGGGTGATGGGTGTTCGAAGTATGGGGTTGAAAAGTGGGAGAATTGGTGGATGTAGAGGGACACTAACCAGAAGGTGTAATTATTGAAGAATAGAGTTCCTATAGGCACTCTAATGGCATACCAGTGAGACTTTTAGAGATTCAAGATCTCATCCTAGCACCACTAGCTTACTGATGGTAGCTAGTAGGTCGTTGATAGCCTCGAGGTGGGATGAACTAGTCAAGGTTATATTATTGTTTTTCACCTATGAAACCCCGTTTTAACACCTCTAATAATTCCCACCAACCTTAATTCACCTTAAAATCTAGAGTATATATAGGGATGAATTAGTCTCTCTATGTAATCTTTTATTGGTGAATTTTTCTCCGGTCGATTGGTTGTTCCTCATTTGGTAGGTCGGATCGAAAACTTCTCATTTCCTCCATTTATCATGGAATTTGATGTGGTTAGAGGATATGTTGTTGGAATAAATTTATCATGTTATTATCCCTCTCAATCCCTAATATATTCTTCATTAATTTGTCTCTTAGATGCGATATGTCATATTGGTTATGGTGTGCTGTGTGTTTCCTCTGAGGTATGTGTTAATCTATCATCTACATTGAATGTATACGTATGAAAAAACAATTCTTAGGTGTGTAAATAGATTTATAGGGCCTCTTATAAACCACTATAAAACTCCTTTTCAATCTAGTGTGTGTATCCCATTGTGGTTGGCATATGACTCAAGTTTGAGGTAGGTGGTTACATCTCTAGTCAATGTTTAAAAAACTTGGTATTCTTTGGTTTTTTAAATTTTTTTCTAAATGATAACTAGAATGATTGTTTTTTTATATGAATCTGTAAATTTATTTTTTCTAAAATACGTTTCCCCTTGTTTTGGTAAAACAAAGACGTTTTCAATGAATTATGAATTGGTTTGGGAAATTTGTTTTCAAATAATGGTTTCGTAAGGAAATTGTTTATTTGGGAATTGGTTTATGAATTGTGATAAACCATTTGAAATTTTTTTGACTTGTGTAGAACATGGGATCCTTGAGTACCTAGGATGGGGTTTTAGTATTGGGCCTTGTACATGCCAAAAGATGGGGATAACTTTCAAGAGTGTTACTCCATTCCTAGATCATAGATTCTTTAGATCTATGATCTTGATCCTAACACTACAAGGGGGTTCACTTTCTGGGGTGTTCCTCCATCCCTAGATCATGGATTAATTAGCTCTAAGGACTTATTGTGTTCACCATTCTTGATTTATTATTGATTTATGACTAACCTATTTAGCCCGTACCGTTGTTATCCTAGGGTATATCTTCATAATTCATTGTATTTTCATTGTTTCTTATTTGATATGATATATTATTCATGATTTGATTACTATAAATTGGTTTATATAAAATGTTCTTTTAAAAAATTATTTGGATTTTTTGTTTGGACTATGAAAAGGGAATTGTTTTTCCCACTCTATGGATATAAATGTGAAAATTTATTTATAATGAACTGTTATTATTATATTGAGAATATTAATACTATTTAATAGAGACTTATTATGGAAGAATTGTGTGTGATCCTACTTATCTTGTTTAGTTCACAACCTACACACTCCATCAGGTGTGCATAAATCTAGTTTTTTTATGAAATAAAGGGAAATGCACTATAGTGAGGAAATGAGGTTTATGGGTTGTATGTATACCACTTTTGTTATTTTTGAAAATCCTAGATCCCTTTTTTGTAATCCTTCTCTATATGTATGCCATATATATATTTATTGGTTGGTAAAGTCATTACATATTATTACTAATGGATTTAAGGGTGTTTCTTTCCATCCCATGGTGATCTTGAAAGCCCTTCATATCTTGTCACAATCCAGTTTAGAGTCTAGTTGGTTGGGTAGTCCACGCAAATTCCTGACACTTTGGGACATGTGATTTATTTTTTTGGGTCTTCCAATTATGCCCCTTTTGTTTTTGGTATGTTTCTCGGGTTTTGAGATGGTGCTTTAGGGATTTAACCTTTTCCCTTTCTTATAAATACCCTCCATTGGTTTAGAGTCCTTTTGTAGTCATTAATGATGAGTGAATTGGACAATTATGGTATATCACATTTCTATATTGGTAGTTACATCATCAGTCATTAGAAAAAATTCTAGTTTCTCTTTATGTTTATCTGATTTTTTCTTAGTATTGGGGTTATATGTATTTCCCTTTTAATGAACCATTTCATCCAAGACGTTTTGGTCATAGAAAGTGTTATAGTGGGGCATTCTATCACAACCCTACCGAGGTTTTTATTTATTATATATATATATATAATTTTTCCTTGAATTATATGATTAAATTGGTCTAAATTTTCAATTTTTAATTTTAATTTTAGCACTAGAATGAAATTGGCACACCTTTAGTGGAAACTATTCCAAGACCATGTTAATGCATCTTTAAAGTTACACAGCCAAAATGTACATTTGGAATAGAATTTTCCATTCATGTTTCCATCCCATGAAGGGTGTCCCAAACCCTCAAATATGAGGCACATTGTTGGCACATTCTTTATCCAACCATTCATCAAAACTGTGTAGAGTTCCTCATGATGTAAAATTTATATTTTTATTAAAATACCCTCCTCCCATTTTAATTGAATACTCTCAATCCCTTAACCTTTTCTCTAACTTATGTTACGCATGGACTTGGTGACATCCCCACACTTTAATTATATCTCCCAACCTCCCCTCCTCACCATTTCTCCCATATTATGATGTGTGATCTTCTTAGGTTTGTATTTCTTCCCTTTTGTCTCCTCCCTCTTCCTCCCTCCTTTCCTTTCCCTTGTTGTGCACACCATGGGCCAAACCAAAGATAAGGTTTGGTCCAAATTTTTATTGTGTCCTAATTTTAGTTAATTATTTTCCTTTTTTTGGATTCCTCTCACTATTATGAGGTTCCTTATACCTTTCTACATTGGATTTAGGCGTCAATTATATAATTTAGTGAGTTCTAAGTAGATTTTCCCATGTATTTGGCCTTAAAATTTTTGAGCCCTGATTTCATGTATTTTCAATTCCATGTTTTAATATTAAATGGTAAAATTAAAATTTTTGGATGTTTACTTGGAAATAAATTGACATTTTCATTTGATTCCCATGAAATATGATGGTTTCCCCATTGTTTTCAAAGTTGGAAAATTGTTTTATTAAATTGTACATATATAATGTTCAATAAAAATCACAAATGTCAATTGAAAATAATTTATAAAATTTCAAATTATTTCACAGGTCTTCATGTGGATTTTAAAAGGGATCTTTTGTTTTACATTCCATTTTAAGTAGTTACTTGAAATTCCAACTATTAATTTAATATTTTAAAATTGTTTTTGAATAAAGAGTTGAGTTTTGTAAATTATTCTTTACTCTTCATTAGTTATACAAATATACATGGTTGAATATACAAGCACACAAACACACACTCACACACACACGTATATATGTGTCTATGTGTGTGTGTTCCAATTTCCATGAGAGTGTTACAATTATTCCAATAAGAGAATCACAAACACACACACACAAATATATATATGTAGGGGGGGTATATTTATGTGTGAAATGGTATATGAGTTTAAAAATATAAGGGCACATCATTAATCTAATTAGATATTTATTATATATTTTAAATGTGTTTTAAGGTGGATTTGTAAGATATAATTTATGATCCCTGTTCATATGGATTACGTTTCTTTTGGTGTTTCCTAAATAATAATTTAGTTAATAAAATCATGTTTCATTAGTTTTGAAGATTTTATCGTATTCCAAAATGATATTTAAAGTTTTACATTTAATTTGAAAAGATAACAGTTTCAATAAGTATTTTTTATTTTGATAAATTATTTGTTTTGTTATGGAATATTTAATGAACCCTTATTTTCAATTAAATGTGATGTTTTATTTTAAATTTTAAAGCCTATATGATGATAATTTTCTATGAGAGAGGACTAGATTATTCATCACTGTTGATTACACCACTTTACTAACTAAAAAATTATTATGTAAAAACAATAGTGTCATGGAGGGGAATCAACTCACCACTGGGAAATGTCATATACTCCTTAGAAAATGATTGGATGTGGTGTTTTGGAATGGTGAAACTACTTCTATGGGCCATTGGTATGTTATCCTTAATTTTTTTCATGAAAAATGAATATTGACCGATTAGATCATGATATAATACAAGGATCTAGCATACCCACTAACCATATATGATCTATGAATTTGTACATGGTGCATTTTTTTTGGAATGGTTATTTTGTGGTACATTCATGTTTTTTATAAAATTGATAAATTATGAAACTTGATTTATTTTATTAAATTATTTAAGCATTTATAATTTCTAAATCATTTCATCATGTTCCTTTAATAAAATTTATTTTGAATGATGTATTTCTTCATTGCTTATTTAAAAATATTAAAATGGTTTTTGTGAAAAAGATGTTTCTAAACAACTTTTAAAAATTGTTTTGCAATAGTTTTTTCAAAAAAGGTAGCGTAGGATGATAAATTGTTTTTCAAGTTATTTTTTCATTTAAAGTATATATAAATTTAAAGTGTATAAAATGATAATACGTCTTTATATCCTCATTATAAAATACATATTTTTAAATAATATATTAGAAAATAGCATGAAATAGATCAGTTTTATAAAGATTTTACTTGGGATATGGTTTTATTTGGCAAGCCTACTAAGATTTTTTCTCACAAATATCACTATCATTTAAGTTTCAAGTTCTATATCTTCTATTAAATATCATGGGGGTGTTGTGGTTTAATTTTTGGATGGTGACAACTAATGTCACCTGGAGGTATATCAATGTTTATTTTAGTTTCTTTATGAAAACTTTATTGGTAGTCCATTATTGATTTCAATTATAATTGTGATGATATTTGTAGAGGGTGTTGGGTTGAGCGGAGGGTAGTTCTGTAAGATTGGGTAAATAAAAGGTGAGTCGAGGGTTTTAATTTTTTTAACTTGATTATTTTTTTATATTATTTAAATTTTAATAGTTCTATTTTCTCATTTTATATTATTTATTGCAGACATCTGACTTATGGATTATTTATTGAATGAGATAATATTTTCAAAAAAATTTATATGTGATTAAATTATGTAGTCCTTATAAATTAATCAATTTGATTTTATTTTCATTAATTTTTATATTTATGATGTGCTTTGGGCCAAAATTGGAAAAGTGCTTAATTGGGAAATATAAAAAGATTTTAACCACTTTGGTAATTCAAGAATATCTTTTAAAATATAAATAAAATTTATAATATTCCTTTTTATTATATTATTATATTTATTATATTTATTATATTCATCTTTGTCTTCTAGACCAGGATTTAATTAGGCTATCCAAGGATCCAAAAACTTCATTCATGTTAGACAATTATTTTGGAGGACCACCAGGACTCCACCTAGATAAATTAATAATAAATAAGGAAAAATACTTAAAATTGGGGTGATTACAATTGTAATGCAAAGAAAAGTCAATTATTAGTTCTTATGTTGAAGATCATGGATATATTCCTTCATTAAGATAGCCCATGGATGCTAAGCTTTGGGGGAAAAATAGGAAACATTTAGCCAGAATAAAATCTCGAATTTAATTGGCCATATATTGTACTAAAAATTGCAGAGAAAGATCAATTTATTTTAGGATAAACAGAAAATATATTTTGGAACATCTCTGATGAAGATAACATGGAAACATTAGGCCATTAAATGTGTCTACCAGGAGGAATCTTTCATTAGAATGAATCTATAGGAAATCCTAAATAGAGATTTTGAAGATCTGAAATTTGATGACTGAAGGATGGAAACCCTTGGACTATATAATGAGGAGTTCAACCATGCTTAAGGAGGAGTTCAACATATACATTGGAGAGGATTCCTAGGTACATGATTCTGACTTAGGAATTGTCTTTTCTTTTCTTTTTATTTTAGTTTTCTTTTACATATAAAACATCCATTTTTTTATTAAAGTGTTACCCATATATTCTTCCATCATTCTTTGTTTTCAAACTCAAATTATCTCATTATATCTCTTCCATCTCACTATTGGGATCTCTAATCACTTTGAAATGGAAGGTGACTAACCTAAGGCTTAGACCAAGGGAAGTTTTTACAATTTTCTTCATTATTGTACTTCAAATTCAATACGTTTTAAATCTTTTTGTGGTGGAGGTGGGAATATTTTAGGGGTGTGGTGGTCATCCACCATGACACTATTTTCAAATCAATTTCTTTTCCTTCATTAAATTATTTTCCCTCCCTTATCTTTGTAAAACCCTTCATACAGTGGATTTGGGGTTTACATAAGGGATGAAATGACATACAATGGAGCTAGGTCTTTCTGGGATAACATTCTCGGTTGAGGTGTTATCTTATTTGACTATGAGAGGAGGTGTGGTTTGGTGTGTTAGACTCATACTAAAATTACACACTAAATAAATCAATTGAAATTAATTCATTAACAAAGTTTCAATAAATATATTATCAAATTAAATTTAAAAAATAAATAAATAATGAATGAACCTGTGTTATCCAACCCTAGGAGAAAGTTATTTATTCACTAATTACATTATATTAATGCATTTTAGTATATGTTTTAACCATTAATGTGACTATAAAATTTTATTGCATTTTTAAATTAATTAAAAAAACAAAAAAAAAATAGTTTAGGTTATATAGATTAAGTAGGTTAACAATTGAGAAATATCTTCAAGTGAGACAACCCTAGTCATCCTCTATACTGAATTAGGAAAATAAATTGCATTTGTCACACCCAGAAACATGTATGCGTCAAAAATGGCATCGTTTCTGGGGATTGAACTAGTTGTTTACATTACCTTTTCTATTCTTAAATTTTAGATAGTTTTAATTTTTTTTAAATAAATATATAAAAAACTATATCTGTGATGTATTCAAATTCAAATTATTATGCATGGGATGATTAATAAAAGGTGTGATATGAAGAACTAGAAGTTGATTATAGTGATCTAAATACCTAGGTGGATAGGATTAGAAATACCCTAGATGACTAGAGGAGAAAAATAAAAATTGATTTTGACTATGTTTGAGCACAAATTGAGCAACCCAAGCCTGAACTAGTGAAAGAGTTTGAGCAAGATGTGGAAGACATTTCCCCAATGGTTTTTGATGTTGAAAAACATGAGGCAGTAAAAGAGGATGTTCCTGAAGATCAATTCCACCTCTCTTAACTAATTATGGTGGAGAAAGAAGAAATATCATATTATACTGATTTACAAGAGGGTGATCATGTGAATTTTGATAAATTTGGGAACGAATGGGTGGAAATTGAAATGCACCATTATCTTTTAAATACTTATAAAGTAGAAGTGAAATCACCACTGCACCTCTCTCCAGTCGTGGAAGATTAATAATCCACCCATGTGGTAGAATTTGAAGAAATAAATAGGATCCTAAATACTTACTTCCATCAAGGGAAGATAAACTCCAAGAGGAACTTATCACTGAGGAGCTGATTGATCCAGAAGCAGATTAGAGAGATGATCCTTTGGTGAACTCTATCTTTTCTTCTTTCATTCAATCGGATTTGAGTGTCACTCCTTATGACATTGTATTTTCAAATTCATTCAATCATTGTATCACCTTAGATAAAGATGAAGAAAGAGAAACTGCACCTATTTAGGAACACCTGTAGCACCCTGAAGATATTGATAATATACATGAAGGAGTACCAGAAGAGATCCTATAGGCTATTCCTAAAGAACCAAATCTACAAGTTTCTTACATTAAAAGAGAATATTTTGAAGTTAATATTTAAAATTTAAATTTTGAATCTCTTTTTGATTAATATTTTCATGCATCATATCTGGAGAAACCAATGGATTTTGAAGAAGACATTGAAAATGTAGCAACTAAAGAGGTGGAGGTTCCATACACCTTCTTACACCCGCCAAGAAGGCTATACTACAATGTGAAGAGGGAGAACCTGGTGTACTCTATTCATGGAATTCTCCTCAACAAGAACGAAGAACTGTAAGATGAGAATAACGACATGTGGTGGTTCATTTCCATGAAAGTCCACCCACCATGGAATTATGGATAAAAGTTGGTAATTCCCCTTGTAGGTAGTAGAAGAATACATGGACTACTTAGGTGATCTTACCGAGGCATATCTTTACCTTATTTCTAATAATTTAGATTACAATTTCTTTTTATAAAAGTATCTTAGCATGCATCCCCCTTACTCTAATATTTTGGAGCTTTAATTACATGATCCTTTCACTTAATTGTGTAATTATCTTTTTTAGTTTCATGATAGAAGAAGGGAACCCCCAAATAGAAAGAAACCAAGCTTTATTTCAAAAAGGAGGTCACTTTTATTGTTTAACTTCAAAACTCATTACATTTTTGTTTTGTGCTTTTAAACTGGAATTTAATTCCCATACTAGAGTTATGTTTTACTAAACATATACAAGATACATGAGTTTATTTGGAATGCAGTGATTCCATGTTTTAGATTTCAATGTTAATAATAATTAATGAGTAAAATGGAGAATTTGATGATTAAAGTGATGCATCGATATTGAAATGAGGAATCAAGATTGGATGGAATTAATTAATTCATGTAAATTAATTTTCCCTACCATCATTCATGATTTGAATTTTTGAAGTTCATATAGATTAATCGGTTTTTATTAATCTGGAAATGAGTGATTTTCCAATGCAATATTTCACATTACTGAGAGGATTTCTAGACCATGTATTTCCTATTTTATCCTAAGCATATTTCATGAGTGATCTTGGGACATGAAACATACCATAACTTGTATTAAAACATGTAAAAGATATGATTGTGAAAAAAACACATTTAAATTATTGAGGAATTACTTTATCTAGCCACATATTATCCTGAGATCCTCCTTTACATCTATCCTTCATTACCCCTTATATTCCATGAATTTCCTTATTGGTTTAATTCGTATTACATGCTGATTTTTCCTTATCGACAAACACTTTTAGTATTTTTGCATGGATATTTCAAGTTAGAGTGTGGGAGAAGGAACTTTTGATTGCATTCATTGGGATGTGTATCATTTTCTGGTGGTGTGTGTTGTGCATTATCATTTTAGGCAATGTATTATTAGGAAATTGGTTATGAGTCATTATTTCATTATTCTTCTTTCATTTCATCTGGTTCTCCTTAGAAAAAAAAATTGAAAATAATGTTGTGCCTATCTAGAGCTTAAAAAATAGAAAAAAATTGTGCCTTTCTGGAGCTTTACAAAAAAAATATAATAAAGGCAGAGAACTCAAATTATATCATTCATTGTAATTATTTATTAACTCATGTATCATGTTATAAAAAGGGGTGGTGTGGTGTTTCAAATTTTCAAGTGGATTTGAGTTAGGTTCATCATATGGTTTCAATTGATTAATCATTCATTGTACTTAATATTAAAACCTCATAATTCTAGCCTTAAATTATTTCAATCATTTACCCACCAACCCTAAGTCATAGAGTCATTTGAACCTTTATTGCAAGACCTCATGGTTTTATATTCTTTTTGTCTTTACAAAGTGGATAGAGTAGTTCCTTCACAAGACTATGGATAAGTATCATTTTCTCATGATATTATCATAAATCCACTAGTAATCGTATCATGAGTTATGAGAGAAAAGATTCAAAAGAGAGGTATATTATGATTTGGAATCTTTTATAATAATAAATTGAGAAGCATGAGTGAATGAAAAGATATTATCCATCATCATTCAAGGGGGAAAGTAAAAAGCATGAATTGATTGTTTCATTGAAAAATGGGAAATTAAATTGATATTTTTTGTGGAAGTTGAAAAACCGATTGTATATTGAGAATTATATGATTTTATTTCATTGAAATTTTAATATTGGAAACATTGGTGCCCTTTGAATTCTATGTTGAGATTTTATTCTTGAGTACAAGCATACATTACGTGTGCATAAATTTTTAGAGATAATATTTTCATCATTTTTTATAAATAAAATAAATGATTTAATACCTATAAAATTATCAATTTGAGTTTATTTTACTTAATTTTGGATTTATGATGTGCTTTGTGCTAAAATTGGAAAACTGCTTAATTTGGAAATATAAACAGATTTTAATCACTTAAGTAATTATAGAATATCATTCAAAATATAAATCCAATTTATGTTTTTCATTTTTATTGTATTCTGATATTTATTTTATTAATATTTTTATTTTGGACTAGGATTTAATTCGGCCATTAAAGGGTTAGAAACAGTCAATCAAGTTTGAAAATTATTCTGGAGGATTACCTAGACCCCACATAAATGAATTTAACATAAATAGTTCAAAATACATCAAATTTTGGTGATTACAATTGGAATGGAAAGTTAATTCAATGAGGGGTTTTGATTTTGATGATCATTGAGATGTTACTTCGTTAAGGTGGCCCCTCAATGCTCAACTTTTGGGGACAAAATAGGAATCATTCATCCAGAATAACATCTCAAATTCAATTGGACATATCTCTTAATAAAAAGTTAAGATCAAGCTTAAATGTTTCTGAGAAACTTAAATGATATTTTAGAAAATAATTTATGAAGATAACATACCAATATTATGCCATTAAATTTCTCTAATAGGATGAATATTTTGATGGACATAATCAATAGGAAATCCAAAATAGAAATTTTAAAGATCTGATATTTGAAGACTGAAGAATGGAAACCCTTGGCCCATATAAGGGGAATTTCACCCATGATGAAGGAGGAGTTAAACAACAACATTGTAGAGGTGTCCTATGAACATGGTGCGGACTTAGGAATTTTCATTTATTTTATTTTTATTTTATTTTTCTTTTACATGTAACAAATTCATTTTTTTATTAATTTTTTTTCCTTTTATTCTCCCATATATCATTGTTTTAAAACTCTAATTATCTCATTATCTCGCTTACATATCTCTATCGTGATCTCTAATCACATTGTAATGGAAAGTGACTAACCTGAGGGTTATCGCTATGGGAGGTTTTCTGGTGTTCTTCATTATTTCACATCAAATTCAATATGTTTTAAATCTATGTGTGGTTGAGGTGGGAATATTGCACAAGTGCGGAGGCCATCCACCATTACATGATTAATTAATTTTCCCTCCCATGTATTAGGAAAACCCTTCATATGGTAGAGTAGGGGTTTCCATAAGGGATTAAATGACATACGGTGGAGCCGGGTATTTTTGGGATAACATTCTCGGTTGAGGTGTTACCCTATTTGACTATTAGAGGATGTGTGGTTTGGTGTGCCTGACGCATACTATAATCACCCACTAAATAAATGATCGGAAATTAATTAATTAATGAGGTTTCAATAAATGAATTATCAAATAGAATTTAAAAAATAAATAATTAATTAATGAACCCATATTATCCAACACTAGGACTATGTTCTTTCTTCCCTAATTACATTATGTAATTGCTTTTTAGTATAAGTATTAACATTTAATATGACATTTAAATTTCATTACATTGTTAGATTAATTAAAAAACATAAAGAATTAGTTTAGGTGATATAGATTAATTAGGTGAACAACTGAGAAATCTCTTTAAGTGAGCTAACCCTGGTCAGCCTCTATGCTACATTAGAAAAATAAATTTCTTTCTCCATGCCTAAGGATAGGCGTCCATCGGTCATACCAAAATTTCTACTTTTTATTTACTCTATATACTGAAAGAAATCATTTAAAATAGTGTTTCATATATTCCAAGTTAATTTTTTATACCCTTTGGGACCATGATTTAACTTTTAGTTTTTCACGAGTTGGCTCTAGTGTTTGACTGAGGGATGGAACTGGTGTGTTCATGATAATCTCACCTTAAAAAATATTTTGATTTTAAATTAAATATGGGCATTTGAGATTTTTATTTAAAACCTTCTTTTAAAAGTTGAAAATCTTTCTATTATATATATATATATATATGTTTTTAAAATGTTTCAATAATATTCTTATTTATACTTTTATAAGTTAATTATAAATATTTTATACTTTTTTAAAAAAGTTTGAAAATAATTTTTTAAATCTATATGACATGAACATATTTTTCTTCCATCAGGTACATTATTTGTTATTAAGATTCTTAATCAAATTTTCATGTCATTTAATGAATATATTATTCCCATTCTTTTGGGAATTTTTCCTTTTAAGACATTTCAAGGGAAATTTATGTCATTATCTTATGAAAAAATGGAATGTGATTTTTCTTATGGGTTAAAATGATTTTTTCTATGGTTTTAGGATGAAAAAGTAAAATATTTTATTTTTTTTACATGATTTAGTTCTTAAAAAAATTATATATTGATTATTAGGTTCGATATAACTCTCCAATGAATTGGGTAATTATATGTTCTCCAAGAGTATATAAAATGGAATTTGATAAGAAGGTTACTCATATATAATAGTGATTGTATAAGATAAGTGAAGATAATGTATAGTGATTTCCTATCCCAATTCACAAAAACTAGGATAAGGGTAACCATAAGAGTCTCATGCATAACTCCTTGTACACAAGAAGCCACAAAATAGTGATGAGATCCTGTGAAATAATGTGGGAATACTATTCCTTTGGTATTGAATAAGCATCAGAGTATACAATCTTGAAATCAATAATCAATTGAGAAAATGTAATAAACAATATGTGGAAGAAATATCACTAACATTAATCGATGTTATAACAAAATTAAATACAATATCTAGTAAAAAATTCAAAGTAGATCCCCACATGTGGTGGATTTATAAACAATAATCAATATTCAAAGTTAAATAAAAGAGGCATATCTAATGACTAATAATATATTCTTTCTCAAAATATCACTGGATAACCTAGAACATATATATATTGGTACTATCTAGGGACCCTTTCCTCATCATAAATCACAAAAAATAAGAGTCATCACATACACTGAGATACCTATGCAGTGTGTGAGTATGATCCTAGTAGGGAGAAACCAATGAATCCTTAGAATAAACTCAAAAGTCTATATAAAATTCTTTGTGATGATGGAAAATATACCTGGAAATAAAATTACATCTGGTTGGGTAATTGGGTATTAACCAAGACTCCAAAACCCCATTCCTATTTTTGTCAACTTACTACAGGAAGGAATGTATATCACTTACCATATCGCAAATCTATCCCATGGCCAACACATGTCACTCAGGTCATGGCCTCATCAATCACCCTTCCCTATACTAGCATACTAATGGAGGTATACCAAGTCATCCTGACTTATCCTTAAAGGTTCCTAGGAGGTTAATTAAGTCACCTCGACCCATCCCCCCTTTCTCTAATAACTCAGACTAATCCCCATAGATTTTGGGAAGTCTTGAGTCATGAACACTATCCAATCCCCATGGACACAGGAGAGGGAACATAATTTCACACTATCCTATTCCAATATTCTCAGGGGAGTATAGATAAAATTAAAATTACAAGCAGTATATACATCAAAGACACACAAGAAAGGATTACTAGCCTAACCAAAACCTGACCCAACACCTTACTCACAATGGACATCATCATCATAATGGAATGTACTTTATATCTCATTTTTCTTAAATTGGTAAGTCCAACCACATCCTATCACTCCTGAAAATCCCACATCATCACAAAGACCCAAAAATCATCACACAATGAAATTTTAACCATTTATGAACCCAAAAAAACACTTTCTAATCGGATACACCCAAACATAAAATGTTGCCATTATCAACTACCTAGGGATCATATTCATTGATTCCAAGGTAAAAAACAAATTAATTCTCTATATAAACCCCTATGTTACTAAATTTAGCTAAAATAGTCTCAAAAAATCTCAAATAACTCATTTTGATTAAAATAATACAAGAAGATTTCCATATGGGAATTCCCAATATACATCTTCCTTTCACCGTTTTCAAGAAAAACATGTTGCACTGCAACTCCAAGAATCTTACCACATTGATAAAGACCTCACACACAAATTAAGGCATAAAAATTAGATGTTTCACTGAACTATAGAGGAATACTCATACTAAATTTTCATTTAATTTTATACAATTTTCATAGTATGGTAAGGATTTCCTACCTCAAGCATGATGGAGCCTATTCACAAAGAATTGTTTCCCAATTCAAGATCAATGAACCATTTATGATAAATCAACCCTAAAACTATTACATTAGCGTACTAGAAATAATAATCATATAGAAACAATGATTTAAGAAATGGACTAGGTTAGACATACAGAGCGGAATTATTTTTGACTAGTAATGCTTGAATTGATGAAGAAACTAGAAGGAGGGATCAGAAATCAACAATGTAGAGATCCTCCAATTTCCTGGTTTATATGGGGAGTGATGGAGAGTAGATGGGAAGATATATGGGTGGGGATATAAAGGGAAAATATAGATATCCCCCTTAAAAAATATTCACATAATTTTTTTACAGTGTGAAAAGATATTTAATGTCATGAAGTATAATAATAGAACAACACCAAAGTCCTAGCCAAATTATTCATTGTGTGACATCACAATTCACACAATGAAATCCATCTAACAACACTCACTCAACTAAATCTCTCTCCCATTTCTCCTGAACACACTCTCAAACCACCCTTACTATTTTATTAGTCAAAAAATATGCATATAAGCCAAAAAAAGCACTTTGTAATGCACCTTAAAAAGATAGTGCAGTTACAAACTTCTCATCGAATGACTTCTCATCCATTAGAAGTATTTTTAGGGGTCTATCTTGAAAACCCCTATCTACTGGCCAAAAAATCAAACTCTCTCTCTTAAACCCTTATCCTAGATATTCCCATAAAAACACAAATTTAAATAAAGAGGTGCTACCATTACTCATATACCATTCCTCACTTTTGGTCCAAAACACGTTTTTCTGCTCTTTAAAAGATGTAACTACCCCTATCCTATCATTTTCACCAACTTTCCCACACATAGGGTATCTCAATAACCCACAATCCACTGTAAAAACATCAATTGCTTCCCCAAGCATCAACACCCCAAAATTACACTTAATCATGTTTCATCACATGGTTTACCCAATGAAACATGTGAAGAAACATATTCACACCCTACATAATCCAAGGAAATAGTGTTTCACCTCACAAAATGAGTCATGAAACATGGTTCACCCCATGAAAAATGTCATGAACTTGGATTTTTTACATGAATCACCATATGAAAGGACCAACATTCACTTGAGGCCTTCTCAATGGTACATGCCTCACTCTACTTTCCAGCAACACCAACTTACACCAGAGAGTCTCAAACTGATACCCACGCATCAGTATTCTTCATTAACTAGTGTAACATGACCACTTAAACGCATATACTAACACAACCTTATATTATACAATGATTAGTTTCACCTACACACAAATATTAACATGTATCATGGAACTTCCATTCCCACTGAACCAAAATTATGACTCCCCATGGTATTTTCTGAGAACTAACACCAAAGAGTGGCACTATCACTCCTTAGATCAGCTCACAATCGTGAATCCAAGTGGGTTAAACACAAGGTAAATACCCTCAAATTTGTAAACCATCACATTACGCTACCAACCCCAAAATACTTTCCCAAAATCTATTATCCATCCAGCTCATTGGTTTCCTCCACTTGTATCATCAAACTTTAAACCAATGTATAATTTTTTAGAACCAAGAAAATAATCAACCGCTTTATAGAAAACCATAGAATCACTTATCCAGATTCAAATTTACATCCTTTTTAGAGGGCCATTAAAATTTCATTGTGCCACTCTGATGAAACCCACCAAACATGGTAACCTCAACCCATAGCACCCATACCAAGTCATATGATATTGGAATCTTAACAACCCTTACTTATCTTTTTATGATTTAATCATCACCACTGAACAACAACACAGATGAACTCCCAAGGTGCATCAACCACTATCAAAAGAGGCAAAAAAATATCCAGAGTGGTTCCCAACCACTAACCCACACATCAAACAGAATCATAGCACTAAACCATCATCTACTCGTAGTGGCACCAAAAGCCATAATATTACCCGATGCTACATTGGGAACGTAATTTCCCTTAAACCATAATCAATCAAGAATACTCTACCGCGTAGAGGATCCATATTCCATTTCAGAACCACCCCCAAAACCACTGATCATACATCGATACAAGCTACCTAACAATGGAATTTATCAAGGATTTCCCGGATAGTCCCACACTCATCTATGATACTAGAAAAAATTCCATAGATCCCAAATAGACCACCGAAACATTCCTCTATGATAAATCACCATTAGTATGTATGTATTTACTTAAAAATTCTTCTCATAGGGTAGTTAACTAAGGTACTACCCATCATAGACACATTCAACTTCATCCAAATCTCAAAAGGAACTGACAACCAATGTTTCATGCCAACACCAACTACTCAACAGTAGGCCAATCACTAATAACATTAATGAAAAACCAAGGTTCCTCATACATTTTAAACTAATGAATAAAATTACATTCAAAGATAACCTCCATGAATTCCACCTCTTAAGATGAATCAATACCATTATGTCTCATGTGTTCACATCCACTCTAAGGAACAACAATGACCTCATCTCATTTCAAGGATCATAACTTGTTTCCATGGTGAAACCGTAAGCTAACATTACAAATAACCCATAAAAAACATATTAATAATATTACCAGGGGACAAATTATGTCCTAAACTTATGGTTCGCACCGAACACCACTGTAGGAGAAACACTTTCCTTGTTACCAAGTCCAAATTTCTGAATCTCACTCCTGGGCTACTCCAGGTACATCAAACTACCAAAAAATTTAAATTCTTAATCCCAAACTAATCAAGCATTGTAATATAAGGTCTTCGAACCTATTTCATGCCCTACTATGATCCTAACACTGAAACATCCCACTCACCTACCACTCATGGAAGGGAGAACAACCCAGTTATACCACTCTCTTGGCCTGTTATGTTTGGCCATTCTACTGACCAGTTTAGAACCAAGGGTCCAAATGTATAACCATTTTTCTATACTTTTACTAAGACATCTATCACAACTAGAGTCACATATCAATGTTATTGAAATAAACCCCAAAATAACCCATCCCGGTCATTGGTTTCCAACCAAAACAACACCCTACTGGCCCAATCACTAGAGAATTCATATCAAAATCTAGGCTCACCCAGCCACCTTCCTTCCATAACCCCACTATACTATCTCTAGATAGAGCCAAAAATACTTAAAAAAGTAATATATCAAGACAAAATATTCACTCAAGTGTCTATCACTAAACTATGATCCAAGCAAAACTGGCAAAACATATATGTATCCATCCCATAAAATTGAGGTTGTTAACCAAACCATGAATATAGAAAAAAGGCAATCTAGCCAAGTAAGAACAAAATTAACATCCCCTTTAGGACTTGACCAACATAATACACATCAAATAATAGGGCCTCAAATTTAATCATGAATAAATCATAAAAAATAGTTTTAAAATGCCAAATTTACCTCCCAAAAATTCTGGCCCAGTACATCGATCCATTTATATATTTTTAAAATCACATTTCAACCCAAATTTTTAAGTAAAAATTTAGGGGAGCCACATTCAAAACCATTTGAAGCTATTCAAAAAAATCCTAAATTTCACCTATATAACAACATAATCCTGGAAAAATACTATTTTAAAATTCCAGTAACATTCAAAACAAACAAATAACATCATTTTGAAAACACTAGGCACTCAAAAATCCCATTTTTAAACCAAAATACATTAAAACCCATTTAACACCTTTTCCTCCAAGTGAATTTTCCCTTATAAAATTTTTTAGAATATAAAAAAATGAGAGAAAGGACATAAAAAAATTGTTTCGGGCTACTCAATGAACGAGTATACACCATCAAAACCAATACATTTGTCTTCTTCATGTGCAACTCAATAATACATGCCATTGAAAAATTAATTCAAATCCATGAATAATGTATTCAGGAAAACACCAAATATATTTTTACTAGAATTTTCTTAATTTAAATAGCTATCAATCATAGGAAACCAAGAATGTGACATCGCAACCTATGTTCCAATCCATGATTCATGAAATCACTAACTCTTGTCAACATGAATAATAGAAAATCTAGTAAATAATTGTACCCAAACTATGTGAATCAATCAAGGTGAAATAGAACACTAGTAAAATCATAAAAAAATAAAAGTACCACATTTAAAAACATGTAATTCCCTTATATGTTATTTAGAAACTCACATACATGAGCTACATACCAAATCCCAAAAATTCCATATGTTCTGTATAACATGTCTGAAATAGTCGGAAAAATGAAAAAGGATTGGATACCATTTTTTATGCCCCATCATAGATCACCTAGCCTTTGATGAGGGGAACTCCTTGGATATCATGTGATCCTACCCAAATATAAGAGGATATCCACAAGTATAAAGGGTCTTAGAATAAGCTTAGGGATATTTTTCTCTTGATAAATGATAATAATCACTGTACACATTCCTAGATGTAATAATAATCTTATTAATAATAATAACTAAAATATAGAAGCAATATATATAATATCAACCAATTCTATAAAAATTATATAAAATATCTAGTATATAATGAAAGGAAGTCCCATTAAGCAGTATATCTATGTAAAATAATCAAAAGGAAAAGATAACTAAAAGAGGGATCTACAAAAAATGATCTTAGAGACTATCATGGCATCATCTCGGCCAACATGCTCCTCCTTTGTAATATCCCTATGCATGGACAATTTCTTCAACTAAAAATTCAGACTAAAAGAGTCCACACACACACTGAGATATCTCTATAGGGTTTCAAATGAACTGAGTAGGACACCACTAATAAGTCCTTATCATAAATATACCGGGTTATTTAAACTTTTATGAGATGATTGAAATTAAATATGTAAATAAAAATTCATCCCAGTATTTCATCATGTGATAAGCAGGCTGCCACAAACCCTTATCCCACCTACTTTGGATCATTTTGATAAGGAATTTCTGTCATGTAACTTTTCACACAAACATCCCATCGATCACACCTGTCACTCAGGTAATGAACTCCTCAAGCACCCTGGCTCATCCATAATTTCATTGGGAGATAAATAAATTTTCCCCAACCCATCTTTGTAGGTTCTAGGGGTCAATCAACTCACATCGACCAATCCCTATTGACTCTAGGAAGGTCAATCAATCACACCAGCCCATCCCCATAGACATTATGGAGGCCACATACAAACACATCATCCCATTATTTAAAATTATTGGGAGGCCACATAAAATTTAAATCATAATTATAACATGAAAAAAAAGTCACAAATGTAAGGGGAACTCATATAACCATACCATGATGCAACATCCCACACTGGATGGGAACTATCATCATAATAGACTGAACTATATCACTCATGTCCATACACATGTCACATGTGTAACTATAATATATCACTAGTGACTAGCCCATGATATCAAAAAAATGAAACATCATCATACTACGTCATTCTATCCCCTTCTGAACCATAATAACACTTTCAAAACTAAAACACCCAAACAGAAACCTTACAATTACCACTCATACAAGGATCATGTTGATTGATTCCAAGGTAAAAAAAATTAAATACTATAACTCTTTAACCACTTACTCATGCAATTATAAACTAAACTGATATCAAACATCTCTTTCTGAGCTCAACCCCAAAGATGAAAACCCTACACACATTTTTGACACACGAATCCCTTTCATCATCTTCAAGGCATAAATATTTCATTATACCTATAATGAGACTAAAAAATAATTAAAGACATCATACACTCATTTAAAAATCAATATAAGAGGTATTATAGGACTATAAATTCACACATATAAAAATCAAGGTATTTAATTTGATACAAATTCCATAGAATGCTATGGACTTCCCACGTCAACCCTGAAAAAGACTAATCATCATGAACTACCAACCTATTTGAGCATGACTCTTTAGTTCTATGAATCCAACCATAAAATCATTAAATTATTGTTCTATAAATATGAATGAAATATACAAAACATTATAATGAGCATGGATGGGGTTAAACATATCATGAGGAGTCAATCCAACTAGTGCTACTTGAATGAGTGACGAAATGAGTTTGGGGAATCATATATTATAAAAGGAGCTATCCTCTCATTTCATGATTTATATTGGGGTCATGGAAAAGGATATGTGATTAAATAAGGGGTTAAAAGGGTAAAATATCACATTAACCATTAAAGAAAATATCTATAATCCTTTCATGTTGTGAAAGGTTATTTCACACTATGAAAGTCCAAGACATAATACCTTTGTAACCTTGGCCTGAATTTAATGGTATAACACCACATTTCATATTATTAAATCTTTATTGTAGCACCATGAGCTATAGGTATCCCTTGGTCCTCCCAAATTCTCTCCTAAACCACACTGAGACCATTATTATTCCAAAAAGGCCAGTTTACACATGCCAAATAAAATAACAAAAGCATAAAATTCCTCAAAAATATAATGGAGTTACATGTCCCAAGGTACCTTTGTGTTTATTATTCTAGAAAATGTGTTTTCATGGAAATATATTTATTTCAGATGGTAATAAATTATTATTATGATTTAATATAAATTTTATGATATTTTAAAGGTGAAATGTTTATTTTATAGGAATTGTTTTAGGTTTTTTAGTAAACAATCCTGAATTATTATTATTAAATTACGCATTCTAAAAAAGAAATTATGAAAAAATTTGGGAAATAAGTTTTTGTTTCTTGAGTGATAAAATTATTATTTAATATCAATGTTTAATTTATAAAAAGGTAAATTTCTATATGATGTTTCATTTTAAAAAATGGATTAATGGTTTTCTCTTCTTGTTATCTATCTTAAAATTGTTTTTCCCATCCCACATTTAAAAAAAATCACTTAGCTGATAGATGTATAGGACCTATAGAATGGTCAATGATGAGACATGTTTAACATAGAAAAAGTTTCAATAATTAAATGGGTGTGTAAACATAAAACTTTTTTTGTAAAAATTCACACTGTGGAAGTTTCCACTTTTTTATGTAATAGTTTTCCAAATTCCCCAAAAAATATAAACCTAAAATTTCTTATAAATGTAATAAGGATAAATACTTGTTATATATACTGTAATTTTGAATTTTTTATGATATAAGGTGTTATACATTGTTCATATTGTGGGGATTAAAAATGAAACATTATAATAATGGGATTCATTAGCATCAGGTATAATGTGGGTAATCAGTATGATGAGGGATGATTATGTGAAAAAAGAATAATGTGAGATAAGAGTGGGAACAAATATGATGTAAGATTATGATGTTTAATTAATATTGGATATGTTTGTATAATAGGTTAGTATGATATTTTGGGTGATGGATTGGTATGAACTCATCAACATATTAGGTAGTTTGGTTGTGATATGATTTTGTAGGACAATATTATTGTGGGTAGTACCCATGTAAGGAGTCTAACAATTATATTTGGGTATATAAGACAACTAGAAAATAGATGGATACATTCAATTTCATCTCATTTTTTTAGGAATATGGTATGTGGGATTCTCCGGTTTTCTTGAGAGTCGGTTTGTCTATGTCCTAAGATTGCTTGGGGATGAGCTATCATATAGTGGGGGAGTTTTCAATTTACAAAGTATCTATGAATGGTATTTTGGGATAAATATCATAATTATAATGTGTTATTGGAAATTTTTTAGGTTTCGAGGGCATCAATGTGTTATATAAAGTGATTTTTGGAGTTAGCCTATTCTCAGGGGGGGTGGAATTCTATAGTAGAAATAAAACTGCACCAAGATGTTGGGAATCATTGAGTGGCCAGTGGCTATGTTAGGTTTAATTTTTTTGTGGTATGATGGTCACGACACAACCTAGAGGGAGTCTACTAATAATAGTGTAACATAAGGATGTAATTTCCGTCCATGAGATTAAATGTTTGGTGTTTTCTATAGGTCATGTCATAGAGGGGCAACACAATGTCACTTTATTGAATTTTTTTAGTGAATATATTTGGAAGATTGAGTATGAAGCCATGGCCATGGGAACCATGATGTAGTGGTTGTATAATATAAATGATCAAGGGTTGTGTAAGATTAAAAATTAATATAATAATTTAAACTCCAAATTTAAGATTAAATGTTCAGTGACTATAATTATTTTTATAATGTAGTGTTTTTCAAATTGTGGAAGTCATGGTAGAGGTCTATATCATGATGGACATATAAAATATGGTGGATTCCCCCTAAATTTTAATTTCTTCCCATTACATGACCCTAGGAATTATATCCATAGTTATGTCTAGCTTCAATAAAGTTGTGTTGCACTATGATTATGAGGATCATGACATAAGGGGTTCCCTGGAAGATGGAATCACCCTATAATCTAGGATTGTAATGTCAAGGTAATCCTTATGTATAGTTTTTTAAAATAAATAAAATAATTTTTTAAATGTAATGTTAAAGGATGGTTATTTTTATTTTATTCAATTAACCAATAGGAATGACCTAATGCTCTCCTTCATTCTGTTCTCTCCCCAGCACTATCCTTGTCAATTATTTTTTGTTCTTCATGAATTAAATCATAGAGATCATCCATACGTAAGGTTAGGTTTCCATGAGTATATAATCTTTTTTTATCTCTCAATTTCCATATTTGTTTTCGTTATGTGCTAAATTGAGCTATTTTTAATATTACTTGATATCTTATGATTATAGGATAATTGGATGAATATTATTGGTGAGTGGATTCCTTCCAAATCTAGTTAGGTGGTGCCTATATTTTTCTAATGTTACAGTAGCGTTATACATCATGTGATAATAAAAAATGGGTAGGGGAATTTGGATGACCAGGAAATATTCCTACTTGAGGTTTCTGTTGTACATGGTAGATGATGTGCGGTTGTCTCGTGTGGGAAATGACGGGTGCATACTGGTATGGTTTTCCTTTTTTGGTTTTGTTGTTTCAATGCATTAATGGTGAAATTCCACATGTTTTTTATGATTAAAAATGGTATGTGATGGATTATGTGGTTCATTGGGAAACTAATTGGTGTAGCTCGTGGGACCTAGGGAATGTTGATAAGTGATAAATTGGAAATGAGGTTAACTGATGGGATGTGAATGGTTTTTACCATTAACTTATGTGATGATGGAGGTTCTTCAAGTAATCATATAAGTTGTTGGTGATTTTCACTCAACATGGGGTCTATGGTAATTGAGGTTGTGTGAATATAAATGAAAGTCAATTTAGAGGGTTTGATCACTATTTATTGATAGTACTCTATATAGTTTAATAAATATATGGATGATGGTGTTGAAAATGGTTATGTCGGAGGGATATGACATAGGTTTCCATGGGAACATGGGGGTAATTTAGATCACTGGGTGGGAGTAGGATTCATTAAATAAATGTGAGATATATTAGAGATTATATGTTAGGCTTAGTAAAGGAATGGTTCTTTAGTTCCTTGGGCTTCATCAAGATATTGAGCTAGTGGTTAGTAGAGGGTTTGGATGATAATTGTATTTTTGATATGGTTATAGATGTTCCATTATGGTGTTATGGTAGACTCAATATGGTTATTCCAATTATGGGCTGGTGTGTGATGTTGTGTGAAAAAAACATTATTGGAACAGTGATGTTACTTCTTTTAAGACAACATTTGGATGTGACATTCCAGTCTATAATTGGCCAAATCTGAAAAAACCAACTCATAGATGAAAAAACATGAGTGGATTATGTTATGTTGTGTATATTGGTTTCAATTTATTACACATTTCATACATAGGTATATGTGTGGATATTATCCAGGGATATTTTTGGTGGTGTCCTATCGAGTTCATACTCAGACCATGCATAGTACCACTTGGGTAAATATATACTTTATGGTTTATAGAATAAGTAATGGTAACGGATCATCATAAGGAATATAATAGAGATGGAGGTGTCGATGGTTCATGGAAAAACTCAAGAGACTAATCTGTCAAGGATAACATTGGAAATACTCAAGAGACTAAACTGTCAACTATGGAGAAAAACCCTCCTTCTCATAATAGGAATTTATATACATTGGTAATAACTAAAAATATTACAGAACTTTATCCATCATGGAATATAATCCACTAGGAATGATAATTTTCCAAAATTCACCATCTATACAACCATTATAAACACTATAGAAAACCACTATCATCTTGGGGAATGGATGATAGTATCCACACCTTCTGGAAGAACCTTCAAATTTATTTTATTTAAAAGTATGGTCACTTAGGACCTCATAATAGATACCACCACAATGGGCCACCCACCCACAAAAGAAGGGTGTGGGCCACAACTATAATTTCTAACTTCTGAACAAATTATTTACGAATGAAAACTCAGAATACATTGATTTTGAGGAGTTTGAGGGTCCATGATGAAAGTTAATTGGTTATACCTCAAACTACATTGGTTTTCCCCTGAACATTGATTTTTATGCCATTACTATGGATAATTTTATGGAAAATTTTGTCCCATTTCCATGACTAGGTTGTGTATCTTCTAGAAAAATTATAAATTTTTCAACTTACTTGATGACTCCAGGTGGATGTGATTACATAAGGGAAAATCATCATCCTAGATCATCTATCTAATTCTCTACACATACTCATGCACAGTCATGTTTCAAATTATAGGGTCCAACTAAAGGTTCTACGACAAAATATTATTTATGGGATAGAATCATAAATTTTAGTTTTTTATATGTTTAATGGATATAGCTAAAGAACTTGATGAATGAATCCCATAATATTATAGATAATATTATTAACATTTAGTTTATAATAAATTCAAAATAAAAATTAACTCAAACACGATAAATATTTGTTATCAGTTTTGTAATGTCACTCTTTTTTCATTGTCATGCAGTTGAGAATCCATGTGATTATTCCTCTAGTTATATCCACATGTTCTCTATGAATTTTAAAAAACATTATTTTTATTATAAGAAGAAGCATAGAGGAACCTAGAGTTTCTTTTCATTCTCCATTGATCAAATTAAGGGGTTCCCTTTCTCTCTCTATGTTCTTGGGAGGTCAGTTGGATCATTTTCTCTCAAGGGATCGATAGATTTCTAGATATTTTTATATTTTGTGAAAAATAACACTTTTAGTTAAAATAATATCTACTTACTATTAAAATCTAATTTTTTTCACAATGACCCTTTATCAAATATTCATTCAATATAATTTGTCATTCCTAATAATAATAATAATTTTATTTTATACCATGAGATTCAATTATTTAAATAAAAATTTTTAAAAAAATAAATTAATAATTTTTAATTCATATTTAAATTTATATATAATTTCCATTGGACCCTTGACTATTATAGTCAATCATTTTGAAAAGAATAAAAATATTAATAATTAAATATTTATTTAAATAAATAAATATTTGTCATTCGGTAGATAAATAAGTAATATATTAACTAAACTCATGATTAAATACTTATTTTAATAGTCACATAACTAAATTAATATTAATTATAATCTATTCACTAAAACGGTGAATAAAAAATAATTTATTTATTATGTTGTGAATAATAAATAAGAGGTAAAGTTAAACATGCATATTAAAAACACAAATATATCATGTATGAATTTATATAATAAAAGATACGTTAATAATAATTATTTCACAAGATTAGATTAATATTTCATCATAATAGTGAATTCAATAGAATTTAGTGAGATTCTGGATAAACATCTCATGTAACCCTCTAAACCAATTTCTTAGTGGTATTAGGTAAACTTTTCAAGAATACAAGGTCAAGGTATAACAACACATCATGGAACCCATAAAGAAGGAAGTTAGTGTGACAATTATGACAACTTTCCTATGAATGATTCTCTATAATATAATATCTTTGTCCCAATTTATTATCAATATGGATTCATATTTTTTCCATTATCATATATTATTGATTAATCTTTCTTTCAATTTCAAAAATAAACTCATTATTGAACTACTATGGATGAAAATTTAATTAAACAACTCTATTTCAATCAAAGTCCCAAAGATATATTTTTCTCTTAACTCAGAAGGAAAAAATCCATTCATATCTTATCTAATTAATTTCATATCACTTATGACACTACTAATGAAGTAAACCTTTCCACATGAATATTTTACCCTAATTTTCATTCATACATCAAAGTACATAATTCATGATACAAATCAATAATAATACCAGGTCTAAAGAATAGAATAGTTGTTGGTAAACAGGAATATCCAATGACACAAAAACATATGGAATACCTATTAGCAGGTCTACCCTAATTACCTCCACTCTTAGATATTACTAATTGAAAACATAATGTGAAGAAGCCCCAATTTATTATGATCCCCCAACAACCGATATTCAATTTTAATTTGTGTCTGTTTATATGGATGTTCTCTAGACTATATGACATATGATTGATAATATTTTTATGTCATTTCTAGGTTCTCATTATAGAGTTGAACTACTATAACCTTATAATGTTAAAAAATTTATATCGAAATTATGAAATTAATGTTACCCAAATGAAAAAAAATCATGCAATAAGATATTTATTGATATTATGGAAATTTAAAGATAAAATTCATTTAGATCTAGGGATCCAACTCCAACAAACTCCCACTTTCCCTAGAGGTAACCACTAACTAACAACCTATAATATCTCGCATGATTAAAATGCTGATATTGATATAAGTATATATTTTATGGTCTAACGATGCTCTATTGTGGATAATATACTTACTAAGACATCATCCCATTGTTAAAAATCCCTCTAGAGGAGATATCCCGTAGTATTAACCATTTTTACTCTATCAATATCATGATTTCTTGGTTAGTATCTTTGTTACAATATGATAACAATATATATTTTTATTTTATTGTTATTTCTTGATACAACTCCATGAAATAGAATAAATCATTGATTAAATTGCTTCTTATGTAGCATCTGAAGCTGGAACATACTTGGTACTTATAGATACTTACACCATTCAATATAATAAGCATATATTTCATATATAATTATCATATTTTTGATATTTTATCAAATTGATCTAAAGTAATACTTGTTTTTATATCCGTTTGATAACTAATGTTATAATTTCTCTAATTAGTATAAACTCACCCTTCGTGCTTTTTTAAGTACTATTATATAGTTTTGACTACTACCATATGTAGTTTTACATGTTTTGATTGATATTTTCCTACTATGATTTATATTAATTCATTTTCAATTCTCAATATATATCATGGAATATGAGATAGATTCAAAAAATTAGGATTATGAGAATCTATAAAGAAAAATTATCTTTTCATGTGCCATAACATGCCATCTTGGAGAGATTTTAGGCCATGTGACATAGACAAAAACTCACTCTTGAATTGTTTTGTTTGGTCTTGTATTTTTCAATAATTGTTCAAAGTATATTCTATAATTTAATCTATAAAATTAAATAGATATATATCATTATATATTGGTCACAAGAACATGGTCTTATAATTTAATACATTATTGGAGAAATAATATTCTTTTAGTCTTACATAACTATAAGACATAACTAATGTTTTCCTAATGTTATCAAAATATTTGACTTGGAAAACTATGTCACTAGAATTAACCTCATAAAAACCGAAGTCTAAAATTCATTCATAAAAAAAAGTAAATTCTCTCAGGGATTCAATAAAATAAATATTATTTAATATTGATGCTTACTTCAACCCATAAATTGATCTTTGTAACTTGTATACCTTATTGTAATTATTTGGTGCCACTAATCCTTTATAGTTTCATCATATAGACTTCTTACACTAGTATTCCATTATGTAATGGCGAATTGACAACTAATTTCTAAATATAATGATCATTGAAGGTTTTCTTGAAAAGCAGAATTCTAATGGACTTTAGCATGATGACTTGTGAAAAGGATTCTTCATAGACTATTCCTTAACATTTCTTCAAACCTCAAGTTACAAATCATGCCTTATAGTTACCAACATTACCATCCATTTCTAGTTTCTTCTAAAATACCCACAAGTGGCATTACCTAATTTGGAGAAAACACCAAATACATTACTATATTATGATATGTGGAATCAATTTCAGAATTTATAAGAGTTGTAAATATTAGTTTTATGATATTTTGTACTTCCTTGTAAGATTATTTATTTTGAAAAAGTAATATATCACCTTGTTTACTGAGTATAAAACTACCTCTTTGTTTTTAATATTATTATATGGTATGTGTCACTAGAAAAATTCATCCCACTAGGTCTTGTGGGGTTTATTATTTCTGTGCAAACTCTTATACATCTGTAACCTTGAATTCAATAAAGTATAGATTTATACGACTATCAAAGAAGATATGTTCTTTATACTTACTTTAATATATTCAATTATTTTACCAATACATTTCTATCTTCAGGATAGTTATGTCCTAAGTATCTTTTTGATAATTAAGTAAGATTCACTTAGTGTTTTTTGTGAGGTATGTTGTTTTCAAAAAATATCATTAATAGAAACACCCCATAAAACATATGAGCTCAAACATTATGGATTTATTTCATATTTTAAATTGTATGATATCCATTAGTCAATATAGTTATTATATGCTTAAATGTTAACATAGCTATTTGAGAAACATCTACTTAATAGAATTCTGGGAGACCTAAAATACTTATATGACTCATCGTTCAACCTATTTTGACTACCATCACCACTCTGATTTATATAAGGAAATGTGAAATTAAGAGTCACTCAACTATAATTTTAAATTATTGATGAATTGTTGTTAAATATTTTATTTGAATAGCCCAACCAAGAAATCTTATAGCTTTTAACAAGTATATTCCGAAACCTACATTACCTTCTTTAAATTCCCAATAGGAATCTCATGAAGTATAGGAATTTTGACATATATTCTTCATAAAATAGTTCACATATATATTTTTAAAATAATTCAAGAATATTTTTTACTTTAAAACCTTTAATCATTAAAGGTTTTGTTCTTAATTATTTATTAGTAATCCAAAATACCTTACATTTTTAGCTCTAAAGAGTCCTAGTACCCTTTTGGGTATATCCCTGATATGTACTTTTAGTTTTTCATAAAAAGAAATATCATTAAAAAATTAAGTATTATTTGATTCTTAAATTTTATATTCATCATTAATTACCGACATTAGACATTTATTATTCTTGTATTATTCAACTATTAATCAGGTATGAAATACTATAGAAACATTCATTTAAAATATGAAATAATATTTCATTATGTCTTGAATTGAAAACTAAAAAATATATTTTTGTAACACTTTGTACACAATAATATTTTTAGAATAATTAATCCACATTTCAATGTGAAGCTATAAAATCTCTAAGAAAACTTTGGAATCATTTTCCTTTGGATAAATTGAAATTTCACCTTACATATTGTAGTATTTCTTTACTTCCTTGGTTCTAGTATTTAGCTACCAAATATTTGAGTTACATATAATATTTAATAACAAATAATTTAAAAATTAATATTACATGAAATGATAAATATTCATAACCTATATTCTTATGATTATGTCTTCTTCAATTTACAATAGTTCACATTCATGTGACCTTTCTTATCATATGTGGAGCACATATCCTCCTATTCCTTTCTCTCCCTCTAAATGTTTTCTCTCTTTAATGGAAATTAATAATACTCCATTGACTTTAAAATTTTCATAGGATTTTCATCATTTTTATTAGTTCAATCACTATAAGGGGTTTGAATCATCTTCCCATCAATATCTATCATCTTGGGGAATCATAGTCAAAATATTCCGGAGTGGCTAATTCAAACTATTCATTTTTTTAATTATAAAGGAATATATATAATATGTGTAGTACAGATGATAATATTAGATTAATGGATAATTTATTATCCATATAGAAGCATAAATTCACAAAATAACCCTTATAGATAAATATATGGAATAAAATATCACTATATTGGTACCCATATTCATGTTTTACATGTATAGTGTAGTAAAAATATCCACTATCTTTATACACTAATTATCATTTTCTACTTCTAAGATATGAGTTATCATGTTTTATAGACCCAGGTTTTATGTTTATTATTTATCAATTCATACATAGCCGATAACATGTTTTAGTATAAATTAAAATCATGTATTATGTGTCACGACCCATCCCCTGGGGCCCGTGCCGTGACTACCACTAGCCCTCCTTCCATAGGCCAAGGGCTGGAGACTAGCACCGAAAGGCATATTAACAAAAATTAGGAAGGAATTTCCTTTATAACCTGTAAACACACACATCCAAGCACACAACAAGATACGAACATAAATAAATTTTATAGTAAATAGGGTGTGAACAGTGAGAAAAAGGGGCCAGAATACAAGCCCTACTGGAAAGTACAAGAAAAATAAAAAGTACAAGTAATCTGAAATAGCTCCTATGAATAGCTGCTAAGGATCCTACCTAAAGGGTAGGTATATCTCTCGAACAATCGTCTCTGTTGTACGCCTCATCTAAGGTCAACCTCCGAGCTGCCTCCAGTCCTGGTACTCTTGTACTAAGCCAGTGATGTCCATAATCTACACTAAACACAAGAAGGTGTGGGTGTAGCTCATGCAGGGGTGAGTATAAAGATACTCAGTAGCGACCCTGAGACCCTCAAATGTCTCACAAAATTCCAAAATGTTAAACCACAAATCATGAAAAAAACTAAAAAACCTTCTTAGTTAAATGCCCATACATATACCTAAGTTATCTAGTATGCCAATCTCATTCATGAAGAAACACAAGGACCCAATACTTATACAAAATAAAATTGATCCATGAAGGAAAAAATACCACCAAGGTTACCACCCTGAAGGTAAGTACCACAAGGGTATGCCACACAGAAGAATATCACAAAGATATCACCACAAAGGTAAGAACCACAAAGGTATGCCACACATAATATTACCAGAAAGGTAAAGACTTAGCTCACACCATGTATAACTTAGATACGGTAGTTAATATTATTAGATGTAACTACTGAATCATCTTACACTATTGAGAGGTATACCCACGTTGGATCCAAAATCATTATACCCATGTAGGATCCTAGATCATCAGACCCACATTGGATCCTAGTATAGAAGACCCATGTGGGATCCTAGAGTAGTCCCAATTGGATTCCTAGAGTGGATCTAAGAGGGATACCGGAACAAAGACTCATGTATGATCCAAAAATACAAACCCACATAGGATCCCTTTCTCATTATACAGCCAGCCACATGGTTCCCATACTAAGCTCACTAGATTCTGGGAGGGTCCACTCCTCAAGCCATAGTTCAATACTCTAACTATCACTAAGTCCCACGAAGATGTATCCCAAAGGATCGCTGCGTGATTTCGGTCTCAACGCAACAAACAGTGTATCAATCGGATGCCTGGTCTATAAGTTATTGGGCTTTATGTCCCAAGGACCTGGTTGGATTCGTGTTCAATCCAACCCGGCCATACCCCAACAATATCCAAATCTCAAGTGGGATATATAAAAAGGACCATCTCAATCATAGGTTTTTGGTGCTGGAGACGGTTTGTCAAACGGACGAATGTAGCTCTTATTATAGCCAAAAGAGTGAAAAGGGTTGAAGCTGGTTTAGTTCCGGTCCGACCTAGTCGGACTGACCTTGACCAACCCAGCCTAGGCCGACCCAACCCGGTTTGGGTTTACCTAGCCTAACCAGGGTCCATCCCTAGGTCTGACCCGGCCAGTTGGGTCCAGCCCATCTCGCCCGCACATCCCTGCCCGCGATGGCAGCCCGCTGGGCAGTCTGCTCGGCTCCCGGCTGGTCGGACGACCATCCCTCCTTTGTGCAGCATGGTCGCGCACCGCACTATCACCAGAAGACGGTAGTGAGACTACTACCTTCTCTTTGCCGCTGCGGCCTTGTGTCACAGCTCTTGCATGCCGGCGGCATGGACAGGCACCGCTGCCTCTACTTTTCCACGACTGGCAGGCCGCGACACTCCACTGGCAGTGCGGTAGCGCCGCCACCACTCTTGAGTCCTGTCGGTGCTAGTCGCCAGTACCATTCATTGTCTGTCTCCATCATGAAGAACACATCAAAACCCACATAGGTTGTAGAGTGGTCGGTCTATGTTCTTTTGGCCCACACCATCTGCATTAGAGCTGTAACAAGTGGCTCATGGGGAGAGATTCAATGTAAAATCAATTAAAGAAGATCAATCAAAACGCACCCCTACCTTGTCATTTGTTTGAGGAGTCGAGAGGTAGAAGATGAAGTCGTTGAAGAATGTCGGCGTTTTTTTGCTTCCGCAAAGCGCTTCCGATCCAGGCTCAGGATCGGTTCCTTGTTCTTTATTGGAGAGGGAATTATTCGTTTGTAGGAAAAGTTCTTTGTTGGAGAGAATGTTTCTCCACAATTCTCCCAAGACCCTTTTCCAAAGAAATCCTCCAACCCCAAAAAAAATGACGATCCAACTTATTAAAAATATGCCTAATAGTTAATTAAAGTTGACACATTTAATTAATTGTAGTTTTCTCGTTTATTAATTGTTGAGTTGAGAGGTTTTCACCCATTAATAGATGATTAGGTGGTCCCCACCACCAAGAATTTAAAATGGGGGTTTTTTGGCTTAGGTGCTCACCACCTCTATAATTTCAAAAGATAGGTTTCAAAAGAAAAAAATAAAATTTTAATTATTTTATTTTTCTTCTTCCACAAAAAAGCAAAAAACTATCTTCCACCTTCAAACTACTATGGTCGAGATGAAGGTCTCTTTAAGAGAATATCGGCGTTGTGAGTTCAATGGTGTCCTCAGATTTTAATTATGAGCACCAGTTCAAAATTTATAAAAACCCGCTTGCACGTTTACTGAATGTTCTTAAAAAAAGTTCAAAAATTCTTTCTGGGCACTCCATGCCTCGGAATCTTGCACCGTCACTTTTCAAGGACTCATAAAATTCTTATATAATGAAAAACAATTACATGGAATTTTCGAGTCTTTACATTCTCCCCACCTCAGGGCTTTGGGTCTTCAAAATCCATATTACAAAAACTAGGAAAACAAGTGGGGGTACTGAGCATGAATCTGGGCGTCCTGCTCCCATGTGCTCTCCTGGAGGTTATCGTGCTACCAACGTACACGCACCAAAGGTATCAATCTCCCATGAAGGTATCTCTCTTGTCGATCCTCAATCTCCACTGGAACCACCGTAAACATCACCCCATCATCAATGTCCAACTCACCCTAGTCTAGGATGTGTGAAGGGTTGTGCACGTATCTTCTCAGCTGGGATATGTGGAAGACGTCATGCACCCAGTGCAGCTAAGGTGGAAGAGCTAAGAAGTAAGCCACCTTTCCCACTCTACTGAGGACCATAGAAGGTCCGATGAAGCTTGGAGATAAATTTCCGGCCCAGCCAAATATCCGCAAACCTCGTCGAGGTGAGACCCTTAGAAATATGTGTTCACCATTCTCGGACTCCAGAGGTCTCTGTATCCTATCAGGATAAGACTTTTTCCTTCTATGTGCAGTCTTCATCCCCTCCTAGATGATCTGCACCTTCTCTGTGGTATCCTGTACCATCTCTGGTCCCATAATTGCTGATTTCCCTAGGTCAGTCCCGCACAATGGAGATCTGCTAGGTCGGCCGTATAGAGCCTCAATAGGTGTCATCCTAATGGTGGAGTGACAGCTGTTGTTGTATGAAAACTCCACCACGGGAAATTGATCCTCCCAGCTGCGACCGAAGTTGAGGAATCAATCACGCATCATGTCCTTGAGGTTATGAATAGTCTGCTCAGTCTGGCCATCCACCTGAAGATGGAATGTGGTGCTCAAATGAAGAGGCGTCCCGAATTCCTCCTACAAACCTTTCAATAGATGGGAAGTTAAATGTGCATCATGATCGGAGACAATCGTCGAGGTTACTCCATGTAGCCACACAATCTCCTGCACATAGAGGCGTCCCAAGCTCTCTACTGAACCCCTTTCTCTAATCGGTAGGAAGTTGGCCGATATGGTGAGTCGGACGACGATCACCCAAATAGAATCCTGACCCCTAGATGTACGTGGAAGTCCTATCACGATGTCTAAGGATATCCCATCCCACTTCCACTCTGGGACCTCTAAAGGCTGAACTAAGCCTACTGGTACCTGATTCTCCACCTTCACTTGCTGACAAGTAAGGCACCGAGAGACAAGCATTGCTACTACATTCTTCACTCCCAGCCACTAGTACTATCATCGGAGATCCTGGTATATCTTCACCACTTTTTGATGTACCTCTAGAGGGGATGCGTGTAACTCCCACAACACATCCTCTTGAAGTGACACTGCTACCATGGTACGCCCTCTGAAAAGGATGATGTGCTCCCCACCTTCTGAAAAAACATTAGGCACCTACCTTGAGGATATCTGAACACGTCGATCCTCGTAGTCAGTGTCCCCACATTGAGCCTCCCTGACTCGCTGAATAAGTGGGGGAGTGACTGTAAGTGACTGATGAAAAGTTTCTTTATCTCATTCCATAAAAGATATCTGTAAAGTAGCTAGCTGCTCTATCACCTCACCAAGAAATTGTATACCAAATGTCCTGCATAGTTCATCTTCTACAATGTTCCACTTCACAGAAGTATAGAATATCTCAAAGTCATAGTCCTAGAGAAACTTGAGCGAACGTCATTGTCTCAGGTTCAGGTCCATCTAAGAGAAGATATACCTGAGACTCTAGTGGTCCAAGTAGACTGTAAAATTTTCTCCCATCAAGTAATGTCGCACATCATCAAGGAGAAGGCCACTGCTACTAACACCAAGACATGGGTAGCATAGTTCTACTCATGATGTCTTATATTTTGAGAACAATATGCGATAACTTCTCACTCATGCACTAGGACACATCTAATCCCATCCCGTGATGCGTTGCAGTAGACTACGTACCCAACGCCCTCCTCTGGAAGCCTCAATATGGGGGGCACTAGTCAACCTCTGACTCAGCTTCTGAAAACTCCACTGGCATCTCTCTGACCACATGAAGGGTTCCCCCTTCTTCATCAATGCTGATAAATGTGTTGGAACTATGGATAAATCTGGCACAAACCACCGGTAGTATCCGTCCTAACCCAAGAATCTTTGTACCTCTATCACACTCCTGGGTGGATCCCAAGAAAGTACCACCTCAATCATTGGTGGATCCACTGCAACTCCTGCCTCCTAGATTACATGTCCAAGGATGTGAACCTATCGGATCCAGAACTAGCACTTCGAGAGCATACCATAAAACTGGTGCTCTCAGAGTGTGTCCAGAACTATCTACAAATGATAGGCATGCTCCCCCTCGGTAGACGAGTAGATTAGAATGTCGTCAATGAAGACTACTATAAAGAGATCAAGGTATGGATGAAATATCATGTGCATGAGTACCATAAAAACTACTAGAGCGTTGTTCACACTGAACAGCATGACCATAAACTCATAGTGGCCATACTGACATCTGAAATTTGACATTTTCACATCTACATCTCGTACTTTGAGCTGGTGATAGCCTGATCTGAGGTCTATCTTTGAGAACCACCGTGCTCCTTTCAGCTGATCAAAGAGGTCGTCAATCCTCGAGATTGGGTACTTATTATTCTTGGTCACTAGTTTCAAATGATGATAGTCAACACAAAGTCTCAAGCTCCCTTCTGACTTCTAGGAAAACAAAATCAGGGCTGCCCATGGAGAAACACTTGGTCGGATGAATCCCTTACCCTTTAAGTCCTCTTGCTATACCCGCAACTCACAAAGCTTCGCAGGAGCATCTGATACACTGGTGTAGATATCGGTGTCATCCCAGGGTACAATTCAATGTAAAATTACTCCTATCTGCGAGGAGGTAGACCTAGAACATCATCAGGTAAGACATCCGTGTACTAGTCCACCAATATAGGATAGCTCGGACTCTCTACATCAACTGCTCCGAGAGTAATGCTAGACAACTGATGGGTGACCGCCTGCACCCTCCTCTAGGTAAGTCCATCCTGTGCTGAAAAGGCTCCCTTTTTCCGGTGAAGGTAAACATAGTCCCATCCTCAAAGATACACTGCACTTTTCACCTAATACAGTCAATCTGAGTATGGTCCATATATAACCAATCCATACCCAAGATGACGTCATGAGGCCTCGACGCCACTACTATGAGATCCCAATCCATGCTCTTGCCACCTAGATTAAGAACACACTATCGACACCAGTGTGTAATCATCGAATCCTCTCTTCTAGGAGTCTCTTGCCGTAATGATCGAGCCAACATCTCCATTGGAATATCTGTGCTCTGAACAAGGGTAGTGGCAATAAAAGAATTATTGGCACCTGTGTTAATAAGTATTGCAGCTAAGGTGGTGTAGAAACTGATCATACCTCTTATCATCTCCGGTGTGCCATGATCATAGGCCTTAGCTTCCTGGAGCTGAGCTCACCCTTGTCCACCTACTCACTATATTCGGGGTGGACCACTTGGTGGTGGTGGTGGTAACATCTCATATAGTCTCCCACCACCAACTGCACGGATAGCTCCTCTACCACGTCTGCCTGCTCCCTATGAACCTCCTCGGTCGAACCTTTGTCTATGTTGGGGCAGTCCATAGCTCATCAGTGGATCATCTGTACGGTGGTTCGGGTAGTCTGGATCCATGTGACCCTACCCGCCGCATGTGTAACACTGCATTCACCTCACATGATTGTCTCTCTCTCTGGTGCCCTGCACAACCGACGATGAATCCCGTGGTCATCCACCTGTAGGTCTGGTCCTCTTGGACCACTGTGACATCTTTATGCTACCATCTATAGAAGAATCTTCCATCTGACGCCCGGTGGGGGGTCTCACTACTGATGACTGCTCAGCAAGAAAACTCTCCACTAAGAGGTCTCGCTCTAATACCCTCACCTGGGTCGGGATGCTTAGAGAAATCATCAAATCCCTGATCTCTCTCTTGAGTCCCTACTCGAAGGTTCAGGCCCTGAAGAATGGGTCTCGTACCATATCATTAGAGTAGCGTGAGACGTCGGTGAACCTCCCTGAGTACTGAGCCACACTCATGTTGCCCTTCTGCTAATGAAGAAGTTCCTATATGGGAACTACATGAAGGGTCGTTTGGACAAACACTTCCCGAAATAGGCTCTCAAAGTCTTCCCATAGAAGTGTCACCTAGTCATGAACCTGGAGCATCAAGCTGCACCATCTGCCTACAGAAGATTGGCAGCAAGGATCACTATGAGATCAGCCGGTGTCCCTACTAGTCGGAAGACTCTCACCACGGTCTCCGGCCAATCCTCAGCCACCTGTGGGTCTATCTCACCCCTGAACCTAGGTGGTATCTGGCATTGGTACTCATGAAACACACTCAAATAGAGTTCACCCTCTGTTGATGGGTATGGTGGGATCAGTGTCCAAACAGGTAATGGTACGACTGGAACCTTCGTTGGTGCCCCTAATGATAAAGGGCCCTACACCGAGGCCTCGTCGATCGATGAGCTATCATCACGTATTATAACCGGACCCCTAGCTGGCTGTCTACATGGAGGAATCCTAAAAATAAACAGGTTTTTCATGGTCAATATGTTATAGCTAGTGAGATTACTCAAAAAGATCAAAAAGATAACTTTTCAAAACACACACACAATCAGTGTTTTCGTACACCGAGTCAGAAATCAGAAGTCAGGGTCTTAGTATATGGATACATCGGTCACCGCACAAACACTAGATTCCCTAAACTGATAACCACACTCACTATGCATAACATTATTTCTGTTAAAAAGTTCAGAGTACAATGTTCTACAGTAGAGCTAACTCCTCTGATGCCAATTTTTCTTGACCCTTCCCCTGAGGCCCGTGCCGTGACTACCCCAAGCCATCCATCCATAGGCCAGTGGCTGGCGACTAGCACCGAAAATCATATTCTCTAAAACTGGGAAGGCAATGACTTTATAACCTGTAAACAAACACAACCAAGCCCACAGCAAGATACTAACACAACTAAACTATATTTTAAACATGGTGTGAACAGTGAGAAAAAGGGGCCAGAATACAAGCCCAACTAGAAAGTAAAAAAGAAAACTAAAAAGTACAAGTAAAATAAACCGCCAAGGATCCTACCTGAAGGGTAGTTACAACTCTCGAATGGTCGCCCCTGTGGTACGCCTCGTCTAAGGTCCACCTTCGACCTGCCTCCAGTCCTGGCACCCTCATCCTTAGTAATCGTTGTCTATCGTCTTCACCAAACACAACAAGGTGTGGGCTTAGCCTGTGAAGGGGTGAGTAAAATGATACTTAGTAAGGACCTCGAGATCCTCCAAGGTCTCACAAAATCCAAAAATGTTAAACCACAAATCATGAAAGAAACTCACAACCCTACTTTGGTATATTCCCGTACATATACATAAGTTATCATGTATACCCATCTCATTCATGAGGAAACACAAGGCCCCAATCCATATCCAAAGTACAACTAATCCATGAAGGAAATAATTCCACGAAGGTGACCACCACGAAGGTAAGTACTACAAGGGTATGCCACACAGAAGAATATCACAAAGATATGACCACAAAGGTAAGTTCCAAAATGGTACGCCATATTAAAGATTTCCATAAAGGTAAAGACTTATCTCACACCATGTATAACTTAGGTATGATAGTAATGATTATTAGATATAACTACTAAATCATCTTACTCGGTTGAGAGGTAGACCCACGTAGGATCCTAAATCATCATACCCACATCGGATCCTAGATCGTGATACCCACATAGGATCTTATTATAGAAGACCCATGTGGGATCCTAGAGTAGTCCAATGTAGATTCCTAGAGTATATTCTAGAGGGATACTAGAACACATACCATCTTAGGATCCCAAAACATAGACCCACATAGAATCCCTTTCTCTTGATATAGCCAGCCACAGGGTTCCCGCACTAAGCTCTCTTGATTCCGGGAGGGTCTTCTCTTCAGGTCATGTGTCGATACTCCAACTACCATGAAGTCCCACTAAGAAGTATCCAAAATTCCCACCATGTGATAGTAGTCTTAATGCAATAGACGGTACGCCAATCAAACACCCAGTCTGTAAGTTATTGGCCGTTTAGTCCCAAGGGCCCTTTTTGATTTGTGTTCGATCCAACCTAGTCAAACCCCAACATTATCCAAAACTCAAGTGAGGTATACCAAAAGGGCCATCTCAATCCAAGATTTTTGGCTTCATAGATGGTTCATCAAATGGAAACTCATAGCACAAGTTATGGCAGAAAGAGCGAAAAGGGTCGAAGCTGGTCTGGGTCTGAACCGACCCCGATCCTGCCTGACCCACCGGCGCGGCCCGGCCTGCTGGGTTGTCCACTCCACTCACGGATAACCAGACAGCCAGCCCTTCTTCGTGTGGTGAATTCGTGCACCACGCCATCACTGGCGGCTGGCAGCGATCCGACCACCCTCGCTTCACAACTACGGCCTTGTGACGTAGCTTCTAAACACCAGCGGTATGGACATGCGCCGCCACCTCCCCTTCATGCAGCCGGTCGTGCATCGGCTGCCGCCTTTTCTTCGTCGTGGTCGATGGGCTGTGACCCTCCACTGGTGGCATGGTTGCACCACCGCTGTCTTCATGGCCAGTCAGTGTGTCGGCCGCTGCTCCCGAGTCCTACTGGCGCCAGTCTCCGGTACCAGTCGCCATCCTCCTCCATCATGAAGAACGCATCAAAACCCACAAAGTTCATGGAGTGGTCGGACCATGTTCATTTGGCCCTCACCCTCCGTATTAGAGCTGTAGAAAAAGAATCAATGGAGATATTTAATGTAAAAGAAATTAACGCAGATCAATCAAAACACAGCCCAACCTTGTCATTCGTTGGAGGAGTTGAGAGGTAGAAGATGAAGTCACTGAAGAACGTCGACATTTTTTTCTTTCGTAGAGCGCTTCTGATCTGGGCTCGGGATCGGTTCCACATTCTTTGTTGGAGAGGGTGTTCTTTATTTGGAGGAAAACTTCTTCGTTGGAGAGAACATTTCTCCACAATTCTACCAAGATCCTTTTCCAACGAAATCCTCCAACCCAACAAAAATGAAGAGCCATCTTATTAAAAAAATTTCTAACAATTAATTAAAGTTGACACATTTAATTAATTGTAGTTGGATCAATTTATTAATTGTAGATCTGAGAGGTTTTCCCCTATTAAGAGGGGTTAGGGTGGACCACACCACCAAAAATTTAAATTGGGGGTTTTCTATCTTGGGTGGTCCCCACCTCCATAATTTCAAAAAAAGAGGTTTCAAAAGAAAAAAATATTCATTATTTTATTTTTCTTCTTCCACGAAAAAGAGAAAAAATATATTCCACCCTCGACCTACTACAGTTGAGGTGAAGGTCTATTTAAGAGAATATCGGTGCTATGAGTTCAATGGTATCCTTTGATTTCAATTTCAAGCACCATTTCAAAAGTTATAAAAACCAGCTCGCACGTTTAATGAATGTACTTAAAAAAAAGTTCAGAAATTCATTCTGGGCACTTCGGGCCTCTGAATCATGCGCCATCAATTTTTGCAGACACTTAAAATTCCCATGTAGATAAAAATATTACATGTAATTTTTGGGTCTTTACATTATGTATCTCGTATAATAATCATTTTCTCCTTCACTTTATCTCTAAGGAGGTTGATCCTGAATATATGATTCCTACAAAAAAACAAATTTTCCAATACTACTGAATACAAGAGATTCTATCACTGTTTGAAATTTGTAATGGTGAGGGAAATTTCATTATCCAAGAATGACCATAGTGTTTCCGTGGGTTTGCTTTAAATATTTCCACTATAAATAAATGATGACATTAATACATTATTTTCATTGTTGACATAATATATTGATTTTATTAGTATCCCACTATTTTATCAAATCCTAACATCCAGCTTATTTAGAATTGGAATATATTGTCAGTTGGATATTCTGGTGGAAAGAATCCATATTTCCCTTCAAATAACCCATACTATGGAATTATAAACATTTCATAATGTTTTTAGATAGACTTTTTTTTTCAACTACTTTTACCTTTATCTACATGATCTATTAAGTGGGCTCCCCAATACCAAATTCTTATAGAATGACTTCCTAAATGCTTGCATCTAGGTTACACCAACTCTTATAGGGGAAACTTCTCTGGATTATTACTTGTTTAAGTCAACCCAAGACATTCATTAGAACCACATGATAAATGAATTTATCTTGATGAGGACTAGACCTATATTTTATAAATGGTTACATTCTATCTCAAGTGATTATTGGGTTTACTGACATAATAGTTTGATAAAGGGATTTTGTTTAACTTATATATAATATTATTTATTTTATTCTTCACATGATTATTAATATTATGTGGAATTTACATAATTAATTAATAATTTCTCCTAAATAATTTATGTATGGATTTTTATTTTGTTTCATCATAGTTAGCTTATTGATTTATTTACTTTATGTGATCATGTTAAATCATAGAAATGAAACATTCACCTAATAAATATATAAATAGTCATACACTAAAAAAATAAAATAAATATTTGATATAACAATTGATAGTGCTCAGTTTGATGGATGGGGATATTGATAGTTTTCGTTGTTTGTTTTGAATATTAAAAATACCTCAAACATTTACATTTAATTAAAATAATATCTCAAAAATTTTTAATTCAAAATCTCCGTACTATTTAATCATTTTAGTGTTTATATTATTATTTTTAAATAATTTTGTAGTCACTGTAGTATCCATAGTATTTTATTTTTTTCAGTTTTTTTCATAAAGTCATACAAAATTGATTTTTCAAGTTAATTTGAATAAAGTTTTTCAAATTCATAAATTTTCTAAAAGTCATATGATTTCATGAAAGGTCCCATAAAATGAGTTTTGAAGTCATAAAAAATGTTTTATAAAGCCTTAAATTTTTTTAAATACATATGAAAATAATGTAAAGTCTTATGAATTTTGAAATATATATGAAGCTAGCTAAGATCAGGTTGATATGCTTTTTTAAATCATGATTTTGACTGAGAAATGATCCGTATAATGAAAAATAATTCTGATAAGATTTTCATGTTTATAGATTTTCATTCTTAATTTGTTATCATGATTAAAAAACTTCATATTATAAGAAATAATCATTATATGTTAAATCATCATTATAGGTGTAATATTCCTTATGAATTTCCATGCTTATAGAAAATGATGTTTATGTTGGAATTATGTTTATATAAAAACTAAAATCTACCTCACAAATTTGTAATTTGTTTCAAAAACATTAATTCACTGATCATTTTACTTATATATTTTATATTTTTAATTATTGAATGTTTGTATGATGATTTTCAACTATTTCTATCATTTGTAAAATACATAATAACACGGAATATGTTGTGAAAAGTGGATTACAATTATTTTAAGAAAGATATGCATGTGAATCATTTTCTAAACATCTAGTGACATTTCTAAATATATGTGATGATATTAATCATTTTCCTTATTATATCAAATGGTCGATAGTTGTGAACGGATTTCAAGAAGAACCATTGTGATTAAAATTGTGGAGTTGGTGTTCTTACCATTTGGGTAGTTTTATTCAAAATATTGGGTGAGTCATTCACATTGTAACATTATAGAATCCCATGAGATGATTTAAAATTAATTTTCTACTAATGTGCTCAATGTTCCTAAACTATATTGTTTATAATCTACAGATTTGAATTAATGAGGCTTAATGGTTCACCTAATTATTCAATGTTCGTCATTAATATTGAGGGGTTAAAGAATCCTATTTTACAAAAATATTCATTTACATATATTACTTTGGTTCTACCAATTTATTCTCTCTCTGTGATATCATGTTCTACTATATATGGGTTTCATTGAGTTATAACTTAACTCACACATGGTTGTAACTCCATTAAAAGGAAGTGTCTTGGTTATGCTAACCTGATCAAAAATTAAATACTATAAAGTTATTCGGAGACATGGTAAAATGAATAGGCTATGGTTTTTTTATGACCAAATATTTTCATACGTAGATATTACAACTTTTTTATGAACATTCGTTACATTACAAAAACACACACCTAAGGATCATAAAGATATAGTGCCTATGGAAACATGGAAACATACAAAACTGGTTAATAAGTGTTCTATGTCATCTCCCACATAGTTACTTATAATTATCACTATTCATAGTCATAACACAAGTAATGCCTATCATCATTACTTGGGTAAAGAAACCTAAGATAGGCAAGTAAGATTCTCAGTAAGGGAAAACAAAGGAAATATATAAGAATGACATGACCATAAGGGCATACAAACATGAGAATAACATAAGAAACCCATACCCTTTATATCAAAGATAAAAATATTGATTCATGAAATAAATATTGGTATTTCATAACACATGAATTAGAAATAAATAAAATAACATGATCCCTGAGAGCATAACATTGACATAAGAACCTAATCAATTGAATGGAGATATAGGTCCCACCCATAAAAAAACTAAAATCATAAAAATATGTTACAAAAGATCATAAAAAATTCATCATATCAGAACATATGAAAATAAATAGGTTTTATAAGAATAAAATCAAATTATAACCCATGGAAATGGAATGGGTTTCATATACATTTCATCATAACCTAAACCATATAAAATAAATGGGTTTTTAAACATCTCTAAATCATAATAATAAACAATCCAAAGAAAGAATAAGTATTGTTAAACTGTATCATATCCCCAATAAAACATAATCAACGCCAAATTTTATTTCCGTTGATGAATATAAATTCCATAAAAAATCATTTTAAATTTCTTGAGGAAAATATCCTTTTAATTTTGAATAAACATATTTAAAATCTAAAGACAAGAAATTTTTTAATAAAACATTTTATTTGAAAATATTCTTATAAACATAGAGTGGACGATTTAAAACATTGATTGTTCATAATGGAAGAAAATTTCATTCATTCCATACATTTTGAAACAAATATTCTTTTAACGTTTTTTTAAACATCAAAAGAACCTCTTTCCAGAAATGAAAAGAAGATTATTTCTTTTTTTTGTAAAAATTCAAGGGTAGAAATGAATTTAAAAAAATTAGGATATTTTTAAAAACATCTTTAAATTATTTTTTAAAAATATCTAAATGGATGAAAAATCATTTTCAACTGAAGAGATAAATAAATATATTTTTCTTAATTTTTTTGATCCCTTAAGTACTTTAAAAGAGTAAAATGAAAGGAAAAATTGTATTCTCAATAAATAACATGAGGAGAAGAAAATACATGAATTTATTGAGAGATATATTATATGGTTTCATCATTTGAAACATAATCATAAACAATCTCAATAAAAAATGATATTGTTACATAAAATCATAAGCACGTTTTTTATCTTTTGAATCATAAGTATCATTAAAAATAAACATAAAATGAAACTTTAATTATCATGAAAATAAGGATATTCATGATATAAAATGTCAAAGGGTATTATATACACCTCATAAAATAAGTTTGGTTCATAATATATTTTATGTCCCAAAAAATAAAACTTGAGACAAAAATCCCTTATATTCAGTCTCAAATTCCATTGTACACATTTAAACCTCCTGTATAATAAATATAATAATATATTCCATAATAACTTCCAAAAATTGATTAAATTAATCTCTAAAGACTCTATTCATTAAATTCATGAAAATAGTGGGGGGATTAGTAAGACCAAATGGAATCACAATATACACATTTTGTCCATAACTTGAATGGAATGTTCTATTGGGTACATCCTCCTTCTTGGACCCTAATTGATGATATGGAGATAAAGGAAAATCTTAAAAAGAAATGAGATCTGTATGGTTGAAAAAACTAGTCATCAATATGAGGTAGAGGATATTTGTTTCAGATTGTGGTCTTGTTCATCTCCTGACAATCAATGAAAAGTCACATCAATCCCATTTTATTTTTGAAAAACATAATGGGTTCACCCTAAGGTGACACACTTATATGAATTAATACTATTTCATCATTCTCATGATGTTTCTTCTACAATTCATGAAACTCAATTAGGGTCATTCTATGGGGAGTCTTTGAAATAGTTATGGAAATAGGTATGAATTCTATTGAAAACTAAATTCAGGATTTAGTGGATGACTTGAAAACTCAAATGTAAAGAGATCAAAAAAATCCCACCCAATATGAATATTGTTGATATTGGTTTTCTCCCAAAAAATATGAGGTAAAATCCTTTTTTGAATAATAATAAAACCTATACAAAGGTTGTGATTTACATCAAAAGCTCATATTTATCATCACATTGATAAAATAGCATAGGTTGGTTTGGAATATCAAACATGACTTCCCTTCCTTATAAATATATATGGTTTTTATATAGATAATAATAATCCATGCCTAATATAACATCAAATTCAGCCAAAGGAGGAATGAAAAGATTTGTAAGAATCACATTCCCATAAACATTGACCAGAGAGGAATCATATACATTATATGTGATCATCCTAAAATTAGGAGTATCACTACTAATTCTATATCTAACCTTGTGGGTGGAATATTGACACAAAATAAAAAATTATTAAAATACAACATAATGGGTATATCAATAGTCAAATAGGATATTTTTAGTTCTAGAGTGGATGGTAAGTGTACATTTTACCACATCATTATCGTGCCCCTCATAAGAAATAGTGATCATATATGATTTCCACTTTTCCCTCAACTATAAAAGTTTCTAACTTCAATCATCATCGTTAACTTTAAGATATGAGAACTGGTTAGAATAGTTCCCATACTCCTTTCATTTTGAACACTGGAATATGGTTGGTTAATTCTGTGGATATTTATCTACATTCACATCACTTGTTAACTTATTACCAAAACATTGGTATTAGGATTCCTGATGAAAATCCCTTCCAAAAATAAACCATTTACCAGTCCATTTAAGATTGTTTCCTTTAGGTTTTCTGACACACATCGATCGTGAAGGAAATCTCATCTTCTTCTCTATATGGCTCTTGGTGTTTCACTTGAACTCCTTCTTTTTATATCAAAACCATGTGATTTATGGGTAACTACAATCTCCATTTACATGATGAGAGCACATATAATGATTTTGTCATAGCTACTTATGTTCTTTATGGATAAATCTCATCAAATAATTTGTTTTAACCCACTAAAGAATCTATGAACCTTACTTTTATGATGGATGATAATCCCAAAAGCATACCTTGCATGTCACGTAAAATTTTCCTCATAAGTACCAAAAGATTCATCATCCTTCTAATTTTTCTCAAGGAATTCCTTCTCTATTTTCTCAAGAAGAATTTGAGGTATGTACTTATTGAAAAATAATATCTAAAACTCATTCCACTCTATAGAGTCAATTTCATCAGGTTGCCTCATATTTTTATAACATTTACCATTCATATGATTTTCTTCCAAATAATAGAAATCCAAAATGACTTTTCATGTTTAGAGAAGTGGATATTGGAAAATATCTTTTAAGTGTTACTGATCCATTTCTTAGAAACTAGAAGATCATTATAAAAACTAAAATAATATGGAAATTTCCTCATAGAGTACTCAACAAAATAATGTTCCCTCATCTTCTCAGTTGGAATCTTAGGATGATTGATATCATGAGAAATTTTTGTAAGTATATAAAAGATATTTTTCATTCTATATACAATAACATTTGGTTTTTAAGGATAATAATTATTTTATTTTATTTTTCATTTAGAATTAACATAGTTCCATTGGGTTATATCCATCGACTAAAACCTAAAATCATAGTGTGAGATATAGTAATCATAGTAGGAAAACAAATAGTAATAAAAAATCTTTTATAGGTTTTCTAATTGAATACACCTTTTTTAAATCTAGGAAACCTATGTTTTAACCTAGGTCATTCATTTTTATAATATATTTAAATCATTCATGATGTTTTATAATGAAAATTTAAATTCAATCAAGCATATCTATAGAGAGTGTCAAACCAGGTGTACAATAAGGCCCATTATCATGTACTAAGTAATGCTTGAGTCAAATCCTGATTTTTCTTTTTTGATGTAATTACCGTAAGGTACATCAGTTCTAGAACTACATGCAATTTTATTGTCCATAGAAGGATGTATTGTGAGTTTAACCGTATAATATCTTCCTTACAAAAAATAGTTTGTTACCTTATAATTAAGAATATAATAAGGTCTCTTAATAAATTTTTTTCAACTAGGTTTCTATATGTTAAATAAACACATAATTGGATACTAGATACAATGACCTAGGAACATCTTACATAGATATTACATATTTTTTATAAATATTCATTACATTATAAAAATAAATTCTTGATGACCATAATGGTATATTGACTAGGAAAACATAGAAACATAAACAATTAGTTCATAATTTTTTTTATTATCTCTGACATTATTCCCCATAACTTTTACCCTTCTTAGACATATAAAACATAATACATATCATCATAACCAGTGGAATCAATCATTAGAAAGGTGATCATAGATTATCACTAAGGGTAACCAAGAGAAATATAAAAATATAATATGACCATAAGGGTATGAGAACCTAAGAATAACATATGAAAAACATACCCTCCTTATCAAAGATCAAAATATCAAGTCAAGGTATAAATATTTGTAGTTCATAATACATGAATCGCAAGGAAATCAATGAAAATGAGCTATAAGAGAACAATATTGAAATAAAACATGGAATTTTGGCATACAAATAAGCATAGAAAAAAATTTCTATAGTCAAAAAGTATCATTTATAGGTCTCTAATAGTGGAATTGGTTTACTATATAAACCATCAAAGTAGTCAACGTTCCCTCTCAAGACTATCATAGTAGAAAAATTCCCTTACTGAAGTTTATTCCTTGCATATTTCAGTCCTATTTATCTCATGAGAATCCAGTATTTACCCAATGCATTGGAGATATATTTATTTCCTCACTAACACGTAATAAAAAATCATAATTTTTCTACGAGATCCTAAAATATTAATGATATCATACCCCTTTAAAATAAATGTGTTTCATAATCATTACATCATAGTATAACCCATGGAAAAGAAATGTGTTTTATAAATATTTCATCATAGCATAACCCATCAAAAAGAAATGAATTTCATAAAAATATCTTCATCGTAATCACAAACAATCTAGATAAAGAATAATGATGATAAAACTAGATCATATCCACAGTAAAACATAAAAAAACCCAAATGTTTTGTTTTTGATGGATAGATATGGAATCAAAAAATCACTAAAACATTGTTGAGGAAAATATCCATTCCATATTAAAAGAACATCCTTAGAAATATAGAAACAATTAAATAAAAAATATTTATTATAGATTAATATTATAATCTGGTAATGTATGGAATAAAAAATATATTATTAATGAGGTAAAAAATTCCATCCATGCTAAACAATTTTAAACAAATATTCCTTTCAAATTTATGGTAAAATTCAAAAGCTTCATATTAAAAAATGACAAGAATACTATTTTTTTTGGAAAGTAAGAAAAGGATAGAAATGAATTCAAACAATACATGGATATTTTAAAATAAATTTATAAATTGTTCTTTGAAAACATTAATATGGAAGAAAAATCATTTTCGACCGAAGAGAGATATAAAATTTATTTTTTATAAACAAATTATTTTTGATATCATGAGTACCTAAAAAGAGGGAAATAGAAGGAAAACTTTTATTCTAAAAAAATAAATATATGATTAAAAATAAATATATTTCTTGAGATATATATCATAAGGTTTCATCATTGGAAACATAATCATAAAAAATCATGATAAACGATGATATTATATCCTAAAATCATTACCACTTTGGTATATTTTCAATCATAAGAAATAATAAAATCAACTTAAAATGGAACATTAAGTATCATGAAAAAAATTATATTCATGGGATATCATGTAAAATTATAGTATATCCACCACATAAAATAATATAGGGGCATAACAAATATTATGTCCTAAGGAAATTTGAGACAAAAAACCCTTACATTAAGTCTCAACTTCCATCGCACACATTCAAACCTCCTGTATATTAAATATGTTTTTATTATAAATAATTTAAAAAAATATAATCATATTTTTTCTTCAATATTTTATTTACTCATGTCTTTTCTTAACCGTTTATCAATAATTCCTTGTTCAAATCATTTTTCTGGAAATAACAGCTTTATTTTTCCTATATATTTTGGTTTGATATTTTTTAACTTTTTACTTTAATCATGGTTACAACATATCCATAATTTTAAATATGATATAAATATAACATATATTCATCATATATTTAGTTAGAGTAATTCATTAAAGTTATATATAAAAAATGAATTATACCATTCATGGAAATTGTAAGTCGTATGTATACATGAACACTATTTTCATTTTCATGATTGATCAAAATAAAGGAATATGAATAATATATCAGATTTATAGAGTCATTATTATGTCATATATATCACTTTTACTCATTAAATTTATCCTTATCACCAGTCATGTAAAGTGTTAGTGACAAAAGAATCACATCACTTCACGAGGTGGTAGTATGTTGTACACGTAGAAGACATTATCATTTATTCATCAGATTGTATGGTAAGAAAGTATATTATTTGTTTACTTTTAAAAAATATTAATATTAAATTAATATCATTAATAAATAAAAAATTAAACCATATTTCATTCCACTCTAAGCGTAATTGAAAAACGAATCACATCGCTTCATGAGGCAGTAATATGCCGTAGACACGATCGATGATATCATATTTTATAAGGAATTAAAATTAATAATATATATTTGATATTATAATTATGGAAGTATAATTATATCATAAATATCATATATAATCATTATATACATCATTATATCTATATTTAAGAAGTGGTGATGGAAAACAAATTACATAGGTTTGTGTGGAGGTAATCAGTCATATAAATGATCAATGGTTTCGTTTCCCATTTGAGGGAAGAGAATATGGTTTTAGGTCAGGAAATTGACATAAAATAATATTATTTTAAATAATATAATAATTTTCTTATATAATTATGGTTTATTAAGATTTTAAGGAGGAAGAAATAAAATAAAATGCCTGGTTATGGGTGTTACCCCATCTTTGAACAACTCGTTGGTTTTCACCAAAAGAATTTATATGATAGATTTATGATAAAAAATGATTATAGGATGAAGTTAGTAAATTAAGAAATTAAGTTCAGTATTTATTGGATGAAACAAATGTTTTAGGAAGTGTGAAGAGGAGGGAAAATTTGGTGGCCTTTTTTAAGTGGGGGAGAGGACACACATGGGATTTTAAAAATTAATAAATTGTACCCACATTTTTTACATTCCAACAGGATACAAAATGAATAATTATTGAACTCCAAAGTTAATAAGGTCTATATAAGGCCATAAAGAAAATTTTATACAATTTTATAGGTCATTTTATCCCTTATATTATTTAGTTTAACCCTTGCTAAAACAGTTTTAACCTTAACTTCGATACTTAATTTCTAATACTTTCACTATTAAATATGGTAAAAAATTAATTTTAACGAATTATATAATATTAATTATACTGATTTAAAACGTGGAATAAATTTTTCCAAATTCAATTAATATAATTGTTATAATTTAATTTATAATTCAACCCCAAGATGTGATGAAAAATGGGTTTCCATTCAGAAATATATCCAATGTTTAAAATGATTTTATATAAAAATTCAGAATTAAATTGATTCAAATGAACTATATTGGTTTAATTATAAAATAATTAATCAATATTTTCTTTTAAATCCATTTTAAAACAACATTTAACCTCATAAATTCATTAAAAGAAATGGTAGTATTCAATAAAAACTAGTATTTTATACTATTCATTGAAAAATTAATCATTTTAAAAAAACAACACAAAATTATTCATAATATAATATGGACATATTGATTCCTAAAATTAATTTTATTTGTTAAAATAAATTTTCTAAAAGTTTCAAAATTTACTATTATTTTCATTTACAAAAAATAGTAAAATAATTTTTTTGATAAAATAGAATTTTGAAAACATCAAAAGTCATTACAAAAAATTAAGTACTTTATTATCAGTAAGTTATCATTATAGAAAACCATTACACTTATTATTTAAAATTTGGTTATTTATATTCATACCTCTAAGATTAAAGGATATAATATAACGACCATGTTTAATAATAATATAAATATTATATTATTGTCTGCTAGACCTCTATATGGTGTGTAGCACAAGATATAAAAGAAATTTAAATTGTTTGAAAAACATATTTCATAAAATATCAGGGTGATACATTATAACCCCTAAAAATTAATCTTATATTCAAAATTTCATCACTCTAGTACAAACAACAGAGGTTTCTTCTCCCTCATTACATCTTTAGGTTACCATCTAGCTTCCACAATCTGGTTTTTAACACATAACATTGACCAGGTGAGTGGTATTATATCATAAAACATTCAATCTATGATGTATAATCTCTATTGGTTATTAATCAGAAGAAAATATTTCACCAGTGGTAAGACCTTTGAGTTTATTACATGTGAACGGTCTAGTATGTACAGCCTCAAGATAGATACAAAGAACACATTGTGGACATGAGATAGGTTTGGTGAAAGCGCCAATTGTTAGGATACTATCCTGATACAATAAATAAAGGGACATATATACCTTGGGATTATTTTTCCCTTTATCCCAAATATTATTACATTCTTCCATAGAGAAATTATTTGAAACACCTTGTCAATAACTCTAAATTCTTGAAAATCCCCCAATTATCATCAGATTTTTTAAAAACTTTTTTCCATTAATATTTTTTGTTGAGTTGATCTAACCTTCCCTGTCATTTATTCAACTATCTCAGGTCTCAATATATTTCCTTCTACAGCTTCATTCTAGCATGTTGAATCTCTACACTTGTTTTTTTATAGGGCTTTATAAGGGTACATTTGAATACTAATGTGAAATCTTATATTGTATGAAAACTGAACTTGGGGAATGTGTTGATTCCAACCACCTTTGAAATCCATATAATAAGATCAAAATATATCAACTAGTGTTTGAACTAGTCTATCATAAAGACCATATTTCTGAGGATGATATATAGTGCTAAAACTCAACTCCATATCAAAAGCTGACTGATGAAGTCACCATAACTTCAAGGTACACCATAGATATTGATTAGACACAATGGAATGTGGTATTCAGTGAAACCGTACCACATCCTAAATTTATATCCTTGATAGATTATCCAAAGTGAAATCTTCTCCAATAGTGATGAAGTGTGATGACGTTGTAAGGCGAATGACTAAAACCCATATATCAATATTCTCTTTAGATTTTTGTGGAGTCTGATGATAATATACATGGTGATGTTTTTTCATTTCCATTATGTTATAGGTAATGGATGTAACATCCCATTAGTGTTTTATCTATCTTCCTTAACATTTCAACATACTAATCATCGACATACAAACTCTGTGATATCTCTCTTCATGAAATCCCACCATAAATACTCTTTCAAATCACCATATATCTTCATGCTTATTGGATGAATAGAGAATTAATAATTACGATCCCCCTCTAACAAGTAATTATTCAAATTTTGAATATGTGGAAAACATACATGGTTACTAAAAATTATCATTCCATCACAATCAATGTAAAACTTTGTAACATTTCTCACCATATTCTTTAGCTATAAATCATTTTTTGTGCCTCTTTTTTCATCACTTGGATAGATGATTAAACATTAATTTGGTAATAATAATATTTCTCCCCTTACATTTGTATTTCTACATGTTAGGGTTGGTGTCCTATGAACCAACTATTTTGTACTTTGATTACATTAATGTTCACTTATTATATATTGGTCATTGTTATGCATGACTATAATATAATAATGTCCTGGAATATTTGTCGCATTGATTTGATCATGGAAGATACCCACTATGATGAGAACTTTGAAATGCTATAACAATATTCTTAAATAAAGATCTATGATTGGATGCCATATAATGATAGGACACATAGTATACAGACTGTCATGTGCAAGTACTCGTAATAAGAAGAGACTCTCTCTCATGGAGTTCGCACTTAGTAATCTCCAAGATGATAGATTATGAGAACAGACCCGCCAGTAGTAATTCTACATGTCTTGGTGTAATTGGATATTTCTCTCTACGAGTGTGTGTAATGGTCCTTAGACTGGAAGATTATCATTAACTCATGTCATGACTCGCGCACTTAGATTTTCTGACGAAAACTGTCACGTAGACAGTTGGCGAGAAGTATGGCACATTGGGTGCATCACGAATGACATGTTGTTAATGGATAAGTCGGGGAATGATTTGTCCATTCCATATTTATGCAAGTAGATATCTCGGGCCCTTTGATTGAAATAGAACTCTCGAATAAATTCCATGGCCATAGTGACACAGTGAGTTTATTTCTGGAAGTCAAAGAATGACAAATAAAGCATATAGGTTTATGAAACTTCCATGAGACCTTCTTGATGAGATATTGAGACAAAGGGATTAAATTACACATTAAGTGTTCGTATGAGGTGATATGTCAATGTGGTGTCAGCTTCTTTCTCTTGGTTGCCTTGACCAATTCCTAGATAGTAATCTTGGACTTTAGGCAAGCCCACCTAATGCCAATGAGAAAGAGGCCTAGAGGGTCACACGCAATGTTTATTCAAGTATCTAAAGTAGAATAAAGTTTATTCCCATATATGGTTTAATAATTATTCAAGGAAGTCAAAATCATTTTAATTTTAGAGGATGAATAAAATGAAAACAAGTACACACAGTGTATTAATGATTACACATCGTGTAGTTTTTATTTTGAAAACAAGTACAAGTCGTGTATTATTAAATTTACATGCCATGTAGTTTTCATTTTAGAAAGTAAATTAATAAATGAAAAACAAGATATACATGCCATTTACATTGAATGTACATGCCGTACAGTTTTCAATGAAAAACAAGTACACGCTGTGTATTTATTATTACTCACCGTGTAGTTTTTTCAGTCGACATTTGGAGGACATAATATTGTTTTTATTAAATGATATTTATTATAATCATCTTAGGTGCATGTTAAGGAATTAATTATTCAACATGGGGGGTTTCAATCAGATTCAATGAAATAAATAAAATGTGTAACGCGTTTATTTATTGCCATAACTCTGCAACCTCAAAAACGATTATAAATATCCTCACAACCCCAACTCTTTTCCTATGCAAGAGAATCATTGTGCACAACAACTCTGGAGAATAATTTCAAGGCTGAAAGAACCTCTTTCTCCAAGAATGCTCTCAATATCGAGAGAGATCCTATTCCATCAGATCAAGATGATCTAAGGCGGAAAAATAAAGTAAAGGTTTCTCCACGCTAGCACCCAGAGACACCTTTGGCGATGTCCATAGATACGTGGTGCACCTATGGATCACCGCTAGAGGAAGTCTACCCTTGTCTTCTGTGACGCATCAACGAATTATATTGGAACGTGATCAATAATATCAACGAAGAATGAACACCCAAAATGTACTTATTGTCAATTAATTAAATTAATTATAATCAACCAGTGATGATCCACATTTGTGGTTCTAGGACCTTTCTTCTTCATTGTCTATTTCTGTGAATCGATCCGTGGAGACTGGCTTTTATCGTCATATTGATCACGGATTGATCATTACCAATGACAAAAATCCAAGTGGGCATATCCACCCATGCGCTTTTACTATGCCTGGAACCTTAAATTGGTATTAGAGGGAGGTTACAGCGTTTATTATAGTTATTTAATTTTCATTGATAATTTACGCATTTATATTTGATTCAATTCTAAATAAATTGATCTATAAATTTAAAAAGAAACGAGATTTTTTCTTCCTCCATCGTTTCTCGATTCATATCACAGAAACGGCCTTTTTAATATTGGTTTTGATTAAAATAAAACCGAGGAACTCATCCGGAGGAGCCGCTCTTTCTGTCTGTACAACACGGGAATACACGACGTGTAATAAAAACTACACGCCGTGTACTTTGGTTCAACGAACTGGAACTGGTCCTTGAAACCACGCCGTGTGAATTGAGTATGCCTAAGTATTTATTACACCATGTTGACCAGAATTAAATGGCACGTGGGAAACAGAATACATGGCGTGTATGTTGGAGCAACACGTCGTGTAGTCCGATTCGGCCCAAGTGAAATCGTGTACAAAAGAGAATCCGCGTACCACGTACACGGGATTTCTAGGCCGGATACCACGTAACAAGGAAGTACACGCCATGTATGATTTATTTACACACTATGTACTCCAAAATTTCCAAAGTACAGAAAAACACGCCAAAGCCCCGGCGTGTACTTTGGATGAAAGTTGGAAGAAATGCACGTCGTGTAAATATAAACTACATGCCGTGTACTTTCCAGAAATGGAAGTTCACCAGGTTTTCTCTAAATGTACAAAGACATCGTACAAGTAATATAGATGAGAAGAATCTCAATGAAATTCAGAAAGAAATTTAAGATAAATAATTGATTAATTATAAGATCATAATTAATTGAATTCAAGCGTGACTTATATTGAATTATAGAATGATTAAAAGAATTTGAATTGTAAATATGCGTAAATGTAGTTTCATTCTATGGATGATCAAGAGCTAGACCAAAGACCCTTTGTATGTGTGTGTGGTTTCATTTAAATTTGTTTAATTTAAATTTGTTGTCCTGCAAGCCTTCTTCCAATAATATGTAGGGCATGCGTTACCATGGTTTATTTAATGTAAACCCCATGTAATGGAGGATCTCCCAAGCCAGAGGAGATGGTTTGAAATCTGAAGCTGAGGCAAAACCAACCCAATAAGATGAAAAGGTGGATATATGGGAGCTACAAAACACAAACCAGCAGGTTCAAGGTATTTTCCCTAGGTCAGGATTAGCTTATCAAACTGCTAGATAATCTAACCAATAGAAACTCATGATCATGCCATCTTATTTAATTTCTGTCTGATAGCATGGTTCATTTATTATGTATGTGTTGTTGAGACCACATAATTAATGAAATAAAAAAGCATGAAAAGATGGAATAAAATAAAAACTTGACTATTCGTAAACATTATTAAAACATGGTTAATCACTTAAGCAAGCATCACTTAATATTAACAAGCATGTGATAATGAGAAACTACGCATAATGGATTGAAATCTCTCAATACCATGTTAAGTCAGACCAAGCCTTCCGTTACTTGATTAAGGTAAAGACTCAATAAAACTATGTGTTTGACCAACCCTTGTTAGGACACTTACTTTTATAAAGGAATCCCTTAGGAAAGGTTTCGGGGTGACTTAACCATATTACATCAAGAGGAGTAGCCCTTTCTAGACCTGATGTAATATTGGAGGCAAGAGTTGAGGTAATCCAAGTCAGGATTTCAGTATTGGGGAGTCCACTCAACAGATCAAGGAACAGTAAGCTCACAGTTAGCAAAGACCTTCCTACTTAAATACCTTCAAATAGCTTGACCAACCCTTTTTGGGGTTATGTGAAGGGGAATATGTATCCTTACCACTAGAATGTCAAAGCAACTGGACATTCCTAGTTCAATGGTGAGTGCCATTGGGACTTGACAAAATAGTGGGAGACTTAAAAAAATTATTATTTCTCATAAAATGTAAATAATAGAATATTGAAAAATCTGCTCTTTTAATTTATAGAATATGAAAAACTCATCAACCACATTTTAACTATGATCAATTCTGGATAAAGACAACATCCTCACCAGCAGTAACATTCAGGAATGGTTTAGGCGCCTTCAGGTTATCCTTCTCCATGAATGAATCTTTTACATGCTGGAGTCCCCACTTACTGATTCTCCTACCCCAGGGGTGAGTGATGAAGATTTCCTAGTCTATGATCAACATTTGATCGATGCACTCGACATTCAATGTTTGATTCTATCATCTATGTATAGTGATCTCATGATGTCTCATGAAGACAAGGATGCCTACAACATGATCCAGCACCTCTGTGGTCTATACCAAGAGAGAGTAAGATAGGAAAGGTTTGAGATCTCCAAGGCTCTATTTCAGAGCAAGCTTGGAGAAGGTGCCCCAGTTGGGCCTCATGTAGTCATGCTCATCGGCTACATTGAGCACTTAGAGGTTCTAGGGATTAAACACCCCGAAGAACGGGGTACTAATCTCATTATTGCATCACTTCCCCAGAGCTTCTCAAAATTTATTGTGAACTTCAACATGAACAACATTGATAATTCTCTACCTGATCTTCTTATCCTCATTCACCAAGAGGATAATGACATGGAGCGTGAAAAACCTTCTATACTTATGGTGAATAAAATTAAAGGGAAGGTGAAGACCTTTAAGCCCAAAGTTTCTTCAAAGCCTTCCAAGAAAATTAAGATCAAAGGGGAGGCAAGGGAACATGATGTTATTTGTTTCACATGTGGCAAGAAGGGCCACTGGAAGAAAAACTGAACCCATCCAAAGAAGCAAGGGGAATCTTCAGGTGCATTTGTTATCGAATGCAATCTATCTATTTCTACTAATTGGGTATTAGATACTGCTTGTGGTGCTCACATATATATCCAGATATAGGAACCAAGTAGATTCAGAATGATTGACAGAGGTGAGGTGGATCTAAGAGCAGCCAATGAAGCAAGACTCGCTATAGTAGCTATCGAAGAATACCATCTCAAATTGCCTACTAGGATGGTCTTGGTTTTGAAAGGATGTTATTATGTACCCTCTATAACCAAAAACATTATTTCAGAATCCATATTAGATACTGACGGATTAATCTTCATGTTTGGATGTGGATGTTGCTTCTTTTATAAAGATAGCATTTGTTTTGGTAGGTCACATTTATATAACAACCTTTATGTGTTAGACTACACAATCCATGTAATGGCAACCGATGACAAAGTTAATTCACCTGACTCATACCACACCCAACATTGGTATCACTGACTAGGTCATGTCAATGAGAAACGTTTGACAAAATTACATCAAGATGGGTATTTAGATTCTTTAGAACTAAAACCACTTGGGGTATGTCATGCATGTCTACAAGTCAAAATAACCAATTCCCCATTTAGTGGGAAAGGTGAAAGTGCTAAATAGATTCTAGAATTAGTTCACATAGATATGTGTGGACCACTTCTAGTTGAAGAAAGGGGTGGGTTCTCATACTTCATAACTTTTACTAATGATTTTAGTAGATATAGATATATTTACATAATGAGGTATTAGTCAGATTCTTTTGATCAGTTCAAAGAATACAAGAATGAAGTTGAGAACCAGCATGGTAAGAAGATAAAGAAACTCCGCTTAGACAGAGTAGGAGAATATCTTAATCCGGACTTCATTGATTTCCTACAGGAGTTTGGGATTCTATCTCAACTCACTCCTCTTTACACACCTCAGTGGAATGGTGTAAGTGAAAGGAGGAACCACGCCTTGTTGGACACTGTGAGATCAATGATGAGTCATGCGAGTCTTCCATTATCCTTTTGGGGATATGCATTACAAACAGTAGAACACGTACTAAACCAAGTACCAACTAAATCGATAAATTGTATTCCATACAAGTTATGGAGTGGACGCAAAGCCATGTTATCGAATTTACATGTGTGGGGTAGAGAAGCATTTGTTAAGGCCTCTTCAGTTAACAAAATTGCACCCTAAGGCACGAAGTGTATTTTTATAGGATATCCCAAGGAAACAACAGGATATTACCTATACAACCCCTCAGAAAAAATATTACAGTGGCAAGAAATGCCATATTCTTTGAGAGGGGGCACATCTTCAAAGGAGATAGTTGGAGCGAGATAGACTTCGATGAAGTCGATGCTCAAGATACACAAGAGTTGGTACAAGAACAGATTACACAAAGCCTCATGGTAGAACAATCTGTTCCAGAGACACAAGAACTGCACAGGAGCATGAGAGAGGTGAGAGAACCAGAACGATATGGTTTTCTTGTCACCAAGGATAGTGACTCATTATTGGGTGAAAATGATGATCCTCTTACCTACAAGGAAGCAGTTGAATCCACAGATGCTACCAAGTGGCAAGAAGCCATGAATTCTGAAATGGATTCTATGTACCAAAACCATGTCTGGATTTTGGTAGATCTTCTAGTTGATGTAAATCCTATTGGTAAGAAATGGGTATTCAAGAAGAAACTGGACATGGAGGGGGAAGTCTGCACCTACAAGGCACGACTGGTTGCCAATGGTTTTAGACAGCCTCAAGGAATTTACTATGATGAAACCTTTTCACCTGTTGTGATGCAGAAATCCATCAGAATCCTATTGGACATTGTCTCTTTCCCTGACTATGAAATTTGGAAAACGGATGTCAAAACATCATTCCTTAATAGGAACCTCCAGGAAGATGTCTACATGACGCAACCTGAAGGGTTTGGGACTCCAAAGGATTCCAACAAGGTATGCAAGTTGCAGAAATCCATTTATGGATTAAAGCATGCATCAAGGTCATGGAACATTCGTTTTGATTAAGTTGTAACGGAATTTGGCTTTTTTAAGTGTGAATGTGAGCCTTGTGTCTACAAGAGGTTTAGTGGAAGTGCAGTCTTTTTCCTAATAGTATATGTGGATGACATATTACTAATTGGAAACAGAGTACCTATCTTAGAGTTAGTTAAGGCATGGTGAGATAAATTCTTCTCCATGAAAGACTTGGCAGAGGTAGCATATATTCTCGGGATCAAGATCCATCATGATAGATCCAAGAGAATGTTGGGCCTGAGTCAAAGTACATACATTGACAAGATACTGAAGAGATTCAGTATAGAACAATTCAAGAGGGGATTATTGCCAGTGTCACATGGAATTCATCTTTCAAAGAAAATGTGTCCTCATACATATGAGGAAAGAAATAAAATGGCAAGGATTCCTTACACATCTGCGATTGGGTCAGTCATGTATGTTATGCTATTTACAAGGCTAGATGTTGCTTATGCATTAAGTGTGGTAGGCAGATATCAAGTTGATCCAGGAAACTGCCATTGGATGGCAGTCAATACTATCTTTAAGTATCTGAGGCATACTAAGGATATGTTATTGGTTTATGGAGGAGATGAGGAAATAGTCATTAGAGGACATGTAGATGTTCGTTTCTAGACTGATCAAGATGACATGAAGTCACAGACTGGATACATCTTCATTTTGAATGGAGGTGCAGGGAGCTGGGACAGCTCAAAGAAAAGTGTGGTGGTAGATTCTACAGTAGAGTCCGAGTATATAGCATATTTTGAGGTAGTTAAAGATGCAGTATGGATGTGAATCTTTTTCCAAGAGCTCGATGTAGTACCTAGCAGTAAAGATCCTATCAAAATCTATTGTGATAATACTATAGCGGTGGCACTTGAAAAAGATCCAAGGTCACATTAGCGGACAAATAACATACTTCGAAAGTATCATCTCTTGAGGGATTTTTCTCAGAGAGGTGAAGTTGCAATGAGAAGTATTTCCATGGAATACAATGTGGTGGACCCCTTGACTAAAGCCTTGACTCAGCAGAAACATGATCATCATGTGAGGTCTAGCGGTCTAAAAGTCGTAGGCAGTTGGCTCTAGTCCAAGTGGGAGCATGTTAGGGTTGGTGTCCGGAGAACCAACTATTTTGTACTTTGATTACATGAATGATCACATATTATATATTGTTCATTGTTCTGCATGACTATAATATAATAATGTCCTGGAATATTTGTTGCATTGATTAGGTCATGTCTTATCCCCGCTATGATGAGAACCTTGAAATGCTATAACAATATTCTTAAATAAAGTTCTATGGTTGGATGAAATACTATGATAGGACACATAGTATATAGACCGTCATGTGCGAGTACTTGTAAGAAGATGAGACTCTCTCTCATGGAGTTTGATCTTAGTAATCTCCAAGATGAGAGATTATGAGAACAGACCCACCAGTAGTAATTCTGCAAGTCTTGGTGTCATCGAATATTGCTATCTGCGAGTGTGTGTAATGGTCCTTAGACTAGAAGAGTATCATTAAATCATGTCATGACTCGCACACTTAGATTTTCTAATGAAAACCATCGCGTAGACAGTTGGCGGGATGTAGGGCACGTTGGGTGTGTCACGAATGACATATTGTTAATGGATACATCGAGGAAGGATTTGTCCCTTCCATATTTATGGAAGTAGATATCTAGGGCCCTTTGATTGAAATAGAAATGTCGAATAAATTCCATGGCCATGGTGACACGACGAGTTTATTTCTGGAAGTCAAAGAATGAAAGATCCAGTATATAGGTTTAGGACACTACCATGATACCTTCTTGATGAGATATTGAGATAAAGGGATTAAATTACATAGTAAGAGTTCGTATGAGGTGATACGTCAATGGGAGTAAACTTCTTTCTCTTGGGTGCCTTGACCCTTTGTTAGACAGTAATCTTGGACTTTAGGCAAGACCGCCTAATGCCAACGAGAAAGAGGCTTAGAGTGTAACACACTAAGTGTATTCAAGTATCTCAAGTAGAATAAATATTATTCCCATATATGGTTTAATAATTATTCAAGGAAGCCTAAATCGTTTTAATATTGGAGGAAGAATAAAATAAAAACAAGTACACGCCATGTATTAATGATTGCACACCTTGTAGTTCTTATTTTTAAAACATGTACATTCCGTGTATTATTAAATGTACATGCCGTGTAGTTTTCATTTTAGAAACAAAATGAATAAATAAAAACAAGATATACACGCCGTGTACATTGAATGTTCACGCCATATAGTTTTCAATGAAAAACAAGTACACACCATGTATTTATTATTACACGCTGTGTAGATTTTCCAATAGGGATTTTGAGGAAATAATATTGTTTTTATTAAATGATATTTATTATAATCAGTGTGGGTGCATGTCAAGAAATTAATTATTCTACATGGGGGTTTTCAATAAGAGTCAATGAAATAAATAAAACATGTAACTCATTTATTTATTGTCATAACTCTGCAACCTCAAACGTGATTATAAATATCCTCACAACCCCAACTCTTTTCCTACACAATAGAATCATTGTGCACATCAACTCTGGAGAATTCTTCCAAGGACGAAAGAACCTCATCCTCCATGAATGCTCTCAAGACTGAGAGAGATCCTCATCCATCAGATCAACATGATCTAATGCGGAAAACACAAGCAAAGGTTTCTCCACTCTAGCACCCAGAGACACCTTTTCTGACGTCTAGAGATATGTGGTGCATGTGTGGATCATCGCTAGAGGATGTCTACCCTTGGATTATTCGATGCAATGATGAATCACATCGGAATGAGATCAAAAATATCAACGAAGAAAGAACATCCAAAAGGAAATTCTTGTCAATTAATTAAATTAATTATAATCAACCTGTGTCGATCCTCTTTTGTGGTTTCAGGACCTTTCTTCTTCTTTTTCTATTTCTGTGAATCGATCCATGGAGACTAGAATTTATCATTGTATTGATCATGGATTGATCATTGATAATGACAAAAGGCCAAGTGGGCACATCAACCCATGCATTTCCACTGTGCCCAGAACCTTTACTACATTCATCCTTTGATAGTCTTGAAATATTGGATCTTTTTTCATCTTTGTAATGGATAATCTATCATGATCCTTTCAACTCAAAGTATTGAACACCTTGTTCACTTTCCCTAGGCGTTAATGTATTGTGAGGTCATAATATTTAATTAGATCTAACCATGTCCTATGGTTCATGTTCAGCTCATTATATGTGAATATATACTAAAAAATTTGATCAGTATATATATCATATTTTCCCCATAAAGATAATTCCTCCATATCATTAGTGTAAAATTTACTAATGCTTATTCCAAATAATAAGTTGTTTAATTTTTTCCATAAACCTTCAATATTCATGAGGGATAATATATAACCACATCATTCATCATAATAACACAAACCAATCCCTTCTTGGATGCATCAAAAAAAATTTCAATCCATTATTAAATATATGGAAATGTAAGAACTGGTGAACTATCTAATCTTCCCTTTATCTATATGAATTTTCCTTACATTTATCTGACCAAAAAAACAAATCTCCATTCAGAGTTAACTTGGTGATTGGATTACATAGTTATGATAAATTCTCCCAAAATCATCAATAATATCCATCCAAATAACGTATACTTTGAATCTCAACTCTATGGTTAATAAGAGACAATATTCAATTTCCTTTTTCATGGATGGATCAATCGATATACCTTCCCTTGAGACTATATTACCAAAAAATGAAACCTTCTGTTGAAAAAATATCACACTTTTTAATTTTTTCATAAAAATAATCCTTCCTCATGGCCTTCATTAATATTATCATGTCATCTTCATACTATTACCTTTTTTTGGGCAGATAATTTCTATTTTTTTCATTTTCAAATAGTCCGCTTTATGGGTGAGCGGTAACCGGAACAACAAGTGCGAGTTATAGATTCAAAGAACCCAAAAACAGAGTTCAAAATTCAAAATTAGAAATTCAAAATACACAGAATCCAACAGACCTCAAGTCATGAGTACCCACAACTGCCTACATCACATCTAGTTTCCTGCCATCATCATTACCCTCGACGAAATCGTTGTCCCACCATCTCTGTAGTCACAGATATCCAGAGAATAAGCTGAAGTCCATCATTACCATTCCATTTCATATCGTTTTTTCTTGCCCATGGAGAAACTCGTCGGGTAGGATTCAATGTCTTCATCCAAGGAAAAGATTCAAGAACCACGTAACAATCATCCAAACTCACAGACCAACCAAATCAATATATGAAGATGCACAACAATGGCTTCTACCAAAACGAAATCACGAGAAGAACATGTTCAAGAAGTAGATTCAAAACTCACAAATCACACCGCAAGACTCAAGAGATTCTCATCAGAAAACATAACTCGATTCAAGATTACAAAGGTCGAAATCCATTACCTTAACTCAATTCAAGATCTCATTTACATTTGAATAGAATTTTGTCTTGGTTATACCCTCATTCTTTACCATCAATTGAAAATATCCAAAATGATGTAAAATATTAGAAAATTATTGACCTCTGTTCAGTTGATCAATACGAGGTAGAGGATACTTGTTTTTTATTATGATTTTGTTCATATCATAATAATTAATTCAATGTTTCATCAATCCCTATTTCTTTGAAAAAGAGAATAGGTGGAACCCTAGGAGATACACCTGTCCGAATGAATACATTGTAAATATTCTCTAGGAGTTTCATATTGAATTATTGCAACTTGATCAGGGCCATTCTATATGGGGTATTTGAAATAGGTATGGCCCCAGGTATGAGTTGAATATAAAAAGAAACTTCTTTCTTTGGTGGAATACTAGTAAACTATATCAGAATAAAATCATAAAAAATTCCACATATTTATCATATTATCAATTTTGAGTTTTCTCTGCTACCATCTGAGATAAATATCACATTTGAATAGGAATAAAACCCCAAACAATGGAATAAATTTCTATTGTTAATTCATATTTATCACCGCACTGATAGAATATTATAGGTTGTTTTGACATTTGAAACATAAAATTAATTCCTCAAAAATTTATGGGGTATTTATATTGACAAATTCAATTCTTTACTAAGATAACATCAAATTCAACCATTGGGGGAATGACAAGATTTTCAAGTTGCACATTCCTACAATCTTCAATTATATAGTAATCATATACTTGAGGTTTGATCATCATACAATTAGGTGTTTTCACTACTAATTATACATATAAATACATGCTGGGAATTTCGATGCCCTTATTAAATTATTTATATATAAAATAATGGTTGAATACACAGTCAAATAAGACATTATCTATTATAGAGTGGAAGGTATGTGTACCTTTAACTATGTTGTTATCACACACCTCATTAGAAAATGTGATCACATGATATTTTCCATTTCTCCTCTCCTAAATAGTTTTATAACTTTGATCGTCATGATTAACCATAATATTTGGTCACTAGTTTGAATAGTTACCATACTCCAAGCATTTGAAACATTGATGTGTGGGTGGTGCATTTGGAGGAGGTTTCTATCTATTCACATCATTAGTTAACTTCTTCCCATTACTTCAAAATTTTATTTCCTAATGAACTTTCCTTCCATAAATAAAACCTTAGCCTCCCTCTTAAGAAAATTTGGTCTATTTTTATTTCTATTCATTGAGAAAAAATGAAATCTCATTTTCTTCTCTCTATGGTTCTTAGTGGTTCACTTGAACCCTATCTTTATTTTCTTATCAAAAACATTTCATTAAAGGGTAACTCCAATCTCTATGTCCACCAGGAGAGGACATAAAATGATTTCTTCATAAATATTTAAGTCCCTTATGTCTAAATTCCTTCATAGAATTGGTTTTAATCTACTGATGAATTGATCAACCTTACCTTCATATTGGAAGATAATTCCAGAATCATACATCATAAGTCATGTAAAATTTGCCTCATAGGTACCAACAGATATATCATCCTTCTGATTTAGCTTAAGGAATTCATTTCCCATTTCATATAAAGAATGTGAGGGAAGTAAATACTGAAAAATAATCTATTAAACTCATTCCACTGTAAATATTCAATTCCATCTAGTTACCTCATATTCTTTAAAAGGGTCCACTATTGATCTGCATCACCTACTAAATGACGGATAGTGAAAAGGAACTTTTCATGTTTGGAACCCTGTATAATGGAAAATATGTTTTTATTGGTATCGATCCATTGATCAAAAATTAGAGGATCGGAAGAACCACTAAATTATAGTGGATGTTTCATCGTGAAGGACTTAATATAATGGTGTTACCTTGTTTTATCATATAGAAGTTCCGCATGATTAAAATCTTGAGAACATTACATGAGAATAACAAGGAGATTTATTATTCGATATCCCATAACATTCGGTTTCATGGGAGGATGATCATTTAATTTTATGATTCATACAGTATTAACATGGTTCCCTTGTGCTCCATCCATTAACTATAACCTAAAATCGTATTTTGGGTAATAGTAATCATAGTGTAAAAACACATTACTATGATAAATAATTCTTATGATGTATAAATTAAGACAACTTCTTTTAACTACAAGACACGTACGGTTTATCCTAGGTTATTATTGGTCATCATATATTCAAATAATTAATGATTTCTCATAAGGAAAACGTAAATTAACCAAATCATATCTCCTAAGAGTGTGAACCCAAGTGCACAGTAAGTCCTATTTTAATGTATTATGTAATGCTCGAGTCAAGACCAAAGAACCTTTTTTAATGTTATTACCCAATGGTAAATATATTCTAGAACCACATCCACCTGTAGAATCCATACAGTGATGTACCACTAGGTAAAACACATAGTATCATCCTTAACAAAACATTAGGATGTTTCTATACACTTAGGTGTATCCTAAGGGTTCTCACTAAAGGTTTCCAATCCTAGTTTCAAAAATATTACTAAACATATACTATTATACCAATTTCAACGTCCTAGGATTTTCATAAAAATATATTACATATATTTTTGAACATTCATTACATTACCCAAACACATTCTTTTGGATCACTATATTATAGTGCCTATGGATACTTGGAAACATAATAAACTAGTTCATAAGTGTTCAACATCATCGTTAACATAGTTCCTTGTGACTAGAACCTTTACTAGACATATCACATGAAGAGACCCAAACTTGACGTACATGGACATTACATTACTTTTGCGTAATACTTAATACATAACAAAAACTGACCTCCAAGGACCGTAATAGTTTAGTGTCTTTGGAAGCTCGGAACATAATCTTCTTATCTTGGTGAAAGATCTTCAACATCTCCAATAAAGATTTTCCCTTTTTTTCTTACCTAAAACCTTTATTTATATCTTGGGGGAAAAAAATAAAAAGGGTGATATCAAATTCTCAGTAATGGTGAACATGGAGAAAATAAAACAAACCATATACATTTGAACATAAAAACATGAACATAAAATTTAAACATCAATATCTTGAGTTGTGAAATAAACCTTTGAAATACGTAATGCATAGATAATAAAGGAAAATTAATCATGATAAAATAGCATGGGAATAAAACATGTAATTGTGGCATGCATTAAGCACATGTTATGATTTTCATAGTATCTAAGGCATTGCTGCCAAGACCATCATAGTGGACAGAGTCCATTACTGAACCGAGTTTACTTGTCGTTCCAGACCCATATTAATGAATCAGATTCACTTTTCATTCCATCCATGTCTATCTGATGAGATATTAATCTTTACCCAATGCATTGGAGGGGGATATAGGTCCCACAAATCTCATACTCAAATCATTCTTACTTTTGCCACAACATAAACATAAATCATTCATCATAACCCAAAGAATAAAATGGGTTTCATAAAAAGCATCCCATCATAACGCAATCCATATAAAACAAATGGATATAATTTCATCTTAAGAAGAATCAAACCATTTAAATAATAGATACATTATACTTGAAACATAATCATACTAAATAATTTCATCTTAGATGGAAAATAGTTTTGACAAACACTTGAAATGAATTCTTGATAAAAATATCATTTGTTCTTCAAAATAATTTTTTTTCACAAAATCCCATTCACTGTTAAAAGAAAAGGATTTTGTTGAAAATAATAATGAAATATTTTAGATTAATCTACATGAAAATTAGTCATTATGAAACCATAAAAATCATTTCATGCTGTATAAGTTAAAAAAACATTCTCCTCGTACTTTTGCTGGAAAAGTCGAAAAGTTCCTTGTATGGAAACAAAAGAAAGATTCCTACCATGACACAATGTAAAAGTAAAATTGGGGTAATAAAGGCATTAAACATACATGTAATAATATTAAAAACTTCATGAAAAAAAATTTAATGGACATGGATGAAAAATATAACCCTAGTAAATACTCTCATATATGCAATCTCAGATAAAATGAGATTTGAAAAATTATCCCTTACCTTATGTCCAATTTCTCTTGTATGTATCTGAAACTCTTGAATAGTGGGTTTAAACATATTATTAACTTTTAAAATAATTATAATAATATTTATGATATCATATATGATTCACTTATGACTTTATATTACCCGTTCTTTAGTAAATTCCATGTTAAAGCGGTGTTTTGGGTAAAATCATTTCATTTATCGTACGTGTTTCGACTTGTTGTTCGTGATATTATTACTTATATCCTGATTTACATAATTTCAAAATGAAAATCATGATTTATATATAATATATATTCAGAATATAAATATATATGATAGATCAATAAATGGAATGAAATACACCATTCATAGAGACGGTAGGTCGTATGTACGCATGAACGATGTTTTCGTTTCCTTATTGAATTGAATGGAATTATGTAAATGAAACATATATGTAAATAAATACAGTATCATTATTATGTAATATATTTCATTATTATTTGTTATATATACTTTATAATCATACTTTAATGGTTAATCATGGAAAATGAATCTCATCGCGTTCGTGGAGACGGTAGTCTATACGTATGCACGAGTGACAATATCATTCTTTTGATATTAAAATCGTATATAATTGGATGTTATATCATATATACCAAATCATAATAATGTTATATTTATTATTTATATCATTTATACCAATTATTATACCATCCAAATGATGAAATGATAGAATAAAAACTACACCACGACGGGGAGACGATAAGCCGTACGTACGCATGTGTGGTGACTTTTTCATTCATAGGATGAAAAGAATAACTAATATGGTAGTAAAATTTTTTATAATAACATCACAGTATATAGAAGATACTGGATTTTTTTAATTTTAGAATGAAAACAACAATGAAGGAGGAAGTGGAAAAATAATTGAACTTGAAATAGGTGGTGAGAAATTTACCTCTTCATCGGGTTCTTCCTTTTGATTTGATCAAAAGGGCTCTTTAGGTTGGCTTTATGACTAATGTAAGGCCTCTAGGATGAAGGGTGAACAGTTTATAGGGTAGTTGGGTAGGGTTTGGACTAGCCAAATGGCTTTTTAGGTGTTAATTATAGATAAGGGGGAGTGCCCTTTTATAAGAGGGGTGAGGTCCACCTTTAGAAAAACATAAAATATTATTTTATAATAACTTCATATTCGGTTTATAATGGCTCCAATGTAACTTATTTCAAGGATAGGGTGGAGATGGGTAGAAATAATATCAACCAATAGGTTTTAGACAAGGTTAGGTTACCATTTTAACTTTATCATTTAGATTTAACTCTAAGTTAGATAATTTAACTTTTAGCGTGTCTTCTTTTATTCTTACACTATATGGTTAATAAACTCACTATAAACTACCAATAGAACCCCAATTGGTTCATTAATGTCATATATATTATTATATTTGTCTTTTGGCTGAACCTATGATTTATAGGACCATGATATCAATTAATAATATAATATTTGTTTTAAAAAAACATTTACTTCAATTTTGATACTATTTGGTATTTTGTTTTTTTCTAAATTCATAACAGCATTATTAATTCAAAACAAATTCATCTAAACAACCCTAATATGTTATAGCAACCTAAAAAACATAGTTTAATTCATAAAAAGTCTCAAATAAAATTTATTTGGGTATTTATAATATCAATTATGTTAATATTTTATTGATAAGGTAATTAATGCATCATCATTGTATCATAAATAAAATAAATTATTTAATTTATAAAAAATATAAATAAAATACCATTATAAAGGAAATATTTTTTTAATTTTATTTAATATTTATAGTTGAATTTATCTTATTTATATCCCTATATTAAAAATGTTTTATTTATTAAACATTGATTTTAACTATTTTAACTATTCTTTAAATAAAATAATAATAAATGTCCTAATCTAATCCAAGTGGACCTAAAGGGTAATATTTTATTCCTAAGTTTGTTTTTGTTCAAATTACACTTATCCAGTAGAATAAGGACATGTGTTAGGATAATAATAATATCATTTTTACCCTTAATTACCATATTTACTTTTAACCATTGTAAATAAAAGTCAAAAGTTAAAATTCACAAAAAAAATTATTTTCACCTCATTGAACCACATTTTACTTACTGATATCAACCGCGTCTCTCGGATTTTTGAAATTCAACTCACATAAGTGGTAAAATTATGTTTTACGTAAATTTTCAAATGCTCTTAGGAGGTGGGTAAAAGACGGTAAAAAGTTCAATAAAATATTTATATATCTAGAATTATTATAAAATGACTCCAATTAATTAAATTGAACTTATATAGGTATTATGTATCTATTTTCACCTAAAATAAATTTAAATAAAATAAATGATTATTTAAATAAAAATTCGGTTTTTACCAATAACTCGTTGTTTTCACTATTCATCAAAAATTGAAAGTTTTCAGAAAAATACCAAAAATTCACCCTAGGATAATATCGATATTCATAATCAAAAAATGAAGTCCATTTTGAAAGATAAAATTTATGAAATTTCAAAAAGTTGGAATTACTATTCATAGCTAGTTTATATAATATTTTAATAACATGTCGTTGTTTATTTAAACTCGGTATTGCGTACAACGCAAGCTATCGAGGAAGGTTTCTCTTGTGTGTAACACACTCCAAGAATAGTGTTTTGTATACTACAATCTAATATGGTGTTGCGTATAGCACAAGATAATCTGGGTGTAGCGTACAACACAAGACATCAAAGAAATTAAAAATAATATTTCTCATAAAATCTTAGGGTGTTACATTACACCCCCCTTAGAATGAATTTTTCCTTCGAAATTCTTCGAGGTTATAAATGGTTTACTACTTGAAAGTTTCATTCATAGAAATAAAAATTGTAAAAAGGAATAATAAAACTTAATTTTAAAAAAGAAACGTAATGGTTACCCAAATTAACGCATCACTGTGTTTTCACATAGAAGAACATAGATGAAAATTTGGTTGTGGAAGAGAAATATAACCATCAGGTTCTGATAGAGAGTGGTAGAGAACATGGATATAAAAAATCCAACAATCACAAAGCCATAAATTTGTGATGATCTAAGGTACCATTTAGGACAACATTTTTTTGGTTTTCAAGATCATTTCCCTAAAGTTGAAAATTTTGGAATTAGAAGAAAAACTTAATTGATTTTGGTAAAATCTCACCGTTGGTCATTCCTTGAACAATTTACACTTCATATCCTAAATAAATGACGTTGAATTTTTCATTCATGAAATGTTATAAGATCATGCGATAGGATGATAGGTCATTCCATCTGTCTCAAACAAAAAGATAGCAAAAGTTATTAAATATACATAAGTCCATCTGTGGTGAGATTAATCGTATATGGTTCCTAAATGGACTTATACTTCATATATCATACCACTTAATAAAATAAAACTAATTTATACTGACCAGGGACTTCTTGTAGGCCAGTGGTAGCAATAAAGGCTTATCGCACTTTGGTTGTGGGTTTTATTCCCGCATCCTTGTCCGACGTGACAGGTTTTCGCCCGTCCTACGGGTTGTCATTTTTCTAAAACTATACTATTATAACATTTTAGAAATAAAATCAAAAATTTATAGCCTTAATAAATACTATATGATGTCTAGATTAATCTATTCCAACCATTAGGCTTATCGAAAATACTTCTGTCTGATTACTAGAAATGTCATCTACCAACATGTGAATTCCTTCATTTGTCCCCCATATATCATAAGATATATCTTGTTGTTGGTCACATTTCAAACATGTGAATACCTTAATCATGAATTCTCTTGAAAAATTAATACCCATTTAACATTAGTGAAAATAAAAATTCTGTCAAAAGTTAACTCTTTCAACATACCAAAATTCCAAAAATTCTATTTACTCAAACCATGATATCACTTTGTCCTTATTTCAGTCCTGAGCTCATTAAAACTATCAAACATATTATTTTCTCATTATGCCTTCATTATGCGCATATCATTTATGTTACAAAAATATTTCATTCACTATTCATGGTTACTGGTACCATACAATTATTGAAAACCACAATAAACCAATACATAGATATTCCAATATTCTACAATACTAAAAATTTCATTCCACACTACTATTTTAGAATCTCGTTACATAAAAACATAATCATTTCATCACTTCATTGTCATATTAAACATCACCAATAGTGTTCCCATTTGACTTCCCTTTGTCCTTTTCCTTGAGAGGTTGTTGATGTCAATCATCATTAACCCTTGGATTAGGGCATTGGTTAGCATAATTCCCCATTTCCTTGTACTTGAATCATTGAAGTGTTGGTGGTGCGTTTTCTATAGTCTTTTCTATATTCTCATCATTAGATACCTTTTTCACATTACTTAGGCACTCAACTGCTCGATGACCTTCTTTTCCACACTTAAAACAATATCTAGTCCCTTTAAGACAATCTCCACTATGCTTCTTTCCACACTTTGAGCATAACGAAACATTTATCTTCTTTTCACCATAGATTTATGATTTTTCCTTGAACTCCATCTTTTGTTTCTTGTCAAAACCATGAGATGGATATGTTACACCAACTTCCAGTTCTACATTGATATCACAACACACAATTTCTTCATAGCTACCGAAGTCTCTTATAGCTAATTCCCTTCGAAGACTTGGTTTTAAGCCACTGAAGAATCGATTAACTTTACTTTCAGGTTGGATGATAAAGCAAGATCCAAACCTTGAAAGCCTTGTAAAATGTTCCTCATATATACCTACAGATTCATCATCCTTTTTCTTAAGCTCAAGGAACTCCTTTTCCATCTTTGTTTGAAGACTACGATGGATTTACTTATTGAAAAACAAGTTCATAAACTCATCCCATTCCATGGATTCAATTTCAACTTGGGGCCTTGTATTTTTAACTAGAGTCCACCACTGGTCTGGTTCACCTTCTAACTGGTAAACAGCCAAAATGACTTTTTCATGCTCTTAATAGTGAAGTATCGAAAATATCTTGTCAACGGTACTAATACATTGTTCAGCAACAAGTGGATCAGAAGACCCACTGAAAGAAGGTGGATGTTTCCTCATGAAGGACTCAATAGAATATTGTTCCTTTCTCTGCTCATTTGGAAGTCCAAAATGATTCATAGCTTGTGTAAGATTATCAATAAAATCTTTCACTCCATCTCCCATAACATTGGTTATTTCAGGAGGAAAATCATTGCAATGTCCATTACATTGATCAACATGGTTCCTTCGGGTTCGAACCATTGTCTAATACCCAAAAAGAATAGTGTGATAGGCAAAAATCAGGTTATGAAAACAACATAATAATGGGGGAGTACCTTCAATATATAACATCTTAGGATTAATTCTAAGATCGTTACCATTATTCTAAGACTATATCCTATACATATACTTAACCATAGAGACATCCCTAGACATACCTTAAAAATATCTCTATGGATTTCACTAAAGTTTTCGCATCCTAGTTTCCAAAGGTTAACTAAAAATTTCCACTGATACCAACTATAGAGACCCAAACTTGATGTACATGGACATTACATTACTTTTGCAGAATACTTAATACATAACAAAAACTGACATCCAAGGACCGTAATAGTTTAGTGTCTTTGGAAACTCATAACATAATCTTCTAATCCTGGTGAAAGATCTTCAAAATCTCCCATAAAGATTTTTTCTTTTTTTCCTTACCTAAATCCTTTCTTTATATCCTGGGGAAAAACATAACAAGGGTGAGATCAAATGCTTAGTAAGGGTAATAATAGAGAAAATAAAACAAACCATATACATTTGAACAAAAAAACATGAACATAAAGTTTAAACATCAAGATCTTGAGTTATGAAAAAAACCTTGGCAATACTAAGGCATAGATCATAAAGGAACATTAATCATGATAAAATAGCATGGGAATAAAACATGTAATTGTGGCATCCATTAAACACATGTTATGATTTCCATAGTAGCCAAGGCATTGCGGCCAAGACCATCATAGAGGACAAATCCCATTACTAAACAGGGTTTACTTGTCGTTCCAGCCCTGTATTACTGAACTAGATTCACTTTTCGTTCCAGCCATGTCTATCTCATGAGATATAAATATTTCCCAATGCATTGTACAGAGATATAGGTCCCATCCATCTCTTAATGAAATCATTATTACTTGTGCTACAAAATAAACATAAATCATTCATCATAACCCAAAGAATAAAATGGATTTCATAAACAACATCCCATCATAATGTAATCCATATAAAACAAATGGATATCATTTCATCATAAGAAGAATCAAACCATGTAAATAATAGATACATTATACTTGAAACATAAGCATACTAAATAATGTCATCTTAGATGGAAAATAGTTTTGACAAAACCCTTGAAATGAATTCTTGAGGAAAATATCCTTTCTTCTTCAAAATCATTTTCTTTTCACAAAATTCCATTCAAGGTTAAAAGAAATGGATTTTGTTGAAAATAATCATTAAATCTTGTAGATAATTAATAATGAATATTAGGCATTATGAAACCATAAAAATCTCTTCATGTCGTATAAGTTAAAAAAACATTCTCCTTGTACTTTTTTCAGAAAAGTAAAAAAGTTCCTCGTATGGTAAACAAAAGAAAGATCCATAACATAAGACAATGTAAAAGTCAAAGAGGGTTAAAAATGAATTTAAACATACATGAAAGAATATTAAAAACTTTATGAAAAACATATTTATGGAAATGGGTGAAAAATATAACCCCAGTAAACACTTCTGTATAAGCAATCTTGGATAAAAATGAGATTTGAAAAATTATCCCTTACCTTATGTCCAATTTCTTCTGTATGTATCTAAGACTCCAGTATAATGGTTTTAAACATATTATTAACTTTTAAAATAACCATAATAATATTTATTATATCATACATGATTCACTTATGACTTTATATTTCCCGTTCTTTTGTAAATTTCATGTGAAAGCAGCGTTTTGGGTAAAATCGTTTCATTTATCGTACATGTTTCGACTTGTTGTTCTTGATATTATTACATATATCCTGATTTACTTTATTAAAGAATTTAAAACATGATTTATATATAATATATATTCATCATATAAATATATATGATAGATCAATAAATGGAATGAAATACATCGTTAATGGAGACGGTAGGTCGTACGTACGCATGAACGATGTTTTTGTTTCCTTATTGAATTGAATGGAATTAAGTAAATGAAACATATATGTACTTGAATCCAGTATCATTATTATGCAATATATTTCTTGAATATTTATTATATATACTTTATAATCATACTTGAATGGTTAATTATGGAAAATGAATCTCATCGCGTTCGTGGAGACGGTAGTCCGTACGTATGCACGAACGACAATATCATTCGTTTGATATTAAAATCATATATAATTGGATGGTATATCATATATATAGAATCATTATAATGTTATATTTATTATTTATATCATTTATTCTCATTATTATACCCATCCAAATGATGAAATGTGTGAATAACAAACTACACCACGACGTGGAGACGGTATGTCGTACGCACGCACGTGTGGTGACTTTTTCATTCATAGGATGGATAAAATAACTAATATGGTTGTACAATTTTTTATAATAACATCATAGTATATAGAAGATACTGGAGTTGTTATTTTGGAATTGAAACAAAAAATAATGAGGATGTGGAATAAGAAAGGAACTTGAAATTGTTGGTGAGATATTTACCTCTTTTCGGGTTCCTTATTTTGATTTGATCAAAAGGGCTCCTTATCTTGGATTTCTGACTGATGGAAGGCCTATAAGATGAAGGGAAGATATTTTATAGGGTATTTGTTAAGGTTTTGGATGAGCCAAATGGCTTTGAGGTGTGAATTAGAGAGAAGGGGGAGTGTCCTTTTATAAAAGGGTTTAGGGGCACCTTAGGAAAATTTTAAAATATTATTTTATAATAAATTCATATTCGGTTTATAATGTCTCCAAAGTGACTTATTTGGAAGATAGGGTTGGTATGGTTTGAAATCCTCTCATACAATAGGTTTTATACAATTTTAGGTTACCATTTTAACCTTATCATTTATATTGAACTCTAAGTTAAATAATTTAACTTTTACCGTGTCTTCTTGTATTCTTACACTATATGGTTCATAAACATTCTATAAACTGCCAATAGAACCCCTATTGGTTCATTAATGTCATATAAAATATTATATAAGTCTTTTTGCCTATCCTCAGATTTTTAGGACCATTATATCAATTAATAATATAATATTTGTTTTAAAAACACTTTTATGTCAATTTTGACACTATTTGGTATTTTGTTTTTTTTCTAAATTTATAAAAGCATTATTACTTCGAAAAAAATTCATCTAACCAACCCTATTATGTTATATTAAGCTATAAAATTATTTTAATTCAAAAAAATCCTCAAATTACATTTATTTGGGTTTTTATAATATTAATTATGTTAATATTTCATTAATATGGTAGGTACTGCATCATCATTGTGTCATAAATAAATTAAATTATTTAATGCCTAAAAATTATAAATAAAATACCATTATGTAGGAACATTTTTTATATTTATAATTAATATTTATAGTCTAATTTATCTTATGTAGAACCCTATCTTGAAAAAATTTTAGTCATTAAACTTTGATTTTAACTATTTTAACTCTTCTTTAAATAAAATAATAATAAATGTCCTAATCTAATCCAAGTGGACCTAAAGGGTAATATTTTATTCCTAAGGTTATTTTGGTCGAATTAAACTTATCCAATAGAATTAGGACATGTGTTAGGGTAATAAAAATATCATTTCTACCCTTAATTACCCTATTTAATTTTAACTGTGGTAAATAAAAGTTAAAAGTTACTATTGACCAAAAATTATTTTCATCTCATTGAACCACATTTTACTTACTGATATCAACTGTGTCTCTCAGATTTTTGAAATTCGACTCACAGAAGCAGTAAAGTTATGTTTTACGAAAATTTGCAAATGCTCTTCGGAGGTGGGTAAAAGACGGTAAAAAATTCAATAAAATTTTAATATATCTAAAATTATTATAAAATGACACCAATGAATTACATTGAACTTATATAGGTATTATGTATCTATTTTTACATAAAATAAATTTAAATAAAATAAATTATTATTTAAATAAAATGTCAGTTTTAACCAATAACTCAGTGTTTTCACTATTCATCAAAAATTGAATGTTTTCAGAAAAATACCCAAAATTCACCCTAGGATAATTTTGATATTTCGAATCCCAAAAATGAAGTCCATTTTGAAAGATAAAATTTATAAAATTTCAAAATTTGGGTATTACTATTCATAACGGCTAGTTTGTATAATATTTTAATAACATATCATTGTTTAGTGAAACTCGGTATTGCATACAACACAAGATATCAAGGAAGGTTACTCTTGCATGTAACGCAAGCCAAGAATATTGTTGCATATACTACAATATAATAAGGATTTTTGTATAGTGCAAGATAATATTGGTGTAGCGTACATCACAAGACGTCAAAGAAATTAAAAATAATATTTCTCAAAAAAATCTCTGGGTGTTTCATCACAAATAATAAATATAATCATAACCCGGGGAAAGAAACATCATAAATGGAGATATAATATTCTCATTAAGGGTAAAAAAAGGAAATATGTAAACCTAACATGAGAATAAGGGTATGAGAACAAGATCATAAAAATAAGAAGACCATACCATGTATATCAAATATCAAATTTTGGATTCGTGGCATAATGATTGTGATTTCATAAGACAAGAATCATAAGGAAATCAAATAAAATGATCCATGAGATCATAACATTTACATAAAATAAGGAATTGTGGAATAAACATAAGATTATAAAATCATTTACATAGTTCTGAAGGATCATTCCAAATCATATCATAGTGGAATGGGTTCATTCTAAAAACAATCATAGTAGTCATGGTTCACTCCCAATAGTATCATAGTGGAAAAAGTCCCTTACTAAACTGTGTTCACTCCCCATTCCAATCCTTTTTATCTCATGAGATTTCAATATTTACCCAATTAATTGGAGGAAGGTATAGGTCCCAACCATTACATAATGAAAATCATACAAATTTTTTCCAAAAGATCATAAAACATTATTAATATCAGAACCTATGAAATAAATTAGTTCCATAATCATTACATCATATAATGACCCATGAAAAACAAATGGGTTTCATATACAATTAATTGTAATAAAATTGATGTAATAGAAATGGGTTTCATAAAAATATCATCATCATAACTATAAACCATCTAGATTGTAAAGACCCGGAAATTTCAAGGAAATTTTTTTATTAATTTTCTTTGGAATTTTACAAGAACGTAGTTTCTGACGGCGCCTGATTCCGAGGCCCGGAGTGCCCGGAATCAATTTTCGAAGTTTGGCTTGGGTACGTTCAGTGAACGAACGAGCGGGAATTCCTATCTTTTGAACCAGTGCTCAGAATTAAAATCTGATGGCATCGATGAACTCGCAACGCCGGTAAACACTTAAGAGAACCTTTACCATAGTTGTGTTTGTGTGGGAGAAGAAGCTAATTAATGGGGTTTAATTAAAAAAAGTAAATAAAATTGTTGGATCAATTTTATTTCATATCAAGGTGGTTAATTTCTCCCATGGGAAGTTGGTGGTGGGGCCCACATCCACCCAACTTCCCACGTGTGGATAATTGAAAGGGTGGGGCCCACACGAACCCCCCGCCTTTTTAAATCCCTTAACTCCTCTTAACCCCTCACTTTCCTAACTCCCCATTAACTCACATTCATTAATTTTTAACAACTTGTTATAATTAATAAAGTGAGTAACTTAATTTCAAACTCTTGAAATTCAAATGGTTAGGTTGTTTTAATAAATTAAGACTTGGTCTTATTTTATTATGGTTAGAGTTTTTGCCACCTTGAGAGGATTGGGAAGCGTGAAGTCTTCTTTTTCTTCAACCTCGACGAAGAACGTGAAGAACACCTCGGACTCCGACGAAGAACACCGTTCTTCAACGAGGAACATCTCCGCCGAAGAACGCGACGTCTTCTTCCAACTATGTTTCCTCTTCGAACGCACCTCGACGACAACGGAATCGACATTCTTTTTCCGCGACGCCCGACCTCCGCGACGCTCATCTTCTGTGGCTCGATTGTCGTGCACCATTCCTGAACCGAGGTAGGGGAATTTTATTTGTTTCCTCTTAACCTTGAGAAAAGAACGATGAGCGCGGACCAACCATTACTCGGTTGATCCGCGGACCGTTCATCCATGCGAGGTTACTTTTGTTGGGTGTCATCTAATTTCATGGTTAAGTATGTGCTCAATAATTTTTCGGGAACAAATGTTTGATTTTCCAATTGATATCACTTAACGCAGAGGGCGCGGGCCGAACGAACACAGCCCGAAAACCCTTCGCAGTTTGTTTAAGATGCGCGGTTTTTGCGACGACGAGAAATCGGACCCGTATTGGAGTTTTGAGGCATCCATTCTGAAGATCTTCATCTGAGAAGACTGCCGGCGAAGACCGCAAGCGAATCGGACCCCCGGAGCGCGTCCGGTGGTCCGCAGAAGGCGGCGGCTGCGCACCCCCTCAGCTGTGCCGCGATGGTTCAGCAAGCGGCCGGTTTTGCCAGCCGCTGGTGATCTGGAGGCGGGACCCTGAGGGTCCCGTGTGTGAAGTAACGGCCGGCCTTAGGCCGGCCGTGTTCCGGAAGAACCGGGGGTTGAAACCCCCAGTGGTGTCAATTTCTGCGGGCCCCCACGTGGGGGGCCGTTTTCATCAAAGGTGCAGCATAATGTCCCACCGGTAGTAAAATAAAGGGGGGCAGGCGCCCCCCCCCCCCCCCCCCGTTTCAAAATGGCTCGGCCTTCGGCCGAGCCGGGCAGCGCGCTGTGCACAGCCAGATCGGCCGCCGGGCTGACCCGGACCCGGGGCTGGTCGCCCCGGTTCGGGCCGACCGAGGGGTCTCGGGCCGGGTCGGTTTGGGCCCGAAACCCCAGTTTTCGGACCGTTTGGGTTCAATTGCCCATAGCTCGGGATACGGACCTCTGATCGATGCACCGTCAGCGGTGACACGATCCTTGGAACGAGACGGTCGTTTTGGTATATCGCACTCAAGGTTTCGGAATACTTTGAGTTCGGCCGGGTTTGTTCGTACACGAAACCAACCGGGCCCTCGGATCAGAAACGCTAATATCTTGAGCTACGGACGTCCGATTGACGTGTCGTCGACTTTGTTGAGTTCCTCTTAGTGAGACAGATCCTTTGGCATACTCCGCCCGAGGTTTGGACGCATGTGGAGTACGGTCGGGTTGGTTTTGCCTTAAAAATCAACCGGGCCCCTGGGACGAAAAGGCCAATAACTCACAGACCGGGCGTCCGATTGACGCGCCGTCTGTGACGATGAGTTTCTATTGACGATACAGAACTTTTGGATACATCAACTTCGGAATTTCTGTCAGTTGATGTATCAGCCTCTCGGCTCGTGGAGCGGACCCTCCCGAACGAGCTTGTTGTGTGCGGGAACCCTAAAGCTGGCTGCGACTGCTACTGCGACTTCGACGACGACGACTGTGCATAGATCCTCAGTGGACTGCGACGATGAAGAGTGCTGATCTTGTATCCTATGTGGGTCCCAGCTTAGATGATTCAGTGATGGTCTTGTATCCTATGTGGGTCCTTGCATAGATGAATCGATGAATAGTGCTGGTCTTGTATCTTATGTGGGTCCCAGCTGTGCTGGTCTTGTATCATATGTGGGTCCCAACTTAGATGATTCAGTGCTGGTCTTGTATCCTATGTGGGTCCCAGCATAGATGAATTGATGAAGAGTGTTGGTCTTGTATCCTATGTGGGTCCCAGCTGTGCTGGTCTTGTATCCTACGTGGGTCCCAGCTTAGATGAGTCAGTGCTGGTCTTGTATCCTATGTGGGTCCCAGCATAGATGAATCAATGAAGAGTGCTGGTCTTGTATCCTATGTGGGTCCCAACTGTGCTGGTCTTGTATTATATGTGGGTCCCAGCTTAGATGATTCAGTGAAGACAGCTGGTCTTGCATCCTCAGTGGGTCCTAGCTTAGATGATTCAGTATCTTTATCTGATCATCCCTTCACCTTTTTCGATGAAGTATATTCTGTGTGAGATGAACCCTGTTTGCTTTCCTGTATGGATTTTGTTGTGCTATCCTGTGTGGATTACGTTTTTCTTTCCTGTGTGGAATATGTATACATTCCTGTGTGGACTGAGTTGTACTTGGGCTTGGAGGTTGGAGCGTATTGGAATTGTTGGCTTAGGTATATATATGGGCATATACCTAAGCAGTGTCAGTTGTTACTTCGTGATTGTATCTTTCCTTTGTGGTTTATCCTTTGTGGATTTTGGGAGACCTTCGGGGGTCTCAGGGTCCCTATTGAGTAGCTTATACTCACCCCTACACGGGTTATGCCCACACTACATTGTGTTGGTTGCAGACGACGGACAGCGTTGATCGTGGTTGAGGCTTGCAAATCAGGACAATACCTAGAGGAGGAACACTGGGCGGGACTAACTCGGAGTGGCCGGCGGGACCCGAGGAGCAGTGGAGCTATCTGTACCTACCCTTCAGGTGTGATTTCCAGTGGACAGCTCCGTGTAGCGGCTTTTACTTTTCAGTTGTTGTTTTCCCTTTCGAGTTGTACTTTACTTTCAGTTTGGGTTTGTATTCTAGCCCACTTACTTTCCGTACTTGCAGTTGTACTCTGTTTTTACTTAGTGTTTACTTTTTCCGCTTGCTTACTCTAAGGTGCTTGTTTACTTTACAAAGGCAATGCCTTCCCTTTTTACCGGGATTTACGCCTTGGTGCTAGTCGCCATCCCCTGGCCTATGGAAGGCGGGCTTGGGGTAGTCACGGCACGGGCCCCGAGGATGGGTCGTGACAAATTGGTATCAGAGGAGTTCGGTTCTACCGCAGACTCTGATCTTTTTCTATGTAAAGAAATAGTGTTTAGCGTATTGAGTGTGGTTATCAGTCCAGGGAGTCCAGTGTTGGTGCGGCGGCCGACGTATCCATACACCAGGACCCTGACTTCTAATTTCTAACTTAATGCACGAAAACATTGAATGCATGTGTGTTTCAAGTTTTCTTTGTGATTACTTTATATCAGCTCACGAGGTATACTGTTCTGACCGTGGCGCACCTGTTTCCTTTCAGGATGGCCCCACGACGGCAGCCAACTAGGGTTCCGAGAGTTGAGTGTGATGACAACCCACCGAGCAATGAGGCCTCGGTGTAGGGCCCCTTGTCAGCAGAGGCACCGGCGGTACCTTTACCCGCCGAGCCACCGATGCTACCATCCCCAGCCGCTGACGATGCACGTCGCCTCAGTGCACTGCATGAGTTCCAGCGCCAGCGACCACCCAGGTTCCGCAGGGAGACGGACCCCCAGGCAGCCGAGGACTGGCTGGAGGCAGTGGTGAGATTTTTCAGGTTAGTGAGGACACCAACAGACCTCATGGTGATCCTCGCAGCGAGCCTCCTGCACGCGGCAACATGCAGAGGTGTTGGAGAGAGCCCTTCAATTGGAGAGTTTTGTCGTCGAGCAGGCTCCAGTGATAGGACCCTCCGCAGGACGGCCCGTAGCAGGGTCTTCCGCAGCTGGCAGTAGACAGATGACATAGAGGTCCAAACGGGCCAGACCATCAGTTGGGAAGTCTTAGGATGAAGATTCGGTTGTGTGGGGCACCCGAAGGAGAGCCAGATACACGAGGGGCAGGCATTGCTACGCATGCGGCGGGCAAGGTCACATGGCTCGAGATTGCCCGAATTGTCTTACAGATGAGCATCATGTGGTAGAGGGACCTCCCAGACAGAGGTTCGGCCACAGTATCCCGCAGGGTGCAGGCGGACGAGGCAGAGGAGCTGGCCGAGCATCAGGTGGTGGACAACGCTTTGAGGTGTTGCCACCACCACCACCAGGAGGCCCGCCCCGACCGCATGGAGTTGGTGGACATGAGAGAGCTCAGCTTCAGTCAGCTGAGGCCTTTGATCATGGAGCTCTGGGAGAAAATGCACAGGAGCAGAACTAGTGGATACGTCTTTTGTACTTCTAGTTCCTTGTTGCTATTGTGTAGCGTCTTTGTATTATGAGCTACAATAATAAAAGACGCATACCTTTGTGATGTTTTCATTCCTGTCCTCTTTTGTGTTGTTACTAAGAGGTTCCAGTTTTGACTCTTGACTTGACCCTCACTTGTGAGACATCTACTGGAGGAGACCCAGTTACCACACACTGATGCCGACAGTGTGACTCAACCCTTGGAGGCGAGAGTAATAGTCGGATCTCTTGGTAGTAGCGTCGAGGCCTTACGACGTCATCCTTGCTATGGATTAGTATCATCCATGTCAGGATTAACTGTATTAGGAATAGAACGTGGTTCATCCAGGGGATGAGACCGGATTTCTCTTCTCGGCAAAGAAGAAATCTCAGCAGCTCGAGTAAGACCAGAAAGGTCCAAGTCAACCAAGAGAGGATGAGGACAGCTCAGAGCCGGCAAAAGTCTTGTGCAGACAGGAGGCGGAGACCACTAGAGTTCGAGGATGGTGACCACGTTTCCTTACGGGTCACACCTCGACGTGAGTTACAGAGATTCGGTCGAGGCGGAAAGTTGTCTCCACGCTTCATTGGACCATTCCATGTCCTCAGCAGGATTGGCGAGGTGGCTTACCGCCTAGCTCTATCGCCTTTGTATCCCTAGTTTGTGTTGAAGCTTTACGGGGACGTAAAGCCCTGTGGTGGGAGTAATGTAAAGACCTAGAAATTTCAAGGAAATTTTTTTCTTAATTTTCTTTGGAATTTTACAATAATTCAGTTTCTGACGGTGCCTGATTCCGAGGCCCGGAGTGCCTTGAATCAATTTTCGAAGTTTGGCTCGGGTACGTTCAGTGAACGAACGAGCGGGAATTCCTATCTTTTAAACCAGTGCATGGAATTGAAATCTGATGGCACCGATGAACTCGCAACGCCGGTAAATGCTTAAGAGAACCTTTACCGTAGTTGCGTTTGTGCGGGAGAAGAAGTTAATTAATGGGGTTTAATTAAAGAAAGTAAATAAAATTGTTGGATCAATTTTATTTCCTATTAAGGTGGTTAATTTCTCCCATGGGAAGTTAGTGGTGGGGCCCACATCCATTCAACTTCCCACGTGTGGATAATTGAAAGGGTGGGGCCCACACGAACCCCCCACCTTTTCAAATCCCTTGACTCCTCTTAACCCCTCACTTTCCTAACTCCCCATTAACTCACTTTCATTAATTTTTGACAAATTGTTATAATTAATAAAGTGAGTTACTTAATTTCAAACTCTTGAAATTCAAATGGTTAGCTTGTGTTAATAAATTAAGACTTGGTCTTATTTTATTATGGTTAGAGTTTTTGCCACCTTGAGAGGATTGGGAAGCGTGAAGTCTTCTTTTTCTTCAACCTCGACGAAGAACATGAAGAACACCTCGGACTCCGACGAAGAACACCATTCTTCAATTAGGAACATCTCCACCGAAGAACGTGATGTCTTCTTCCAACGACGTTTCCTCTTCAAATGCACCTCGACGACAATGGAATCGATGTTCTTTTTCCGCGACGCCCGACCTCCGAGACGCTCGTCTTCCGTGGCTCGATTTTCATGCACCATTCCTGAACAGAGGTAGGGGAATTTTATTTGTTTCCTCTTAACCTTGAGAAAAGAACGACGAGTGTGGACCAACCATTACCCGGTTGATCCGCGGACCGTTCGTCCATGCGGGGTTACTTTTGTTGGGTGTCGTCTAATTTCATGGTTAAGTATGTGATCAATAAATTGTTGGGAACAGATGTTTGATTTTCCAATTGATATCACTTAACGCGGAGGGCGCGGGCCGAATGAACATGGCCTGACAACCCTCTGCAGTTTGTTTTTGATGCGCGGTTTTGGCGATGATGAGAAAGCGGACCCGTATTGGAGTTTTGAGGCATCTATTCTGAAGATCTTCATCTGAGAAGACTGCCAGTGAAGACCGCAAGCGAATCGGACCCCCGGAGTGCGTCCGGTTGTCCGCAGAAGGCGGGGGCCGCGCGCCACCTCGGCTGTGCCGCGACTGTTCAGCAAGCGGCCGGTTTTGCCAGCTGCGGGTGATCTGGAGGCGGGACCCGGAGGGTCCCGCGTGTGAAGTAACGGTCGGCCTTAGGCCGGCCAAGTTCCGGAAGAATCGGGGGTTGAAACCCCCGGTGGTGTCAATTTCAGTGGGCCCCCACGTGGGGGCCGTTTTTATCAAAGGTGCGTCATAATGCCGCGCCGTTAGTAAAATAAAGGCGGGCAGGCACCCCCCCCCCCCCTTTCAAAATGGCTTGGCCTTCGGCCGAGCCGGGCAGCGCGCTGGGCACGCTGTGCACAGCTGGACCGGCCACCTGGCCGATCTTCCAGGCCGGGCCGGGCCGACCCGGACCCGGGGCTAGTCGACCTGGTTTGGGCCGACCGAGGGGTCTCGGGCCGGGTCGATTCGGGCCCGAAACCCCCGTTTTCGGACCGTTTGGGTTCAATTGCCCATAGCTCGGGCTATGGACCTCCGATCGACGCGCCGTCAGCAGAGACATGATCCTTGGAACGAGAAGGTCGTTTCGGTATATCGCACTCAAGGTTTCGGAATACTTTGAGTTCGGACGGGTTTGTTCGTACACGAAACCAACCGAGCCCTCGAAGCGGAAACACTCATATCTTGAGCTACGGACGTCCGATTGACGTGTCGTCGACTTTGTTGAGTTCCTATTAGTGAGACGGATCTTTTGGCATACTCCGCCCGAGGTTTGGACGCAGGTGGAGTACGGTTGGGTTGGTTTTGCCTTAAAACCCAACCGGGCCCCTGGGACGAAAAATCCAATAACTCACAGACCGGGCGTCCGATTGACGCGCCGTCTGCGACGATGAGTTTCTGTTGATGATACAGAACTTTTGGATACATCAACTTCAGACTTTCTGTCAGTTGATGTATCATCCTCTCGGCTCGTGGAGAGGACCCTCCCGAACGAGCTTGCTGTGTGCGGGAACCCTAGAGCTGGCTGCGACTGCTACTGTGACTTCGACGACGACGACTGTGCATAGATCCTCAGGGGACTACGACGATGAGGAGTTCTGATCTTGTATCCTATGTGGGTCCCAGCTGTGCTGGTCTTGTATCCTATGTGGGTCCCAGCATAGATGAATCGATGAATAGTGCTGGTCTTGTATCCTATGTGGGTCCCAGCTGTGCTGGTCTTGTATCCTATGTGGGTCCCAACTTAGATGATTCAGTGATGGTCTTGTATCCTATGTGGGTCCCAGCATAGATGAATCGATGAAGAGTGTTGGTCTTGTATCCTATGTGGGTCCCAGCTATGCTGGTCTTGTATCCTATGTGGGTCCCACCATAGATGAATCAATGAAGAGTGTTGGTCTTGTATCCTATGTGGGTCCCAGCTGTGCTGGTCTTGTATCCTATGTGGGTCCCAGCTTAGATGATTCAGTGAAGACAGCTGGTCTTGCATCCTCAGTGGGTCCCAGCTTAGATGATTCAGTATCTTTATCTGATCATCCCTTCACCTTTTTCGACGAAGTATATTCTGTGTGAGCTGAACCCTATTTGCTTTCCTGTGTGGATTGTGTTGTGCTATCTTGTGTGGATTACGTTTTACTTTCCTGTGTGGAATACGTATACTTTCCTGTGTGGACTGAGTTGTACTTGGGCTCGGAGGATGGAGCGTATTGGAATTGTTGACTTAAGTATATATATGGGCATATACCTAAGCAGTGTCGGTTGTTACTTCGTGATTGTATCTTTCCTTTTTGGTTTATCCTTTGTGGATTTTGGGAGACCTTCGGGGGTCTCGGGGTCCCTACTGAGTAGCTTATACTCACCCCTGCATGGGCTATACCCGCACTACGTTGTGTTGGTTGCAGACGACGGACAACGTTGATCGTGGTTGAGGCTTGCAGAGCAGGACAGTACATGGAGGAGGACCACTGGGCGGGACGTACTCGGAGTGGACGGCGGGACCCGAGGAGCAGTGGAGCTATCTGTACCCACCCTTCAGGTGAGATTTCCATTGGACAGCTCGACGTAGCGGCTTTTACTTTTCAGTTGTTATTTTCCATTTCGATTTGTACTTTACTTTCAGTTTGGGTTTGTATTCTGGCCCACTTACTTTCCGCACTTGCAGTTGTACTCTGTTTTTACTTTGTGTTTACTTTTTCCGCTTTCTTACTCTGAGGTGCCTGTTTACTTTACAAAGGCAATGCCTTCCCTTTTTACCGGGATTTATGCCTTGCTGCTAGTCGCCAGCTCCTGGCCTATGGAAGGCGGGCTTGGGGTAGTCACAGCACGGGCCCCGAGGATGGGTCGTGACATAGATAAATAATCGGAATGATAAAACTAGATCATATCCCCAGTAAAACATAAGAAATATCAAATTTTTTTGTTGTTGATGAATATAAATTCCATAAAATATCATTTTAAATTTCATGGGGAATGAATCCTTTTAATTTTGAAAACGCTTCTTTATAAAAAACATCCAAAGTATTAAATAATACATTTTCTTTGAAATTAATTTTAGAAATTCGTAATGTAATCTTTAAAACACTGGGTGTTTATAATTGTGGAATATTTTGTTCGTTCCATACACATTAAAAAAATATTACATTCACATTTTCAAAAAAAAATCAAAAGAACCTCATTCGGAAAATGATAAGAAGATTCAATATAGATTTATTTTTCGAAAATTCATGAAAAAGTATTAATGGATTTAAACAATCTTCAGATTTTTTTTAAAAACACCATTAAAACAATTTTTTGGAAAACATTGAGATATAAGACAAATCATTTTCAAACGAAGAGTGAAATAAAATCAATTTTTCTTTAAACAAACTTATTTTATATCTTGTGATTACATAAAAAGAGATAAATTAAAGGAAAACTAGTATTATATAGAAATAAATAAAAGATAAGAAAATGCATGAGTTTTTTGAGATATATATCATATGTATTCTCATTGTAAACATAATAATAAACAATCACATTAAATGATGTGATTGTAACATAAAATATTTACCTCTTTGGTATCTTATGAATTGTAAGCACCATTAAATATATACATCAAATGAAACACTAAATATAATAAATAGAATTATATTCATGATATAACATGTCAAAAGGGTAGTTATACACCTCCTAAAATAAGATAGGTTCCTAACAATTCTTATGTCCCACAGAAGGCTCTTTGAGTCAAAAATCCCTTACCTTATGTATTGAATTCTTTTATAAACATTTCAACCTAATTTATATGAAATATATTTTTATTGTACATATATTATGGAATTATAATCATTTGTATCATATAATATTCTATTTACTTATGACTTTTATTAACCTTTTATAAATAATTCATTATTACAATCACATTTCATGATATAACTGCTCTGTTTTTTAATGTTTTGGTTCTGTATTTTTTATCCTTTTACTTTGATCATTGTACCATAATCTCTATAATGTTAAACATGATATAAATTTCATATATATTCATTATATATGTATTTATAATAAATTTTACTTGTATTATTGTTCCATAATCTCTATAATTTTAAACATGATATAAATATTAAATATATTCATTATATATTTATTTAGAGAAATTCATTGAAATTAAATATAGAAAACGAGTTACAACGTTTATGGATATGGTAAGTCACACATTCATATGAATGATGTTTCCATTTTCCAGATATATCAAAATATAATAAGGTAAATAATATGTCACCTTTAAGGGGTAATTATGATGTCATATGTATCACATATATTCATTAAATTTATCTTTATTACCTTCCTTGTAAATTTGTAGTGAAAAACGAATTACATCACTTCACGTAGTGGTAGTCCAACTTACACAGGAATAACGTTATCATTTATTCAATGGATGGCAGGGTAAGAAAATATAAGATTTATTTATTTCAAAATATGATTAATATGTCATTAATATCATATATAAACCACAAATTAATCCTTAATACCTTCAATGTAAAGATTTTATCAAAAACTGATCACATCACTTCGCAAAGCGGTAGTCTGTTGTACACACAACAAATGTTATCTTATTCCTTATAGAATGGAAAGTAATAAGATATATGTGATATTACAACTAAATAAGTACAATTATAACATAAATATAATATATAATAATTATATATGTCTTAATATAAATCCCTACGAAGTGGTGATGAAAAACGAATTACATCGGTTCAAGGCGGTGGTCCATCACACACATGATCAACATTTTCATATCCCACTTGAGGAGGCAAACATTGTTGTAGGTCATTCCCCTAAAATAAAAACATCTCAATATATTTAATTTACTAAGGTTATTATATCATTGTTATTTATTCATATTTTAATGAAGAGTAAGAATAAATAAAATAAAATGTGTGGTAAAGGATGTGACATCTTCTTTGGAAAACTATTTAGGATTTCAAAAAAAACTATATAGGATGAATTTATGATAAAAAATTTTATAGTAAAATTTTACAGAATTATTTAATTTAATTGGGTAGGATAAGGAAAAACCAAATGGTTTTGGAAGTGTGAAGAGAAGAGGAGAGTGGGTGTCCTTTTATAAGTGGAGGCAGATGACACATGTTGAATATTTGAAAAGAATATAAAATACCAAAACTTTTCACATGACATAATGATCTAAAATGAGTTATTATAAAACTTTATACGTTATAAGGTATAAATATATCCATTAAATGGGGTTTTATAAGTTTCTAGGTAATTTTATCCCTTATATGTTCGGTTAATCCCATAGTAAATGTGTTTAAACCTTAAGTGTTATAATAAATTTATACTATTATCACAATTCATTATGGTCAAAAAATTTGTTAAAAAAATAATACAATATTAATTAAAAATATATTAAATATGGAATCCAATTTATATAAGTCACAAAATTTAATTTATAATTAAACCCTCATACGTGATAAAAAACAGTTTTCCAAAGAGAAAAGTTTCAAAAGTTTTAAAAAAAATTATATAAAAATTAAAAATGAAATTGATTTCAATAAACTATAATGGTTTTATTATAATATAATTGAACTATTTCAGATTTTAAATTCATTTAAAAAGTAATTTAATCCTATAAATTATTTAATCTAAAAGGCATTTTTCAACAAAAACCATTATAGTTCACTATTAATTAAAAAAGTAATCTTTTTATAAAAATATTAAAAAATATATGAAGAAAAATTTTACATTTTTATTCTAAAAATTAAGGTATGTTTTTTAAAAAAATCTATAATTTTATAAATTAATTTTATTATTTTTACAAAAGTTGCTAAAATATTTTTTTGAGAAAATTTGAATTTTTGAAACATAAAAATACTTTACCAAAAATTAAATACATTATTATAAATATGTTAAATTTATAAACTACCATTATACATAATATTTAAAAATAATTATTAATATTCATACTTGCATGTTTAATAGTGAGTTTACAATGGCTATGTTAAATATTAATATAAATAAAATATTACTGTTTATTGGAACTCGGTGTTGCGTGTTGCAAAAGCTATTGAATAAATTATTTTTTTTAAAGCTATTTAGTAAACTATATTGGTTTTACATTATCCCACCACCCTAAAATGAATTATCCCTAGAAATTATATCATATAGGTACAAAAAACAGATAATATTTCTTCCTCATTACATCATCAGTTTTCCACATAGCATCCTCAATTTGGTGGTTTCACAACTAATCATTGACCAGGTGAGTGGTATTGTTTTGTAGAACTTTATATCTATGATCCAAAATCTCCATTATTTATTCCCCATAATAAATGTATTTCTCCAGTAGTATGACCTTTGAGTTATGTACATGTGAAATATTATATATGTACTTCCTCAGGACACAAACAAAGAAAACATCATGGACATGAAATACGTTTTATGGAAGCTCAAACTGATAGGCTACCATCCCAATAAAATAAAGAATTTCAATGGTAATGATATACCTATGTCTTATTTTTCTTTTTTTTCATAATATCATTACCTTCTTCCTTGGATAAATTCTTATAAACACCTTCTCACCAATGTCAAATTCTATATCACATCAACAATTATCATCATAAGTTTTTGGTCAAACATGTTCCTCCCTTATGTGTTGTTGACTGTCTATAACATTAACTGTCATTTATTCATATTTCATAGGTCCAATAGAGAAATTTATCCATCACCATTCTAGAAAATTTAATCTTTACAATTTTTTATTGTAGAAGGCCTTATAAAGAACAATCTGAGTACTCAAGTGAACATTATTATTGTATGAAAACTAAACTAGGTGAAGGTGTTGATCCTAACCACCTTTTAAATCCATAGAACAAAATCCCAACATATACAATAGGGTTTAAATATTTCTCTCAGAAAAACCATCTTTCTAATAATGATAGATAGTAATGAAATTAAACTTTTTATTAAGATCAAGCTTTAGACATCCCCAGAACATTGAGATAAACCATTGATCCCGATCAAAAAAATTGGAATGTGGTACTACATGAAACCTCACCAATTCCATAATGTATATCTTGTTAATATAATCCAAATAAAAATCTTCTATTATAGTGATGAATATTGGTGACCCTATAAGTTTATCAACTACAACCCATATATCATGATTCAATTTAGATGTTTTGAGGAGTCTGATGAAAAAATCCATGATGATGTTTTCCTATTTCCATTACAGAATGGGAATGGATGTAACATCACCTTATAAATTTGTCTCTCATCCATTAATTACTAACATACCACGAATCTATATACAAACTCTTTGATATCTATCTTTAATTCATCCCTCCAAAAATAATCTTTCAAATCTTTATGCATCTCCGTACTTCTAGGATAAATAGAAAATGAAGAACGATGAGCCTCCCCTAACAACTTGTTATTCATATTTGGTAGGGTTAAAACACATATATGGTTCCTAACCCATATCATTACATAAAAATATTTGTGAAACTTAGGAACATCTCTAACCATATTCTATATCTCAATATCATCCTTATGCACCTCTTTAATCTTCACATGGATATATGGTATAAAATTCATTTGATAAAGATAAAATTTCATACCTTCCTTTAATATTTACATATTCATCCTTTAAAATTCCATAAATATTGGATCATTTGTGATCCTCATCATGGAAGAGCTATAATGATCCTTTTGACTCGAAGGTTTGGAAAACTTGTTCGGTTTCATGGGGTGGTAATGTATTGAGTATTCATAATCTTTAATTAGTTATAACCATCTCCTCAAGTGCATGTTCATCTCCTTCTGTGTGAATATATACTTTGATCTTTTTATTAGTATATTTATCAAATGTTACATGTAAATATAATACCTATGTATGTTTAGCTTAAAAATCACAACATCTAAATCCAAATCATGAGTTGAGTAATTTTTCTCATGAACCATCAATTATCATGATGCATAATATATAAACATATAATTTTTACTAATAAATCATCCCAATTCTTTATTAGATGCATCACTAATGATTAAAATCCCTTTCCCACTATAGGTTAATGTCTTCATTTCTACACTAAATAATATTGTCTTTAGTTATTTTAAATTTTCTTTACATTCTATGTCCAAATGAACTTGGCTCCCTTATTAGTTAACTTAGTGAGTGGATTAGATAGTTGTGATAAATTATTTAAAACCATCAATGTTGTCCATAAAAATCATGAAAAATTTGGATCTCACCACTTTGGTTGGTATGAGAATATATTCAATAGGCTCTTTCTTTGACGGATCCACTGATATACCCTTCCATGAGATTATATGACCCAAAAATGAAATATTTTATTGAAAAAATTCATTGTTTATAAATTTTTCATACAAATTATCCTTCATTAGGGTTTTCATTAATGTTATTAAGTGAACATAATGGTCTTTTTTCTCTTTGAATAGACAATAATATCATTTATAATGACTTCCATGAACTGATCAAGGTAATTTTTAAAGATTATATTCATTAAATTCATGATGATGGTGGGGGAATTAGAAAGATTAAATGGCATCAGTATATACTCCAAGTGTCCATACATTATAAATAATTTTTTCTAAGGTATATACTTCTTCTTGACATTTAATTTATAATATTTAGAATGAAGGAAAATCGTAGAAAGGTATCAAGCTCCACATAGTTGATCAAACAAATCATCAATACGGGGTGAAGGATACATGTTTTTTTATCTTGATCTTGTTTAGATCCTAATAATCAATGAAAATAATCATTTATCCCTCTATGTTTTATTATAATTAGAATGAGTTCACTCTAAGGTGACAAACATGGTTGAATGAATCCCTTGTCAAAATTATCATGTAGTTTCCTCTTCAATTACTATAACTCAATCGGGGCCATTATATAGGGATTCATTAAAATAGGTGGGACCCCAGGTATGAGTTCAATTAAAAACCTAACTTCATGATTCCGTGGAAGACTAGGAAACTCTTCTGGAAAGATATTAACAAAATAATACACAACTAAAAGATCATCTATGTTTAGTTTCTCCCCAACCATCTGAGATACATTCCCCTTTTTAATAGGAATAAAAACAACTATAGTAGATGTGATTTTCATTGGAAGTTCATATTTATCATCATATTGATTGAAGATCATTGGTTGGTTTGGAATATCATACGTGACTTCCCTTCATCAAAAATATATGTGGGATTTATGTAGTGAAATCCAAATTTTCCTAAGATAACATCAAATTCAACTACAGGGGGAATGATAGGATTTGTAAAAAACACATTCCTCCAAAAATCAATCAAAGAGGAATCATATTCATGAGATGTAATAATCATACCATTAGAGGATTTCAATACTAATTTTACATCTAACCATGTGGCAGTCATCTTTATACCCTTATAAAAAAATCAGATATAAAGGAATGGGTATATAAAGAGTCAAATAAGACATTAGAAGTTCTAGAGTGAATGGTAAGGGTTCCTTTAACATTTTCTTATAATGGCCCTCATCAAAAATATTGATCAAAAGATATTTCCACATGACCCTCAGCTTAAGAGGTTACTCATATCGATCATCATCATTTACCTAAACATTTTCAAATTAGTTAGAATAGTGAACATATTCTTTGCATTTGATACCCTGGAGTGTGAGTGGTGTATTATATAGGGATTTCTCTCTATTATTATCATTAGACAACATATTCAAATCACTTAATCATTTAATTTATCAATGAAATTTTCTTAAAAACATAAAACATTTACTTGTACCCCTGAGATATGTTTCCTTCCATACATTAATCATGAATGAAATCTAATCTTATCCTCTTTTTAGATCATAGTTTTTTCCTTGAACTCCATATTTGTCTTCTTATCAAAATCTTGTGATTGATGGTTAACTCCATTATCAATTTCCACCTTGAGGGAACTTCAAATGATTTCTTCATAGCTACTAAAGTTCCTTATGTCTAATTCCTTTTGCATACTTTGTTTTAATCCACTAATGAATCGATATGCCTAACATTTAGGTTGGATGATTATTGAAAAATCATACCTTGAATGTCTTATATAATTTTCCTCATATGTACTAACCAATTCACCATCTGTCTGCTTTATAATAAGGAATTACTTCTCTATTTTCATATAAATAATACAAGGTATGTACATATTGAGAAATAATATCTTAAAATAATACTACTCCATGGAGTCAATTTTGTGTGTTTCCACTTATTCTTGATGATATTCCACCATTTATTCACTTATCCTTCAAAATGATAGATATCCAAAGTGAAATTTTCATGTTCCATGAACTTTATAATAGAAAATATATTTTCATTGATACGTATCCATTTCATTGAAACTAGTGGATCAGTAAAACAACTAAATGATTTTTGATGTTCCCTCGTGAAAGACTGAATAAAATTTTTCCTCCTCCTTTGCTGGTTTGGATGTTCAGAATGATTCATAGCTTGAGAATGTTATGTGATAATGGAAAGGAGATTTTTTATTCTATCACCCATAAAAATTGTTTTATCAGGAGTAAAATCATTTAATTATCCATTTAAATCAACATTAACTTGGTTCATTTGGTTTCCATTGATATACTAAAACTAAAATGCATAGTATAGGAAATAATAATCATAGTGAAAAAAACTTAATCATGAAAAATAATATATAGGATATCAAAATCAAGTCACCTTATTTTAAATCAATGACACCGAAGGTTTAACCTAGGTTTTCATGTTCATCCTCAATGAAAATCATCCATGATGGTTTATAAATAATATAGAAATTAACCAAATCAAATCCCTCGATACTATAAAACCAGGTGCATTGTAAGGCCTATTTTCGTGTACTAGATAACACTCTATTCAATCCCAACATGCCTTTTTTAGAGTTATTAAACTATGGTATATCAATTATAGAATGATGTCCACTTTTAGTATCCATGTAGAGAAGTATTTATATCTAATACACATAATATATTCCATACCAAAACTTTAGGATGTTACCCTACATATAGGAATATCCTAAGTGTTCTCACTAATGTTTCTCATCTTAGTTTTCAAATGTCAACTAAAAATATCATATGATACAAATGGAATGACCTAGTATTTTCACTTATAGATATTACATATTTTTTTATTAAAATTCATTATATTACGCAAACAAATGCATTAAGATTGTAAATTTATAGTGCCTCTGGAAACATGGAAACAAAAATCAACTCGTTGATAAGTGTTCTACAATGTATCCTAGATAGTTTCTCAAAACTAATACCATTATTATACATATCACATGTAATTCATGTCACTATATCCTAGAGAAGGAAACATAATAATGAGTGATTTCATATTCAAAGTAATGGTAAAAAATGGAAATATTAAAATATAACATGAGCATAATGGTTTGAGAACATGAGAATAACATATGAATAACATACCCTGCATATCAAGGTTGAAAATATTGAGTTGTAGAATAAATATTGGAATTTAATATGACATGAATCATAAGGAAATAAAAGAAAATGTACCATGAGAGCATAATGTTTACATAAAACATGGAATTTTTTCATACACATTAGCATAGAAAATCAATTTCACAATAGTCAAGGTGCATTTAAAAGACTATTATAGGGGAATGGATTCACTCTGAAAACCATCAAAGTATTCCAGGTTCATTCCCAAGACTTTCATAGTGGAAAAATTCCCTTATTTAATTAGGTTCATCCCTATTCCAGTCCTGTTAATCTCATGAGATTCAAATTCTGGCCCAAAGCATTGGAGGGATATATAGGTCTCATACATCACATAATGAAAATCATAAAAAAAATTCAACAAGATCACAAATAATTCTTTATATTGTATCCCATAAAAAATAGGTTTCATAAGCATTACATCCTAGCTTAACCAATAGAAAAAGAAATCATTTTAAATGATATTTCATCATAGTAGAACCCATGGAAAAAATGGGTTTCTTAAAAATATTTTTTTCATTACAATAAACCATATAGAAATAGAATAAGGATGATGAAACTGGATAATATCTATAGTATTGCATAAGAAACACATAATTTTATTCTTATTTATTAATAGAAATTCCATACAAAATAATTAAAACATAATTGGGTAAAATATATGTTCCATATTGAAAACACATATTTAAAATCAAAAAATATCAAAAATTTTAAAGAAAAATTTTAATTTTAAAATAATTTTTTAACAATGTAATTAAATATTTAAAACATTGATTTTTTAGTATGGTGGAAAAATAAATTCATGTTAAACACTTTAATAAAATGATTCCTTTCACATTTTTGATATAATTCCAAAGAACCTCTTTTAGAAAATGATAAAAATATTCCATTTAATAAAATTATAAAAATTTAAAAACGATATAACTATCTTTAAAAACTATTTAGACATTTGTAAATACACTTTTTATTTGTTTGGGAAAACATAGATATAAAATAAAAATTATTTGAGACCAAAGAGAAAAATAAAATTAATTTTTCTTAAAAAAAGTATTTTTGATAACTTGAGTACTTAAAAAGAGGGAAATGAAAGGAAAACTTGTATTCTCAAGAAATTACCATAGGATAATAAAATTAATGTGTTTCTATAGAGATATATCATATGGTTTCATCATTGGAAACATAATAAAAAACAATCCACATAAACAATGAGATTGTAAAATAAAATCGTTACAACCACTACTAAAAAAATGACATATAATAGAGGTGGCCTTTATCAGTGCTAGAAAAAATAACTGATAATGGGAACTTTTATCGGTGCTAAATAAACTGATGATAATGTATACCTTTTATCAACAGTTTTGTTTTAGTGCTAATAAAATGTATCATTTACATACGCTTTCTTTTAGCGCTCATAAAGGGACCCATTATCAGCACTTTCTTTAGCACTCATAAAGGTATCCCTTATGGTCATTTTATTATTTCTAATAATTGTATGGAAAAAATTAAAAAATTAAATAAATAAAAAAATGAGTTTATTAAAAAAATTATTAAACAAATAATTATTGATAAACATGAATAAATTGATTATATGATATATATTTTATAAATATTATGTGTGTATATATATATAACTTAAATATATAGATATAAGAAAAATTAAAATTAAACAAATAAAATTTTTAAATAATTAAATTGAGAAAGGTATTAAACATTTTATTAATTAGATAATTATTGATAATGTTAATACATAGTATATATTAGATATATATATATATATATATTTGACTTATATACTACACAATATTTATGCTTTACATTAAATATTCATATTATTAATTAGTTAATAATGTTTTATAATTGTAACTTAATATGAATAAAAAATACTAACTAATTGAACAGATTATTGGAAAAATTGATTGTCGTTTGATTTTTCAATTTAAAATAGATCAAATGTGTGTTACATTGATTTCACATATATTTATTTGATGCATTTTTATATACAACGAACATAAAACATAACCCCATTTTAAATATTGTTATCGTACTTAATTATAATTTATCCAATTTTACTCTTTTTTAGTAGGTGTTCACTTAATATTAAATATTCATTAATAATGTTAAATTTATATTTATAAAAAAAGTATTTATTAATAAATATATTTATAAATGTACATTTACTATATATATACCTTTATATATTTATAATTACAAATAAAAAATTTGTTTTTTTAAAAAGTATTTATATAATTATAAATAAATATATATAATGATATAAATATATATACTTATAAAAATATTATTTAAAATAAAATAATATAAATATAAATAAATCACTATCTATTTATATAATTATAAAATTATAATAAATATATTTAATTAAATAATATATTTACTACATTTATATTTATATGTTGTTATTAAAAAAAATATTTATATATATATATAAAATTTATGTGTAATTATAATTATAAATCCTTTAGGATTGCTTATGTAATAATCATAGATTTGATGACCTTATATCAGTTATTTTTAAGCGCTGATTCTAATAGAGATTTATCATTGTTAAAAAAATCACTAAAAAATCCATCTTTATCAACTTTAAAGCTTTAGTGCTCATAAAGTTCGATTTTTTCAGCATTTTTTACTTAAGCGATGAAAAATGTATCTTTATCAACACTTTTTGGGATGCGCCAATGAAATTGTCTCAATCTATTTAAAACGCCCTATCCAGTCGTAAACTCATCATGGTATTAGAATATTTCTGTGGAATCCACCCACTTCCATCGCTCCTCGGTGAATCTCATAATGATGCAAGGCTCAAATAAATCCAAGACTCAAATTATTTAAGGGTTGAAGGAATCTAAGTCGTAAACATGATTTTATCTCTACTTTCTCTTGAATGTATGTCATTCTCTACATTCTCTACTTTCTCTTAGGGAACTTGGTGTGTAAAACATCAATGGTTACGACCTTGATGGAGAATATTTTGTAATGGTGTGTGAGGTGAGTTATCCATTTTGGATATTTGGCCATAGAGGACATCCATTTTGATTCTTGAAATTTTTTCAAGTGTGAAACACCTATATTGTGAGCCTTACCACTTTATATCTCAGGCCATACGAGCATCTCATTCCTTCTTAATTTCTATTGTAAATTAATGTTGGGAATTTGTGAGCTACTCTTTTATTTTTATGAAATTTTTCATGAATCATGATTTATTTTCTTTGGATAAATTGCTGAATTAACTATATGGTATTAGTCTTATACCATTTTAAATCATCTATATAATTTTTTATGTATCACTTTTTATGATGGTGGTTGGGTAGCCTATGAGATTTCTTTCTCTCATATTAAAATAACTAGTTATATTCATATTTTTGTAGTAGAGACTTTAGATGGGTATTTGGGTTTTATAGATTTATTAATTTTTTGATTCCACTTAGATTTAGGAGTGAAGTAAGAGCATTATACTTAGAAAATGTTACTTCATAGGAGCCATTCCATCTTGGTAGGGGCTGGTGTGTATGGGATAGATGTTGAAAGGGTTGGTGTGTTTCTCTCTCTTGTTTGTGATGTATCTTATTGATGTTTATTATTAATTTATTCTAACTTTTTTATGGACCTCCAAAGAATCTCCAGGATGGGTCAATGTGTTATATATGTCCCCCCCTAGAATCCTTAAAATGGGTATATCTGATGTGATGACATCTTTAGAATCATTGGGTTGGGTCAGTGTGGTGATATAACATCCCAAGAGTCTGGAGATGTTTTCAACTATTTGATATACCACTTATATTAAATATAATAATTCCTTAGGTTGTTATGTAACTTTTTCCAAAAAAAAATAGAATGGGGATTATCAAATTCTATATATTGGAAATTATTTTTAGGCATTCTTCATCTTATGTCTAAATTTATTAGTTCAACCCTTAAGAATCTATGATTAACATTAATGTGAATGAAATAAATATTTATTTATTAAAATGTTCTTTCAATAAATTTTTATATCTTCTAGTTGATTGAATGACAGTTTATTATTTTTGTTTATCTTATTTTTGTTTATTATTAATCCTAAGTATACTATATTATATTTTCATTTGTTTTGGGGATTTAAGAAATTATTTGTGTGTTTCAAAAAATAGTTATTATTGCATTTTTTTCCTGAGATTCAACCCCCATCAATTTTATAGACAACTGTCATTCTCATTAGTTTCATCTCCTAAATAATTATTATGTTTTGTGTAATGAGACTCATCCTCCAATTATTTTATATTTCTCATACTACTCTGATTAATATTCATCACATGTATGACTACCGCCTATAGTATTTCAAGAAACATAGGTGCATGTATACAATAGATGGAGGATGTGTTTCAAAAAATAAAATGCAGTGATAAATGTTTTGTAGATGAGCTGATGAGTATGAAAGTTGTCTATAACTTTCAAATTTTAATTAATTTTGAGGATAACACCAACCATATTGTATTAATTATTTTCTTCAATTCAATTACCAATTTTCTACAAAGCATACCCAAATTATTTGAAACAATCAAATATTGGTGTTGGCGCCAAAATATGGCCCGAAAGAAAGGAGCAAAAAGGAATGCAGGCGCGCTGCCTCGCGAAGCCCCGATGTGAAGCATTCACGCGAAGCCCCGTCGAGAAGCGCCCCGACCCTCGCGGCATTGCATAGATCCAGAGGCGGTGATTCTTCGCGAACGCATTTGACGTTCACGAGCCGCCGCAAAGCTCCAGAGGCGGTGATTATTCACGAACGCATTTGATGTTCGCGAGCCCTCGCGAAGCTCCAGAGGTGGTGATTCTTCGCGAATGCATTTGACATTCGCGAGCCCTTGCGAAGCTCCAGAGGCGGTGATTCTTCGCGAATGCATTTGATGTTCGTGAGCCGCCACGAAGCTCTAGAGGCGGTGATTCTTCGAAAACGCATTTGACGTTCGCGAGCCACCGCGAAGCTCTAGAGGTGGTGATGCTCCGCGAACGCGTTTGACGTTCGCGAGCCGCCGCGAAGCAACAGAGGCGGCACGCGAGTTCTGCTTCGCGGCGCCCCTTCCCTATAAATACTGAACACCCCCTGAGTCCCCCGGACGGACAATCCGACCTTTCGGCTTCTCGTCTCCTGAATCGCGAAGCACTCTTTGCCCTGAGAATAATGAGCTCCGCGAGGTATTCCTACTTCGCGAGACGACTCTGCTTTGTCTCGTTTTGAGCCCCTCTTCCGAGAGGGATGCCCTTCATGAAGCTCAAGGGCATTCACGAAGGAAGGGGATTCCCAAGGGAACTCGGGCAGCCTCGGAGCACTTGTGCTTCGCGAAACACCCAACCCATACTAGTGATCCCTATGCTAAGGCAGGATCACCCCACATCGCGAAGCACACTGCTTAAAAGGATCGTGCTTCGCGAGGCACCCCTCCTTCGCGAGGCAGTTCTCTATTCCACTTCGCGAAGCACCTTCCATTCACACCCATGCCCCATGCTATGGCCAAGGAACTCCACATCGCGAAGCAAACTGCTTTGTAGGACCCTACTTCGCGATGCACTCCTTCTTCGCTAGGCAGTGCTCCACAAACACTGTTCCACTTCGCGAAGCACCTTCCATTCCCACCCCTGCCCCGTGCTAAGGCCAAGTCACTCCACTTCGCGAAGCACACTCCTTTGCTTAGAGATTCCTCTTCCTGTGCGACCCTCCAGGTTTGCACGATGTGATTTCAAAGTCCCACGGACAATTCCACCCGTAGCGTTGCTTCGCCTAATGCTTCTTCGCATAGGCACTCTAACGGCTATTGCTCCTTCGCATAGCCACGCTAACATGGACCCTTTTATGGTTCATCCCACAACCCCCCTTGACCATGGCCTTACTGGTACCTTCCCTTCCCCAAGGACCAGAGGGTACCAGTTATGTAAGTCCTAAGGGTGTAGAGTGAACCCACCTCGTCTGAGCTGCAGGACGTTAAACTGCCAAGCACTGCGTCCTCAACACATGATGTTAAACTGTGATCCGACCTCGAGTCTCTCACGAAGGGTCCCCCCAGCTCGAACATTCTTTACACCACTCGTCTCCACGGGAATGGAATCACCCATCCACAAGGGGTGATATCCTCCTTTTCGGAGTGGCGTATGTTAGTAGGAGAAGGGCGACCCTAGTTCCCCAATGGATGGCTGCACCTCTGCATCTCCGTACTTCCCCACCACCAAGGTCAGTGGAGGGCGTGATATGGGACGAGGCACCTCCCATCATTGGACCAAGGTCCATCTTTCTCATGATTTTCGCACCATGGGCCTCCATCCTGGAGTAAGTCCCAGCACCATGGGCCGCCTAATGCGTAAGCCCCTCTTCGCTTCTCGCGGACGCATCCTTCGTGACGTGATCGTCAGGTCCTTGCAACCTCTTGTTTCTCACACCGAGCATGACTCACGTGGTCTTAGAGTGAGCACCGAACCTGACCTCATCCCATAACGAACTACGAGGACTTTGATCCATGCCAAGGCATGGTACGTAGAAAGCCTCCCTGAGGTTCAAGCCCACCCATCATTCATGCCGGGTCCCATTCCCATCCAGCACGACGTTAAACTGCATTCCGGTCCAATGGCAAGCCGTTGCGACTCATTCCATAGCGAACTACGAGGACTTTGATCGATGCCAAGGCATGGTACATAGGAAGCCTCCCTGAGGTTCAAGCCCACCCGTCATTCACGTCGGGTCCCATTCCCGTCCAGCACGATGTTAAACTGCATTCCGGTCCAATGGCAAGCCGTTGCGACTCATTCCATAGAGAACTACGAGGACTTTGATCCATGCCAAGGCATGGTACGTAGGAAGCCTCTCTGAGGTTCAAGCCCACCCGTCATTCATGTCGGTTCCCATTCCCGTCCAGCACGATGTTAAACTGCATTCCGGTCCAATGGAAAGTCGTTGCGACTCATCCCATTTGAACTACGAGGACTTTGATCCATGTCAAGGCATGGTACGTAGGAAGCCTCCCCGAGGTTCAAGCCCACCACTAGTGGACTCACGGGTCTACTTTCACGTCGGGTCACACCCACCTCCTGCATGACATTAAACTGCACACCCATTCCCTAGTGAACTACGAGGACTTTGATCCATGTCAAGGCATGGTACGTAGGAAACCTTCCCAAGGTTCAAGCCCACCACAAGCGGACCATGGTCCACCTTCACGTCGGTTCGCTGACAAATCCCCATTTGAACTACGAGGTCTTTGATCCATGTCAAGGCGTGGTATGTAGGAAGCCTCCATGAGGTTCAAGCCCACCCATCATCCAATTCACGTCGAATTCTACCTACGTCCAACACGATGTTAAACTGTAATTCCAGTTCGACGGCAAGCTGTTGTGACTAACCGGAACTACGAGGTCTTTGATCCATGTCAAGGCATGGTACGTAGGAAGCCTCTACGACGTTCAAACCCACCATCCAGTCGTTCCGACCTCATTCACATCGGTTCACCCCCGTCCCGCATGACGTTAAACTGTATTCCACCTGAACTATGAGGTCTTTGATCCATGTCAAGGCATGGTACGTAGGAAACATTTTCGAAGTTCAAGCCCAACAATCATTGGCCCAAAATGTCTCCTTGTCGGTGTTCCAAACTACCATCTCCCATCGGACCAAGGTCCCTCATTTACGTCGGTTCGCTGACACCCACCACCCGTCGTTTATTCACGTCAGGGTTCACTACCATCCCGCAGGACGTTAAATTTTATTCCATCAATCCTTTGAACTACGTGGTCTTTGATCCATGTTAAGGCATGGTATGTAGGAAGCCTCCCTGGGGTTCAAGCCCATCTCTCATCGGACTAAGGTCTACATTCACATCGGTTCGCCGATAAAGCCCATTGGACCAAGGTCCACCCTCATGCCGGTTTATCGGCACTGTCCCGAACTACGCGGACTTTGATTTCCTACCACGGGGATACATAGGAAGCCTCTTCAAGGCTCAATCCCAACTCCACCATCGCCCCATGCAATAGTCCCATTTCACTCCCCTCTATTCCATTCAACCACTATCCACCCCGATCCTCTCCCGGATCATCATATCACGGTGAGACCATGTCGTTACACCCTTCACAGCCGCCTATGGGCTGGCCCCGGTATCGGCATCCCATCAGGAGAAATCCCTCAATCCGATCTATCCTAGCTAATGATCTGATCGGGCTGACCCATCCCCGTTGGACGTTAAACTCGCGGCATACCCTATGTTAAACACGGGAAGCTGAGGAAAACCTCAGACATGTGCCTGTGGCATACAATTCCCCGCGTTCTATGTGGGATGCCTCGGGCTTCCACGCCCTCGAGAAGCCCTGTGACCAGGGACAACAAATAGACATGCCAGGCGCCCCAGCATCTAGACACGCTACTGATGCCTCAACGTGACTACTCCCCTAACTAAAGGTTTCTGCCCTGACCGGACCCTTTGGAATGTCCCGAAAAAAGCAGTGTAATTAACCAGCATCCATGGAAACATGGCGCTGGGAAGAGTTTCACGAACTACGTATTAAATCTATGAGGGAGACCCGGACTAGGTAATGATCTCCAAGGAGGAATCCACGGAGGGAAAAACCGACATCCCATCATCCCGTTTTGATCAAGGAGCATACGTACCTGAACAAGGAACGAATTCCGCCTGCCTTTGGAAAGAGGGAATGCGGGGCAACGAAGCCGCGCGTCCTCCTCCGCGGACGGACGGATGCGCGCGCGCCCCGGCGAAAGCATCGGAAGCATAAATGGTGAACCCGACGTGAAATTCTTCTCCTCAGTATGGAGATTAGTAGCATTCAAGACACTAGTAGATTGACATGTCACCGGATCCAGATATCCGGCGCCTGGTCCCACCAAGAAAATAGCGGACCTGTCGTGAAACTCACTGGAAGTCGGGGCAGTAGAACGTGGGGCACTCCGTTCTGTAGCGTGTTGGCGTGGATCCTTCTTACAGACATGGAGAATGGAAGGACGCTGGGGCACTGGCTGTCAGTCCTCTTCCTCTCAGTGCTGATGAGTTGATCCCTTCCTTTCTCAGGAACCAGGTTGCTGTTACAGAGACGCGATCATCGCCCACTAGCCAACGCAGGGGCAGGGGCAACATCGCCACGACCACCCCACATGGCGCCGCTACTGCTACGACGGCTGCCACATCGCGGAATACGGGGTGCCCACGTCCCCTTTCCCCATCGGAGGTCATCCAGTGAAGGGTGATCAACAACCTTGTGCGCAGGTACGAGGAGGAAGGGGTCATCCCAACTAGGGATATGGCCCGCCTTGACCTGGAGGCGTCTAGGCCTCGCCGTCAACACTGCCCTAACAGGCCGCGTAGGGAGACCCTACTCCCCACCCCAACGTTCAACCATTTCGGGAGCCTGTCCCCGGAATACCTTGACGACTCCTCGCCTTACGTTGAAGAGGCGGGCGCCGTCCGGCTCAGCCCACTCAGGGTCCCGACCCAAGGGCTCCAGGCGAGAGCTCCCGCCCGGCTACGTCAGCGCCACCATCCGGCTCCGCAGGAAGAGTAGGCAGGCCATGCCCCTGCACCACCTGCACCAGCTCGCCTGACCCGACGTCAGCGCCGGGCCCGGGCCGAGGACACTCGCCTAGGTGCGTCGACGTCGACAGCTACAGTGGCACGAGCCACCGCCGACGTGCATCACGAAGCCCCCGCATACACTGAACAGGGGCACTCTTTTACCCAACCAGGATCGAGACCCCAACCGCCCCACGGGCAGGCTGGGATGACTCTCCGGGTTGCTGGCACAAGTGGTGATCGCCGCGAGCTAACCCGCGGTGATGTCACCTCGTAAGGAGGTCCTCCCCGTACCACTACTTCACAGAGCGTGGGCCTTCCCCGCTCCGGGGTCCGTCATGGAGGCATGCCTCGTGCTACCCCCATCCCGAAGGAAGACCTGCCCCGCGACAGTGACGCTCAGCGCGGAAACCTTTCCCGCGTCCACTCTACAGGGTATAGAGTCCATCCTCCTGCCCCTGGCCGCCGATCTGAAGGAGCCGTCCATCCGGTCCTTCTCCAATGTGGGGGCCCTCCCTACGTCCTCTCTGCAACCAGCGAAGGTCCTCCTCACCCCAACAAATCGAGGAGTGAAGGTCATCCTCGCTCCGCCCGCAGCGACCATGGAGGTCCTCCCCGTGCTCTTGCTAATTCCAACAGAGGCCCCGTCCACACGGGTACTGTTTGTGGAGGTCCTCCCCATGTACCCTTCAACATTTCCCTGGTGCCCCTCGCACCTCGTCCATCTTGAGTGGGGGCCCTCTCCGCCACGGTGCCAGCGCCGCCCCGGGACTCCCTTATAGGGATCAAACCTGTCCCGAAGAGCCACCCAGAGGTAGGAGAGCAGGTCGTCGCCGCTACAAGAAGAGTCCTGGGAAAGCCCGGGTGGAGATGAAACCCGCCCGCTTCTCCGACTCTGAGGTAGAATGCGACTCATCCATGGAGGCTTCTCCCCACTCCTCCGTATCAAGGACTGGGGCAGGAACCAGACGATTTATCCTCATTCTCCCAGAACATGAGGTCCACCGGATTCCCATCTCCCTCCGCAGGTACATCCAGGAGGAAGAGATTCTGGGAACTCCGCAGGTCTCGACTGCGCAATTTCCACCATCGTCACCAGAAGCGCCCACTACCTCTACCAGAGATCATGGAGAGCTATTTTGGGGGCCAATGGCGGTAGAGTGACAACATGACCAAGCGCCGGTAGCCGCAACTCCTATGCCGGAAGCTGTGGCTATCAGTCCGTCGTACCGTCACATCGTGGCTAGGTCACTTTGCTCTTCGGAGGATGGCCCGGAGTTCGGCGGCCAGTCAGCTCGTTCGCCGTATTCTCCGCCACCGAGATTACTATCCCAGAGGTCCGCCTCGGTACCGCTACCGGTCCCTCAGCCGCCCTCGGTTGAAGAGTGGGGCAACACAGGGCCAGATCCTGAGTCCGAGCCCAGGAGCTTCTGGAGTATTCTTGCAGCAGATTACTTCCCGGAGAAGTTTTGGCTGACGGCAGTGCTGAATTTTCGCGTACCGGAGTCTCTTACCCCTGAGGAAGTGGGGTGTTTTGGTCAAACCCTATGGGAGACGCACTTCCGCCTCCGTTACAAACGGGTAGTGTACCCCAGAAGTCGGGAGCACTTCGAAGAAATCGGCGAGCAGTGCTGCCTGATCGATGCAGTCGCGCTTCTTATGGCCCAACACCCTGAGTCGCCAGGCCGCCAGAGCGCCCTTCAACGGAAATGCATTTAGAGTTTTAAAGCACTCCGCAGAATCGTCAGGGAAGCCACCCCCCATGTGCAAGTCTGTGGTTGGGGACACTATGCCGCTCTCCTCTTCGACCCTATCCGACGACAGCCCGATTCGCTATGCGACATCGAGGACATGCACTCGAGAGGCGTTGCGGTCCACATGACCGACATCGTGGACAAGGAAGACGAGCTCGAACTCCTTGATGGATATCTACCCCTTGAGGGTGTGCCGTCACTCCTGGACCCATCAGGGAGAGTTACCCGTCAGCAGAGGAACCTGCTAGGCCTCCCCGTACCCACCGAGTCGCTGATACTCAGTCGAAACACCGGCAAGGGTAAGGAGCTTGTCGGAACTGTCAAGCACTCCGACCCATCCGCCTCTATGCAGAAAACGGATGAAGATCCCGAAAAGGCCGCGTTACGCCAGTAGATTGCCGAGAAGAAGAGTCTGGTTGACGAACTTTTGGCTGAGTGCGCCGCAGAGCGGCGACCTGACTATGGTGATCCCAGGCCGGGGCAGCAGGGGCAGAAACAATATCCCCCTGGTGAGATGCCTTCGGGAAACCCTGATCATGCTACTGCCGCAGACAGGGTAGAATCCGAGACGTATGGCAAGTGGGCGCGATACGTTTCGCCAACCCCCCCTGAGCGACAGGGCAATCCGAAGAATCCAATCCAGGTTCCCCCAGTCGCCCCGCAGGTCGTCCATCCAGTTGACCCACGAGCGGCCAAAGCCATCTACCGTGTTGAAGAACCTAGCAATACACTTGTGGTTAGGGATCCTCGTCAAGACAGGGACCCCTGCCCAGATGATATTATTGCGGCACTCACAGCCCGCCTTGAAGTGTTAGAAACGCAGCAGGTGGCTGTCCCATCGGATGGCAAGCCTTATCCCGCGTGGGTGGATGATATGCCCGCACCTCCGGGTTTTGGGAACCCCACATTCTCGCCCTTAAACGGGACAGGGGACCCGCCCCAGCACTTGGCTCATTTCTCTTCCAGGTGTGGCCCCATGCTGGGGACCCCGGCTCAGCAAGAAGCTGCCAAACTCCGATGTTTCGTACAGACATTGGAAGGTCCGGCATTCGTTTGGTACAGCCAGCTCCCTATCGGATCGGTGAACGGTTGGGAGGATCTCCGCCAACAGTTCCTGTACCAGTTCAGCTCCACCACACGGAAGACCAGCATTGCGGACCTCTTCAAGTGAAAGCAGAGGCCGGATGAGCGGGTTGCCGATTTCATCGCCCAGTGGAAGCGACTTACGTATTCCCTCGATATTCCACTGACTCAGGAGCAATTACTGACAATGTGTGTGGGGAACGTAAAGACAGAGCTGGTACCCTCTCTGATCACCTAGAACTACCCTGGAGGGTTCAGGGATTTCTAAGATAAGGCTTAGAGCCTCGAGGAAGCCCTGCAACAGGCTAGTCAGGAACGTTTGTTGCCACCCATGATCCAAGCCATGAGGGCCGCCAGGGCTGAACCTGCTGCGGTGGCCCAAATAGAAGCCCCGAGGCAGCTGGAGTTGCTGCCGGTGGCACCACCCCCGCAATCCGGTAGAGGTCCTCCACCTCAAGCAGAGGTTCCTGCCCAGCAGCGACCGCCTCAGAACCGACAGGTTCCCCCGCGCAATGCGCCACCGCCACCTAGGCGGGACAATCCGGCGCCGCCTCCTCGGCAGGCCCCTCGGCCCCTCATCTGGGCCAGGCCCCCAGGGGCCCCTATCCAGAAATAAGGCACCAGACTTATTCGTTTAACAAAAATCAGGTCCCTAGCTATTTCCAAAGTGCTCTAGAGCAAGGGATTGTGCGCTTGCCCGAGTGTAGAAGGCCGGCAGAGGCAAATCTCACCGATCACCCCAACTACTTCCCTTATCATCGGATTCTGGGGCACACCCTCAAGAAATGTTATGTGTTCAAAGACTGGCTTCAAGACCAGGTTAACAACAACATATTCAAGTTGGTCCTGACACTAGCACAAGAGGCGGGTGTCTTTGCAGGATCAGAGATCGGCAGTGACAGCGAAAGCGAGTGGCAGCAGGTCCCCAGCCTCGGATCCTGGAAATACGACGACTGGATGGCTAGAAAAACTGTCCTCCATGCCCACGGTATCATCCGGCACGCCTGAAGCAGTCGGAGCCTTCAAAAGAAGCAGCTAGTGCCTCCACATCATCTTCACAGTCGACCTCTTCCCAAAAGGGCAAGCAGCGGCGACTCAAGAAGAAGCAACGCGCACCCCCGGTGCCATTGTCATCCCGCACTCTCAGCGATTTTATGCCCCATGAAATGGGGATTCCTCCCAGAATTCGCCCAGTGGCGGATGACTCCTCAAGCGACAGTCAAGGGTACGCTTCGGTTAACACCGTGGAGCTGGTAAAGCCCTATATGACCCCCGATGAAGGGGAACGCCAGGCAGACCTCCCCAACGTTCCCAGCCGACGTCAACGTCAGCGGAATCGCAATCGTACCGGTCATCGAGGTACGTCAGCATGCACTTTTGGCCAAGCCGTGCATGCTACTGAGACCAGGCAGCAGGCTCAGCGCAAATCTCAGCACGCGCAACACCATCTAACGCCCTCGGCTCTACCTCCATCGCCGTTTGTGCTACTGGATCGGGGAGAGATGCCTCGTTCGTATGACAGTCAGTTTTGCCAGGCTACAGGCCAGCCTCTACTTTCCAATCCTAGTCCGGAGACTATCCCCCAGGCTTTTACTAGCAGGCGGCAGGATGTACCCAGTACTAGCCGATCGCCGGTCCAACCGGCCGGACCCACTGTGCCTCCAAGTACCGAGCGACCTCCTGTAAGCAGAGGTTCGTGCTTGGCATGAAAGTATGATGTCCTGAAGCACCTGGCCAGCATTCCGGCAAGGCTCTCTATCCTTGAGGCCCTTCGCCTGTCATCCGAAATGCGTAAGGCACTTGCCGAGGCCTTATGGAGCCCCCTCCAGTTTGGGACGGAGGTAGAAGCTGCATAAGCCTTCCATACCGAGGCGATTGAAAATGACGAGTGTCAGGCGGTTATCTCATTCTCCGGTGAAGATGAGGACCCTCCTATACAGGGGCACATTCGCTCGCTATACATCACTGGCCACTTTAATGGCGTGGAAATCCACCACTGTCTCGTTGACACGGGTTCTGGAATCAATCTAATTCTGACCCGGACATTGTGAAAGCTGGGTCTGTCTGAAGGTGATTTGACTCCCTCTGACCTCAGGATCCAGGGGTACGACAGGACTGAGCAAACCCCAGTCGGCAAGATCCGCCTGAAGACTCAGTTCGGTGGCTTAGTTGCCAGCACCGAGTTCATGGTCGTCTCTCCGGACACCGCCTACAACGCGTTAATGGGTAGTCCATGCCTCCATCTGCATGCAGCGGTCCCTTCTTTGTATCACGAGTGCCTCAAGTACTCCCTCAACGGTCGAGTAGGCATGATCCAAGGAGATGCGTCCCCTTTCGCTTCTTGTGAGGACCGCTATCTGGATGCGGGTTATTACAAAAGTAAGGGTAAACAAATCCTGGTAAGTGAGGATGGACCCTCCCCGGTCACAGGTGATCCTTGGGCAAGCATGGATGACGCCTACATCCTTCTGATCCACCGGTTGGAGGCCACGACCCCCGACATGGGGCAATGTTTTGTTGTTTCGGGTACTGTTTCGCGCGGAATCCGGGGATGACCTCCTTGACGGGAGATTCAAACGTTCCGATCGGTTTCTAACAGGTTTGTTCGTAGAACCGGAAACATCCAATGATTCCACATCCGTTTGGACCTACTTTCCAAAGGCAGGCGCTCATTAGCTTGTGGGCTAATGAGGCTTAGGAATTTGCATTGGTCGAGAGGATGGGAGGTCGGACTCATCACACCTTTTTGAGGGGAATTATTGTCTACTCCGGGACTCTCTTTATAGATTTAAGTTAAGTTCGTGAATCCTTATTACATTACCAAGTATAAAATGAGATTTCCTTTAGTTTTAACAATCAATGATTAAATATGCAAGAAATTTAGAGAATCTTTTATATGTATTCGAGGTTCTTCATCAATATAGAATCATCTATATTTGTTTAGAGATTCTTGGTCAATGGTATCCTTCAAAACATTTATATAAAAGTCTCTTGGTCATTTTGATGACCAGGCTGGTTTTAAAGCCACTCAGTGGGGCACTTGAAGTTTATCGTCATTCAGAAGGACAGAGATTATTTCAATGTTGGGATCGAACCCATGAATGGGCTACCTACGTATCCTTTGTTTTACAAAAAAGGAATTAGAACCCACGTAGTTCGAGGAATGGGGTATGATGTTTATGATTGATGGCTCAAAGATGAATGTCATAATTACTTTTACACTCTAAGCTCACGTGAGTCATGCTCGGTGTGAGAAACAAGAGGTATTGGTAAAATTTAGACAATTGTGCCGTAAAAGATGCAATCATAAGAATTTTGTTTTGGGGCTTATGTATAGCTGACTGCCCAGATAGACGAAGGTTTAGGATTTACTTTTAAGGAGAAAATCCAAGAACAGGGTCCACAAAGTTATATGTGCTTCATGGAGATTTGAATACTCTAATCTTGGGGCTTACTCCTAAGGAAGATGCCCAAGTTAGGAGGGGACTTATGATTGGGTTTTATTCCTAAAGAGGAAACCCAAATCAAAGGTAATTTATGACTGGTTAAGAGAAATTTTAAGAGACTTGGGGCTTACTCCTAAGAAGGATGCCCAAGATTTATGACTAGGACTTATTCCTGAGAAGGAAGCCTAGGTTAGGGGACTTGGGGCTTACTCCTGAAAAGGAAGCCCAAGATTTATGACTCGGACTTATTCCTGAGAAGGAAGCCTAGGTTAGGGGACTTGGGGATTACTCCTGAAAAGGAAGCCCAAGGTTATGACTGAGTCTTATTCCTGAAAAAGGAGACCCAGGTTAGGGATTAAGGTTTGGGGCTTTTAAGAATTTGGGACTTACTCCTGAGGAGGATGCCCAAGGTTGGGGTTGAGGCTTACTCTTAAGAAAGATACTCAAGATTTAGAGGACTTGATTGGGGCCTACTCCTGAGGAAGATGCCCAAGTTAGGATTCTCTCATCTTTAAAGGATGAGGTTGAATGAATGAACTCTCAATTTTTGGTGACATAAAGATGTTTAAATCACTAGGTTTTGAGAGATATTTCACAGAATTCCTTTCAGACAAGGATGTCAAATCAAGAAATCATGCCATAAATGGCTTTGAAGAGTATCTTGAAGACTGAATCTTGAATAGGAAAGGTGAAATGGCTTAAGAGGGGTAAAATGGGCAAGATGGGCACCCAAAAAGATAGGGGCGCGCAAGTATTAAAAGTCGCGCAAGTCCTGCGGCGGCGCGCAAGTATTGGTCGCGCAAGTATACTTGCGCGACATGAGGGATACTTGCGCGATTTACAACCAGAGTTGAAATACTTGAGCGATTCTTTATTAAACCCTTTATAATCCTCTTGAGGCTCTTCCAGAGAGGGGACGCGCAAGTTATATTGAAGGAATTAAGTCGGCGCGCAAGTGTTTGATAAGTTTCAACACTTGGCCTTCCTTCTTCCCTTTAGATCTTCCATTCTAGGTAAGAAATTACCTTAGAAGTGTTCTGGAAGCTTTGAGAAGAGACTTGGGCGTCGGGAGCTTCAATCCGAGTTTCTGGAAAAAAATCCTCTCGAATGGGGGGCCCACAGGGTCTATTTATAGGCAAAAGAAGACCCCGGGCGGTTACCAAGCGGTTACCACATATGTCGCGCAAGTCCCTTGCACGACCATGAGGAGTCGCGCAAGTATTGAGGCGGCGCGCAAGTGTACTTGCGCGACCAAGAGGGAACTTGCGCGACCTATGGACAATGTTCTCCTTTTTTATCCTTTTGTCGATTTTTGATGTTTCTTCAAAGGATTAATCAATTTGAGCTCAGATATTCCCTTTTCCGATCATTAGATTCTGTGACGAAAGGAGCGTCAACAAAAGTCCCCCCTCAGAGTTGGATCCGGAAAGAAATGAGGATTTGACTCTGAGGAAAATCGAATCCTTACAAAGGAAAAGGGAGGCGCGCAAGTCTTCAGTATGCAGAGGGCGGCGCGCAAGTTTGCGTCGCGCAGTCCTTCAACGCTCTGGGTACGGCGCGCAGGTAGGCTTCCGAGCCTATAAATATACGGCCTCACCTCCGTACAAGTATCCGGGTTTCCGGACATCATCCCTTCTCAAGCTCTCGCCACGCAGGTCACCTAAGCCGCGCAAGTCTCTTTTCCACTGTTCCCTCGATGTCGCGCTCCTATAAAGGTATTCGTATTTGCGCGGTTTATACTTGCGCGTCAAAAACTAGCGCGTCACATGAAATACTTGCGCGTCCTTGTTTAGACTTGCGCGACTTAATGCCTTGGCCATTTTTTTTTCAAATTCTTTCACAAATTTTATGAAAAATAAAACCCACTTAAGAGTTTAATTTATTCAACTTTTGTGCAGATTCAATGGCTCCTAAGGGAATTGGAACGGCTGATGAACTGGCTAGCAAGCGGATTAATGACATGATGAATATCATTGGCCATGATTACTATGATATCTGCAACAGCACTCTCCCAGATTTGGCTAAGTACTTGAAGAAATATCATCCTAATTTTCCACAGAGCATCCATCTGCCTCTGTGTGGTCATGGTCATCTGCAAGGAGTCAATGTTCCAAATGCAAACAATTATATACCTGAGATGCAGCTGCATTGCTACTTCTCTATTTCGGTTATGCTGTGCATTGAGAGCAACAACAATGGTGTGAACTATCAAGTTCTTCCTCTATGCCATTTCCTTGCAGATATGAAAATGGAAAACCCATGGGCTGAAATGTTTTCCACTGCCAGTTGGTGGAGAGAAGACAAACATGGCATTAGAGAAATATCTGAAAAGAGTACTCTCTCCAAATGGCTCTTTACTTCCAATGCTCCATTCTCAAATCCATGTATCCATCTTCCAAGTCTCTTGGACAGAAACAGAGTCACTGTTTGATCAGCAGAAAATTTTCTCAAACCGCACTCAAGAATATCCTTTTACAATTGTTCCAAGAAGAGCTAGTATCACTACATCTCTTATTGTATCCAGTTGAATGAAAGAATTCCCGGTGGTTGCTGATGAAGCTCGGGATGCCGTAAATCAAATGAAGTGTTATGTTGAAAGCCTCTTGTAATTCTTGAAAAAAGAGAAGAGACTCCAGTCTGTGGATGTCCTTCTAAATCTTGTGATCAATGAAAAAAACACTTTTGTCTTCAATCATTTGTACTTTCATTCTTCCGTTACCTGCCTCAAATTTACTTAAGCCAATGGGCCTAGTAAGCATAGTTTGATTTTTACTAGGATTATTACAAATAACCCTACAAACTTTGAACCTTTTAACTGCTCAATATTACCTAAATCATACAAAAAATGTATATTTAGTGAGCTGGAACTTGACTTTTATTCAGAGTTCCTTTGTCTTTTGTGTGGGCAGTTTAAAGTCATGCATGCCGGACATAAAGGGGATAATGTTTAAGGTCGAAATAGCTTTGACCGAAAATGGATTAAAATGGATTCAATTCCTTGACAATTTATCTGAAAACATATTACCATACTCAAGTATGAGAGAAAAAATGTAAACTATGGCTTTAAGAATATTTGAATATGAGGAATGATATGAAAAAGAGCTAAAAAGGCATTAGAAAAAGTAGTTTCCAAGAATGAAGTTACTATTATTTAACAAAACCCGTTAGGGGGTTGAAATATGCAGGGCCACCTATGGGCATTGGCTGCATAGTTAAATAAAATAGCATCTTTTGGCTGACAAGTCTATTATGTGGACTGTTTATGCAAGGCCACCTATGGGCACGTGCTGCATAGTCAGGCAAAAGAACTCTCAGAAATTTACTTTCCTAGTGCTAAAAGCCAGTGAAAGTTTATGGAGATTCAAATTTTCTAAAGCATAGAGTTTGTTGTATGGAAAGAGGTACTTGAATATGGAAAGGATATTTCCGAACAAGAATATCGAAGAACTGGATGAATATCACTCCTACGAAGGTCTGACCCAAACGTAGGGAAGGAGAATAAACCATAGACTTGAATACTTTCAGATCATGAAAAAGGATATGGGACAAATACGTTAAGGATGGCTATTTTTGCCGATCCCCACATACTGTCGTTTAAGACAAATAAGGACAAAAGAGGCATTCTTCCCAAGAATGAAGTTACTATTATTTAACAAACCCGTTAGGGGGTTGAAAACATGCAGGGCCACCTATGGGCATTGGCTGCATGGTCAAATAAATAGCATCTCTTGGCTGACAAGTCTGTTATGTGGACTGTTTATGCAAGGCCACCTATGGGCACGTGCTGCATAGTCAGGCAAAAGAATTCTCAGAAGTTTGACATTTTTGTGACTATAAGTCATGAAAAAGGGTTATGAAGATCTGAAAATATTTAATGTTAGGATTATAATACATAAAGATGGGTATTTTCCAATGTATATAGAGATACATAGGTCAATGAAAAAACCATAATCATGTTGTGGCTGGATCCTGAATTGAAATTTGGACTTCACTACGTATCTCATAAGAATGAGAATCAAGCCATACGTAGTTCTTGAAACGCAGTTTAACGTCATGCAGGACGAAAGTATGAGTGATCTTAGTTTAGGGTCATAGAATTCGGACCATAATAATGAATACACAGTGTGTGTTTTCATGAAGACTTTTCAGCCAAGGGACTGAAAGTGAAATTTGGGGTTAGGCCCAAAAGACTTGGGACTGGATTCGAGGGACACTCGAATGTTCCTACGTATCCCATAAGGATGGGAATCAAGTCCACGTAGTTCTTGAAACTACCCTTTGTACAAATTTGGTTCGTACATGTGAAGGGTGAAAAGGGACTTTAGTGCAATGATGGTTTTAACCTAAGATAAAAAGTTTAGGCATTACCATGTATGTACGTAGTCTTTTTGAAAATGAAAACCATGATTGAAAAAGAATCAATGTTAATAATGGTTCCTTCTCAAATGAGGAAATCAAAGAATATTGTAGTTTATTGTCGTACTGGACAAAATTGTTGTATAGTTTAACGTCATATAACAAGGACGAAAGTGAATCAATGTAAAGATATTGATTCCAGGGGTGGTTTCACAAATCATCATCTATGAGATGGTGGTGAACCAATGTGAAGAGATTGTTTTTGGGCTTGAACCTTTGGGAGGTTGCCTACATACCCAGCCTGGAGGGCAAGGATCAAAGTCTGTGTAGTTCAATTAAAGAATGAATTAATGATCAAGTTGTTCTTGTGGACAATGATCTAAAAAATGTTGTTGGGACTTACACATGGTTAGTGGCCCAAAGGGAGTGTTATGGTTGATGTTCGCTCTAAGCTCACGTGAGTCATACTCGGTGTGAGAAACAAGAGGTAATAACAACCTTAACGATGCACGGTTTAATGTCATGTAGGACATATCAAGGACTTTCTGTACAGTTTAGCGTCATGTAGTTAGGACGATGGGGACAATACAGTTTAACGTCATATTGGACGAAAGGGGGATTGTGCAGTTTTAATGTCATGTTGTACTTTTGATGATTATATAGTTTAACGTCTTTCCGGACGTGAGGGACTTTTATACAGTTTAGCGTCATGTAGTTAGGACGTCACATTTTAACGTCTTGCTGGACATATTTGTAAATAGTTTATGGTCATATACATGGACCACGGATGATGCAGTTTAGGGTCATACGGGACCATTGCTGTATAGTTTAACGTCATATAGCAAGGACGAACTGGTGCTGTACAGTTTAAAGTCATGTAGCTAGGACTAAAGTGAACCAATATGAGGATATCAGTTCTGGGGATTTTTTACAGTTTAATGTCATGCTAAACGATGAAAGTGCCACACAGTTTAATGTCATGTTGCTAGGACACAATATAGTTTAATGTCATCTCGGACAAAATATGTGACACAGTTTAATGTCATGTTGGACGAAGTTGTAGTTTAAGGTCATACTGGACCATTGTGTAGTTTAAGGTCATACCGGACCTTTTCTGTATGAACCAATTGTAAGTCTTGGTTCTGGGAACAATATTTTGTGTTTATACAAAATACTTCTTCAGAAATCTGGCATTAGTTGGAGTCGTGATGTGTTCTCCATCCATTGAAATCAGAGAATACGCTCCATTGGAGTAGACCTTATGTACTGAATAAGGTCCTTCCCATTTTGGCTCAAGCTTGGGAGGCTTCTTTCCTGGTATCATTGGTGTTCTGAGAACCAATACCAATTCTCCCTGAATGAATGAACGAAGACGAACTTTTTTGTTAAAAGCTCGTGCTATTCGATTCTGATAGATTTCCAAGTGGTGCAAAGTGCACAATATTTTCTCATCTAACTGTTCCAATTCATTCAACCGCTTTTGGGATTGCTCATCTGTTGATAACTGATCACAAATGGCTATTCTGAGTGAGGGAAATTGAACTTCAATTGGCAAGACTGCTTCTGTTCCATATACCAATGAATATGGAGTTGACCGCGTTGCATTGCGAGTGGTAGTCCGATAAGCCCATAAAGCATGAAAGAGTTTATCAGGCCATGACCTCTTATCTTTATCCACCATCTTTTGCAGTATATTTGAAAGAGTCTTGTTGAAGGCCTCTATCTGTCCATTAGCCGCTGCATGATATCGAGATGAATGGTTGGACTTAATGTTGTATTCTTGATACAATCTCTTTACCTCAGAAGAACAGAAGTTGGTGCCATTGTCTGTCAATATGGTATGAGGGACACCAAATCTAGTAATGATGTTAGACTTGATGAAGCTAACAATGCATTTAGAACTGACTTCTTTGAGAGGTACTGCCTCTGCCCATTTGGAAAAGAAATCAGTAGCAGTAAGAATGTACTTAAACTGCTTGGTCGTGGCTGAAGGGTAAGGTCCCACCACATCCATTCCCCATGTGGCAAATGGCCATGAGTATTTAGCTGTATGAAGCAACTCTGGAGGTTGATGAATGAAGTTGTCATATACTTGGCATGAATGACACTTCTTTGTGAAATTAACACAATCTTGTATCATTTAAGGCCAGAAGTATCCAAGCCTTCGAATTTGATCAGACAATCTATGTCCAGACTGGTGGGCACCATAGACTCCTGCATGCACTTCTTTTATGACAGCCATTGTCTCTTCACCATCAATACATCTGAAGAGAACTCCATCAAAACCACGTTTGTAGAGAATTTTCTCGAGGTGGTTTGGACCATCATAAAGAGTAAAATTGACCACACGTCGCCGAATTTGTTCTCTCTCGGCTCTATCAGGTGGAAGTGTTCCATTTTGAAGTTATTCCCTGATAGGTGACATCCATCCTGTAGTATGACCATATGGTTCAGGAATGGGACTAATTTCATTAATTTCCTCTGTTCTGACTTGAACATAAGGTGAAATTGCACGACGGTGGGCAATACCGATGGTTGTCTCGTCCCGATTTGGATCTGCTAAAGCTGTGGCTATATTAGCCAGTGCATCAGCTTGAGCATTTTGTGATCTTGGGACATAAGAAAATGTCGGTTCTGAAGGGAATTCCGACATTAAATCTCTGACGTAATCATACAAAGGGATTAATTCTTCTTTTCTGATGGCATAATCCCCATTGACTTGTTTGATTACCAGGTCTGAATCACCTTTCACCTTTAAGTGATTCACTTGTGCTTGAAGCGCTAACTCCAAGCCTGCAATGAGAGCTTGGTATTCAGCTTCATTATTGGTACCACCTTCCCACAACAAAAAGGAATAAGGTAACACTGCCTTATCTGGAGAAATGAGCACAATTCCTAAACCAACTTTGTTGAATTTAGGATTTTCCATTTTCTTCCCTGTTGGACTTCTAGAAGCACCATCAAAATACATTTCCCATGTTTTAGGATTCTCTTGAATAGAAAAAACTTCCTCATCAGGGAGTTCGATATCTGAATACGTGTCTTCCACTGAAGGGTGTTCAGCCAGGAAATCAGCCAGAGCTTGGCCCTTAAGTGCCTTTTGAGACACATACTGAATGTCGAACTGCTGTAGAATAACCGCCCACCTTGCCAGACGTCCTGTAAGCATTGGACGACTAAGGATGAATTTGAGTGGATTATTACGAGATACCAATTGGACCTCGTGATGTTGCAGGTAGTGTCTCAGTTTCTGAACTGCAAAGATTAATGCTAGGCAGCACTTTTCAATACTCGAATACCGGGTTTCTGCTTCAAGCATAGTTCTACTGAGATAGTAGAGACTATTTTCATTCCCAGCATCATTCTTTTGAGCGAGAAAGGCACCCAATGATCGCTCTAAAGCTGTCACATAGAGGATAAGAGGTCTACCCTCAACAGGTGGCATGAGTACTGATGGACTTAAGAGGTATTTCTTGAGAACATCAAATGCTTCTTGACATTCTTTAGTCCACTGGTAAGTGACTCCTTTCTTCAATAATTTGGTAAAAGGTAAACTTTTGCCTGCCAAATTGGCGATGAAACGCAGAATATAGGCTAAGTGTCCTTGAAGTCCTCTTAATTCTTTCAAATTCTGAGGAGGTGACATACCAAGGATTGATTTGGTTTTCTCAGGATCGACTTCAATACCACGATGGCGTACATCAAAGCCAAGGAATTTTCCTGAGGTTACCCCAAAAGCACATTTTAAGGGGTTCATCTTCAAATTATGTTGTCGAAGCTTGTGGAATATGATTTCCAAATCAGCCAAGTGATCAAAACGTTGTTTGGATTTAACCACCAAATCATCTACATAGCATTCAACAAATTTCCCTAGAAAAGGTTTGAAGATACGATGCATGGCGCGTTGATATGTTGCACCTGCATTCTTTAAACCAAAGGGCATCACCCGGTAACAAAACACACCTTGAGGAGCTCTGAAGGCTGTATATTCCTCATCTTCTGGGGCCATTCGGATCTGATTATATCCAGAATATCCATCCATGAAAGAAAGTACTTCATAGCCAGCCGTCGCATCAATTAAGAGTTCTGTAATCGGAACTGGAAAATCATCTTTGGGACAATACCGATTAAGATCTCTGAAATCGATGCAAACCCTAATTTGTCCGTTCTTTTTCTTTACTGGGACAATATTAGCCAACCACTTGGGATATTGAACTTCTCTGACGAAGTTAGCTTTGATAAGCTTATCCACTTCAGCCTCGATTTTGGAAGCATAGGTTGGGTGTGTTCTTCTCGCGGCTTGCTTGAATCCTCGATGTTCTTTTGGCAAACCCAAATGATGGGTGGCAACATCAGGATCAAGGCCAGGCATCTCTGTATAATTCCAAGCAAAAATATCTTTATTTTGCTTTAGAAAAGAAATATACATCTCTTGTTCTTCAAGGGTCATGGCCGCACTAATTAAAGTGGGGCGTGGATCTTTCTCTGTACCCAAATTTACTTCTCTGAGTTCATCCACAGTGGTAGAGATACCCTCTTCAAATGCTGGAGGAGCATCTCTAAGATCTTCCTCTTCCTCTTCATCATGTGTTATATCTTCCGTTTCTACTTGCAAAGTAGATGAAAAAACGAAATTCTCATGATCATAAGAGATGTCAAAATTTTCACATTTTGAAGAAGAAGCTTCCATTTCCGACCCTATTGATGAAAAAGGGTCTTCTTTGGGAAATAAAGAGGAGATGATGGATTGAGAATCGACATCAACATTCACCTCTGGTGTTGCTATAACTTCTTCTGGCCTGATTAGCGAAGTATAGATTTGTTGGATTTCAGCAGACGAAATGAAAACGTCACCACTTATGCTTTCATCACTGCTTGGTAAGTTACCAATTTCTCCCATGTTGTCTGGCTCGATTGCCGTAATTGACATTATGGATCTTTCCATAAGAGTATTTTGATTTGGGCCTATTTCGTCAATTTGACTGCTAGGTAACACATAATCTGTACTCACATGTGAAAATGGATTTATTGGAATTTTTTCCAAACCATATGGAGCATTAACTTTGGTAATTTCCTTCATTGTAGATTTTTCTCTTCCCTTCATGTGATAAAATTCCGCCTCAATGTATTGAGACTCACATGTTTTGAACGGGGCCTTATCACCATACAATGTTCCAACTTGACCATCGAAACAGTATTTGAGACATTGATGGTATGATGACGGAATGGTTGCATGCTGATGTAACCAGGGTCTTCCAAGCAAGATATTGAAAGCTGAGTCTTGATCAACAATCATGAAATCTGAATTGGAAACAAGATCTCCAAACTGAGTTCTGAGCGTAACTTCTCCCAGTGGTTCTTGTTCATTTTTATCATATCCTTGCAACATCATGGTAGAAGGAGATAAATCAGATTTCGTGAGGCCCAATCGACGAAGTGTGCGAATGGGCATGAGGTTGACTCCTGAACCATTGTCAATAAAAGCTCTTCGAACATCTATACCATTGACTTTGCCAGATAGGTACAAAGGTTTTATGTGCCCATGCACAACATCATCTTCATCTTTATCAGTAAAAGATATCACTGCATGGCATTCTGCAGGATTATTCTCTATGTGATAAATTTCAGCTGCAGCAATTTCAGCTTCAAACTCCTGAGGACTTGACAAAGCTTCGATGAGTGCTTCCCGAAGATCTTTTGATAGATTCAAAGCATCCAAAATTTATAATTTGGCTGGTACTTGGGCCAAGTGTTTCAATATATCATACTTTTGATCTAGAGGCCTGCATTTCCAAATAGGAATATGCGGTTTAGCAGGTACCTTGGAAGCAGATGCTTTGGAAGCTGATGCCTCTTGTATTGAAGTTGGAAACATCTTTGGTTTTGGAAAATTAGACTGATTAGATCCATTTACTTGCTGAGATAAAGAAGATGGAACATTTAATCGGTCTTCCAAAATAACTGTGCCGAAGCTGAGTTGGCCATTGGCAGAAGAACTTGCTTGTTCATTTTGAGCTCGCTGAAGGGCTCTACCACGAGTTTCTGCTGCATATACAGTGCTAGCAGGGGTAGAATTAGAGTAGTGGCTTCGGAAAGATCCACATCTTCCCCTATATCCTGAACCTCTAGAACTTCCTCGGGTTCCTTTATTTGATACAGGTAATTCAGGCTCATCAAGACTGGAATATGAATCTGTTAATTGAATCATATTAACAGAACCAAAGATCAATTCTTCGTCTGATAAAGACTCTGCCAAGTTAGCCTGTTTAGGCTGTGCCGTTTGGTGGGACGGTGCCCGTGGCTTTGAAGTAGATGGCATGAAATCTGCCAGAGTCAAAGACAATTTAGGCTTTGATACATACTCATCTTCTCCGGATTCCTCTTTCTTCTTTGAATTGCGCTGCCCTTTTGAGGATTTGTCCTTTGATGGAGGCTTTACTGCAGCTTTTGTAGGAGACACAATTGGCTTCTTCAATTGTGTTCGCAAAATGGAATGGGTCCGATTGATTGTCTTTCTGGCCATCCAATCATCATATTTTTTCGCAGTTTTGCTTTTGACTTCCTGCCACTCGCCTCCTTCCTCTGGATCTGTAGCGGTAATACACGCTACATGAGCTGAAGAACCCTTCAATTTGACTTGTCCCAAGTCAACCATCTTTTGTAGGAGGTCTTTAAAGACAAAACACTCCTGGATGGGATGTCCCAACATTTGATGAAAGGGACAATAATTGGGACGGTCTTCATCTCCTTCCTTGTTTGGTCTCTTCGGCACTGGTAATTGAACCAAATTATTTTCCAGAGCTGAAATGAAGTAACCAGGAACTTTCTCACTTCGGAAAGAGTATGTTTTACTCTTCATATCCTCAAATTGTTTTCGTCGTTGATCTTTTTGATCATTTGGACGAAACAGCCTTTGTTGTTGGCGTTCAGGAGGTGGAGCCCTTCGAGAAGATGAAGGTTTTGAAGTAGAAATAGGTACAGGTGCCTGTTTAAGCATAACTGTAGCAGTTTCTGCTTTACCCATTCTTCTTCCTGGAGCTGATGGAATTACACGAGATTTAACCTTAGCCTGCATAAGGGAATTTTCAATCTGTTGAGCGATTGAAGTAAGGTCTCGAAACCCTCCTATGTATTTCACAGGGATCAATGGCGTGCGTAATTCGTCACGCAAATTTGCCACACAGATTGGCAACAATTCCTCCTGAGGGAGTGATAAACTCAAGGAATACGTTAATCCCTTCCAACGAGCAATGAAATCAGAGACTCTTTCATTCTCCCTTTGCTTGCAGTTTGTAAGATCGAAAACTGTCGTTTTTGGCAAAGTTGAGATGAACTGAAGAAGGAATTTTTGACGAAGATCCTCCCATCCGATGACTGACCGGGATTTCAAGCTTGTATACCAGACAAAAGCTGGTCCTTGCAAGGTTCGCACGAAGCATCTGAGTTTCACTGCTTCTTGTTGCTCTGGAGTTCCCATCATAGGATCACAACAAGACACGTAATGCGTCAAATGTTGTTCAGGGTCACCTGATCCATTGAAAGTAGGGAAAATAGGGTTTCCAAAACTGGATGGAGGAGAAATTGAATCTACCCATTCAGGGTAAACTTTCTTTTCAGGTTGAACTTGCGCCCGTTTCCCTTCCATAGTTTCTAACCGAGCTGTTAATGACTCAATAGTAGTTATTAACTTTTGAGAAACGTCAGGTTGAACTTGGTTTTGGGTAGGTGCAATGAATGGAGCTTGGACAGACGTGGAGGTTGGTGCTGCAACTAATGGTAGTGCTGCCAACCGTTTTTGCATTTGACCCGTAGGATTAGACCTCTGTGGGTGTACTGATAAAGGAGGATATTCCTGATCCATCTCAGTAGTTACAACAAATTCCTTCGGCTGTCGGATTTCAGCATTCTTAAGAAGAAGACTACTCTGAAGTAGTTCTGCATTTAACCTTCTTAATTCTTTCATTTCTTCCTCCTGTTGTGCAAACCTTTGCTCTAATGAGAGCGATTGACCTCCTTCAGAGGAAGGGTGATAAGTAACCTGATTCTTTCCTTTCCCCTTATTGGATCCTTTTCGGAGAGGGGGAAGTGGGTTACTTGAAGGAATACCCAGATTTTGGGTAAGCCTTTGATTACGTGTGCGCACACCTTCTTCATTTAGGTCTGTGTGCGCAACTTCTTGAGCAGGAACCTCTTCATCTGATCCCTCTGATTGAGCCTCATCTGGTGAATCAGCAGCAACGGCAGTGATGACATTAATGGATGCATATTTCATGGAATCCTTTCTATCAGCATTTCTGTGATATTGTCTCCTTTTATGTCCATGATAAGGCATGGCATTCCGTTGACTTGATCCCTCAGGAATTTCTTGGAGAACCGTCACTTGGAGAGAATCTCCTGACATCTTGGCTCTTCGTTCCTCTTGAGGCTTATTCCCTAATCGAGAGAATACTGACTTTCTCTGAGGGAGGGATTGAAGATTTGAAAAAGTCCCCAGTCCGGTGGACTGGGGATGTTCCTGTTGCTTCCGCTCAACTCCTCGAATCCCATTCGTTGATTCTAAGGGTTGGGTTAGAGAAGTCCCCAGTCTGGCAAACTGGGGTGTCTCTTGACATGCTATGTCTGAGATTTTCTTGAAATCTCTCTTGATCTTGCGGATCTTAGTTCGGAAATTAGCTGGATGCATTAACATGTATCCACTTTTATCACCTGGTTCAACAGACCGTTGGATGATTTCCGAAACTTCTGTCATTTGATGACGTGTTTGCTCCAGACGAGAGGCTTGTGCGATATTCTCGCCTGCTTGATGTAGGAGCAATTCAACAACCTGTTCTCTATATACTTGATTTTGAGAGGAACTAGTTGAAGCTTGATCTCGAGCAAGATTTTGATTATGAACAAAGCCCATTGACTGTGGCCGGCCATGGGCAATAACATTGCATGAGACCATTTTTGGCGGGCTTTGCTGACCGGAAAGCAATGTGAAATGTAGTGCTCCGTGAACACCCCATCCTCTGATATGAACATTAGATGGAGCATTGGAAATTAACTGACGCAATCTTCTTAGTGCGCCAAGGCATGAACGTTGAAGGGTTCTCTGTTGCTTTTCAGCCTTCGGATACCGAGAGACTGATAGAGATGCCAAATCAATCTGGCGTTGTAACCCTTCTATTATCTTAAGATGATTTTCATATTCATCGTAAGATAATACCTTCTTCTTTAATTGACAAAGAGTTTTCCATATGTTAAGACGAATATCATGGATTCCATCATCCGTCAACATCTTTGGAATGTCATACTGTGAATCAGCCAAAGGCCAAAACATGACTGGTACTTCACCTTTTGCCAGTTTTTTCCTCATGTTCAGCATTTCCTCTTTATCATTAAATGAAGATTCTTCTACCTGTTTGGACCAGAGTTGGTGTTTCCTTGTTGCTTCATCGGATTCAACAAGATTGGTAGAGGAATCACTATTCATGCTGGAAGATGAATGACCCAGGGAAGGTTCGGAGAATAACCTGAACCCCAAGCTATCTTCTGATGGAGAAAGAGTTTCACCTACCGATAGTAAAACTTCAGACATGACTGGTTTTACGTTTGCAAGTGCCTCGAGATAGGAGGGCTTTCTCGTCACTACATTGCCTTCTGAAGAATTTTCGAGACAATGTGAATCACTACTGCGGAGAGGACTTTCGCAGCGAAGTTCATCACCATGAGGAGGACCTTCATGATGGGTTACAGCAAAAGATGAGATCTCTTGCTCCTTGGCCTTCTGACCACACAGAGGGTTCCTGTGGTTCTCATCTGAAGAAGAAACTTCAAGATTGACCGAATTTTCATGAAGCAAGTCTTCATGAGGAAGTGTCTGTTGAAGACCTTCGGGATTAATGTTCCTGTTATTGGGAACTGAGGGAGTAGAATCTTGAATTCCGACAGATAAATGTCTGAGGGCTTCAAGAACTCCAGCATCGAGCAAGGCCTTGTTGCAGATTGGCCTTTGATCTCCTGACTGTGCTGGGCGGATCTTTTTCTTAGATGCCTTCTTACTCGCTTTAGAAACCACTTGATGACGAAAGTGATTGCTTTGAGCAGGTGTATGTGCCTGATCAGGAAAGATGGTCAGGTTAGGCTGACAATCATCGCTCAAATCAGGTGTATGTGTCTGACTTGGTTGTCCATATGATATGGGGGAGTAGGCCCCACAACCCTCTTGGGCTGGAACAGATGTGTGTGTCTGTTCCGGAGTGAATTGTTGATGTGTCACTCCACTGCTAGGGATAGATTTATGTGTCTGTCCCTGAGATGATGCTGAAGCTGTTATGATATCCTGGCAAGTATCCAGAATATGAGCAGGAATTTGCTTCTGCTCTTTCACCATTGACAAAATATGTTTGGTGACTTCAGCCGCCGGAACAGGGATATACGTCCATTCCGGGCTTAGAGTAGGTGTATGTGCCTGCTCCTGTCCTCCTTTTCCTGTCAGTGAATCCTGACAGTACTCAAGTGTGGAGGCAGAGAGTTTAGTCTGTCTCCTGTTTGTCGTCGGGGCTTTCCGACTGACTTCTCCGTGTGCTACCAAACGAGACTGTTGGTAGGCTTGATTAGTATTAGCAGGTGTATGTGCCTGCTGATTACACTTCACCAAACGCGGTTGACGAGATCCATCATATGTAGTCAGACGAGCCTGCTGACTAACTGCTGATGTATAAGCAGGTGTATGTTCCTGCCTATGGTACTCCGCCGGAATTTCCTGGCGGGATCGGCTTGATGCTGCCAGACGAGTCTGCTGGACAGCGGGATTAAAACGGGCAGGTGTGTATGCCTGCTCGTTGTTTTCCACCAAGTTAGGTTGGTGGACTTCTCCGGAGATGGCAGGGATGACAACCTGCCTATTGTTAACCGGATTCTGTCTCTGGCGATTCATCTTGCCTGCTCGGGTTCGAGGAACCTGAGCTGAACGCCTGGAGTCGGTACCCTCATCATGTTGAGGGCGCACTACCGCACGAGTCTGGCGGCGATTGTTGATGGGAGCCCTTGAGAAGGACTCCTGTCTTTTTGAATTAAGGTCCTGCGGGACCTGCTCATTCACTTCCTCGGAATAAGGGAGTGAATGGAAATTGCGTTCCGGGGATAACGACCCGAAACGGTTGGAGACGGTAGTCAGCACCGTCTGCTTCTTGATTGCTGGTCGCCGTTGTCCGGACGACGAGGTAGAATTGTTAACTTGGAGGGCTTGACGAGCGGCCTCCAGAGTTGGGATAGTACCGTTGCGACGGTACTCCTTAACCAGTGCATTAGAAATACAGCGTTGAAGACGCTGAGTTGGTGATGTCATCCTCAGAGCGGATGACGTTCCAGCAGGAGTAGCAGCATTGGTTTTCACAGCAGCAGACCTCACAGTAGAGGTGTTCCTAGCAGCAGTATTCACAGGGGTGAATTTAAGGAAAGCCATTTTTGTAGAAGATCTTGAAAAAAGAGTGCCTTTTCCATGTAACAGACATAATCAAGATGAATCCGGCCACTGCATCTTTTGGATGAGCACATGTCAATGATTGCCTTGTTGGCCCAAAGGGCCTAACAGATAAGAAGAACATCACTTTAACTTGGTTAAGGATTCACGTCGGGTTCACCATTTTTGTTTCGCGCGGAATCCGGGGATGACCTCCTTGACGGGAGATTCAAACGTTCCGATCGGTTTCTAACGGGTTTGTTCGTAGAACCGGAAACATCCAATGATTCCACATCCGTTTGGACCTACTTTCCAAAGGCAGGCGCTCATTAGCTTGTGGGCTAATGAGGCTTAGGAATTTGCATTGGTCGAGAGGATGGGAGGTCGGACTCATCACAACTTTTTGAGGGGAATTATTGTCTACTCCGGGACTCTCTTTATAGATTTAAGTTAAGTTCGTGAATCCTTATTACATTACCAAGTATAAAATGAGCTTTCCTTTAGTTTTAACAATCAATGATTAAATATTCAAGAAATTTAGAGAATCTTTTATATGTATTCGAGGTTCTTCATCAATATAGAATCATCTATATTTGTTTAGAGATTCTTGGTCAATGGTATCCTTCAAAACATTTATATAAAAGTCTCTTGGTCATTTTGATGACCAGGCTGGTTTTAAAGCCACTCAGTGGGGCACTTGAAGTTTATCGTCATTCAGAAGGACAGATATTATTTCAATGTTGGGATCGAACCCATGAATGGGCTACCTACGTATCCTTTGTTTTAAAAAAAAGGAATCAGAACCCACGTAGTTCGAGGAATGGGGTATGATGTTTATGATTGATGGCTCAAAGATGAATGTCATAATTACTTTTACACTCTAAGCTCACGTGAGTCATGCTCGATGTGAGAAACAAGAGGTATTGGTAAAATTTAGACAATTGTGCCGTAAAAGATGCAATCATAAGAATTTTGTTTTGGGGCTTATGTATAGGTGACTGCCCAGATAGACGAAGGTTTAGGATTTACTTTTAAGGAGAAAATCCAAGAACAGGGTCCACAAAGTTATATGTGCTTCATGGAGATTTGAATACTCTAATCTTGGGGCTTACTCCTAAGGAAGATGCCCAAGTTAAAAGGGGACTTATGATTGGGTTTTATTCCTAAAGAGGAAACCCAAATCAAAGGTAATTTATGACTGGTTAAGAGAAATTTTAAGAGACTTGGGGCTTACTCCTAAGAAGGATGCCCAAGATTTATGACTAGGACTTATTCCTGAGAAGGAAGCCTAGGTTAGGGGACTTGGGGCTTACTCCTGAAAAGGAAGCCCAAGATTTATGACTGGGACTTATTCCTGAGAAGGAAGCCTAGGTTAGGGGACTTGGGGCTTACTCCTGAAAAGGAAGCCCAAGGTTATGACTGAGTCTTATTCCTGAAAAAGGAGACCCAGGTTAGGGATTAAGGTTTGGGGCTTTTAAGAATTTGGGACTTACTCCTGAGGAGGATGCCCAAGGTTGGGGTTGAGGCTTACTCTTAAGAAAGATGCTCAAGATTTAGAGGACTTGATTGGGGCTTACTCCTGAGGAAGATGCCCAAGTTAGGATTCTCTCATCTTTAAAGGATGAGGTTGAATGAATGAACTCTCAATTTTTGGTGACATAAAGATGTTTAAATCACTAGGTTTTGAGAGATATTTCACAGAATTCCTTTCAGACAAGGATGTCAAATCAAGAAATCATGCCATAAATGGCTTTGAAGAGTATCTTGAAGACTGAATCTTGAATAGGAAAGGTGAAATGGCTTAAGAGGGGTAAAATGGGCAAGATGGGCACCCAAAAAGATAGGGGCGCGCAAGTATTAAAAGTCGCGCAAGTCCTGCGGCTGCGCGCAAGTATTGGTCGCGCAAGTATACTTGCGCGACATGAGGGATACTTGCGCGATTTACAACCAGAGTTGAAATACTTGAGCGATTCTTTATTAAACCCTTTATAATCCTCTTGAGGCTCTTCCAGAGAGGGGACGCGCAAGTTATATTGAAGGAATTAAGTCGGCGCGCAAGTGTTTGATAAGTTTCAACACTTGGCCTTCCTTCTTCCCTTTAGATCTTCCATTCTAGGTAAGAAATTACCTTAGAAGTGTTCTGGAAGCTTTGAGAAGAGACTTGGGCGTTGGGAGCTTCAATCCGAGTTTCTGGAAAAAAATCCCCTCGAATGGGGGGCCCACAGGGTCTATTTATAGGCAAAAGAAGACCCCGGGTGGTTACCAAGCGGTTACCACATATGTCGCGCAAGTCCCTTGCACGACCATGAGGAGTCGCGCAAGTATTGAGGCGGCGCGCAAGTGTACTTGCGCGACCAAGAGGGAACTTGCGCGACCTATGGACAATGTTCTCCTTTTTTATCCCTTTGTCGATTTTTTATGTTTCTTCAAAGGATTAATCAATTTGAGCTCAGATATTCCCTTTTCCGATCATTAGATTCTCTGACGAAAGGAGCGTCAACAGGTACGCAAGGAAGGCATGTTCCTGTGTCCAAGCGACGGCAGAAAATCACCTCGTACTCCTACACCAACCAGGCTCAGGTCATCCAGGAACCTCCTACCCATGTACGGTACCGGGACGTCAAGATTATGACGACAGCGGTACGCCATACGTGTCTCTTCCGTCAGGCTGTAATCCACCGACTCAGGCCGACGCGCCACCACTGCTTTGATATTATCAAACGTGGCCCCTTAGGCCGAAGGCTAGATGGGATAGGATCGAATTCCTTCATTGCTACAGTCTCAATGGCAAGTGGGTCTCCCGATGTGATGACCGCTGCTGCCCAAGCCAGCACCAGCTGCCCTTCGGATCTTAATGGCCCAGAAGTACCTCCAGTTGTGGGAATCCCCCCCACAGGTGGGGAGGAAGACCTGGAGGATGCTCCCCCTGCCTTTGAAGAAGGCATCTCCACCACGGTTGATGAACTGGTACAGGTGAACCTTGGTAGCGAGGCAGATCTGAAACCCACATTGATCAGTGCAGCCATGTCCCTCGAGGAGCGGCAGCAGTACGTAGACTTCCTCAAACAACACCGTGATGTGTTTTCCTGGAGTTACAACGAGATTCCAGGACTAGATCCCCAGGTAGCCGTTCACCGTCTGGGCCTCCCGGCAAAACATCGTGGGTTTAAGCAGCCTCCCAGGAAAATGCACCCTTCTCATGGTGCCATGGTTGAGGCCGAAGTTGATAAGCTTATCCAATCCAACTTCATTAAGGAGGTCTAGTACCCCAAATGGCTTGCCAACATTGTTCCAGTCAGGAAGAAGAATGGGCAGATCAGAGTCTGCATCGACTTCCGCGATCTTAATCGCCACTGCCCAAAGGATGACTTCCCACTCCCGGTGACGGAGTTATTGATTGACGCCACAGCCGGGTTCCAAGCCCTCTCTTTCATGGATGGATACTCCAGGTACAACCAGATCCGGATGTCCCCCGAAGACGAGGAGTCCACTGCCTTCAGGGCTCCCTAAGGTACATTCTGCTACCAGGTTATGCCATTCGGTTTAAAGAATGCAAGTGCCACTTATCAGAGGGCCATGCATCGCATATTCAAACTGATCCTCGGGACATTGGTGGAATGATACGTGGACGACCTCGTAGTCATATCATGTCAGCACCCGGACCATCTCAAAGACCTCGAGAAAGTGTTCGGTTTCCTCCGTTCCTGTCACCTGAAGATGAACCCGCTGAAGTGTGCCTTCGGGGTCACCTCTGGAAAGTTCCTCGGCTTTGTTGTCAGATACCGAGGTATCGAGATCGACCTAGAGAACATCAAGGCCATCATCAAAATGCCTCCCCCAAGCAACATTCGGGAGCTTTGAGGCCTTCAAGGCCACTTAGCCTACATACGCCGATTCATCGCGAATCTGGCTGGCAAGTGTAAGCACTTTTCCCGGCTCATGAAGAAAGGCTCCGCCTACGAATGGGATGAGGAGTGTCAGACCGCCTTTGAGGAAATCAAGCAGTATCTGCTCCAACCTCCGGTCTTGATGCCACCCGTCTCCGGAAAGCCACTGGTCCTTTATGTGACCGCCCGGGAGAAATCCCTCGGTGCGCTGCTCGCCCAGAAGAATAACGAGGGTACTGAGAACATTCTCTACTATCTCAGCCGTATGCTTCTCGATACGGAGGTAAGATACTCCCCTATTGAAAAGAGCTTCCTTGTGCTTGTATTCGCCGGGCAGAAGTTTTGACATTACCTGCAGCACCATGAGGTGCAACTGGTCTCCCGGGTAGACCCACTGAAGTACATCCTGAACCGCCCCATGCTGACTGGTCGACTCGCACGGTGGGCGGTGATTCTCTAGCAGTTTGACATCAGGTTTGTACCTCAGAAGTCCATTAAGGGACATGCATTGGAAGACTTTTTATCTGCCCATACAACCTCTGCGGATCAATCCCTGGACCTGGATTTCCCTGACGAGACGATCCTCTCGGTCGATCATGTTGTCCCGTGTTGGAAAATGCATTTCGACGGCGCCTCCCGGAGCCCCACCGGTAGGAGGCTCAACGATCCCAAGCTCAACAGAGTGGGCCTGGGTATTGTCTTCATCACCCCGGCACAGGCCGTCCTACCATACTCGTTCTTGCTGTCAGAAGGTTGTACGAACAACGAGGCAGAGTACGAGGCTCTCATTACTAGCCTCGAGTTGGCCCTTGAGATCCATGTGCCCCATCTACATGTGAAGGGAGATTCCGAGCTGGTAATCAAACAGGTTAATGGTGACTACGCCATCAGGAAGCTGGAGCTTGCACCGTTGCTGGAGTACACCCTCTGCCTAATGGCCCAATTCACTTCTCGACTAGCGGTCACCCATGTCCCACGATCACAGAACGGCCAAGCGGATGCCCTGGCTGGCTTGGCCGCATCGCTCACAGAACCCGAGCAAGATGATTTGATCATACATGTGGACACCAGAGAGTTATTGCTCCCGTCACCCAAGAGGACAATGATGGCCTGCGGGTAAGTCATCTCACTGTCGAACCCTCTACGTCAGGGGTCCCGGGCTCGTCAGACGCAGTGATTGAAGCCACTCCCAATTGGAGGGAACCTTTTGTCGAGTATCTCCAAAATTGTCACCTCCCAGATGATCGGGCCGAGCGCGAGCGAATCCGACGCCGCGCGCTGCAATTTACCCTCCAGAGTGGCCCCAGTCTTGAACAGATTCTTTATAAGTGGAGTTTCGATGGTGTCCTCCTCCGTTGCATCCAAGGAGTAGAGATACCTCAAGTTATGCAAGAGGTTCACGCCGGTTCCTGTGGCGCCCATCAAGCTGGGCCGAAGCTGTCCCACCAAATCCAGAGGTTAGGGTACTTTTGGCCCTCTATGATCCACGATTGCATTGGGTATGCCAAGAGATGCCACGCGTACCAAGTTCACGCCAACTTCCTGCATCGGCCGCTGGAGCCCCTCCACCCCACCAAGTACACTTGGCCATTTGCGGTATACAGGCTTGATGTAGTGGGACCGTATCCACCGGCAACAGCCCGCCAGTGTAGGTTCATCCTGACTGCTACAAATTTCTTCTCCAAGTGGGAAGAGGCAGTTCCGCTCAAAGAGGTCAAGGCCCGTTCCATCGTTGACTTCGTGAGCTCCAACATTATCCACCGGTTTGGGGTCCCTCACGCCGTTCTCACCGATAACGGCACCAACTTCCGAGCAGTTGAATTAAAGAAATTGTATGCCAAGTACAACATCTGGTCGAACCATACCTCCCGCTACCATGTGCAGGCGAATGGACAGATCGAGGCATTCAACAAGACCCTCTCTAACATTCTGCAGAAGATGGTTGGACAGAACAAGAAAATTTTTCCGGACAAGCTCCCCAACACCCTCTGGGCTTACCGGACGACGACTCGTAACTCCACCCAGGTGACCCCATATTCCCTGGTGTATGGAGCTGAGGTCGTCCTACCCATTGAGATCCAGCTTCCGTCGCTACGCACTGCAGTTTATGATCACCAAACATCAGATGAGGTAGCCGAGATCCTTCTAGCTGAATTGGAAGCACTGGACGAGAACCGACTTCATGCCCTGCACAATCTAGAAAGGCATCAGGACAAGATAGCGAGGGCCTTCGACAAGAAGGTTCGTCTTCGCTCTTTTCTACCGGGCGACCAGGTACTGGCCCTTCGAGCGCCAATGATTCCCGGTAGGAAACTGCCCAAATTAGAACCCAAATGGGAAGGGCCTTATATCATCCATAAGGTTTACCCCAATGGAGCATACTCCTTGGAGACCACAGATGGAGAGCGTATAACCCCTCCCACCAATGCCAAATTCCTCAAGCGATACTTTGCCTAGGGAAAAAGTGGTCCTGCACGACCCTAAACTGCGATAGGGACCTGCACGACCCTAAACTGCGACATGGTCCTGCAAGACCTTAAACTGCATCTTCGTCCTCACTACAAGACGTTAAACTGAAAGCCAGTCAGGCCTTCCTGACCGAGGCTTATCCTCAGGCCCCTTGGCCTCCTTGGTCCCGCACGACCTTAAACGGCATCCCCATCCTTACTGCAAGACGTTAAACTGAAAGCCAGTAAAGCCTTCCTGAATGAGACTTAGCCTTAGGCCCCTTGGCCTCCTTGGTCCCGCACGACCCTAAACTGCATCTTCGTCCTCACTGCAAGACGTTAAACTGCAAGCCAGTCAGGCCTTCCTGGCCGAGGCTCAGCTTCAGGCCCCTTGGCCTCCTTGGGCCCCTGGCCCCAGTCTTCACCGCGAAACGTTAAACCACAAGCTGGTCAGGTCTCCCTGACCGCGGTCTGGCCCCAGGCCCCCTCGTTTTTCCCCGACTTACCCTCTTACGGGATCGTACGGTGTGGTGTAGTACTACGTCCTCATTCACGTCGGATTACTTGCTGCACCGTACACATCCCCGAATGAGATGCCCCTCATCCCGCATGACGTTAAACTGCATGTCAAGAACTACGTGTGGCTTGATTCCCATCTTCATGGGATATGTAGGAACGCTCGGACGCCTCGTCTTGAGCCCATCCCCAAGCATTTCTCTTCCACTATCCCCCCTGGGGGTAGTTTCCTTGGAGAATCTTTGTGCAGCAGGAGTAGGCTTTTTTATCCCCACTCATACAACCCCGCTTGCACAAGGATTGTAAGGGTCACACCATGTTCCCACTCCCATTCTTCTATCCTCCCACGTCCTCACCGCACGACGCTAAAATGCATGGCCTTCAAGAACTATGTATGGCTTGATTCTCATCCTCATGAGATACGTAGGAACGCCCGGGCATTTCGTCCGTTGGACCAGCCCAAAAGCCAAGATCTTACCCTCCGGTTAAGATATGGTAGGGCGCACACTTTTTCCCCAATTCACATCGAGCAAGCCTCGACCCGATTGCACATCCCCCTGGAGATGTTTTCCTCTTTCATGGATGGATACAACTTTGTTTCATCCACTCCTTGGTTGGGATTCCATCGTCTTTCACACCTAGAGGGACCCCTAAGAACGGCCTGGATACAACGTCCAAGGGCTCTCCTACCATTATGGGCCAACGCCCCCAAGGGTTTTCAAGCAACAAGCCAATACAAGTCCCGCGTTGCGAATTTGGTCAGCGGTCGATGCTCACTTGTTGCTCCCATATCAGGTTACCATAGGAACGCTGTGTTTCGAACATGGTCAACAGTGTCATGGATCTTCGGGTCCACCCCGAGATGTCCCAGCCATCGAGTGCAGTGATTCATTCTGCCCCATCCTAAGGTGACAGACTTCCCCCGGGGCGGTGCTTGCAATCGGGCCCACGGCCCTGATTCTCTTATAGGGGTATACGGTGTGGTGTAGGACTATGTCCTCATTCACGTCGGGATCATGTACCATGCCGTGCGCCCTCCCTTATGAGGCCCAGCCTCAGGCCCCTTGGCCTCCTCGGGCCCATGGCCCCCCGTCCTTACTGCAAGACGTTAAACTGCAACCCAGTCAGGCCTTCCTGACTGACGCCTGACCATAGGCCCCTTGGCCTTCTCGGGCCCCTCCGCCCAATATTTCACCCAGGGAGTACGGTGTGGTGTGGGACTATGTCCTCATTCACATCGGGATCATTTACTATGCCGTACGCCCTCCGTTATGAGGCCCAGCCTCAGGCCCCTTGGCCTTCTCAGGTCCCTGACCCCCGTCCTCATGTAAGACGTTAAACTGCAAACCAGTCAGGTCTTCCTGACTGATGCCTGACCTTAGGCCCCAATGCCTTCTCGGGCCCCTCGGCCCAGGTCCCCTCTTACCCGGGGTGTACGGCGTGGTGTAGGACTACGTCCTCATTCACATCGGGATCATGTACCATGTCGTACGCCTTCCCTTCCGAGGCCCAGCCTCAGGCCCCTTGGCCTCCTCGGGTCCCCGACCCTTGTCCTCTTTGCAAGACGTTAAACTGCAAGCAGGTCAGGCATTCCTGACCAATTCCTAACTATCAGGCCCTTTGGCCTTTCCGGGCCCCGGCCCAGGTCCTCTCTTATAGGGGTGTACGGTGTGGTGTGGGACTATGTCCTCATTCACGTCGGGGTCATGTACTATGTCGTACGCCCTCCTTTACGAGGCCCAGCCTCAGGCCCCTTGGCCTTCTCGGGTCCCCGACCCTCGTCCTCATCGCAAGACGTTAAAATTCAAGCAGGTCAGGCCTTCCTAACCTTTGCCTAACCATTAGGCCCCTTGGCTTTTCCGGGCCACGACCCAAGTCCTCCCTTATAGGATTGTATAGTGTGGTGTAGGACTATGTCCTCATTCATGACGGCTTCTTCGCCATACCGTACACCTCCCTTATTTGGAGGTATATTAATCCCATCCTCGTCCAGTATGACGTTAAACTACACCTTCAGAACTACGTGTGGCTTGATTCCCATCCTTATGGGATACGTAGGACCACCTGAACGTCTAGGCTTCGGGTCGAGCCCCATCCCTCGGGAATCTTCATCTCATCTTGGCCCCTTGGCCTACCCTTCTTTCATGAGAGGATTATATGGTGTGGTGTGGGATTATGTCCTCATTCACGTCGGTCTCATAATGACCACGCCATGTACCTCTCCCTACTGATCTGTTTCGTCGATCCCTTTTCGGCGGTTCACCAATGTGCCTAAGAGTACTCTGGTTTATTACCTGGAATGCCAAGCTTTACTCAGACACATCCGCACCCGCTTTCCAGGCTTTGTGCATCCCTGCATCAGGGCTTCCGGCATCTTCCACACCCGGAGGGACCCCCAAGAATAGCCTGGATACAACTTCCAAGGGCTCTCCTACTATTATGGGCCAACGCCCCCGAGGGTTTTGGACAACAAATCGATAAAATCCCGCGTTGCGAATATGGTCAGCTGTCGATGCTCGTTTGTTGTTCCCACCTCAGGCTAATGCGATGGATTCTGTGTTTCCACCATGGTTAAAGGTTTTCCTTTCTCGCCACGCCAACCCATTAGGCCCAAAATGTCGGGTGCACAATTCGCACCCTTCATCACTTCACCGTGTCCAAGTAGAGTCTCAGAACTTTTGGTACTTTTCCTCCGTGCACGTCTGCGCATTGAAGAAACAAGCCGCGTCAAAAGGTTTCCTTCGGGGCTCTCTGCCGACTCCCCTTTGATGGACGCCCCAAGTATTGCGATAAGGATTCCCCCCTTGTTTCCCACACCGAGTTTAACTCATGTGGGCTTAAGGACCAGGTTGACATCTGTGCTTACTCGGGAAGTTGTCACCATCCACGGTCCGAGCTCTAAGACCATAAACTATGATACTCATCTGGAACTACGTTCAGCGTGATTCCCATCTTAATGGGATATGTAGGAATGCCCAGACCCCTTGTCTTTGGGTCCAGCTTGATTTTATCAAATTCACCTCTCTGGTCCTGCCTTCAGGACCCCGATTACGGGACCGCGTGGCGTGGTGCGGGATTATGTCATCATTCACGTTGGGTTTGCAATAGCTGCACCACGCACACCCCCATTCTGAGGTTCAGTCCTCTTATTCCTTGTCTCGCATGACATTAAAAGGCACCCTTCAGAACTATGTGTGGCTTGATTCCCATCCTCATGGGATACGTAGGACCACCTGAATGTCTAGGCTTTATGTCCAGCCCACATCTCTTGGTTACCCTCAAGTTGAGTCTCTTGACCCCTTCCAGTGGTTCACCAATGTGTTAAGAATACTCTGGTCTAGGGCCAAGAGTGTCAGATTCAACTTGATCAAGTTCCTCCCAATTGTCAAGCTTCGTGTTCCCCTCCATTCGGGCTTTCATAACCTTTCACACCCGGAGGGACCCCCAATAACGGACTGGATACTATGCCCAAGGGCTCTCCTACCGTTACGGGCCAACGCCCCCGAGGGTTTCGGACAACAAATCGATAGAAATCCGCGTTGTGAATATGGTCAGCAGTCGATGCTCATTTGTTTGTCACCATTTCATGCTGACGCTACAGGATGCTATGTTGCGAACATGGTCAGCAGTAATCTTCTGTCGTCACGCCAGCCCCTTCGGTCCTCGAAATGTTGGTTGCATGATTCACATCATCTTCCACCTCATCATGTCCAGGTATAATCTCGACACTTTTGGCGCTATCCCTCAGTGCACCTTTGCATGTTAGGGAGATAAAGTTGCAATATGGCATCCTTCAGGGCTCCCATGGTTCGTGGTCCTATCGTACGACCCTAAACTGTGACATTATCGTCCTGGCTGCACGATGAAAAATGGCACTGCATTGTAGTGACCTCGAGGTAGAGGACATCACGTTGGGTATTGGTCACGTGCCATGCCATTTTTCAATGCCCATCACGACTTGATCTTTGTGGCGACATCACGACCAACTATTCTAGGTCTGTCGCTTCACAAAAAAAACCATTCACCTTAAAGAACAAATAAGATTTATCAAATTCTGCTTCTTTTAGTGCAAGGGCCATGCCCACACTTCCCTTTTCCCCTGGCACTGGTACCTTACCGTGCCACCCTCCAGAACTACGTATGGCTTGATTCTCATCTTTATGAGATACGTAGGAGTGCCCGGAGACTTTCCCGCGGGCCCAGCCTAGCCTTTGTGTTCGGTCCCTCGACTCGAGCACTTCCCCAGAGAATGCATGGTAAGTAGGGCCTAGGTCCTCATTCAAGTCAGGTTTTGTAACCACCTTGCCATGTATCCCCTACTCCCCTTACCCATCCATGGTCCGAGTTCTACGACCCTAAACTAAGATCTCCCCATGGGAAAGGAATCTGCTCCCCCTATCTAATACGTCTCGTTGCCGTATTTAGATGTGTTTCAACAAAGAGTCCGAAGTGTGGGATTTTCATGGGGACATTCCCCTCATCCCATGACCAAGCTTCGTGAGCTCTCTATTTGGATCCTCGTCCTCTTCCACATCCAAAAGGACCCTCAGAAGACATGGATACTAGGCTTAAGGGATCTCCATGAAGGCTGGACCTAAGGGCCCTCCAATCGTTTCGGGCCAACATCCCTACGGATATTTGACAGCATTTGCGAAATGGTCCCGTGTTTCGAACATGGTCAACGGTCAACCCTCATTTGTCTGTCCCCATTCTAGGCCAATGCGACAGGATGCTGTGTTGCGAACATGGTCACCAGTTATCCTCCATCATCATGCCGCCATCATCGCGGTCTGAATCGCGAGCGCTATGATTCACACATTTCCACTTCCTTATGATCAAGTGGAATTCCATCATACTCAGCTCTTCCTCTTCGCGCATCTAGGTGCGCTAAATGATCGTGTTAGTGTCACTAGTCCGGTATACACCGAGCGTCCCTTTGCACTAACCTTCCCCTTTCTGTGTCGGGAAATTCCCACCACTACTGCTTGTTTCCCACACCGAGCACGACTCCCGTGGGCTTAGTAGTTTTGGCAGGATGTGTACCAACACGGCCAGGCTTCTCATCGTCCCACATGAAGTTAAACTGCGCTTCAAGAACTACGTGTGGCTTGATTCCCATCCTCATGGGGTACGTAGGAACGCCCGACCACTCTGCTTCGGGCCCAGCCTAATCCTCACTCTTGGTCCCTCGATCTGAAGAGTTTCCTCCAGGGGTATGTGGTATGATTTGGACTCCAAGTCCTCATTCACGTCGGTTTCATATATACCGCGCTACATGCTCTTTGGGATCTTTTCTTTTGCTCCACGTCCTATCGAATAACGTTACATGGTTCTGTTGTGTCCTTAACGCATGACACTAAACTGCGGTTCTACCCTGAACAAGTTCAGGATGCCCCAAGATCCCATTGGGAAGTGACAGATCCCCTCGCCAAAGAGGCCCTATCCCAAAGAAGGACTGATCCATGATCATACCAATGCGCCCATCTGGTGTGCTCCCACCACGGTGGTGTAACTACCTATGTGTTGGATTCTGTTCGGACAAACCATCACTCTATATTCCACGCTTTGCGTGCCCCTTATTCGGACCCTTGTCCCCTTTTCATGTCTGAAGGAACCCCCTAACGGCCTGGTCTTATGCCGTATCGGCTCACCTACCGTCCTGGGCCAACGTTCCGGAAGAGGGGTCATGCCCTGAGAGACCCCCTAACAGTATGGATGTCTGACCTATGGTCCGCCGACTGTCCTGGGCCAACGTCCCGAAGGATTGATCAACAACATTTGTGACATGGTCCCGTGTTTCGAACATGGTAAACGGTCGACCCTCACTTGTTGACCCATTACAGGCTAACGTAGTAAGGATACCGCTTCCCCTTCGAGGTTAACAGTTGTCCCTTATTGTCACGCCATCCCCACCGCATTCCGAATCTTGGGTATCATGATTCACACTCCCCATTTTCATCTGTTTGGACCGATTTCAGCGCCCCTGGCGTTGCCCTGTTCATGCATAAGAGCACGCTGAAGAAACGGTAATTCGGCTATCCTGAAAGTTCCTTCTCCGATTAAGCCTCTCCCGTCTTTCAGAAATCCGGACTGGTAATCCGAATCCCGGATGCCCGGAGCATGATCCCCACTCCCATGTTAGGAGGGATGAGAGGGCGACTATCTCCTGTTTCTCACAACGGGCTCGACCCACGTGGGCTTGGGGAATTGTCGCCGAACGTCCTGCAAACATTGTAGGGATGTAACAAGGCAATTAAAATAGTGGAAATCGTGTGCGCTACAACATTCAAAACAAAGAAGAAAAAAATTGAAGCACGAAAGTACCAATAAAAGGGTTTTGGGTTTGTTACAATACTCGGGGGTTGACTCTCCACATGGACGGGTTGACCCCGTCAAAAGTGCATTGCAACTCCGCCACCCGTTGATTTGTGGCATCCAAGGCTTGCTGCTGCTGAATCAGATCCCACTCCTCCTCAGCAGCGGCGGGGCGCAATTCATCAGCCTTGGCCCTGGCCCTCTCTACCTCATCTTGAATAGCAACCATCTTTCTAGAGTTTTGACCCATATGCTCTTCCGCCTCTGCCAGCTGGGCCTTCAGTCGTGAGACCAGCTCAGATTGTGCATCAAGAGAGGCTGAAAGCTCGTCTGCCCGGGTCTCCATTTGTTGGACCTTGCCTTCAACATCCTGAAGCTTCTTGATGTTGGTCGCCTTCCTCCGCTTCCAGCCCACATTGAGCCCCCGATCATGCTCCTGGATCTTCTCAGCCATAAGATCTCGGATGAGTGCGTGAGTACGTTGGGCATCCACTCCCCCAGCACACAGTTCACGCAACCGCGAGAGGAGTCTACCCATTTCGGACAGCCATTGCACTTGGGGAGTGTCCTTGATAAAGCGCGTGATTAGCTTCCACGACCGGCGGCAGACTATGCTGTTGTCTTCCTCGTCGGAGGTCGTTTCATCCAAGTCCGCGCGATTGGCAGGCTCATACACAGGGTATGCCCGCAAGAAATCCTCGGCAGGATCTACATCTGGTGTTGAATCTGGTACGACACCTGACGCCGAAGCAGGCGCGACAGGACTGGGACCGACCGGTTGATCCTCTTCCTCGGAGTCCACCTCAATGACTTCGGATACGGCCCCGCTGTTGGTCCCTCTAGTGATGGTGTGTGTCGCAGCTTGAGGATACGGGGGGACTATCACCACCATCACCGGCTTGCCGCTAGGAGGGATGCCACCAAACATCCCGACCAGTCTTGCTGTAGCATCCCACGCCAGTCGAAGAACTGCACAATAGAGAGGGACACAAATGTTAGCTGACATGGGCTACATGTGACAACGAGGGGACCGGTAGAGGAGACTTACGGAGATCGACCTCCTGGCCCCTCTCTTGAGCTGGTGCTGATGGGACCCCGGGACAAGGCCCTTCGTATACTGTTGGAAGGTCTGAAAATTCCGGAGGAGCCACCTCGAGCGCTCTGGTCCCACCAGATGCAGAACTGGACGCAGCCATAGGTGCGGGTTCTGAAGGTCCCGCATCATCACCCACCAAGGAGCGAGAACGAGGCCTGCAGACAAGTTCCTCCTACATGTCTCAAACATTGGTGAGAAGTCCATAGTGACCCAAGAACGGATCGTAAGGAGAGATGTTCGGAATGATAACTCGAGAGCCTCCGCGAAGTCGTCGGATTCTGAGCCTCGGTCTCCGACCTCGCCCTCCTCCAACGGGCTCCCTCCTCCAGCCTCATCCTCCCGAGAGGAGTCATCTGATTCCTCCGACAAGGAGAAGCGCTCCCTCAGATCGGCAGCCGATAACTGTGGAGGGACCTTCTTATTCAACAGTACCCTCACCCGGTCTGTCATTGGGTGAGGGACACCACTGGAGTGGACATAATCTTCCAGCTCGTCCAGGTACTATTCTGCCTCCACCGGAGACGCCATGAATCCAGCCCGAACTGGGCCTATGCCCAGTAATTCCATCCCGAGGCGGTTCAGGTGGGTCCACATCTCGGGTGGACTGAGGAATTTCCTTTTGACATCCCAAATGTCCCAAGCTTCCGGGAAGACAGCATCCTCTGCCATGTCAATATGACACAGACGGTTCCCCGGAGCCTGAGTGGATATCCTACAAAATCCCCTCGGTGGTCGCCCCTCCGAATGGCCCTGCTCTTCCAGAATCACCGGATCCACCGCTGCTGCCATATCCTCGACCGGTGCGGGTCCCACCGCCATGACATCCCCGCTACCGCGAGCGGACCTGGCAGCCCTCCGACCCCGACCTCGAGATAGAGGAGGCCCACCGTCACCGACCCGGATAGTTGGTTGCTTCAGCATCTCCCCTGGGTAAGCAGCCTCCCAACTGATAGCGTACTCCTTCACCAATCCGAAAGCAGCGGTGGATGGAGGCAAGGCAATCCGCATCTTTCCATCTTCCCGTGTGAACATGAGCCACAGCTGCCTCATCACACACGGGTGCTCCTCATGACGCACCTCCCAGTAGACCTGCGGGTTCAACCGTTAGAGGCACCAGAACTGCCTCGCAAACCGATGCGGGGTGTACGGTTCGTATAGTGGCTCACGATCTATCCGTGCCACCAAAACACCACCTCGGAAGGCCAGGAGGTAAGCCCGATGTTCTTCCGTTCCCCGCCCGTCATCAGTAAGTATACCCGTTGGCAAGGGGAAGGGGTGGAAATTAAACTCGTCCGCCCTCCACACCCGATTCAGTACCATTGGAACAGCCAGTTTGAACGGGAAGCTCCCGACCGCGTTCAGGATGGAGGGACGGAAGTTCGATCCCGGCGGCGAAATGGGGTTTGGATACTCGTAAATCCCACTGATGTGCGCTGTGATCCACCCATACAGGAGGTGGAAGGGCCCGCATATCCTTGGCGGCTTCTTGCCCTCGCTAACATGCCGTAGCATTCTATACAATTTGGTGACCATTGGGATCCCCAGATTGATCCGTTGCCCCATGGACAACATCGACGCCATGATAAACGAGCTGGGCCGTACCCCCATGATTGTATCTCTCACCGGTAGGATCCAACCACAGATGAGAGCTGCGATGAACGCCGCCAGCCTGACTATCGGCTGTTGTTCAGTGCTGACACTGAAACCCCAAGTCTTCCATTGGCTGTCCTCCAAGAACCGCCAGTACGAGTGCCCCTTGCCCCATTGGGCCGCTCTCGGACAAGTTCGAGGCCTCGGAGGGAACTCTCGATTCTCTGGGAAGTTCAGGAAGCGCTTGAACCATCTCCTAAAATGGACATCCCTCACTGCCTCCTTGTCCTCTCCAGGGACAAGTTTCATTAGCGCTGACGCCAGTCACGACATTTGCTCCATATCCTCCCATGCACTGATGATGGGGAGGAATTCGTCAAACATGGCCCCCAAGATCGGGACCCCAGAAATCTGGTGGACATCCCACAGGCTGATGCCCACCTCCCCATGATGCAGGTGGAAAGTGTTGGTCCTGGACGACTATCTGATCAGCAACTCTGACATCAGTTGATTTGGTTGGTAAATGTGAAATTGGGAGGCCCACGCCGCCTCATACAACCCCACTCTCCTCAGCTCGGCCCCGAACTCCTCGCATGAGGCGCCTACCCAGTAGGCCCAGGCCCAGTCATCGGTAAAGTTGCCGCCCTGGCGTAGGTCCCACTCATCGGACCATCCTTTCTTTGAAGCCTGCAAAGCCGCCTTCAGTATGGTGCGGTAGAGAGGAGGGGATGTCTCCGGTTGCAGTGGCCTCCCGTCAATGTCGTTCACATGGTTGTAGAGACAGTCAGCAGTGACGGGTGTGAAGTTCTCTTGTGCGTGACCATCGGCCGCCCTGAACCATTGGTGCTGGCATGGTATGCTCCTGAACCAGCAAGCTGGCTCATCCCTACTCGCCTCAGGGATAAAGACGTCATCCCTCAGCCCGAAGCCGTATAGTGGCAGTTTCTTGCATTGCGTATAGTCCTTCTGACCCTCTGATAGCAGCTCTGTCAAAGAAGTATGGTCCGAGTGGCTTCAGACCATCTCCCCCAGGCCAGGACGGTTGGCCATCTCATCCCGACGAGCATCATCTGCCAATACCCCCAATACAGCCTCTTGATGGGCCATTTTATCTCTGGCCCTCAGAAAAGAATTTTTTCAGCTGGATCGCAAAGCTCGATCGTGAAGCTGAATCTCAAAGCTGAATCGTGAAGATCGATCGCGGGAGCAAGTCGCGAAGCCAAGGCCGACAAGTAGATGTTTGCTTGGCGCGGATGCGGAGTCGGAGACCTGCGGTTCGCCGCGAAGCTCGATTCGCGGAGGGCTGTCGCGGAGTACGCGGAGCTTCGCGAACTCGAGAGCACAAAAAGACAAAGAAGGCACATGAAGACAAAAGAGGTAGACCCCCCTATTTATAGGTGGCGACCCCGGAGCATCACAACGTGTCCCCCGCGCGGAGCATCGCGGCGCATCCGGATCCACGGCCCCAATCAGCATCGCGGGCCCCCTTCGCGGAGCGGCATCGCGAACCTCCAACAATTTTGGCGATTTTACCTCAGACTTCTACCCTTGCCCTCCGCAGCTCCAAGTCTGAGGGGTGGCATTTGTTGGCGCCAAAATATGGCCTGAAAGAAAGGAGAAAAAAGGAATGCAGGCGCGCTGCCTCGCAAAGCCCCGATGCAAAGCATTCACGCGAAGCCCCGTCGCGAAGCGCCCCAACCCTCGCGGCATCGCGAATCTCCAGAGGCGGTTATTCTTCACGAACGCATTTGACGTTCGCGAGCCGCCGCGAATCTCTAGAGGTGGTGATTCTTCGCGAACGCATTTGACGTTCGCGAGCCCTCATGAAGCTCTAGAGGTGGTGATTCCTTGCGAACGCATTTGACGTTCGCGATCCCTCGTGAAGCTCCAGAGGCGGTGATTCTTCGAGAACGCATTTGACATTCGCGAGCCACCACGAAGCTCCAGAGGCGGTGATTCTTCGCGAACGCATTTGACGTTTGCGATCCGCCACGAAGCTCCAGAGGCGGTGATGCTCCGCGAACGCGTTTGACGTTCGCGAGCCGCCACAAAGCAACAGAGGCGGCGCGTGAGTTCTGCTTCACAGCTCCCCTTCCCTATAAATACTGAACACCCCCTGAGTCCCCCGGACGGACAATCCGACCTTTTGGCTTCTCCTCTCCCGAATCGCAAAGCACTCTTTGCCCCGGGAATCATGAGCTCCGCGAGGTATTCCTACTTCACGAGACGACTCTGGTTTGTCTCGTTTTGAGCCCCTCTTCCAAGAGGTATTCCCTTCGCGAAGCTCAAGGGCATTCGCGAAGTAAGGGGATTCCCAAGGGAACCCGGGCAGCCGCGGAGCACTTGTTCTTGGCGAAACACCCAACCCATACTAGTGATCCCTATGCTAAGGCAGGATCGCTCCACATCGCGAAGCACACTACTTTGCAGGACCGTGCTTCACGAGGCACCCCTCTTTCACGAGGCAGTGCTCTGTTCCACTTCGCGAAGCACCTTCCATTCACACCCATGCCCCATGCTAAGGCCAAGGCACTCCACATCGCGAAGCAGACTGCTTTGCAGGACCCTGCTTCGCGAGGCACTCCTTCTTCACGAGGCAGTGCTCCGCGAACACTGTTCCACTTCGTGAAGCACCTTCCATTCCCACCCATGCCCCGTGCTAAGGCCAAGGCACTCCACTTAGCGAAGCACACTCCTTTTCTTAGCGATTCCTCTTCCCGTGCGACCCTCCAGGTTTGCACGATGTGATTTCAAAGTCCCACGGACAATTACACCCATAGCATTGCTTCGCCTAATGCTTCTTCTCATAGGCACGCTAACGGCTATTGCTCCTTCGCATAGCCATGCTAACGTGGACCCTTTGATGGTTCGTCCCACAACCCCCCTTGACCATGGCCTTACTGGTACCTTCCCTTCCCCAAGGACCATAGGGTACCGGTTATGTAAGTCCTAAGGGTGTGGAGTGAACCCACCTCGTCCGAGCTGCAGGACGTTAAACTGCCAAGTACCGCGTCCTCAATACATGACGTTAAACTGTGATCCGACCTCGTGTCTCTCACGAAGGGTCCCCCCAGCTCGAACATTCTTTACACCACTCGTCTCTACGGGAATGGAATCACCCATCCACAAGGGGTGATATCCTCCTTTTCGGAGTTGCGTATGTTCGTAGGAGAAGGGCGACCCTAGTTCCCCAACGGATGGTTGCACCTCTGCATCTCCGTACTTCCCCACCACCAAGGTCAGTAGAGGGCATGATATGGGACGAGGCACCTCCCATCATTGGACCAAGGTCCATCTTTCTTGCGATTTGTCCCACCATGGGCCTCCATCCTGGAGTAAGTCCCAGCACCATGGGTCGCCTAATGCGTAAGCCCCTCTTCGCTTCTCACGGACGCATCCTTCGCGACGTGATCGTCAGGTCCTTGCAACCCCTTGTTTCTCACACCGAGCATGACTCACGTGGGCTTAGAGTGAGAACCGACCCTGACCTCATCCCATAGCGAACTACGAGGACTTTGATCCATGCCAAGGCATGGTACGTAGGAAGCCTCCCTGAGGTTTAATCCCACCTGTCATTCACGTCGGGTCCCATTCCCGTCCAGCACAGCGTTAAACTGAATTCTGGTCCAATGGAAAGCCGTTGCGACTCATTCCATAGAGAACTACGAGGACTTTGATCCATGCCAAGGCATGGTACGTAGGAAACCTCCCTGAGGTTCAAGCCCACCCGTCATTCACGTCGGGTCCCATTCCCGTCCAGCACGACGTTAAACTGCATTTCGGTCCAATGGCAAGCCATTGCGACTCATTCCATAGCGAACTACGAGGACTTTGATCCATGCCAAGGCATGATACGTAGGAAGCCTCCCTGAGGTTCAAGCCCACCTGTCATTCACGTCGGGTCCCATTCCCGTCCAGCACGACGTTAAACTGCATTCCGGTCTAATGGCAAGCCATTGCGACTCATCCCATTTGAACTACGAGGACTTTGATCCATGTCAAGGCATGGTACGTAGGAAGCCTCCCCGAGGTTCAAGCCCACCACTAGTGGACTCACGGGTCTACTTTCACGTCGAGTCACACCCGCGTCCTGCATGACATTAAACTACACACTCCCGTCCAGCATGACGTTAAACTGTATGTATCCTTGTCCTGCATGACATTAAACTGCACACCCATTCCCTAGTAAACTATAAGGACTTTGATCCATGTCAAGGCATGGTACGTAGGAAACCTTCTCAAGGTTCAAGCCCACCACAAGCGGACCAAGGTCCACCTTCACGTCGGTTCGCCGACAAAGCCCCATTTGAACTATGAGGTCTTTGATCCATGTCAAGGTGTGGTACGTAGGAATCCTCCACGAGGTTCAAGACCACCCATCATCCAATTCACGTCGAGTTCTACCTACGTCCAGCACGACGTTAAACTGCAATTCCAGTTCGACGGCAAGCCATTGTGACTAACTCGAACTACGAGGTCTTTGATCCATGTCAAGGCATGGTACGTAGGAAGCCTCTATGAGGTTCAAACCCACCATCCGGTCGTTCCGACCTCATTCACGTCGGTTCACCCCCATCCCGCATGACGTTAAACTGTATTCCACCTGAACTACGAGGTCTTTGATCCATGTCAAGGCATGGTACGTAAGAAACCTTTTCGAGGTTCAAGCCCAACAATCATTAGCCCATACCGTCTCCTTGTCGGTGTGCCAAACTCCCATCTCCCATCGGACCAAGGTCCCTCATTTAGGTCGGTTCGTCGACACCCACCGCCCGTCATTTATTCACGTCAGGGTTCACTACCACCCCGAAGGACGTTAAACTATATTCCATCAATCCTTTGAACTACGTGGTCTTTGATCCATGTCATGGCATGGTACGTAGGAAGCCTCCCTGGGGTTCAAGCCCATCTCTCATCGGACCAAGGTCTACATTCACGTCGGTTCGCCGACAAAGCCCATTGGACCAAGGTCCACCCTCATGCCGGTTTACCGGCACTGTCCCGAACTACGCGGACTATGATTCCCTACCACGGGGATACGTAGGAAGCCTCTTCAAGGCTCAAGCCCAACTCCACCATCGCCCCATGCGATAGTCCCACTTCACTCCCCTCCATTCCATTCATCCACTATCCACCCCAATCCTCACCCAGACCGTCATATCCCGGTGAGACCATGTCGTTACACCCTTCACAGCCGCCTATGGGCTGGCCCCAGTATCGGCATCCCTTCAAGAAAAATCCCTCAATCCAATCTATCCTAGCTAATGCTCTGATCGGGCTGACCCATCCCCGTTGGACGTTAAACTCGCGGCATACCCTGTGTTAAACCCGGGAAGCTGAGGAAAACCTCAGATATGTTCCTATGGCATAAAATTCCCCGTGTTCGATGTGGGATGCCTCGGGCTTCCACGCCCTCGATAAGCCCTATGACCAGGTACAACAGATAGACATGCCAGGCGCCCCAGCATCCAGACACACTACTGATGCCTCAACGTGACTACTCCCCTGACTAAAGGTTTCTGCCCTGACCGGACCCTTTGGAATGTCCTGACAGAAGCAATGTAATTAACCGGCATCCATGGAAACATGGCACTGGGAAGAGTTTCACAAACTACGTATTAAATCTATGAGGGAGACCCGGACTAGGTAATGAGCTCCAAGGAGGAATCCACGGAGGGAAGAACCGACATCCCATCATCCCGTTTCGATCAAGGAGCAGACGTACCTGAACAAGGAACGAATGATGCGCACCTTTGGAAAGCGGGAATGCGGGGCAACGAAGCCGTGTGTCCTCCTCCGTGGACGGACGGATGCGCGTGCGCCCCGGCGGAAGCGTCGGAAACAATTGGGTTTCCCTTATTAGAATTGTCTATAAATTTCATCATTGATAATGAATATCTTATGTGTATTTATTTATATATCATAAAAAATTATTATTTTATAAACCTAATAGGATGGATATAAATCGAAAATGGATGTATACTAATCATTTTCGAAAGGAGTATGAATATGGAGTTAAAGAGTTCATCATGTTTTCAAGAGAGCATGCTTACGACACTTCTCAAATCCTTTGTCTGGGTTTACGTTATATTTATTAACAACAAATTAGTTTGTAGGAGTTAGAATAACTTTTTATTTGTCAAAAAATAGATCAAAGCTATAAATGTTGGACTAAACATGAGGAAAAAACGAATTTACACACCCAGTGGGATGATACTGCGTTTTATGGATCATTTGATATGAATGTTAGTATAAATGATGATAGAGATAACACAGAAGAATTGAAAATGGAAATTGAAGATGATATTCATGATTTTTCAAATTTGTTTGAGAATTTAAATATTTGTGCCAAAAGACTGTTGTATACTGGTTACACTAAATACATAACATTGTTAATTGTGTTGATGTCATATAATTTTGAAAGTTGGAAGCGGATAGAGTGGCATCATCCTTATAGAATTACCTGGTATCTATAATGATATGATACTAGAAGAAAATGTACTACAATGTTGAAAATATGACTCTAAATGAATATTAAATTCAATTTTCCTAGTCTTTAAAAAATAAATTTCTCTCCAAGTGACTTTATATTGTTTTTCAAGGACCAATAATCACTCATATAATTCCCTATGTGTGGCGCAGATCGATTCAAGAAAAATGAATTAAGTACTTCAAAATTTGTATGGTACTTTCCTATCATTCCATGGTTTATAAGACTATATAGATGTTAGGAAACTGAGAGAAAACTGACATGGCAAACAGATACATAAATTAAATATAGGAACCTACATCCTCTAGTAGATTCTCCTCAAATAAATAAAATTTATTACGAGTTTCGTGAATTTTGAAATGATCTATGAAACATTAGTCTTGCATTATCTATATATGGAACAAATCCTTTTGGTGTACATAGTAGTGCTCATAGTACAAAGCCTATCATGTTGGTAAATTATAACTTACCTCCAGTGTTTTTCATGAAGTGAAAATATATTATGTTATCTATGCTTATATCATGACCAAATGAATTTGATAATTACATTGATGTATAATTGGCTCCATTTATTGATGATATGAAATTAATGTGGGATATAGGTGCTACAATGTGTGAGCCCAAGTGATTATTTTTATTTAAAATTGACATTAATTTTAGTAAAATATAAATCTGACCTATTTAAAAATAATAAAGCACTTTGTTATTATTTTGATACAATATTAAAATGATTCATAAGTCATTTTTGACATATAGGAGTCAGTTAAACTTCAATCTGATACATGATGTTCCTGATATGACTCCAAGTATCTGATATTAGTTTAAAACAGACATTTTAGTTCAAAAAGTTTCCCTGAATGAAAAATGACCAAACACACTTGGATTTTCATGATAATTTAGTAAAATGATTCATAAATCTATTTTTACATGGAGGAATCAGTATCATGTCAAACAGATACATGATGTGATCGGTATAAGTCTGCGTGCATGTTTCTAGTTTAAAATGACATTTTAGTAAAAAGACAAGTGGCGTACTCAAAACTAAGAAAAAGTATTCATATTTTTATGAGACATTAGGAAAATGATTCATATGTAATTTTAGACATTTAGGAATTATACACACCTCAATTTGACACACATTGTGACTAGTATGACTCCAGGTGCATCTTTTTATTTAAAAATGATATCAATTTTAGTTAAACGAACAACTAACTAGTTCAAAACTTTAAAAAAATTAGATTATTTTTATTCTATACAAAAATGATCCATAGGTCATTATTGATGTTTAGGAATCATTCTCACCTCGATCCAATACATGATTTACCCAATATGACTCAATGTTTCTGTTGTACATTTAAAATCAACATTTTTAGTTCAAAAAATTTAAATCAATGAAAACTAATCAAACATGATCAGATTTTATTGATAATTTAAGACAATTATTCATAAGTTACATTTTATGTTTAGTAATCTGTCTCATGTAAAACCAATACATTATGTGATCAGTATGAGTCATAGTTCATTTTTCGAGTTTAAAATGACATTTTAGTAAAAAAACAAGAGACACACTCAAAATTGAGAAAACATATTCATATTGTTTTGATATATTAGGAAATCAATCTATAAGTCATTTGAGATTTTTTAGAGTCATCCACACCTCAATTATATTAATGGTGTGACTATTATGACTCCAAGTGTGTCTTTTTATTTAAAATTATCATCAATTTTATTAAAATAGACAACTAACATACTCAAAACCGATCAAAGACCATCTAATTGTTTTGATAGTTTTTCAGATATGATATATAATTCAATTTTTATGTTTGTAAATTAGGTATACCTAAATATGGTATATTATGTTCCGACCATTACTCAAAGTGTTCGTTATCATTTTAAAATCGACATTTTAATTCAAAAATGGACGCTCTATAAAAACCAATCAAACACACTATGATTTTCATGATAATTTAGTACAATGATTCGTATATCATTGTTGACACGTAAGAATCAGTCTCACATCAAACTAATACAATATGTGTTTGGTATCATTCAAAGTGCATGTTTCCAGTATAAAATGACATTTTAGTAAAAATTACAAGTGACTTCAACAAATCCAAGGAAACGCCTTCATATTGTTTTGATAAATTATGAAAGAAATCCATAATTCATTTGAGACATGTAGAAATTAGTTTCACCACAATATGATAAATACTATGACTGATATGACTCTAAGTGTGTCTTGTTATTTAAAATTGACATCAATTTTACTAAAATGGACAACTGACCTACTCAAAACCGATCAAACGCATTCTGATTGTTTTGATATTTATGAAAAAAATCCATAAGTAATTTTTAATGAGTTGGAATCATCCTAACATAAATTTGATACATGATGTTCATAGAATGACTCAATGTTCCCGTTATCAGTTCAAAACCGACATTTTAATTCAAAAAGTGTCACCCACACCACCAATAGGTTGCGCCTATGGGGATTTTTAAAATAATTATTTTATTAATTTTTATATAGATAATGCTTGAATATGAAAAAGAAATGGCTTAACATGTAAGAATCAATGAAAACTCAATCTGATATATAGTGTACCACATATGATTGAAAGTTTAGTTTAAAATTAACACATTAACTTAATTAATTCTCCAATATTAATACTAACATAATAATTTTTTTTCTTATATAGTTGAGTTCTTTTTCTTGATCATGGGAGGTTTTTTAAAGATTAGTATGAGTTAGGTCCAGGATCAATAGACAAAAGAATATTTATGTTTTTTAATTTATGTAACAATTTGTACTTATGTATTTGTATAAAACATTGTTTGAAATGTCTATAATATAGTGTTCTTTTTGTACATGTGTTGTAAATTTCATTTCATTTAAATTATGTATTTGTACTTGATTTTGTTGATATCTAGTGGTCTTTTTGGTGTTATGGTGTGATCTTAAAGCACAATTCATTGGTGTTGTAGTCCTCTATTACATCACACTTCAATATTCCCATTTATCAGTGATTTTGAAAGTTTGATAAATGGTTCCTTTAATAATAGTTTTTATAGCACAGATAAATTGGTCATTTTATCAGCTCTTTGGAAATAACTGATAAATTCATCCTTTATCAGCTCTTTTAAAAGCACCGATAAAGGTACTATTTATCGGAACTAAATAAATTTACTGATAAAGTGGTACTTTATGAGACCTTTTTTATCACTGATAATGTACAATGTCTTTTACCCTTCCTCCAGCTGTGAGCGCTTCTCTAGTGCTGATAAAGTCTACTTTTCACAATTTTAATGGCATATTTTGTTGTATTGAACTTTTAAATATTTTCAATCGTAAAAAACATTAAATATAATAATCCAATGAAACATTAAATATAATTAAAACAAGAATATTCCTGATATAACATGTCAAATTTTAGTAAATAGACCTCATAAAAGAAGATATGTGCATAACATGTCTTATGATCCAAATAATGCAATTTGAGACAGAAATCACATACACTATATCTCGAAATCATTCGTACATATTCTAATACAATATATAATAAATATAAGTTTATTATACATCTATTATACAAACATAATCATATATATCATAACACATTATATTTACTTATGACTTTTTATTAACTGTTTTTCAAAAATTCCTTGTTAAAATCACATTTCAGGTAATAACTGCTTTGTTATTCGTATATGTTTTGGTTTTTTATTTTGGATCTTATTAATTTGATAATAGTAACATCACCTATATAATTTTAACCATTATATATGTTGAGTCAATAAGGTTTTCCTTATGACTTTTCCATTCCTTCTTGTTTTGAAAATCACAAACACCTTATCTTAAGGAAAGATGCTTTTATAAGAAAAATTGCTTTCTTAAGGAAAATCGCTTTTATAAGAAAAATTGCTTTCTTAAGGAAAATCACTTTTATAAAAAAAATTATCCTTATCTTATTTTCATCCATATTTTTATTAAGTATGAGATTCAGATTCATTTCTATTTTCTCGGAATCGTTGAAACTTTGATATAAAGCATTCTGTTTTAAGATTCGGATTCTGGGTAAGAACTATAAGGAAGTTTCATTCCGAATTCCGAATATGATCTCTGGCTAAGTTCTATTCCAGATTCAGGATACGAATTCTAAAGAAGAATTCTCATTACGAATTCTAATGAAGAAATCTCATTCCAAATTCCCATTACGAATTCTAATGAAGATTTCTCATTACAAATTCTGTTGACGAATTCTCATTACAATTTCTGATGACGAATTCCTATTCCGAATTCTCATTCCGAATTCACCTATGAAACAGAATTTGAGTATCTTTGTTTTATACACTCTGAATTAATTCAGACTCCAAAAAATATCTTTGTTAGACTCCGAACTTTTATATTGCTTACACTTCTAAAATTTGTCTACTCTTATTATTTTCATTACACTCCGAACCTTTACTCCGAAGCGTTTGTTCCGAACCTTTGAGTCAGAATTTAAACGATGTCGTACATTCTGTTACACTTGTTTTGTTATAAAACGATGTCGTCTGTTTTGTTATAAACTAACCGTTGTCTAAGTGACACGTGTACAGGTCCCTCCGATCTTTAAGGAAAATATGACCGTTGGAGAAGGAGCCGACCTTACCTATAAATAGGAGCTCATTTGAAAGAGCTCGGAGCTGATGGCTGAAAAAAATACTGAAAGACTGACTAATTTGCTTGAAGTGATTTCTAGAGAGAGAGACTCTTATTAACTCTCAAAGCTTCATGCGACTCCGAATGTTGGTGATTACATTCGAGGGCTTCCGAGGATAGGAAGACAGAGGTGCCGACTACCTTAACGTTCGAGGGCTTCCAAGGATAGGAAGACAGAGGTGCCGACTACCTTAAAGTTCGAGGGCTTCCTTGCTGAGGAAGACAGAGGTTGCCAACTACCTTGAAGTTGAGGGCTTGCGGGGATAGCAAGACAGAGACTCCGATCTTCGTATCGAGGGCTTACCCTGGTGTGGGTAAGACAGACTTGCTTGAAAGTATAAATCAAGGGACCTTTATCCAAGGTTGTTGGATACCCTTCTCTTTGGGTTAAAAGACTTATATCTTGTTACTTGTAGTTTTACTACTTGTTTATATTCCGCTGCATTTTGTAATATAAGGAAAGTATAACTTTCTTATACTTATTTACATGTACTCTGTTTCATTTAGATTCTATACGCTTTAAGGTAGAATCTCATATTGTAATCTTTTGTTAAGTGTCAACTTCCGGAACCATATTTCCGGAACCTACGTTCAGAATCTCTTTCCAAGTTTGCTTTTGGAATTAGAGGTGTTGTGAATATACTAAGTTTAACTTTGTTAAACTTAGACCTTTCCTTTGCTTAAGGAAAACATAGTTATTCTTAACTAACTTTAAAGGTTCCAAAGGAATTTTTTAAAGTATACAATTCACCCCCCTCTTGTATATTAAGCATCTACATCATTATTTCGATCCTACAATTGGTATCAGAGGTTGAAAACCTCTTACTCTATACCAATCTTACATTTGGTATCAGAGCAGGTCTCTGAAATACTTATACTCACGAATAAGTTTTTCTTGCTCACTTTCTCCTTCCGAACTTTACCATTCCGTTTCCCATTCCGATATTTGTAATTACAAAGTTTTTCTACTAACAAGGTTGTGTGCAAAGTTATTTTAAGTATGGCAGGAGTCAATGTTGGATCAATTGATAATCTGAATCCTACAAGACCACCAATCTTTGATGGTAATGACTACGAATACTGGAGAGATCGTATGAAGACTTTTGTTATCAATACTGGAGTAGACAACTTTGTTATGCTTACTGTTGATTATAAAATTCCTGACAAGGAAGTCAGATCTTTTAAGGACCAGAAAAAGCAAGAATATCAACTAAACTATAAGGTACGCAACACTTTACTATGTTCAATGACCAGAAATATATATAGCCAAATTTCTTCTTGTGAAGCAGCTAACTGTATATGGAAGAATTTAGAGGTTACACACTTTGGGACTTCCAAATTGATTGAGACTAGAAGATCTATGCTTAGAGCTGAATATCATGGATTCAATTTTCCTTATGGAGAACCTATCTGTAAAGTTCAACAAATATTTATGACTATTGTCAACAGTCTACAATCTATGGGAGAGAGGTTTAGATGATGAAGCTCTTGTGGATAAAATAATTGATATTATGCCCAATGAGTGAGAATCCAATAGAATAGCTATAGATGAGAACAGGAAGGTCACTCAAATTACTCTTGATGAATTATTTGGAACTCTTCTACAACAGGAAACTAGAATGAAGAGAGATGCAGACAACATCAAGAAGAAGAATGGAAATGGTACTGTTGCTTTTACTACAACTTCAAATCAGATGAAAGCTAAGACTCCTCAGAGAGTAACCAGATCCATGTCTAAGAAAGTTATTTTCCAATCCGAATCAAGTGAGAGTGAAGTTTCAGAAAATGAATTAGCAAATCTTGCTCGAAGGATGAACAAGATAGCTGGACAGAGAAATTTTCAATCTAAGTATAAGAAAAAGGACAAGAAAGATAAGAAAGATGGAGAAGTTACTTGTTATGAATGTAAAAGAGCTGGACATATTAGACCAGATTTCCCTATGCTCAAAAAGAAAGAAAGGAAGGAAAGACATTCAGACAGGAACAGAAATAAGTATTATAAAGCTAAAGCTAAGAATGTTCTGAAAGCTAATGACACCTGGAGTGCCAGTAGTGGTGACTCTTCAGATGAATCTTCTGATTATGAATCTTCAGGACAGAAGAATCTTGGTCTTATATCCAGATTACTTATTGATAATCATTGTCTTATGGCTAAGGTACGAAATGCTGAATCATTGACCAATGTTTCTTTAAATTCTAATGATAGTAAGTATTATAACTCTTCTGATGAATAATCATCTTCTGATGAAGAAAATACATTACCTACTTATGAAGAAGTCTCTAGGTTTGCTGAACTTCTTGAAATTGAGAATTCCAAACTCAATAAGAAACTTGATAAGGCAAACTCTAGGAATTCTATTCTTACAAAAGAGATATTAGATCTTTCTAAAGATCTTGATAAGAAAAATGCTGATTTTGAAAATATTTCAAAAAATCTTGAGGAAGTAAGTTCTGAGAAGAACAAACTTTCTAAAGAATTAGAAAAAGTAATTTCTAAGAAAAATGTTTTCGAGCCAAACTATAGTTCTAAAACTAATGATTTTGAGGATAAAAACTTGGTTGTAAAACTCAAGTCCAAAATTTTTTCCTTAAAGAAGTGTTTATCAAACTTTACCCATGGTAAAGAAAATTTTGATAAGATGTATTCCCAAATATGACCTTTAAGAAATAAATCCGGATTTGGTTATACCCATGCAAAACCTATTTTTAGTAACAATTATTTTGTTTCTCAAAGTGCCCCATTTTGTACCAAGTGTCAATGTGGTGGTAACTAGGGAAAGAATTGTTCCTTAAACAAAATCCAATCTATAGGATTTCACAAAGCATACTTTTCTAAGAAGATGTGGGTTCCTAAAATTTTATTGTCTGGAAATCTCGGATCCAAACAAGTTTGGATTCCGAAAATCTAATTTTCTTATTAATTTCAGGAAAACAAAGAGAGTACCAGCAACTATACGTGGTACATGGATAGTGGATGTTCCCGGAACATGACTGGTAACAAAATCTTTTTTGAAAAGATTATCAAAACGAAAGGAGGAAAGGTAACTTTCGGAGACAATGCTAAAGGAGATATTATTCTTCAGTTTATCGGAACGCAAGAACAACTTGCTGATATTTTCACAAAATCATTTCCTTCTGATAGATTTGAATATATTAAACAGAAGTTAGGAATGATAACAGTAAGTTAATCTTTCTTAATTAACTTTCTGTTGAAAAAAATCTTCTTACAGTAATAAACTTTTTTTCATAGGGGGAGTACATTTGATTCTTTTTTTAACAAAATTTTTCAAAAATTTGTTTTCAAACTTTTCGGAACGAATATTTCCGGAATGGAACTTACGGAACTAAAATTTTCCAAAATGGACATTCTCGTACAGAATACTTCTGGAATGGAAGTGTTCGAATTGAACCTTTCCAGAATGGAAAATTTTCGTACTAGAATTTTCATAACGGAATTTTCATACCAAATTCTTCGTAATGTATTTTTCGTACTAAGTTTTTCGTACTGATTTTTTTTCCCTTACTATGTTTTTTTTTCACACTAAGTTTTTCCGTAATGAATGTTTCGTAATGAGTTTTTCGTACTAAGATTATTTTCCAAAGTAAAATTTTTGCGAAATCTGTCTTCTCGTAATAAAGTTTTTTTTCTAGTCTTTGTTATATTACCCATTACGAATAATCCTCCTATTCCAATCCAAAAGGTATGATTACCTTACTCAAGTTTTCGTAGTCATATATTGCTTGCTGGCATTTTCTTGTCTTATGTTTTCGGATTTTAGTTTTCTTAATTCCTTATTTAAATAAAAACCTCAAAAAGACCAGATTCAAGTTTTCAAACGTCAGATCTGATCTCAGCTTATCACAATCGTTAGATCAATCGTGGAATTTGAACCGTCATTTCATTGCCTATATAAAGGGGACCCAAATACTCGTCCCACATCGATTTCAAGCTCTCGCGTCCCGAAGCGCTGCCCCTCTGTTTTAAGGCCGTTCCGAACTACAATTGTCTCCATTCCGAACTTCTCAGAGGATTACAGATCCGAATGTCTGCGGAGTTAGCGTCTCATGAAATGTCATCCACTAAGCCTATTTCACAATGGTTAGTTTACAGAGAAAGGTTAGTCCATCCAGATTTCTTCAACAACTATGATTCTCTTATCTCAAAGAACATTAAGTTGAATGGCTGGGAAGATGTTGCTGTATCCAAACCGGGGACTCAAGACGATGTTTTTACAGAGTTACTTGTTGAGTTCTATGAAACAGTTTCCTTCTTCCAGGACGATAATAGGGAGAAGTTTTCTTTTAAGTCTTATGGCAAGACCTACAAACTTTCTTATACCAAGGAAGCAATCTTGGTAGGGTTGTCCTATGAAGGATAAGCCGAATTTATTTCTCATGTATTACCAGACTCTAAGGGTAGCTTCGACAAAGAAAAATCCTTAGAAACTCTCGGACTGGCTGATGACAAGGCTCCGAAGATTTCAAGTCTATCCACAAACTTCTGGATTCTAGAATTGTGGGTGAAAGGGCTTATCGTACTGAGGAAAGGTGATAAAGACAGCTTGAAGAAAAGTGAGATCTATATCTTAGATTTCCTGATAAATCTAAGAAAGTTTAACTTCATGAGGCACATTCTTATAACCATTGAGAATCTTAAGAAGGGAAATCTCAGAGCACAGATCGTAATGTACCCAGCAATATTATCAAAGTTGATAGTTCGGTGCCTTGAATCTTTCAAGGAAGCTTGTAGATCTAAGCCAAGGGTTTGTAAAATTTTGTTGGTTAGTGATGACACCCTTAAGAGGATGGATGTGGCTTTCAACAAGGAGATTGGTGAGTTCTTTGATTTGCCAAATCAAGAAGAAATGGTTCCGAAGGCTACTGAACCTGAATCATCCAAACCAGTAAAGAAAAGAAAGTTGAAGGAAGTTGCAGCTGAAGTCGAATATCCTATGTCTAAGAAAGTTCAAACCGCACCTCCCAAACCAAAGAAGAAGAAGGCCTATCCTGATGAGGTAGTTACGAAGTGGAGAGCTGATAAATAGAAAAAGAAATAAGGGGATCCGCAGTTCGGATTGGACCCTGCGGAAGCTAAGGCATTAAAGGAGAGAACTGTTGATGAGCTTGAAAAACAAGCAAAGGAGAAGAAGCTCAAGAAGAAGATGTCAGAAGCCGAGGCAGTTCAAGATTTGTTGAAATTTAATGAGTTAGTATCCGAAAGCATTCCAGTTCCAAGATCTTTCTCCTTGGAATCTATACCTGAGACTCTAGGAAGAAACCTTGATTTTCCGGAAGAGACTATAGCTGAGCATGTTGAGAAAATCGAGCAGATTCAGCAAGTGGGTGAGGAAGAAGAAGTTGCTGAAGGAAGTGGTGAAACAGGAGATTTTTTGAAACAAGTGGATGATTTTAAAGGATCACCTTCGGAACATCTATCACTCCGAACTTCAGAGGCTGAATCCTCTAAGTTAGTAACTCCAGAGAAGGATAATAATGAGGAAGATGTTGTTCAAAAAGTTGTTGATGAGATTTTTCAAGTGTCTACTGGCGAGCAGAAAACTCCTGATCAAGAATCAATTCCGAAAAAAGACAAGGGAAATCAACTCCTTGTTGAAACTCCGAAATCAGTGGCTAGTAAGAAAAGGGAATTTGGTGATTCATCTAAAAGGAAGTTGGAGCTTATTGAGGAAGAAAACTCTCCAAGAAAGATTTCAGATTCAGAGTCATCCTCGTTGGGGCATGACTTTGTTGTTCAGTCCTTAAAGAAGTTGGTGGGAACCATTCCGACCATCTCTAGTATTGACTCAAGATGCCAGATGCTCCAACATGCTTTGAATCAGAAAACTGACTCCGTATCTATGGTTATGGACAAGTGCGTTGAGATTGAGGCTCAGTTCAAAACATTTTTTGTTGGTTACGAAGCTCATAGAAAATCTTGTAAGAGGATGACAAACTGGTCGAAGAAGACTGTGGAAGAGATGAGGTTGTTCGGTGAGTTTCAAGACAATGTTAAATATGCTTTTGAAACTGAGGACAAGAAGATAAATGAGTTAACTTCTTCCTTTGAAGAGAAGCTGACAGAAGAAAAGAACTTCCAGATTCAAGAAGTGAGAGATCTGAATGGGAAGCTAAATTCCATTTCTCAAAACTGGAAGTTTGAAAGGGATCATCGGATTTATTTTGAGGAAAGGATGAAGGCTCAGGAAGAAAAGATCAAAGCTCAGGAAGAAAAGCTGAAAGCCCAGGAAGAAAAAATTGGAGCTCAATCCGCAAGAATAGTTGTCTTAGAGAAGCAAGCTGAAGAAGATCATAAAGACCTAAAGAAGATCAAGACTATTCTAAAGGGGCTCATGACGAAGGAAAAAGATCTGAAATAACCAAGTCCGATCTTTTTGTTGTATTCTTTTTGTTGCTGAGATTTCAAATTTAATGAAAGTTGTACTTGTCATTTCTATTTTTGTCATTACTAATTTTTCAGGTACTTTGTTATTTTTTTCCATTCCCTCCAATTCTTTTTGAAAATCACAAAGGGAGAGAAGGAAAAGATCCTTAAGAAAAAGAAGAACTCTAATAAGAGTTTATCAAAGGGGGAGAAGAAAAAGATCCTTAAGAAAAAGAAAAACTCTAATAAGAGTTTGTTTAAGGGGGAGCTTTTTCATTAAATAAGACCTTATTATTTATCACTCCGGAAATCTGAATATGATCCTTAGAGTTTCAAAGCCTAAGGGGGAGTTAGTCGTATTCATCAATATCCTTAAAGCAAAGGGAGATAAGCCTTAATGTTTTCCTTTCTTCTTAGAATTTCTTTTTCGTAAGGATGTTTGTGCTTTCCAAAAAGGGGGAGATTGTTGAGTCAATAAGTTTTTCCTTATGACTTTTCCATTCCTTCTTGTTTTGAAAATCACAAACACCTTATCTTAAGGAAAGTTGCTTTTATAAGAAAAATTGCTTTCTTAAGGAAAATCGCTTTTATAAGAAAAATTGATTTCTTAAGGAAAATCACTTTTATAAGGAAAATTATCCTTATCTTATTTTCATCCATATTTTTATTAAGTATGAGATTCGGATTCATTTCCATTTTCTCGGAATCATTGAAACTTTGATATAAAGCATTCTGTTTTAAGATTCGGATTCTGGATAAGAACTATAAGGAAGTTTCATTCCGAATTCTGGACATGAACTCTGACTAAGTTCTATTCCAGATTCAGGATACGAATTCTAAAGAAGAATTCTCATTACGAATTCTAATGAAGAAATCTCATTCCGAATTCCCATTACGAATTCCAATGAAGAATTCTCATTAAAAATTCTGTTGACGAATTCTCATTACGATTTCTGATGACGAATTCCTATTCCGAATTCTCATTCCGAATTCACCTATTAAACAGAATTTGAGTATCTTTGTTTTATACACTCTGAATTAATTCAGACTCCGAAAAATATCTTTGTTAGACTCTGAACTTTTATATTGCTTACACTTCTAAAATTTTTCTACTCTTATTATTTTCATTACACTCCGAACCTTTACTCCGAAGCGTTCGTTCCGAACCTTTGAGTCAGAATTAAAACGATGTCGTACATTCTGTTACACTTGTTTTGTTATAAAACGATGTCGTATGTTTTGTTATAAACTAATCGTTGTCTAAGTGACACGTGTACAGGTCCCTCCGATCTTTAAGGAAAATATGACCGTTGGAGAAGGAGCTGACCTTACCTATAAATAGGAGCTCATTTGAAAGAGCTCGGAGCTGATGGCTGAAAAAAATACTGAAATGGTGACTAATTTTCTTGAAGTGATTTCTAGAGAGAGAGACTCTTATTAACCCTCAAAGATTCGTGCGACTCCGAATGTTGGTGATTACATTCGAGGGCTTCCGAGGATAGGAAGACAGAGGTGCTGACTACCTTAAAGTTCGAGGGCTTCCGAGGATAGGAAGACAGAGGTGCCGAATACCTTAAAGTTCAAGGGCTTCCTTGCTGAGGAAGACATAGGATGCCAACTACCTTGAAGTTGACGGCTTGCGGGGATAGCAAGACAGATACTCCGATCTTCGTATCGAGGGCTTACCCTGGTGTGGGTAAGACAGACTTGCTTGAAAGTATAAATCAAGGGACCTTTATCCAAGGTTGTTGGATACCCTTCTCTTTGGGTTAAAAGACATATATCTTGTTACTTGTAGTTTTACTACTTGTTTATATTCCGCTGCATTTTTTAATATAAGGAAAGTATAACTTTCTTATACTTCCTTACTTGTACTCTGTTTCATTTAGATTCTATACGCTTTAAGGTAGAATCTCATATTGTAATCTTTTGTTAAGTGTCAACTTCCGGAACCATATTTCCGGAACCTACGTTCGGAATCTCTTTCCAAGATTGCTTTTGGAATTAGAGGTGTTGTGAATATACTATGTTTAACTTTGTTGAACTTATCCCTTTCCTTTGCTTATGGAAAACATAGTTATTCTTAACTAACTTTAAAGATTCCAAAGGAATTTTTTAAAGTATACAATTCACCCCCCCTCTTGTATATTGAGCATCTACATCATTATTTCGATCCTACAATTGGTATCAGAGGTTGGAGACCTCTTAATCTATACCAATCTTACAATATAAATATCATATATATTCTTTTCACATATATTTATAACAATCCATTAAGGTTAGATATAGAAAATGAGTTTCACCATTCATGGAAATGGTAAGTCGTACTTGCATATGAATGTTGTTTCAATTTTTTGGATAGATATAAAGAAGGGAAGGAAAATAATATATCACTATTTTAGATTCATAATTATGTCATATAAAATAGGTATATTCATTAAATTTATCCTCATTACCTTTCATGAAATGTTTTAGTGAAAAAATAACCAATCACTTCGTGAGTTGGTAGTCCACTGTACACACAAATGATATTATCATTTATTAAATAAATGGTAAGATAATAAATTATATAATATATTTATTTTTCTAAATTATTAATATTTCATTAATATGATATATGAATATAAAATTAATCTTTATTACCTTCCATGTAAAACATAAGTGAAAAACGATTTACATCATTTCGTGAGGTGGTAGTCTATTGTACATAGGAGGGATGTTATCATATTACTTATGGAATGGTTAATAAAAATATAATGTGATATTATAATTTAAGAAGTATAATTATATCGTTAATATCATATATAATCATTATATATATCATTATATCCATCTATAATGGAATCTGATGGAAAAAAAATACATTCGTTCTCAAAGAGGTAGTCCATCATACACATGATCAACAGTTTCATTTCTAATTTGATGGTGGAAGAGATGTTTATAGGTAATTAACTTAACATAAAAAATCTCAGTATATGTAAGATAAATAGTGTAGTATATAATCATGTTTTATTAATAGTTTTATGTGGTGTAAGATGAAATAAAATAAAATGCTCGGTTAAGGATGTTACATCTTCTTTGTACAACTGCATTAGGTTTTCACAAAAATAAATTTATAGGATGGATTTATGATCAAACAAAGGATTATAGGATTATGGTAAGTAATTAAGTAATTTAATTGTGTAGTTAATGGAAAAATCAAAGTGTTTTAGATGTGTGAAGGGGAGAATAGAGTGGTGGCCTTTCATATGTGGGTAAGAGAACACACATGGAATGTTAGAAAAGAAAAAAGTGTAACCACATTTTCACATGATAAAAGGATCCAAAATGAGTCATTATAGAACCTTATAGGTGATAATGTTGAAATAAAACCATAAAATCTGTGTTGGAAAAGTATATAGGTCGTTTTACCCCTTATCTGTTTATTTTAACCCCAAATAAACCCATTTTAACCTTAACTGCTGTAACACCCGAGACTTTTATGTTATATAAATCATCAAAGGAATCTTTTTCTACACAACACTTGCTTGGCTTGCTTTACACGCAATCGCGACCTTCCTCGATAGCTTGCGTCGTACGCAATACCGAGTTTCACTAAACAACAATATGCTATTAAAACTAGCCGTTATGAATAGTAATAACCACTTTTTGAAATTTTATAAATTTTATTTTTCAAAATGGACTTCATTTTTGGACTCAAAATATCGAAATTAGCCTAGGGTGAAATTTTGGTATTTTTCTGAAAACTTTCAATTTTTTATGAATAGTGAAACCACTAAGTGGTAGGTTAAAAACTGAATTTTGCATAAAACTTAATTTTACCGCTTCTGTGAATGGAATTTCAAAAATCCGAGAGGCACGGTTAATATCAAGGACTAAAATGTGGTTCAATGAGATGAAAATAATTTTTTGGTGAATAGTAACTTTTTACTATTTTTACCGCGGTTAATAGTAAATAGGGTAACTAAGGGTAAATATGATATTAATATTACCCTAACACATGTCCTAACTCTATTGGACAAGTGTAATTCGACCAAAAACAAACTTAGGAATAAAATATGACCATTTAGGCCCACTTGGATTAGATTAGGACATTTATTATTAATTTATTTAAAGAAGGGTTAAAATAGTTAAAATCAAAGTTTAATAAGTAAATCATTTTTAATATAGGGTTATACATAAGATAAATTCGATTGTAAATATTCATTAGAAAGCTAAAAAGATTTCCTACATGATGGTATTTTATTTGTAATTTTTATACATCAAATAATTTAATTTATTTATGACACAAAGATGATGCAGTAATTATCTTATTAATGAAATATTGACAAAATTGATAATATAAATACCAAAATAAATGTAATTTGAGACTTTTTATGAATTACACTAATTTTATAGGTTACTATGATATATTAGTATTGATTTAATCAACTTGGTTCGAACATATAATTCTGTTATGACTTTGACAAAAATCATATATCAAATAGTGTCAAAATTGACACAAAATAGTTTTTAAATCAAATATTATATTATTAATTGTTATTTTATTCCTAAAAATCTAAGGTTCGGCCAAATGACTTAGATAAGGATATATATATTAATAATAAACAATTTGGGGTTCGTTTGGCATGTTATAGTAAGTGTATTAACCATATAGTGAAAGAAAACAAAAAGACACGGTAAAAGTTAAATTAATTAACTTAGAGTTAAATCTAATTGATAAGGTTAAAATAATACCCTAAACTTGTCTAAATCCTATTGGTTGATAGTATTTCGACCCATCCCCACTTTAGCTTCGAAATAAGACCCTTTGGAACCATTATAAACCGATTTTGACTTTAATATAAAATAATATTTTGAGATATTCCTAAGGTGCCCCTCTCCTCCCTTATAAAAGGGCACCTCCTCCCCCTCCTCCTCACACCAATTTGAGCACTCAAGCTCGGCCAACCCCTGCCATTTTCCCTTCTCCACTTCCCTAGAATAATTCTAGAGGTCCTGGTCTTCTCCAAAGACCAATCTTAGTTCCTTAAGTGGAGGATTCAAAAAGGCGTTCCAAAGAAGAGGTAATATCCATTACCGATCTTTTCAATTTCTTTCTTCTTCAACTTCTTCTTCTTTAGTTGTTTCATGATAAAGTAATAACATCAGTATTACTTACATACTGATATGTTATTATAAATATGAAACAACCCTAATTCACCTTCTATCCATCCTACGGAAAAAATGAAATCACCGCGCGTGCGTACGTACGGAATACCGTCTCCACGCCGTGGTGTAATCTATTTTCCACCATCACCTTACAAGGATGGGTATAATGGTGTAATCAGTAACTATATATGATTATTATTAAGTAATATTGATACTGAAATAATATATATATATACTCCAATACAATTCCACGATCATAGGAACGATATCACCACTCGTGCGTACGTACGGAATACCGTCTCCACGATGTGATGCGACTCGTTCTACATGATCTTCATTTCATAATGATTATATAAATGAATTGAATGAATTAATATGGTATATACTACACTAATAACATTCTGGAAATGAATTATCTATAACCTAAAGATAAGAATAAGAATTTATTCGACAAAACACGCATAAGAACAAAAAGTTATAAAGACCCGAGTAACAAGTAACAATGAAATATTACTAACAAGAAGCTAATAATATGACCATATATGATCTCATATCAATATGTATGATTCTGGAATAAGTCAATAACATTATTTAAACTATTATACAGGAGCTTCGGACACGAAAAAAGCAAATCGGACCTAAGGTAAGGGAAATATCACAATCTCATTTTTATCCGAGATTGTTTATTCGTAAGTATTTACTGGGGTGTATTTTATCATCCACATCCATGTTCCCTCAATATGTAATATTGTTTCCATCCACTTGAAATAGTTTAAATCCAATTTTACCCTTAGGTGAGTTTTTAGTAAAGAATATGAAAGGAATCTTTTTTCGTTTTTCCGTACGAGGTACTTTTTGACTTTTCCGACAAAAGTACGAAGAATGTTTTTTTTAACTTATACGGCATGAATGGATTTTTAAAACATTACTTCAAAGAAGCTTCCTTTACAAGTTTTCAAGTTTATTTTTAATCAACTTCTTTTATTTTAAAGTTGTATGACATGTTATGAAAGGAAAAATGTTTTTGAAGAAGAAAGGATATTTTCCTCAAGAATTCAATTCAAGTGTTTTATCAAAATTATTTTCCATCTAAGATAATAAAGGGTTCTGTTTCTATCCCTATTTTTACATTGGTTTGACTATGTTGTGATGGAATTATGTTTATGAATTCCTTTATCATATATGAATTGATTTATGATGTCATGATGTTTCAAGAATCCCATTTTTGTTATATGTGTTATGCGATGATGTATGTTTTATGATTATGTGGCACACATAAGAAAGGATTCATTATAAGATGGGTGGGACCTATATCTCCCTCCAATGCATTGGGTAATGATTATATATCTCATGAGATAGACATGGCTGGAACGGAAGGTTATTTCGGTTCAGTGATACAGGACTGAAACGAGGAGTGAACTCGGTTCAGAAAGGGACTTTGTCCACTAAGATAGTCTTGGCAATGAGTCATGACTAACAAGAAATGATTTTCCATGATTATGTGTGCATGCCACAAAAATTCAAGTTTTATGTTATGGTTATGGGGATCTCATTTTCACTTCTATGATTTATTCCATGTTAAGATATTATGATCTCTTTTGCAGGTTTTAAATTTTCAAAAAGATATGATATGATTTTTATTTCCTTTATTTGCCCTTGCTGCGCATTTGAGCTCACCCTTTTATGTTTTCTTTTCCCCAGGTCAGGAAGATGGATATTAAGTAGAATATGCTAAAAGGGACCCTAGATATGATGAAATAAATGGGAGACACTGTAGAAGATTTATGAACCAGTTGTTTATGTTTCCCAGTTTCTAAAGACACTATACCTATACGGTCCTTTGTGGTTTTGTCATATGTTGTAATAAGTGTGCTTCAGTTTTGAAGTATTAAAAATGTATGTAAAGTATGGGTCGTTATAGTTGGTATCAGAGGAAAGGTATAGTCAACCTTTGGAAACTAGGATGTGAAAGCCTTAGTAAGAACCCTAAGGATAAGTCTAAGCATAGAACACAATCTTAGAAATGGCCATGAATAACCTAGGATAAGACCTTAAGCATGAAAATTTTATTCTTGAATGATGTGGTTTCCTATTATAATTAGTGTTGCTCACACTATTCTTCTTGGTTTTAGTCAATGGCTGGAACCCGAAGGAACCGTGTTAATGCGGAATGCGATGGGCAATGCAATGATTGTCCCCCTGAGCAACCAAACGATATGGGAGCTGGAATGCAAAATCTTGTAGCCATGCTCACACAACTTTCTCAAGCTATGAATCATGCAGGATTTCCAAACGAACAAAGGAGGGAGCAACATTCTGTTGAATCCTTCATGAGGCAGCGTCCACCATCTTTCAGCGGGTCTACTGATCCATTAGTTGCTGAAAAATGGATTAGTACTACTGAAAAGATATTTTCAGTTCTTCAATGTTCTGAGCATGATAAAGTCATCCTAGCAGTGTATCGTTTGGAAGGAGATGCGGATCAATGGTGGAATCTTGTTAAGAATACGAGGCAAAGGGATGAAATTGAGTCTATGGAATGGGACGAGTTCAAGAACTTATTTTTCAATAAGTACTTCCCTCGTATTCTCCGAACAAAGATGGAGAAAGAGTTCCTTGAACTGAAGCAAAGGGATGATGAATCTGTTGGTACCTATGAAGCAAATTTTACCAGACTTGCAAGGTACGCTTCTGGTATTATTATCCAACCTGAGAGTAAGATCGATCGATTCTTTAGTGGCTTAAAACCAAGTCTTCGAAGGGCGTTAGCCATAAGGGACTTCAATAGCTACGAGGAAATCGTTCGATGTGCTCTCAAAGTCGAGATGGAGATTGGAGTAACCCATCAGTCACATGGGTTTGATAAGAAGAGGAAGATGGAATTCAAAGAAAAATCTAAAGAGCACACGGAAAAGAAGATGAACTTTCCCTTATGCTCAAAGTGTGGAAAGAAACATGGAGGGAGTTGTCTTAAAGGGACAAGTAAATGTTTTAAATGTGGAAAGGAAGGTCATCGGGCATTTGAATGCCGTGATAATGGGAAGAAGATGTCTAATGATGCAAACAAAGGAAGGGATACACAGAATGAACCTGCTACACTTCAATGTTTCAAGTGCAAGGAGATGGGGCATTATGCCAATCAATGCCCAAATCCAAGGGTTGATGATGATGGTCGACGTCAACAAACTCTTAAGGCTAAAGAAAAATGAAAGTCACATGCAATTTCTATCAGCGATGTGGAGTACGATAACGATGTGGTGAAAGGTACACTTACCATCCACTCTAAAGTAGCAAATGTTTTATTTGATTCTGGATCCACCCACTCTTTTATTTCTGAAAAATTTTCTAAGGGTATCACCGTATTACCTCAACAATTAGATGTTGAGTTAGCAGTGACAACACCTAATGGCACATCAATCACATCAGAAGTTTATAATTCTTCTCCGATCGAAGTTTGTGGGAAAGTGCTTCCTGCAAATCTTGTGATCCTTCCTTTAGTGGAATTTGATGTGATTCTTGGCATGGATTGGCTTTCTCTACATGGAGCTCATATCAATTTCCAAAGAAGGGAAGTCACATTTCATATTCCAGATCAACCTACGATCGTCTATCAATGCAAGGATGAACATAACCTTCCAGTGGAAATTTCTTCCATCTTATGGGTATTGATTCCACTAAATGAAGGTTATTTATCTCAAATAGTTGGTGAGAAACTCACGATTAAGAATATGCCCATTGTACGGGAGTTTGATGATGTCTTTCCGGAGGAATTACCGGGTCTTCCACCAAATCGTGAAGTTGAGTTTTCAATAGAACTCGTACCGGGTGCTTTGCCTATTTCAAAGACACCTTATAGAATGGCCCCAATTGAGTTGCAGGAATTGAAGAAGCAACTCCAAGAGAATCTTGATAAGGGATTCATACGCCCTAGTGCGTCACCTTGGGGAGAACCTGTTCTATTTGTTAAGAAGAAAGATGGATCAATGAGACTCTGCATTGATTATCGAGAACTTAACAAGATCACTATCAAGAACAAATATCCTCTCCCACGCATTGATGACTTATTTGACCAACTACGCGGAGCTCAATACTTTTCTAAGATTGATCTTCGTTCAGGGTATCATCAATTAAGGGTCAAAAGGGAGGATATACCAAAGACGGCTTTCCGTACAAGGTATGGACACTATGAATTTATAGTGATGCCATTTGGTCTTACTAATGCCCCTGCTATCTTCATGGATCTAATGAATAGAGTCTTTAGAGACTATCTTGATCAATTTGTGGTAGTCTTTATAGACGATATTCTTGTCTATTCAAAGAGCAAGGAAGAGCATGAAGATCACTTGAGAATTATATTGAAGACCCTGAGAAAAGAGAAGCTTTATGCCAAATTTACCAAGTGTGAATTTTGGCTTCAAAAAGTTGCATTTTTGGGTCATATAATCTCAAAAGAGGGGATATCTGTGGATCCAGCAAAAACAGAGGTTATCGAAAGATGGTCAAGACCAACAACAGTAACTGAGATCCGAAGTTTTCTTGGTTTGGCTGGATATTATCGACGTTTTGTAAAAGATTTTTCACGGTTATCTAATCCAATCACCAAGTTGACTCGGAAAGGAGTTAAGTTTGTCTGGACAGAGGAATGTGAAGAGAATTTCAAGGAGTTGAAAAGAAGGTTATCCAGTGCACCTGTGCTCACACTGCCTTGTAGTGGAGAAAGGTTTGTGATCTACAGTGATGCATCCAAGAAGGGATTGGGGTGTGTTCTTATGCAAAATGATATGGTGATAGCTTATGCCTCACGACAGTTGAAAATCCATGAGCAAAATTACCCAACACATGATTTGGAGTTGGCTGCGGTAATCTTTGCATTAAAGATTTGGAGGCATTACCTTTATGGTGAAAGGTGTGATATTTATACTGATCATAAAAGTTTAAAGTATATTTTCACACAAAAGGAGTTGAATATGCGCCAAAGAAGATGGTTGGAGCTGATTAAGGATTATGACTGCTCAATCCATTACCACCCTGGGAAAGCAAACAAGGTGGAAGATGCATTAAGTCGACAAGACCATGCTAGTTTATCCATGATGAGGATCACAAAAGATCCAATATTTATGGATTTACAAAGGATGGATCTTGGAATTATAATGGAAGGGGAAAAATCTTATCTTTCTCAAATGAATGTTCAACCATCTATACATGTGAAGATTAAAGAGGCACAGAAAGAAGATGTCGAGTTACAAAAGAAGGTGAGAAATGTTCCTGAATTCAACCTTGATTGTGATGGGATAATAAAGTTCAGAAATCGGGTTTGTGTTCCTCCCATCCCCGAATTAAAGAAAGAGCTGCTGGATGAGGCTCATAGTTCTTCATTCTCTATTCATCCTGGAAGCACGAAGATGTATAGGGACCTGAAAGAGTACTTCTGGTGGGATGGCATGAAAAGAGATGTTGCTGAATATGTCTCTCGATGCTTGGTTTGTCAACAAGTTAAAGCTGAGAGACAGAAGTCTAAGGGGATGTTACAACCATTACCCATACCCGAATGGAAATGGGAAAACATCACTATGGACTTTGTCACAGGACTTCCTAAAACATCCAAAGGCAATAATTCTATCTGGGTCATAGTTGATCGTCTTACAAAGTCTGCACACTTCATTGCTATTAGAGAGGATTTCTCTCTAGATCAGCTTGCCAGGATATATGTAAAGGAAGTGGTAAGACTGCATGGAGTACCACTTTCTATTATATCTGATCGGGATCCGAGATTTACCTCGAAGTTCTGGCGAAGTCTTCAGCATACTCTGGATACAGAGTTGAGTTTCAGCACTGCTTATCATCCCCAGACAGACGGTCAGTCTGAGAGAACAATTCAAACCCTAGAAGATATGTTGAGAGCTTGCTCTATGGATTTCAAAGGAGGTTGGGATCAACACCTACCTTTGGTGGAATTTTCTTATAATAATAGCTTTCACTCCAGTATTCAGATGGCTCCTTATGAAGCTCTCTATGGAAAGAAATGCAGGACTCCAACTTGCTGGGATGAAGTTGGGGAAAGAAAGCTATTAGGACCTGATCTCGTTGATGAAATGGCAGAAAAGGTCAGATCTATTCAACAACACATAAGAGCAGCTCAGAGTCGACAGAAAAGTTATGCCGACAACCGAAGAAAAGACCTAGAGTTTGAAGTGGGTGATAAAGTGTTCTTACGAATATCTCCCTGGAAGAGGGTTATGAGATTTGGAAAGAAGGGGAAGTTGAGCCCTAGATATATCGGTCCTTTTGAAATACTGGATCGTGTTGGGAAGGTAGCTTACCGATTGGCGCTTCCACCGAATCTCTCTCAAGTTCACGATGTGTTCCATGTATCTCTCCTGAGAAAGTACATACCAGATCCTTCACATGTACTCAGCTCAGAAGTTGTACCGCTGGAGCAAGATCTTTCTTATGAAGAACAGCCGATAGAGATTCTGGATCGTAGTGAAAAAGTCCTACGAAACAAGACCACTCGCTTGGTGAAAGTTTTATGGAGAAACCACCAACTTGAAGAAGCTACATGGGAGCTTGAGGATATGATGAGGGAGAAGTATCCTCATTTGTTTGTTGCAAAGTGACGAATTTCGAGGGCGAAATTCTTTTTAAGGGGGGTAGAATGTAACACCCGAGACTTTAATGTTATATAAATCATCAAAGGAATCTTTTTCTACACAACACTTGCTTGACTTGCTTTACACGCAATCGCGACCTTCCTCGATAGCTTGCGTCGTACGCAATACCGAGTTTCACTAAACAACAATATGCTATTAAAACTAGCCGTTATGAATAGTAATAACCACTTTTTGAAATTTTATAAATTTTATTTTTCAAAATGGACTTCATTTTTGGACTCAAAATATCGAAATTAGCCTAGGGTGAAATTTTGGTATTTTTCTGAAAACTTTCAATTTTTGATGAATAGTGAAACCACTAAGTGGTAGGTTAAAAACTGAATTTTGCATAAAACTTAATTTTACCGCTTCTGTGAATGGAATTTCAAAAATCCAAGAGACACGGTTAATATCAAGGACTAAAATGTGGTTCAATGAGATGAAAATAATTTTTTGGTGAATAGTAACTTTTTACTATTTTTACCGCGGTTAATAGTAAATAGGGTAACTAAGGGTAAATATGATATTAATATTACCCTAACACATGTCCTAACTCTATTGGACAAGTGTAATTCGACCAAAAACAAACTTAGGAATAAAATATGACCATTTAGGCCCACTTGGATTAGATTAGGACATTTATTATTAATTTATTTAAAGAAGGGTTAAAATAGTTAAAATCAAAGTTTAATAAGTAAATAATTTTTAATATAGGGTTATACATAAGATAAATTCGATTGTAAATATTCATTAGAAAGCTAAAAAGATTTCCTACATGATGGTATTTTATTTGTAATTTTTAGACATCAAATAATTTAATTTATTTATGACACAAAGATGATGCAGTAATTATCTTATTAATGAAATATTGACAAAATTGATAATATAAATACCAAAATAAATGTAATTTGAGACTTTTTATGAATTCCACTAATTTTCTAGGTTACTATGATATATTAGTATTGATTTAATCAACTTGGTTCGAACATATAATTCTGTTATGACTTTGAAAAAAATCATATATCAAATAGTGTCAAAATTGACACAAAATTGTTTTTAAATCAAATATTATATTATTAATTGTTATTTTATTCCTAAAAATCTAAGGTTCGGCCAAATGACTTAGATAAGGATATATATATTAATAATAAACAATTTGGGGTTCGTTTGGCATGTTATAGTAAGTGTATTAACCATATAGTGAAAGAAAACAAAAAGACACGGTAAAAGTTAAATTAATTAACTTAGAGTTAAATCTAATTGATAAGGTTAAAATAATACCCTAAACTTGTCTAAATCCTATTGGTTGATAGGATTTCGACCCATCCCCACTTTAGCTTCTAAATAAGACCCTTTGGAACCATTATAAACCGATTTTGACTTTAATATAAAATAATATTTTGAGATATTCCTAAGGTGCCCCTCTCCTCCCTTATAAAAGGGCACCTCATCCCCCTCCTCCTCACACCAATTTGAGCACTCAAGCTCGGCCAACCCCTGCCATTTTCCCTTCTCCACTTCCCTAGAATAATTCTAGAGGTCCTGGTCTTCTCCAAAGACCAATCTTAGTTCCTTAAGTGGAGGATTCAAAAAGGCGTTCCAAAGAAGAGGTAATATCCATTACCGATCTTTTCAATTTCTTTCTTCTTCAACTTCTTCTTCTTTAGTTGTTTCATGATAAAGTAATAACATCAGTATTACTTACATACTGATATGTTATTATAAATATTAAACAACCCTAATTCACCTTCTATCCATCCTACGGAAAAAATGAAATCACCGCGCGTGCGTACGTACGGAATACCGTCTCCACGCCGTGGTGTAATCTATTTTCCACCATCACCTTACAAGGATGGGTATAATGGTGTAATCAGTAACTATATATGATTATTATTAAGTAATATTGATACTGAAATAATATATATATATACTCCAATACAATTCCACGATCATAGGAACGATATCATCACTCGTGCGTACGTACGGAATACCGTCTCCACGATGTGATGCGACTCGTTCTACATGATCTTCATTTCATAATGATTATATAAATGAATTGAATGAATGAATATGGTATATACTACACTAATAACATTCTGGAAATGAATTATCTATAACCTAAAGATAAGAATAAGAATTTATTCGACAAAACACGCATAAGAACAAAAAGTTATAAAGACCCGAGTAACAAGTAACAATGAAATATTACTAACAAGAAGCTAATAATATGACCATATATGATCTCATATCAATATGTATGATTCTGGAATAAGTCAATAACATTATTTAAACCATTATACAGGAGTTTCGGACACGAACAAAGCAAATCGGACCTAAGGTAAGGGAAATATCACAATCTCATTTTTATCCGAGATTGTTTATTCGTAAGTATTTACTGGGGTGTATTTTATCATCCACATCCATGTTCCCTCAATATGTAATATTGTTTCCATCCACTTGAAATAGTTTAAATCCAATTTTACCCTTAGGTGAGTTTTTAGTAAAGAATATGAAAGGAATCTTTTGTCGTTTTTCCGTACGAGGTACTTTTTGACTTTTCCGACAAAAGTACGAAGAATGTTTTTTTTAACTTATACGGCATGAATGGATTTTTAAAACATTACTTCAAAGAAGCTTCCTTTACAAGTTTTCAAGTTTATTTTTAATCAACTTCTTTTATTTTAAAGTTGTATGACATGTTATGAAAGGAAAAATGTTTTTGAAGAAGAAAGGATATTTTCCTCAAAAATTCAATTCAAGTGTTTTATCAAAATTATTTTCCATCTAAGATAATAAAGGGTTCTGTTTCTATCCCTATTTTTACATTGGTTTGACTATGTTGTGATGGAATTATGTTTATGAATTCCTTTATCATATATGAATTGATTTATGATGTCATGATGTTTCAAGAATCCCATTTTTGTTATATGTGTTATGCGATGATGTATGTTTTATGATTATGTGGCACACATAAGAAAGGATTCATTATAAGATGGGTGGGACCTATATCTCCCTCCAATGCATTGGGTAATGATTATATATCTCATGAGATAGACATGGCTGGAACGGAAGGTTATTTCGGTTCAGTGATACAGGACTGAAACGAGGAGTGAACTCGGTTCAGAAAGGGACTTTGTCCACTAAGATAGTCTTGGCAATGAGTCATGACTAACAAGAAATGATTTTCCATGATTATGTGTGCATGCCACAAAAATTCAAGTTTTATGTTATGATTATGGGGATCTCATTTTCACTTCTATGATTTATTCCATGTTAAGATATTATGATCTCTTTTGCAGGTTTTAAATTTTCAAAAAGATATGATATGATTTTTATTTCCTTTATTTGCCCTTGCTGAGCATTTGAGCTCACCCTTTTATGTTTTCTTTTCCCCAGGTCAGGAAGATGGATATTAAGTAGAATATGCTAAAAGGGACCCTAGATATGATGAAATAAATGGGAGACACTGTAGAAGATTTATGAACCAGTTGTTTATGTTTCCCAGTTTCTAAAGACACTATACCTATACGGTCCTTTGTGGTTTTGTCATATGTTGTAATAAGTGTGCTTCAGTTTTGAAGTATTAAAAATGTATGTAAAGTATGGGTCGTTATAACTGCGGTAATTAATTTCTACTATTTTAACAATTCATTATAGAAAAAAATAAAAGTTTAAATTAGTATATAATATTAATTACACTGATTCTAAATATTTAATCCATTTTTAAAAATTCAATTAAGATAATTGGTAGAATTTAATTTATAATTAAACCTATAGACCCGACGAAACAATAGATTTACAAATAGAAAAGATTCAAAAGGTTTAAATGATTTTATATAAAAAAATATTAAATTGAATAAAATGAATTTTTTTGGATTATTTATAATATAATTTATTTATTTATACTTTTAAAACCCTTTTTAAAAAAATAACATTATAAATTCGTTACATGAAATGGCATTTTTTTTAAAAAATGCAGTATTTTTAACAATTCCTCAAAAAAGGAATCTTTTTAAAAAATAAAAAAAATCATCCAAAGATAATTTTGAATTATTGATTCCAAAAAAAATTCATTTTATCAAATTATTTTTTTTAAATATGAAAATTTTAATTTTATTATTTTCTCATAAAAGTAAATAAAATAATTTTTTTGAGAAAATAGAAATCTTAAAACATATGATGTCTTTAATAATAATTAAGTTCTTTCTTATAAATATGATATATTTATATAAAACCATCATAAATAATATTTAAATTAATTTATTACTATTCATACCACCAAGTTAAACAACTAGGATATAACAGCCAAGTTAAATAATATTATAAATAATATATGACGGTTTATTAGAACTCGGTGTCATGTGTATGACAAGCTATAAATGAAATTAAATTTATTCAAAAAAAATATTCCATAAAATCTTGGGGTCATATATTCTACCCCCCTAAAATGAATTTATCGCTCACAATTCTATTAGTTTACTATAAAAATGGAGGATGCATATACCTCTTTACATCCTCAGGTTCCCACATAGCTTCCTCAATCAAGTAGTTTCACCAAAAAACATTATCCGAGTGAGTGGTCTTGTTTTGTATAACATTCAATCTATGATATAGAATCTCCAATAGTTGTTCTTCATAATAAAGTTCTTATCCATCAATAAGACCTATGTGCTAAGTACATTTTAAGGCTTAGGAATGTACTTCCTCAACATATATACATAGAACACATCGTGGACTTGAGATAGATTTAGTGGAAGCACCAACTGCTAGGATACCATCCCGATAAAACAATGAAATTCAAAGGGACTAATATACCTAGGGATTAGTTTTTCCTTCTTTTAAAATATCATTTCCTTCTTCCATGTAGAAATTATTTTAAACACTTTTTCACAGACTTCAAATTCTTGACCACATCAGCATTTATCATTATAACGTTTCTATAAACATTTATCCACCCTTATGTCTTATTTCGTAGATCTAAACTTCTCTATCATTTCTCCAGATATCATAGGTCCAAATAGCTTTCTTTCTCCAACTTCATTCCATCACATTGGATCTCTACACTTATTTATGTAGATTCCTTCACAAGGATCCATCTGAATACTCATGTGAAATCTATTGGTGTATGAAAACTCAATAATTGGAAGGTGTTGATCCAAACTATATTTAAAATATAGAGAACAAGATCTCAGAATATTTACTGGGGTTTTAATTTTTCTCTCAAACTGACCATGTGTCTAAGGATGATATGCAATGCTAAAACAAAACTCTATATCTAGATCATACTGAATACATCACCTGAACATTGAGGTAAACCATAAATCCCAATCAGAAATAGTCGATTGTGGTACTCCATGAAACGTTAAAACTAATTTAATTTATATCTTTTAAATACGACTAAATGAAAAATATTCTCTGATAACGACGAGGTTTCATGAACCAAGACGGGGTTCCATGCAACTCGACACCCGACCGAGTTTGTGGCATGCCCTAAAGGGAATTTTGATCCCCATGAGCTAGAAAATAGTGTCTGGGTATCAAAAATAATCTTTTGGGAATGATTTCACCCATGATAAATAACTATAAATAAATCTCAATAATTAAACATCACAACCTGATCAATATCCATAAATAAAATACACACAAATATTTTAAATTAAACATTTTTAAACATTAACCAAAACCAAAACTACCAAAATGGTACACACACTGACTAATCCAAAACCCAAATTATCCATGAAATGAGAGATTCATTACCCTCATGTCACCTCCACAAACACCAAAAGAGAGGAACACTATAAAATGAATCCTCTATCACCACTATGGAACATCTTTCATTTAATTGATTCGGACATAACAAATCTATATACACCAACGCGTGTATATAGGTTGTGAGCCAAATAAAAGTATGATCTACCATAAATAAGGATTCCCTGCCATAACATTAGAAAAAAAAATCCCCATGCAAGTTTTATGATAGAATTTGGAAACACTTTTAATAAAAAAATTATAGAAACAAGTCAAAGAACCATTCTTTTCAACTAAACAAAAGAGTAAGGTATACCATATGAAAATGTTAAGCACCATATCATAAGATATAGCCATGTCATGGTAAATACCAATAGGTTATGATACTAGTTGTACCCTAGGAACCTTGTATCTCATTGAAACATAGTATAACAACCATAACCCACAACATCCTCTTGACTGAGCCACTAGAGATTAATCCATCCAAAATTCTACTACTATCCTAAATCATCATCATAGTTTAGTTAGTGTTTTAGTTTAAATCCTACTAGAAGAAACCAGGACTCACCCATGCCAATCCAATAAGCGTACTAGTCCTAGACTTCCCATCTAGATAACTTGGATTCTGTTTATTGTTAACTTTACATTTCAAAAATCACATAGATCACCACATTCACATACACACCTCAGGCATCATGAGTACACATGAAAACCATCAATTTTCGTAGGAAACCCACATAGAAAATATACACCAACCAAATCAATTTTTAATAAATCTTTACATGACATTAAAAATTCAAAAAGATTTTTTTAGAAACATAATAAAAAGAACTCATGTAAAATCAAACCATTTCCATTAGAAAGCCCATATTTCACCCCATCATCAACATAAACCCATTGGAAAACACATTTATAACTATACACATATTCTATATAACGCATTGAATAAGAAAATCCAGCATACAAAAATCATCTAATAAGGTTAAAGCATGGAACCACCTACCTCAAGCTTGTAAAATTCTAGAATCTGATGGAAAACCATAACAGCACCTCAAACTAACCCTATAAAGTCATGATTAAACCATAAAAATAACTATTTCACCTAAATACTCATGATTGAACCCTTATTAGGTTAGTTAATGATCATGAGAAGAATAAACCAAATAGGGGGTAATAAACACCATGGATGAAGGGAAAAATATAGGGAAGAGATACTTATTAGATGATTCTTGAAGATCCAAGGTGAAATCCACCAAAACTAGAAATTCAAGGTGGAATAGAGGGAGATGAGAAGGCTCCTAGGGCTAAAAATATCATTTGGGTCGAATTAGGGGTGGTTTTCGGTCGAAATATGGGAAGGGTATGAAGGTAATTCACTATTTGTAATGACCTAAACATGCCACATGGTTATCCCAAATAGTTTTCCAAATAGTGCAATAATCATGACATCTACTCTGTACAATAGGAAACTAGTTTCTTGGTTCTTGGTGGAGGGAAAATTCTTGTGTGGCAAGCCTTGTATCCTAGAATTTTCCACTAACCCAAGCACACAGTTTCCTCTAGGCCGGCACATAGTTTAACCTAATTGTGTTACAGCTGTGTCCCACCTACTTTCTGTTCTAATAACTACCTTTTTCCTCTAAAAATATTAGTAAAACTAAGTGATAAATTCAATATCATGAATAAAAAAATGGTTTCCACAAAATAAAATCACAAACATGACATGAAGTGTGTTGACATTGTAAATAGATCGACTACAACCCATATATCATTATACCCTTTAGACATTTTGGGGAGTCTGATGAAAAAATACAGGGTGATTTTTTCACATTTCCATTTTGTTATGGGTAATAGATGTAACACCCCTTCATATTGTTCTCTCTTAACCTTAACTTGAGAACATAACGAGCATTGAGATATAAAATCAGTGATATCTCACTTCATTTTATCCCACCAAAAATATTATTTAAAATTTAAATACATCTTTGTACATCTATGATGAATAGAGAATGAAGAACTATGGGACCCATCCTAAAACACCTACAACAAGTTTGGTATGGGTGCACCACATAAACAGTTCTTGAACCATACCCTTCCATCACAATAAAGGATAAACTCTTGAATATTTCTCACCTTCTTCTACTGGTATTTATTGTCTTTTTGAACCTATTTAATCTTCACATGGAGATATGGTTGTAAATTCATTTGAGAAAGATAAAATTTATCCCCTTAATTTATTATTTCATGATTAATCCTTTCCAAATCATAAAATATTTGATCTTTTTTAGTCCTCATCATGGATAATCTATAATGGTCATTTCAACTCAATGCATTGGCCACCATATTCTCTTTCCAAGAGTGGTAATGTATTGAGAATTAATATAATTTAATTATCTTTAACCATATCCTATGGGTCATATTCAACTCATTTTGTGTAAATATATACTTTAATATTTTTTATCAGAATATATATCAAATTTTCCTATAAAAGATAATACCTTTATATCTTTAATGCAGAAATTTCCTCAGATAACTCCAAATCATGAGTTGGGTAATTTGTCTCATAATCATTTTTTTTCATGATTCATAATCTATAACCATGTAATTATACATAATAAAAAGTAATAATCCCATATTGGATGCATCACTAAATATTATTAACCCTTATCCAATATATGGTAATGATGGTATTGGTGGACTGAATATTATTCTCTTACATTCCTTGAACTCTTTCTTGATTTAAACTTTCCAAAAGAACTTATATCCCTTATGAGTTAATATGGTGAGTGTATTATATGATAGTGAGAAATTATCCACAAAACAATGATAGTGCCAAGAAAAACTAATAGAAATTAAGATCGTAGTCATTTTGCTTAGTCTGGGCCAACATTCAATTTCCTTCTTCTTTAATAGATCCACCGATATTCCCTTTCATGACATGATATGACCAAAGAATAAATCCTTTTGTTGGAACTTTCACATATTTTAAATTTTTAATATAAATTATCATTCCTCAAGGTCATCATTCTCTTCATTTATCTTTGAAAATGTATGAATGTCATTAATAAATACTACCACAAACTGATCAATGTATTCTACAATAACTATATTCATTTAATTCATGAAGATTTTTGGGAAATTAGTAAGGCCAAACAATATAATTCTATACTCATAGTTCTCATAAAATGTACCAAATGATTTTCTTATAGTGATTCATGCCTTTTATACAAATTATTACATGATTTTAAGCATAATTATCCATAAAAACAAACCAAGGATTGAAAAGTCTAATATCTTTGGAAAACTAGGTACATAATTAAAAAACATGAAAATTGAATAAAACATTTTTTATTAATCTTATTTATGATATCCTAACACCAATTTCTAAATTATAACTACATAGGATATCTTGGGGAATACATATACAAAATGGGGGGGCTAAAAACCTAATAACAGAATAAACATGGAATTGAAGCATGGAACATGGGATAGAAGGAATAACATTATAAAATAAAAGGCATGGATCACTAATAAACATATAGAATAATCACATATAGAACATGGAATAATATGATCATGGAAACATGGTAAAGTGGGAGCAACAGATAACATGACATAAAGAATTAGTCAAAGATAATTTCCAAGACTATATCATTGGGTGCGAAAAGTCCCATAATTCATTAAGTTTACTCCCTAATCCCATACATAACATCTCATGAGACTAAAACATTATCCAATTAATTGGAGTGCTATAAGGGTGCACCCACCATAACATGTTCATGAATATTTGTACAATAGAAATTATCAATCATTAGAAATACACACAAGGGTTACCCATGGAAATAAATTGGTATTATAATCATGTCATACAACATAACCAAAAGTATTACAAAAACGATATCCCAGAAATAAGGGATTTAAATCGTTTTATCTAAATCACAAATAATAAATAAGTATTGATCAATAAAAATTATGTATAACTAAATCTAAAACAATGAAAAGAGTGGAAAGGTAACATCAAAAATGTGCCACTTAAGTGTTTTTTTTGGGAAAGAATAGGGATTATTTAAAGAGGATGAAGGAATAATTGTTTGAATAAAACCTTAAAAAAATTAAATTAGTTTCATGTGAAATTTTCTAATTTTATAAAAATATTTTTGGTGGAAAAAAACTTTGTAGTGTACTTTAAAATTTTATGAAATGGAGAAGTTCACTTTAATTAAGTTTGTTTATCGAGAGGAATTGAGAACAATGCATTTTAAATCTTTTAAGTCACATAAAAAAGATGAATTGAGATATGTAAATATGTGTAGTACCCATAAACATAATATAGGATAATTATATAAGAATAACATAGAGGTAAATTGAGTCAATTATAAATAAAGTGTAACCCATAGAAAATATGGAGTTTCAAAGAGATCCCTAACATTATGCTTTCCTTTAGTTGTACATTATTTACCCTCCTGTATAAAGGTTTAAAAATGTTTTTAATTTATAAATTAACCATAATAATACTTATTATATCATATATAACACTTATATAAACTCTTACCACCATCTCATTAGTAATATTTCTTTATTACTATTATTTAAGGAGTCAACTGCTTCATTTTTCCATGCACATTTTTCTCACGTAAGCTCCAATTCATGAACATTGGAAATAGATTTATCATATAAATAATGTTATTAATGATATAAATATATTATTTAATGATTTATTAAATTTTTATAACCATTATCGATAGCTTTAAATGGAAAATGATCCACATTCCTTCATGGAGACGGTAGGCCGTACGTACATATGAGCGGTAATATCATTCCCTCAATAGTGAATGGGTAGATAAATTGATGATATATAAATTTTATATAATAAATATCATTTTATAAATATCATATACACATACCTATTATTTACATTATTATAACAATTTAGGTAAATGGTGATGAAAAAAGAATTACACTATAATGTGGTGACATTAAGTTGTACGCACGCACGCGTGGGGCTTTCATTTTTCAAAGGATGGATAAAAGATGGAATATGGTAGTATCACAATTTTAATAACATATAAATATATATATTATAATAGATTAATTATTTTAGGATGGTTTTACCATATTAAGACACAGAATATCAAGAAGGTTATTTGAAAGAGTCAGTAATGACGATTGCGTCTTCTATGAAAGAGATCCTTCATAACTTCTCTTAAGGGACCAAGGATAGGTTTATTGGAAGGTACAAAACCACAATAACAAAAATAAAGATTTTTATAATAGAAATGGGAATATTTTGGTTGATCTAGATTGATAAAAGTTGTTTTAACAAGTTAACTAAGGGGCGCCATTTTATAATTTAGAAGAGGGGCACTATTCGAATTTCTAAAACTATTAAAATATAATAAGACTATTCTAGATCAAAATGATTCAAAATGTCCTATAAATGCACCAAGGAAGAATATTTAAACTATAAATTATCTAATTTATGATTTTAATTTGTTTTATATTTTTAAATAATTTAATTAAATAATATATTCATCAAATTTCATTATTGTCAATTTTGACACTATTCATTACATTGACTTCAAAAACATCAAAAAAATTAAATTTATAAAAAAACATTTGATTATATCCTAATAATTCTATTTTCATCTAGGTAATTCTTTTATAAAATTAAATTTATAAAATAATATTTTGTAATATTTATAATATAATTTAGTTGATTTTCTATTAATGGAATAATTACTCCATCATTGTTGTGCAAGAATTAAAGGTAGTTATCTCTTACATAAAAATTAAAAAAAATTATAATGATGAAGATAAATTTTTTATAATTAAAAATTAAATTTTTAGTCAGACATATCCTCTGGATAACTCCACATTAAAAATCTTACACTTATTAAAATAAGAGTCTTCGAAATTGGACTTTTCATTCAATAAAATTTTTTAAAGGACATAATCTTATCAAAGTAACCTAAAATGGTTATAAATTTTCTATTGGATGATTATGGTCCAAAATTAATCATCCAATGAAATTTTGACTTCTGTTAGGGTAGTTTTATATTCCTTATAATGTTTTTTTTAGTCTTAGTTTCCCGATTTAACCTTTAATGTGGTCATAAAAATTACTGAGATTACATTTCATAATGAAAAAAATAAAATGGGAATATTTTATAAATTGTGAGCTACTAATTTAAAATATGAAATCCATTTTTAAAAAATTATTAACATAGAAGTCAGGGAATTCAATTTAATTTTAAAATAGAAAAAACACAATGAATTGTTATTCCCAAAAAAATTTCCCTTTTAAGTATAAATTTTTTTATACTAAATACACTTTTAAAATTCATTTTTAAGAAGAAAACTAGATTATTTATAATAAAAAGTAACTAATTAATGTTTTAAAATGTTCTAAAGGATATTTTTACTGTGTAAATTCTTTAAAAAAAATACAATTTTCAATGTAAATTACTAATTTTCACTGTTCATCAAAATGTTAATATTTTTAGCAAATTATCAAAAATTAAACATAAGATAATTTTAAAATGTTGAATCAAAAAATGAATTTTATTTTTTCAAATATATATTCCAAAAGTTTCAAAATTAATTATATTTATTTCTCATAGAATGAAATATATTTTTTTAGAAAACATATTTTTGAAGAATAAAATGACATTACAAAAAATTGAGTGTTTGTTATATAATAATTAATTAAAAAATATATTTCATAATGTGGTTGTTCCTATTCATAACCTCAAATTCAATAGATTTTTTTTTAATTTTGAGGTTAATATAATAATCTTATAATATTATACCGCAATTTGTTTTAACTCAGTGATGTATACAACACAAGATACCAAAGATATAAAATTATTTAAAGAGAAATATATCATAAGAAACCTCTAGGTGTTACATTCTTCCCCCATTATGAAATTTCTCCTTCAATAAAATTTTATTTTATAAACAATGGTGAAAATAGATGAGGGTACATCTCCTTCATCACTCCCTCTGGTTCCCATGTCATATCTTCATATTTATGGTTCGACCATATTACTTTAACTAAGTTAGTGGTATTTTTGTATTGAAAATTATCTATATGGTCCTAGATATTTATCGACCTCTCCTCATAATATCAATAATTTTATAGGTGTATAACATCTTAATTAAATATAACTAATGGATCTAGTGTGTACTTCATCATGAGGGATACATGGAATACATCGTGTACTTGAGACATGGTTGGTGGAAGTTCTAGTTGATATGCCACATCTCTGATGTGATCAAGAATATAAAAGGGGATGATTTACTTGGGACTTATCTTTCCCTTCTTCCACAATCTCTTAACTCTCTTCCATGGTGATATGTGGAGTAATACCTTAACTCCAACCTAAAACTCTATGTCATGTTGATGATTGTCGGTATAGATCTTATATTGACTTTTGGAATCCCAGATGTGCTGCTAAATGGTTTTCACCTTATCTACCATATCTTAGACCATTTTAAGATCTAGTATCTTATGTTCTCCAACATGATCCTAACATGTAGGTGTTTTTCATATTTTCCATTAAGGTATTCATATGGATACATATGGATTGTTTAATAGAAACTATTATCGTAAGAGAACTTGGCAAATTAAAGATTATGATCACATCATCCCTTGAAGTCCATTGGGCATGCTCTCTATATGTATTCTAGTTTTTAAATGGCTCATTTAGAATAGATATTATTTTAATGGTGATAAGACATAATGAATTTCACTATTTTGTTTAGATCATGTTTCATACCTTTCCATATCTTGGAGTTATATCTCAAATCTTGATTGGATGCAATCGATAATGGTACAAAATGAATCCTAAACACTTCTCTGATTTATATACATGAAATTTTATTGAGTGATAAGTCCTCTCAGATTTCAATAATGTGATCTTTCTTTGGAATATTATACACAATAACCCTTATAGAAATATTTCCTATGAATGTCTCAAAAATTATAGTGAAAAAGTCCCCGGTTATGTTTTCCCATTTATATGTAGGTTTAGGTAATTGTATCATCACACATGATCCTTTTTTCCTTTTATCTATCACTTTTTGACATACCAGAAACATTGATTTATATTCAGAGATCTTTTTATTCACATTATCCTACTAATAATGCTCTCAGAGATATTTATACATCTTTCTTCTCCCTGGGTAGATATAGAAGGTCGAGCTATGTGAATAATTAAAAATCTCCCTATTTTTCTCTGGATTTTATGGTATATATAATCATGAACCAAATATTACGACTCTTTTATCATCAATTTTTAACTTCGAATATTTACCATTTCTAATAGCTTCCACCTTCTTTAGAATTTCCACATCATCTCTTTTAGAATCTGTTATCTTATATAAAAGGGATGGTTGACTAATAATTTGGTAATGGAATGATTATGTTCCTTCCTTTATTATTTCCATGTCCATCATTTAAATGTCTAATAAGATTATCTCCTTACCAATCATTATCATTGATAAGGTTTCATGATCCTTTCAACTTAGAGCATCTGCCACTTTTTTTTTCATTACTGGGATGGCAGTGGATTAAGAAGTCATAATACTTGATGAACTATAACCATATTGGGTGGTGCATAGTAATATCAATATATGAAAATATATATTTTGGGATCTTATAATTAGAATATATCTCACACATATCCCTATACAAATAATATTGTCAACTTTTCAATGTGAATATCCCATCCACCAACATTAGATCATGTGTGGGATAGTTTTTCTCATTAACATTCATCTTCCTTGAGACATGAGCTATTAATTTATCATTTTCTATCCATAAAAATCATAATACCTTCTTTAATGCATCATTTTATACCACAAAGAGTTACCCACTTCTGGGTATTGTAAGTATTTGTGCAGTGATAAACCAATTTTTAAACTCTTTTAAGTAGTCTACACATTCATTAGTTAAGTAAAATTGTACTCCCTTATGAGTCATTTTGTTTAGTGGTTTTTATAATCATTATAATTTCCTCACAATTTATTTTTAATATTCAGCTAGACCAAGGAAACAAGGGATCTCTGTTATAGATATTGTTCTAGGCCACTACTCAATTAAAATTATCTTAGAAGGGTCTAAAAATATCCATTTTTGTGATTTTATACCCCTATAATGAAATTCCCTCTTTCAAAAACTTACATTCATTTTACATTTCATATATTTTCTCCTTTCTCAATGTCTTTAGAATAGTATTCAAATTACTCTCATGCTCCTTGAACTTGGTGTATATCAGAATATCATCTATAAATACTACAATAATTGTTATGTAATCTTTAGAGAAGTTATTCATTAATTACATGAAAATTGGTGGAGAATTATTGATTATTAAGGGAATCACTAAATACTTATAGAATCCATACATAAATTGAAATGAAATATTGGGAATATATTCCTTCTTCAACCTTAATTGTTGATATCTGTACCAAAGGTCCACCTTAGAGAAATACTTGGCCAAAATAATTTTATAAAAAAACACATATATCCATAGTAGAGGATACTTTTTCATTATTTTGATTTTGTTAAGATCACTATAATACATTAATAGGTTCATTGATCCATTATTTATATTCAAGAATAGGATTAGTGCACCCTATAGTAAAGCACACAAGAATATGAAACCCTTGACCTGATTATCATATAACTACTTCTTGTGTTCCTCCAACTCAATGGTGTGAATCTTGTAAAGAGTCTTTGAAATGTGAAAAGATATAGATTTAAGTTTAATTGAGAACACAACCTATCAATCATGAGGAGGACTGGGGAATTCTTTAGGTAAGACATTAGTTTAGTCCCTCACAATTGGAATGTATTCATGCATGATTCTCTTCTTTATATTAATCAATTGAGAAAGATAATATTGATCATTTAGGCAATAATATCCACACTTGAGTTAATGATTATGATAGATATTTATCCTCCTCCTTAAAATTCTATAGAATTTGATGATGTCTTGGTATATGGAGAGTAATCTTCCTCTTCCAATATTTGACAATTGATTTGAATAAAGATATCCAATTCGGGATCAGTATAGAATCAAAATACACTACATAAAGTAATATGAAATTTAATAGGAGGTTTAGTCCATAATAATATATAGGGGTGGATTTTTATACTTTATATAAAATAATTGATCCATTCATTTTTCTCACAAATAACACAACATCCATATTTTGGGGTGGTGTTTGAATAGTTATACTAAAAAAGAAATATATGAAGTAATGTGTAGAACTATAATCAAATAGTTCATTCTATATTCATGAATGAATAATCAGTGTACCTATCACCACGTAATTTTTGGGATCCACCTCAATAGTAGTGAGGGAATACACCCTTCCTTGATTCTTTGGAGGTTGTTGTTGTTGATTGTCCCCAAAAACCCTAAGATCAAGGAATTGTCCCTCAAAATACCCATGTTATTTACATTTGAAACATTTTAATATAGTCTTAGTGTTGATATAAGCCTTTCTATATTCTTCCAAATTAGTGGGGTTATTTAAATACCTTCAGAAATGATTAGCTCGATGCTCCTCTCTTCCACATTTGAAGCTTCTCCTAGTTCTGCTTAGACAATTACTGGGATGTTTATTCACAAACATTTGACACATGGGATGTTAGTATTAGTTTTTTACATGGGATTTATCTATTGATCTTCCCATATTAAACTGTATTTTCTTTTTTTTTTTGTCTCTAATTTTAAAATACCACTAAGAGTCTCAAATATCCATCTTAACCATAAGGGTACAACAGATAATCTCATCATATTTATCAAAGTCTCAAATCCCCAAATATATTCATAGACTTGTATTTAATCCTCTAAATAAGTGGACCAGATTTTTTTGGTGTTCATGAAAAATACGTAGGTGTACCATGAAATCCTTGTAATGTTTTATTTATATACTCTGATAGACTTGTCCTCCTTTTACTTTAGTCTGAGGATCTCTCTCTCTATTTTAAGATGGAGAGTTCAGGGAAATTATTTATTAAACAATATTTTCTTGAATCCTTCCCATTCCATGGAATCACTTTCCACATTTTACATAGTTTTTTTGATAATCATTCACCATTGATCATTTTTCCTTTCAAAATAATAGATTACCCACATTTATTTCTCTTCTACTAAGCATTGGAGGACATAGAATTTCTTCCCAATAGAGTTAATCCACTATTATGTGATGATAAGATCATAATATACACTAAAGGTAGGATAAATTTTTTTCAAAAAGGATTCGACTGAAACATGATCTTTCTTAGGATAAAGAGAGTGTACAACATGATTCATGTTATTATTCAAAGCATGAGATTGATAAGCGTGTACTATACTGAAGTTTTGATCTCCCATTGCCACCATGTTTGGAATCTCATTAGAGAAATCATCACATTTCTTATCACATTGGTTGTTGGAATGGGTTATACTATTTCCTTACATTAACTAGAATATAAAAATAAAATTAGGGTCCTTGAATACTTGTCTAATGATCACATAAAAAAGGAAAAAATGAACATATAAGTTATAACATATTAACGAGTATTATATCCAAATTATTATTCCATGTGTATCAATATTGGTTATCCATGGAGATAGAATTATCCTAGTGTTCTTAATAATGTTTTCTAGTATAAATACACAAAAATAACTAGGATATGATATGATACACACTATAGAGACCCAAGTCTTTTACACATTATATTATATTATATTAACAAAAATTTTCTACGGAATATTAACCAATGATTGAAAATCATAGTGTATTTTTAAGACTAGGTACATAATTAGAAGACATTAAAAAATAATAATATATATTTTTAATAATATCAATAATGATCTCCTAACACACTTTTAGCCTTTACAACATCATAGGATAACATGGTCAATAAATGATAAAAGGGGTGAGCTTTGAATCCCATTAAGTGAATAGAAATGGAAACAAAGCATGGAACATGAGTCAAAAGGTATGAAATGATAAAATAAAAGACATGGAACCTGAATAAACATAAAGAAGAATCACATGTGAAACATGAAATCATATGATCATGGAAATAGAGAATATTTGTAGCAATATATAACATGACATAAACATGAGTCAAGGATAACTTCCAAGACTATACCACATTGTGGAAAGAGTCTCGTAATATATTATGTTTAAAATATAATAACATATAAAACATAGCATTAGTCTAAAAAATTACCCAATGGATTGGATCACTATCTATTTAGAGACCAAATCCTATTGTACAATGAAATTACATTACTTCTGAGTAATACTTAATACATATAAAAAAACAGATTCCCAAAGACTGTATTAATTTAGTGTCTTTGGAAACTCAAAACATAAAACTATAATCATGGTTAAAGATCTTCAATATCTCCTATAAAGATCTTGCCCTTTTTTTCTTACCAAAAACATTTATTTATATTCTGGGTAAAAGAAAACATAGAAAGGGTGATCTCAAATTATTATTAAGGTTAAACATGGAGAACATAAAACAAACCATAAACATTTGAACATAAAAACATGAACATAAAATTCAAACATCAAAATCTTGACCAATGACATATATCATGGAAGTATGTAAGGCATGAATCATTAATGAAAATTAGTCATGATAAAATATCATGAGAGTAAAACATGTATTTTTGGAAAACCATCAAGCACATAATATGATTTATATATTAGCTAAGGCATTGCTGTCAAGACCATCATAGCGGATGAAGTCCATTACTAAACCGGGTATACTTGTCGTTCTAGACCTGTATTACCGAACAAGATTTACTTGTTGTTTTATCCATGCCTATCTCATGAGATAAAAATCTTTACCTAATGAATTATAAAGATATATAGGTCCCACCCATCTGATAATTAAACCATTATTATCTCTTCCACAAAAACATAAATCATACATCATAGCATAACCCATGTAATAAAATGGTATTCTTAAACACCATGCCATCATAACATAATCAATATAAGATTAAAGGACTTACTAAAAATAATTACATCATAATTTAATCAAATAAAAGTAATAATATGAATATAAACATAACCTTATATCTTCTTAGATGGAAAATAATTTTGATAAAACACTTGAACTTAGTTCTATAGGAAAATATCCTTTCTTCTCAAAAACATTTTCTTTTCTCAATATGCCATGAAATTTTAAAATAAAACAAGTTAATTAAAAATAAACTTGAAAACATGTAAAAGAAGATTCATTAAAATAATGCTCTATGAAAGCGTAAAAATATCTTTATGCCGTATAAGTTAAAAAAACATTCTCCTCATACTTTTTCTGGAAAATCCAAATAGTGCCACGTATGGTAAAAAAAGAAATATTCCTTCCAAATCATGTAGTTTATGTCAAAATAGGTAAAAATTAATATAAACATATATAGAAAAATAGAACACATTTTATGAGAATATTTTTTGAAACACCCCAAGATTCCATAGTATGTTATCTCCTCAAAGTATTTAAATAACTTGCGCTACACGCAACACCGAGTTTGAGCACACCACGACTTACCAAACTAGTCATTCCAAAAATAGTTAGGAATAGTATTAACCACATTTTAAATCTTATATATCCTATATAATTTTAACATTCATCTTTTGTGTTTATTAGACATAATATAAGTAAAATTTAATTTTTATGATAAAAGAGGAATTTTTCAAAAAAAATGTTGTTTTATGCCTTTTAATGGAAATACCTTTTTAAATAAAATATTTGACACTTTCATATATTCAATTTAATGAAATTATATTCTTTTTTAGAATCAGGACATAAAAATTTAGTTTGGATAAATTTTTGGTACTTTTCTGATAACTTTCTTATTTTGATGAATAGAGATTAATACTATATTTTAATTGAAAACAAATTATTAATCGAAATATTTTACATTGATAAATTAAGCATTTTAATGTTTTGGATGTATAGTAAGATTATATTTTTATAATTTAACACAATTTAGGTCATTATAAGTAATTTCACATTTAAATTGGACATTAACACATGTCAATCTTTTGATGGTTTTTACTTTTAAGAAACCCACTTTTTTGGTTTTGAAAATGGGAAATAATTTTAAATTAATTAATGAAACATATATATTTTTAATTTTTTAAAATTTAATTCATTTTTGAATTTATAATATCAAAATTTTCTTAGAGATATTTTTTGGTATTTTTCTGAAAACATCCAATTTTATATGAATAGTGAAAAACACTACGTTATTGTTTAAAATTGACTTTTTATTTAAATAATTATTTATTTTATTTAAATTTATTTTATGTCAAAATAGACATATAGTACCTATATAAGTTCAATGTTATTAATTGGGGTCATTTTATAATAGAATTAGATGTATAAATATTTATTGAACTTTTTATCGTCTTTTACCCACCTTCTAGGAGCATTTGCAAATTTGCATAAAACATAATTTTACTACATTTTTTGAGTTGAATTTAAAAAATAAAAAAGACACGGTTGATATCTTTAAGTAAAATTTTGTTCAATAAGATGAAAATAATTTTTGATGAATAGTAACTTTTGACTTTTATTTACCATGGTTATTAGTAAATAGGGTAATTAAGGGTAAAAATGATATTATAATTACCCTAGCACATGTCCTAATTCTATTGGTTAATTGTAATTAGAACAAAAACAACATTATGAATAAAATATTATCCCTTTGGTCCACTTGGATTAGATTTGGACATTTATTATTATTTTATTTAATGAAGGGTTAAAAGAGTTAAATTCAATGTTTAAAAACTAAACCATTTTTAATATAGGGTTACACATTATATAAATTTGACTATAAATATTCATTAGAAATATAAAAATATTCCTACATAATTTAATTTTATTTATAATTTTTAGACAATAAATAATTTAATTTATTTATGACACAATGATGATGCAGTAATTACCTTATTAATGAAATATTAAAATAATTGATATTATAAATGTCCAAATAAATATAAATTGAGACTTATGATGAATTACAATAATTTTCTATGTTAATATGAAATTTTAGGGTTGGATAAATAAATTTTATTATAATTGATAATGTTTTTATGGCTTTCAAAAAATCAAATACTAAAGAGTGTCAAAATAGACATAATTGCGTTTTTAAAACAAATACAATATTATTAATTGATATAATATTCCTAAAAATCTACGTATTGGCCAATGGACATATATAAGGTTATATATATTAATAATGAACCACATGGGGTTCTATTGTCTTGTTATAGTATGTTTATTAAACATATAATATAAAAATACAAAGAGACATGGTAAATGTCAAACTATTTAACTACGAGTTAAATCTAAAATATATGGTTAATATGATGACCTAAACCTATCTAAAACCTATTGTTTGAGAGGTTTTTGACCCATCCCCACCTTATCCTAGAAATAATTCATTTTTAATATATTAGAAACTGAAAATTATTTTATTATAAAATAATATTTCAGAATTTTCCTAAAGTGACCCTCACCTCTCTTATAAAAGGGCACTTCCCCTTCTCTTAATTTCACACCTCCATAGCTTTTTGGATCAACCAATCCCTTCCGAAATACCTTCTAAACTATCATCCCATAATCCTAGAGGCCTTATGTTGATCTGAAAGCCACCCGATGGAGCCATTTTGATCAACTCGAAAGTAAACACATGAAGAAGAGAAAATAATTTCACCACCCTCTTTCAAGTTCTTTTCTTCTTCCACTTAATATTTATTTGTTGTTTCCATACTAAAATAATAACTACAGTTACATCTATATATAATGATTTTATTATAAATATGGTACATCCATATTCATTATTCTATCTATCCTATAATTACAAAGTCACCGTATGTGCATACGTACGGCTTACAGTCTCCACGTCGTGGTGTAGTTTGTTTTTTAAACACTTCATTATTTGGATGGGTATAATAATGAGTATAAATGATGTAAATAATAAATATAACATGTTAATCATTCTGTATATATCATATACCATTCAATTACACATGATTTCACCATCAATATTATGATATTATCACTCATGCGTACGTACGAATTACCGTCTCCACGACGCGATGAGATTCATTTTCACTTTCACCATTCAACAATGAATACAAAAATAGATATTATTAATAAGTATGTAATATATTACATAATAATTCTTCATGATATATATATATATATATATCCTTACATAAATCTTATTCACTTACTTCTGTTCAATACGATATGAAAATTGAAACATCATTTATGCGTACATACAGTCTACCATCTCTATAAACGCTGCCTCTCATTTCATATATCTATCTATTATAAATATTTATATTATAAATATATATGATATATAAATAAAATATTATATTCTTTCAGTATTTAAATCATGATCTAAATGATACGATCAAGAATAACAAGTTAAAACACGTACGATAATGAAAGCGATTATTACCTAAAATGTTAATTTAACATGGAAATCTTTATTAAAAGGGTAGTATAAAGGCATAAATGAATCATGTATGATATAATAAATATGAATATGGTTCTGTTATAATTTAATAACATACTATGGTCATTATAAAGGAATTTAAACGTACCCTCGACCAAAGGAAAGTGCAAGGTAAGGGTTAATTCATCAATCTCATTATTATCTGAGATTGTTTATGTGTATGTTTATATTAGGACATATTTATTATCCATGTCCATGATTAATAAAAGAGTTTTCAAAAGGATTATTTTTAAGGGACACTCCTAATAAAAAATCATTTTATGTTTTTTGAAGATTTATTCTTCTAAACCTTTCACATTAATGTTTGTGTTTTCAAAATGATTTTAATGATTTATTTATATGGACATGATTGTTTTAAAATGTTAATTCCTTTCAAAATTTTCAAATTGGTATTGGAGACTTTGATTAAAAAATATATTTTAAATGACTTCCATTATAAATTGTTTAACTTTTAAAATAATTTCATGAAAAAGGGATATTTATCTCAAAGAGTTTTACTAATAATTTTCAATCATGTCAACATCCTTTACAGGAAATTATTAACAATTGAGGTTGACTTATTAAGATAAAAATATTCCATATTATATTGAAGGTTTTGTGATATTTTTGACTGTTGATGTGTTATTTTTATACCATTCACGGTTTATGGATTCTGTTTTGATATTTCATATATTAGTTTTAATACAAATGTTTATGTTATGTTTAAACCTTTTAATATGAGTAATGTATTGTACAGAGTTATTTATGAGTGGAGCCCGCTAATGATCCTCGATGCATTGGTAGGTATCATGATACAAACTATTGTCCAGTCACAAGGCCTTAGAAAAATCTTATTTTTAGTCTTGGAACAAGGCCTTGACTATGTGTTTATGAAGTGTGGCATTACTCATTCCATCATTATGAAATTGGATATTGAAATTTCATGTGATTATTCAACTAGTAGAATATCCATGTGAATAAGTAAATGGAATTATTTGATTTTATCTTTTCCATATTATGCTGAATTTTATGTTTAAAAGGCTTTTGTTTTAGTTTCATACATTGCCTTAGATATTTATGCTTATTTATGAAAGTTTACGCTATATTTTTATCCTTAATTTGAATCTGAGATCACCTCTTTATTATTTTTTTATTTTACTAGGATTCTAAGAAGTGTATTATGATTGATAAGCAGGGTTAAGATAGGGGTTATTGGCGTTCTCAAAGGATCATTTATGTTGTGTTTTATTTTTTAATGTGTAATGTAACATTCATGTATGTAATCTATTTTCCATGAATGCTAAACTGATCAGTCTTTCGGGACTTGATTCCTTGTAATCATGCCAATGTATTGAAATAATGCATGGACTCTTGGATTCTGGGGTCTGGGTGTTACAGTTGGTATCAGATGAAGTTATGAAACAACCTTGGAAATAGATTTAGATAAACTCTGATTAGAGAACATTATCCTTTGATATAATTTGAGGATTAGTATAGAAGAACTTCCTAGAATTTTGGTAATATAGACATTTTCTATATTTTACCAGAAATACATCCTTACCTCGATACGAGAAGGTAGAGGAGAATATGGAACAGATGTACCTAGGAATGAAAACTTTGACATAGAGTTTCAGGCTTGACCCAGGGTATCCTGGTACACAACAACAGACATTGCTTCACTCTTGGTTACAACACTCCCAGGGGATATGCTTAGGATAATTCCCATTTTCATTACAATCCATTATGATGGATTTAGCAGTAAATAATTCCTCAAAGAAAACATTTAATTATTATAGATTATATTCATAATATTTTCAACATACGTTAGGTATTTTACAAGTTTGTAATTATGCATTGTGATTAATAAGCTAACCTAGTGTATGCCATTATTTAGAAATTGTGCCTAGTTGAAGGAATTAGAATTCTAGCAAAATGCATGATCAGAAGACTAATAAGGACCATATCTTTCATGGTATTAAGCCAACATTAAAAAGTGAAATAGTCTCCAACATATTCTCATCATTTGATAAATAGTATCATGTGTTAATAAGGTATGTAAAGAATTATTTGAATCCTATGTCTTTGAATGGAAGTAAGAGAAGAAAAGGATGGAAGAGAGAAAGATAGATAATGGGAAGAGGGGAAAGAAGGAATTTCCCATACGTGATAACTGTCGAAATAATCACCTTGGTAATTGCTTGAAGGGAATGGGAGTTTTTTATAAGTGTAGAGAAAAAAGACACCAAGTGCGTGATTACAAGGGTAAGAAAAAGGTTTCAAATGTACAATGCTTCATCTTCAAGGAGTTGGTCCACTATGAGAATTAGTGTCCAAATCATTAGAGTATACCCCAAATGATGCTATTGGATATTAATCAATTTATTATACTACAGAATATGAAGAGGAAAGATTATAGTTCTTTATTTTGTTATTAATTTATGGTGTCATTTTAGTATTGTATTAATTATGTACATGTTATAATAATTATAGAGTATATAAGGATTGTACTACAGTACTATTTCATTAAGGACTTGGGATTGTGTGGAACCAAGAAAAGTGACTCAATAGAAGGTTAATTTTTTTGGGAAAATATATGGTTGATAGAAAGATAAACCTTAATATGGTTCTGATATTGTGGTAGTGATTTTTGAATAAGATATGATTGATTTGGAATAATTATATTGGATATTCATTAATACCTTGAAATTGATTAATGATTTTTATATTCCATCATTGTTGGAGTTTACCACATTTTTGGATATAAAGAGTATATCCAGTATTCTATAAGGAATAAAGGAGCATGAATGTAATCAATAAGGTTTTACGGTAATTCTAGGTGTTACCATGTTTTAAAATAATACATGATGAAGGTATTCATATATTATTATGTGGAAAAAATGATATTCAGTGCGTTCACCTTCCTTATAAATTTTGGACTGTGAGTTTAGACAGAAGTAATTTGGGTAGGTCTAAAGGTTATAATGGATTAATTTAACCATTGGGTACTATTTTTTAAGGTTTTAAAAACTTCTTAATATTTTTTTGGGATTGTCATAAAAAGGACAACCCGGAGGTTAGGCGACAACTTGTCACGTCTGGCAAGACCGCAAGACTTGAACCCACAATAGAAGGTTGAAAAGGGTGGATCACCTACCACTGACATACATGATATCCTAGTTTATATAATGTAGTTTTTTTAAAAAGTCTGACAAATGAATCATAAATTCATTTTTCTTGGAAACCTATATGATTTGGACAAATAGAATATTTTTGAATTCTCTTATCTTTTGGAGTGAAAGAAGAGTATGTGTAAGGAATTAGTTTAAGGATCAAACTCTACTTGTCAAGTATATTTTTTTCCTCTTATTATATGAACAAATTAAATATTAAACATTAGGGAAGGTATCTAAAAACCAAAAATGTTTTATCCTAATACCTTATGTTTTTTTGAACCAATGATATTTTAAATCATCAAGGATTGATGGCTTTGAGGCCCTCAATTTTACACTTGTCTCTGATTGATGACCTCAATCACTCTATATAAATATTTATGTTTTGCCTCCAATTATGTGTCTCTAATTTACACCAATGTTCTCTTAATCAAGATCATAATTTGGTGGTGACTTTTTCATTTCCCTTTCCCTCTTATTAAGATTAATTTTATTAACCCAATTTTCGATGTGGGTTTTCCAAAATGGTATTTTTTTAATTTTAACTTTTTATTTTCAAAAAACAATTTTAAATTGAAAGGAAGTGATTTATTGAAGTAGGGGAGAATGTAACAACCCATGATTTCATAGTATGTTATCACTTCAAAGTATTTCAATAACTTCTGCAACACACAACACTGAGATCGAGCGCACCATGACTTACCAAACTAGCCATTCAAAAAAGAGTTTATGAATAGTATTATCCACATATTAAATTGTATATATACTATATAATTTTAACATTAATATTTTGTGTTTTTTATACATAATATAAGAAAAACTCAATTTTTAAGATAAAAGAGGTATTTTATAAAAAAAATGCAGTTTTAAGCCTTTTAATGGAGAACCATTTTTAAATCCAATATTTGAAAATTTTATATATTCCATTCAAGGAAATTAATTTTTGTTAGAATCAGGAAAAAAAATATGTTTGGATAAATTTTTGGTGCTTTTCTGATAACTTTCATTTTTTGATGAATAGTGAAAAATACTAAATTTTAATTGAAAACAACTTTTTTAACTGAAATAATTTGTAGAGATAAATTATGAATTTTAATGGTTGGAAAGTATAGTTAGATTATATATTTATCATTTAATACAATGTAGGTCATTATAATTAATTTCACATTTAAATTTTCCATAAACACATGTAATTCTTTTGATAGTTTTTACTTTTTTAAAAACCCGCTTTTTGGTTTTGACAATGGGAATTATGTTTAAATTATTTAATGAAACATATATGTTTTGAATTTTTTAAAATTGAATTCATTTTTGAATTCGGAATATCAAAATTAGATTAGGGTGAATTTTTGGTATTTTTCTCAAAACATCCAATTTTTATTGAATGGTGAAAAGCACTAGGTTATTTTTTAAAACTGACTTTTTATTTAAATAATTGTTTATTTTATTTAAATTTATTTTATATCCAAATAGATATATAGTACCTATATTTGTTCAATTCAAGTAATTGGATTTATTTTATAATACAATTTTATGTATAAATTTTTATTTAACTTTTTATCGTCTTTTACCCTCCTTCTAGGAGCACTTACAAATTTGCATAAAACATAATTTTAACGCTTCTTTATTTTTATTTTAAAAACCCAAGCGACACGGTTGACTTAATTATGTAAAATTTGGTTTAATAAGATGAAAAAAATTATTGGTAAATAGTAACTTTTGACTTTTATTTACCACGGTTAAAAGTAAATTGGGTAATTAAGGGAAAAATGATATTATAATTACCATACCATGTGTCCCATTTCTACTTAATAAGTGTAATTCAACCAAAAACAACCTTAGGAAAAAATATGTTCCTCTTGGTCCACTTGGATTAGATTAGAACATTTATTATTATTTTATTTAAAGAAGAGTTAAAAGATTTAAATTCAATGTCTAATAACTAAACCATTTTTAATATAGGGTTACACACAATAAAAATTCAACTATAAATATTAATTATAAATATAAAAATATTTCCTATATAACAGTATTTTATTTTTTATTTTTTAGACATTATATAATTTAATTTATTTATGACACAATGATGATGATGTAATTACCTTATTAATAAAATATTAAAATAATTGATATTATAAAAATCCAAATAAATGAAAATTGAGACATCTGATGAACTCCAATATTTTATAGGTTAATATTACATGTTAGGGTTGGTTAAATAAAATTTATTCTATGTTATAAAGTTTTTATGGCTTTAAAAAAATCAAATACTAAATAGTGTCAAAATTTTCATAATTGAGTTTTTAAAACAAATACTTTATTATTAATTGATATAATATTCTCAAAAATCTAAGGTTTTCAAAAGGACATAGGTAAGGTTATATATATTAATAATTAACCTCATGGGGTTCTCTTGGCTTGTTATATTAAGTTTATTAACCATATAATATAAAAATATAAAGAGACAATGTAAATCTCAAACTATTAAACTAAGAGTTAAATCTAAAAGATAAGGTTAATATAATGACATAAACATGTCTAAAACCTATTGGTTGATAGGTTTTAGACCAATACCCACCTTATATTCTAAATAATTCGTTTTGAATTCATTAGAAACCAAAAATTATTTTATCATAAATTAATATTTCAAGCATTTCTTAAAGTGTCTATCACCTCTCTTATAAAAGGGTACATCCCCTTATCTTACTTTCACACATCCAAAGCCATTTACCTAGGCTATCCCATACCCAAATACCTTCTCAACTATCCTCCCTTCAACCTAGAGGCCTTACTTTGTTTATAAATCCAACCTATTGAGCCCTTTTGATCCACTCAAAAGGAAACACCCTAAGAAGAGGTAATAATTTCCCCACCCTCTTTAAAGTTCATTTCTTCTTCCACTTCCTCTTTCTTTGTTATTTCCATGATAAAATAATAACTATAGTACCTAATATATACATTGGTGTTATTATAAATATGGTACAACTATATTCATTATTCTATCCATTCAATAATGACAACGTCACCATACGTGCGTACGTACGGCTTACCGTCTCCACGTCGTGGTGTAGTTTTTTATTCAAACACTTCATTATTTGGATGGGTATAATAATGAGTATAAATGATATAAATAATAAATATAACATGTTAATGATTCTTTATAAATGATATAACATCCAATTACATACAATTTCACCATCAATATAATGATATTATCGCTCGTTGTGTACGTACGGATTACCGTCTCCACGATGCGATGAGATTCATTTCCATTTTCACCACTCAAAAATGATTATAAAAAAAATATTATTAATAAATATGTAATATATGAGATAGTAATTCTACTGAATATATATATATATATATACTTACATAAATCTTATTCACTTACTTCTGTTCTATACGATATGAAAACGGAAACATCGTTTATGCATACTTACGGTCTACCGTCTCCATAAATGGTGCCTCCCATTTCATATATCAATCTATTAAAAATATTTATATTATAAATATATATTATAAATAAATCTATTTTTATATTTTGGAAGTATTTAAATCATGATCTAAATGATACAATCAAGAATAACAAGTTAAAACATGTACGATAAAGAAAGCAATTATTACGTGAAATATTAATTTAACATGGAAATCATTATTAAATGGATAGTATAAAAGAATAAATGAGTCATGTATGATATAATAAATATAAATATTATTCTTATATAAATTAATAACTTTATATGGTTATTATATAGTAGGTTAAACATACCCTCGACCAAAAGAAAGTGCAAGGTAAGGGTTAATTCCTCAATCTCAATATTATCTGAGATTGTTTATGTGTAAGTTTTTACTGGGACATATTAATTATCCATATACATGATTCATAAAAGTTTTTTCAAAAGGATTATTTTTAAGGGAATCTTTAAATAAAAATCATTTTAAATGTTATACATATTTATTCTTCTAAACCTTTTCTAATTAATGTTCATGTTTTCAAATTGATTTTAATGATTTATTTATATGGACTAGAATGTTTTAAAATGTAAATTCCATTCAATAGTTTCAAAGTGGTATGGAAAAAATTTATTCAAAAATATCTTTTAAATGACTTCCATAATAAATTGTGTGACTTTTAAATTTATTTCATGAAAAAGGGAAATTTCTCTCAAATAGTTTTACTGATCATTTTTAATTAGGTCAACATCCTTTATTGGATATTATTATTGATCGTGGTTTATTTATTATGATAAAAGCCATCCAAATTATATTGAAGTTTTTTTGGTATGTTTGACTAAGGATGTGTTATTTTTATACCCTTCATGGTTTATGGATAAAGTATTGACATTTCATATGCTAGTTTTAATACGAATGTTTATGTTATGTTTAAACCCTTTCCTATGAGGAATACATTGGACTTAGTAAGTGACAGGTGGAGCCCACTATAGCTCCTCAATGCATCAGTAGGTCTCATGAGACAAACTGGTTTCTTTGTACAAGGCCTTAGAAAAATCTTATTCGTAGTCACATCACAAGCCCTTGAATATGTGGTTATGAAGTCTAGCATTATGCATTCCATCATTATGAACTTGGATATTGAAATTGCATGATATTATTCTACAAGTATAATATCCATGTGAATAAGTAAATATAATTATTTGATTTTATCTATTCCATATTATTATGAAGTTTATGTTTAAAAGGCTTTTGTTTTAGTTTTATACATTGCCTTAAATTTTTATGCATATTTATGAAAGTTTCCACTATATTGTTATCCTTACGTAGCATCTGAGCTCACCCCTTTATTATGTTTTATTTTCCCAGGATTCCCAGAAGTGTATTATGATTGATAAAAAGGGTTAAACTAGGGTATTAATTGCATTATCAAAGGATCATTTATGTTGTGTTTTATTTTCTAATGTGTAATGTAACATTCATGTATATAATATATTTTCCAAGACTGCTAAAATGGTCGGTCTTTCAGGACTTGATTAGTTGTAATCATGCTAATGTATTAAAATAATTAACATACTCTAGGTTTATGGGGTCTGGGCATTACATTTTTAAAAAATATCAACATGGATGATAAATATATACCCAGTAGATACTTATGAAAAAACAATCTCAGATAAAATGAGATTTGAAAAGTTATCCCTTAACTTAGGTCTGATATGATTTTTACCTATCTAATCCTCCTCTATAATGATTTAAATAATGACATTGACTTATTCAATAATCTTATTCATTTTTATGATATCATTTATAGTCATATTCTTATCTGTTTATTAGTAACATTTCATTGTTACTCATTATTCCGTTGTTAACTCCTTTATGGTCTTATACATGTTTTGTCGAATAAATTATTATTCCTAATTTTAGGTCATAGTTATATCATTTTAAAAAATTTATTTGTATAATATATATCTTACTTATTCATTAAATTCATTTATATAATCATTCTTCATTTAAGATCAGGTAGAACAAAGCGCATCAGATCGTGGAGACGGTAGGCCCTACGTACGCACGAGCGACGACATCATTCTCATGATTGTGGAATACTATTTAATTGTAGGATGTATAATATTTCAGAATAAATATAATTTTAAAATAATCATATATAGTTATTTATTCCATCATTATACTCGTGAATGTATATTGGGGATGAAAAATAGATTACACTACAGCGTGGAGACGATAGGTTGTATGTATGCACGCGTGGTGATTTAAATTTTCATACGATAGATAGAAGATGGAATATGGTTGTTCAATATTCATAATAACATATTAGTATACAACTGATACTGAATTTATTACTTAATAATTAAATAACTTATATAGAGGAAGTATAAGAAGAATGAAGTTTGAAAGAATCGGTAAAGGATATTACCTCTTCCTCGGCATGCCTCTTCTAAACCTCCACATAGGGAACTAAAGATGGACTTTGAAGAAGACCAGTACCACTAGTATGTTTCTAGGGAAGTGGAGAAGGAAACTTTACATGGTTTGGACGAGTTTGAAGGCTAAAAATGGAGTGAAGAGGAGAGTGAGGAGGTTTCCTTTTATAAGAGAGGAGAGGGGCACTTTTGGAAACCTCAAAAATATTAATTTACAATAAACTCACACCCCACTTAAAAACACCCAAAATGACTCAACATCAAAGACGAGATGAGATAGGGTCATAATATCATCATCCAATAAAATTTTGACATGTATTGATTTTATTTAAAACCTTATCATTTTTATTTATCCTTATTTAATGTTTTTAGTTTTATTTGTGGTAATAATATTCTAAATTTTAAATGGTTATAAATACATACTTATGTGTTATGAATTGTCCATAATTGTATACTTTATAAAATTTTCGAACATATATTTTTTAATTTGTAATTTTTAAGTATTAATGTGATTTTTAAACAATTTAATAATATGTTATTTTTATAAAATATCAATACTTCAAATTTTGACACTATTCATTTATTTGAATATAAATACAATCCAAACAGGAGATAGATTAAATCCTGAATATTTAATAGATTCCTAACCTTTCATATTAATCTATAAAATTATAGTGTCACAAAAATTATTTCATATAAAATTTATTTTAATATTTTTAAAACTGTTTATTTGATATTTCTCTTAATAAAATAATTACACCAACGTGTTTCTAGAATTATTTAATAAACTTATTTGTTGAATAAAAATTACAAATAAAATTCTATGGTGATGATAAATATAATATATTTCATAATAATACTTTTAGTCGAGTTTATCATCTAAAAAACCAATAATTCAAAATGTTATATTTATTAAATTATAAAGGTGAAAACTTTTACATCATTTAAAATAATATGATATAAGTGTCATAATCTCTATTATAAGGCTAAAAATGGTCAACAAGACAACCATTGGATGCTTCTAGATTATATATACATGACCAATAAGGTTTGGTCAAGTGCTTGGGCCTTTTATGGGTATTATTATTTTAATAAAAACTATATTATTGATTTTTCACTACATAAATAATTTATGTATCATTAACCTATAAGATATTAAGGTAATTATATATTTTTAAAAATTAGAAATAAATTACCATTATAGAGAAAAAATACATTTCAAATGACTATTTATAATAGAATTTATATTTTGTATAACCTTATATTAAAAATAATTTATTTATTAAAGTTTGAGTGAGACATATTTCACTTTTCATTAAATAAAATAATTTAATTATCTCAATCTTATAAAATTGGGTTCCAATATATACCATTTCTACCTAGGTATGTATTAGGGGAAAATATAATCATCCAATTATATCAATACAAGTGTTAGAGTAATTTTATGATATTATTTTTACCCTTAATTACCTGATTTACCTTTAACCGTGGTAGTTAAAATTTACCGTAGTTATTATTCATAACGACCAAAAATAAATGTATCCTATTGACATGATTTGGTGCTAATTATTCCAAATATTAAATCAATTTTACGTATTCATGACACAGAAGTTTCTGTAATTAATTTAAAACCAATCACATTGTTGAAATGAGAAAACTGGTTTTACAAGTTAAAACATTGCAAAAGATTGAAATGTTATTACCTATGAATTCGATGTAAAATTAAAGATAATGACATACATTATATTAAATAGTAAAAATATATTCTATTTATTATTTAAAAACATTCAACATTATAATTTAACCATGTAAATTATCTTGGTGAATAAATTGGTTTTTATGTAAAATTTAGCGTATTTTTACTATTCATCAAAATATGAAAGTTATCAGAAAAGTATCAAAAATTTACCCAACGTAAATTTTTAAATTATGATTAAAAATAAGTAGTTTATTTTGTAAAATTTAACTTATGAATAAGTCAAAAATTATATTTTACATGGTTTCACCATCAAAAGGTTGAAAACTGTATTTTTTGAAAAATACTTCTTTTAACAAAAAAATTGATTTTTTCCCATACATGTTCTAGAAAATGTATAAGATTAATTACAATTTTATACAATTGAAATTTTGGTTAATACTATTCATAATGTATAGTTCATAATATTATTATAAAAATATATCATTGTTTAGTGAAACTCGGTATTGTGTACCATGAAAGCCATCGAGGAAGGTTGTTCTTGCGTGTAACGCAAGAAATGTCAGTTTTGCGTGTAGCGAAATCATCATTTGGTGTTGTGTATAAAATAATCCTAACATATTTCATTTATAAATTGGAAAAAAATATACTCATTTTTGTTTGAGATTAATTCTTTCAAAAGAACTAGAAATTGTGTGCAACACAAGGAAAGTGTATTGTAGCATATACTACAAGCTAATACGACATTGCATATACTGTAAGATAATCTTGGTGTTGCATAAAATGGATGAATTGAAAGAAATTAAAAATAATATATCTCAAAAAATCTCAGGGTGTTACATTCTACTCCCCTTAAAATGAATTTCTCCCTCGAGATTCGTCGGGGTTATAAATAGTTTTCTATGTGAAAGTTTCTTTCAAGGAAAACTACATCATAAAAATAGATACTAAGACATCATTTTAAAAAAGAAAAGTTAGAAATGTAACATCTAACCAAAGTTAATCACTACTTGGTTTCCACATAAGATAACATGGGTGGGAAGTGAATACATGGATATGGAAGAGCAAACTAATCATCAAGTTTTGATGGATAGTGATATAGAATAAGGTTTGGGGAACGTTAACTACCAGAAAGACATAAATCTGCGATGATTTAAGGGACCATCTAATTCAGCAGATAAGGGGGTAATAGGATCACATTTTTGGTTTTTAAGATCATTTCCCTAATGTTGAATAATTTTTTTGAATTAGAAGAAATACCTATTTGATTTTGGTATAATCTCACTATTGTTTGTGCCTTGAACAATTTCCACTTCACCTCTTAAAGAAATGAAGTTGAATTTGTCATTTGTGAAGTGTTAACAGATCATGTGATAGAATGATAGGTCATTCCATCTATCTCAACTAAAATATTAGAACATTTTATCAAATAATTATAAGTCCACCTATAATGAGATAATAAATTAATCTTAAAATAGAAAATAACTTATACTAACTATAAATGGATAACATTACAATCCATCCAAAAACTAAAAATATAAAAATTTAGAATGAGGTGAACTAAATCTACATTACATTTGTCCCCCATATCTCATAAGGTAGTTATTTATTTTCATGTTCCAAAAATATGAATACCTTAATCATGTATTCTCTTGAAACATTAATTACTATAGAACCTTAGTGAAAACATGAATGCTTTCCAAAGTTATTTATTTCCACATACCAAAATAACAAAAATTCTATATACTCATACAATGATATCACTTTTTCCTTATATCAATCATAAGCTCATTAATACTTTCAAACATATTATTTTATCCTTACCCATAAATTAGGCAGATATCATATACTTTCCAAAAATATTTCAATCACTTTTCATTGTTACCAGTACCATATAATTATTGAAAACCACAATAAACCAATACATAGATATTCCAATATACCCTAAAAGTACCGCAACAACATTTTTCTTGAACCCTTTAATCCATCATCTACAATGATTGGCATGGAATAGGCCCTTCCTTGATATATAAGTAACCTCTTATGTTAGGTAATTGAGTTGGGTAATGTCCATGTTCTCTACAGATAATTCATTGAACTCCATGGAAGCCTATCACTCTATGACCCTTTTCCCCACAAAGATAACATCTTCCCCTCCATTTGATGTATTTCTCAAGGTTCTTCTTCCCTTATTCATGATATATAAAAAGATTAATCTTCCTTACTATATGTTCCTCACCATCATAATGTAATAAAATCAAAGTAATAATAGTGATAGAAACATAACCCTATATCATCTTATATGGAAAATAATTTTGATAAAACACTTGAACTTAGTTCTTTAAAAAATATCCTTTATTCTTCAAAAACATTTTCTTTTCTAAACACGTCGGGACATTTTTTAAGTAAGGAAGTTAATTGAAAATAAACTTGAAAACATGTAATGTAATATTCATTGAAATAATTCTCTATGAAAGCATAAAAATCCATTCATGACGTATAAGTTAAAAAAACATTCTCCTCATACTTTTTCCAGAAATGTAAAAAAAGTACCTCATATGGTAAAAAAAGAAAGATTCCTTACAAACCATGTTGTAAAAGTCAAAATAGGTAAAAATGAAATTAAAAATACATAGAATAATAGTACACATTTTATGAGAATATTTTTGGAAATCATCGACATGGATGATAAATATATACCGAGTAGATACTTACGAATAAACAATCCTAGATAAAACGAGATATGGAAAAATTATCATTTACCTTAGGTATGATATGCTTTGTACATATAAAAACCTCATATATAATTATTTAGATAATTTCATTGACTTATTCAAAAATTAGATTCATTTTTATGATATCATATATGGTCATATACTTATCTATTAATTAGTAACATTTCCCTGTAACTCGTTATTTGGGTGTTAACTACTTTATGTTCTTATGCATGTTTTGTCAAAAAAATTCCTATTCCTATATTTAGGTTATAGTTATATCATTTAAATAATGGTATTAGTCTAATATAAATCATATTTATTCATTCGATTAATTTATATAATCATTCTAAAATTAAGATCATGTAGAACGAATCACATCACATTGTGTTGCAGTAAGTCGTGCGTACGCACACGTGACGATATCATTCCCATGAATGTGGAATTGTATTGAAGTGTATGGTGTATAATATTTTAGAATCAATATATTTTTAAAATAATCATATATATTTATTTCTTATATCATTATACCCATGCAAGTATGTTGGTGATGAAAAACAAATTACACCACTATGTGGAGATGGTTTTTCATATGTATGCACGTGTGGTGATTTAATTATTCATAGGATGGATAGAAGATAGAATATGTTTTCTTCAGATTCATAATAAAATTTTATTATACTATTGATACAAGAGTTATTACTTAACAATGAAACAAATCATATAGAGGAAGTAGAAGAAGAAAGAAGTTTGAAAGAATCAGTAAAGGATATTACCTCTTCTTCGACGTGCCTCTTCTAAACCACCTCTTAGGGCACTAAAGTTGGCCTTTGAAGAAGACCAAGACCTCTAGTATGATTATAGGGAAGTGTATAAGGTAAATTTGTAGGTTTTGGCCGTGTTTTATGGCTAAAAATGGAGTGAAGTGGAGAGAGAGGAGGTTCCCTTTTATAAGAAAAGAGATGGGAACTTTTGGAAACCTCAAATATATTAATTTATAATAAACTCAAACCCCACATAGAAACCTCCAAAATGACTCAACGTTGAATATGAGATAATATAGGATTATTATATCATAAACCAATAAAATTAAACATGTTTTTATTTAATTTAAAACCTTATAATTTTGATTTATCCTTATTTAATCTATTTAATTTAATTTGTGGTAATAATATTCTAAATTTCAAACAGTTATAAATACTTACTTTTGTGTTGTTAATTGCCTATAATTTGATGCTTTATGACTTTTTCGACCATATAATATTAAATTTGTAATTTTTAAATATTTTTTTGATTTTTAAACAATTTAATAATATGTTGTTTTTATAAAATATCAATAATTCCAATTTTGACACTGTTTATTTATTTGAATTTAAATAAAATACACACAGAAGATAGATTCGAACCACAATATTTAGTAGATTCCTAACCTTTCATATTAATCTATAAAATTATAGGAACACATTAATTAGTTCAGGTAATATTAATTTCATTATTTTTAATACCATTTATTCGATATTTCTCTTAATAAAATAATTAATACAACATTTTTGTATAATTATTTAACATACCTATTTGTTGCATAAAAATTAAAAATAAAATAATATGGTTATGATAAATGAAATATATTTCATAAGAATACTTTTAGTCAATTTTATCTTCTAAAAAACCAATCATTCAAAATGTTATATTTATTAAATTATGAAGGTGACAACTTTGAATCATTTAAAATAAAATAATATAAGAGTTATAATCTCTATTATGAGGCTCCAAATGGTCAATAAGTTGACACTTGGATGATTCTGATTTATATATACTCAACCGATATGATTTGTTCAAGTGTTTGGGCCTTTTATAGGTATTATTATTTTAATAAAAACTATATTATTGATTGTTCACAAAAAAAAAATTTATGTATCATTGACATATAAGATATTAATGTAATTATATATTTCTTAAAATTACAAATAAATTACTTTGATAAATAAAAATATTTTTATTTCAAATTTTTATTTATAATTATAATTATATTCTATATATCTATATATTAAAAATAATTCAATTATTAAAGTTTGTGTGAGACATATTTCGCTTTTCATTAAATTAATTAAATTAATTGTCTAAGTCTCATCCAGCTGGGTTCCAATAAGTACCATTTCGACCCAAGTATGTTTTAGGAGAAAATATAATCATAAAATTATATAAATACAAGTGTTAGGATAATTTTATGATATTATTTTTTCCATTAATTACCTGATTTACCTTTAACTATGGTAAATAAAATTTACCGCAGTTACTATTCATAATGCCAAAAAATAAAAGTAGACTATTAACATAATTTGGACATACTGATTCCAAATATGGAATCCATTTTTCCTATATCAAGACACAGAAGTTGTTGTAATTAATTTAAAATTAATCCCATTGTTGAAATGAGAAAATGAGTTTTACAAGTTAAAACATTATAAAAGAATGAAAAGTTTTTACCTATGAAGTCAATGTAAAATTAATGATATTTACTTCCATTATATTAAATATTAAAAATATATTATATTTATACTTTAAAACCATTCAATATTATAATTTAACCATATAAATTATCTCGATGAAAAATTTGTTTTTAAGTAATATTTAGCATATTTTTACTATTCATCAAAATATAAATGTTATCAGAAAAAATAAAAAATTTATCCAACGTCAATTTTTATATCCTGATTCAAACTAATAAGATTATTTTGTCAAATTGAACTTATAAACATGTCAGAAATTAGATTTAAAATGGATTCACCATCAAAAGACTAAAAATATCAATTTTTGAAAAATACTTCTTTTATCTGAAAAATTGATTTTTTTCTCATACCGTGTTCTAGAAAATGTGTAAGATGTATTATAATGTAATAAAATTAAATATGTGAGTAATACTATTCATAAAAATTATTTCATAATAATATTATAATAATATATCATTGTTTAGTGAAACTCAGTATTTTGTACCATGCAAGCCATCGAGGAAGGTCGTTCTTGCGTGTAACGCAAGCCATGTTAGTGTTACATTTACTCCAAGTTTCCTTTGGTGTTTCATATAACATAATCCAAACTAATTTCATTTATACATTGAAAAAAATATATAATCATTGTTTTGTGAGATGAATTCTTTCAAAAGAATTTGAAATTGTGTATAACCCAATCTAAATATATTGTTGTAAATAGTGCAAGCTAATTCTATGTTGCGTATAGCGCAAGCTAATCTTGGTGTAGTGTACAATAGAAGACATCAAAGAAATTAAAAATAATATATCTCAAAAAATCTCTAGGTGATACAATCTAGGTTTTCCTATCACAACATGTTCATGCATATGCATTCCACATAAATAATAAAAATATAGAATAATCATAAGGGTTACCCGTGAAAAAATGGGTTTCGTAATCATGTCATAAGGCATAACAAAAAGGCGTATAATATGGTATCCATGAAAAATGGATTTAAATATTTCTTGAAAATTCATAAATTAATAAAAACAATAGAACAATAATAATAATGTTCAATAGAATTTAAGACATAAAAAATATTGGTTAGGTAACATTAGAAATATACCACTTATGTGCGGTTTTAGGGGAATGAATAACAACTCTTTAAAGAGGATAAAGAAAAAATTGTTTTTATAAAACGAAAAATTGAAAAATAGTTTTTCATGATAAATTGAGAGATTTTAGAAAAATATTGGAGGCTTAAAGAATTTTATGGAGTGTACTTCATAATGGTTAAGAAATGGAGAAATTCCCATTAATCGGGTTTTCTTATCGAGAGAAATTGAGAAGGGAAACTTTTAAAACATGTAATTCCACATCAAGTAAATATGAATTAAGATACAAATTTTATTTGGTATATATGAATATAATATATTAGAGGTATATAATAAAAAATAGATAAAATTAGTCAAAGATATAGAAAGTGTAACCTAAAGGAAATTTGGAGGTTCAAAGAGATCCCATACACAACTCTTTCTTTTAGTTGAAAATGCTTTAACATAATGCATAATTGTGTAAATAATGTTATTAATTTATAAAACCCCTATTAATATTTATTATGTCATATATAATCCTTATATAACCTCTTATAACCCTCTCATTAATAGTAATTCATTATTACAATTGTTCTAGGTGTTAACAACTTTCTTTTTACTAGCATGTTTTTTCACATAAGCTCATGTTCTTATACATGAGATATAGATTTATCAAATACAAAATTTTTTTAATGATATAAGTTTAATATATAATTATTTAATACATTTTTATAATAATTATGGAAATTTTTTTATGGAAAGTGAGTCACATCACTTCTTGGAGACAGTAGGTTGTAAGAACTCATGAGCTATGGTATCATTCCCTTAAGGGTGAATGGGTAGAGAAATAGATGAAATATTAATTTTATAGAATCAATATCATTTCATAATTATAATATATATATGTACCAATTAATTCCATCATTATAATCATCCAAGTAAATTGGTGATCAAAAACGTATTGCACTACTATGTGGAGATGGTAAGTTGTACGTACTCACACACAGTGCTTTCATTTTTTAGAGGATGGATAAAAGGTGGAATATGGTTGAATAAAAATCATAATAAAATCTCAGTGTATATATTATACTAGATTTATCTTTGTTATAAAAAATTAATAGGGGTATAAGAAGATATAAATTTGAAATAGTTGGCAAAGACGATTACCTCTTCTATGAAGGAGATCCTTTACAACTTCTCCTAAGGGGCTGATGGAAGGTATTTTTTATGGGCCAGAACTACAAGAAATTAAATAAGAATTTTTAGAACAGAAATGTGTATATTTTTGTTGAGCTAGATGGCTCCTTGTGGTTTGAATAAGTGTTGTAATGGGTTCCCTTTTATAATTGATGTGAGGGGCACTTTTGTTAATTCAAAATATATTAAACTATAATAAGACTATTCATGAGCCAAATGATTCTAGATAGTCAAAAAATGAATCGGGGATGAATTTTTAGACTAAATATTTTCCCATTTTTTATTAAATAATATTTTTATATATGATAAATAATTTTAAAAAGTATTATATTCATGAAATATCATTATTGTCAATTTTCACACTATTCATAACTTTGACTTTAAAAAAATAAAAAATTAAAATTAGAAAATATTATTTTATTATTTCTTAAACATATTTTTGGCATCTCAAGAATTCATGGATGAAATTAAATATCCCAAATTATAATTATTTTAATATTTATAAAATCAATTTTTTGATTTTTTCCATTCATTGAATAATTCTACATCACCATTATCAAAGAGTTTATGGTAATTATTTCATCCATAAAAATTAAAAATAAATTATCATGATGTAGATAAATAATTTATATTTCAAAATAAATTTAAAGTTGAATATATCCTCTTTATAACTCTGTATTTAAAATATTACACTTATCAAATCAAAGTGTGATATATTTTACTTTTCAAAAAAAATATTATAATGGTCATAATCTTATATAGGTGGCTTAAAATGGTTATAAATCATAAACATGGATTATTATGGAAGAAAATCACTCATAAATTAAAATTTGGTCAAATGTTGGTGTAAATTTATAGTCCTTATAATATTTTTTTACTCATAATTTTCATATTTACCATTTATAGTGTTAACAAAAATTACTAAATCTACTATTCATATTGACCAGAAATTAAGGAAAACTGTTTATTATATCAGTACCTCCTGATTAAAAATATATAAACCATTTTTTCAATATTTAAAACATATAATTTGAGGAAATTAATTTAATATTAAACTAGAAAAACAAAAAGAAACAAAAATCGGAAAAAAATTATTTTTTTATGAATAAAATGTTTTTATACTAAATTAATGCATAAAATTAGTTTAAAAGATAAAAATTAGAAAATTTTATAATAAAAAATAACTAAATAAATTTTAATATTAATGAAAAATATAATTTTATTTTTTAAATTATTTAAAATAAAATACAGATTTCAATGTAAATCTGTATTTTCATTATTCATTAAAATAATATCATTTTTAAAAAATCTTGAAAAATCCATCCCAAGATAATTTTAACAATCCTAATTCAATAATGAAGTGTAGTTTTTTAAAATTAATTTAATAAAATATTCAAAATTAATTATAATTATTTTATCATAGGAAGAAATAAGATCGTTTTTTGAATAAAACATATTTTGGAAGAATAAAATATTTATTTAAAAATAGAGTTTTTATCTCCTAATAATTAGAAAACAAATATACATTATAACATGTTTATTCGTATCCATACCTTCCAATTCAATGGATAGGTTATAATAGTCATGTTATATTAATAATATTTTAATAGTATGTTGTGGTTTGCTTTAACAAGGAATTTCTTGTAACACAAGCTACCTAAGAAATAAAATTATTTAAAGAGAAATATTTCATAAAAAACATGGGTTATTACTGTATTAGTTATATCCTCTTTGTTGACCACAATTGATGATATCCAGAATAAAGTTTAATCTTGGAAAACTATTTTAATATGTGTAGTTCATAAAACAAGTCATAATTACGGTGTAGAGGATACTTGATTTTTATTATGATCATGTGCCTCTCCTAATAATGAAATCAAATTCACTTATAACCCTCTTTATTTTTTAAAAAGAGAACGGGTGTATCTGAAGGTGACACACTTGTCCGAATGAGTCCAGTTTCATTATTCTCCTAGATTTTCTTCTTTAATTCATGTAACTTTGTTAGGGATATTCAATAGGGAGTCTTGAAATGGGTGTGGAATAGGAACAAGTTCAATTGAAAGATAAACTTCAAGATTCAATGGATGATATGAAAACAATTCTAGATATACATCAACAAAATTTTGATCAATAGGCATATCTTTCTTATTGAATTTCCCTTAAACATTCAGAGATAAAATCCCATTTTGAATAATAATCAAAACACATAAAATGGAAGTGATTACCACTGGAAGCTCATATTTATCATCTCACTTATATAATTTCATAGGATTTTTTGGAATATCAAAGAATAATTCCCTTCCTCAACAATTGATGTGGTATTTATGTATATAAAACTAATCCATGCCTAAAATAACATCGAATTAATCCATTGGAGGAATGAAAATACTTGAAAGAATCACATTCCAAAAAACATCAATTGGAGAAGAATCATATACTTGAGATGCGATCATCATATCATTAGGGGTTTCACTATTATTTATACATATAACCATGTGGGGGTGTCCTTATACCCTTATAAAAATCTTCAATTATAAAATAATGGGAAGATCCAAATTCAATTAAGACATCAACAATTCTATAGTGGATGGTAAACATACCTTTCACTATGTCATTACCTCACCCCTCATCAGAAATAGAGATCACAGGAGATTTACCCTTATCCCTCGATGGAATAGGTTGCTAAATTTTTTCATCATCAAAAACATTCATATTTTGGAACTATTTAGAGTAATTCCCATACTCCTAGAATTTGAAACACTAGAGTCTGTCTGGTGCATTATGTGGAGATTTCTTTCCATTCACATCATTATTTGACTTCTTCTCATCACATCAAAAATCAATTCTTGATGAACTTCCCTTACACACATAAAACATTTACCAGTCCCATTATGAAATTTCCATCCATGTTCCACACCACACTTCATGAATGTAGGAAATCTCATCATCATCTCTCTACGGTTCTTAGTGTATCCCTTAACCTCCATATTTATTTTCAAATAAAAACCATATTATTGATGGGTAACTCCAATATCCATCTATACATTTAGAGAACATCTAATGATTTATCCACAGCTATTGTAGTTCTTTATGGATAACTCCCTTTAGAGACTAGGTTTTTATCAATTTAAGAATTGATCAGCCTTTCTTTTAGGTTGGTTGATAACTCTAGAAGCATTTATCATAGGTCTTGTAAAATTTAAATTATATATACCAATAAATTCATCCACCTTCCACTTTATCTCAATGAACTCATTATCTATTTTTTATGAAGAATCAAAAGGAAGAACTTATAGAAAAATATGATCGTAAAGACATTCCACTCTATGGATTCAATTTCATCTTGTTTCCCCATATTATTGATGATAGTCCACCAATGACCTGCTTCACCTTCCAAATAATTAAACAAAATGATTTTTTTAGTTCACGGGCATTGGACATCAGAATATATCCTTCCAATTGTACTAATCCATTACCCAAAAACTAGTAGATCAACAGAACCACTGAAAGATGGTGAATATTTCCTCACTAAATACTCATTATAATTCTGTTCCCTCCATTGCTTATTTGGATGTTTTTCATGATTCAAAATGAGAGAAATTTGTGTGTGAATAAAAATGATATTTTTCATTCCATATCACATAGTATTCAGTTTATCGTGTGTTAAATCATTTAATTTTCAATATTATTCATCATTATCATAGTTACTTTGGGTTATATCCATCGACTAAAACCAAAAAGCATAGTGTGGGAAATAATAATCATACTAAAAAAACACAAAAACATTAAGAATATTTTATAAGATTTATAAATCAAGAAATATTATTTTAAATCCATGACACCTAAGGTTTAACCTAGGTTACTCATGGTCATTTTCTATTAGAATTATTCATGATGGTTTAGAAAAAATGAAAATTATTGAAAACATATCCCTCGAGAATTTCAAACCAAGTGAATAGTAAGGCTCGTTGTTATGTACCAAGTAACACTCAAGTCAAGCCCGAAACCCCTTTTTCAAAGTTATTACCCCTAGGTACATCTATTCTAGAACCATGTCCACTTATGATTTCTATAAAGCGATGTATTTTTAGGTAGAAAATATAATATATTCCCTACAAAAACATTATTATGTTACCCTATACTTACACATATCATAAGGGTTCTCATTAATGTTTCCTCATCCTAGTTTCTGAATAATAACTCAAACTATCCTTGGATAACAATGGTAACAACCTTATATTTTCATATATAGATATTCAATCTTTTTTTTGAACATTCATTTGATTATGAAAACATATTCCTAAGGATCATAATTGTATAATGCCTATGGAAACATGGAAACATAAAAAACTAGTTCATAAGTGTTTTACATAATATCCCACTTAGTTCCTCATAACTAGATTCTTTTTATGAATATCACACATAATACCTATCATCATAACCTAGAGAAAGAAACATAATAAAGGCTGGGATTAGAGGCCTAACAAGGGTAAACTAGGTAAATATGTAAACATAGTGTTAGTATAAAGGTATGAGAACATGATAATAACATATAAAAATAATTCCCTATATAACAATGATCAAAATCATGGGTCATGGAATAAATATTGAATGTTCATCAAACATGAATCATAAGGAAATAAAATAAAATGACCCATGAGAGTATAACATTGACATAAAAAATGTAATTTTTGAATACACATAAGCATAAAAAATAATTTCCATAGTAGTAAAGTATCATTTCCATGTCTATCATAGTAGAATGGGTTCCCTTAAAAAACCATTGTAGTAGTCAGGGGTCACTCCCAAGACTATCATAGTGGAAAAATTCCCTTTCTAAAGTAGGTTCACTCCCTATTCTAGTCCTGTTTATCTCATGAGATTTTAATATTTACCCAATTAATTGGAGGAATATATAGGTCCCACCTATCACATAATAAAAATCATAAAAACAATTCCACAATATTATAAAAAAAATCATCATAAAAGAGTCCATGAAAAGAAATGGGTTTCATAATCATTACATCATAGCATAAACCATGGAAAAGAAATGGGTTTCATGTACATTTCATCAAAACATAACCCATTGAATGTAAATGGTTTTCAAAAAAAATATCTTCATCAAAATAACAAAAGATCTAGATAAATAATAAGGATAATAAAATGGATCATATCACTAGTAAAACTTTCATGAACTGACCCAAGTTGAGGCTCCAGCCAAAAATACCCCAAGACTACCTCCATAGGCCAAGGGGTGGAGATAAGAATAAAAGGAATAACTCACTTGGGGATGAATTTTCCTAAGTACCTGTATGTACACACATAGACATATCGATGAAAAAGTGTATAGGGAAAGAGTAAAAGATGAAATACTACTATAAAGTTAATCAAGCATGAATGAAACTCTACAAAGTAAAAAATGTACAGTATTGTAAACTAAAAAATAAAGGGAAAAAATAAATGCCTGACTAGAAATATGTCTCAACCTGAAAAACCTATAAATGTAAATACTAGAGAGTGCCCAACTCCTAAATATCAAACTATGAGAATTGTACGCGGTCTAAACACCCAGTATCCATAAGCTCCTTTGTAGAAATGGTTGACCTGTTTTTCATCCTCATAAAAAATGACACATGGGGGAAGAGTATATGCCTGGGTGAGAAAATAAACACCCATTTATATGCCCAGGAATATGAAAAGGTAGATGTAATAGATACAATAGGAAAAAAGAAAGAAAATAAATGCATGATATATTCAAAGAGAACAGCTCAACCAAACCAAGGGTGGTAGTAAGCTCATCCAAGCACAAGGGGATCGACATAGTGAGTAGATAAACTACTCATCAAGTCTTTGACACCTATTGTTGGAGAGTATACTCATTAAACCAAGAGATTATAAACACAAAAATTATGTGGTATAACTCATGCTTCTTCACCTCTCTTGGAAAGAGAGTGTCTAAATACAAGGTGTGGATATAGAGGACTGATATATATATATATATGATCAATCAAATAAGCCCAAAAAATAGAGTAAGGGGATCCTTATCTCATCAATCATCTGATGAAGAGTAGTATCCAACAATTCTAAAAGTTTATCAATGATGCCCATCATCCCATGCATCACACAAGAAGTATTCGTACAAGTCAAAATGTTCCTCTTCACTATGTCTCAACTGAGAGGGCATAAACTCAATGTATAGGACCCATGATCTTTTACAAAAAGAGAGTTCCAATCTAAAATCATTGAGGACCCACTGCCCAGTCCAGTTGGAGGGTACCACTTGGTAGACTTCGAGGACCCATAGACCAACCCATTTGGAGGGTACTGCTTAGAAGACGTCGAGACTCCACTATGCAGCCCAGCTAGAGGGTACCAATCATTAGACGTTGATGACCCACTACCCAGCTTAGTTTGAGGGTACCACTCAGTAGACGTCGAAGACCCATAGACCAACCCATCGGGACGGTACCTCTAAGAAGATGTAGATGACCCACTACTTACTCCAGCAGGAGGGTACCAATCAGTAGACGTCGATGACCCATTTCCCAATACAGATAGAGGGTTCCACTCAGAAGACATTGGGGACCCACTACCCAGCCCAGCTAGAGGGTACCACTACAAATATTTCTAGGAGACACTACCTAGATCATCTTGAGGGTACCAATCAAAATATGTGGATGGCCCACCACCCATCCCAACTAGAGGGTACCACTTGGTAGGAGTCTTTGCTGATCATTCTTGATCATTTCTATCATCAGGTGTTTCCTCTGTATATTTCATTCCTTAAACATTTTAAATCATCTATTAAAATCCACAACTTAGGTTTCGATAGTGTTAAACATAGTAAAACACTAAGTATAGTCTATTCACAATCCAAAATGTGAGTTCAAAAAAAGATGATACGGACATTCAATGATTCCTAAAAAAGGACACTACATGTCGAGTACCCACACAACATGTGGTCCCACACTACTTCCTAACTATGTCGTCGTCAGAACACAACATATTGTCCATCTAACACTACATGGTGTGTAAGGTTACTACATAACGTGTCTTGGTCACCTTCCTGATTAATTCATGAGGCTCATCACTTTTCCAAGAGAAAAAGATAATTTCCATAATCATGCCTCTTCAAACAGCCCTATATAGAAAAAAAACACACCATTTCAATCCTCATATAAAAATGCTCGATATAGGCTATTCACTTTCCTTAATCAGATAGCCAGTAGAAAAGGTTTATTTCACTGCATCACACTCAAATGGAATCTCATGGGCTCGTTCCATGAGTATGAATTAAATACATGAAAATGGTGTTGAAACAACCACCTTTATTTCAGGGTCATGGTGTCATAGATGGTTTGTCATTTCAACGCCATATGAGAGAGAAATGTCATATACATGATCCCACAATAGTAATAATTCTGTTATTATTGGATGTTTCATTGACCTACGCCACTAGTCTAAAATAAGTATCCAAAATCGGTATAAAAATGCATGTCTCAATTCTTGGGTCACATTACCACTGACAAAGCATTAATATGACAACGTATGCATATGTTACAGGTGAATTAATGTTTGATAACCAAGATAATAATAACATTCTTATTATATTTTTATTATTATATTTTTCTTCAAACCTTATATTTATTCAAGAGGGTCATGGAAAATCCTCTTCCCAAATCATTGTATGCACATCAAAAAAGGCACCTCCTCCATTTTTCTTACATTTCATCATTTCTAATTTCATCTTATATTAATTATCATCATTTATTATTAAATAATGACGAGAACTTGAACAAAGGTAGATGATTCTACCAAATATTCAAGCCCCAACCTCAGACGACCCAACAATTAATCCCCTTAAATTTTACTAATTTAATTATCCAAATTAAATTAAATTAATTTTCATAACTCCTCGCGCCAAAATTTACAACAACTCCCACTTTAATAAACTCCTTAAAAAATGGTTTTACTAATTTTTATTTCAAATAAAAACCACAATAATTATAATCCATTTAACTAAATCAATTTTATTTATTTATTAAATTAAAATCATTTAATTCAATTAACTGTACATTTTATTCCACATTTATTATTTTTATTATGGAATATAACAATAATAACAAAATCCTTCTTTAATTTTATTAATGTGTCACCATTAATAATAATAATAATAATAATAGTTTACGCCCACAACATTAACTATGTCTAAACACCTCATTGGTGATCTGAGCCCAGCCACCATCACATTCATGTCAAGTAGCCTCCTCCATGAGACTCAACGCATGACCTCTACTCAAAATCTATCATGTTAAACCACATGTCACCGCCACGGGCCAATTGAGAAAATTGGGATCACCGATCTGATCCCAAACCAAAACTAATCATAAACCTCAAACATGCAGTACCAAAATGAACCTTTCACCAAAAACCATCTCTATCATTTATCAATCCACCTAGAAACCATGGATCCTCATTTTTTCATGATATTACAAAGAATTTGAGGGTTTGATCGCTCTTAAACCCACCCCAACAATGTTGAATTGTGACCTCATGGTCTAATGATGAAGAACATGAAGAACAGTAGGGGAAACACCAATAAAAAGGTGAAAAAAATTGTTGGCCTTGAATTCTTGGAAAAGAATTCATTATGGGGAAACACGGGTGTGAAAAATGGCATGGACAAGAAAAAAATTGAAATAAAAAATTATTTTGATTATAGGGGATCATGAAAAGACATAAATTAACACAGATCACAATGAGAGAATTGATCATGATAAATCTTTTAACATTATGTATGGAAAATAACATATAATGAGTCCTACCTTGATTATGGATTGATCTTTGGTGAAGAATGTGTCTACCATTGATGAGGAATACCCCTTTTCAATCACTACCCATTGATCTACCTCAATCTAATCACTATTCTTCATTCGATGTTGATCCAACAATGAAGAATACTCTCCTTCTATTCTTCAATATAGAAAGGGTTATATGGAATACCCTCATAAAATCTTTATAAGAGGGTTTTTATAGAGGTTTTAATTAGGTTGTTTAATAAAAAAACAAACAAAATATTTATTTATTTCAATTAAACATACATACCAACAGCTGCCTCATCTGAATGTCCCACGATGAAATATTTTTGGTCACTTCAATGGTAAAAACTATAATCTAAACTCAAAATTGTTATCATATTTCTTATATGAGTCTCCTTCAAAACGTTTTTTTAGTTATGAATATTAAATAAATAAATTAACTTAATCATTTTATCCAATGCACCCACTAATGACTACACCATCTAAACATCCCACACTGACGAACCTTAAGTCACACCCAAGGTAAATTCTATATTATTGATTCAAACTTGGTCACAAATTTCATATCTAAGACTCGGTTTATAATATATTCCACTTTTAATAAAAATTGTGCACGTGTAAAAAAATATATTTAAAATTTTTATAAAATTAATTTCAGGCTCATCGGGCCTCAGAATCGTATGAAGTCTTAGCACCTGGTGTCGAAAATATTCTTAGGAATATTTAAAATTCAAACTCATGAAAACCAAAGTGTCTAAAAATCATAATAAACACTATTTGTTTTTGTTTTTATGAATAGAAATTCCAAAAAATCATTAAAAAATTCCTTAGGAAAATATTATTTCGTTTTTGAAAACCCTTCTTTAAAATATTAAAACATCCCAAATATTAAAAATAAATTTTCTTTTAAAATAGTCTTTTAAACATGTAATGTAATCATTAAAACATTGAGTGGTCATTACAGTGGAAAACTCTGTTCATTTTGTACACTTTAAAACAAATATTCCTTTCACATTTTTATTAAAAGTAATGATAACCCCGTTCAGTAAATGACAAGAAGATTCATTTTTTAAAATATTTTGAAAAGAATATAAATGGTATAAAAGACTTTAATAAATATTAGGATATTTTTTAAAACTTTTTTAAAACTTTTTTTTTGAAAATATGGATATTGAATGAAAATGATTTTCAATCTAATAGAGAAATAAAATCTATTTTTCATAAAAAACTAATTTTAGATCCCTTAAGTACTTAAAAAAATAGTAAATGAAAGGAAAACATGTATTCTAAATAAATAAATAGATTATATAAAAATACATGAGTTTATTGAGAGGTATATCATAAGTTTTCATCATTAGAAACACAATTGTAAACAATCTCGATAAATGGTGAGATTCTTAGGTAAAATAATTACCACGTTGGTATTTTTTGAATCGCTAGAACCATTAAAGTTAAAAATCAACTGAAACATTAAATATCATAAAATTAATTATATTCATGATATAACATGTCAAAGGGATGTATATAAATCTCATAAAATAAGATAGGTATACAACATATCTTATGTCTCAAATGAGATAATTGGAGACAAAAATCCATTACCTTAAGTCTCGAATTTCTTTTTACACATTCAAACCTCGTTTATATCAAATATTATTGTATTATACATATAAAACTGAACCATAATCATTTGAATCAAACAAAATTTTATTAACTTATGATTTTTTGTGACCAAACTATTAATAATTCCTTTTTAAAATCATGTTTCGGGTAATCACTGCTTCATTTTTCATGTATGTTTGGGTTTGGTATTTTTTATCCTTTTACATTCATCATAGTTCCATCATATAAAAATTTTTAACCATGATATAATGATCATATATATTCATTATATATTTATTTATACAAATCCATTGAATTTAGATATAGAAAATGAGTTACATTGTTCATAGAGATGGTAAGTCTTATGTACACATGAACAATATTTTCATTTTCTTGATGGATCAACAGAAAGTAAGGTTAATAATATATCACCTTTACTAATTCATTAATATTTCATGTATATCACATATATTCATTGTATTTATCCTTATTACATTTCGTGTAATGTGTTAGTGAAAAAAAAATCACATCTCTTCATGATGTGGTCGTCCTCCAAACACATAAACCACACTATCATTCATTCAATGGATGGAAAGGTAAGAAATAATTTGATATATTTATTTTACATAACTATTAATATTTCCTTAATTTCATATATCACCATAAAATTAATCATTATTACTTTCCATGTAATGTGTAAATGAAAAATGAATCGCATCGCTTTGTGATAAGGTAGTCCGCCGTACACACGAGTGATGTCATCATATTCTATATGAAGTGGAAAGTAAGAAGGATTAAGAGATATTATAATTATATAATTATAATTATATCATTAATATAAAATAAAATTTTTATATACATGATTATATCCAATCTTAATAAGTGATGATGGAAAACTATATATATTAGTTTGTGAGGTGATAATCTGTCATACACATGATTAATGGTTTTGTTTCACCTTTGAGGGAGGTCGATATGCTTGTTGATAATTACCTTAACATAGAAAAAAAATAAAAATATTGAATATATTTATGTCATTATATCAGAATGGATCATTAATATGTGAAGGAGGTTGAAGAATAAATAAAATAAATATTTCTGTTAAGGATGTTACCTCTTCTTCATACAACATCTTTATGTCTTTAAAAAAATACTTTCAATGATGGATTTACAATAAAAAAAAGTATTCTAGGATGAGTTAAGGTAATTGAGGAATTTAATTAGGTAGGTTTTTTGTAAAATAATTTTTTTCTTAGGTGTGAAGATGAGAGTATAGGGATGACCTTTTATAAGTGGAGGAGACAACAAACATGGAATTTTTTAAAATAATAAAGTGTACCAACATATTTCACAAGACAATATGATACAAAATGGTTAATTATAAAAACTTAGAGGTTATAAGCTATAAAAAATATATAAAATGTGGTTTTTACAAGTTTATATGTCATTTTAACTCTTATCATTTTAGTGGTAACCACAGTAAACCTATTTTAACCATAATCGCTTAATTAGTTTTTACTATTTTGACTATTCATTATAGTAAAAAATTATTTTAACTTTATAAGAAAATATTCATTATAATAATTTCAAATATAAAATCAATTTTTACAAATTTAATTCACATAATGTTCATAATTTATTTTATAATCAAACCCTTAAATGTGATAAAAAGAAGTTTTCCAAATAGAAAAGCTTCAAAAGTTAAAAATGTTTTTATATTGAAATTCAATATGAGATTGCATTTAATAAATTATTTTATCCTAATAATAATGAAAATTATCTAATTTAACTTTTAAAACAATTTTAAAACAAAAATTAACTTTATAAATTCTTTAAATTAAGAGGAAGTTTTCAATAAAAATTAGTATTTTCACTATTCATCAAAAAATTAATCTTTTTGGAAAAATCCCAAAAAATCACCCTAGGAAATATTTCTCATGTTGATACACAAAATTAATTTATATTTTTCAAATAAATTTACCAAGAGTTCTAAAAATTAATTTTATTATTTTTTCATAGAAAAAATCATTTTTTAAAAAAAATTATATTTCGAAACATAAAAACGATTTTCCAAAATTAAAGTACTTATAAATATGTTTTATTTATAAAAAATTTTAATTACTATTTGAAATATTTTTTTTCTTATTAGTACATTCAATTTTAACTTCTAGGTCATGACAACCATGTTAAATAGTATTATAAAAAGTATATTTTAGTTTATTTGAACTATGTGGTTTGTGTTGCGCAAGCTATTGAAGAAATTACTTTTTTTTAAAATATTTCAAAAAATCTTCAGTTGTTACAAGTTGTTCCTTAGAAAATCTTTGGTACTACTTGTACTCATAAAATGTTGTGTTTTAGGTTGTGCATGAACCTTTATAAAACTATATCTATGTATTATAGTGGATACCGCTACTCTCTCCTTGTTAAAGAGTATTAAATAGTAGATATAGGATCTCTATATTCAAACTACTATAAAAGTATTTATTTTATTATTTTATAATTTCATTTGTATTGGATTATCTTCTTAAACGATGTAATTTCACTATTTATTCATTATCATATGCACTATTATGGTGTTAATATATTCTGATTCCGTTAATTTGTTTAAAATGTAAAAGGTTTATTAACCCCACTCTAGAACATCTTTAGATCCTACATTGGGCCAAAAATTAGTATCAAATCCATACCCATAAAGTGTCGAGCTCTGATTCTTTTTTTCGAATACAAAATAATTGGTATCATAGATATTACATTAAAATATATTTTATCTCTATTTTTTATTACTTTTCAGAGATAACCTGTATCATAATACCTAACTAGACTAAGGGAAGATATATTATTTCAGTAATGGGGAGTCTGCAAATTGAATTTTTTGAATCCTATTTTTAGGATCCTTATTTTTTTCATGATGTACGAATGTCTTTTAATTTTTGTTTAAATATTTTTTTATGGCCTAGTGGGAGTACCCAATGAGATCATGGGTGTATCGGGGAAGTCTGGGGCATTTTTGGAGCCTGATGTTCAAATTGTTGGAAAAATTATGCTTCCCAAACAGTTAGTAGAAACTATTCATGATAGGTTGTATAGTTTTTCTTACAATGTGAGTCATGGGAAGACGAATGAAAGAGACCAAAAAGTTTATGGAAACCATGAAAAATTAGGTTCATAAATGTTTTAATTGTATTAGATCATGGATAGTGGTAGAAGGTAAGGGTTGTGCATAGCTAGGAAAATGTGTGCTCTAACAATGCATGGTACCCATTGAAGTAATGAAGAGAAAACGATCGGTGCATGGTTTGGCCAAACCATGTTTCGAAACCATGCAGCCTAAAAATTGTATTTTTAAAATTAAACTTTTACCCTAAATGAAATTAAAACATAAAACATATTTCTATTCTTCATCCATTGGAAGTGGATTACCCTTGATATATCCCTTTGGATCCAAAGTGTAGGATTGGTTGTGTTTTCTCTATATGAACTTTGATTTTAATTCTATCAGTATCATTTGATTTTTTTCAGTAAGTTCTTTCGTCATCTTATTACATTATGCATTTTACTTTTTATCAAAAATGTTATTTAGGTGACAGCTAATACTCCCTATTTCTAGGTTCTTCATCCATTCTTTTTTTCTTATGATCGTAGTCAAATTAGAATATTATACAAGATGAGTGCTCTACTATGGAACTACTATAGGTGGTTTATACCTTCCCATCGGGTTTTATTATTTTCTCTTCATAGTTATAGTTTTTTCACGCACTGATCTTTATGGAGGAGACCTAATAATTAATTGACTGAATGAATTGAACATATTAAAACATGTTATGGATTCCAAATAGTTACTTTGAGTTTATTGGAGGTTATTTCCCATACTAGGCCACCCATGGGGCATGAATTTGTATCTGACTTACTTTATACCACCCTGATAAGTGAATATGTGGTTTCCTAGGGAGAGGAATCCATTCATATATTGAATTGAACTGTTTGAGATGATTAAGAGATGGGTCATATCCTTTTCCATGATATACATGATGTGAATTATTTAACTATTTAAATGTGAACTGTTATACGATATGACTCTAATGAAATAATGTTATGGGATGTGAATTGTGAATTGGATTTATGAATTGAAATGTTAGTGGATTCCTTAGTTGTGGTATTGTAGGTCCTGATACAATTTGATGTCATTGACAGTTATCCAATGGATCTTGATAGTGGTAGTGGATACTTGGGATGAGATTTCTCCTTGGGTGTTGATTCCATTGGATGCCTTGGGACTTGCTACCCCTTGGATCAGGATTTCATGGGCTCACAGTGGATATACTCTGTTTATATGATCCTTGGACCCCTCCTATTTCTAACCGAGTGTCCATCAAGATGCTCATGGGACTCGATGAGGATACCATGGTATTTTATATCACGAATCCCGCCTCACCAGGTCTAACACTCTTGATTACATGGAACAACCATTGTGGATGAATGTTTTATATGGAATAGTGGTGATGATTATTATATACTGGATTATACGGCTTGGTTGTGATTAATGTTTACACTTTGTTTTACACCATGGTCGTGGTGGGTACATTGACACCAATGGTAACACTAGACATTGGAACTTTTCTAATTATTTTTTCATCACTACCCTTGTTTATTGGAGCCTGACTATCTTTTGGAGGGATCCTTTTTGGTCTAGACAATTCCACTCTAACTTGTGCACTTTTTTCCTTGGGATCTTTATTTCGTTTTCTATTATACCTATGATATAAATTTTACAATATTATCTTGTATTTCACAACCTAGATGTTTTATATAAACTATTGGTGGTATCCTATAGATTGTTATCTCACACCTTGTTTATGACATTTTTGGGTACCCAAAAAGACTATATAAATGTAGATGGGGATTAGTGTATGCACCCATGGTTTGATTCTTGACATAGTGTTATGCCTAGGAGAAGGGGAACACAAGACTGAGATAAGGATTGTAGTGCTAAATGGTATAGTTACTTTTTGATATTTTGGAATTTTAATATGTGTATTATAATGATGTATGTATACTTATTTTGGATGATTTTTAGAGAAATGACATGACACATAATTATATATGAGATTACTTTTTTAGTTTTTACATATAACTATCTTAGATGTTTATCTTATTTCTGGTTATTTACATTCTTTCGTTATTTTTTTGTATTATTGTCATAAATATGTTACATTTTGATATGAGGGCATAGTCTCCCCACATACACACCCTACTCTCTCACTACTAGTCAATAGCCTATGGTGTTAGGGGAGATATGCTTGAGGCCATGTGACCCATAGAATTGGGGCACCATTTAGTGCTATATGGGGAAGGATGTTACAAAGTAGTATCAAATAAATATCTTTTGTAATGTATTTATTATTTTGATATAATAGAAATGGAATAAGAAGGTATATAATGTTTTCAATGATCTATTCTTAGGAGTAGATAACCCCTGTACATGAAAATCCATATTTATTGGAACAGAAATTACTATTTTATAGATTTTGACTATTACAATTGATTCGATTTCATTGTTGGGAGATGCACATGAATTGTGATGTTATCACTAATATGATTGAAGATTTTTTTAGTGTTTCCTGATGAGATGAGGGTAGGCATATTATGAATCATTTAAGTAACTTTACTAGATTCACATGCCATTCCATATAGGATGCATTGCCTGACTACATGACATTGTCATATTTACCTTGAGTGATATACCAGATATTTGATAAATGATATGTATAGGAAATTGCGAAAAATTGGTGGTACTTAGAGTTCCTGTCACAACCAAAGTAATGTTTTCCTAATTATTCTATAACATACACCCTAACCATCCAATTTTGGCACATTGATTCGTGGACCATCGGTCACATAGACTAGACTATTTTATGGTATCGTTTAAGTGGATGCCACATTTCGGTTCAGGATGTGTATAGTCCCTTATGGATTAGTAGTGGTGAACCATTTGGTTCAACCATTTATAGTGAAATGTGAAATTAATATGAATTCAAATCAAAAATTGGAAATGTATAATAGAGAACTAGAACATGACCCAGCTTTTGAGTGGGAATTAGGAAGTATCTCTAGTGATGTTTGTGACTATGTTTTTTACCATGTCCTAGATTTTTGATCGGGTAGTTGGGTATGACCTAATTATAGGAAGGTTTTGAAATTTCCTATCCTTTAAAACTACAATCCTTCATTATCAATCTTTTTTCAGCCAAGTATTTTTAATTTTAGAGATATTCCACCATGAAGACCATCATTAATGCACTAGGATGGTGGATACAACCATGATCCAAAGGTAGTTGTCCATGGGATACCTTTATATCCTCTTATAGTCCCATCTATAGAACCAATTATTTTAATGGAAATAGATGAGGATGAAAAGTTTCGCGAGAGATTTTCACGCTATAGGTACACTTTTCCTGGGGCACCATAGTCTGGAATGTATAGGGAAGAGGTGACGCGTGAATTTCTATAGAAATATTCTCCCATGTTTTTTGGGATCGTGGTCCATAGGATACTAAGATGTGGCTTGAGACTATGTTTTCTATATTCAAGCATCTGGAGACACCTCCCCATATGAGAGTGATGATTATGACTTATTTGATTCTAGGAGAAGCTAAGCATTGTGGGAATATATAGATCCAAGATTAAAATATATAAAATATAGATTGGAGTGATTTCCAAACCAGGTTATATGATTAATTTTTTCTTGAGACTCTATGAATAAAGTGATCTAGTGAGTTCATGCATCTAGAGTAGGGTGTGATGACCGTTATAAAAATTCAACATTCTCTACCAAGCTGTAGCATTTTGCATCAACATATCTTGCAGATGAGGAGATGAGGTCATGATTCTTTGAGGAAGGTCTCTGACATGTCATTCAATCCAAGTAAACAGGTTATTGTTGATGATTATTACTATGATAGTGAATCAGGTGTTAATCATAGTGTAAAACATGAGGGAATATGGAGGTGAACAGAAGGGATGTTCAACCTCTCGACCTAGTGGTTAGGATTTTAGTAGTAGGAAGTGACATTTTTAGGGTTATCATGGGATGAGTACCATCTAGATTGTTAGTGATTATAGTGAAGTTGTATGTCATCAGTGTTGTAGATGAGTAGATGTGAGGAATTAGTGCGATAGAGACTGATTCAAGTATCGATCTTGCAGTAGTATTGGACACGCAAAGCTTTTTTATTAGAAATTACCTGCAATAGTCAGTGCAAGGGTTTTAGCTCTAACTCTAGGTTTGGGAGTGGGTTTTATAGCCCCATGTCAGGCTGAGATATGGATCAATACCAATCATTCAAGAAAAGGTGGTGGTCATGGCTGAGGCATCCATGTACCAGTTGATCCTATACTGTAGAGTGGGCCTAATACAGTCAGTGGAGTTGTTTCATAGGGCCACGACTTAAGATATATATATTCAATACAGCCTACCCTAGAAGACCAAAATTTCAGGACATCTATAATGATAGGTACAATTTTAGTAACATCTACTCATATATCTAGTATTTTTTATACATGTTCATTTCATAGTTTCATATATGTACCTATGGGGGAATGCATTGGGATTTTTTTTCGGTTTTAAGATGGAATCAGGACACTTGATACACCTTTGGGGATCATGAAAGAGGGTTTACACCAATGCAGGGAGTCCCCCCTTGATATTGGTGGGTTTCACCTCGAATGGGGCCTTTTTATCCTCTAGATGGTAGGGTTTTACATCATTCTTGGGATGAATTTTCTAGTAACATTTCAATCAATTATTGGTTTCTATTACTAAATGGTGTCATTCATATCACAAGAGGGTAGGGTTTTTGTTCACATAAATTAATGTATTGTCTAGGTGAGTCGACCTGGACTAGAGCATCATGTTTTGGGAAGGATGAAAACCAATATTGCAAGTTTATATCTGGATGACTATGGATCATGTTGGATAGACTTTCAACTAGTGGTTGATCATTTTAGGGACATCTTACTGGATTAATTTTCAAGTTTACCTCTTAAGAGAGAGGTTGATTTATCTATCAATGTTATTCCAAGACCTATATTAGTATCCATTCCCCCTTACAGGATGGCTACTACTAATTTGTAGGAGCTCAAGATGCATGTAGAGTACTAAAAGGTAAAGGGGTTCATTCAACCCAGAACCACTCAGTGGGGGTTCTCTGGCCCTTTTTGCACAAAAGGAGGATAGTACACTCAGACTATGTGTTGATTATTGGAAATTTAACCTGTTAATGGGTATGAACTGTTACCCTTTTCGATGGATATATGACCTTTTTAGTCAAATCGAAGGAGATCAAGTATCTTCGAAATTTGATTTTAGTTCTAAATACAATCAGGAGAATTTTTTACCTATATAAAGACCTCATACATAATTTCCTAGTAGGTATAGTCTCTACAGGAATCTAGTTATGTCTTTCTATCTCATGAAAATTCCAGCATTTTTCATGGTACTAATGAACTGAGTTTCCCATCCTTATCTAGATTAATTTGTATTGGTATTGTTGGAAGATAACTTGGTGTATTATAATAATTGAAATGACTTTGAAAGGAATCTTGAGATCATCCTAGATACACTAAAAGAGCATCAGTTATATTCTATGCACACAAATATCCCATTATGGATGGATAAGATTCACTTCCTATGTTATATTATCTCTAATACATGAGTATCAGTTGACTCTGAGAAGGTTAGAGATGTAGTTTCCTTGGAGCAGAATAATAACATCTTTTACATATAGAGTTTCTTGGGGATAGTTGTATATTATAGGAATTCTATATAGGACTTATCATGCTTATTTGTTCCATTGAGGACATTGTCTATGAAGCATGGTAATTTTTTATGGATAGATACTTATGAGATAGACTTTTAGGAGTTTAAAGGGATACTAATTCGTGTTTTACTCCTGATTCTACTAGAGTTGGGCAGGAGCTACACTATATATTATGACACAAAAGATATTGGGCTTGGATCTATTTTGATGTAAGGGATATAGTCGTGGAATACGTGTCTCAATAGTTGAGGTCACATGAGAGGAACTACCTAATGCACGATCTTGAGTTGGAAGCAGTTTTTCATGATTTCCACTATTTGAGTCATTATTTATTGGGACAGAATTTAATGGTATACACAAACCACAAAATCCTCATGTATATACTTATACAGTCTGATATAAATATATGGAAACAAAAGTGTGTTGAGTATATATAGTCTTTCAAATTTGAGCTTTCCTATAATCCTAGAAAGGGAAATGATGTGGATGATGTACTAAGAAAGATAACTCAGAAACATGTTGTTCAAGAGGATAGTATTGAGTGGCATATTATGGAATTGTTTATAGATAATCAATTATACTTTAAGGATATCCAAGGGAAGACTTTTCTTTTATCCCTTTCTATGACCTCTACCCTTATGGAAATGGTAAGGATGATGAAACTATTAGATTCAGAAGTCCGAGTCCTATAGGAGAGTGTCGAAGGAGAGGACCTCCTCCTAGTTGGACATTTGGTGAGGATGAGATCCTCCATATAATTGGTCATATATGGGTTCCATTAGATATATAAGAGGTTCTGATGTGGGAATTTCATGCCTCCATTTTTATTGGTGGTGGGGTACGAAACTTGAAGTTGTCTTTTTTATTGTGAGGGGTTCCACCCATTAGCAGATGAAGGTATAACATTATCTAGAAGTTGATATTTTACAATAGTTCCCCATTTATGGGTGGAAATGATAGGATGTAGATATTGATCTCATGACCCAATTTTCAAGGTCCCCTCTAGGTAGTTACGGTTTTTTTGATTGTTACAAGTTTCTACTATAAGTGGAAGATTAGGCTATAGTCAGGTGGTGTTGTGGTATTTTGTGTATTCAATGGGATTAAAATTTAAAGGAGGTAATAGGGTTACACCATAGAGGAAGGGTCTCAATGACATGGTAGGTGCTTCCTATGATTAAATTGTAAAGGGAGTAATGGGGTTTGATCATGTTTCATGAGGATCACTTATTAAACCCTGTGTATGTGATTAATAATATTTTGAGTTTGGATATATAACATCAGGACCTTAAGGTGTTTCACCATGGTGAGGATCTATTTCATATTAGAATGTTTACTGTGGGGTTTTTGTCATTTCATAAACAAGGAGAACCATAATGTGAAAAAATTTGAATATGAATGAATTTTTATGGTTGTTTCATAACCATTCTATGATAAGGGGTACCATGATGTGGTGGGTTTCCTCAAAGAATAATCAAGAGGGGTATAATATTAATTCAGGTCAAGTATGTAACGACCCAAAGTTTCATTAATGGAAAATCCCTGTTGATCGAGTTAAATGATTCTTTATGAAAAATGTTTTTATAAGATTTCAACTTCTTTAGTTTTACGTTATGATTTGTGACCGTTACTTTTATAGCCGTTGAACAGTGATCATCTGAGTAGTATAAATATAAGGCTTTAACGAACCGATTTCTAATCAGACAAAAGAAGCGATGGCCTCATCCAGTAGAATTGCCCCTTATGAAGCCCATTTGTCGGAGCTCAGAAAAGAGGTGGCGTCTTTGGGCTTCGCCCTTGACCAAGCCCAAGCTGAGCTTTATTATGTCAAGCTTGAACGTGATCGTCTACAGGAAAAGTGGAAGTTGATAGAGATTACCACTCGAGCGATGTTATCCGAGCCGCCCCAAGAGTCTGTCACTATCGCACACCTTACTCTTAGGTTTTATGCGGCTATTTTAAGGGGTTATGTAACAAATAATTAGCACCATGTTCATGTACATTATTTTTTTATATAATAATGAATATAATTTCTAGTCATTTTTGATACATTGTAATTAGTTTTTAAAGTACAAATGGTGTTTTTAGTTATTATTTAATTAAGAATTATATTTTATTAATTTAAAGGATTTTTTAATTAAATAATATTTTAATAAAATATTATTATTAATATTAAATTAATTTTTATTAAATATTAATGATCTTACAATTTTATGAATGCAATTAAATTTTTTATTAAGGTTTGAAAGCCATTTCTGTCAAACCCCGTGAATTTTTTATAAATGTCAGGTTTTTTTAAAAGTGAAAATTCACATATTTAGAAAATTATTTAGATAAAATAAATAATATTTTTGGAATCAGGACGTCGAAATTATCCAACGGTGAATTTTTCATAATTTTCTGAGACAGTCAAATCTTTGGGTAAAAATTAAATACCATTGAAATATATAATGTGTTTTATGACATCATAATGACCCAATGGTGATTTAATAAAATACCATAATCCTTATGTTCGGACAATATGTGTTTTATCATTAAAATAATGAGGTTTTGGGTTTGTTTGACTTACTTTTCAAAGCATTAATGGAGCCCTCAAGACTTATTCAACACTTTGCCTTTTTAAATTAATTTCCATGGGAGTGTGACTCACCTCCACATAAGCAACCCTAATTTTTTAATATGTTCGGACCTTGGCCTTGTAAAATATTGTTTTCCTCTTTCCTTTTCCAGAAACCACGGGCAAATACCATTGGATGGTTTGTGGTTTGGATTATTTTAATATAAGGGGTCCCAAACCTAAATAATAAAGAATTCCCTCACCTTTCCTATATAAACCCACTCAAGCTACCACTTCCTCCTCACTCAAAGACCTTGGAGTTCGTCCAACCTCTGCCCTACTCTTTCTAGAATCCTCTCAAGGTGACCCAATCTCCCAAGAAGCCTCTCATAAGCCTCTCTCTACCCTTTGGAAGCACACTTCCAAGTAAGGGTTTTTTCTTCCTTTCTCATTTTTGTCAATTTTCTTTAAGTTTTATTGCCCTTTTAATTTAAATTATGAATGTTGGGGTATGGTTTCGCACCTCCCCCATACTTCCCTATTATTGTTTGAATGATGGGATACCCCTTTCTCTCTCATTAAATGCCTCCCATGTACAACTGTTACTATGCCGAAATTCCGAAAGGAACTTTTTTCTCCTCTTTTATATTCAAGCAATACTTTTGTATCATGAATCTAAATTCCTTTTCAATTGTTGGGACATGTATCTATATGACCTCCTTACTGTCCATTACATGTAAATATGATGAGTAACCCCTTTCTCTCTCATCAACCATTTTTATGAATTCCTATGTGACGCTGTTATGCTGCCGAAATCACACCGATTTTCTAAGCCAATATCATTGTGTAGTGAATACCATGCCCATTTATCCATCAAGGGTATTCACCTTTATGCACATTTACTTATTTATTATAAAGTTTCATGTATGAATTCCATATTCCTTTATCATGGAATAAATGTTTATGTTTTATGAATCCATGTTTTATGATCCATGTGGCACACTTATGCATGAAATGAAATGTTTAAGAAGGGTGCGCCCTTATAGCGCTCCAATGCATTGGGTAAAGTATAGTATCATGATACGTCATGTGCAATGAGTGTTGACTCAGGCTAATTCAAGTGAAACGAGGGTTTACTCGTGCTTCAAGTGAAATGAGGGTTTACTCATGCTCCATGTGCAATGAGCCCTGGCTCATGCTAATTCAATGTTAAGTATTGTTTCCACATTTCCATGTTATGATTATCATGCTTTATCATGCCTTTATGTTCATGTTACTCTTATGATCTATTGATATTCCTATTGCCTAACATGTATTGAACTCCTCATGTTATTCATTGTGTACTCCCTTACTGGGATTTATAGCTCACCCTTTTCTTATGCATGTCCTCAGGTTATCCCATGCAATGCTATGTACGAAGGAATGTAGTGGTCATGTAAAGGAATTTTTCAATAAAGATGTTGTATTTAAAGTTTAAAGTTTTTATGTAATGATCCTAAGCCCCAAAGACACTAAAACTCTCGATCTTCTTTGTTGTATCGAGTGATGTTATATGTAATAAAGCATGTTTAAGTTGTAATAGAAAGTAGGGTTATCATAGTTGGTATCAAAGGATAGGTTTAGTTATTTTTGGGATTAGGAAACCCTAGTAAAGCCTTAGATACAAGACTATGTATAATAAAAACATCCCTATGTTTTGGTAAATACTAAGTAAGTGGTTTATCAAACAAATACATCCCTGTCTGGATACGAGCAGGTAGAGGTGGCTCTGGCACAGATGTATCCTAGGGGTAAAACCCGAAAACACTGCTTTGAGCTAGACTCGAACGAGAACTGGTACAGGACAACGGGCCTTGCTGCACTCTTGGTTACGACACTCCCGGTGGATATGTTTTGATAAATTCACAATCTTAGTATGAACCCTTATTAAGAGAAAAATGCCCCTAAGAATATATGTTAGAAGGTAGATCATGAAAATCCTGGATTGAATCCTAAAGACTCATGAGTTAAAGAGATTAAAGTTTATTTATAAGTAATAAACTTTTGTCTTTGGATTACCCTTTATGTGTTACCCCTAACTTTCCTTTTATTCCATCCAATGGCCGGTAATAGGAGAACTCAGGCAAACAACCGTTGTGAAGATCAGTGTGATGATTGTACTAATGAGATTCCCAATCCAATGGGAGTGGGAATCGCGAACTTTGTCACGCTTCTCTCTCAGCTAACTCAAGTTTTGAATAGAAACACAGGTTAAGAGGAACGTTCAACCCCCCCTAAGAATGAACAAGTCGCTATCGAGAACTTCATGAGACAAAGGCCTCCTACTTTTAGTGGATCATCTGATCCCACGATCGCTGAGAAATGGATCAACTCCATTGAAAAGATCTTCTCTATCCTTCAATGTTCTGAACAAGAAAAGGTTCTCCTAGCGGCTTATCGTATGGAGGGTGAAGCTAATCAATGGTGAACGTTGATCAAAAATATGAAGCCTGAGGAGGAGATCGAGGCTTTGGAATGGAAGGAATTCCGGAAGATGTTTTTCAATAAATATTTTCCGCACACCCTCCATCTTAAGATGGAAAGGGACTTCCTTTCCCTCAAGCAGAAAGATGAAGAATCTGTGGGAGCATACGAGAAAAACTTCACAAGGCTTGCACGATACACTTCCATCTTTGTCGTTACCCCCGAATGCAAGGTTGGCCGCTTCATTGGTGGGCTGAAGCCTAGCTTGAGGAAAGAATTAGCGATCCGTGACTTCAACAGTTATGAGGAAATTGTCTGATTTGCCCTCAAGGTTGAAATGGAGATCGGAGAATCACAGGGGTATCATGGGGACAAGAAGCATAAGGTGGACTTCAATACTGGTGGTCCGATGAATAAATCCAACGGCGCTAAGAAGTTCCAGCACCCCACTTTCCAAAATTGTGGAAAGAAGCACCATGGAAATTGCCTTAAGGGGACAAGAAAATGCTTCAGGTGTGGAAGAGAAGGGCACCTAGCTGTTAACTATCAGCAAGAAGGACCCGCGGCTACGACAGAGGAGAGGAACGCTCCGTTCGAACCTCAAAGCGTTGTTCAATGCTACAAATGCAAAGAACTGGGTCATTTTTCAAATCAGTGCCCTAATCCAAGGGTTATCGGAGGCAACCAGCAACCTCCAAGACAGCAAGGAAGAACTTTTTCCATCACTTCTACCGAAGTGAACCCTGAAAACGAAGTGGTGATAGGTACGCTAGTTATTCATTCAAGAATAGCGAATGTACTTTTTGATTCAGGTTCTACGCATTCTTTTGTATCTCAAAAGTTTAGTAGAACAACCCCTGCACCACCACAAATCATGGAAGTAAATATGTCGGTGAGTACGGTAAATGGGGCAATCATTGCATCCCATGAGTATAAGTTCTCCCCTGTTTTAATCTATGGATTGAATTTATTGGCGAACCTCATCATACTCCCATTTGTGGAATTTGATGCAATTCTTGGCATGGATTGGCTTTCCTTATATAGAGCCAACATAAATTGTCAGGAGACGGAAATCACACTCCATATGGAGAATCGACCCCCGATTCTTTACAAGTGTCAGGAGGAAGATGAATCTCCTTTAGCTCCATCATCTCAAGCATGGATATTACTACCTTATGATCATGCATATCTGGCTCAGATGATTGAGTCCAAGGAAGAAACCACCCTTGAAGAAATTCCTATTGTGAGGGAATTTGCTGAAGTATTTCCCGAGGAACTTCCTGGTCTTCCTCCAAGAAGAGATGTTGAGTTATCAATTGAACTTATACCGGGGGCGCTACCAATATCCAAGACTCCATATATAATGGTTGTTGTTGAGCTTGAAGAGCTGAAGAAACAACTACAGGAGAATCTGGATAAAGGGTTTATAGGCCCAAGTGCATCACCATGGGGTGCACCAGTCCTCTTCGTCAAGAAGAAGGATGGGTCAATGCAGCTTTGCATCGATTATCGTGAACTTAAAAAAAATCATGATAAAGAACAAGTATCCTCTCCCAAGAATCGATGACTTGTTTGATCAGCTGCGTGGAGCACAATACTTCTCCAAGGTGGACTTGTGGTCGGGATATTATCAAGTAAGGGTGAAGAAGGAAGATATCCCCAAGACTGATTTTCGTACAAGGTACGAGCACTATGAATTCATAGTAATGCCCTTCGGACTCACCAATGCTCTATCAATATTCATGGACTTGATGAATAGAGTCTTTAGAGATTACCTATACAAATTTGTGGTAGTCTTTATAGATGATATTCTAATATACTCCAAAACCAAGGAGGACCATGAGGAGCATTTAAGAACTGTACTGGAGACTTTGCGCAAGGAGAATCTATATGCCAAGTACAAAAAGTGTGAGTTCTTGTTGAAGGAGGTCTCATTCTTGGGATATATCATCACAAGAAATGGGATATCTATGGACCCCTCCAAAACAGATGCAATTGAGGGATGGCCGAGGCCAACATCGGTAACTGATATCTGTAGCTTCTTGGGGTTAGCTGGATATTATCGACGATTTGTGAGAAATTTATCACGATTTTCCAACCCTCTTACCAAGCTAACCCGAAAGGGAGTAAAGTTTTCTTGGAGTGATGAATGCGAAGAAAGATTCAAGGAGTTGAAAAGGAGGCTTATCACTGCACCCGTGCTCACTTTACCCACAAGTGGGGTGCTTTTTGTGGTATTCAGTGATGCTTAGAAGAAGGGCTTAGGATGTGTGCTGATGCAGAATGATAAAGTGATATCCTATGCCTTAAGGCAGTTGAAAATCCATGAGCGAAACTATCCAACGCATGATCTGGAGTTGGCGGTGGTGATCTTTGCCTTGAAAATATGGCGGCATTATCTCTATGGACAGAAATGTGAGATATATACTGACCAAAAGAGTCTTAAATATATATTCCCACAGAAAGAGCTTAATATGCGCTAGAGAAGATGGATAGAGCTCATCAAGGATTATGATTGTTCAATACATTACCACCCTGGGGAAGCGAACAAGGTGGAAGATTCCCTAAGTAGAAAGTATCTAGCGATTCTATCAATGATGAGAATTGAGAAGGATCCAATCTTCTTAGACTTAATGAAGATGGATGTGGGAATCATAAATAAGGGAACATCATCAATCCTTTCACAAATGATTTCTCAAACATCTCTTTTGTAAAGGTTAAAGGATGCTCAAAAGGATGATGCGGGAATCCAAGAAAAAGTGGAAGCTATCAAAAAAGGGAAAATCCTCAGAGTTTAATGTTAATGAAGAAGCTGGGGTTTGGGAAGAGACTATGTGTTCCATCAAGTTCGGAGCTGAAGAAGGAACTTTAGGATGATGCACATAGTTCAAATTTCTCTATTCACCCAGGGAGCACAAAGATGTATCGAGATATCTGAGAAACCTTTTGGTGGGATAATATGAAGAAGAAGATCGCTGAATATACATCAAAGTGCCTGGTGTGTCAGCAAGTGAAGGCAGAGAGTCAGAAGTCTAAGGGGATGATGCAACCATTGCCCATACCAGAATGGAAATGGGAGAACATCACCATGGACTTTGTCACTGGACTTCCAAGGACATCCAAAGGCAACAATGCAATCTGGGTTGTTGTGGATCATCTTACAAAGACTGCACACTTCATTACTATTCGAGAGGATTTCTCTTTGGATCAACTGGCACAGATATATATCAGGGATGTGGTACGGTTGCATGGAGTACCACTATCTATTGTTTCTGACCGAGATCCAAGATTCACCTCTATGTTTTGGAAGAGTCTTCAACAAGCTCTGAATACTGAACTGAACTTCAGTACGGCCTATCATCCTAAAACTGATGGCCAATCCGAGCGGACTATCCAAACACTTGAGGATATGTTGAGAGCGTTCTCAATGGACTTTAAAGGAGGATGGTATCAACATCTTCCTCTGGTTGAGTTCTCTTATAATAATAGTTTCCACTCGAGCATCCAAATGGAACCATATGAAGCCCTGTATGGGAAAAGGTGTAGAACACCGGCATGTTGGGATGAGGTTGGTGAACGTAAGCTGCTTAGACCAGAAATGGTCGAAGAAATGGTGGAGAAGGTGAAAACCATTCAGCAGCATATCAAGGCAGCCCAAAGTCGACAGAAGAGTTATGCAGATAATCGTCGACGAGACCTTGAGTTTAACGTCAGAGACATGGTGTTTTTATGCATATCTTCGTGGAAGAAGGTCATGAGGTTTGGAAATAAAGGGAATTTAAGTCCAAGGTACATCGGCCCCTTCGAGATTCTTGATCATGTTGGGGCTGTGGCCTATCGACTATCACTTCCACCTACTATGGCCAAGGTGCATGATGTCTTTCATGTATCCCTTTTAAGGAAGTACATACCAGACCCTTCACATGTACTCTCTTCTGAGGTGGTACAATTGGAAGATGATCTTTCTTATGAGGAGCAACCAGTGAAGATCTTAGATCGTAGAGAAAAATTTCTACGAGATAAGACAATTCCCCTCGTCAAGGTGTTGTGGAGAAACCAAAAGTTTGAAGAATCAACTTGGGAGTCGGAGGATATGATGAAGCTGAGTTACCCACATTTGTTTTAGTGTGGGAAAAGGAAAATTTCAAGGGCGAAATTTCTTAAGGGGGGAATATTGTAATGACCCAAAGTTTCATTAATGGAAAATCCCTCTTGATCTAGTTAAATGTTTCTTTATGAAAAATGTTTTTATAAGATGTCAACTTCTTTAGTTTTACGTTAAGATTTGTGACCGTTACTTTTATAGCCGTTGAACAGTGATCATCTGAGTAGTATAAATATAAGGCTTTAATGAACCCATTTCTACTCAGACAAAGGAAGTGATGTCCTCATCCTATAGAATTTCCCCTTTCGAAGCCCATTTGTCAGAGCTCGGAAAAGAGGTGGCATCTTTGGGCATCTCCCTTGACCAATCCCAAGCTGAGCTTCATTATGTCAAGCTCGAACATGATCGTCTATGGGAAAAATGGAAGTTGATAGAGATTACCACTCGAGCGATGTTATCCGAGCCGCCCCAAGAGTCTGTCACCATCGCACACCTTACCCTTAGGTATTATGCAGCTATTTTAAGGGGTTATGTAACAAATAAGTAGCATCATGTTCATGTACATTATTTTTGTATATAATAATGAATATAATTTCTAGTCATTTTTGATACATTGTAATTAGTTTTTAAAGTACAAATGGTGTTTTTAGTTATTATTTAATTAAGAATTATATTTTATTAAATTAAATGATTTTTGAATTAAATAATATTTTAATAAAATATTATTATTAATATTAAATTAATTTTTATTAAATATAAATGATCTTATAATTTTATGAATACAATTAAAATTTTTATTAAGGTTTGAAAGCCATTTCTGTCAAAACCCGTGAATTTTTTATAAATGTCGGGTTTTTTTAAAGTGAAAATTCACATATTTAGAAAATTATTTAGATAAAATAAATATTATTTTTGGAATCAGGACGTCGAAATTATCCAATGGTGAATTTTTCATAATTTTCTGAGACAGTCAAATTTTTGGGTAAAAATTAAATACCATTTAAATATATAATGTGTTTTATGACATCATAATGACCCAATGGTGATGTAATAAAATACCATAATCCTTATGTTCGGCCAATATGTGTTTTATCATTAAAATAATGAGGTTTTGGGTTTGTTTGACTTACTTTTCAAAGCATTAATGGAGCCCTCAAGACTTATTCAACACTTTGCCTTTTTTAATTAATTTCCATGGGAGTGTGACTCACCTCCACATAAGCAACCCTAATTTTTTAATAAGTTCGGACCTTGGCCTTGTAAAATATTTTTTTCCTCTTTCCTTTTCCTGAAACCATGGGCAAATACCATGAGATGGTTTTTGGTTTGGATTATTTTAATATAAGGGGTCCCAAACCTAAATAATAAAGAATTCCCTCACCTTTCCTATATAAACCCACCCAAGCTCCCACTTCCTCCTCACTCAAAGCCCTTGGAGTTCGTCCAACCTCTTCCCTACTCTCTCTATAATCCTCTCAAGGTTCCCCATGCTCCCATGAAGCCTCTCACAAGCCTCTCTCTAGCCTTTGGAAGCACACTTCCAAGTAAGGGTTTTTTCTTCCTTTCTCATTTTTGTCAATTTTCTTTAAGTTGTATTGCCCTTTTAATTTCAATTATGAATGTTGGGGTATGGTTTCACACCTCCCCCATACTTCCCTCTTATTGTTTTAATGATGGGAGACCCCTTTCTCTCTCATTAAATGCCTCCCATGTACACCCGTTACTATGCCGAAATTCTGAAAGGAACTTTTTTCTCATCTTTTATATTCAAGCAATACTTTTGTATCATGAATCTAAATTCCTTTTAAATTGTTGGGACATGTATATATATGAACTCATTACTATACATTACATGTAAATATGATGAGGAACCCCTTTCTCTCTCATCAACCATTTTTATGAATTCTTATGTCACGCCGTTACGCTGCCGAAATCACACCGATTTTCTAAGCCAATATCATTGTGTAGTGAATACCATGCCCATTTATCCATCAAGGGTATTCACCTTTATGCACATTTACTTATTGATTATAAAGTTTCATGTATTAATTCCACATTCATTTAACGTGGAATAAATTTTTATGTTTTATGAATCCATGTTTTATGATCCATGTGGCACACTTATGCATGAAATGAAATGTTTAAGAAGGGTGCGCCCTTATAGCGCTCCAATGCATTGGGTAAAGTATAGTATCATGATACATCATGTGCAATGACTGTTGAATCATGCTAATTCAAGTGCAACGAGGGTTTACTCATGGTTCAAGTGCAATGAGGGTTTACTCATGCTCCATGTGCAATGAGCCTTGGCTCATGCTAATTCAATGTTAAGTGTTGTTGCCACATTTCCATGTTATGATTATCATGCTTTATCATGCCTTTATGTTCATGTTACTCTTATGATCTATTGATATTCCTATTGCCTAACATGTATTGAACTCCTCATTTTATTCATTGTGTACTCCCTTATTGGGCTTTATAGCTCACCCTTTTCTTATGCATGCCCTCAGGTTATCCCATGCAATGCTAAGTATGAAGGGATGTAGTGGTCATGTAAAAGAAGTTTTCAATAATGATGTTGTATTTCAAGTTTAAAGTTTTTATGTAATGATCCTAAGCCCCAAAGACACTAAACCTCTCAATCTTCTTTGTTGTATCAAGTGAAGTTATATGTAATAAAGCATGTTTAAGTTGTAATAGAAAGTAGGGTTGTCATATAGTAGTATATCATCCAGAAATAAGATCTACCACACCATGAAGGGTGTCAGGCATGGAGTATCATATCATTATAGTGGAGGTTGACACCATGGAAAAGGATACCTAAGATTAAGCCATGTAAATTAACTCTATAACTAAAAATTAATAATCTATTTTTCTACATGAGATTAAAAATTATCTCTCTTTATGGATAGTCATTTCTTGATTCCCAAGGTTACACTGTGATGTTTGTGTGGTGAGATGTGTTTTGATGTGATGGATGGATAGTAAGGATATATTTTTTAGTGATAATTAGGGATAAAATATGGATCTTGGTTATAGGAGGTCATTCTTCTATGAAGGGGGAGGCCAGGCTATGATGGAATGGGATATGAGATATCATATTCTTCTTTGGGGAAGGGTGCCTTGTTATAAGTTTATGAGACATTATATGGGGGATGTTTTTCATGGAATCACACCATGATCCATAGAGGTCCTACCATGATGGGGGCCTTTCTAGTTTTTTTAAATAAGTCCAGGATGGCCTTTTGGGATTTAAATTAGAAACCACATTTGATATATTTTTTGGGTGATTGTACAAGAGGGGTGACATCATCTTCCTCTTCATTTCTCACCTTGAACCACATGGATCTGGCTGAATTATGGGAGTATTATCTATTAATTAAGGTTATTTTCCCTCCATTATCAAAATTGGTATCCATCTACTTAATTTTTCTTGAATTTTAGATGGAATGTTTTAGGTATTTGTTAGTGATCCCACCGAGGCCTGGTAGAATCATTATGATATAATAGGTATTTTGTGTACTTATCTCAAATTTTGGTAGATGGGAGATGTGGTGTAAAATAGAAGGATCCTTATATTCACCCCCAACATGAACCAGTGGATCATGTTATGGAACATGTTAATGAAGGTGTGACTCTATTATAGTGGACTACAGATTAGTGGGCCTTCACTGGATCAACCGAGTTTCTGAACAACTTTTTGTTCTGGAATGAACCATAGGATGGGGAGTCTCAACAATAAGGATGGAATATTTTGATCTCAAAGTATAAAAGGAAGCTCAATGTCCCCAGAAATCAGGTTTATGTAATGGATGGTTTCCATGAAACTGATTCCTTACTATTCTCAGATGGAGAGCAGGATAGTCACATAACCAATTAAGAAACATCCAATCATTTTTTCAATGGATAGTGCTGATTGTATGCGTGGTAGAGTTACTTATATCCCAAGGAGGAATAAGGGGAAGAAAGGAATTAGGGACTCATAGGGACACATCGTACCCAAGGGGAAAATATTAAATGGGAGTAAAGAATACTCTTACTTTCCCAAGACAATGGAGAAAAGTGTAGAAAAAAAGAGGGTGTGGAATCTAAGGAGAAAGGAATAATAGAAGTTTCTATGAATTTAGTTTCAAATGAAGAGTAACCCATAAAATAGCAGAAGAGATAGTCTAAAAATATGGTATCATAGAAATAAAAATTCCTTAATCCCATCCTTCTATCAAAAGAAGAAATATCAGATTGATACTTCCCCATAAACACTACAAAGGAGGAGGATAAATTAATTTACGATAGAATGATCCAAGTTGAAATCAATGAGCATCAAGGGTTTTGGATCAATAAACAAGATCAAATTTTTTAATAAATATTTAATGGAGAGAAGATTAATATGGAAAAATAAATTCAAAAGTGTGATAAGTTGGCCCACAAATTTGAAGAAAACATCAAGGAAGACCCAAAAAATAAAGTAACTTCTTTAAAATGGGGATTATATAGAGTGACTGGTTCTAATAATCTCATCCTTTTCTTTAATGATATTTTTGGTTTCTTTCTCTTTTAAATTATCTTATGTAATTCCTTTCTCGGTTTCCCTGTTTTCCAAAAAAGTTCTTTTGGAAATAAAAAACTTATTTTTCTGGTTCATGGGGATTTTGGGACATTTTGCTAGAGGAGGGTTTGGGGTGATGAACACATTTGGTTTTTATAATTTTTTTGACATAATCCACTAACATAATTTTTTTTATCAAATTTTAATTTAATTTATTAGTTAATCGATGGTGGAGGTTTGGGATTTTTCATGCTAGCAGTCTGGGTGGATTCAAGGGGTGATGTGCACCATTTTATCAAGGATTAGGCCATATGAGATCACCTGATGAGTAATTATTTGATTATTCACAAGTAATTAATATTGGGATAAATTGGGATTTTTATTATAGTTATTTTATAAATAATTTATTTGATGGGTTTAGGGATCTATTATAATGGGAGATATCTGGTTTAGCGTCATCAACATTCGTAGCTGATTTTTCTTAATGGACCCTTCATCTTCATAGACATTAGTCAAGATAGACCCTTCAAAAGTAGGTTGGATGCCTCAGTTTTCAATGTCTATTTTTCTGACTACATGTGATACATGCGATTGATAGGGTTATAAATTCAAGGAATGAAACAATATAGAACTTGGGATAGGTTCCACTAGACACTTCTGACGATAGAAGGGTTATGCATTGGGAATTTTTTCTTCTAGAAATCGACCATATGGAATCCGGATTTACCTTAGATCCACATGGATTTATTTTTTAATTTTGGGGTGGGTATTTCTCCACCACTGGTATACAAGTGTATTAGATGGAGGATACCATGGAAAGGATTTATATATAGATTTAGCGTGATGGGACTAACTGAGCATATCTTGTAAATAAGATATACATTATTTCATTCCATGGTGTTAGGTTTATATGGTGTTTATAAAATGGTCTATTCTTTTATGGTTTATAAATGGCCCGTCGGCATCTTAAAAAAAATTAATACTTATATTAAAAACTTCATTTGGTCTGGTGGAATTTTTGAAAATAATCTTGTTACAATACCATGGAAATCTTGCTGTAAACCCATTACTAATGGTGGTATTGGCATAAAAAATTTAAAATTGTTCAATGATTCTCTTCAGGCCCTCCTCACTTGGATCATTATTAATTCCACTTCTAAGGCTACTGAATTCTTGAACCATAGATTCCTCTTTAAGCTTTTAAAAGTTAATTTTAATTTCATCAGCTCATCCATCTGGACCTCTATCCGGGACTCTTATAATAGGATCATGCAAAATTCTAGATGGATAGTCAGTGCTGATTCTTCCATAAATTTTTGGTGTGACAATTAGTGTGGTACCCCTCTGATATCCTTGTTACCCTCTAATAATCCTCCTGAAGATACTAATCAGACTATAAAGGAGGTCTTACAATCTCACCATCATGATCTCCCTTAAAATATTGCGCAAATTATTGACAATCATCTTTTTTCTCCTGACGGTGATTTCCTTGTTTGGGAGCCTTCTACCAATGGCATCCTAGATTCAAAAAATTATTATAAGCATAATTTCTCTGATAATGACTCTAGTTTTCTATGGGTGAATCATTTTAATAAACCCGGGATTAATCCTTCTAGGCTCACCCTTATTTGGAGCATTGCCCATAATAGATTACCAACGGAAACTTGTCTTCAAACTTTTGGTTTTCAACTCTGTTCTAAGTCTCTCCTGTGTAATCAGCATAGAGAGGATGCCAATAATATTTTTCTATCTTGCACGATGGCCTCTGCTCTATGGAATTATATTTCTGATTTATTTAATTACAGATGGTTTTTTACTGACTCAATTTCCTTGTTATTAAAAAATTGTACTAGATATGATATTTCTCTGCAGATAAAAAATCTTTTCCTGGAGGCAGTGGCGGAGCTTCTACATGAGATCTGGTACGTTAGAAATGCTCTCATTCACAATAATCACCCTTTCAATCTAAATGAATGGAATGCTCGGATTCTTCTTCCGGTTCATGAAGCTTCCTCAATACAAAAAGACTGTTGTAAGAACTCAGTTGGTGACTTTGTGATTCTTTGACAGCTCCGTGTTCCTGGCATCTACCCAAAGCCCAAACACTCATTTGAAGTGTTCTGGCAATCTCCAATGCCAGGATGGACTAAAGTGAATGTCGATGGCACCTCCAAAGGCAACCCAGGACCTGCCAGTTGTTGTTCCATCTTCAGAGACTCAGCTGGGCAGTGTGAGGGCTGCTTCTATGTTGGATGTGGTCACTGTTATTCTCTGGAGGTGGAAATTCTAGGGGTCATTCATGCTGTTGATTTTGCGCTTCAAAGAGGTTGGAGAAAGCTCTGGATAGAAAGTGATTCAACCACTATCATTCATGCCATCTGGAATGGCAACATCCATCAGGCATGGACACTTACCACACATTGGATGAATTGTCTGAATTTGCCCCATGGGATGGACTATATAGCTACTCATGCCTACCGGAAAGCAAATGTTGTTGCTGATGCTCTTGCCAACAAAGGGGTTCATCATAGCATGACTTGGATGGACTCTATTCCTTCTGACTTACTATACCTTTTTGATAGAGATTGTAAAAAAATCCCATCTTTTCACCTCTTGTAATCCTTTTTTTATCAATAAATTGTGCTCTGGTCTTTGACCAAAGCATTACCCCTAAAGAAAATCCATGCAATGATTATGATGTAGTGATATCTGAGGGAACTGCTTATCCCCGTAATGATTATAATATACAAATATAAGGGAGTTTACATTTTTCTCATAATGATGATGATATATTTATATTTTGGTATGCTGGTTATCCACCAATGATTATGATATAATTATGTACATTTGTGGTGTTTATCTCTTGATGATGATGATATAGTGATATCTTGGTGCACTTTTTATCTCCCAGATGATAACGGTATATTCATATCTGAGAAATCCAACTATACACCAATGATAATGATATAGTCATATCTGATAGGGCCACTTTTCACTCAATAAGGTGGTCTCTTAGGTGGGTTCTTATTCCTCCAATAATTTATTATATATGGTGATATATGGGGTGGGAACTTATCCCCTGATGAGGTGGTATTTGGGGTGGATAATTATAACACAATGATATATGATGACATGATATATTATAGATGATGAACGGATGATGGTATCCAAGGTGGGAACTTATCCTGCCGAGGATTGCTGATATAATTTAACGGTATATAGAGAGAATTATTCCATCACTTCTTACTGATATGTGATTTTATTAGAGGCATCCCTAAACTATCTGAAATTTTTAGGGTCACTCCCAAGTGAATTGGGTGGTACACACAAATGTGACATGTATTTTAATTTTTATTATTTTATATTTTATTTCTACTAATAATTTCACAATTTAGATGAATAGTATATACTAGTTCTATTTGTGAAACTATTGGTGGTAGCTTACTAAGTTGTACTCCCACCCTACTCTAGCAATCCTAGGAAATTGGTACCTAAGAAGTCCTCCTAATTGTAGGTGTAGGTAGGGAAAAGTTTTTGTGTTGAATGGTTGATCTAGATAACTTGGATGGAGTTGGGATACAGAACCATTTCATGACTCGGGACTATGTTGTGGTTGTTTCAATTTTATTTTTTTATTATGGGATATATATAATCTAGAATCAAGAGATGTTTTTTTGTATTTCTATCTCATTTCAAATTTTTGATTGTTCATTTTCTGATAGAATGATGTATATTTTTTTTATTCTTTTGGGTTATGATTATTCTTTTGTCATATTTGGTATTATGGTGACTAAATATATGTTATGTATCTTATTTTTTCTACTCTAATATCTGGTTATTTTTATGATAGTGGATCAAGATTCAATTTCTATTTATTTTATTAAAATGAAAATTTATCGGATGATATGTTTTCTTTGTATGTACGGCTAATGGCATTGAAAAACTCTAGTGGTATTCAAATTGACCAGAATGAGTTCTTCTAGTAGATATGTTTATATAATGGTAGTGGGTAAATTCACCATAAGAGATATGTGTGGAAATTACATTGTGTAAATCTTGGTAGTTTTGTGGTATATGATGATTTTTAGATAAAACTAAAATTTTCTAATAATAAGTGGTAGTCAAAACAAATAAAGAAAAAATGTATAAGAAGTCACTTGATATCAATGGATAGATACCTGTGAAATTCAAAGGATTGTGTCACTGGTAAACTAGTTGGGATCTACTATAAAGTTGGGGTGGGACAACCTATACATGAAAATTGGTGAATTTTATCTAACTATTAAAATATCATAAATTACTATCTAATATTTGTAATCCTTATTTAATCCAAGTAATAAAACTTATCATTGTTTTCTTTTGGATATAGGATGTATTTTTTGAACAACATAAACATTTTTTGTTCTTATTTTATGTTTTTTATATGTTGATTGAGTTTTGAGTTTGGATGGAGTTTGTGTGAGGTTTTAATAATTTTGTTTAGTAGGGTGAATTAACATCCTATATTCTAGAATACTAAGATTAAGGGAGAAGATCTTTTAGAGGATCTATTTCTGGTGTGCCTTGGTATTCTTATTGTTTGATGTCTAGATAGTTTAATTTAGTTCAGATCACTTCCACCAACAATTAGTATAATAGATTTTGGTTTTTTTTCTCTATCTCTCTCAGCATGCTAGACACCATAATCAGTTAATTCTCGCACTCTTTCCTTGACATTATATTTTTTCCAGTAAGTGTTTAATATTAATGGATGGTATGGTGTCTAAAAAAGTAAGGTTTGGTTAGATAAGTTCAATGTAAAAGTTTTTTAGAGGATGTTGATGAAATATTATCTCATCCAAAATGATGTATAACTTATATTGGTTGGTTTCAAACATGAATTTTAATATAATTATAAATAAGAATAGATGTATAAGACAATTCTTGGCTTGGAGAGGATATAACTATCCAAGAACATGGTCTTTGATATCCATTAGAATAAAACTATAGTGTAGGTTATGTCAGGACTGGAGAATATATACAAGAAGCCTATAAAAATTAAATAAATTGTTCTTGATGTTAGTTATTATATATGAGTCTATTGAAAGTTATGTTAGTGATAGTTTATATAAATAATTCTAACATGATCTAATGCTAGTTTGAATCAGTGAAGGTTACATTGATGGAGGATTTTTGGCAAATGTTTTACCTATTATCCCTGCCAAAATCATGGGATTCAAGGTTAATGATGGTTATAAAAGAAAATTGAAATACCACCCTAGTATTTGAGGATGTCTGCAACTTAATCCTTGATGAAGAACTATTGAGGAAGAACCCCATGTACCTCCCATTAATTCTTAAATGGTGAAGTAAAGTGGAAATAAAATCAAAGTATAGGATGTAATTAGAAATAAAATGATAGATATTAAGACAAAAGTAAAGGGTAGTTGACTATCCCTGGATCTATAAGTTGGCTTTTTGAAGACATGGGCATCTCAAAAAAGAATGAATTTTTTTAAAAGAATACACTAAAAGGACATCTTTTGAAGTACAAATTTTGTGAGTACATATGAGGGAATTAGTAACTTTCCACTATCTAACAATACTCTAGTGGAATCATGGGTTTCAAATTTGGGTGCATTGTTCCACTCAATGATAGGGAAAGGAACCATGTCTAATTATGTATCTGATAGATTCCAAATGGTACATTTATTAGATGATAAATATTTATAAATAGTTGGAAAATGAAATTTCAAAGTCTAAATGAATAGAGTAATATTATTGATACTTAAAGAAGTCATCAATATCCATATACTATGGAAGAAACTAATTTTTTTGTTATATGAGGAAGTTTGTGGAACAAGCCTCACCCAGAAACTTTGGAAATTGACCCAATGTTCTGTGGTGGTGGAATGAGGGGTAAAGGATGAGACTCTTTATTTGAATAGAAGATATTATGTTGAGAAAATTTATATAGTAATTACATCCAATGATTCCTAATTATGGAATTTTATTCTTAGTCAACTTAGTGATAAACACATGAAAGTTATAATGGAGACGGAATACTGAATAATGATTGAAATGACATTATAAGTTGTGAGGGATATGTGGTTGGGAATCAAAGGAATTTTTCACTAAAATTGAGTGTATAAAATCCTAGGATCCATATTATAGAGCATTCTCACTTTTATTTTTGGTGGGGAGATCTATTTACGTCCAATGGTGGTAATTTTTTACTTCATTACATTTATTAATGATTCTATAAGGACGGTTTGGTTTTACATTCTTATGAATTAATGATATTTTTTAGTTACTTTATTCAGTGGAAATATTTATAATATAGGGTGACATGATTTAAATTAAAATGATTAATATTTATCAAAATAAAAGTTTGTAAAAATATAGGAACATCCAAAACATTTATTAGAATAAATTGATCAAGATAGAGAAGATGATTTCAAATACACAGTAATAGAATTATATAAATAATGGAATAAAGATGACTTTGATAGAAAAGACATACAAAAAGTTCTTACACTAAGGGATTCCCACGAAAAATTGTAATTGGGTAGTTAGAATGGTATCATTTCTCATCAACAAAATTTCAACATTAGTAATTTGGTAGGAACTTCTATAAAAAGACGTTTTTGGTAAACAATTTGATGTTTTCCACCTCAGAATATTTGGTAGTCTATCCTATACTCATTTTTAAGTAAATAATTGGGAAAATATAGAGTACAAGTCCAAATATTGGTTCTATATGGGACATGAAAATGACAACTTTGGATTTCAATTGTGGGATGATGAACGAAATAACATCATCATGCGATAAAATATTATAATTAATGAGAAGTTATATTGTAAGGACCATAATTTAGTTTATTTATAAGTGGAGAGTAAGGATTAAACTACTAAAGTTTATGTGGATCTACATAGAATAACCAAAAGACTATATGTTTATATGGGTTTAGATGTTCAAAAAATTTATCCAAAATTGAGATCGATGTAATATTTTCCAGAATGTTCTAAAACTACTATACTATAAGGTAAATATCTAGAATTTTGGTTATGAAATGATATATCTATAAAATTTAGAGTACTAAAAAATGTAGTTTCTAAAAGGGAAGAGTGGAAAGTTCATATGAGAAGAACGTCCAAAGTTATGGGTTAATTTTAGAGGTTATGGTTGATTTTAATTTCTCACTTCTAGAGGATGATGGATAACTCTAATTTATAGAATAAGTAGAAATAATCAATGATTATAAATAGTGTAACCCAACTATAGAGGATGACATTTCTTCTATAGAATCGAACAGAACATATAAGATGGAAAAATTGCAAAATTGGAAAATAGAACAAGAGAAAAAGTTGTTCTTCTATTTGATGGAATAAGGTGATAGAAGGAAGAGATATGAGGATTGACTAGTGGTGAAGGGTTTCCAACCAAAAATAAGTAATTTATTTTTATAAAATTTTATAAATGATAGTAAAGGAAGCTATCATCCAGGTAATGTTAACCATTGTAGATTCTGATAATTAGCATCATGAGTAGATAGATGTAAAAAAATCATCTTTCATGGGGGCTTGTAGAAAGAGATTTACATAAAGAAACATAAAAATTTCAAGTAACATCCTAATGAATCTATTGACTATAAAATGATGAAATGTTTCTATAGAGTGATATAAGATTATAGATAATGGACTATATGTTTTATAGTTTCATACTGAAGATGGACTCATGGGGAGAAATGTATATAGTTATTTCTACCAGAAGGCATGGGATGATGAGACTTACATCATTATTATTGTATATATAGATGACATGTTACATTATATTCTGGAACTCAAAAGAATTATGGATCTAAAATGTTATTTTTCTTGAACGTCTCAGATGTAAGATCATTTATAGGACAAGAGGATATTGGAAATGATAATTTAAAGGGATATGAAGGGTAGAATTTTGGTGTTATCTCAGAGAGACTGAATTTATAAGATAATCAGTATGTTTGGTAAGACCATATATAATCTCATATCAACTATTTTGGCCAAAAAATTCAATTTGTATTAGAAAAAGGAACTAACAATAGAAGATGAGGTTTGGTGCAGGGAGAAATATGTTTTCCATGAAATTTTAAATGATTTATGTATGTGATGATTTTTACATGGATAGATATTTCATTTGTAGTGTGTTTCGTGAGCTATTTCATGTAAAATCTGGGAAGGTAACACTAGGATGTAGTTAAAAGTATCATCTAATACATAAAGATATTATAAGATACAATAATTTGCTTTTGGGAATATGATCTAATAAAAGGGTTTTTCATTGAGAACATTTCAATAGATTTAGATACTCAAAAGCGAAAAACATGTTTTTTGTTTACCAATGGATGGAAAATATCAAATTTTATGTCTCTATTACAAATAATGGTATATTGTTTATCATAGATGTTGAATTTGTAGAATCATTGAAATTGAGAAATGAATTTATTTGGTTAACGTGATTAATTAAAGAAATTTAAAGATTCCTGGAGGAGGGAGTACTATATTATGACAGTTTGAGTTTGTTTGACCCAGCATGAAATATGAGGTTTCATATCAAGAAAAAACACATTGATATTAAATTCTTTTACATCTAAAAATTACTATATGACAAAGTGTTGTATTTTTTGAAATATGTAAATAAAATAAAAGATGGATGATTTTTTCACAAAGGTTATAGTCTAAGAAAATATGAGGCATCGATTTCCCTTGGTGGGAATGGGGGGATGAAACATTATGAGGATATTATATAACACCCTGTGATTTCTTGAATTATTTAATTGGAATTAATTTATCCTTTTTGATATTTTTCATTCTATGCAACACAAAAGATAGTTTATCTTATATTAAAGAACAATGTTTGGCTTGTGTTATATGCAACACCAAGATTATCATACATTAAATGCTACATAAACTTTGGCTTGATCTACATAGAACACTGTGATTAGATTTCTTTATAAGCAGCAATTAATTTCCTCAATGACTTACGTAACATTCAAGATAGAGGTTTACACAACAATAATATTTTATTAAAATATGGTTATTTAATATAACAAGATAAAACCTTGATGATAAATTAGAGGTTGTGAATAGTATTAACTAATTTATGAAGATATACAGTTTAAATAATATAATTTGAATTCATAAGTTTCCAATTAATTATAAATTAATATTATACCTGAATGAATATAAAAAGAAATTTTATTTTTTTCACAAAACTATTTTACCCTAATAAATTATATTTTCATTTATGTATTGCAATTTACTAAGTCAAACATTTATTTCACATGAAAATGACATGGAGTATGTTAAACGTAACAATGAATTTTCATATGTTACATGCAACACTAACATGTAATAAGTTACATGCAACACTAAGATGGCGTATGATGCATGCAACCCCGAGTTTCAACAAAACAACTTTTTTATATAATTATTTAAATGAGATAATTAAAAATATCGATTAAAATTAGTTATGTAAATACTGATAAATAATTTTCAAATAATTTTTATAATTTTTTTATAAAAATAATACCTATTAATAATGAAAGATATAACTTTTGGTAAATTCCTTTTATGTTTAAAAATACTATTTTCGCGAATGAACTGCTTTTAATGGTGTTTGTTAAAAAATAATAAATTTAATTTTAGACACATGTATAAATTTAATTTTTAGAAAATAAACATCATTTTTGAATTTAGAATGTCGAAATTAGCCTAGGGTAAATGCTTGGTATTTTTCTGAGAAACATTATTTTCTGATAAATAGTTAAAAATTCTGCTTTTTACTTAAAACTACTTTTTGTTGAGTTAATTATTAATTATAAATGATATTATAAATTAGTTTTAAGGTCACATTAGGTAAATATTAAATTTATTATTACAATTTAATTCATTAGTATCAATTTCAATTTGAAATTGAATATAAAATCTTAATAAACCTTTGAGCATTTTCTACTTTAAAACCCGATTATTTTATCCCGTTTATGGGATTAGAATTAATCTTAATTTTTCTATTATGTGATATTAATTTAAAAAACCAAAATAAATAATTTTATTCAGTGTATAATTTATATTCTAATAAGATCAACTAATTGTTTGACCAAAATGGTTTGTAAAACTATTTAAAATTAATCACAGTGATTAAGGCTAAATTAAACTTAATTGGGGACTAAACCATAATATTAATGTCCCAAATGATATTTTCCTTCATCCAAAACCCATTTTATTTCCATATTTCGGACATAAAAATTCAATTATAAATATATTTTTTTTTGTTATGATTTTTTTGGGTAATAACATGTGTGCATTTAACTTGTTTTTAAAAATTCCAGGTGACTCATTTTTCTTCCCTATAAAAATCCACCAGCTCTCTCACTTCCTCACAACTATAAAACCTCATAAGTTATTCCAATACCAGACCAAGACACTTACCAACATCCCTATATTCCTAGAAGAATAATTCCCTTTGTAATAAAGAAACTTGAGGAATCATTTTGGTAGAAACCAAAAGGAGTTACCAGATTAAGTGGTAATGTCTTCTCTTAACCTCCTTTCTTTTATTTTCCTTCTCCACCCCTCCACTTTATTTGTTCTCTTATTTTCTGAAAAAATTATCCTAAATATAATAGTATTTTTTATGCTTTTTTTTACCTACACTTACACACACCTCCATCTAATGGGTTACAAACATACTGTTTCTATGTACAGTGAACTACTGCCTCACGAAATGATTATTGTTCATTTTTCCTTTACCACATATCATGGCAGCCATTATGTTGTAAAATATTTTTATATATGTTTTATGTGATATTTATTAAGACATTATGATTATTTATTCCTTTTAATAACACATACCTTTTAAATTTACATTTAGTCTTAATATGATAATCTCGTTTGAGGAAGTGTGGACTATCGCCCCCTCAAATTGATGTGATTCATTAACACACCACAAGGAATGTAATAAAGATGGTTTTAGTGAACTTATATGATATATATGAGATAATAATGTTAATTAAATAATTATATATATATATATATACTTATATATAAATTTCATTTATGTACTTCATTTCAATACGACAATAGAAACAGAAACATCATTCATGCGTAAATACGCCTTACCGTCTCCATGAATGGTTTTTTCAATTTCGTACTTCTATATTCTATATATTATTATAACATACATATACTTAATATATATAATATTTATATCATGTTATGCATTATTGAATTATTATATATGTATAAGAACCCATGATATAACAAATTAAGACCCATGCGAAGAGCAAAACAAATATTATCTGAAGTGAAACTTTAACATAGGATTGTTAACAGGATGGTAATATAAGGTCATAATAAAACTATATATGGTATTATGTATAAGAATATTATATTTCAAAATAATTATAATTAACACATATTTATTATACTGGATTCTTGTATGAGTATGATGAGAGTCAAGACTCAAGGTAAGGGGATTTCGTCTCACTTTTTATTTCTCTAGGATACATGCTTTGTTCACCAATATTTTATTTTGTATGGTGTATGTAATAACCATGATTATATTCTATGTATATTATAATTAAAATTATGGGTATTAACATATCCATTTTTATTAACTCTTTTTCATGGGTTTTATGTTTCAAAAGTTACCAAATCAGTAAAATAGTTTTATCTTAATTCACCTTCTTTGAGACTCAAGTTTTGTTGTGCACTTAAAATAATTTTTTGAGGTGTATATACTTCCATTTTACATGATATATAAATAATATATTCATTTTCATGATATTATAAGATTTATGTAATTTAATTTTCTTACATGAATATTATGATCCCAAGTCACCATGTTATAAGAGTTTATTCAGACAATCTCATCACTATTCGAGATTGCTTATGTTTATGCTTCTTTTTATAAAATATTATGATCCTTATCACAATAACACTCATTATTTTTATTCTCATCAATTTAATCATCATATAATATTGTTTTAGTACAACTTTTATACTATTTGGTACTTAATATAATGTTTTTAAGTAAAATCTTATCGTCGCTCTCTTCGGTTGGAAAAATATTGTATTCGAAACCCATGTTTTCAAAAATGTTTTCAAATGACCCTTGAAGATTATTTTCAAGGAAAAATTATTTTAAAAATGTTTTATTGTTTTCAAAGATTTGTTTATAATATTTCAATTTTATTTTCAAATAAAAATTTTTCCCACAAGTTTTATGTTTTAATATTCACTTCTTCAAAGAAGAAAGGATATTTTCGTCATGAAATGTTTTTGAAAGATCTTTCAAAATGATTTCACATATTAAATAACATCCATTACAATTACTCCTTACTTTATGGGGAAAGTATTCAATGTTTCCATTAATTTTCTCTATCTAAATGGATTATGTTTTTATGGCATGATTTTTATGGAGCTCATATCACATTCTCGGGTTTTATACTTTTGAAACCCGCTTCTTTTCACGATTTATGTTAATGATTAGATGATTATGAAACCAGTCTCTTTCAACATGTTATGATATTATTACATGTTTACAATACCCATTACATATCATGTGTTATGATATGATTATTTATGATCATTTGGAAAAAAATATGATTTCATTATCAGACTAGTGGGACCAATATCTCCCTCTAATGCATTGAGTAATGATTTATGTCCCATGAGATAGACTAAGATGGTCTTGGGAATGAACCTTGACTACTAATGTTGCCATGGAAGTGAACCATGACTACAAAGATGGTATTAGTAGTGAAATAAATCTACTAATATGTCAATGGTAGAGAACCTGGACTACCAAAATGGTATAGGTATTAGACTCATAATACTATCAAGGTCTTGGAAGCGATTCATTGGCTACTTTTGAAATCATTATATGCTTATGTGTCTTCCACAATTCCATTTTTCATTCCTATGTGATGCTTTCAAGGCTTATGTTCTTTATTTTGTTATAAGTTATGTATTATGAACAACCATTATTTAGGTCGTGATTCATGTATATGATCTTTGAAATTAAGGGTGTGATCTTGTAGTTTCATGATCGTATTCTCATTCCCTTATTCTCATGATTATTCTTACATATCTCCTTTTTTTTACCCTTACTAATAATTTGAGATCACCCCTTTCTTATATGTCCTTTCCCCATGTTATGACGAAATTTTTTAGGTACAAGTAATAAAGGTGGATATATTTATGGGAGATGTTGAAGATAATTCATCAGGATAGAATATTTTGTTTCCATATATCCAAAGACACAAAATTATTGCAGTCCTTAGGAATTTATTATTGTAATGTAATGAATTTTCATCTAAAATGATGTAATATCCATGTATGTCAATCTGAGGTCACTATAGTTGGTATCAAGGAATGATGTAGTCCAAATTTAGAAACTTGGATGAGAAAACTTTTTAGAGATCCATTAGTATATTTCTATAGATATGTCTAGGGATATCTTTATGGAAAAGTTTAAGGTTGAGTCAATTTTTGGGAAAGTGTATTGGAACTTTTGTAAATGATAGAGTGAGTGGTATCCTATATATACATAACAATCTAGATACTATAAGTGGATGTGTCTCTCGAGTAGATGTTCCTAGGAGTAACAACTCTGACAAGAAGTTCCAGTCTTGACTCAGGGTAATCTGGTACACAATAACAGGCCTTGCTACACACCTAGTTTGACACTCCCCGGGGATATTCTTTAGGAATTCACAAACTATTCAAAAAACAATATAATTTATTTAAATATAAGTTGGCTATGAATAACCTAGGATGAACCTAGAGTGTCAAAGATTAAGGAAGGTGTCATGATTTATACATCCTACGACTAATTATTTTCATGACAATTAGGTTTTCTGTTATGGGTAGTAATACTGACACTATGCATTCTAGATTTAGTCAATGAATAGAACTAGAAGGAACGTGGTTAACATTTATTGTTTTAGATGTGTAATTTATGGTCATTTTTTGAATTAATTCCCCATGTGGAAATCCCATAAAAAGAATCAGGAAGGTAGAATGAGTATTGGTTATAATTATAAATATAATGAGACTGCAATCGACATGTAAAAGGTATGTGATGTTATTCTAGTATTATATACATTAAATATAAGAATAATGGTTTTATTGAGGTTGAGTAACATTAAGAAATGATTCATATATCATATTATAGGAAATAATATTAAGGGAATAAGTTTATGAATCCTAATTAATTGTTTATGAATAATGTTGGATGAATGAAGTATTTATGATTTTGAATTTAGAGAGTATGTTATATAAATCATGAATTATATATGTATTTTTGTTTATGTTTTTAGTATGTACTGAAAATTACATATTAAATGGCATTGAAGACATTGAAAAGTGATTTAATTGAATGGTGATATTTTGAGTAGGGGAACAAAACCCTTAATCAATGCCTCACATTAAGATAATGATGTTTGGATAAAGATATACTAGATATGAATAAGTCAATAGAATGGTATGGATTAACCTAGAACTTATTATTGACAAAGTGTTCTATGTTATCAAGGATGATGTTTAAAACATCTAGGATTTAAAGAATATATCCAGTAAATATTAGAATAAGTAATCATGCATCATATCCAAAAGGATTTATGGTAATTAAGGATGTTACCATGTTTCAATTGAATATACCTGGAGGGTATTCACATGTTTGTAATGTGACAACAAAAAGGTACATTGTGATATATGGGAAAAAATGTTAATTTTATTTCAGGAAATTCTTTCCAAAGCATTGAATTTTCATCTTTTGGAAGGTGTATATGGTAATCCATTTATAAATTTTTTTTGTTAAACTTCAGATGAAGTCAGTAAGATTAAAGTTTTATATCCCCAAATGAGAATTTATGCATATTGGATAGCATGTTCAAACTAATTATTTTTATGATAACTGATGTAAAATGGGATGGTGTTTCATGGATCTCATGATCTATTAGTACTTCGATAATGAAAACACCACCTTCCTTTTTTAGAGAAAGAGGTGAAGTGGATCAACAAATAATAAAGGGTGATGTTTTCCTAAAATCATGAAAGTATATATTTTCATAAAAGTTCATTGAATTTAGGAAAAAGTATCTTGAAACCAAAAATGTGGTCCAATACCAACATTTTTTATGAATTAGAAGGTCCCTTAGGTCATCAGAAATTTATGGTTTTGTGGTTGTTAACTTTTTTCTGACGTTATTCTTTAGTACTATCCATCAGAACATGATGTTAAGATTTCTCTTACATGTCTATGTTTTCACTTCCCACTTATGTTCTCCTATATTGGAATCTCATTATGGGTTACTTTAGGTAACCGTTATGGTTATGACTTTCCCTTTTTTATTGGATTTTTACTATTCCTTTTTACAATGTGGGTTTCTATGAATGAAACATTAATGTATTAAAACATTGATAACCTAAAATAATTTTGATGTAAAAATTCATTATAAGGGGGTTGGATGTAACACCCTGAGATTTTGTGATTTTTTTTTTCAAATTAATTAATCATTTTTGATATTTTTTATTTCATACAACCCTGAAGAGAGTTTATTTTATATTAAAGCAGTATGTTTGGCTTGCATTATACAGAACACCACGTTAATCTTGTACTACATGCAAGATAATATTTGGATTGATCTACATGGATCACTGAGGTTATCTTGCGTTATACAAAATAATTAATTTCCTCGATGACTATCATAACATGTAGGACTGAGGTTTAGAGAACAATAATGTATTATTAAAATATCCTTATTTAATATAATAGGACAAATCCTTGATGTCAAATTAGAGTTTGTGAATAGTATTGACTAATTTATTAATATATATTGTTTACGCACTATAATATGAATTCATAAGTTACCAATTAATTTTAAATGAATATGAAAACCAATTGAATATAAAAGAAAATATTATTATTGTCATAGAGCTATTTTACACTAATAAGTTAAATTTATATTTATGCAATGCATTAAGTCAAACATTCATTTCATGTGGAACTGACTTAGTGTACATGACATGTAACACCTTCTTGGAGTACGTTACATGCAACACTGACATGGAATACTTTACATGCAATGATGACTTGGCGTACGATGCACGCAACACTGAGTTTCTATGAAACATGTTTTTTTATATAATTATTTAAATGAGATAATTATGACCTATCCATTAAACATAGTTATGGGAATACAAAAAAATAATTTTCAAATATTGTTTATAATTGTTTTATATAAATAAAACATATTTATAATGAATGATATGATTTTGGGTAAATTCCTTTTAGGTTTAAAAATATTGTTTTCTTGAATGAACCACTGTTAATATCCTTCTGTGAAAAATAATAAAATTAATTTTAGACACATTTTGAAATTTAATTATATAAAATAAAATTAATTTTTGAATTCATAACATAAAAATTATCATAGGGTGTTTTTTTATTTGTCTCAGTAACATTATTTTTTTTATGAAAAGTGAATATACTACTTTTCAGTTAAACTGTCTTTTTCTTTAATTAATTAGTAGTTTTAAATAATATAAAAAATTTATTTCAAGGTCGCATTAAGTAAATATTTAATCTATTAATAAAATTGAATTAATTATAATCAATTTCATTTTGAAATTAAATTCAAAATTTAAAAAAAAGAACATTTTACTACTTTAATACACGTTATTTCATCCCCTCTATGGGATTAACATTAATCTTTATTTTTCCAATTCAATGAATTTAATTTCAAAAAATTAAAATAAATTTTTTTTATTTTTATAATATTTATATTCTAACAATTAAAAGTATATTTTTAACCAAAATGATTAGTAAAAACGTTTAAAATTAATTACAGCAATTAAGACCAAATTAAGCTTAATTATAGACTGAACCATAAAATTAAGGGCCCAATTGATCTATAAAATTGTCCAAACCCCATTTTATGTCCATATTTCTTCCATAAAACATAAATAATCGCGTTTTTTTGTTTTTTATGACTTTTTTTCATAGAACATGTGTACATATAACTTGTTTCTAAAAATTCCAAGTGAGTCATTTTCCATCCTAATAAAAAACCACCACCTCTCCCACTTACTCACACCTCTCAAACCTCTTAATATCGGACAATACCTACCCAATACACTTCAAAAAACCCTTATACAACTACTATGATCCTTAACTTGGGAATAAGGAAACCAAAGGAAGCATCTTGGCACAAACCAGAAGGAGTTACCTAATTAAGAGGTAACATCTTCTCTCAAGCTCCATTCTTCTATGTACCTTATCCACCCAATACACAATATTTATACCATTATTGTATGAGATAAAAAGTATCCAAAATATAATAGGATTGTTTATGCTAATGGTTTGAGATACACATACACAAGCCTCTATTTAGGGGGTAATGAACATATTCTTTCTATGTTTGGTGAACTACCACCTCACGAAATGATGATTGTTCATTTTTCCTTTACCACCTATCATGGAAAAAATTATGAAGGAAACACTTTTTATATATGTTTTATATGATATTTGTTATGTGTTTTATCTTATTTATTTATGTTTACAACACATACTGTTTTTACCTTCCATTTTGTGTTAATATGATAATCTCATTTGAAGAAGTGTAGACTACTGCCCCCTCAGTGTGATGTGATTCATCCACACACCACAAGGAATGTATAAAAAATGATTTTAGTGAAATTATTTGATATATATGATATAATAATTCTACTATAATAATGATATATATATATATATATATACATATGTCATTTACATACTTTCTTTCAACATGACAATTAAAATGGAAACTACGTTCATGCGTGCGTAGGCTTACCATCACCATGAATGGTGTATTCCATTTCATACTTCCATATTATATAGATTATTATAATATAAATATAATTTATATACATGATATTTATATAATTTTTTAAATTTTGGAGTCATGATATAATTATAAGGACCAACAATATAACAAATTAAGACACATACGAAGAACAAAGAGAATATTACCTGAAGTGAAACCGTAACATTGGATCGTTAACAAGATGGTAATATAAAGTAATAATAAAATAATATATGGTATTATATATAATAATATTATTCTATAAAATATTTATAATAAACTCATATTTAATATAAAGTAATCTTGTATGAGTACAAATAGAGTCAAGACACAAGGTAAGGGGATTTCATCTCACTTTTTATTTCTGTGAGATACATTCTATGTTCCCTACTCTTTCCTTTTTTGTGGTGTATGCACTGAAAATTATTGTATTTTATGTATCTTATGAATAAATTTATGTGTATTAAAATATCCATTTTATGAACTCTCTTTCATGGTATATATTATTCAAAAGTTACCAAATTAGAAAAACAGTTTTGTCTCAATTCGCCTTCTTTGAGGCTCGTGTTTTGTTATGCACCTGAACTATTTTTTGAGGTGTATATTCTTCCATTTTACATGATATATCAGGAATATACCTATTTTCATGATATTTTAAGCTTTATTTTTTTCATTTTATTAATTTGATAGTATGATCCAATTTCACCAAGTTATAAGAGTTTATTGAGACAACCTCATTGCTTTTCAAGATTGTTTATGTTTAAGCTACCTTTAATGAAATATTATGATCCATACCACAATAACTCACATGTATTTTCTTATATTATGTTTATTCAATATATAATGATATTTTAGAAGCATTATTTCACTCTTCATTATATTAGATAATTTTTTTAAGTAAAATCTGATTATCTATTTCTTTAGTCGGAAATCTATTGTATTCAAAAAAAATGTTTTCAAAAATGTTTTTAAAAATGTTTTGAAAATATCCTTGAAGATTATTTTTAAGGAAAAGGAATTTTGAAAATGTATTTTTGTTTTCAAATCATCATTTATAATATTATAAATCTATTTCCAATTAAAATTTTTTCAAAAGGTTTTATGTTTTAAAAATCAATTTTCAAAGATGAAAGGATATTTTCATCAAGAAATGTTTTTTAATGATCTTCAAAAATCATTTCCCATATAATATAAAATCCATTGGTAATAATATTTAATTTTTGTGTAAATTATTCAATTTTTATATTCGTGTTATTTCTTTAAAAATGTTATGTTTTGATGGAATTATGTTTATGGAACCCATTTCACATTGACAAGATATATGCTTTTGAAACCCATTTATTTTCACGGGTGATTCTTATGATGAAATGATTATGAAACCTATATCTTTCCAATAGTTATGATATGACTACATATATATAATACCCATTTCACTTAATGGGTTATGATATAATTATTTATGATATTGTGGCATATGTATGTATGATTTAATTATGAGATGGGTGGGACCTATATATCCCTAGAATGCATTGGATAAAGATTTGTATATCATGAGATAGAATATTATAGTCTTGGGAATGATCCTTGACTTCTAATTTGTCCATGGAAGTGAACCATGACTACCAATATGGTATGAGGAGTGAACTCATGCTACTAATATGACCATGGGAGTGAACCATGACTACCAAGATGGTATGGGGAGTGAACCCATACTACTAATATGGTATTGGAAATGATGCATCAGTTGATATAGAAATCACTATATGCTTATGTGTCTTCTATAATTCCATGTTTCATTCCTATGTTATGATTTCATAGCTTATGATATTTATTTCATTATGATTTATGTCATATGAACTATCATTATTTATACCATGATTCATGTATATAATCTTTGATATATAGGATATGATCTTCTATTTTGATGATAATTTTCTCAAACCCTTATTCTCATGATTATTCTTACATATCTATATTTGTTACCATTACTGATCATTTTAGCCCACCCCTTTCTTACAGTTCATTTCCCCATGTTACGATGAATGGTTTTTGGTAGAAATTCTAAAGGTAGAGATCTTTATGGGAGATGTTGAAGATATTTCACCAGGATGGAAGATTTTGTTTCCACGTTTCCAAAGATAATAAAATATTACAGACGTCGAGCATTTATTATTTTCATTTACTAAATATTCATCTAAAATGATTTAATATCCTTGTTTTGTCAAACATGGTCGCTATATACTGCATGTCATATAATAAAGGAAGGATACATGGAATTTCCTATTTATATGAGGTTTCTTAATGTTTCCTTGAAACGATAATCCAAGATATATTATTAGGGAAGTGAAACCTATTTTAATTTCTTTTCACTCTCCCAAAAGGACAGTTTACTTGATTATAGGATGTCCTTCGATGTATTGTTAGTGATAATGGAAAACTCTAGTGACATATAAGTTGATTAGAAGGATTTATATTGATGGATATGTGTTAGTAATGGTAGTGGTTTAGTTAACTAGAACAGAGATGTGTTGAATTTATATTGGGTAAATATGGGATATTTTGTGGAAAATAATTAAGTGTATAAAGACTTCAACTTCCCTATCATTAGGTGGAAACTAGGTTATATAATGAAATTTTTTATCATAATTCAAATGAGTTCAATGGATGTTCACCCACAAAATTATGAGGTCTTTGTTACCACTTGACCAACTAAGCCCCACAACAATTTTGGGATGGGACCACTCGCACATGAAAATTGGTGACTTGGATTTAAATATTCAGATATTAGAAATTACTAGTTGATAATTATAATCATTGTTTCCTAAAAGTAATTTTTTTTATGTATTCTTCTATTGATATAGAATGAAATGTCTTAACCATGTAATTTCTTTATTTGTTTCAACTATTTTCTTCATATATTGAATGATTTTTTGAGTTTTTATAGAGTGTGAGTGAGTTTTGACTTATTGTGGAGATATGATTTATTGGCTTCATATCTTCTAGAACACTAGCCCAAGGTAATCTCAATTTTGGAGGATCTATTTCCACTAGGAATTGGTATTATAGTGGTTTATCTTATACCGAATGGAATTTTGATTAGGTATCTTATAATAATAGGTATAATCTTTTTATAGTATCACCATATACCCTCATTGTTAGTCCTTATCATTTTTTATATCGAGTGTTGTTTTTGAGGTCACATGGTGAATAGGTCTTTCTATTATAGAGTAAACCAGCCTTGGGTGTTTCACTTATTCACTACATTTATTCCATTTCTATAGTTTCATGCTCACACAACATGCATTATAACTCAATATATCTTATGAATCAAATTGTATATAGTCCATTTCAAATACTATTTACTTACAAAAACATTTTTCTAAAATGATTCATCATGATATACAAAATGAAACTTACGTAAGTCAAGATGCATAGTTTTCATGACTTGTAAGACCATACAACACACCAAAAATATAAATGGAATTTACCTATTAAATTAACTTGGAAGTACGTGAAATGTAAAATAAGTGATACATGTCCTATAGAGATAGAATTTATGAGGATAATAGTTATTATGAATTTATTTCATTGTGACATACAAAAAATTATTCCTCATGAATATGGTATGGAAGGCCACCTATAACACGGAGTGTACATCAAGCTACATTCCCTATTGTTTTATATATCATAAAATAGAATATAATAACACCTGTCACATAGTTTGTATATCTATATACATACCATGTAGTTTTTTTCTCACTTAAATTATCCCACGTGTTGAAGAACATGACATGGAAAAAGTATCGACATGGACATAATGTGGGTCTCTACATGTTACATAGTATGTACATCTATCTACACATCGTGTAGTATGTGTCTAACCATGTCACTCTGTTGGTAGTTAATACATTATGTATAATTATGCCATATATTTTGACCACCGGATTTTCCATGATTTTTGTGGCATTAAAACCATGTAGGGTTACATGATGTGTACACCAACTACACACTGTGTAATCACATTCAGACTACATACCATGCTTCTGGTCAATACATGATCTGTAATGACATTGTGTAATAGTCCACACTACGTGTAGTAATATTGGTGACCCATACCTTGAGTGGTTAAGACTAGGTACATGATTTAAAATTTATTGACATATTTTGTGCATCTATGTCATGAAATCAATGACAGTGGCACCTTTATATGGGATTTCCAAGAATTATTTAAATTCCTAGGCCCGTTCATGGAAATATAATTTAAAATTAACATGTTATATTGAATTATAGATTAATAATGAAATTATGGAAATCAAAAAAAAACAAGAAACATAGGAAATTGAAAAAAAACATTATAAAAATTCTAAATTATAATGTGACTACTTTGATATCACTTAATGGTTTATAGAGGTATTAAAACTGGTCGGAGAGTGCCCAATTTTTTTTATCAGTTTTAAGAGATAAATATAATGTTTTTAATGAATGAAAACCTAGAATCCTCTATAGATGATCTTTTGTATTTAATTTATAGTTAATTTAAAATAATAATTACCTTTAATGAGATAATTATCCTTGATAATTTTCCTGATTCTCCTCTTATGTCATTGGTGTTGCATTAATGAATCTAAATAAGGAATTCTTAATTGTATACACATGTGATCTATAAATCATCAAAAAAATTATTGGATTACTGAGTGCTGTCAAAAAAGAACCTAGAGCTTCATGTCATTCATCATTAAACACAATAAGGGGTTTTATTGTTCATTAAGAGTTCTTGAGAGGGAGGATGATTGATTTTACTTCTAGGAATTGACATAATTTTAGAGAGTTTTCTCTATTATGCATAAAACATATCTTCGATAAAAATGATATAAGATGGAAATTACACTTAGGGTTTATGTTTAATTATTTTGCAATTGTCCTTTATCAAATATTTATTATAAGTAATTTCTCGTGTTTAATATTAATAATAATATTATTATTACATCCCATGACATGAAGTTATATAAATATATTTGTTAAATTAATAAAAAATTATTTATTTAAATTATATTAAAAAAACTATATCATTTCTATCTTCCCCTTAACACGGACCATCAATACACCATAGAATTTATCAAACCATTAATAATAAATATTTATTCAACTAAAAAATATTATTTTATAAATAAATATATATATATTATATCCATTAAACTCATGAATAAATATTTATTTTAATATACATATTACTAAATAAATATTTATATTCATCTATTCACTAAACTAATGATTAAATGAATATTTAATTATTACCTTTTCACTAATAAGAAATATAAAAAATTCAATTCACATATTCTAAAACTCAATACCTCGGGATAGAATTTGTGAAATTAAAAATACTTTATTAATTATTATTTTCAAATATGATATAAATATTTATTATTAATATTAAATGCAATATAATTTAATGTGATTCAAGGTATGCTTTCTGTGTGACCCTCTATCCCTCTTTCACGGTGTCATTGAGTGAAGTTACCTAATGATCAAGATCAACGTCTAGAAACACTTCAAGGAACTAATATATAATCAAGTTAATGATTCATTGGAAACAGTCTTCCTACGAATGTTACTACTTAATATAATCTCTTTATCTCAGTATATTAACATGAAGGATGCATACATGTTTCATCACCCAATATGATTAATTTATGTTTCATTACATTTCCAAAATTAAGTCATATATGAACTACTGTGGTCATCAGTTTGATTAGACAATTCCATTTCAATCAAAGGGACAATGATATCTCCATCTATTAAACTGAAAGGGAAAATATAATATTGAATTATTCAATTAATTTCATACCACTTAAGATGCATCCAATATATAATACCTCATTGTGATAATATATCATCACAATTTTATTCCATTTATGAATATATTTGATTCAAGATACACATTAATAATAATTTCAATTCTAATGTCCAATACACACATTCATAGATAGAAATATCCAACGGTTCATAAAACAAATAAGATTCTTATTGGTGGGTTTTCCCTCCAAACCTCTCTTCTTGGAGATCACCAAGTGGGGAATTTATGAGAAGATATCTCAATATATTTTGAGCCTCCAACATCATATAGTAAAACATCACATGTGTCTTATTAAATTGATGTTAACAAGACTATGTTAAATATGATTATGAATATTTTCTTATCATTTATAGGTTCTTATTATAGCATAAAAAATCTACAACCTTTCGATACAACAAATAATCTATGGAAATTATCAAATTAATGTTACACAAAAGAACAATCATAATGTAATTAAAAGTTATAATTTAGTTGGTTCTTAGGAAACAACCCTAGCACAAGAATCTTCTATTCTTAAATCATCATCAACTCCTCGAATAAAACCACTTCTATAAAAAGGCTTCATACTCTAACCATGATAGGGAACTGTTATCAAGTGTTTGAGAAAAATCCCATCCACTAAAGGCTTATTATACCGTGTAAGTGGATCAAGAAATATTCATTATATAGTATAGGTATGACTAAACAAAACAAATTTCATGACCCACTAACTCTAAGAAACCCCCATCAAGAGAATGATTATGGTCATCTTTGAGTCTATAAAACCTCTACTAGATGAATTCCCATAGAATAAACTACATATAGGATATAAATTCTTACTCAGTAATAAATGCCATCTTCTATTAAAAATAGTTATTCATTATGCAAGATGGTAAGAGAATACACCTTTATATAAATATTAGGATGTCTTTAAACTATGTATCAAAATTAGCACCTCATAATTCATCTAATCGATGGTGAGAGGCTCATGTATTGAATGACTCTCACAAAATTTCATTGAAATAATATTTGGCATTGTTCGGATGGTATCCATCATTTAATAGGATGAACCTACAATGATTAAAGAATATATGGGTGAGCTGATATAATAAGGATACAAATAATCACAATTAACTATTCTATGATCCATGTACATCTCTAAATCTACCTCATAACTAATTACTATAGGTTATGATTTAATATATAGATTATTAGAGTCGTGGTGAATGGAAATTCATACTACTGAACCAACACTGGTGTCAAAAACTAGTCAAGTCCAACCTTCCACATCACTCGGGTCAACCCACAACATGGTCCAAAGCACGTTCTGAATTCACCTAATATATATAAAAGAACCGGGGTATCAAAATAATAACTATTGGAAAAACTCACCCCTTATATAAAAATAAATAAATATTTAAATCTAATTGATACTCCCTCATGGTGTGTCTATACAATGGACTTCCATTCTTATAAAATAAATTTTTTAAAATAATGAGACAATCGAAATATGGCATAAAATAAGAATAAAAAAACTCACATATGAAAACTATATGACATCCTTGTATATTTATAACAAGGAAGGGAATAAAAGAGAGATGAAATACAAATACAACGGGATAAATTAGGTGATATATAAATGCCTAAAAATAAACCCCAAACGAGAACTACTATGATCTCACCTCCATGTGATCCGTAGTCGCTCACTACATCCACAATCTCTATCAACGGACAATGAGAAACAATAACTAACATGCGATCACAACATGGGAACTTGAAAGAAAACATGAGAGCTATGTACACATGTTAGTGTGTATATAGGGTGTGAGATAAATATGATAAGTAGGATCCCAACAAGGATCCCAATGGATTAATTTTATTATAACATTACTTAAATTATACTTTGAAATACAATTTGAAAGTAGGTTTACCATATAATAAAGTGTTGATAAAATCAATTATCAATATATTATCTTAGAAGAAAATATTATATAATTTTATATAAAAGGTAGAAAAATAATATAGAAATAAAATATTTATATTCTATAAATGGTGACTTTTGAGTTTAGGAAATAACATAGTAATAATCTTTCCAAAAATTCCAAATAATTTCTCAAAATTCCATACATAGGATAATAATTACCCCTTTTCTATTGAAATAATTATTTTAAATATATTTTTAAAAATCATTTAAAAAATAAACCCAACCAGGAAAGGATGAAAATATGAACTCAAGGAGGCACTATAATCTCAAAGAATCATAATAAGAATAATGTATGATCAAATAAATGGTGCCATAAACCAAAGTGGTAATAAGGGGATACAAATATTCGTGGAGTGGGAATCCCCTAAATGTATTATTCAATAAGGAAGGAAACATTATTGGAAACTAAATTGGTTATAATATGAGAAAATACTAGAAAACACTCATATGGAATAAACTGTTGTCCAAGGTCATATTTCTAACAAATATAATCTCCCAAGTCACCCCCACAATCTCAATAGGGTACTCCCCTCAAAATTATGTAATATAAAATTAGGGAAATTATAAATTTCATAATAAAAATAGTTTATTATAAACCTATATATCTCATTTATCTACCTAAGGTTACCTTGAAGTCAATAATGTGTAGTTTAGCTATATGTGTATCATTTTATCAATATATTTTATCAAATATAAATTTGAAAATAGAAATAGCATCTATCCTTCAACACCCTATCATGAATAAACCATAGTTTTATTTTAACTTAAGCATAAATTAATAATTAAATCTATCAAATAAAAGGCCAAAATCTATAGAATAATTCACATACACCATGGAAATCAAACTAAGGGTATCAAAATATCAAGTAAAACACTTTTATAAAGTGGAAAATAGGCCATCAAACCATCTTGGTGTGCAAATTTATTTTCATATATTATTAAAACTCAACAAAGAAACCATCCTTTAGAAATAATTTCAAAATCAACAAATCCTTTATATCATCAAAAAACACCAAAAAAGACCCATATGTCTCAAAATGATTTACCAAAAACCAAACAACCCCCCCCCCTCTAAAAAAGTACTCATTTGAAAACATTTATCTCTCCCTATTGAAATCAAACTATTGTCAAAAACCACATTAAATTTTCTAAATTAACATAGAAATTCCTTTCGAGAATTTAAACACTTTCCATGGAAAAACATTATTTTTGGAAATAAAGAACTAAAAATACACTCAAAACATTTTATGTTAACTGTATAAATCATTAAAACCTTTTCATAACCCCATGAAGGGTAATATATATTGGTATAAATTGATATGAAATAATTTTAAATAATGTGAATCATTTCATATTATGTAAAATGAATGGTTTTCATATATACACTAACCTCAATTGCCAAAAATAGTCTCCTTCGATGGAAGAAATAACAACCTTGCTTAGAAAGGAGCACTTCAAGACCTAAAAAACCAAAACCCCAACATTAGAATAACCCAAAACCTAGGATCCAACACCATGGACATTTGGGTTCACAATTGAAAAGAAAACTAATGGGAAAGGAGAATGGGAGAATCATAGATGAATAATGAAGAGGAAAAATGACTTTTCTATGATGAATCACTTGATCTCAATGTAGAAGGAGCTAAAAACTTGAAGGGAAACAAGGGGGAATTAAGTTGAAATTTTCATTTAGATGATTCTTGTATTTTTATTTAGTTGTGATTTAACCTTCCACAAATTTTTTGTGTGATGGTTTTTCAAAACCGCTACATATTATGGTGTCATGAATAATTATCATCATGCTTTTATAAAACCATCGCAAATCATTTCACAGTGGTTTTTTAGTTGAATTTTATTTCTGTTTAGCGATAGTTTTTGTTTATATTTTTTTTAAATAATAAAAATAAAAAATTATTTAGTGGTAATTTTAAGTACTGCTGCAGATTATTTAACATTTTTTTAAATAATATTTTTTATTTTTTATTTAATATTTTTATTTAGTAAATATTACTACATAATTAGGCATAAATATGTGTAGTGTGAGATATGAATCCCTTAATTATTTATTATTCTATAAATCCTTTACGACTCCACCAAAGCTCTTAATATGGTGACTAACCAAGCTTTAATATGCTTATATATATATATATATATATATACAGATAAATACATGTAAATACATATATATCTATTTATATATATTTATTCATAATTTATGAATACATACATAAAAAAGGAATAATTACATATTAATTTATATAAATATATTTATATATAAATTTATAAATTTATAAATTTATATATATATATATTATATATATATATATAAATTTAAATAAATTTTTAAAAATGTATATAAATATACCTATATGTAATTAAATTGAATTATGTACAAATATATATATATATATACATATAAATATATTTATATATATACACCAATATATATAAATATATATATAAATATCTATAAATATCTATCAATATAAATAAAATTATATAAATATATAAAAAACACACCTATATATATATGCATATTAATATATAATAATATATATATATATATATCCACAATATATATATATATATGCATATATATATAATTAAATATAGTTGTCCATACACATAAATATATATTTTTATGTAAATATAGATAAATATATATAAATGTATATATGTAGATATATACCCACATAATATATAAAAATATATAAAAATATATATACACATACACACATTAATATACATAAATTCATATAAATATCTTTTAAGTATATATATATATATTATAAATAGTTATACATAAATATATAAATTATAAATAAATGTAAAAACATATATATAAATATAACTATGTATATAATTAATTAAAATCTAGATATAGATATAAATATAAATATAAATATAACTATAAATATGCACACACACACATATATATATACATATATATATAAAAATCTAAACACACACACACACATATTAGTGGGGTGTTTTCATGAGTGGTAAAGTCAACCCGTAATTTTACATCCAACCAAGGTTGAAATGTTAACATTCCCTTTAGAGGGAATATTTATCTGGACATTTATGGCATTAAAAAGTGTCCCATGCCATGGGCATGATCAATATGGATACACAATAACAAGTAACATGGTGACATAATGAAATCAGATGAATGGTACAACATGACTTGGCAGGTGGTGTGGCATGGAGTCACACCAGGATCACATGGTGGGTGGCATGAAGGGGAGATAGGTGTGTTGGAACATATCAATAAGACCTCTACCCACTTTAATTTTGGATGTGGTTAGAGGTGTTCCCTTCCATGGAATGATGGGGGAAATCACAGTGCAATAGTTACTGGAAGGGGGTGTGATGGCTAGTGATAGAAGATGATCATATGACTAGGTGGATAGTGCGACGTTAATGAAAGGCAGTGAAACGTAATGAAATTCATGCATCACCAAGTGGGTGGATTGAAATATTGATGAGTGCATTCATTATTATCAACTAAACTTCTATTATGACATCATTATGACACTGTTTTTTATATTTTATATGATTTTTATATAATTGTTAATTTTTGGAAGTTTGGGTTTGAATTTCAATAATTTCATGAACTTTTCTTCTGTATAACGGTTAGCACACAAGAAATATTAGAGTATGTGTAAAACCATGAGTGAAAAAACCTTTATGGTTACTTTTTTTATTGAAAGGCTTGGGTTTCATTGGTAATTCATGGCTTGGATCACACCGTGAGAGATCCAGTGTAAACTATGCATGAACATTTAAGTATGGGGTGTTAATGCACAACCTACACATGGTTAGAAGAAACCATGGTATTGATCATGAAATAATGATTCCATATATAGAAGAGTTGTTTTTCATGGTTGATTCATCATTTGGTAAATAATATGGTCAAACAATGTGGATGTGTTATGATTATCTAGTGTGATTCGTGTAAGAACTCGGTTTTTGAACCTATAAAACTTTGTATTTTTCTTGATGAGTTTCCAAAGCTGGATGTTCAGACGGCGTGCGATTCTGAGCCCCAATGAAGCCGGGATTAAAATTGACGTGTGTTCACACTGTACACGCTAAGTAAATGAAATGACCCTTAAATGGTTGCTCTTATGGAAAAACCGAGTGCACCATTGAGTTCGGAATGTGCCTTTTACCCTAGAAGGGGTATAACTTTTGCGGGCACAACCCTTCTGTGAAAAATTCCACCAAGCGCATTTTTGTAATTTAGTGGCCTCGGGCGTGGACTTTACAACTTTTGAACGGAGGCTTAGATTAAAATTTTGCGACTGTTGTTTCACTCCAAATGTGGTTTTTTCCCAAGGGGAGGCTTAACCCCGACCCCACCGAATGTTCGGGTACATGGTCTACGGGCGGGGGTTTAAGGGTTTTTCTATTTAAACACTCTCCCCATTCTCCTCCTCCCCTCCCTTTGTTTCTTCCCTGGAGGTTCCCTTCTATCGAACTCCTCCCCTCTCCTCCACCACTCCGGCGAGGCACGATAACTCCAGTGAGGCGCGAAAACTCCGGCGGACCGTCGGTGAAGCGGTGGGCTAAGCCCATCAAGGTAGGCTTGTGCATTTAAATGTTAATCCCCACAACCCCCCTTCAAATGCCATCTCTTGCATTGTTTTCCAGTCGAATTGTCGGGTGAGATCCATTTTTGATTAGAGCTCGATCCTAGCTTTCCAATAATCCTTTCGGATCAAATATTTGAGTCTCGGGGCATCCGGGGTGGCCCAAGGAAGTTTCCCGGCCGTTTTTCCTTTTTCCGGTGGTTCCAGGGAGGTCCGGCGAGCTTCTACAGCGGCGCGGCGCGTTCCAGGAGGTGGTGGCTCGGTTCCAGCGGCGGCAGCGGCTATCCGGGACGGCGGCGCGGTGGTGGACTCCCCAGGGCTGGTGGATTTACGCGGCGCAACAATGGACCCCCAAGCGGCGGTGGCTTTGCATGGTGTAGTGGTGGCTTCAAGCGGCTTCAGGCGGCAGGAGGTTGAAGGCAAGGGAACAGGGGTCGCGGCGCGCGACCCCGAGTGGGGACCGAGACCCGCCTTTGGCGGGTCTTCGTGGAAGACTACGATCAGCCTCATGGCCGGTCAGCGCTGTGTGGACCCGGGGTCCATGGCCGGACTACGCGGTTGAGCCGTGGGCCGGCTCTACGAGATGGGCCGGCCAGCGCGGGCGGGCTCTGACTGGGCGGACCCGGCCGGACCAGCCCAGGGGTCCCCCCCCCCTCCGACTTTAAACACCTATAATTTTCGCTACGGGTGTCCGTTTTGAGCGTAGTTTGTGGCAGTGTAATCCTCGACTCGAGGAAAAGGTTTTGAGATGTTTTTGGGGATTTTTATTCATGGTACGGGAGCTCGGTGGCACGATATTCTCGTTAAGTACTACGTCGGGATTCTTGTTTTGGATGGCGCGAACACATTTGATATCCAATTTGAGTGTCGTCAGCGGCGTTGAGACCTAGGCATCGAGACGGAGATATTTAGCATGGTTTTGGGCATTGAAGTCAGAGTTGAGACGTGGGCCCTACGGCCCGTCTTTTGAGTTGTGTGCAACATTTTTGCGCCTTTTTCACCAGACGTCCGTTCGAGGCGTTTGAGTAGTCATTTCCGTTTGTTTTTTTGAGAGAATCGCGATGGCACAATTCGCCTGACGAGTATCGGAGTTGGGTTGCGGGCCCCACATGGGCTGGCTACATTGAATAATACCATATTCACCAGTTGTCTGTTTCGGGCGAGTAAGTAGTCTATCTCACGTGTTTTTCCGCGAGGACCACAACGGTGTAATCCGTTTGGGCATGTGGAGCCTCATTTGAGATAATGTTAAATGTGGAAACATGGGAAGGTGTTGGATGGAGATCCCTTTTTGAAGCACTCCGAACCAATGCATGGTGGCGTTGTTAGTGACACCTGGTGATGACAGTAGTGGTGCGGAGCTATCAGGCCAATTCTGGGTCTACCCTCCAGCAAGACTGGGAAGTGGATCACCCGACAACTCTTGAGGGTCTACCCTCCAGCAGGGCTGGGTAGTGGGTCGCCCATCGTGTTCTTCTTGGTCTACCCTCCAGTAAGGCTAGGAAGTGGGTCGACTATCGACTTCCTCCAGGTCTACCCTCCAGCAGGGCCGGGCAGTGGTTCGCCTGTCAGCTTCCTCCAGGTCTACCCTCCAGTAGGGCTGGGCAGTGGGTCTCCTGTCGACTTCTTCCATGTCTACCCTCCAGAAGGTCTGGGCAGTGGGTTTCCTGATGATGTATTATGGTTTACCCTCCAGTAGGGCTAGGTAGTGGTTCACCCATTGCCATTTCAGACTCAGCCCTACTTATGAGGCTAGTCAGTGACTTTTCGTCATGACTATCGGAGCGGGACCCTGGTTGTGAGTATCAGTGGTGTGACAATTTTAACGTTACCTAAGGACCCACAAGGAATATGGGTAATTTCCCCACTGAGACGCGTCCTTGAGATGTGACCTAAAACCATGAGGGTGAGTCAGTGCCGCCCAAAGTGAATAGTATCAATGTGCGGTGATTGATCCCCTTTGACTTGGGCTTCCTAAGTGGACAAAACAAGATGTTGGGATGTGTGCATGGTTTTACTAGGAACTGATGGTGACTTATCCTAGGATTATCTTGGAGATAGATACCCCCTTACACACTCGTTTGGGTTTCTTGTTGAGTATATATATATATAATAGCACCCTACTTACGTTTCCAATCCTTGGGGTCCATAATTACTTATTTCTTTTGGGTGGAGCTGTACTCTCTTTACTAAACTTTTCCACTGACCTTGTTAGTGTACTTCTCACATATTTAGTGCCTCCTTTGTTTCTCCTTCGAGATTTCGGGGTATCCTACTGAGTATCTTTATACTAACCCCAGCTTGGGATTTTCCTGCACCTGGTGTGCCCTTGTAGAACACGTACAGGTCGATCGTGACTACAGAGGAGCGTAGAGGTCACAACAGTTGGAGCATCGTACCATGGTCATGATAGAGTTTTCAGGTGGGAGTCTATCCATTTGTTTTTTTGTTTACCTATTTCCGGGATGTGGCACCTTTTTGGTTGGGTGCGTGTTTTCCCCTTTTTACTTTCCAGTTTACTTGTCAGTACTTCCAGCACTTTACGTACTTTTTTTAGTGGTTGATGCATGATTTTGGTTAGGGTATAGTTGTTTTTATTTTAGTTTTCTTTTTTACTCTGCACTACTACATTGAATGGGTTGTGTGTGCGAGTGTATAGGTACTAAGGAAAAGCCCTCCCCGAGATTGTTACACCTTCGGCACTGGTTTCCAGCCTCTAGCCTATAGAGGCAGGCTTGAGGTAGTTGCAGCTCAGGACCAGTAGGTTCGGGTCATGACAGAGTGGTATCAGAGGTGGTTCATTACTTGGGACGTTGTTCAGGTGTCCCTAAAAAGGAATTGTATGGGAATTAGGGCAATGATGTCGACGTGTCTCGAGAGCGACTCTCAGGCCAGGGAGTCCAGTAATGGTACAGGCGGCTAACATATCCATTCACCAGGACCCTGATAACCCACTTGTCGACTCGGAATGCTCAGACACATGTTGTAGGGAATTTTGAAACATGCATCTCATAGGATTGAGTCTTTTACTGTATTTGTTTGAGTCAGCTCCCCTTTTTCATTACTATTATATATATATGTGCTCATTTGATCGCGGTATCCCTTGATAATTTTCAGGATGCCTCCACGACAGCAGCCAGCTAGGTAACCCTTTCTAGTTCATGACGATGACCTGGAGAGCGACGAGGCGTCAGTTCAGGGACCCTCATGTGATCCCCTTCCGCGCAGTGCTTCAGCAGTAGCCCCTCCACCTGAGGAGAGGTGGTTAGTACCAGCAGCTCAGGCTAAGGTTTTGCGCAGACTGAGTGTGCTGCGAGACTTCCAGCATCAGAGGCCGCTGAGGTTCCACGGGGACCGGGATCCCTAGGTAGAGGAGGACTGGCTTGAGTCAGTGGAATGGCTCTTCAGGATAGTACAAACCCCAGCAGACCAGATGGTGGCCCTAGCTACCAGTCTTTTTCTCGGGACATCCAGGAAGTGGTGTGGTTTGGTGACGCAGACCCATGATGAGTCGTCCCTCACCTGGGATGGCTTCCAGTAGCTTTTCTAGGAGGAGTACTCCCCCTCATGTTTATCCATCATTCGGATCCAGGAGCTTCTAGAGCTAAATCATGGGGATGTATGTGTCCTAGTACTCGTCCCAGTTCACTGATCTTACACGCTACTCGCAGGACATGATCTACAACAACTAATTCTGGGTGCGAAAGTTCGACCAGTGTCTTTGCAGGGATATCCGTGCTAGGGTGGTGTCCTTGTGGATCCCCACTTATGCCTGGGTTCTAGAGCAGGCGCTTGTGACCGACAGATTCCAGGCCAAGGGGCACCAGATAACAAGACCTTGCAGTGGCTACTTTAGAGCAGAGTCTTCAGCTGGCAGATGACAGAGGGTGGGCCTCTGCCGAGGAGGCCCTTCCATGAGAAGACCCAATGCTAGGGTCACACGCTGTAGTGGCGCCGTAGGGAGTCGGGGAAGACAGGAGAGAGATGGTGCTATGCTTGTGATGGACTGGGTCACCTAGCACGAGATTTCTTGACCAGGCGTACAGATTAGCCTTGGCAGGCATCAGGCACACCACAGAGGCAGAGGCAGCGCCGTGACCAGGGGTCACCTAGGTGAGGGTCAGGCGGTCCTTAGGGAGGTGGTGCAGGAAGAGCGGTAGCACCAGGAGGTGGAGGACGGCATTTCGAGATCCCTCAACCACCACCACCGGGCGGCCCACGCCAGGCTCAGGGAGTTGGCGGTAGGGGCCGCAGGCAGCTTCAAGAAATGGGTGTTCGAGACCCACCAATGCATGAGATGGTCCGAGGTATGCTTTGTGTTTACTCCACACTTTATTCAATACTATTAGAAACAGGCGCCAACCATTCCTTTGTATCACTGCTGTTGGTACAGGAGTTGGAGCTTCCAGTAGAGGCGTTGACACTTGCACTCAGCCTCGAGGTTCCTATGGGAAGTGCCTCGTTAGTGACCTTTATCTGTAGACAGTGAGAAATGTCATTTGGAGGAGGTAGTTTCACATGTGACCTACTTGTCATCATGTTGGAACCTTATGACGTCATCATGGGAATGTATTGGCTTTCTATAGTTCACGCTCAGATCGAATGTCATCACAGACGAGTCGGAGGCGAGTTTTCTGATGGGACGAGGTTCACTCTCCTTGGTGAACGAGACCTCGTGGAATAGCAGATGGGTACTCTGAGCAGGAGACCCTGACCTTTTTCTCACTAGCTGGCGAGCATGGATCTCGGAGTAGTAGACGCTACAGGCACCTAGATCCCTACCGTTGTAGAGGATTACATGGAAGTATTTCTCGGGGATGTTCTGGGACTACCTCTGAGGCGAGAGATGGAGTTCTGCATTGACTTGTAGTCAGGGACTTCTCTGATATCTTGTGAAGCATATTGGATGGCACCTAGAGAGCTTCGGAAACTACGACTTAAATTGGATGACCTTCGTGAGAAGGGATTCATCTGGCCTAGTGTGTCCCCCTGGGAAGCTCCAGTCTTGTTTGTGAAGAAGGCAGATGGGAGCCGATGACTTTTCATAGATTATCATTGCCTAAATCAGTCCACGAAAAATAAAAAGTACCATTTTGCGAGGATTGACGACCTCTTTGACCAGTATCGAGGTGCGAAGTGGTTCTTAAAGATTCATCTTTGATCTGGCTACCACCAGTTGTGGGTTCGTGAGGCCGATATTATAAAGCTGGCCTTCCGTTGTCGATATGAGCACTATGAGTTTTTGGTGATGCCCTTTGGCGTGATGAATGCCCCTACCATCTTTATCACTTTGATGAACTATATTTTCCAGCTGTACTTGGACCGGTTTGTGGTTGTCTTTATTGACGACATACTCATTTACTTGGCGACATAGGAGGAGCATTCGTAGCATTTGAGGATGGTCCTAGACTTACTTTGAGAGAACCAGCTATACGGGAAGCTCTCGAAGTGCCAGTTCTAGACTCACGAGGTTCACAGTTTTGGGAACGTCATTACAGAACATGGTTTGTCTATGTATCCTACAAAGATAGAAGCAGTGCTTGCTTGGGAGCCACCCAAGAATGTGTTTGAGCTGTAGAGTTCCCTTGGTTTGGCAGGCTAATACAGGAGGATCATAGAGGACTTCTCCAGGATTTCTTCCCCTTTGACCGCATTGACGCGGAAGGGAAAACCGTTTACCTGGACTGATCGGTGCCAGAAATCCTTTAAGGAGTTGAGGCAAAGGCTGACTATTGTTCCAGTGTTGAGGCTGCCAGAGGAGAGCGTTGAGTTCATGGTATACTGCAACGCTTCAGTAGCTGGGCTCGAGTGCGTGCTGATGCAGCAGCCGGCAGTGAATGCTTATGGGTCGACACAGTTGAGACCCAATGAACAGAATTATGTGACTCACAACATGGATCTAGCAGCAGTCATCTTCACTTTGAGTCTATGGAGACACTACATTTTAGGTGATCATTTTGTGGTCTACTCAGATCACTAGAGCCTCAAGTATATCTTTACTCAGAGGGATTTGAATCTGAGGTAGAGGCATTGGTTGGAGTTTCTACAGGACTATGATTTTGAGATAGTCTACACTCCAGGGAAGGGAAATGTAGTAGCAGCCTCCCTTTGCAGGAAGTCCCATGACCGTTTAGTGTGGCAAGCATCAGAGTAGTTGGCATCCCTACAGCTAACCTTGGTGGAGCAGGAGGGTAAAACTTTTTTGCAGTCGATGGTGTTGACTCCTTCACTCCTTGAGCATGTGAGAGAGTCGCAGCTAGGAGATGTCGACAGCGAGGTACTGTGTGATCATATATCCATGGGTGACGCTCCTGATGGGTATTATGAAGGATGGAATCACGAGATCCTGTTTCAGGGGCGAGCTGTAGTACTGGTGGTGAAGAGGGTGGAGGTGATGTGGGAGTTCCACACTTCTACTTTGGTCATACATCCCGGTGTGGGGAAGATGTACAGAGACCTTCAGCGGTAGTTTTGGTGCTCTGGCATGAAGCGGAGCGTAGCCAAGTTCGTTACTTGGTGTCTGACCTGTCAGCAGGTGAAGGTAGAGCCCCAGGTTCTGGCAGGGTTGTTGCAGCCCCTGGATATCCCAGAGTGTAAGTGGGATAGAGTATCTATGGATTTCATCACAGGGCTTCCATGCACGACGAAGGGCCATGACTCCATTTTGGTGACAGTGGACTGACTCACGAAGTCAGCGCACTTCCTTGCTATCAGGGAGTAGAGCTTGGCGGAGATTCTGGGGCAGTTATATGTTTGGGAGATCATCCGCCTTCATGGAGTACCCTAGACGATCGTCTCCGAACGCGACACGCGGTTTATGTCGCAATTATGGCGAGGCCTGCAGGAGGAATTCGGGACTCAGCTGTGGATGAGTACATCTTTTCACCCCCAGACTGACGGGCAGACCGAGCACACTATGCAGGTGTTGGAGGATATGCTCAGGTCATGCGTGTTAGACTTATTCCGGAGCAGGGAGGATCACCTTCCCTTGGTAGAGTTTGAGTATAACAACATTTACTACTCTACTATTGGCATGACACCTTTTGAGTCCCTCTACGGGAGACCTTGTAGGTCACCCTTATGCTGGATGGAGGTTGGGGATACCTCCCTTGTGGGCCCAAAGTTGGTGCAGGCGACGACAGAGAAGGTGCAGGTCATTCGTGAGCAGATGAGGATGGATCAGAGTAGACAGAAGTCCTATGCATACCGACCTCATAGGCCCTTGGAGTTTGAGCAAGGAGACCATTCCTTTTTGAGAGTCTCCCTGCAGTGTGGAATGCGGAGGTTCGGCCAGGGAGGCAAGCTGTCCTCAAGGTTTGTTGGGCCCTTTGGGATTGTGCACCGGGTTCGTGAGGTCGCCTTCTATCTTTCTCTACCCCCGCTGTCACGACCCGTCCTCGGGGCCCGTGCCGTGACTACCCCAAGCCCGCCTTCCATAGGCCAGGGGATAGTGACTAGCACCAAAGGCATAAATCCCGATAACTAGGAAGGCATTTCCTTTATAAAAGTAAAAAAACACCACAGAGTACAAGCGGAAGTAAACACTAAGTACAAAGAGAAGTGCTGAAAGGAAAAATGGGTCAGAATACAAACCCAAAAGAAAGTACAACTACAACTGAACAAAGTACAACAGAAAAAGACAACAGCTGGAGGGACAGAAGCGGCTCCTGGGTCATCCTCCTCGGATCCTACCTGAAGGGTAGGTACAGATAGCGCAGCTCCTGGTCGTCCACCACGGATCCTACCTGAAGGGTAGGTACCGATAGCCTCCTCCACGCTCTCGTCTGTCAACCTCCTCTGTGAGTCGTCACGTCGTGTAGTCCACCTCCGGGTACTGACTCGTCATGTAGTTCACCTTCGGGTACCGACCAGTCCTCGAACACTCGGCCTCCGTCAGCACAGCCCGTCGTCTGCAACCAACACAACGAGGTGCGGGCATAGCCCGTGCAAGGGTGAGTATAACGATACTCAGTAGGGACCCCGAGACCCTCAAGGTCTCACTAAACCAACAATTATAACCACAAGAAGATCTCAACAGATAACCTCTACTTAGATATATGTCCATACATATACCTAAGTTATCAAGTAACCCATCTCAATCATGAGGAAACACAAGGATTGTGAAATCAACGGATAACCACTACCTAGGTATATGCCCATACATATACCTAAGTTATTAAGTGACCCATCTCAATCATGAGGAAACACAAAGGTCAAAAGTCTCAGCTCAAACTAGGATTTTCATTATCGAAACCGTAACTGCTGAAGAGCTCCGTCTCTAGAGTGTACAGTGGTCCTGTCACGACTCTGAGGTACTGCTCACTAACCTAAGACTGCTGAGGTACTCCTCCTGTCGAGTACCGCAGGCCTGCCACCTCACACAGTAGTGCTTCCCGCCGGGGACTGCCACCCAAACACAGTAGTGCTCCCCTCTCATAGCCTACAGAGGTACTCCTCCTGTCGAGTACCGCGGGTCTGCCACCTCACATAGTAGTGCTCTTCCGCTGTGGGTCTGCCACCTCACAAAGTAGTGCTCCCCACTGGGCTACGTATGTCACTCCGAATCGAATCGGACAAGCAGTCTTCAGGTCTCTGCCGGCTACACGGTCTCCGTACTCCGTACGCTCGTCTCTAGGAGGGTCCGCTCCACGAGCTACAAGTTGATACTCCAAGTATCTCAAAGTCCCACGAAGAAGTATCTCAAAGGACCACCTCGTCATAGGGGTCTCAACGCAACAGTCGGCGCGTCAATCGGACGCCCGGTCTGTGAGTTATTAGCCTTTTCATCCCCAGGGACCAGTTGGTTTCGTGTGCGAACCAGTCTGGCCGTAACTCAAATATACCCCGAACACTCATAGGGTATACTCATAGGGACCGTTTCTGAACGTGATCAACAACGCCGCTGAAGGTTCGTCAAACGGACGTCCGGTCAGAAAGATATCAGTTTTTCCGTTCCAGGGGCCTGGTTGGATTTCGGGTACAATCCAACCCAGCCGTATCTCAACTACATCCAAAACTCAGGTGAAGTATGCCAAAAGTTCCTTCTCAATAAGAGGAAAACAACGAGACAGACGGTGCGTCAAACGGACGCCCGGTCTGTTAGTTATTGGCTTTTTCGTTCCAGGGGCCCGGTTGGATTTTGGGTACAATCCAACCTGACCGTACTCCGACGGCATCCAAACCTCGAGTGGAGTAAGCCAAAAGATCCGTCTCACTTAGAGTAAATCAACAAAGTCGACGACACGTCATTCGGACGTCCGGAACTCAAGTTACGAGTGTCTCCGCTCCGAGGGCCCAGTTGGTGTCGTGTACGAACCAACCCGGCTGAACCCAAAGTTTTCCGAAACCTTGAGTGCGATATACTGAAACGACCATCTCGATCCAAGGATCGCATTTCCGCTGACGGAGAGTCGTTTGGAGGTCCGTAGCTCAAGTTACGGGCATTTGACCGAAAGTGGCCCAAAAACGGGGGTCTGGGCCCGGGGCGACCCGACCCGACCCCCCCCCCCCCCCCCTGGGTCGGCCGAACCAGGTCGACCCGAACCGGGTCGACCCGAGTAGCCGGCCGCGGCTCAGCCAGCGTGGCTGAGCCGAATCATGGGCGGGGTGCGCGGATCCCCCGCCCTTCGCCATTAATTGAGGTCGGCGTTTCGTCGGCCGCCCCTCTTCCGATAGCGCGCCGCCGCCGCCTTCCGCGGACCACCGGACGCGCTCCGGTGGTCCGTTCCTTCTTCCGTCTTCGCCTATGGTCTCCCCGGGACCCCACCTTCACTGCGAAGGGATTCAAACACCCAAACGGCCTGCTTTGTCGTTTCCTGTCAATCCGCACGTCAAAAATGAAACGCGCCGTCTTCGTGGTTCTCCGGTGCGGCGTGCTGGCGCCGCGCCCCTTCATCGTGGCCCAACTCCGTCCGCGGATGTCTTCGGTTTCTCCGACGTGGCGCGACGGCGTCGCGTCCTTGTTCTTTCTTTTCACTGCGCGGCGTGATGGAGTCGCGTAATACTTGCCGTGTGATTCTCGCGTGGTGCGACGACACCACCTCATTCCGCTCCATCCACAAGAATCAAACATGAACATAGGAGGGGGGTTCGGCCGTGTTTGTGCGGTCCGACCCCCTCGCGTTATTCGATAAAAACATGTTTTAAACCACGAAGAATCATCAAGTCGGAATTCTCGAACAAATATAAACAATTGAAACAAACCCCTACCTCGTAATTGCCGTTCGTTGACGATCTCGGAAAAAGGGCAGATATCGATTCCTCGATTGTCGTGTTCATCACACACTCCCAATTCTCACGCTCATGCATCGAAAAGGAAGAAGGGTACTCGTCGTTGGTGGACGAGCGTTCGGAGGTGACGTCGTCGTTGACGACGTTCTTCGCAGGCGACGTCTTCTCCTTTGACGTGGATGAAGGTCGTTGGAGATGTCGCGGGCGTCGCTTCCATTTCCTTGCCTCGGTTGAAGAATGATGAAGAACATGGCGTTGTTGTGCTTCAGTGGCGGAAGATATGTTCTTCATGTTCTTCGTCATAGAGAAAGAAGGACTCAGTATTTCCTAAGATTTTTCTCCAAAGGCTCCCAATCAACTAAACCCCAACCCAAATAAAATAAGTTCTAAACTTATTTTATTAACACAACAAAGCATTTGAAATTCAATTGTTTGAATTTCAAAAACCTACATGTAACTCACCAAATTAATTACAACAAGTTGTCAAATATTAAAGAAGGTGAGTTAATGGGGAGTTGGAATGTGAGGGGTTAAGAGGGGTTAGGAATGTGAGGGGTTAAGAGGGTTAGGGAGTTTAAGGAATTTGAAAAGGTGGTGGGTTCATGTGGGCCCCACCCTTTCAAATATCCACACATGGGAAGTTGGATGGATGTGGTCCCACCACCAACTTCCCATGGGAGAAGTTAACCACACAACATGAAATAAAATTGATTTAACAATTTTATTCACTTTATTTAATTAAACCCCAAAAATTAACTTCTTCTCCCGCACAAACGCAACTACAGTAAAGGTTCCCTTAAGGGATTACCGGCGTTGCGAGTTCATCGGTGCCATCAGATTTCAATTTCGGGCACCAGTTCAAAAGTTAGAAAAACTCGCTCGCTCGTTCACTGAACGTACCCGAGCCAAACATCGGAAATTAATTCTGGGCACACCGGGCCTCGAAATCAGGCGCCGTCAGAAACTGCGTTCTTGTAAAATTCCAAAGAAAATTAAGAAAAAAATTTCCTTGAAATTTTCGGGTCTTTACACCCGCAGCTGGAGAGAGTGCATGATGTTTTCCATGTGTCACAGCTGAGGAAATACATGCACAACCCCACGCATGTTATCGACTGGGGAGAGCTGGACATTGAGGATGGATCCCCCTTTGTGGAGCACCCGGTGGAGATTGAGTACAGACAGGAGTGGACTCTACGGGGATGGGCCATTCCTCTAGTTCGTGTGTTGTGGCAGCACGAGAGGGTACAAGAGAGCACCTGGGAGCGAGAGATCCAGATGCAGGCTCAGTATCCCAAGTTGTTTTTGTAGTTTAGATTTTCGGGGACAAAAAACTTGAAGGAGGGAACGATGTACGAACTTGGTTTTTTAACCAATAAGACTTTGCATTTTTCTTGATGTGTTTCCAAAGCAGGACGTTCAGACGGCGTGCGATTCTGAGCCTCGGTGGAGCCAGAATTAAAATTGATGCACGTTCACACTGGACGCACTAAGTAAACAAAGTAAATCCTAAATGTTTTCTCATATGGGAAAACCGAGGGCACCATTGAGTCCGGAATTTTCCTTTTTCCCTAGAAGGGGTATAACTTTTCCAGGTGCGGCCCTTCTGTGAAAAACGCCACCAGGGGTGTTTTCATAATTTAGAGACCTCAGGTGTGGACTTTGAAACTTTTGAATGGAGGCTCAGATTAAAATTCTGATAAAGCCATTGTGCTCAGAATGTGGTTTTTCCCTAGGGGCATCTTAACCTCGACCTCACTGAATGTTCGGGTACGGTGTCTACGGGCGCATGTTTAAGGGTTTTTCTATTTAAACAATCTTCCCCTTATCCTCCTCCCATACCTTTGTTTTTTCCCTGGAGGTTCCCTTTTTTTGAACTCCTCCCCTCTCCTCCACCACTCCAGCGAGGCGCGACAACTTCGGAGGACTGTCAGTGAAGCGTCGGGCTATGCCCATTAAGGTAGGCTCGTGCATTTAAATGTTAATCCTCGCAATCCCACTTCAAATTCCATTTCATGCATTATTTTTCTGTCTAATTGTCAGTAGAGAGACAGTTTTGATTAGATCTAGATCCGAGATTTCCAACGATCCTTTCGGATCAAAAATCTAAGTCTCGGGGCATCTGGGGTGGCCCCAGGAAGTTTCCCGGCAGTTTTGCCTTTTTTTCGGTGGTTCCAGGGAGGTCCGGCGAGCTTCGGCGGCAGCGCGATGCGTTCCAGGTGGCGGAAGCTCAGTTCCAGTGGTGGAGGCAGCTCTCTGGTACAGTGGTGTAGCGGTGGACTCTCTAGCGGCGGCAACATCGCGCGGCACGGTGGCGGCTTCAGGCGGCGGGAGGTCGACGGGAAGAGAACAGGGGTCGCGGCGCGCGACCCCGAGCGGGGACCGAGACCCGCCTTTGGCGGGTCTCCGCGGAAGAACGTGACCGGCCTCATGGAATTTCGGCACTGCGTGGAATGGGGGGGGGGGTTGCCCCCCCCCCCCTCTGACTTCGGACACCCGTAAGTTTCTCTACGGGTGTCCGTTTTTAGCACCGTCTGCAGAAGTGTAATACTTGACTCGATACGAAGGTTTTGAGATGGTTTTGGGTATTTGTAATTCCCGGAACGGGAGCTCGGTGGCACGATACGCTCGTTAAGTACTACGCTTAGATTCTTTTTTTGGATGGCGTGGACACATGCGATATCTGATTTGAATGTCGTCGGTGGTGTTGTGACCCTGGCGTCGAGATGGAGATTTCTAGCTTGGTTTTGGGCATTGATGTTGGAGTTGAGACATGGGACCTACAGCCCATCTTTTGAGTTGCATGCAGCGTTTTCGCGCCTTTTTCACCAGACGTCCGTTCGAGGCATTTGAGTAGTTGTTTCCGTGTATTTTTTCGTGAGCATCGCGATGGCGCAGTTCACCCGAAGAGTATCAGAGTCTGGGTGCAGGCCCACACGGGTTGGCAACGGTGAATAGAAATATATTCACCGGTTGTCTGTTTCAGGCGAGTAAGTAGTCTATCTCGCGTGTTTTTCCGCAAGGACCACAACGGTATAATCCGTTTGGGCATGTGGAGCCTAATTTGAGATCATGTTAAATGTGGAATCATGGGAAGGTGTTGGATGAAGATCCATTTTTGGCGCACTCTGAACCACCACATGGTGGCATTGTTAGTGCCACCAGGTGATGTCAGTAGCAGTGTGGAGCTATCAGACCAATTCCGGGTCTACCCTATAGTAGTGGTGGGAAGTGGGTCACCCGACGACTCTTGAGGGTCTACCCTCTAGTAGGGCTGTGCAGTGGGTCGCCCGTTGTGTTCTTCTAGTCTACCCTCCAGCAGGGAGGGGCAGTGGGTCACATGTCGACTTTCTCGAGGTTTACCCTCCAGCAGGGCTGTGCAGTGGGTCGCCTCTCGACTTCCTCCATGTCTACCCTCCAGCAGGGCTGGGCAGTGGGTCGCCTGTCGACTCCTTCCAGGTATACCCTCCAGCAGGACTGGGCAGTGGGTTGCATGATCATGTATTATGGTTTACCCTCCACCAGGGCTGGGCAGTGGGTCACCCATTGTAATTTCAGGCTCAGCCCCTCCTATGAGGCTAGTCAGTGACTTTTCACCGTGACTACCGGAGCAGGACCCTGGTTATGCAGATAAATGGTGTGACAATTTTAACGTTACCTAAGGACCCACAAGGAAGATGGGTACTTTCCCCACAGAGACGCATCCTTGAGATGCGACCTAAAACCGTGCGGGTGTGTCAGTGCCGCCCAAAGTGAATAGTATCGAAGTGCGGTGATTGAGCCCCATTGACTTGGGCTTTATAGGTGTACGAGACGAGATGCTAGACTGTGTGGATGGTTTTACTTGGAACTGATGGAGAATTATCTTGGGCTGGGCTTGGAGATAGTGATCTCGTTACACACTCGTTTGGGTTTCTTATTGAGCATATATATATATATATAATGGAACCCTACTTACATTTCCACTCCTTGGGGTCCGTGCTTACTTATTTCTATTGGGTAGTGATGCACTCTCTTTACTAAACTTTTCCACTAACCTTGTTAGTCTACTGCTCACCTCTTTAGTGCCTCATTTGTTACTCCCTTGAGCTTCCAGGGTTTCCTACTGAGTATCTTTATACTCACCCCTGCTTGGGCTTTGCCCGCACCTGGTATGCCCTTGCAGATGACAGACAGGTCGATCGTGACTACAGAGGAGCGTAGAGGTCACAATAGTTGGAGAATCGTACCACGATCATGCTATAGTTTTTAGGTGGGAGTCTATCAAGTTTTTTTTTGTTTACCTATTGCTGGGTTGTGGTACCTTTGTGGTTGGGTGTGTGTTTTTCCCTTTTTACTTTCCAGTTTACTTGTCAGTACTTCCATCACTTTACTTACTTTTTTTAGTGGTTGATGCATGATTGTTCTTAGGGTATAATTGTTTGTCTTTTGGTTTTCTTTTTTACTCTACACTACCGCATCGAATGGGTTGTGTGTGCGAGTGTACAGGTACTAAGGCAAAGGCCTCCCCGAGATTGTTACGCCTTCGGTGATGGTCGCCAACCTATAGCCTATGGAGGCGGACTTGAGGTAGTTGCGGCTCAAGACTGATAGGGCTAGGTCGTGAAAAGTCACATGGTTAGAGCACAGTTTAACGAACTGTGTAGCCAAACCATGTGAGTTTTTGAGAATCATTTAAAAATGATTTCACGCTTCTACCCATGATAAATTTTAAGGGTTTAATCCATCTTTCCTCCCCTATTCTATTTTCTCGACCCTTGGTGTGCATAGGGGGATCCCCCCCTTATCCTTAAATTTCATGCTTATTTACATTGATTTAAAATTTGTTCTTGAGATAATCTTCATTAGTCTCTTTTCTATTCCCTCTCCCCTTCCCCTATATTCCATTATTGAGATTGGGATTCCTCACAAAGACCCTATAGGGATTTTAAGGTTGATATTGGGGTTTAGGGTGACCTAAACATTGGGGATTTGGTTTTTAGGGATATTGGTGTGTCCCTGTTTTCTTTTATGGGTGTTCTCTATCAGAGGTAACAAATTTTGGATTTATTATCTCTTTATTTAGGTAGTTGTTTTTCAGTGTTTTTTTAAATGACATATTATTGAATGATATATAATTTCAAATGCCTTGTTTTGTCAAATTTATCCAATATTTGGTATATGTATTGAATTTAATGAATTTTAGAATTGTCTTCCTCACATGCAATAACAGTTTTTTAATTTCCAATGAAATTTATGAATGCCCAGTTTTTTGAAAAAAAATTTAATTGTTTGAGGGAAAATACCCCTATATTGAAAAAAAGGAAAGATAAACACTTTTGAAAATTGGGATAAGAAAAAATACATTATAATCACAAAGAAAATAATGACTTAAATAAACATTGAAGGATTGAAAATGGCCCTTAGTTTCAACTAGGAAAAAAATATCTAGATAATCAAAGGAACATTTTCATCAACCCCCATATAATGGATAGTGAATTAGTGAAATTAGTTAATTATTATGTGTCTCTACCATTCTTAGAAGTTGTGTCAGGATGGTCCCACACAACATGAAAAAGAACACCCCCCCCCACTCATACTGACATTTAGAGGGAGGATCTGATGATAGGTTCTAGAACACATATCTCTTTTTCAAGAAACCCACCCAAAATATCTTCTGAGAGACTCACTATACTATCAAGATGGTGAAATGGAGATCAAAACCAAATGCACTATGAAAAATCAAATTATATACCCCATATATCCAAAAATAATGATGAAAATGGATGGATGATGGGTGTCTACACACCCATCCATTTTTTAGGCCACCCACCTAGTGGTTCCTGAATGAAGATACACCTCCATCTATATGAAAAGAAACAATATTCAATTACAATAAAGATAAATGTGACCCAATCAAACAAACAATAACAAAAATTATAATGGGTTCCAACTAAACCACACCTCAAACCATGAATCCCAAATTACTCATCCTGACCACCAACCAAGAGACTATAGGCATCACTATCCCATACTTAGTCTTCGACGTGAACCTCATGTCATCATCACTGAGCTCACTCCACCACACCATACAGAACCCCATCCATCTTATGCATGTCAAATACAACCACCTGATCACCATACACCACCACCCAATGAAAACTAATTTACCTCCTAACTCTTCAAAGAGACACCAGACAACCCCTACTCATTGAAAAACCTCCTTTCAAAATCCATTTTTTTCATGAAAGATCCATGGATGATCACAAAAATGATGATTCCCATCAGGAGAGCTCAGGTCAGAAACCATATATGAGGACAAGGGTGGCTTGAAAGGTCACACAAAAAGGGTAGGAATCCAATGACGATGATGATTAGAGAATCAAGAAAAATAATAGTGGAAAAAGACTTCAGTAATGATTTGTGAATGCCACCTCCATAAGAATTATCAATGAACATATAGAGAAATAAAGCCCAACCAACTTCCTCTAACACAACAGAGTGGAGTTAATCGACACCAAGAAGGGTCTCGTAGGACCCTAGGAGAGGGAATCATAATTCTTGGGTACTAGGGATCCATCTTATCGAGCCAATGTGTTTGTGAAAATTCCTAAATGGATTATTTTGAAATAAATTTGTATGATCAGGGGAACTTCACTCAGTTTGGGTCACGAGATGGATACGATTTTGAATTTCAAATAATAGTTTATAAATAATTTGGTGTTTTGGGATTTCAATTGATGAATTAAAATGAATACAGTTTTATTTGAATTTTTTTTATTGAGGTTTTACATTGAATGTTTTTAAATAATGTTTTGGAAGTGGATTTTATGGATGGAAAATGAAATGGAATTTCATGTTTGTGTTTTAAAGGCTGGTTTGGAACCTTCTAAAGGTTTCTTAAAATATTCTCATACCCTTAGTGTCTAACCACCATATTTCTTCTTTATTTGACACTAGAAGGTCACACATGTTTTATTTTGTAATTTCTTGAATTGATTTAAAAAATAATTAAAGGGGTTTCTTCATGTGAGGGTGGATGAGATGAGAAGGGATTCACTAATTTGATTTTTTTTAAATATATTATTCTAAATAATTATCTGTTTTCCCACCTCTATCATTATATATCATGGGACCACAGGTTATAAAGTTGTGGGTCAAGATGTGGGTTACTCTATCCCATTTTTTATCACTAGATAGTTACCTAGGAGAGAAGTACACTCCTATGAGTATATTTAGTACTCGTTGAACCTAAGGGGTGTCAAATTGAGATGTTTCTATTTCATATAGAAGGAATATAGAAAGAATAAATTGATGAATAAGGTCAAATATCATTCATTTTAGATCCTAGTTTGTTTTCCATAAAACTATTATTTTTTTGACAATTGTTTAGGGGATTCCTTTCTTATATTGTTTGTATCCCCTTACTCTTGAGTTTATTGAATTTCACCTTACATTTCATTGTTTATTTTTTTGTTCCATTGAAATGTTTTTCTAGTTTTGTTTTATTTCATTCTAGTTATTATTTTTGTTTTTAGATTCCAATTATTTTTTTAAAATGATTTTTGAAGTTTAATTATAAAAGTTAAAGTGGTTTGTATTTTGGAAAAGGGGGTTTATAAATGATTTTGAAAGAGTATATGAGATTTTTAGTGATTTTACAAATTTATCCAAGCATCCTATTTTTGAGGTTTTAAAGGTGTTTTAATAAAACGTTTTTGGTTCCCCCTTTCTTACTCTGTGAAGGGGGTGTATTATAAAAGTTCTTGGGATGGTATATTTGTTTTCATTATACCCATATATGAAAAACTTATTTTATATCAATATATCATACTATAATTAATGAAATAAAATTTTAAATATAACAGCACAAACTCTATGGTGGAATCCTATTGAGTATGATTTTCTCACACCTCACATACACCATTGGGTTTATGCATCTCCCATATGTTCTTTAAATTTCCCATGATCATGCTTCTTTCAGGTTTTATGTTTGGGTTTCAAGATGATGGATAGTGTTTTCATGTGGAGAGTGACTATGGGTCACATGGAGATGGTTGGTTTTGATTTGGGTTTTACTTTTTTTTATTATTATGTGTTGGGATATTCAATAATATTTTTTCCTTGTTTATTAATTCCATTTTACCTATATTTATTAAGCATGATGTGTTTTTTGTATAATACGTAGTTTTTGTTTTTATTACTATTTCAAGGTAATATTTCTGGTTGTTTCATTCATGTTGATATATTTATTTTATTCCTGAGTGTTTGATAAATAGACAAGTTATATTGGATTCCCAAGTATCATCCATTATGTGGTTATTTGGATTGAAAGGGTGAAATATTTCATAAATTATATGATCTGGATATAAAAACACCAATTCCCAGCCTTTGGGGATCATAAACACACTTCGGGTATTGTGGTGAGCTAGGTCGGGTGATGTGTTTGGTCAACACATACCAATTAGTTACAAATTGTATTTGAGCATAGGTTTTTCAAATAACTATTCTATTTGGGACCCCTCTTATTATTTGTGTAAGGAATGTAGTATGTAGATAGAATTTTTTGGATATTAGAGGCAGGTGTGGGGAGAGTTTCATAAGTTATTTCTTATTTGAATCCTCGAGTTTCTTATGTTTTTAGGGTTTTAATCTTCAATTTGAGTTTGTTTCTAATTATTCATGATATTTTTTCATATGATATGATGGTATTCTAGTCCCCAGAGATATACTGGTGAATTTTGGGGTCTCCTTAATCTTTTAGGGAGAAAATCTAAGAGGAAATGGAGCTTTATGGTTAGTTAATATATTCTATAAAAACATGTGGAGCATGTACAGACGGGTCTTTCTATCATTATAGAGGATTTTGCATAGTTGTTACATGGTTTTCAAACTCATGCGTCTAAACTCTGTGCAGTTTTAATGTTTCCCCAAAACATTTGGTTCCCTTAGATTCTTAGTTAATTAAAATGGGTTTTACCATTGCTGTGGGGGTAATTAAAGGATATTTATGGTGAATTGACATTATTGGGTGATATTTTAAATGATTTTTCCCTTGTTAATTTTCCAAGTGTTTTGAAAAGTTGTTTTTGTGTTTAAAAAACATATTTTTGGTTAAAAATGAAGTTTTATGGGGTAGTCTATCTATAAAACAATTATAGTGTTAAATAAATTTTAATTCCCATATAATATTTTGAATATTTTTTATCCTCCTTCATTTGGAATTTGGAAAATGTTTTAAATTGAAATGAATACATTATCAAGTGTTTTTGGTTTTTATAACTATGTGTTGTGGTTTATTATCAAGATAATTTTTATTATAAAAGAAGGTTTTGGAAGTTTTTTATTTCATTATTAAAGATAGATTCATGGGATATCTGGTTTTATAATGAAACATGTGAATTGTTTATAAATAAAATATAATTTGGATAAGTTCAAGTAGATTTCTTTATAAATAATTGGAATGATTAAAAGTATGTGTATGTTTTTATTAAATGTTTTTTTTGAACTCCATTTCGAATCTGATGATTTTAAGGAACGGTTTTTTTAAATTCACCATGTGAGGAAAATTTCATTTAAGTAGGGATAGAGTATTTTCAAATAATTGGTTATTTTAATGGAAATTAATTTTTTTAAGATGTCTTTCTATGTGATTTTACCTTGTAATTATTTTATTTTGGAGCTTTCCCTAGATATATTAGGACTATTTTTTCTGCCTCCCTAATGTTTCCCATGTTGGACATGGGGAATCATATGCCATGGGAATGTATCTAAGGTTTTCCTCAGATTCCCATGTTTAACATAGGGTATGCCACAAGTTTAATGTCCAGTGGAGATAGATCAGACTGGTCAGAGCAATGACTAGAGTGTACCAGACAGGTGCAACCCCTGGAGGGAACACTGATGTTGGGGCCAACAGATGGTTGACATCCCAGTCACTATTGAGGGGAATGGGGAATGAGATGGCATGGTTTCACCGGGATGTGGTGGCCTGGATAAGAATCAAGAGGGATGATGGGTGGATGAATTAAGTGGAGGGGGAATGAAATAAGACCATAGCAAGGGTGACAGTGAAGTTGGGCTTAGTCCTCAAAAAGACTTCCTACGTATCCACGTGGCAGGGAATCAAATTCCACATAGTTCAGTGAACATTGTTCTTCTTGACAATGGCTTACTGCTGGAAGGGGTGACAATGGCTTACCACTGAATGAGGCTGACAACGGCTTACCACTGAATGGAGTGACAACATCTTACCACTGAAAGAGGCTGACAACGGTTTACCACTGAAAAGGGAACAAAAAAAGTGAAATACAGTTTAGCAACATGCAGGATGGGGGTGGACCGACGTGAAGTGGTGAGGACCATTTCGTGTTGTGCTTGAACATCATGGAGGCTTCCGACGTACGCTTCATTGGCAAGGATCAATGTCCACATTGTTCGGGTATCAGGAAAGAGTCGGAAAATTTACATGAATAAGGACTCAGGGTTTAGGTGGATGGTGGGCTTGAACCTCACGGAGGATTCTTACGTACCTTTCCTTGGCAAAGATCAAAGACCATGTAGTTCAGGGGGAGTGGGAACCGATGTCAAGGGGGCTTAAAATCAATGTCTGTTGGGATTGAACCTCAGAGAGGCTTCCTACGTACCTTGCCTTGGCAAGGATCGAAGACCACGTAGTTCAAGTATGGGGGAATTTGGGGGTTACGCTCTGAGGCAGCCCAAGGTGTTGGTGAACCGACGTGAATGGGGTTAGACTAACCAATGGGTGGTGGGCTTGAACCTCATGGAGGATTCCTACGTTCTCTGCCTTAGCAAGGATCAGAGACCACATAATTCAGGTTATGGGGGCTCAGTGAACCGACGTGATGATGGCCAGAACGATCAGGGTGGTGGGATTGAACCTCGTGGAGGCTTCCTATGTACCTTGCCTTAGAAAGGATCAAAGACCGTAGTTCATGGGCATCGGTGAACCGACGTGAATGAGGACCTGGGGTCCAATGGGTGGTGGGCTTGAACCTCATGGAGGCTTACTACGTACCATTCCTTAGCAAGGATCAAGGACCACAGAGTTCAGGGGGTGTGGGGCTTACACTCTAGGCTTCGCAGGGAGAATTTCATAGTCTGTGCTTACTCTAAGCCTACGTGAGTCATGCTCTATGTGAGAAACAAGAGGCAGCATTGAATTAACAATCACATCGCGAAAGGTGTGACCGTGAGTGGTGAAGTGGGACTTATACATGATCATAGCACAAAGAGGAAACAAGGACTTATTCATGGTTAATGGACCAAAGAGGTTGGGACTTAATCCAGGATGGAGGACCAGTGTAAACAAAGCCCAGCGGAAGAGGGATTTGTCATCGAAGAGAGGATGGGGTCGGCATCCATTCCCCCCACCTTTCTCTAGTCCTTGTGACCGAAGAAGAAAGGAGGAGCAGGGATGTTGCCTCCTACAATAAGAGTTAGGGGCTTACACTAGGATAGTTTCCCTTTCCCCGCGTAGGATGCATGGGGGAAGTCACAGTTTAACGTCATGTGCTGAAGACAATGGTGCTTGGCAGTTTAACATCCTGCAGCTCAGATGAGGTGGGTCCACTCTGCACCCTTATGACTTACATAACCAGTACCCTCTGCACCTTGGTGAAGAGAGAGGACATGCAAAGTTGTGGCTAAGGGGTGTCACAGAGAAAACCATTGGAGGGTCCACGTTAGTGTGGATATGCGAAGAAGCAATATTCATTAGCCTACCGATGCAATGAATCATGAGTCGAAGCAACGCAATAGGCAGTATCGTCCATGGGACTTTAAAATTTCTCTGTGCAAACCTGAGGGTCCACACAGTGACTAAACGCGTGATGCATGTGCGTCACGCGTAAAAGTGGTTTGAATTAGTTGCCTCACGGTGAGGACAGCACATGGAACACTTGTTAGAGAATGGGCTGAGGTAAAATAGGATGTCTGGGTGCAAAAGGAAGGGTTGGCGCGCAAGCCAGATGGTGGGCGCGCAAGTGGGACATGTGGTGCTCAAGATGGAGGTGTTGCGCGTAAAACAAGGTTTTTGTGCGCAAGTTGGACCAGAGGCACGCAAGAAGCAGGCTTGTGCTAATTTTAGATGGGTGGCGCACAAGAATACCTTTCTAAGATGGGGTCCGCGTGCAATACGCGACCTTACGTACAAAAAAACATTGAAAATTTATGAGGATCTGAGGGCCCCTCCGAAGGTGCCCCCAACCTATCGCGCAACAACCATTACCTGAAGGCCATGGTTTTTCACGCAGTCACAGAAGAAGAGGTTTGTGCATAGCAGAGAGTCACTTGGTCTTATTCCACTGTCCCTGAAGAGAGGGGAGATGGTGTGTTTTATATCCAGCATCCCCGAAGGGCCGCACAAGGGACCGGTGAGCAACGGACCGGCGTGGAAACTGTGGTCGCAATCACCGCGGGCACAGAGATGCGGCCCGACTCTCAAATGGTCATTCGTCATCATCTTCAGCGCGGAACCAATCTCATACATGCAAACACCCTTATGAAGACACCTTGTGTGCGGAACTGAGGGCCGGAGAGGCAGCAGCGCAAAATGCCGCTCCCCGACGCCTTTGGCATAGAACATGTCCCGGCAGCGCAAACTGGGTCATCGGGGCCATTGGTGCGGAACATGTCCTAGGTGAACAAACCCCTAACTGACGACGACTTCGTCACGGAAGCGGGGCTGGAGCCACCAATCATGGAGGTTCGCGGTTTGGGCACCGCAGAGATGGCCGGCGTATGCAGGTTTGTGCACCGCAGGCAGCTTGCGCGTGCGTTTTAAATTTTTACGCACGCCCACCCGCCGGGCCTCGGGATCTCCTTTTCTTCGCCCCTACTTAATTTGAAGCTCTTTGATCTACCCAAAGTCCTCCAGATTTTGGCATCAATAAATGCCCCCCCCCCTCATAATCGAAGCAGAAAGGGAACCCGAAGGTCAGATTCTGTGGGTACGCCGAAGACCAGAATGGAAATCCTTGGCGGCACGCAAAAACACAGCTTCCGCGTACTAGTGGACAGTGCGAGTGTGGATATCGCATCTGCGCTTTATAAATAGACTCCCCCCTTGGACCTACTTTGAGTTTTTTCTACGTGATAGGATTTCTTGCTCTCGCGCGCGAAAAAAATCCTCTTCCACGCACAAGATTCCGCGATTAGCTCCTGGTTTTTGACGCCATCCTGAATTTTTTTCGAGCCTGTAAACAGTCTTTCACCCCACAACAGTTTTGCGCGCTGATTCCTCCATCTTTTGTGCTGACCCCTTTGGAGTTCTAAAAATGGTCGATCATCATACCCACGCCGAGAGGGAAATTGCCGCTTAAACAAGGAGGACCCAAATGATCACAAACCCTCAGGTTGTTCGCACGAGGATGGTCATTTCTGACAATCAAATGCTTTTTGGTATGTTGACGTAAGCTCAAAAGGACTACATCCCAAGCGTCAGCCTGCCACTATGGAATTTTGGTCTTCTGGAAGAAGTGTTGATGCCAGGTTTTGAGACGGAAACACCACGGTCATGGGTGATGCACGAAGATAGTCTTCCATAATTCCACATTACCATCAACGGTCATCCTACTAGGGAGACACATAATATAGACATCTATGTCCTAAATCTTAAGACCATGACGGTGGCAGGAAGTGATCCAGTTCCCGAGGAATCTCCTGCTATTTATTCCAGTACTTTCAGAAGCAACATTACTGATGAGACAATGGGCTAGTAGGAGTGGAATTTCAGATCTGGGGGGAAACATAACCAACAAATGGGCATGGGTGGACTGGGTACACCAGACATGTGAGAAATTTGGGACAGATCCGCGGGCCATTAGGCTTTTCGAGGCCGTTTGGACATCTCAATTCCACTTCAACTGACAACAAGATTTAGTAGTAGAGTTGTTCAGTCGTTGGCCGCCTGATACCAATAATTTTCACCTCCATCATGGGGAGGTAGGAATCAGTTTGTGGTATGTCCACTGTATTGGAGGGATTCCCTTGGAGTGGTATCAGTATGATGAGTTCCTTCTGACAGAGAATGTCTGGGGGGATAGGTCTCACACCCTGATACTTTTATGGAACCTACTGGATCTCACTAAAGAGGAGCTCAAAATAAAACATATCCTAAAGGACATATCATACTCAGGATGATTTAGTATCTTCTTGACCCAGGAAACTTCTTTGCAAATGCTAGGTCGAGGGAAGAAATGCCCGAACACATCTTAGAGGGGAATGGAAGGATCATATTGGAAGATTTTGGAGACGAGAGAATATCGATCGTGGGGATTTAGAATCAATAAAGGTCGAGACCTGAATTTGAGATATTCCAGGTTCCTCTCCGAATTCTTGAGCAGTTTGTGAGGGACACAAGGATGAGAGTCCGCCCGGGGATGCTTGTGATGGTCGGGATCTTGGCGACAAAGAACAATGTTAACCTAGGGGTACTAATATTGGCTAGATTATTCAGTATCCTAGGATTCGGTTCAAGGGGAAGTACGTCCAGGAGGATATGCGGGCCATTCCATATCCTCTACGGTTGGGTTTCAGCCCACTGTGGTAGGTAAGTCTTCTTGAATGCCATTCGCCCCCTAGAAACGGTATACGACCATCCCTCTTGAAAATCACTCAGATCCGCCCATTGACACTCAGGGATGACAGAGTGAAGATCATGATCAGCATCCACACTCATTTTGACTTCCACTCATTCCAAACCCCTGCTTCCCAATTATTAAACAATGGGTGGGGTTCGCTGGAGCAGAGGGAATTCTTGCAGAGCATCCGGGGCAGCGTGCTTGTGGCCTGAATTGAAGGCAAAATCAACAATGAACCCTATGTGGTGACCAGATTTTATATGATGTTCAGGTGCATGCAAGAGATTTCCAAGAAAGTTTATACAGAGCTATGGGTAGAGCAGCATCCATGCATTCTCCGCCAGCTATGGCTTATGTTCACGACAGCAGGCCTGGGAGAAATCATTACTCATCCCCCACCGATGTCAGCGTTGGACTTTTGACAGAGTACGCTAAACACTGGACGAGGACGTACCCCAATTCGATTATTTAGAAATGCTTTCAGCAAATCAAGGAAACAAGTGAAGATCCTGAAGAGAAGGAAGGTCGACGAGGTGCCTCGGGGGAAGTGAGGAAGATAACGGGTTGGGGGGCTAGCGCAGCGCAGACCGGTACTTCATCAGCAGGGAAAACGCAGGATGAAAGTGTGCCTCTTACCTCTTGGAGAGGTTGGTCTTGTGCATGGCCTCTGGGTACAACTAGGGACCTCCCAGGTAAGTAACTCAGGTACCTCCTGACATCGTCTGCCAATGCTATCTTACCTTTTTTTTGTCTTCTTGGAGAACGTTGCAACGATCTATGTCCGCCGAAGAGTTATGGAGGAGGTTGATGCATACCGGGCTCGATCTAGCATACATAGGGTGCGTTTGGATACTGGATAAGGTAAAAATTCATCACCGACATGCATAAATAATATCCATGGACATGTACGCATGCTAGCAGGGGCAATATGAAGAGATGCATCTCCTGCTGAATGTAATGCTTGGCTAGGCACAAGATCAAGAGAGGCTACCATCTGAGGATGAAAATGTAGAGGAGGAAGAAGGAGGGGGATAAGAAGAAGAGGAGGAGAAGGAGGAGCAGGAGGACCATGTCGTGGGTCTTGGTGGTTAGAGGCCTTTATGATCTCCCACTCACCAGCAAAGTTCCCAGGAGAGCGGCGAAATTGTTGGCTATTATGCAGAACTGGAAGAGAAGCTCGAGGTATGGTTTAAAACTTATACCAGTCTTCTTCTTCATCTTTACTAGTCTTGATACATCAACTAAATACTGTTCTATACAGGAACATGTTGGCGAGTGTTGTTAGGAAGCCTTCCCCACCGAAGGTGCAGGTATGCCTGTGGAGAACGGGGAGCAACCTTGGGGGTTCGTCCTTGGGACCATGTGTAATGGGGCACTGTTATCAGATGGACTAGGTGATGACGAGCCGGGAGGAGGGCCTCCCGCCATCCCCAGTGTCCAAGAGAAGCTAACATTGGTAATCGAGTTAACAAGCGTCAAAGGTTCTCCCGTGGCGGGGGGGGGGGCACTATGACACATGCTTTGTACACCGCTGCACTTGTCTCCTATAAGTACTTTCTCACTGATTTTCCCTCTTTGCTAATGAATTTAGTTAATCAAGATACTGATCCCTGATGCAGTGATCATAAGGTTGGAGGCTCGAAAAACCGTCGAATCCAGGACATCTGCAGGAGTAGGATGGGCAACGACCTCATCAGCCTTTGTAGAGACACCATTCTAAGAGATCCCACTCCGCTACTCAGTGAGCTAGAGATCACAATGAAGGATTGTAATGCCGCCCGGGTGGAACTCCAGACCAATGAGAGTGAGGTCAATGACGAGGTGGAGATTCCTGGTGAAGACCCTTCTACTGAGATCCTCACTGCTTTTCCCAACTATCGGCTTGCAGATCCTGAGGAGATAGATGATTCCGATTCGGAGACAGCCAATAAAACCCAGATGACGTGTCACAAATGTTGGAAGTGTATCAAGCACTTTCTCAATCATCCCCAAAAGGAGTGGCTAAAATGGATGGGATTGCTCTATACCTGGCTGCACTTTCTCTGTGATGGAGGGGTGGATGCTCAATGCCTTCTTTTGATAGTCCACGATTACATAGCCGAGAAGCTGCGTGAGTGTAGCCAATGCTTCAACATTGCTCGGTGTCAGGAAGAGTTGGGGAGTACCCGAGTGTTTCTGAAGGCAGAACAAGAAGTCCAACGTCTCGAAGAATAGATGAAGGAGAAGGAGGTAATCATTGTGAATTACTCCGAACATGTGGAGTAATAGAGGGCCCATCTAGAGGATTCCCAAGAGTAGCTGGTGGAAGCGGGTCACCAAATGACCACACTCCAAACTAGGTAAGAACAAGCACAGGCTAGGGTCAGGGAACTACACCCTATGGCAACTGATGAAGAGAAGGTTCTTAGGGGTTGGGAGGCAATCCTGGATGACACTAGCCAAAAGGTAGCGGCTCTAGAGAAATTTATCCAAGATATTGATCCCTAAGGGCCCTATTTTGGCCAAACTCATAAAAAAATTTCTCCTTAATGTCCCTTATTTTAAACTTCATGTATGGATAGATTTATTTACTTGTTCATTTGGTATAATTCATTCGACCAAAATCATGAAATAAGTACCAACCCATTCCTATGATCACGTGGGTCGTACCCAGTGTGAGAAACAAGGGATGCTCGCACTATTACTTCGTACGGATGTATGAGCGCCAACCAAGCTTCGGGCACACGAGGTACGAACAACCAATTCGGATTCCTGGAAAGAGAAGAGAGAGACACGATTGGATAATGAATCTCTCAAAATAGTCAAATTACCATTTTCTTGATGTGCTCCTATGCATGAGCGGAGTAACACCAGGGGCACTGGAATAAATCCAAACATAAGGGAATGAAAAGTTTGAATTACAATACCCCAGATTTGGAACACTGCAGAGGTGGCATGACAATAAAGGATAACAGATGACCATGTATGAAACACAGTATCCATATTATATTAGCCAGAAATGGGGATGTCAAACAAGGGCTGACAGCTGGCCGTGTTTGAAACATGAGGCCTGAATCATAATCTCATCCATTAGTCTTATGGAACATTGGCCCAGGATAGTAGGAAAGCCACAAGTCTACTATCCATACTGTTAGGGGGTTCCTTTAGACATGAAAGTGGACGGGGTCCGAATAAGGGGCACGCAAAGTGTGGAATGCGTAGTGATGTTTTTTTCAAACAGAATCCAACACTCTTGAAATTATACCACCGTGGTGGAAGCACATTAGATGGGCACATCAGTCTGATCAAGGATCATTCCTTCTTTTAGACAGGACCTCTCTGGTGAGGGAGCCGTTGCTTCCTAATATCATCGCGTGGTATCCCAAACTTGTTCAGCGAAAATCTGCAGTTACATGGTTCCCCACAAGGGGTTAGGCTAGGGGACAGAAATGAGGAGGAACATGATTTATGATTCTTGTGGCTGGACCCAAGGCGAAATTCCTGGGTGTCTCTACGTATCCTATGAGGATGGGAATCAAGCCATACATAGTTCTAAGGGGTGTCATGGTAAGGTACCAATTCCAGGGAGAAAAGGGGCATCCATGTGTGGCCCTCACACCAAAAGAAGTGATATTTGATGAATCTTGTTTTTCCATAAAGGTGAATGTGTTTTTTTGTGAAGCAACGAGCCTAGGATAGAATGTACCAACATTTCCATAAGAATCAATCTAAAGGAAGGCATTGACAATGGTATGGTGTTTGATTGATACCAAACATGATGTCCCTTGATCCAGGACATCAAAATACAGTGCCATTTTTCATCGTGCGGCAAAGACGATATTGTCTTAGTTTAAGGTCATGTGATGGGACCAACCATGCATTTTATTGTCCTAAGTCACAAAAGTAGTAGAAACGAGGATAAAGTGGGAATGTGCATGGTGCAATAAAGAATACCCGACGTGAATGAAGACATGATCTCATACCCCACCATGTGAAATTCTGAGAAAGAAACATCGGGCCAAGGGGCCAAAAAGAGGTAAAAGGGTAGGAAGTCAGAGAGGCTGACTCTCAGTTATGCTGGACCCAAAGACAAGATACTCGGGTGCTCATACGTATCCCATATGGATGGGAATCAAGCTATACATAGTTCTCAAAAAGGGGAAATATGAAAAGATCATAGTTTCAGGTCTTAGAACATGGACCATGGAGAAGAGGGACTATTCCAAGTAAGTAGATACCTTAGCACAATACCTAAGCCTACTTGAGTCAAACTCGATGTATGAAACAATGGTGGGTATGGTATTTGAAATACGTGGAATACATGGAAATGGGAAATCGGAGTGGGGCCCTGAATGATGGCCTTACCACGGCTCTCTCTTCCTAACATGCAGACGCGCACTGAGGAATAGTACCAAGAGTCTCGAAATTCTACCAGGACATGATGATGTGGAAAAGGTTGTGAATCATGTAACTGAAACATTGGGCTTAATGGGGTTGGCATGAAGATGGAGGATAACTTTTGATCATGTTCAAAACACAAAATCCATCTCATGTGACCTGAGGTGGGAACAATAAACGAGCGTCGACTGCTGATCAAATTTGCAACGTACGACATGTATCAATTTGTTTCTTGAAACACTTGAGGACGTTGTACTGTAATGGTAGGAGAGCCCCTGGGCCTAGAATCCATGCCATTCGGCGGTCCCTTTGGGCGTGAAAGGTGATGGAAGCCCTAGTGAAGGAACACTGAGCCTAGGAAATGGGTGAAAGCATGTTTGGGAAGAATCATACACTCTAGGTGCTAAAACAGGGTACTCTCAGGCACACCTTTGAATCGTCGAAGAGGGTCAGGGGTCTAACTAGAGGGTCACCGATTCGAAAAGGATGATTATGCAAAAGGGGGATGGAGAACTCTCAAGATAAGGAGATACATGGAGCAGTCTCTACAACACACGACGTGAGTGAGATCATAATTCCATACCACACCATATATTCCTCTCTTTTGGGGAATGTGGGCCAAGGGGCCAAGATGGGGCTGGACCCGAAGATGAGATGCTCGGGTGGTCCTACATATCCGATAAGGATGGGAATCAAGCCACACATAGTTCTAGAAATGATGCACATAGGGGTAAGATACCCCAACAGGGGGGTGTACGGAATGATGAGTAACCCAATGTGATTGAGGACATAATCCCATACCACACAACCCTAAACGAGAACTTGGGCTAGGGGCCAGAAAAGGCCAAGGGGCCTGAAGAAGCTAAGGGGCCTCAGGCAGGGTGTCTCAGCCAATGGTAGTCATACGACCTCTTGTGCGGTTACCGCCTCATCACAGCTCCTAATCCGACGTGATTAGTGCTCGATGTGAGAAACAATTAGATGGACTCGGCTCTCCCTGTCATATAGGTGTTTAATAGCTGGCATCGCCCGAAGGGAGTTCATCGCTTGGAGATACAACGGGGTACAATGGACACCTATAATCAATGTTTGGGACATCTTGGGGTGTCTCTAATGACAAATTATATGTGTTGAACATGTTCGAAACACAACTTCCCTATAGTAACCCGGACTAGGAACAAAAAATGAGCATCGAACGCTGACCATATTTGCAACGCGGGACTTGTGTCAATTTTTTGCTCAACATCCTTGAGGGAGTTGGCCTGAATGTGTAAGAGAGCCCTTGGGCCTAGCATCCCTTTCATTCAGGGGCCCTTCTGGATGGGAAAGATGATGGTGTCCTAATTAAAGGAGTGGGTGAAGCATTATCGTACCCATCTGTGAAAGAGACGAACACCTCTGGGGAGTGGGACATACGGCGGAATCGAGATGAGCTCGACGTGAATTGGGGAAAAAGCCGGCACCACAACGTATGTCTTGACCCAAGGGGGGATTCTGGCGGTTGGGTTGGGACAATAGAAAAAATTTCTTGGCATTTCTACATATCCCATGAGGATGGGAATCAATCCACACATATTTCTTGAATGTCATGGAGTTTAACGACTTGTAGTGAGGACTGGGGAGGACAGAAGAATGGGGATCGGGCACATGGTGTGAGCATTATAATCCTAGCATGAGTGGGGTTAAGGAAGACTACACCATATCATGAAAGGATCCTCTGTGAATAATATACCCAGGGGGATAGTCAAAGAGGAGAGTTTAGAGCTGGGATCAAGATGAAACCCTTGAGAATTCCTACGTATCCCATGTAGATGGGAATCCAGCCACACATAGTTCTTAAGATTTAGTTTAACATCGGGCAGGATGATGCATAGTTTAAAGTCATGTTGGACTGAATAGTTTAAGGTCAAGACGGACCAGGTGGCTTAGGAAAAGTATTGCTTGAGAAACATGGCACTGGTGGGAGGAGTTATACGCTCACCATCCATGGTCACCAGAGATTATTATCCATTGGGGTAAACCCTGTGGATTATGTGAGGTCCTTCCGATTTGGGCTCTAACTTGGGTGGTTTCCTACTAGGGATCATTGGCGTCTGAAGGGCCAATACCATGTCACCTTTTAGGAAATAACGGAGGCGAACATTCTTGTTGAAGGATCTAGCTACTTGTTCGGATGCCTTTCCAAATTGTGCAGGGCCTGAAGCCTATTCTCGTAAAGTGCTTCCAATTTAGCCAGATGAATTTCAGCTACGTTATTTGGCACCTACTGGTCATAGAATTCTATGCGTAATGAAGGCAGATGGATCTCAATGGCTAGGATAGCCTCAGCTTCGTACACTAGGGAATATGGGGTCACCTAGGTAGAATTACGAGACGTTGCCCAATAAGACCAGAGAGCGTTGGGGAGCTTGCCTGGACAACTCTTCTTATTCTGACCAACCATTTTCTTCAGAATTTTAGAGAGGGTTTTGTTGAACTCCTCAAACTGTCCATTTGCTTGCATCTGGTAGTAGAAGGTATGTTTAGAATGGATGTTGTACTTGGCGTACAATTTCTTCAGCTTGGCTGCTCAGAATTTGGTGTCGTTGTTGGGGAGGACGATGTGAGGGACTCTAAGATAGTAGATGATATTGGAGCTCATGATGTCGATGATATAATGGGCCTTGACCTCATTGAGCGGAACTGCCTCTTCCCACTTTGAAAAGAAATCTGTGGTGGTCAGGATGAACCTGCACTAACGATCTCTTGTCGATGGATATGGTCCCATGACATCGAGTCCCCACACTGCAAACGGCCAAGATTACTTGGTTGAGGGGAGATTTTCGGGTGGCTGATTTATGAAATTAACATGAATTTGGAACGCGTGACATCTCTTGGTGAACTCGATGCAATCATGGATCATGGAGGGCCAAAAGTACCCCAGTCTCTAGATCTGATGGGACAGCTTCGACCCAGTCTGGTGAGCCCCATAGGAACCAGAGTGAACCTCCTGCATGACCTAAGAAATATTGACTACTTGGATTCAACGAATGATAACACAATCAAACTTGCACTTATAGAGGATCTGCTCAAGACTGGGACCACTCTGGAGGGTAAACTGTAGCACGCAGTGTTGGATTCGCTCGAGCTCGGCTTGATCAGCTGAGAGGTAACCATTTTGGAGATACTCGAAAAAGGAGTCTCTCCAGTCAAGAGTCACTTCAACCACTGCATCTGTGGAGCCTGGGTGTCCTGACGTGGATGCTCCTGCGGCCAGATGGATTACCCGCAGGCTATCGTCATCATCTGTGGTGATGGGAGAATTGACTCTTTGATGTGCCACATGTATAATCAAATCATCATGCATGGGTTCTAAAAGTGATGCATCCAGGAAACCAGGGCATCCAGTTGACCATTCTGAGATCGAGAGACATGAGTAACTTTCGTCCAAGATGGAAATTTGGCCATTAGTCGGAGGGTTCACTCCAACAGTGGTACAAGCTTCAAATTTCTGATGATATAGTCTCCGTTGATTTTCTTGATGACTAGTTCGGAATCCCCTTACACATGAAAATAGGGCACATCGAACTTGAGGTCCAGTTCGAGGCAGTAATGAGGGCCTCATAATCTGCTTCATTGTTAGTGTAGCCTCCCGACAACAGGAATGAGTATGACGGGATGGCTTGTGTTGGGGTAATAAAGACAATACCCAGGCCTACCCTGTTCAGCCTGGGATCATTGAGCCTCCTGCCGGTGGGGCTCCAGGAAGCACCATCAAAGTGCATCTACCAACATGGGATGGCATGATCTACCAAGAGGATTTCCTAGTCAGGAAAATCCAGGTCCAGGGACTGGTCTGCGAGGGTTGGATGGGTAGCTTTAAAATCTTCCAATGCTTGTCCCTTGATAGCCTTAAGAGGCATGAACCTGATGTCGAACTGCTGGAGGATTACTTCTCACTATGCTAGATGGCTAGTCAATATGGGGCGGTTTAGAATGTACTTCAGCAGGTCTACCCAAGACACCAGGTGTACCTCATAATGTTGCAAGTAGTGTCACAATTTCTGTACTATGAATACCAGTGCAAGGCAACTCTTTTCGATGGGGGAGTATCTGGTCTTCGTATCAATGAGCATGCGGCTGAGGTAGTAGAGGATGTTTTCCATCCCCTCGTTGTTTTTCTGGGTGAGAAGGGCACCAATAGATCATTCCAGGGTAGTCACGTACAGGATCAGTGGTTTCCTAGAGACGGGTGGCATCAGGACTGGAGCCTGGAGCAGGCACTTCTTGATTTCCTCAAACGTGGTCTGGCAGTCTTTGTCCCATTTGTAGGAGGATCCTTTCTTCATGAGTTGATAAAAGGGCTTACACTTGCCGGCCAAATTCACAATGAATCAGAGTATATAGGCTAAGTGGACTTGGAAACCTCAAAGCTCCCGGATATTTCTCAAGGGAGGCATATGGCTAATGGAATTGATCTTATATAGGTTGATCTTGATGTCCCAATACCTAACAAAAAAGCCAAGGAACTTCCTAGAGGTGACCCTGAAGGCACACTTCCATGGGTTCATCATCAGGTGACAGGAACAGAGGTAGTCGAACACTTTCTCAAGGTCCATGAGATGGTCTTGGTGCTGGCGAGATTTGACCACCATATCGTCCACATAGAATTCCACCAATTTCCCGATGATTGTTTTGAATATGCGGTGCATGGCCCGCTGATAGGTGGAACTTGCATTCTTTAAGCCAAAGGGAATAACCTGGTAAACGAAATTACCTTGGGGCACCCTAAATGTGGTGGACTCCTCGTACTCGGGGGCCATTCAGATATGGTTGTTTCCTTAGTAACCATCCATTAAGGAGAGGGCTTGGAGCCCAAATATAGAATCAATCAACAATTTCATCATAGGAAGGGGAAAATCATCCTTTGGACAGTGATAGTTGAGATCTTGGAAGTCGATGCAGACTCTGATCTGTCCATTCTTCTTCCTAACTGGAAAAATGTTGCCTAGACACATGGGGTACTGGAACTCCTTGAAGAAGTTGGCTATGATGATATTGTCAACATTAGCCTCAACAACAGCACCATGAGAAGGGTTCATCTTACTGGGAGGCTTCTTGAACCCACGATGATTTTTCGGGATACCGAGGTGGTGGACAGCTACCTGAGAATCTAGTCCTGGAATCTCATCGTAACTCCAGGAAAACACATCACGGTGTTGTTTTAGGAAGTCTACGTACCACTGCAGCTCTTTGAGAGGAAAGGTAGCAGTAATTAATTTGAGTATTGGGTCCACCTCGCTAACTAGGTTCACCTATACCAATTCATCAACTGTAGTAGAGACGCCCTCATCAAAGGCAGGGGAGCATCCTTCATATCCTCTTCTTCAATTGCGGAGGGATCCCCAGTGGGAGGATCTTCCTCTGGGCTAGTGGATCCTGAAGGGAGGCTGATAACAGCATGAGCAGCAATGGTCACTACAACAGGAGATTCTTGTAATGCCGAAACCATAGCAATGAAGGATATCGACCTGATCCCATCTGGTCTTCAGCCCAAGTGGAATACTTGATGATATCAAAGTAACAGTGGCGTATTGGCTGGATCCAGTTAATTCTAGCCTGGATAAACAGACAAGTATGATGTACTTCTGTTTCCATGGGGTGGACATCCTGATACCTTATGGGGGTAGGAGGCTCCAGGTCACCTGAGCCTAATTTTTGTAGGAGTACGAGGTGATTTTCCGTAGTTACTTGGACTTGGGAATATGCTTCCCTCTTGTACCAGTGACATCAAAACATTTCCGCTTGTCGGGGGTTGTGGCCTACAATCGATGGATCAGGAGGACATTGGTGTCATCCAGACCTGCCCAGGGGTCAGTTACAACGATGATGAGTTCGACCTCACAGTCCTGAATCTGCTTATCCTTGCTCTTGTAATAGTTAGAATCCAGGTTGTGTGATTCAAAAGAGGCGAAAAGAGATGCATCACCTTGGATTACACCTACTTTACCATTAAGGGAGTACTTTAGGAATTGGTGATACAATTAGCAGACCACCACGTGCAGGTGGATCCATGGCCTTCCCATCAATGCATTGTACGCGGTGTCCCGGGAGACAACCATAAACATGGTGCTAGAAACTAGGCCACTAAACTGGATCATCAAACAGATTTAACTGACTGGGGTCTTCTCCGTCTTGTCATATCCCTTGATTCTTAAGTCGGAGGGAGTTAGGTCATCTTCAGATAACCCCAGCTTCAGTAGTGTCCACGTTGGGATAAGGTTAATCTCAAAGCCGGTGTCGACAAGACTGCGGTGAACCTCCACACCTTTAAATTGGCCAATGATGTATAGTGGGCGGATGTGCCCCTGTATGGGAGAGATTTAATCTTCTCAATAGAAAGAAATTATGGCATGGCATTCAGCATTCTCGATCTCTTCACCATGAATGGATTCTACAGCTTCTACCTCCATCTCAAACTGGAGGGGGCTTCTTAAAGCCTCAGCAAGGGCCTCACGCATATCTGACAATAGGAGAAGGGCCTCAAGGATGAAAATTCTCACTGGGATGCTGGAAAGGTGCTTGAAGACATCATATTTCCATGCCAGGTGTGAACTTCTACTTGTAGGAGGCCACTCTGTGATAGGAGGCATGGTGGGCCCTACTGGCTAGACCAACGGCGGGCTAGTGCTGGGCATGTCCCGCCATTCACTAGTCGAAGCCCAGAGAGTAGCTTCTAGATGAGGACCGGATTATCGATATCGGCATGTAGCAGGGAGAGGCTGGTCATGGCATGGTTGATGTAGCTCTGCCTGATCCAGTAGCACAAACTTTGGTGGAGGCGGGCCCGATAACATCGGATGAAAAGGCTGCACATTCTGAGATCTACGCTGGACCTGTTGTCTGGTCTCAGTGGCATGCACGGCCTGGCTGGAGGTGCCAACTGATGTGCCTCGATGACCCATATGGCCGTGAATCTACCGACATTGGCGTCGGATGAGGAAGTTGGGGAGGTTCATCGTGCGCTCCCCGTCGTCGGGAGTTATGTAGGGGTTTACCTACTCCACGGTGTTGATTGAAGTGTTCCCTTAACTATCACTTAAAGAGTCATCCATTACTGGGAGGATTCTAGGAGGAATCCCTACCTCAAGTGGAATGATGTTAGTTAGATTTTGGGACGATGATGGCATTCGCGGGGCACGTTTCTTTCCCTTGCACCACCGATTCTTGTTCTTCTTGGAAGAGGTCGGCTGAGATGATGATGCAGAAGTGGCCAATGTAGCTTCTGAAGGCTCTAGCTGATTTCAGAATGCACGAATGATACCATGGGAATGAGCAACAGTTTTTCAAGTCATCTAGTCTTCATACTTCTGGTAATCGCAGTTATAAACCTACTGCCACTCACCTTCATCGTTGCTTTCAATATCTAGACTTACGAAGACACACGCCACTTGTTCCTGGGTTAGGCTCAGCCTGACTATGTTGCTATCGACCTGGTCTTGAAGCTAGTATATGAACACATATAACTACATGAGGGTGTTCCCCATGATCCAATGATAGGTCTAGTGGTTGGGGCGATTAGTGAGGTTCTCCTCTTCTGGCCTTCTTCACTCAGGAAAATGCACAATCCCTTGTTCCAAGGAAATTCAGAAATAGTCGGGGACCTAATTCTCATTGAACATGTAGGTCTGGTTTCTTCTATCTTGAAAGAGAGGCCTTGGAGCCTGGGCCTGACAAGGAGTTGGAGGAGCCTGTCAAGGAGGTGGCGCCTGGTTGACCCACCTAGGCGACGGCAGCGCATTCTGTGGGGGAACCTGCCGATTCTGAGGAAGTCGATGCTGGGCTAGAGGCTGCGCCTGTGGTGGTGGGCCTCTACGAGGCTGAGGGTGTGGCCCTACCAGTAATAATTCCAGCTGTCTGGGGGGCCTCTATTTGGGCCAACATGGCAGGCTCAGCTCTAGTATCCCTCCTTAAAGGAATTACATGGAGCAACGGGCGTGGCTGGCTAACCTATTGTTGGGCTTCTTCCAAGCGCTGGGCCTTATCATAGAAATATCAAAACCCCATGGGGTAGTTCTGGGTTATTTAAAAGGGAACTTGTTCCATATTGATAATTCCTATACACGTCGTCAGTAATTTCTCTCGATTCAGTGGCATGCTAAGAGAATATGTAAGCCCCATACACCGGGCGATAAAGTATGTGACACACTCATCAGGCCTTTGTTTTCACTTGAAGAGGTATGAGATGCTTGCTTTCAGCGTGGTGGAGCTGAACTGGAAGAGGAATTTCCTGCGAAGGTTCTCCAAGCTGGTTACAGATCCGATGTGGAGCGCGTTGTACCAGACGAATGCATGTCCCTCCAATGTTTGAACTAAACAGAAGATCTTGGCAGCCTCCTGCTACTCTGGAGTCCCTAACATGGCCCCACGCCTTGAGTTTAAGTGGGCCAGGTGTTTCGGCAGGTCCCCCGTCCCGTTAAAGGGGGAGAAGGTGGGATTCCCGAAACATAGATGTCTTGTCATATCATCCACCCATGCTGTATATGGCTTTCCATTAGGTTGGATTTCCACCTGTCGCGTTTCTAATACCTCAAGGTGAGCAATGAGAACCGCTATTGGATCATCTGGGTGGAGTCCCTATCTTGACGAGGATACCTAACAACAAGTGTGTTGGTTGGTTCTTCAACATAGTAACAAGGCTCAGTGGCTCATGGAGCGGATGGTGGGGAGACCTGCGGGGCAGCTGGGGGAACCCGAGCTGGGTTCCTTGGATTTTCGCGCCATTTCGGAGGGTTTGGAGAGACATACCGCGCTCTCTTTCTGTGAGCTCCGACTTTAAACCTGTCTGCGGGGGCAGGATGGTCAGGGTCGCCTAGAGGCAGCTCGCTGAGAGGATGTTGTTTCTACCCCTGCTGCCCTGGCCTGAGGTCACTGTAGTTCGACCATCGCTCTACGACGCATTTAGCCAAGAGTTCGTCGACCAACTTCTTCTGCTCAACAAGTTCTTAGCACAACGTTTCTTTCATAAGGTCCTCATCCATCTTCTACACTAAGGTGGGAGGGTCGGAGTGTTTGGAAGCTCCGACATTCTCTTTTACCTTGCCATAATTCATGTTGAGTACCTATGCCTCAGTGGGCTAAGGGAGACCAAGTAGGTTCCTATGTTGACAAGTAATCCTTATCTATGGGTACAATAGTGGTGGCACTCCCTAGGGGGGTAAGTCTCCATCGAGAAGCTCGAGCTCGTCCTCCTCATCCACTATGTCGGCCATGTTGACTGTGACCCTTCCTGGGTGCATGTCCTCGATATCACCTAGCGAGTCGGGTTGCCACCAGATAGGACTGAAGAGGAGGGTAGCATACTTCCCCTAGCCATGGATTTGTATGTGCGGGTAGCCTCCTTGATAATTTTTCGGAGTACCTTGATACTCTGAACGCATTGTTGCTGGAGGGCCTCATGGTGACCTAGTGACTCAGGGCGCTGGGCCACAGGGAGTGCGGCCAAATCGACCAGACGACATTCCTCGTTGATGTCTTCAAAATGCACTTGGATCCTGGGATAAACCACTCAATGATGATGAATAATAAAATGCGTCGCCCAGAAGGTGTGGCGGAAACACTCAAATTCCTCTAGGGTGAGAGATTCCAGTATGCAGAAATTCGGTGTTCCCACGAGCCAGAACTTCTCGGGGAAGTGGTCCACTGAGACGATGTTCTATAATCTCCTCGGCTCAGATTCAGGGTCTAGCCCTTTATTTCCCCATCCTTCAACTGTGGGTGGTTGAGGAACCATCATTAGTGCTGAGGCAGACTGCTAGGACGGTAGGCTGGCCAATGGAGAGTATGGGGAATGGACTGACTGACCACCGAATATCGGGTTGTCCTCCGAAGAGTGTAGCGAACTGGACGCCACGTCGTGATAATATGGGCTGATGGTCACAGTTTTTGGGTCATGGTCTAGGGCTTATGGTGGTAGGTCGTGCTGTTGCTTGCCCGCCATCAGTCTCCAGAATAGTTCTCTGAGATCTCTTGTCGAGGTAGAGAACGCTTCTGGTGACGACAGTGACGATTTCACAACCGTAACCTGCTGGGTTTCGAGATTTTCATCCTCTTGAATATACCTTCAGAGGGAGGCGGTAATCCTATGGAACTCTCATTCTAGGAGTACCATGTAGATGCGCCTCATCCCTGCCCTGGACCTTGACTAGGATGAGCGAGAGGAGGGCTCCCACGCTGAGTCGCACTCCGCCTCGGAGTCTGAAAAGCGGATTGGTTTGATCTCTATCCAGAACGTCCCCAAATTATTCTTATGGAGGTGAAGACCTACCTTCCTACCCATGGATGGATCTTTGGGACATTGCATATTTTTGACACGAGTTCCTTCGGCCGCATTGGTGCTGGGGCAGAGAGGGTTTCCACCTGAGAAAGACGGGGTGCGAGAAGCACCAGGAAAATGTCAAAGGGGGCATGGGGAGGACCTTTATGGGTAGCACTAGAGCGGGAAATCCCTTCGCTGGAACTGGAAAAAGCATTGGGAGGACCTCCATGCTTGTTTTTCCTGGAGATCTTAGTATGAGGAGGGTCCTCGTATAGGTCTAGCTGAACACGGGTAGGACCTCCATGCTGGCTGTGGGTGGAGCGAGGTTGGACTTCACCCCTCTGTTTGATGATGTGAGGAAGACTTTTACCAGCTACTAAGAGGAAATAGGGAGGATCCCCATGTTGAGGAGAGACCGGACGTGCAATTTCACTACACCGGTGGTTGGGGTAAGGAGAAATGACTCCATACCCAGTGTCATGGCCACGGGAGAGTCTTCAATACTGAGTATCACCATCACGGGGAAGACCCTCATTCAGATTGAGGGTGTCACGGGGTAGACCTCCATGTTGAGCCACGAACTAGGGTGGCCTGCGCTCTTTGTGGTAGTAGTACAGGGAGGACCTTCATACTACGTGGAATCACTGCGGGGTAGCTTGCGGCGACCACTAGTCATGTCGGAAACCAAGAGAGTCAACCCAACCTACCAATGGGGCGGTTGGGGGCCTCGATCCTGGTCGGGCGAATAAGTGCCACTGCTCAGTGTATGCAGGGAACTGATGATATTTTTCGGTGGTGTCCGAGGCCACAGTAGCTACTGACATTGACACCCCTTGGTGGGCATCCTCAGCATGTGTCCGACGCTGGCATCGGGTCGGACGAACCGGAGCCAGTGGTGTAGGTACATGGCTTACATGCTCCTCATCCATCAAGATGGGGCAGCGACGTTGATGTGGCCGGGTAGGAGTCCACACTAGGAGCCCCTAGAATGGGACTCTGACCGGGATGGTGCGGACGTCACCTACCTCATCAGCGTAAGGTAGGGAGTTGTCAAAGTATTCTGGGGAGAGGCTCCTGGAACGGTTATATGTCGGCGTGGGGAGCAGCGGCTCCCTGCGCGACCCTCGGGGGCAGGGTTGGTGACGAGGCGCAGACACCTCTAGATCCTGGTGGGCCATATCCCGAGTTGGGATTATTCCCTCCTCCTCGTAAAGGAGCACGAGATCGTTGGTTACCCTTCGTTCGATAACCATATATGGGGAGATGGGGCATGGACTCCCCATGATCGTAGATGTAGAGGTCTTCATGGAAGAGGTGAAGCAATGTGGAATGGCCATGTTGGCAATTACCATGCCCCTGCATCGATGGGAAGGTGTTGATCGTGCCCCCAGAGCAACAACTTGATTCCTGAAAGCAGGGATATTAACTCGTCAGTACTGAAAGAAAAAGGAATTGACGACCAATTCCATAGTACCAGCCCATCTTCCATGGTCGGTAAGAGGGATCCACACTGACAACGTCGCAGAACGGGATGTCCAACGTTCTACTATCCCAACTTCTGGTGAGCTTCACACCAGGCCCACTATTTGCTTAGCGGGACCCAGCGCCAGATAACTGGATCTAGTTACACACTAATCCATTGATTCCTCGATTGCTACTAATCTCCATTTTCACAAGAAGAACATCATGTTGGGTTCACCATTTTTGTTTCCAAAGCTTTCGGCAGGGCACACACATCCGTCTTTAGAGGACATGTAGCTATTGCCCCACATTCCCGCTTTCCAAAGGCTGGCGGCATCTGTCACTTTTTCAGGGATGTTTTCTCCTGGATTGAAATGGGATGATGGGATGTTGGTTCTTCCTTCAATGTATTTCTCCTCAGAACTTGTCACCTTGTCTGGGTCTCCCTTATAGATTTAATACGCTGTTCGTGAAACTCTTCCTAGCACCATATCTTCATGGAAAAAATTTAATTACACTGCTTCTATAGAGACATTCCAAGTGGTCTAGTTAGGGAAGCAACCTTCAGTCATGGGAGTAGTCATGTTGGGCATCACTGGCAGGTCTAGGTACAGGGAAACTGGTGCATTCGGGTTTTTCCCCCTTGTTATAGGGCTTCTCGAGGGCACGAAAGCCCGAGGCATCCCACGTCAAACGCGGGGAATCATATTCCAGGGGCATGTATCTGAGGTTTTCCTCAGCTTCCCATATTTAACACAGGGTATGCCGCATGTTTAAAGTCTAGTAGAGATGAATCGAACTGATCAGAGCACTGACTAGAGTGGATGAGACGGGTGCAACCCCTAGACGGAACACTGATATTGGGGCCAACATATGGTTGGCTTCCCAGTCACTTTTGAGGGGAATGGGGAATGATATGGCATGATTTCACCAGGATGTGGCGGCCCAGATAAGAATCAGGATGGATGATGGGTGGATGAATGAAGTGGAGGGGAAATGAAATAGGACAATCGCAAAGGCGATAGTGAAGTTGGGCTTGAGCCTCGAAGAGACATCCTACGTATCCCCATGGTAGGGAATCAAAGTCCACGTAGTTCAGAGAACATAGTTCATCTTGACAACCGCTTATCGCTGGAAGGGTAAACAAAAGATTACCGCTGAAAGAGGCTGACAACGACTTACCGCTGAATGGAGTGACAATGGATTTCCACTGAATGGGTAAAAAATAAAGTGGAATATTGTTTAACATCATGCAGTATGGGGTTGGAATGATGTGAAGTGTCAGGGACCATTGCTTGTTGGGCTTGAACCTCATGGAGGCATCTTATGTACTCTACCATAGAAAGGATCAAAATACACGAAGTTAGGGTATGGGGAAGGAGTCGGAAAACTGACATGAATAAGTACCTAGGGTCCAGGTGGATATTGGGCTTGGACCTCATGGAGGTTTCCTACGTACCATGCCTTGGAAAAGATCAAAGACCACATAGTTCAGGGGGAGTGGGAACCGACCTGAAGTGGGGTCAGAATCAATGGTTGTTGGGATTGAACCTCAAGGAGGCTTCCTACGTACCTTTCATTGTAAAAGATCAAAGAACACATAGTTCAGGTATGAGGGCATTTGAGATTTACGCTTGGAGGCGGCCCAAGGTGTTGGTGAACTGATGTGAATGGGGTCAGAGTGGCCAATGGGTGGTGGTCTTGAACCTTGTGGAGGCTTCCTACATACCCTACCTTAGCAAGGATCAAAGACCATGTATTTTAGGATATGGGGGCTCGGTGAACCGACGTGAAGATGGCCAGAATGACCAGGGTGGTGGGCTTGAACCTCATGGAGGCTTTCTACGTACCTTTCCTTAGCAAGTATCAAAGACCTCATAGTTCATGGGCGTCGGTGAACCAATGTGAAGGAGGACCTGGGGTCCAATGGGTAGTGGGATTGAACCTCAAGGAGGCTTCCTATGTACCCTTCCTTAGTAAGGATCAATGATCACATAGTTCAGGGGGCGTGGGGCTTACACTCTAGTCTACCTAGGGAGGATTTCATGGTCGATGCTTACTCTAAGACCGTATGAGTCATGCTCGGTTTGAGAAACAAGATGCAGTAGAGACCTGACGATCATGTCGCGAAAGGTGTGTTTTTGAGAGGTGTAGTGGGGCTTACACATGATTGCAGTCCAAAGAGGAAACATGGACTTATGTGTGGTTAGCGGACCGAAGACATTGGGACTTACTCAAGGATGTAGGCCTGGTGGTGACAAAGCCCAGTGGGAGAGGGATTTGGCACCGAATAATGGAGGGGACCAACATCCATTCCCCCCCTCTCTAGTCCTTGTGACCAAAGAAGAAAGGAGGATAGGGGATGCTACCTCCTGTAAGGAAATCTAGGGGCTTACACTAGGATGGTTTCCCTTTACCTGCGTAGGATGCATGGGGGGGAAGTCACAATTTGATGCCATGTGCTGAGGACTATGGTGCTTGGTAGTTTAACATCCTTCAACTCAGACGAGGTGGGTTCACTCCGCACCCCTAGGACTTACATAACTGGTACCCTCTCCACCTTGGTGAAGAGAGGGGAAAAACAACGCCGTGGCTAGGGGGTGTCATGGAGCGAACCATTGGGGGTCCACTTTAGCGTGGCTATGTGAAGAGGCAATAACCATTATCATGCCGATGTGAAGATGCATGAGTCAAAGCAATGCAACGGGAAGTATCATCTATGGGACTTTGAAATTACTCCGTGCAAACCTGAGGGGCCACAATGTGAAAGAACATGTGATGCAGGTGTGTTCTACGTAAGAGTGGTTTGAACAAGTTGCCTTGAAGTGAGGGAATCATGTGGAATGCATGTTAGAGAATGGGACAAGGTAAAATAGGAAGTCAGGGTGCAAAAATAAGGGTTTGCGGGCAAGCCAGACGACGGGTGTGCAAGTGGGACCTATGGTGTGAAAGAAGAAGGTGTTGCATGTAAAACATGGTTTTTGAGTGCAAGTTGGACCGGAGGCGCGAAAGAACTAGGCTTTCACACATGTCAGGAGAGTGGCGTGCAAGAATGCCTGTCCCAGAGAGGGGTCGTTCACAAGACGCTACCATGTGCGCAAAAAAAACATCGAAATTTTATGAGGATCTGAGGGCCTATCCGAAGGCACCTCCAACCTATCGCGCAACAACCATTACCTCAAGGCCATGGTTTTTTGCACAGTTGTAGAAGACGGGGTTTGCATGCAGCATAAAGCCACTTTGTCTTCAGTCACCATCCCCAAAGAGAGGGGAGATAGTTTTTTTTTTGTCGGCATCCCCGGAGGGCCGCTCAAGGGAGCGGCGTGGAAACCGCGGTCGTCGTCGCCACGGGCTTGGAAATGGGGCCTGCCGAGCAAATGGGTGTTTGTTGTCATCTTTGGTGTGGAACCGGTCTCAAGTGTAGAATCTCCCTTATGACGATGCTTGGGAATGGAATCAGGGGCCAAAGAGGCAGCCACACAAACAGCCGTTCCCTGGGGCCTTTGGCACGGAACCGGTCTCGGCCGTGCAAACAAGGTCATCGGGGCCTTCGGCGCGGCACGGGGACTGGTCGCACAAACCCCTTGCTGACGACGCCATCAAGGCGGAAGCGGGTCTGGAGCTGCTGGTCATGGAGGGTCGTGGTTTGGGTTTCATGGTGACGATCGGTGCGTGCGGGTTTGCGCTCCGCAGGCTGCCTACGCGCGCATTTTCAATTTTTGTGTGTGCCCAGCCGCCATACCCCAAGATCTCTTTTTCTTCACCCTGGCATCATTTGGAGCTCTTTGACCCACCTGAAGTTCCACTCCTCCGAATTTTGGCCTCAACACCGTACCAAAATCATCACATAAAACTTCATAGCCCAAACCTAGTTCTTGAAGAATCAAATCTAGTGTTGAATTCAACCTCATCTTTAGCTCCTAAAAAGATCTCTGACACATTTTTTCCATTAAAACTTTATAGCCTTACTAGTTAAAGCATTCATCAAAAATGAAATCTTAGAAAAGTCCCAAACACGCCATCTTTAGTATTCTACAAAATCAATGAAGATTCAGATCTCAAACATGTTTCTAGGATACTCCCAAGACATAACTTCCTCACCTTTTCAGGATAAACAGAAACTCCACTCTTAGATATCACATTCCCCAGAAACATCACTTCCCTGATCCAAAACTCACACTTAGAAAGATTAACATACCAATGATGTTCCCTCAAGGTTTGAATAATGATATTCAAATTGTCTCTGTGCTCCTCCTCTATCATGGAGTACACCAAGATATCATCCATGGAAACAATAGAAAAAGATTCAATAAACCAATGAAAGATTAGGTTCATCAAATCAATGAATACTGCCTAAGAATCATTAATTCTGAATGGAATTACCAGAAACTAAAAAAAATCCCATATCGACTCCGACATGTTTTCTTGGGTATATCATCTTCTCAAACTCTAAATCTGTAGTACCCCAACCATAGGTCAATCTTAGAAAACCAACATGCGTCCCTAAAATGATCAAAGAGATTATCAATTCTGGTTAAATGTTACTTGTTCTTAAAGGTCACACTATTCAAATTCTAATCATCAATACAAAGTCTAAGACTTAAATATTTTTCATAGAATAGAGTATAGTCGAATCCCACGGTGGTGCGCTAGGTGGACTAAATCCTTTCACCTCCAAGATATAAATTTGTACATTAAGTTCCACTAAATCCGTAGGTTTTATTCAATATGATAGAATGGAAATGGACATCGTTCTCAGTAGTAGGTCAAAAGTAAACCCGACCTCTCTCTCTGGTAGAAAACTAGGAAAATCATCTGGAAAGACCTCAGGGTATGCACACTAAACAATAGGGTGATTACCTCCCAAGAATGGGTCATCAACTTCAACAAACATTTCTTACAATCAGAATGATATTAAACCGAAATATAGAACAATTGGCCAAGCCCTTCCCAATCTAGAGTCCCACTCACCCGAAAAAACATGAGTGACCCTATTTGTAGATAATAACTATACCTGATGGTGATAAAAAAAATATCTATGAATTTACACTAATCATCCAATCCATGTAGATGATCAATTCAAAGATTTCAAGATCAAGCACTAATAAGACCCACACCACCTCAAAGTTTCCTATCACCACCCAGCCCATGGGAAATTTGAAACCCTCTTAGAACCTCATTAACAAATGTGTGGAATGATCCAAAAATAATGGCTTAATATATGAATGAAATACCAACATGTCATCCAAATTTGATGGTATAAAAGAATGAATATCACATGTATCAAACAAGGATATCGCCATAGAATGTGAAATAAAATGTTTACTTCTAACAGTAGTTGGCCCTACTTCAGATTCCTCCAGCGCACACTGATCTACATAAATTCATCTAGAATTAGCCACCTAGAAATCCACCATGTCCTGAAAATGAGACCCACCACCCTGGGAAGCATCAAATAGAACCTATGACCCCTTGGTGAATGTGGATCCCACCTTACTACCTTGGTACATATTATCAAAGAAACACTATAGATGGCTGGATGACCCACAAATACGACATGTTCTAGAAGCCTCCATATATTAAGGCATTTTAGGATGAGGCCTCCCACATTGGTATAAAATAACCCATTTTTCCCTATAGAATCCCATAAATATAGTCCTAAAACTAAACACTCTTTCACCTTCTTTTCTGAATAGAAGAAGCACCCTGGTTAACTGTTGAACCCATTGAAGCTCCACCCAAACCTATACTCCTAGCTAGGATTGGATAAACTAATGATACTTTATCCACTACCTCTATAAAGGTAAAAAGAAACAAAAGAACAAGAATTGACTAAAAATCGGCCCTCAGTCCCATCTAAAACCTCTAATCCTTCATGTAATCATCTGTAAACATCTTTGGTGTCTGATACACGAACACAAAAAAATATGTGGAGTACTCCAGAATGGTACACTCCATTTTATCAAATGTTAGAAACACTCATGTCTTTGCTACATGTTAGGTTTCAGGAAAAAACTATTAATTATATATCTTCTAAAAAACCCATGTAAGAATTTTGTGCAACTTAGCTTTCACTATCAAGTCTCGCCATCTTCTTCTTTGTCCTTCGAGTATAAAAGTGGGAAAACCCTCCTAGGGATCCTCTGAATTCTTCAAAACATTAAAGATACAATCAATGCGTTCAATCCACTCCTTTAAATATTATGGTCATTTTCCATCATAGAAGATAGGTGGATGTTTCTTGCTAAATTCTGATCCATGATCCACTTCTAGTCTTGGGTTCACTGCATCCACTAAACCCAAAGTTTGAATGGTGTGGATCACTACTTCAACCATAGAGGGGACCACTGGAGGATCTATTTATGGAACCTTTCATGTGGATTCCCCTATTGTATTTGGAATATCTCTTATACGAGGTATTTTCAATTAAACACAAGACAATAACCCATCAACCTTGACAAAATTCCAAAGCCATAAAACCAAAATCGTGAATCTAAAACCTTGCTTTTAAAAAACAATAATTTAAATAGGTTATGAATACTATCACAAAAATTAAAACACTTTTTTAACCGAACAAGTTTATATAAATAAACTCTCCACTAAGTTTACCTAAATGACCTTAATAACACCAAGTCCTCAAACAATATAAATAGGTTAATTTAAATAAACTCAGATAAAATTTAATCAAATGAAACTAAATACCCGACCTTATACTTATTAATGATATTCAGAACAGCCTTGGAAACTCAGATTCAATAACGAGAGTGAGTTTTCCTTGACCCTTTTCTTCACCTACTGTCCAAATTCTGATGACCTACTTTTATATACCCAAGACAAAGAAACAACTCAGGAAATTCTGAGACACTTCAATTGAGTATGTTTCTGATACAAAATTGTAACAAACCAACCCCATTCAACCAGACCAATCACCCAATTCAGACCATAACATAGTGGGGTAAAAAAAATTAAAAAACCAGTCTCGTATATAAGAAAAATAATATCTAAAACCAGATTAAAAATAAAAAAAATATATGAGATAAAACTGATCCAAACCAGATTAACAAGAAATACATAAATATTGAGACATAAATTGTCCTCATGTTCCCATACATCACTTCCAAACTATCCCAAAATTAAATAGAAATGTAAATAGAAGCCTTCATGTTACATAAATATCATCCCTTTACCAAAATCCTGTAACACTAGGTCTACATATTCCCATAGAAAAAATTAGGGTGTGATAAACATATCCTATTAGGATACCACTAAAGGATCTATACATGTTCTATTAATAATAATACACAAGTCCATTCATTAAAATAAAACAGTTTTACAAGAATTTTTTAATATAAATCAATTCGATATCATTTTTACAATAGTCCTTTATTTTTCACATATTTCATGCCATATATTCAAAAGCTATAAAAATGTAGTTAAATATACCAAAATATAAATATACACATGATCTAACACCAATGAAATAAAAAATCATGTAATAAACAACCAGAAACCATAATTCACCTACCATCTGAGCTCTAGCCTATGGGACAATATGAACTAGACATTAACAAGATCAACACGGAATAAAGGTAGATCCAAATTAACATTGATCCCTTCTATAGACCATCAAATTATAAGAGGATTACACTAGGTGGCGTCACACACACTAAGGATACCCATTTCTCTATCTCATCACACCCAATGTTCTCGTTGTGTAATTTTTTAAATTTCTATTTTAAAAACAATGATCACATTTTTATAAAACAATATTCAAAGCCAACATAATCATATTCATTGTGTAAATATCTAGTTTTCTATTTAAAATCATGGAAATATTATTTTCAAGGACCCCCCATTAAAACATGAAATCATTCCCTCTTAAATTTCAACACATACAGCTCCATTTCAAATATCAAGGAATAAATATAAAAAATAACCAATTCAATAAATTAAAATAATTGAATAGATCCACCTACCTCAATATTATAGAAAACATAATCACCTTTCACAATGGGGATTTAAAACCATTAGATCTACTTTCATAAGATAAGGAATGACTAAAGAATTAAAAGGATTGATAGAAAACACCATCCGATTACCAATCCCTAAAAAAAACATTGTCATAACCACCAATGAGATATAAACCAAGAGGAAGTATCACCCATAGATATAAAGTGACAAACCCTACTGAAAAATCATCTATAGAAGTTATTTAGAAAGAAGGAATACAACCAAAATTTACTAGGGTACGATATTTGGATGAGAGTATAAGGCAATAAAAATAAATGATCCGTCAAACATCTACATGACACCCTAAAAACAAAAACATAGGGAATTAAATGGACTGTAATCTTTTATACATCATGAATCCCTTTCATTTTAAGTTACACCAAAAAATTATTTTCCTTTTTAATTAAAAACTGGATTTCACATTACATGACGTGTAACTCTTACACAACATGTAAATTCTCACATAATGAATTAAACTCATGGGATGAATCTAGAAAGCATTAAACATCATGAAACACCATTAAACATAATGTAACTACCCAAAGAATAGTAGAAAAGACTGAGGTAAAAGCTGAAAATTCAATAAATCTTTAACTTCACTATCATAGGTATCCTCCAAATTCAAAGATGAGAATAGTCACCCAATGAAAATGATAAACCAAAAACCAATATCATAACATACCTAAAAGAATGGTAATGGGGTGTTACATTACTATAAATCAATGTGTTCCCACCAATAATTTCCATGGGATAGTATCACCCTCCCAAGGGTTTATTTTGTTATTGGTGGACCAAATTGGTTTTGACTAGTGATGTTCTGGATTTACCTAGTGGGTCATTAGAGAGATTAAACTGATGAACTAGGCTTTTTATCTTCCACATTAAAACCAAATTTTTATCCCATTATACTTTTATTTTGTTGAGTATTGTTTAGGGGATACCTTTTGTGTATTATTTTTCTCCCCTATGTCCTAAGTTGATTACATGATACCATTCCTTTAGTAGCTTATTTTGTTGTATTCTATTGATATGTTTGTTTCAGATGTGTTTTGTTTCATTCCATTTGTGGTTTTTTATGTCAATTTAAAAAATTATTTTATGGGGAACATTTAAAAGGGAAGGTGGTTTTAATTTTGGAAAAAATGTTAGATAAAATGTTTAGAAATAGGACATGATATTTGAATTTTTTTAAATTATTTCTTAAACGATCCTCTTTATATGGTTTTAAAGACATTTTAGTAAAAATAATTTTTTTCTCCCATTTCTTACTATATGAAGGTGGGATGTTTTTGTAAAATTTTCTATAAAAAATTCTTTATTTTCATTATAAATTTATGTGAAAACATTATTTTCTATCTATATTTCAAACTAGATATAATGAAATAGCTTTTGAAGGTAAATAGAAAAAACTCTTTGGTGGAACCCTATTGGATATTTATTTCTCATAGCCTTCATACACTATTGGGTTTATGGAGATCTCGGGTTTTATTTTATGCACCTTGGCTCTGGAAACTTTCAGATTGTATGTTTAGGTTATCTAATGATTGATAGTGTTTTGATTTGGTGGGTGAACATGGGTCATATAGAGACAAATGTTTTGTTTTGGGTTTTTATTTTAATTTTCGATTAGGTTGATTGTGTATCAGCCTATTCAGGTCGATGTTTTATTTTTTTACTACTTCTGTTATACTTGTATTTTTTCAATATGTTTCTTGTTTTTTTAATGTGATACTTATTTTTTCTTTTTATTACAACTCCATAGTACTCTAGTTGGTTTTTTATTTCATGTTGTGATATTTATTTTACGCAAGGGTGTTCGATGCACAGATATGTCATACCGGATTATCATGTAGGATCGATGATGTGGTTATTTGGATCCATATGGTGAAATCATTCCCAATCTATATTCTCTTAATACCTGAGCCCTACTTATCAACCTATGGGGATTATAAATTCCATTTGGGTCTAGTGGCAAACTGATTTAGGTCAGTCTATGCTGGTTCATTACATCTACTTGCATAGATAGCTGTTGTGGGATGGAGGGGTGACCTTCCATGGTGTGATGGGAGAAAATCAATGAACATGGGCCATTACGTAAATTATATACAATAAAATAGGTCCTTCATGTGTATGTAAATCCTCATGAGGATGGATGATGCTTGACCCACTTGAATGCTTGGGTGTGTGCATATTTTTTGTTTGCAATCCCCTCTACCTAATATATATATATATATATATATATATGTACATATATATATATATATATATATATATATATATTTAAAAACATGTAAATATATAAATATACCTAAATACATATGAATGTCTATAAATATACATAATTACGAATAAATATACATATATATATGTGTGTGTGTGTATAAAATTATATACACACACATATAAATATAAATATACATACATGCGCACATATACCCACATAATATATATAAATATATATAAATACATACAAATATCTACAAATATATATAACTATATATATATATATACTCGCATGCGCACATAGATATGTATATATTTGTGTCTGTGCGAGTGTGAATATAATAATATATAATTATAAATTTATATAAATATAAATACATATAAATATATATAAATATACATAAATACATATAAATATCATTAAATATATATATATACAAAAATTTACATAAATATATATATAAATACACACACATGTAAATAATTTAATATAAATATATTTAAATACACACACACAAATAAATAATTATTAACCATAAAATTTCCACTATAAGGAATGTTATGACCACTAATGTTTAACAATAAATTATTTCCAAATTCAATCCTTCGTATTCCCATGAATGATGTATCTAGGATTAACCAAGCCATGGAAATCCTTATCATAGAAGAGAATTTAGAATCATAAGTCACCAAAATTGGGAATACCACTAAAATTTGAACATTAGAACATTAATAAGAATGTAAAATTAGGGAATAAACCCATACACCATCCAAAAATGATAATAAAATCCTCTTAAATGAAGAAGAAATTCCATTAACAGATTTAAATTTAGGGTTACATAACTAAAAAAATAGTTATTGAGGCCTTCCAAGAACCTTTTGAATAAAAAAATATTAATTGGGTTCAACCTTACCAAAACCCATATATATATTTTTAATCTTTGATTTGATTGGTTTTAGAGCTCAAACTAAAAACCAGATTAAATGTTGTGGCTATTTGAAGTTGAAGTAAGATTTAAAACTACTATAAAAACCTTAATAAATTTTTTGTTATTAATTATTACAAAACTTTTATCCACTGTGGTTGTATTTATTTTTTTAATCTTGTCTTTGATTGGTTGTGGAACATAAACATACACCTGGATAAAAAGTTATGGTCATTTGAAGCTGAACTCTGATTTTCTACTTCTCTTAGAACATTAGTTATGCGGCGAAGTTTCAGACAAAGTTTTATTAACTTTGTGTGTGTGTTTGTATGTTATTTTGTGTTTTCATGTGTGTTTATATGTAAATATATACATATATAAATAATTAAAATAATAATAATTACAAATAAATAAATAAATAATAATTTCAAAATAATTTTAATTTATTAGTTTGTTATTTTGTTTTAAAATAATTCATAACTAATAATTATAATTAATTAATAACTAATCATTATAATTAATTACTAATTAAAAAATAATTAAAATTTATATAATAAATAATAAATGATTAATTATAAAATATAACTATTATTAAATAATTATTAATTAATAATTATTATAAATTATTAAAATTTTACTTTTCTTATTTATTATCATTAATTTTATAGTTCTTTTTAAAAAACCACACCTAAAATAAAATAAATAATTTTAAAAAATAAATTTATGATTTACTAATGGTTTTATCTACCGCTAAAAAAACAAAAGAAAAACAAACCATTTAGAAATGGTTTTGAAAACCGTCATTAAATGCTCAGTTTTCTGTAGTTGGAGAATGCCTACAGCTCTCCCTCTAGTTGGATAATGAAATGGGTGCAAGGAGAGGGGATAATGAGTTAAATCTCAGAGTGGAAAAAAGTAATTATCTCCTTTTTTAAATGAATCTGGGCAGGCTATATAGTTTACCAATATATACACCTTGCACTGGAATAGAATTATAAACTCATATGATTTGGTTTATTTATCAAATTGTGTTCTAACCATGCATCTGTGACTATAATCGAGTTGCATCACTGTGTACGATTTACATGCATGGTTTTCAAAATCATGCACAATCTGTGTATAAAACAAACCATATATAATATTTTCCAATTGGTATCCCCTTAAAAATAAGGTTTATCACATGGTTTACTCCAAACCATTTCTATCCCATGTGATTTAATCATACTGTAATACAAATGAACTAAAAACTCCATATGAAAGGGTCATTGCATAGTTTCCCATCAAGCATGTGCACAAACCATGCACCTCCCTTTGACTAAAATACTTACATAAGGGTCATATTTAGAATTACTACTAATTGTGTGATGACATTTCAACAACTACACCATCGATAAAAACATCAAAAATTTCATGAAAAAATTAAAAATATCTCTAAATTCAAAATAACCCCATATTATAACACACACACACACACACATATATATATATATAATAGTGATATTGGGGTGTCACAATTCTCCCCACAATTCCACATTATTCTCCCAAAAATCTGTTTGTGAGAGTAGAAAGAAAAAATAAAATCAAAGCGTCAACCCCCAACATAAAAGGCGAGTTGGTCTAAAAATATTAAGAATTCCCGATGAAAAGGGGATATCCAACATGAAGAAATTTTCCCAATATTGATGGAAAAAATCCTCAAATTTCACCAAACAATTCTAATCATGAACCAGTTACCATCAAGAGAGGAAAAATATAAAGAACACAAAGACCTAATATAGTTCATCCCACCATTTTTCATTTATCTAAAATTGCAATATAAAAAATAGAATAGCCTTTCCTATATGATATTAATCACTAAAAAGAAATTTATCGTTATAAAATTCTAAATTAAGTAATAATCCTCGACTAAAATAAAATGATTTCCCCATAATATGACTCAAAATTCCCAATTTTAAATACAATCTAAAGGAACACCTAAAAAACCATAAGACAAGGTCAGAAAATCCATTAACATCCCATATCTCCCAAATAGGAGAGATGTTCCAATAAAAAACATGTATCAATAAAGAGTCACATGGGTTTTAACCATAGGTTACAAAACTCAGAAAATGGTAACATAAGATCTCACTCTCAAAACACTTACTCATAGTGATCCTAGAAAAATAAATATGACACTATTCATAGCACAATCAAAGCTGGTGTAACACTTATTCTAGTTACCCAAGCACACTCAGGGATTCCCTATGTGAAATTAATCAAAAACCAAATCCCATAAAAGGGATATCATCAAACATAAGCCTCAAGATATATATTCAATTAAAGAGGCTTAAGAATACCTAAAAGAACCAAAATCTCAGAAGATAATTATAATAAATACACCTAAAGAAAAAACTAATGAGAATATACCTAAAATACCTCAACTTCCCCATACACAATGAAAATGAATTCCAAAATAAAATAACAATCCAATTCAGGATGTGCCTAGTTTTTATTATTCTTTCTATGATAATTTAGATTATTTTTTTGAATATGACCTAGGTGTTCAAAAAAAATAGTTCATGAGATATTTCTATAAAGAGGGCTTAGAATGAAAAACATTCCCACACTAAAATAACATGATATGTTTCCTCTTCTTATGAGAATCAGCAAATCTCTAAGAAGACTAACCCTAATCAACCAATCCATCCAACTCATTTTAATTTTTCTTCTAATAAGATTCCAAAGCATAATATTTTTCACCCACTTATTTATAAATATTCATGAAATTTTAAACTAACATTGATTTGTGGTCCTATAGAATACTTATTTTAAAGAAACGTGATTTCATAGAGTCATTGGTGACTAACTTGGTTGAAAATTATACAAAAATGGTGAAATCATTGAAATATAACTTTTCTTTTGATTTATCATGATGAAGGATCATAAATTCAATAGATTTATCCACCTTCACATTCTTAGGATAATACTAAAGAATGAATTTTCAATTAGGATCTCAAAGGGATGATCCAAAACTGATAAGGGTGAATCAGTATTGGTAAATTTTTATTCAATTTTACTTTTATTCACTTATCACATATTCAATTGATCAGTGAATAGATCTCTTTATTTTCTTATCTACAATTTTTTTGGTTTTCATGAAAATATAAACTTGAAACCGTCAATTCAAGAGAACAAGGATTGGATAATATTTTTCACCTATTTTTCATTGAGTAAGTCCCCATTGTACGGTTGTTTTTTCCCACTCACACACAACTTCATTTTTATTATCATATAAATTGAGATCAAGGGTATGCCATTGTACTCATTGTTTGGGAACTAACCAGTTACAAAGAATGTGAGGGATTGTTGTCCCATTATATAATAAAAAATTATTGTACTCTATTGAATAAATATCTCTAATGTTGGTTTGAGTCCTCCCTAGAATGTATGATTGATCTTATTCCCTTGATTAAATCATTCATATGTTCTTAAATATTCAATAATATATGAATATATTATAGTATGGATACTCCAAAATTTAGAATGTACTTGATAAATTGTAGTATTCCAATCTATTTATCTTCTTCTCTTATTATTCTTCAGTGCACAATAAATATTATTCGAATGCATCGTTGGTTATCTTTATTCAATAATTTAGTGTTTTCAATAGCTCTTGTATCGAATCTCTCTTTTGACACTAGAATATTTATCTCTATAATAACAATTTCGAACACCCAATATTCTCTTCCCAATTCTAATATTTATATTGAATTTGACGTGGTAATATATTTCCTCATTATATTCAAACTTGGCGTCTTCCAAAAATTATGAAATTAAATTTTTTATAATATTTATATTAAAATAATTGAATTATTCAAAATTTAATTCAAACTGAATAATCAACAACATTAAAATCATTCTTTAAGACTCTAATGATTTCCATTTTTAATATTTTGTTTTTTTGTCAGAGTAGAGTACTGAGGAGGGGGTGAATTGAGTATCTATAAAAATTTCAATTTAAAAAGTATTATTAAAAGGGTTCCCCAATAAATATAAATACAACCCAATTAATCAAATTAATATGGTTATGAAAGTTTGACTGTTTAAATAACTTCTTAGAAGATTGATTAATTCTCAGTAATCTTAATATATGTTATCAATTTTACTTTTGAAGATATTCTAATAAGGAAAAACAATTCTAACTTCTTTATAAGATTAAATATCAAAGTAAATTTAGTGATTTCTAAATTATATAGTAAAATAGGGTAAACTATATTAAACAACATAGTAGATATAAAACAAGTGGTTCAGTCTCAAGTAGAGACCTAATCCACTCAACTTGGTGATCACCTGCCACTATGCAGTTTATATTAATAAAATTGATCCACACCCTGGATCGGGGTAAACAACAATACACATGATTTTCCAGGTCACATGACCTCTTCCATAGTACTTCGTGGGTATAAACTTTTTCAGGTCACACAGGAACCTCTTCCACACTTATCCGTGGGAATACACTAGTGTAAAAAGATGTGTGAGAGAGGATATCTTGAATCCTTTAGTTTAATGTAGAAGATAGTGTGTGTTTTTATACACACACGCACACACTGCTTGAAATACAAAACAATACACAATAAGGAAAAGATGATGTAATAAGGTTAAAAGTGATCTGAGTGTTTTCCTATGTTGCTCTAGACTTCTAGGATGAAGAATATGTAGGAATCGATCCCTCTTGAGGTAAACAGAGCATCAAAAGTTTGCTTGATTTGGATCGTGTTCTTCATGGATTTCATAATGTAAAAATTTTCTCGACTCTAGGATTTCAGTACATTTCGGGTGTTCTTCAGAAGTGTCAAGTTGCATGTGTAACTTCTACTTTCAAGAATGATCGTGCTTCTTCATTATCATGCAAACAATTGTTTCTTTATCGTCTCAACTTATTCCCTAGCCACACTGTTCTGTTTAATCTTAGAGTGAATGTGTTGGAGCCGACATGATGCATGTATTCTTCACATCATACCTTGTACTATCAAGTGACATTTCTATATTGAAACATTAATTTTATCGGTGCATTTAAAAGTTTCAAATATGACTGTTAGATAATAAATTGAAAAACAAAAAAAATGATTAAGAAATGGTTTCACAGTCTTTCCTGAAATAGTGTCTCCTTGATATTATGTCTCCTTATTTTCCTTTGAGAGGTGAGACAGTTATGATGGAACATTTGTATAAATATTAGGAATCGGTAGCATAGATGTGGTGTTAGGATCACAGTGTCTGGTCATAGTATCGGATTCATGGTGTCTGGTCATGGTGTTTGGTCACGGTGTCTAGGTCAATGTGTCTGGGTCAGAGTGTCTGGTCACGGTGTCTGGTCATAGCGCCTGGGTCATGGTGTCTGGGTCATGGTGTCTGTCCATGGTGTCTACATCATAGTGTTTGGGTCACAGTGTCTGGGTCACATTGTCTATGTCACAGTGTCTAGGTCACGGTGTTTGGGTCATGGTGTCTGGTCACTTTTCTAGAAAAACATAACTGGTGGTAGACTCATAGTTTCTCAAACTTATCCAAATATATGTACACATACATAAATATTGATATTCATATAATGGATTAGACTTAATATTTTATCCAGGAAATCCATTATAACACATACTCAAAATAGTTTACAATCATTAAACATAGCATGTAAGATCTTGGATAGGTTTATTTAAATCATAATGTAACTAATAATATATACACATGATGTTAGATAGATTAAATAGGATTAAAAATATTTACAGAATGTATAAGATTTGTGATCATTAAAACATGATTAACATGTGAGGAGTCGAACAATCTCCCCCCTTTTGATGATCACAAATCATGTGAGTGAGATATCTATTCTTAGTGAATGTGCCTCTTCCTTAGTGTGCATATAGAATACATATTTCTCCCCCTTTTTGGATTATCAAAAAGATTAAATAAGTAAATAAGAGTATAGATAAGAAGACTTCATAATGCATTAGATAAAAAAGTTTCATTACAAATAGTAAGAAACAAGAATACAAAAGTCATCCCAATCAAATGATAGTAGTCACTTTTTTCATCACTGGCTTGTATTCCCTTTTCCCTTGGAAACAACATTAGAAGAGGAATCCATAGGAGAAGAGGTGGTTATGGAATAAGGGAGTGAACTATTTGACATAGAAGGTAAAGGGAGCCCTTAAAAACAATAGGGGCCAAAGTAGGTGCAGTGAAAGACTTAGGTAAATGTTGATCAAGGATAACGAGTCTGATTTGACTCAGAGCCTGAGAGATAGACATATATGTAGAGGTAAAGGCAGAGGATGAGAATGTGGAAAAACCTGATCTCAGGGGTGCAGCTGCATGAGCCACAATAGCAGTACTTTGGACATGAAGATAAGGCCTTAAAAGCTTGATGAAGTCAGTAATAATCTCTCCACCATACTGCATGGATTTCTCAAATTCATCCTTGTTCTCCATAAACCTTTCAAACAGAGGAGTGAAATCATTATGCTTTTGGACTTGAGTTCGGAAATCTTGAGTTACAGGATGGATTCTCAAATTCTCCACTAGGTACTTGAAATGATTGGTCACGTTATTCTTCGAGAAGTTCCCATTGAAGTAGAAGTCCACATTATTTTTAATCTCTTATTCAGAAACATTTTCAATTTTGGAATGAATTTACACCAAATCAAGAAATCTGTCACTGTTCTTAATAACTTCAGATAGAGACTTTTTGTTGAAACCACTACGCACACCCTGATGTTCTTCTTTGACAACTGTTATAAGAAGATCACTATCCAAAGAGGGTTGAGAGGGTTTCTAGAGGCATGAGAAGCAGTAATATCTAAATTAAGGGACTTAATTTTATTTAGGACTTTCTAGAGACAACCCTTATACTCATCAGTCAACTAGTTAAGACCAATAACAAGTTTATGCATTTCTTGAACAATTTTCTTATTTCTTTTAGCTACCTCGTCAGCCAAAGAGGTTCAATTAGGATCAATTAGGGTGGAAAATACTTCTGGAATCAGACTAATAATATCCTCAACAGGATGAGAAATGTGTTCTAGTCCTTAGTTCATCACTCTCTACATTTATTCAACCATACCTCTGAGAGACTTTACTTCATCCCATAACTGTTTGTTCTCAACTCTGACTTCTTGAATCTCATGATGAATCTTGGGCTGAATCTTCCATATGATATTTTACAACAATAGGGAAACATCTCTTTCACTTAAGCTGGTTGCACGAACTGGTTGGGTATTCAAGATGTTTTCTACTCCTTCCAATAGGGAAGCATCAAAAGCTTTCGAATCATCCTTACTCACCAAGTTTGAAGGTTCTTGTGAAGGCTTGGAAATAGGATGTGAGACAAGATCTAGTTCCATGGTAGCTATAACATCATGAGAAGATACTGGTTTCAGTTGAAACATAGTAGATACATTGATACCTTTAACTAAGGCTTCCTGGGAGTCATTCACATCAAAATAACTACGGAATTTATATCATGTATCCATAGAGCTTGAATCAACTAGATTAGGCACTTCAACTCTTTCTAGATTGGGGGGATGCTCACCCTCAATATGTGATGCTTTCTTAGGACTGATAGATTTATATCCTTGATCTAATTCCAAGATTTAATTGTCAATAGCCACACCCATTTCCTTTATAGACAACTTAAAGGCTTGCTCTATTCTCTCTTCAGTAGATAGAATAATTTCAGTAACATCTTTTTCCTCTAGGTGTACCTCAAGAGAATCTTCTTTCCTATGGGAAATATCTTCTTCTATATGCTCTTATACAACATCATTTTCATTTATATTAGCCAAAGATTCTTCTTCAGTAGCAGGTTGTTCTTCCAAATTAGCAACATCTTTAAGAACATGTATTTCAATCTTAGTTAAGTCTTGGAGAACAGGTTCACTATCTTTATCATCTAGAATAGTATCCCATGTAGTTACAACAACCTATTCCTCTTCTTCCTCATCAAAATACTCAAAAATATAGTCTGGTTTCAAACCAGGATTAGAAATATCATTAGGTCTTGAAGAGTGCTCAAATAGATTGAACATTTTATAATCCTTGTCATTTTCTTCCACCCATTATTTTTTCCATGAATTCCAACTGATTTTAATTCTATTTAATGTATCTTTTGAAAGAAAAAACTCATATTCCTTAATAACTTCTTCATCTGGTCCATCCAATCCTTTTCCATGAAGCAAATCTGAGATAAGCCTTGAATAGAATAGGGAGGTTTACTTGGAGGTTGTTTTGATCAAATCACACATATAGAGTATAAAATATTTTCATCAGTTGATATTATGGTCATTCTTCATAAGGTGTATCAAAAATACATCATAATACTGGAGTGTAGAAAATTCAAATTTTCTTGGGATAATCAGATTCTGAACAAATTTAAACAGAAGTCTGGTTTCACCATTTAGCACAGCAGTTATGTCTCTTCTCTTAATTTCATTCCCAATTAATATTCCTAATGATTCTTCCAAAACAAATAACTCACCTGGAGGTGTAGGACCTCTCTAGTAGTCCTCAGAAATAACCTCATGAGGTATCCTAAGGCATGCATCCCATAAGCTCGAAGAAAACATGAATCTCTGGCCATTGATCCAACTTCTCACAACAAAACCATATTCTGCATCAAAAGATAATTGAACATACTAATAAAACTGTGAAACTAACTTTTAGTAAGTATGCATATCCTCATTTTTGAACCAATCCATCCATCCTTTCTCTTTTAGCACTTTCAATACCAAAGACTTACTTGACATAATCAATATAGGGAATATTTCTTTTTTGGGTACCACTATTATGTCTACTAAATTCAGATTCAACGGACCTTCGGGCACTAACTTTGGCACTATTTTCATCTTCTTCTTTTAACTTCATTTCTCAGGATTTGATACTGTTGGGTGCTTCATTCTAGGCATTCAAAAAATGTTCATGATATATAAGGATTGAAAGAGGGGTTACAGTTTGAGAGAAGAGAGCTCAGGTGAAGAAAGAGTGAATCTTCTTTAGTTTTTATCATTTAGAGATATGAAGCATCGCAAAAACAAAAGCGTGGTAAAGTAAAAGAACACAATAATTAATTACCCAGATATGGGTTATAATATGTAAATAAAACAATAAAGTATATTTACGGTGAAGCTGTAACCAACTTTAATGGTGAGACCATAACATGCTTTCACTATGAGACTATAAATGGATTTTACAGTGAGACCATAACTGTGTGATTTCTAAAATGTGTGACCATATTGTTTGAGATAGTGAGGGAAAGATAGTAACCAAAAAATAGTAACTATGAGACCGTAAACATGAAACAATAATTCTTAATACAATAACACTATAAAAGTGTTAGATAGTGACTTGTGAAACCGTAAACTATGAAACAATAGGCTGTGAAATAGTATACTTACTACTTAAGATTTATCATTCGTAATTCATGTATGATGTAATATATTCTTTCATTATTTAATGGTTTGGTGAATATATCAGTGAGATGATATTCAGTTCCATTGAATTCCAAAGTGATGTCACCTTTTTGATAATGATCTCTCAAAAATTGATGTCTTACATCAATATGTTTTGTCCTTGAGTGTGAAACATCATTTTTGAGATGTTAATATCACTTGTATTGTCACGATTTAAAGGTACATTCCTGAATTGATATTCATAATCTAGTAATGTGTGTTTCATCAACAAAATTTGTGCACAACGACTACTAGTGTCTATGTATTCAGATTCTGCAGTAGATAATGCCACCAAATTTTGTTTCTTACTACACCATGGTACTAGTGACTTTGCTAAAAAGTGACATGTTCCATAGGTTATTTTTCTATATAACTTACGACCACTAAAGTAAGCATCAGAATAACTCACTAACTCAAATGATTCTCTTCTAGGATAGAACAGTCCTAGATTGGGTCTATGCTTGAGGTATATGAAGATTCTTGGAAGAAAATTTAAATGATATTCTTTAGAATTTTCTTGAAAACGAGCACACATACATACACTAAGCATAATGTCAAGTCAGCTAGCAATTAAGTAGAGTAAGCTTCCAATCATCTCTATGTAAGTGGTTTGATCATCATATTCTCCATCTTCATCTAGATATAACTTACAAGTAGTACTCATTGGAGTGTCAATACATTTAGTGCTATCAAAATGAAAACATTTTTGAAAATATCTAGTACAATTTCATTGATTTAAAATAACTTCCATCATTATTTTGAGTGATTTGAAATCCAAGAAAGAATTTTAGGTCACCCATTAAATGCATTTCAAATTTTTTTTGCATCATTTTAAAAAATTTAATACATAAATATTTTTTTGAAGATCAAAAGTTAATGTTATCTACATAGATTTAAACTACTAAAACGTCATTGAAAATTTGTTTATAAAAAGGGTAGGATCAGCTATTCCTTTTGTAAAACCTTTAGAAATAAGAAAAGTTCTTAATCTATCATACTAAGATCTTAGATCTTATTTTAAACCATATAAAGCTTTTGATAATTTAAAAATATGATTTGGAAAATGTGGATTTGTAAATCTAGGGGGTTTCTCAATAAAGACAGCCTTAGCTATATACCCATTTGGAAATTCACTTTTAAAATCCATTTGTTATTGTTTGAAATTCAGATGTGCAACCTAAGCAAGAAGAATTCTGATGGATTCATGTCGAGCAACTGGTGTGAAGGTCCCTTCATAGTCAATTCCTTATTTTTGACTATAGCCTTGTCCAACCAATCTAGCCTTGTTTCTAACTATGTTATGAGATTCATCTACCTTATTCCTAAACACCCATTTAGTTCCTATGGTGAATGTGTATTTGGGTCTATAAAAGTTTCTGAATGTTGTTCCTTTCAAACTGATTAAGTTCTTCTTGCATATCCATCACCAAAAATTCATCATTGATGGCATCATTAATGTTTTTAGGTTCAAGTTGTGACATGAAGACATGATCTTCAACATGATTTATAAGATAAACTCTAGTTTGTGTTCCTTTCTCTATGTCCCTTATAACAACATCTAATAGTTGGTTCTTAAGAGTTCTAATATCTCTAGAAAAAGAAGAAGTAGTGATTTCAGGTTCTTCAATAGGGATTGGTTCATTGTGACTTGAATCTAAATAATTTCCAAAACTGGAAGTTTTCACAAATTACTTCACATGATGGTTATTGGATTTTGAATTAATATCCATATTTTATACATCATCCTCTAGGTTCTCTATAGTGGTTTTAGGCACATGTATATTTGTTTCATCAAATTTGACATGGATAGATTCTTCAACACATTTAGTTCAATTTCTAAACACTCTACAGGCTTTACTAGAGATTGAATATCCTAACAATATTCCTTCATCACTCTTAGATGTAATTTTTTCCTGATTTCCCTTATTATTAATGATATATACTTTGAAACCAAAAACATTGAAGTATATTACTTTGGATTTTCTATTATTCCACAACTCATATAGAGTTATTTTAAGAATAGGTCTAATCAATACTCTATTGATAATACCGCATTCTGTATTTATAGCTTCAGACCAAAAATAAATAGTTATATCATATTCACTAAGCATGATTCTAGAAATTTTTTACAGGGTTCTATTTCTTCTTTCCACAACTCCATTCTGTTGAGGTGTTCTAGGGGCAGAGAAATTAGGACTATAGCCATTTTTTGAGAAAAAGGATTCAAAATATTGATTTTCAAACACACGACCATGGTCAATTCTTAAGGATCTAATTCTAATTCCACTATGATTTTCTACAGTTTTGACATATTTGGTAAAAAGAGAGAATGATTCACTTTTGTGATCCAAAAAGAAAGTCCAAGTATATCTAGAGAAGTCATCTATAAGAACATAAACATAGTGTTTCCCATTTAAACTAGAAACTCTATATGATCCAAAAAAATTCATGTGAACCAGTTCAAGAGGTTGATAAGTTGACACTTCTTTCTTTGGTTTGAAGGAAATTATGTGTTTATTTCCAATTTGACAAGGATTACACACTTTATCATTTGGAAACTCATGTTTGGGTAGGTCTTTGACTAAACATTTTCTAGTTAACTTTCTAAGGGAGTGAATATTACATTGTACTAGTATCCTATTCCAAAGCTAGTATTCTTTATGAAATACACTTAAACATGATGAATTTTGAGAGACTAAAGGGTCTATGTTAACAGAGTAAACATTTTCATTTCATAATGCAGAAAAAACTAATTCATTTTTAGAATTGAAAACATTACAAGCATCATTTTCGAATTTAACATGAAATCCATGAACATATAGTTTTTAAATACTAAGCAGATAATTTTTCAATCCATCAAAAAATGTACTTTGGAAATTACAACTGATTTAGAGTTACCGATTTGGCCAAGGCCAATAATCTTTCCTTTGGCATTTTCACCAAAGGTGACATGTCCTCCATAAATTTTTGTAAAATTCTTGAAGCATGAATAGTCTCATGTCATGTGTCTTGAACACCAACTGTCCAAGTACCATAAGATTTTACAGGAGCACTTTAAACAACTTTCCTACACAATAGTCGAATGAAAATAGATTTTGGTACCCATTCTTGTTTGGGTCATGTAATATTACTGACTAGTTCTTTAGGGACCCATATCTTCCTCATAGGATTCCTATAAGAATTATGCAGTTTTCTTGAAAAATAAACTCTATTTGGTCAAGAAAAGCTTGAAACAGTAGAGGGTGTATCATAACATGAACTAGCTGAATGTTTTCCAAAACTAGGAGTAAAGCTATATAACCTAGACTTAGAAATAAAATTTGTTCTTCCAAATTTCTTTTACCGGGTTGATAGCCAATGCCAGTGGTATATTTTGGAGAAATCTGTTTACCTAGAATTTGTACCAAGGTATCATTACCATTAGTAAACCTTTCAATTTCTCATTAGATAACATTAGTTCATTGTTTTCATTGAGAAATTGAGCATTTTTCTCCTTTTCTACACTAAGATCATATTTAATAGTTGAGGTAAGAGCTTGTTGTTTCTTTAAATACTTCTATTTATATTTTAGTTCATTATATGTCTCTTAAATCATATTATAGTATTCAATATTTTCTTCATTAGACATATTTTTAAATTCAATCTCATCTTTAGAATTATAGGATTTTTTTACAGGAGATTCAAGTGTTACCTCGGATTTATTTGTCATAAAACACTTATTGTCTTTGTTAGCCTGTTCATCATGTGAAGATTCTGAGTTACTTGAACTGTCCTCAGAATCACTTCATGTTTCTTTCATTTCCCTCTTTATAATTTCAATATTTTTCCTCATATTTCTTGTTGCACGTGATATTGGGATATTCAGAATTTATATGTCCCTTTCTCTTACATTCATAGCAGACTATCTCATTAGACTTGTCACTTCTTTTCCAATATTTTTTCTAGCTTCCTTTTTTATCATATCTTCCCTTAAAGATAGGCTTTCGGACAAATTTTTTTTTGTGTAAAATCTCTTAAACCTTCGAGCTAATTGAGCCATCTCTTCATTAGTGTCAGGTGATGATTGTTCACTGCTGAAAATTTTTATAGAGACTTCCACTTTTCCTTTCTCCTTGTGTTTAGAGGTGGTGGTCTCGAACAATACTAATATTTTGGTTTTATCCTCCTCTTCTATGTTGACTTTCATCTCATCTTCATACATCACAATTTTTCCAATGAGTTATTTTATAGGTAACTTGTTGATGTCACATGATTATCTAGTAGACATAGAGGTTCCTCTCTATCTATCAGGTTGGAATATGAGAATCCTCCTGATCTATTCTTTGCTAGTAACTTCTGTTCCAAGAGAAACCATTGTGTAGAAAATTTCATTTAACCTGAGATAAATGTCAAAAATTGGCTCATCAGGTTTCATTTTGAAGTTATCATATTTAATATTATATGTATTAAGTATCATTTCTTTCACACTAGAATTTACTTCAAGTGAAATAGACAAGGTATCCCAAATTTCATAGGTAGTTTTACATTGAGAAATTATATTAAATTCCTCAACTGTTAAAGAGAAAAATAAAGAATTCATGGATTTTCAATCGTTATTATATTAAGTCTTTGTAGGGTCATCCCAAGTGATTCTATCAGGAGAAGGAATATTATACTCATCTATAATTGATGACCAAATTTCAAAACACATACTTTCTAGATGAATATTCATTTTAATTTTCCATTGGGAAAAATTGGTTCTATTAAAGAATGGTGGTCTGTTGGTTTCAGCACCTTCTATAATATTATCCATGAAAAATAATTACTTTGAAAGAGCAAAGAAATTTAGAATTAACAAAAATTTATAGATATTTAAAGTACAACTAAAATCTCAGTTGAATATGGTCGAAAACAAAGTCTTAATAGGAATAACAAAAATCCTCTCATACCAAAAGTTGGTTGGAGTAGATTACTCAAAAGGGGGGTGAATTGAGTATCTATAAAAAATTATGTTTAAAAATTATTCTTAAAATGGTTCCCCAATAAATTTAAATACATCCTAGTTAATCAAAGTAATACAGTTATGAAAGTTTGACTATTTCAATAACTTCTCAGAAGATTGATTAATTTTCAGTAATATTAATATCAGTTATAAATATTACTTTTGAATCTATTATAATATGTCAAAACAATTATAACTTATTTCCAAGATTAACTATCAATGTAAATTTAGTGATTTCTGAATTGTTTAGTAAAACATAGATAACTAAATTATACAACAAAATGGATATAAAACAAGTGGTTCAATCTCAAGATGAAACCTAATCCATTCCACTTGGTGATCACCTACCACCAATTAAGTTATATTGATAAACTTGATCCACACCTTGGATTGGGGTAAACAACAGTACACATGACTGTCCATGTCACACGACCTCTTCCACAGTTCTTCATGGGTATGAACAATTCCAGGTCACACATGGACCTCTTCCACACTTATCTGTGGGAATACACAAGTGTAAAAATATGTATGAGAGAGGTATCTTGTATCCTTCTGTTTAATGAAAGAGACAGTGTGTTTTTATACAGAAACACACAAACTGCTCAAAATCTAAAACAATACACAATAGAGAAAATATGATGAGATATGGATAGAAGTTCTTTGGTTGTTAGTTTATGTAGCTCTGGACTTCTAGGATGAAGAAAATGTAGGAATCGAGTCCTCTTTCCAAAAATAGAGTATCATAAGTCACCTATATCTGAATCGTGTTCTTCGTAGAGTTGATAGTGGGAAAATGTTCTAGACTCTAGGATTTGAGTATGCTTCGTGTATTCTTCATAAGTGTCGAGTTGTATTTGTGGGTTCTTCCTTCAAGAATGCATGTGCTTCTTCGTTATCACGCACACACTTGTTTCTCTATCGTCTCTACTTCTTCTCCGGCCACGTTGTTCTTTTTAATCTTGGAGTTCATGTGTTAGAGCCAATAAGATTCTTGTATTTGGTACATCATACCTCATTCTTTCAGGTGACATGTCTACAAAGAAACATTAATTATTTTAATGAATTTAAAAGCTTCAAATATGACAGTTAGAGATTCAATTGAAAAACAACATAAAAAATTAAGAAATGGTGTCACAGTCTGTTTGGAAACTGTGTCTCCATGAAATGGTGTCTCCTTGAAATAGTGTATCCTTCTTTGCCTTTGAGCGGTGAGATAGTTATGATGGAATAGTTGTATAGAGATCAAGAACTGGTAGCACATATGCGGTGTTTGGATCACGGTGTCGGGTCACACTATCTGATTCATGGTGTCTGTTCATGGTGTCTAGTCACGATGTCTGGGTCACGGTGTCTTGTCATGGTGTCTACATCACAGTTTCTCAAACACGGTGTCTGCGTCACGGTGTCTAGGTCATGGTGTCTGGATCACATTGTTTGGTCACTTTTCCAGAAAAACATAACCGGTGGTAGACTCATGGTTTCTCAGACATACCCAAATATCTGTACATGGACATAAACAATGATATTCATATAATGGATTATACTTAATCTTTTATCAAGGAAATCCATTATAACACAAACTAAAAATAGTAAAAAATCAATAAACATAACACGTATGATCTTGGATAGGTTTATTTAATGCATAAAAAAACTAATCATTTGTATACATGATTTTAGATAGATTAAATAGGATTAACAAGCTTTATATAATGTATATGAATTGTGATGATTAAAACATGATTAACCCATGAAGATTCCAACATGTTTAAATCATCCGAAAGACTCTTTCTTCAAACCCATTTAATTATAAGTAAAATAGTTTCATTTAAAATTACCTTTAGATTTGGGATTTAATCTCCCATATGAAATATAAATATCTTCATTATTATTATTCTCATGCAAATCACTTGAATATTAGGTTTTTAATTATTTTATGCTACATTTAATTATGAAGACCTCAAATCCACAAAATACTCTTCATTAATTCCTATTTATATTTCAAATTGAATGGAAATTAATGGAAATAAACTATACACTACATTATTATTCATAAATTTGATTCCTTTTTTCAAATAAAAACTAAATAATTAGTACTACATGTAGATAAAAGAACCTTTTGCGAACATGGAATCACATTTGTGTCATGTAAACTCCTATTGAACTCCATCATCATTTAAAAAGTATCCAAAATTCTTGTATACATACATAAATACATATATATATGGAACCTCTTTCATATTTGAAGTCATTCTTGATTCATGAATGATAACACACTGGCTTCAAACAATTATGGGAGTGGACTACATAAATCTTATATTCATCCAATGTATCAATATTGTGGAATCTGTATAACATTCCCATTCAATTTATATACATGAAAGTGTAACTAAATGTAATAAAAGGTGTTTCAAACTCACTTAATCATTATATGAAACCTTGGATTCACTTCATACATCAAATTTATTGTAGACTTATTAGCTCGTGGTTAACCTTCATATGATTTATTCTTACAGAGGTTGATCAGCCCTAATGTGGTAAGTTGAGTCACAACACATGGATGTTCATATAAAATCACACAGGGTTGTTTCACTATTTCCCATGTTTTTGGCATAAGATATCCATGGTAGGTCCTTCCACATGTTGTTGATTATACTCTCTTTTTATAGTCAGTCTATCAAACCTTCATGTGGTCATTTCATCTACCATGTGAATGACATGGTCATGTGACCTACCATGTGGAGCATAGTCATTTGAAACTCTACTCATGTGGTTGTAATGATTTAATAATGTGTTCAGGTCATGTGGTCTCTTAGAAACACTCAGTATAGGTTATTTTCTCAAGCAGCCACAACCTACTTTTCATGATCACTTATTATTCATGTAATTGGTTTAGTGATTGTGTATTTTGTTCATTGATTGGGTGATAACATCACATGTGGTCAACTAAAAACTCATCATGTGGCAATTTCAGTGGATGATCAAGTGGTTGATTGATCTAATTCACATGGTATATTCCATTGATTCATAGGAAACAATACTCATGAAAGTTGAAGATATTGTAAGCTCGATCAAACGGTGTTGGACGATCCAATAGGATAGAAGCCATTTTTTCGTATTCTTTTAATTGAGTGATAAATACCCATATTTCTAGATTCCTATATCAGAATTTCAGTCATACATCCCTATAGTTTATTATCCTCTATGTGGTATTGACAACCTGTTGAAGTATCTAGGTCCACTCCAGGATTCACTCATCACATATGTGGGTTTCACCATCCCATTTCATGATAATCCTTATCATTTCCTATGCATTCCAAATCACACATACACCCCTCCTACCTATACACAAGCATCCATTCTCCTCCACATGTAGTTGAGTCCAAATCGATCCTACATTCATGTTAATAGAGACCTAAATTTTTTAGGTAATCTCCAAAAAATATGTGAAGTCCTCAAATACAATTTAATACACCTCAAATCATTAACTTCCAATTACAAATCTCTCCCCCCTTTTTGTTCTTCTAATTTTCTTCTTTTTCATGTCATAGACATTATATTTCATTAATCATCATTAGCAAAAGTTTTATACAATATAATCACTCCAAAAAATTTCACACATTAATTCCAACTTCATCAAATTATAATATGAACACTGTAATTCATAAGGATAATATTAACTACAAGCTTCAAACCCTTAAAATACTTTAAAAGACTGAATATATCTCTAAATAAATATTCCATTCTTAAAATTATAACTTTTAATATCAAAAAATACTCATAACACAATACTCGTAATAATACCTTACTTTTTAACTTCCAAATCACTTCCAAGACATTCTTCTTCTTCATTATGATTCTTATTTACCATATTATCATCTAGAAAATTATCTTTATATGATCCTTATTGAAAAAAATAAAACACAACACAATGTGGTTTCATCAATCTAATTTTTCATAAAAATTATGTGTTTATACATTCTACAAATTTGCACACATGATTTATCTTCTCTCCCCTTGTTCATTTATGTTTTAATTTTTTTCTATACTTTCATTTTATTCTGTCACTATAATTGATAAAAATACAAATAAATCAAGAAAATATGATGATATCACTTCATTATTATGAAATTTTCCATCAATCATTCCCATATAATTCTACTTGAGCTATCCTCAGTGTAGAAAACAAGAGGGTTTGATTTATGCACCAAATAAGTCCATTGATCAATAAAATATGATACCAACTCATAACATTTATCTATTATCTTCATTGGGTTTGGTTAATATATATATATTAGAATATACCACTTGTTGATATCAATTATTTATGTAAATATTTGTAGATATTTTCAAAATAATTTTCTTATACCAGTAGCACACAGATAAAAAATAATCAAATATAACTACCAGGTTTCAACCTCGTAACTTCCCAAAGTCATCTTATTTTATTGTCATTTATTAAAATAATTTTATACCCCATATTGTAATTAAATATTTTTTTAAAATTATAGGATATGAGAATCTTAAGACATACATTTTAATGATAGAAATATAGAACTCGTTTAGAAAATATATTTGTAAAAATGTTACACATCTGGTGGCTTCTCAAGAAAAACACTTTCAAGGGATGCACTTCATCTTCACACACTCAAGAGTGATCCTATAATAAAATATACATTATAATATAATTTTTGAGAGAATCACTAAGATAGAATCATTTATTATTTATTTAGTATGATATATTATTTTCTTCAAATAATCTTTAGAATATATATCATGTAAGTCATTCCTACAAAGATGGGAATTTTTAAATGTATAATATTTATTCCAGTTTAGTTCATTTATTTTCTTCTTCATTTAAGAACTATCATCACCATCAGTTTCATGCATTTTTCTCAGAGAAATATAATATAATATATAAGAGAATAAGGTGGAACCTTGTGGGGTTTTAATGCGATAAAAACAACTAAGAATCTCTTCTTATCCAATGCAAATATTTTCTTTTCTACTTTTTTTAGAGAAAATTTCATGCTATCCCTTTGGGTTTGGTGGATTTTTTGGGTTTCATGGACATGTTTCATTCCACTAAATCATCCTTGTGTGGGAAATGTTTCTTCTTGTAAGGCAGCAAGATAGAAGGATGTATTTTTGTATCTTTCACATTTTTAAGAAATGTTATTAAGATAGAATAATTATTAGACAATTATTTGAGTTGTTTCCAAACATATATTCTCCTGAAACCCATTTATATTCATATATAATATTTTCTTTCCATTTTAATTTTTTCTTCACTTATTCTCTTTTCATTTATTTTTCTCTTTCAAGCTCTTATATACAAATAACTAAATAGTATTTTGGAATATGCAAAATCTATTTCAAATTTACAAATGTATTGTTATTAATAACCTCCTCTATCCCAATTATTTTGAATCTTTCATGAACTAGTTTTATTATTAGTTTATTCATCTTTCCTTATTAAATTTTTTATTTCATGGTCCTCATGTAATAATAAATTGAATTCTCACACTTTCCAAAAAATAATATGTTCCTTTTTCTAAGAGTGATATTATTCTAGATCTTCATGGATTTTTATTGAATAAAATTTTGTTTTTTTCTTACTATCCAATGATGAATCCTCAACTATTTTCACTGACTTCTTGGGAATTTTCTCTTTAGTAATTTTCTTGTGAATATATTCAATGGGTAAATTTATTTTATCATTATATTATGAAATCTTTTCTTCTCATTTATCATACTTTCATTCTTGAATGATATGTATTTTTATGCCTCGTCACTCTGACCACTTCCATTGAAAATATAATAGATATTTTTCAAACATTCAAATATAATTATAATATCTATTCTCTTATTTTCCTCATTTTTTCTTTTCATATTCATTAATGTTATGATCCCCATGATGAATCCATTATTTTAAAATCAGATATTGATATATTACACCAAAAATCATATGATGTGTTCCTAAATTTATTATAACACGAATAGTATCCATCAAATCTTGTTCTCATATTTTTCGTAGTAGATTGGACAAAACTTTTATTTTTTGTTTTTATATCTTTGAACATTTTCATGGGATTCTTTTTTAGAACAAGAAATTCTACTTATTCTTTCAGACACTCTTGAAGTAGTATTTTGATTCTCACCATTTTCCTTTATCCACTGTTAATAAAAAAATTGGTTTGAACATTAATTATACATATAAAATATTTAGAAAATAAATTATTTCCATATGTGAATGTTACATTTAATTTTTCAGTTGTATTGAATTGATCAAAAGATAATCTTAATTCCTTATTATCACCAGATATAGGTCTTTTAGTGTAAGACTTCTCCTTTGTAGTTTGTGTGGAAGAAATTTTCTTTCCATATTATTGAAAATATATTTCTTCAACTTATTCTAGATTCTTCAATTTAATCTAAATATTTACGAATTTCATATTGTGAATGTTTTTATAATCTTACAAAAATTTTAGTTTTAGTTCATAATTTTTTATTATCACTTCAACTCATTCCTCATTAAATTTGATCATTTACTCATTTAGATGATTAATCTCTTTTACACTTTTATCCTTGACCTCAATTTGATCTCTTTTTACTATAATTACTTATTTATATACATTATTTCCTTTATAAAGTCTTATCATATCTCATTATCACCCATGAATTATAGTGAGTAATTCATTATCAAATCTAGATAAACTTTCTTCAATCTCCCAATTTAAGGTAATTAAGACTCTTATCCATTTAGAAACCATAAAATAAGTTTTCATTCGTTCTTCTAAATCCTTCTCCATTATTTAATTCTAATTTAATTAGTGGGTTATCTCCTCCAATATGTTTTAAAAATTCCCTAAACATATGAGAAAATTTCATTATGTCACTAGTAGAGGATGTCATTCAAAAAACCAATTGATTCATCTTCTACTTCCTTATAATTATAATTTACCCATATATTGTTTATTTTGAGGAATATTTTGATAAATGATTTTGGTTTTTACTTGTTCTAATGAGATAATGTACTATATGGGGTAGAACATAGGTCCATATATTTGGTAGATGATTCCTCCACTATAATTAGTTCTTTTGTGTCTAAATTGTTTTAAATAGAATTATTTCATTGGAAAACTAACACTTATTTCTCATTACATAAGAGGAATATATTATTGTAACAAATTTACTTAAGATATAGATTATCTCCAGAAATATTGGAATGAACATTAATTTGATTAACTTAAATTAGTATAGAGTAATTATTCTCACCTTTCAGGGATGGGTCTTTTCTTAACTTTTTACCTTCTATATTCTTAACATTACTCATGATCTTAACAAATATTTCCTATAATACTTATTTAATAGTAAAATCATAGGATACATCAAATCTATAATCCATATAGTATTTAAAAATACAAATTAAATTCTTTAACGACATCAAAAAAAATGAGAATCCAACAATGGTGTGATCATAGATCTAATACCAATTTTTTGGATCTCAAATGAAAAATCCAACATAGAGAGGGGGTGAATCACTATTGGTATATGTTAATTCAATTTTAATTTTATTCACTTATCACCAATTAAATTTTTAAATGAAAATTTCTATATTTTATTTTATATTGTCATTTGTTGGGTTTCATTGAGATATAAATATGAAATAATCAAGAAAAGGCCTCCACGATTTGATAATGGGGTTCACCTCCTTGAGGTCGACTATGTCTCTGGTGTATGGTGATTTTTTCCCACTTACACAAAACAACATTTTTATTATCAATGAAAGAAATAGTAAGGGTATAAATTTTTTCTTGTTATCTTGTCACTAACTAGGTACAATGAAAGGGAGGTATTTCTATACCATTGTACAACATAATAGACTTTTAATTTCATAAAATATGATTTCCAATGGTGGTTAGAGTCCCTTTTAAATTGTATGAATGACTATTTCCCTCACTTAAAATATTCATAGGTCTCCCTCAATTTTATTCAAAATTCTATAATATATATATATATATATATATTAAGATAGATACTCAAAATTTTGTAAAGTGATTTATCAATTTTAGTATGCAACTCTATTTATCATTTCTATTCTTCTTCTTATATAGTGCACATGAAATATTTATGTCATGTAAAACTAGTTCTCCATCATTGATGCTTTGGGTTTGGAAAAAAATACTATATATATTCAATTTTTCGACACTATAATTTATATCTTTATAATATTAGTGTTGAACCCCCAATATTATATTCCTACTTATTATCTTCATATTTAGTGTGATGTGGGAATATATTTTCTCTTAATATTAAAACTTGGAGTCTTTAAATAATCACATCTATTTATTTACCCTAATATTAGAATTAAAATCTTTAAAATCATTGACATGTAATTCAATCTAAATTATAATATATATAGAAATCTTTTCTGAGAACTTAGATGATATCCATACTTATGCGATATATAAATATCTCATTTAAATCCTCATAGGGATTTTCTCTTCAAAAACATTTAAATCAAAGTCAAATATTTCCTTTAATAGTATCTTTATTTATAAATATTATTATTCCCATGTGATATATAAATATATATGGTCTTATTATTCTCATTCAAATGACCTAAATAATCAGTTTTTAAATCTTTTATGTGATATTAAATAATTGAAACCTAAAATTTAAGAAAAACCTTCCTTAATTCCTTTAAGTATTTCTATGTGCATGGAAATTAGAATCATGAACCTATAGACCATGTTCTTATTCATAACTTACTATCCATATTCTATAAAATAAAAATGAAATTACTAATAATAAATATAAATTTAGGTACTTGTTGCAAACATGGAATGAAATTTATCACTTGTAAAGTCCCCACGAACTCCACCATAAATTTGAAATTCCATAAAAATATTTCACTCATTCATAATTATAGATATGATCATGTAATCTACATTATAGTGAAAAATATACTTAACTAATCCAAGATAACATGCCAGTTGTGAAAGTTACCTCACTCCAATATTTTTTCATAGTACAACATTATGGAATCTACAATTCATTCCCATTAGATTTGTGATATTATCATAATTATGGAAAGATAAAATTAGTCTTACCTTCTTTCCCTCTTTTTTATTTAAAAATGGAAACATTACTCATATATACGTATGGAATACTACCTCTATGTTGTAACATAATTGATTTATCATTACCACATTCAGTAGATTTTTCTAAAATTTTAATTAATGTATAAAAATGGAACAAGAGCCTCATCCGAGTAGGTGAGGAATTTGAAAGTGTATCCAAGAGACCCAAGTTCAAAACTAGGCATAAACATATTTCCAGGTACTATAGTAGTACTGTAGAAGACACTATAATAGGAAATATAGCAAGAACGGTAGTAGACATTGTTCAGTATTGTAGCAGTCGTACCTTTTCATCTGTTTGGGCTTTCAGGCCACCGTTTTGGGCCTTGGGCCCTTTAAGTCCATCTGGACACCCAAGGGATTCGATTTAGTAAGGATTTCGGGCCCCCTCAGGGCCTTCGATCCACCTCAAGGCCTTCTGGCCACCTCAAGGCCTTCAATCCACTTAAAATTATTCTGAAATGATCATATAGATAATATAAGGAGCAGACTATACATGGGGATTTAGAGCTGGTGAATTAACGTGAGAATAAGCTGAGAGGATTTGTTAGAAATAGAGGGTATGGAATTTCCAACGGTACCAGCCTATTATTGCATGGGAAGCCTAACCGAACAGCCTTGAGAATTTGGAGAGCTGATATCATGATGAAGAAGCTGGTAGTATGAGTTCCCAGTATAGTATGTATATTCCCTAAAACCTACGATTCATGTAATCTCTAAGCCTACGGGCCTTCTAAGGGCCCCCCTTCATCCCTTGAAAGGGGGTTATCAAAATCAATAAAAAATGAAGGAATTCAGACTATTTAGGATAATTAATGTATAAAACTGACTAATATTTCATTATAATTATAGTATATATGATTTAATAATGACCTCTTTGGTCATGGTCAACATACCAATGTTGTTTTTAATTATTAACTAAATATCCTCAAATCACATAATCTGGACTTAACTGATTAAGTAATTAAATATTTCATTCATGTTAATGAAATAAATTGGTCAATGATAAACTAATAAACTAATAAATGGTTGATAAAAATTAAATAATCAATATCTTTTTATTATATATGATTTAAAGGACATACATAGTAAGTTTTTACTCAAGGTAAGGGGTTTCTTAACTCAGTTTTAGTTTATTCGGTTATTCTTATAATTAATTGAATATGTTCTGCCAATATTATTTGTAAAATGACCAATAATATCATTATGTTTTAGTTCCACGTATTTTTTGTTTGTTTTAATTTTTTTACATATAATCAATTCATTGATTGATTCTATCTTCAATGATTTGATCATTGTAAGGATTATTCGTCTGAATATTGTTTGTTTGTTAAATGTCATATAAAATGCACTTACTTATTTTTATAATGTGTATATGATTCATATTAAAAAATTATATCATGAATTAATAATTTATAATTATATTTAAAGTTTCTTTGAATTTCTCTTTTTTCATGATATATTGATTCAAATGTTATAAAAGGTTAAAGGGTTATTAGGGAAACATTTTCAATTCTTTGAGACAAATTTCATGTTATGTGCCATGTTTTATTTAATATGGTGTACTTACTACCCCATGAATTTACATTCAGATATTATTTCATTAAAATTATGGGTTTTATACAATAAATTTGTGTTCCTTCCTTTAATATCTTTTAAATTAAAGCATTACCCATGTTGGAAGGGTTTCTCATATCAAAATCCATTCTTTGAGACATGTTTTAATTGATTCACCTATATAACTTTATGTGGTGTGTAAAATGACTCTCAAAATATAATATCATAGATATTTTTTTAATTTCTTTATTTTTTGATTCTTCTAATATCCTTTTTTTCAAATTGTTTTTGGTTTTAAAAGGCCAAAAAAATTCATTAAAAATTTAGTAATAATTTTTTTAAATAATTTAACAAAACTCTTCACCCAAATTATTAATATTATTTCAAAAATACTATTTTACAAAGAAACATTATTTCCTAAAGTTGTCTTCAATGATCTTTTAACTTATTTTATAATGTTTTTAAAGTCAATTTTTTAACTTTTTCTGCGTGGGTCACTTTTGACTCTCTTTAAAAATATTTGAAAAAATATTTATTTTTAGAATTTATGACCTGAATGGATTTTCCCACCATCATTAAATTTTTTTGAATAAAATAATTCTACCAATATTAAATAATTTTTTATAAAATATTATCAAAATAGATTGATATTTTCCCCTATTTTAAAAAAATACCTAATTGTTATTTTAAATGTATTTTTCTCAAGTAGAAATATCTTTTATTGTTTTCCTATGATCTAATAGAGATATTTTATGATGATATAACCCATATTATTTCTCTAGACGTCTTATGATTATTTTAATGCGATTTTCATGTAACCTATTTATTTTCCATGGTTTAATCAATTTATAAATGGAATAGTTGTTATTTCCATGTGTTTTATAATGAAATGTAAGACGTATACCTATTAATTTTATGGTTCTTTGAAATTATTTATAATTATTGATGAGACTGATATAGTTGTCCAATATATTGGGTAATGATTATGTTCTCTAAAGAATTATTTTGGAATTACCTAAGTGGGTTATTCCAATTATAAGGGTTCTTGTAAGAGTTATTATAAAGTTTCAATGCTGATAATGTTCCAAGATGCCTACACATATTTTTAATTATTTCTATGATCTCTAATGGATCCTTCACTGAAGGATTGTTTTCACATGACTCATGATTATTGACAAATATTAACACAACATTATGTTAAATCTTTTTGTTATGTATCATGATTTATTACCAACATTTTTATGTGTATGAATTCTATTTTGTTATGCTTATACAAATTGATTATGTCATCAAACCCTTGTCCTCATATTTTGATCACTAATGACATTAAATTGTTAATTCTTATGTTTACCCTTAATAAGCATTTGATTTCACCATTCTCATGCGTTCCATTTCTCTAGTGTATAAATAATGATGTAAAATGAATTATTTCTAAAAAGGTTTTATGTGTGAAGAATTTTATAGGAGATGTTAAAGGATTAATATGGAAGAATTTAATTTGGGTAAAGTGGGAGAAATTATCTGTTGAAATTGTGATTATTTTTATATAAGAGTTTGTCATAATTCCTTAATACTCTAAATCTAAAAGGCCCATGGGTGGCTAAGTGATCCATTTTTTATGTTTTATGTTGTGTACTTTTTTGCCTAAAATTTGGACATTTTTATCAGTATAAAATCCTAAAATGAAACTATTATTTTTTTTAGCACTGGATTAAAGAGTCTATGTTTAGGAATTTTTGTAACACCCCGAGCTTCCATGATACGCTTCTCATTCAATAATGTTATAGCTTGCATTGTACGCAACTTCGAGTTCTAACACACCGCAACTAATCAAAGTAGCCGTTATGAATAGTAATAACCACTTTTTAAATTTATTGAAATTTTATATTTCAAAATGGACTTCATTTTTGTATTCCTAATATTGAAATTAGCCTATGTTGAATTTTTTGTAATTTTCTGAGAACTTCCAAATTTTTATGAATAGTGAAAAATACTTAAAACAACTTTTTTAATCAAAATAATTTATAGTGATAAGTTATACTATTTAGTGGTTTTAAAGTATAATTAGAATATATTTTTACCATTTTATCCAATTGTGTTCATTATAATTAATTTATCATTGAAATTGGACATAAACAATTGCCAATCTTTTGATATAAATTGTTTCTTAAAAACACGCTATTTGTTGTGACAGCGGGAATTAATTATAAAATTAATTAATTCAACTTATATATTTGTAATTTTGTAAAATAGACATCATTTTTGGATTCGGAATATCAATTATAGCTTAGGGTGAAATTTTGGCATTGTTCTGAAAAACTTCAATTTTCGATGAATAGTGAAACCACTAAGTGGTAGTTAAATAACTGATTTTTCGTTTAAATGAAATATTACCACTTCTATGATTTGATTTTCAAAAATCTGACATAAATGGTTGTCATTAAGAAGTAAAATGTGGTTCAATGAGATTAAAATAATTTTTTTGGTGAATAGTAACGTTTAAGTTCTCAATCGCGATTAGAGGTAATTAGTGTAGTTTAAGGTAAAAATAATGTTTTAATAATATGAGATGAGCTTGAAACATGTACTACCCTCATTGGATGATCCATGGCCGACCAAGACAATCCATGGGTCAACTTGGGGACCCCATGGAGCCACTTTGGTTGGAAAATGACATTAAAAGCATTTTATTTAATGTTAAAATAAAAATGTCACAAACATGAGTTGTTTTACTAAAACAATTATTACATGGGGTTATATAAGTTAACGTTTTGACCATAAATATTCATTAGATAGATAAAAATATTTCCTACATTATGGTTATTTTTTTAGAATTTTTATACATTAAATAATTTAAATTTTTAATGACACAATGATGATGCAGCGATTACCTCATTAATTAACGATTTAAATAAAATGAAACGATAATGCAATATCGAAGGCTTACACTTGTCCAAATCCTATTGGATGGGTATATCTCGAACCCTTATCACCTTAGCCTCGAATTATATAAGTGTGGGACCTCTAAAATCCGAAACTCATTTTATGATAAAGTGACTTTTCTTTACTTTCCAAGAGTGCCCCTCCTCTCCACTTATAAAAGGCTCCCACATCTACCACATCATTCACACCTTCAAGCCATTTGGATCGGCCAAACTCAGCCCAAATACTCTCCCAACTTCCCCCTATTACTCCTAGAAGCCTCACTTTGGGTAGAACTCTTCCCAATGAAGCCTTTGGCTCAAATCAAAAAGAGTTACCCGATTTTGAGGTAATGTCTTCTCTAATGTTGTTTTGTTTTATTTTTCTTCTCCAACCCCCTAAACTCTTTTTATTCATTTCTTTTGTAACAAAACCAGTATCCTAAATATAATAGGATGTTTTTATAAGAATTATTCTAGCTACACTTACACACACCTACATCTAATGGTTAAAGAACATACTGTTTCTGTGGATGGAGAATTTTTACCTCACGAAACGATGATTGTTCAACACTCATATAACATCTTCAAAGGTGGACATTAAGATGTCACTATATTTATATATGATATATAATATGTTTATGTTTTCCTTATGCTTCTGTATTTCTCATTTATGGCATACTTTATGATTTCCATTATGGGTAAACTCGATAATTTCATTTTAGGAAGTGCGGACTACCGCCCCCTCAAAGTGATGTGAATCGTTAAGGCCATATGTGGGATGTATAAAGGATGGAGTAAATGATATTATATATGATATTATACTGGAACTATATTATAACTTTATATAATTATGATTTCATTCCATTAAATACGAAATAGAAATGAAAGTAGCGTTCATGCGTACGTACGGCTTACCGTCTCCATGAATGGTGCATTTCATTTCTTACCTCTAAATGTTACGTAATATTATGAATGAATGTATATACTAGATATATTTGAAATATATGACATCTAAATCATGAATATAATTCTGGAGATAATGGATATTCTACCACATAAACAACTCGTAATTATAAGAAGTTTATTGTTGACTCAAGTACCAAAAATCGACAAAACGACCGTTATTAACTTAAATAATTACATAATGTTCATAACATTGTAATAAGTGATATAAAAAGGATAATGAAATTGAAAATGGTAGATATTAACTCTAGTTTATTACTCAGGAGGTTAAAGAACGGTCGAATCAAGTCGGACACAAGGTAAGGGAATTTCTTAACCCAACTTCCATTCTTTGGGTTAATCTCCTACTTTCAAATTATGTCATGATATTATTATGTCCTATTTTGTATTTTTACTTTATTTATGTGTTCCTATAGTGAATACACATAATATATCTATTTTAGTTTAAAAATGATCTTTTTAAGGACTTCGTCTCAATCCCCTTTCATTGAGGCATATTTGGTTTTATACACAACTTTCTTTTATACGGTGTATAAACCCCTTTGACATTTACGTTTATTCAAAAGGAATATTTTTTATACGAAGCGTTTTACTAAATGACAAAAGGGAATGTTTTTCTTTCCATACTTATGCGGCGACAATGAATTCTCCACCACCGTGACCATTATTTGAGTTTCGGCTTCCTCTACAAGCCATCATTTTTTTAATGAAAAATAAATACAAAGTTTTAACTTTCTTTTATTTTGGTATTGAAAATGGTTTTGAAAGCGTTTTTATTATATCAATGTTCTGTATTGATTTCTTGTGATTGAAATGTGGAAATGTTATGTTTCCTTTATGCATGTTTTATGTGATATGATTATGTTATGATTTATGATATGTTTAAACCTATTCATATGAGGAATGCATTGGACTTAATAAGTGACGGGTAGAGCCCGCTATAGCTCCTCGATGCATCGGTAGGTCTCATGAGACAACTAGACGTGGAATTGGCCGAGGCCCTTTCCCAATTTGATTTGTGATTTTGGATGAGGCCTTAATCATTTTAGACGTCTTGGCCGAGTCCTTGACAAAATGTTTCAGAATGTCTGGCATTATGCATTCCATCATTATGAAAGTGGTTAATGATATTGAATGTGATTATTCGACCAGTAGAATATCCATGTGAATAAGTAAATGGCATTATCTCATTTTACTTTTTCCATATTATGTTGAAGTTCATGTTTAAAAGGCTTTTGTTTTTGTTATACATTTCCTTAAATGTTAATGTTTATTTATGAAAGCTTCCGCAATATTGTTATCTTTACTGAGCATCTGAGCTCACCCCTTTCAATGTTTTAATATTTTACAGGATGTGAAGAAGTATATTATGAATGACCTGCAGGGATATTATAAGGGGATATGAAGAGAAGATGTAGTAGTTTTGTTTTACTTTATTATGTAATGTAAGACTTATTAATGTATCTAGTGTTTCCAAGGCTACTAAACTAATCGGTCTTTCGAGACTTGATCTATTGTGATCAGGCAAATGTTATGAAGTAACGCACCGGCTCCGGGTAGCTGGGGTCGGGGCATTACAGTTGGTATCAGAGGAAGTTTAGTACTAACCTTGGAAGCTAGATTTAGATAAACTCTGATTAGAGCACATAGCCCGAAGATAGACTTTGAGGATTAGTATAGAAGAACTTCCTGGAATTTTGGTATTGTAGAGATGTTGTGAGTTTTCCGAGCAATACATCCCTATCTGGATACGAGCAGGTAGAGGAGGCTCTGGCACATATGTACCTAGTGGTAAAACCCGAAAACACCGCTTTGAGCTAGACTCGAACGGGAACTAGTGCACGACAACGGGCCTTACTGCACTCTTGGTTACGACACTTCTGGGGGATATGCTTAGGATAATTCCCATTTTCTTTACAAACCACTATGAAGGGTTACGAGTATATACCTCTTCAAAGAAAACATTTTTATGATTAGGGATTATATCCATAATTAGTTCAATTTATGTTAAGTGTTTTACAAGTATGAAATTATGTATTTTGATTCATAAACTAATCTAGTTTATGCCATTATTTAGAAATGGCGCCTAGTGGAAGGAATGGAAACCGTATCAATGCACGCACTCCGTGTAGGGATTGCCCTACTGCTCAAGATAATTATGGTGGAGCTAGTGATACAACTGGTGCTGATCATCTACTCACCGTATTGGGACAACTCACGCAAGTTATGAATAATAACCTTACTCGTATGGAGCACCCTGATCCGCAACGTGGAGGATCAATGTTAGACCGCTTCATGAGGCAACAACCACCAACATTTAATGGGGGTACAAATCCGTTAGTAGCTAAGAAATGGATAAACTTCTTAGAGAAAATATTCCACGCCTTGGGGAGTAGTGAAAGGGAAAAGGTTATCATGGCAGTTTACCGCCTCACTGGAGATGCTGATCAATGGTGGTCATTGATTCAAAATACAAAGGAAGATGATGACGTATCGAATATGTAATAGAGGGAGTTCAAAGAGCATTTCATAGAAAAATACTTTCCTCATGACTATCGAGAAGATATGGAAAGGCAATTTCTGAGTCTGAGACAAAAGGAGGATGAGAATGTCGCAAAGTATGAGGCCAAATTTACAAGGTTGGCGAGGTATGATGCAGATTATATACGTAACCCAAGAGGTAAGAATGATCGTTTCTTTGATGGGTTAAAACCATTTCTCCGTAGAGCTTTAGTATCACAATCTATCTCAACATACGAAGATATTGTCTCATGTGCTATCAAGACAAAAAAGGAATTCTCTAAGTCTTATGAAAACAAAGTAAAGCAAGAGAAGAAGAGAACGGTGGAACAAGAGACAGATAAAGGGAAAAGGGAAAGAAGTATTTTCCATTATGTGATAATTGTAGGAAGAATCACCCTCGTACTTGCCTAAAAGGAATAGGAGTTTGTTATAAATGTGGAGAAAAAGGTCACCAGGCGCGTGATTGCAAGGTAAAGAAAGAGGTTATCAATGTTGAATGCTACAATTGTAGGGAAATGGTGCATTATGAAAATGAATGTCCTAAGCGTCAGGGAAACTTACCTCAGAAAAGGCCAAGGGATCAAGGACAATCTTATGTTGTTACTATAGTTGAAGCGGAATAATTAATGTATTGGTGCTTTTAGACTCATGGATTATATTCTGGTTATTAGAATAATGTGATATATATATAAGGATTGTACTGCAGTACTTGTTGTTTTAGTAAGTTTTTAATATGATGAAGGTAATCATATTTTTAGATGTGACAATAAGAGAAACTTTACTTTGTTTGGGGTATCTGATAAATTGATTTTGGAATTAAGAGACCTTTTAGAGAAAGTCTGTACAGAGGTATTTTGGATACCTATAAAGGTTAGAATGGATTTAGTTGAACTTTGGATAGTATTGTTTAAGGTTAAAACATTTCTGAAGATTATTTTTGGAATATTATAATACTATAGTTTTAGGAAAAGGACAACCTGCAGGGTGGGGCATAAACCGTCGCGTCGAACAAAGCTGCAGGAATCGAACCCACAACCATAGTGCGACAGGCCTTTATTCCCTACCACTAGCCTACAGGAAGTCCCTGGTTATTACAATATAATTTTACAAATCTAAATGGTATGTGTTAACATTTGAAACCTTATACAATTAGGATAAGTATACTATTTTTTAGTTCTATTATCTTTTTGAGTGAAAGATGAGTTGAAGGTTGAAACTCTAATTGTCAAGCATAAATATATATATACCTATCTCTTATTCAATTAATAAATTAATTCTTAAACTTTAGTAAAATGGATATTAAAACAAAAAAATGTGTTATCCTAATACCTTATGTCTTGTTGAACTGATGATATTTTAAATCAACATAGATTGAAGGATTTGAGGCCCTCAATTTGACAGTTGATTGTGATTGATGACCTCAATCACTCCCTACAAATATTTACGTTTTTCCACCAATTATATGCCTCTAATTGCCACCAATGTTCTCCTAATCGAGATCATAATTGGGTGGTGACTTTTTCATTTCCCTTTCCCTCTTAATAAGGCTAAATTTTATTAATCTTATTTCCGATGTGGGTTTTCCACAAAGGTATTTTCTCTTTTCAATTTTTTATTTTCAAAGAAAAATTTCAAATTGCGAGGACGCAATTTATTGAAGGAGGGGAGAATGTAACACCCCGAGCTTCCATGATACGCTTCTCATTCAATAATGCAATATCTTGCATTGTACGCAACTTCGAGTTCTAATACACCGCAACTAATCAAAGTAGCCGTTATGAATAGTAATAACCACTTTTTAAATTTATAGAAATTTTATATTTCAAAATGGACTTCATTTTTGTATTCCTAATATTGAAATTAGCCTATGTTGAATTTTTTGTAATTTTCTGAGAACTTCCAAATTTTTATGAATAGTGAAAAATACTTAAAACAAATTTTTTAATCAAAATAATTTATAGTGATAAGTTATACTATTGATTGGTTTTAAAGTATAATTAGAATATATTTTTACCATTTTATCCAATGTTGTTCAATAGAATTAATTTAACATTGAAATTGGACATAAACAATTGCCAATCTTTTGATATAATTTTTTTTTTAAAAACACGCTATTTGTTGTGACAGTGGGAATTAATTATAAAATTAATTAATGCAACTTATATGTTTAGAATTTTGTAAAATATACATCATTTTTGGATTCGGAATATCAATTATAGCTTAGGGTGAAATTTTGGCATTGTTCTGAAAAACTTCAATTTTTGATGAATAGTGAAACCACTAAGTGGTAGTTAAATAATGATTTTTCGTTTAAATGAAATATTACCATTTCTGTGATTTGATTTTCAAAAATCCGACATACATGGTTGTCATTAAGAAGTAAAATGTGGTTCAATGAGATTAAAATAATTTTTTGGTGAACAGTAACTTTTAAGTTCTTAATCGCGATTAGAGGTAATTAGTGTAGTTTAAGGTAAAAATAATGTTTTAACAATATGAGATGAGCTTGACACATGTCCTACCCTCATTGGATGAGCCATGGCCGACCAAGACAATCCATGGGTCAACTTGGGGACCCCATGGAGCCACTTTGGTTGGAAAATGACATTAAAAACATTTTATTTAATGTTAGAATAAAAATGTCATAAACATGAGTTGTTTTACTAAAACAATTATTACATGGGGTTATATAAGTTAACTTTTTGACCATAAATATTCATTAGAAAGATAAAACGATTTACTACATTATATTTATTATTTTAGAATTTTTATACATTAAATAATTTAAATTTTTAATGACACAATGATGATGCAGCGATTACCTCATTAATTAACGATTTAAATAAAATGAAAAGATAATGTAATATCCAAGGCTTAAACTTATCCAAAGCCTATTGGATGGGTAGCTCTCGAACCCTTATCACCTTAGACTCGAATTATATAAGTGTGTAACCTCTAAAATCCGAAACTCGTTTTATGATAAAGTGACTTTTCTTTACTTTCCAAGAGTGCCCCTCCTCTCCACTTATAAAAGGCCCCCACCTCTACCACATCATTCACAATTTCAAGCCATTTGGCTCGGCCAACCTCTGCCAAAATACACTCCCAACTTCCCCCTATTACTCCTAGAATCATCACTTTGGGCAGAACTCTTCCCAAGGAAGCCTTTGGCTCAAATCAAAAAGAGTTACCCATTTTGAGGTAATGTCTTCTCTAATGTTGTTTTGTTTTATTTTTCTTCTCCAACCCCCTAAACCCTTTTTATTCATTTATTTTGTAACAACACCAGTATCCTCAATATACTAGGATGTTGTTATAAAAAGGATTCTAGCTACACTTACACACACCTACATCTAATGGTTAAAGAAAAAACTGTTTCTGTGGATGGCGAATTTTTGCCTCACGAAACGATGATTGTTCAACACTCATATAACACCTTCAAAGGTGTCCATTAAGATGTCACTATATTTATATATGATATATAATATGTTTATGTTTTCCTTATGCTTCTGTATTTCTCATTTATGGCATACTTTATGATTTACATTATGGGTAAACGCGATAAGTTCATTTTAGGAAGTGCGGACTACCGCCCCCTCAAAGTGATGTAAATCGTTAATGCCATATGTGGGATGTATAAAGGATGGAGTAAATGATATTTTATATGACATTATACTGGAACTATATTATAACTTTATATAATTATGATTTCATTCCATTAAATACGAAATAGAAATGAATGTAGCGTTCATGCGTACGTACGACTTACCATCTCCATGAACGGTGCATTTCATTTCTTACCTCTAAATGTTACGTAATATTATGAATGAATGTATATAATGGATATATATGAAATATATGACATATAAATCATGAATATAATTCTGGAGATAATGGATATTTTACCACATAAACAACTTGTAATTATAAGAAGTTTATTGTTGACTCAAGTACCAAAAATCGACAAAACGACCGTTATTAACTTAAATAATTACATAATGTTCATAACATTGTAATAATTGATATAAAAAGGATAATGAAATTGAAAATGGTAGATATTAACTCTATTTTATTATTCATGAGGTTAAAGAACGGTCTAATCAAGTCGGACACAAGGTAAGGGAATTTCTTAACCCAACTTCCATTCTTTGGGTTAATCTCATACTTTCAAATTATGTCATGATATTATTATGTCCTATTTTTTATTTTTACTTTATTTATGTGTGACTATAGTGAATACACATAATATATCTATTTTATTTTAGAAATGATCTTTTTAAGGACTTCGTCTCAATCCCCTTTTATTGAGGCATATTTGGTTCTATACACAACTTTCTTTTATACGGTGTATAACCCCCTTTGACTTTTACGTTTATTCAAAAGGAATCTTTTTTATATGAAGCATTTTACTAAACGACAAAAAGGGAATGTTTTTCTTTCCGTACTTATGCGGAAACAACGACTTCTCCGCCGCCGTGACCATTATTTGAGTTTCAGCTTCCTCTACAAGCCATCATTTTTTTAATGAAAAATAAATACAAAGTTTTAACTTTCTTTTATTTTGGTATTGAAAATGGTTTTGAAAGCGTTTTTATTATATCAATGTTCTGTATTGATATCTTGTGATTGAAATGTGGAAATGTTATGTTTCCTTTATGCATGTTTTATGTGATACGATTATGTTATGATTTATGATATGTTTAAACCTATTCATATGAGGAATGCATTGGACTTAATAAGTGATGGGTGGAGCCCGCTATAGCTCCTCGATGCATCGGTAGGTCTCATGAGACAACTAGACGTGGAATTGGCCAAGGCCCTTTCCCAATTTGGTTTGTGATTTTGGCCGAGGCCTTAATCATTTTAGACGTCTTGGCCGAGGCCTTGACAAAATGTTTCAGAATGTCTGGCATTATGTATTCCATCATTATGAAAGTGGTTAATGATATTGCATGTGATTATTCTACCAGTAGAATATCCATGTGAATAAGTAAATGGCATTATCTCATTTTACTTTTGCCATATTATGTTGAAGTTCATGTTTAAAAGGCTTTTGTTTCTGTTATACATTCCCTTAAATGTTAGTGTTTATTTATGAAAGCTTCCGCAATATTGTTATCCTTACTGAGCATCTGAGATCACCCCTTTCAATGTTTTAATATTTTACAAGATGTGAAGAATTATATTATGAATGACCTGCATGGATATTATAAGGGGATATGAAGAGAAGATGTAGTAGTTTTTTTTACTTTATTATGTAATGTAAGACTTATTAATGTATCTAGTGTTTCCAAGGCTACTAAACTAATCCGTCTTTCGAGACTTGATCTTTTGTGATCATGCCAATGTTACAAAGTAACGCACCGGCTCCGGGTAGCTGGGGTCGGGGCGTTACATTTTTACAGTGTTTTCCGGTTAGGTTAACTAAAAAATTATGGATACCATTTTGGGTTTATAGGTTTAAGGTTGATAATAAGTTCATTTGTATATACAAATCATTTTAGGGTTTGAGTTAGGGTATTTTAGGTTGATTAATTATATTTTTGGAGATTTTTTTGGGTTGAGGTATATATAACCCTTAAGTTTAACATGGTGGATTTTTTGGGAAGAATTCAATTACATTTTTCAGGATGTAAACTAAAGGGTATGAGATAACATTTTAAGTTAAAACAATATTTAATGTTTATGTTATTAAGGTTATTTCAGATGTATGGTTATTTATCTATGGAATGATCTAAGTTAAACTTTAGGTGTTATTATAGAACATTTGGAGATAAACATATTATTTCTTTATATGAATTTTTATACATTTTGGAGTTCATATTACCTTTTTCTAACCATTTTAGTTTTGGTTAATATGTAAAGGTGAGAGGAAAAAATTATTATCCTTTTCTATATTATGTGATCCATTAGATGTTTATTTTAGCGCATTGTATTTGAAAATTTTATATTGACTTTTCATTTCATGGAATAAGATATGCAAAGAACTTAAAATTGATTGAATCATAACCAATGGATAAAATTATTCATAAGAAATGGAAATAAATGATGTAGGCATATTTTCTCATGTTTTCTATCTTGATAGTAAAATAATCCCTTAACTATAGAAAAAATATATTGAAGTAAAACTGGTATCCTATTACATTCATTTACGATTAATTGATGAAATTATTTATCTCATAATAATTAATGGTTTTGTGTTTAATAAATTTCTCATAACTATGTTCCCTATAACTCTATAATTCTTTGGGCATTATATTTCACTTCCATGACCATATTTTCACTTCTTGGAAATATTAACCTTATCTTGAAACCAAATTATGTGTTATTATATGTGAACTTCAAGTTTATTCTTTTTTATTTTAAAAATGATGTTTTATTATACTTTTTTATGATGTGGGTTCTCAAAAAAGTAATTTTTAAATATTAATTTTTTTCCTTCACGATTAAATATTATATTTTCCACTCCTTTATTGTGTTTAAAAAATATTTTAAACATTTTTTATCCAAAATAAGATAAAATTGTGAGAAATAAATTTATTTATAGGGGTTGAATGTAACAATTAAATAATTTATTATAAATTAATACTATGCTCAGTAGCTTTCATAAAATATAAAACTGGGCTTTATGCAAATTATGATATAATATAAAAATATTATAATTTAAATATGAATGTTATAACCCAGCTATTGAAATAGAAGGTATGAATAGGTGTAACCTCATTAGGATGTATATGTATAATATACCTACTAAATAAAAATTTTTTGATTGATGTGTAGGAAATAAGAACTCAATTTTTTGTTAAGTCATTTCCTACTTCAAAATAAATCTTACTCATAAATGGTTTTTATTTCTTTTCTTAAGAGAATGTTTTAATAAATTTACACCTTTTTTAGGAAATTAATTTGATTAAGTGAAATAAAAATTATAATTAATCATATCAAAATTATCTTAGGGTAAAATATTTGGGTTTTTCATAAAATATATATTTTTCATTAAATAGAGAAAATTCTAATTTTTTATAAATTTTTAATTTATTTTCATTAAAAAAAGTAATTTCAAAGTCTCAATATGTTATTAATTTGATATTAAATTAAAATAAAATTATTATAATTACAATTAATAATAATTATTTAATTAAAATTAATAAAATTATTTAGATTGTAATTATTATAATACATGATTTTGATATAAGTTCATTTTTGGGCTTAAAAACATATTTTTTTATCAAAACTATATTTATGCTAGAAATTTATGTTTATATAAATAAATTATATTAATATATATTTATTAAATATTTTAATTAAATTTATATATATTATATATATATATAATATGGTAAAATTATTTTGATTATTTTTACTAGGAAAAGAATGAAAGTAAATTCATTTTTATGCTTAAAATGCATTTTTAAAACGGATTTTCTTTTCATTTAGTGTGCTTATTTAAAATTAAGTTTATTAAATTATTGAAAATTAATTTGATAAAATTTATTCCATATTTATAATTTTAATGCCCAAATTTATTAATGGGTTCAACTTCTTTTTTCCATTATTGATAGTGACTTCAGCAAAACAATGGGTCACCATGGTAAAAGGAAAAATCAGGTCAACCAAGGTTAAATATAATTTTTAAGGCTGAAAAAATTTCATAATAATAATAATTATACTAATATATTTTGAAACTTATCAACCTATGCCTAGAATTTATTTGTTTATGGTACACTTTTCCATGGAAATGACTTAATAATATTTAAAAAAATTATAAATTCCATGTGTGTCATCTCCCTTAATTATAAAAGGACACCCCTATCCTATTTTCTCTCCATATTAAGATATTATTAGATTTCAAAATCCCTACCAAAATTCCTTCATAAAATAAATCCTCAAGTCCTATATTCTCTTATTTGATTGGAATTACTACCTTATAATTCCCAAGGTTTAAACCTAAAATTGTTGTTTGAAGAAGAGGTAAAACACTTAATTATGTGTTTTTATTTTATTTCTTCTTATATATACTTAAAAAATTTATTAAAAATTACAATATAATTACATAATTGAATCTCATATACTATGATTTTATTATTTTTATGGAATAACCTTTATCCATCTCCTCTTCTATCAAATGGGAAATGTAACCATCTTTCATGTGTACAACGGACTACCACCTCACGAACTAATGTAATTAATTTTCCATAACCTCCTATAAAAAGTGGATATAATAATGTATTTGATGTATAAATATGATCATGATGAAATAATTTTCATTATATAAAGATAATATATCATCTACTTTCTTACCTTTCTATCCACTGAAAAATGATAATTTCGTTTATGTGTACATGTGGATTTCCACCTCCAAGAATCAATGTGATTATTTTTATTTAACTCTACATTTGGAAGGTAAATATAAGTATATTTAAAGATTTAATAATATATTTATTATATAATAATAATTCTTAAAATATAAAATTATACCTATCTTGTTTTTATCATGTTTTTTGAAAAATGGAAACATTACTCATGTGTACATACGGATTATAATCTCTATATTGTGACGTAATTAATTTTTCATAAAAACCATAAATAGTTAGTTATTAAAGTATAATTAATGTATAAAAATGATAAAAAAATAGTGTTTATTATTCTGTAGTTTATTTAATAATTACCTCTTTGGCCATGGTCAATATACCAAATTCATTTTTAAATTTTGGCACGCACATCCTCAAAACACTCGACGTGGACATAACCGATTAAGTAATTAAATATGTCATTGATATAAGTTGTGTTATGATAAATAAATAAACCTAGAAAATATTCATAAACAATAAAATAATAATTATTAATTTATTTTATAGGACATAAAGGATATACATATAAAGTCTGGACTCGAGGTAAGGGTTTTCTTAACATCACACATTTTTCAATATAATTCTATTGTTTTATTCCAGAAACTAGGTAAAATAAAAAAGTAATGGGAGGGGAATAGGTGGGAGGGAACCATACCATTAGGGATTTATGAAATAAAAAATTCCAAATTCATCACCTAAGACAAAATCAGTGCTTCGCGGAGGGGAGGGATCCGGGAGTGATTCCTTGAGGGGGGTGTCAGGGATACTTTGGAAGCCAAAAATCATTAACTCAGTTACCTTAATGCCACGTGTAGATGATATTAATGCCATTTGGGATGAGTTAATTGCACATAAATATAAAATATATTATCTACTATGGATTGGTATAAGGTTTTTCGATATATCTCTATAAAATCTTTGAGTCGGTTTCCACCGTTGTTAGGGGAATTTGTCAGGATTGACATAACTCAAGGACATTAAGCATGGATATAACTTCCACCTACAAGGAATATACCACCCCATTATATGAAATAAAAGAATAGAAAACTAATCCATAAGAATTATGAAACACACCACCTCCTTTTATAATCCCCTGATTACATGTTGCATCAGTGTTCAGCTTAAACCCCGACACGGGAGGATACCATCGCACCCAGGTCCCACACTCCTTCACCCAAATTGACTCTAGGGTTAGACCTAAAATCATAAAGTGTAGAAGGTAGGGGGTATTAACATTAATTTTTATAAGGCACGTGAGGTTATACAAAAGGAATTTATTGTTCACTACTCAGATAATCACAATGGGAGTGATCCCATCATAGTGAGCCTGGTTACGGCTAGTCCAGATTGTCCAAATGCCAACTGCTAGATTAATGGCCCAAGCCTGCTCTTCTAGAGGACCCCTACATGGTCCATAAAACCATCCCTACAAGAAGTCAATAGTATACATCGCTTCACCAAGGACTCCATTAAAATATCCTAGTTCATTCCATAGGTGGTGACCCCAGTCACTATAGAAGAATAAATGTGAAGTGGATTCTTTTTTAGGGTCAAACAATAGTAGTATTTGGAGGAGAAATGGAAAACATTCCATTTAACTACTGCATCAAAGGGGATTTAATCATTACTTAATCTCCAAACTAGGAATCTATGATTCTCTAGAGTCATCTTGAACTAGAAAACCTTCCCCCAAGTATTAGTCAAGAGACCCAAAAACTACATGTTCCTTTAATATTTAGTTGAGAAACCTCTAGAAGAGAAACATGTAAACATGCATTAATATGAAGTATTATTCATGATGATGTTATCGAATACTAGTTTATGGGTGGGGTAAGAATGAACCAGATGAAGGAATTATGGATACAGGCCTTCCTCAAGGTTAAATCATGGTTGGTAAAACCAGGGAAGCCCAATATCTCTTCCAACCAATTACAGTTCAAGAAGATAATTTCTCTTGTTCGAATAATCCATTAAGAGTGTTGCTGAAGAAATGGGATATGTTCCCGCAAGGAATTACATAGGGGGAAGGATCCACTCTCCTATCATTAACTCTAAATCCATAATTTCTATGTATAAAACTAATCCATAAGAACCTTCCCTCAATCACCTTCCATTCCAACTTTCCTTGAAGAGAGATCATAGCCATCCTCAAATCCCTCACATTGATTCCACCTTGAACTAGATGTTTAGAGAGTCTAGGCCAAGAGGAACAGTGATTTCTACCTTCCCCTTGGGCATACCAAATGAATTAGTTTCAAATATTTTAAATTTTCTTGAGAGTAGTTTGGGGAACCTTTATCCTAGAAAGTATATGCATGGGGATAGGGGATATGAAACATTTGACAAGGGTATTCCTCCCACCAAATGATAAAAAAAGATTATTCCAGTTATTGATACAATTTACAATTTTGGTGGAAATACCTTCAAATATTTTCACATGGATACTTACATGGTTAATATGGGATCTTATGTATTCTATTTGAAAAAAAAATCCATATATACCCAGGATCGCTTCAATGTTAGATTTTATTCTATTAGAGAAATATGAGGAAACGAAATCATAGATATTGTCATGTTTTATAATATATCCACTCCACCAAGTATATTAATCCATCATATAATTTAAGTATTTGACCAAGTATATACCAAATTTATGTAAATAAATCAAATCATCATCAAATCAATAGGTGAGACACCCCAAGGAACTGACCTCCATAATGGTAAGGGGGGATTCACCGTTATTTAATGTAGGAAGTAACATGTTTGATGAGGAAATCCTAGACAATGATAAAAAAGATAGAGAGATAGGGTCACATTGTCAGGGACCTCTCATTGATTTAATAAAACTGTATTGTCTCCCCCTAAAAACAATGTTGAACCCAGGTGAGTTGTAGCATCCAAATAGCAAGCCGGTGACTCAATGAGAGAAACCCATACATCTCATAACTCATAGGATGTATCTTCATTCCATAAAGTCATGGACCTTCTTCATATCAACCTTAATGGCCAGGTTAGACACCACAACATTCCTATTAATGTATCCCACCATCTTATGAACAATTCCAACTTCTCCCTTTATAGATCTACCATAGATGAAGGCATGTTGTTCATTAAATATCCAGAGAGAAGAGTATTGGGAAAGTATCTTGATAATGATTGAGTCTAGGATTTTGTATAAAACTTTATGCATAATTATTGGTTTAAACTTATTTCTATCAAAAGGGTCCTTCACTTTGGGTAAGAGTATCATAGTAGTAGCACAAGTGACCATAGGGAGTGGCCCACTGTAGAAGAAATACTGGATGTCGGTGATGAGGCCCTTTTAAATGATTATATAAAATTTCCCTTCAAATTTATTGTATTGTGTTTTATTTCTAATTTTTATTTTATTTTTTAATTATTATACATAATTGATTCATTGATTAAATCCAACTTCAATGATATAATATATGTAAGGATTATTATTCTCAATATTGTTTCTTCGAGACGTGATCTGTAATATGAACATATTTCTACTTATATGGTTTATATGCATTCCTATTAAGATATCATATCATTAACAACTCTATGGTCATTATATCTAAATATCCTTTTAGTTTTTCCCTTTCACGAGATATTGATTTAAATGTTATAGATGTTACAATGGTTTTCATGGTTTTAATTTCAATTCTTTGAGACATATTTCATGTTATGCCCCATTTTTTACATTATATGGTGGAATTAATACCCCATGAATGTATTTTCACATGTTAGTTAATTAAAATTATTATTTTTACCTAATCATGTTATTTTCCTTCATTCGATGGATTTTTCATTCAATCATTTCCCATGTTAAAAGAGTTTCTTGTGTCAAACATCCCTCTTTGAAGCATATTTTGATTGTTAAAACTATATTCATTTATATGATGTATAAATTTACTATTTATATTTAATATAATTTATCTTTTTATAATCATTTTATTGTATGTTCATTCTTATGTTCTTTATTTTAAATGGTATTTCATTTTAAAAGGAAAAAGGGTTTTTTCTTTAAAAATATATTTCTAATGTTTTTAAATCCATTTGACCAAACTCTACCTCCATTTCTGGAATATAATTTCAATAATTATTTTTTTAAAACAAAATTTATTACTAAATTTATTTTCCATTATCTTAAACCTCCTTTTAAAATGTTTTAAAATGATATTTCCTAGCATTTTATGCATGGGTTACTTTTGGAACTCTTTATAAAAGTATGTTAAGAATGTTTATTTTTAATGATTATGAGATGACTAGATTTTCCCACCAACATGTATATTATTTTATTTGACGATTACATTATATGTTTCCAATATTATTTTAAAAGAAGATATTTACCCCAATATTCTGAAAATTTCCTATAAATATTATCAAAAGAAAGGATATTTTCCACCATTTTCAAAGAAATTTCATAATTTTTCTTTTAAATGTATTTTCCATCTATGGAAATATCCATTATTGTTTTATTATTATATAATGGGTATATATTCCCATGATACTATCCTTATTTTTTTCATTCAATTAATTATTATTGTTTTAAAGAGATTTTTCTTGGACTCGTTTCTTTTAAATAGGTTAATCAGGTTATCAAAGGAACAACTATTTTTTCTATGAGTTTTAGGCTGAAATTAATGTTATATGTAATTTATTCATGTCATTTTTCTTGTATATTTCTTATTATTATGGGTGTTCACAATATAGGACTCTATTGATTTGGGTAATGATTATATAGAGAATTCAGTTATAATTAATAAATAAAGTTATTCCATTTATAAGTGTTCATGTAAGGGTTTTATTAAGATAATGTTCCAAGATACATATAATGTTTTTAATGATTTTTATGAGTTATAATGTATCATTTTCTCAAGGATTTTGTTTTAATTTTATCATGATGTTTACCTATATTACTCTAGTCTTTTGTTAATTCTTCATTACTTGTCTCATAATTTGTGATCCATGTTTTGATGGGTATGAATTATGTTATGTTATTCTCATGAACATTGATTATGTCAATATAAACTTATTATAAAAAAATGATCACTAATGAAATTCAATTTTGAATTCATATTTTTACCCTTAATGAGTTTTTTATCTCACCCTTTCTATGTTTTAAATTACCCAAAGTTATGAATAATGATCTTAAATGAATTCTTTTTATAATTTTTTCTTGTGTGAATTATTTTATGGGGGATGTTGAATAATTAATGTTGAATAAGAAAATCTGAGTATGGTGTAAAAAATTATCACAACATAACATGAGTTTCTAATTTAATATTTTCTCTTGATTCTCTAAAACTATAAACCAAAAAGGTCCTTTGGTGTGTAAGTGATCAATTTTCTTATTTGATGTCATATGTTTTTAAATATAAAATTGGGTAAAATTTATCAGAATGATATCCTAAAAATAAAAGATTATGTTTCAGTACCAGATTTGGGTTGGTAGACTTGGGGTGTTATATTAAAGGTTTTTTGAAATAAATTAATCATTATATGAAAATAAGGATTCAATTCATAAATATGATTTACTATAAGTTTAAAGGATCTCATTAGACCTTTACATGATCCACTATTGTGGTGGTAGGTTATCCCTCATGTGGTCAGTTACATCACAACACACAGTCAGTCCACTCAACTCACACATGGTCTATTCAGTTTAAATCATGTGTTTGGTCATAGATATTCAGGGAATGACCTTCTTTATTCAATTAGTTTGAATTTATTATTATGGTATGTCTATATAATCTTCATGTAGCCATTCTTAATGTTCTAGATTTGATGGAAGGGTTCCCTAACCTCCCAATCTCACTCACAGAGTTTATCGAAGCCTCTTCTCTTTCGAATCTTAACTTGATTGCTCTATTCAAATAGTAAGGCCCCTCACTCAATTCCTTTGATAGGAATGCCTTAACGATGTGGGATTTATAGGTTTGAGTGACCATGGGTTCGATCGAAAATAATCATATAATGATTGTTTTTGCGCCAGATGATGATTTAATCAAAGCTAGGTCCAGCTCCTTCTGTATCTTCAATAGATCCGAGCTCTACCTATTTTGATGGACATATTAATTCTATATGAAGCACTATTCCACTACAATGGATAATTGAATGAGCTTCCCTAATTTTCCTCTACGATTTCAAAATACCACGGTTATTAGAATGATAGTTAATCTAGTGGGTAGATACTTGTGCTCAGATATCCACAATGATTCTCTATGCTATCCCAATAACCCGTGTTTATGGGTTGAAGTGGATGCATCTAGAGTAAATTTTGATTATGTTTATATTACAGATGGTGAAGTGTTTTGTGCAAATAACATGTGGTATTTGAAGCATGGTCTAAGTTCTGTTCTATTTGTAATTGTTTGATCCTTTCTATGGAAACCTATCCAAGGGGGGATAAAACTCTTCCTAAGTAAATTGGTGTAGACTAGAATAAGGAATCAAAGGATAGATATAAGACATGCCTATCTAGTTAGATGTATGAGGGTGTGAGGTCTCTGAGTTTAAATATTCAAATGGTGTGAAAGTTGGGTAGAGGGATGTGAATCCATTGGTGTATAAAGTTTTTGGTCGCTTAAAAAAATATCTGGGTGAACCACAACAGCCTTCACCTACTAATTTGGGGAATGAGGCTTATTCTATAGAGGAGGAGCGCTCTAATAGTGGTCTAAAACTAGTGGATACACAAAGGGTGGATGATGGAGGCTCCAAGATACCTAAGGTTGCCTCATAATGAGTGGAAGTGTGCTCAGGTACTTTTACTAGTGCCAACAGTTAGATAAAGTCTTAAAACATTATTTGGTTAAGTAAGGATATGGTTGAAACCCATCCTCATATGCATCCTATATAGATGAATATCATCTTAGATGAGCTGATATCTACGGGAGCTATGTATCTTCCTCTTGAGGGTCCCCAAGGAGTCAATGATCATTACTCTGATATGGAACTAAGGAATATGGATGAGGGTGGTCCCAAGACTCCCTCGAATGTCTCATTTTCAATAGGTGTAAATGTTCCAGAATAGTTCAAAGGGAGTGAGGTCATAGTTAGGAAGAATTCTAGAGAGGTGGAAGGTATTGAAATGGGTAACCATTTTGATCACTTTTCGTATGATAATCCAGTCTAGAATTCTGAAATAAAACCTAATTAGAAACTATGCAGAGGATTAGGTTCTTGATAATGGGTCCAATGATGAATGTTCTAGCCACATTGCATGCGATATAGGAGAAAAAGTTTCAGGTAGTTGGTATCCATGTCCATGGAGGAGTAAGAGCCAGAGGGGAAATAGAAAGAAAAAAAGTATTACTCATATTTACCTCTACCAATGGAAACCATATCTACAAAGAAGTACAAGGCCAAGAAGAAGGACTAAGACCCCCACCTCTCTAAGGTGGCCTGTCAACAGCGGGAGATACCAGAAAATCCTTTGTATTTTCTTATGATCTTGGAAAATCTAATGTAGGAAACTGTTCTAAAATTTAATTCTCTAGAAGAAGAGTCTAAAAAAATAATGGGAAGGGCCCTAAGAGTGCCCCCAAATTAAGAGTAGGTCACCTGGATTGATAAGCAATACCTGATCCTTGTAATGGGATGCAACAATGGAAAGATCAACTTAGAGGAGTAAATCCAGCCCTTGGAAAAGATGGCATTAAGGTTCTAAGATCTTCTGATAAGATCCAGACACTCAGGTAAACAACATTTCATAGAAACAATTTAGAGAGATTAAATCATGTAGGCTGAAATTTCCATTCAATGGATTAGTAATACTCTTTTTTTCTTGAACTCAGTTTCTCACTTTTTTTCCTAAAAGTTTTTTATAATGAGAATTTAATTTTGATTGTGTGTGTCTTATTTAGGGTCCATATAGTAGCTTCACATATCGTTTACTCACAACTCATCTCTTGGAAAGTTTAAAATATGTTTATGTTGTAAATTATTCTAATTCATGAATTTAGTTCCTCATATGTTTAAGAAACTCAACTTATAAAGATAGAAGATGAAACTATCTTGATAGAACAGTATGGTTTCATAAAATTTAATGGATTCCATTATGTCTTTATGGTTTTAAATTTATGAATTGTACCTGAATCACTAGATTCCCATATCATAATTTTTATCATACTCTTCCATGGTTTATTATTCACCATGTAGTAGTTATATCCCAATGTTGTATCTAATTTTTATTTTTTTCTTCACTAATAACACATGTGGGCATCTCCATCCCATTGATTAGTTAGCCTCGACTCTTCCTTTTCATGTTATCTCATGTGTATAGCCAACCAAACTATGTATATGCATCTAGAAAACCCTGATATATGGAATCAGTTATGGAGCCTCTTTTTCCCCCATCCTTTCTGTTTCAAAGGTTTTAGAGGTTTATGGTGGATAATAATGGGTTTCTAGCATTTTTTCAAACTAGGTAAGACCATGGATATGGTGGAGGTTGTAGTATACTCATGGGAATCTTGTGTAAAATGACCATAACTAAAATTCCCAGTAGTTGGGTGTGGCCTGAGGTGGAATGCATTGGGATTATTTTTTTCAAACACTTCTTGAGGGACCACACCACAACGTATTTTGATCTATGGATAGTCTAAAACGACATAAGTTTCTACACCACTCTTTGGTCAGTGTGTGTGTGTTTTCCCCTCATTGAATCCACCTTGTCGTGGTAGATTTCACCAGGTCATGGTGGTAGAATATTTATAATTTTAAATTCCTAAAATTCAATATAATATTCTTATAGAGATTACTCCATCCACTTACAACCTTAACTAAGGGTTTTAAAAAATCTATTGACTTGGTTTCCCTTTTTTAAACAGATAATTCTCCTCTATTTAGATTGATTCAAAGATTGATCATATTCTTGGAAGGGGTTTTGGGTTTTTATTCTTCAGAAGTAAATGGATAAGAGTGTCTATTTAGGATTTTCATTTTATATCTAGGCTCATGAGGTCAAAATCAATTTTTTTCTCATTATCAGTCACATTGGAAGTGATTTTTTCTTTATTATTGAGCTAGTTGTCTATATCCTATGAATTATACCTTATGATACCCTTGTTTTTTACAATTTCTGTTGGTTTTTATTTTTAGAAATGATGATTTGAAATCCATAAGAGTTTAATTTTATCTATCATATTTATAAAATTGTTTTGAAAGTGTAATTTCTTTAAAAATGATGTAAAATATTGAAATTGGATTTTATGGAATGACTTAAATAAGAATTGATTTGAAAATGGTTTTTCATTCTTGGAAATATATTCCATTTTCCTTGATAAATGTTTTTTTAATTGTGGGATTAGTTTTCTTGAAACTCAATGATAATTTAATAGAACAATTTGATAACCTTGGTGTACGAGAAAACAATAAATATGTAATCCCTAGTAGAGTAATAAATAATTAGGGTAGATTCTCATGATGAAATAGAGCTATTTGGAACCATTTACCATATAATTAAGATTCACATAGTTATAATTCACTTATTTTAGCATGTGTTTCATATTTTTCTGAGTTGTGTACACCCTCATGTCCTGGATTTCCCTTTGGTGCTTTGTGGATACATTACATGCATGTTTATTTGATATGAATATTTTCCTAAATGATAATATATATTTATGTGTGAAAACCTTGTTTATTCACCTACTTTTTCCTCATGGATATATGTTATTTCATATTGATTTTTCTTATTGAATATAGCATGTTTTTCGAAAATAAATCCATAGGATTTTTTTATATATAAATATGATTTCTTTTGAAATTATTTAGAAATATAATTTATAAAATAACTAACATATTAATATTGGTAGACATTATATAGATTATTTGTTGGTATACCTATGATATTTCATGATCACACCCAACTTTTCCCTTTAGGAATTTGTATACTTTGTTTTACATGATACAAGTAAATGGAAGAGCACTCTATAGAGTAAGAATCTCTTATATTGTGTTTCATTCTTATGGGTTGGGATGGTGGTGACATATATTCATCTGTAGATATAGTAATGGGTTTCTTCAGGTTCCATGTTGTTGGTCTTTCATTATTTTTTTATACTTTGTTATCCATTTTTTTGGGTGTTACCTTTATGATTTAGTAATTTTCATATATGATGTATCTTAGATATCTAATATGATACTATAATCGTATATATCATGTCATATGTCTATTATAGGTTGAAATCATTCCTATGTTTCTTTATATGATACCATTGTTCTTATCATTAACATGTGGTGATTAGGAATGTGATTTGGGTTGTGGGAGGAAAATTCTGGTGACATTATGGGTTCACCTGGGTTGGTAAATTAAAAATTGGAATCAGATGGAGGTTTTGATTAAAGCATACACCTATGATTTTGTATCTACCGATTGTGTATGGGGGTTATTAATAGACTAGAGATAAGACTATTGGAACACTATAGGTAGTGAGAGAGTTCTCATGGCCTTCCCATTTTCATAACAATCTTAAGTAAACATGGCTTGTCTGGGGGTCTGTAACATCTATATTTAGGATTTTATCCTTTTTGAATTCATTTTCCTCTAAATTTGGATTATGATAGAGGAAACGAAATTTTTTCAAATGGGTTTTATATCTTATTTATTATATATAATATTCCTCCTTTAAGAAGACCATATTTAAATGATTGATATTATGTTGTTGAGCGAGCCTCATAGGAAAATACTCTAGATAACTCAGTATTGGTGGAAACTCTAGTATGAAAGATCTAGTACTTGGTCCATGTATCCAATTTTGAACCAAAATAATAGGAGGACTATGGATCAGAATTATTAAAGTAGCATTCACTGGTATTTCATTTTGAAAAGGGGCCACATGAATCAGAAAAACTGATCAAGTGGATTGAGAGGATTTTCCAATTTTGAAAAACTATAGATGAATCCAATGTTACTTTAATTACTTATATACTTAAGGGGTTGAGAAGTAAGTTTTGGGAATATATTTTTCAATCTACATTTCATGAAGATCTCACCTCATTTTATTTCAAGAAATACTTTAATCAATAGTTTTATCTAGAGAAACTGAATGTAGAGAAGGCACAGAAGTTCCTTACTGTATAAAAGGGAGATTGTTCTATAATGTATTATTATACTCAGTTTTTTAAAGTTAGTGTATTAGTATCCAGAGCTAGTTTATAATTACTACCTATTTTCATGGAGTTTCTAAATAGGATTAAGGTTTGATATTTAGTCTATGATAATTCTTTTGTACCTAACCCCCTTCACAAAGTTTGTAGATAGAGATGTTGTGGTTATGACAAATATATCTGGGAAGACATGAATCTACGAAGAATATGAGATAGTTGGAGGAAGTAAAACAGTGTTTTTTGGCCTCATAAGTAAGAGGGTTACCAGCATCTAGGTGGTGGAAGTAGTGCACACCAGATGCTAGGGTAGGGATAGGTGGGTTGTTACCAATGTGTGAAAAATGACACCTAAAACCTGACTATAATATAGCACCCAAGGTATATCAAACATGTGGTAAATCTAGTCATATTAATCATTTCTATGAGAAATAAAATAATTAAATTATACTTGGATACACCTTCACCAAGGGATTTCAGTTTCAATATGATATAGAAAATGGAGTGGGGCCTCAACCTCTTGCCAATGGTGATATTCAGGTTGTGAAGAAAGGAAAGAATGAGGTTGGAGGTATCCTTTCAACATTGAGTGAACCTGATGAGTTAGATGCAAGACCACCTACCATTCTAGGTATGGTTTTTATTTCAACTTCTTTGGTAATGGATTTCTTCGATACTATTATAACTCATTCCTTTCTCTTATCCAATCTTATTGATGTGTTTGGTCTATATTTAGAGCTTATTCCTTTCATGATGAATCTTTCTACTCCTCTGGGAAGGAATTCAAAGTAGGGTTTTAGATGTCTTGAGTGAAAATAGATGATTTATGACCGTGAAATCTTATGTTACTTTTTAGTTTATAATATTAACATATTTGATCACATAGTTGGCATAGATTAATTGATTAGCTAAAAGATAATATTGATTATTATCATCATCGAGTCCATTTTTTATCGATTGAGTCACTCATGTATTTTAGGGTGAGTGGGACCCTAGATCATGGAGAATGGAGGCTATCATCCAAATTACTGGGATGATCTCATAGGAGTATTTGGGGATTTCATTAATTATTTTTTCCCTCATCTTAGTGGCCCTCTTCTTGTGGTGGTGAGTGACTATCTTGAAGGCTTTGTAGATGATTTATCTAGGTTTCCATCTTAGAGGGAAGTCAAATTTTCTAAATACATTATTTTGTGGAATAGTCTCATTTCATAACCTCTATACCATATAGAACCTAATCAATAAAAAATTGCAGGTTCATCTTGAAGATATTGATGATAAGATATTTATTTTTCTTAGAGTTTCACCTAGGGAATCTCTTGTTATCTTTAAAAAAAGGTGAATATGATTCTCTAAAATTGTATTGATTATCAAAAACTCAATCATATTATGGTAAAGAAGAAATATCCATTTTCTATAATTAGTGATCTTTTTTTTATAATCCAAGGGATCTTTGTGGTTTTTAAATATTAAAATGATATTAGGGTACCATAAATTGATATTCCAAGTGTAAGATATTACTAAGATGGTGATCAAGATTATGTATGGGTATTGTGAGTATATGTTCATGTTGTTTCAACTTAATTGAACTCCTACAATGTTTATGGTTTTGATTAATTGGATCTTTATTTGGTTATTGGATTCTTTCACATTCATTTTTGGGGATTATATCCTTATCTATTCTAGATCAAACTAGGAACATGAAAGAACATTTGAATATCATCCTATGGATATTGACGAACATTTTATGTATAGAATCTATCCCAATGTCGTTTATAAATTCAAGGGGTGATATTTTTGGGCCATTATATTTTTATGAATGTAGTTTTAGTGGATCTAGAAAAGATTCAGGTGGTTATTTCTTGAGAGTGTCACATAAATGTTCCTAAGATCTGGAGTTTCTTGAGATTATCTAGTTATTATAGGAAATTTGTTCAAGAGTTATCCAAAATTTCATCTTATATAACCATGTTGACATATAAGGATGTGACGTTTTTTTGGAGTTATCTATTTTAGAGATATTTTGAGGAGTTGAAAGTGATATTGACTTTAACTCATATTTTAATCCTTCCGGATATGGTTTTTTGGTTTTGATTTATTTTAAAATGCCTCAGGTATGGATTTGGGATTTATTTTGATGTTAGGAATATCAGTGGTAGCTTATGTATTTTTTCAATTATTACCTCTTGAATATAACTAACTCATTCATGTTCTTGAGTTGGCAGTAGTGATGCACTCCCTTAAGATATTGTGATACTCCCTAATCAAGGAATGGTTTATAGTGTATTCAAAAAATAAGATCTTGAGGTATATCTTTAATCAAAGGGATATAAACTTGAGATAGATAAATTGGTTATAATATCATCAGAAATCTGATTATGATATTTCATACACCCTTGAAAAATGAATCAAAGTCATAAATGTTTGATAAAAAAATTACAAACTTAGGAAGTGAAAGAGTGGTTCTTGATGGGATTTTTTTATTGTGATGAACTTTGATGAAGAGAGGGATGATCTATAGGTATTTATATTTTTTTTGAGGGATCAACTATGGATGATCAAATTTGACTTGGATAGGCTAGGAATATGTAGTTTCAATGATCTAATATGATTTTTTATATTAGGGGGACCTTGGGTGAGTGATCTTAGTCTCCCAATGGGGTTTGGTTCTTTTGAGTTAGGATGGTTGTTCTGATATACCTGAGATAGGAATAAAAGGATAATGTACACTAATCTAATTTTCTTTAAATCCTAGAGATACCAATATATAGCATGACCTATGATGTCACTATTGGTGGTGGCTAATGAGATGATCGATTGCGGATTTTGTGTCTTGGTACCTTAAATGTCTAAAAATTAAGATGGAGCAAAAGAGTCATATTGGTTTGCCATAACCCTTACCCATTCTAGTATAGAAATGGGATGAGATAGACATGGTATTCATTATTGGTCCACCACAGTATCCTAGTGTTAAAGATGTGATATGGGTGATTATTGACCGCCTCATGAAATCTATGAATTTCCTACCTCTCAAGGAGTCAATGAAGGTAGAGGATCTTGGAAACTTATATATATGGGATATTATTAGATCCCATAGTGTGCCTTTAAATATTATTTTGAATATATAACCTCACATCACATCTTAATTTTTGAGTGTATTACTGGTAGAAATTGGTTTTCAATTAAAATTGATCCTGACATATTTTTCGCAGATGAATGGAAACACTAAGCAAGCCGTATTGATTCTTGAAGACGTATTTTAGGCATGTGTTCTTTACATTCATGTCTCATAGGAAAAAAAATTCCTGAGTGGATTTTTTATATAATAATATTTATTAGGAATTTATGCTGATTTATGATTTGAAACATTGTATGAGAGGACTTATAGATTCCCTCATTGTTAGGTAGAGGTTGGAGAATAGTTCTCGGTTGGACTGAGAATCATCGAGGAGATGCATGATATCATGAAATTGATAAGAAAAATATTATCCAAATATAAAATTCTATAGAATTCATATAATGATAAATGTCATAATCCACTGGAATCTGTTATAGGTGATCAAGTTTTACTCATAGTTTCACCTCAATTAGGATATAGATGTTTTGGGAGGCATGGTAAGTTATCACATCACTATGTTAGACCATTTTAGATTATGGATAAAAATTGGAAGTTTTCCCATCGATTAGGCTTGCCTAATCATATAAATTATATCCATTATGTTTTTCATGATTCAGAACTAAATGAGTATCATCTAGATAGGTCCTATGTGATCGAGTGGGAGGATGTTGAGATTTAACCAAATACCACAGAGGTTGTATGTCCTGTTTAGATAGAGTAATGTCAAGATAAATTACTTCATCTAAATATTATACCATTGGTTTTATTGAGATGATTATTTTCTATGGAATACCAAGAGACATGGGAGTGTGAGTCCTTGATGATGCAAAAATGGCATTATATCTTTTCAGGTTCATGATCCCAAGCCTTTCTTAGGATAAAATAATTTTATGGTGTGGAAAATTTTCACACCTCAGTATATGGAATCAGGTAGAGAGGTTATTTTAAAATTTTCATTTTAGATTTTTCATTTTTATAGTTTCATGGTGGAATAAATGTTTTTTGGGATTTTGGTTCAAAATATGTAAGACCATGACCATGGTGGAAGTTGTGATGTACCTGTCAATCTTCAATGTAAAACGATCAGAACCAAAACACCCAACAACTAGGAATGGCCTCATGTGGAATGGAAAAGGAGTCTTTAAATTCACCATGGATATATGGACCTAGATGTGATATTATGGAGGTCATGGTGAGTCTAAAATTGCATATGTTTATGCAACATGTTGTGGTATGTTCTCATTGTCTATCACCTAGGAGAAGCCACAACGTCGTGACAAATTCTACCAGTCCATGGAGTAATAGTTTTCAAAATTTTAAGCACTTGAATGACTTATAGATCCTCCTAGAGCGGTTACTTTAGCCATTTAAAAACATAATTGGGGGCTTTAATGAATCTCTTGACTCGTTTTACCTCTATTAAACTGATATTTCCCCTCTCTTTTTCTTGATTTTATGATTTAGTGTGTTCTATGAAGGGATTTTTGGGCATTCAAAATTTGATAATCACTAACTAAATGGGTCTCATTGGGATTTCTCTTTGTATATATAGATGCATGATTACCATATCTATTCCTTTCCCATATATGGTCTTGGAGGAAATAAGGTATTCTTTTTTCTTGAGGTAGTTATCTATATCATATGGTTTATCCCTTGGAATTCCTAGTGTTATTATGATTTTCTTTGGTTTTGATTTATGAAAACGATGATTTGAAAACCATGAGAGATGATTTTTATATTTTATTTATATAATATTTTCACAAAAAAAGAATTACTTTTAAAACATACTTTTAATTTTGAAATTATATTTTATGGAATGCCTCAAAGAAGAATTAATTATAAATGGTTCTTATTACATGGAAATGTTTTGGATTTTCTTTAGAATTTATTTTATGTAATATGGCCTTGGTTCTCCTAAAAGGTAATGATAATGTAATAGAACATTGGTAATACCTTGGGGTAAGACGAAAAACTATACATATGTGATCCCTACTATAGTAATCTATCACTAGGGTGGGTTCTCATGATGTCATGAAGATATGGGATATCTTTTACTAGGGAACCAAGGTTCACAGAGTTATAATTCTCTTATTATGGATAGTGGTTATTATTTTTATGAGTTATCTACACCCTCATGTCATAGAATTTCCTTTTTCCTATGTGGATACATTACTTGGGGTTGTATTTGATATGATTATTTTCCCACTTGATAATGGATATTGTTTCATTAAAACCTAGTTTATTCATCTACTTATGCCTAACAGATGTATGTTATTCCATATTGGTTTGTTTATTGAATTTTTTTTTTTGAAAATAAATCAAATGGATAATTTTATATGGACAAATAGTTTATTTTGAAATGTTTTATTATTTTTTTATAAAATAACTAAAACATGCATGTGGATAGACATTTTATATATTCTTTGGTTATATCATATTGAGATTTAGTGCTCACATCCTACTTTTTACATTGGGAATTTATAAACATGGTTTTCCTGGATACAAGTCAAGGAAGGGCCTCATATAGAGGAAGGTTCTACTGGATTTTTCTTCCTTTAGGTGTGTTGGAATGGTGGTTAAATATGGTCATGTAGAGATGGAACGATGGGTAACTTCAGGTTCCATATTTTTGGTCATTCATATTATTCACATAGCCCTCATTATTCATTTGATGTGTGTTACTATTGGGTTTTTTTGGTATATAATTTATATTGGATCTATTTTGTGATTATTTTTTTACTTTTATCTTATCATATGTCTTTTGAAGGAACAAATTGTACCCATATTTCTTTATATGATACCATGGTGTTTATCACTGGACCATAGTCATTGAGAACATGGATTGGGCCTTATGGTGGGCCAATTTGGGTGACATTATTAGTTGTTCTAGGTTTATCTATCTCATATCCTTTCTACTCCTCAAGTATTGGAGTGTAGATTGAAACACCCTAAAAGTTTTCTATATATCTTTCCATTAAGAAAATATAATGTCTTCGATGGCTTGTTTCACCTAAAGAACGAAAATAAAATGATCCATAACATATTAGATGAATACTATTAAAAAAATGAAGAATAATAAAGCATCTATTAAGTTAAAATATTTTAAATTCATTCAAATTATAATTAATAGTAAATAAAGTATTAAAATGGATATTTTTCAATAATATTTTTCCTTTATATAAGGTATTTCCATTTGAATGATTAAATTAAATAATGTTTTAATGTAAATTAAAAAAAATATATTTTTGGGTTAATCATGTTGATATTATCTTAGGATGAGTTTTTGATATTTTTCTAAAATAATTAATTTTTAGGTGAATACTAAAAAGAAATACTTTTCTTAATATCATAAATTTTATAACATTTTCAAAATACATGAATTACTTAAAAGTTTTTGAAATTTTTTTATAAAAAAAATGGTTTATAAGGTATGCTAAATCATTCAAAAATACTATGTTGAATTTATGAAACCTATGTTTCGAATTGTGGAAACAAATGTAATATTTTGCATTAAAAATTATTTTTATTCACTTATATTAAATATTTGTTTTCATAAAATAAAGAAATTACACCTTAAAAATGTATTAAATATTTTAGAACAACATTTTAATATTATGTAATAATTTTAATTTCATTTTTATGCATAAAAATATGATTCTACGATTAAATTTAATTACTGCAATAGTGGTAACACTGTTATTTTGAAAAAAAATTTATATTAAAATTTTCTAATTTTTATTTGATAAAATAAAATAATATATTTTCAAAAAATAATTTAATATAATTTTTAAGCCTATATGTAAATACATCAACACTCTTTCCATTGGTATTCAATAATAAAAAATATTAAGAATAGTTAACTGTAAACACCACATTTGTTACAAAATAGTTTTTAAATATATTTAAGGTCTTTATTTTAAAGTTAATTTATCATATTTAGAAATTGAATTATACTATACGGATCCTAAATTTAGGTTTCAAAAATTAAAATTTGGTTATAATTTTTACCATATATATTTAATAAAATATAAACTACTAGGGTAATAACTAGTTAAAAATGTAAACCCGAAATGGTAAAATATAAAAATCAATTAGTAAAAGGTAGGAATAAAGTTTAAAACATGAGTTAAAATCAGTGTTTGAGGATTTATAGACATTTAATCACCCTAATATTCATTATTTTAGGCTTTTTCAAACTTTTTCTCTTGAATAATATCATTCTATTATTGAAAAATAATTATTGTTCACAAATGTTCCTTTTTCTTCACTTATTAAAGGGGTTCAGTTTGACCCTCTCAATGTTACACACACCTTTATAAATTTACTGTAAATAATACCCAATTATAATATACTAAAAGACCCTTTCTTTAATGAAATCCACCATTCACCTTAAGTTATACTATTCCCTTCATTATAAAAGATATTTTTAAGAGAATGTTTTGGGTACAAAATTGAGTATTACATAATCCTTATACTTTTTCTTAATATTTCACTTACAAAATTTTTATAACCATAGTAATATAATGTCCTCAGTATCACTATTATAATGAAGTGTTATTATATTAATGTAGCAATCATTATTTATTCCTTCCCTTACACTTATAAAAATTAAAGAACACAAATCATGTGTTTGTGCTGACTACCACCTTCATGAAGAGACATATTTTTTTATCACCACCTCCTATATTAATTGGTTATAAGGATGAAATTGAAAATTAATTATGAAATATATAATTTATTTATTATTATGAAGGTATAATTTATATCACACCTTAATTCCCTCTCATTTATCATGAAATGGAAATGTTAACCATGCGTTGTGTGAACTATCTCCTCCATGAAGTAACAAATTTAATTTTTAATCTTTATTTTTAATATTTATCCAAAAAGATAAAAAAATAATTAAAAAACTTGAATAATATAAAATATATCATTATTAATCTACAATAATAATATTATACACTTCTTGACCCACACTCATCCATCAAGTCATTGTGTTTTATTTTTGGTTCATTTTAACCACAAACATGACCCACACTATAAATCTATATCATGAATTACTATGGGAACATAAATAATAATATTACTGTAATTTATTAATAAAATAATAATATTTTTATGAATATAAAAATATTATTTATTAAAATTATTATTAAAATATCATCTTCAATTTCATAAATTGGTGAATAAAGCATATATCAATTAAAGTTTTATGAAAAATTACTAAAAAAACAGGGAATTATATAAGATATTTATAAATTAGTTTAATTTATTTGTTCCAATGACTTATATTATCTATTAATTATATACTTTGTTTCAATGAATGGGTAAAAAAATCTACACCAAAAATTATGTGTGATATAATTAAAGTTATTAACACCAAATGCTAAAACTAGGACCTAGCTAACTATAATATTCATAATAAATGATAAATAATGAATTATATAAAAGTTAATGTGTATTAATATGGTTGATAAATATAATATTAATATATTTATATTTTTTATATGATCTTAGATTGCATTTGACTAAGCAGGGAAACATCGTAAGGGGTTCTTTATCTCAAATTTAATTAGTTGAGATATATTTATTATTATACACCATTATATATTTGATATGTTTTTATTAATGAATAAGGAATGTATTTTTTTATATTTATTAAATTCATTTGTTTTGAAGATCCATTTCATGTTCTTTCTTTAAAAGGATTTAGATTCAATGAATACCAAGGTTGTAATTGTCTTTTATAACTCTACTCTCTTCATTGAGTTATAATGCTTCTTATAGAACTTCTTTATTTAATGTTTGGTCTCTTATACACTAAAATCGTATTTCATGGTACGTTCTCCTCCACTAGGGGGAAAATTTATTTTGAATGAGACCTATCACATCATCATTTACAAGTATGAAAAATGATTTCTATAAACTCTTTTATGGTTTCTCTCACCATATTATCATTCTTCTTTATAAATATTCCATTTTAGGTTTTAAAATATTATTTCAAATGATTGGAACTCTAGATTATTTGTAAATGAATGGTAAATATTCATATATTTTCCGAAATAAAAAATTTAATTTTAAAAATTAATTATTTATTTAAAATGCGATTTAAAATTTTTGTGTTTTTAAAAAAGAAATATTCATTTTTTGTCATATAAAAGGGAGTTTCTTAAAGAATATTTCAATTATAAAAATTTTTTTCTGAAAAATTTAGTTTTTTTAATAAATTATTTTTAAACTTTTAATCATACTCAAGTGTTTAATTTTAAAGAAATCATTTATTAAATAGTTTTCAAGCCTTTAAAAAAGGGGTAATCCCACTTATTTTTCAATTGATTTATACAAAGATCATAAATTGTTATTATAAATTCTTAATTCTCTGTATATTTATCATGGGATATTATTATTCCACTATCCAATTACTTTCACAACATGTCTTATAGAATGTTTTATAAAAAAAATCATGAAACCTAACTCTTTTCTGTGGGTTAATTTCGTGGTTATTTAAGAATGAATGTTTTCATTGAATATATGTGTATTAATGACTATGATGAGATGGGTGGGTAATATATCACTGTCTAATTAATTGGTTTAGGATTTATACCTCATTATATTATTATGGTATTCAATTATTGATACTAGCTCTTTTACAATAATTGGGGAATGATTTTTTCTCCATTAAGTCTATTAGAATCAATATGTGATTCACAAACCACTATGTTTATGGGAATCATGAAGTGATTCATGCTCCATTATGATTATGGTAAAAAATAAGTAATTCTTAATCCAATATATATATATGGGAATCAGGTGGTGATTCTTATTCCATTATGTTTATGGGAATCATGTGCCAGTTCCAACCCCACTATGGGAATCAGGTAGTGATTCATAGTCCAAATTTTTATGGTAATTTCGTAGTGATTCCCTCTCCACTACTTTATGATTTCTATGCCTATATTAGTGACATTATTTTCAATTATGATCTATTTTAATGAAATTCCATAACATTATGACCATGACTATGCTCCATGGATCATGTTTGTTGTCTCATGTTTCCTCACATTCATTAGATGGTTTATTTTTTCTACTTTTATATTAGATATCGTAATATCGTGGATTATGGAAAACACTTGTCGTTCCATGTTATTTTCAATAATATACTTCTCCCCTACCTGAGTTTTCTTTTATTCTTATAATTTTACCCTAGATTAAATACTGATGTTTTTCCCTTATTAATCATTCTTGTTCACCATTTTCTTATGTTTCAATTACCTAGGTAATTAATATGAGTATAACCAAGGATATTTAAATAATTGGATCTTTTATGGTTAGAATATAGATAAATTTTCACAAGTATCATAAAATATGTTTCATATGTAGTTATTCATGAAATAAACTAAGCATTATATTCTTGTTATTGTGTGATTATTTTTGAGATGAAATGTTTAACATATGGTAATGTTGTAAATAAGTATTGTTTTATCTCACTGGGTATCAAATCTAGTGTTCAAAGGAAGTGTTTTAATCATTAGACCCAAGAATTTCCGTCTAGGGTTCTTATGTTGGTATCAGAGTACTGTTTAGTTTTTTATACTACTTATTTCATTTTTTGGATAAGGGTAAGGGAAAATTATTGAAATCACTTGGGATGATTCTATATATAGGATATTATCCTAGAATTTTGGTAAATATTGATTATGTGGTTTTCCTAAAAATTTCATCCATGTCTCGATACTGGAAAGTAGATGTAGTTGTGGCATAGATTCAACAAGGGACAATCACCATTAAAAAGTATGGCTAATTATAAACTCATTCATAAATATAGTTCATGATGAGTTTTCCAAAGACTACATACTTATCAATAAACATACATGGTGGATATAATTTTATTGATCATATTCTCTTTACAAACAATTATGAAGGATTTACATACTAATTAATTTATGTAATTAGGTTAAGGAATATGAGAGTACCCAACCTAAAGAAAAATATATTGAACTGGGAGTGACTTAGTATGAACTGAAATATAATTTAATAATTTTGAGGAGTAAGATGTTTTGAGTTTCAATTTAACATCTTATAATAATCATATTATGGTGTTAATTTTTTGTCACTCATCATTAACTCCTTTTAGTTTCAGTATTGGTTAAATCCTAATGGAATAAATTAATAATGGATTCCATAAAAAACATAGATATTTTCCCAATGAAAACCCATGTTTTTATAGAATTTGGTGTTGAAAATATTATGGTTATTCTCTCCTAACTATCTCAGGTTACGATTAATAACATGAATCTTTCCAGAAGTATGAACACTCTAAAGATGAGAATAATAAATTTTCATATAATATCAGGTTATGAATATGATGAAGGGAAGAAGATTCAACATCATATGTGCTAAGGTTATGGGAATAAAAACCAAAGGGAATGTTTTAATATAATAATAAAATTTTCAAGTGTGGAATTATTGTCTATTAATCATGTTATTATCAAAGAGATAAGAAGTGTTAAGACAATGCAATGGAAGTTATTAGAGTCCAAACAAATGCACCATATATGATTCAACACATAAAATAAAATTAGTTTGGTAATTATAAAAAATAATTACATAATAAAATGTATATCAAGGATTATAGGATTAAATAACCACCAATCCAATGGAATAAGTAAAATCTTATGCTATCACTACTACTGAAGTGGATCATGATATTTAAGGATCAATTTTTTTAGACATGGAGTTGTGAAAATATTTTTCTATTCTTTTCACCCTATTATGGATAGAACATTTTCAAATAACATGAAATTAACACTATAGTGATTTTATTATCATAGAAAACTGATTTTTTATTGTATCTCAAATTGTAGTTTATAGGAACCTACCTTATGAAAATATAGTAATCCAGGCTTTTGATTAATTTAATTTGATTTTGGAAATTAATTGATCTGATATTTTTAGATGAAAAATTATTTGTAATAAGGAATAAACATTTCATGTAAACCAATGGTATATTATCCTTTAGAAGAAAATTATATAATGTGGGTCTTGATACTAAATAACTATAGAGTCTTGGCTAAATTTTTTGGATAAAAACTCAACGATAGAGATAAGCCTATTCTAGGGAAAAATATATGTTTCCTATGTTTTTAAGGTTGTTATATATCTGGATATTTTCTCTATAGTTTCATCTATATCTTAGAGGCAAAAATAAATTTTCATTATTAGAAAATAAATAAAACTCTGAGGATGAAATTTATTGGGGTGGGTGAGATTTTTACACCCAAAGATTATACTATATATCATTCCTTTAAGTAAATCTAATGTTTTTTATGAATTGTTTCACAAAAAACACCAAAAGAAAATGAGATGAAATTTATAATATGAATAATATTAAGAGAATTTAATAATAATAAAACATATAATAAATAAAAATGTTTTAAATTGTTTCAAAATAGGATTATGAACACTTAAATTATAAGAGTTTTTTCAAAAAAAATTGTTTTTCTTTATATACTATATTATCATTTAAGAGATAAATTTATAAATTTAAGAATTAAAATTTTATAAAATTAACTTCAGTTTTTGGATTATTCATGTTAATATTATCTTAGGATATAGTTTTTGAAATTTTTCTAAAATATTTTATTTGAGAGTGAATATTGAAGAAACACAGATTTTGTTAATACAATCACTTTTGTGTTATTATCATAACACAATAATGAATTAAATGTTTTCAAAACCATTTTTTTATAAAAATATATATATTTATAAAATAAAATAAATCATTCAAAAATAAAATTTTGAATTTATGAATCCAATGTTTGACATTTTGGAAACTGAAGTAATATTTTACTTTAAATATGTTTTATTCAATTATATTAACATTATTTTTTCATCAGTTATAGGAATTAATTAATAAAAAATGTATTCAATATTTTAGATAAACATTTTCATATTATGTAATAAGTTTAATTTTAATTTTAGGAATAAAAAATATGATTACTTGGATTAATGTTAAATACCTTGATAATAGTAAAACAGTTATTTTTAAGAAATGTTTTGTTAACTTTGTTAATTTTTATTCAGTCATATAAGTTAATATCATCTCAAAAAATGACTCCAATATAATTATTAAACCTATATATAAATACCTTAACACTCATTCAATTCTTAATTAATTATAAATAATATTAGTCACACTTAATATTAAAAACATCATTTTTCTATTGAATAATATTTTTATAATGGTGAGATCTCGGCTATTTAGAAGCTCCCCCTTATTGAAAAATTAAACATTACATTAGTATGTAATGTTTTATTTTATTATATTATATTTAAAAAGTGATATATTAGGTTATAAAAGAGATTAGTGACCCAGATGAGGTTGTTACTACTCACACCATTATTTTTCAGTACATCTACTTCCATGTTTTCTTCATGATATGCATGAGTCATTCTATATTCAATATAGTCATGGGACTCAAGGTAATCCATCCATTGAACCATCATGGTCCATTAGAGGTGTTAATTTTTTTAAATTTCATACACTATATTCATAGAGTCACACTCCAACCAGAATATTGACCATCCACTTTTCTAAAAAATATTCACCACATTGATGAATCCAAATATATCAGCTTCAAATCAGAAAGTGATTCCACAAGAATGATAAAGAAACCAAGGACTTTTATGTTATAATATATAAACTCAACACCACATCTCAAGGTCCCAGTATTAGCCTTAGTATCCCCATCCATATTTAATTTTATCTAACCTGGGAATAGGTCTTCTAAACAACATCAAATGTACCGATAAGGATACAGGAGCTTCTAGTGATTTTTAGGTTCCTTAAAACAATAAGATCATGAATATATTTATTACAACAAATAGATTTAATGGATTTAGATTCCATGATTGTAACTATATGTCCTAACCATGAGTCTGAATGATTGAACTATACATGGTTTTAGATAATGGCATTTCATCTTCTCTAGATGATGTGTATAGTTTTTACCACAGTTGTCTGAAAAATATTGTAATGTTGATGAGAAGTTTTAAATATAATATAATCAATATGAAGGATAGAAATATAGTTTTCATTGTAGTGTGGTAGATCAAAAATATAAAATAGGTAATTACATAGAGTTGAGGAAGTAGCACAACTTAAGAAAAGATGGTATGTATCCTCCATGTGCTGATTACAAATGACACATTTGTAGAAAATAGTGATTCCAAAGAACTATAAACATACCTCTATGGGGAGACTTCCATGATAAATCCTCAAAAAAAGTTAAATACTGAATGATTTATCCAACTATTTTTTAACTAATTAATATTATAGTGACTCAATAAATCATTACCAAAAGATAAGTGATATTACTATTTTTCATTGAGTTGAAGGGTTCTGGAATACTCTTAAGAACGAAATTCCTCTTGTGGATAAAAGGAGTAGTCACTAATAGAGATATCAATATACTCATGTGGATTCAGGAATGGTACAGAAATGAAGTCCTTCATAGAAACCTAAAGTTCAATATTATAGTAAATTTATTGAATACAGTAAATAAAAGGTGATAATGTCCAGTTTTCAAGTCAGGATTTATGAAGATAATACCTACTAAAAATCCATCTGGAATTAGAAAAATAGTGGAAAAATATACATTTATAGTTGTCCATATGGATTACATTGTGAAATTATAATTATAATTATTTAGTTTCATCATAAATATAGATCTGAGTAATGAAATCACTCATATTTTTCATTAACAAGCCTCCATATAAAGTGAACCAGTAAGAAATCATTAAAATAAGTAAGATTGTTTATACCCCTACCACCAGCTTTGATAGGTTTATATCGTTTTCTCTATATCAAAATAACCATAATTGTTTCCATAATGTTCCCTTTCCAAATGAAATTTTTTATTGAGGTATTGAAGATTTAAAAAAATAGAATATGTTCATTTTGAAAAAATAAATGAGTAGACCAGTTTCGACATATTTGTAGATTTATTGAGTCACACCCTTCCATACATTGAGAGAGATATCCCTTCCCATGTATCTAATTTTATTTTTACCTAAATATGAATGTAATTAAAATATATTTTTATTATCCTACCCAAAAACATGTGCATTACAAGGTATTTAAAATTCATTACTGTATTACATATACCCAATTCATTCTGGATTTCAATTTTCCTAAATGCGGGAGATTATTCCCAAAGTAGAAAAAGGATTTGTCCTAACCAAAATATTTTCTTAAGACCCAATCATAGTGAAAAATAGTTTCTTTTAAGAGGTTATTTTTTCCAAACTTGAAAAATAAAATGATATCATTAGCATACAATAGGTGAGAGAGTACAATAAGTCCTATTTCAACCTAAATGGTCTTTAGATCACCTTTATCCACTAATTTAGAAAGAAGCCTACTGATATAATCTTCAGTAATGGATAAAGTTATAGTAGATAACGGATCAACTTACCTAACCCCAATCTAATATAAAATGTATCCACTTGTATAGCCTTTAATGTGTATAGAAATATTATAAAAATTAAAGGGAGTCTGAAACCAATTAATAAAGATAATACTAATCTCAAATCCCATTAAGACATTAAAATGAACATCTAGTGCATAGTGTCAATGTCCATTATCACATCAATAATAAAAGTAATTGAGCCCCATTATGATTTTATAATAAGAAGGATTACATATTCTAATTAATTAAGAAGATAACATTTGATGGTTCTTCCCTTAATGAAACCAAATTGATTCCATGAGACAATATTATTGGATTCAGAACCTAACATATTATAAATAATTATTATAATAATCAATTAAATAGTCTTAATAAGAGAAATATTTATAAAGATATGGCTTCAAAAAGAATTTCCTACATTAAAGGTAAAGTTTATAAATTGAACACTAACACATTATGAATGGGATTCATTACAGGAGAAGACATTAAAAATCCTAAAACCAATAATTTGAGTCACATATGAATATTTTTGGAAGAATAATTCATATAATTCAAAAATTCTAATGGAACTCCTAGTGTTTAGTCTAATGATATCCTATCTTGTATCAATTTCATGGGTAATTTTCTTGATCAAACCATTATCATCAAATCTAACCAAAGAAGTGATAATGTTTTCAATAATATAGTTATTTGAGATAGACCCATTTAAGATACATTGATAATTATATAAATATATATTGGGAATCCTTTATATTTTTTTGATCATAAAATCCCCCTCTATAAGAGTAGATATAGGTCTATTATCATTTCAATCTATTTGAAAGTTGTTTTAGAACATTTAGTTTTTATCTCTATATTTTAGCCATTTGACTCTAAAATTTTCAATTTGGATACCATCCATCATGATAATAATGTGTTATGTTTAGTGGTGACCTATATTTAATTATTTATTCCAAGATAAAAATAATTTTTAGTGATTTCATCCTAAATTTAGTTTATATTGGCTTCCAGAATTTTAATATCCTTGTATATAAATTTTATGGGGTCTCTACTCCAACACTTGAGTTTATTCTTCAAGAAATTTTGCTTTATAACACATGAAAAGGAATTATTCATGTAGGTAAATGAATTATATGAATTATAAATATGTTTAGAGTATTCAATATTAAATACACAAGAACTGTAAAACATGAAGGGAAGGGATGTTTTGAGATCCCTTTTTAAGAGGATGACCAAGAAGGAGTGATAGTATGAGTTCATCATCGGGAGAGTAATGCAAGAAATTGTGTCCCATTTTTTCAGTGCTTGTTCATTAGTGAAGGATATATTCAACTTAATATCACTAATTATATTTGCATTTATACTATACTAGGTGTACTTTGGATCCACTATATATACATTAATTAGGTTATTTATATCCACACATGCTTTGAACTCCTTGGAGAAAATATGAGAAATGTTTTAACCAATATTTTCACTAGGGATCATGATAGTATTTAATTCACCTGGTAAAACCCAAGAATTTTTAAATGACACATATAAGTATGTTAAGATATATCCATATATCCCTTTTATCCTGATACTTATATTTAGAATAAATGAAGGGGGGAAAGAGAAGAATCTCATCAAGTTCAACTTCACATGTAACCAACTTATCTTCATCATTGAAGAGGGTTATTTTGTCAATATATGCATGATATATTACCCAAAAAGTGTCTATATTAGAGTAAAATGTATTCATACCCACAATGTGATATCCTATTTTTTATATAAAACAATATCTTTATGTGAAAATATTTTTGGGCTCAGATAATCTAAATATTTTTTACATGTGGTTTTATATAAATATCCTATGGGAGTTTGAGGTTTTTTGGGTAGGAATACCCTTTTCAATTACATTATAATAAATTCATTTTAACCAAGATTTATATTTGGAACTTCCATTTTATTTTCTTCTCGTTGAATTCCCCTAGGATGAGGAGCCTTTGGGTCTTCCTTACACATTATTGAAGGTGCTACAAGGTTGGTGGAACTTTTATCCACATACCTAAAGGAATTGTCCTCTATGATATTCAAAGTAATACCTACCACATAGTTAACATTTTCCTCAAATGAAGGTTCAAGATTAATGGAGGTTGATCCATTACCATATACTTACTTTTTCTCTTCCTCCACCATTTAAATCTAGATTTTCTCTGGAGTTCCATTTATCATATATTGAACCTTATTATGCCTAGGAGAATTTTATTTATTAGAAGTGATATTAATATCTGTTCTTACATCATGAGACACCAATTCAATTATAGGATTGTTTTTTATAGTTTTGAGGGGGGGATCTATGATTTTCCCCATATTTGGAGTAGGTATCTTCTTGTCATTCCCAGGCAATGAGGTAGTCACATCTTTGGCAGGCTACTCATCTTATATACATTCAAGATTATCCTTTTTCACTATAGAAACAAAATTATTAAATATTTTATATTTTCCGCCCAAATCATATTCCATTATAATCTTTATCCCGAGGTTGGTTCTTAAAATTCCCCACATTATCATTATCAGCCTCCTTATTAGAGATTTAACCCCTTTCAATGATGATTTCGTGGTATTTCTGACCCTTCACATATTTTCATATATTATACTAGTCCATAGGTAATGGATTTAATTGAATTTGGATTACTATGTAGTTGGAAATTTAGTGGACCATGATTTTACACAATTGACTTAAATGGGTAAAGTGGTAATATTCAACCTTGACTTCAATTCTATGGTCATTAACAATGATATTAACAGTATTTGGGAGGTTGGATTAAATGTTATCATCCACAAAAATATGAGCATGGTGCCCTAATTATGTTTAAAGTATGTATTTATTTATATTAAGCGGTATACCTATTCATGAGGAAATGTTTTTCAAGATTTTTGGAAACCAAAAAAAAATTTACTTAAGACCACAAAACCTGATCTAAATCTGAGAATTAGATTTCCTTTGGGTGAAGGGATTTCAATATAGATACATGTCATCCATAACAAAGACACATAGTTTTTGGAAGATATTACCATCCTTCTAGGACTTATTTATTTCCTCTTTATTTATTAAGATGACATAAAAATAGCCCCTTCCAATAGTAATTATCCACAAGTTCTTGAAACACCAGTGATTCCTAGGATTGGTTTTTAGTTATGAAGTTCTTTGGGGCTTCCCTCCCTTTTACAAATGATTTTTACAACAAAACTAATATATATATATATATATCCAAAATATTTTGTAAGACCAATGGATCTTCCATAACCAAAAACATCCATCTTTATTTACAAATGCTAATTTCCCATTCTAAGTCATCTGTGTAGATTCTAGGTGTTCTTCTATAGGATTCTAGAAAGTATACACCTTTAACTATAATAACATATTTTACCTTGTATTCAAATGGAAATTGAATTTTTTCCTTTCATATGGATCTCCCAGTTAAGTTAAAAGTATAAAACGAGGAAACAAGGAATCTAGGATTTCCCTTGATCTTCATTTTCAAAAAGCATTCGAATGTGTGCCATAAAAGTTTTTCTATATATTAAATGTTTTAATTTAAAAATTTATTTTCACTTATGTTGAAATTAAATTTCACTATAAAGAGGAAAAATTAATGTTTATAATACAAAAAAAATTAATGGTAACCTTATGTTTTTAATAAAATTTAAATTACACAGATAAAAACTAGTTACCAAGGTAAAAATAAAATAGTAAAATGTGAACATAAAGTATAAAAGGCTTAAAAATGTTAAAAAATAGTTTTAAATTGTGGTTTTAGGGATTTATCAAACTTATATCACCCCCACAATATATTAGTTCATGATTTTGAAACCATTTACACTTGGATAGTGTCATCCCATTATTGAAAAATAACGCTTGTTCACAAAAGTGCACTTTTCTTCACTAATAAAAGGGGGTAAATTTAATCCTATCAAAGTTAAAAATTACCTCGAATTTTTAATTGAAACGATACTCAATTATAAACTCTTATATTTCCCTTTCATGACCTAAATCCCAATATTACCATAATGTTTCCAAAGTCCTTCATTCCCAAGGATACTTTCAAGAGAATTTTTAATGTCTGAAAGTAAGTATTACTTAATCACTAGCCTTTATTATTAATCAATACATTATAAAACTATCCTAACCATATTAATATAATTTTTTCAATATCATAATTATATTCAAGTTTTATTATATTAATGTTTCTATCATTATTATTCTTTTATAACAACTTAGAAAAATAAAAGAACATCGATTGGGCGTTTGTGTGGACTACCGCCTCCAAAAAGCAACATATTCTACTTTAACCACAACCACTATTACCTGGTTGTAAGGGTAAAATAAAGTAATAATTTTAAATATAAAATATGTGTATTATTATGAAGTGACAATTTATAATCCACCATCATTCTATCTCATTCATCTGGAAATGAAAATGTTAACAGTGTGGTGTGCGAAAAACCACCTCTATGAAGTAATTTTTTTCATTTCTCATATTGATTTTAATTATTTGTCCAAGACAATAAAAATATAATTTAAAATCAAAAAAATATATAAATAGTATCATTATTATAATATTATAATGATATTATACACTTTTTTAATCATACTCACCCAGTGAGTTGTAGTGTGTTCTTATTGGGTCGGTTTAACCACCTACATGAGTTATGCTATGAAACTCTATCATGAATGAAGATGGGAACTTAAAAACCAATAATATTATAAGTTATTAATAATATATTATTTTTTATGGTTATAAATATTTTATATTATGTATTTAATTTATTTCTAAATTATTATCTTCAATGACTAAAATTACTAAGAAAAAAGCTAACATTGATTCATGTTTTGCACAAAATAACTAAAACACTTAAAAAATAATATAATAGATTTATAAATCAGTATAATTTACCTATTATTGTACCTTAAATTATATATTAATGATATAATTGTTATCAAATAAATATTACTTAAATATTCATCATAAAGCATGTGTGTAACAATGAAAGTTAATGATACCCGATGGTAAAACTAAGCGATAACTAACTAATATATTTCTAGTAAATGATCATAAATGACATATCTAAATGTTTATTTTTATAAATAACCTTAATAAATGGAATATTAATATAGGTTTTTTTATATAGGAGGTCATAATACATTTGACTATGTAGGGAAACAATGTATGTGGTTCTTTCTCTCAATTTTAATTCTTTAATAAAAATTTCTATTTATAGACCATGATATATTTTATCTAGTCTGATTACTACCTAATTAATGGGGTTTTTAATATTCCTGAAATCTATGGGGTTTTATGATTCACATATTTTTCTTTATTTAAATGGTTTTTGATTCAAAGAATACCATAGTTGTTAGGGTCCTTCTTAACTCAACTCTATTTGTTGAGTTATAATGCTTCCTCTTAAACTTCTTTCTTTAAAGATTTTTTGTTTTCACCATAATATTCTATTTCATTGTAATTTCTATTCCTATATGGGGAAGATTACATTTTAATAAGATCCATAAATTCATCTTTTTTTAGTATTGAAAACATTTTCTAAAAACTCTTTTATAGTTTCACTCATTATATGAGCATTCTTCTTTAAGAGGCTTATATTTCGTGTTTTAAACTGTTTCTCAAATTTTTTTTAACTATTGATGATTTTTAAAAAAGAGAAAATATTATTATATTTACCAAAAATAAAAATTTTATTTTATAATGGAATTATTTATTTCAAAATGTATTTTAAAGGATTTTGTTTTAAAAAACATATATTCAGGTGTTTTTATATCTTTTCAAAGAGAGTTTTTGAAATAATATTTCCTCTAAAATAAATTCCCTAAAACCCTTATTTTGGGTCTAAAAATTATTTTTAAATGTTTTTTCAAGTTCGTTTATTTCATTTTAAAGAAACCTCTCATTAAATAAGTTTTCAATAATTTCAATAGGGAAGTATTCCTTCTTATTTTTCACATGATTTATCTAAAGAATTAAAAGGTTATTTTCATCTTTAATTCTTCTTTTGTTACACAAGGTATGTTTTTAAGCTACCATCCAAAAATTTATTTAGATATATTATGTAATGTCCTAGGACTGCTTTTCATTAATCATACCCCTTTTCTATGGGTTAATCAAGTAATGTTTTCATTTAATTTGTATGTATAGATGATTATTATATGATGGTAGGGGTCCTATATCTCTATATAATTCATTGGTTAAGGATTTATACATCATGACATGATTATGGGAATCGATTATTGATACTTGTTTCATTATGGGAATCAGGAAGTGATGTCTTCTTCACTGTGTTTATGGGAATCAAAAAGTGATGGATGCTACAATATGTTTAAGGGAATCAATATGTAATGCATGATAAAATATTTTTATGGGAAACATGAAGTAATTCCCAATCCACTATGATTATGGGAATTAGGTGGTGATTCCTACTCCAATATTTTTATGGGAATCAGGTGGTGATGTCTTCTCTACCATGGGAATCCGGAAGTAATGCATGATACACTATGTTTATGGGAGACATGAAGTGATTCTCACTCCACTATGTTTATGGAAATTAGGTGGTGATGTCTATTTCAATATGATTATGGGAATCGGTTGGTGATTTCTTCTCTACTATGGGAATAAAGTCATGATTTCTTTCATACCATGTTGTGGGAATTAGGTAATTATTCCCACTCCACTATTTTAAAAATTTTACACCTATTCTAGTGTTATAGTATCCTATTATGTTTTATTTCCATGAAATTCCACAACGTTATGCCTATTATTAGCTCCATATCTCATGTCTGTTTTCTCATGTTTCCTCACTCTCACTCCATGTTATATGATTTTTATTTTGAGATCATATTTCATGATATCATGTCTTAGGGTAAAATATAATTCTTCCACGTTCTTTTCAATAAGATACATTTCCCTACAAAAGTATCCTCGTATTATTATGATCTAACCCATAATTAAATCTCATTGAGTTTTTCAATTACTTGGTAGTCAATATCACCCATTTATAATATTTTCATTATATAGGTTATGAAAATGAACATAACCATGGAGATTTTTGTAAGTGGATCTAGTGTAATTTTAATATAGAGAAATGTTCACAAGTATCGGAAAATACTTTTCTTGTGTAGCTAACACTTGAAGACAATAAACCATCAATTCTTGGGATTTTGTGATTAATTGGGTGATGTAATGTTTATATTAGGGTAATTTTGTGAATAAATACAACTTCATATCACTTTTTATCAAAGACGATGTTTAGAGAAATTATTTTTAACACCAATACTTAGAGTGCGGTTTAGAGGCACTTCATGGATCGATCCTATAGGATGGTCAACAGAAACCCAAATTTTTGGGCAATCTCTACAAAATATGACAAATCCTCACATAATCATCAATCCAACTCCAATACTGAACATCCAATTTTCAATATCTCCCCCTTTATGGTTCTTTTAATTATATTCTTATTCAATATTTTTTAAACATTCTCTTTCATTAATCATCCTTAGGATATGTTTTAGAAAATAGTTGTAGTCCGACATGCATCAAACTCTAATTTCAACATTATCAAATTCTCATATAACCATTGTACATAGTATGGATGGAACTAACAAAAAAGTTCCAATCCTTAAAATAATTATTTTCCAAGAATGAATGCATCTCAAACAATATCTACCAGGCTTAAAGGTGGGACATTGAATCTCACAAAATACACAAAAAAACACTCAAAGTAATACCTTTATTTGGAACTTCCTAATCACTTATAATAATTTGTTATTATTTATTATAATTATTATTCATCATATTTAAAACATTAAACTAACCTTCATATGATCCTTATGAACAAAATATACAAAAAACTTAAGGTAGGTTTATCATGTTTTCTTAAATAACTCCCAAGAAAAATTATTATGAAACTGAGAAAGGAAAATACTTTCCCACCACACTCAGCTAGTTCATTCAAGAAATACCATGAATTTTTTATCCCCTAAATATTCATGAGTTTACAAATAATTTATGATTACTCAATGCCACTTAACCATCCTATTTTTCCAAGAGGGAATTTATCACCGTAAAAAAGGGAAGATATTGATTCAAGAAGTCTGAGGGGGGTTCAATAATTGAGAAGATTATTAGACCACCACTTTATTCATATTTTTTTAATATTCTAGAAATAGAGGTATCTTCTCTATGTGAGGAGAGTAATCACCTGGAAGATCATTCTTGAAGACACACCTTCTACTTTTCTTCGAGATCCTTCTATGAGAAATTAATTAAATAACCCAAGAAAAAATACAATCAATTGAAGCCTATTACTTAAAATAAATAGTTCTATTATAACCCATGGAAAAAATCCAAAAGAAAAGCTCACCAAAGAAAAAAAATCAAAACATCCCTTTTAACCCACCATCATTTAACTATGATTCTAAAAAATAATTTCATAATAGCGTACCTAGATTTGAAAAATATCCACCATTAAAATTTTCATCCCATTTAAGAAACATGATAAAATCTATTTCAAAACCAAATAATAAATTTAAATCCCAACTTTTCTAATAGTAAATTCAAAACATTTACAAAAATACACATTTATTTATGAAAACACTCCCCATATTGAATTATGAAACAGAATACTTCCATAAAATCATTCATTTTTAAAATAATTCATATAAATCAAAATATTTTCACAAGAAAACCATAAAATTTGATTGTATGACTAAACAATTCCATGAAATTACACTTTAAAAATCCATAACAACTAGTTTTAATGTTTAAATGTTTCATGAAATCTAATTTTTGTATAAAATAAACCTTTAAATCTCTGAAAAACATAACATGAAACATCAAAAAAATACACTCCAACATCAAAAAAACAATCCCCAAAACCCTCTTTGACCCATCTAAAATAAGTGGAAGCCACTTTAAGAGCGATTTGAAATCAAAAGAGGGCCAAAATTTTTATTTGTAAGAGATTAAAACTATGAACAATTTGTACATTTATATTGATAAAATAAACACAAACCATGTGAAAATACCTATAAATTTTTCATACCCATGTCAATCGGAACCATAAATATTTTTATCCCATTAAAGATAACTATGAACCTCTAGTTCATCCTCAATTTCACTCCAAAAACTCCAAGGTACCCCCTAAGTATCTGATTTAACTCAATGGGGATCAAAAAATTGTCATCTAAGGCCAAAATAAAAAATAAATAATCAAAACCATAATTCAAATAAAAGACTCAAATCCCAACTACCCATGAAAACTCAAGTTTCATTATAAAAGGTGGTAATTAGGCACCAATTAGTTTTCTAGATCATTAATTCGTATAATCATAGTATCCATACAAAAATAATGAACCAAAATAACAAGAGGGAACTCTAATAATAATTTTTCATGAACAAAATTGGGCTAACCTACAACGCTACTAGGGTTAGGACATAACACAACCAGAAGTGAATTACTGATCACTACAGGATTACCACAAGAACCAGTGTATCAAAATAAGAACTACTGGTAAAAATGTCATCCTGAAATAAAAATAAATAAGTAGTAGAATCCAATGAGGAATCAGATATGGGGTGTCCTTTATTAGACTTCCATGCATATAAAATAAATAGTTTTAAATAATAAAACAATCCCAACATGGTATAAACATAATAATCAACAAATTCACTTATACGTGATATATAACATCATATATATATATAAAGGACAAGAAATATTGATATTCTAGAATAAAAATATAAAACTAGCTTCACTGGATGATACATAAACATCCTAAAATAAGCCCAAAAACTAGACTGTTGTGATCAACCTCCTAGTGAGTCATATTTTCTCACCACATCCACAACAACCATCAATGGACTAATATAAGTGGCAACCAACTTGGGGATCACAACCTGGGTACCTAAAAGAAAAAATGAGATCTACATACACACATCAGTGTGTATGTTGGGTGTGATCTAAACATGCTCAGTATAATCCCACCAAGGAGACATTGAAATTCATTTTTTTAATTCCAAAAATTCTAGTTTTAAAATGTAACAAACAAGCCCGAGACTATCATCAGCGTCAGCACCCGACCCAACTCACCACTAGATCGAAGGTCATTCCAAATCCATGTGGGCTATTAACTACTATGTTGAACCATCTAGAATTAAGTGGCTTTATTGTGTTTTGATAATCCCAACCATTCTTTCTTTAAATCTTGATTATTCTTAATACATTCCAAATATACTTTAATATATGTTGTTACTTTCATTATGTTTAAATCAAGTCTTTTGAATTATCAGATATATGTTTACTATGACTTAACTTATTCTGCCAAGTGAATGCTCAAACAGTTTTCAGCTACCGTTACAAACTAGCTACCGATAGAGAACAGTAGCCACTGTTATGGATTAGAGCTACCGATACCACCGATATGGATTACAGCTACCGATATCGAATAGAGCTACCGATACGGAGTTCACCGATACATCAAGTTCACCGGTACTTGAAGATCACTGTTACATTAAAGTCTACCAATACGGAACATCAAGCCTACCAATAGAGTTATAGTTACAAGCTCACCGGTACCCAAGCCCACCGCTACATCGAAGTCGATAACTACCGATACAGAGCTATCGATATGCTGAAGTCTACCATATCCTGAAGTCCACCATTATGAAAAGTCTGCCGATAGAGACTTACCGCTACCGACACAAGGCAGAGCCACAGCTACTGTTACAAGTCTACCGCTACTGATGCGATCAAATCTACTATTACAGCTACCGATACAAAGTCTACTGTTACAAATGAAGTCTACCGATACAGACACCTACTGTAACACAAGTCTACCGATATCAAGAGCTACCATTCCAGAGACAGAACCTGACACTGCTTTAATTTATTTATCTTTGTTTATTCTAACCAACGGTCATATCAGGTATATTTTAATACACTGCCATTTATTTAATGTGTGTTGTTGGATGTCAGGGAACCGTACCTCATACCTGCAAAAAGTAAATCATCGTTTGCTGGAGCACGTGGTTTAACTAAAGGAAATATGTGCTACTATAAAAGAGGCGAATACAGATACAGACAGAACATAGGGGGTGTGCGAGACATAGACGAATACACAGAGAGAGATACATATACCACGAGGTGTGCTAGAAGAACAAATAAGCGTGAATGCAAAGAGACGACAGAACTTACACGAAGAACTCATTACTGCATACCAGTTAAGAGCTGAGAACGAGAACATAACACAAGAGCTTCATCGACTGTCTGAAACAGACAATACTCTGTTTTCCAGACAAAAATCAGAAGAGGACTCAGAGCGAATTCTGATCAATCAAAGGAGTCTAGAACTGCACAACAAATCACTAGAGCCGTTTCTAAACCCTAAATTTTTGCTCTATGATTTATCTTTTTACATATCATGCAGTGTGTATTATATGCTGCATTTTTACACACACTGTCTCCTGTACTCTAACTGGAGGATTTGTAAATCCTCAATCAATACTCTTACATCTTTTATTTCCCATTGGGATAGTGGTAGAGGTCGTGTGACCTGGACAGCCGGTTGCTGTTGTTTTTGTTCCCACAGATAACAGTGGTAGAGGTCTTGGACCTGGACAGTTGTATACTATTGTTTATCCCCAATCCAGGGTGTGGATCACTTTTATATAAAGTCTTGAGAGGACTAAGTCTCAGCTTGATATTGAACCTCTTGTTTAAATCTAATGTGCTTATTTATTTTCAAAGTTATTTTCATTCCGCTGCTAATACTTTAAAACCAAAATTATTTTTGAAGCTACTTTGATTATTAAACTCGCAAGTGTTTATATTAGTTGTAAATCAGTAAGTTAGTTTCAAAAGTTAATCAAGTCTGCTGATTTGATTAACTGGGAACTAATCAATCCCTTGAGAACCTAACAGAACATTTACTTTGATATAAATTCACTACAGTTTAATTCTGTATTCTATTTGGGGGATTTTAACTCAATGTTTTAAACAGAAATTTTAAATTGGAACTCAATTCACCCCCCTCTTGAGTATCCACTCCGACCAACATTTGGCATCAGAGGGTAGTTTAAAATATTTTGTACTCTGTTTTTCAACTGTGATTTTAGTTGTATTTTAATGTTCTTAAAATTTCTGTTATTTCTAAATTTTTATCTCTTTAAAATATTTGCTTTAATTTAGTTATCATGGACAATAGATTTGAAGGTGTTGCTACCAATAGACCACCATTTTTCAATGGAACCAACTATGATCAGTGGAAAATCAAGATGAAAATTAATTTAGAGAGCATGGGTTTTGATATTTGGACTTCTATAGAATCTGAATATTAAATTCCTACTACTGTTAGAACTACTTGGAATGAAGCTACTAAGACAGCCTACAATAATAATTGTAAAGCTATGAATGCTTTGTACTATGCTTTAGAAGATGAGGAATTTAATAGAATATCTGCTTGTAAAACTGCTTATGAAATTTGGGATACGTTAGCAGTTTCTCATGAAGGAACAACTAATTTTAAGGAAATGAGATTGAACACTTACACTATTAAGTATGATAATTTTAAGATGAAGCCTGATGAACCCATTTCTAATATGTATCTTAGGTTTAATGAAATTGTCAACACAATGACTTCTCTGGGAATGGATGTTCCGGAAAAGGAAAAAATCATGAGAATTTTGAGATGTCTACCTGAAAGATGGAGAGGAACCTCTGTCTCCATTAGAGAATCGTGTGACATTGGAGAACTTCCAGTCAAAGAACTAATTGGAAAACTGATGATGTATGAAGAGGAACTCAAATTGAACAAAGAAGAAGATGATGAACCTAGAAGGAAGTCTGTTTCCTTCAAAACTACAACCTCAAAGAATAAGGATAAGGAAAAGCTTCAAGCTATCAATGAAAGTTCAAGCTGTGAAGACAGTAAGAGTGATTCTGACAGTGATGCTGAGATGGATCACATTGCCAGAATATTTAAAAAGTTTTATAGGAAGAAGAAGTTTTTCAGAAAGTCAAATTAAAAAGGTAAGTATGACAACAAAGGACATTGGAAAAAGGATTGGAAGAAGCCTGATAAATCAGATGAAGTTGTCTGTTATGAGTGAAAAAGGAAAGGACACATAAAAGTAGACTTTCCAAAGCTTAAATACAAGAAGAAGTATGAATACAAGGATAACAAGTATAAGAAAGCCATGAAGGCCACTTGGAGTGCTTCTGAGCACAGTTCTAGTGAATCTGAAGTTTCTGAAACTGAACACAAAAACAAGGCGAACATGTGTTTTATGACAAAAACTTATGAGGTAACTTCAGAAACTCCTTCTTCTAATTCGTATTATTCTGGAGATGATTCTGACTCTAATAACATGTCTAAATATGATCTATTTGAATATTGTGATATGTTAGAAGAAACTTGTAATGAGCTGAAAGACAAATACAAAGGTTTAAAGAAATAGTATTCTTTAACTGTTAAACATAAATCTGATCTTGATATTGAAATGGAAAAGAATGCTCAGTTGATTAAAGAAAACACTGAACTAGAATTATCTAATGAGAAACTCAAGAAAGACTTAGAGAAATTTACAAATGGAAAAGATACTCTTACTCAGATGCTAGGTAAGAAAATAACACCTAGATACACTACTTGTATAGGATACCAACTTGGACAAAAGAAAATTACCCAAACTAGATTCATTCCTAAATCTGGACAAAATGTTGCTAGCTCTGGAACTTCATATGCTTCAACGAGTTATATTCATAGGTATAGATCTAATAAGGTTTATCTTTCAAAATCTGTTGATTCTAGAAATTTTATGAGACCCATTAGACAAATATGGGTACCTAAAGTGTTATTGGATAACCTGTCTGGACCCAAGAAAATATGGGTACCAAAATCATTTCCTATTTAAATCTGTTTTGTAGGAAACCTTCTTAAAGAGCTCCTGTAAAAAGACCTAGTACTTGGACAATGGATTTTCAAGACACATGTCATGAGACTTCTCATTCTTTAAAATATTAGTCAGAGTTGATGGAGGTTTTGTCACTTTTGGTGATAAATCTAATGGAAAAATCATCAGCTTAGGCCAGATTGGTAACACTGACTTAGTATTGATTTCTAAATTTCTATTTTTTGATGGACTTAAATACAATTTGTTATGTATTTCTCAGTTATGTGATGATGGTTTTTATGTTAAATTTGAAAATGATTCTTGCAATGTTTTTAATTCTAAAAATGTTTTAGTATTTTCTGCTTTGAGAAATGAAAATGTTTATGATGTTGATTTAAATTCTTTAGCTAAGCAAAATATTACTTTTTTAAATGCTTTTCATAAAGAGTCTTGGCTTTGGTACATAAGATTAGGACACTGCAATGTGCATTCACTTAGAAAACTTGCTAGAAAAAACTTAGTTAGAGACCTACCCAAACTTGAATTTCCAGTAGACAAAGTTTGTAATCCTTGTCAAAAGGGAAAGCAACATAAAGTTTCTTTTAAATCAAAGAAAGAAGTGTCAACTTCTCAACCTCTCGAGTTGGTTCACATGGATTCATTTGGACCTTCTATAGTTTCTAGTTTAAATGGGAAGCATTATGTATATGTTCTTGTAGATGACTTTTCTAGATATACTTGGGTATATTTTCTAGCTCACAAAAGTGAAGCTTGTTCTTACTTTGTTAAATATTCCAAGTCTGTAGAGAACCTTAGTGGACTTAAGATTAAAACTCTGAGAAGTGATCATTGTCGTGAGTTTGAAAATCATGAGTTTGAATCTTACTGCTCACACAATGGCTATAGTCACAATTTCTCTGCCCCTAGGACTCCTCAGCAAAATGGTGTAGTAGAAAGAAGGAATAGAACCCTGCAAGAAATTTCTAGAACCATGCTTAATGAGTATAACCTACCTGTTTACTTTTGGGCTGAAGCTGTAAATACAGCTTGTTATGTTATTAATAGAGTCTTGATTAGACATTTTCTTAAGAGGACCCCTTATGAGTTGTGGAACCAAAGGAAACCTAAGGTTAACTACTTCAATTTTTTTGGCTGCAAATTCTTTATTCTTAATACTAAAGACAATATCGACAAATTTGCATCCAAGAGTGATGAAGGAATTTTCCTAGGTTACTCTACTTCTAGTAAAGCCTATAGAGTTTTTAATAAGAGAACCAAATGTGTATAAGAATCTGTTCACATCAAGTTTGATGAAACTGATCCACATGAACCTAAGACCTCTCTTGAAAATCTTGAAGATGATCTCTCTGGTTTGAACCTTAATGATAAAAACAGTGGACCTGTAGTTAAAACATCCAGTTATAGAAATTTTCCAGACCCTGCTTCTGATGAACCTCAACTTGTAGATGAACTTGAAATCTCTAGCCCTACCTTTTCAAGACTAACTAGAATTCTGAAGAATCATCCTTTAGATGTTTTTGTAGGAAATCTTGATAGAGGAACACAGACTAGAGCTTCTCTTAGAAATCAGGTTGAACATCAATCTTTTCTTTCACAGTTAGAACCTAAAAAATTCAATGATGCTAACAATGATGAATTTTGGGTAATAGCTATGCAAGAAGAACTAAATCAATTTGAAAGAAACAATGTCTGGAAATTAGTAGAAAGACCTAAGGACACTATCACCATAGGCACAAAATGGGTGCTTAGAAACAAAGTTGATGAATCTGGAAACATCATTAGAAACAAAGCTAGGCTAGTTTCACAAGGTTACAATCAAGAAGAAGGGATTGACTCTGAAGAAACCTTTTCACCTGTAGCTAGATTAGAGGCTATTAGGATCTTACTTTCTTATGCATCACATCTGAATTTCAAGTTATATAAAATGGATGTGAAAAGTGCTTTTTTAAATGGTTTTATTATTGAAGATGTTTTTGTAGAACAACCACCTAGTTTCACAAATCCTCATTTTCAAAATCATGTCTTTAAACATTCTAAAGCTTTATATGGTTTAAAGCAAGCTCCAAGAGCTTGGTATAAAAGACTTTCAAACATTCTTATTTCAAAAGGATTTTCAAAAAGAATTGATGATCACACTCTTTTTATAAAAAGAATTTCAAAAGATGTATTAATAGTACAAATCTATGTTGATGATATTATTTTTGGATCTTCTAAAAATTCTTTCTGTACTGATTTTTCAGAAGATATGAAAAATGAATTTGAAATGAGCTTAATGGGAGAGCTTAAGTATTTTCTTGGTTTTGAAATCTTTCAAACTAAAGATGGTATTATTTTAAATCAAAGTAAATATACTAAAGATTTGTTAAAACGTTTTGGTCTAGATAGTATTAAGGAAAGTGATATACCTATGAGTAAAACCTGTAAATTGGATATTGATGAAACGGGTAAACCAGTTGATCAAACTAATTATAGAGGTATGATTGGGAGTTTACATTATCTTACTGCTAGTCGACCAGATATTATGTTTAGTGTGTGTATGTGCGCTAGATTTCAAGCTAATCCTAAAGATTCACACTTACTTGCTGTTAAAAGGATTTTTAAATATCTTAAGTGTACTATGAATTTAGGTTTGTTTTATCCAAAAGTAAAATCATTTGACTTAACAAGTTATTCAAATTCTGATGTTTCTGGCTGTAAGTTAGATAGGAAGAGCACATCTGGAACATGTCACTTACTTGGAAAATCCCTAGTATCATGGTGTAGTAAGAAACGGAACTCAGTTGCATTGTCTACTGCTGAAGAAGAATACATCACTGCTGGTAGTTGCTGTGCACAAATTCTGTGGATGAAACACAAAATACTGGATTATGGATTTGATTTTAAACATGTTTCAATCAACTATGACAACACTAGTGCTATTAATATCTCTGAGAACCCTGTGTATCACTCTATAACTAAACATATTGATGTTAGACACCATTTTCTAAGAGATCATTATCAAAGAGGTGATATAACACTTGAGTTTATAGGCACTGATCCTCAATTAGCTGATATTTTCACTAAGCCTTTAAGTTCGGAAAGATTAAGTTTCATCAGACATGATTTAGGAATGATAACTTACCCTCGAAACCGTTAGAGAATCCTCACCGTTAGAAAACCTCACTGTTAGAAAACCTCACCATTAGAAAACCTCACCATTAGAAAACCTCACCGTTAGAAAACCTCACTGTTAAAAAACATCACCGTTAGAGAAACCTCACTGTTAGGGAGACCTCGCTGTTAGGGAGACCTCACTGTTAGGGAGACCTCACCGTTAGGGAGACCTCACCGTTAGGGAGACCTTACCGTTAGATGACTTTACCGGTACATTTGCGCGCTGTATTATTCTGTAAGGTCGAGTCATCGAACCATTGTTTATTTTATTTATGATTTATGTGATTTATGAATCCTAAATGATATTAAAACTCGAACTAGACTCACTCAATCTCACCACGAACCTGTCTGCTCGAATTCTCCTAAACCTAAACCTCTCGACCTTCAAAACCCTAACCTCAAATCCATAATGGCCCACATCAAGAGACCTCAGATAACTGATGGAAGTGAAGTTCCGGCAGTGAAGAGACAAAAAGTAGCTAGTACTGATGCCAGTGGAAGTGGCAGTGGAAGTGTAGCTCAGATAAGACCAGTAAACTAGCACCTATCGAAGCGTGAGATTGTTGTTGAAAAAGAGGTGTGTGCAGAATGGCTGATGGAAAGCAAGTCGTTAGTTCTTAAGGTTTTACAAGAACAAGGTTGGCTATAATGTTTCGCGAACAACAACGGACCTTATTATCCAGGACTGGTGAAATAATTCTACAAATTCTTTCGTTTTGAAAAGTCTGAAGAAGAAAGCAGAATGGTTTTTGTGGTAAATGGTCAGGTAGTATCTTTTAATTCAGAAGAATGGGCTGAGAACCTGGGAGTTCCTCATGAGGGTGATTTTTCTTATTATTCCAAGTCTGTACCTTCAACCAGTGATGTGTTTCAATATGAAGATGCTTTGATGGAACTCATAGGGAATGGGACTCCTAGAAAGGTGATTTCTGCAGAGATGGTAGGAGAAGATAAGTTGTTGTTTAAATTTATTTAGCATGTTGTTAGTCCGAGAAGAGGAGACTTTGCCACTTTGAGATTTCAAGACATATATCTGTTACACTTGCTGAAGAACAGTGTGAGAATCAATCTATGTAGATTGATTATGGTCCATGTGGAAGAGATGACTAGACCGAAGTCAAAATCAAATGCCTTGTTTTTCTCAAAGCTAATTTCTGTGATGCTGAAAGTGAAGGAGATAGCTAGACCTCAGGATGAGCTGGTAGTGGTTAAGGATAACTTTTGTATTACAAGAAATGTCTGTAAATACATGAAAGTCAGATGGAATCCTTGGAAGAAATCATGGGTGAATGATGATGGAAAAATTTATGACAAGTTCACTCCTGTGGATCATCCCTCTAGACCAAAGGATGTGAGAGATCCTGGTCTTGGACCAGATGAGCCCGAACCGGTCTACAGTGATGATGAAGCTAAGGAGGAAGAGACATCAGTAGAGGAAGGAGGAGATCTAGACTTACCCCTAGTCCTGTGCATCAAGTTATTTCTTATGGAGTAGCTAGCCCTCCAAAAGAACTACCAAAGAGAGAAACTGTCTTGAAGGACAATGATACAGAGACTACAGAAGAAGAAGAAGAAGCATGCCAGTATGTTGTCAAGGATACCTTTGAGGAGGATGAGACAACCGAATCTGATCATAATATTAATAGAGAAAATGAGGCTGATGGTGAAGCAGATGATGAGGAAAATGTTGAAAAAGAGCTCAGTTTGAGTCCTCTAATAGTCAGTACAGTCAGGACAATGACTGATCTGGAAGACATAGCAGCATCACCTGTTAATGAGAGAGTCATTAATGACTCAGAACAAATGGCTATTGAATCTTCTGTGGTTGTAGAGGAAATTGCATAATTACCTCAGGAAGAACAGTTGGAAGAGATACCTCAGGAGAATGTTCCAAGTGAGGGAGAGAATCTTGGCTTAGTATCAGTATTATATGACATTGAAGGTTGGACATCAGATCCCGGATATATGATTCTTGGACTTTCTTATGGAGATTCGGATGAGGAAGACCAACCACAAAAGGAATCAGTTACCTTACCAACTGTGGCTGAAAATGTGTCAACCAAGGAGGACCTTAAGTCTTTAAAAGCCGAATTGATAGAAACAATAAGAGAATCAGTGGAAGATATGAAGAAAAGTATGGTTGAAGAGATGAAAAGCGTGGAGCAATCCCTTGAGTTATCCATTGGATGTAGTCTGTCCAGTCCTGTGAAAGAAATGGTGGATGAACTTAAGGTGTGCCACACTCAGATTGAGAGTTGGACAGGAGTTGTAGTTGCTCTTAGACAATCAATTGCTTCATTGACTTCTTTGAACAGTTCTCAAACCCAAGTGCACACTGACATTCGTTATATCAAAGAAGTGGTCAAACAATTTGTGGAAGTTTTTGAGGCCTTTACGAAGTCAGTCAAAGAACATCTGAATAGTCAGGATGAACTTGTTTAGAAGGTGGTCAGTAGTCTGACTCAATCTTTCAATGAAACAGTGGTCTTCTCAATGAAACCTCTTCCCTCAACTAGCTCCAGTGTGAACCTTGACCAGATCCGCACTGTTATTTAGGAAGAATTGGCTAAGGCCAATCCCAGTGGTGCATCAGATACCCAGATTCTTGCTACCACTAGGGAAGTTAGTAGTTTTTTTCATGATCACCTGTGGGCAAATACTTCTTCTCAGGAGGCAATCAAGAATAAGGTGGATGCTTATTTTGAAAAGGTTTATACCAACCACCAAATGACAAACCATTTCAAGCTTTTGATTGAGAATATGAAGTTACCTCCAGTTACCCAAGCCTTCAGAGAACAGGTTAGTAATCTCAGGGAGCTTACTCTTGACTTGGATAAATTTATTGAGAACAGAGATGATTTTGTATCTGCTATGGAGAGAGGTGGAAGCATCATCATGGATTTCAGGAATCTCTTGCAGCCTTTCCTACATATGGATGCTCGACCAGTTATTGTACCACCTTCCCTTCCACCATCTGCCTCTGGGAGTACTCCTCAACTAGCTCCAGTTCAAGCCATCAGAAGCCTGACACCGATGATCCCTCAGAGGAGCTCAAATTACAGATCTGGTACTGTATCAGTTGCTGATCCACTAGTGGTTCTTTCAGGAATTCCCAAGCCTGCTGACTCTACCTCTGAACCATCTACTGATCCCAAGGGAAAGACACCTGTTCAAGAGGATGGTTGAGTGCTTCTAGCTCCATTTTTGATGGGATTCATTGTATTTTTGTACTTTTCTGATTTTCCCAATGTATCTTTTGCTTATCAATCACATACTTCATTCCTCTCTTCACTGTCTCTTTTACTCTGTCTATTTTCATTCCTAGTCCTTCTCTTTTCTCTGATACCCTCCTTTTTGTTAATCACAAAGGGGGAGAAATTATTGGAAACCTGTACCCAGAGAAATTGATAGGGGGAGAAAATCACTACTTTGGAGGAAAATCCTGTAGTTAAATTGATAGGGGGAGGAATATGCGAATCTTTTCAAACTAAAGAATCTTGTTTGTTTTTCCCCTCTTATACTACATTATTTCTTGATATATTCCTGTTTTCATATTTTTCCTCTGATACTATTTTATTTTTGATATCAATTGCTGAGATTTTTCTTCTGATACTATACTGTTGGTATCATACTTTGCTATATTTTTTCCTCTGATATTACTTTATTTTTGGCATAAGTTGTGATTATCAAAAAGGGGGAGATTGTTGAACCCTCTGGAATTAAGTGGCTTTATTGTGTTTTGATAATCCCAACCATTATTTCTTTATATATTTATTATTATTAATACATTCCAAATATAATTTAATATATGTTGTTACTTTCATTATGCTTAAATTAAGTCTTTTGAATTATCAGATATATGGTTACTATGACTTAACTCATTCTGCAAAGTGAATGCTCAAATAGTTTTCAGCTACCATTACAAACTAGCTTCCGATAGAGAACAGTAGCCACCGTTATGTATTAGAGATACCGATACCACCATTATGGATTAGAGCTACCAATATCGAATAGAGCTACTGATATGGAGTTCACCGATACATCAAGTTCAACGGTACTCAAAGATCACTGATACATCAAAGTCTACTGATACAGAACATCAATCCTACCGATAGAGTTATAGTTACAAGCTCACTGATACTCAAGCCTACTGCTACATCGAAGTCGACAGCTACCGATACAGAGCTACCGATATGCTGAAGTCTACCGATATGCTGAAGTCCACCGTTATGCAAAGTCTACCGATAAAGACTTACCGCTACTTATACAAGGCAGAGCCACAGCTACCGTTACAAGTCTACCGCTACTGATGCAATCAAATCTATTGTTACAGCTACCGATACAAATTCTTCCATTACAAATGAAGTCTACCGATACAGACACCTACTGTAACACAAGTCTACCGATATCAAGAGCTACCATTCCAGAGACAGAACCCGACACTGCTTTAATTTCTTTATCTTTGTTTAATCTAACCAATGGTCATATCAGGTATATTTTAATACACTGAAATTTATTTAATGTGTACTGTTGGATGTCAAGGAATCGTACCTCGTACCTGCAAAAAGTAAATCATCGTTTTCCGGAGCACGTGGTTTAACTAAAGGAAGGATGTGCTACTACAAAAGAGACGAATACAGATATAGACAGAACATAGGGGAGATCGAGACATAGACGAATACACAGAGAGAGAGAGATATATACCACGAGGTGTGCTGGAAGAACAACTAAGCGTGAATTCAAAGAGACGACATAACTTACATGAAGAACTCATTACTGCATACTAGTAAAGAGCTGAAAACGAGAACATAACACAAGAGCTTCATTGACTGTCTGAAACAGACGATACTCAGTTTTCCAGACAAAAACCAGAAGAGGACTCAGAGCGAATTCTGATCAATCAAAGGAGTCCAGAACTGCACAAAAAATCACTAGATCCATTTCTAAACTCTAAATTTTTGCTCTGTGATTTATCTTTTTACATATCGAGCAGTGTGTATTATATGCTTCATTTTTACACACACTGTCTCCTGTACTCTAACTGGAGGATTTTTAAATCCTCAATCAATACTCTTACATCTTTTATTTCCCACTGGGATAGTGGTAGAGGTTGTGTGACCTGGACAGCCGGTTGCTGTTGTTTTTGTTCCCACGGATAACAGTGGTAGTGGTCTTGGACCTGGACAGTTGTATACTGTTGTTTATCCCCGATCCAGGGTGTGGATCACTTTTATATAAAGTTTTGAGAGGACTAAGTCTCATCTTGAGACTGAACCTCTTGGTTAAATCTTCTGTGCTTATTTATTTTCAAAGTTATTTTTATTCCGCTACTAATACTTTAAAACAAAATTTTTTTTTGAAGCTACTTTGATAATTAAACTCGCAAGTGTTTATATTAGTTGTAAATCAGTAAGTTAGTTTCAAAAGTTAATCAAGTCTACTGATTTGATTAACTGGGAACTAATCAATCCCTTGAGAACCTAACAGAACATTTACTTTGAAATAAATTCACTACAGTTTAATTCTGTATTCTATTTGGGGGATTTTAACTCAAAGTTTTAAACAGAAATTTTAAATTGGAACTCAATTCACCCCCCCCCCCCCCCATATTGAGTATCCACTCCGACCAACATACTGTTTGGGTCTCAAGAATTCTATTTAGGAAACATTTCACCCATATATATCAATATAAAAATAAAAAATGGTGGTAATAGATAATTCATCCAACCACCATGGCATAATCAATAAAAAACCATAAAAGGATAAACATACAATTGAAATGTAAAAATGTGAAATTAGATACATAAACATCCCCAAAAAAAGGTAAATTGAACCCATATGGCTCTAACTACACCCCAATTGTCCCTCGGTCACTCATCACATCCCACTTTTCCACCCCTGGATGAATCTAAAATAAATAACTAAAATAATGTTGGGTATAATAAACCTATATAATATCTATAGAGTCATGACTTATATAGCCTATTGGGTCTCTACCCAATGAGAATATAAAAATCCCCTTAGTAATTAAATTTATGAAATGAGATTTTGAACATAATATAAAAATTGTTTTTTCGGATTCTTTATAGAAAAGGCATAATAACATTCAACTTATACATTTACACACACTGAGCATCCTGATAAAACAAACTAGGGATATTCAATCCATTTAATTACGAAATTTAATTAAGGAAAGTGGGCCTTAAAATCTATAAAAATGATCTAGATCACCTTCTAATCCCTCTTTCTAAAATTTCCATGAAAAATCCTTTTTGAAAAACAATATCAAGGAAAAAATCTCATAAAATCCATTATTGGAATACCCAAATCATTTTCCTTTTTGAAAACACAAGTTTAAACCATTATAATAAAAGTAATTTGAAATTTAATCCACACACTAAGAGTGTAACATAAATCAAACCCAGGACCCCAAGAATTAAGGGAAAAAGAATCCAAGAAACAACCAAAAAATAATATAAATAGTCTAATAAACTAGTTGAATAAAACTAATCATAAAACCAAATCCCCTTATATGTCATAAAATGGATCTATTTATATGTACATCTACCCAAATCTCTAGTAATAATGACATGAAATGGAGACAAGTAACCTAGGATCGAACTACTAAACTTATTAGTGTCCCTTATAGTCCTATCAAACTATATATAAATAAATTTCCCTAGATCTTCTTTGCTACAATTGGAATAAAATAATATTTTTAGCTCACAAGGCCCATAACCCCTTCTGGTCTAACCATTTTAGAATAATCGGTAAACTTTCCCTAGTCAATGCACTATCAAAAATAGATTTTTCCCTCATACAGGTCACCTACTATATTCCTAGGACTCATGAAAATTAAAATATAGGTGAGCACAAATCTATAATCGCATGTTTCAAATATAATATATTTGAAAATAATATACGCCTCACATCCTACACCCTCTGAAGAAACAACCCTCTTCTTCTTAAATCCATACACAAGAATAATATAAAGAAACAAAATATAAAAAATCCCCTTAGAGATCTAAAGTTACCTCAGTAATAGAAATAGTTATAAGGAGATTTTATTATGGTATCATATATTTATAAAAAAGTTTTTCTTTTATTTACATCTAAACATTCACAACATAACTTGGTATACCAATCCATTTCCTTTCCATTTAAAAACCACTATTAAAAGATCCTTTAAAACCATTTATCAAACATCGCATTGAATTCAAACTTGGTGATCAAACAATTTTTATGGAATAAATTTGGTAAGAAACACACCCACTTTTTAAAACGAATCCAATTGGTGTCAAACACATTTTTTTCAAAACCAAACCTCCCGATTCAGATGAATTTGAAGCCACTCTAAGACACCATGATCCCAAAAACATTTAAACTGAAATAATTTTAATTCCATTAAATTTATAAAACATTCCATTAAAACATCACAAGAATTATTAATGGAAAAAACCAGTTTCAAATATCTCTATAAAACATTTAATTTTTTTTGGAAAAACCACTAGAGAATTTTAACTAATACTTGTCATGATACCTAGGTCCACACCAAGTATTTACACCATTTTAAATCCATTCAAAACCCAATAAGGGGTTTCTATTCAAAAAAATCTATAAGGAACCATTTCAAAATAGTTGCCTCATTTTTAAAGAAGGAACTCTGGAATTTTTACAAGTGTTTTTCATGAAACATGTCCATTCCAAAAACTAAAACCATTCGAGATTAATTTCTAGCCTATTACAGTTTTTTACATTCTTTTAAAATAATAAAAATAAATTTAAAAATACTAAATAAATTTATAACATGCATTATAGGGTAATCCTATAGAAACACCTTCTTCATTTCAATTTCAACTATTTTGAATGTCATTTCCCTCAATTATGAACACCCAAATAATCAATGTAATTACCTTCCTGGATATAGAAAACCGAAATTCCCATCATTAGATCCTCCTTTAACCTAAATCTGAACTTGAATAGTGTTTAGTATGTTTGAGAGTGGGAAAAATTGATAGAAAGATCAATTGAAGTTGGGGGAGAAGAAAAGAGGGACAAATGAGTGCTTATCACTCAAAATTGTTATAAATTTGAGGAAGATAGAGCTCCAAATCACGGATAAAAAGGGAGAGAGACCTCCCATGGGCACTACGATTTTTTTAAATAAGAGGGGAGGAAAATGAGACTCATACTTAAAATATTATATGGTAAAACATATAAATTTCAACATTTAATAAAATCTAGGAAGGATGGATTATTTGGTGTCATATTTTTTCAAACCATGCACCATCTTTTTGCAGTCCACTACCTAAACCAAAACTACCTCACAAAGTTCTCCTGGGAACCTCTCGTGGTTTAACATACCATGCGAAAAATAATTCTAAATAGAACATTCAAATAACTGATCCAGCCAAAACACTTCTCGCTAGGTTTACCAAAGCATGCACAAGTCGTGCACTAGTACCCGTACCCAAAAACAAAATTCACTATTTCCCCTAGGCCTCACATGGTTTATACTAAACTATGAACTACCCATGTATACTAAATATTTCATGATCAAAATAAACTTTACGTAAGGGAATCAAAGGGTCGCGTCAGGGATATCACACGGTTTTCTAAAAACCATTTTCCCCAAACTGTGTTCTATAAAAAAATTGAAAAAAAATCCAAACTAAAATCCAATACTTTTAGAAATTAGATTACCCCCAAATGGAATGAAATAATAAAAAATATATAGTAACATTGATACATGGGTGTCATATAAATAAATTTTAAAAGTTGGTTTTCCAAATAAGTAATCATTAATAAAACCAAATATCAATATTTTATCCCTAAACAAAATGTAAATTAAATTTATATGATAAAATTATAAACATAGTTTAGAATTAAAAAATTTTGATCCCGAAAATGGGGACATTTGAGTTTATGAAAAAATCATAGAGAAAACATTTCTAATCATTTAAAAACCATTCACAAAATCCTATACATAGGGAAACCATTTCCATTTTCTCCCTTTGAAGTTATTATTTCTCACCCACATTGGAAAATCATTTAGAAAATAAACATAACCATGAATGGATAAAAATATAATCTCAGACATGCATCACAATTTCAAATAATCATAACAAGAATAAAGGATGGATACAGATATAGTTCCACCAAAAAGTGGAAATAAGGGGGAAAAACAAGTATTAAGTGGGAAGAATATTAATTAAATCAACAATAAGGTAAAATAATCATGATAAAATAAATAGTTATTATGTTTAATTCCTAACAAATATCAGCACTCAAGTCACAATCATAGTCTCATTAGGTAAATCCCCATGAAATTATGTAATCTACACTTGGTGAAACTATCTTGTTTATAATCTATACTAATATAGTAAAAAATTTTATGTCTCACTTAACTTCCTAGGGATCCCATGCAATTAATAAAGTGGAGGTGAGCTATAAATATATCATGTGATCATATAATTTTATAAAAAAAATATAACATAACATATAAATATCATCTCATCTCCAACAACCTCTAAATAAAAAAACCCTTTTCATATTTGGATAAATATTAATTATAAATTTAATACATTTTATAAAAGGTCACAATTTATACACATTATAACATACACCAAGGGGATAAAACTGAGTGTGTAATAACATAATATGAAATTCTATTATAAATTGATAAATGGGCCCTCAAACCAACATGAATTCACATTTTAGATTCCTATATTTTGATAACTCAACAAAGAAAATATAATTTATAAAAAATTTATAAATAAACACTTCTTTTAAATCATTATAAATATATAAAAAGACTCATTGGTCTAAAAATCATTTATCAAAGTCTGAATATACCCATTTTTTTAATAAAACAGTCATTTTAAAACATTTATATCCCTCTTTTGAAACTAACTTGATGTCAAAAAACACTATAAATATTTAAATTCACATGGAAAATCTTTTTGGGTATTTAAATGAACACTTTCAAAATAAAAAATTTCTTTTTGAAAATCGAAAACTACAAATCCACTCAATACCATTTTTAAAAAGAGTGAAAATAATTAAAACTATTTAATAAACCTAATAAGGGTTCCATATATTGTTATAAGGTAATAATAAATTTTTTTAAAGAAACAAAAACATTTCATGGTATGTCAAACAAAAAAAATTATAGATTCAACAACCTAAAATTCCAAAAATAAGTTTTCTTCCATGGAAGAAGCGCACCTTTTCTAGGAAATGACACTTTCAAGACCAAAACAACCAATACCCCCAACATTACACTAAATGAAACCCTATGATCTACCCCCTGATCATTACGGTTCAAAAGAGAAATGAATCCCCTAGGGAAAAGTGTATGGCAGAAGAGGAGAGGAATAATAAAGAGGAAAATATATCTTTACCAAAAAACATCCCTTGAAATTGATGGAAAATGGGATCAAAATCCCAAGGGAAACAAGGGGATGATTCCAAGGAATCTCCCTCTATTAATTCAAACAAAATGGTAAAGAGGATAGGAGATAATGAGTTGAATTGAGTTAGGGGAAATGGGAATTGGACCTTTTTAATGAATATACGTAGGAAGCGTGGTTTTTCAACATAGTTTACCAAACTATGTACCAACTGTGTAGCTCAAACAAGAATATAATTATAAATAATCATAGTTTAACGAACCAAGATCCAACCATGAAACCCCCACAATAATTGAGCTATGACACTATTCATTTCTGTCATTCCTGTTTTTCTAAATCGTGACCAATTCATGCATAAAACACCCCATATGAAATATTTCATAGGAGGTTTACCATTAAAAATAATATTTTCCACATGGTTTACTCTAAATTATTCAATACCCATGCATTATAACTGCAATATAATAAAATGAACACAAAAATACATTTATAAGATTCTTTTTATGATTTTCCATAAACCCTACACACAAACTAGGTATTATACCTTTGAATAAAAACCTTATGTAAGTGACATCCATACAACTACTACTAAGAATGATGTGACTTTGTAACACTTATTCCACATGTAAAAACATTATAAAAATTTAGAAAAAAATTCAAATTTTCCCAAAATTAAAGTTATCTGAAAAATTTTAATATATATATATAACTATGACATGAGGGTGTCTCAACTAGGGTCTATGGTCTATTAACCCAACTAAAAACCCCTTAACATTGTATCTCAATTCCCTAAAGAAAACATTATAATACTGATAACTCCCAATTGTGTCCCTTGGACTCAGACCACTTTGATACCATTCTAACATGACTTGACCCACCAAGACCTCTCCTGAACCATTGATGAGTTGAGTGTGTCATCCTAAGACAACCTCCATTAGGATATAGAGTAAACATACATGGGAGGCCTTATCCAATACCAACCTACAACAAATATGAAATAGATTTTGTATAATATAACTATAAAATGACATTAATATAATATAATAACTAATATATATAATAATTAATGTATAAACAACAAAAATACAACACAATGACTTTTTAGAAACCCTAACAGTTAAACAAAACACAAGAAAACGCTATATTGTGTTACATACATATACAAGGGAACACCATCACCTCATATCAAGGACACCATAAAAGATAAAAATTGTGATGCCTTACTTTAAGAACTCATTGAAAGGGTCAGTAAGCAATAAATTCAACTATATGGTACCACTATAGATCACCAATAATCCATTTTACAAATACAGCACTAGATTCATGATCACTATTCCCATCTACAAATTATAAAACGTATACATAGACATAACATCTAATAGAATAAGTTCCATATATGGGTAATCATAAAAATACCTAATAGGATGCCTTGGAATAAATATCTAAAGACAAACAACTAGTCATCTCAAACCCCTCAGTACTAGAGAGCAACCGAAAGTGTAGAAGTAAGGAAAATCTCATATATTCCTATGGGAAGGAAACATAGGATCATATGGATTTGTCCTATAACTATATATTATCTTCAAAATATTAATATATCACCTTGTATTAGTATCTAGTGTCATACATGTTGGTGGAAGGCCTAGTGTGGTTGAATTATATAACCCAGATGAAAGTAACACCTCATTAGTGATCCATGTTAATAGGGAGAATCCTCAAACAACTAGTAGTGTGTCTCTTCATAGATCGAGTGATGAAGGAATCCAAGAGAATCATAGTATCTACATTATCCAATAATTGATAATATCATAATCCTCACAATAATAATAATAATTAAATAGTACTATTATTATTCACAATATATCTATAAGTAATATCACTTTGGTTTAATAAGAATTATATAGTTAATTATCATAATATCCCTGACATTATAAAATATTATCATTCATAAATAATATATGACACAATTATCAATAATTTAACATCATAAATTTTAAGATATATTATTAATATATATATATGTATTCATAATTGGATTAATATGAAAAATTAAAAGATTTTATGAATACAATTATCTTGAAATATTCATTGACTATCTCGTTTGTGTTGAAAAAAATTAAATAGATTAAATGGTATTTTATGTTCAAGTTGTAACATTTCTAAACATTAACCAATGTTTTATTTTTTTCTCATCGATCTAATCAACAAAACGTTTTTTTGGTGGATTCATCTTGTAATGAATTTTGTTCTATGAATTATATAACCAAGCTAGTTTTTTATGACTTATATCATTACGAGTTATGAAATTTAGAGGAAATTTGAATTTTTGGTCCTAGAGTAGGATATGTTTCAATAAATTGGATTCAAATCTAAATTAAAATGGTTTGTATAATCTAAAATAGATGTGTTTGGATATGTCCAGAATAATGGTATGTGTTTTGAGTGCTCGAGTGAATGTCAAATTTTGGTTGGGGTGACTGATTTTTTTGTTTTTCTGTTGCAGTTAGTCTTTGTGATGTGATGTGTGAGGCTATCACCGATATGAGTGTTGGGTGGGGGATGGTCATTCCACAACTAAGGTATTCCTAGTGTGGCATGGTTTTTTCTAGGGAAAACTCTTTCCATCAAAGGTTGCATCAAAAAGGGAGTAACACACTATGACAATGACCCTTACAAAAGGGGTTGAGAACCCTTATGAATTCTCCTTTTCAATTTTCCATGGGGGAACCAATCATGTTGTTTCCCATAAGTTGTTCAATGACATCCATATATGAGGGATGAGTCATTAATGGGATTTTGAGGTCCACTCTATAAAGCATGAGTCTATTTTATAGAGGTCGGGCTTGGAGGTAGTCATACCACGACCCAGGTGCATCGCACAGTAATGGTGTTTCAAAAGGGTTTCCCCCCTACTTGTAGGTAGTCATGTTATGACCCATAGGGATTTCACTATGAACTGGTCTTTTGTGCATGCACTAATTCATGACTATCATGATCACATTAGGCCTAAAATGATAGACTTTTTTAAATTGGGACAACCCCATCATTTTGATATCGACCCCTTTGAGATTTTGAAGGAAGTGACACCAGGGGGAGGGAAATGAAGATTGATACTCCCCCTCTCCTTATCCTATTAAATATCCATTGTTGAGGGGTAATTTTGTGACATTTCAATGGATATTTTGAGGGTTTTTTATCCATTTATTATCCCCCCATCTTTTTAACCACTTACATAGGTTTTTATTGATAAGTTTTTGTAAACTATTAAACAAGATCATGGTAGAATCATACTGTAATAATGGGTCTATTCTTAGCATGGATTGAGGGGGTCCCATAAGGAGGAACACTATGGTTCATGTGGTTTTCGTGAAATTATGTTGTTCAATGTGTTTTTTGGCATATAATCCTCTTTATTTAAATTTAATAATTAATTATAAAATGTTATAATTAAATATTTGTATGTTTTTGCGATATAGTAGCCTAGGTGTTGATATGAGCTTGGATTAGGTATGGATAGTCTTGGATGGAGAAGAATACCGTGTTATGAGGCTGGTAACTCTTTATTGGAGGTAGGTTATGCATGAGTTTGAATTCTTGTATGTTTTCATTGAATCAAGTAAATGACCATGAAGTAGGAGTGACCTTGATAAAGAGAGAGGGTGTAATTGAGCCACCTAGAGTTGGATCAAGTGCAGCCCTACACTTTGGGATGATTGGGATTCCCCGATTACCATGTCACCATAAAGAAAAGGTGTATGTTTAGTTATTAAGTGACCTCACGTAGGTATTAGGATAAAATATGTGACCGGTTGAGAAACCCAACTTATTATACTTATGATAACATCATTGGAAGATGTATCATCGTTCAACTATAACTTCACACACAAATTTTTTTTATAATGGAATCTAATACCTCAATAATCTCTTTTACTTTCATTGATTGAACAGAAAGTGGGTAGAATTTACACCCTAATCACTGAAAATTATTTTCTTTGTATGCACAAAAAAACTTACACACAACCAAGGAAAATATAAATCCATTAAATGGAAATACAAAATGTAGGAAATCAATACAATAGATTACATGATTTGGAAGATGTATCCTTCATGTACAGGAGAAACACTACTACTTATTTCCAATATAATCATAAGTACAATAGTTAAAAATATATTACTAAATACAAATAATCATAGTATTATAATATTCAACCATATCAACTATACACTAATGTACCATTGATTATATAATAATCATAATATGATTAGACTATAATAATTTATCCCATAAAATCCTGAATTTCTAAGGATGACAGCTACATTCTGGATACCAACCTAGTGGCCCTTATAATTTACTAAACTCCTATAACATCAGTGCTCCTCTATAACATTGTAGAAATATAAAAAGTTCTAATGATCCTTATATACCTAAATATGTCTAATTTTTTCTTCCAGAATAGTACATCATTACAAATTCTATTGACTAATTGTTTATAATTGATGTACTATTGAGTGAACTTATGATGACTTGAATTCGGTAAACTGAGACATACATCACCTCAAAAAATCTCCAATATTAATTTTTTTAGGGAACCATAGAAAATATCAAAAAAATTATCAAATACCCCCATCCATAGTGTGTAGTGTTCCCCCATTTTTTCCTTTTTTTAGCCTAGCCCCAATGAGGCATGGTTCTTCCTCAAACATTCCTGAACTATTTCTTTAGTAAACATGTTTTCCAAATTCTGGATTCCTGCTCTCTTCCATAGTTTCATATCCTTATCCTCTATGAAATTTTAGCTGAAATGACAATCTACGTATGTTTTTTTTTCTTGCATAGAACATTAATTTTTTTCCAAATAGATTCCCCTTTTATCAAAAAGAATAAATAATTATTATTTCCTTCAATGATCACATTAACAAAATCATTTCGTTCAAATATTATATTATAGATACATGTTATTATTTTATTTTACTCAACGTAACAATATGTTGTAGCCTTGAAGTCCAACATACCATTTCCCCTAAGTAGGTAAACACAAGGATTATTGTGCTCTTCTAGGTGTTTGAGTCTCCTGCAATTTAATTATTAATATATCCTTGGAAAGGATTATCTATCTAATAGAAATTTTTTTATCTTCAATTATGTTAAAATTTCAATGGATTTATTTGGTATCCCCCCAATATAACTTTCATATATTTTACATTTATCAAATTACAAATCCTACTAAAAAAGAAATGTATAGTCATGTAAATATCATTTCATACGTCAAACTAGTAACCATCAATGCATAAGAAACCTTTTCCGTTTATGAAATTTCATATTCTATTTTCATTGACTGTAAATTGGTAATTTAATTGTGTCTAAACAAAGAATTTAAGATATAATTGAATCTAAACATTTTAAATCACTCAATAAATATATGGATATAATCCTTCTAAGATAGAACCAATACTCCAACTCTATTATCTTTAATGATTTTTATGTTCAGAATATTCTTAGAATGTCCAAGATATTTTATCTCAAATCTTCCTTCCAAGACACATTTCTACTTCTATATTCTTCCTCTTTATATTCTAACTTATAATATTACAACTACATATATGATCAATATGATGAATGTTCTACTATTCCACGTCTTTTGGTAACAAAAATGATCGGTGTTTTACCTTTACAACCCCTCATCTTACCTGAACATGTTGGTTTTCCAGTTCCTATATCATGGTTCTTTCTCCAATACATAATGGATTTTATTCAATTTTTATACCAAGATAAGGTTTTCATCATTCATGAAACCAACTTGTTGATTCCTGAAAATTTCTTCCTCCTACTCTCCATGATAGAATGATATCTTTACATTTATTTTTTGAGATATGGATCTTTCAATGCTACCATTCTCATCATTGGCTTGATAGTTTTATGTTTTATTATTAATGGGAATATTTTATAGAATTCCTCACATAGCTTATAATAAAATCCATTTACCATTAGTTTTTCCTTATCTCTTTTCTTTCCATCAAATTATTCTTTCATTTGAAATAGCCACTTTTATTAATGTGCATTTTTTACTCCTAGTAAGTTAATTAATTACAAATTTCCATTGAACTTCAATGAATTAATTTCTTCATTATTCATTGAATTACATTTCTTCCATCACTGACTATGTCCACCTCTTCCAGGCCCTCTGACTCTTATCTATTTGTTAAAAGAATAAATTTTATATCATCCCTAAATATCTAAACCAGATTTATAATTCTTGTTAATCACCTCAACAGATTCAGTTACTCTATACTACATGTATTATCTATAACATCCACTAATGAAACTTATGGTATTCACACTGAAGCATTATCTAACCTATATATTTCTATAACATATTCCTATGGAATAACCTCTAGACTTATAGTGCTTCCATATGAGTTATTTAAAACTTGTGCCCTTATGGTGCTCCCACTCAAATCAACTTGGACTTCAACATTTTATTCTTTCCGTTAAACATAGTTATTTTCCAATTTTGGATTCTTCCATACAACCCCTTCATTAAATTGAAAATATCATCCACTAATTCCCTATATTTTTTCTTCATAACACATTTAGAAACCAAATTTCACTCCCCCATACCCAATAGGAAATTATATTTTGGACTTATCCTCAAGATTTTCCCAATCATTTATATAAATATGTAAGTATTAAAAAAATTCAGTGATTTTAAAATGGTATTTTTATGATCATATTAGATACCATAACTCCTATCAAAGTTCCTACCCAACTTTCGATGTTGAATTTTTTTGACGACATGTGTCACTATTCTAAGAGATTCTACCGAAATTCTTCGGGATATTTAGAAATGTAACCATATACTTTGATCTTTATCTATAAAATTATAATTTATTATTTCATATTCTTTATAAAAAAATTTAGTTCCATAAATCATATTCTCATGCATTATTAATTTTTTGTTATAGAAATTCTTGATGTTTTATCAAGTGTACTCATCATTATTGTCAGTACGATGGAATTTCAACTTCTACTCACTCTCTATTTCTTCCAAATATTTCCATTAGATAAATTCCTAAAAAAATATTAGTTATTATTCAAAAATTAAATCCAAATTTTTCTTATATCATTGTAAATAAGAGTTACCAAGTTAAATAAAACTTTAAGGAATTGAACCAGAGAAGGTCCTAAAATATCATAGTACACTAACTCAAACTTCTGAGATATGGGATTGAATTTATATAAATTTAATGTCACTATTATTTTCTTCCCGAACACATAAATTTTTTACATTTCTATTTCCATGTGACCATGAATAAATATTACATTTCCCTTTAGATCATTCATATTCTTTTCATGGAGGTGACTAAACCTATAATTCCAAACTTTTAGATCATCAGCAGTTAGACTTCCAAACATTTTAATTCAATATAAACATTTTTTCATGTCAAACATTCAATATTTATCTCCTTATGAAACCACTCTGGATCCTCGAGTAACTTTACAAACTCCATTAGAAAATAAAGGTATGTACCCTACCTCATCAAGTTGTCTATTAGAAATTAAGTTCTTCCCTAAACCTAGGATATATATAACTTCTTAGAGTCTCAAGAGACCCCCATTCTTCTTATATATATTAACATCTTTTGTCAAATGATCTTCAAAGCTTCATAATCAAGCAAATTTACTTTTTTGAAACTTGTAGTTAAATAATTGTCATTGCATCTCTTCTCTCCCATTGTATTAGATGATGCTCCCATGTTAAAAAACCCATGAATCTGCCAAAATGTTGACACATAATAATAATTTGATACCTCCTTACATTGTACTATAGGAATTTGAGCATCCAAAAGTTGATGGTCTTCAATTGAATTAGTTTTGACTTTTATATTCCTTTTTAATGTTTCATATTTTTTCATACTTCAAACATGTAGGATTAAGAATAGATAAATTTACATGTCCTTTTTTTCAAGGTTTATATTATGATAGCTTCGTCAAATATATTTTCATCCATTTAGGTGAACATCCTTATCCATCAGTGTTAAGAGTGTTACTGGACAATGATTGGACTTCCCACTGATGAAGTAATTTTTTGAGAACAGAATTCTTGATATCATCAACTAAAAGAAACTTTCTATTAGAGTTATTGGTGGAGTCAGCATCACAACCCGACTCCCTAGAAGCGATGATAGTAATAAGAGTTCCCACACATAATCTTTGAATGTTATATTAACTAATTAAATATTCCCATAGATTATATTAAAAGTGTTCCCATGATCTATTTTTGGTCTTCCTTCCAATAACCTTAGGTTGAAAAATAGTTGCATTATCAAGTATTTTTTCAATTTTGTAGGTTTCCCAAACATATCATCAATTGAATTAACCACATATACCATTTTATTTATTTCTATAATGTTAAATGAAATATTACATTCAGAATACTTCCCCACAAATGCCAATTCTTTTCTATCTATGAGTTCCCATTTTACCTTTTTCAACTTCTTCAGATAGACACCACTATGTGGAGTATCATATACATATAAATTAGAATATACTTCATATAAATTCTATATAATTCAAAACCTATTACTTCAAACTTATCTACCCAAACCTTTCTATCATCTAATTTCATATCTTTTGATGATAGTAACTCCCACTATAATGGATATATTGTGAATAAAAGAGAATCTATACTGAATGAACCATAAATATAGTACCATTTTTGGTATTAGACCCTTGAATTACAACCCACTCTTATACTAGTTTTCAGTAAATTAAACTGCCTATGAAATAGAAAATTTCAGTGGAGGGAGGATCATCGGTCCACTAGAAATTCCTACACCAAAGTCTCTATGTAGTAGAATCTAGGACCTCAAGAAGTTCTTTTTTAGCTAACTGAGTGTACCAAAAGTAGGTTGAAATTTCACCCTACTCAAAAAACAAATTAATTTGTTTCACACAAATAAAAACTAACATACATATAAATAAAAAAATTCATATAATGTAAATACATAATTAAATAAATGGACATAAGAGATTATGTCATTCCGACATTATGTCATATGTGCACAGAAGAAACACTACTGTTACTTTATGTTATAATTAGAAGAACACGATTTAATAACACATTAAAAGGGGTGAAAAATATAAATGAATTAGAAGAACATTCTACATGCACCCAATGAATTGAAATCCTCTTAAAAGGATCTTTAAGAGTTCCCAGTAGATGTGAATATTTCTCTAGAACCTCCAAGTGGCATTGACCCTCCCCAGGGATCCTCATGCATGATGTATTTCAAAGAGGTGGTTGATGGTTTTATGGTTTACTCTAACAAAGATCATTTTTTTAGAATTCCATCCATTCATATTGCACCCCTTTGTTTTGATAGGGTTTTAGGGTGTCCCATAGAGGGAATCACATAGGACTAACTAAATGATGATACAAGTTATCATGAGCTTTCACTAATGGCATGGTTCGGACATGAGAAACCATCTCTATCATTTTAAGGATGTTTATGAACTTGTAGGTAATAAATAAGTCCATGGAGGTTTTGGTGATTTCTAGATACTCTTTATTTATCCATTTTTTATGGATAATTTCATCAAGGAACGGTTCAGAGTGAATCTTCATTATAGTACGTACATCTTAACATTATCTTAATGGTTTGGGAAAACTCAATATAGGTTTGAGTCAAGCCGAGTGGTGTTGTGGGTTAGGTTACCTAGAATGACTCTTTTTCTTCATAAACCAAATCGTATTAAATATTTTGGTAACACATTAGGAATAGTTTTGTTCCTAGATGAGGAAACTCTAATCCATAATTCATTATTGTGACCTCACATCTTTGTTGAGATGGGTCTGAATTCAAACCTCCTATCACGTGTTCTAAAAAGGGATGGTGTTAGATTCACTTGGTGGAAACATGTTCTATAATAATATCTACCTAGTTTTTTTGAATAATTTAATTTATATTTAAACTTGGTTGTTTTTTGGAGGATAAGTAGGATGAGACTCAAGGGGGAAATCTAGTTGGTGGCCTCATCTATAGTTCCTCATCATCTGGTGTTTTGGAGTAACTAGAGTCCGTTCCAGCAGAACCCATCCTCCTAGCATGAAATTTCACTAAGTTTCAAAATGTTGAGGGATTTTAAAATGTGGTAATGTGCCTAAAATTCCTTTAATTTACTTTGAAACCCGGTTTGATAAGACATATGTGGCCTGTGCCACCCCCTTTGTGCCTATCGGTTCAAATTCTAAGAATACTGAAGAATTATTGACTAGAAATCAAAAATTATTGACACCATGTGATCTCATTCATTAAATAGTCCTTAAACTCAGTTTCACTACCTTTTTATTAGGAGTCCTAGCATCATCCTCAAGAATTATTTTCAATAAAAAAAACCCAGGGTTTAAGGAAGGATATATGTTCTTCCCAAAAAAATTGATTGAATAACGATGGTTTCTCTATTTTTGGAGGAACTGCCACCTACATCTCCAAGGAACATGGTTTTCCATTCCAAATGATTATCTGTGTTAGGGGAGGTGAAATAAATAGTGATGTTAAGGGTATCTTTAATCTTAAAGGACAGTAAAAGTTTTTGAACCGTTTCACCTCTAGTTGATTGAGGTCATATCACCTGATCTAGAGAGAGACATGTCTATATCCTATTCATCTTCTAATTCAGGTTCCCTGTGAGGCATGTCCATTCATTCTATTATTTTATTTTCTCTCTATTAATATAAATTTTGTGGGATTTTAAGCACTTGTTAAGATATATTTCATTAAAATTGATTCTTAAAGGCTACATACCTATATCATCGTTATATTAGAACCCAAACAAGGTGTTAATCACATGTCTTTCTTTGCTATAAGTATGGGATTTCGAGACTACATTCATGAAAACCCATGTAATATGAAAATATATGTTTTTTTAAGAAATGAATTTCTATTTACTTTATTGATGATTCAGATTAGCATGTCACCACTAGAATAAATTTAATAGGAAATGATTTGTTCTTCTCATTTGTATATGAAAAATTTGAGGTTCATATTAGAATGGTATTATGGAAACAATTACCCATGTTTTATATAGGCATGTAACCTAGGTTTTTTGGGTTTGAATTTATTATAATTGTTGAGGCCTCACAGAAATGAGTAAGGGTGGACGTATCCAACAAAGAAATGATGAATTTTAAAAATTTATTGGCTTCCAAGGGGATTATGGACATGGGATACTCTAATAGTAAATATATGAGGTGTAATAATAAAGAAAAGGGTATAAGAGAATATGGATCAAGATTGACTAGTGTATCCACAATATTCAAGGGAACAATTTAATTTTGTGTGACATGGCCACCCACCTCACTAAATAACTTTCATAACATAATCCACTACTATATATGTTCAAGAAGGAGAATCAGAAGTAAAATTATTTTTATTATTCTACCAACTAGCATTGAATTGATGGCTTTTTGTAGTTTGGAAGAATTGGAAGAAACATGAGAGGGGAACTGCATGTGTGGGGCTTATACACTGTATGAACATAATAGAGATACACATGATTGGTTCTTGAATATGACAGATGAGGAGTTCATCCTATAGTGTCTAAGAGATTAAATTGAAAAACATGAGGTGTTCCTTTGGGTTAGTTGGAATGATGAATTGTTTTTTTATCTACTGGGGAAATAAAATATCTTATTGGATAAAATATTTGAGATAGAGAGGGAGTGAAGGGTAAAATTCATTCCCCTTTGGCTGAAATATGGGGACTAGAATACTACTTATTTTCAAGTGTGCATGATGGAAAGAAATGTGACCGGGAGACTTAACATAAAACTCCAAGACATCTCATCCATATTATACATTGATGTAGTGGGGAAATGGAATTGGATTATTTTTATATTCTCTTAGATGGATCGGTTATTAACAAAGTAGAAATTCAAATATGGGTTAATGAAGAAGACCTTTTCATGAGATTCATCCTGAGACTTGTGGAGGATGGAGATAATGATGTGTTAGTTACTATTGTTGGGGAGGATGAGATTTAAGAAACTATGTTCAGTATTATGTAGTAAAGTACTCCTATCCCAGATTGTTTTCCAAGTTCCTTCTTATTGTCCACATGGGATATTGTTAGGGTCTAGGTAGGGGAATCAGTATGTGATTTTTTTAGAGGTGAATCTCTAATTGGGGATGTGTGTGCATCTAAAGTGGTTCTTATTCCCAAGGTGAATGATACTTATATGATGAATCATTATAGTATAGTATTCCTAAGTAACTTTGATTATAAAATTATTACTAGCCTAATTAATAGAAGACTTAGTTATGTTTTTCAATGACTGATATTAGAGTATTAGTGTTGTTTTGTGTATGGGATAAGTAACCTGGGGTAATTGGTATTAAAAAAGATATGGTGGAGGATCTAAAAAATGATGGTTGGATCCAACATTATAATCAAGGTGGATATTCACAAGGAGTATTACATGTTATAATGGAGTTTTATTATAAGATACATGAGGAATATTGTATTCCAAGAATGGTCATGGGATAGTTTCTTCCAATGTTATGCCTCTTCATAGATGACAATATCATTACTGGTAAAGGAATTTGGATTATTCCAAACCATATACAGTGTAAGTCAAGAAGATCCCATGTCTCATAGACTCTTTATCCTAGATCCATAAGTTCTTACAAATAAAATCTCGTGATGTTTGGTGAATGGGAGCATTATTCCATTCCAGAATAGCTTTGGGAGTGGAATTATGCCACACCTTATGTCTGCTGATGACATGTTATTTTTTATTAATGGAAAGAGAATATCAATTTAGAATTTTATGAAAATCATTGAAAACTTTTGATAGTTGAGTGGACAGTATTTTAATCAATGAAAGAGTAGTTCCTTCGTCTCCAATAAATACCCAACAAACCATGGTATTAAAATTCAATATATAAGTTATGTATGTAGAGGTGGAAACTTCCAATGAAATATATCTGAGACCCTATTTCAAATAGAAGGGTCAAAAGGCATTATTTGATGGTATCATCAATAAGATTATGGTAGGGATCTAAAAATGTAAAAAAAATAACTCGTATGGAGGGTGGGTTACATTGATTAATAGTGTGCTTACTTCTATGTCAATGCATGTGTTCTCTATCATCAATCCACATAAGGGGGAAATTTTTAAGTTGTAGAATATCTAAGATGCATTACTATGAGATGAGAAATATGATGTATGATACCACTGGGGATCCTGGAAATAATCGGAGAGGTCAGTAAATTAAGATGGTATCGGTCTACATAGTGTTTCAAAAGCCATGCATGCCATGAAAGAGAGACTGGTGTGGGATGTTATTGAAGGGGACTCCCTCTAAGAAAAATTCATAAAAAAGGTTTGAGGAATAATTTGGGGACATGGTGAGATGTTCCAAGATATTTTAAATCCTTTATTGGCGCATTTTATATTTTTTTGAGGAGCTAATGGACAAAAACTGTTGGGTTATGGGTCACCAAGACATTAATCATTTTATGGAAAACTAGGCTAGAGAGACATTATTTTTTAGGGTTCACCTATTTTGAATATATCATTAATGGAGTACAACATATTTCTATCTTTCATTAACTCCATTCTTAATAATTAATATAATTCTATCTATGGGAGCATTAATTTGGTTGAAAAACCAAAAAACCTGTTTTTTTGGGCTCAACTTTTGGGAATTTCAGTGGCTGAGATTTTGGGATCATGGTTCATGAAAGAAGCAGAATGGATGATTGGTAACCAAAACATTAGTGAAAGGAAATACTAGGTATGTTGATATTTTTGGTTTGTTGAATGATACATAAAACCCTCCTGATTGATAAAAGTGTGTAGAAGAATGGAGTGGTATTGGATTCCTGATGCCAGTGTTCTACAACATCGCAAAAGGAATTAATGTGGAATGTATTTTTTAATGGTGATTTGGAAATGAGATTTGGAATTATATGGGAAATGGTATGAGTATACATGGAGTAATAGATTCAATGCCGGAGGTTTTGGGGGCATGGTTTTGGGGATTAGGGTATCAAGGGGTGGAGGTGAAGGCTCATGAAATTATTTTCTTAGTGGTATGATGGGTTGTTTTGGAGGCTACGAATAAAGATAGAGATTGAAGATGGTATTCTTACCTTTTCATCCTGTTGAGGGAGAAGGCTCTTATTGTACAAATTGGTGTATTGATAAATGGAGGGGTGTCCTCTTCTTTTTTATGAATGTTGTCACCAAGATTGTGTTATAATATAAAGGGTGATCGAGGTATCCATGTTCAATAGGTAAAATGGAATCCACCTAGCACATGGATGAAATTGAATGTGTATGCATCATGAATTTCTGGGGAGATGAGAGGGGGTGATCTAGTGAGAGAAAATAGGGGTTTGATGATTTTGGGATTTAGTTTCTTTTAGGGTAGATAATTTTATTGGATGAGAGGCAAGATCCATGGTAAGTGATATTATGCTACGTAGGATTTACAGTATTCAAAATTTTGAATCCAAATCAGATTCCTCCTTATAGGTTGGATTTATTCAAGGTAATAATAGATAACTTTGGCACTTGAAATATCTTTTCTGAAATTGTTGAATCATTTTCAACAAGGGTATATATATTGGCCACACATGGAGGGAAGGGATATTTATGGGGTATTCCTTATCCACAAAAGTGAGTATAGAAGAGATAACTACTATGTATACTAGTAATCTTAGAATTAGAAATTCAGACTACCCAATCAATTCACCAAGATATTATTAATTATATACTAATAATCATCTGTTTAACCTATAATACCTGATCCCCTAAATTTTTGAATCACAAAGCATGACTGATGGAACTTGGATACCAATATGGTGACCCATTGACTTTACCAAACTTATTAACTATTTTTTCACCATCATAACACCATTAAATTATGAGAGTTTATGATAGTCCTTCTACCCTTAGATATGTCCTTATTCCACTACAAACACATTGGATTACTCCACTTTCTGTTGACCAATTTCAAGTGAAATATTTTTCGATGATTAAACGTATTATGGCTTTAATCTAGTAGACAAGAAACATGATTCATCTACCAAATAATATTTTGGTAGACTATTTTGGATTCCAAGATATTGTTGGGTAGGAATTAGGGGCCTATGACTTGTGGTGGTAGTGAAAAGATATTAAAACTCACAACATGTGGGTGACACCCTATTGAGGTTAAAAGAGAGCCATGGTGAGTTCCTTGGGATAGATATGTCCTCTAGGGATTAATGGGATGTGACATAATTTTTTTTCTATTTATGATGGGTTATGAGATCCCGAGTGGGGATTTGGTATAAGACATAGTCATGGTTTATGGGAATTATTTAAGGACTTAGTATTAGGTGTTTAATGGACTTGGTGTGATATTGTTTGGGGTGATACTTGGTTAGTGGGACTGAGTGGTGATATAGGAATTGGAGAAGGATTGTATTAGACTATTGAGGCATGGGTAAAGAAGAGCCTGCAGGATGATATCACATCATTGATTGTTATATACATCTTGGTGATAATGATATGAGACTCGAATCTGGCTGCAGGGCGTAAGCGGATTCCCTGATGGGTGAGATGAGAAAGTTGATATAATTAAAATGTTGTTCTTATGTGTCCAAGATAGTCTCAAAAAGATTCAAAAAGGGGGATAAATATACTACAAGAGGGGTGTAATAGTGTCCATATAATTCTGGAGTGACTACCACCCCGACGATGAGCTGGTGAGATTATGAGATGGGATGATTGATTTATTTATTATTTTATGTGTATGTTGTCTATGTTAATGGGATTGGAAATTGATCTTGGAATGGTCTATGATGGATCATGATGCATGGAATCACCTTGAGTGAAAATGTGTTGGAAGAACCCTATCTTGATTTAGAAGGTAGAAGTTGGGTTATGATATCATACCCTAATTTTTGTTATAATTTAGTATTTAGAATAATTAACTCACCTCCAGTGGGAATGTGTTGGAATGGGATGCCTTGAGTGAGGTGGTAGGTTCCAGTTATAATGTGATATCATACCATGACTTTAGGGATAAGGTAGTTTTCAAAATAACGGCCTCATATTGGGTGATAATATGTTGACATGGACCAAATTTTTTGATATGTTTGGTTCAGCTCATAATCATGGATGATTAGACCAACCACGACTGATAATTTAGTGGTTGAGATTTAACATAAGGCCCTATGTTGAGTGATAAGGTAGTGGACAAGGATTTATGGGAAACCTCTCTTGAGTGATAAGGAATTGGTTAATACATTACACACAACTTCCCCAAAGGGGGTTTGGTATGGACATAGTGTGATTCCCTAGCCTATATTTTCATGTATGATTTGGGTTGTATGGAATGAAAAGATTGGAATATGGAAATGGTCAAAGCATGTATGGTCGGATGTCATGGTGGCCTTGTTAGTACATGATGACCAAATTTGTACATGTGGTGGTGGCATGAAGTGGATTTTTTGAATAGGTTGAATCAATTATGATCCAATTTCATGGTTTCCTAGCAATCACACAACTACCAATTTCCAATGTTTATTTTTAGTTGTTTATTTTCCCCAAGCATACACATATATGATGATGTATATTAGGGGAACTTCATGAGACCCTACTAAGATATATTTCACACACCCTGAATGTGAACTCTAGTGCACCTGAATATCTTATGTCTTCATTGTAGGTTAGGTAACTTCTTGTAAAGTGGATGGGGCTACAACAGCTCATCGGGGATGTGGAGACTAGGTGGGTGATGCTTGGGGATGGTACTAGAACCACCTTTTATTTTGTTTCTTTTTTATTTAGTATCTATGATAATTCTAGTGGGTGATTAGTTCATGTGTAACTATTTCTTCATTATTAATTGTTTATAGCATGGAAATGTTTATTGATTCCACATTTTGTGATAGTTTGTTTGGATGATGTTTGGTTATTTCTGTTTTTTTTTACTCTAATTCATAGGTAGAGTCTCCCTAATTATTTATTTAGACCCTCATCACTATTATTTAACCTATGACACATGGGTAGGTGTCCTAAGGCCATGTGGTGCCTCTATCTATGAAAATGATGAGTAGACTCTAGCCAAGAAATGACATTATTCTTATATTAATTAAATATCAATTCTCAATTAGATTCATCCTTCATGGGAATTTGATGAGTTTAGAAATTCTAAATAAATAGATATAATTTCTTTTTAAAATAATTAGTCCTATAAAATAAAATATATCATTAGAATAAATATAGAAAAATAAATATTTTATATTCAAGAAATATCAAATATGTTCCATAAGTAATTGATTTAATGCTCTTAGAATATCTTGAATTAATTTATCTTGAATAATTATGTATTAATGTTTCTTTAAAAACTTGAGAAAACATTATCATAGATAATAAAAGACATAAATTAAATATTTCTCAAATTATTATAATAATTCTTCAATTGGTATGTACTCATTTTTTCATTAAAATTAGAATTGTGTTTATTTATAATTTTTTGTCCCTAAAATAATATGAAATATAATCATAATTTCACAAATAAAATGATCTGAGAAATTAATTTTTCATTAAATAATAATCATATATATATATATATAATATTTTATTATTAATATAGAATATTTAACATGGTTCACAATTTGATAATTTTTTTTGTAAGAGGATAATGTTTGAACATGAGAAGAATGAGATAAACAACAATAGTAAAATATGTGGAATTATTGGTGAATTTATGATACTTTAATAATTCAATTTTTTTAATACAGATTTCAATCATTAAAACTGGGTGATTTTGTCTTTGCAACCAAGAACATCCTTACTTTGAGGAAAATTAGGGATGATTTATTAAATTTTATTCTATTTCAAAAAAATATCCCACCCTCAATAATTTATATATCATTTAATATCCCCTTCATTAACAAATGCAGAATAGTAACATAACACTAGTTAACATTCCATTACTCTTCCAATTAATTCTTCCTTTTTTAACTATTCTAACATGTGAAGTCAACTAACAAAATATTTTTTCTCTACCGATGCAGCATAATTTCCACATGGTCACCTTGACACCAAATTTTCAAATATAAAAATTAAAAAATAAAAATATACTTTTATTTGGGTAATTTCTTAGTTTAAATAAACAAAAAAAATACTTATTTTGTGATTTGACACCCGATATCATAATTTCTACCTTTATTATGAAAAAATCATGTTTTAGACTCATCCAAAGGATTATGATTTTAATTTAACCTATAATTTTGTATTTAAACTCATTCTTATTCCCAAGATGAATATTTATTTATTTAATAAATTTCAAATAGCCCTTGAAATTCTACTGGCTTTAAATTTCAACAAAATTTATCCCAAGGGTAAACACATCATTCTATGTTCAACAGAATCATCAAAAAAATTATAAGGTCAACATATAGGGTAAATTTATTATTTTACCCTCTTTTAAAGACCTATACAATAAAACTCAAAAATATATTAAGACATTATTATGAGAAATTCATTTCACTGCAGCACTCATAGACACATATGGTGGTCCTTTACAAATAAATTAATTCCAAATTTTGATTAGGGTTGATCTAGTCAAATGCCTATATGTTGGATATTCAAAACCCAGCACTCCCTTTTGGAATGTACCAATAGTATATTTCTTTTCTTTATCATCATTTTATTTTTTACTTTGAATAAATTCTCATATTTAAATCTATTTTTCCTTGTATATTTCTAGTGGATAGTAGTAAGACAATAACTCAAAATCTTCCACTACTCAAATAACAATGTTATACTATTCTATATAATTCATAGAGTCATTACTTAATATTTTATTAATTTTTTGTGGTATTAAAAGGGGTATTATTAGATGTTTGTGGGGGTGGGGGTTCTAATGTTTTTATTTATGAAACTACATCTATTTTTTCTAGATTTAATTTTTTGTGTGTTTCTGTAAATTGATAGGAAATGTGAACTTTAAAGCTATCTTACTTTCCAAATATTCCATTCCCGTTTTATATTAATCACCAATATAAAAAATTTAATAATTAAACTCTTACCCTTTATTCATCGAAATGATATCCAAATTCAGTAAAATAAAAAATAATACATAGAGTGTTACTTAGTACATTGCTAAGTGTTAATCTAAGGTTCAGACATTAATAATGTGCCAACAAACTATGAGGTAACACTATCAATTGAATATGTTCCTATTGTTTTAAAAAATCCAATGTCAATCTAAGGAACACTTTCTATTTTTGATTTATGTTGCACTACTTTGAGTCAAGGTATTATATAGTGAATGAAAACATCATGACCCAATTTTTTTTTAAGAAATAGTGTAAGAAAAATGAAACAAAAGGGTTGTATTTTCTTTCATTATTCTCTTCCTTTGAATACCGATTGTTAAATTTTAATTAATTACCAACAATACTTTACTTAAACTTGATTTTGTTTTATAATCCCCTAAAATCAATTAGAACTACTATCTACCCATTTTTTTATTTTAATTCCCAATATATTTTCCAAATTTTTGAAAAGGAAACAACATTATTTTAGAATAAAAAATACTATAGTTTTAATTTTTCAATATCCTCTAATTCACATTCCAAAATTTGGGTCTTCATTCTTCTACATAATCTATATGTTTCTTTAACTATCTTTAATCAAATTATCAGTCATATATTATGATTTATAATGTACATTGTATTTCACATGGCACACTGAAGTCCTCCTTGAGTATTTTTAACCAAAAAATCATTGTATATTCTTTCTTAATCTCATCATTATATCCCATATTATCCCATGAACATTGAAATTTTGATTAGAAACTAGTTAAATACCAAAATCAATCAGAATTGGGTCTTTCAAGAAAATGACTATTAGAAGCTTCTATGGTGACTCTTACATTTCCACACTTTGCTAAAAAAATAAACTTTATTATCCATAGGGTATTATAAGACATTATCAAGTTTTAAAAAGGGAATGACCATTAAATTTTGTTCCACTATAGAAAATTGAACCTTACATGCTTCGGAAATGAATTTTATGAAATCTTCTAATGACACTAACGGGATTCCTGATGACTCTTAAGAAATTCCTAGCAACACATATAATTTCAATTATAACCCTTGTGATTTTAGATATAAATCTTATATAATCTTTATTTTTGATATTTATTATTAACATTATACCTTGGTTACCCTTATAAAATCTATAGTAACCCTTAAAATTTTTACCTTTGATACTTCCCCATTCAATTTAGTACTTGTGACTCTTAAAAAATATCCAACAACTCTTATGAACTAATTATTATTTCCCTTAAATCTAGAGACACAAAATGATTCTAACCAAATCATTCTAGAACTATAATACATTCTCATAATCACTCAAATTATTCTAGAACTCTTTAATTAATTCCCTAACACATCCATGTGCTTACAAGTCTTTTTTAGTTCGGAATGATCCCAATTGAAAACATATCTAATACTATAATATATGGTTCTAATATTATACCCATTTATTTTTTTTTCTTCTAATTATCGATTTTTAATTTCAATAATTTATATCATCCCTTATATATGTGGATTTTAATCCTACTACTACATTCCCCCATTGATAAAAAAATTCAAGGGAATTTTGTCTTTTATAGATTAGTTCATAACTAGTGTTTAATAAGATAATAAAAGATCAATCAACTAAGTTTGTATTACTTAATTGGTTGATACATGGTCTAGGAAATAAGAAACATAGGTTAATGTCTACAATGGTGTCCATCCAATTTAGTTAAAATCATCACTCCTCCTATATTATTCCCCATGGATAATATGTCCCCCTTTCTCCACAATCAAATAGAATATATATCCTCTAATAAATATGTATACCAACCAAATAAATTATTAAATATATTGAGGAGTGGGGAAATTTACAAACCAACTCAAGATGAGGAAGGTGGTTGACCACCAAGGTTCAACTGGTACATCTTGGATACTGGTGTAGCGAAGGGCTTAGTCATGATATATTTTAGTAGTTTATTAGACCCAATAGGCTACATATTTATTATTATTTTCTCCTCATTTTCTTTAATAATGTTATATATTATTTCAATGTGTTTGGTTTTGGAGTGTTGAACTGGATTCTTTGGGATTTCAATAGTACTATTATTATCACAAAAGATAATAGTTGGTTATTTCACTTCTTCACCTAGGTTTTACAATTAAATTTTTATCTAATAAAGTTTTTTATAGGATTTATTTACTATAAGTATTGTTCCTTATCCATACTAATAGATTTAGTCTCTTATTTATTACTCCTCCACTCTACACACATAGTGCCAATATAAAATGAATCTCCACATGTAGAATTATGATCCATCATATCACCATCCCAATCAAAATTTCATATGAATAATAATTCATTTTCCTTATCTACATCAAATAGGAAATCATGAGTGAGAGTTACTTGAATATACCTCACAATTACCATAATTTCTAGGAGATAATATTCTTTAGGATTGGTTTGTAATAATTTCATATAGATAATGAAATAGGTTATGTCTATAGAAGTGTCAATTAGGTATAAAAAAACTCTATATGACCATCTTATACAAAGTGGGATCTGCTGACTTTGCAACCTCATACTTACCAATCTTGATTCCATCTATAGCTATGGATTACATTTATTATGAATCATACATTTCAAATTTATGCAGTAGTTTAGATTCATATTTAGTATGATAAAAAGTATAACTCTCCTTTTGAATAACCTAAAGTACCTGGATATAATTCTGTTCACCAATCATTGGTATTTGAAATTCTGAGATCCTTATATTAGAAACCCAATATAAGGAATTTGGTTTTCTTCTACTAAATATTTTGTAACCCACATAATCCAACACCATAAATTTTTATTTCTGGAATGAATTTGAGTATAGGTTATGATACACACAACCTTTTTGAATTCTAATTTCTTTATATATGAGTCAAGTTGAGAATATTAATCATTCAATTCTTTATTTAGACCATACATGGAATTATTTAATCTATAAACCTTGTTTTCTAAATTATTAATCAATAATACCATCGGTTACTCAATCTATACATCCTCATTCATTATATAATTCATAAATTATTTTTCATGTCCAAATGAAAGTTTTTAAACACTCAATGAATCACGACTACTAGTAAAATATTAATTTATTCAAGTCAAATCACTAAGGATATATTTTATTTGATATAAAAACCTTATATTAGTGAATAAACTTCGTATATAAGTTGATCCATATTTCAAACCATATTACCATGTTTGTCAAATTTTTTGGATACCCACTTTATTCTAATCATGTTATTGAATTTAGGTATCTCCAAAATATCCATTGTATGGTTATTATCAATATAATAAAACAAATTATTCATAGAACTAACCCATGATGTATATTTTTCTATTTATTCAAAAGATATTAGTTCCATGGTATATTTTAGAGAATTTTGCTTTACTTCCATCATTATTCATGTCTTAGTTAGTGTATCTTTATCTCCAAATATATTGGATGTATATCCTTATGTCCTTCTAGTTCTACTTTAAGATAAATGATGGATATCTTCAGCTTCTTTTCCTTCCATTGAATAAAATTATGAGTCTTTATTTGAAGTACTTGGTACAAATTCTAAATTTTCATTGATTTCATCATCTTCTTCATTAAGCCAGAAAATCTAACTCCTATAATTCCTTCTTTATCCTCGATAACTTTGGCATAATTTATCATAATAATTTTCCCATGATTCTTGTTGTAACATTTATAGTATTTAATATTTATTTAGTACCCTAGGACAATTCCCTTATTTATATAATCACTATATTTACATTTACTCCCATCCTTGTTATCTGGGTAGTATCTACTTCCAAAAATAAGGAAGTGATTCTGTAACATATTTATTCAATGCCACATATTGTAGGGGTTATTCAATATTTGAGGTTTATAAATGTTTGATTTTAGGTGTTGACCATGACCTTGTTGGTCTCCTTCCCATAATGGAATGAAATAGAACAATCAATAAGTAGTGTTTCACCCATGTTATTCACCATCTAGTTCCATTATTCAATTACTCTATTTTATTATAGGGGCCTAGCTGATGACACATCATTATTGATGGTGTTCTTCTACATAATATTATCTAATTCAATGGATGTGTACTATTTTAAATTATTATATAAAAAAATTATATGGTATGAACCATTTCCTTTTATACTCTCCACTGGTAAAACTTCATGCAATCCATAACCTCCTTATTTCTCTTCATGAACATGATACACACCATTCTACTATAGTAATGAACATATATAATAATGTATCTTTATCCTTGAGTTTGAGGTTTATTGATAGGGACAAAAAATCATTAGGGACCTAATTAATTAATTTTTATATCCTCTTTTTCATTAACCAATAAGGGTTACCTACCATCTTACCCTGCATATATACATCCCATGTCCTTTCTCATTCACACATTAGATTTGGGATATCCAGCTTACCACTCATTTTTTATGGGTTATCAATTAATATTTGATGAATGTATCCTAGTATCTAGTGTTGAAAGTTATTTTCTTATTTCACAAAAATAAATAATATTTTCTCTCTAATTTTCACCTAGTAGAGGTTTCCATTGGTTTTCTAGAACTTCAAGAGTGAATTCCATAACTTAACATTAATCAAGAATCCTTTAAGGTTTAAAGTAACTTAAATCCTATAATTAAAACAAGAAATCCTGATTAATAGTTCATGTTAAAATCCATCCATATAGATTACTTATGATTGTTTTAGTTCATCACCTACAATCCTAGACTTCCATATTTGTTTTATCTTCAAATCTTTATCATTACAAAAACAAAAAATTCTATTAACTCTCTATTTAAGATTCTTCCAAAGGTTCATTTTGTCTATCTTTTGGGATTAGAATATACTATAGAGGTTATATGTGATATTGTTCTTTGTTTCTTTATTTGAAACATCATCAGGTTTTAATAATTTCTCTTCTTTCTTTCATTCCAAAAGATACTCGCTTAGCATGAGGAATTATGTGGGATCTATTTTAATTTTTCATCACTGGTAGTGTAATCATAATTATCATCATCTTAAAATTGTGAGAAGATATAATTCTATGAAATTTAATTAGATTTTATGAAATTCATCAGCCTCTGGATTCCATGATTATGGCCTCCACTTTTACTTTTTTTGCAATCTACATACCTATGCCCATAGTTAGAACGTTGAAAGCAATATCAATAAAATGAGTTTCCACACATTTTTGAATGATATTGACTCATTTTTATCATTTTTAATCTAGGTGTTTCTCCATTCAAATAACTCTTTTAATCATCATATTAGGACATGGTGTGACTAAGGTATCCAAAAAATTGATACTTCATAAGGGGAAATATCATTCCACATTTACCATTATATATGTTTCTATTTTTTGAAAGACGTATTAGTTGTCGATTATTCTTCAAACAATGGGAATTTTCTTATATATTTTTCTTCCCTTTTAAGAAAATAATGGAATTATTTATTTTTATGTATTTTCATCACAGTCAACTCCAGTATTATTTTTTTCCTGTGCGATTGATCATTCAAATTTTCTCAACTCTTTTTGTTCCACATTTGGCCCTTTATAATAGTTCTATATCTAAGAAATTCCCAAAAATATAAATTTTTATTTAATTTTTTTAAATTTATTTTATTTTCTAGTTAATTTTAAAGGTAACCACTTCCTCCTCAAGGGCTTTAACCCTCATAGATCTTTCCTCCAAGTAATCATTATGGTCACTGATCACCTTAGCTTTTTGTTCAATATTTAGTTTGAACTATACAACTACTCCTAATATTTCAAGATTAGATGGATTATTATGTAAATAATTTTATAGGCTATCTATATAAACTTTAGGATATCCCATATATTAAAAATATTATTTCATTAATGCATCTATTTTATGATTTTTCTTCCTTTGAATATCAATATCTTAAATATATCCTTCTATTTCCATCTTAAAGTTCACAATTCCTTTGTATTGATGGTCATTATCATGTTCCTATTATCATTTTTCAATAGTTTCCATAATTCCATATTCTATATCATATTTAAATTGATTTTCTTCTTACTCTATATATTCTTAATTATCTTCTTCTTCCTTACTCACACATATCTTTCTTTAAAACTTTTTCCTGGAATATCTTTCTATTTTTAAATTTATTTTATTAGGAAACTTACTTTACGGATTTTTTATTGTTTCTATATCATCCTCATCACCAATGAATCTCTTTATATACCTTGTAATAATGTTTCTAACCCTTACACATTATAAATATTTTAATGATAGATTAAATTAATATCTACCCTTTCTCATTTAGTACTTTCATTCTACCAGTGATAAAAACTCATATTCTATATCTTCTTATTCATATCCATATTTAATTATGTTAATTTTATCCATGGATTTTAATTCCATTTTCTAGTTTCTATAAATTAATATTCCTTCTATCATGATTCATATTTCATATTTCACCATGAATCTATGTATGTTATCTAGGGATAATTCAACCATGTTTCTTTCCATTAGTATATATACTTAATTTTTATAGAGGTGGAAGCCTTTTTAATATCTTCTTAAAAAAATTTACATCCTTCACTTACTTACCTAGTACCTAAATGGATCCAAAAATATCAGTGTTTCAATTAAAAATTTCATCGAAACTTTTAATAGGGTAAATCATAAGAAAATCAAACTTATTATGGAAAAAATAACTATTTTCCTCCCTTATTTTTTTCCTCCTATATAATTGTTTTAAAAAAAATTTGGCATGGGCTTAGTAGTTGTAAAAAATCATAATATTTATTTATTTTTTGTTTAACAGTGTGTTAGGTAAGGTATCTTGGTATTTGGAAATAGCTTTAATCAATTTTCTATCTTCTTTAGCCATGGATAAATCAAAAGCATCACTTACATGTGTCTCATGTTCATCAAAACATAAGAAACAAAATTCCAAGGGACCATTGGTGAGATCTCATCCAATTATTCTAGATTTTTTAATTACAACCATCAAAGAAAGAAACACCTAAATAATCCACTATTTTCTCCAAAATAACTAGTTTTTTATAATAGATTCACTGTTTAAAACCTCAAATCTAGTACCACTTGTTATAACCAAAACAAAACATACCTTAAGAGGTTTTGGTGAAATAGGGTTTTTATTTATTTTCACTTTTGGAATATTTATTTTCGGTCTTTAAGAGAATAAAAATGTGTTATCCTATATGTATTAAAATGATATGCTAATGTAGGAAAACAAATAATGAGACACTAAGTTTTACTTGGTTCACTACTAAGTGATCATCTAAGGAGAATGCACTGACAATGTGTCAATGTACCAGGAGAAAACACTATCCACTATAGATGTTTAAATATCTTGAAAAAACACATTATCAATCCTAGAAACACTCCCTCTTCTTAACTTATCATACACTATATTGATTCCTAGTATTTCAGAGTTAATTCAACATATAGGTTTCTTACAATACATTTCAAAAACTAGAATAAGAACACCAAAATAGAAAGTTTGTATTTTATTTTCTTCATATACTCCTTTGATTCCAGATCATAAAATATTTATCACTTACCAAAATTACTCTGGTTCATCTTATTTTTCTTTGATAATCCCCTTATCTCAATTAATACTAATCTCTCTTTTTTTCATTTCAAAGCCCAAGATATTTTCAATATTTTTTAAATAGAAACCTAGTTAATTATTCATTGAAAAATACATTGGTTTTATTTTTCATGATATTCTCAATCACCTTAAAAAAACATGGTCTTCAATATCCCATAAAATCTTTACGGTTATACATACATCTTTAACCAAATATCAATCATATATTATGATTGATAGTGAAAATTAAATTCTAAATCGGACACTAAAATCCTCAGTAAATTTTTATTCATAAAAATTATGACTGCATATTCCTCCATAATCTCAACATGATCTCCTCAATTATCCCATAAAAATTATTGTTTTGATCTTGAACTAATCCAATACCAACTACCTTTAGAGTTAGGTCTTAAAAGGGAATAATCCTTACATTCTACTTCTTATTCATGAAATTAATTCTTATGCACTTATATGGTGACTATTATATTTTTATCCTTTCTTGAAAATCACTCTTATAATCGATATGGTATTCTGTCACATCATTAATTATTTTTCAAAGGGAATTCCCCTTATGTTTTAGTCCTCTGTGCTAGAATGAGACTTTCACTTTTTTCCTCTATCACTAGTGGAAATACGGGATTTAATGTCGACGTAATAACATCGGTTTTTCATAAACCGACGCCAATAATATGTGAGGAAAATTTATGGCGTCGGTTTTTAGTAAAACCGATGCCAAAAATAATAAAAATATTCAGAATGATTTTCGGCGTCGGTTTTCTAAAAAACGACGCGGAATATGAAAAAACAATTCATGTCGGTTTTCAGAAAAACTGACGCCAATAATAAAAAAAATATTTGGCATGATTTTCCGCATCGGTTTTCTAAAAACTGATGTAGAATATGAAACAAAATGATTTCGCGTTGGTTTTTAGAAAAACTGACGCCGAAAATTAAAAAAAACATTCGGTGTCGATTTTTTTTAAAACCGACGCCGAAACAGAAAAACAATTGATTTTCGGCGTCGGTTATTCTCAAAACCGACGCTGAATGTTTTTTTTTAATTTTCGGCATTGGTTTTGTTAAAAACGGACACCAAAAATCTTTTATAATTTATCAAGGTGGCGAAACCCTCATTCTGTTGTATCGTCGAAATCGAAACCCGCTACGGCTCCTTCGACTCCCGACGACCTTAGAAGCTCTATTATTTATCTTGGGAGGCCATTGTTGACGGTTTTGTTCGGTTTTCACAGTTTTCATTTTTTCGTTCTTGGTTTTTATCTCTTGTTTTATCTTCAGTTGTTTATATATTCTTCCATAACCCTAAATTACGTGACTTGCAATGGTCGTTCGATTTTAGTTTTTGTTTAGCATTATTTTTTTTCGTATTATCATTGTTGTTATAGATTTTGGAGTGTTTGTTTATAGAAGTCATTATACCGAATGTAGTTTGGATTGAGGATCTCTATTCAGGTTGAACTACAAATTTTGTAAGTTTTTTTTTAATTTTGTAGATAAATCATTTATCATTCAATTTTGTTATTTATTTTCTTTAATTATTAGTTTATATTTTATATTAAATGTGTTAGGACCTGGTTAAATATTCTTTCAACAAACATTCTTAAATATCCTGTCATCAAATTGTATGTTTTTACATTGACTACTATCAAATTTCATCCAATACACATACTATATCCTTTAAATTAATGCAATATTCAATTCTTAAATGTGTTTTTGTTTACAAATTATCTAATAGATATTTAATTGTTTATATTTTTTAATATATTCATCAAATTTATTGTGATATTAGGTATTTTATGGATCGTAATTGGATTCATCTACGAAGAACCACTAGTGAATATGAAAAAGGAGTTCATAATTTTTTGGAATTCGCTAAACGACATCTTCAAAACATTGATTTGATTTTTTTCCATGTGTGAAGTGTGTAAATATGAGAAAGTTAAACTCCAGAGAAATAAAGGATCATCTCATTTGTTATGGTTTTACCTTTAATTATACACGTTGGATCTAGAATGGTGAAACAACTGAAAATTCAACATCCAATGTTGATGACGATACTCACAATGATGTAGAGGATAATATTGAATAATTAATTAATGATTTAGGTGTTGAAACCATCGAAAAAACACCACCTGTTGAATGATTTTATGGAGATTCTGAGAAACCATTATTCCCAGGTTGTAGTAAATATACAGTGTTATCAGCAGTTTTGAGATTAGTTAACTTAAAAGAAAAAAATGGGTGGACTGATAAAAGTTTCTCCAGTTTACTTGAGATTTTAAAAGAGCTACTTCGAGAAGGCAACGAGCTTCCAGATTCTAATTATGAGGTGAAGAAAATATTATGCCCAATGGGATTGGGTTATAAAAAGATACATGCTTGCCCCAATGATTGTGTACTGTATAGAAAAGAAAATGAATATTTATCAAGTTGTCCTATATGTGGGACATCATGCTATAAGATAGATTGTAAAGTTAGCTTAGATTCATTCTAAGGTGAAGTCATCTAACGTCATGAAAAATCAATTTTGTACTTTCCAATGATATCATCCAATATTTTTTGCATACAATTCTGATAATTCAATTCTGATTCATTTTTAGGTACCAGAATCAAAACTCATACTAAATTAGTTAGGTACCTTCCAATAATTCCTCGTTTGAAGCGTCTATTTGCAAATTCAATTAATGCAAAAAGGTTAAGATGGCATTCATATGAGTGCATCTCTGATGGTAACTTGCGTCACCCTGCCGATTCACCACAGTGAAAGAGTTTTGATAAAAAAATTCATGATTTTGGAAGTGAAGTTAGAAATCTCAGAATGGGATTGTGTACTGATGGAATGAATTCATATCAGAGCCTCAGTAGCCAATATAGTTCATGGCTATTTTTTTGGTAGTTTACAACTTGTCCCCACATCTATGTATGAAGAAAAAATATGTTATGATGAGATTGATGATTTCTGGACCAAATCAATGGGGAAATGATATATATGTGTATCTTTCACCATTGATTGATGATTTGAAACTGCTATGGGAGGAAGGTGTTAATGTTTTCAATGCATACAAGAACGAGTATTTTCTTTTATGTGCTATGATAATGTTCACTATAAATGACTTTCCTGCATATGGAAACTTATCTGGATATAGTGTTAAGGGACATAAAGCATGTCCAATTTGTGAAGAACAAAATTCATCTTATCAACTGAAGAATTGAAGAAAGATAGTTTAAATGGTACATCAAAGATTTTTGTGAATTGATCATCCTTATAGTAGATTGAAAAAAGAATTTAATGGTTTACAAGAATACAACCTTCCCCCTCGGCCATTTTCATTTGAAGAATACTATGACATGGTGAGAGATATTGATTCAACATTTGGAAAGAGAAGAAGTTCTGGATTTCAAAAAAATATCTGGAAGAAGTAGTATATTTTTTTCGAACTGCCTTATTGGAGATTTTTAGAGATAAAACATAACATTGATGTTATGCATGTTGAGAAAAACATATGTGACAGTTTGATTGGAACTTTGTTAGACATAAAAGGAAATAAAAAACGTGTATTGCATGCTAGATTGGACTTGATATTAATGAGAATACATTTCTAGTTAGCTCCCACTGTGAAAGGAAATAGAACATATTTACCTCTAGCTTGTCACACATTAAGCAAGATTGAAAAGATGATTTTTTTTTCAATGTCTTTATGGTATTAAAGTACCAAGTGTTTTTTCTTCAAATGTGAATAATTTGGTGTCATTGAAGGATTGTAAATTAAGAGTTATGAAATCTCATGATTGCCATGTGTTGATGAAACAACTTCTACCAATAGCAGTGCATGGTATATTGCCAGTAGCTGTCAGAAAGACTATCATCAGGTTATGTAATTTCCTCAAATCCATTTGTAGCAAAGTAGTTGATCCAAATTTTTTAGATGTGTTGGAGAATGAAGCAACTCTTATTCTTTTTCAACTAGAAATTTATTTCCCACCCACATTTTTTGATATAGTGGTTCATCTGCTGATTCATTTAGTGCGTGAGATAAGAATATGTGGGCCATTTTATTTAAGATAGATGTATCCTTTTGAAAGATATATGATAATTTTGAAAGGATATGTTAAAAATCCTTATCGACCCGAGGCCTCTATTGTTCAAAAATATGTATCAGAAGAGGTGATTGAGTTAAGTACTGATTATTTGAATGAGGTGGAGCATATTGGTCTCCCTATATCTTGACATATGAGAGTTGATAGTGAAGGTAGAGGGGTTCAAGGTTTAAAGGTTAATTTCATTCCATGTGATGAAGTGATGCAGGCACATTTATAAATTTTAAACAATAAAAATGAGGTTTAATCATATATATCCTCACATATTGCTGAATTAAAGTTACGATATCCGAAAAGAAACGAAAAGTGGTTGATGATTGATCATAAGAAGACATTTGTTTCATGGTTTAAAGAGAAAGTCACACAAGATATATCTTGCATCAGAAACAATGAAGTGGTTAGCAGGGGGACCATCTCTTAATGTGATCACATGGTCTGGTTTTGATATCAATGGCTACACATTTTACACAAAAAACCTAGATGACAAGAGTACCGTTTAGAATAGTGGTGTGATGGTTTTCTCTGAAGTAGTGCATTTTTTGAGTGCCAAAGATAAAAACCCAATTTCTGCATCAACGTCATATTTTGGAGTTATTGAAGACATAGGGGAAATTGATTATATTAAATTTCGAGTCACTATTTTTAAGTTTAATTGGGTTGATAGTAATAGTGGTGTGAAACATGATGCATATGGGTTTAAACTGGTTGATTTGAAAAGATTTAATTACAATGAGGAACCATTTATCATGGCGACACATGTAAAACAAGTATTTTATGTCATTGATCCGTAAAATGATCAGTGGTCAGTTGTTTTTCAAGGAAAAAGATATCATTTGGGTGATGAAGATGATTCTGATGATGTTAGTGATTTACATAAACCTTATTCATCTATTATGCAATTTCAAGATGGTTATAATGTGTATAAGACAGGTATAGTGCATGCAGTACGTACTGATCATGATGAAGGCATGTGGGAAAACAATAAATTAGTCTCCAAATTTTTCTGCTAAATATTAATATTTTGTTTCTATTTTTGAAACTTAAAAATTCATGCCTCTTTTTTTACTTACATATTTTTTCTTTTCTTTTTTTCTAATTATTCTTTTTTCTAATGATATGCAGGTACCCAAAATTTCATTTGACTTTCTAGGAGAAATGTCAGATACAGATAGAGAGCAGCAGTTACCGAGGTATATCCATTTTTACATATTATTAAATATTCAGTAATATACTTATTTAAGGAAATAAAATTGTTAATTTATAAAAAAAATTGCAGGACTGCTGATGCGTCCTCGGTGGAGTAGACTTCTCCTATTACTACTCAAAAATCAATTTCTCAAGTTGGTAAATGTTGTATTACATGTTTACCAAAACTATCACTTGCTCGTGATGATAACAAAGTACACATCCGTTTTGATGATGATAATAATGCAGTTGGCCCAAATGCAGTTCATTTTGTCAGTTCTATAGCGATGCAGATCCGTTGTAGGATTAGTATTTTATATCCTGATTGGAAGTCAGTGGATAGGACGACGAAGCAACAGCTTTGGGAAGCCGTGACGGTAAAATATCTTTACTTATTTATTTTATCTCATTTTTTAAATATTATATAGTTTAAATGACATATTTAATTTATTCAATTACAGATGACATTCAATTTTCAGGAAACCAAAGAAATTAGGAAAAGAAATCTCTCTTTAGCGGCGGTTCGATAGAGAGATTTTAAAACCAAGCTGACAAAAAATTATGTTTTTGGAAAGATAAGGTTTGAAAGCCCATGTCTTAAGGATCCATACATAGATGAAGAAACATGGATGCGATTTTTTGACAGTCGTCAGGAAGAGAAATTTCTGGTATTGTAATTGTTTTATATTTTAAAATTTATGCTATATTTTCCTTATTACTTAGTAGTTTATTTTTATGTAATATGCCTCCAAGAGATATCATCAGGAGATCCAATTTCAAAATGTATGCCCTCATACTTTATCACATAGAGGGTACTCATATTTGGATAATAAAATGATTGAAGAAAAATTTGAAACACTAAGAGATCGATCATTTAGTGGTTAAGAAGAGGTCCAGTATGGTCCTCCATCTCCTCCCACTCGCCATGAGAAATGGAAACGAGCAAGAAGAAAAAATATGAACAATATCTTACAGAGGAATCTCATCAAGTGGCTGATATAATTGTAAGTAAATATTATTTATTTGTTAACAATTTTTCTATTTTATAATTTGTAAACACTAATATAACTTTTTTATTTTTCATTTAAGGATGAACTTCAGGAGTAAGAGACAAAGGGATCTTTTATCCCCGAGGGTAGGATAGATATCCTAGCCACTGATTTGGGAAAGACAAAACACCCTGGCTGTGTTAGAGGATATCAGGCGGGTGTTAGTATTTGGAAGGTTTTTGGTAAGAGAAAGCAATCAAGAGACCCAGAAATCAAATCCTTAAAATAAGACCTACAGGATATGAAATGGTCTATGGGTGATCAAATTCAAGCAGTAGTACAGAAGGATTTATTAGAACACATGGAAATACATTCACAGTCTGTGCAGCCTTCCAAGGTATATTATTTATTTTCATCAATTTTTCTTTTTTAAAAATTATAAACACTGATATAACTTTTTAATTTTTCAACATTCTCAGCCTACTCACCCAGATTACCCTGCCTCACCTGCTTACCCAGCCCCGTCTGGGAAGCCTTTCGAGGTATATTATTTACTTGTAATAAATTTTTCTATTTTATAAATTATAAACACTAATATAACTTTTTCATTTTTCAACATTCTCAGCCTACTCACCCAGACTACCCTGCCCCATCTGCTTACCCTGCCCCATCTGCGCAACCTTTTGAGGTATATTATTTTTTTTAAATTTTAATCAATTTTTCTATGTTATAAATTTTAAACACTAATATACCCTTTTCATTTTTCGGCCTTCTCAGCCAGCTCACCCAGACTACCCTGCCCCACCTTCTAACTTTGAGCCTCCACCTCCTCCCTCGGATCAAGCCTTATATTGTGAGTTGTTTGCGGGAGATCCTCATGTACATATTTTTGCATTAGGACAGGTGTATTTTTTGGGGTACTCGGTACATCATCAGCCTATGAAGATAGGTTAGGTTAGAGTATCAGTACTCGTTATTATAGATCCTACTGCTCTACTACCATTTCTTGTGGAGATCACCAGTGTTGTGGAATGTATGGTCCATTTTTTACTTTGACCAACTGCCCTTCTTCGTTATATTTCACATGAGGTATGCATTTTTTTAAATATTAATTACAAATGATTCCAAATTACGTATAATGTTTTCTGACATTTAACTTATATAGGAATATCTAAAAGCAAAAGAAACTGTACAAATGCAACAAAATGTTCAGGAACAGTCGGCTGTAGATACTTGTGATATTTCTTATGGACTGAAAAGATTATTTGAGTCCTCTTCTTCCTTGAATTTTATCTATGAGTTTCAGATGACGCCCAATATATGTGGAAGAAATTATCAATTGAGAATACTGAATGAAGATATCATGAATTTAGTTAATTTTGAAGAGATTGGGCTGAATGTGGTGCAGTTGTTTTCCATGTAAGTAAATTGACATTTGAATAACTATTTATTTAATAAAATATTGTTATGTCATTGACTAAATATATTTTCTTTTTAAATTAGGTATCTACACAGGATTCTTTTACAAAATGAAACTACAAGAATTTACAGCTTTATAGATCCAGAGTACATTTCCTTGGAAGTCAAACATGTGAAGAATGATGAAAGAGTTCAATATATATCTGAGAGATTATCACAAACAGAGATTCAGTGCTGGTTTTCTCCATTTAATGATAAGTAAGAACATCAACATAATTTTTATCTAATGATCATTATAATTTCATTAATTGTGAACTTTTTGTATTTTAGGGGGAATTGGATGTTAGGCATATTTTTCCCAAATGAATGCACCTTATATTGGCTTTTCTCTTTATTAGGAAAAGTGCGTAAACCATTTTCCAACTTATTAAACAGGTAAGTTTTTTTTTATTTTTATAAGTTTATTATGTTTAATTTTCATTGTTTACACAAGTTTTATTAGTTCTTATATAAAAAATGTAGTTCATAGAAACATTTTACAAAGGAAAACATGTTAGTAAAGAAACCAACGAAAATAAAATATGTGGACGTAAAGGTAATTAGTTTTTATATCTTTGGTATATATTGGTTTTTATTATTAATTAAATGTTTTATAACTACAATTTCATTGTCAAAATGGACATGTTGAATATGGTTATTATATTCTATGATTTGTGTATGAGATAATCACAACTGGGGAAACTACTGATCTTCATAAGGTTAGTTGTATTAATTTTTTTATATATTTTCTGCCACTTTTTTCTATTTATTAATTTCATATAATTCAATATTATTGTAGGCATTCAATGATTCACAGTCTTATTAACAATCTAATATGATCCATATTCAATCTACTTTTGCGAACTTTTTGTTAAGTCTGATTAATATTTGAGGTATGTATATTATAATATTTATAAATAATAATACATATGGGTTTAAAAAACTAACTCTTATGATATATTAGGTGTTTGAACCTACTAATAATCAAATGAATGCTTCAATAATAACCAAAAATGAGCATACCATATATTTCAGGTACGTGTATTTTAATTCTACTTTACTTTGAGTTCTCTCAAGTGCCTCTGCAAAAATATTGTTTGATTGTTTTTGTATACTGTGTTTTTTAGGGGTTTCAGTTTTTTTGGAAGTGAAATTGTAATTATTTTATAAAAAAAATTGACATATAGTGTCGGTTTTAGATAAAACGGACGCCGAAAACTGGTTGGATGGAGTTTCGGCGTCGTTTTTCTGGAAAACCGATGCCAAAAATCCAGGCGACTTAGTTTTCAATGTCGGTTTTCTATAAAACCGATGCTGAAAATCCAGTCAAATCTATTTTCGGCATCGGTTTTATAAAAAACCGATGCTGAAAAGCATGTCTAAATGAAGTTTCAGCATCGGTTTTCTATAAAACCGATGCTGAAACTCATAAGAAAATTATTTTTGGCGTCGGTTTTTGAAAAACCGATGCGAAAACCATATTTTTAACGTCACCTTTAAAGACTTCGGTTTATAACCGACGTCAAAAATCAATAAAACCGACGTTAATAAGTGTTTTTGCACTAGTGTATATTGAAATGACCCTTACGTGTTCCATAAATGACTCTTACTATATTTTTTATGAATCATACAAAATGTTTTGTGACTGAAGACTTCAACATAACCCTTAAAATTTGAAGGAATACCATTATGATTTTAGGGATGACTTTTATAGAATATTACTTTTTCTTTTTTTCACCAATTTGGTTCCCTAGTAACCTTTAAAAAATCCATGGGGATGCTTATGATTTATAAATATTCCACTTATATATTCCCTTAGTTGGTGTAGAATCTTAAAAAATCTCTAAATAGTTTTATGAAGTGAATCTAATAACCCATGTAGTCAGATATTTATCCTGATTCTCACTAGATCCATCCAAAACTATAAACAATTTTCAGGATCATTTTTTTATCCCATAACTAATTAATTAATTCCAATATACATCCATGTTAATCCAAGTATTCTCTTGTTTAGAATGATAAAAAACTCAAATACATTAATATTTGTCTCTAATAATCCCCCTTTGGGCCTTAGAAACCATGAACTACCTATTAGGAAATCTACATCCCAAATTAATTATATCCATATATACCCATCTCTTTAGTGTCTTTCATGTCATATTTTAAGCTTAGAGTTTTGGATAGGGTTTTTTCATGATGATTCATTAATTGAAGTCCAATTTTATTATTTTCAATGTGAGGGGAATTAAATATAGTTATTTAAAGTGTTGTCATAGCTTGTATTTTTCATTAAAATTCTTGTTACCCTCTTATTATCCATGAAATGAGAAAAAGTATATATATAATATTTTATACATATAAAAAATAGAATTAAAGAAAAAAATAGATATAGGGTGATGAATTTATCATTATTATTCATTGTATCATTATGAATCATAAAAATTGAAAAAGGGAAAAGGTATTGTGAGTGTTACTTTTGTGAGGAGATGAGTAGAGTATGTACACTATTTTCACTGGTAGAAATGTAACATGAATCATAATTTGAGATTGAAATACTCATATTCACACAAAAGTTTTCGCATATAAATCCCAAAAACCCTTAAATATATAAAAAAAATTTATAATTCATCATGAGTAACACATTTTCACTAGAAGTGGAGAACATATAATCTTGAAAAGACTATAGTGGATCACATGCACTCTAGAAATGAGTATAAATCCATTTCACATGTTCCTAGAGTGTTGATGGAAAATTTTCACATTACATAATTCATCTAGTGTCATGAGAAGGAGTTCAAGTTTAAAAACACGATAAGAGGATGTGAGCTAGTGAAATCGAATTAAAATAGGAATCATGATAATTTTCTGTAATGAGATAATTAGTTAGTTTAATCTTGATTAACCATTTTGTTCAAAATTTGTGGGGTAATTCTTGTTATTTATTTCCTTGTAATTTCCTAGGAGTTCCATGGATTAATTACGGTGGAATGATAAAAGTGAAAAATTAACAAATCTACTTGATTATTATTTCAGAATTTTCCCTATATTTTCATCAATTTAATGGTAATAAAAAATTATTTGAATAATTTGAAATTATACAGTGAAATGTATTAGACCCATGTTTTTTATTAATTTATTTTTTTTTTGGAATTAATTATAAAAATACATAAATTTTCCATCATTTGGAATTTTTTAGTGTTTAGGAATTTATTATGAAATCATTTTAAATTATGTTTTTTCAATTTTATTTTTTTTTGGAATGAAATGTCTAAGTAGAACATTATTTAGAGTGTTCTATTGATTTTTATGAGAAATGGGAAGAAACATAAGATTCAATGGAAAAAAGCTAAGGTCCATGTGTTATTAGAGAAAAGGCCAAGTCATTTTGTTTCATTAAACTAGTTGGAATAAACCTTTAATGTGATTAAATGAAGTGGAAGGAGATTTTTATAATTAAAATTTCTAATCCAAACTATTATTAATAATCATTTAGTTGGAATAACAGGCTAGCATAAGATTAAAACCTTCCCCCCAACACCAATATAGACTTAACTAAACCAAAAACATTTTATTTTAGATAAATTTAGCTAAAATATCTCTCATATTAGATTAAATAAGTCTAAGCACATGTTTCATCAAATTAACAATGTAAATATAGGATTCTCACATTAGATTAAAAAGGTCACATCATACCTCATGTTTGAATAAACTAAGTCCTCTATGACTTGTGTAAGATTAAAAGGAGGACCCCAATACCAATGTATAGTGAACATCAAGAGATACCAATTTGATTATCATCTTGTATGACCCATATGAAGGTGACATATAATAGTATGTATACAATTATATTCCAATATGAAATTAAAACTGTAAATTATATAAAAAAATCACAACTCAACTCAAAATTAAATTCAATAATTCCTTAACATTACCAAAAATAATAAATCACTCTCTGAGGCTCACACAAATCATCAAACCATAAAAGGGAGTAGGTATTGATAATAGAGGAATATTTCACACTAGGTAATATTTTAGAGTTCATAATAATTTATAAATCTCACCCCCATCCATTCCTTGTAAATTTAGATCTAGGGAGATAGTAAAAAGTATTGTGACACTAAAATTCACCTGATTAAATAATAGAGGCCCAATTTCCTATAAAAAATTCTTTCTCATTTATAAGTATTACAACTTTATCCATTTTGTCTTACATGTGATTAGTTTTGGATTTTTTAATTATATTTTTCTTTTATAAATATAGTGCACTGTTATTTTCAACATGTGTTCTTTTAAATTATTTTAAGTTATTCTCTCTTAGTGTTGTGATCTCATACCTATATTCAATAAGGAAGGACTAGCCAAGATTGACCTTAAGAAGGATTTTTTGGAAATTATATGCTTCTATTCAATCTATTTTATTATCATTTTCACATTGGGAATCTGTGCGAGTTTGAAGGTTCTAGGTAGGTGGGAATGACTCTTAGCTCTCATTATTTTCCTACTATCTTCCAATAAATTTAAAATAATTAAGGTTTTCCCTTTATCACTCGGATGGTAATCATGGTGGTTTTAAATGGGTGTGGATTCAAAGTAGGGAAGTGAGTGGGGGAGGCTTTACGTTGAGGATTCTTTCATTTACTGACCATTAAATATGTGGGTGTGTGGCATGATGGGATGGATCCTTTAAATAACTAAGTTAAAAAAGAAATGAATTGATGTGTAATTATATGGATAGGAATGAACATTAGGTTATTGTGAGATAAATCAGTAGTTTATTATAGGATTGTTCATTAGTATCTTCCCAAGGGGTGATTCTTTATTGATAACACATGTTATTTTTTTACTTATTTTATTTTTCAAAAATCAATTTTCACTTGTTGTAGTGTTTTTTATATTAAAAATACTAAATAATAATAAATAATAAAAATAAAAGAATTGTGAGTGTTTAGGTGAGGTTTATTGAGAGACTACCCAGGAAAACCACTAGAAATTACCATGGGATTTATAATTCTATTAATATGATCCCCTTGATTAGATCCTATCAAAAAAACCTACCACTCACCTATGAATCTCTAGTAACATAATCACCTCTTCTTAGAAATATACTTCTTTCTCTCTTTCTCCTCTATTTATCCATAAATGGACACATGAATCCTTCCTTTTTCTAGATGAAGACCGATCAATTTAGTATTATCTTTTCTTCTATTGTTGCATCCCTTTTTTTCACAAGGATTTATATAGGTTTTTAAATGGGATGGTTTTAACCAATCTTGATTTCTCATAGTTTTTGTTGTGATAAAACTATATTCAAATAGTATTCACTATTTTATTCTTCATTTTTATTTTAGATCTTGGTCATTACTCTATGTTAGGGTAAATTATTTTGATATTCCATATTAATTTGTGGGATTTTTGTGTGTGCGTTTCATTAGTTTGAATTGTGGATTTTTTTTGATTGGGATATATTTTGCTTAAATTTATTTTTATATTTTCATGTAAGATATATAATTATAATATCTAGAGTTTAAATAGTTTTTATATGATGATTGACCCAAAAATAAATTTTTAAGGCTAAAAATATAACTCAAAGATTAGATTTATAGATAAATATATTTTATATGTTACATTTTCTTAAATAAATTTTATGTGAGAAATTGTTATTTGTTTTGAATGATTCTATTGATCTCATGTTTAAATTTGTATGTATTTTAATATCTCATGAAATATTTTGATTTTATATATTTATATAACTTATTGAATTTAATGAAAAAACCTAAATTATGTTTCAATTATATTTATTCAAAATGATTATTCCCATCAGTGGATATATTGGTTGAGTTAATTGAAATTTAAAAAATAAAATTGACTTCAGAATCAGTTTTTTATGTTGGTTAAAAACACGACTCATTAATTAGCTAAGGCAATGTTCCCAAATACTGATTAACTATTTCTCAAATCATTTAAAGTGTATTTGGGAACTTCTATGATGGTTTATAAGAATTTATTTGTATGTTTATTATTGGATAACTGAGAAGTGATTTCTTAGGAACCTGAGGAATTTTACTAAAAAAATTTATATGGGAATTAAACCCTTATTTAATAGAATAACCTATTAATTGATCAATCTGAATATGGAAGTATAACTATGAGAGTCCATTAATGGGACATAAAACACCATAAAATTTCAACTTGATAATTTAAATATGAATCATTGGATATAATTAGTTTAATAAATAAATTTTGTTATTTTACCAAGAAATGGTAGGACCATTGATTCATTTTCCAAATTATCATAAAAAACAATTTTTAAAATCACAATTTATATTCATATTTTACCAATATTTTTATTGAAAACTTTAAATTAAATTTTAGTTTATTGATCTTACTATATATCATAATCACTAGACTCGGGATTTAATGATATAATAAATTAAAGAAAAAAAATGCACTATATCATGAACCTACAGGAAGTATAAGAGATAAATTCATAGTTATTTAAAAATCCCACCTATTAAACAACATAGATTAAATAACATTAATTTATCAAATTTCAACACATTTCAATTTAGACATGAGTTTATATGTAATAAATAAATAAACATTAATGGATAGAATGCATGATTTATAAATGATAATTCAAATAAAATCAACTAGTGATGTTGAAATTTCAATAACATAAAAAAATCAAAAATATTTTTATGGAATTATTCAACACTCCAATAATTTTATTTTTTTCAAGAGGGTCATAATTTATTCAACCACTTTTGATTTTGTTTTCAATAATGAAAACAGTTTTCCTTGTTTTCAAATCATGAGAATAATTCTCAATTATTAAAAGTTTTTAATTATTGAATTCTAATATATATAAATAATATTGATTGAAAATCACCCAAATTTATAATGTAGAGACTTCAGATTAAGTATGGTCACTAGGGGGTATACTTTTTTAGCTTAAAAAGTTGTAGAATATTGTTGAGACCTAAATCTGTTGTGATGGATAAGTAACCCTAAGAATTAGTCTTTGTAAGGGGTTTTTTTAATGAAATGTTTGTTTGAAGTCGGCATAATAAACATCATATTTTATTGTTAATATTTTTACACATTTTTTTATCAAATGAATCAAATTTAAACTCAAGTAAATCATATTGATTAATTTTTGGTTAATGTGGTTTAGATGTTTAAATAATGGTAGATTTCATAAGCTAAGAAGGTGTTGTTTGAAATAATTTCAGAATTATTATTCTAGGTCACTATATAAGGGTAGAGATCATGATGCAATCAGTGGTGGGTCTGAAAAAATAATCTCACTATGGTTTTTGGTCATGTTGTAAAGTAATTAATATAATATGAAATTATAGAGTGTTACATTTTGACATTATATGATGATTGAGCTCACATCACGATTGAAGATTAAATCTAATTTCATTTCGGTGATGCCCCTTCATGATATGAAATCATAACACAGGCTAAAGGCTATGATTTTTCAGGTTAACACTATTTTGGGAGAATAAAATGCATCGTTGTGAAGATATATATCATGTCATGATTTATAAATCATTCCATATTGATAAATCCATGGGTATTGAGTATTTATCTGCGCTTCTATTGTTTTCTGAGTCAATCCCATTTGGGATTGGAAACACCACAATAAAGATATGGTTTGTGAAATGGTTTATGAAAATTTTGTTAGTCATTTTATAAATCAATTAGTTATATAGGGAAATGAGGTATCATGTCATAAATTATTACAGAGTCTAGAATTTAAATTTTTCTAAAGTAAATCAGTAGGTATTTCTTGGATTGCCCCGAATTGATCCTTTAAAACTCAATCATATCCAAGGGAAGTGAAAAGATGTATATTTATATAATGATTAGAAAATAAGTTTGAGTATTTGAAGAAAAAATAATCATTTGAATTATAATTTGAGGAAAAATTATATGATTTGTGAGAGGGATTGCTACTATTAAAGTGTAGTGAACTATTAAAGAATAACAATAATTGAAATAAGTGTCTGTTTGGTGGTGTTGATGCATAAATAATATAAAATAAAAAGATAAAGAAGAATAATAATAAGATAATGTGTAAAAATAATAACAATAACTTGATTGGATTATATCATAGGTTAAGACTCTATTTTTGTTACTACTTCATATTTTGTATCTTTTTTTATGTGGAAGTACATTATACATGTCAACAGAGAAATTTTGTATCATAAGATAAAGGATAATACCACCTCATTTTTAATCTATGTTTTTATTCTAGTGAAATTTGTGATCATAGGATTTATCATATCATACCATGGATTTATCTACTCTTTTTGAGTGGCTAACTATGTTAAATTTTTTATTCCTACTATTTTTGTACCTTGAATTTTTTTTGGTTCATGTATAATTATATTTTTATTCACATTAATAAGTGTAATGGTTTCTTTGAAGAATAAACAAAAAAGGAATTGAATTCATGGATTCAATCTACACCTCAATAAATTTTCACTGATTGTGTAGGATAATTTCAAGTGGTATCAGATCATTATAGGATTCCTTCAAAGAAAAAAACCTACATGATATTTAGGCAAGAATAAGATTATATTTTGTCTTTAATTTTAAATTTATATATTGGATATGGATCATGTTAATTTAGTGAAAAATAAATTAATTCCCACTTTTGATGGGAAGAATTATTAAATATATAAAGATCATATTCTTCCCTACGTACAATCAATTAGTTTGGATTTTTAGAGGTTGTTATACACGGTTTTTCACTTCATGATAAATGTATTTCTATGATAGTGGAAGATAGAATGAATTTATAGAATGACGGTCATTATAAAAATACCATCATTTCATAACTTTTATGGAATGAGTTTCTCGAAGTTTAAGGGATTTTGATAGAAAATGTAATTTGGGATACATTATAAAATATTTATGAACGTAACAAAAAAGTTAATGAAGATAAGATATAGGTTTGGATATTAAAATATGAATGTATCTAAATGATGATTAAATATTGGATGAAATCATCACTAGAGTTAATAAAGTTATGATACCAAAAAATGTTTTAGAGATAAACTAAAGGTTTATACGGTTGTAGAAAATATTTTACAAATATTTTAGGACAAATTTTATATAATAGTGTTCTCACTTAAAGAATATGATTTGTATACACCTTTAGTGGACCATTTACATAGAATTTTTGTTACTTAGGAAATGATGAAAAAGTGTGTTTTATATAATAATAGAAATGATAATAAGGAAATATCTTTTAATGATTTTAAACAAGAAAGGAGTAGGAAAAAAGTTTCTATAGAATAATAAGATTTTGATAAAGAAAAGGATCTTAAAATTAAATTTTAAAACCTCATATCCTTAATTCCATGAAGTGGGAGAAGAGGAAATTGAATGTATCAAGTAAATTTACCACTGAATTTATTTAATTTTAGTTCTATTGTAAAATTCACAATGAATTGTCCAAGATTAATAAAATATCATGATTTTGAAGATAAGGATGATAATACAAGGAGTTTATAAGATCATAACTTTATTAATTCAATGTTTTCTTGAAGTTGGAAATGTAATAATTTTTATAAACTAATCAGGGAAATTTCTAATCTCAGTTTGAATATGATTATACCAGTGAGGATGAAGAATAATTGGATAATTCTAGTGAAGTTAGTGAAGTTTTTATAATTTAAAAAGTGAATGAGGAATAATTAATTGTTGATGATAAAAATAGTGATATAGGTGAGGAAGAAACTAATTTGGAGTGTATTCCCATAAAAGATAATATGGATTGACTTTCAAGGATCTCAAAATTGGAAAAGTAGAAAAAAAATTAAATTAATGTGATTTATCATAAACAAAACACCTTATATGGTGAAAAAAAGAGAAAATTGATGAATGAAATTTATAACATGAAAATTTTAATCACTGAAGAGAATATTTTTAATGTTTTAATTTAATAAAAGGATAAATAAAAGTAGATAGAGATTTAATTTGTTCAAAAACATTAATGTGAGTGTCAAATAAATTGAAACAAATTCAAATCCAACTTTTATAATTCTATTCAAGAAATATAGAAAATATAAAACATATTATGATATAAAAAAATATTAAATGTCACAAGTGTAGAGAGTTGAATTTATATAAAATTGACAAAAATCTTAAAAATATGGATAATCAGGGAAAGGTTAATTGATGTATAAATAAAATAAAAATTATTATCCAAATATTTCATGAAATAATACTAGAATAAAGATGAAATTTTTGGGAATCTACCATAATTTTTTCTTATAGTTGAAATATGGAAGAACATTACGAATCTACTTCTAGAAAAAAAGTGGTTTTCAATGAAATTTCTCATTTATCGATACTATTATTATTGAGGAGGATTAGGTTTCATGAACAGAATATATTGTTTTAATAACCAATATAACTATGAACTTGTATTCTATATAAGGTAGAGTTTTAGGGGGAGTCATCCCACTTAATTCAATAATGTTCATAAAAAATATGAAAATAATGAATAAAAGATTGGGAATAAGTTTCAATCATTTCATAAAGGGTTTTGAAGGTGTGCCTTACCAGATTACATTATGAAATATAGTGTCACCATTCTACCTAAACAACTGAGTATGAATAAAAATACTTAGAAGTTATAAAATAAGATGGAGAAAGGTAAGTATAAAGAATTAGTTATTAATGTAATAGTCATGAAATCAAAAAATAAATGTACAAGGATATTTGATAGTGGGTGAAAATAATATATGAAATGGTTTTTTAATATCTTTAATGTTTTTTAAAATTTTAAGGAATGATCGGTGACCATTGGAAATGATGGTTCACTCAATATAAAGAGATTTGGTTCAATAGTAATTAGAGAGGGAAATCCGATATCTATGTACAATTATTTTGTGGATGGGTTGAAACAAACATTAATTACTGTGTCATGTAATTTTGATGAAGGAAATAAGGTATGTTTTTTGAAAGGATGAATTTTTAGTGAAGAATATGAATGTTAAACATGATTTGATTAGAGTAAAACCATCATGAGGAAAACTGTTTCAAAATTTTGGTATACTAAAAATCCCTACTACTGGATCTTGAATGAATAAAATCAACTATGGAATCAAAAAAAAATTGATACATTATCTAATGTATTATGGGAAATATTACCCAATTAAATAATTTTCATGATGTTCCTATGTTGATAAGAGAAATAAACGGAATGATATTTACATGAAAAAATAGGAACATTGTCAATTATCTATACAAGATAGTGGAGATTAAAACATCACACACATTGGATTTCATTCATTCAGATGTATGTTGAATTACACTCACATATCTTTCGGTGTGGAAAAATATATTTTAATTTCCCTAAGGTATGTTTTATTAGTATAAACCCATGTTTTCTATATGGAGCAGTGCTTAAATCATGTTATCATAGTGAAAATTCAAGTAATAAAATCAATAGAACTATTAAAGAGAGAGGTAAGTGTTTTGAGAATCAAAATAAGAGAAAAAAGGGATTATGTTTTTATTTTGGATTCCATATTTTTAATTTTATCATAGTCCCTTTGAAATTAATCAGTTGTTTTTAAAAGTTGATTAGATGAAAGGAAAAATAATCTTTTTTCCTTTTTCACCCTCAATTAAGATTGATGTTAAAGAGAAAAATCCAATTAATTTTCTTTCATACATAATTTTCCATCCAATCTATGAAATAAACAAAGATCCTTATTTGAATTTCTATAGAAATAACAAATATGGTACTGAAATTGCCAATCATCTAAATTAGACCATTGTAACCACATCACACATTTAGTAATCAGTAAACACTTCTCTACTTAACTCTAAATCAACCAATTAGAGTGATAAAAAGTCTGAAGAGAGATAAAATAATTATTTAATCAAGGAAATATTAAAATTCTGAAATTAAATATAGATTAAAACATATTTATATCAAAAAATTGTATTTATAATTGAAAACCATTTAAATAAAGAAAGTATATCAATGTATTTAAATAAATTGAACTAGACTCAAGCATTATAAATTCATGTCACCTCCAATTCACCCAATAACTAAAGTTTTCTAACCATCCATAATGTTAGAAACAATAGAGGTATAAGGGGAATAAGTCCTAATTGAAATGGATAAAATTTAAATTAAAAAAACATAGCAAGCAGAAGTAGTGGTTATTCTCTCGATCCCTGATCCATTGATCTATTTTCAGTGGCAGCAAGACTTGTATTTATAGAGGTAATCCCCCTCTGTTTATATCTCCCATATATTTATTTTTATCAATACTAACTAGATATATCTACTAAAATATTTTCCATATTAAATATTATGAATTATCAATCATTTCCAAATTTCAGCATCGTTTCCTATTTCAAAGTGATGATAGTAGAATCTACCATTTGGAATCTTCCACCACACCCTCAAATAAGCACACTCACAGTAGAAGAATCTACCTTCCTCTAAGATAGATAATCACTATAGAACCTATGATAGTAGAATGTTAGTAATACTATATATCCTTCATTTATCACATATGGACACCCACCATGGTGTGATGAAAAGTGCATTGGTACACCTTCTTCAAACCCATGGGTCCCTCCTCACAGTGATCTTCCCTTCAACCCAATGGTCAATCATGTATGATGAAATCTACTACTTCATAAAATATTGGAAATGTCCATGATAGCTCATGCATCAATTCTATGAAACTCTCATCCATGTACCCAATTCCATTTTAGGGCGATGTAGCTAAATGCTTCATCCCTCACGTAGTAATTTGTATCTATGATAGTTCATTATCTACCTTTAGTATTCTATGTATAAAATGGATGAACACTTAGCATCCTGAACTCATGGTATCATACAATGTGTTTCCATTCCATCATCAATATCATCAGTATCTACCCTTCCAGAATCTTCATCATAGTTCATAAGATAATTTCACGATGAAGGTAGAACACATCTTCTGTCATCCTACTCTCCATAGTACTATCATAGCATCTCTATAGTAGCTCTATCAACATTCACTGCTAATCCATGGTATCATATCTACCATTACTCAATGATACTACATATAAACTCATCTATATATACAGCATGCAGCCTCCTTCTTCTAAGAATGGATGAGGTGCACTGTGGAAACAAGGTACAACTTCCTTCGGTGGAGACTCCATGGGAATGTCTGTACTTTAGTGCCATAGAAATCCTCCTATGAGTAATATGGCCATAATAGTTTATAAATAAATATTTTCTTTAATTTGGGGCTTCATTATCCTTAAATGTGGAAATGGTTAATGTATTTCGAGGTACCTGAGATCATCCATGGAGACCCCGAGATTCGGTAGTGAAAATCCTCATGAGTATGAGATTTCGAGGTGGCATTAATGGCATCTTTGGTGAGTTGCAGTAGTGGTCTGGTAGTGTTTGAGTGGTAGAGGTGGTGTCTCGGTTATGACCATGTGTGAAGGTCATGTTTGGCTATATAGGATGGCACCATTTAAACAAGTACAAACATTTACCAAAAAATGTTTCTCCCCCTCAGTTTTGAGTGAGGGTGAGAACTCATAAATAATAAAATATTTTTTTGTACCCAACATAGATTCTTTCTCCTGTGATGTGCTACTGGTTACAAATCCACACACACATATGGGTATCACCGACCCACATGGAATATGTGAGATTTATCCTATTATCTCTCTGCTCCTCCCTATAGAACAATACCCTACTACTTCTTGATTAGGACCTATTGATTGATTTCTTGGTTTTTCAGCTCCTTCGTGGGGATGGCTAAGTGGCTTGCAACCATTTTTTGAGGGCATGTTCATGGTTGGCCAATTTTTTTAACCTTAATAATATTAAACCATTTAAAATTTTTCAAACAATAATTCCTCCAGTAAATTAAAAATTAAAAATTCATCAAATTTTATCCATTTAAATCTAGTTCAATTACTTAATTAAAAAATCCAATTTTTTAATAAAAAAATTATTATATGCAATATTAATTTAAAACAATTCAAAATCCTTATAAAATTTTTAAACTTGTGCATTAAAATTTGTGTGTATCAAATACCCCCACACATAAACCATTATTTTCCTCGAGCATAAATTCTCAACATTGAATCAAACAGGGAACTATTGTTACAATTAGTTAAATCCCAAATAAATAAAAAACATGATTACCAATGTAAAACAAAATTTTCAAGTTCTTCGTAAAACAATAATTTGATTTCCTATAATTCAATGAATTAACTATTCCATGTATTTTACTTTATCCCATTTTTAAAATGGTGTATCCTCTCCTTTTATTCATTCAATTTCCTCAGTTTATTATTATTAAACACGTCAAGTCATTATTTACCTCTCTTTAAATTGTTTTATCTCATCACTCAAGGTAAAAATTTAACTATATTTATTCTTATACTTTGAATACATTCTCTATACCCAAAGGAATTAAAATGATGTACTTTATCTACCTTGTAAATACAAAAGACACATCAAATAATTAGGACATTCAATAAAGGATCTAATGACTTTGAGCCTTAATATTGGTAGGAAATGATGTAAAAAATAAATCTCAAAGGAGGATTTTTATCTATAAATTATAAATCATGATATCAAAAAGTAAAATCTAGATAAAAATATTCCCTTTAAATTGAAAACTATGGCTTCCAAATCTCAAAATCAAGTTCATGAATAATGAAATCATAATGAATGATGGGAACCTTCTTTAATATTCTCTATTTTTTTCAATTTTGTTAAAAATAGTTTTTAGGATTTTTTTACATTCAAGAAATTAATGCTTGGAATAATCCTCACATAAACTACAAAACCACATATATTAAAAATCATTTTTAAAGGAAGGGAAATTTTTTATTCATCCAAGGCACAACCCATTAATTTTTTTTTCTTTTTTCTTTTTATAAAGAATAGAAAACTATAAAGTATAATGAATTAGTCAACATCATTTCCCAACACCCAAAAATATCACCCCACACTTTTCCCCTGTAATTTAGTGTATCTCGTTCACCATGACTTCCCTCACCCCCACATGTCATCTTTAAAATATCATGAAAAATACTAATAAGAGGGTATTAAAGGATATAAATGGAATGAAATATGACTCATCCATAACAATTTCATTCAGGTTCACTGTGGGATAGACAAAGATAAATGTATATAGTGGTCTTAAGGATATGGTATTATCAATAAAAATTCCTCAATATTTTTAAATGGTTTTTTTAATAGTCATATCTTTGATAATTTTCAATACAAGTTATAATGGGTGGCTTGACCCAAGATCACTCAAGAAACATTCTCAATATTTAATAGAATGTATTTGGTTGTAAAATATTCTCAGTATTGAAAAATATGATTTAGAAAAATCACTCATGGAATTCATAATAATAAAAAATAAATTCACATTAATTTTATAAATTAAAAGCATGAAAAATTATAGGGAAATTTTATTAACATGAATCAACAAATTCCCTCAAATTATGATTCATCATTTCAATATCCATGATTCAATATAATAATTCAATTCTACACATTGCTCATTAAATATCATCATCATTGAAAACTAAAACAATGTATCATAGGGTACATAACAAACTCATGTCTCCTTGATAAGTCTAGTAAATCAAGAATTATAATGTGGGCATGAAATCTCTAATTTTACACAGCTTCTGAATTTCCAGTTTAAAACAGATTCTTAGAAAAATATAGGGATTTTTCTATATAAATAATTAAATTATGTACTTCCTCTTTACATACAAAATTTTCTCTACTTACTTGTTTTATTTTGGGGCTTCCTATTGGATTCATTCTTTGTGATCCTATAAAAAACTCATACCACAGTAAGAACCATTAAATTAAAGATCAAATTATGAATGGAAGAGATTAATTTATCCCAAACTCCAAAATATTATGAGAATAATAAATCTTTTGTTTCATCTAATAAGTTCCATTGGTTAATCTCATTGGATCAACCTAACCTTATGGGAATAAACTAATAGATGGGTTGTATAAGTATGACCACCTCAACCAATTCTTGGGGTAGATTTCCATGGGTCTTTTCATCCTTTTCCTATTGAAACTACTGGAAACATAACTTATACCCATGGTTTAGAATTGTGGTTATAAACCTTAAAAATGTGGATATAGGCTATAAATGAGGTATTATGAACCATGGATGATGGAGTTATCAGTATAGATCTATACCTATGGTTTCTATAGAAACTATGGGTATAGCCTAGGAAATTTTATCATACCCATGATTTTGGTTAAACTGTGGGTATAGATTTCCCTAGAAGAAAACAAATACACATAGTTCATTGAAATGTGGGTTTAGGTATCAATACCCATTTGGTAGTTGTAGCTTTTCCACCTCATCCTACACCTATACATAAAATAAAAACCTTAGTATAAATTAAATCCAATACATATATTGTATATTTATAATTCAAATAACTTCTTATAATAATTTTAAAACAATTTACAATACTATAACAAATATATATTAATCTATAAAACCAATCAATTTAATTCATTAAACAACATCCACATGACACTTTACTACAAATCAAAAATGTAGGGGATCGATATCTCCCTCATAACCAACATCCTTATCTTCATCACCATCAACAATATCCTCATCACCAAGAACATCATATGGAGCACCAACATCATAATCACCATCATCATCATCATAATCATCACCACCACCACTACCATTAGACCAACCACCACTTGGACCCTCATTGACATCACTTGGGAAATCATATAAAGGGATCATTGATTCCATACACGAATCATAATTAGTACCAAACTCTAATGGAAGTGGTGGACTTATAACTGGCACAACATTTAAGAAGTGATTGGTGATCGGTTTAGTTCTTTTATGCTCTTGTAAAGATATTTTTTTGGCATCATCAACTTTTACATGAGTGTTTTTATCTCAGTAATCTTAGATGTTTAAGAGGATCCTAATGAGTAAAATACTTAATGTGAATGATGTTTTTTTCGGGTCGACATCGGACTCTCCCCTGGTGCTCCTCACCTAATACCTACCTGAAATGTTTGCTTGGCCTAAAGTTTTCATCTTCTTTCTCATCAAATGCCTCTAGGGAATACTGTTGAAAATATAAACATGAGATTTAATTATGAATTAAAAATAAATATTTGAAATACAAATACCAAAACATACAATTTTATATTTTTTTATTCATTTATTGCACCTACATACATTTTCTTCATATTGGAGAAAAATAATTTTTCTCATGGCACATGGCCTTTGATTCCCAATACCACATCTAAAAATGGCATTGATTATTATAATACTACATTATTGAATAATATTAAATTAATATACCTATAATAACTTAAAATTATAACTATTGAATTGATTCATAAAATGAAGAAAAATTTAAATGTACATTTAATTATAAATTTAATACTAGTGGAATAATAAAACAGTAAATAGTAATTAGCATGCTAAACATGGGTATGATATGGATTCCTCGTGTATGTTCATTTTGGTCCAATTATATTTTTGTTGTGTTATTTTGTTATTTGTTCACTTTGTAATTTTGATCATTTGGTCATTATGTTCATTTTTAGGTTAGGTTTTTAGGTAAATTATCTAATTGGTCAATTGGAAATTTGTCCATTTCTCTAATTTCCAATTAATGCATTTAGGCCATTTAGTCCAATTAGAAAATTATTCCAATTAGTAAAATTAGGCTAATTAAGTAAATTAGTTCATTTAGGACATATAGGCCATTAGTCCATTTAGTCCATTTAGTTCATTTAGGATAATTGGGTCAATTAGACCAATTAGTCCATTTATTCCATTTAGTCCATTTAGTTCATTTAGTCTATTTATTACATATAGGCCAATTATACCATTTACGCCAATTATTCCATTTAGGTCGATTAGGTCATCTAGGCCATTTTGGCCAATTAGGCCAATAATGCCAACTAATGTTAGGACCAAGATGACATGAAGGTGTTCATTGGAAGATGGAAGAAGTTTGTGAAGAAGGTATTGTCTGTTGTTTTCAAAGAGGAAAAAATCAATTCACTTCGTAATAGTAGAAATATTAGACTCACAATCATAATCATACAATCACACATACAATTCTTATGAAAGTCCATTTTCTTGGGAATATGTTTTCTAGAAAAAATGGTCCATTATACTCACCTAGAGTTAAAAAAAGAATTTTATGATCATAATGAGTAATTAAACTGTAGTCTTCATGAATTCAAAAATAAAATGATGACACTTTGTTGTTTTATAATTCACAAAAATAAAAAGTTTTCTGGGAACCTTTTGATTATAGACTTATAACAAAAAGCGGAAAAAAAGTGATACTAATAATATTCAGGTAAATTAAGAAGTGCTGGAAGGAATGGATGTTTTAATACTTACTGATGAAATTTAGATGATTCTATGTCAATCATAATCATTCTCAAAATCTAGAATTCGTGATACAATTAGAAGTTTGTGGAAGGTGAAATTTTTTGAATTTTAAGCCTTTCAATCTCAAAATCATCAAAATGAGATCAACAGACATATATATGTTTAAATTCTAGTAAGGATGATTAGAATGTGTGAATATAAAGATGTTTTTTTTAGTCAGACCAATAAGCCAAATGATTTAAATATTCATGGAAATAAGAAGGCATGTTTTGATAAAAAGAAAAGGAAAGAAGTTATTGAATCCAAATATACTAATATAATACTATCAAATTTGGTGTTCCACTGACCATCAGAGCTATTTTGACACCAATAATTCATAGGAAGAAATATTTTTTTAAGATATGTTGGGACCAATGAAGGAGAAAACATGATGTTGTTGGGACTGATTAAAAATGGGATCAGTGATCAATCAATATTGTAGTCAACCATTTCCATCAATTTGAATTATTTATTATTTTAAATTGTTTCAAGAAGAAAGAATATAACTCTAATATGTTTTCATCAATTGGTTCAAGTAACATCTGACTAGAGATGACATTGATCAATAGAGTAAACTAGAGACCAATATATCTGATGTAGGTTGACACTGGTAACTACATTAGATGCAAGATCACTGGTAATAGGAATAGAAATAGAGTCTAATTTTTTAAAAAAATTAAAACAGAGTTTTCAAGGAGATATTGAAGTTTGAAGAAAAAAAATTCAAAGAAGTTTAATTTTGATGTTAAAGTGCTTCTAAGGAGTGTTTTAATCTATAGAAGTTTTCACTACATTTATGGAAGAATGTTTTAAAAGTCTTATTTTTATCAAGATGATATGAATAATTATAATGAGTTGTTGATTTTCAGTTGGTACCAATCATCTTAATGAGAATTTATTTCCTCTTTATATGTTTCAATTTGTGCGGAAAACTGTATTAAATAATTTATTGTTGAACATCATAACGAGTAAATCGAAATGGTAGTCTAAATTGATCTAAAGTATTTTGAGAATGTCTGAAGTGAGCTAAAGTTGTGAGAATATTTGTGAAGGTTTAATAAGAAACAATAAGAGTTGATAAGTTCTGAAGAAGTTAATTACGTATCCCAAATTTAAGTAAAATTTATTATTAGGTAAATTTGGTTGAGCAAGAATGTTTTTTAGAATCTCATCTAAACCACATATGGATTTCTTATAAAGATAAGAATTGATTTATAATTTCCTAACACATGTATTATTTACACGTGAAGAAGATATAATGAATAGAATTGAATGTTTCTATAGATAAGTACATTCAAAACTATTCTTTCATGAGGAATTTTCTAAATAAAAGAATAAAAGGATAAGAGATAAGATCATATTCAGAGTTTCTAGGTCAGATCAAGAAATTGAACTATAATTTATAGACACCGAAAGAAGTTGTTCTTAATTTTTTTAGTGGTATTCTAGTATAGTAATATAATCCTAGTAATTAATCGTACTTGTGAATCAAACTAGGGAATCTGACTGGGTATCATTACAAATTCCAGGGAATTTCTTACCTATAATTGGGTAAGAAATTGAAGATCTTTTTAGAAGATCATATTTTTGAATGTTGTCATGGAAAATCATTAACATGTTCTGAAACAATTGGTGAATTTTTCTTAAACTATTATAAAAAATGTATTACATTATTCTGTTCTACTTAATTCACATGCAATATTGTTTTGAACAAAGTGTTACACAAGTGTATGGAAATATCCTATTTTTTCTATCTAACCAAAAGGATTTTTTAAAGTGGATTTTCTAGTAATATATTATTTACATTCGTTACCAAAGGTGTATTTACTATTTTCAAGTAGTGAAATTTATAAATTCTTGTGTTCCTTTGTGTTTGTGATTGTTTTGTTTTCAGAAAAGTCATAACTCTTTAACATGGGGAAAAGGTTTTCCTTCAAGGTTTCCAAGCAATGAAAGTCTAAGAAGGTTCTTGAAGAAGAATATAATGATAAATATGATTTTCAAAATGGGTTATATAAAACTATTGATGAATTTTTATCATTGTTTTCTAAAAATATGAAAAGATGTACTATAAAGTATAAAAGGAGACTTCCCTTAAAATGCATTAAATGTGGAGTTAATGGGAACTTCACGGCTAATTGTCATTAAATAATGAAAAAGGAGCATAATTATGAAGATGATAGAAGAAAAAGGAAACTATGAAAGAGAGGGGGTGATAATGATAATTTTATTCCAAAATATAATATTGTAAGTTCTCCAAATAAGAAAAGATAATATTTTTTCTAAAGATGATGAAAAATAATATAGTGAAACTGAATCCAAAAAATCTACTAAAAATGGTGGAGAGAATAATGTCTTCGTAATAGGTAACAATGAAGATTTAAGAAGTAGTAGTTCTAAATAATAAGAAACCCAACGTTAGTTTCATATGTAATAATAATTGAAAGAATTTCTGCGATAGATTAGGAAGCTTGAAAAAGAAATTAGGAAGATAAAAAATGGAAATTCCACAAAAAAATCAAGAATTTTTTCCGGATAAAGAAGTTAAGCTATTGGAAGAGATTTATGATTTGAATAAATCCCTTGCTAAAGAAAATAATCATAATGAACATCTAGAAGTTAATTTGAAAGAAAAAGAAGAATATTTGGAACTTGTTCAACAAAAAATTTCTAAAGATGAATAGAGTGTTACAAGTTTCAATAATTCTATTTTTGAATTTGGTTAAATCATTATAAAGGGTAAACCGAATAAGGATCAAAATTTACTGTAAAAGGTTTAGAATAATGTTGAAATTGTTTCTGTGAAGAAGAAATATGGGAAAGTTATGTATGTGTCCAAAACCAATAAAGTGAAGAAGAATGAAGTTTCTAAAAATTATGAGTCTAAAAAAATTTCTATTACTTATGGTTCCAATCATGATTAAAAGAGATCAGAGATGAAAAATAAGATTCCAATTGATAATAGAATGGTTTCTAATCAATAATTTTCTGATAAGAAATATAATAAGGTTTCTGAGAAACATTCTTACAAATTCATAGAGTATAGATTTTTTTAGAGGAAAATATTCTTTCTATGGTTACTACTGGTATTTTTGTGGATTTGGGAACATAGAAAATATGTTTTGGTTTACACAAAAATATTACAATAATTCAACAAAATAACAAATACAATGTTTGTTGGGGAGTAAATCCTCTCAAAGGAAGAAGTCATGTAACGTTATTTTAAAGAAACCATAGAAGGTTGGTGTAAAATTTGGAAAAAGGTTCCAACCATTGGAAACTATTTTTGAATGATATGAACAACCTAGACATCTTGAAAATGTTTATCTTGTATTTCAAATAGCATAAATAAAGTTTTTCAACAATTCTCAGAAGTCAGATGTGAAGAATGATAAAGGGAAATAAAAAACTCTTACTGTCAAATACGGTCTAAAAGACTCAAAAGGGGAAGGGCCTTGGATATTGGATAGTGGGTTTTATTCTCATATTATTGATAAAATAAAATTTTTAACTAATGTGAATGAATTCAAATATGTGACTTTGACATTTGTAAATTATGAATATCTTAGAATCAAAGGTGTTAGATCAGTGATCATTAGAGAAGAAAAGATGAAATCTAAGAAATATTTTTTGGTTGATGGGCTGAAAAGCAACCTACTAAGTGTTTCATAACTTTTTGATGAAGGAAACAAATCCATTTTTAGAAAATATGGGTTTTTTGTGAAAAAGAGGAAGATTGAAATATGGTTATAAGAGTCCAACATACAAAATAGAACGTTTTCCAAGTTGGTGAAATTCAAAACTATTATTACTAATGCATGGTGGAAGAAAATAAGTTGTGGCATATAATATTGGAACATATGTGTTAGTGAAACATGATCAAGTTATTAGAGAAGAATAGTGTTTGTGGAATTCTTGATATTTCAAGAAGAAAATATTGGTGTTGTACAATTTTCCAGAAATAAAATATTAAAACTCTGTTCATAAGAAAATTATAATTTATTCAAAAATTCCCCTAGATCATATTAATTATGATATATATGGTTCAATGAGGAAATACAAATCTCATGTAGATAAGTACTTCATTACTTTCATCAGTTACCTTACTCTCATTAATTGTGTTATGTATATGAAACATAATCCAAATTCTCTAAAATGATTAAAAGTTTTAGGAGGAAAGACGAGAAAAAATTTGTGTATTTAGTGAATAAGTTGAGAGAAAAAAATAGTGTGGAATACAGAAATAAAGAATTCTAAATTTTTCATTAGAGACACAAAATTTGTCCTGAGTTTGGTACACCATAAAATCCTCAACAAAATGGTGTTGTTGAAATAAAAAAATAAGTCTAGTTGAAATGGGGCAGACAATATTATTTGAACATAGTCTCTCTCATTACTTTTGGTGGTATTCTATGATCACTATTATGTATATTAAAAATTGATGTTTCTATATACCATGTTCATATATGGCTCCATAATAAATATTTTATGATAAAATACCATGTTTGAAACACTTATGAGTTTTTAGGATTCCATGAATCATAAATTACAGAGGTGGAAACCATGTAAAGTTATAATAGATAGGTGAAGATGGAATTTTTCATGGATATTCCCCATAAAAAAGAGTGTATAGATATTTTAACAAAGATTCGAGAAGATTTTCCAACTATGTTGATGGGAATATTATTGAAAAACATGAGGAAGATAAACATACACATAGAGATAAAGAAGATGAATAGGATGAAAGAATTTTTGTTAAGAATTATGCTAAGGATGCTGACAATGGTAATCCTACTTAGGAAAAATAATCCAACTCAGCTATTTCTAGTAATGAGGATAAATTTGAAAAATATCATACCAAGATGAGGAAGCAAGTGGAAGCTCAAAATATTATTGGTGATCAACATCAAAAGGTTCAAACAAGAAGTAATTCAATAGTTTCTATACATACTTCATTGTATTCAAAAATTGAACTAAAATATGTGAATGAAGATTTTGAGAATACAGGATGGGTTCAGTATATGAATGAAGATATGGATCAGATATAAAATAATAATACATGGAAAATCGTACCTAAACCAAATGATAAAAATTCTATAGTTATTAAGTGGGTTTTCTAGAACAATCTGAATAAATATGGTGAAGCGATAAGAAAAAAAATCAAGATTAGTGTGAAAATGATACTCACAAATTGAAGGCATTGATTTTGATGAGACTTTTTTTCTGGCGTCAAGGATAAAAACAATTAGAATATTTCTTTCAATTTATATACAATAAAGTTACAAAATATTTGAAATTGATTTGAAATCAATATTTTCAAATGGTGATATTGATGAGGAAGTTTATATTGAACATCTATGTGTCTTTGTTGTTGGTAAATATAAAATTTATGTATGCAATATGAATAAATCTTGGTATGTGCTAAAACAATCTCCAAGGGCATGGTATTTCAAATTGAATATTTTCTTGAAGATTTTTAATTTTAAGAAAGGAAGAGTTAATTTTAATATATACATTAAAAAAAGTCGGGAGATTTCCCATATCATAATTTTTTATGTTGATGAAATTATCTTTGTTGGGAATGATGAAATAAATTGTGAAATATTTTCTGAAGAGATGAAAAAGTTTTTTGAGATGTCCAATATGGGTGAAATGAAATATTTTCTTGGGTTACAAACCTCACAAAAGAAGAAACGCAATTTTATTTCCCAAAAAAATTATGCTACATAAATTCTTATGAAGTTCAGAATAGAAAATTAGAAACTAGTTTCCACACCTATTTCTATAGGAACTAAGTAGTCTAAATATTGGGAAGTAAAGGAAGTTGAGTCTAATGAGTTTTGGAAGATTATTGGAAATTTTTTGGATTTTACTTACTCAAGACCTGACATTGTTTAGGTTATTACCTTATGTGAAATATTTTAGAGTGATCTAGAATAATAACATCTATTGGCTAGAAAAATAATTCACAGATATATCAGAGGCACAATAAATTTTAAAATCAGGTATGATAGCTCAGAAAATATTGACTTTTTTGGGTTTTAATATGTTGATTGGGTAGGAAATGTTGATGATAAAAGATCCATATCTGGTGGATTTTTCATTCCAATAAAAATTTATGTTAGTTGTAATAAAATTAAATAAAAATAAGTAACTCTTAGTATGGCTGAAGCTGAGTATGTTGTTTCTACTCAACGTTCTACTCAAAATATTTCAATGGAGACTCAATTATAATATTTACTTGTTGAAGTAAAGTTACTCTTGCACTGGTGTTGTGATAATAAAAGATTCATCAACCTTACCTGAAATCTGGTACAATATTCTCATTAAAAACATATGGATATAAAATACCACTTCAATAAATATAATATGGAGAATAATAAATTTAATCTAGAGTAATTTCTTACATCAGAACAAGTTGCTGACATTTTCAAAAAAACCTTACCAATGGAAACTTTTTATGAAATGATTTTGAACACGAGAATCCAACCTTTTCCTCATCAAGTTTTAGGTATTTTTTCCCCCACTCTCATCTTGTATTAGGATAGTTTTATCAAGGGGGAGAATTGTTTCATAAATATACCCATTGATATTCTCTAAACCCTATATGGAAGCACGTATGTAGGGGGAGTTGTGGGTAAGCTGTGAATTTATCATGTAAATGTGTGAATTGTTCTAACGGTTTGAGGGAGGGGTTGTAGGAAAAAAAATTACAAGAAATTTGAATAAGTGAAGAAATATGTGAAGAAAAGCTGAATATGTTTCATGATTCACTACTTTAAGACAACATTGTTTTTTGTCAGTGATTCTTGTTTATTATGATGAGTTATCTCACATAGGATTAGAATTATCAATAAGTAATCGATAAATTGAGGTTACAAAGTTCAGTGATTTATGAACCTTGGTTGACAAAAAATCCAATAGGGGGGGGATGGTTAGGACCATGTTTAAAAGATGGTGTGTCTTGGAAGTAGGAAGAAGTTTGTAAATAAAGTGTTGTGTTTTATTGTCAAAGAGAAAATAAATCTATTCACTTTGTAATAGTTGAAATATCAGTCTCACAATCTTAATCATATGATCTTAATCAAAATGATTATTAAATTCCATCATTTTGGGAAGATTATTCCATGAAGAAATATCCCATCAGACTCGAATTGAGTTTATAAAATAAAATTCCAATCATAATGAGAAATTACATTAGAGTATTCATGAATTCAATAAAAATATAATGATTCCTTGTTGTTTTATAATTAAAAAATCATAAGTTGTTTAAAAAATTATTATGCAAGAATTATTAAAAAATGGGAGAAAAAGTGCATCTAATCATATTCAGGGAAGGAAAAAAGAGCTAGAGGTATGGGTAGTTGTAATAATTCCCAATGAAATTAAAACGATGCTATGTCGATCTTAATCATTCTCAAAACAATGAAAGACATGATAAAAACATCACTTTGTGGAAGGATAAAGTTTCTGAATCTAAAGCTTTCTAGTCTCAAGATCATTGGTATGAGATCACTAGACATAGATTTGTTTAAAAGGATGGGAAGGTTGATCAGAATGTGTGAAGATAGAGATGTGTGTTTTCAATCAGACCAATAATCCAAAATAATTAAATATTTGGAGAATGAATGTAGCATGTTCTGTAATCAGAAAAGGAATCAAATTAATGATACCAAATCTGCTGATACTAGTCTATCAGATGTGGTGTACCACTAATCATTAATTCCTTTTTGGAAATGATCAATTAGAGGTAGAAAAAAATTATTTCAAGAGATGTTTGGACCAATGAAGGAGAAAAGAGGATATTATTGGGACTAAGGAAAATTTTGATCAGAGATCAATTAGCAGTGTAGTCAACCATTTTCATTAACTTGAATTGTTGGTTGTCTTCTATTAGGTAAAGAGAAAAGAAAAGAACTATGATATGTTTTCATTAATTGGGTCATGTTTCATTGGACTAGAGATGAATTCAATCAGTAGAATAAACTAAATATCAATCCATATGACACAGATCGATACTGGTTGCTTCATCGGGAGCAAGATCATCTGTCTTACGTTTATCAAGTTGATATAGAGAATCAGATTGAGTTGTTGATTTTTAGTTGGTACTCATCATTATAATGTAGAGTCACTCCCTCTTTATATGTTTCAAACAATGAAGAGAAACACATTGAAAAATATACTAGTGAACATCATAATGAGGAAATCTTAATGATAATTTGAATCAGACTAATGTTTTTTGGGAAAGCCTGAAGCGAGATGGTGTTTTAGAAAAAATTTAGATGGTTTGATAATAAAAAAGTAGAGTTGGGAAGTGATGAAGAATTAAAATATATATCCAAAATTTAAGGAAAATTTATGATTAGGGAAATTTGGTTGGGTGGGAAAATTTTTCAGAATCCCACCTAAACTACATTTGTATTACCTATAAATAGAAGAAGTACTTTGTACTTTCCTAACACATGTATTGTTTATGGGTAAAGAAGAGAGAAGGTGAAGAGTTGAAGGTTTTTAGAGAGGTGTTTCTTGATCATGGTTTCCTAAGGATTTTTTCTAGACAGATAACAAAAAATAAAAGATAAAATATCATATTTAGTGTTTTTAGATAAGACTGAGCAATCAGACTAGGATTTCCAACCTCAGAAATAATTTGTTATAATTTTTTTCCGATGTATTTTGGACGAGTTATACTGAGCAATCAGACTAGTATTTCCAAACTCAAAAAGAATTTGTTATAATTTGTTTCAGAGGTATTTTCGAAGAGTTATATAATCAAATTGAATAATTGGACTGGTGAATCAGACTAGGAAATCAGATTGAGTATCATTACAAAGACCATGGAAGTTCCTACCTACTACTAGTTTGGAAAGTAAATAATTGTTTTTGAGATCATATTTGTTAAAGTTGACAAGGCACCACAGTAAAATGTTTTGAAGCAACTAGTGAAAGTTTCTTAACTTTTTACAAAAAATTTATTACATCATTTCATGCTAATTGAAGATCATGAATTGTTGAATTTAACATAGTGATACACAAGTGTAAGGGAATATCCTACATGTTGTATCCACCCAAAATAATTTTTTTCTAGTGGATAGTGTGATATTGTATTATTTCCAAACAATACCAAGGACCTAGATACTCTTTTTGAGTAATGAACCTTGTAAATTCTTTTGTTCATGTATATGTGTGATTGTTTTTTTCATCAAATTCATAACTCTTTAATATGAGGAGAATGTTTTTTTCAATATGAAGGAAACTTAAAAGGAAAAATATATCACGCATTCACTACCACCCCCTATAAATGATAATTAGATCCTTGTTTGGTAATCTCAATTAGGAAAATTATTCCATTTATGCCAATTTGACCATTTAGACAATTTAGTCCAATTAGGTCAATGATATCATTTCATCCATTTTGGCCAATTTATTCCAATTAGGCCATTTAGGCCAAATTAGAAAATTAGGACATTAATTAGGAAAATTTAGTCCCATTAGTCAATTTAAACCAATTTAGGCTAATTCATGCCAATTTAGTCCATTGAGGTCATTCCGGCCATTCAAGCCATTCGGGCCATTCAGGCCAATCATGCCAATTATTCTAATTTGGTCATTTCATCCATTTCGGCCAATTTAGGATAATTAGGCCATTTTGACCATTAATTTTTCCAATTTAGTCCAGTTATATAATTTAGTTCAATTGGTCCATTTAAGACAATTTTGTCCAATTAGTCCATTCATTTGTCCAATTTTGGCCATTTTTTCCATTTTTTCCAATTTAGGCCTTTTCAAGCCAATTCAAGCCAATTGAGTCCATTAAGGATAATTGTTTCATTTTTTCCAATTATTCCATTTAGTACGATTAGTTCATTTCTTCCATTTAATCCATTTAGTCCAATTAGGTCAATTAGTATAATTAGTCCATTTAGGCTAATTAAGCCACTTATGCTAATTTGGTTAATTATGCCATTTTGGTCATTTTGGCCATTTTGGCCATTTATTCTATTATTATTCTAGGACATTATGACATTAGGACATTGGTTCATTAGTCCACTAGTCCATTAGGCCATTAGGCCATTAGGCCATTATGCCATTAGGCCATTAGGCCATTAGGCCATTAGGCCATTAGGCCATTAGGCCATTAGGCCATTAGGCCATTAGGCCATTAGGCCATTAGGCCATTAGGCCATTAGGCCATTAGGCCATTAGGCCATTAGGCCATTAGGCCATTAGGCCATTAGGCCATTAGGAAATTAGGCCATTAGGCCATTAGGACATTAGGCCAATTGGAAAATTGTCCATTGGGCCAATTTAACCTTAGTCCATTAGGCCAATTAGGTGTTAGTCCATTAGGTCATTAGTACAATTGGCTATTTTTTCATTAAGATATTGGGAAAATTGGAAATTTGTCTATTAGGCTAATTGTTCATTAGGACAATTTATCAATTGTCCATTAGATTGTTATTCGGATTGGATATTAGGTCATTAGGACATTAGTACAATTATCCAATTTTCCATTAGGCCAATTTTCTATTGGTCCATTATACCCTTTTCATGTTAGGCTATTAGGACAACTGGTCGTTAGGCCATTAGGTCAATAGTCCAATTGTCTAATTGGTAATTGAGTCATTAGTCCAATTGTACTTTAGTCCATTATTCTAATTTTCTATTAGTACAATTGGTTATTAGGTCAATATTCCATTAGGACATTATTCAAATTAGGCCATTAGTTCATCAGGTTATTTTTCCAATTGGAAAATAGGCCATTAATATAACTTGTCATTTTTCTGTTGGTCCAATTGGTCATTAGGCCATTAGAACATTAATTCAATGGGATAATTAGTCCATTAGGATATTATGTCAATTGTCCAATTGAAATTTAGGCCAATTACTCCATTTATCCAATTGTGTGTTAGGCCAATTAAGCAAATTGGCTAATTTGATAATTGGGCATTTTTCCATTTGGCCATTATGGAATTATTTCAAATGTCCATTAGAGAATTAGTCCAATAAGACATTTGGCCATTATTCCATTATTCCATTAGTCAATGTGGTCATTAAGGCATCATCCCATTATGCCAATTGACTAATTAGGCCATTATACCAATTATCCAATTGGAAATTATTCCATTAGGAAAGATTTTCTATTAGGACATTAGTCTATTAGTATAATTATTTAATTGGCCATTGGGACATTAGGGAAATTTTCCATTAGGCCATTATTACAATTGGTTGTTAGGCCATCAGGCCGATATACCATTAGTCCAATTGGTCATTAGGTGATTACACCAATTGGTCATTATGCCATTAGGCTATTAGTCCATTAGGCCATTAGGACATTAGGATATTATGCGATTAGGCCATTAGGCCATTAGGCCATTATGCTTTTAGGGAAATTGTACATGAGTCCATTAGGACATTAGTCCATTAGGCCATTAGTAAATTTGGCCATTAGTCTAATTGGCCATTAGGACATTAGGCCAATTGGCTGTTAGGACATTATCCTGTAGGCAAATTGGCCAATTATCCATTATTCCATTAGGCCAATTGTCCATTAGTCCATTAATACATTAGTTCAATTGTCCAATAAGGCCATTAGGTCATTATTCCATTAGTTCAACTCTCTATTAATCCTTTATGATATTAGGCTATTAGTCTATTAGGACATTAATCCAATTGTCCATTAAGTCATTAGGCTATTAGGGTATTAGACCAATTAGGTCATTCGGCAACTAGTTCATTATGTCGTTAGTCCAATTGGTCATTAGGTTGTTAGGTCATTAGAACATTAGGACAATTGGCCGTTAGGCCAATTCTCCAATTTGACATAATGCTAATTAGTCCAATTGGTCAATTAGTCCAATTAGCCAACTGGAAAATTGGTCATTAGGCCATTAGGCCATTAGGCCAATTGGCCATTAGTCTATTAGGCCATTAGATCATTAAGCTAATTGGCCAATTGGATGTTAGTCCATTAATCCATTAGGCCAATTGGCCACTAGGACATTATTCCATTATGAACATTGAAAATTAGTCGATTAGGATAATTGGATATTCACTACTAAAAAATAGGGCCTTAATAGCACTGGTATTAATCATTGAAAAAAGAGCTGATAAAGAGAAAATACATTTGACTTTTTATCAGTGCATTGTTTTTAGCACTGATAAAGGGTACCATTTATCAGAGATTTATTTTTAGCGCTAATAAAGGGTACCCTTTGTCACTGCTTTATTTATAGCACTGGAAAAGTGTACCCTTTATCAACATAATATTTTTAACATGCATAAATGAATCATTTATTAGTGCTTTTTAACACTGTTAAAGGTCTGAGTAAATAAAATGAAATAAATAAATAAAAAGTGAGTCTATTGAAAAGATTGCAAATTTTATTAAAGAAATAATTATAGATAAAAATGAATATATTGATTATACTATATGTAAATTATAAATACTAACAAATAGTATGTAGTAAATATATTAATATTTGAAAAATTAAAATTTAAAAAAATTATTTTAATTAAAAATAAGTAAATTGAGAAAAATATTAAACATTTTATTAATAAGATGATTATTGATAATGTTAAAAATAGTATATATTAAATATATAGATATATATTAATATATATAAATATAATTTATATATTAAAAAATATTTGTGTTCTTTTCATTAAATAGTCATATATTTAGTGAATAATGGTTAATAATTTAAAATTAATATAAATTAAAAATACTGACTAATCTTATAGAGTAACGGACTTATAATTTAATTTAATTTGATTTTCAATTTAACATAGATCAAATGTGTGTTATATTGATTTCAGATATATGTAATTAATTCATTTTTATATACAATGTTCACACAAAAAACTTTTCCATTTTTTCAATATTATTAAAGTGTACTTATTTTTAATTTATTCAATTTAACTCATTTTTTGCATGTATGCACTAAAAATTATATATTCATTATTAATGTTAAAAAATATTTGGAAAAAAATATTCGTATGAAAATATTTTTTAAAAATTATTTATAAATAAATATATTTATAAATGTACATACTCTATTTATAAAATTATATATTTATAATTATAAATAAATAAATATTTTTTAAATAATTTTTGTAATTATGAAAAAAATTATATATATTTAAATAATTGTTAAATTTATCTTCAATTTACTTAAATAATCATTATATTTAATATATTTATATTTATATTTATATTTATATTAAATATATATATGCGATTATTTAAATACATATAATGTGATATATATTTTTTTAAAAAAACTTTTTATATAATTATAAATAAATAATTATATATTTAAGTAATTATAAAATTATATTTAATATATTTAAATAAGTAATATATTTACTATATTTATATTCATTTATATTTATTAAGTAAATATATATTTACAAATTTTTTATTTATAATTATAATTATATAACCTTTTTCTGCACTTAAGTAATAAGCACTGCTAAAGATGGAATTTATTAGCACTTTTTAGCCTTAGTAAAGACCAGTTTTAATCAATGCTAAAAAAGTGCTTATAAATATGAATTTTATCATTTCTTATTAAATAAGAGCTGATAAATAAAGTCTTTGTCCACAATTTTTTGAAAGTTCTGATAAAAGTGTCCCGATCTATTTAAAAAAACCTACCTAGTTGTGAACCCATCATGATATCAGAAGCTTTCCATGGAAGCCACCCACTATTGGTGCTCATCCTCAATGAATCAAAGCTCAAGTCACACAAACCCACTCAAATCACACAAACATATTTCCCCCAGTTGCTCAATCATCATCCAACATTTGATGGTTGCTTGTAGTTAGGGTTTCCAGAGAAAACTTTGAGGATGGGATTTGTGGGTCTCAGTTTTCTTCGGCCTAGTGAGGTAGACTTGTGTTTTCATTTGTATGTTTTGATTTTATTTCTTTATTTTTCATTTTGTTTTTTTTTTGATGATTTCATAAGTTATTTGTTCTTTTTTCATTGTATACTATTTTGATTTTGATTATGATCTATTTTTTTCTTGACTATTGATTTTAGAATGTCCAAAGGACTTATATTTTTATTCATTTTTTATAAGCCCCCATTTAAGTGTTTAAAAGGAACCCTTACATGGTACGTAGGATTTGTTACATTACATGACCCAAAGGTCCAAGAAGAATTCATCCAGACTATAACAACTTGGAACTACCCCTCCTCAGAATCTATATCATGATATCAGCTCTACATCTTTGCATAGCTATAAGGCTAGGCTTCTCATGAATGCACAGGCTGGTACCAATAGAAATATCCATACCCTCTCATTCTTCTAAATATGTTAGCTCTTCTTCGGTGAATACACCTACTCTGAATCCTCTTCTAGAGAATTCTCCGCGTAGAGTCTATCGGGTCCATTTAAAGCACCATTTAATGTGTCCTGAAAGCCTTGAGGTGGCCCAAAAGCCTTATTGTCCTAAAGTCCTTGGGTGCCCAAAGGAACTTAAGGACCCAAGGACAAAACATGTGTCCTACAATCCAAGAAAGATGAATAGTTTATGATGCTATAGTACCGAACAGTACCTACTACAATACTTATACAGTACACTAAAATATGTCTCCAGACAGATTTGATCTCGGGTCTCTTGGATGCACTTCTCGAGTCCTCACCAACAAGTCTGAGGCTTTGTTTCTTGACTACTAATTTGAATATCCCATTTTTTGTCTTATTAAATTGTTGTTTTGAATCAATTTTATTCGATGTCTATATATATACACTATATTTCTCCACAAGCTTAATTTTTTCATTGTTTTGAAATCATAGAAAATCACGTTTGGTCTACAGATAGACCAATTAAATAAATATGTATTCCACTATATAAACAATGGCAGTTTTTCATATAAAAACCTTAAATAAATGAGAAACATTATTTAGAAAACCAATTCTCAGTCTGGTGATGGTGAGAAGCAGCAAAGGAATATGATTTTATGCAATTCATGTAAGGAAATTTATTTATTTAAATTTTGTTTTATTATTCTGGTGTATGGGTTTTTCCTTAAAAATTTATTTTCTTAGATTTTTTGTTGTTTTATTTTAAGATAAATTTTAGTAATGGTGATACCATATTTATTTATTCTCAATGGATATTTATTTTCAAAATTAGTATGGGTTTGTAATTATTTTACTATGTTGTGATATTCTACTAAAAGAGTTATATATATTTTTTTTTTCAATTTATGTTTATTTTTACAACCATATTTATACATATATATATATATATGTTTGTGTGTGTGTGAATATATATATATATATATATTTCTATCTATTTATATGTTTTTTAGAAATAATAATGTCAAGCTGATTTTATAATTATTTATTCACAAATTGTGGTTCTGGATTTCCAAATTAGTATGGCATTATATTTATTTTCATTAAAAACTATGTTTAAATGTGCTTTTTTTTTGAATTATGTGTACTATAAATTTCATGTTATATATATATATAGGTTTAAATGTGTATGGGATACATGTTTCAAGTGTTTCTGTGATTTTCTCCCTTGTTCTTGATATATATTTTTGATGTGTATTATTTCTTTATGCCAACTTCTTTATGGACCTCCCTAGAATCTCAAGGATGGGTCAATGTGTATTATATGGCCTCCCTAGAATCCTTCATATTGGTATATCAAATGTGATTCCCTCCCTAGAATCCTTGAGATGGGTCAGTTTGGTTATATGACATCCCAATAGTCTTGATATGTTTTCAAATATTTGATATACCATTAATTTTAAATGTAACAATTCCATAGGTAACTACATAACTTGTTCCAAAAAAAAGAATATAAGTTATAAAATTCTACATATTAGCAATTATTTTTAGGTACTCATCATTTTAGGTCTACAAGTATTGGTACCACCCCTTGGAATATTTGATTACTATCCATGTATATGAAATAACTATTTATCTATTAAAATTATTTACCAATACATTTTTATATCTTCTAGTTCATTGAATGAGATTTTATTATTCTTGTTTACCATATTTGTGTTCCTTCTTACTAATTAATTGGGTATATTATTTTCTAACTTGGTTAGGGGATTTCAGAAAGACTTTGTGTGCATCAAACAATAGTTATTATTGCAATTTGTTGCTTGAGACTTCTCTCCCCATATCTTTTATAGAAAATTTTCATCCCCATCAAATTTATCTATAGAATGATCATTATTAAAAAAAAATTCTTAAAACTCTTCCCCCATCTCTTTTATTTTTCTTGTACTACTCTGAGCATTATTCTTCTTATGGATGACTACTACTTAGACTATTCAAAGAAATATAGGTGCATGTCCACAAGAGGTCAAGAATGTGTCCCACAACAAAGTGAAAAATGTTCAGGAAATGAGTTGATGAGGATGGGTTGTCTATAATGTTCACATTTGAATGAATTCATAGGATAACACCTTCTATACTGGTTTACTTCTTTTCTTAAATTCAATTAACCATTTTCTTCAACATACTTAAATTAGTTGAAGGAATCAAATTTTGAGTTTCCATTATATCATTATCAATAAATTTTACCTTTAACAATGTATATCATATATTTTTTATATATTTTTTATAAAAAATTAATCTTTTATAAATCCAATAGGATGAATATTAATAAAAAATGGGTGCATGTTAATATTTTGAAAATTTTATATGAAGGTGGAGTTAAAGATTTCATCAAGTTTACAAGAGATCATGCATAAGACCCTTCTCAAATCCTCTATAGGTGTTTATGTAGTTGTTATTCAAGAGAAATTATCCCAGAAGAGTTGGAATAATATTTATTTTTCATGAAATATATCAGAGCTATAAATATTGGACTAAACATAGGGGAAACAGTATGTTGACACCAACTGGGATGATACTGCGGTTTATGGATTATTTGATATGAATACCAGTGTAAATGAAGATGGTGATCGCATGGAAGAAATGGAAATGGAAATTAATGATAAAATTTGTGATTGTAAAAAGTTTTTGGAGGATTTAAAAAGTTTGTTCTAAGAAAGCATTTTATACTTGTTTTACTAAATACACAACAATATCATCTGTATTGAAGTTATGTAATATGAAAGATAGCAGTAGATGGAGTGACACCAACTTTACGAAACAAATTGGTCTCTTAAATGATATGACACCAAAAGAAAATTAACTACCATTATGAACATTTGACGCTTAATGAATGTTACATTCAATGGGAATTATCTATAAAAAAATTATTCATATCCAAATGATTTCATATTTTTTCACAAGGACCATGCATCACTCAAGAAATTCCATAAGTGTGGCGTATATCAATACAATACAAATGAATCAAGTCCTTAGAAATATGTATGGTACATTCCCATCATTACAAGGATTAGAATATTATATGGATGTCAGGAAACTTTGAGATAATTAACATGGCATGTAGATACAAGAATTAAATATGGGAACCTATGTCATCATGTAAGTTCTCAGTGGAAGAAAATTGATTATGAGTATCATGAATCTAAAAATTATCTAAGAAAATTCCATCTTTCATTATCTACAGATGAAATAAATCTTCTTGGTGTAAAGAGTAACACTCACAATACATGAACCATCATTTTGGTATATTATAACTTGTCTCTATGGTTATTCATGAAGCACAAATACATTATATTGTATCTACTTATATCTAGAACAAAGGAACCCGGTAAAGATATTGATGTCTATTTGGATCCATTGGTCAAAGATTGGAAATTGATGTGGCATACTAATGTTATAATTTATGATGATTGTAGAATTGAAAAATTCACATTGAGGGTTATATTGTATGAAAATAAAAATGACTTCCTCACTTATATAATTTTATCGGGATATATCATTAATGGAATTTTGGGGTGTCTCATTAATAAAAAATGCACATACTCATTTCTATTAAACAATTCCTTGAAGGCTTCATTTTTAAAACATCATAAATTTTTACCACAAAAACATAAAAACTAATCCTATATGACATCATTTGATAGGAATATTTAACAAAGTACAACACCATCTCTTGTAACGAGTGATCAACTGTATAATAAATTAAAATATAATGAAATTTTTTTTGGTAAAAAAATTTAAAAAACCTTACAAAATATTGTTGAAAGAAGATATCAATTTTATTTCAATTACCATATTTTAATTTTTTTATGTTGGAAATTTTCTTTATTTCATGAATATTGAAAATATGCATTTGATAGTGTTATTGGCACATTACTAAATGTTCCTAGAAAATGAAATATGGAATCAAGGATAGGTTGGACATCATTGGAATGGGGATAAGAGAAGAGTTTGTACTGGTGAAGGGTAAAAAGCATACATTTCTTCCTATATTAGCATACACTCTATCCAGATAAGAAAATTTTCCTTTTCTTTAATAGTGTAAAAGTTTCATAGGGGTATTCATCAAATATCAATAATGTTGTTTCAATGACTAATTTGAAGTTACAAGGACTAAAATCACACGACTGTCATTTTTTATGGAATATTTAATGCATGTTTCTTTCTATTTATTTTTCACTCAAAATGTATGACATACAATAACTAGACTATGCTTCTTTCTTCAAATCCATATGCAGTAAAGTTATAGACCCAATGAAGTTTTCCATCATGAATAAGGTTGTTGCGGTCATATTATTTTAATTAGAGATGTTCTACCCACCATAATTCTTTTATATAATGGTCCACCAGATTGTTCACATGGTTAAAGAGGTTAAAATATGTGGTCATGTCCATTACAGATGGATGTATCCCCATTGAACATTATATAATGATTTTGAAAGGGTATGTCAATAATTGACGTTACAAAGAAGGTTTTATTGTAGAAAGATATATTTTTGAATAAGTTATTGAATTATGTACCGATTACCTATTAGATGTTGACAATATCCGTCTCTCGAAGTCTCATCAGAGATAATGCCTTATGGGTGAAGGGATTTCCAAAAGAGATGTTGTTACAATTACCTTGATAGAGTGGGAGAAAGTGAACCTTTACATTTTATATAATAGTGGAGATGTTGAACCATACATTGAATTCCACAAAGAAACTCTTAGAGATTTGAATCCATCATGGACTGAAGGATGGATATAAATTACACATAATCAATAGTTTATAGTATGGTTCTAAGATCAAAATTATAAAAAGTTATTTGAAAATCTATATTCAATTGTCGAATGACATAAATGTATAGATAGAGGACCTAATTAAAATGTTATATATTGCACTATTTTTGTAATAAATGGTTATATGTTCTATATAAACTAAAATTATGACTACAATATGATGCAAAAAAAGTGGGTTTATGCTTGTGGATGAAGTGATGCACATATCAGGTTCCAAGAATAGAAATTAAATTTATGTAAATATGTCATATTTTGGTATTATCGAATAGATATATGAGTTTGATTATACAATATTTCAAGTTCCAATTTTCCATTGCAAATGGGTTGACAATATAATTGTTGTGAAAGTCGATGAAATGAGCTTTGTGATTGTTAATTTCAGAGTTATAGAGTAAACAATATGAGTCATTCATAATGGAATCACAAGTAGTGAAAGTATTTTATGTCTTTAATCTAATAAAAAAAATTGGTCAATTGTCCTGCTGGTGACTAAAACAAATTTCAGGTCAGCTGAAAATTCAATTGAGGATGACCCTTTTATTGGGAGATCACACTCACTTCATGTCGATCCAAATCTTGAAAATTCCATGTACATTAGAGGGGAACACAAATATAAGATTTGGATTCTTGATAGAGGAACCAAATCCATGAAAACTTTAAAAAAATAAAGAGAGTTCAATGAGAAGGTAAATTTTTTCTTAAATATAATATGGTTTTCCTCATAATATTATATCTTATCTACTACATTAACATAGTCTAAATTAAATTTTTGGATACTCATGTAGACATTGTCTTCTAAACATGATGATATTACCAGTCCCTCAAAAGAACAAACTATAATGAAGGAAACCCTTTGGAAATATGTAAAGGTAATGTTATGATATAATTTATCTATTTTCCAAAAAAAATATATAACAGAATGTTCATTTAATCATCATTATTCCTTGTAGATTTTGTTTATTTTAGAATATTATTTTCCATTATTCATTCCTTTTCCAGAAGAGAAATTATTTTGTCCCCTCTAAATCATTAAGTTAATCTTGAAGTTTTCAAAGAAAAATCATTTTCTAGAGAATTAATGTATTTTTTCATATTTATATTTAATTTATTTCCTTTTATTATTACTCACATAATAATTCATTTCTTATATAGGTGGATTATTTTGTTTGATTTGGGGGTGGTCTGTCCATATTTCATGCCTTTATTTACCAAATATTCCACAAACTTCTTCCCCTAAAAACCATTTCACCCCTGAAATGATGAATTTATATCATTCCTTTATGTTCCCTCCATGGTGTGACCAGTATGACTCCAAGTACTTATTTCTATTTAAAATTGACATTAATTTTTGTAAAATAGAAAACCGGCATACTCAAAACTGAGAAACCATTCTTTATTATTTTGATACTTTAATACAATGATCTAGAAGTCATTTTTGATTTGTAGGAATCAGTCACACCTCAATTTGATACATGATGTGCCTGGTATGATTCAATGAGTCTGTATTAGTTTAAAATCGAGATTTCAATTCAAAAAGTGTCACTCACTAAAAATTGAACCAAAATGATTTTATTTTATTTATAATTTAGGAAAACAATTCATAAGTTTATTTTGATGTTTAGGAATTAGTTTCACATTAAAATTATTCATTATGTGATTAGAATAACTCAAAAGTGTGTGTTTCCAATTTAAAATGAAATTTTAGAGAAAAAAAAGTCAACTAACATACTCAAAACTGAGAAAACACATTCAGATTATTTTGATACATCATCAAAATGATATAAAGGTCCTTTTACACATATAGGAATTAGCTCCACCTTAATTTGACACATGATGTGACTATTATAACTCCATGTACATCATTTTATTTAAAATTTTCATTAATTTTAGTAAGATGGACAACTTTTCTAATTAAAACTAAGAGAACACATTCATATTGTTTTCATACTTTACAGAAATAATCCATAACTTATTTTTGACATATAGGGAACATCTAAACCTCAATATGATACACAATGTTTCAGATATTACTCAAAGTCTCAATTATCAGTTTAAAATTGATATTTTAGTTCAAACACTATCACTCACTGAAAATCAATCAAATATGCTTGGGTTTTCTTGATAGTTTTTAAAAATTATTCATCTATAATTTTTACGTGTATTAATTATTCTTACATCAAACTGAGACATAATATGATCGAAATGTGTCAAATAGCATGTTTCCAGTTTAAAATGACATTTTAGTTAAAAAGACATCTGGCGTACTCAAAACTGAGAAATTGCATTCAGATTATTTTGATACATTATAAAAATGATCCATATGTCATTTCATATAGGAATGAATCATCTTCACCTCAATAAGACGCATAGTGTGACCATTATAACTCAAAGTGCGTGTTTTTATTTAAAATTTACATCAAATTTAGTAAAATAGACAACTGGCCTTCTCAAAACTGAGTAAACACTTTAAGATTTTTTTGATACATTTAAAAATGATCCATAAGTCATTTTCAATGTGTCTTAATCATACACACCTCAATATTCTATAGGATGTGATCATTATGGCTTTATGTTTCCATTATTACTTTAAAATTGACATTTTAGTTCAAAAAGTGTCACTCCCTAAAAACTGTTCAAATGCACTCGAATTTTCTTAATAATTTAAGAAAACAATTCATAAGTCATTTATGATGCATATGAATAAATTTGACATCAAAGAAAAACATGATGTTATCTTAATGAGTCAAAAGTGCTTGTTTCTATTTTAAAATTAAATTTTAGTAAAAAGGATAATTGACATACTCAAGAATGAGGAAACGCATTCAGATTGTTTTGATACTTTAGGAAAATGATACACAAGTCATTTGAGATGTGTTGGAATCATCCTCATCCTAATAGTATACATGGTGTGAATGATATGAATCCAAGTGTGACTTTTTATTTAAAATTGACATCAATTTTAGTAAAATTTAAATCAATTTTAGCAACATTAACACTTTATGTGAGTTTATTAATTTATATTATTATTAACATAAGAATTTTTTTCATATAAAATTGTGTTCTTTTTCTTGAGTAGGTGTGGTTTTTTTGGCAATAGCATGAGTTGAGGTCTAGATTAAAATACAAATAAACATTGATATTTTTTTAATGTATGTACTAATTTGAATTTATGTAATTGTATAAACCAATGTTTGAAATTTCTAAAATATTGTGCTTTTTCTTGTATTTGTCTTGAGAATTTCATTTAAATTAAATTATATATTTGTAGTTGTTGTTTTTTTATATCTGGTGTGTCTCTAGTGTTGTGGTGTGTTGTTAGATCACATTTCACTGGTGTTGTAGTGTGTTGTTACAGCACGCTATAGTATGGTCCTTTATTAGTGCTTATAAAATCACTGATACAGGACACATTTTTCATCTCTTTTAAAATTTCCTATAAAGGTATACTTTATCAGCGCTGTAATGGCCCAACCTAGCCCACGATCATGATATTTTCCACTTTGGTCCTAGCCCACACAGTTTTGTTTTCCCTAGGCTCTGGCCCTCAGGCACCCCCCAGGAAAAGGCCTCATGATGGGAGAGGTAACCACACCACCTTATAAAGGGGTTCTTTATGCTCCTCCTCCTTTGATGTGGGATTTCCATAACCCACCCACCCCCCAGAAGGGCCCAACGTCCTCGCTGGCACATCAAATGGACACTGGATCTGATACCATTTGTAACGGCCCAATCTAGCCCACGATCATGATATTGTCCACTTTGGGCCTAACCCACACGGTTTTGTTTTCCCTGGGCTCTGGCCCTCAGGCACCCCCCAGGAAAATCCCTCATGATGGGAGAGGTATCCACACCACCTTATAAAGGGGTGATTTGTGCTCATCCTCCTTCGATGTGGGATTTCCATAACCTCTTTGTAACGTCCTGATTCTGGAAGCCACCCAGAGGCACCCCGTACCCGGTTGGTCACATGGCCTCAAGCTCATTTCCACGAATGCCAGAGGCTGTTGAATAGCAACTAGGGACTTAGGTGTGATAGTGGGAAAACTATTCCCTTATTTAGAAGTGTACACAGCAGAAGTAAGAAACAGATGCAATAGCTAAAGCAGTAAATATCCACAAACAATAAACAGTGGAAGACTAAAACAATAAACAACTAGAGCACACACATATATATGAAATGATGCATGATACAAATGTCTAGGAAAGTAGCCAAACAAGTCACAATGCTGAATACAATACTAAATCAAAGTACAAAATAAAAACAGATAATCAACTCCTCAGCATCGCAAGCCTCGGCTTGGTCCCGTTCTCTCCATCTCCAATGCAAGTCAAGTACCTAAAGTAGAAGGGCACTTGCCCTTGTCTATACCTGCAAAAATATAATCTGTTTGAGCCCAAAATCATGACCCAAATAAGGTGTGAGACTAAATCCCAGTAGGTAACCACCCAAAGATATTTTCCTAACAGTCAGTGAGTATATGGCAGGTAAAGTACAATATACAGTAAACAGTAAGTAGTAAACATTAATACACAGTAGTAAACAACCCGTAGATAAAACAAGCAATGGTGAAGAAAACAGTTAACCACAAATAGGCAACCCTCTAGGAGTACTCACAGCCATCCCCTCTAGTCCTATCCAAGAAGTACCAACAACCCTATGGGCAGTAAAATTATCCTAACCCCTCAGGTTTGGTCATACGAATTTATAAGACTCTATGAGGAATCACACTCAGTCAATTCCCCTTATACTCTAAGGTAGCTAGGGACTCTCTGAGGAAGATCACAGGGTCGATTCCCCTTATAGTCCCAAGGTCTAGAGACTCTCTTAGGAAGCTCACTCAGTCAATTACTCTTATAGCCTCAGGTCTATCACAAACTCTTTGAGGAAGCTCACCCGGTCAATTCCTCTTATATCCTGGAGTGGTTTAAGGAAATTCAAACAAAAGAAAGACTCTCTGAGGAAGCTCACTTTTTCTATCCTCATGTAGTCTATAAAGCTCAAGAATCTCTGAGGAAGCTCACTTGGTCTCTCCTCCTGTAGTCTATAATATCCAAAACTCTCTGGGAAGCTCACTCAGTCTATCCCCTATAGTATATAAAGTCCAAGACTCTTTGAGGAAGCTCACTCAGTCTATCCCCTTATAGTCTATAGAACCAGGTTCTCACAGCCCCGTGCCATTCAGTGCATAATAATGCTATAAAGACAAAGTATCCTACAAAATTACTTGGATGACCATTCTACAGCATATAAAGAATGTCAGGGAACAACACTCCATCTTATGGTCATGAGGCATGGAAAAACAAGTATAACGGCCAAAGGCTGAACAAGACCAAAAGGTCATAACCAGAACAAGGCATGGGCAAAAAATCTAGGCATATCAATTATCCCTAAACATAACCAAATTACCTCTACACAAGCATACAAACAAGGAAAGAAAATAACAGGGGAAAAACAGTAAACACACAATAGCTCGTTCGAGGGTATTGGTGGTATTTTCACATAATACTCAATAACTTTGAATGGAAAGGCACATACCACCTACCTTGATGCTAGGATATCGATATAATTGAACCATGAGTCTTGAATCTTCTTATAACATCGTAGATCGCTGTAGTTTCAACACAATCGACGGTGGTCGATTCAGAGAACGGATGGAGGCTCAGGGGCTTGGAGAAGATCTGTGGTCGTACCCTCACTCTTGGATGAACAAAAGCTAAAAGGAGGGTTTTATGTCTGTCAGACGCGACCCCTATGCGTTTAATAAAAAAAGTACATGGCATGTACTTTTGGATTACACGGCGTGTACTAGCCTTTTCCGTACTTTTCTTTAAGTGACCTCCACATCACCCCTACATGGCTGTGTGTGTGTCCTGGACATTGCCAGTACACGTCCTTGTGCATCAAGGGGGTACACAGCGTGTAATCATAAAGTACACATCACGTACTTAAAAAATTTTCAGAAAATCCTCTTTTCTCAAAAATTCTATAAAAAGGAAAAACATACCTGAAAAGAAGGTCTGGGTTCTTAAAAACTTCCCCCCTTAAAGAAATTCATCCCCGAATTTCCCTAGAGAGGAATAGAGGAAGAAACCCTGAACAGCTCCAGCCACTGCGATCGTACATCAGCCTCCCTCTCCCAAGTCTCGTCCTATACTCGCCCGTGCTGCCATAGCACCCGTACCAGAAAAATAGACCGGCCATGGAGAACCTTAGTACAATGATCGACAATCCGGATGGGATGATCCTCAAATGATGCATCTGCTTCGAGCTCAACCTCCTCAAGTTGAAAGACAAGAGACGGGTCTGAAAAGTAACCTCGAAGCTGGGAAACGTGGAAGATGTTGTGTATATCCCATTACCTCTGAGGTAAGTGCAACCGATAGGCAACCGTCCCAACTCTCTACAGCACCTCAAACGGCCTGACGTACCTTGGTGAAAGCTTACCCTGTCTCTGAATCCTCTTGTTTCCCAACCTCGGTGAGACACATAGGAAAACCTGATCCCTGACCTCAAACTTAAGAGGTCGTCTTCACTGATCAGCATAAGACTTCTGTCGAGAGAGTGCTATAGTTATCCTCTTCCGAATCAACTCTATCTGCTCTGAGGTCTCTTGAACAAGACGAGGTCCTAGAAAAGCTACCTCTCCTACCTCTATTCAGCATAAAGGTGATCGGCATGGCCTACCGTACAAAGCCTCATAAGGTGCCATCTGAATAGTTGTCTGAAAACTGTTATTGTAGGAAAACTCTACAATAGGTATATGCTTCACCCAAGAACCTATAAAATCTAGAATGCATGCTCGGAGCATGTCCTCAAGCACCTGAATCGTACACTCGGACTGGCCATCTCTCTGTGGAGGGTAAGTTGTACTCAAAAGTACCTATATACCCAGAGCCTTCTGAATTCCCTGCTAGAACCGGTAAGTAAAACGTCCATCCCTGTCTGAAACAATGGAGTGTGGAACTCCTTGCAGACATACAATCTCTTGGATGTATAACCGCCCTAGATCATCAACACCAAAGGTCTCCTTGATCGGAAAGAAGTGAGCAATCTTCATGAGTCTATCAATGACAACCCATACAGCGTCGTTCCCTCAAGGCGACCTCGGCAAACTGGTCACGAAGTCCATTGCGACGTCATTCCACTTCCACTCGAGAATGGGTAACTACTGTAAAAGCTCAGCTGGTCATTGATGCTCCACCTTCACCTGCTGACAAGTGGAACATCTCATGCTGAAACTAGAAACGTCCCTCTTCATACCTGTCCACCAATACTAATGGTGTAGATCATGATACATCTTGGTGACTCCAGGATGAACTGCCCAAACTGAGGAATGAAAATCCCACATTATCTCCCCGCGTATGTCTGTTGGCACCCATACGCATCTCTGGAAACACAAGATCTCATCTGTTCCTATGGTCCACCCAAGAATAGGGTCCTCTCCTGACACGCTTTCCCGTAGAACTAGACCTTCAGAATATGGTAGCTACCTCATTCGTACCCGATCAAGAAGAGTAGAGGTAAAAGCCACAGAAGAAAGAAATGTCTGCCCCTGACTGTCTTGCACCTCCAAATGCATCTCAGAGAACAGAGCCATAAGCTTCCACTCACTACTGGCCTCCTGAACTGCTTGTATCTGAGTTTTCCTACTCAGTGTGTCAGCCACATCGTTGCCTTTCCCAGGTGTGTAGGAAAGCTCAAAGTCAAAATATTGAAGGTACTCAACACACCTTCATTGTCTCAAATTAAGATCACGCTGAGTGAAGATGTACATGAGACTATTGTGGTTGGTAAACACCAAAAAGTGCTCTCCCATAAGGTAATGTCTCCAATAGCATAGGGCATGAACAACAGCTGCCAACTCCAGATCATGCATCTGGTAATTCGTCTCATGTGGCCTTAACTTTTGAGACCCGTACGCAACTACTCCATCTCCCTGCATAAGCACAGATCCCAGCCTGATACCTGAAGCATTGCAGTAAATGGTATAGCTCTTTCCCGGCTCTGGAAAGACTAGTATCAGTGCTAAATTCAACCTCCTTTTCAGCTTCTGAAAGGCTGACTCGCAAGAATCTAACCATAAGAACTTCACCCCATTCTTGGTCAGAGCTGTCAGTGGTGTTTCTAGGCATGAAAAGTTTTGTATGAAACGTCTTTAGTATCCATCCATCCCTAGAAAACTCTGCACCTCAAATAATTTCTTTGGATGATCCCAAGAAACTACAGCTCTCAATTTCTCTGGGTCTAATGATACTCCTGCCTCTGAGATAACATGACCTAATAAGTGAATTGGGTTTATCCAAAAGTTTCATTTTGAGAGCTTAGAATATAACTGATGCTCTCTCAGTGTACTCAAAATGATCTCAAGATGGGTAGCATGGTCGTGTCGAGTGTGATAGTACACCAAGATATCATCCACGAAAACAACCACGAAGGAATCCAAGTATGGATGGAACACTCGGTTCATCAGTGCCATGAAAACTGCAGGCACCTTCATGAGACCGAATGGCATAACCGTATACTTGTATAGAACATACCTAATCCTGAAGGTTGTAAGAGGTATATCAGATGGCCTAACGTGCAACTGATGATAACCAGATCTCAAATCAATATTTAAGAACACATGGGCTCCTCAAATATGATCAAAGAGATCATCGATCCTTGGCAAGGGATATCAGTTCTTGACCGTAAACTGGTTCAACTTCTGATAGTCCACGCAAAGCCTGATGGTTCCGTCTGCCTTCTTCACAAATAGGATAGGAGAACCCCAAGAAGAAGTATTGGGTTGGATGAAACCCTTCGCATGCAACTCATCCAACTGCTTCTTGAGCTCCTAAAACTCAGGTGTAGCCATTCTATAAGGAGGAATGGACACCGTTTCCGCTCCTGGCATGAGCTCAATTGAGAAATATACCTCACACTCTAGAGGTAACCCTGAAAATTCCTCTAGAAAGATGTCTCTAAAACGATCCACCACTAGAGAAAAGTCTAACTGTGAAGTCCCCTGGTCATCCAGATAAAGGCTAGCAATCTGGTCTGTAACTCCTCCCAACCCAAGATGCTCTGGACCTGCTTTTATCGCCTGGACATCCCATTCGCCTCTATAAAGAAAGGATCCACCCTTTGGTGATATAAATCTCACTCTGTGGTGATAACAATCGACGACTGCCTGGAAGGGAACTAACCAGTTCATTCCAAGAATGACATCATAGCTCGTCATCTCTAGGACATAGAGGTCCCATAAGAAGTGACACCCAACAACCTCAAGAGGGCACTCTTTGCACTGATGTACACTAACCTCTCTAGTCCCCAATGGTGTTTTTAGAGTCAAAGTACCGTCAGAGGAAAAGATGCAGAGACCAAGGCTCTACACAATGGCAAAAGAGATAAAACTATGCATAGCACCAGTATCGAAAAGTGCTGAAGATAAAACTGAGGCTAATAAGATCATACCTCGAACTGTAGAAGGGTCGGGATCTTAATCCTGATGGGTTTGATCCACATCAAAAGTCTGGCCTGTACTATGGCCCAATGACCCTGCCTGACCACTTTGAGCTGATTCACTCTGTTGTCATTGATAGCCTGGTGACTGACTACCACGTTCGTGACCTCCACCTCTGCCCGAATGGCCAGAAGAACTCCAGTTCCCAGATAGGTGAGAAACTGGCGATGCATCTCCTGAGTGAGGGGTCATAGAAGAACCCCTACCACCAGCTGTAGGTGAGCAGAACTGACAGAAACATTGAATATGGCCCATCTTTCAGCAAGATCAGCACTCCATCGGGTCTCTCTGGAACTGAGGCCTAGTATTTCCACTCCTCCCGCATTGGTATCATACTACCTGACTTCCCGAAGATACATTCTGCCTACTCTGATCTCCTTGAGCAGACTCCCTACGACACTTCCTGATATTAGTGGGAGGAACACTGACTCAGGATGTCGAACCACCCTAGCTCACTACTCCAGAATCCCTCAGATTATGCTCAGTGATCAGTGCCTAGTTGACGATAGAGGATATTGAAGTTAACCTGAAGATGTTCACCTATGAGCAGATGTCGTGGCTTAGACTATCCTCGAACTTCCGCGCAAGGAACAGCTCATCACCTCCTAGAATAGGCATGAAATGTTGTAGCTCAGTAATGCGAGATGAGTATTCTATAATAGAAAGTGTACCCTACTCCAGATTCATAAACTCCTGGGCCTGATTGGCCCTCAAAGTCTCTTGGTAGAAGTAATCATAGAAGATGTGCCGAAACTCGTCCCAAGTCATACTCTGCTAGTGCCCTGAGTGTGAGATCACCTCCCACCACCTCTTGGTAGAGTCTCAGTGCATATTGGTGGCGATCTTCACCCTCTTCTCTTGAGGTATCTCTAGATGCTCGAATATTGTCAGTGTGGCCACTTGACAAGACTCTAAAGCCTGTGGTCCTCCTTCCCCTGAGAAGGTCAGAGGATGCTATTGCTGGAAAACCCGTGTCAACTCTACCATCGATGGGGCAGGAGGCGGTGCTCCCTAGAAAGTCTGCATCATCCTCAGAAAATCTTCCCTAAACTGCGCATGGACACGTGTAACTGGTATAACTGCTGGTGCCATGGCTGGCACAGCTGGAGGATCTACAAGAGGTCCCTGATTGGCCATATCCGGTGTCTGATTACCGTCTGACAGCTGATGTAAAACCGGAGGACGTCTTGGTGGCATAACTCTGAAAGTTCAAAAGCACACCTTAGATCAGGATTATCAAATACTGAGAACATAAGAGTACAAGAGGGGAACGAGAGAAAGAAACATTCATGTTTTACAAAACATGACTACACAGCGTGTATAAAAACTACACGACGTGTTCTTTTAAGTCATTCACATGGGTGTGTACTTCTGCCACAACTGGTCGTGTAACGCCCAAACCCCACAGCGTGTTGTCCCTACGCACGGCGTGTACTTGAAATCTATTCCCCTGCCCGAGTCTCCTTACATAGCTATCCCACATGGTCCTCTTAATCCTAGACTACACGGCGTGTTCACTAAGGACATGGCGTGTACTAGATAAGGTTTCAATGACCCGTGTTGTTAGTTACATGGCCGGCTACATGGCTCACTCTACATGGCGTGCTCCATGGGAACATGACATGTACTTAAAGGCTTTCCCCGGCCCATTTTGTTCATGACATGGCCGAATACTTATGGAATGGAGTGTGAAAACCAGACACGACGTGTAAAGTCAATGTTTATCCAACTGTGTCATTAGTCACACAGGTAGACACACGGTCACTACAACACGGCGTGTACTTACCGTACACGGCAGGTTCCTGAAGATTTTCCACAACCCCTTGTTTCTTACCACAGAGTTAATGACATTGTTTAAAAACTACACGGCATGTATTCCTAAAGTATATGCCGTGTATTCTGGGTTTTTCCGGGTAGTAGCTCAGAAACTGCTCTGATGCCCAGAAAACACATAAAACAAGCATGAAGGTGCCAAATTACGATCCGTGAGGGCCCATACTCCCCGCGAATCAAAGATTGGAATCTCCTACATATCATATATAAGGGAAAACAAGTTAATGATCCACCAAGTTCTGATTCATGAGGGCCCATAACACCTCAAGAATCAAAATTTTGCATTCATTCTAGTAAATCTCTACACAAACAATTACCTATCAAAGAGTAGGTATTTCTATTAAGGAAACTATCACTACCACGTGTATATTTTACACATCATCTATCACAACAACATGCAATCACTAATTCATCCTAGATGGCATGGAAAAAATGCATGACATGTGATTTTCTAGCAAGTGCCTATATGATGCATGAGATGGCACACCCTCATCTCATCGGGTTACAATAGAAATAGAACCTCAATAATATCAACAGTAACAGAAAAAATCATGTGAGTCACTCAAGGTGAAATCATATCAACGGTAAAAATGGAAAACCCTGAAGAAATTGAAATAAATGAGGTTGATTGGATTTCCCTGTACATGGGTTAGATAATCCCAGGCACAGCTTATTACCAGGTACCTATTCCGTTCTATCCCTGGCTATAGGCTCCAAACAATAATTCAATAGAAAAGTAACCCTTTAATAGCACTTTGTAACATCCCGGTTCTGGAAGCCACCCAGAGGCGCCCCGTACCTGGTTGGTCACATGGCCTCAAGCATATTTCCCCGAATGCCAGAGGCTACCGACTAGTAGCGAGGGCCTTGGGTGTGATAGTGGGGAAATTATGACATCATTAGTAGAGTACACAGTGGAAGTAAACTATAGATGTAATAGTGGAAGCAGTAAATATCCAACAATAGTAAACAGCGGAAGACTAAAACAATAAAAAAACAAGAGCACACACATATATATGAAATTATGCATGATACATATATCTAGGAAACCATCCAAACAAATCAAAATGCAAAATATAGTACTAAACCAATGTACAAAAGAAAAATAGGTAATCAACTCCTTAGCATCGCCAACCTTGACTTGGTCCTGTGCTCTCCTGCTCCAATTAAGTCAAGTACCTAAAGTAGAAGGGCGCTTTCCCTTATCTATACCTGCAACAATATAATCTATTTGGGACCAAAAGCATGACACAAACAGGGAGTGAGACTAAATCCCAGTAGGCAACCACCTAAAGATTTGTGCCTAACAGTCAGTGAGTATATGGCATGTAGTGTATAGTATACAGTAAACAGTAACCAGTAAGCAGTAATACATATCAATAAACAACCCGAAGATCAAACAAGCAACAGTGAAGCAAACAGCTAACCACAAATAGGAAACCCTCTGGGAGTACTCACAGCCATCACCTCTAGTCCTATCCAAGAAGTACCAACAACCCTCTGGGCAGTAAACTCTTCCCAACCCCTCTGGTTTGGTCATATGAATTTAAAAGACTCTCTGAGGAAGAACACTCAGTCAATTCCACTTATAGTCTAATGGTAGTCAGGGAATCTCTGAGGAAGATCACGTGGTCAATTACCCTTATATCCCCAAGGTCTAGAGACTCTCTGAGGAATATGACTCGGTCAATTCCTCTTATAGCCTCAGGTCTATCACAGACTCTCTAAGGAAGCTCACTCGGTCAATTCCTCTTATAGCCTGGAGTGGTTTAAGGAAATTCAAACAAAACAATGACTCTCTGAGGAAGCTCACTCAGTCTTTCCTCCTGTAGTCTATAAATCTCAATAATGTTTGAGGAAGATCACTCGGTTTATCCTCCTATATTATATAATATACAAGACTCTTTGGGAATCTCACTCGTTTTATCCCCTATATTCTATAATGTCCAAGACTCTCTGAGGAAGCTCACTTGGTCTATCCCCTTATAGTCTATAGCACCAGGTTCTCACGGCCATGTGCCAGTCAGTGCATAATAATGAAATATATCCAAAGTATCCTATAGAACTACTTGGATAACTAGCCTATAACAAAAAAATCATGTTAGGGAACAACACTCCATCCTATGGTAACGAGGCATGAAAAAATAGGTATAATGGCCAAAGGCTGAACAAGAAAAAAAGGTCGTAACTAGAAAAAGGCATGATAAAAACATCCAGGCATAGAAATTATCCCTAAACATAACCAAATTACCTCTACACAAGCATACAATCAAGGAAGCAAAATATCAGGGGCAAAAAAGTAAACAGGAAATACCTTGTTTGAGGGTATTGGTGGAATTTGAACATAATACTCAATAACTTTGAACAGAAAGGCACGAACCACCTACCTTGATGCTAGGAGAATGATATACTTAAACCACGAGGCTTGAATCTCTATAGAACGTAGTAGATCTCTACGGTACCAACTTAATCGACGGCGGTCGATTTGGAGAACGGACAGAGGCTTGGGGGCTCGGAGAAGATCTGGGGTCGTACCCTTACTCTCATACGATCCAAAGCTAAAAGGAGGGTGTTCTGTCCATCAGACGTGACCCTGGTGCATTTAATGAAAAAAAAAGTACATGGTGTGTACTATCCTTTTCTGTACTCTGTTTTAAGTGGCCTCCACATCACACCTAATGGTCGTGTGTGTGGCCCGGACACGGCCAACACTCGGCCTTGCGCGGCAAGGGGGTACACGGCAGGTACTCATAAAGTACACAGTGTGTACTTCAATAATTTCCAGAAACACCTCTTTTCTCAAAAACTCCAGAAAAAGGAAAAACATACCTGAAAAAGGAGGTTCGGGTTCTTATAAGCGCTTATATAAGTGCTAATAAAAGACCAGGTATTTTAATCTCACTCAGGTAATCATCACTTTTCTAGCACTGATAAAGTCGATTTTTAGAGCTATTAAAGGCCTATTTTTTAGTATAGATTACGTCATTATTCCAATTGGAAAATTAGACATTAGGACATTAGGAAAATTGTTACTCAGGACATTAGGACATTAGGCCAATTTTCCTTTTTTCCATTAGTCTATTGGGCTATTTTTTCCAATTGACCAATTAGGCCATTAGGCCAATTGGCTAATTGGAAATTAGTCCATTAGGCCAACTGGTGATTAGGCCACTGGGAAATTAGGCTATTAAGCTAATTTTTCATTAGGCCATTAGGCCTTTAGGCCAATTGTCCAATAGGTCATTAGGCCCTTAGTCCAATTGGCCAATTATTCCATTAGGCCATTATGTCAATACACAAATTTGGCCATTAGGTCATTAAGCCAATTGGTCAATTGTCCATTACGTCGTTAGGCCATTAAGCCAATTGGTTGTTAATCCATTATACCAATTAGCCAATTTTACATTAGGATGTTAGGCCAATTGGCCATTAGGTCATTAGGCCATTAGTTCATTATGCCATCAGGCCATCAGACCAGTTAAGACAATTGGTCATTTCACTATTAGGCCATTAGTCTATTTGGACAATTGGTAATTAGGTCATTAGTCCAATAGTCTAATTGGGAATTAGGCCATTAGACCATCTTAAAAGGGTATTTCAAGCTTTATATTAAATGGGTTAATGTAAATATAACTTAAATTTCAGTATGCAGACATAAATAAGTAATAATATAAATATAGATATTATTTTTATTCATATTAAAGTACCAAGAAATTCTCATGCTCAGGCATTATAGTACACCCAAAAGTGTTCCAATACATCAGTCAACCATTTTTTCCCAACGCATCTTAAAAATAAAAATTCAATACAATAATATGAATTTTTTTTCATACCATTATTCATTTGGAATGCCTTAAACTCATAACTCTTCTAAAATGTGATCATTTTTTGATATTGTGTTATTGGAAAGTCAAGTAATGTTGGTACACCCTATAAATTATAATTGACTCTAATCTTCTAACCAAAATATAACTCGTTCTTCTATAATTTCTTAAACTCTCTAAGATCCATCAACATTGCAGCCTTAGCACTTTCTCTATTGGGAAAGTTAAATTGATGCTAAAATGAATATGTTGATTCATATAAATATGCAATTTCCCATTTAGGATAGTTTTAACACTAAGAGGGGGTGAATCCATTATATCGTTTTCTTTTAATTTTATTTCTTAATAAACTGTATTTTAATCCTATTAAATAATTCTTTCTGACTGAAATCAATTAAAACACTCTTCCATTGCAACACAAGAATTTATAAGGTTCATTACTCAATAAGAGTAGCTATATCCTTGGTATAGTTTGGAAATGATCCAAAATTATAACATCCTCTAGAAAATAATCTTTAAGTGTGAAATACTATGTGTAGGATATTCCATTACACTCATGTAGCTATATAATCAATATAGGAGAGCATGTGCTTCAAGTAGAAAAAAAGATGTAGTTCAATGTATTTGTAACAAACATGTTATAGTGTTTCTTGACCAATATCCAAAAATATAATCTTTCAAAAAAATTATTCATTTTATTCAAAGAAGCTAGTAAGAACTTCATCTAGACTTTTTAATAAAACTCAATCCTATTTCCAAGTTTTATTTCCGAATCTGATTTCACAGTATTATTTTTCAATATGGGAAAAATATATCATTGTCATAATACAGTTGAGACAATTATGTAACAATACTCATTGAGTCTAGAAATCCCAATATGATTATCCAGACCAATATGATGACCAGTTGAATATGATATTCAGCTGAATATGATCATAAACGGAAACATAGCAATCTTCTCTCTTCTCCTTTATCTTCTGTTCAGCACGACTTCTTCAAGAAAAATACATTCTGAAAACCTTTTCTTCACTCTTTAATTATTCGTATTTCCACCTTATCTATTACACTCATGATTAATACATATTTCATAAATTACAAGGTACTTTCCCTTTTATACTCACCCTAAAAATGGTTTTATTGGGATTCCTAATATTTTCCAGCTCAACGAAATTTCTTGAATCATGCATTTCTTTTGAATTTCAAGTGCATCTTGAATTCATAAACATTTTTAAATTCTTTTTGTATCTTATTGATACTTCTTGAATATTCTTACAACTTCATCTCTATATTATAATTTATTTATAAACATCAGTCTGATTATGATTCTCCACTCTGATTCCCCGATATGATTTCTTCATTATGATTCTCCATACCAATTGCATTAAAGAAATATGCTTCTTTAATTTTCACCATAAACCTCAGTCTAATTCCAATTCTCCATTCTGATTTCTCGGTACAATTTACTCATTACATTTCCCAACACCAAATTTAAGTAGAAAAACATATGTCTCCATAATGATATTATGATCTAACTCCCATTCTGATTTCTTTATTGCGATGAAGATAATATATTTTTTCAAACTTCTTCAACCACTTATACTTATTCTTTTCTTCAAAAAGATAAATTAGTTTCATTTCTAATATGATGAATCATGGTACAACTGATGAAAGAACATGAAAACATCTCATATTTCTTCTTTTTGAATGTGATGCCAATGACCTTCTGCACAAACAATTCTACCTCTAATGAATACGATGAAATACTGTGTCTGATGGACCGATATTAGTGGCTTATTTCTTTTTAGAATATGATTCTCATAATGAACTTTCTCCAATGATTTAAATCTTTTAGATTTCAGTCTAAATGAAACCCAATACCTTTATTACAATCAACCTCCTCAACATTTAAACAAATCTTCATCTAGTATGCCCATTACAATGATCTTGATACCAGAAATCTTCGGCTTAACCAACTTTATTCTTTTATAAACGTTTTCTTGTATTATGATTTACTTTATGATTTTGAATAAATTTAATATCTACTTTATCATTTCCTTACTTACCATGGAACATCTTAAAACATTCCTATATCCATAAATATCTTTCTTTCCTTACTGAATACAATTGTCTCGATGCCAATTGATAGCACCTCCTCTCCCCCATTATTTCATCAAGATTTCATCACAAGTTTCACAGAATACATATGATTTATGTGAACTCTATGATCATCGAAGCATCAAAAAATTTATATCAGATCCATGATGAATATGATGATCTTCTTCATTATGATCAAAACAGCATAATAGATCCATGGTGATCCTTGTTTTCCTTTTCTTTTAGACTGCTTATTCTCAATATGATGGATTTTCCTGAACATTTTTAGTCTGATTTAATGAATACAATGGTCAGTCTAAATTTCCAAAACATTTACCATGTGAAATGATTTAACATTTTTGACAATAAAATATAATACACTTTTAAAACAAACTTCTTCATAACTTCCAAAAACCATCTTCATTCAACTTGGTCCCAACAATCTCCCCCTTTAGATTTTTTTTCAACCAAAATACATAAATCACTAAAACTTTTTATCCTCAATCTATAGATTACTTATCAATAATTCTAAGCCTATGTGATCTAACTCATTGTAGGAAGCAAGAATCATTGACAACAAAACCATTTTGTCCAAAGTAATGACTATGAAAAACCTTCTTCATTTTTATTCTCCAGCTTTCTACACTTCGTCAATTTTCATGGAATAAAATAGTTTTGTTCCATAAAACCACTCCAAAAAATATTTACAATAGTTCAAACACTTACATGATGGATTAACTACTTCCCCACAACTCCCATTATTTACATGGTTTATTTAAGGATAGATTTATGAAATAATTCTCCCCCTTTACAACACTATCCAAAGATAAGTTAAGAGAGGGGGAAAACACATACCTCATTCTTGATGAGAATGAGGTTGAATTCCCATGTTCAACCTAAATTTAGAGAAATTTTCCTTCGGTAAATGTTTTTTGAAAATGTCAGAAACTATTTCTGATGTAGAAACATACTCCAACTTTAATTCATTCTTGTCCACTTTCTTATTGATGAAATGATATTTGATACCTATATTTTTTGAATGATAATGTTTTTCTATATTTCTGGACAGGTTGATTGCACTTTGATATCAAAAACCAAAGAGAAAGGGTAAATTCACTTCAACGAGTAAGCCTTCTAACTGAGTATTCATCCACATAATTTGGGTAGTATCCTGAGTGGGAAAAACATACTCAGCATCAGTCATACTAAGATTTACTGAATTCTATCTCTTTGTATTCCAACTAACACAAATTTTCCCTAGAAATAATACTCCACCATATTTGGATCTTCAATCATAAACATTTCAAGTATAATCATCATCTAAATACCCAAATAAGTCACTACTTTTGAGCTATCATAACTAATTCTGAAATTTTGTGTGCCCTTTATATATCTTAGAGTTATTTTTCCAGTATTAAAATTTTATTATTTTGTATAACTCTATAATATTTCACAAAATGTAACAACAAAAACAATTTTGGGTCTTGAGGAATTCAAATAAATCAAACTTCCAATCATCTTTTCATGTTCTTTCTGATCAACTTCCTTACCTTCTCCATCTTTTATCCACTTGGTTCCCATTGATATAGGTGTGGAAACTAGTTTTGAATTTTCCATACTAAACATTTTGATAAGTTCCTTACCATACATTTCTTGATAAAGAAAGATATTTTTCTTATTTTGTAAAATTTTTAATCCGAGAAATTATTTCATTTTCCCCAATATTGACATTTCAATCAAATTTTTAATCTCTTCAGAAAATCTTTCAGATATTATTTCATCATTCCAAACTAAGATAATTTCATCCACATAAATAATTATGATGAGGAAAAACTCCGGAATTTATTTTATGTAAAGTTTTTTATCAACTCTTCCATTCTTGAAACTCATCTTCCATAGAAAAAGTATCTAATTTGGATTCAGAGCTTATTTTAAAACATGAAAATCTTTTTTCAACTTACACACGTAACATTCATCTTTTCCTATAACAAATCCACAAGGTTGTTCAATGTAAAATCTCTCATCAAGATCACAATTTAGAAATGAGGATTTAACATCCATTTCAAAAAAATCAATAACATCATTGTACAGAAATAGTAAGAAAGATTCTAATTGTTTCTAATCTTTCTACCAGAGAAAATCATTCATTAAAATCAATACCTTAAATATATGAATACCATTTTCAAAAAAGTATTTAATTATTCCTTATCACATATCCTTCTTAATTAACCTTTTTCTTAAACACCCAATTTTTACCAATAATATTTTTGTTATATAGATTGGGTATGAGTTCCCATTATTATACTTTTTTATCTAATAATGCTCTCCATTCATGGCATGAACCTATGCCTGATGCTAAAAATCTGCATCAACATATTTTGGTTCCACTTTTCAATACAACTAAGTATGAGTAAGGGCATTCAAAGTTCTTTTTGTTTGAAATTTCTAATATTGATCAACAATAATGTTCTAGGATTCCCCTTACTTCCTCGGCCAAGGATGAGATTTTCAAGTATCTTCCTCATCACTGGAAATTGTTGAGTCTAATTCTTCTTCTTTAGTAGGATTACTATTTTATGTATCCTTATCAAAAATTTTATGTAATGTTTCTCTATATTTCTCAACTTCCATATCTACATGAGTCAATTTATCTTCATCAACATTTTCAATAACTTTTACATCACAATAATAATAAATTATTCATGTTTCTTTGTTGAAAAATTTGTATCCTCTTTCTTTCAAATCATAGAAAAGAAAAAATCCATCTTTACATTTCTTCTCAAACATTCCCAATTTTCCACCTTTCTTCTTTATAATACATGGAGTCACAAAAATTCTCATGTGTTTCAACCTTGGATTTTTTTCATAAAACAATTTATATGGAGTCACATGTGAAATTTTCCTACAGAAACATTGGTTATGAATATAAACAATAGTGCTCATGGCTAGACTCCAATAGTAATGATAAAGACCATGTTCATGTAACATTATTGTCCACATTTCAACCAAGCTTCTGTTATTTCATTTAGAAACCCCAATTTGTTGAGGAGTTTATGTGAAACTATAATCATGACAAATTCCATTATTATCAAGATAAATTTCAAATTATTCACTTTTGTATTCACCACCATGTTTAGTTCTTAAATTCTTTACTAAATATTCATATTCTTTTTCTGCTTTCCTCCATAAACTTTTAAACATTTTTAGAGCATATAATTGACGTTTCATATACATGAAATAAGAAATGAGAGTAATTTCATCAATAAAAGTGATGAAATAATTATCTCCATTTTTTGATTGTTTTCTCATAAAAACATAGATATTAGAAAGAATAAGTTACAAGGGTCGTTTTGAACAATGGTCAACTTTATTAAGCATAGAATTTAATCTTTCCTTTTTGAAAAATAGTACAACACCAATACCTTCTTCTTGTCAAATAAAAATCTATCTAATGATATTTTTTTATGTAATTTTCTCATGTTAATATTAAACATGTTTCCCAACCTTTTATGCCACAATTTATTATCTTTCACTATGCTCAAGTAATAAGAGTTTTGTGCCTCACCAACTTCAAATATGCTTCCCTTTGTAGGTTGGCCTCTAGAAACTATCTTTCCATCCTTCTCACTTTTCAAAACAAATATATATTTCCTGAAATTAACTTTGCTAACTTCATCAAAAAATTGTAAAACACTCAACAGGTTATGTTTCAAACCATCAACAAACAATGATTTCTTGGATTTTAATTTTTCTTTTCCAATGATAGTAGTTCCAACACCATTGATTCTTAATGATTCATCTTTTCCGAATATCACATTTCCTTATTTGAAATATTTCAAATTATTCAAAAATTTCAAATCTCTTGTCATATGAGAAGAATTCACACTATCAATAATCTATGGTCTTTCTAATTTCATAGCTTTCAAAGTGGTTTCAACATAAAGATATTTTTCCCCATTCTTTTTTCTCCTCCGACATGTACGAATTGTTAAGAAACATTTGTTGCACTAGTAAAAAAATAAAACCCTTAGAAAGATTTATAGGTTTTTTACATATTTCAAAAATAGTGTATTTGGGTTGTAACCTATTTTTAACTTTAGAACCATCATTCTAAAATTTCTTTAAAACTTACTTTTTTAGACTTCTTCTTTTGAGAGGATTGACACCCCCTAAACTTCTTCCACTCAAAACCTATGGAATAATAGTATTTTTATTGATTAAACCAATACATATATTTGTATGTACAAATCCACCAAAATACCAGCAATAACCATAGAAATAATATTTTTTTATACGGCTACCATGATGACTGTAATTGTGAGTATGTTTCCCAAATACCATCTTATACTAACTTTTTTTACCACTAAACTTTATCTTTCCAACAAAAGTTTTCTTTCTCAGCTCGTTTCTCTTTTTAGCCTTATCATAACCTAATGTTGTATGAAAATTTACATATTCATAATTACTATTAACATTTTCTAACTATGTGTTTTTAAGAACTTCTAATCTTTTATCTTTGTTAACTTTATCCATATACATAACATTTCCATCATTTTATTTTCCACAAAAAAAATTAAATTTCTTATATTATTTGATATTGAATTTTTTTATCCTTATATGGTTTACCCTAACCAAAACATTCACCAACTTCTAAGATAGAGCTTTTGAGACCTGTATTTCTCAGATCATATTGTGATAGTTTTTTGGCGAAAGTTCCAGAACATCTTCTTTTTTCTTTAATCTTTACTTCTAGGTGATCATTATGATTTTTTCCCTCAAGAGATTTCTTTAAATCCTTAATATCCACCAGATTATTGTTCTTACCTTATGAAAAACATTCTTGAATTTTTTTTGAGAAAAAATCATCTTCCAAATCATTTTTTTCAAGCCTTCTAATCTTTATTAGACATCCTTTCAACTCTTCTTTCAAATTAAATTCAAGTTGAGTTTCTTCATCACAAAAACTACTGCTTCCAAATTCTTCATCATTACCTATTGTAATAAAATTATTCACACCCACATAATCAGTAGACATTTCAGATTTAACTTTACTACCTTATTTTAATTCATCTTTAGATAATAAACTCCTTCTTTTAGATTTGGATAATTTTCTATCGTTCCCTATAGAATACACTCTTCCTTTATCACAATGTTTCTTTCATGACTTTCTTGTTCTTCTTTCATCTTCATCACAATCTTCATCTTTATTTCTTCATGTAAAATTTTATTAATGTGCCAAATGGATCCACATTAAAAAAAATTAAAGGGAATTTTCCATTTGTATTTACGCATACCTCTTCTTGAATTTTTAGGAAACAAGGATAAAATTTCATTAAGATTTTTACATACCTCATTTCTGGAGTCAGAATTGTCTGTTTATTATTCAATAAGAATAATCTTTGAGTTATCTTTATTTTTAGCCTTGAAATACATTTCTCTATCAACTTTTTTTTCTTTTCATATCTTTACCTTCTCTCATTTCATAAGTTATAAGAGTAATATTCAAATCATCCCTATATAATGTTTCAGGATCTCTATCATCTAATGAAGAAACTTTAGAATCAAACTTATTGGGAATAATTTTCATGATATTTTAAACAATTATAGAATCCTCCAGCTACTCATAAAGAAATATTATAGGGATGAGAATACCATTCACCCTGGTAATGATATACCAATAGATTCATAATCACACATTTTATAATCTTTATACTTCAGCCTCTAGATTTGTAATTTTTATTTCTTCATTATTTGATTTCATTCATATATGTTTCTCAGCTTATCCCATATACCCTTAATTGTGGAAACACTTTTCACCCTTAGGAAATCACCTTTAGAAAGTGATGATAGTTAAGAGTTCATTCCATTTCACCATTCTCAAGATTCTTCTTATCAACAGATTTCGGAGGAACCATTTCATTAATATGAGGAAATCCATCTGTATCATCTTCAAGAACATCATATCCAAGATACATAAGATAAATAGGCATTTTATATTTTTACATATGATAATTATAACCATTAAAAATCAAAATTCCTTTAATGTTCACATAATTCTGATTCTCCATCAGAATTTCATCAAAGCATATGTGAAGGGAACCAAGGATCTGATACCAATTTTAATTTTTGAGTCATGAAATTAGTGTCAATGAGAGCCGGAGGGGGTGAATTAGTGATATATATTTCTTTAAAGATTATTTATTAAAAAAAAATTTGGCCTACTATTAAATAATTCTTTTCCTATTAAAAACAAATCAAACACACACCCACAGGAACACAAGAATTTACAAGGTTCACTAATAAATAAGTGTAGCTAAATACTTCGTGTGGTTTTAAAATGATCCAATACCACACAGTACACTAGAAAAAAATCCTTTATTGTGGAATACAATGAGTAGTATATTCCCTTACACTCTTGTAGCTTTATGATCAATACAATAGTGCATGTGCTTTAAGTAGCACAAATATTTAGTTCAATTTTCTTTGTAACAAACATGTTATGGTGCTTCTTGACCAACTTCCAAAAATATAATCTTTTAAAAACAATTATTCACTTTCTTACCCAAAAACTAGTAAGATATTCATATAGACATTGTAATAAAACTCAATCTGGTTTCTTAGTATGATTTCCTAATCTGATTTTTCAGTCTAATTTCTCTATACGAAAAATATATATCTCTATAATAATATAATTAAGAAAATTATAGATAAATACTCATTGAGTCTAAAAATCTCAATAGGATGATCCATCCAAATAAAATTACCATATGAATACTATAGTCAATTGAATATGATGATCGGTTGAAACATTGAAATCTAGTCTCTTCTCCTTTCACTTTTTTCTAGCATGACTTCTTCAAGAAAAATACAATCAGAAAACCACTTCTTCTCTCTATAATTATTCAATTCTATTTATTCAATCTTCCATTAATTAAAAATAAATATTTCAGACAGTATATGGTTATTTACCATTTATGCATTACCCAAAAATGTTTTTAGCGGGATTCTGAAATTTTTTCTCACTCAACGAAATTAATCGAATCAAAAATTTCTTTTGAATTTTGGGTGCATCTTGACTTCATAAACATTTATAAATTATTATCATCTCTTCTAAAGCCTTCTAAACTCTTCAAACCACTTTATCTCTACTTCAGACATTCTTTACAAACATCATCTTGATTATGATTCTCTACTCTGATTTCCCAATATGATTTCTTCATTATGATGGTACATACCAATTGCATTGAAGAAATATATTGCATTAATTTTCTCAGAAAACCTCATCCTGAATTAGTTTCTCTATTTCGATTGAACTTTTTGATTTCTTCATTACATTTCTCTACACTAAATGTAAGAAGAAAATTATATTTCTCCATAATGATCTTACGATCCGACTCCCATTATTATTTCTTCATTTTGATAGAGACAATAGAATCATTCAAACTTCTTCAACCACTTATAGTTTTTCTTTTATTTGGAAATATAAATTAGTATCAATTCTAATATGATAGATCTTGACCCAACTATGGAAATAACTTGAATGAAATCAAATTTCTTCTTTCTCTTATGAATGTGATGCCAATGATTTTCTGCACAAACAATTCTGCCTCTGATGAATATGATGACATACTAAGTATGATGGACTAGTATTAATGGCATCTTTATTTTCTAAATATGATGCTCATTAACAAATTTATATGAGGATTTAAATCTTTTGTCTTTCAATCTCACAAAAAACCAATTCCTTTTTTATGATCATAAAACTCATCCTTTAAACAAATCTTCATCTGGTAATCCCATTACAATGATCTTGAGACTGTAAATATTTGGATTCGCTAAACTTCTTCTTTCACAAACTTCTGCCTGTATCATTTCTTCCTTCATAACTATGAATATGTTTAAGATCAACTTTGGAATCATTTTACTTATGAGGTTATTTATTATAACATTATTATCATCTATCAACATCTTTATTTCCTTCCTAAATATGATTGGCATGATACCGATTGATAGAACATCTTCTCCCCATTTCTTTCATCAAGATTTCATCACAAGTTTAACAAAATAATTATGGTTTTTGATAAATCAAATATCAGAAAATAATTTTTAGATTTATATTGTATCCATGATGAATCTAATTTTATTCCACATTATAATAAAAAACCTCACACAGGACCCAAGGTGAGTCTTATTTTCCTTTTCTTCTAGAAATATTCTTCTCAATATGATAGACTTTCTTAAAAATATTGAGCTAGATTTTCTTGAATATGATGGTCTGACCAAATTTCCAAAGCATTTAACATGTGAACTGATTAAACCTTTTTGAAAGAAAATACAACACACTTTCAAAACAAACTTCTTCATAACATCCAAAAATCTTCTCTAGCCAACTTGGTCCCAAAAAATAAAACAATAATATAGATATAAATTGAACAAATTTTCTTATCAATATCTCCCACCATGATTTATCCTTGATTTCATTACTAAAATTCCTCTATTAGGCTATTTTCACTGAAATTATATCATTGTAATTCAATAAATATCCCAGGAAACTTATATATTACCTATCATTTTTACCTATAATCTAATTTTCTTCATTGTAATATACTATTATTATTGTTAGGAAATTTCAGGCTTCCTATATTTAGGGGTGCCCGTATCGCCTACTAGAAGATTCTAATAAATAAGTTCAAAGTAAAAAAAGAAGAATAATTAAGTCATGGTACAATAGGAAGAAAAGTATGTGAATTGATTTGACAGACTAATAATAATAATAATAACCAAATGCAAGTTGCTCATTAGGATTTGATGGATCATTGGGTTGTCATGAATCAGTCACCTCATAATGAGGTGTATGTTCCAATGCATGTTCTGGGTGATCTTCATTCACTAGAGTGGAAGCTAAAAGAATAGAATCATGATATCATTGATGGATATTAGGAAATTGAGGAGGTATAGTCATGGAAGGATATGGGTAGTAATCTTGGGATACATTAAATAAAATTGATATGGTAAAGGTGGGAACATCCCTGGATGTAGTGTAGATGTGGTATGGGAAGAAGAGTCTAAATGAGATGATGCTGGAGGCATGGGTGGGAACATCCCTAGAGGTTCAAACCGAGGATGGAAAGGTGTCGTAGATAGGGTGTCTGCTAGTGGGTCAGGGTGGGAATAGTTACAATGGGTGCTCAGTCTGACTCTATGAGCACCCCTACTCAGACCCATGCTAGTAGGCTAAGTAAGATTTAGCTCTGGTTCAACTGAATATCCTTAAGAAATTATTATTAATATGAACACTACATTAAATATAATGTAGAAGAAAAATATTACTATTATTATACTCACTAGGGGAACCAGAGGAGGCAACCCATGCTCGTGCATCTATTAATCCGTATCACATAATCTAATACTTCAAACTTAATTAGAATTTTTTAAAATATTTATAAAAATTAAATATAAATTTTTTAGAAATAGTTTTTAAAAAGCTTCCATGAAAATTTGAATTCAAAGATGTTAAAAACAATTTCATAACATGTTTTACAAATAATAATTTAAAACAATGTTATACATTTTTTAAAAATCACATTTAACCTGGTTTTCTTAATCGAAATAAATATAATTAAATTCAATGAAACAAAATAATACTTAAACAAAAATATCATTCTAAACTAATACAAAATTAAATTAATTGTAATAATACCAAATTGAGAAACCCCCATCAATGTAAACTGAATGAACTGTGAACATATATGGTTGCTTCTATATATTACCCACTACAGCTTCAGGTTCTACATCAACTCTCACAGTGGGAAAATTTGAGTCAAAAAATGTATATTTTGGTGAATGCCAACAAAGGCGTAAATGGTTTCAATTTAATCCCCAGCATCATGAAAAATATTTCATATGATTACTTCATTAATGACATTGTAATGCAGTCTCGAATGATTTTACACATAAAACAAGTGTTTTTTCATTGATTCAAAAATGTATGGTTCATCAATATCTAGGAATAGTTTCATTTAAAAAACTCTAAATCATAAATCCTAAATAAATATACTATGCCGTGTCATTGAATCAAACCATTTACATTTCATCAAAGTGACTCGACCATGAGAGTAGTAATCCTATAAAAATATTTTCTCCACAAGTCCATAATAAAACACATTTTCGTATTGAGGCCAACTATCTGATGTAGTAGCCTAACAATCTGTTATAGCAGTTATCATAACACCATCATGTTGTGTTCTCATTTTTCACCACTAAATCAGTTGTAATAAATTTATACATATTGATTATTAAATATTTTCATTCACCAACCAAAGAATTGGGACTAAAATTAAATGCTCTTAATTATTTATAAATGGAGCCAACACATAAACTCAATAAATGAAATATATATGAATAATAAAATAAAATTAATATCTATATTTTAAGTTAAATGATGCAAAGATCATACCATTGATTTCAACCAAGAAGGAAACTCTTGGCTATGCCAATCCTCCCTCCTTCTCGAAGGAAAAGAATGATGAACTCTAGTTATAATTTTCCCATGTTCCATACATAAAATGATAACAAAATTTAAGGTATATTTGAAATAAAATATTATGAGATAACATATAAATATTCAAATTACATACTTTTTATAATCATCGAACAAACCACAGTTAAACTAGACTATATGATGTGTCATATCTCGCTCTTCAATGCTCAAAATAGCCAATGTATATGACCTAAGAATTCCTCTTGTTTGGGGAAGATATGGAAATGAGGTACCATTTTCCCCATACTATTCATCTTCATTTTTCATTGGTCATTTATGTATTGGGATCACATCAGACAAATACATTGAACAAAAATCAATACAATCTTATGCCAGAAAAACTCTTAAAATGGAACCTTAAAAAAGATTCTTATTTTAGACATAATATTTCAATATGAACATATTTATTCTAGTGGGATAGATCCACCAAAAATTAATAGTTCCCCCAAGAAGTGTTTCACTTAGAAGATGAACTGGTAAATATAGCATACAGGTGGAAATTAATGGAGGAAATATTTTTCCAATTCATATAAAATTAATGGTTCCTTTAGCTACATTTTTATCAAGAAAGACTTTGATAACCTTTTATCACAAAGGTATCTAAAAAATAGAACAAGATAATCACTTTCACCCTAAAAATAATTGGATAAGAAATGGGGAATTACTATTGGAATTAATACATAAAGAGGGATGTGATAATCATGTGTTTTTAGTGATTTTAGTTTCAAATACCTTATGTTGAATCATTTTGATATATTAGTATAATGGACATCATAAACCTTGATATTTCCCAATACTTCAAGAAATTTATTTTTCTCTAATGGTTTGTTCACATAAGAAGCACATGGAACAGTCCATTTGTTTTCACTATTACACACAGGATGCAGTTCTGGTCAAATACCTCAATCTAGCAAGTCCTAGTGGGATTAGCAGTAATCTTTGGTCTTCCCCTAGATATTTAGAATAATTTAAATCAACATTTAACATATATTTTTTTAAAATTTTCATTATGTCTAAATAATGATATAAAAAGTTGGTAGACCAATATCAAAAATCAAAAAAGGTGCTTATTTTTTCCAATTATAAGTGACTTCAGTGTGAAAATTATCTCTATTTTTAGATTTCATCTGACCTTTCACTAATGAAAAACTAAACTCATCAAATTAATTAAGTACATCAGTTCCAAACATACTTTTATGACAATACCCATGTCGAGGCTCAAGCCACAACTACCCTAAGTCCACCTTCATAGGCCAGGGGGTGGTCACTAGTGAAGACTACACAAAAAACTCAGGGATTACTTTTCTTAAGAACCTGTACACACACACACTCATACAACTCAATGAAGAAGTACATGGGGAATGGAACAAAAGATACAACACTACTATAAATTAACCAAGCATTAATGAACTACTAAATAGTACAAGTATAGTAGAGTAAACTAAAATGGAAAAGGGGAAAAATACATGCCGAACTAGAAAAGTTCCACAACTTGGAAGTAACTGAAAAAGTAAAAGAGATGAGAGATCCCCACTCCTAGATCTTAAGCTACAACCACCCCACATGGTCCAAGAACCCATATCCCTAAGCTCTTCTAAATCCACGATCAACATGTATGTCATCTACATAAGGCAGTACAAGTGCGGGAAAATCACATGCATGGGTGAATCTAAAAATACTTAGTAGGATTCCCCAGAAAAGGCAAAAGGGGAGTTGTAAGAGATACTATGAAAAAGAAGTAATTAGATAGGAAAATTTATAATTAAAGGAGTGAAGCTCAACCAAACAAGATAGTGATGTAACCTCATCCAGACACAAGGATCTAGAAATGGTGGGAAGATGAATATCCGATCAAGTCTTTGCTACCTATAGTAGGAGAGTATATTCAACCAACCATGATAAGCTAGACACAGAAAGCACATGGAATACCTCATGTTTCTTCGCCTCTCTTGGATGGAGAGTAACCAAAACCCAAGGAGTGGGTACTGTAATAGGATATATATATATATATATATATATATATACAAAGTCAAAGAAAACCAAATGAGAGAGTAAGGGGATCTCCATCTCACAACTCAATCTAGGAAGGAGAGTAGCCAAAATTTCCAAAAGTAACCACCATTAATGCCCAGCATCCCACATGTCTACTCTAAATTGAAAGTCAATGGGTCTCAATCACCTCACATTGATACTATCTTCTTTGGGTAGATTTGACTCTTATTCATGGTTTTAGGTCTCATCACATGGAAGTGTCTCAGTGGGAAAAGAATCCCTCTTACTCATGAGTCCAAAGTAATTTCAAGTTATGTCTCAAAGTGGATGAATCATGCTCAACCCAGCTATAGGATTCCACTCTAGTGTTTTGGAGGACCCATGACAAACCCACCTGGAGGATGCCACTCTAGTGTCATCGAGGACCCATGATATGACCGACTGAAGGATGACGCTATAGTGTCTTCGAGGACCCATGCCTCGCATGGATAGAGGATTCCACTTGGAACTACCATTGGGGGACACACTACCCAGCCCAGCTAGATGGTAAGCCTGGTACTACCATTGGGGGACCCACTACCCAGCCAAGCAGGAGGGTAAGCCTAGAACTACTCTAGAAATCCCTGTTGGATGGTACTTCTATGAAAGCACTGAGGATCTACACTAGCCATCCCTGTTATATGGAACCTCTTGGAAAGAACTTAGGAACTACACTAGTCATCCCTACTAGATGGTGCCTCTCATAAAGCATAGAGGAACCACACTGGCCATTCCTGCTGGATGGAACCTCTCAGAAAGCATCGTGGAACTACACTAGACATCCCTACTAGACAGTTCCTCTTATAAATCATTGAGTAACTACATTATCCATCCCTACTGAATGAAACTTCTCATAAATCATTGAGGAACTACACTGGCCATCCCTGCTGGCCATCCCTACTGGATGGTACCACTCATAAGAACGTTGCGAAAGTCATCAGGTACTGCCCTGGATAGGCATCACATCCAGAATATCTTACATCATATGTTGCAAGCCACTATGGAGGGAAATGTCGCATTTTATGCAGAAAAACTCGCATGATAGGTTACTCAAAAGAAAAAAATTGAGTTCCTAAGAAGGATATATGAGAGGCAGAAGATTCGTAAAGTGGTACATGACACGTGTGGGGCTCACATGACAAGTTACCCCACCTCATCGCTTGGTCATGTACCTCGCCATACACAGGTACTAAAATGCGATCAAGTACCATTAGGAATGCTAGTGTACTCCAAAATTACATGGCATATCTAGCCAAAAGGCTAAAAAGTGCATGATAATCGTTGTTGATGCGAAGGGAGAAAAAATAATTTCACTAATGTGTCGCCTAAAACATCCCGAGAACATTTAACTTCATCCCTTCATACATCTTCTCTACTCTCACCAGAGTCTATGCTGACCTATGTCATGGGTTCTCTTCAAACACATAATAAGGATCTTTCAATAATATTACTTTAATGTTTCCACAAATAATGAGATCCTAGAAAAGGCTCAATGTGTTCAAATAGAATACACTATTGTGATCCTTATGGAGAAAAGCACAAGATCGACTATTCATTCTCCCCAATCGGACATCTGATGGAAAAGTCAAATATCATTGTATTTCACATGAATGACATCTCATGGAAACAAATCCTCAATCTAAAAATAAATTATACAGATTGTGCCATTTTGATGTATGTTTAAAAACACACGGGAACAACTATTCATTGGTCCAAAACAGACACCACGTGAAAAATCTGCATTTCACCTGAACGTGCGTGAACTAGGCCTCGTGGCACCCGCGCGTTGACTTTGGTTTTAACACATGAAATCCATCTTGAAAATTCCACTCAAGGAGCAGGGATGTGCCACCACTATTGGTTCATTAATCAGGCATCGCTTGCAAATGCCACGTCCAAAACAAGAACCCCAAAAAATATTTATTTAAATTATTATTATTAAACATAGGTGATTCATGAAACCGAGACATGAAACCAAGTATTAAAATCCCAAAATGGACTAAAAGGATCCTCTTTGATGAGAAGAATATTTTCCCATAGATAACGCGTTAATCGGACGCTCGGTGTAAGAGATACAGCCATTTGAAGTCGTATTGGCCCGATTCTAACTGGTTCGGCCCGTTTCACCAGCCCACAACCCAGCTGCATGGATCAGCCAGCCTACCTCTGGCCCATCCCACCACCTTGATGGCTCCACCATCTCAGTCAATGCGGCAACCTCACGAACCCTGACCCATGCTCCACACCTTGGTCACCTCACCTGGCTATGATGTGGCTACGTCATTGACCCCATCTGCTACACTCGACACATGGCCTCCTTCTATGTCACACTCCAGCCACCTCCCCAAAGAACTGCTTTGTCGGCCACCCACCTTTCATGTGACCAATGTCGCCTGATGCCATGTCCTTCGTCGTTAGCTTCTATCGGCCGACTCCCGTGACCCCTCTCCACCATTTTCCATTGCACCAGCTGCACTCCAATGGTCCATTCCACGGACCACTAGGCTCTATCTAGTCACCCGATCGTAAATTTTTCACTAGATCAGGGACCCCTGTGATGAGGGATTCACAACACCGAACTCTATTCAATGATACACCATTTATCAATCATTCCCAAAAGCAAATGGTTGATATCTGCGAAGAACTGACAAATAACTGTTATAATAAGTTATTTAAACACAAATCGATGGTCATGTTTGTGTTTCCAACAAATATTCAAGATATAAATGATCAAAAAAATGAAAAAATTATTATTCAATTTAAAACTGAATCAAAACCCAAAAGTAAGAGAATCCCTAATTCGATTGAGGCGTTTATCACAGCCAACATTTTTTCCATACTCCTGTTTTGATCTTCTAAAGTTTCAATAGAGGTTCCTCTTTGATCCAATGAAGAAAATATGAGATAGAGGGAGAGAAAAGGACAGGGATTAGTGGAAATATTAGGTTTTAACCCTAATCAAGAACACTTAAACGAAAATTTATAGAAAAACCATGAAACGCCCACCAACGGTCGCAGTATCCGAAACTCCCACGCCCCCTCATTTTATATTGTACTGAAGTTAAAAACCCCATTACAAACTCAATGGTGGTATTAATTTTCCAATATGAGTCTCCAATCAAAAACTGTTTATTAGGCATTCAAGAAAAAATAATTAAGTTTAATTATTATTTTTATTACTTTCTTCCTGGGTGGATTTTCACACAAAAGTCCCTCTCTGACTATAGTTATGCCCAACCTAGGGTAAACGTCATGTTCTAGACTCAACTGTTTCCTTGGGATTCTAATCCAAGCTATTTTTTAAGATATATTCCATTTCCTTTGCATGCATTGTATAAAATATACTTCATATTTTTATAAAATTAATTTTTGGCACACTGGGCCTCATAATTTCAGATTGTCTCAACACCTAGATCTGGATATATATATATATATATATATACTCCAATGCCTTATAACAAAAAAACCAAGTCTCTACATTATTCCATCCTTCAAGATTTTCATCCTCGAAAATTAAATCTTGGGAAACAACTTGGGATATTGAGCTTACACCTATCGCTCCCACTTCCAAGAAAATCTGCATGATTTTGTGCTTCCATAGCTTGTGAACCAAAGGGATGGTCCATCATCATATGGTCTTCTCCTATCGATAATGTTTGTTGGAATATACACGTATCTCCTCAACTGTGACATGTGGGAAACGTCATGCACCGACTCCAGCTATTTGGGGTTGGTCAAGGTAGTAGGCAACCTCACCATCTCTTTACACGGTCTTGAATGGCCCGATAAAAATCCGGGGATAGATTTCCTCCTCAACCAAATGACTACATCCCACATCTCGACTGAAAACATTGTTTATCCCTGAAAGAGTGTCTTGTGATTCCATCCTTTAGAATATCCATCTAGTGAAACACCCAAGGATATCTGGTCATGTGGGATTTTATAGTTGATGTATCACAATATTAGAACTCTTACATGCTCAATAAGTGAAGGAATCAACACCATAGACTAAATAAAATTGTACCCTCTTGCTTTACCAGGGTCAGCTATAGGTAAGTTAACTGTTCTGAAAATTCCCCCACCAGGAGAGCCCGGGTCTTCCTACTAAGGGAATCTGCTACAATTTTTCTCTTTCCCAGAGTATAGACTATGTAAAAGTTGTAGTCCTGTAGGAATTTACAACCATCACCATTGTATCAAGTTCAAGTCTATCTGGGTGGATACGTACCTTGGACTTCAGTGGTCTGAACAAACCACAAATTTCTCTCTCAAAAGATAGTGTCTCCACATTCTCAAAGAAAAAACTACCACTTTCAACACTAGGTAGTGAGTAATGGAGTTTTGTTAATGGGGTCTTCATCATCTCAACCTATACTTGGTAACCACAATATCAATATTGATGTTGATCATACAAGGTACCCACTAATAGGTAAGGTGAGTAAAATCATCCAACTGTAAGAAGCTAGACACGGAAAGCACGTGGCATACCTCGTGTGTCATTACTTCCCTTAGAAGGAGAATAACCCCGAATATAAATACTATGCTACACCCACTAGTGACATCCCAAGAAAAAAATTTCATGCAGGAAAACTCCACCATAAATTCTAGGACTTTCTAAGACACTCCATTGCACAACCTCACCCTAAACTCACAATTCAAGGGACTCTTACACCACAACTCAATAATATCCACTTTGGGTGGAAATGAATCACCCTCATGGTTTTTCTCACATCTCAAAAACTGTTCTTGGTGGGGGAAGGACCCCTCTATCTTATGAATCAGAAACTACATTGAACAACATCAACATAGGGCTACACTGATGCCCAGCATCTCCTTAGAAACACCTCAAGAAAGAAGTGGGTAGAAAAGAGTTCTTCACACAGTGTCTAAAAAATTCTACTACAAGAAGTAAAAGATAAACATAGCATACCTCTTATTATTTCATATGCTACAAGATAGTAGACATACAAAGAATGTGGCTAGCAGTTGCCCTATATTCTTGTTTATTGAGCCTGAGGTGGGCCGCCTGGTGGTGGTTGTGGTGGACGGACCACATAATGTCATCCCCCACCTCCAACCCCTCTTGATGATCTGCCAAAACCACCTCCCTTGGGACCACCCTATCCCCACCTAGTAGATCCTTGATCATAGAGATGTCTCCGCCATGGCGGTCCAACTGTTGCCTACTCTAGCACCCTGACATAGGTGGGGATGCACAAGGTAATTATGATTGAATGGATCTCTATATGGAGTCGTTGTTCGAACTTCCATGCTCATAAATATTTTTCATAGATCATGTCCAGAGAGTATCATGTATTTTTATGAACCTATTAATTTACTCGGCCATCATCATCCCTCCATTCTAAAACTACTAGATCTCCTGAATCATAACAGAGTGAAAGAAGGAGGGGTAGTACTCCTCAAGAAATAGTTTTTGGAATTTATCCCACGAGAGTGCCAACTCAAAGAGTATCTAATTAACTAGGATCCACCAATTCCTGGATACTTCATGGAGAATAACAGATGTCAAAGACACCATCTGATCTATCGGTGTATGTAAAATACTAAAGTGGTAGACTATCAACCCAAGCTGAACCTCTGTTGTCTGAGGGTCAGTCTCACTATGGAACCTCAACTGTCTCTGGCACTTGAACTCGTGGAGTACACTTATCTTGTGCCCATCCTTATCGCAATCTGTTGGGGCTGTCTTATTATCAACATGTGGAGTTGATGTTACCAACTCCCATGGAGTAAGGGGATTTCTTGATTGATCGTGAACTGAGGCATCATCGCTCACGATATCATCATCAGAAATCGGTGCTAGTATCCTGGGTGACTGTCATTGTGGAGGCATCTGGAACCCATCAAGGAGTACTGTAATCATATGAAAATAAATAAATATATATATATACCATAATGGGGATCTGACTCAAGAAGGACAGTCAAAGACTCAATCCTATATGTTGCATGTACCATTGTTCTCTACAACAAGTGTCCTAGGGTGCTGAGTCGACAAGAGGGTAATCAGGGTCCTAGTGAATGGATACATCAGCCAATCATACCATCAGTAGACTCCCTAGACTTAGAGATGCCTTCAAGAAATGTCGACATTGTTTCTATAAATCTAACCAAGACCTTTTTAAGGAAACGTATGAACAACATCCCAAGGGTTTAATCGCTTGTTCACAACCTAACCCAAGTCGGGGCTCGAGACGCAACTACCCCAACCCCGCCTCAATAGGCCAGGGGTAGCGAGAAGCATTAAAGGCACAAATAAATCAGGGAGGTCCTTTCTTAAGAACCTTTACACACACACACATAGTCAACTCAATGAAAAAATTTAGAGGGAATGGAACAAAGATGCAACACTAATATAAAAAAACCAGAATGAATGGACTGCTAAATAGTACAAGTACAATAGAGTAAACTGAAAGGGAAAATGGGGGAAAATAAATTCCCAACTATAAAGTTTCCACAACCTGGAAGTAACTAAAAAAAGTAAAATAGCTGAGAGATCCCTGCTCCTAGATCCCAAGCTATAACCACCCCCATGCGGTCCAAGAAGCCATATCCCTAAGCTCCTTTGAAGTCAAGATCAACAGGTATGTCATCTGCATAAGGCAAAACACAGGCCGGAAAATCCTGTGTAGGGGTGAGAATAAAAATACTCAGTAGGATGCCCCTAAAATGAGAAGGGGTGATATAAGAGATACTCTAAAAAAGAAGGCAGTACATAGGACAAGGTACAATAAAAGGAGTGTAGCTTAACCCAACAAGATAGTGATGTAATCCCATCTAGACACAAGGGGCTAAAAATAGTGAGAAGATGAACTTATCGTCGAGTCTTTGCTACCTATAGTAGGAGAGTAGACTCGTCCAACCATGAGAATCTAGACATGGAAAGAACATGGTATACCATGCGTGTATTACCCACTCCTAGAATGAGAGTAACCAAAACCCAAGGAGTGGGTACTAAAGTAGGATATATATATATATATATATATATAAAATCACTCAAAGAAAACCAAATAGGAGAGTAAGGGGATATCCATCTCATGGATCAGTCCAAGAATGAGAGTAGCCAAAAGTTCTAGAAGTAACCACCATTGATGACCAGCATCCCACACATCTTTTATGAACTGAAACTCAAAGGGACTTAATCACCATGCCTTGATATTGTCCACTTTGGGCAGCTCTATCTCACCCGCATGCTTTTAGGTCGTGTCATAAGGATTTGTATTGATGGAAAAAGCATCCCCCTTACTCATGAATCCAAAGTAACATCAATGTAAATCTCAAATTCAAGGATTCATGCTCAGTCTGGCTGGAGGATGTCACTCTAGTGTCGTTGAGGACCCATACCCAGCCTGGTTGGAGGATTCCACTTGGAACTTCAATCGGGGGACCCACTACCCAACCCTGGTGGAGGGTAATCCTAGTACTTCCATCGGGGGACCCACTACCTAGCCCAACTAGAGGGTAAGCTCGAAACTACCCTAGTCATTTATTCTTGATGATACCTCTCAGAAAGAATTGAGAAAATACACTAGCCATCCCAGCTGGATGGAACCTCTTAGAAATCATTGAGGAACTACATTGGTCTTACCTATTTTTTGTGACCTATCTAAGAGTATAGAGGAACTACACTGGCTATCCCTGCTAGATAAAACATCTTGGAAAGCACTGAGGAACTACACTGGCCATCCATGTTGGATGGTACCTCAGGGAAATCATCGAGGAACTACACTAGTCATACCTTCTAGATAAAACCTCTCAAAAATCACCGAGAAACTATATTGGACATCCCTATTGGATGGTACCTTTTAGAGGAACACTGATGTAGTCCTTGGGTGCTACCCTGGACAAGCATCACACCCAGAACATCTCACATCGTATCTTTCAAGGCACTATAGATGGGACCATCACATTCTACAAAGAAAAAAAATTAGGATAGGCTACTCATGGGGTCAAAATAAGAGTTTAGAAGAAGGAGATACAAGAGGTAGAAGATTCATAAAGTGTTACATGGAACGTGTGATACCCACATGATGTGTTACCCCACCTCATCTCCAGGTCATGTACCTAGCCATACTCAGGTACTAAACTGTTATCAAATACCCATATGCATGATTGCATACTCCTAGACTACACAATATCTCTACCCAAATGTCTAATGAGGGAACAATGATAATTATTGATCTGAGGGAAAAAAACATAATTTCACTAACACGTCACCTCAAAAGTCCCCAAAACATTTAATAACATATCATCATAAATCTTCTCCACTCTTTCAAGAGTGAATGTTGACCTAAGTCATGGGTTCTCTTCCAACACAGTATAAGGATCTTCCACCGATATTCCTTTCATCTTTTCATAGTTAATTAGATCATGAAAAAAGGATTTTCACATTCAAAAAGATCACATAATTGAGATCCTTGCGGAAAAACAAACCAAGATAGACTATTCAGTCACCCCAATCGGACATCTGATGGAAAAGTCTAATATCACTACATTGTGCTTGAATAACATCCACTAGGGACCATGCATAAATCCCAAAATAAATTATATGGATTTATCCATTGTGATCCTCATAGAAAAACACACAAGAAGTACTATTCATTCATCCAAAACAGACACCTGGTTAAAAAGATACATTTCACCACAATGCACACGAACTAGGACTCCTGGAGCACACACATCAATTTTAGTTTAAACACCTACAATTCATCGCAAAAAATCCATTCAAGGACTAGGGTCGTGCCTCCACTAATGGTTCATTAATCATATGTCACACGCAAATTCTACATTCGAAACTAGAACCCCAAATATTAATAACAATTTAAATTATTATTATCAAAGTTAGAGGTTTTATGAAATTGAGCCATGAAACCAAGTCTTAAAATTTTTGAACAAGACTAAAATGTTCTGTATTGATGAGAGTAATGTGTGTCCATAGACGGCGCATCAATCGTACACCCGATGTAGTATATACGACCATTTGAAGTCGTATGGGATCGATTTGAACCAGTACGGCCCATTCTGGTTGGATCACTCTACTTGGGCTAGCCCGTCCTTGCTGGCCCAACCCATTTCACCAGACCAAAGGCTAGTTGTGCATCGCAAACTACTATCCACTGGTCCATCCCTCCACCTTACTGAATTTCTACCTCAGTGGCTCCGCCGTCCAGGTCAAAAAAGCAACGTTGTGAACCCTGACCCGTGCTCCCCACTTCGGTCACCCTGCCTAGCCATGACACGACTCCATGATCAACCCCAACTTTTCCTTCCCCCAAGAAGCCTCATGTCACTTCACACACCAGCCACCTCCCTGTGACTCCACTTTGCAGGCCACCCACCTTGCACGGTACTGCCACCACTTGAAGTCGTAACCATCATCATTAACGCTGTAAGCTCACCCAGCTAGCCAGCTCATGTATCCCATCACCGCCATGTGTTTCCACCGGCAGCACTCCAGTGGTCCATTCCTTAGACTACTGGGCTCCATCTAGTTTCGTGATCATGAATCTATCAGTGGATCGGGGACCCTTGTGATGAGGGATTTACAATTCCAACCTCTATTCAATGATATTTCATTCATCTGTCATGCCCAAAAGTAGATGGCGGATATCCGTGAAGAACGAATGAAGAATGGTTCAAATAGGGTATTTAAACCTGGATCGATGGATGTGTTCATGTGACCATTAATGATTCAAGATTGAAATGAAAAAAAGGAAAAAATAGATTATTTAATTTAATAACTGAATCATAACTCAAAGGCAAGAGAAATACTACTTTGATTGAATCATTTATTACAGCCAACGCATTCCCCATGCTCCAGCTTCGATCTGCCAAAGATTTTGTAGAGGTTCCTCCTTGATCTGATGAATAACGGATGAGAGAGAGGGAGATATAAGGATAGGTATTTGTGGAGATATTAGGGGTCAACCATAATCAAGAACTCTTAAGCACAAAATTATAGAAAAAACATGAAACGCCCACCAATGTTCGTGGTATCCAAAACTCTCGTGCCCCATCATTTTATGTCACAACTATGTAAAACACCCTATTAAAAACTCAAAATTGGTCTCATTTTTTCAATCCAAGTCTCCAATAAAAAGTTATTTGATTTGATGTTTGAGATAAAATAATAACGTTTAATTATTTTATTTATAATTTTCCCCAGGGTTAATTTTATCTCAAAATTCTCACGCCGATAAAAGGTTTTCCCCACATAGGGTAAATGCCACATTTCTGACTCAATCATGGCCACAGGTTTCTGATCCGAGCTACCATTTAAGATATATACCATTTCCTTTGCATGCATAGTCTAAAATATACTTAATATTTTTATAAAATTTGTTTTGGGCATACCGGGCCTCGGAATTACATGTCATCTCATCCCCTAGCTATGGAAATATATGCAGAGATATTCCAAATTCTTAAAAGGAAAAAAATAGGGTCTCTACACATACATTGTGGTGGGTTTTCACTATCAATAATATTATAATCCCCTTTGTAATTTTTCATGTCTTGATGATCCATTGGCAATAATTTTCAGTGCCCCCATGAAACTAAAATTACAATGATATTTAAGCCTTCTTGATCATGTATTATTCATACAAATAAGATATGATAGTTTCCCTTCATCCTCCAACTATACATCATTGCATAATTAGGTAAATAATTTATATTCCATATAAGGGAAGAACACATATGAAACATATTTTTTGAAGAAGCATTGAATGTGTGCACACCCATATCCCAGAGCTAATTCAAATCTCTTATTAAAGGTTGAAAGTAGACGTATATATTATTTCCAGAATCAGAAGGTCCAGATGTTAGTATACTCAATAAAGTGAATTTTTTTTGACACACATCCATATAGAAAGATTATAAACAAGAATAAAAATTGGACACATGTTGTGAATAGTAATCATTTGACCAAACAGATTAAAACCATCATAGGATAGACCTAACCAAACATTATGCACCTCTGCTGAAAAATCATGAAATTGTGCATCAAATTCCCACCATGATAATCCATCTCTATGATGAACTAACTCATCATTACCTTTAATTATCTCAAAATAATGTCATCATTTATTGGATGATATTTCTGTAGAAATTAATAGATTTTGATGCCTTGGAATCAATGGAAAGTGCCACATGAATTTCTATGGCATTTGAGATGGTGTTCCGTCTAAATATTACATCCATCGAGATGTACCACATACTTTATAGTCAATGTGCTCGGATATTCACTTTCAAAATAAACTCCAATATTTCAGACATTAATGGGTTTTATTAGTAAAAAATTCATGTTGCTTAATTAACTTGTTTTCCTTATAATGATTTGAGGGAATATATGCACCATTTGGAAGACAGCCCTTAAATATTGAACAATATAATCAATGGAGGTATTATAAATTACATACATGTTTTTCCATGATAAAATGACATTAAAAATTCCAACTTCTTTATTTTAGTACATTCCTAATATACAGGACTTCTAGAATCATCCATTAATTTTTTTACTCTCTCAACAAAATCAGCTTCAGTATTTTCCTAATATGTATCGATGTCATTTCCTTATTTTACTAGAATAGTATATCTATCGTGATGATGAAAAAATGGAAATCAATGAAATGTAAAATTATCTATACCACTACTTTCTTTACATTCTTTAATAGTAGAATATTGTATCATCTCTCAATTGTGATACCATATATAATAGTTTTTTTGAAATCCATATTTTGTTATATGGTAGATAACTTATTCCTAGATTAACAATAGTCTTCCATTGTAATTATAACATGAACATTGTATACAACCTCCATCTAAAACATTATTAAATGAATATTCTAACAAAAATAAAATTCTTTTGAAACTCGGTTGAAATATGATTGGTATGATGCATCAAGCATCTATCTATTCTATTATAAGGAAAAAAATTATGTTCCAATGAACAATGTAAACCATAATTTGAAACTTCAATACAACTAATTTCAATATTAAAGTCATCAAATAAACTAATATTTTTAAAATAAGAAAAATATATCCAAAATGTAATAAAGGAGATGGATGCCCAAGGTTGTATAATCTATGAAATGAAATACAAATTTTTTTAAAAAAATTACTCATATATAATTAGAAATGATTCATTTATAATTCCAAATGTAATTATAATCTTAAAGAGATGCCATAAAAGGAATAAATTATAAAATAATATTACTTGAACAATTGAAATATCATGTTCAATAAAAAATTATATATTATTTTATGTGTTTTGATATAAAAAATAACTATTTAAGTACTTTATATAAAAACTCATAAATAAACATCAGAAAAAGTATTTAAAAATAGGAAAGGGTCACAAAACTAAATAACAATTAGTAAGAAAAGTAATGAAAAAATTTAAAAAAATTCTTATTTCAATATACCATTCCATTAAAAACATTTTCTTTAATTTCCAAAAATACTTAGAAAAACTCCATAGTCATATTTTCAAATATAATCATTTAACTATTTATTGCTTATTATAAATTAGGTGTGGTCCCACCATTGACATATTCTAAAAAATGAAATTTCTGAAGGATACAACCTACCAATAAAATCTATCAATGAGATCCTCAAGCTATGATAATAATAAATCAACCTACTATAATGAATAAATCAATTTATATAATCAAATGATTATAAATGAGTCATCTCCAAAAACTAATAATAATAAATACCCAAATGAAAACAATGGAAATAACTTTTAATAACCTCTATAAATTAAATTTAACAAAACCCATAATTTTCCCTTCCTGGGAAGTTTATAATATCAACCCATATGAAATAACACCCTAAAATAATTTAGAAAAAAAATCCACCCATTAGTATGAATGTATTGGTACTCCCATCATGGATATAAAGTAAAAAATCAAACATTACACACAATTTTACACCAACATTATACTAAAGGCTCATCCAAATTACAATCAATAATCCAAAATCCCAAAAAAATCACCCATGAAGAACCTTATTTGAAATAATCTTTAAGAATATTAACCTAACTGTATCTTGGTTAGGATTTCATAAAAATGAAAACAATAATTAGAAGAACAAAAGAAGGATTTGGAACTCATTATCAAAAAAGATCAGAATTAGAAAATCACTAAATCAGAAGAGAACACTTGAGGAGGAGAGGCGTTGGTCATTGATCGGGTGAGGGAAACACAGCTCAACCTAAGAGGGGAGATGAGGCTCGATGAATGAAGAGGGAGGGTCAGAGGGGTATAATTGTAAGACTCTATCACAACATTTTTTTTAAACTATTGAGATGGATGATCTATACCCATGTTTATATAAACTGAGGGTATATATAGTCTCCAGGAAAGATATACCCATGGTTTCTATAAACAATGGGTATAGATCCATGGAGATAGCCCCTCTGTCCAGTAGTGAGATAGTGAATGGGTTTCCCTATTCTTTTTTCTAATTATTAATGGAACCAGAGGGATATAAATTAGTAACTCTAAATGGTTATTCCCACCTAGAAAAAAGCTTACATAGCATTAACATCAATATGAAATTGTAGAGTAGAACTTTAACTCCTGGTTGAAAGTTATTTTTCTGAATTAATTTTTTATGTCCTAGTCTAGTTCTCTCTTTATAAATTCTGGTGTTTTCAAAACCCTCTCTTCTGATTTCATACATCCCTAGTAACTGAAGTTTTATCTATTTCCTAACACTCACCAAATCCAAATTCTTCTTTTTAACAACCCAATATGATGGGTGGTCCAACTCCACTGGAAAATGAATTCTTTTTCTATAAATTAACCAGTAGTGGCTCATACCTATGGGTGTCTTTAGGATATCTGGTATGACCATAAGGTGTCTTAAATCCATGATCTCTAATCCTTCTAGTTTTTTTAACCATTTTCTCGAAGATAACTTTAATGTCCCAGTTAAAAAACTTTAGTTTTCATATTTGTTTCAGTATGGTGTAGTGTAGATGTCTTGTGATATTCCTCATACTTTTTAAGAATATCCTCCAAATTTATATTGAAAAAACTATACCCTTGGTCACTAATGATGGAACTTGTCACTCCAAACATCTAAAATATGTTAGACCTAAAAAATTAACTTACAAAATTGGAATCATTAGTCTTAGTGGCCTTAGCTTCCACCCATTTTGAGACATAATCGATAGAAAGAAAAATATAATAATTACAAAAAAAAAAGTCATTGGAAAGGGTCTAATAAAATAAATTCTGTATTATTCGAATATTTCACAAAACATTATGGTTTTTTTGAGGAATCTCGTATATTTTTTTTGAAATATTTTAATATTATTATCACTTCTCACATTTCATACAATACTCATGAGCATCTTTAAATAAATTTGTCCAATAAGTTATAGATTCCATTAAACTTTTGGCCATTATTTTAGGTCCATAGTGGACTCCACAAGAATTTGTATGAGAAAACTCTAATATAGATTCTATTTTTCTTTCTAGAAAGCACCACCTTATGACTTAATTAATACATATTTTGAACAGAAATAGATCTTCCCAAATGAGAATCTAACTTCAGCATTATGTTATTTATTAGAGTTAAGGTGATATGGTAACTAGGATGTGGAAAAATAATGTACTATGTTGTAACACATTTGTACTTCACCTTACATAATGTAGAGTTATTCTCTAGGTATGTGATCGTTGAATGGGTTAGGTTCTTAAATTTTTGTTCCAACTGTGTTTGGTAGTCTTCTATGGTGATATTCCACAAAATTTTCAGCTCCCTTATTATCTTTGATCTTAAGGTAGAACTCTTTAAAGAGTATTTTCCATCTTAACAACCTTGTCTTGGAATTATCCTTCTTCATTTAATACCTAAGTGCTACATGATCATAAAATACAACCACTTTAGTTCTAAGTACATAAGATTTGAACATAACTAATGCAAATACAACAACAAGGAATTAATTTCAGTAGTTGTATAATTCAACTAAGTGGAATCCAAGGTTCTTGAGGTATATGTTATTTCTTGGGGAATTACATCAGTTATTTGGGAAAAGGAATTTTCCCACAGCTTGGTTTGATGCATCACAAAGTAGATCAAATGGTTGCTCCCAATTTTGGGGTTGCATAATAGGTTGGGTAATTAGTATCTCTTTTAGATCATCAAATTACATCCTAAAATAATCACTATGGTCAAATTAAAATTCTTATAAAAGCAATATAGAAATAGGAAGAGCATTTTAATTGAAGTCTAGGATGAAAAATTTATAGAATCCCACATGTCCCAAGTGTGATCAAATCTGTTTTTAAAAATTGGGATATGGAAAATAATTGATCACTTAAACTTTAAACTTGTCCACCTCAATGCCTTATTTTTAAATTATATGACCTATAATTATCCCATTTTCAACCATAAAGTTACACTTCTCAATGTTCAAAATATGTTTTTTCTAAATTCATGTTCTTTAGACTTTTCCATATTTCCCAAAAAATGAAAAAATAATTTCTAAAAAAACGAAATATTTCAGAAATACCTCATGTAAGTGATCAATATGATCTGATAATATGCATAATATGATTAATATACATCTATGAAATGTACCTAGGGAATTTCATAGACCAAAATAATCTTATTGTAAGAAAATTTTCTATAAAATAAAGGTGAATTTTTTCTTCTCTTGGTCTTATAGGGAAATTATTACCTTGAAATAACTAGAAAATAAATCCAAGAAATATTAATTTGTCATGCTTTCTAATATTTCTATTATTTGGATGATTAATGGAATGGGAAAGTTATATTTTATAGTGAAATGAATTATCTTTATATATTCTAAGAATACTATGAAATGGTTTAGAAATCTCATGGATATTAATTTATTATTCTCATTTGTTATAATTTTCAAACCAATTTTCTTGGAAAAACGTAGATGGGGTTGAACAAATATGAGTTATAAATTGGTTATATTATGTTTTTTTCTAGAAACATCTCTATTTTTTTACTACTTCCATAATGGTGGGTTTTGGAATTCTTTAGGGTTTCCTAGCAGGTCAAGAATCCCCCTATAGAAAACTTATATGGGAAAAATGTTTTGGTTAATTCCAGGGATGTCTTATAGGCTCTAGAATATGGCTTGGATGTTTCTTTTCAAAAGATACAATAACATTTTTACTTTGTCTTTGTATAGGTTGTTTCCTATGATTAATGGTAATTTTTCTCCTTCCATAAGATACAAATATTTTAAATCAACTAGAAGAGGTTTTAATTCAATATTAGGGGGTCAGTCTATAGATGATATTGAATTCAAATTCCCCACTTCTAAAGAGTTAAGTTCCTATTCATATGGAATCATGTTATCCTCTTCAATTAAATTACCAATAAAATCAAACGTTTTTTCTTCTTAAAATTTTCAAGAAAAAATTCTAGTATTTTTAATATTAACTTTTTCTTTGATTTCTCTAGTATAAATGTGATCTATTAAGGAAAAAATTTATCTATACAACCATGAGACTTAAATGGGCTCAATACCTTCTAGATGGGTTATTACAAAGAGGTAATGGGTTCTTAATTTTTGGTTCTTGTAGTCAAAGATATGGAAGTTTACCTCAGTCTCTCCAAGATCCATTTAATGTTTTTCATCGTATACATTAATGATTTTATTGGATATTTTGAGTAATTATATTCCAAATATGATGGGTGAATGGTATGGTGCTTTATCTTTCTCCATGGTGAGCACATTAAAATCTTCTGGAAATCTTAGTCCTTCCACTACTATAAGCACATTCTCCAAAACTCTTGATAGAAAAATAGTTGATCTATTTCCCAATTGGGCTACCACACTTGTGAGATTAAATTCACCAACTTTAAAAAATGAAAAAATAGAATTAGATATCACATTAATTGAAGAACCAAAATCATGAAAATCATCATATAATTACAAATTACCAATGGGGAATGGAATATAGAATGTCCCTAGATCTTGAATTATTTTGGAAAAAGGTGGTGTGATCATATATGAAACAGTCCTCCCTAGGTTTATCCTTTCATTCATGTCAATAATATTCTTTTTAGTACAAACATCCATGAGGAATTTAAAATTTTAGGAATTTTTTGAAGGGATTCCAAGAGGTGTATGGTAAGTTAATCCTTTTGAAATGTCCCTTGAATCTCTCTTTGGAGTTTCTCTTCCTCAGTCTTTCTTGATTTAGTAAACCTGTAATGAAATGGAAGTGGAATTTATTTTCTTCTCCCTTTTTTCTGTTCCAAAATAGTATTGGGTATTTCCTTACTAAATCTGTTCATGGGTTCTTCTTACTTATTTTTTTCTTATTCCCTTGTTTGAGTTTATTTTTCTTTTAGAATTTGTATAGATTTTCTAGAATCACCTTATTTTGATTCATCATTATAATCCTTGGGTTTTGATGGCGGAATATCCATCCCACTCCTAGTGATGGTTATACTTACACTGCCCTTTGGATTTGGGATTTTCTATGCTGGAATTTTTACTAGGTTTGGGGACATCATGTCCATGATATTCAAAATTTTAGTTGAAAAATCCTTGATGATATTTTTATACTCCTCAATAATTGTTCCTTGTCTTCATTCAAATGTTGGTATACTATATGATGATATCTCATAGTATTTTTTTTTAATTTAGATTGTTGATAATCTTTTTTTAGTATAGTTTCTTGTATGGATGTTGTAAAGGGAGTGTATTTTGGAATTTTTGCTTGAACATGGGTTGAAACGGAGGGCAGGCCTTATTTTAATGATCTCTAAACCCATATTGGTCTTACCCTTATCTCTATGGTTTATTTTGTTGAAATTTAATTGGTTATAATTTATTTTCACATCTCTCTATACCATGTACCTCATCACATTAATCAGTTAATTAGTGTGTTGAAGAACACAAACCACATACCTAAAGTGGGGAAGGTTGTTTATTCACTTGTTTCATAGCTATATATCATTACGAGATTATTAATTATTCACGTTTGGTTTCAATTAAAGTTTATGAGTTAGAAGTTTTTACCCATATATACTTATTTTTCTTGTACCACTTATTCCAAACTATAGGGAATTATAATAAATATTATTGATTAATCTATTGGCTTCCCTTGACAACTTATCAATTAAATATTCTCCATATAATGAATCCAGGTGGGTACACTCATTTTCAAGTAGTCTTTAGTGGAAACGTACTAGGAAGTGATGATATTTGATATCTTAATGGGGACAACATGCACAAAACTTTTTGAATATTTCTGAATATTCATATAGGGTTTCTAGAGTTTCCTATTGGATGGTGTATATCTCTTTATTGTGGTGCTTCAATAGGTTGGGGAGAAAATTTTCATGAATATTATTTGGAGCTCATCCTATTCATTGATTTCTCTAGGTTGTAGGATATACAATAACTCTTTAAAAACTCCAATAAGTGAAAAGGGGAATTCACTCTACTTTACTTGGTCCTCAACTACTCCTCTTGGCTTAATGCTTGAGTATATGAATCTAAACTCTTAAATGTTTTAGTTAGGATCTTAACCTATAAGGACATAAAATTTTTTTAATACAGGAATCATATTGACACTCAGTTCAAAATCATTCTACTACACAGTCATAGTTAATCAATTTTGTTAGCTTTAAAATTATGGAGCACACAATTCGCTTAATGTTTTTTGTGGATTTAATTTCATGTTTTGTGGCTCAAAGTGAACACTTGAAGTTTAACTCAATCCTACTAAATTAATTTCTCCATGAAAATCTAGATTAATATTCTTAAGCCCGATAAGAAAATTCATATCTATCACAATATCAAAATAAAATAATTCTTCATTGGAGGTCCTAGTCATGAAATTTTAATGTAACAATAGCACATAGCACATTAGAAATGGTTCCATGTTTTGAAACTCACCTATTATTAGGTGTAGAAAATTATATTTTAATTTCTCTAAGGAATATAGTATTAGTATTAAACCAAATTTGTATCTAAATATCTGATCTTAAATCATTTTTTCACGGTAAAAAAGTAAATAATAAAGTCACTAGGAATTTTAAATATAGAAACATGTGTTTTGAGAATCAAAATAAGAGAGAAAAGTGGTTTGGGTCTTAGGTTAGCTTTCCTATTTTTAATGATATCATATCACCATTGAAATTAGTCTATTTTTTTATCAATTGATAAGATAAAAATATAAATGATCATTTTTTCCTTTTCACCCTTGATCATGTTTGATGTTAATGAGAACAATCCTAATAATTTACTTGATTAGATAATACACCTTATAATTTATCAAATAAACAAAAATCCTTCTTTGAATTTCATAGTCAATATCAAATATAATATTAAAATTCCCAAGAATCCAAATCAGACCACTATTACATCTTCACAAGTTTCATAATCACTAAACACTTCTCTACTTAACTCTAAATCAACCAATAAGTGTGACCAAAAACCAAGAATGGGATAAAATAATTATTTAATCAAGGCAATAGTAAAATTCCATAATTAAATGAAAACACAATCATATTCATATCAAAATCCTATAATTTAAAATTGAAGACCATTTAAGTAAATAAAAAAGATCATTTAATTTAAATAAATTGAACTAGAATAAGGAATTAAAAATTTGGGTCACATCCCCTTCACCCAATCATATAAGGTGTCTAACACTCTATTAAAGAAGAAAAAATGAAGGTAAAGAGGAAAATAGTGATGATAAAAACAAATAAAAATAAAAGAATCAAAAATAGTGAAAACAACAGTAGTGGTTGTTCTCATGATCCCTGGTCTTTCTATCTCTTTTAAGTGGTACCAAGTGTTGAATTTATAGATAGAGGATTCCCCATCTATTAATATCTCCCATAACATTATTTTTTTTGGTATTTATTTTATATAACTAATTAATTTTTTTCATATTAAATCTATTGAATTATTAAGAGTTTCCAAATTTTAGTGTTGAATCATATTTCATAGTGATGGTAGCAGAATCTACTAATGGGAATCTACTACCACTTCCTCATAGTAGCACAATAATTATAGCATCATCTACCTCTCCTCAATGGTATATCAGCATGGTAGCAATGGTGATGGTAGCATGTTAGAAGTACAATAGATCCTCCTTATCTCATATATGGACACCCTCCATGGTGTAAGGTAAACTTCTTTGGTACATCATCTTAAACCACAAAGTTTCCTCCTAATTGTGATTTATCCTTCACACCAATTCTATATCTCACATAGGTATATCTCCTACACCCCACAATAGTGGCGGTATCCATGGTAGCTCATGAACCTCTTTTTTTAAACTCCTATTCATGTGCTTGTTTCTATTTGAGAGAGATGTACCCAAATACTTCAACTCTAACATAGTCATTCATATCTAAAGTAGTTATTTATATATTATTGTATTCTATACTTACCATGGTAGAGTATCTACCATCCTAACCTCACTCTATCAGAGAATGTTATACCATTCTATCATCAACCATGATGGAATCTTTTATTCTCACATCTCTAGGGTAGTTCATATGCTACTATTTAAATGATGGTAGAACGCATCTTCTATCATGATCATCTTTTGGGTACTACCATTGATGCTCCACGATATCTTTATAAATAGTCACTTATCATCCATGTTATCATATCTACTCATCCTCAATAGTACTACATGCAGCCTCCTCTCTTTATCCATTATGCATCCTCCTTCTAAGAAAGGGTGCGGTAGAACATGGAATCATGGTGCAGCTTCCACCCATGGAAAATCTAAGGAATAGTTGGAACTTTAGTGTTGTAGGAATTCTCCTCAGAATCTTATATCCTTCATAGTTGTTGGATGAGTCATTTATTTCATGTGGGGCTTCATTCCCCATCAAAGTGGGTATCATCGAGGCCATTTGAGGTCCTTGAGATTATCCATAAATACAATGGCCTTCAACAATGAAAATCATCTTGAGTTTGAGATTTTCAGGGGACATCAATGGAATCTCTAGTGAGTTAATGTGTTCGTTTTGTGGCATCAAGTGGCATAGGCAGTGTCTTGGGTGTGTTCGAGCATGAGGGTCTGCTTTGACTAATTTCTATGACACCGTTTCAACAAGTATGAACAGTGACTAAAATTATTTTGTCCCACATTAGTTTTGAGAATGGGTATATTATCATTAATAATTAAATTTGGTTCATCCATATCTTATAATTATTCTCTGGGTATCGGATCCTGGTTACACATCCACACACATATATGGTTCATGCTAATCAACACACCCTGTGCAGGCTTTAACCCACCAATTATACTCAAGCTCCTCCCAGAAAGCATGTACTTACATCCACCTAATAATTCCCTCTTTATGGCTTTATTAGATAGTCGTACCCTTCATGGGGTTGTGTATGTGGCTTATAGCCATTGGTTGAGGGTCATATCCTGGCTATATAATTTTTTTAACATTCAAAATAATAAACAATTAGAAATATTTCAAGAAATAATTCTTCAAATAAATTCCAATTACAAAATTCAATATTTTTATACATTTATAACTATTTTAATTAATTAATTAAAATTTTCCATTTTTTAATTGAAAAATTCATTACATGGGAATATTTATTTAAAAAAATTATAAATCCTTATAAATTTTTAAACATATGCATGAAAATATGTGTGTATCACTAAACTATGAGGAAGAAATGGACCTGTGGATATATGTATTTTATTTATTTTATTTATTACATTACTAGTATTTCCTGTATTATATTCATTAAATATAAATCATAATCATTTAATATGATTAAAATATTTAATTGAGGCATGGAATAGTATTTTTTTCTCCTTGAATAAGTTAATTATAGACAATGTTTTTGAACACATTAGTAGAAATTTTGAATCATATTTTGGAAATAAAGATATTTTTTTTTGAGTAAAATACACCATATTCCCTAAGAATTGTGTTACTGAAAGTATAGATAGAAGATTAGTGGAAAAGGCTTATACCATGTTGGTAGAGAGTGATACATCTATATTATTCTGTTGGATACCAATTTGTACTGTAATAATGATTCATAACTATTTTTTGTGTTGAACTAATTTAGATATGACTCTATACATGATTTATTATAAGAAAACCTCAAGTTTAAAATACTTCAGAGTGTTTTTAGCTCTTGTATTATCAATGTGAAAGATGAAGACTTGGGGGAGTTTCAGAAAAAAGGAGTTTAAGGTATTTTCTTAGTAATCCTCCAAATAAAAGTGGATATTATTATTTCAATGGAAATATAGGGAAGATTGTGGACAGTATTAATATAAAGGTTATGGAATATTCAATTAATGAATTATCACATCAAGAATCATGTTTCATAAGGTAATATGATAAACCATAATTTATTGAGAAGTGGGATGAATTTTCTAAAAATATTTGGAATTCAATAGAAGATCAAGTTAAATATGTTGATTCAGTAATAACTAGTAACAAATAATAACCCTTTTAAACTCATACAAGTTTGAGATAGTAGGTGGAGATCTATAATATCATTATAGGTCAAGGAGATATGATTCAAACATTAAAAAATTTTAATAAAATATCACATATCACATTACTTTAATAGGATGAACCAATATATGAGAAAGAGGATTTGATGCATCAAGAGTAGATCAATACTATGAATGAGGAGTAGGACCAGATAAAAATGAATGGTACTTAAGATTTGGTACCCAAGTTAGTAAAAACTAATGTTGTTATAAAAAAAATTTGTTTCATAACAAGTTAATTAAAAAATAGGTAATGTGGTATCACTCATTATTATTTATGTTGATGATATTATCTTCCCAAAAAATGAATAATATGTTTTTGTTGAGTTTACATTGGAGAAGAAAAATGTTTTCAAGACGTACATTCTTAAATAAATGAATTTTCTCTTTGGTTTTCAAAATTTTTAAGTGAAAGATCATATTTTCATTTCTGAAGATAATTATTTCAAAGAACTATAATAATTTTTTGAATTAAGGATTTAAAGTAGGTTTTTACCATAATTTTAGTTGTAAAAAATATATAAAAGGATAAAGACAGAAATTAATATTATTTAATATATTTTATAAAACTTATTGGGAGTTTTTATACTTTATAACTTTATGATTAGATCTTGTGAATGTCATTACACTTTTTGTTCAGATTTAAAGTGTACCAAAATAAACACATCTTGTTTCTGGAAAGATGAATATTAGATATATAAAATGAATGATTAATTATGTATTGAACTATGATAGTAAAGGAAGGATCAATCTATTTGTATTTTAATATGTATATTGGGATGAAAATATGGATGATAAAATATTAAAATCTGGTGGTGTTTTATTTCTTATAGATAATCATGTGTCATGATGCAAAAATAAGTAAAATTTAGTTACCTTATGTTATGTCATAGAAAAACATACTTCTGCAAAAAAAAGTGACATCCAAATTGATTTGGATTCAGACTCAATTTGAATATCTTAAGGTGGATGTGAAGTGACCACTACTATTGGGATGTGATAATCCAAGTGCTATAATTTTTTATAGAAATATAATTCAATAATCTCAATTGAATCACATTGATATCAAATAGAAATTTATCAAAGATTTGGTGTAGAAAGAAGTTTTCAAGTTGGAGTTTATTCGAACTAATGTTAAAATTGAATATGTGTAAACTAAATCATTTCTAAAGGATACAATACAAAAAATGTGGTTGGTGGTGGGATTTAAACCTCAATCTAATCAAGGATAAGATATGATGATTCCATCCCCTATATTTATTAATTTGGATTTTTACTGTCAAAAGGGGGTATAAGAACAAAAATTCAAAAAATATGTTTTTCCTTAAGGGGGATAATATATTTAGAGGATTTTTTAAAATTTTAAAATTGTAAACTCAACAAGTGTGTGTGTGTTTTTTTGTTATGTTTGTGAACTATTATAATGATTTTTTGAACATTTGTTTAGGATATTTATGTTTGTAACATGCAGGAGAAACTTTGAGGAATTTAAGAGAATGATAAGTAAATGATGTAGAGTAAATATTTTAGAAGTGAATATAAGTTACCATAATTGAAAATTTTGATGTTTGTATTCCTACTTATTGTTTCCTACTTCGATTTTTCTCATATATTATTATAATGATTAAATGGTGATTCTTTGGTTAGTTGAAATGGAGAACTATGTTCAATGTTGGAAAATAATTTTTATTTTAATTTTATGGATGATATGGTTTATAAAAAAATAAAGGGAAACTTTTTTGAGACTAAAATATCGAGGAATATTTTTGAGACTAGAAGCTGGTGTAATGGTGAAGGAACACAAAAATTTGGTGTTGGGGAGATTTTGTAAAACAAACATTCAGGTGATGAAGAAGTGATGAGTGTTGTATTTTTTTTCAACATATCAACACACTTTTTCAATGAAGTTTGTAAGGTGTTCTAAAGTAGCATAATAGATCATAATATAGATGCATGTACTCATTTTGAGTGGTGAACCTTGTAAAATCTACCATGTTTTATGTGTTTATTCCTTGGAGTTTGTGTTGTTTATATAAAATGAAATATTCATTGACATTAACAGGTTTTAGATTTTTTTTTTGAAGAAGAAATGTAAAAATGATGTAATTTCACTTATTCACACCCCCACAGTGTTAATTCTCACTAATAATGTAGGATATTTTCAAAATTAATGATGTAATGTATATGAAAAACACTATTAGAAATTATGGCTACAACCACAGTTTTTTAAAACCATGGTAGTAGGATACTAATTTCCATGGATTATAGAACCACAAAAATAGGTGTCTTCTATTTTTCATTAATTTAAATGTACAGTACTAATAAGAATAAATAATACATAAAGCATAATTAATAATTAATAATTAATATATAATTAATTAATTGATAATTAAAATTATATATTTAAAAAATATTAATATTAACTAATAAGTAAAAATATTACTAATTTACAAAATATATACCTTATTCTATTGGCACATACTGAAATATTTCATGAGGTTTTGATAGAAATTTATTCATCCAAAAAATTTATATCTTAAAGAATTACCTATAAATATACTTAATAAACTATGGATGGCAGTCTAAGAGATCTCAAAACATGGATATTTGGTGGTGAATAGGGATTCATGATCTTGATGTCTTTTCTGAGGGATGATAATCCTAAGGTCAAACTCCTCCTTGTTGGAGGTTGTTGACAAAGTGTAGGGGGAGATACATAGGATATTGATACTTCTAGGAGGTAATTTCAAATTAGGGATCATCGATTTGGAATAAAAATCAAAATTAGGTGATCAATTAGTAAAATTATTTTTACAACCCTTCAAAAATCATATTCTAGAAGGATTATACAAAAGGAGTCATTTCTCGGGTATATATGAGGTTATATGTGATCGTCAAATGTTTAGGCCAATGTAATTACTCCCCCATTGGATGGGTTAGCCTTATAAAAGGTATGCATATACTGATATTTAAGGATCTTTTTCATCTTCTATCCTTGATTTGCAGTTTATCAAACTAGTGATGCATACCAATGGGTCAAGTATTTTTTTTAATTCTGTTTCCAAATTGAAAAAACTTATGAAAGGTCTTGGGACCATGGTTGTGTTTCTCTTAAAACATTCTTTCTCTATAATTAGTAAGGGATTTTCAATTTCAAACCTTTTTAAATAAAAATCTCTTATGATCAAGTCTAGGTTAAAATATTTGGTTTAAATTAGATTTTATTGAATCATAAAATTCTATATGATATTGCTTCTTCAATTGGTGTCCCCGTGAAAATGGATATTTTTAACTCTTCCTGGGTGTTACTTGAATTATATATCAATTAGGTTCTAACAGAAACTGTGATTTTAGCTACATCAAGTGATGAGTTAACTCAAAGACTTATTTATGAGAATATTCTTGATTTATACTATGATTTCAAGATCAAAGTCCATTCAAAGGAAAAATCTATAAAGGTTTTCACATGAATATATTATTCTTTAACCAATCATGATGATAAATTTTTCAATAATTAGATATATTTTTATAGAAATAATAAGTCTAGTGCATCTGGTGTTGGTGTTTAATATGGTGAGCCTACACACTCTCAATCTAATTTAAGATAGAATGGTTTCCATTTGAGTCAAGTTCCTACTAGGAATCATCATGATTTTGAAGTTCCAAGGATAATGGGAGATATTCATGTTCTCTATGGTTCTAAATAGGGTAATTTTGTTACTCAAGAAATGGTTTAGGGAAGTGGAAATGTACTGGAAGCTTTTTAGGACCATCAAGGGTGTCCCAAACATCATGTTAAGGAATATTGTGCGTAGGAGGGAAATATATAATTTCAATAACATGATACCTAGAATATATGATCTTAAACTTTATGTACTCATACAATAGATGATCTGAACAAGAAATAGAGATTTAATAATACTGTGGGAAAATGGGAAGACATTGAAGATGATACTTTATCACAAAATACCTCTTAATGGAATACTATTGGTGAGTATATTATGAAATATGATTAAGGTTTTTCATTGGTTGATATAAATAAGTAAATGTAAAGGAGAGATTATTCACATATCATGTTCACCATGAGAACTTGATCTACACCTCTTACCAATGAGTAAAATCCATGGACCAATTATTTAATCTCTTTGGAAGATGATTCAATCTAGGAGAGGGACTATGAAAATTATAATAGTCAAATTTATGATCTATGATGTATATTTTCATGTTTTTATTCTTGAATGATGTAATGTTCTGACCTCATATTCACTTAACCTATAACCTGAGCTAGGGGGTCAAATGGCCTCAAGCATGCCACCCCATACACTAGAGGTTGACGACATGTAGTGAGGTTTGAAGGTGGTACGGTGGGGAGACTATACCCTCTTATTATAGTGAAAAATTGGATACAATCATAAACATAAAATAGTGTAAGAATACATGAAAAAATAGAATAATTAAGCAATAGAAGAATAAATAACATAACAACTAAATAATAAAAAAAAACACTAGGCAAATTCATATACATGGATGCATGGAATACTGATATAAAAAAGATTAAATAGGGGATAGATAGATACAATCATTCTATGAAAAAACTAAAAAAATGATGCTCCACTGGAATATCAATTGTATGCTCGATTCTGTGATCCCACACTCCATCAAAAAGTAAAGAAAATCAAAACTCTAGAGTATGTGGCTTGCCCTTATCCGTACCTGCAGACAGGTAATATTCTCAGGGACTAAAGGCATACCAAGTAGTGTGTGAGATAAAACCTCAGTAAGAAAATTCTATCTATTTCTACAAGTAATCTATAAAATTCTCATAGCTAAAAAGTTTTCAAGTATAAATAGAATAAGAAACAAGTGCTGAAATAAATAACTAGTATGCTCAGGTTTTAGAGGACACCTGGAGGCTCTACCTACTTCGGCTCATGGATGGAATGAAATGTCTGATCAGTCACTATATATATAGTAATATTATATATATATATATATATATATAATAGTAATATATTTCATCCATCTATATGGAAAAAGTATGTGCGGACGTAAGTGGCCATATACCTAGAATACTAGGTGTTGGCTGGCCTACGGTGTAACTCAGTCATCCATAACCAGTCCAAACTAGCCTATAATCTCATGAAATATTGTTCATTACATGCATATCATAATTATTGGATTACATCATGCTCATCACTTGAGATGGTGAGTGTTCCATAATTTCAACACTCGAACAAAGGACGTGACATGTCAAGCCCACCATCCAACCAGTATCAATGCTGTGAGACGTCATGCTCATCACCTGATGTAAGGGAACTTGATACTGTCATATAGTGACCCGGGCATAAAATACATGGATATTAAATCATTTAAGTTTAATATTCGTCATATTACAAAATTACATGCCCAAGGACCATAATAGTTAAGTGTATTTTAAATCTTGAAACAAAATCCTCTAACATGGTGAATGATCTTCAATGTTCCCCATAAATATCTTCCCCTTATGTACTTCTACATAAAATCATTCTCCATTACCTGGGGAAAGGAAATATAGAAAATAGGTGAAATCCTATTCTCAGTGAGGGTAAAAAAAGGAGATATATAATAATTACATGGTCCTAATGGAATGAGACCATGGGAATAACATTTAAAGATCATACCCTACAAATCAAATATTAAATACAATAATCATGGCATAAATATTGGAAGTTCATAAGGCATGAATTATAAGGGTGATAAATCATCATAAATCAATAATGAACCATAATAACACTTTATATAAGTGTGTAATCATCATATATATATAAATCCATTTCATGTGTCAAGGATAACTACCAAGACCATCAACATAGTCGATCAGGACACACCTGTTTCCCACAGTGGATCAAGACACACTTGTTTCCCATAGTGGATCAGGATGCAATTGTTTACCATTGTGGATCAGGAAACACCTATTTCCCATAATGTAATAGGACACACATTTTTCAAATTATGTATCATTCTTGTTGACTTGTTTCCCATAATTATATCATGAGATATATATCTTTACCCAATGTATTTTAAGGGATATATAGGTCTCACAAATCTCATAATAAAATCATACATACGTGTTCCATAAAACATTCATCTTCTCATAACCCATAAAAATAGATGGGTTTCATTAAAATCATATCATAACCCATGAAATGAAATGGTTATCATAAAATTTAATCATATCATAACCTATGGAAAATATATAGGTCTCATAATCATTTCAACAAAGAATAAACTATGAAAGGAAGTGGGCTTCCTACGAATTTATAATGGTATAATCTTATAAAATAGAAACAAGTATCATAAACATCAAGACATAAAAACATAGACCATTCAAAGAAATAATATTAACGGTATCCTTATATCATATTACTATTAAATCATAAAATATAAACAAGGATGTCTTCTAATATGGAGAAGGATTTTGAAAGATCACCTAGAACATAACTTTTCATTGAAAACCATTTTTTAAAACATATAAATTTTTGAAAATCCTTCTCCATAAAACCAATTTGAAAACATATGAAGGAATAATGAGAAATAATTTAAAATATTCCGTAAGAAAAATATTCTTTATGCATTGAAAAATGTTTTTTAAAACATAAAAAATTTTGAAACACATTTTGCTTGAAAATAACATTGAAAACTTATAAATAAGACTAGATACATTTTGAAAACATTTTTCTTTGAAAATATTTTGAAAAATTATAAAATGATATTTGAAATCATTTAAATCCCTTTGAAAATAATCTTTTGAAAACATATAAAGGAGGATTTGAAAATAATTTAAAACACTTTTTTTATATAAAATAAATTTTGAAAACCCTTTTCCATTGAAAAAAAATTAAAATCAACAATTTTATAGAATAATAGGAATAAACATTTTATTTAAAAAAAATAACCTCATAAACATACAAAGGAGGCATCATGGAAATGATGGTCATGAAAATAGGTTAGTCTGTACATGCTAAACATTCCTTTTTCACCATAAAAAGTTTAGAAAAGTACCTTTATTGGAAAATGAAAAGAATATTCCACATAAAAAAATTTATAAAAAAGTAAAATGTGGTTAAAAATTCCTTTAAACATCATATAATAATATTAAAAAAAATTAAAACATTTTTATAAAACATGGTTTTGAAAGAACACAGAGTTTCGACCGAATGGATAAATATAGTCATATTTTCATAAAAAAACATTTTCATAATTATGTTAAGTACCAAAGAGTTGAAAAATGGTACCATTAAATGGATATAACATGAATTAACCATGTTTATGGAAATTCATGAGATTTCATGAGATATGGATCATAAGATTTCATCAATGGAAGCATAATCATAAATAATCTTGATAAAAATTGAATTGTATTAATAAACCATTACAACTTTGGTAAATTTGAATCGTAATAAAATTGAAATAATGAAATTAAATGACACTTAAATTATCAAGAAAATAATTAGAATCATGATATAGCATTTCAAAGGTATTATATATTCCTCATAGAAAAATATAGGTCCATAACATGGCATGTTTCTCAAAGAAAGAAAATTGAGACAAAATTACAATACCATTTTGGTAACTTTTGAACCATAAATCCCAAAAAAATATCATAAAATGGATATGTAAATATCCATATATTTAATTATAAGGATCATATAATACATTCATGGGAATTATATACACCTCACAATAAACATAAGTGGTGAATAAAGCATAAGTCTCACAGAAATAATAGTGAGACAAGAAAACCCTTACTACTTGAGTGATTTTATAATTGTGATCCCCGTGAGAGATTAAAATAATTTGAAGATTTTAATATCATTAATAAATTAAATTAATGATATAAAATTTTATTTGTAAATATACTCCCCACACAAAATAAGCGAGTAATGAATATGGATTTTACCTCACGGAAATAAATAGTGAGATGAAATTCCCTTACCATAAGTCTTGACTTTCTTCATACATGTTCAAAACACTTGTATAATAAATATATGTTTATTATAAATATACACAAAAACATATTATTATATATTGTACCTTATATAATTATTTTATGGCTTTATATTGAATTTTTATTAGTAACACCATGTTAATGTTACATTTTGGATAATATCAACTTTATTTTCATATATGTTTGGCTTGTTATTCTTGATCCTCTTACTTAGATCATGTTTTACTTATTTCATGAATTTAAAAAATGATATAAATATCATAAATATTAATTACATATTTAATTTTTATAATCTATAAAATATTGAAATATGAAATGGAAAACACCATCCAAGGAGATGGTAGGTCGTACGTATGCATGAACGATGTTTCTATTTTATTATCGTATTAAAAAAAAGAAAGTAAATGACATATATGTATATATATATATAATATCATCAAAGTAGAATTATTATTCTATATATATATATTATAATATCACTAAATCCATACATAATACATTCCATGTAAATTGTGAAGGAAATACATCGCTTTGAGGAGGCGGTAGTCCACACGTCCACAAACGAAGTTATCGTATTTACAAAAAAAATCATGAAGTAATGTTTTATATAATAATTAAATAAAAATAAATTCATAATAAATATCATATATGTCATATAAAAATATTATCTATCATAATTCCCAACCATGAGAGGTGTTAAAGGAAAACTAAATTAGATCATTTCATGAGGTGGGAGTTCTCCACACCCAATAACAATAAGTTTGTTACCCATAAGATGGAGGTGTGTATAAGTATAGCTATAACCATTATAATAACAAAATATAATTATATTTAGGATAATTATTTTATTATATAATCATGTAATAATAATAATTGAGGTGTTGGAGAATGAAAATAAATCAAAGGAACTTGAGGAAGGATGTTAGCTCTTCTTTGGGTAACTCATTTTGGTTTTCAGCAAAGCACTTTTTTTCACAAAGTGAGGCTTCTAAGATGAGGTTATCAATATTTTGATATTATTTTATAATAATTTGGTCGAGATAAAGGTCTTTAGAGGTGTGAATAAGTGAGAGGGGTGAGTGCCTTTTTATAGTGGAGGAGCAATGGCATTTCTATAAATTTTTTAAAAGGGAATTCCACCCATGTTTTTCTCATGCCAAGTGGCTCCAATAATGGTTATTATTATATAAAATAGTTTATATGGTATATATATGTCCATAAATGTTTTTTTGATAAGTTTCTAGTTCATTTTGGCCCTTAAGAATATGGTTTGGTCATTTATTAAAATAATTTTTCTCTTATTCATTGTAATTAATTTTAATCACTTTCACTAATATTTTTTCTAAAAAAACTATTTTAAACTTATTATAAATTAAAAATAGTGATTATTATAAATATGGAATAAAATTTCCAAAACTCCAATCACATAAGTGTCAGAAAATAATTTAAATTTAATCATATGGATAGGACGACAAAGATGGTTTTTTTAAAGTAAAAAGATCCAAAAGTTTGGAATGTTTTCATATTCAATATCAATTTGAAATAGGTAGAAATGGACTAGATTAGATTAAATGGTGTATATTTGATCTAATTAAACTTTAAAAACAAATTAAAATCTAATTTAACTATATAAATAAATTAGATGAAAAAGAGGTTTTGAAATGAAAATCAATATTTTTAGTTATTAATACAAAAAATGAAGTTTCTCAAAAAAATACAAAAAAATTCACCCAAAGTAAATTTTGATATTTTTATATATAAAATGAAGTTTATTTTTTCAAATAAAAAATATAAAAGTGTCAAAGTTCATATTTAAAATGGGTTTCCCAGTAAAAGGTCATAAAATTGCCTATTAGGAAAATGCATCTTTTAATTGATAAGATTGGGTTTATTCTTATCTTATACCTATAAAATATATTGGATGATTATAAAAAATATTTATTGAATATATAATATATAAATTATACTAAAAACATTAATCAAATGTGGTTTTTTAATTTATTGAGATAGAATTATGTTTGTACATAGAAAAATAGTTTTCTTAGAAAACTATTTTCTTTATTTTCAAATAGTTATTCCATTCACTTATATTAATTGATAACCAAATGATTCATTTTATAAACATATATAAATCATATTTTCACAATTTATATAATCTTATTCATCACTTCCATTCCAATGGCTAGGTGGGAGCTATAATAATATTGTAACAATAATAATAGTATATTACAATTAGGTAAAACTCAACCCTGTGTGTTACATAATCTATCGAAGGAAATTGACATTGTGTGTAACACAATCCAAACACAGTGTTTAATGTACTAAAAGTAAGTCTAATTATTTCATGTAGTGCAATATTAACTTTGAGTTGTGCAAATTACAAGAAAAAGTTAGTTATAAAAAAATTTATATTTAGTGTTGTATAAAATGAAAAATATCAAAAAGATTAAATTAATTCAAAAAAATAATTCATAAAATCCAAGGGTGTTACATTCTACGCCCCTTAAAATGAATTTCTCCCTTGAAATTAATATGGGATATCAAAGGTGTCAGAACCATGGATTTTAATTGCTCAATATGGAATATGGTTTGTGTTTATTATCAATCCAAATGTAGATGATCCAGAAGTTTTCAAGGAATGTGATTATACAGTACAAGCTGACTACAGTATTGAAGGTGGTATCATTTCCTATTGTTTTCCAAATATTTGGGCTCAATATCTGGAGGAAGAGGATAGAATCTAGAAAGGATGTTTTCTAGGAATGAAAGTTCATAAAAATGGTAAAAGCATGGGTTTTATGAATACTTGTATGATATTCATGAATATGTAGAGCATCGATAACGATGATGGTGTTCTCCACGATTATGAGAATTGGAGCATTGTGAGTGCATGATGGTTTGACAAAAATAATCGTGACACCATCAAATCTCAATGGTTCTTCATAAATGTAGGACAGTTATGGAGATGTTTTTGACTGATCTGAAAAATGCACTGGAGGTAGTGGAGCATCATGAATGGTCAAGCCTATAAATATGAGGCTACCCCCACTTCATTCGAAAGAAACTATTCAAGGAAAATCTAGAATAGAACTGGTTTTGTAAAGCAAGGGGAGCACTAAAAATCTAGTTTTTTATCCGATCTTGTGCATCGTGAAAAGGCTACTCAAGTCTTGACTGATGAAAATTATTCTACGTAATGGGTGTTTCATGATAATGGGGTATTAAACATTGAATCAGTGAGATTTTCATAATATGAATCATGTATTGAGGTTCTTTAAACTCAATCTAATCATGCTTTTTACATTTAATGTAAAAAATTCTGGAAGAATATCACATACCTTTCACATGCCATTTACGATTTCCTTATCCTCAATAGTATACATAATAATCATACCACATTCTTGTTTCTAATCATGATATTTCCACTTAGGACATCGATTTGTATAGTTACCATACTTTACACATCCAAAACATTCAATTTTAACCCATTTCATGCTATTGACTAAGACTATAAAGAATAGTGTGAGAAACACTTATCATAGAAAAAAACCATATAATCATGAAAAATTACTTATAAGATGCTAAATCATGAAGCCTACTTTTAAATCTATAAAACCTTAGGATTTTACATAGATAAATCCCTAGATATATCCTTATAAATATTCCTAGGATATCACTAATGTTTTCTCAGACTAGTTTCTAAATGTTGACTAAAACTCCCTTTGATACCTACAATAGTGACTTCGGATTAAAATACATGCATATTGAATCATTTTAGATTAATACTCATAAAATTAAAAAATTACAAAATTACATGCCTCAAGACCATAATATTTTAGTTTATTTGGAAACTTAAAAAGATCATTTAACTTGGTGAAAGATCATCAATTTTTCCCACAACGATATTCTCATTTTGTACTTCTACATAAAACTTTTTTTCATAACATAGGGAAAGGAAACATAAGAAATGAGTGAGCTCATATGACTAGTAATGTTAAAAATGAGATACATAAGCATAACATGGCCATAAGGGGATGAGAATATGATAATAATATTTTGAAGATCATACCCTGTATATAAAAGATCTTATACAAAAATCATGTAATAAAGATTGAAACTTCATAAGACGTGATTAATAAGGGTTATAAATGATCATAAATTAATCATTAACCATAATATCATGTCATATAAGTGTGGAAAATCATACATATAGAAAACCATTTCATTTTTAAGTTTAAATACCAATACCATAGACATAGTGGATCAGGATACACATGTTTCCCAAAGTGTATTAGTATACACCCATTTCCCATAGTGGATCACGACTCACCTATTTACCATTATGAATCAGGACACACCTGTTTCCCATAGTGGATAAATACACGCTTATTTACCATTGTGGATCAAGACTGTCAACTTGTTTCCCATCAATATCTGAGGAAATATAAATCTTCACCCATTGCATTAGAGGGAGATATAGGCCCTACACATGTCATAAGTAAATCATACATATGCGTTCCATAAAACATTCATTGTATCATGACCCATAAAAAGATATGGGTTTTATAAACATCATATCATAACCCATGAAATTAAATAGGTGTCATACACATTTAATTATATCATGACCTATGGAAAACAGATAGGTTTCATAATCATTTCATTCTAGAATAACCTATGAAAGGAAGTAGGTTTCATAAGAATTTATAATGGTGTAATCTCATAGAAGAGAAACGGGTTTCATAAACATAAATCCATCAAAACATATACCATTCATTTAAATAATATGAATGGTATACTAGGATCACATACCAATTAAATTATAAACTATAACCAAGGTTGGCATCTTATATAAAAATTTAATTTTAAAATATCACTTGGAACATAACTTTTCTTTGAAAATAAATTATTAAAACATATAAAACTTTCAAAATCCTTTTTCTTGATACCACTTTGAAAATATATGAAGTAATCATGAGAAATCCTTTAAAAAATTTCTTGATGAAAATATTCTTTTTTATTTGAAAAGATATTTTTAAAAAATAAAACCTTTTGAAATCCATTTTCCTTGAAAATATCCTTGAAAACATAAAAAGAAGATTGAAAACCTTTTGAAAACCTTTTTCTTGGAAAATAAGTTAAAAATTATAAAAAATATTTTAAATAATTTAAATACTTTTCTTTAAAAAAATCCTTTGGAAAAAATATAAAGGAATCTTTAAAAATCATTTAAAATGTTTTTTAAAAATAAAACATTTTAAAAAAAAACTCTTTTTTCTTGGAAAACCAAATTAAATTAAAAAAATTCCATAATATTATGAAAACAAATTCTGTAAGAAAAATAACCTCATAAACTTACAATTGAATAATATAGGAAATGAAGTTCATGATGGTATGTAAGTCTGTACCTTCCAAACATTTCTTTTTCACCTTAAAAATCTTGGAAAAGTCCATTTATTGGAAAAAGACAAGAAGATTGATTTAAAACCCATTTTTTAAAAAATTAAAATATGAGATAAAATTTTCTTTAAAAATTATAGGATAATATTAAAACATTTTTTAAAATATTTTTTGAAAAAAAAAGGTTTTTAAAGAACAAATATTTTCGACCAAACGGAGAAATAAACACAGATTTTCATAAAAAGAAAAATTTATTAATTATCTTATGTATGAAAGATTAGGAAAATTGTACCATTACTTGGAATACACATGAATAACCATAGGTTATGAAAATTCAAGAGATTTATTGAGATATAGATCATAATATTTCATTAATGGAAGCATAATCAGAAACAATATCGATAAATGATGAGATTGTAGAAATAAACCATATCCACTTTGTAAACATTGAATCATTATAAAATGTAAATAATAACATTAAATGAAGAATAAATTATCATTAAAATAATTAGATTCATGATATAACATGTCAAATGTAGTATATACATTTCATAGAGAAATATTAGTGTATAATATGGCTTGTGTCTCAAAGAAAGAAAGTTGAGACAAAATCACATTACTTATTTGGTAACATTTGAACCATAAACCTCATGAAATAAAGATAATCAAATGGATATGTGAATACATAAAATTTAATTATAAGGATCATACAATACACTAATGGGAATTATATACACCACATAACAAAAATAAGTGGTGAATAAAGTATAAGTCTCATGGAAATAAAAGTGCGACGAGAAATCCTTTACTACTTAAGTAACTTTAGAATCATGATCCCTATGAGATAATAACATAATTTAGAGCTTTTAATATCATTAAATAAATTAAATTAATGATAAAAAATTTCATATTTCAATATATACACTACACACAAAAAGTGAGTGGTGAATATGGCATGAATCTCATTGAAATAAAATGTGAGATGAAATTCTCTTGCCTTAAGTCTTGACTTTGTTCGTACACATTAAAACCTACTGTATAATGAATTTATCCTTATTATAAATATACCAAAAAACCATATTATTATATATAATACCATATATTATTTTTTTTGACTTTATTTCTCATTAATTAACAAATCCAAGTTAATGTTACGTTTTGGGTAATATCTGCATTGATTTTCTTATATGTTTTGGATTTTTATTCTTGATACTCTTACTTAGAATATTATTTAATTATTTTATTAATATAAAAATGATATAAATATAATATATATTTATTATATATTTATTTATGATAATCAATAAAATGTAGAAATATGAAATGGAATACACCATTCATGGAGACGGTAGGTCGTACATACACATGAATGTTTTTCCTATTTTATTATCATATTTAAATAATGAAAGTAAATGAAATATATGTATATATATAATATCATTTTAGTATTATTGTTTTCATATATATCATATAAGTTCACTAAAACTATCCTTAATACATTCCATGTAAATTGTGAACGAATCACATCGCTTTGAGGAGACAGTAGTCTACATGTCCACAAATGAAGTTATCCAATTCAAAAAATGGAAATATTGAAGGTATTTTTTATATAATAATTAAATAAGCATAAATAAATCATAAATATCATATATATTATATAAAAAATAGTTTCCATCATAATTTCCAACCATGATAGGTGGTGAAAGAAAAAAATGAACAACATCGTTTCGTGAGGCGGTAGTTCATCATACATAAGAACGGAAAGTTCATGCCCCATTAGATGAAATTTTATCTAAGTTTAGGTCTAAAACATAGAATGAAAACCTATTAGTATATTTAGTATACTTATTATATTATATAAGTAAGTAATAATAGTAATTGAGGTGTTGGAGAATGAAAATAAAATAAAGGATCTTGAGGAATGATGTTACCTCTTCTTTGGGTTACTCTTTTTGGTTTCCAACAATGGGATTCCTTGGATGGATTTGTGCACAAATGGAGGATTATAGTGTTAATTTATTGGTTGTTGGATCTTATTTGATAAGCTTTTTTGTGATTCAACGGGCTTTATTGGTGTGAATAAGTGGGAGGGGAAAATGCCTTTTTATAGTGGAGGTGGGGTGGCATTCTTGTAAAATTTTGAAAAGGGAATCCCACCCACATTTTTCCCATGTCAAGTGGATAAATTAATGGTCCTAGTTAGATAAAAGGGATGATATGTTATAAATATTTATATAAAATGGTTTTTTGAAATGTTTAAGTTTAAGGTTTTTTCATTTGTTAAGATAATTTTTCTCTTAATCATTTTAATTAATTTTAGTCACTTTCACTAATACTTTTGTTCAAAAACTAATTTTACCTTATTATAAATTATAAATTATTATGATTCCAAATATGTAGTTCATTTTTACAAATTAAATCATATAATTGGATTAAATTATTTAAATTTAATCTTGCAGACGGGTCGATAAAGCGGGGGTCGCTAATTAAAAAGGTCCAAATGTTTGGAATGTTTTTATATTCAATATCAATATGAAATTGATTAAAATGACCTAAATTAGATTAATTTATATATTTTTTATCTAATTAAACTTTAAACCCAAATTAAATTATAATTTAACTATATAAATAAATTAGAAGAAAAGTTTTGAATTAGAATTCAGTATTTTTCACTATTGATCCAAAAATGAAGTTTCGTAAAAAATAACAAAAAATCACCCAATGTAAATTTTTTATTTTTATATTTAAAAAATGAAGTTTATTTAGTGAAATAAAAATTTTAAAAGTTCCAAAAATCATATTTAAAATGGGTTTGCATTTAATAGGTAACAAAATTTCATTTTAGAAAAATATAAATTTTTATTCATAAAATTGGATTTATTGTTATCATATACTTATAAAATATATTGGACGAGTATTGAAAATAATTATTTAATATATATTAAATAAATTATATTGAAAAAATTAATAAAAAGAGGTTTGTTTAATTTTTTGAGATAAAAATATGTTTGTACATAGAAAAATAGTTTTCTTAGAAAACTAATTTCTTTATTTTCAAATAGTTCTTACATTCACTTATATTAATTAATAACCAAATCATTAATTTTATATAAATGTGTAAATAAATGTTTCACAATTTAGTTAATCTTATTTGTAAATTCCATTCCAACAACTAGGTGGAATCTATAATAATATTTTAATAATATTATTATTAATATATTGTAGTTCGGTAAAATTTGGTCTTGTCTGTTATGAAAGCTATCAAAGGAACTAGGCATTGTGTGTAACAGGATCCAAAAACAGTGTTTCATGTACCAAAAGTTATTATATGTGGTTCTTGTTATTCAAGTTTAACATGGTGTTGTGTATAGTGAAATCCAAAGTTAGTTATAATAAAAGATATATTCAGTTTTGTGAGAAATGAAAAATATCAAAATTTATAAATTTATTTGAAAAAATGATAATTCATAAAATCTAGGGGTGTTACACATCATGCAAAAGATATCATGTACTATCATACCATAGCCTATATTAAGGCATAATCATATTTATAATTTAAGACCTAAGGCATCACCTCTCTTGTATCTCAATAATAAAGTTCAATTATAATAAGACATTCCAATTTATGTTAAACATTCAATAAAAGATAAAACAACAATAATGTAATTACCACCCTTCATAATCCATTTATTTTAACCTAATTAATTCATTTAAGAGAAGATATCCATAATTTATAATCAATTCAATATAATCAGTCCATTTAATTTATTATGATGAGGAAATTAAATTCATAATGATCAAGAGACATTTAGAGGGTTCCATGGTCAAATAAAGAAATTAACTAAATTGAAAATTCTAATTATAAGTTCAGTCAAGAACTTAAGAGGTTCCTTGGGTCCATTAAAAAAGTATACAATAGGGGAAAACTATTTAAAATATAATACAAACTCTTAGAAGCCGCTTCGGGAAGTTAAACAATTAACCATAAAAGGATTTGTTAGGAAACACTGATGTATGAAACATTTTAAATACCATGAGACACCAAAACTCATGTGGAAAACAATGAGACCACCTACCTTAGTCCCATCGATGACTCCTCATCTGATGGCGGCCTCAAATTTGAATTAGGTTGGAAGAAATTGGGAAAATGGTCTAATACACTAAAAATAGGGGAAATAGCTCACACATAAATAGTTCAATGGATCCAAAGATAAATTGAAATATGAAGAGATAGGATTGTATATATTACTAAGATGAATCTGATGCTTCTGACGATGCTCGATTTGGACTTCAGATTAGAGAGTTATCTCAAGTCCTAGGTTGAGAAGTTTGGAAAGCTACGAGATAAGGAAGCTAGATTAATCTATTCGAATAAAGAGAGCGTAAAAGAAAATTGGGTTATAAGATTAAATAATAGAATATCAGTCATTTAACCCTCAAAATAGGGGGCACATAGTTTCCAAAATTGTGCATAGAATTTCATCCATAAACTATCCAAAAGAGAGACCATCACATGGTTAAGGGGCATGGTTTCTCAAACTATACACAAACCATTTGAAATACCACTATCAAATGTCTATATATTTCACACTTTCATGCTCTTGGAGTTGTACAGTTTCATAAAAACTGTGCAGAACCTATGGCACCTCTGTTTCACCCCTCATTGTTATTAGAGACAGTGTGTTCTGGGATATACGGTTTCTACTAACCATGTGTCCCTTTCATTTTTCCCATTTTCTGAAACTCTTGGATCCAAATAATCCTCATATGCTCCTGGTACTTTTTTTAGGCCATAGTGCATGTTTAAAAATAATAAAACAAATAATCTAAATTTAAAAACAAACGATTCATACCTTTTTGAAAATAAGAGTCATTACAACCTCCCCTCCTTAAAGAAATTCATCAATAAGTTGGTCTTCAGAGGATAAAGAGGTATCATTATTAGAGAGTTCCATCCACTGATCACTTAAATCACCTTATTATTCCCAAGTCTCATCATATACTCATTTGTGCTTCCATATCACCTATACCAATAGAATTGATGTTACTTAGAGTGTATTCATGCTTTTGATACACAATACGAACTGGATACTCCACAATGGAAGAATATACATCCAATTAAACCTCATCACATTGAAATACATGTGACGAGTTTGATTGATATCAGTGAAGCTAATATCTGTGAAAGACATCATGCATTGACCAGTATTTATAAGGAAGCTCCAATTGGAAAGTCACTGGTCTGATCTATTTCACAACCTAAAAGGGTCTAATGAACCTAGATGAAATCTTAACCTACTTTTGAATATGTCTATGGCCCAACCTGGGTGAGAATCATAAGAAAAATATGGTCTCCAACCTCGAACTCAAGAGGTTGACGGTGTCTGTTGTCATATGACTGCTATCTAGACTGAGCTGTCATCATGTGCTTTCTAATCAATTAGACCTCCTCTTTAGTCTCCTTCACAATACATAGTCTAAAAATAGTTTCTTCCCTTACCACTAGCTAGTATATATGTGAGTTTAAAGGCCTGAAATATTAGGCTTCATAAGGAACTATCTTAATTGTATTCTAAAAGATGTTATTATAAGGAAAATCAACAAGGGGAATGTGTTTTTTCCAGGAACCCCTGAAGTAAAGGACACATTCAGGGGGAATTTTCTCTAACACATGAATCATTATATCAATCTATACATCAGTAGGAGGGTGATAGGACATTCTCAAGAGTACCTTTGTACCCAAGGCCTTTTATAACCCTTTCCAGAACTGTGACATAATGCAAGAATCATTGTCTAAAATGATAGAACGAGGTGCTCCATGAAGACGTACAAACTCCATAGAATAAAAAATTCCTAGATCATCTACATAAAAGGTCTCTCACACGAGTAAGAAGTGTGAAAACTTTTTTAAATGATCAATTAAAACTACCAACGTATCGTTTCCACAAGGTGGTTTGGGTAAACCATCACAAAATCTATCTAAAAATCATTCCATTTCCACTTTAGCATAGAAAATGGTTGAAAAATCCCTACAAAATGATGATGTTCCACCTTAACCTACTAACATATGGAACATTGAGTGATAAATCCTGAATTCTCATGTTTCATACCAGGCCTCCAATAGTGGCACTGTATATCTCGATACATTTTAGTGACATTGGGGTAAACCACCGATGCTGAGGCATGGAATTCCCACATCATCACCTCTCTGATGTATTCGGGGACCCAAACACACCCATGGAATAGTAATGTATCATCCCCATCCATGATCCAACCTAAATATGTATCATCGTTTGAGACACTTTCCCTATGGACAAGGTCTTTTAGATCAGATATTTTCCTAATTCTTACTCATTCCAGAAGAGTATAGGCCACTACTAACACCAAGAGGATAGTCTGATCATGGTCCTCCCAAACCATAATGATAATCTCTGAGAATAATTCCATGAACATCCAATCACCACTATATTTTAGAAATGCTCGAGTTGGATTCTTCCTGCTTAGAGAATCGGCCACTGTGTTTCCCTTACCAGATGTGTAGGCAATATTGAAATCAAAGGAATGTAGTTACTCAAACCACCTACATTGTCCAATATTTTGGATCCCTCTATGTAAATATGTACTCAAGGATTTTGTGATCATTTTATACCACAGAAATCTCTACAAGTAAATAGTGTCTCTAATAGCATAAATCATAAACAACAGTAGCTAGCTTGAGATTGTGCATTGGGTGATTCTGCTCATGAGGCCTCAAATGATGAGAAATGTACACAATGACTCGCTCATCCTGCATTGGAATAGTTCCAAACCTGATACCTAATGTGTCATTGTAAACAGTATAGCCCCTTCCCAGCTTTGGAAAAATTATAATCGACATTGAAGTCAATATTCCCTTAAACTTCTGAAAGGATAACTCACAAGATTTTTCCATATGAACTTCACACCCTTATTTTTAAATCATGTAAGTGGCGCTACAAGACATGTGTTGGGAAAAAATACCTCAAGGTATCATTGCAGTGTTTTGGGGTGATTATGTTCATTGACAAAGTGGGATTCCAAGGTATGTTGTGGAGTTTAAAAGATATTTCTGACACTATATGTTAACAAAGATCTCATACAAAGGAATGGATTATCTGGAAGTGGTATAGAAAATTATGTATAAAAGGTGGTGTTGTTTCCTAGTGTTTTCCAAATTTTTAGTGTCTAAAATTTGGAGGATTTTTATTATCATGAGAGTTTCATTTCGTTGAATTCCTAAATATAAATATGGTAAATGCATGGGTTTCATGAAGACTAAGTTTTGAAAAAAGTTGTTTCAAAAATGTTTGGATCATCATAAACAATTATTGTGAATGTGTGAAGGATTTATGGTAATCTTCATGACTATGATAATCTTTAAGGATGGTAAATTTCTATGGTGCTTCGACAAAATAAGGAGCATCATGAATGAGATGGTTGAGCTTCACTAAAAGATAATAATGTGTATGGAAGCTTCTATAATGGGAATAAATGCCTATAAATAGACCTCTACCCCCTTTATAAAAGTAGGTGAATCCTTAACAAAAATCTGTAAGTTATGCATTCGTGACAATTATTCATAAAGGGTGTTCATGTGAAAAAATTTTGTGAAGAAAGGGAGTTCACAAAGGCTATGAAAGTGGACCAGAAATTGTAATCATTGAAAAGGTAATGGAGTTCATGAAGGATAAGTGAGCTTCAAAGAATTCGTGTGCTTCATGATGGCTGAGTGAGATTCGCTAAAGTAGGTTTCTTCACAAAGGTTATTTCATCTTCGTGAATGCAGTGAGCTTTGCAAAGTCAGTGAGTATCACAAAAGTAACAAAAAGGGGATTTCCTAATAAATATGTGGTAATGTGGTATTAATCAATTTTTTTGAAGTGGAACTTCAATATAGAATCTACCTATAGATGAGTATGAATTCATTATTTCTAATGAAGTGATCTATATTTCCATAAACTATGGGTGAATACCTTCTAGATTAATGGACAAAGGAAGAGGAAGAAGGTGATCCATTCCACTAGAAGAGAGCCATCAAAAGCGATTTAGGGAGTGAACCTTGAAAATGTAGTGATCTAACCCTAAAAATTGTAAAGGCAGTGAGGTTGGAAATAGAATTGATCTAGAATGATCCTTGAATTAGCAGTGATCCATAGTAAATTTGGTACATCATCACATTGTCGTTGTATTCTCCTTGGACGTAGCCCAGTTAAGGTGAACCAAGAAAAAATATGTGTGTCTATGGGTTTTCTTTTTTGCTATAATTTCTATTCATATTCATTAGATAATTCTTTAATGGATAATAGAAATATAAACACTAAAGAGAAAACAAAGTGAACCTTATAATAAATATGTCAAGATCCAGTGGGGAAAGAATAATTTTCAACAGAATATCAATTCCTTGATTCACCTCCCCCCGCCCACCCACTCTCAAGGTTTCTAATCACCTTTTGTACATAACAATTAGTATCATATCATAGGTTTATTTTGTTGTAGTTTTTTTCTCTAACTTGGTTTAGTAAATTTTTAAAATTAAAGTTTCATTCAAATCTTATCTCATTTTTCAATGGAAAAAAGAATAACATAAAAGAACAAGTAGAAGTTTGGTGGAATTCCTCTGTGTGGAGGTGTCAATGGAATGATTTTGATTCATTTTAAGGAAACCAACAATATATTAGAATGTGACACTATTTCTTTATTCAATGATATTGTGGTAATGAATGAAGAACCTAACATGTAAAGTGGTCTTGGAACTATTGATGATGAAGAAATTATAAGAAGCCTATTAGTAGATGTCATTGACATGAAAAAGAAATTGGATCAGAAATTAATATATGAAAATAAGACTCAAGATATTCTGATCCAAGTACTAGAAATTGTGGTCAATAAGCTAAAATGTTTAAACAAAAGGATTATTAATGTGGTTACTGGTTTGATGGAGAATAATTATTCCCATGTTAATGAACTAAATAGAGATACCAACACAGATAGAAAAACTCAAATATAATGATAAGGGAAAGAATCTAAATTCAGAATAAAAACAGAATTTGAAAGCCAAAATGATGATCTTTATACACATCTATCTGAACTGGTTTAGTAGAACCAAAGTCTACAACAGTAGAATGCATGTTTTAATGATTTTTTTCTCATAAAAATTCTAAAATAATGGATAAAGCTAACATGACAGAAAATATATCCTGATAATTAAAATATTATATGAATATCAAGAGAAATTTTGATTCTCAACATCAATCAAGGGACTAGTAGATTCAACTATTAAGAGAAGAGTTGGAATCAGGGAAGAATAAATTGGAGAAATCTAATGCCAAATGGAATCCCAATTTGAATGATCTTTGCATTTATTATTTGACTATCCTTAAGAAGGAAATAGTTAAATGGAAATAAAATATGATACTTTAGAGGAAAATCAAGAAACGATTTTATTATCCAAAAGACCATGTAGTTTGGGAAAATCGTGTATTGGATATGATGAACCATCTTCCATGCATGAGGGAAAAAGAGTCGTAAACAGTTCCAAAAAGAGGGAAAATTTTGTAATTGTAGGAAACATATCTAAAAGGGTTTTTATAATAAATAACGAAAAGATGTGCTACTTATTTAGGATGTACGGTCATACATAAATATTTTTTCATAGGATTTGGAATATATTACATCATTTGAAGATATAAATACTTTTAAACCTGAGAATAATCATAAACATATTGGGAAATCTTAAATAAATTTCTCTTATAAGAAAGTTTACATGAAATGATAATATTTTGGGAGACAAATACACACCATGAGTATGTGTCAAGAATCCCATGAGATCAATATCAATAGAATAACTCTAGTTGTATCAACATCTTAACTAAGAAATAATGAAATGGGGTGTGTTTCTAATGGGAGATGTTTTGTATGTTCTAATCATGGGAATCTAGAAAGATATTATAGCTGGATGAAATATGGGAAGAAAAACAAACCTGAATGGACTTCCTAAACACTGGTGTTGTATAAATAAAAATTCTTTACTGGAAGAAAACTTGAAAATTTGAAAAATAGTTTTAATGTCTTTGAGGAAACACAAGGTTCTCAATGAAAAGTGTATCCAAAACCTCCTATGTTACACTCACAGCATCTCTCTATGAAATAATGTGAATAAACATGGAAGAAAAATGGAGGAGATACTACATTTTCTAAGTAAGAAAAATTTACATTCAGCAAAGGACCCACCACCATAAATAAATTGTTTGGTGACTTGGTTAATTGATAAAAGAAAAATTAGTAAATAGTACCTATAAAATACTACATGTCATTCCATAAGGAAACAAGTGAAGTTAGGAGAAGGTTCCCTCTAATCAGGGAAGAATAAAGAGTAGAAGATAAGTGGAAATATTTCCTCTCAAAGTAAGAATCATGAAAAATGGAATATTATTGTAGCATCAAAAAATTAAATTTCTACTAATGGGTTAAAATCCAAAATTGTGAAAAATTCCAAGTCTAAATAACCTAAATATCATAGGAATACTCATAATGTGGGTAAATAATGCTTATTCATATGGCCATAATAGTTTAAGTTGGATGGAAAGTTGTAAAAAGAACCAAAATAGTATAGTGCTTTGTAAAAAAAATGTATCAAAGAGTTGATCCATCATGGTTGACCACAATCCTCCTATTTAGGATTATAGATATTCCCCTCTCCCTATTTTTTTAAATTCTAGTAATTGATGTTTAAGTGTTTCATGTTTTAGGGGAGATACAATCCAAGGGATAGTTGCATAAAAATAAGAAAATTGGTGATGTGATGTGCTCCAAAATGTCAACAGATTCAAATCAGATACTAGAGTTGAAGAAGAAATATATAATAATCCATTGAAATGATTTAATGGTCTATGGATGCTTGAAATTTATTGAAGTAATTGAGTGTAATTGATAGTGATAGTGTTATTAACTTTATCTCATGTTTCTTACATTGAGTTCTGACTCAGTATCATTTTTTTGATAGCTAATTGATAAGTGGTGATTTAACCCACTAAAAATATTATTGAAGGCATGTACAACTAGAAAATGTTTTTTAGTTGGAGAAGTTTCTCCAACCTACAGTCACATGTGAATAAATGATGCAGGAGAAGAAGAATGTTTGTGGGATTAAATAGTTGGTATAATAAAAGAAAGTGTTGTATATCATAGGGGGAATTATATCTCCTAATAACATGAAAGGTCTCAATGTTGTATAAAGGATGAAAGTTTATTTTGTTTGACATCAAGAAGAATGATTAGGGGAGAAGTGATAACAATTATATGTTTCATGATTATCTATTTTGTTCTAAAAAATATGGTATTTGCTGACTATTTTTAGAATACTATGAAGCTATGAGAGAATATTTATAGTGTTTCTAACAAGTGTTCCCCCCACTCTGAAGAGTAATTAAACATCTAAAATTAGATAAAAATTGGTAATAATAATTTATATTATTCTAATGCTGGAGGTTTTCTAGGATATTGTTTTGAGATCAATAGATAAAAATTTCATTGGGACCAAAGGGTTCTTTCCCTATAAGATGAATGAAGATGGAATAATGATTTGAAACAAATCATGATTAGTGTGGAAAGGGTACTTCTAGATAGAGGGTATTGACGTCGATGAAACATTTTCACCTATTGTGAGGCTAGATACAATCAGATTATTTTTTCCATAGCAATGCAAAGAAGTTTCAATGTTTTCCATATGGATGTTAAGTCAGTGTTTCTAAATAGGGTTTCTAAATAAGAAGTTTATATTGAGAATCCATATGGTTTTATCATTCATGAAGATGATAGTGTAGTTTTTTGGCTGAGTAAGGAAGTATATGGTCTGAAACAAGAATCGAGAGCATGGTATTCAAGACTAGATCAGTTTTTGAAGAAACTCAGTTTCATCATGATGGAGTTTATAAAAATATATGTTTCTATAATGATATTAATCAATTGATGATGGTGCTGGTATATGTTGATGAAATAATATTTGTGGGATTGGAAGAAGGATGGTGCAGAAAATTCACAGAATTTGTAAATGTGAATTCTAAATGTCAATGATTGGTGAACTAATGATTTTACATGGTTTACAAGTGACGCAATGAAATAATAGAACATTCATTTCAAAATATAAATATTCCAAGGAGTTTTAGGGAATATTTTTAATGAATAATTCCAAGGATATGAAAACTTGCGTGGTGGACCAGATGAAACAATCAAGGGACGATGAAGGAAATTTTGTTAATGTCATAGAATACAGGCAAATAATTTGCAGTATATTTTACTAGACATTGAAAAGACAAGATATAGTTTTATCTAATGAAAACCTTGAATATATCATTGAAATCCCAAAGATATCCAATTATATGATGTAAAAAAGAATACTTTTTTATATCAAGGGAACGATCGATTTTAGTTTTTTATACAATGAGAAATATTAGTAAGAGTTATTAGGGTATACAGATGAAAGTTGGACCGGATCAATAGATGATAAAAAATAAACATCAGGTGGTACATTATATCTTGGAATATTGTGTTTTTTTGTCTAATCAGGAAAGAAGATTGCATATCATTGAGCACCACAGAATCTGAGTATATTACAGCTACTCAAGATTTCATGTAATTATTGTGGATAAAGTAACATCTTGATGATATGAGAGTTGATGGGAAGTCTCTAATCAGAATCCAATGTGATAATTCATGTGCTATAAATATGATAAAAAATAAAACCCATCACTTGGGGACAAATCAAATTGAAATCATGTATTGTTTTATCATGAATAAAGTGGATCAATAGATTGTGACGTTGGAGTATGTGCCTATAGGAACTACAAGTTACTGACATCCTGATGAAGTACTTTCCCAAAGAATCATTTCAATGACATCAATTGGCTCTAAGAGTTCGGTCAATCCCCCACAGTTGAAAAGGTGTGGATGTGGGACCCCCTCTCCCTGAGGTATGATGCGTTTTTTCATAATGTAATGATCTTTGTTCTTAACCCTATTATAGACCAAAATGAAGTGACCTTCGGTTTCATTGAAAAAGGGGATAAATTGTGACTATTAAAGGGAAGAAAATTTATTAATCAAGATAGGGGAATCTAATAGGGAGATAATTGATAGAGGGAGCATTAGATATGAAAATTTGTGGTAGTTTTAAATTGGATGATGCTAAATGCGATTGATCAAAGGTTATATATCATGATTGATGGGGTCTGTGATGAAAGTGGATGAGTGTTTCTGGAATTAAGTGATTCATTGATGTATATTTTATGCTACTATTGTTTCTCACACCAAGCACGGATCATGTAGTCTTAGAGTGTGTGTTTAGTAAATCATTGATCACTATCTGAATCGTAGTAATAGAATTTCGGTAGAATATGGAAGATGAATTAATGAGTTATCAAAATATGAAGAGTTGTCAACAAACCAAAAGGGGGAGATTTTCAGGAAAAATCCTTCAAGGTATCATTACATTGTTTTTGGGGTGATTTTGTTGGTTTAAAAAGTGGGTTTCTATGGTATATTGTGGATTTTTATAGATATTTTCAACATGATGTGATAACCCAGACCTAAATGCCGCTTAACGGGTGCCCTGAGCCTAGTGGGCCACATTGTCTCAAGAACATCTTCCCAAATGCCAGAGGTTTCTGATTAGTAGTGAGGGCCTAGGGTGTGTCTGTGGGAAGACTATACCCTAATTAGTAGAGTGTATCACAGTGGAAATAATGTAATAGAATAGTAAACAATGGAAAAAAATATAAATAAATAGTGGAAGAAAACTGATACAATGGATAAAAAAATAAAAAAAATGCTATCCACTGAAACATTGATGATGTAATTTCATGTCACTAGAAAAGGGCAAGGCATGAATACAAGATAGTATTTATACCATGTTCCACAAGAAAAGTTAAACAAGACTACTCCAATAATATCAAGATCCAACTCAGTCATCTTCTATCAAGCTCCATCCTATCCGCACACAATCAAGTATTAGAAGATGCATTCTTCTCTTTGTCAATACCTGTAACCATGTAATCTACTCTGGGTACCAAAGAACACCCAAAGAGGGTGTGAGATAAATCACAATGGGCCACCACCAATGGTGTCTATAAAATATGACCTGTGTAATGGAATATAACAGTGTGCAGACATATATGTATAAGTAAGGAAAACAATATAATATAACTAAATAACCAAGTACCTGCTTCAACCCTCAACTGGTGTCTAAAAATGTAACCATATCATTTTAAATTAAGAAATTACCACTTAATTTTAATAGGTCACATAAGGCATAGCCAGCACTGACATTTCCTCGTGATAGTATAAGTAGTGAAGGTCCCAAGACATAATAAGGAAACCAGACAATGATAACCAGTGAGGGAGTTCCAGGGTAACAACCAAGGTAACGTAGATCTCATGAACCGCTAACTTAGTAGTATCTGAGTCTAGATAAGGGGTAATAGTGTAATGCAAGGAGCATAATCCAAGTCATTCCACAATAAAGAATCTACTGAGTCAAAGTTGATCGACCAAGGTAAAATGGGGATAACCAAAGATAGGGCCCTATGGGCTTTCACTATGGAACCTACTAGTCAATGCTGGATCCAAGGAGTGTATCTGAGGTATCCTATAATAATTAAAGGGACCCAATGGTAGAATACTACGCATCCAAGGAATAGACAAGAACCGAAAACTGGGTGGGTATCAACCTATGCAAATTGTATCCTTGAATCGGAAAGGGGTTCCTGAGACCTAAGGTATTCTCCTCTCAGAATCCAAGGAGAGCTCAAGTCAGTCCATTCCTATTTAATATTGTAATCATGTCTGAATTAATTTGGTTCAAGTCTTGCCTTCCATTAGTGGGGATAGGTCAAGTAGAATTGAAACCATTTATTTAGTTTTTCTAAGCCTTGTCTTCCATTAGTGTAGATAGTCCAAGTAGCATTGCAACTATTTAATCAAGTCTTAGTTCACCATTAAGGCGTATTAAAATAGAGTGGTTTACTCTGCTACCTTCCATTAACATGGAAAGGGGTGCTACGAACTTGTAACCTTTATTCAATATCATTTATTAAGGCCAAGTTATATACTTAGTATACTTTCAATTTCACATTTCAAATTCCACTTTTAATAACCATTTGTAAGAACTTACCTCTGGCGAGTCAAGTGGTGGGAATACAGGCTATATCCCATTATGAGATTTTCAGTAACATCAATCCATTTATGATAAGAATAATCTCATTTAGAAAGGTCAATTAAAGGCACACCCAAACGGTGGCACAAACATACCGAAACACTAAAAATCCAATTATGGAATAACCTTCGACATGGGGTGGATTGAGTTGTGGGTGTAACCACTAACAACTAATCACATAATTGGAAAGATGATATTCATGTGATTCTAACAAGTATAACAATGGAATGTAAATTTAAGAAACAGTTTTCAATGAAGACAGTGGGGCCCAAACAAACATTCTAAAAAAAAGAACTTTAGGTATGGGTTATAGACCACCCACCTTAGGGTTGTATGACTCTCCTTCTCTAGTATCGGCCCTTGATTTTCCTTATATTGGAGTAGATCTAAAAAGGTGAAGAATTCTCACATAGTGATATCTAGTTTGAGGGTGAAAGAGGATAAGAACGGCTAAATAGGACTTGACTTTCTATTGCACATCCAACATGATGAAAAGAAGCTCAATTGGATATTGAATGAAGGATATCTCTTGATCCCTAGATTTGGCCTTAAAAAATATCCAAATGTGTGAAAATGGAGGAAAATACTGTTGGTTCTTAGATTTCGAGGAAGGAGGAGGATTAAAAGATCATTAAGGGAATTTTGGACATTTTACATAGGTTTTTAGCCTGTGCAAAGTTTTTCAGCACTGTTTTTTAAACCTTTCACAAACCGTGCGAGATGGTTCTGCCCAAAACTTCTTCCTCTACACAGTTTGATTAAACTATGTGCCATCTAGGCATAGTTACCTAGGGAAAAAAGGGCATTCTCATGGTTTGGCTGCATGGTTGTGTTCCAACCGTGCGAGGTGCCACTATCCAAAAAAACACTATCTGCACAGTTTACTCTATATCATGCGCCGAGTATTTTTTTATCCAAAAATATGGGATCTAGGCTCCGAACAAGCCCCAGACACCCTTTAAACCCTTACTCACTCATTAGGAATCCATATTAGGTCCAAAGTAAATATTTAGACCAAAAATTAAAGCATCCATACCTGAGTGAAAAAACAGGTTGTTATAGTCTTCCCCCCTTAAAATAACTTTCCCTTATGTTCTCCTTCCAAGGGAAAAGAAACATTATTTGAGAACAACTCTGGCCACTGATCATGTACATCGACTTCCCTCTCCCAAGTCTCATTTTGTACTTGAACGTGTGGCCATAGTACCCGTACGAGAGGGACAGACTTTCCTCAGAGAAAATCCGTACCTATTTTAACGATGCGTACTGGATACTCCTCATAGGTATCATTGGTGTCTAACTCAACATACATGGGATCAAAGGTATGAGACAGGTCAGTGTGATATTGGAGAAGTTGTGTGATGTGAAAGACGCCTTGCATGGCATGGTACTTATGAGGTAGTGGTAACTGATAGGCTACCTTCCCGACTCTCTATAATTTCAAATGGCCCAACATAATAAGGTGATATATTTCCCTAATTCTGTAACCATATATTCCCAATCCTAGGTGATACCAAAAGGAAAATGTGATCCCCAACCTCGAAATCAAGAGGTTGTTGATGAAGATCGGCACATGATTTCTGTCTAGACTGAGTAGTAGTCATACACTTCCTGACCAGCTTAACCTGCTCTAAAGTCTCATGAATGAGATGTGGACCTAGTTGGGTTGCCTCACCTACCTCTAGCCATCACAAGGGTGAATGGCATGGCTCACCATATAAGGCCTCAAAATTAGCCATCTGAATCATCCCATGAAAACTGTTATTATAGGCGAATTCGACGAGAGGGGTATTCTTCTCCCAAGAACCACTGAAATCAAGGATGTATGCTCATAGAATATCCTATAAAACTTGTATTGTCTGTTCTGATTTTCCATTGATCTGAGGGTGAAACTTTGTGCTTAGAAACAACATGAGTTCCCATAGATTTTTGAAAACCCTACCAGAACTGTGAAGTGAAGAAATCATCCCTATCTGAAATGATAGTACAAAGAACTCCATATAGTCATATGATCTTCACAAACATACAGTCTTTCCAACTCATCAACTGAGAAAGTATCCTGAATAGGAATGAAGTGGGATGATTTCATTAGTCGGTCAAGGAGTACCCAGATAGGATCGATACCCCTTAGCGACCTAAGTAAGCTGACTACAAAATCCATAGCAACATCTTCTCATTTACATTCTGAGACTGGAATCATCTGTAACAATATTGTAAGTCTTTGGTACTCATACTTCACCTACTAATAGGTGGAACACCTAGTGATGAAGCCTTCAATTTGACGTTTCATTCCAAGCTACCAAAACTGGTGTCACATATCTCAATACATCTTTGAGAATCCTTGATTAACTGTCCCCTAGGAAGCATGGGACTATTTCATCAAATCCTCTCTCACATATACAAAAACCCAAATATGTCCATGTAGACACAGAAAGTTGTCTCTATCCACAGACAAATCCCGAGTTGGTTATCTCCGGATAGACACTCATGGAGAACCAAACCTTCAGGATCTGAAAACTGCATAATCTTCACCTTCTCAATGAGGAAATATATAATTGTCAAGGCTGAGAGGTAAGACTGCTCATGACTGTTGTGAAACTCCAGATGAAGTTTAGAAAAGAGGGCCATTAACTTCTATTCATCACTAGCTTCATGTATAGCTTTTGTTTGAGTTTTCTGACTCAGTGAATCTGTAACCGCATTACCTTTTCCAGGCATATAGTCAAGCTCAAAATCAATTTAGTGTAGATATTTGTCCCATCTTTTCAATCCAATGTTCAATAAAAACTTAGAAAATATATATACTTTTGTATTTTGGGATCTGTATACACCATAAAGCGCTCCCCCAAGAGATAATGTCTCTAGCAACGTAAATTGTGGACAACTCCAGCTAGCATGAGGTCGTATGTCGGGTAATTTCTCTCATGAGGCCTCAACTACTGCTATCCATATGAAATGACTTTTTTTTCCTACATCAACACTAATCTTAGGACAATGGATGATGAATTACAGAAAACTATATAACCTTTACCAAGTTTTGTAAAAATCAGGATAGGTGCTGAGACAAGCCTCTCTTTGAGCTCCTAAAAGGATTTCTCGCATGCTTCTGACCACAGGAACTTAACACCCTTCTTTGTAAGTCTAGTAAGAGGTGAAGAAATATGTGATAAGTCCTGTATGAAATTCCTGTAATATCCAGCGAGCCCCAAGAAACTCCTGATATCAAACACGTTCTTGGGATGCTCCCAGGAAACTATAGCACTAACCTTTTTAGGGTCAATAGATAATTCTGATTCTGAAATAATATGACCCAAGAAGTGCACTTTGTCGATCCAAAAGTCACATTTAGAAATCGTGGCATAAATTTGATTCTCTCTAAGGGTACTCATAATGATCTCAAGATGTTTGGCATGGTCGTTACGAGTGTTGGGATACACAAAGATGTCGTCCACAATGACCATGACAAAAGAGTCCAAATAGAGATGGAAAACCCAATTCATAAAATCCATGAAAATTGTAGGTGTGTTCGTAAGACTGAATGGCAGAATAAGATACTCATACATACCATATCTTATATGGAAAGCTGTACGAGGTATGTCTGATGGTCTGACTTGCACCTGATGATAACCCAATCTTAGGTCGATCTTAGATAACAACATTACTCCTCAGAGGTGGTCAAAGAGATCATCTATTCGAGGAAGTGGATACTAATTCTTGACTATAAGTTGGTTCAAATTTCTTCAATCTATGAATAGACGTAAGGTTCCATCCGCCTTCCTGGCGAAAAGCATAAGTGAACCCCAAGATGATATACTAGGAAGTATAAATCCATTGTCCTCAAGGTCCTCTACCTATCATTTAAGCTCTTAAATCTCAGTAAGTTCCATCCTGTACAGAAGAATGGACACCGTAGCTGCTCCTGGAACAAGATCAATTGTAAACTATACCTCTCTCTTATAAGGTATGCTAGAAAAGTCATCAAGAAAGACATCCCTGAAATGATCAACTACTAGAGGGAAATAATCTTCTAGAAAACCCTGATCCTCCATGAAAATATTTTCAATCTAGGAGGTCACTCCACCAATCCCATGATACTCGAGTCCAGCTCTCCCATCATGGACATCCCACTCACCTTTGAAAAGATAATTGTTGCCTTCTCAAGATGTAAAAGAAACCCTACAGTGATATCAGTCTACAAAGGCATGAAAGTTGACTATCTAGTCCAACCCAAGAATCAAATCAAATCTCATCATCTCGATAACAAAGAGATTCCACAAAAAAGGCTAACTACCTACCTCAAGGGGGCAGTCCCTACACTGGTGTATGCCCTTCACCCATTTTCCAAATGGTGTATCAAAGGTCATTACACTATAGTGATACTTTATCTCAAGTCCAAGACTTTCCATGATAGATACAGAAATAAAAAAATTTGAATCTTCTATATAAAAAAATCAGAGACAGTAATAGATACTACTAGAATAGTACCTTGTTCTATAGATGGTCCCACATCCTGATCCTCGGGTATCGGCTGTAAGGCATTCAATTGACCTGATCCACGACCCTATGCAAAAGATAGACTAACATGGTCATGGATGATCTTCTGGTGCTGTTAGTGATTAGGGATTGGACTACCTCCTCCTTTACTAGACCATCCATTTCTATTCCATCTCCCCACCTGATGTGGCGCAAAAGAACTCGCTCCTGAAGGTGGTGCTAACAGATACCCTTTTCCACTCGAAGCTGGTGGAAAGGTCCTACAAAAGTGATGAAGATGACTCATACAGCCGCAATCCTGGAACTCCATAGGGTCTCTATCACATTGGTGATTCTTATGAAATGGTCTCCCTCACTGTTGACACACAACAGAGTTATCAAAATGGATACTTTGGCTACCACTTTCATGATGAAAAAACTCAAGGGAATGTTTCCTTCCACCGGAAGAACTACTGGCCTCCTGCGGCACTGATCCTTTAAACCCAATACTTGTGTCATCCCTCAGGTTACACTTAGGGATAAGGGCCTAATCAACTATTGTATAAAAGGTTGGAAGGTGAAATACATTCACCTGAGTTCGGATGGTGTACCGGAGCCCGTCCTCAAAACGTCTAGCACTTGAAAGATCATCAGCATCTAGAAGTGGTGCAAAGTGCTGTAAATCAGTGAAACGTGATGAAAATTCCATTAAAAACATAGAACCCTACTTGAGATTCATGAACTATCTGGCTATGTCATCTCTCAGTGACTGAGGAAAGAACTAATCATAGATGGAAGTCTGGAAGACAACTCATAACATGCACTGATGATGTTTGGCCTGGGTAACAACAACCCACCAATGCTTGGCTGATTCTCGAAACATGTATGTAGCAAGATTGACTATCCACTTTGGACGAGTTTATAAATGATCAAATATGGATATCATTTCCTATATCCAAGACTCAGCAGCCTGAGATCTTTCATCCCCTAAAAAAGTAGGAGGATGCTGGTGTTGGAACTCACAAGTAGATCAACAATCGTAGGTGCAACCCATGGAGCACCTTGCATGGACTGCATCAGATGTAGAAAACTATCATAGAATTGAGAATCAGTGCCTAGATTAGGTACATCAGGTGGTGCCTCAAGTGTCACTCCTAGAATTCAGATTGGCAGCTTAGAGCCCACCATGCCTGGAGCATAGTCGTCACCACCCTCCTAGAAAACAACACGAGGATGTCGTGGTGGCATTGGTCTAAAAATTCCAAGAACACGCCTTAAAATAAGCATAAGATAAAAATAGATTTCATCACTAACATAATATAAATGTAATAAAACTCACTACCTAAGGCATACTACCCAAACTACCTACTTATACGACTAGGTATCGATAAGTTATCAAGTATAAGTTTCGTGTCATTTTGCAGTTAATTTCTAGGTTCACTCCTTTACCTTTCATAAACATGACAAGGAAGGATAAGAATATGAAACCAATTCATTTTAGATTTCATGATTCAATTTATAATGGATAATCATTTCTAATGAATCAGTTTCCATACACCTATCACCAGAAATGACACCCATTGATTCGGTAAATTGGTCATCCCAACCAATGAGGGCCCATACTCCTCATGAATTGAGATAGGCAATAACTCAATATAATCCAAAGTAATACCATTAAAAGAAACTACCACAATATTACTCAGAAATTATAGGCATATCAAGTACTACAAAGTAGTAAAATAGACCTATATGGCATGACAATATGCATGAAATGTGAATTCTAGGTGCCTATAATAATGCATGTTACAATACACCTTTCACTCATATCATCGGGCTAAGGATGAAATAAATTATCAAATAGAGTAATAATCAACAAAACCACACAGCATATGCATCAACCAATAATTAAATGATATCAACTGTAATAGGAAAAAGGAGAATAATAATTTCATTTTGGGTAACTTGGCTTTTAACCCAAACATGGGTTCGTGACACCCAATCACGGCTTATGACCAAGTCCCAAGCATTCCTATTATCTAATATATTTTATTCAAATATTAAAACAAGAAAATAAACCACCTTTGATACCACTTTGTGATGACCTTAACTTGGATTCCACTTAACGGGTGCCCCGAGCCCGGTGGGCCACATGGCCTCAAGCACTTCTTCCCGAATGCCAGAGGATGCCGACTAGCAGCGAGGACCTAGGGTGTGTCCATGGGAAGACTATTCCCTCATTAGTAGAGTGTAGCATAGGGGAAATAATGTAATGGAATAATAAAAAATGGAATCAATATAAATAAATAGTGGAAGTAAACTGATACAATGGATAAACAAGAATAAAAATAACTGTATCAACTGGAATAGTGATGATTTAATGTCATGTCACTAGAAAAATAAAAACAATGAATACAAGACAGCATGCATAACATGTTCCACAAGTAAAGAAAAACAATAATACTCCAAGTATCTCGAGATCCACCTCGGTCATATGCTATCAACCTCAATCATATCAGTACGCAATCAAGTATTGGAAGATGCATGCTTCCCTTTTTCAATACCTGCAACCATGTAATCTACTTTGGGTACCAAACAGCTCCTAGAGAGGGTGTGTGATAAATCTCATTGAGCCACCACCAATGGTTTCTATAACATCTAACCCATGTAATGGAATATAACAGTGTGAAAACATATATATATATATAATTAAATTAAATAGTACAATATAACTAAATAACCAAGTAACTACTTCAACCCTCAGCCAGTGTCTGAACATGTAACTAGTTAATTTTAAATTAATTAATTACCATTTAATGTTAATAGGTCAGATGAGGCAAGCCAACACTAACTTCACCTCATGATAGTATAATTAGTTAAGGTCCCAAGATGTAACAAGGAAACCATAAAATGATATCTAGTGAGGGAGTTCCGGGTTAATAACCAAGGTAACATAGATCTCACGAAACACTAACTCAGTAGTATCTGAGTCTAGCTAAGGGGTAAGAGTGTAATACAAGGATCTTAATCCAAGGAATCCAACAAAAAGGTGCCTACCGAGTCCAAGATGATCGACCAAAGTAAAATGGGGCTAAGAAAAGATAAGTCCCACTGGGCTTTTCCCATTGCACCTACTAGTCAATGTTGGATCCAAGGAGTGTATCTGAGGTATCCTATAATAATGAAAGGGACCCGACGGTAGAATATCGGGAATCCAAAGAATAGACAAGAACCATAATCTAGGTGGGTATCAACCTAAGAAAATTGTATCCTTGAATCGAAAAGGGGTTCCTGATACCCAAGGTATTCTCCTCTCAGGATCCAAGGTAATCTCAAGTCAATCCATTACTATCTGATATTTTAATCTTATCGTAATTCATTTGGTTCAATTCATTCCTTCAATTAGTGTGGATAGGTTAAGTAGAGTTGAAACCATTTATTTATTAGTCCAACCCTTTTCTTCCATTTTTGTGGATAGGCCAAGTAGAGTTGCAACCATTTAATCAAGTCTTAGTTCACCATTAAGTAATATTAAAATAGAGAGGTTCACTCTGCTACCTTCTATTAACATGGAAAGGGGTGATACAAAAATTTAACTTTTATTCAATATCATTTATTAAGGCTAAGTTATATACTTAGAATATTTTCCATTTCACATTTGACTTTTAAAAATCACTTGGAATCACTTACCTTAGGTGGGTCAAGTGGTGAGCATACATGGTACATGCCATTATACAATTATTAGTAACATCAATCCATTTATGATAATAAGACTCACCTTTAGAAATGTTAAGTAAAGGAACAACTGAATGGTGGCTCAAACATACCGAAACACTAAAAACCCAATTATGGAATAACCTTAAACATGGGGCAGATTGAGTTGTGGGTGTAACCACTAACCACTAATCACATAATTGGAAAGAGAATATTCATATGATTCTAACATGTATAATCAAGGAATTTAAATTTAAGAAACAGTTTCCAACAAAGCCAATGGGCCTCACATAAATATTCCAAAAACAATGAACTTTATGGATGAGTGATATACCACTCACCTTAGGGTTGTATAACTCTCCTCCTCCGGTATCGGACCTTGATTTTCATCGAATCGGAGTAGATCTAAGAAAATGTGAAAAAATCTCACATGGAGATATCTAGGTCGAGAGTGAAATTGGAGAAGAACGGATAAAGAGGACTCAAGTACTTAACGTTGTGCATCCAACATGATGAACGGAAGCTCTATTAGATGTCGGATGAAGGAGATCTCTTGATCCCTAGCTTTGGCCTTCAAAAAGATCCAAATGGGTGAAAAATGGAGCAAAATCCTATTGGTTCTCAGATTAGGAGGAAGAAGGAGTATAACGACCCGAAATTTTGAATAAATTTTGTTTCCTGATTTTGTGTGATATTTAATTTTATACTCAAAAAAACTATTTCATTTTATAAAATGAGTATAATTAAAATGAGACCATTGGGTTTCAACTATTATATGACCATTGTTCAATATGACTGTTGGAAAATAAATGTTGCGATTATTGTCTCTAAATACAAGTGATCTTAGTTAATTAATATAGAAAGAAGATTCGATGACCTCATCCAGTAGTCTCGGGCTGATCGAAGCCCATCTAACGGAACTTGGGAAGGAGGTAGCCCCACTGGGTTTTTCTCTAGACCAAACCCAAACCGAACTTCATCGTGTGAAACTAGAACATTATCGCCTTTGTGAGAAGTTCAAGCTGATAGAAATCACCACTCGGGCAATGTTGGCTGAGCCACCCTCAGATTCTCTCACCTTAGTACACCTTACACTTAGGTCCTATGCTGGTGTGATAAGGGGATATGTAATGAGACCATAGCTACTTTGTATAATCCTTTGTTATAAATAAAATTGTGTATTCTTCTTATGGTGAAGTTTGTGATTTTTCAAATGTTCGAATGAATATAGCATGTATTTTATTGATGAATTTTGAAAACAGGATATTTTAAAATATTTATGTAAACCTTAAATAATTAATGGTGTGTAATGATTTTAAAAAAATGGTCTTCTACAAATGTGTTCAGTAAGAAATTTAGAGTCTAATAAGATCAACTTAATTTTTGATGAATAGTAAATTGTGAATAGTGATTTATGCTTGGGATTAGTAATGTGACCAAATGGATTAGTAATCTCACTTAAAGAAAGTATTAATATAATTTAGGAACCTTGATTAAGTAGTGTGATTCAATAAAATAGGTAAATAACTGTTTCATTAATTATTAGTCAAGTATTAGTTTTTTTAGGTGCATAGTGTTTTTAATTAAAAATTAAATTAAAAATATTTAGGAAATTATTATTATAAAATGGAGTTTATTTTTTAATTCATAGCATCGATATTATGTTAAGGTAATTTTTGGGGATTTCTCTGAAAAAAATGAATTTTTGGTGAATAGTGTTTTTATTTAAAAATTAAATTAAAAATATTTTGAAAAGTATTTTTATAAAATGGAGTTTATTTTTTAATTCTTAGCATTGATATTATGTTAAGGTAAACTTTTGGGAGTTTTCTAAAAAAGTCAAATTTTCAATGAATAGTAAAAATACAGTTTTAGGGTTTCGGTATGTTTAATGACATCATGAATGCATCATGATGATGTCATGAGATATTTTAAGGGATGGTTGACTAAAGGGGATGAATTATTGTATTAGGGGTCCCATGTGTCCAAAACCATGGGAAAATACCATGGGCAATCCCATGGTTTTTCCAAAACCACTAGTGAGGTGTCCCTTGAAATTATTAAAGTATCACCTCCCTTTCCCTATAAATACCCACCCTTTACTCTTTTAGTTTTCACTCCCAACTCTCCCCTAAAAAATATATGGTCTTATTACCTCTCAATGATTCCTCCCAAGGTTACCTCAAGCCCCTCAAGGTCCCAACCTTTGAGTTTTAAGAGTTACGTTTTAAGGTAAGGGATCCTACCTCTCCCTTTCTTTCCAAGTACTCTCTTTTATGTCATTCATTTTATGATCCATTTTCTTATGTTACGGATGTTATTTTATATTCATCCTACTTTCCTTTTCATGTTCATATTATGAGAGACCCTTCTTGCTCTCATCATTTCATTTTATGAATGTTTAAGTGCTGTCTTTAGGCTGGTGAATTTTTAAGGGATTCTTTCACCCTTCTCATTTTTCAAAGTTCTACTTTCGTGTCAAGTATTTCAAGTTCCTTTTTATTATGTTGGGGTATGATATATATATCTATAATACTGATATTTTATGTTCATATTATTAGAGACCCCATTTTATCTCGTCAATTCATTTTTTGAAGTTTTAAGTGACGTCGTTAGGCTGCCGAATTTTCATAAAAGAAATCTTATTTTTTTTCTTCCTTCCTTATTTTTCATTTCATATGGTATTTATTTCAAATTTCATTACCATGTTCTTATATAAATAATATTTTGTCTCTATACTATTTTTTGGATCATTTCTGATTGGGTGACCCATGTCCCCTCTCTTTTCAATGTTTTCTAAAACCCTGTAACATAGTCGTTACGCTGCAGAATTTTCTTCTCAAAATGTCTCTCTCTTTTTCTCAAATTATTTTTTTTATTAAGTGAATACTCAAAGATCTTTCTTCTACAGGGGTATTCACATATATATCAAGATGTTCTATTTTAAATTCTGGGATTTACATTCATGAGACCCACTTTCCTTTTTCCGTGGGTTTAAAGTGACATAAAGATCATGTCTTGAAAGCAGTTTTTAAAATGTTATTATTATGAAATGAAACCCATTTCTTTTATTCTATATGAGTTATTTATGAAATTTTGATGATGATATATGTGTCTCACATGAAAATAAAGACAAATTAAGGGTTTTCCCTGATAGCGCTCCAATGAATTGGGTAATGATGTAACCACTAGAGATTACAATTTTAACGATACCTTGGTGAATAACCTTGGTAATTTCAAATGACACCTTGGGGATGGACCTTGGTGATATGTTCATGATTTTTGAAGTTAAATGTTGTATCCACATATTCAAGTTATGAAACACGTTATTTTTATTATGACATCCCTCATGATCTCTTTATCATGCCTTACAGTTATTTTTCATGACTTTTTGATGTATCTCAAGTTCACACGTAAAATGTTTCCCTTGTTACCCTTACTGGGTCTTATGCTCACACTTTACTTTGATGTATGTCTCCAGGACATGAGACGCAATAATTGAACATATTATGAACATATGATAAATCCTTACAAGTGGATTAGAAGAATGTTTTATGTTGTTTTCATGTTTTAAGTTCCTGATTTACAATACACTAAACCTTAAAGATCCTCGGTTTTGTATAATGTAATGAACTTTTATGTGATAAAAAGGAGGGATGTTATAGTTGGTATCAAATGAAGGTTTAGTTATTTGTGGAAATTAGGATATAAAAACATTAGGAAGAACCCTATAGAAAAGTTTAAATATAGGAAATCTTCCTGGTATTTTGGTGAGTATTGAGTAAGTTTTTTATCAAGCCAATACATCCCTGTTTGGATACGAGAAGGTAGAGGTGGCTCTAGCACAGATGTACATAGGGGTAAAACCTGAAAACACCACTTGAGCTAGACTCGAATGGGAACTAGTACACGACAACGGGCCTTGCTTCACTCTTGGTTACGACACTCCTGGGGGATATGCTTTGGTAAATTCACAAGCTTAGTATGAACCATTATTAAAAGAACAAAGATAAAATAAAATAAAGATTCACATAAGAATATGTGATCATGGATAACCTAGATTGGAACCTAGGGGATCACAAGTTAGGGTATAATTTTCTTCTAAAAGTTTATCCTTCCATGCTTTAAGTTTCATTTTCATGATTATTGGCTTTGTATTTAAGCCCCCCTAATTATACTTTCTTTTATTAGTTAATGGCGGGAAATAGAAGATCATTTCCCAACAACCAATGTGATAGGAAATGTGACAATTTCCCTATTAATATGATAGAGATGATGAGAGATCAAGTTTAACATATTGTGATTATGCCAAACCAGCTATCAAAAATTACAATTAATAATTGGTACCTAGTTGAATGCCCAAATTCATCAAGGAAGAAGAAGAAAAATCCTCAAGGAGGTTCATCTAATAAAGTTGATAAGGGAAAGAAGACCCAATTTCCTTTCTGTAAAAAGTGTGGAAAGAGACACCAAGGAGAATGCCACAAAGGAACTGGGAGATGTTTTAAGTGTGGGGAGATAGGGCATAAAGTATCCAATTGCTTTAAAAAATGGATAATGTGATGAATAGAGATAAGGTTTGATCTAATGTACCTTATACTTTTCAATGTTGTAAATGTGGAGAAGTTGGGAATTATCCAAGGCAATGATCTATTGGAAGGGATGAGAATCATGATGAGCATCATCAATCTTCAAGGACAAGGGAACAATGCAAGTCCTCTGTTGAGACAGATCATGATAACTGAAGTACATGTAACTTCTTCACAATAATTGTCTATGTCATATTGTATTTTAGTTCGTGCTCTATGAGCATATCTTTAATTTTTTCTAAGAACATCGAGTCACTACCTAAGATGATTTTATATCATTAAGGAAAACATCTATTGTTATGTATCACATGTTGATGTTATGAAGCTTTTCTTCTTGAAAAAAAGATGATTAGGGGATTAAAAGATGAATATTATTTTGAAAGACGTTCACTATTTTGGGAACCCAATATGATCAAGGTAAATAGATTACTATGGTATTTTCTTTTAGAAGTAAAGGTTGACTTATATTTTGAATAATCTATGAATTTAAGGTGAACTTATAGTAATTTAGGTTACTTATGGAAATTATTAACCTATCTTGGGGAAAATGTGATTAGGTTAGTTACTTTTGTTGTAAGACGTTAAGAGTGGTTGATGTTGTTTGGAGATGTATTATAAAGTTTATCTTGGAAGACTATGTTATCAAATTCTTCTTGTATTTGGGTTTCAATATTAGTTTGGTTTATTTTGAGGAATTTTAAAGACAGTTATTTATGGAATGTTCATTGATGAACTTTGGGTAGTACCATGGAATTTTGAAGATTAAAAGTAGTTTCCCTTCCTATGGGGTTCTTTATTTTTGAAGAGTTGTTTTATCTTACCCTTTCTGTTTTTTGGATAATGTTTAAAGATAGAAGAAATAGATAGTTAATCTTTTGTGGATTATCTGATTCTCTAGAAGATGATTCTTTTTCTTTTAATGATACCAAGTATTTTTGAAGGCCCATAGTTTGGAGAAAATATTAGTTTTGATAGATTCATATTAAAGGATGAAACTCTACATGAAGGTAAGTATATTTCCTTATGTTCTTATTCTATGTAGTAAATGAATTCCTCAAAATTATGAAAAGGAATGAAAAACAAAAAAAAATGTTGTTGGTTTACATTTCTTACTAGGTGATAAAATTCCATTTACACACATCATAAGTTTGTAATTTTATTGTGGTTAAATTTATCCTAGTCATGTTTCTATCACTCTCCATCAGAACTTGACTGTTTATTTTCTCTTCCATATCCATGTTTTCCTACATAGAGTCCTAGTATGGGTTAACTCGGGTGACCTTTTTACTTCCCTTTCTTTATTTTAAAGTAATAGTTTAACTGACTCTTTTTCTGATGTGGTACTTTAAATGAAATTTCCGAGCCCAATTTTAAAAATTGCAAGGACGCAATTTCTTAAGGGGGGAAGAATGTAACGACCCGAAATTTTGAATAAATTTTGTTTCCTGATTTTGTGTGATATTTAATTTTATACTCAAAAAAACTATTTCATTTAATAAAATGAGTATAATTAAAATGAGACCATTGGGTTTTGACTATTATATGACCTTTGGTTAGTATGACCGTTGGAAACTAAATGTTGTGATTATTGTCTCTAAATACAATTGATCTTGGTTAATTAATATAGAAAGAATATTTGATGACCTCATCCAGTAGTCTTGGGCCGATCGAAGCCCATCTAATGGAACTTGGGAAGGAGGTAGCCCCACTAGGTTTTTCTCTAGACCAAACCCAAGCCGTACTTCATCGTGTGAAGCTAGATTGGAATCACCTTCTCGAGAAGTTCAAGCTGATAGAAATCACCACTCGGGCAATGTTGGTCGATCCACCCTCAGATTCTCTCACCTTAGCACACCTAACACTTAGGTCCTATGCTGGTGTGATAAGGGGATATGTAACGAGACCATAGCTAATTTGTGTAATCCTTTGTTATAAATAAAATTGTGTTTTCTTCTTATGGTGAAGTTTCTGAGTTTTCAAATGTTCGAATGAATATAGGATGTATTTTATTGATGAATTTTGAAAAAAGGAAATTTTAAAATTTTTATGTAAACCTTAAATAATTAATGATGTGTGATGATTTTCAAAAAATGGTCTTCTGCAAATGTGTTCAGTAAGAAATTTAGAGTCTAATAAGATCAACTAAATTTTTGATGAATACTAAATTATGAATAGTGATTTTATGCTTAGGATTAGTAATGTGACCAAATGGATTAGCAATCTCACTTAAAGAAAGTATTAAAATAATTTAGGCACCTTGATTAGGTAGTGTGACTCAATAAAATAGGTAAATAACTGTTTCATTAATTATTAGTCAAGTATTAGTTTTTTCAGGTGAATAGTGTTTTTTAATAAAAATTTAAATTAAAAATATTTAGAAAATTATTTTTACAAAATGGAGTTTATTTTTGAATTCATAGCATCGATATTATGTTAAGGTAATTTTTGGGTATTTTTCTGAAAAAATGAATTTTCAGTGAAAAGAGTTTTTATTTAAAAATAAAATTAAAAATATTTAGAAAATTATTTTTATAAAATGGAGTTTATTTTTGAATTCTGAGCATTGAAATTAGGTTAAGGTAAATGTTTGGGAGTTTTCTGAAAAAGTTGAATTTTTAGTGAATAGTAAAAATACAGTTTTAGGGTTTCGGTATGTTTAATGACATCATCACAGCATCATGATGATGTAATGAGATATTTTAAGGGATGGTCGACTAAGGGGATGAATTATTGTATGAGGGGTCCCATGTGGCCAAAACCATGGGCAAATACCATGGGCAAGCCCATGGTATTTCCAAAACCACTAGTGAGGTGTCCCTTGAAATTATTAAAGTATCACCTCCCTTTCCCTATAAATACCCACCCTTTCCTCCTTTATTTTTCACTCCCAACTCTCCCCCAAAGAATATCTGGTCCCATTACCTCCCAATGATTCCTCCCAAGGTTACCTCAAGCCCCTCAAGGTCCCAACCTTCGGGTTTTAAGAGTTACATTTTAAGGTAAGGGATCTTACCTCTCCCTTTCATTCCAAGTACTCTCTTTTATGTCATTTATTTTATGCTCCATGTTATTATGTTGGGGATGTTGTTTTATATTAATCCTACTGTCCTTTTCATGTTCAAGTCTTTCAGGTTCTTTTTTATTATGTTGGGGTATTATATCTATATCTATCATACTAATATTTTATTTTTATATGATTATAGACCCTATTTGATCTCATCAATTCATTTTTTGAAGTTTTAAGTTACACCGTTAGGCTGCCGAATTTTCATAAGAGAAATATTATTTTTGTCTTCCTTCCATGTTTTTCATTTCATATTGTATGTATTTCAAATTTCATTACCATGTTATTATATACATTTTATTTTGTCCCTATACTATTTTTTTGGATCATTTATGAGTGGGTGACCCATGTCCCCTCTCTTTTCAATGTTTTCTAAAACCCTATAACATAGCCATTATGCTGCAGAATTTTCGTCTCAAAATGACCCTCTCTTTTTCTGAAATTATTTTATTTTATTAAGTGAATACTCAAAGATCTTTCTTCTTCTGTGGTATTCACATATATATCAATATGTTCTATTTTAAATTCTGGTATTTACATACATGATACCCTCTTTCCTTTTTCTGTGGGTTTAAAGTGACATAAAGATCATGTCTTAAAAGCAGTTTTTAAAATGTTATAATTATGAAATGAAACTCATTTCTTTTATGCTATATGGGTTATTTATGAAATTTTGATGATGATATATGTGACTCCTATGATAATAAAGAAAAATTAAGGGTGCGATCTGATAGCGCTCCAATGCAATTGGTAATGATGTAACCACTAGAGATTACAATTTTAACGATACCTTGGTGAATAACCTTGGTAATTTCAAATGACACCTTGGGGATGGACCTTGGTGATATGTTCATGATTGTTTAAGTTAAATGTTTTATCCACAACTTCAATTTATGAAACATGTTATTTTTATTATGGTATGCCTCATGATCTCATTATCATGCCTTACAGTTATTTTTCATGACTTTTTGATGTATCTCAAGTTCACACGTAAAATGTTTCCCTTATTACCCTTACTGGGCCTTCTGCTCACCCTTTACTTTGATGTATGTCTCCAGGATATGAGATGAAATAATTGAACATAGTATGAACATTTCATGAATCCTTACAAGTGGATTAGAAGAATGTTTTATGTTGTTCTCATGTTTTAAGTTCCTGATTTCCAAGACACTAAACCATAAAGATCCTCGGTTTAGTATAATGTAATGAAAGTTTATGTGATAAAAAGACGGGATGTTATAAGGAGGACTAATAGATCATTAAGGGTTTTTTACATTTTACATAGGTTTTTAGCCTGTGCACGGTTTGTCAAACATGTTAGGTATCTAGGGCCCGCAGCGGAAGCTGGTGGGCTGGGGATTTTAAATTTTTCGTTGGCAGGATGACGAAACTTGTCATCGCCAACGATCTGAGCCCTAGAGAGGTCCAAAGATCTCGCGTATATTTTAAAGAGCACAAAATTAAAATGAAAACTTACCTATTTCATATCTGAATCCATTTTCGAACACAACTTGTCTTCAGTGATCGTTGCATGAAGGATCTATAGAAGGATCCCTCTAGATCATCCACACACGCTTCAGAAATCCGCAGGAACACCGATTGTCGAACACCAGGTGCTAGCGCGGCAATCCGATGATATATTCGACGTTTCGATGATCACCAAATCATCGATCTTGTGATGCGTGAAGAGAAACTCGATCCGAGCTCGGATCGAGAGCTTGTCTCTCTAGAAAGTGGGAGGAGAGAGAGGCTCTGGCCAAAATTGACATGAATAGTTATTGCACTTGAGCCCCTCTCTTCTATTTATAGCAGATTGTTGAAATTACCCAGTTGGGTTCCCCGACCCCCGTTAATTCCACATCCACTGAATAAATAACTATGATGACTTAAAACAACATCAATATTATTTATTTATTTCATCACATACTTGTAATATATATATAATATATTATGTGATAAAATCTGAGCCATTTAACTCGACTCGCTACCCCGCTTAATGTTAAACAAACTTGTAATATTAAAATAATTTTCCTTCGATTAATATTTTCTCATATTTACTAAACTCGTAAATACATTAAATAAATTCAATCCCAAATATTTGTAACTTGAATATTAATGAATTTATTTAGTTATTTTTTTTATCGACGACATGGACAACGCTCGGACCCCGTTGCGAGGCCCACTATGTCCATATTCCTATTCCACTTAATAGGTGCGGATTCTTGAATACGCTATTGTGTGTGACCCTCTAGGCCCTTATCTCAATAGTAGTGAATAAAATCCATATACCAAGAGCGGGGTCTAGAAACCTGTCATGGCCCCTAAAGAGATAAGGATAGTCCTTGCAACGACTACCAACCTACGAACATTGACTGTGTATTATAGTCTCTTTGTCATTTGATATCTCATAAAGCAGGACGCACTCTTGTGTCATCGTCTTATCTTGCTTTATTATTTGTTGATCTATCTGGATGGATTTTCCATTCTACTACTTTGCCCAAAGACTTATGAAGGCGGCACCATCCTGATCAACAAAGCCTGAGATATACAACTTCCTAAACTCGGAAGCGACAAATCCTTTCTTGACCATTCGACCAACATCAAACCACCAATAACGCACTCAACACAAACTACCTCGCCACGACATTACTGCCATGGTTTTCTCCTTGCATCAAAGTACGTAATTAAATGATATACATTGGTAATGGTCTCAAGTAAGGAGACCAATACCCATGTCCATAGATAGGAACAACCAATGACACCGAAAACATGTGGTGTTCCTATTCATGGGTCTTTCCTTATGATCTCACTACTAGAGATCACCAAGTGTGAACTTCATGAGAATAAGTCTCAATGATTATGAGCCCACAGCACCTGATAGTCAGACATCTACTGTGTCCAGTCAGTAAAATGTATCTATACTATATAACATATATTTAAGATCAATGTCATTGTATCTCGAGGTTCTCATTATAGCCTGGGATCTGCTATAACCTCTAGACACAACAATTAACCTTTGGACATTACCATTATTATAGTGGATGTAGAAAATTCTGCACTATAATGGTAAGATATCATCTTGCATATCTAACTGTACACATGATACGGTAATCAAAAGTACTACATAGTTGGGTCTTGGGCACCAACTATTTCAACACTCCCACTTGCACTAGAGCCAACTTTCTAACTAATATTTCTAGCTACTCACATGATAAATACCATGCTTTTGCTGAGTAATGGCTTTAACTACTGGTCCTGCCATGTTTTCGCCGCATGGCATATCTTCTGTATGCGACCTCATAAACTTGAGTAAAACTTCTCAAGATAAGTTATCTCTGAGTATATTACTTTTTTCCATTGTCATAACTTGACAACTTTGATAGTAAGAATATCATAATTCTTATTATGATAATAATTTTCTCACTATGTGTGAGTCTAATAACTAGGACAAATCGTAGCGATTGATAACTTCTTCTTAGCTGCTTTAGAAGCTGCAATGTACTCGGTATTTGTAGATATGGTTACCACTAGCTTTTATGAGCTTGACTCGCTCATCTCCTTTTCCTAACTAAAATACTATATCAAATTGATCTAAGGACTACTAGTATTTTTTCCACCATAACTTGTATACCTTCCTCTCCATATTCTAGGAATATATCATTTGTACTTACCAAAGTACAAGATGATAGTTCTGACCGCATCACTTGCAGTGCTCCTGGAAATAATTGATATCTGCCTATAATAAATTATATCCTGGCAGTATCAATTATTGTACATAATATGGCATATGTGATTGATCCATCACTAAATCATATGGTATCAATTCACAACTTTAATCTCTTCCTATGTTCTAAACATATTAACTTGGATAGATTAAACCATGTGACATTGACAACAATCCTAAACTTGAATTATTTCAACTTGTATTTTTCAATACAATGTCACTCTATGTACAATTGACTAGGACCAAGCAACCTTTGGATCTACCTAAGTGGATCCTATTCCCTAGAACTTAGGTTTCTACTTGAATTCAATCATTGAATAATTTCTTTTAACCTGATCTTATCTAACTGTAAGATCAAAATCTGTTTTCCGTATGTTGCCGAAAATATTTCAGTTGGAAAACATTGGCGCTCCCACTAACCTTTGGTAGACACAAGGCAAAGACTCATTTATAATGAATGCTCTAAGATCTTGTTGCTTACTTTAATCCAGAATTGGATTTTAGTAACTTTTAACCCTTATTGGCATCATTTGATGTCATGATCTCTTTCTGGTTGTGTCGTATAGACTCCTTCCACGAAAGATGATCTTGACATCGAATGACCAATAAAAAGATCTTATAAGTTCAGCTTTGAAAATTAAAATTCTAATAGATTTAGCCATTTCGAATAGGTATAACCAATAGAGACTTATTGGTACCATACTTGTACCATCCATGTATCATTTCATTTGAATACCCACCACAGTATTCAATTTATAAGCCCTTTTCCAATTTGATACATGGAATCCATTATTGAATCTTAGTTGATCTTGTTAATATGAGCTCGTTTACTTATACTGCTTACTTGTAGGATTTATTATTCTCAATGAATAATATATCACCGACCGCGGTGAATATAAAACCATCACCATGGTTTCATTCTTCCTATGCAGTATGTGTCACTGGAACATGCCTTTTTCCACATGTACTTGTGGAACTTGTTCCCTAGGCCAACCATTTTTGAATCCCGAGCATTGACTAAGTCCAATTCAATTCAGCTCCCACTATCTCTAAAAGAGATGTACACCCTTGTATAGAAATGTAGTCTAGTACTTGACTACATCTTTTCTATCTTAGGGATTTAAGTAATATCTTAAGAAACTGTTAGGATAATTAACTTAGTTGCACAATGTGTTTAACTTGATGTAGGTTTGCTTAAATCCTAACAAACACTTTGCATCTAAAGATGTCCTATGACATAATGTATTTATATCATATTATGACTCGTATTATATCCATTTTTCATTTTAGTTGGTATATTGGTTATGGGTTTACGCTGTTATTTGCAAACCACATCATGAAATATAATGGAAGTTTCTGCAGGTTGTAACATTGATACAACTTATATCATAACTTTGATGTATAAAATGTGCATTTAGGAATTTCTCCATGCTACATTTTTTTGATCAATTTTAATATGTAAGACTCATCATCAATCCTCCTTATGAACATCAATACGGTGATGCAGATAAGGTAACATGCATTTAGGAATTAATCCACGCTATATTATCATTATCGATGATTTCTTGGTCAAGATATTCTTCGGCCTGACGATCCGAAGCAACTCATATCTTCTGACCAAAAATATACTTCACTATTCCTTAATGACTTAAAGGAAACTTATGAAGTTTCTTTACCTATAGATTTCTTTGGAACAGTTCACACTCTCGTGTTGAAATAACCTCGGATGCTTTGTGGCGTACCTTTATTTCTAAAGGTTTATTTGTCTAAACTAAAGATTTCAATTATACCATAGGTGTTTAGATGTGTCGAGCCTAAATACCATACTTGGTATATTGATGATATCCACTTTTAGTTTTACTTGACAAAGAATCTTCTTGCCACAATTGGATAGGTCTTACATTTTATATTCATCATGTATTGCCTTTGATTTAAGTATGTCTGAAATATTTTTGTTGAGTATGTTACCATAAACAACATTCATTAAAAAACATGGAACAATGTCTCATCATGACCAAAAGGTCATGCGAGATAAATGTTTTGGTTATACTCGACAACTTGTTCATCTTGAATCAATCACTTGGAAATTAAAATTTATGTGTTTCTCCCCGCTGACTTAGGAATCACCCTTTCTCAGCTGCTTGAAGAAGACACTTTACTTCTTGTAATGTTTCTCTAGTTACTTGGTTTTTTTTATTTCAATACATATATGTGAAAATCATATTGTGTTTTAATACCCAAGAAGTATGAGAGAAAAAAATACTTTTATCTGATGAATATAAACTAAATGAGAAGCGGGCACTTGCTTCTTGTATTTCAGTTTTTAATCATCCATGAATTTATTTAAATATGTGATGCAAATAACCTCATGTTAAATAACCAACCAATTTTCTTTGAAGGTCATGACGAAGGTACCTTTAGTGTAACTTTCCATAGGCCTTTCCGCTACGTCATTCAATTTATTCTCCGTGAGAGTAAAATATGGTGTTGTCTCTAATATTATTATTACTTGGTGAATCTAACCAAAAAGTAATGAAGCACTTACTTCATACCATTTGTTTTTATCCTTAAAAAAATAGAGAAATTGAGTGTAAAAGGTATAAGAAATTGGATGGCATGAAAGATTGTGAACTATCTTTCACTTTACACAAACCGAGTGTGACCATCACATTCAAATATTGCTTCACTTTCTGCTCAAAACGATCATGGATATGAGACTTCATGTGATCATCATCCAAGTTTTGATGTAGCGACCACAACTAACATCATAATTTGATGATAGAATTATGACAGACCCATCATATTCTTTATTCATGAGTCTCCTAAAAGCAATTTTACACCCTCGCATCCTGATGTGGCTTAACAGGTTGGGACACAAGCACCATGAATTTCCATTGTAGTGGTAATGTGCACAAGCGCCTATACTACATTTAGGAAATTAATGCTTAGTTTAGACATTAACTTTGTCTAATATTTATCGCAATTTTATTGTGGTATTTCTTTCCATTATCTACAAATATACTTTAGCAGATTGTCCTTTTATGTGATTACCTAATCTGACATTACAGATTATTTAATCATTAAATGTCTCCCACTAATTTTTCGAATTCTAGGAACCCTTTGTACTAGAATCGGAATAATCTTGAGTATTCTAGTGGCAAGGATCCCTGAACCTCCTCATAGTCTACAAGATAGGGATACGCTACTACTCGGAGGGTCCAAGGTAGGCTTTTGAATAGAAAATCGCATTAGCTCGCAGTTTCTTGATCTATTGAGTGAAGTCCCAGCTTCAAAAATAATTTAATGATTTACTCAAATCTTTCCACTAAAATTACCACAAACTAGCTCAGGATATATCTTTGATTAAATTTTAGTTAAGTCGACCCACCACACAAATATGAACTCCTCGGTAGTAAGAGGCACCCTCAGCTGAGGCATGAACCAACAACTCGAACACCCGGTTTTGTTCAAACTTGAATGATGGAAGGCTGTTTGTGACTTAATATTTTCATTGAGGGTTTTATTGGTTTTCTATTGACGAATGTGATCCATTTCTATTAAACTTTTTCATCTATGTTGTCACGCTCACAACTGAACTTTAATAGAAAAACACACTCCGCTTCTTTATGTATTTTATTATCTATTATTTTATATATTTTCCCGCTATTCTAAAATGGATAAAATAATAAATAAATGCATAAAGGAAAGCTACTACCCGAATAGCCTTATGAATCTAAATGACCTAAGGGGCATCACACCTATGTCGAAACTTGACACTAGATGCATCTCAACCCGTGTTGTATTTCTGCTTCTCATTTGGAGCATCGCCTCGTCTTGGCGGTGTCCATGTCACGTCTTGGAGTACCGCCTCGTCTTGGCATGGTCCACGTGTTGTCTTGCATTGTCTTGATCAACGTGATATGCCACGTCTTGGCGGGTTCAACGTCTCTTTCCGTCTTCTTTCGAAGTACAAAGATACTTACGCGTAGTTGGGGGGAACTTGGGTATAAATTTACATCAGGTAAATTGAGCACGCATACCCTTATACATTTTAACCGAAAAGAAAGATGATGTGCAGACAATCATTTAATTAATTACACACATTGCATGACATTTAAAATAATTAAATTACATATATAATTTAAAAGTAGACATACGGGGCCAATGCTCAAGACCAGTTGTCGGGTATAAAAAAATTGTGTGATAAAAATTAAAATGCATAAATAAGTACGAGGGTTATTAAATTAAATGAATTAATAAATTCAAATATTTTAATTAATTATCGGTCATGTAACTAATTTAATTTTAATACTTAAAATTAAACTAATTAATTAATTAATTTAATTAAAAAAATTAAATTAATTTTAACCTCGGGTATTAAAATTTAATATTTTTAAACCATAATTAATATATTAATTAATTTAATTAAGTTAAATTAATTAATTATATTAATTAATTAACCCAACCCTTGAAACATTATTTTGATCTGTTGTGCGTTGTGTTGAACCTACGCAAACCCATAACAGGTTGGGAAAAGCCTGTACTTGGCTTCTCCTAGACCGGGCAGGTTTGTTATGTCCGTACTTGACCAGACAAACTCGCCCAGACCTGTTTCAGGGTGGGTCAAATTAAATCAGGTCAGGTGTACCTTATGTGCTTGGATCCCTCTCCATAAGCGGTCTAGCGTGCTACTTGTGGTCCTCAGTAGTAGAGACGGAGGTCGGCCAGCTTGGACCCATGGCGGCGGGCACCAGCTTCCGGCGTGCTGGAGCATGGGCGACGGTAAGAATAGTGGAGGTACTCCTGCTATTGCTGCACTGGTTTCATCCAGAGGAAGCCTTGAGACGGCTCGACCTAGGCACGCATGCGGCATACGAGGGAGGAGGTAGGCGGAGGTGGGCGGTCGGCGGAGGAAGGCCGGCGGGCCGGCCTACTGTGCGCGGGTCTGGCCGGAGCTGGAGGTGAGGTGCCATGCGGGTCCGCAGGAAGAGGGGCAGGCGGATGGGTCCTATGCAGGGTGTTGCTGCTGCTAAAGGTCATCAGGGAGAGGATGAAGAAGGCCTAGTGCGGCCAGGTGGTGACTCCAGTGGTGCATGGCTGTGCAGAGAGGCTGACTCCAGGCTCTGGCGGCGGACAACAGGCAGGGTGCGGAGGGGAGTCGGCCGGTTCGGCAGAGAAGCCCGGGTGCAGGCTGTGGGGCGCGGAGGGGTGCGGCGGCCCCTGGGCTGGGCGTCGCGCCGGGGTGGTTTCCTGGGGAGAGAGGGGCAAGGCGCTGCAGTGCGTCACGCCGGTGCAGTGTCCCGGTGGCGCTACAATGCGCCACGTGGGGTGGAGGGAGGGAGTCCGCTCGGACCCCTTGCATCTTTTCTTTTTTTTTGGTTTGTTGTTTCCACGCGCCACCCCTTTCTCCCTTTTTTGTTGTTTCATTCCACCCCTAGCCCACTTTCATTATTATTATTTTTTAAATTTTAATACCTCTTTTGAAGTCTCTCTTTTGCCCACTTTTTTTTATTTTTTTAAGACTTGACCAGCAGGTCAAGTCATCTGTTTTTTTTAACTTTCTAAAGGCTATTTTAGCTTTTAGATATATTAATAATAAAATATTATTTTAATATAATAATTTTATCATTATTACAATTATACTATTATAATTATATCATTATAATAATAATATAAATTATAATAATTATAATTATATTAAACAAATTTAATACCCTTGTTCAAAAATGAAAACACGATCCATTCCGAAAATTTCTAATGACCGTATCTTAGTCGTTCGAAATCGGATTGAATCACGGTTTGAATGGTTGTGACTGATTTTAAACCCTCTACTTAATTTTATACAAATTAATTTTATTTGGCTCAGAAAATCTATGTGCCCCCTTTGATACCACTGTTAGGTATCCGGAGCCCGCAGTGGAAGCGGGTGAGCCGGGGATTTTAAATTTTTCATTAGTAGGATGATGAAACTTGTCTTTGCCAACGATCTGAGACCCAGAGAGGTCTGAGGTTCTCACGTAGATTGTAAATAGCAAAAAATTAAAATGAAAACTTACCTGTTTCAGATCTGAAGCCGTTGTTGACTGAAACTTGTTGTTGGCGATCGTTTCATGAAAGATCCATAGCAGGATCCCTCTAGATCGTCCACACACGCTTCAGAAATCCACATGAATTCCGATCTTTGAACTCCAGGTGCTTGCGCGGTGATCTGATGATATATTCGACGTTCTGACGATCACCGTATTATCGATCTTGCGATGCGTGAGGAGAAACTCAATCCAAGCTCGGATCGAGAGCTTCTCTTTCTAGAGAGTGGGAGGAGAGAGAGGCTCTTTCCAAATTGACATGAATAGTTATTGTGCTTGAGCCTCTCTCTTCTATTTATAGCATATTGTGAAAATTACCCGGTTGGGTTCCCCGGCCCCCATTAATTCCACGTCCACTAAATAAATAACTATGATGACTTAAAACTGCATCAATAATATATATTTATTTTATCACATACTTTTAATATATATAAAATATATTACATGATAAAATTTGAGCCATTTAACTCAACTCGCTACCCCGCTTAATATTAAACGAACTTGGAATATTGAAATAAAATTTCTTCGATTAATATTTTCTCATATTTAATAAACTCGTAAATACATTAAATAAATTCAATCCCAAATATTTGTAACTTGAATATTAATGAATTTATTTAATTTTTTTGGTGATCGACAACATGGACAATGCTCGGACCTCGTTGTGGGTCCCACTATGTCCATATTCCTATTCCACTTAATAGGTGTGGATTCTTGAATACGCTATTGTGTGTGACCCTATAGGCCCTTATCTCAATAGTAGTGAATAAAATCCATAGACCAAGAGCGGGGTCTAGCAACCTGTCATGGCCCCTAAAGAGATAAGGACAGTCATTACAACGACTACCAACCTACAAACATTGACTGTGTACTATAGTCTCTTTGTCATTTGATATCTCATAAAGCAGGACGCACTCTTGTGTCATCATCTTTATCTTGATTTATTATTTGTCGATCTATCCAGATGGATTTTCCTTTCTACTGATTTGGACAAAGACTTATGTAGGTGGCACCATCCTGATCAACAAGGCCTGAGATATACAACTTCCTAAACTCAGAAGCGACAAATCCTTTCATGACCATTCAACCAACGTCATACCACTAATAACGCACTCAACACAAACTACCTCTCCATGACATTACTGCCATGGTTTTCGCCTTGCATCAAAGTACGTAATTAAATGATATGCATTGGTAATGGTCTCAAGTCAAGAGACCAATACCCATTTCTATAGATATGAACAACAAATGACACCCAAAACATGTGGTGTTCCTATTAACGGGTATGTCTTCATGATCTCACTACTAGAGATCACCAAGTGTGAACTTCATGAGAAGAAGTCTCAATGATTATGACCCTCCAACACCATATAGTCAGACATCTACTGTTTCCATTCAGTAAGATGTATCTAGACTATAGAACATATATTTAAGATCAATGTCATTGTATCTCGAGGTTCTCATTATAGCCTGGGATCTGTTATAAACTCTCAACATGACAATTAACCTTTGCGAATTACCATTATTATAGTGGATGTAGAAAATTATGCACTATAATGTTAAGATATCATCATGCATATGTAACTGTACACATGATACGGTAATCCAAAGTACTATATAGTTGGGTCTAGGGCACCCACTCTTTCAACAAAACTGTGTGAGATGGTTCTACCTAAAGAGTATTCCTCTATACGGTTTGATTAAACTATACACCATCTATGCATGGTTACCTAGTAAAAAAGGGGTGTTTGCACAGTTTGGCTTCATGTACATGCACCAATTGTGTGAGGTTCCACTGTCCAAAAAGACACCATCAGCACTGTTTACTCTAAACCGTGCATCAAGTCTGTTTTCTCCAAAATGATGTGTTTCGGGCTCCAAACAAGCCCCGGACACCCTCAAAACCCTTACTAACGCATTAGGAATCAATATTAGGTCCAAAGTAAATATTTATACATAAAATTAAAGGATCCATACCTAAATGAAAAACTGGATTCTTACATGTGATATGTTTACAAATATTTAAGAAAAGGGAATGGATTCCCTAGAAGTGGTACATAAAATTGCATATACAAGGTGGTGTTATTTCCCAGTGTTTGAAAAATTTATGGCATCAAAAATTTGGAGGATTTATATCATCATGAAAGTTTTATTACCATGAAAGAATAAATGGAAATATGGTAATGGAATGAGTTTTTTAAATACTAGGTTTCAAAAAGGTTGTTTTACGAAGGTGTGATCATCGCAAATGAGCATCGTGAATGCGTGAAGCATTGACAATAATCCCCATGACTATGAGAAGCATAGTGAATGGGAAATTTCCATGGTGCTTCACAAAAACAAGGATCGTCATGAATGATATGGGTGAGCTTCATGAAAAGGTGATGGCATGGACGGAAGCTTCTGCAATTATAGGTAATGCTTATAAATAGGCCTATACCCCCTTCAGAAAATCATTTGAAGCCTTAAGAAAAATCCATATGATCTGAATTCATGAAAATGAATCATGAAGTGTGTTCTGGAAATAAAATTCATGAAGAAAAGGAGGTTATGAAGGCTATGAATTCCAACCAAAATTATAATCATCAAGAAATTAATGGATTTCACAAAGGATAAGTGAGATTAATGAAAGTCGTGTGCTTCATGAAGGTTAATTGTGCTTCATTAAAGGAGGTTGCTTCGCGAAGGCTATTTGAGCTTCAAAAAAGAGGTGATCCTCTTGAAGGCATTGATCATCGTGAAATTAACAAAATTGTATTTCCCATTAAATATTTTTTAAAGTGGTACTCATGAATTGGATGAAAGTGGAACTTCAATAGATCATATACCTACAGTTGATGAAGTATTCATTATTGCTAATGAAGGGACCAAAATATCCATAAAATGTGGGTGAATCTCTTCCAGAGTAGTGAGAAAGGGGATAGGAAGAATGTGATCCTTACCTCTGGAAGTGATCCATCAAAAGATAGTTTCGTAGTGACCCTTGTGAAGGTAGTGAGCTAACCCTAAACAAAGTAAAGCTACTGAGCATTATCATAGAAGTGATCTAGCCTAAACCTTGAATTGGTAGTGAGATATAGTAAATCCTATACATTGGAACATTTCCATTTTATGTTCCTTGGGTGTAGCCTGGTGAGGGTGACCCAAGTAAAAATATGTGTGTCCATGTGCTTTCTTTCATACTTTACTTTCTATGCACCATCATCAGATATAGTTAGAAAGGATAATAGAAATATAAACACTAAAGAGAAAAGAAAGTTACCCTTATAATAAATAGGTCAAGATACAGTGGAGTGAGGATAATTTAAAAAAGAATATACATACCCTGATTGACCCCCCCCCCACCCCACCCCACACTCTGAGGGTATCTAAGCACCTTTTGGACATAACAATGTGAGAAATCCTATATGAATCGTCTATAATAATTGGCTGCCCACAAGAAACGTTAAATGTAAAATATGTTCTTGGGTTTTTCCTAGGAAAATATAGCTCTTACATTCTATCAGTATATTGAGACTCTTGAATCTGAGATGATATGACCCAGGAAGTGAACCATGTAAATCCAAATGTGGAATTTGTTGAGCTTAGCATAGATCTAATTCTCTCTTAGTGTATTCAGAATGATCTAAAGACGTTTGGAATGGTCATGTCTGGACTGTGAATACACTAATACATTATAAAAAATACTACCATGAATTAATACAAATACATGTGGAAAAATTGATTCATAATATCCATCAAGATATCAGGTGTATTCATGAGTCCAAATGAAATGTCCAGGTACTCGGATATACCATACATACTCCTGAAAGTTGTGTGAGTAATGTATGAAGTCCTTAAATGAACCTAATGATAGACTGAACTCAAATATAAATTTGAAAAACACTTTCAATCCTCAGATATGATCAAATAGGTCATATATTCTAGGGATTAGATACTTATTTTTTATTGTGAGATGGTTCAATCAACGATACTCCATGAAAAACATGAGGGTTCCATCCACCTTCTTGGAATAAAGAATGGGTTAACCCCAAGGATAAGTGATGAGGAGTATAAATAATTTTCTTCCAGATCCTCCAACTATTTCTTGAGTTCCAAAAGCTCCATTGGTGTCATCCTATAAGGTGGAATGGTCACTGGTGTTGCTCCAATAATTAGATCAACAGTGAATTCTACTTCTCACACTAGAGGTAGACCAGAGAAGTCATCAAGAATGATGTCTTTAAAATGATCCACTACATGAGGGATAACTATAGTTTTTAACCCCTAGTCATCTGGAGAAATACTATTGATTTGAGCTATCACTTTACCCAGCCTCTACTACTCAGGTTCAGCTCTGGTTGCACTAACATCTCATTCTCCCTTATTTACATTCCAAATGAACTCTCATGATGTAAACATCACCCACCAATGATATTATTAAATATGGGATTGATAGGGAACTAATTAGACCATATTGATGATTACGTCAAATCTAATCACATCAAGGACAAAAATATTCCATACAAAGAGGTATCCACCTATCTCAAGGGGAAATCCTTACAATGGAGAATTCCCACTGATCAGATACTTAACAGGGTATCTAGTGTCATAATTCCATATAATTGTTTGATCATGAGGCTCAGACTTCCCATAATAGTCTCATATATAAATGAGTGAGATGTGAATGTGTCAAATAAAGAGGACACAAAAGTGCAGGATATTAGAATAGTACCTCATATAGTGGAAGTCATGGAGCTCTACTCCTCCGATATAGGCTAGACTGCATGTAACTAGCATGTATTGTAGTCCTAAGTCGCTACCTGAATCCATTGAGCAGGCATGCTTAGTTGTCACGAAGAATCATGAGTTTGACTACCTCTACCTTGATCGTCACCTCATCCTGAATAGTCAGTGGTATTCCAACTGCCTACCTGGTGTGATCCTACAGGTCCCACTCCAAAACATGAGGTGGGATTAGATCCCCTCTCTCTTGGTGCTAATGGAAAGGTCCTACAGAAATGATGAATATGGACTATTTTTCTATAGCCTCTTCATTCAATAGTATATCATAAGAATTGGGGATTCATGTGTACTACATTCCCATACTGGTGACAAATTATAATGTTGTCAGTACGTGGAGCCTGACTAATGCTACCTCCATGAGTATCCTCAAAATGTATCTTTCGCCCAGAAGAAGTATTGATAGCTCTAGGTTCTGAACTACCTTGACTCACACCATCATATTCCATCAAGTTTCACTCTTTGATAAATTCTCAGTTGACTAATTCAGAAATGGTATTCCATTGGAATACATTACATATGAACAGATGGCATATAATAGACCATCCTAAAATAGTATGGTAGTTATAAAATCATCACCCATAAGAGTAGGATAGATCCACTGCATCTTAGTGAAATGAGAAAAGTATTCCATAACAAACATACTTTACTATTATAGGATCATGAATTCTCTATCTCTTTCAACCCTGAGAGTCTGGGGAAATAAATAGTGGTATAAGATTGTGTCGAAATAATCCCAGAACTTATCAGGATTTTGATCTTACTAGGTGATAACATCTCACCACTACTTGGCCAAATCTTTCAACATATATGCAACAAGTTTTACCCTCCACTCTGGAGGTGACTCTAGATTCTCAAATATAGAGAGAATAGATTTGATCCATGACTCAGCAGAATGAGGTCTACCATCCATAGAAAATGTGGGAGGATGTTGTAGCTCGAATTCCTGATTCAACTCTCCATACTCAGGGTAGTTCGAACCACACCTTGCATAGTCTATAACATATTATGAAATCCATCACAAAACAATACATTGGTTCCCATATTTGGAATAGTAAGAGGTTCCACAGGTGGCACTGCAGGAGAAATCACTAGCAGCTTAGGGCCCACCACCTCAGGTGTATGGTTGTCACTGCCTTCAAGGCACATTACTAGTGGAAATCATGGTGGCATGATACTACAATGCCAAATTCAAGGATCAGAAGATATTTTACCAATTTAAAAGTGTGTAGATAGAAAACTAGGGTAGGTGCATGGCCTTTCTATAGAAATGATTACGCCTCTTTGCCTACTTCAAAATCCAAGACTATATGATAGAAAAGACCATTAGAGGCCATAAAAATTCAAGACATACCCCACTACCCACTACTAAGTCTTGGTTTAGGTCCAGGTGTCCGTTTCACAAATATAAGATAAATAATTTCACTTTATAAGTCATGTTCTTTTTTTATTTGTAATAATTAAAATATTTAAATCCTTTTAAATTGTTGAATTAGGTGGATTACCATTTCAAATCCATATGTCCCATACTCCTTATGAACCAGAATATGGAATCCACTAAACCAAAACCATAACACTTTCCATCCCATGCGACCAAGGGTCTGTGGATGAACATGGAATAACTGACTACTAAAGGTTCCAGCTTTAACTTATGTAGGAAAAATAGTTAGGTTAATGAAGGATATCTAAGTGTCAGTTTTTTTCCAATACCTTCAAATATTTCCACACATTTCATTACATAATGAAGGCACTATTAATATGCAACAATAAAATGCATGTTGAAAATAGATGTGTCAGGAAAAATGCATGGAATAGTCCTATTATGTCCATAAGGATTCATGTAATGCACACCCTCATTTCATTGGGCCCTGTAAAAGAAAACTCATTTCAATAATACCAATAACATTAACACCATAAAACAAGTTATTCTCCCAATAGTGAAGTCATATAAATTATTAATGGCATAATCAATTACAAAAATTTCCCAACCCAGGTAATTTAGGTTTCCTCTATACAAGGGTTAGTTGTGTCCAAACATAGGGTCAAATTCCAAATTCCTTTAACTCTTAGTATCATGTATGATACCCAAATATTAAGATAAAGGAAAACAAACCCTCTAATTCCACTTTGTAACATCTCAACCAGTGATCCACTTAACCCATTCCCCTATTCGGTGGGTCACATGGCCTCATTAATGCCTCCTCATATGCCAGAGGCTGCTAACTAGAAGTGAGGGTGTAAAGATAATACGATGGGGAGATTATAACCAATTATCATAGTGGAATAGCAGAGAAAATCATAAACATACAATAGAGGAATAATATATGAACAGATAGAATAATTAATCAGTTGAAGAATAAATAACTTAACAACTGAATAATAATCAAAATCCACTAAGTAGTGCCATATACATGGATTCATGGAAAGATGATATAAAAAAATGGGGAAATATGGTATAGACAGATACAATCATACTATAAAAACTAAAATAAAGAACAAATGGATACTCCACTAGCATATCAAGTGTATGATCAGCCCTATGCTCTTATTATCAATCTAAAGTTAAATCATATCAAAACTACAAAGCATGGTTCTTCCCTTATCCGTACCTACAGACAAGTAATCTTCTTGGGTACCAAAGGCAGCCTGAGTAGGGTGTCAGATAAAATCTCAGTAGACCACAACCAATGGTTTCTAGATGTAATCCATGAGGTGCTCATAGCTAAACAATATGAGGGTATAAATAGAATAAGAAACAAGTGCAGAAATAAATAATTGGCCTTTTTAGGTTCATAGAGGGAACCTTGAGGTTATATCTGCTTTATCTCATGGACATAATGAAATGCTTTTTTTTAGAAAAGATAAGTAAAATTACTGATCAAGAAAACCAGGCCTACAAATCCAAGTAGGGAACAAGTTGTAACACCCTGACATTTTATGAGAAGTATATTTTTTTATGTATTATGTTATACGCAAAGGAATCTTTAACTGCACATAACACTAGCTTGGCTTGTGTTACACGCAATCGCGACCTTCCTCGATAGCCTGTGTAGTACGCAATACCGAGTTTCACTAAATAATGATATATTATTATATAATAAACTAGACGTTATGAATATTATTAACTTAATTTTTCATTTTATAACATTATAATTCATCTTACAAATTTTCTATAATGAGGTATGAAAACAAAATCAGTTTTTCGGATAAAAGAAGTATTTTTCAAAAAATGCAGTTTTACCGCCTTTTGATGGTGCATCAATTTCAAATCTAGTTTTTGACATGTTTATAAGTTCAATTTGACAAAATAAAATTATTCTTTGGAATCAGGATGTAAAAATTTATTTTGAATAAATTTTTCATATTATTCTGGTAACTTTCATATTTTGATGAATAGTAAAAACATGCTATATTTTAATTAAAAACAACTTTTTTCATTGCAATAATTTATATGGTTAAATTATAATATTGAATGGTTTTAAAGTATAAATAAAATATATTTTTACCATTTAATATAATTTATGTCATTATCATTAATTTTACATTGAATTCATAGGTAAAAACATTTCAATCTTTGGCAATGTTTTAACTTTTAAAACCTGTTTGCTTAACAACGGGATTAATTTTAAATTAATTAATGCAACTTCTGTGTTTTGAATTTTGAAAACTGGATTCCATATTTGGAATCAGTGGGTCCAAATTATGTTAATAGGTTACTTTTATTTATTTAGTTTTTGATATTATGAATAGTAACTACAATAATTTTTATTTACTGTTGTTTAAGGTAAATAGGGTAATTCAAGGTTAAAAGAATATTATAATAATTCAAAATTACCTTGACACTTCTCCTAACCTTATTGGATGAGTAGTTTCCAACCATAGGAATCCTTGGGTCGATTTTGGGACCCCATTGTGCCACTTGGTAGTGATAATGACAATTTGGATTAATTAATTTAATGTAAAGACAAAATTGACATTAACAAAAATCTTTTAGTAATTAATTTTTATAAGGGGTTATATAAATTATATTTTAGACTATAAATATTCATTGGAAAGAAAAAAATATTTCCTAAATAATTTTTTTTTTTTATAATTTTTAGACACCAAATAAATTAAATTATTTATGACGTGATAATGATGAAGTATTTACCTCATTAATAAATGATTTAAATAAATAAGATTATAATGATTAAAATATTTTACAAAACATGTCCAATTCTGATTTTATGATTTTATTTCGACCATGAGTCATCTTATCTTCATATTTAATGATTTTTTGACCTTTTGAAACCGAATATAAGTTTATAATAAAATAATATTTCCACATTTTCCAAAGGTGCCCCTCTCCTCCCTTATAAAAGGGCACCTCCTCCCTCTCCTCCTCACACCACATTGAGCCTTCAAGCTCGGAAGACCTCTACCAATTTATCTTCTTCACTTCCCTAGAAACATCCTAGAGGTCCTGGTCTACTTCAAAGACTAATCTTAGTGCCCTAAGAGAAGGTTTCAAAGAGGAGTGTCGAAGAAGAGGTAATATCTGTTACCAATTATTTCAAATTTATTTCTTCTTCTACTTATTATTCTTTAGTTGTATGATTATGAAGTAATAACATCATTATCACTCATATACTTATATGTTATTATAAATATTAAACAACCTTATTTCACCTTCTACCCATCCTACAGAAAATTAAATCACCTCGCGTGCATACGTACGGAATACCGTCTCCACGCCGTGGTGTAATCTTTTTTCCACCACCACCTTACTTGCATGGGTATAATGGTGTAAATAATAACTAAATATGATTATTGTAAAGTTATATTGATTCTGAAATAGTATACATACACTTCAATACAATTCCACGATTATGGGAACGATATCATCGCTCGTGCGTACGTACGGCCTACCGTCTCCACAATGTGATGTGACTCGTTCTACATGATCTTCATTGCATAATGATTATATAAATGAATTTAATGAATAAATATGATATATATTAAACTAATACCATTCTTTAAATGAGGTCTCTATAACCTAAAAAGAAGAATAATAATTTATTCGACAAAACACACATAAGAACATAAAGCAATAAACACCCGAATAACACGTAGCAATGAAATATTACTAATAAGAAGCTAATAATGTGGCCATATATGATATCACAACAATTAGTATGATTCTGGAATAAGTCAATGACATTATTCAAATCATTATACAGGAGGTTCGGACATGTACAAATCATATCGGACCTAAGGTAAGGGAAAATCTCACAATCTCATTTTTATCCAAGATTGTTTGTACTTGGTATTTACTGGGGTGTCTTTTATCATCCACATCCATGTTTCCTCAATATGTAATATTATTTCTATCCTCCTACAATTGTTTAAATCCAATTTTACCCTTATTTTAGTTTTTACTAAAAGATATGAAAGGAATCTTTTGTTATTTTTCGTACGAGTTACTTTTTGACTTTTCTGGCAAAAGTACGAGAAGAATGTTTTTTTAACTTATACGGAATGAATGGATTTTTAGAACATTACTTCCAAGAATATTCATTTAAAAGTTTTCAAGTTTATTTTTAATCAACTTATTTTAGTTTAAAATTGTATGAAATGTTAAGAAAATAAAAATGTTTTTGAAGTAGAAAGGATATTTTCCTCAAGAATGGAGTGCAAGTGTTTTATCAAAATTATTTTCCATATAAGATAAAATAGGGTTATGTTTCTATCCCTATTTTTACATTGATTTGATTGTTTTATGATTAAATTAATTTTATGATGTCCTTTTATCTTATATGGGTTATGTTATGATGACATTATGTTTAAGAATCCCATTTTTATTCTATGGGTTATGGTATGATGTATGATTTATGATTTTGTGGAACACATAAGAATGGTTTCATTATGAGATGGGTGGGACCTATATCTCCCTCAAATGCATTGGGTAAATATTTATATCTCATGAGATAGACATGGCTGGAACGGCAAGTTAAACCAGTTCAGTGATACAGGACTGGAACGAGGAGTGAACTCAGCTCAGTAATGGACTTTGTCCTCTATGATGGTCTTGGAAATGATCCTTGACTAATATGAAATGATTTTATATGATTATCTGTGTATTCCACAAAGTTTCATGTTTTATGTTATTATTATTTTGGATTACTTTTCATTACTATGATTTATCCCATGACATGATATTATGACCTCTTTTGCATGTTATGATTTTCAAAATGTTATGTTCTTATGAATATGATATGACTGATATTTCTTTTGTTTACCCTTACCGAGCATTTGAGATCACCATTTTGTATGATTTCATTTACCCAGGTCAGGAAGAAGGATATTAAGTAGGATATGCCAAAAAGGGACTCTAGATATGATGAAATAAATGGGAGACAATGTAGTTGATTTTATGAACCAGATGTTTATGTTTCCTGGTTTCTAAAGACACTATACCTATATGGTCCTTTCATGGTTTTGTTATATATTGTAATAAGTATGCTTCAACTCTAAAGTAATAACAATGTATGTAAAGTATGGGTCGTTATAGTTGGTATCATAGGAAAGGTATAGTCAACCTTTGGAAACTAGGATGTGAAAGCCTTAGTAAGAACCCTAAGGATATGTCTAAGTATAGAACACAATATTAGTGTTTTAGAAATGGCCATGAGTAACATATGATAAGACCTTAAGTGTGAAATTTTATTCTTGATTATGTGGTTTTCATATTATGATTAGTGTTTCTCACACTATACTTCTTGGTTTTAGTCAATGGTTGGAACCCGAAGGAACAGTGTTAATGCTGAATGTGACAGGCAATGCAATGATTGTCCCCCTAAGCAACCAAACGTTATGGGAGATGGAATGAAAAATCTTGTATCCATTCTCACAAAACTTTCTCAAGCTATGAACCATGAAAGACTTCCAAATGAGCAAAGGAAGGAGAAACATTCTGTTGAATCCTTCATGAGGCAGCGTCCACCTTCATTCAGCGGGTCTTCTGATCCATTAGTATCTGAACAATGGATTATTACCACTGAAAAGATATTTTCAGTTCTACAATGTTCAGAACATGACAAAGTCATCTTAGCAGTGTATCATTTGGAAGGTGATGATGATCAATGGTGGAATCTTATCAAGAATACGAGGCAAAGATATGAAATTGAGTCCATGGAATGGGACGAGTTCAAGAACTTATTTTTCAATAAGTACTTCCCTCGTATTCTTCGAACAAAGATGGAGAAGGATTTTATTGAACTGAAGCAAAAGGATGATGAATCCGTTGGTACCTATGAAGAAAATTTTATAAGACTTGCAAGGTACACTTCAGGAATTATTATCCAACCTAAGAGTAAAATAGATAGATTCTTTAGTGGCTTAAAACCAAGTCTTTGAAGGGCGTTATCCATAAGGGACTTCAATAGCTACGAGGAAATTTTTCGATGTGCTCTCAAGGTTGAGATGGAGATTGGAGTAACCCATCAGTCATATGGGTTTGATAAGAAGTGTAAAATGGAATTCAAAAGAAAATCTAAAGACCACACTGAAAAGAAGATGAGTTTTCCTTTATTCGAAAATTGTGGAAAGAAACATAGAGGTAATTGTCTTAAAGGGACAGGAAAATGTTTTAAGTGTGGAAAATAAGGTCATCGGGCAGTTGAATGTCGAAATAATGGGAAGAAGATGTCTAATGATGCGAACAAAGAAAGGGATACACAGAATGCACCTCCTACACTTCAATGTTTCAAGTGCAAGGAGATGGGGCATTATGCCAATCAATGCCCAAATCCAAGGGCTTTTGATGGTGATTGACGTCAACAAACTCTTAAGGCCAAAGGCAAAGGAAAGTCACATGCAATTTCTATCGGCGATGTGGAGTACGATAATGATGTGGTGAAAGGTACACTTACCATCCACTCTAAAGTAGCAAATTTTTTATTTGATTTTGGATCCACCCACTCTTTTATTTTTGAAAAATTTTCTAAGGGTATTGTGGTATTACCTCAACAATTAGATGTTGAGTTAGTTGTGACAACTCCAAATGGCACAACAGTCGCATCAAAAGTTTATAATTATTCTCCTATTGAAGTTTGTGGGAAAGTGCTTCCTGCAAATCTTGTGATCCTTCCTATAGAGTAATTTGATGTGATTCTTGGCATAGATTGGATTTCTTTATACGGAGCTCATATCAATTTCCAATGAAGAGAAATCACATTTAATATTCCAGATCAATCTATGATCGTCTATCGATGCAAGGATGAATATAACCTTTGAGAGGAAATTGCATCCATCTTATGGGTATTGATTGCTATAAATGAAGGTTATTTATCTCAAATGGTTGGAGAGAAACTCACGATTAAGAATACACCCACTGTATGGTGGTTTGATGATGTCTTTCCGGAGGAATTTCCAGGTCTTCCACCAAATCGTGAAGTTGAATTTTCAATAGAACTCAAACTAGGTGCTATTCCCATTTCAAAGACACCTTATAGAATGTCCCCAATTGAGTTGCAGGAATTGAAGAAGAAACTCCAAGAGAATCTTGGTTAAGGATTCGTACGTCCTAGTGTGTCACCTTGGGGAGCACATGTTCTATTTGTTAAGAAGAAAGATGAATCAATAAGACTCTGCATTGATTATCAAGAACTTAACAAGATCAATATCAAAAAAAATATCATCTCCCACACATTGATGACTTATTTGACCAACTACGCGGAGCTCAATACTTTTCCACGATTGATCTTCGTTCAGGGTATCATCAATTAAGGGTCAAAAAAGAGGATATACCAAAGACGGGTTTCCATACAAGGTATGGACACTATGAATTTATAGTGATTCCATTTGGTCTTACTAATGCCCCTGTTATCTTCATGGATCTAATGAATAGAGTCTTTAGAGACTATCTTGATCAGTTTGTGGTAGTCTTTATAGATGATATTCTTGTCTATTCAAACAGCAAGGAAGAACATGAAGATCACTTGAGAATTGTATTGAAGACCCTGAGAAAGGAGAATCTTTATGCCAAATTTACCAAGTGTGAATTTTGGCTTCAAAAAGTTGCATTTTTGGGTCATATATTCTCAAAATAGGGGATATCTGTGGATCCAGCAAAAATAGATTTTATTGAAAGATGGTCAAGACTAACAACAATAACCGAGATCCGAAGTTTTCTTGGTTTGGCTGGATATTATCGACAATTTGTGAAAGATTTTTCATGATTATATAATCCACTCACTAGGTTGACTCAAAAAAGAGTTAAGTTCATGTGGACGGAGGAGTGTGAAGAAAATTTCAAGGAGTTTAAAAGAAGGTTATCCAGTGCACCTTTGCTCACACTGCCTTGTAGTGGAGAAAGGTTTGTGATCTACAGTGATGCATCCAAGAAGGGATTGGGGTGTGTTCTCATGAAAAACGATATGGTGATAGCTTATGCCTCACGATAGTTGAAAATCCATGATCAAAATTACCCAACTCATGATTTGGAGTTAGCTGCGGTAATATTTGCATTAAAGATTTGGAGGCATTATCTTTATGGTTAAAAGTGTGATATTTATACTGATCATAAAATTTTAAAGTATATTTTCACACAAAAAGAGCTGAATATGCACCAAATAAGATGGTTGGATATGATTAAGGATTACGACTGATCAATTCATTATTACCCTGGGAAAGAAAACAAGGTGGCAGACACATTTAGTCGACAAGACCATGCTAGATTATCCCTGATGAGGATCACAAAAGATCTAATATTTATTGATTTACAAAGGATGGATCTTGGAATTATAATGGAAGGGGAAAATCGTATCTTTCTAAAATGAATGTTTAACCATCTATACATGTGAAGATTAAAGAGGCCCAAAAAGAAGATGTAGAGTTACAAAAGAAGGTGAGAAATGTTCCTGAATTCAACCTTGATTGTGATGGTATAATAAGGTTCAGGAATAGGGTTTGTGTTCCTCCCATCCCAGAATTAAAGAAGGAGCTACTGGATGAGGCTCATAGTTCATCATTTTCTATTCATCCTGGAAGCACGAAGATGTATAGGGATCTAAAAGAGTACTTTTAGTGGGATGGCATGAAAAGAGATATTGTTGAATATGTCTCTCGATGCTTGGTTTCTCAGCAAGTTAAAGCTGAAAGACAGAAGTCTAAAGGGATGTTACAACCATTACCCATACCAGAATGGAAATGGGAAAACATCACTATGGACTTTGTCACTGGACTTCCTCAAACATCAAAAAGCAATAATGTTATCTGGGTTATAGTTGATCGTCTTACGAAGTCGGCACACTTCATTGCTATTAGGGAAGATTTCCCTCTGGATCAGCTTGCCAGGATATATGTAAAGGAAGTAGTAAGATTGCATGGAGTACCACTTTCCATTATATCTGATCATGATCTGAGGTTTACCTCGAAGTTCTGGCGAAGACTTCAGCATACTCTAGATACAGAGTTGAGTTTCAGCACTTCTTATCATCCTCAAATAGACGGTCAGTCTGAGAGGACAATTCAAACTTTAGAAGAAAATTTAAGAGCTTGCTCTATGGATTTCAAAGGTGGTTGGGATCAACACCTACCTTTGGTGGAATTTTCTTATAATAATAGCTTTCACTCTAGTATTCAGATGGCTCCTTATCAAGCTCTCTATGGAAATAAATGCATAACTCCAACTTTCTAGGATGAAGTTGGGGAAAGAAAGCTATTAGGACCTGATCTTGTTGATGAGATGGAAGAAAAAATCTGATCTATTCAACAAAACATAAGAGCAGCTCAGAGTCGACAAATAAGTTATGCCAACAACCGAAGAAAAGACCTAGAGTTTGAAGTGGGTGATAAAGTGTTCTTACGAATATCTCCCTGGAAGAGAGTAATGAGATTTTGGAAGAAGGGAAAGTTGAGCCCTAGGTATATCGGTCCTTTCGAAATACTAGATCATGTTGGGAATTTAGCTTACTGATTGGAACTTCCACCGAATCTCTCTCAAGTTCATGATGTGTTCCATGTATCTCTCTTGAAAAAGTACATACCTTATCCTTCACATGTACTAAGCTCAGAAGTTGTACCGCTGGAGAAAGATATTTCTTATGAAGAACAACCAATAGAGATTCTGGATCGTAGAGAAAAAGTTCTATGGAACAAGACCACTTTCTTGGTGAAATTTTTAAGGAGGAACCACCAATTAGAATAAGCTACATGGGAACTTGAGGATATTATGAGAGAGAGGTATCCTCATCTGTTTGTTACGAAGTGACGAATTTCATGAGCGAAATTCATTTTAAGGGGGGTAGAATGTAACACCCTGATATTTTATGAGAAGTATCTTTTTTTATGTATTATGTTATATGCAAAGTAATCTTTCACTGCACACAACACTATCTTGGCTTGCGTTACACGCAATCCTGGCCTTCCTCGATAGCATGTGTAGTACGCAATACCGAGTTTCACAAAACAATGATATATTATTATATTATAAACTATTCGTTATGAATAGTATTAACTGAATTTTTAATTTTATAACATTATAATTCATCTTACACATTTTCTAGAATGAGTTATGAAAACAAAATCAGTTTCTCGGATAAAAGAAGTATTTTTCAAAAAATGCAGTTTTACCACCTTTTGATGGCGCACCCATTTTAAATCTAGTTTTTGACATTTTTATAAGTTCAATTTGACAAAATAAAATTCTTCTTTGGAATCAGGATATAAAAATTTACTTTGGATAAATTTTTTATATTATTCTGGTAACTTTCATATTTTGATGAATAGTAAAAACACGCTATATTTTAATTATAAACAACTTTTTTCATCAAAATAATATATATAGTTAAATTATAATATTTAATGGTTTTAAAGTTTAAATAGAATATATTTTTACCATTTAATATAATTTATGTCATTATAATTAATTTTACATTGAATTCATAGGTAAAAATATTTCAATCATTGGCAATGTTTTAACTTTTAAAACTCGTTTGCTTAACAACGAGACTAATTTTAAATTAATTACTGCAACTTCTGTGTTTTGAATTTTGAAAAATGGATTCCATATTTGGAATCAGTGGGTCCAAATTATGTTAATAGGTTACTTTTTATTTGATATTATGAATAGTAACTACGGTAATTTTTATTTACTACGGTTAAAGGTAAATAGGGTAATTCATGGTTAAAAGAATATTATAATAATTTAAAATTACCTTGGCACTTGTCCTAACCTTATTTGATGAGTAGTGGCCTACCATGGGCATCCTTGGGTCGATTTTGGGACCCCATGTTTCCACTTGGTAGTGATAATGACAATTTGGATTAATTAATTTAATGTAAAGACAAAATTGACATTAACAAACATATTTTAGTAATTAATTTTTATAAGGGGTTATATAAATTATATTTTAGACTATAAGTATTCATTGGAAAGATAACAATTTTTCCTACATAATGATATTTTTTTTATAACTTTTATACACCAAATAAATTAAATTATTTATGACACAATAATGATGAAGTATTTACGTCATTAATAAATGATTTAAATAAATAAGATTATAATGATCAAAATATTTTCCAAAACATGTCCAATTCTGATTGGATGATTTTATTTCTACCATGAGTCATATTATATTCATCTTTAATTATTTTTGGACCTTTTGAAACCTAATATAAGTTTATAATAAAATAATATTTCCACACTTTCCAAAGGTGACCCTCTCCTCCCTTATAAAAGGGCACCTCCTCCATCTCCTCCTCACACCACATTGAGCCTTAAATATAGGCCAACCCCTGCCAATTTATCTTCTTCACTTCTCTAGAAACATCCTAGAGATCTTGGTCTACTTTAAAGACCAATCTTAGTGCCCTAAGAGGAGTTTTCAAAGAGGCGTGTCGAAGAATAGGTAATATCTGTTACCAATTCTTTCAAATTTATTTCTTCTTCTACTTATTCTTCTTTAGTTGTTTCATTATGAAGTAATAACATCAGTATCACTGATATACTGATATTTTATTATAAATATGAAACAACCCTATTTCACCTTCTATCCATCCTACGGAAAATGAAATCACCATGCGTGCGTACGTACGGAATACCGTCTCCACGCCGTGGTGTAATCTGTTTTCCACTACCACCTTAATTGGATGGGTATAATGGTATAAATAATAACTAAATATTATTATTTTAAAGTGATATTAATTATGAAGTAGTATACATACACTTCAATACAATTCCACGATCATGGTAACGGTATCATCGCTCGTGCGTACTTACGGCCTACCGTCTCCACGATGTGATGCGACTCGTTCTACATGATCTTCATTGCATAATGATTATATAAATGAATTGAATGAATAAATATTATATATATTACACTAATAACATTCTGTAAATGAGGTATCTATAACCTAAAAAGAATAATAAGAATTTATTCAACAAAACACACATAAGAACATAAAGCAATAAACACCTGAATAACAAGTAACAATGAAATATTACTAATAAGAAGCTAAGAATATGGCCATATATGATATCATAACAATGAGTATGATTCTGGAATAATTCAATTACATTATTTAAATCATTATACAATAGGTTTGGTCACGTAAAAACATATCGGACCTAAGGTAAGGGAAAATATCACAATTTCATTTTTACCCGAGATTGTTTATACTTTGGTATTTACTAGGGTGTATTTTATCATCCACATCCATGTTTCCTCAATATGTAATATTATTTCTATCCTCCTACATTTTTTTAAATCCAATTTTACCCTTATGTGAGTTTTTAGTAAAAGATATGAAAAGAATCTTTTGTCGTTTTTTGTAAGACGTACTTTTTGACTTTTCCGGCCAAAGTAAGAGAAGAATGTTTTTTTAACTTATACGGCATGAATGGATTTTTAGAACATTATTTCCAAGAAGCTTCATTTACAAGTTTTCATGTTTATTTTTAATCAACTTATTTTAGTTTAAAATTGTATAACATGTTAAGAAAGGAAAAAAAATTGAAGTATAATGGATATTTTCCTCAAGAATGGAGTTCAAGTGTTTTATCAAAATTATTTTCCATCTAAGATAAAAAAGGGTTCTATTTCTATCCCTATTTTTACATTGATTTGATTGTTTTATGATGGAATTAATTTTATGATTTCTTTTTATCTTATATGGGTTATGTTATGTCGGCATGATGTTTAAGAATCCCATTTTTATTACATGGGTTATGCAATGATGTATGATTTATGATTTTGTGGCACACATAATAATGGTTTCATTATGAGATGGGTGGGACCTATATCTCCCTCCAATGCATTGGGTAAAGATTTATATCTCATGAGATAGACATGGCTGGAACGGAAAGTTAAACCGGTTCAGTGATACTGGACCAGAACGAGGAGTGAACTCGGTTTAGTAATGGACTTTGTCCTCTATGATGGTCTTGGCAATGAGACTTGACTAATATGAAATGATTTTCTATGATTATGTGTGTATGACACAAAGTTTCTTGTTTTAAGTTATGATTATTTGGGATTAATTTTCCTTACTATGATTTATCCCATGACATGATATTATGACCTCTTTTGTAGGTTAAGATTTTGACAATGTTATGTTCTTATGAATATGATATGACTGATATTTCTTTTGTTTACCCTTATGGAGAATTTGAGATCACCCTTTTGTATGTTTTATTTTCCCCATGTCAGGAAGAAGGATATTAAGTAGGATATGCCAAAAAGGGACTCTAGATATGATGAAATAAACGAGGGACAATGTAGTTGATTTTATGAACCAGATGTTTATGTTTCCCAGTTTCTATAGACACTATACCTAAACGGTCCTTTAATGGTTTTGTTATATGTTGTAATAAGTATGCTTCAACTCTGAAGTAATAACAATGTATGTAAAGTATGGGTTTTTATACAAGTCCACCCAACAATGATCACCCCAAGATTTCCCAAAACGGTCCAAACAATGATATTTCGTATTCCCTCCTTGCTTGATAAAAGAAAAATTGCATGTAGAAAAGCCTTTAGTTAAAGACCAAATCTTCCTCAAGATAAGACCATACGGTTGAGAGTAACTATATATATAGTCATAGTGTATTTATATAGTATATTTATATATTGAATCCACTTATATAGACCAATTATGTGTGGATGTGAGTGTCTATATACCTGGAATACTAGGTGATGGATGGATCGGGGTGTAATTCAGCCATCCATGACCAGTCTAAATGAGACTATGAGCTCATGAAATAGGGTACATACCATGTATGTCATAATGAGTGTGAGACATCATGCCCAACACTTGATATGGTGAGTGTTCCATAATGTCTACACTTGAATAAAGGATGTGGCATGTCAAGCCCACTATCTAACCTGTTTCAATGGTTTGAGACATCATGATCAGCACCCAATGTAAGGGAATGTGATACTATTATTCTAAACAAATACATTACCATCATACCACAACCTATATCATGTTTTAATCATATTTCTAATATAATACACAAGGAATCACTTCTCATGTATCTCAATAATCAAGTTCAATTACAACAGTCCATTAAGATTTATATTAAGAATCCAATAAAAGATGAAATAATAAGCATGGCCTTACCACCCATTATAATACATTTCATTTAACCTAATTAATTAATTTAATGAAATTAATCCATAATGTATAATCCATACTATAAATCAATCCATTTAATTTATTAGGATTTGAAAATACAATTCATAATTCTCAAGAGACATTTAGAAGGTTCCATGGTAAAATAAAGAAATTGTATACTTGGAAAAATTCAATTATAAGTTGGTTCAAGATCTTAGGAGGTTCATTGGGTTCATTAAGAAATTATAAAATAGGGGGAAACTATTTACAGTCTAAGATGAACACTTAGAATGTACTTCGGGAAATATAACAATTAACAACAAAGGGAAATTCAATTTGGCACACCCAAGGAGTGTCAATAACTAAGGTCAACATCCTCTAAACTACTAAACAAGGATCAAAGTGTTTATATAAAGATTTTTTGATCAATTTGATATGAAAAAATCAATTAAACGTGATGATCAGAAAAAGATGATGTGCGATAAAATGGAAAAACTAAAAGACACTAAAACTCATGGGGAAAATAATGAGACCATCTACCTTAGGTTCGTTTATGACTCATCCTTTGATAGCATCCTTAGATTTGAAGTAGGTTTGAAGAAATTGATAAAACATTCCAACACCCTAAAAATAGGGAGAAATAGCTTTAACCTAAAAAATATAATGGATCCTAAGATAAACTAAAATAGTAAGGTTGAGGATTTTAGATCTTATCGAGATGGATAAGATGCTTCTAACGGTACGTAGTTTGGACTTCAGATTGGAGAGTTATCTCAAAGCCTGGGATGATAAGTTTGGAAATCTAGGGGATGAGGAAATAAGCTTCATTCATTAGAATAAATATAGGGGAAAAGAAAAAAGGTTTATAAGGTTAAATAAGGGAACTTAGGTAATTTCACTCTCAAAATAGGGGTTTCATAGTTAAGATTCATGGTTTCCCAAACCATGTGTAGACCACTCTCAAGCCATTATCCAAAAGAGATACCCCACATGGTTAAGACACACGCTTTCCCAAACTATGAATAAACCATGCAAAATTCCATTTTCAAAAGTATATATTTTTTCTCACAATCATGTGCCTATAATCACATGGTTTCAGAAGAAATGGGGGGATCCTACTGCACATTTGTTTCGCCATACGTAGTTAGTAGAGACCATGAAAACTGGGCAGTATGGTTTTTACTAACCTTGCATCCCAGTTATTTTTGGATATTCGGGTTCATAACAAGCCCTTGATTCTCCTTGGACCCTCCTTAGGCCATAGTTCATGTTTAACAATATTAAAATGAATATTTTAAATTGAAAAAATATATGAACCTTCTTGAAAATATGGGTTGTTACAAATGAGGGCAGTTTATTTCATGTCTGGCCCCATTCTCTTCTCAGTGATCCTATTTTTCTTTTTTTAATAATGGGGATTAGCCCTTGCCTTTTCCACTAAAAATGTGTCATATTATATTGGTTTATTATCTTTTTATTATTTATAGGTATCCATGATTTAAAACTCAAAACTAGTTTTTTCTAATGAACTTATTTCTTTCCATAATTTATAAACAATAACCATAGACACTTATTTCCATGGTTTTGGAACCGTGGTAATAGGGTACTTGCAACTTCAGTTCGAAAATCATGATAATTTGTGCCTATGGGAAAAAATTAGAATCATAGTTGTATACCTATTTCCCTAGAGTCTATGACCATATAGTCCAAAATTATGGTGATAGTTTATCACTATTATTATTTGATGCATTAACATGATTTTAAACTATGGTAATATCTAACTATTCTAGTTGTGAACTTTTCCAAATTTTTCTCAATTTCTTTCTAGTGTTTAAGTAAGTCGATCACTTGCTCATTATATTTGTTCCCCAAATCACATGTATTAATTTAATAAAAAAATTATTTTATCGCCCATGATCACTAGATGGTTTACTCACAATGTGTGAGATACTTTTCTATGTGATAGTGAATGGTATCCCACATCACTTAATTTTACTCTTTATTATGTAAGAAACTTCAAGGAAATAGGATAACCTTGGGACCTTTTAAAAAATGACCCATGAAATTATGATTTTCCACACACCGAATAGTTTATTCTCTTCAAGATGTGAAATTAAATACGGATGGTGAAAAGCTTCTCTTTCATGTTCACCAATATATCTCTCGTGAGAATATGATGAAAGTGTTCATTAGATTGATAAAGTAATTAAAGAACACCCAGTATAAACTCAACTCTCCTATTTTGGAAACATTATCTATTAATATTTCATCAACTATATTCTCTATAAGTTCTCCACCAATTAAGTTAAACATGTAAGGATCAATATTTTTTCTCTATTCAATATACCTCAATAATATTAAAGATCCCCTTTCACCCATTATTTAACAGTTTAATGTACATTATTATTCCATGTCAACAAAAAAATTCTTGTCCATAATTAGTGTAATTAAAAGTTGATAAATGGTTCCACATATTACGTACTATGTTGAGGTGTATCCAATAACATATAGAGACTTTCTCTCTCCCAAAATTTCTTCAATCATTATTTTTAAACCAACTCATCCTTATAGATCCTTTAAATTATCTATAAAGAATTATTCAAATTAATACATTATTAAGGATATATCTCACTGACATTTTTTCTATTAAGGAAACTATTTTATATTCATTTATGGAGTTATAAATCTTATTTTAACTTCTATAAAAAATTGGCTCATAAAAACGATCCATTGATGAAATATTCCCCATAATGGATATTAAATCCTTTAGCCTTTTATTAAATTTATAACATAATTAGATAAAATAAAAATTTAAATGTGTATATAAATACTCTTAAAATTAATTTATTTTGAACCAAAATACTCTGGTAAAATTATCTTGGTGGTGTGATAAATTTTTAGACATTATTTTTCAAGAAATATATGCATCTCACAACCTAGAAATGATATCTTCATAGTTTGGAATGGGTGGTGTTGTAACCATGTTTAATGATATATAATTAATTGATAAAGATGATTACTTTTATGAATTCAATTAAAATAATTCGTACTTGAGTACAAGGGATTAAAATTTTTGTTTTATCTAATACATGATACATGTAATGATAGGTGATTATGGTTGGTTGAAGAACTTATAGATGGCTCATGAAGTTATTTATGGTGTATTAAATGATTATAAATCTTCAAATAGGTTTCTGGAATGATTAAAAGTGGATAAATAAGGAGTAAAAAACCAACTAATGAGTCGATTTGAAATGGGAACCTGATGGAAAAGACATATAGAAACCTATATTAGTTTTTTCCTTCACTCACTACTCAATGGCTCTTAATGGGAAACTGGTGGCTCACTAGCTACCTGATATGTCTCAATGAGTACCCAATGTTTGTTATTGAGTGGTGGTTTCAAGGTGGTTTTTAGCAAGGGGTATCAAGTGGTTTCTAAAAGGTACCAAGTGGGGTTTTGGGAAAAAATACTCCATTTTAGTATTTAGATAATGTGTCTTTGGTTTTTTCACATGGGGTACCAAAAAATCAACCTAAGATGCCTATTGTGTCTATCTATGGTGATGAAAATACTATTAAAATATGAATGGGTAAATTTAAAGTTGTATATAAGTTGGTTAATATTATTTTGATAGATTTTTACATTTGAATTTGAATTTTCAAGAGAGATAAATGTATTAATGGTAAATGTGAGAGGAGGCATGACCTAAGGACACTAGGGAGAGGAAGAAAAAAGAATATAGATAATTTTCACTAAATAGAAATATGATTCATGTAAAAACTTCATTTATTCATTTTCATAAATTTTATTACTTTTAATCGAAGATAGATTTGTTTTATTGAAGATGTTAAAGGCTTCAATGGCCATAAAAAAGTTTAATGAATTTATTCTTATTATTCAAAGAACATGTCCTTGTCTATATATCAATTTTATTTCATCAATAAGAAAGAAGATGTTGGGTTTTTATATCAAGTGGAGGTTCACTGTATTCTAATGTTTTAAGGATTATATAAGTGTAAGTTTTCCTTATTCATGATGAAAAATGATCGATTATTTAACCTATATGATGATTTAGTGTTGTTAATGAATATTTTAGAGTGATTTAAGACTCAATAAGAAGTTGATAAAATCCTCATTTTTTTGATATTATTCCTATAACTATATTTTTGGTATTATGAATCATGCTAAGAGACTTAATTTTTAATTAGTTCATGGATATACTCTACTTATTGTATTCACTAGATAACACTATTTGAGAATGTGGAAATGGATTATTCATTTTCATTGCATATATGTATCCATTAATTTTGACAGGTCAAAATTTTAAGTTATTATTTTCTAGTTTTTTGTATTTATTACTACCAATCACATAGAAAATGAATACAATATACCTCATTTATCAAATCTATAATTGAATGTTGAACAAGAGTTTGTAAAATCTATTAAGTGAAAAGTCAATCATTGATTTACCCCCTCTTAGTGAACCTATTATGGGACCTTTTATAATGGTAATTAGAGTATAAGTTATGTTTAGAAACATTAAATCTATTGTTCTAAATTTTAAATAAGTGGTGAGCTATAAATTTGATATTTGAAGAAGATCATATTAATTCTGTAAATAACAAATGAATTTCAATGTTCGCTTGAAAGAATTATCATGTGTGAAAAGATAACATGTGTTGAATATTGAATAGATATACATTTTAGAAACATGGGTATATTCATCAGTGAAAATATTAATCAAACAAAAAAGTGAAAAATAAAGTGTTACAGGATGAATAGAAACTTGTTTTATAATAAATATTCTAATTTTCTGGCTATTATTAGTAATTTTGAGGATTCAAAGATATGAATATAAGTTTCTAGTTGGATGGATAGTATTTAAATTTCATTACCATAATTGGAAGACAATATTATAGGGGGAGATAACTCATTTAAAGAATATAAGTTCAAAATAAATATTATTATTTTTTTGAATTGAAAGTCTAGAATCAATTTTAGTTATTAAAAAACTATATTGAAGGTCTAACAATCCATTACATTGTGTTAAGAATTTCTCCTAAATGTTTTACTAAAATAAAAACAATATATATTGTAAAAATGTTTTCTATATCATATTATGGATGATATAATGCTTCTAAAATAGTTTGGAAAGTTAAAAGGGTGTTCTATTACATTTTTAAGTAATGTATCTTTCAAAATCAAAGGTTATAATTTTTATTAAAATTGAAGACAAGAGGCTAAAATTAAATAATGTGCTATTTTTTAATGGATTGAAACAAAATTTTCTTAGTATATAGAAAATTTGTGATAAATTGAAATCATTTATATTTAAAAATGATAAATTTTCTGTGAATTTTTTTTAAATATGATTATGTGGTAATGAAATTAAAACAAACAAAACGTAATTTGTTTAAACTTGATGAAACCAAAAATAATTTTATTTGAATGTGATGGAAGAGAATAGTTGTATTAAATACATAGACACATTTTTTAAAATAATATAAATAATTTAACTCATTATGACACTATTTTTAATGTTATTATGATGAAAAGATAAAGAAATTTTATTTGTATACAACTTCAAAAGGGAAACATTATTAATTCTTAACAAAAGAAAGAGGTAATTAATACATCTAAACATTTGAATCGTATCCAGTATGACATTTTTAAATCCATGAAGCATAAATAAATAAATGTAGATAAATCAAATTATTTTATTTATATTTTAATTCAATTGAATCACTCATAACATGTTTACGAAACATAAGTTTGAGTCTCTCAATATGTTTAAGAGTTATTGAATTAGTACCAAAAATAATGCAGTTAATCCATAAGATATTTAATACAAATAATGGGGGGAATACATAATAGAAAAAATTGATACATACTTAAGTAATCATGGTATTAAACATGAATATAATTCACCATACACTAGATAAAACACAATTCCACTGAAATAATAAATATGAGTTTGGTGTAAATAGCCCAACTATATCAGTTGAATATGAAACATCACATTTCGATTGGAGACAAGAAATTAAAATTGTATTTCTTGTTAAAAATAATTGTTTATATAAACTTAATTCTATGATATATCCTTATGAAATGTATTATAATAATACCATAAGATTAAAATAATTTTAGGTGTTTGGTATCTTCTGCATCATTAGAGTGAAAGGTTCCAACATGGGAAATTTTGAGTGACATATAATTGAAAAAATATATATTTTTTGTGATTTCCATAAAATGGAAGTGGTTATCGATGTTCTAATACCCCCTGTTTTGAACTGGATGAAAATTCTAAAGGAATTTTAATTTTATTTTGGTGGATGGTATAATATGAAAATCAAGATTCTAAATGAAATTTCAAGAGTTTTAACACTTAAATTTTTTATTTTTGGATAGGGTATAAAGAACATATGGTTTCTTAGGAGTTTGGATGAGTTCTTATAGCATTCGGATTCAAAACTAATTTTTAGGAGAGATGGGCCTAGGAGGATGGTTGGAACATAGTTAATGTTAACTATGTGGCCCAAACTGGGTGGTCTTTTTGTTAACAAGCATATTTTATTTAAACCATGTGAGGGATCCAGCAAGTTGGGCAGCTTTGTATAAAAATGTAGAGGAAATCACATGGTTGGTGCATGGTTTGTCAAACTATGCACTAAAACTATGTGGGTAGGGGTATTCTTGGGTAGTGAATACCACAAGATTCGTTCATGGTTGGTAAATTGTGCAAGTCAACTACGTGGTAGGGTAGTTCCTTAGAGAGTGGCATCGCATGATTGACACACAGTTTTCATAACTATAAAGGCTAAATATGTGCCTCTTAAAAGGGGAAAAATTCATTATCCCTACCACCTTAAATGGTTTTCACTCCATTTTCTTTCCATATTCCTATAGTAGCCTCTTTGTGCACACCCTCTCCCTACTCCTTCATCTATGGGTGGTTCTCCTTCATTCTTAGTCTGATTTGATCACTGTTAGATGATTTGGAAACCTAACTATGAGTTTAGAAGCCATTTTTCTTACTTTATCTTATTTATTTTATCCTAGAAATTTTATCAATATATGAGCTAATATGACCTATTTTTAGGGTGTTCATAGGGTTTATCATTTTCTCTCATTTAGTCTTGAATCAAAGGCTAATAATGGATGAGTGAAGCTTCTTAAGCATGGGGTAAGTGGTCTACATGTTTTTTCCTTAAAATATTTTTAGTTATAAAATGTTTTATTGTGTCACATGTTTTATTTTATTTGTGTTGTTATTAAAATGTTAAATACCTTAAATTAAATGTCAATAGCATAGGCATGATGTTCTTGAGACCCCTTAATATGGTTGGAGGTTGTGACCTCAACTTTGGCCACCCCTTTGGGTATGTCCTTTTATTTTCCCTCATTTTTCATTGTATGTAATTAACAAAAACACCAATTAGGTTTGTTAGAATTGACCATCAATTTGAATTAAAGGAATTTCGAAATAGTATGGACACTTCTATTACCCCCTTTTGACATTTATGAATGTAATTATTAGTGGAGTACATTTAATAGAATTGTTAAATGGAAATGATTCACTCTTCGACCATGCTTGAATCATTAAATAAAATATTTGGCTACTTTCATCATAGACCATTTAACACCAATGGAGGATCATAACCTCAACCAAAACCACCTAATAATGTAGGTTATATTACATGTTTATAGTTATTTTTTCCTTGTGATAATATGGCCCCTTGGGAGCTTTGGGATCACCACTTTCTAGTGAGTTTCCAAAATTGAAGTCATGGGATTATTAAATGGTATGTATATTAACATGGAACTCTTTATCATTTAAGAGTGAATTGAAAAATTAATGTATTGAATTTTTACATGGGAATAATATATCATGTGTCCATTTTCACACTTATAAATAAAATGAGTAAAGGTATGTATAAATTTTGAATTATAATGGATAGGAATCATAGCCTATGTTCAATTATTAAATTCATTGTGATTTATTATTAGATTATTCCATGGGAGACACATGGATTATGATACATAATTCCTTATATGGGATTATAAGACAAATGAATGATATTGTGCCTAAAGCAATACCTAGGTTCCTTATGATGAATTCCTCAGAAAGTCTTATATATTAAATTAATTATGTTAAGCCATGGGTGATACATTGATTCCTTACACAGAATTCCTGGATTTTCACATAGGTTAATCGATTATATTAAGACTTGGGAAATACTTGGGTTAATAATACATAATTTGTGATACATGATTAGAGGATTAATGGAATTAAATCATGCCTTAGGTAATACTTAGGTTCCTAATAATAATTCCATGGGCATAATCAAAGGTTAAATGATATAATATTATGCCTGATTACTATTTGGATTGCACTCGATTGTTAAATATTTAATGTCATGAAACATGTACAACCTTATATGATCAACATTATATATGGATGAATTGGTTTCTAGTTGAGTCCCACATGAATATTGTTACACATTGATGCTGGGGATTATGGACATGGGTCCTATTTCTACTTCATTGTATATATGTTCAGAGACATCCTGATTAGGCTAAAGTAGGTAGAGTTAGCTAGGTATTGTATGAGGATCCTAATCCTGATATGGTTGATATTAATTTACTTCTTACTTTTGATATACCTAAACATTGTACCTTTTATAATAATGGATTGTATTTTCATTATATATCATTGGTGGTGGCCTACTAATTTTTCTCACATCCATTTTAAGCCTTTATTCGGTACCCGAATAGATCTCCTGACTACAAGTTATAGCTTGGCTAATTCTTCTTTGTTGTTTTATTGTTTGGGCTAAGACGTAGTGTGGGGAGTTTAGGTTATGAATATACTTGGGCTACCTTCAAGAATTAGAGTTTTTTATTTATTTATTATTTTATGTATCTAGATCTATTGTATGTATCTATTTTATTTTTTCATCCTTTTATTCATGGATTAGCATGTTCATGCATGGATATATCTTTGAAACTAACTAGGTCATTTGTTATTATTATCTTTTAGGGATTTATTTATCTTCAACTATTTATTTACATTTATTTATTCCTATACTATATTTAGTAGCATTCTAGAGGGTATAGTCTTCCCATTGTACCACCTTTTGACCCTCACTGCTATTTTTGAGCCTCTAGTGTATGGGGAGGTGTGCTTGAGGCCTTGTCATCAACCAGTCCAGTTACTATTTTTAGAATGAACCAAGTTGGGACATGAAAATTTTGTATCAGAGGTTCTTTTTACTATATTACTATTATGAGTAGGTAGTAAAGATATTATAAATATGTCAAAATTTGGTAAATATCTTAGGTCTGAGAATGGACAACCCACACATGGAGGAAAGATTAAGTCTCCAGATATGGGACTATTTTTCATGTCGTTATTTATTATAGTTGATTATTATTTCACCTTGAGTGATTGAATTACTTTCCCTCTTGTTCCTAATTTATGGGATTTACCTCTTGGCCCAGTATAGAAAGAGATGAAGTGTTTTCATGTATAATTTTTAGAAACATAGGAATCACATGTCATTAGAATTCTTATATGTATACCTTTCTTGTGTAATTATTTATCATGCATGTTTCTATACCATAATTTTTTGATTTCTTAACTTATTTACTTATATCCATGTTCATTTAATTATAGTATTTTTATAAACTATGGTATATGGTGAGTTAAATAAAGTTTATACATCAACCTAAATGGTGTTTTCTCATATATCTTGATGGTGGAATTCTATTCAATCAGCCTAAATGCATTAAATAAATAAAATGGTTTTAATTTTGTTAATGAAATACCCTAAATAAAATTTCTAAATGTCAATTAATTGGATTTTTTTTAAAAAATTCAAGTAATTTATTGTGGATGATGGTTAAATGGTTTGTCAATTGCAACTTATAATATATTGTACCTCTTTAACATCGGAATAAAAACCCATATAACGGAATCCTTATATGCTTCACTCCACCATTTTAGTTGAGTTTTAGAATCATATTCCTATGGAATTACCCTGATAAGGGTGTTTTTAAATCTAAATAATTTAACTATTAATGGATTTATCTTAAATGGGATTCCAATCGTAATTTACAAAGCATTGACTCCATAAATTGGGAATGGATTCCCATATAACTTGACCCAGGTTTATATGACTTAAACCTTATAGGTTGGCTATATTATTATTATGTTTGGTACTTAACACATTGGGAGTATGCCTATGTTATATAGTATGGTTATTTAAAGTGTCATCAAAAAATCATATCCTATTTCAAATATATTTATGGTGGAATATTACTTGACCAATCCCCTAAAATGATAAAATATCCTTGTATTCTTATATAGATTTATTAATATGAGGCTTAAATTAATTAAAATTCTAGTTACAACATAAATAGTGTTTTCCTCTATATATTGGAATTGAAATTTTCTTTAACTAAGCCATGTTTTGAGAAATTATGGATAAATAATGGTTAAAAGGGAGTTTATGAGATAATTTTCTATGAATTTTATGAGATGTCAGTTAAATAGAGTGTCAAGTATAGTTGGTTCTATCACTGGTACATGAAATTTAGTATACCTGATCCTCTTTAATGTTTATAAAAAAACTAAATATGGGAATTGGATTAAATAAAATATTCATTTAAGGGGTTTCCTTAGAGAAATGATTTGAAAAGAAACATGAGCGGTAAAGCCTAGTAACCTTTTTGGTGTGACTCTAGTTTAAAATTTAATACCTTGTGTAAATGAGGAGTTATCACATTATGGTATCACCCTTGGAGATAGAAAACTAATATGATTTTTAGATGAGTTCCTAAGCTCGATAAGTTCTATTTTTCTAGCTGTTTGAGTTGGGTGGGACTCTTAGATAATGAAATGGCACCCCTAGTGAGGCAGGTGGTTATCTGGTAAGATAGACCTTAAGGGGGTATTAGTGTAAATGGATAGTTGGTGAGTATTAAATCCTTTTTCCTTTAAATTGGAATTGTGAACCTCTAGGGAGAACTCCCTTATGGGTATTCTCAGAGAGGATCAGGTCTAGGTAGGTCGAAGCTTGGTAGGTGATGTCGTTACACCTATTATGATAGGTTTTGACCCTTGTAGGATAAGGACATTTTTTACTTGCTTCAGGTTAACCTATTTTAGAGATATTTTGCAGGTTTGTTAGATGTCATGTAATAGAGGCCCTTAAGTGGGATATGGTCTCATGCGAGAGATCTTAGGGCTAGGTGGGTGAACCTAGTGGCCCTGTTTTGAGTTCTAATCAGTAGGGCTAGGTAGGAGACCTATAAGCCCCTAGTTTTTAAATATAACATAATTATTATGAAACATTTGGTTTATTCAAGTGAAAGATATAAGAAGGGTTGGTTCAGGTTTGTGGATTCATTTTTTATATTATGAGCTTGGTTTTAATATTATTTCAAGACTGATGCAATAGAGGTGATTGGGTTTTATGATGTTGTCATGATGATGCCTGCAGTTTTTGAGGAAGCACCTAGGGTGCTTATGTATCAAGACTGGATTCAATGGGTAGGAATGCTTGGGTTCTAGGCCCTATACACTAGTGTTTTTTCAATTGGTTCTTTAAATGTTTTAAACAATGTTGTGTGGTGGGTGGTCGTGGAAAAAATCATGGTACAAATGAGGTTATTGGTTTTGAAGAGGAGTTCCAAGGGATCTTTATATGTGTTAATATAATAACATTACATGTAGAACATTCATCTTTTCCTTTTTTATAGTTACCCTACTTTCTCTCACATTACTATTAAATCATTTTAATGATAAACAATATAATAGTGTTAGAATACCAGGATCCAAAGGTTTTGTGTCTTTAGAAAATTAATACCAAACAAAACATTTGCATAATAAAACATAAGCATAATTTAATTCCATCTTTTCTATATTTTTAGTGTCCCTCATGTACTCCATTGTATAAGTAGTCACTTGAGGATATACATAAAATAATTTTATGAGCTAAAATCCTAGTAACAGGATATATAAGAAAATGAATCAATATGACATGGGTAAGAATAATCATAATCATCATAACATAAGCTAGGAATCATCATCATAATCTGGAGATGAATCACTAGATAAATTAATTTAATGATTTAATGCATAAAAATGAAACATCATGTCTTAGTGGTCAATTACCACACATATTTGTGAACAAATCTATCATCAAGTTCACGCAAAACATATGTGCATAATCATAACATCATCATTGTGAAAAAAACTAGCATCATGTTCTTTAATATTTCACATTATCTCATGAGATACATCAAATTACCTAATTCATTGGATCACTATAAAATTTCAGTCACACCCATCACATCATAACATTTACATAATCATGCATGCTACATAGAACTTATATCAATATTAGACGTAAAATAACCCATGGGAAGAAAATGGGTCTCATGAGAATTTCATAAAGCATACATCCATGAATAAACCTTTTGGTTCCCAAAATAAAATTAGAATAACATACTTGGTATAAAAATTATCAATCATTAATGAAGAAGAAACAATCTCAAGAGAAATATAACATGTGTTTTTAGAAAGAAGAGTTCTTTTGGAAATTTTTTTTTTTATTTTTCATAAAACCATATTGGAAGCATGTATATCCCAGAAATGAAAATGTAAGGACACTAAAATTATGTTTGAGGGATATTATAAGAACACTCACCATAAAATTTGGAATGAAAGAGGAATGGCCCAAAGTAAAGGAGTTGGGTTTTAGAAATCCCCTTACCTTATGTCTGAATGCTTTCTTCACTTTAATATCCTAGATAATAAAAGTATAATCATTAATTAATAATTCCAAAACCTATTATGCATGTATTTGATTCACTATAATTTTATTAATTTTATTTTATGTCCATTTTTATGAGTTATAGTGTTCAATTTCATTGTTTGGGAGTGTTCATTTTCTTGTTTTTCTTGACTGGTTCACTTGTATACATGTTAGAAAGATCATGTAAAATGGGGATAATTATCCATAATTTATATTATATGTTATTAATGAAATAACATAAGTTTAATTGATATTATAAATTATTATTTTTCTAGATATGAGGATGATTCATTAGATAAAATGTTAATAGTAATCGTTTAGATTTATTTTGGTAGTTTTCGATCACAACAAACTCATTTTTTTAATATTATAAATATATATGTTTGTTCCAAAACATCAAAAAAGTTATAAAATATAGTTTAAAATCCTTTTGAACCATTATAATGGTTTTATGACCATCCTTGAAAGTGGTAATGTAAAAAAACATGTCCTCCTTGAATTTGATAAATGAACACCTCTAGGAAGAAATTTCCATTTTTAGAATAAAAGGGAGAGAAAAAGAGTTTTGATGATAGATTATTCCATTAACATAATAAAAATTCAGTATATAAAAGATAATAGAATTATAATTACACTTGGATAAGGTAATGTTAGGAGAGAATAATGAAATAAACTAAATTAAAAGAAAAGAAATATGATTTTACCTCTTGAATTATTCTCCTTGAGAACCTCCTTAGGGAGATTGATTTTTGGTATTTTCTTGATAAAAAATACTTCTAGATGTAGGGTAGGGGATTGGGAATAGTATTGGGTATAAATTGGAAAAGATTCAAGGATTTGGGGTTGTGAGGAGAATAAGTGGTGAGGGGTGGTATTTATAGGTGGGATAGGGGTGTTTTTTTATTATTTTATTCATTAGTTTATTATTTTGGCACAAGACTAATAGTAGTTTGAACCTTATCACTAAATATATTAAAATAATTAATAGGAACTCAATATTATGGGCTTATATCACCCATACATCATATATGACTCAATAATACAGGTATTTGTTAAATATCGTAAATTAATATATTTAATTATTCACCAAAAATTCAACTATTTTAGGAAAATACCAAAAATTTACCCAAACCATATTTCAAAGTGTAGAATTAAAAAATGGACTCCATTTTAAATAAAATCATCATTTATTTGAAAAATAGTGATTTAAAAATTATAATCTATTTTATGACACATTAAAAAATTACTTAAGGTCTCATAATATTATCTTATCATTATAAGAGAAAAAAAATATTTTATGAAAAAATTTTATGAAAATTAATTTTCTTTTAAATCATTATATTTATTATAAATTTTTAATTAAATATTTATAACTTTCAAAAATACCAACACTTAATTTATTATTTTTAAAACATTTATTTACTTATACCATGAAATAAATATATCATAATTTCATTCATAAGATACCTAAATTTTATTTATACATTCATTTGTTAGGTTACTATTATATTGGCCAGATTACTATTCCTAATAGTCACACTATTATTCCAAATGTCAAGTTACTATTCTTTTGGTATGGGATCCTTTTCTAGAAATACCTCTTATTCGATTCATTTTAAATTTATAATGTTTTTATTATGTTATCTATGTGATTTTATGTGATTTATAGTATATGGAATAATTATAAGAAGGTAATTTCCATTGATAAAATTTTGGGTTGTTACATTCTTCCCCTTATGAAATTTCACCCTAGAAATTTTGTTTTACATGCTATGGTGAAAGCAAGTGAGGGTACTTCTCCTTCATCGCCTATTCTAGTTCCCATGTTACCACTTCAAACTTATGGTTCCACCAGAATAATTTTACTTAGGTGAGTAGTTTTTTTGTATACAAATTTATCTTTACGGTCCAAGATCTTCACTAGCTACTCCTCATAAGAGATATAATTTTCCAACTATACCACCTATGGATTCAATATATGTGAGGGATATAATATTTAATTCCTCAAGAGGGATACATGGAATACATAGTGTACTTGAGACATAGTAGGTGGAAGTGCTAGTAGATAGGCCAGAACTCCGACATGATCAAAAATCTCAAAGCGGTCGATGTACCTAGGGATCATCTTTTCTTTCATCCCAAATCTCATCATCCTATTACATGGATATATGCAGAGGAATACCATGTTTCCAACCTCAAACTCTATGTCCCTTCGATGATTATCATCACAGATCTTCTGTCGACTTTGGGATACCTTGGTGTGATCCTAAATGGTTTTCACCTTTATGACCATTTATTTGACCATTTCATGTCATAGAATCTTATGTTCACTAACTTCATCATATAATATCAGTGTTCTACATATTTTCCCTTAATGGCATTCATATGGAGGCATTTGGATGTTCAAGTGGAAACCTTTGTTGTAAGATAACTCAACCTACGGCAGATGATTGTCCCATCCTCCTTTGAAATCCATAGAACATTCTCTCAACATGTCTTCCAGTGTCTAAATAGTCTAATCATATTAGCCATTAGTTTGAGTATGGTAATCTGTACATAAGTTCAAATCATTGTTTATATAATTTTGTAGTCTTTTTCTAAACATTGAATTGAATCTTGGATATAGATCTAATACAATCAATAGTGGTACTTCATGTAGCCTTACCACTTCTCTAATGTATATTTGTGCAAGTTGATTCAGTGAGAAGTCCTCTCAAATTATGATAAAATGATCTATCTTTGTGAGACAATCCACAACAACCCATATATCATTATTTCCTATTTATGTCTTCAAAAGTATAATGACAAAGTCCATGGTGATTTTTTCCAATTTCCATGTTTTTATGGGTAATGGTTTCATCATTACTTTATACTTTTTCATTTTATCCTTCACTTTCTAACATACCAGGAACTTTTATGTATATTCAGTGATCTTTTTATTCATACTGTCCCACTAATAATTCTCTTAGAGGTCTTGATACATCTTGGTTCTCCCTGGGTGAATAGAGAATGTTGAGTTATGTGTGTCACTCAGAAGCTCTTTATTTATCTCTAGCTTGGATGGTACACATAGTTATGACTAAAATCATATAACACCTTCCTCATCAATTTTGAACATTGAGGATTTCCTTCTCATGGATTGCACCTTCTTCTGAATGTCCACATCATTTCTTTGATCATTCATTATTCTCTCCATGAGGGATGGTTGAACTATAATTTTAGAAAGTATTGATGATTTCCTTACATAATTATTCTCATGCTCATAATTTTCAAATATAATAATATTGGATCCATCTCAATTCTCATAATTGATAATGTTGTAGGATCCTTTCCACTTAGAGCATCTGCCACTTTATTCGATTTTCTAAGATGGTAGTGGAATGAGCAGTCAAAATCCTTGATTAAATATAACCATATTCACTAGAACATATTAAGATCCTTTTGTGTGAATATATATTTGATGCTCTTATGATCAATATATATTTCACACTTCTCCCCATGGATATAATTTTTCCAGATTTTCAATCTAAAGATCACTACAGTCAACTCCAGATCATGCGTGGGATATTTTTTCTCATGAATTTTTAATTGAATTGATGTATAGGATATCACTTTACCATTTTACATCAATACACACCTTAATACATTCTTATAAGCATCATTTTATACCACAAATATTTCCCCACTTGTTGGAAATGTGAGTATCGACACGGTGATAAGCCCCTTTTTAACTCTTTGAAGCAGACTTCGCATTCACTGGTTCAGAAAAACTTTTCTCCCTTCTGAGTAATATTGGTTAGTGGGTTTTAATGTCATGAAAATTTCTTCAAAAATCATTGGTAATACCCAAATAGACCAAGGAAACTATGAATATCCATTATAGATGTTTTCATGGGATACTCTTTGATTTCCTTTTTCTTGGAAGGGTCCATAGATATTCTTTTTTCAGGTGATAATGTGCCCCAATAATGATAATTCTTCTATATATAACTCAAATTTACTATAATTTTCCTAAATTTTATCCCTTATCAAGGTCTTTATCATAGTATTTAGATTCTCCACATTTTCCTCCTTTACCTTGGAGTATATCAGATTATCATCCATAAAGACTGCCATAAATTAGTCGAGGTAATATCTAAAGACACTATGAATTAAGTCCATGAATATTGATGGAGAATTATTGAGTCCTAAAGGCATCACAATGAACTCATAGTGTTCATACCTCTTTTGAAAAGTGGTCTTGGGAATATCTTCCTTCCTCAACTTTAATTGGTGGTATCCTAACTAAAGGTCCACGTTAGAGAAATACTTGGCCCCATGCAGCTGATCCAACAAGTTATCTATTTGTGGGGGGGGTTACTTGTTAATTATTGTTATTTTGTTAAGATCATGATAACTGATGAATAGGCACATAAATCCATCATTCTTCATGAAAAATAGGATTGGTGCACCCCATGGTAAAGCACTTAGGCATATAAAACCTTTTCCTAGATTCTAGTGTAACTACTTTTTCAATTAATCCATGTAAATGGTGGCCATTCTATAAGGTGTCTTTGATATAGTCAGAGATTCAGAAATAAGTTCAATTTATAAATAAACCTATCATTCTGGAGGAAGAAAAAGTAATTATTTATGGAACACATCAGTGTAGACCCTCACAATGGGCATGTATTCAAGCATGATTCTCTATTTTGTCTCAATAAATTGAGCTAGATATTATCTCTAATAATGAAATAATATCCACACTTGAGAAGATGATTTTGAAGTAGATTAATCCTCATCCTTAAACTTATACAAAATTGGAGGATGATTCAAGATGAAAATAGTGATCTCAATTTCCTAAAAGTTAATGTTGGCTTTGTATAAAGATATCTGATCCATGCCCAATATAGCATCAAACTTTACCAAAGGAATTATGGAAATATTTTTTGGGAGGTTCAGTCCAAAAACTTTAATTGGGGATGAGTTATATAATTTGGATACAATAGTTTTCCCACTTTCTATTCTCATAGATAACTCAACCTTCGTATTTTTATGTAGTGTTTGAATTGTTCTACTAAACTTGAAAGAGATGAATGAATTTTTGTAACTAGAATAAAATAGTGAATTCACAATATTTTAATTAATAAATAGTTTACCTATCATCGCATCATTTTCAGGATCTACCTCAATAGTGTTAATGTCGTAATATTTCCCCAACTCCTTTGGATTTTGTAGCTGATAACACAAATTACCATCAAGAACACTAGGTTTAGTGAAATTTCTTACATATTTCCCTTACTCCCTAAAATTGAAGAACTGAACCATAGGTGGTGCTCTCCTTTCTTCCCCCACATTTTCTAATTTCCTCATGTATCTTTGACACTCATGATCATGGTGGACTTTCCTCCCACACATGAAGCATTTCCTTGTCCCTTTGAGTAAATTACTAGGATTCTTCTTCCCATATTTGTGACATGTGAGTGTTTGAGTTTTCTTTCCACCTTTTTCATTAGATCCTACAACTAGAAACTTCATCTTTCATTTATTTCCACCATATCCATGGTACTACTCTCCAAAATCCATCTCCTCTTTGATAAAACATCAAAAAAATTATTCATAACTCTTGAAGTCTCAAATTGCTATATACTTTCAAAGGTGTGGTTTTGAACCACTAAAGAATCTATCTATATTTATATCATTGTTGATAACAAAACCTGATGTGTACCTTGTAATCCTTAAGAATTTTTCATTATAATCCATGATTGATTCAACTTCATTTTTATTCTACTCTAATAATTTTATCTCCATATTTATATGAAGATTTTTTGGGAAATACTTATTATGAAATATTTTCTTAAAGTCTTCCCACGCTATATCTTAAATTCTATCCTTCAGCTTTGTGTTTATAATCAACACCCACCATTGATTATCCTCTTCATCTAAATGATAAATGTCCATAATAAACTTCTCTATCTCAGAATAGTGAATCATAGAAAATATCTTCTCCATTTAGTTGAAACACTTTTCCACAACTAATGGATCAAAATAACCCCTAAACATCGGCGATTGTTGCTGCATAAAAGACTCAATAACTAGTTAATCCATCTTAGGTGAAGGAGAAAATTCCAAATTAATTAGGTTATTGTTCATAGCCTGAGATAGTTGGGTAATAATTTCCATGAAACTTTGAACTCCACCCCTAAGGAATTAGAGATTTCATTCGGTCAGTCATTGCATTCTCCCTTGTATGGGTTGTTGACCTAGTTTCTCTTGGTTACCACTATTTACGAAATTAGAAAATGTTTTAACATAAGTCAACAAGTCATGAATAAATAAATTATTTAATTTTTCAATTAACTTTAAATGAATATATTGTGGGATTCCTATGTTTATCATTTTTCTAAAATAAATATTCTTAGGTCCTTTCCTATACGTAGTCTCATACTAATGTTTTTTACTAGTGTTCTCTAATCCAAATTCCCAAATTAACAAAATTGTGTTATGATACCAACAATAGAGATCCCTCTTTCTCTTAAATTACTATTATATCATTTTAAAGGTAGCAGGTACTGTAGCAGCTACGATACTGTAGCAGGTACTGTAGCAGTGCAGGTACTGTAACAGTAATGTTCACCGAGGGGTCCTTTGGGCCAAAAAATGGGTTTTCAAGCCTTGTATTCAGGCCACTTGGCCTTGGACCTCCGGGCTATGTAATGGGTCACCCTCTACCCAGTCTAAAGATGTATTTGATTTAAATAATAAATTGAGGCTTCGGCCCCAACCTTTTAAAATATATATATATATATAATAGTGTTACAAAACCAGGATCCAAAGGATTAGTGTATTTGGAAAATTATGACCAAACATAATATTTATATAATAAAACATAAAAATTATTCAATACTTTCTTCTCTAGATTCTTATTATCCCCCATTTACTCTTTAGTAAAAGTATTTACTTGAGGATATACATCAAAGAAAGGGGAGATCTAAAAGCCTGGTAAGAGGATAGATAAGAACATGAATCAATATAAAATGGGTGAGAATAATCATAATAATCATAACATAAGCATGGGATCATCATCATAATCATGAGATGAAGCATTAGATAAAGGAATGGAATGTGTAAATTCATAAAAATGAAACATCATGTCTTAGTGGTCTACCACCAAACATAGTTTTCAACAAGGATAACATTATGTTCATGAATAAAATATGTGTATGATCATAACATGATAAATTTAAAAAAAATATATAACATCATGATCATGTATATTTCACCTTATCTTATGAGATACATAACATTACCCAATACATTGAAGTGCTACATAATATTGGGTGCACCTGTCACATCATAACATTTACATAATTATGCATGCCACAAAGAATGTATATCAATCTTAGACATAAAATAATCCCTATAAAGGAAATGGGTCTCATGAGAATTTAATAAATAATACATTCATGAATAAAAATTTTAGTTCCCAACAGAAAAATGGAATAAAAAACTTGGTATAATAATTATCAATCTTCAGTGAAGAATAAATAATCTCTAGAGAAGTAAAACATGTGTTTTTAGAAAGAAGAGTTCTTTTGGAATAAATATTTGAATTTTTCATAAATTCATATTAAAATAATTTATATCCTATAAATTAAAAGGGATGTAAAATAAAATTATGTTTTAGGAATATTATAATAACATCCACACTGAAATTTGGAATGAAAGAGGAATAAGCCAAGGGGAAGGAGTTGGGTTCGAGAAATCCCCTTTACTTATGTCTGAATGATTTATTCACATTATGATCCTGGATAATAAAATTAGATTCATTAATTAATTAATTTGGAACCTATTATACCTGAATTTAATTCATTATAATTTTATTATGTTCATTTATGTCTATTTTGATGTGTTATAGTGTTTAATTTCAATGTCTGAGAGTGTTTGTTTTCTTAGTTTTTATGATCGGTTCACTCGAATTCATGTATGGAAGATCATGTAAATTGAGGATACTTATCTATAATTTATATAATATTTTATTAGTGAACTTAAATTAGTTTAATTATTCTTATATATTATTTTTCAAATATGAGGTTTATTCATTAGATAAAATGTCAATGATAATCGTTTAGATAAATTTTGGTGGTTTTTGATCACAACAAACTCGTTTTGTTTTATTATTTAATATTATGTATGTATGTTAGTTATAGAACATAAAAAGGTTCTAAACTAAATTTAAAAAAAAATCAACCATTATAAAGATTTTATGATCAACCTTGAAGACATTTAAGGAAAATGAAAAATTGTCTTCCATGGACAACGTTTCTATTTTTAGAATAAAAGGGAGATGAGAAGAGGTTTTATGATAGATTATTCCATTAAAATAATAAAACTCCAGTATATAAAATATAATGGGGTAATAATTCCACTTGGATAATGGGATTTTAGTAGATAATAATAAAATAAAATAAAATGAAAAGTTTTTAAAAGAAAAAAAAGAGGATTTTACCTCTTGAATTATTCTCCTTGAGAACCTCCTTATAGATATTGGTTTTGGTATTTTGTTTTGAATAAAGTATATTATACCTAGGGTAGGGAAGTGGGAATATTATTGGGTAAAAATTGGACAAAATTCAAGGATTTGGATTTTTGAGGAGAAGATGTGGTGAGGGGTGGTATTTATAGAGGAGGAGAGGGGTGTTTTTTGATTATTTTTTCATTAGTTTATTATTTTGGCTCAACACTATAAATAGTTTAAACCTTACCACTAAATATAATAAAATAATGAATGATATTTTGATATTATGAGATTTTATTATCCATACATCATCTATGACTCAATAATTCTGGTATTTTTAAATACTATAAATTATCGTATTTCACTATTCATAAAAATATCAACTATTTTAGAAAAATCCAAAAAAATCTCCCTAACCTTTCTAAATTTGTAGAATTTAAAAATAAACTCAATTTTATAAAAATAATTTAATAAATATGAGAAATTAAGTTTTTAAATAAAATCATCATTTATTTCAAGAATGTTGATTTTAAAATTATAGTCGATTTTATGACTCTTTGAAAAATTACATAAGCTCTCAAAAAAAATTATAATCATAATAAAACAAAATAAAAATTTATGAATAAATTTTATGAAAATAAATTCTCTTTTAAATCATTATATTAATTATATAATTGTAATTAAATATTTATAACTTACAAAAATACTGACACTTAATATATCATTTTTAAAACATTTATTTACATACACCATGAAAAAAATCATATATTCTTTATTAAGATACCTAAATTTTATTTATACATTCATAGGTGAGTTTACTATTCTATTGGCTGGATAACTATTCCTAATGGTCACATTACTATTCTAAAGTTCAAGTTATTATTCTCTTGGTATAGGTTCCTTAACTTATAGAAATACCTCTTATTATATTCATTCTTCATTTATAAAGTTTGTATTGTGTTCTCTATGTAATTTTATGTGATTTATAATATATGGAATAATTATAAGAATGAAATTACCATTGATAAAATTTTGGGTTGTTACATTGTTAAAGGATGACTCGTGAAATCATGAGATAGGTCCTAAACCTAGTGGTATGAGACATGCACTCATTGTGTATGGAAAGTTTAGTTCACACTAGTTGTGCATGATAACTGGTTGGCATGGAATTTTGGTGATTAAGTAGGTACGGGCCAAGGATGAACAGTTTCAAATACAATGCTTGTGGGAATGGTAAACTGGATATTTGGGTAATTTTAGAATAAGTTCCTTATGATAAGATCTATCTTGGAAATAAATCGGGTGTCGTGAGATGGTTGACCATGAGTTGACCTTAACACACATTGTTTGGAGACATGATGAAATGGGTTCTTTAAAGTAATGTATATCTTGGTTTGATTTAAGAATATCTTTGGGAAAGAAATACATTATTATCAATGGAATCTTAGTGTAACCCTAGTATAGAGATGATAATGCCCAATATCTTGACATTGTACTGAGTACGTTGAGAGGGAAATGTCTATGCACCAAGATATCTAAATATATTTTCTAGTTTAATGTAAGGACTCCTTTGGAGTTTCCATCAAGGATATGTTTAAGGTAATCCATATGGTGGTGAGTGTACCATTTTCCATTTGAGGGTAGTGACCCCCATTGTGAGTTGGAACACAGAAAATTCCATAGGAACAGTTCTCAAAAGTGGGAATGGATGATGCATGATGTTTTCATTAGCGCTCAGGGATGATTGGTTACTTATCAATGTTTTTAGTTATTTCCAGGGAGTGATGGGTAATGGGATGTGGAAGTTAAGAAAAAAATTCATTGGTGGGAGGACAAGGATGTTCCTAATGTGGGGAGAGAGACATCGAGCGCTGGAGGGAGACCCTCATGTGAGAAAAGTTGTGGGAACTCAAGACTAATTATGTGACATCCATTTTGGATTTTGGATGTAATTAGACAAATAGAATCATGTACAAATATATTTCTCAGAAATTTTTAGGTATATGATTGAATATGGACTTGGGTGGAGTTTGAGTGTAGTCTTCAATCCAAGATGTCTTATGATGATCCAAGGATGATAGATCATAAATGTGATAGTGTTTGAGTTATAGAACAACAATAGAGATAGACAAGGGATGGTTCATCTAGGATACGTCACTATAAGTTAGGTAAGGTATTTAGGGATCATGCTTAGAATGATCTTAGTATGCCTTTGGATGAAGACTTTGGAATCAGTTTTTGGTGGTGTGTTGTCTTTTGAAGATGAGTGTTTTTAGAAGTAGTCATCTAAAGGATATAACATCCCCTAAAATAGAACTGTCTCACTTGGCTAAATCAGGTTGGTTGTGGGACCTCAGGCGTGCCTCCCCATATGCCAGAGACTGCTGACTAGTAGTGGGGTATAGTGAATATTGTGGGGAGACTGTACCCACTTGTACGAAGTTAATATATAGTGGAAATAAAAAATAATAATATATATAAAATCAATAAAATAGCAGAAATAGTACAACATACCACTATAAAGTAAAGAAAGAACTAATAAATCAAATAATAGTGAACCTTGTAATGAATTGCTGGAATGTATCTCAATGTCAAACTGAAAGTAATAAAAATAAAGTAATAATCTGATCCAATAACTGAAAGACCCCGGTCCAAAATCCCATATTAGTCATATATCCATGCTCTAAAAAATCAAAATTAAACAATCATAAACAAGGTCCCTTGATGTTTTTCAAACCTAAATCTATGCAATCTACTCGGGTACCAAATAGAGGCCCAAATTGGGTGAGTAAAACTCTATAAGTTGACACCACTTTGTTTTTTTAAGAGGTGGCGCCTCAGTCAAAGACCAGGTGACACCACTTTGTCTAAACAAAACCAATATGATAATAAGTGCATGTAATAATGTGTTAATCATGTGTATTAATTAATCAAATTAATATAATACAACAATCAATCTGCTTCGGCCCTATTTCATAATATCGTTGAGCTTGTGGAATAACAATCCCATCCATAACCACAAATCATGGCATAATCACATAACCGAAAAAAACATCTTTATAAACATTTCAGCATCTAGTCCAAACCCTCTATATAATTATTTCATCATCCTAGACAAACCCTCTATAAAATTATTACATCATCAAACTGGGAGAAGCCCTCTATATAAGCATTATAGAATGAAAATGGTCCAAGACTGCTGTATAATAATTACAACATGAAACTGGTCCAAGCCTACTATATAAGAATTACATCATGAAATTATCCAATTCCCACTATATAATCATTACAGCATGAAACTAGGACAAACCCACTATATAAGAATTATAGCATGAAATTGGTCCAAGACCACTATATAAGCATTACGACATAAAACTCAACATAAGTCATAATAGAAAGGATATCACAATTTCATTTCATAAGACTCAATGGTTAATTCATCCAATTACCATTTTTCTTTCAATTACACATTCATTTTTACATCAAATTATAACTATCCATTTCAATGAACAATAATTCATTACCAAATTTTCACTAACCAACCCAGGTCAGCCCAAAACCATTCACCTAAGTTAGCCCATGAAAAGTCCTGAAGGGCGTTCCTGATCCCCACGGGAAGGAAACTAGTTTCGAAAACCAAAGTAAAATAGTTAGGAACAATTTTGGTCCATAAAGAAAATAAAACTAAATAAATATAAACCGAATAAAATATTTAAACACTAAAAAAAGAAATAAAATAAAACTACATATCCAAACATACCTCTGAGTGACCTCATGGGTCACCACCAAACACAGAATCATGCTCACTACATGAGCGACCCGAAACTAGAACCTGAAATTGAAAAGATAAAGTAGGCGTGAGCACAGAGATGCTCAATAGGAATGTCAATGTACCACAATTCCGTATTCCCTTTCCTTTAAAAAGAAATCCAATCATACTACTTTGAAAATAAAACATAATAAAATAATTTTTTCTTTCTTTTTAGATTCAAGTTACAAGTTTACATTTTTAAGAAAAATGTTTCTATTCCACTACATTTTCAAAATACTTCCCAAGCATGAATTAACATTTCAAAATGAAAATAATGAAATTTAGATTAAAATATAGTGTTCACAAAATATAGGACAAGCATGAAACAACTAAAATAGAAATCTCATCACAACCACCATAGAAAATCTCAAAGCAGCTAGTGTTAGTTGGGTACCTAGGATCCTCCTACCTTAGTGAAACATGGCATAGAAACCATGACTATAAGAATTCTCATGCATGAGATCTATTAGGGGACACCCCCATAACCTAGTGGTCTCCAATCATCATAATCAATTAGTTAGTGTTGTAATTGTTAATTCTACTAGATGAAACCTTGATGAACCACTTTCGAATCATCTAGCATACTAGTCCTAGTCTGCTCACCTAGGTACCCAAGGCTTCCCATGTGCTCTATTTCTAATGGTGGTGAGGTTTTATCAAGAAAACATATATTAACATATCACTTTCTTTATTCAAAAACCCATTCAACATCCCACCACTGATCTCCCTCCTTAAGTGCATTCCCCATTTTATTCTACATGACAATGCACAATCCCCAAAATTACGCACATATCAAAAATCACATATTAACACTTACATTACATTTCTAAAACAAGGAGGTGAATTCCACAAGAGTGGTTTTACACTTTTTCAAACCATTCTCAAGTGTTAAATGGGCCTCATTAATTTACAAGTAATTTTTTTATTTTAGAAAAACATCATTTTACCAACACATTTAATTTCTAAAACCATTTAAAAATACAATCAAGCAACCAAGGTACCACATATTTAAAAAATAGATTGAAACCATGCGTAAAACAAATCAAACCTTTTGAGAAATGATAAATAACAATTAACCCCAAATTCATACAAAAAACCATGCATTTTTACAAACTAACCAAATAAAATAAAATTTTCCATTTCTAAAATCACACATTAACCCATATTCATTAAATTCATCTTGAAAAATTATTATATACACACAAATACCTTTGGAAATACTTATCAAATTCTCAAAATTATTTAGGAGTCCACTTTTAAATATATTACATTTAAAACCAGTTGAGCATTAGAAATTTATTTCATTTTTTAAACAAGGTCGAGAGCATCAATGAACAGAAAAATCACACATTAGAAACTTAGATGAATTATGCAAAAGAAATGAAAAACCATTTTTGACAATCACAACTAGTTTTCATAGCTTATACATATACTACATAAATATAAAACATATTTCTAAAATAATCTCGACATTATTGAATTTAAATTAAAGGTTTACGCATAGGGAACCTACCTTAAATATTGTTCCCTTTGATGATGACCACCTGATCTAACCCTTCACACTTACATTCACATGAATTTATATATATATATATATATAACCCTAACTACATTTCACATATTCCTCGCACCATGAGGGAATATGTACAAATATGGCATATGTATGTATGTATGTATGTATGTATGTATGTATGTATGTATGTATGTATGTATGTATGTATGTATGTATGTATGTATGTATGTATGTATGTATGTATGTATGTATGTATGTATGTATGTATGTATGTATGTATGTATGTATGTATGTATGTATGTATGTATGTATGTATGTATGTATGTATGTATGTATGTATGTATGTATGTATGTATGTATGTATGTATGTATGTATGTATGTATGTATGTATGTATGTATGTATGTATGTATGTATGTATGTATGTATGTATGTATGTATGTATGTATGTATGTATGTATGTATGTATGTATGTATGTATGTATGTATGTATGTATGTATGTATGTATGTATGTATGTATGTATGTATGTATGTATGTATGTATGTATGTATGTATGTATGTATGTAGGTATGTATGTAGGTATGTATGTATGTATGTATGTATGTATGTATGTATGTATGTATGTATGTATGTATGTATGTATGTATGTATGTATGTATGTATGTATGTATGTATGTATGTACGTATGTACGTATGTATGTATGTACGTAGGTATGTATGTACGTAGGTACGTATGTACGTAGGTACGTAGGTACGTACGTACGTAGGTACGTACGTACGTAGGTACGTACGTACGTACGTACGTAGGTACGTACGTACGTATGTACGTAGGTACGTATGTACGTAGGTACGTATGTACGTAGGTACGTATGTACGTAGGTACGTATGTACGTATGTAGGTTTGTAGGTATGTAGGTATGTATGTATGTATGTATGTATGTATGTATGTATGTATGTATGTATGTATGTATGTATGTATGTATGTATGTATGTATGTATGTATGTATGTATGTATGTATGTATGTATGTATGTATGTATGTATGTATGTATGTATGTATGTATGTATGTATGTATGTATTAATGTATGTATGTATGTATGTATGTATGTATGTATGTATGTATATATGTATGTATGTATCTTATCTATGGATGTACATATAGGTGTTCTGGATTCTCGTTGCCCAAAACCACCACAGCAAGGTCAAACACAATCTACAAAAAAATTATGTATGTATGTATGTATGTATGTATGTATGTATGTATGTATGTATGTATGTATCTTATCTATGGATGTACATATAGGTGTTCTAGATTCTCGTTGCCCAAAACCACCACAGCAAGGTCAAACACAATCTACAAAAAAATTACCAAAAATTCAAAACACCGCAAAAAAAATCACACACCCAAAACCTCCTTTAAAACCAACACACGGCAAAACCATTTAAAAACATGATTATCACCACCAAGATAATTCAATAAATAATTTAAACAATTTATAAAATCATTTTAAGAAATACCATAAAGCTTTACTCCCAAAATACTCCTTTTTAAATCAATCACACATCAAAACTATCTCAAACAATGGTTCGTAGCACTTATAGAATTTCATAAATCATTTAAACAATTTATAAAATATTTCCAAGAATCACTAAAATCTCTATAAACTAAATATACTCAATTTTACATTAGAAAACCCATTTTTAAACCAATTTCACATCTAATATTTTGAAAAACTACTCATGAACCACACACATAAATCATAGAACAAGCTAAAATAACCATGAAATCATAAATAATTCATTCAATAATGGTTAAGCATGGAATCACCTATGTTTGGTGTAGAAAGTTCCAGAAAATATTGTGAAACTCCAATCATGCCCTAACTGTACCACAAGGAAGCCAAAAACAAACCCTAATCAATGAGATTAAACAAAAAATGCCAAGATAGAACCCTAAAAATGAAACCCTAGCTGTTGTAGAAATTGAGTCCTAATGGGAATAGGGAAGAGGCTCACCAGGGGTAGATTTCACATGTGGAAGAGGGAGAGGAGGAGTGTTGAGTGGTTCAAAAGGCTAGCTGCACGAGGAGGGGATGTTGGAAGGGAGATACATGCAAAGGGGGTTTTCATAGGGTTCTGTCTAAGAGGGGGATGTGTGAGGGAGAGGGCATTATAGATTCTTGCTGGAAGAAGGTTGTTCCAGTAGAGGGTCACGCCGTCAAGGGGTCGTGCCGGAGGGGAGAGTGGCCAAGGGGGAGGGTAGCGCACACGTAGGGTGGGGGAGAGGTGCAGTGGGATATAGATGGGAGGAGGAGAAGAGAAGGGGGGAAGAAAAAAAGAAGAAAAAATAAAAAAAATAAAGTGAAAAGAAAACCCAAAAAAACTAAATATAATCATAATAATAATAATAGTAATAATAATAGTAATAATAATAGTAAGAATAATAGTAACATAATAATAATAATAATAATAATAATAATATTAAATAATATTATCATTATTTTTATTAAAATAAATCTTAATTCTATTTTAATTTAATTATATTATTTTATTTTCATTTTATTATTCATTTTAAAAAAATGAACAACGGGCAAGCCGCATGGTGACCTGGGTAAAGCCTCATGGTTTCAATTATGCGCTAGACGCTGCCAAGCCCAAAACACTAATGTTTCAATTAAAACTAAAAATCAAATCTTGACGCGACCCAGACCTTGACATGAATATTGTTATCCAATAAGGTAATAAAATAGATAATTTTAAAAGTTGGGGTGTGATAATTATCTCCACTATAAACACTTTCTACCCCCAGAAATTCACCCAGCCAAACGAGTAATTAAACATGATCTTGAAACTAAACAAGACCAATGAATCCACAAACTCATTGTAACCTTCCACTCTATAAGTCACACCTATCTAGATCTAGGAGAATCCACAATGAGGAGAACCATGAGGAAAAGAGGATCATTATCCCCACCTCAAGAAACCAACTAACACCAACCACTCTAGAAGGGACCGCAACAAGATCTATAGTGGGTCTCCCCGCAACTTTGGAACTGACCATCTTTGACCACCCGGTATGGACTGATACAAGAAACCCAACATGAATTGACCCATAAAAGCTTTTCACAAACCAACTATCGAAGACACTACAACAAGATACATGGTGGGTCGTCCCACCATTTAAGAATAAATTGGCTTAGGTCAACCAATATTGACCAACACAGGAACTTCCAACCCATTCCAGAAACTCCCAATACATTGGAAACCCCAAAGAAATATCTCAAACCAAATATTGAAATTAACTACAATTCATCATTTCCACAAGTCATGAGTGTCTCCAAGAAGATCGTGATGTGAAACAAAAATGATCCAAAAAAGGTTAAATAATACAAGAGATACATCCATTTAGAGACTCATATTTGAGGAGGCACACCCACTAGAATTAAAAGGAAATTATATCACCATGCCTTCTTAAAAAAAGTGTGGTATTCATAGGAAAAATACCACAATGAGGAAATGAGACCTATACGCCTCTTACAATAAAACAAAAGCTTCAAAGACAAGGAAGCTAGAGTGGAGAAATTTAAATCATCACCATTTTGGAACTGGTGACAAAATCTAGACTAAGGACCTCCACACCCAATGATTTGTAACAGTGTGAAAATATTCACTCTAAGACCTATGTCTAGATATTTGATGTCTTAAATCATCTTATAACCCATAGTTTGAAGCTAACGATCTTAACTAAAACTTCCCTTTCAGTATTGTGGCTCACAGAATCCCTTCAAATGACTTAAGAAACTACACCTAACAAAACAACTCTTCTAATGTCAACATGAACGAGAAAATATTCTATTTTTTAGATAATGAATGTAGGTGAAAACTAACAAGGCTTGGGTGTTTTCCAAGGTTAGGGAAGGCTCCAGCTCTACCACTCAATTCAGATACTGGGTAGAGTCGTCAATGGGAATACTCAAATAAACACTCATCCATAATTTACTCAAAAACTCTAACCACCTTATATTTGACAAGTTCTAACCACTAACAACAACCATAACCAATTCACAAAATCTATATTCACCTAAACACGGAGGAAAGAATCCTAGGGTCCTATCTTCCACTCCTCGCCAGGAATTTTCTAGTGCATACTTAAAAAAAGAGGCACAAAGCCAAATCAAAATGCATCATAAACCAAAATACCCCACCTCAATCACAAAAAAACCAAAACATAAATCACCATTCCAATCACAATTTAGTATGTAAAAACCAAGAGCCAAAGAAGAAGGACACCAAACATGAAAAGAAAACACTAAACAATTTCTCATTTTTCAAAACATTGAAATCTTCCTTTTTGAAACAATGTTTTCATCAAGAAAAACAACTTAAATACCCACCATTGGTATTCCATGAAGACTCACATATATATATGTCCTTTTGCCCGATCAAGCACCTATCCACACATACCACCAATTATCCACTCACCACATGCATACATCTATATATGTGATCATTCATAGAAATACCAAGTATCAATTCAAAACATTTCTCATTTCCAAAATATACCATTCGACACAAATCCAAAATTCCAAAAAAATTTCCATTTCACATTCCAAAAATCATTTTCAATATCCAAAAACAATTTCTAAATCACTTTCGATTTTACCCTTAAAACCACACATTCCATTAAAAGAAAACAACTTCTATTTCAAAAACCTTTTTACCACTCCAAAAACAATATTCCCTTTTGAAACCCACTTTTTCCTAAAAACCACTCATTTTTAAAATCCACTCAATGCAACCAAAACTAAACCCAAACATAACTCACACAAAATTTCCAAAAATAAGAAACTAGTGGTTATGACAACCCAGAAGCATGGCTTAGCAGACCATGCTCTGAACCGGAATCAACCAGAGGAAGTATCTTTAACCATTCACTCAGGATACACATTGGCTGCTACTCCATGAAATCCCATCGCATAACACTAGATCACTTCCTTTATGATTCCTTATCCACACATGAGAAGCAAAAGAAAAAATCAAATCATGGACTACCCTTAGAAATTCAAGGCTTGGGATGGGAAAGGGTTCATCACGTCCTTCACATACCTACCTATAGAGTCCCAAAATTTCTAATCTCTAAGCTACCTAACACCAAAAAAACAAGAGCCTGACCTGATACCATTTTTTCTACAAACCAACCCAGTTCAATCCTGAACCGGTCACCCGAGTCGGACTGCGACAATGCTTGAAAGGTGTTCCTGACCCCCACAGGCTGAAAACTAGTGTTGGGAACCAAAGTAAAATAGTTGGGAATGATTTTAGCCCATAAATAAAAGAAAAATAAATAAATATAAACTGAACAAAATAGATAAACACAAGAAATGGAAATAAAATAAAATATCACATCCAAACATACCTCTAAGTGACCTTGTGGGTCACCACTAAACAAAAAAGCACACTCACTACAAGAACGTCCCGAAACATGAACCTGAAACTAAATAGATTAAGTAGGCTTGAGCACCAAGATGCTCAGTAGGAATTCCAAAGTATAACAATTCCCTATTCCCTTTCCTTTAAGAATAAATCCAATCATGCATGTTTGAAAATAAGATATAATAAAATAATTTTTTTCCTTATTTTCAGATTCAAGTCATAAGTTTACATTTTTAAGAAAATCATTTCTATTCCACTACATTTTCAAAATACTTCCCAATCATGCAGTAACATTTTAAAATTAAAAGAAATAAATTTATATTAAAAATTTTGTTCAAAAAATATAGGAAAATCATAAAAGAACTAAAATGGAAATCACATCAAAACAAATATGGGAAATCCCTAAGTAGCTAGTGTCACTTAGGGACCTAGGATCCTTATACCTCAGGGAAATGTGGATTAGAAACCATGATCATTAGAATTATCATGCATGAGGCACTATTATAGGAAACCCCCATAACCTAGTGGTCTCTAATCATCGTAATCATTAATTAGTGTTGTAATCCTCAATCCTTCTAGAAAAAACCAAGATGAACCACTTCTGAATCATATAGTGTACTAGTACTAGTCTTCCCACCTAGGTACCCAGGGTTTCCCATGTTATCTATTTAAAATGGTGGTGAGGTTTTATCAAGAAACATATATGAACATATCACTTTCTTTATTCAAAAACCCATTCAATATCCCACCCCTGATATCCCTCCTTAAGTGCATTCCCCTTTTTATACCACACAACAATTCACAAGCCTAAACACTAGGAACATATCACAAATCACATATTAATACTTGCATCACATTTCTTAAAAATGAAGGTGAATTCCTCAAGAGGGGTTTTACACTTTTGAAAACCATTCCCAGGTACCAAACGAGCCTCATTAATTTACAAGGAATATTGTCATTTAAGAAAAAGATTATTTTCCTAAAACTTTTAATTTCCAAAACCATTTTAAAATAAAATTAAACAACCAAGGTACAATGCTTTCAAAAACTATCTTAAAACTTTGTTAAAAATAAATAAAACCTTTTTAGAAAAGAAAAATACCAATTAACATCAAATTCATACCAAAACCCATGAATTTTTCCAAACTAACCAAAAAATGAAATTTCCCTTTTCTAAAATCACACACTAACCCATCTTTATTCAAGTCAGCTTGAAAAAGTATTATATACACACCAAATACCTTTGAAAATACTTATCAAATTCTCAAAAGCATTTAGGAAGCCACTTTTTAAGATTTTACATTTAAAACTAGTTGGGATTTAGAAATGTATTACATTTTCCAAACAAGGTCAAGAGCATCAATCAATAGTAAAATAACACATTGGAAACTTAGATGAATTATGAAAAACAAATGTAGAACTATTTCTAACAATCACAACCAAATTGCATAGCGTATACATATAATATATAAATATAAAACAATTTTTAAAAAAAAATTACTGATTATATAGTTTAAATAAAAAGTTTAGGCATAGAGATCCTACCTCAAACATGCCACCCTTTGATGATGACCACCCGAACCAACCCTTCTCACTTACATGCACATGCATTTATACATACATATATATATATATAAATACCCCTAGAAACATTTTACATATTCCCCATGCCATGAGGGAATATATACAAAGAAATAATATATATATATATATATATCATACCTTTTCATGTACATATAGGTGTTCTTGTTGATCACATCCCAAAACCACCACAGCAAGGTCAAATGCACTGTATAAAAAAATCACCAACTACTCAAAACATCGTGGCAAAGACCCACACACCCAAAACCTCTTTTAAAACCAACACACACCAAAACCTTTTCAAAACATGATTCCCACCACCTAGATAATTCAATAAATCATTTAAACTATTTATAAAATCTTTTTAATATACACGATAAGGCTTTACACCCAAAATATTCATTTTAAAATCAACAACACATCAAATCTGTCTTAGAAAACAGTTTACAGCACTTACATAATTTCATAAATCATTTAAATAATTTATAAAATATTTACAAGAATCACAACAAGCTCTATACCCAAAATATACCAAATTTCACCTGAAAAACCCCATTTGAAAACCAATAGACATGTAATATTTCCAAAAAATACTCATGCACCACACCCATAAATCATATAACAAGATAAAATAACCAATAAATCATAAATAATTCATCAAATAATTGTTAAGCATATAATCAGCTACGTTTGGTGTAGAAAGTTCCAGAAAATGGTGTAAAACTCTAAGTGCACCCTAACGGCACCACAAGGAATACAAAAACAAACCCTAATCAAAGAAATCAAACCAAAAATGTCAATATAGAACTCTAAAAATGGAACCCTAGACACTGTAGAAACCAAAACACTGAGGGAAGAGGGAAGAGGCTCACCTAAGGTAGATCTCGCCTGTGAAGGAGGGAGAGGACGAGCGGCAAGAAATCCAAGAGGTTGGTTGCACAAGGAGGGGATGCCAGAGGGGAGTTGTGCACTAAGGGGGTCTTCGAAGGGTTCCAACCAAGATGGGGTGGTGTGAGGGAGGGGGCGTCGAAGATGCTCACTGGAAAGAGGTCGCACCGGCAGAGGGTCGTGCCAGTAGGGGGTCATGCCGGAGGGGAGAGCGGCCAAGGGGGAGGGAAGAACACACATAGGGAGGTGGAGAGGCGCAACGGGTTGGATATGGGATGAGATGGAGTGATGGAGGGAAGAAAAAACTAAAACAAAAGGGAAATAAAAAATAAAATAATAAAGGGAAAATAAAGCCCAAAAAAACTAAATATAATCATAATATTAATAATAATAGTAATAATAATAATAATTTATTAATAGTATTAACAATAATAATAGTCTTAAATAATATTATCATTATTATTATTAAAACTATTCTTAATTCCATTTTATTTTTCTTATTATATTTTGTTTTCATTTTATTATTCATTTAAAAAATGAACAATAGGCAGGTTGCATGGTGGCCTGGGTAAAGCCGCATGGTTTCAACTATTCTCTATCCATATGTTAGACATTTCCAAGCCCAAAACGCTCATTTTTAAATAAATACTAAACATTAAAATTTGGACTCAACCCAAACCTCGACAAGAATATTTAATGCCAAGAAAGTAATAAAATAAATAATATTAAAATTCTGGGTGTGACAAAGTTGATTTTATATCAAGTAATCACCTGATTTCTCATGTTATGTTAAACACACTTTAATAAATATTCCAAAATTAATTATTATTCATGGATTCTATTCCCCAACAGGTAGCCAAAATCTAGGTCATAACACTATTGGATCTAAAGTAATCCAAGGAAAAATCAATCCCATGATTTAACATCATCCATTAATCAGTTAATTTTATGTTCATGTTTAGTCGGTGTAATCACAATATTTCACAAACATAACAATTAGACATACCATATGATTAGGTTTTAGACCACCTATATTTAACTAGAAATCAAAGCAATGCTTCCAACTAGTAATGCTAACAATAATAAAGGTACATAAGATTGAAAGAAGAAACCTAGATTACACAAGATCAAGATAAACACCCAAAATAACCATAGTCAAGTGATTCCACCACCACAACATAGAGAAATATAAGAGTGGGTAAAAATAAAAAAACAAACTAAGGATCAGATGCTTGATCGATATGTATGAAATGGAAGAAGTAACTCCTAAATTTCATGGAAATTTCCTAGGGCTCAAGAGAGGAGAGGCTACATGCATATGGAATGAAATTACATGCACATCGTGGCTTTAAAACTTTTTAGGTCGAGAAATACAGGGTGTGTAATCCTATATTTATGAGTTATTCTAATAAATACATCACCTAAGATTAAAATAACCCATCTCAAACATTACATGATGTAAACCTGTTTCACAAAATCTATTTATTTCACATCATGAACCATTTCACAGCATCTTCCTGCCAATAGTTACATGTCATGTAATATATACACGGTCTGTAAATTTTTGTAGATAGCTTTAAGCCTAGATTCTGTAGAAGAGCCTACACAACCTTTGAAACCTTCCAAACTCATGGTAAACCTTTATAATCCCTTTATAAACGTTTATACTCAAACCCTATTAATTAAAACAAACAAGCATCCCCAAAACTTTAGGTTGTTTTCCCCAAAAAAACTCTCCATGTCCAAAAAAAAGGGCTTTAATGAAAAACTCAAAGAGGGATTTACCTATAAAAAGATAAGATCTTACCGTCTTCCCACTGTATAAAATATCATCCCTGAGCTTCTCTAAGAATCATTGTGGGGTCTTAGAAAATAATTCTTCCCACTATGCCCACATATCAGATTCCCTCTCCTAGCTCTCCTTATGAACACGCCCATGCTGCCACTACACTCGAACCACAGGTGTATTTCTTCCTTGAAGACACTTCTAACTACTTTCCATAATCCGTATTGGATTCTCCTAAAAGTAATCATGTACACTAAGATCAATTTTCTCAATGTATACCACATGTGATGGGTCAAGATGATATTTTTGAAGCTATGAAATGTGAAACAAAATGTGTATGTAACTATAAAATTGTGGAAGGGTTAATTGGTACACCACTAGACTGACACTATCCACTATCTCAAATGGCCCGAAAAACCTGGGCACTAACTTTCTTTGTTTCTTTATACGGCATTCTCATAACCTATGAGACACCTGAAGTAAAACATGATGACCAATATCAAACTCCAAAGGTCTTCTCAGATGGTCAATGTAAGATTTCTTCCTACTATGCATGGTAACCAATCACCTCTTGATTAACTTAACATAATCAGATATCTTTGAAAAGAGACTAGGTTCAACAAGCACTGACTCACCTTCCTCCAACCAACAAATAGTTGAATGGAATAAAATTCCATACAATTCCTCTAAAGGTTCCATTTGGATTAATTACTAGAAGTTTTTATTATATTAAAAATCCATGAGTTCTAAATGTTTTTCCCATGAACCAAAAAGATTGAAAACATGGACTCATAACATATCCTCTAGAATTTTAATAGTTCACTCATATTGGTCATCAATATGATGATAATAGGTCATAATCTGAAGAACCTACAATCCCAAATACTTTTAAAGACCCTACCAGAATCGATATTTAAAATGAGGATCTCTATCAGAAATCATACTCCTCAGAACATCGTGAAGCTGAAATATCTTCTTCATGTAAAGACTACCCAAATCATCATCATTGAATGTCTCCATAGTAGGCAATAAGCGGGATAAATTCCTCATTTGATCTAATATCACACATAAAATATCATTTTTAGGAGGTGTCTTGGGTAATCCTATCAAAAAATGCATAGTTACATCATCCCATTTCCATTCTGGAATGGGAATAGGCTGTAACAACCCAACAGGCCTCTGATGCTCAACTTTCACCTGTTGACAGGTGAAACATATGTCCACAAATCCCATTAGCTCCTACATTCTTGGACAATGGTAATGTCTTCAAAGATCGTGATATATATTTTTCCAACCTATATATACCTCCCATATAGAAGCTTGAAACTATATCATCAACTCCTCATGCAATCTTTTAGGAACCTATACTTGGACAAAGAATATAATAGAATTAATACTTCCAAGAGACCATCCTAATGGTGTCTCCCCACCAAATAAGATGTCTCTCAAAACTATGACCTCTTGATCAAATATATATTCTATATTGATCCAGTCCAAAATAATGGGTATGATAGATGTTGAAGTCAAAGATACTCATCCCAAGGAGTCTTGAACATATAGATGCATGTATGCAAAGCGCATTATCATATTCCACTCATCGCTAAAATCCCACACTGCCTCTATTTGTGTCTTCCAACTCAAGGAATTGACAATTATGTTTCTCTTACCCAATTTATAATCCAACTCAAAGTTGAAATAATGCAGATACTTGACTCACCTCCTCTACCAAAGGTTTAGGTCCCACTATGAAAAGATGTACCATAGGATATTATGGTCCATGTACACCACAAACATCTCACCAATAAGATAATGCATTTACCATATCATGGCATTGACCATCTCTACTAACTCCAGATCATGAGTATGATAATTCCTCTCATCCAGTATTAGTTGTTTGGATCCATAAGCAACCACTTGATCCATCTGCATCATAAATGCTTTGAGTTCAGATCTAGATGAATCACAGTACACGGTATATACTTTACCCATCACAAGTTAATTTAGGATCATCACTGAGGCCAGCCTTCTCTTTGGCTCTTGAAAACCTCTCTCACAAGCATCTGACCAAAAAAATCAACCCTTTCCTGGTCAGCCCAAACATCGGTGCATCCAGGCAAGAGAAGTCTTGGATAAAGAACCAATAATAACCTATTAAATATAGAAAACTCTAAATATCAAAGAGATTATTGGATTTCCCCTAAGATATTATGGCTGCAAACTTCTCTGGATCTACTAACACTCAAGCCTCGGAGATGACATGGACCAATAAATTCACATTATCAATCCAAAAAATGCGTTTTGTTAGCTAGTCATAAAGTCGATGCTCCCTCAATATACTCAAGATGATGCTAAGATATTGGGCATGATCATCCACTAACTCAGAGAACGCTAATTTTTCATCAACAAAAACTACCAAAAACCAATCCCAAAAATTATGAAAGATCTGATTCATCAAGACCATGAATACTGCTGATGTGTTCTACAAACCAAATGGAATCACTGTGAACTCATACAATCCATATCTGCTCATAAAAGAAGTCTGAGGTATGTATGATGGTATCACACTCAACCTTTGGTATCCTGATCTCATATTAATCTTAGAGAAGATCTTATCACCTCCAAGATGGTCAACGATATCATTACTACGTGGAAGGGGATACTGGTTCTTGACCATCATCTAGTTCAATATCCGATAATACACACACCAGTGCAAAGTCCCATCATCCTTCTTGGAAAAAAGAGCTGGATAACCCCATAGAGAAATACAGTGTTTTATGAAACCTTTATCTTTCATATCTTCCAAATGAACTTTCAACTCTTGATTCTCTACTGGTTTCATCCTATAAGGTAGGATAGAAATTGGATCTTCTCTCTACACCAAATCAATCATGAACTTGATCCCTTTCTTAGGATATAATCCATATAAATAATCAATAAATACATCCTAAAAACAATCTACCACCAGTGGAAAAGTATATTGATGAAATCCTACATAATCCAAAAAAAATCTTGTTATTTGAGCTATGAGACATTACAATCTACATTGAATCAGTCTTGCATGACCAGCCTGAAGATCCCACTCACCCTGGTGAAAAGAGTTGCCTTCCTATAGAGATAGAAAGGTAACTCTCCTCATATAACAAAAGATATGATATTGTTATAGAACTATCTAATCCATAAACATAATAAAATTGAACCCTTTAATTTCTTGCATATATGGTTCATAAAAGAAATGGTAACCACCAATTTCTAAAGAACATGCCTTGAAATGATTGATATTATCTAACCACACTCCCAACAGTGTGTCGATGGTCAAGAAACCATCCATAATATCCAAAACCAAATCCAAACCATTTTAAAAAAGATAATAAAAGCATGAATGTGATTCCCTTTTTTAAAAAAAAATGCAAGAAAGGGTAGATAACACATGTATCATACCTCTGAAAGTAGAAGTTCTTGTATCCACACTAGATAGAGTATATTGCATAGTGTCCAGCAGACTATCCCCTCTTCCCTGGGCTCCAGTATGACTCCCCTGAGCTATTCTCTCATACCGATACTGTCACTCCTACACTAGGGTACCATTTCCACTACCTCAGCCTAATTATCATGTGGAACTCCATCTACATATCTACTGAGGGGTAGTTGAGTCCTTCCAAAACTCGAGTACCTATCATGATCCCCTTCCACTACTATGTTGTTGTATTACCCTACAAAACCTCTACAGGCGCCCCAACCTACTACAATCATGTCACTCCAAATAAGGATGTAGAAAATGAGATCTCTTATGGCCCAACTTTCCACACTAATAAGACTTCCATGAACATGGTCCTAAGATGGTTTCTGACTACCCTAACTGCTCTTCCCCCTGTTTCCTTGGTGATAACTATCTAGTGGCACTTATTCCCACCATATGAAGATCACATAGTTCTCCCTATGGAAACATCTTGTCCACTAATTGGGCCCTCTCTCAGATTCCCTTATGTGATGAGTTCCTAATTCATAACATCTGAAAATATTTTCAAGAGAAATATGTTCACATGTGACCTGATCTCATAGAAAATCCTATCATTAAAATGTCTCACCATAGAGATCTCAGCAGCAGGTAAATATGGTGAAAAGAATTGTAGGTTGGTAAAATGTTAATCATAGTCCATTATTGAGATGCCATGTTGTGTCAAGTGCATGAACTCACGATCCTTCTCATCCCTAAACTCATCTTGATAGAAGTTATTGGATCTGAATCTACAGATTATACACAAGAGGGGGGTGAATTGTGTATTTTTCAATTTTTCGATAACTCTTCTCTTGAACGAGTTCTGTCCTTTATACTTTATCATATTTGATCGTACAACGGAATAAATGAAATAAAGAACACAAATATGTATAGTGGTTTGGGGAACAGAAATCCCCTAGTCCACTCCACCAACGTTCCACTCCACGAGCTTGGTTATTTTCACTATCTGGTCCTCGTTTCCACAGACCGGTTCACAACTGAGTACAGGTAGTTGAAACCTTTACAATCCAAGGCAAAACAAAGCCTTCTGGTTCAAACACGAACCTACATAGCTTAGAACGAGAAGTTGTTTACTCAAGAATAAAAATAATTTCAGAAAGAAATTTCCAGTTGATCTTCACAATTGCAACAGAATACAATTGACAGTAGATGGATCGAAGTCTCTAGAAATATTGATTTTCAAAATGAAGCAGTTCTAAGTTGATCCAGTTGTAGTAGATATAGATATATAGTTCACAACCTCATCATTAGTAGATCCACAGTAGATATTCGATGTAGAACATGTGAATCTTCTATCGAGTTACTTCTTCTTGAACAAACAGATCTTTTATGCTCCTGTTGAATCAGCAGATCAATCTTGAATAGTTGTAATCTCTGTTTTCCACCTTTTCCAATAATAGATCGATCACTTCCACTTGTATCTAGTGTTTCAAAGAGAACATATGTAATAAAGCATATCTCCTGCACATTTAGATCCATAAAAGTCGCCTTCAGATTCACGATATTCAAAAAATTGAATTTACAGAGAAGTTGTAACTTCCCTTAAGACTCAGCATAAAAAGTTCCGTTTAATTCAATATTAAATACATTAATAAAATGGCTTTGAATCAGTCAAAGTCGTACTTTAAAAACTACTTTAAATCTAGCTTGAAATCCACACAGAAATCAGCTTACTGATCGTTGCACATAAATATCGTCTGTCAAAATTTCTGATGCCAAATGTAAGGTTGATGACGTGGCCTCCAAACGTAGGGTTAATAACATAGTATTCAAACATAAGGTTAACAATGTAAGGTTGACAACATAAGGTTGACAACGTAAGGTTGAACACAAACGTAGGGTTGATCATCCATACTTTTTCTTCAACACTCAAACGTACGGTAAAAGATCCATACTTTTATTTGATCCATACTTTTCCAAAAATGTATGGTTGTTTACAAAAGTAAGGTTGATGAACCATACTTTTGAGAAACAAACGTAACTTTTAGAATTTACGTACGGTTCTCCTTCCATACTTTGTTGATAACCAAAACGTAGGGTTCCTTCCTAACATAAGGTTCTTCTTCCATACTTTGCTGAAAACATATGGTTGTTTAACCATACTTTTCTCTTATCTCAAAAAGAATACATGCTTTTCATCCTTACGCTGTGTTTATCCACGTAGGGTATGAATAGTGATTCCAGAACGTGCTAAAGCAGATTCCGCGCTATATTTATCTACGTAAGATGTGAACAGTGATTCCAGAACGCGCTAAAATAGATTCTGCGCTAATTAATAAATTCTCGTTATTTCAAGAGTAAAATAAATTAATAAAATCTTGCAAAATACTAAATAAAATCATTAGAAAATAACTAAGGGTATTTTTGAGCATCAAAATTATCATAAAGAGACATAGTATTATATTCAATAATCTCCCCCCTTTAAATAACATTAATACGTATTGTTGAAAACAATACTTCACTCAACAGAAGTGTCTCCAAAACTTTTCATTGAAGTTATTCTATGATAACTCCTCTTGTTACCCGGATTGATTTAGAATATCCCACCAATGCCTGGTAGGTCCATGAAACATGTACACAGCAAGACTCACCCTCCTATTATTGGGTGTCTTAAGGTGCTTTAAGATCATCTAGAATGACTCAATCCGGAGCTTGGATTCATGGGGGCCTCCCTCCCTAGTGAACACAGGCGGATTCTATTACAGAAATTATTTTATAAACTCATACATAAAAGGCACAGTGTTAATGATATCTCTTTCCATGGATCATATAACCCTCAAGAATCTTTTGTGAAATTGAACATCCATCGGATCCTAAGGAGATATAGGAATCTCTAGTTCAGCTTCATTAGGAGAGTGTTGATTACTACTCTCCTGATGCTCAATTTAAAGATGATGAGGAGGCATTTTCCCTACAAGACAAACATACACCATAGAATACTAGATAATAACATGTTAAACCTCAAAAAGTGACAAAAATAGAGAACCATTAGCTCATGGTCTCTCTAAACATGGTTCACAAGTGTTTTAGGATGACATAACAATTCATTCTTTTCATTTATTAGATATAAAGAGTATCTCATTTCATAGTTAATATAATAAAATATATATAATTCATTAAATATTTCCCTATAATGAATAAATAATGTCAATATATATCCTTGTGTTCCTATAATTTTTCATCCATATTCATCTCGCACCATATCGTTCCATGAGTATAAATCTCAAGAACCAATTACATTACACAATATGTGAATTGCCCTGGATGAAATAAGATAAACCATAAAAAAACATGAACAACCATCCTATCCATGGGAACTCATATTTTCCCCCATACATGGGTTAGCTACTCCCATGAACAATCTCATTACCAATTACCAACCCATATTAGTCTCTTTTGTACCTATCCCCAAATTTTAAAGCAATCGAATGAAAAAAACAACCTGATCCTCTAATACCACATTGTAACATCCCTTGAGCTGGCACTCTATCACGTGGCCAAATCATGTTTCTTATGGTACCTCAAGCATGCCTCCCCATATGACATAGGTTTCCAACTAGCAATGGGGTGTAGATAATATATTGGGGAGAATATACCCATTAGTATAGAGTTACAATACAGCAAAAATAAACAAAAATAATAAATATCATAGTAACAAAAATAGTGGAAACAATACAACATACCATTAGAAATTAAAGGAAGAAGAAATAAATCAAATAATGGTGAATAATGTAATGACGGGATGGAATGCATCTAAATTTCAAACTAGAATTAATAAAAATAAAGGAAACAACTAACATAATAACTCAAAGATTATAGTCCCAAACACCACATCAGTCCCATCTCTATGGTCTAACCCATCCATCAATCAAAAATCATCAACAAGGTCCCTCTATTTTATTCTATCCAACATCCTTTCAATCTTATTGGGTGAAAAATATTATCATGAATAGGGTGTATCATCTCTCACCCAATTAGACACTCAAACAGTCTCATCGGGTCGGGTGCCACTAGACTTAGGCACACCTCCCTGAACTCTAAAGGTTTCTGACTAGCAGTGATATTATAAAGAGATATAGTGGAGAGGTTATACCCTCTAGGGTTGATATAATTTTGGTCCGATTAATAATATATCTAACATGCAGTGGAGAAATAATGACTCAGTAGACTCAAAAAACACCCGCTAATGGCGTAAGCACAATAAACATAATACAATAGTGAAATAAATAATAAACAAAAGTTGTGGAAAATAAATAAACCTGAAAATATACCACATGTAGTAACTAAAAAAAGAATGCATTCATATCAGGTCATATATGTCATTACACAGGAAGGGTCCACCCATGGGCGACCACTTTATCATTATACACATAAAAGCAGAATGCAAAAAAAAAGAAGAAAAAAGAAAACTCAAAAGTAACTCCTGTAGAGGCAAGGACTTCAAGGCCCCTTTCCAACACCCATTCTCAATAGCACTATGACCCAACTCTTGAGGCTTAACCTTTACCTAAACACAACATCCTAAAGTCTACACGCATCCCAAAGGGCCCGTGTAGGGTATGATAACATGTCTCAATAAGATACCAACCAAGTTTTCATACCCAACATATTTTTTTAAGCAATTGAATAAGATTAATAAATAAGAATTATATGAATAAAGTAAATAGAGACTTCCCTGGTGCTCAACAGCCACCAGGAAGTCATCACATACCTTGTCCAATGCTAGAATCCTTGAATATGAGAAGGTACTTAGACCGTGGCCCAAGGTAAATCTTTAGTAAATCATCCCAAATGAACCCTCAGGTTCTATCTCAAATAAGTAACCTAGCACCTCATGCCTCATGACACCATGTGTCTCAAATAAAACCACCGCATTCCAATGGAACACCCAAGAAAAACAATTCGGTCCCTCATACCCCTACTTGAATCCCCTCATCATCTCAAAGCCTAACATCTTAAGGTACAACAACATTTTTCCTCAAATAAAATTCATTTTTGGCTCACAATACAACATCCCAAGGATCGGTGATCTTCATCCTCCCTAAATAACCTAGTCTCATATCCTCAATGCGGCGAACCTCAGCCCCCAATAGATAGCCTCAACACTATCACCTGAAGGCTTCTCACCTTCCACATAGCTTTGTATATAAATTACCCCAATGCATTTCCCAATCTGCACTATCGGGGGCCTCTACCCACATAAGTGGTCAAAATCACCTCATCAGGGAGTTAACCTATGTGCACATGACTCAAATTGGTGCTTTGGACATAACAAGTGAGTTTAGATCCCCAATATATTACCTAATCCATTCCAACATCATCACCTCATTCCCTTGTGACCATATCCCTCAAGTATGATGGCCATTCCATCCAATATCATGGGTCATTCTCAACACCTGATGGCCTCACCGCCTAAACCAACATCCATGATGTCTAATCCTATGATCAATATCAATCAATCATATATATATCATCTAGGTAAATCCCAACCAAATGACCATTTTGCCTCAATCTCGTTGTCCATGTCATCCAAGTATCCTAAGACAATCCCATCATGAACCCTTAGGTTTCATCACATTCCTCCCAAGAATTTAACCTTATCACAAGCATACACATATGCATAATTATAATTACATTAAACAAGAAATTAAATCTAAATGATCAATTCAATTTTATATGATTGAATTTAACAACATAAAAAAGCATAAAAATTCAATTTCATACAATGGAATATGTTATATTATAAAGAAAAAAATCAATTTAAATAATTCAATTTGAAAGGAAATAACACCCCACGTCAAACCACCCAAAGAGAGAATTCCTCTAACCCAACTTCACTCGAACAAAAATGGATTGGGAATGCCCGAAAACCTCACATATGGTCATACATTTAATTTAGTATGAAACAAAAAGGTCTTTATCAACTATCTAAAAGAGTTCTAAAAGTCACGCCCCCAAAATGTCCACAAAAACATCAATAAAGTTATGAAACACCTAACTTAGACTCATAGATGTAGGAACATCTGATATCAAGATCTAACTTGATGAAAATTAGTATATATATGAGTTACCATCGAGCACCCTAAAAATAGGGAAAACGAATCAAATGGATTTAGTTCTCTCTGAGGCATGAGAAAAAAGAAAGAGAAGCTAAGATGAGGTTACCCTTACTGAAGGGTTTTCAAAACCACTAATGGATATAATAATTGATCAAAGATGAAGAAGATATATCTAATCTATTGGAATGAGGAAAGGGGAAAGCATTCCCTTACTATACGCGGCCAAGAGAGGAAAAATTAAGAGAAAAAAGATAAATTGGAGAGGGTGGAAATGTAATTTTTCTTCTTTAATGGGGTCGCATGGTAAGGTCACATGGTTATTATAACCATGAACTAACTGTGTGGGCTACAATGCACAACTACTCTCTAAGTGTTAGTACATGTGTGGAATACCACACCATTTTCTCTAACCATGCTCAAACTATGTGGTATCCCTGTGAAATATCTATAGAAAAGGTTGAACAGTAATGTGCCACCCCACACGGTTTGTACCAACCATGTGGTAGTTCCAAACTGGGTTGTATGGTTTGTTGGAAGGGGTCACATGGTTTACCCTAAACCTTACACCATGACCTGTAACTCCAAAACTTGAGTATCGGGCCTTGGATGCTTCTGGAGGCCTTCTTAACCCCCGAGGCACTATCCAAACCTCTAAAACCATCTAAAACATCATATAAAGATTATGGAACTCTCGTAATTGAGTTTTGGTCAATAATTAATAAAACAACATAGACACTAATTGAAAAGGGAGAGGTTTTCGACCTAACACAAAAACCCAAGACATTACAATCTCCCCACCTTAAGATAGCTCATCCTTGATATATTGAATGAAACACAAATATGGTACCAAACATACCCATATTAAAAGAAACAAACCAAACTACCATGATTTCAAAGTAATGAGACAACTTCCTGAAGGTGGGGGATCCCCAACTTAGGGGTGACCTACCCAATTCTCATCCAACAAAAACTCAAAAACACAGATGGTTTGTCGACCATCCCAGGACTCAAAATTCCTACTATGATGCATCATCACTTTTTCACCACATCAAGTGATCATGTGTTATAGTAGAAACCCATCACATCCTGCATTGCATCAGTTCCTTCCTCATGACCATGTAGCACATGGACCTAACGAGGTCCCACATCTCATCAGATGCTCAAACAATTATCAGTGGCTCGTACCTCAAGTAACCTACATTATTGATGCCATAATGCCAACACACCTTATAATCCTACAAACAATGATTCTCAATACATTGAACCCAACACATATCACCTCATATATATAAATACAGCACACCTGATCTGGTTCCAACCTGCTAACCAACACTTGGTTAGTCCATACACAACTCATGCACCTCATGCACACAAAATAGACATGCCTCAATAGGCTATGCCAAAATAAGAAAAAAAATCATGTCCATGCCTACGGCGTACCTATGACCTTCATCGACTCCCCAACCCTCTCAACCCATGGAAGCTACATACCGTGCGCCTATCCTGAAGCGCGACTGCCTGAAGCCTGAACTCACAATGGTGATACACCAGCCACTGACCACTGACCCCAATGTTGGGTCCCACTATCTCTTCCACGAACTCCATGTGTTTCTAGATCTTGGCTACCCTCAACTGGTATCGATCATAAACCCGTCTCAAGTCCCTACGTCTACCTTGATCCCTAACTTCTGGCGGTTTGATAGAGATTCCTAGAGAACCTCTTGAGATGCTCAACCTTTCCATGTGCTCAGCACTTTTTTGGAGGAAACTCACACTGAGTCCTAACTAAACCTAGATGAACACATTTAAAGCAAACTATCAAAGACCCACTAAGAGGTAGTCTAACTGAGTCTTTGTCTTGACTACCCTTATGGAACTCATATCTTCCTCACTTCCTTCTATCTAAAGTGTTATCACTTAAATCATCTGAATCCACCACCCAGTTTGAGTAAGACTTTTCTACCATGTTTCACTCATCTATGAGAGCCTAGTTCACTACCTCTATGAATGAGTCCTAGAAAATGATGTTTACCTTCACCCTAATGGCATGCCACAAGACATCCTTGAAGAACCTCTCCCCCGAGGTGTCATTGCTCACCATGTCGGGTGAAAAGGGAGAAAACTCAATAAACATCGTTTGCATAGTCCATAAAGGACATGTTACCCTATTGAAGGCTCAATAACTCCCATTCCCTTTCTACCATCAGTGTCTCGGGAAAGAAATACTCAAATTACCTAGCCTCAAAGTCCTTCCAGTATAGTCCCTCGTGTCTTCCTTCTTGTACCTACATGTCCCATTAGAACTTTTTTGGTCCTCTGAGTGTATACATCACCAGCTTCACCCTCCTCCTTAGAGGCATCTTGATCTACTCAAAGATCATCTTCATACACTTGATCTAGTTCTCAGCTGCTTGTGGACCACCCTCACCCTAAAATAGCAGCGGGTGTTGTGATTGGAACTCTCAAGTGTAATAAGCACTAGATGGATCTACTCCCTGAGAACCCCTGTCAATCCCCTGTAACACACATACCAAGCTCTCTCAGAGCTTCTCATCCAATTATGTCCCAAAATTAGTCAAGTCTAGAAGCTTCCCTATCAGCACTAGAACATAAACCAGAGACTGTACATATGGATATATTTGTGCCTCATGCTCTGCCTGACCCTCAGGGGCCTCAACCTAATCATACTCTTGTAGCACTAATCCATCACCCACCTAACGCTTCCTCTGATCCATCTAGGAGAAACTCATTAAATACCATCACATGGTCAGATATCCCAATATATATATAATAAATGAAGCTAGGGAAAGCAGTAACATGCAACGCATCCTTAATACCCTTACCCTTTCTTATCACAACAATTCCATATGGTATCCTAGCCTCATGTACTCCTTACCCACCCTCAATAGAGTCAATTATCAAAATCTTCTGGGCCATTCTTGTCCTTACAACCTATGTTTCCCCAACCTGATGACCACATCACCCAACCTGGTGATCAAAATCACCTCATTTCATCATACATGCATTCTCATATAAGGGAGAGGACCATTTCACTTATCACATTAATTATATATATATATATATAAATCACAACATATCACATAGTATAATAAATTTACATCACATTTCATTTCACATTTCACAAAGAAAAATAAATTTACTTAATAGGTACACATGCATTTGACATTTAACAATTCATTCTATCAAGGCACAAGCACATATAAATTCAACATCCTAATACGTTCCTATACAAAAGAAAAAAGAATAATAAATGCATAATAACTCATTTCCATATCAGTTAAAGGTATATATCTATTTATTTGTCATAACAATCAAAGTATAACAAGTCATAATAGGTAAAATCACATCCAAAGTAAGCTAACTGGGGTGGAAATCATAAAAATTGTAAAATGATCAAAAAATAAAATGGAAATTGTCACCCCTAGAATCATAGTCCATCCCTCATACCTGGGGCTATAGGAACCCAACCACAAGTTATAAACCCATTTCCGACAACATCATAATCTTCAGTCTACCGTACCAAAAATAGTAATACCAGCAGAAAAAAATAGCTATCTAGATCTCATTAGTAACTAATCAAACACTGCTAATAAATCTATGTTAATAACTACTCTGATACCACTTGTAGCATCCTTGACCCAATTAGATACTCAAAAAATTTTATCGGGATGGGTGCCACTGGCCTTAGGAGAACCTACCAAAATTCTAAAGGATTTCAACTAGCTAGAAGGGTATAAAGAGGTATAGTGGGGAGGTTATGCCCTCTGGGGATGATATAATAATGGTCTGAGTAATAATATATATAACACGCAGTGGAAAAATAATGACTCAGTAGACTCAAACCAGACCTTCCAATGGTGGAATAAAAGTAAACAGAATTTAATAGTGAAAGAAATAATAAACAGAAGCAATGGAAAATAAATAAACATACCAGCATACCACTTGTAGCAACTAAAAAAATCATGCATTCATATCAGGTTATACATTTTAATACATAGGAAAGGGTCACCCATGGATAACCACTATAGCTTTATACATATAAAATTATCATGATGGAACTTAAAGAAAGAATAAAAATGAAAACTCAAAAGTAACTACTACATAGGAAATGACTTCAAGGTCCCTTTCCAATACCCCTACTCAACACTACAATCCTTCTCTCGAGGCTAATCCTTTACCTAAACCCAACATAATAAAGTCTAAATGCATCCCGAAGGGCCCATGTAATGTGTGATGACATGTCTTTGTAGGATACCACTCAATTGTGAATACCCAACATATGAGTTTAAGAAGGTGAATAAGATGAATAAATAATAAACAAATTCAAAAAGTAAACACAGACTTCCCTAGTGCTAAACAGCCACCAGGAAGTTATCACCTGCCTCAACCAAAGCTATAATCCTTAAATATGAGAAGTTCCTTGGCCCATGGCCCAAGTTACCTTTATATTAGAATAACCCCAATGAACCCTCGACCTCTATCTTAAATAATTAACCCATAACCTCTTCCCTTCAAACACCTCATGTCTCGAATAAAACCACTGACATCCCAAAGGACACCCAAGAAATACAATCTGGTCCCTCATTCTCCTACTTAAAAGCTCTCATCACCTCAAAGTCTGAAATACCAAGGCATGGGGATATCTATCCTCAAATAAAAGTCATCATCAGCTCGCAACATGATGTCCTGAAGAATGGTGATCTCCATCCTCCTAAAATAACATAGGCCTATGGCCTCAATGCAGCGAGCTTCAACCCCAAAATATTAACCTCAATTCCATCACCTAAAGTATCCTCACCTTCCACATGTATATTTATGGAAAGAACCCCCCAACACATTTACTAAGATGCACTATTGTGGGCTTATACCCACAAAAGTTGTCAAAACCACCTCATCACGGAGTCAACCTATGTTCACACGACTCAAATCGGTTATTTGTCCATCACGGGTGATAAGAATCACCAATATAGTACCCAATCCACACCAACATCGGCACCTCATACCTCTACAGCCATGTTTCTCATGTCTGATGTCCATTCCATCCAATATCATGGGCTATTCCCAACACATGATGGCCTCACCACCTCAACTAACATCCATGATGCCCAATACTATGATCAATATCTCTCAATCATATATATATCATCTGGTCCAATCCCAACTAAATGACCATGTCACCTCAATCCTGATGTCCATGTCATCCCAATATCATGGGGAAATCCTATCATGACCCCTTGGATCTCATCACATGCCTCTCAGGAATTTAATCTTATCACATACAAACACATATACATAATTCTCTTTACTTTAAATAAGAAATTCAATATAAATGGTCAATTCAATTTAATGTGATTTAATTTCACAAATTAAACAAGAAAAACAAATTAATTTCATACAATTGCATATTTCATATTTTAAAGGACAAAATAATTCAATTTAAACAATTCAATTTGATAGTAAATAAAATTCCCAATTAAACTGCCCAAGGAGTGAAGGCCTATAACCTAGCCTCACTAAAATGAAAAAGGATTGGGAATTCCACACGACATCCCATAAGGTAATACCCCTTATTTAAAATGAAACAATAAGGCATCGATCAACTATCCACATGCGCACTAAAAGTCAGGCCCCTAAACTGTCTGCAAAAACAGAAATAAAGTTATGCACCACCTACCTTAGACTCTTAGACATTGGAACAAATGATATCAATATCTTACTCAAAGAGGTTTAGAAGATATATGAGTTTCCATAAAAAAAACTGAAAATAGGGAAAAACAACTCAAACTTATTTAGTGCTCTGTGAGGCGATATGAAAGAGAAAAATAAGATAATATGAGGTTAGCCTTACCGATGGGGTTCCAATGCCACCAACAGATCGAAGAGCATATCAAATATGTTGAATATGGATCAAATATAGTGGATTTATGGAAGGGGTGAGCTCCACCTTGTTGTATATATCCAAGAGAGGAAAAAAGATGATAAAATAGATAAAGGGTTTACTAGAAAAAATGTAATTTTTTCCTCTTTAATGGGGATTTAAGGTTAGCTCAAATGGTTAGGCTAATCATGCGCTAACTGTGTGGGATACAGTGCACAGGTACTGCCTAAGTGGAAGTACCCATCTGGAATGTTGCACGGTTTTCTCTAACTGTGCTCAAACCATGCAGTATAACTCAAAAATATTTTCAAAATGATGCATAGACATGCAACACCCTGAATTTTTTATCCAAACCATGTGGTAGTTCAAAATTGTGCCTCACAGTTAGCTGGAAGAGGCCACACGGTTTACCCAGATGTTAAAATATGGATATGTTCAGAAGTTAAATAAGGATGTTCTAAGAGTGGAAGCACTAAATTCTAGAAGGTGTCCAGTGTGTTGAGGTGATCAAAAATTGTGAAGTAATTCCTCAAGTAGATTATATATGGGAGAAGAATTGTTGAAGGAATCTTAGAGAATTGAAAAGGCTAATCATGCTATGTAGAATTGAACCACACACATAGTGGTAAAAAAACACCCATGGGCTAGGATCCATAGCCACATGAGCCACTGACACTATCCCAATCATCTTGAACACTGATGATAATGACCAGGATATGGTTAGACGTGAAAGGCACAAAAGGTAACTGGATAACCTAGGAAAATGGGAACCATTTGCGGAAAACAAAATTATAAAAAGGATCGTGTGAAACTAAATAATATCTAGTGAGGATCACTAAAGCTTGGTGAAATGGGATGAATATTCAATCATAGACATAGGGCCCTGCTACAGATGCATAAATTCCCTAGCACAGTCCCCCCTCAGAGTATCTAGAAAGAAGTAATTGTAGAAATCTATCTGGAAATCTTCTTAGACAATAACTCGATGAAGATTATCTAGGGTAATAACATCCCAACATCTTTTAACAAAATCATGAAGAATGTAGGTCACAATATTGACCCAATTCTATGGATGAATCTCTAAATGATCGAAGATAGATATCATGGCTTCTAACCAAGATTTTGTAGCCTAAGGACCACTATCCTCTGAAAAGGTGGAAGGATTTTGTTGCTAATATTCTCGCATCAAATCTTCTATCATAGGGATGGGTCATATATTTCCATGATAATACTATATGAAGTAAATAAAGATATCTTGAAATTGAGCATTGGCACCCAACAGAGGAAGAACATGATATTTTTTATGTGGAACTATAGAAGGTAATATTGGTGGCTCCGGGCCCACCACCACCATAAAATGGTATTCACCACCCTCCTGGAATACAACTCAAGGACATTGTGGCTACATAACTCTAAAATTTCCAAGATAATACCTTAGATAATATTTAACAGTAGAAGATAAGAAACAGAGAAAACATGAATGGATTGGTACACAACCCTCCTATAAATGAGTTACACCTCTCTTCCTACTCCTAAAGACAGGTTTAGGTTATAAGAAAAGCCACAACGGACCACAAGAGACACTTCCTACTACCCACTACTATGGTTAGGTCGGGATAAAGGTCTCATATACAATTGAGGTTTTGGTATATGGAGTGTCAATTGCAAGGTATAGAGGAAAACACTCTTTACTTTGAAATTGAAATCCTCATTTAGAAGTAACCATTTCATTTTAAAATTAGAATTAATTTAAGTTCATTATTAATTATATGTATAAAATATCATAGTCTAGTTAGATGAATCACCATTCCCAACTTATAAAGGCCTATAAACATTATAAATTTCAATTGGTACAATAAGTAACTACGACTAGACCTTTACATATGGTAACAGCATGTAACGGGTCATGTATAGTGATTTGATTAAATTAACTACCATTCCCAATTTATATAAGTACATTCTTTAAAAAAATAAAATTTTAATTCAGCAATAAAATCAACTAATATTTCATCTCATAGAACCAGTAGTTCATGGCTCAAAAGTGGAATATTTGGTTAATAAGGTGTCATCATTAGTCTATGTCAAAAAAACACCCTTTATATTGATGTGGGCTGTTTAATTAATCTAATTATTTTATCCCTACAAGAAAAGTTAACACATTTAAATATATAAATAATCAACACACTCACAAAAATACCATGTAATCTAGGAAATTCATATAGTAATATAAATATGGCATGGAATAATGCATGATATGTGAATCCTCAAATTCATAATATGATACATGAGATGATAACCCCTTGTTAAATCAGACCAAGGAAAAGATAATCTATAACATTAATAATATCAATAATAATAACATCACAAACATGTGTGTCACCCAATGGTTAAATCATTACAATTTTAACAGGCACAAACCAATAAAAAAATAACTCATCCTATGTAATTTGGGTTTCCCATGTATGTGGGTTACCTACTCTCAAGAATGGGCTCATTACCAAATTCCAAATATCTTAGTCTCTTAGTACCCAAACAGTAATACCAAAAGAAAAAAGGGGCTCTGGTACCACTTTGTAGCATCCAACCCATGAAGAAACTAAGTAGTGCCCCGAGACAGTTGGCCACATCACCTTAAGTGTGCATCCACTTATGCCAGAGGTTGTTGACTAACAACATGGGCCTAGAGTGTGTTTGTGGGGAGACTATTCCATCATGAGTGAGAGAGTGGCACAATAGTAAATAAATATTAAAAGGAAAATGGTTGAAGTAGTAATAAACAAGAAGCAGTAGATTAATAATAATAAATCATCCATGATAAATAAATAGGTAGAATATAAATAACACATAGATACAAAAATGATGATGATCATGTCATATACCTATAAAAAATACAGTACACCAGATACAAGGTAAACGGGCATATACCACATTCTAAACAAAAATAAAAAAGAATAAAATTTTCCTCTACTAGAATCACAAGCATAGGCGCAGTTCTCTAGCCATGTACTCCATCCTAGCACTCAACATTGAACATCAGAATCTGGATGCTTCCCTTTGTCTATATCTATAACCAGGAATTTTGTTCGGGTACAATAGGTGGTCCAAACAGGGTGTGAGATATACTTATTAGGCCACCACCAATGGTGTCTAGTAATATAAAATTGGTATATATAAAATGAGAAGTGCATTCATAATAGTATAACAAATATATAAAATGTAACCAGGCCATCTCTGGTTCTAAAGGGCACTAGGAAGACACTACCTAGTCAACTAAAACCAAATTATATCGGGACAAGTAATCACATTTATACATATATATGGTCTGTATACATAGTGATGTCTATATCCATATATATGGATACTTCTACTAGTATGGACATGATTCATAACTCATACATCCATGGGTAGTGGAATGAGTCTTTCAAGTATCAAGGGACGTCATTCCCAGTCATAACAAGTATTTGGGATGTCTTGCCTATGTATCATAATTGGGATTCCCTTCCTGAGTATCATAAGTGTATGGGACTCCCTTCTCGAGTATCATAAGTGTATGGGATGCCTTGCCTGGGTATGATAAGTGTATTGGATGTCTTTATTGAGTATCATAAATGTATGGGACACCTTACCGGAGTTTCATAATAGTATTAGACTCCCTTCTTGAGTGTCATAAGTGTATGGGATTCCCTTCCTGATTATCATAAGTGTATATGACACCTTTCCCAAGTATAATATGTTTATATAAATATTACGAGTAAATTTTTAAAATAAGAAAAGGGTTTTATTATAATTAATGTATCTTTCCATTTCATTTAGAGGTATATCATTAGACATTTCCAATTTCATTGACCTTAAATTTAGGTAGTCACTTCACTTAGAAATCTATCAAAGACCACTTGTAAGATGGTTCATCCAAATAAACATTAAATATATATGGAATCATCACATGTGAACACCCAAAGGGGTGGCACTAGATGATTCAGGGAAATCATCGACCATAAATAAGAATAAAAGGAAAATCTAGCATGGATGGAAATTCGGAATAAGAAAATATTATGTTTTAGGCAATGTGAGGAATAGTATGAAATGTGGCATGATGACGCATAATATAAAACAAATTGTATTTAAGGAAAAAATACTATACCATCTAATTCAAGCTCATAGCACTATCCTCATCTAGTTTTCCCCTTGAATCGATCTAGAATGGGAAAATCATAAGAATGGACCAAAACCCTAAAAATGTGGCATATTATCTCACAAAAAAATAGCATAGTAGATGATAAGATAAACTATGAAAGGGGGGAAGAGGATTAGGGAGCTTACCATTGCAGATCCAATTCACCTAATAGAGAAGAAAATATAGCTTCGAGGGAGAACCAAATGAACATAGCTTATGTGTTGAAGGGCTCTCTCGCACAGTTGGCCTCCTATGTGGGAAGAAACAAGCCTCTATAAAAAATAGAATCTTCCCTCGTTTTTTAAAAAAATTTAATAGATTATTTACATGATGTTTAAAAATTACACGTCATGTAAATATCATGTCTCTCCCTCCTAGGAAAATCCTTATTCATGATGTGTATGTAGACTGGCCAATCCATTGCACATCGTGTATCCAATACACATCGTGTATTCCAACAACACATCATGTATTACTTACATATCATGTAAATGACCTGTAGTCAGCTTCCAACCAACTTGAAACCTTTTCTTACAAATAAAACAGACTGGCTTAAGGGCCTGGTTACCCAGTCTTAATCCAAACAGGGGAACTTAATAAGGTTTGACTGAAACTAAAATAAAACATACCTTGTTGAAAAGTTGGGATGTTACACCACCACCTTGATTCTTATTTTGAAAATTAAATATCTATCCTTATTGAAACAATATAGTCCAATCAGTATGTGAAATTTCCCCTATAAAATCCATGTTATTGTTATTAACCAAAGTCTCACTCTACATCTCCATAAATGGATCTATGATGAGCATCTTCATTTCATCTGGGGTAGGTCCACACAAACTACTATTTCCATGGTCTAATAAATAGTTTTTTATATCAAAAATAAGTTCATGGGGTCTAAAATAGCCAAAAATATTGATGTGGAAATATATTATGATAGAGTAGAGTAGAGATTCATCATTAGAGTCATGTGGTGCATGGGATTCTCAGAAGGAGTGGTTGATCTTTTCTTCAGATGCATTGTCTCTCTATAATTTTTAGTTTCCTTTATGTGTAAAATATATGGTTTCTTTAAATAATTTTGGAAGATAATAAATGGGTATTCCCTATTACCTAGTGTATTAATTATGATCCAAGACTCCTTTATTAGGTATCTAGATAAATGTAGTAGTGATGATAGAGTTCATCCATTCTGGTGTAAGCAGAACTGCACTAGGATTAATCACCTCTTTTTTGGGGATAAAATTTTTCTTTTCATCAATATAAATAGTAGGTCCATCCAAGAGTTCAACTAGATTCATGATAAATACTAAAAATAGAGTGGTTAGATCATTAATCATGGGAAGAGTAGTGTATACATCTCAAGGTTATGTTTATATGGAAGGGGAATGAAAATTGAATAGAGGTTGGGGTCACTAGAAGATAGTTTCCCATGGAATATTTAGGGGCCCCAATCTCTCTGGGTAAGATCCGTATTCACCATTTTGATGGTATGGTTGATAATATTTCATCTCGTATTCTTATTTGGAAAAAAATCCTATAATTTGGGGGTAGTATATCCCTAGTTAACAGTGTTGTGACCTCTATTCTCATGTATGTTTTTTCATCCACCGTTGTCCCCAAGATGGTTCTACATAATATAGAGAATCTATTTGTCAGCTTCATCTGGGATGCAGAACTAGATGATAGGTACCACATGGATTGGTGTAAAATCATGGATCTAGAGGCTGATGATGATTTAATTAAACTTAGAAGTGTTTTAGACACCATGGATTACCTATAGGAAAATCTGGCATGGGATGTTATAGAAGGGAAATCTTTATGGGCAAGGTTCATTACCAATAAATATGGGACATGTTTTGATTACATGGGAGGTAGATGTTCTAAGCTTTGGGATACAACCTTTCCACAAATTCATACTCTCTAATAGAACTTGAGATGGATAGTGGGAGATGAATCGATTAACTTATGGAACAATAATTGGGTGGGTACTTTCCTTGGATTCAATGGATGTCTGGTGCCTAATCTCTCCTTCTTGTAATCCATAAGCTTTCCCTCCTTTACCAAAGTTATTCTCAACCCCCAATTGGAATATATCTTCCAAATTATTTTGATCACACTGAATCGGAAAAACTTGTTTTCACTAGCTTCTCAATTAGTTTTTTATTGTTGAAGGAATATCGAAATGTTCTATATAAAGACTTTATCTATGATGCATGGGGTGGTATAATATAGTTAAATAACATCTATAATAAGATAAAATTCCTTATTTGGAGAATTTGTAACCAGGATCTTCCCACTGATGAGGATGTTCCATGAAAGGGGGGTCCCCATTGTTTCCAAGTGTGCTTGTTGTCATGCCCCCAATGAAGATATGACATCTCACATCCTTGAGAACCAATTTTAATTTGATTATTTGAATATTAAATTACTATGATTTTATCTTATAATGAGTATATAATGTTATCATGGAGATGAAAATAAAGTTTTCATTGATTAATTATTATTTAAGATTCATTGAATTATATTTATCTAGTGTTTTGGATCTATTTGAAGCAATATCCTTCTGATTTTCAAAAAATTGGGGGTATCATAAATCCTTGAACTATAATATATCAATCATACTGACTATTAAATCATGAAGTAGAAATAATAATATGATAGAGGGGGTTAGTTTCAAGAGTTTCTAAGATGATGTGAATAGTTTTTTAGTAAGGATTTATAGGGAGTATTGTGGAAAAACTAAAAATGATTTAGTATCAACAAAATGGATCAATAATAGTAAATGAAAAGAGTTTACTTAAGTTATATTTCGTTTTAGGAGCTCTAGAAGATATAAGACCATAAAATTTTGGGGATTTTTGAGCTTGAATATTTATATCTATTCAAAAACAATATTTATTACCATTCAATGTTATTATTAATAATATGGTGATAATATGAAGGTAATAGTTATTGGTATTCAAGGACTATAATTGGTGTCTATTTTGTTTGTAAAAAAATATTGAAGATGTGGTGAATCTTTAGATTGATTGTTTTAAAAAATCGTCATAATGAAGAGTTTATAGATGGACTTAGGTTATTTGATATCTATATTGAAAAAATGGAAAAATTTAGATTTCCTGATGATTTTCATATGAAATTATATATTTGAGAATCAATTTTAAATTATTATCAAGGTATTTTAGGACAAGGGTTGAACTTATAGAGGTAGAGAATGTGTTATTTCGTTTTCAATAATTTTTAAAGTACTATTCATATCCATGTTTATCTAAATTTTAATCCATTGGAAGTATTCAATAACCTAGTATAAGCGATCAATAATACAATTCATGTCATATGCACATGACTATTAATGGTGAGATCTATTTTAGGGGTATATGATGGGAAGAAGCTATCTTGGGGATATGGGTTGTCATAAAGGGGATGTTTTTTATTTTCTTATAGATAAATCTAGGAGATATTAAATAATGGTAGGGGTGGCTGGTAAAGGATGGATGGGATATTTGATTGGATTTAGAGGAAAATACCTTGGCTCTATGGTGGAACCTTCAGATATTCATCTACCATCTTCTCCTACATTTTCACCTATCACTACTATAAATCTTTCATTTCTAATATAAAACCACTATAATTCCATATTTTCACCAATTATTCTTAAAAATTGGTGTATTCATTGAGTGTTCCATCATGGATTTAGGAGGTTGGAGTATCATTCGAAAAGATTTTAGAAAAAAAAAATTGTAAATGTTGTTGGATGAGATGGATAAAAATATCAGAGAGAATGTGTATTTTCTTAATGAGTGCTACATACTGATGAAACTTTTGCAGGTGACAAGTCTAATGTAGTGTGGGATGTGAATGGAAAACTATGTTTTTTTCTAGAATTTCATGTTTGGAAATGCTAATACAAATAGAAGGAAATGGAAATATTGATTTTAATATAGAATATAGTAGTGTGAATAAGTACTCCATAATTATGAGTCTTAATGAATGGAACAAATAAGTGTAAGAAATATTTTCTATACAAATTTAGTCAGATGTGAACAAGAAGAAACTACCATAGTAGTTGCATTATGAGAAGGAAAAGAACAATATTGCAATAACATTGTAGATTATTTAGTAAGAATATACTATTCCCAGTCATATTTGACCATCATGGGAGATGAAATGGTCCATATATGGAAATATGAGAGTTTGGCTTGATTTAATGCAGTTATCAAGGAATTGGAATGGAACAGAGATTGGGAACCTGGAATGAGTTTTTATGTTTGTAATAAAATAGATCAGGAATAGTTTCCAGGTTATTATTTATCATAAAGTGCATGGATGCTATATAAGAGGCTTCTACATAATTTGATATTGTCTGATTCAAAAAAATTAGTCCCATGCCTTTGATTTCTGAACCGATGTAACAGAATGAGAACTAAACTAATCTATATGATCTTGTTCTAGAATGGACTAATGAGAAGCTATAGATTGTACTTTTATGTGAGATGAGTGGGATATATAGAATTGGAAATAAGTATACTACCTAGGTATTGAGTTTGGGAGTCTCAGTATGCAATGAACATGTAAAAACCCGGTTCTGTACTTAGGTATGGATCCTTTAAATTTTGGTTTAATTTTATTTATAGACCTAAAATGGATGCCTAATGATTTATTGAAGGTTTTTTGGGTTGCTAGTGCTTATTCGGAGCTTGTAACCCCATTTGGTGGAGGAATCTGGCCTATTTCACGATTAGATTAAACCATGCAAGGCAGGTCACATGTTTAGTTTTAACCATGTGGGAGTGGATAGTGAACAGTAGGAGGGTGCACGGTTTTCCTAAACCATGCGACTTGGACTGCACAATCATGTGAAATATTACAAAAAAAAAATTAGAGTCATTTCATACAGTTGGTGCATGGTTTCCCTAACCATGAGGCCTAACCGTGTGGTATGCCGCTTCTTATAGCTACTAATGCACAGTTTGTGCAAGGTTTGGAAAAACCATTTGGTCAAACCGTGAAAAGGATAAATTTTGGGTAAAAAGATATTTTTTCCCTTAAAATGTATTTTAATATAATATGTCCTCCCATTTCTATTTTCCAGTGGAGTTATCCCCTTATTTCTCTAATTTTGAAGCCAAGACTCATCTATTCTAGGATTTGAGCTTGACCATCCGTCTGGAGTCCGAATCTATCACCATTCATCTCATTGGATCTTCACCAGTATGTTCTCGATTCTTTGTTAATATATTTTCATTATTCTTCCTATACACGATGCTATGTAGATATAGGCTCATTTTCCCAAATTTCAGGTCATTGATCTGTTCTTCATATCTACTCTATTCTAGGTCAAACTAAAAGCTAATATTGGACGAGGAGATTCATACAAGGCTAAGTCAGGTGGTCTATAACTCATCCTTCAAGTTTTGACATTTTGGAATTTTCAATGGCATCATGCCGATTTATTCAGGTGTCATTTGTTAAATTTATATGTCCTACCTATAGTAATAAGGATCGTGTTCTATGACACTTTCTATATATAATATTTATTTTTGGTGGTTATGTTGACAACGTCATCCACCAAATGTATGGTGTGTTACCATATTTGGATTTTTAGGGTTTTTACACCTTTGATCCACTATTCGGGTGTGCAAGAGCTTGACCAATCTAATGGTAGGACTCCTTATATTAAATGGATATTGAATTTTTAAAGGGATATTACCATGTTGATATAAATTTGATCTGCCTAAGGTAAGTTCTTAAATCTTGAAAAATCATTATTAAATGAGATGGAATGTATGTTGGATATAAATGACATGGATATATTAAGTGGGATGAATGTAGGTTACATGTCGTAGCACCCCTTTCCACTCATAGTGAAAGGTAGTGGGTTGAACCAAGATAAATTATTATTGATTAAATGAATTAATAAGTGGTTACATGCCCCTTGGCCTTGTCCAACTAATGAAAGGCAATGAATTGAACCTTATGAAATGTTAAAATGGCATAATTTTAATATGGCCTAATTGATTAAATAAAATATGTGTAAGGTCCCTAACTACATATGGAACTTTACAACATTATAGGGATGATTTGACTTCGGTTAGCTTTTGGATTCCCAAGGGAATGCTTTTAGCACTCGAGAAAACCATTTCAATTCAAGGATGTCAGTTGCATTGGTTTAGACCAACCTTGGTACCCGATCCTCATTTATCATAGGATGTCCGATATCACTACTACATAACTAGGTTTATCCAGCGCTAGGGATTTAACAGCGCTAGCTAAAATCACTGTTAAAGATCCCCTTTGTCAACGTTAAAAAAAGTGTTGTTAAAGAGTGTCTTTAATAGTTCTTTTTTAGTACGGTTAAAGACACCCTTTGTCGGCATTAAAAAATCAATGTTAAAGGGGGGCCTATATCAGTGCTTTTATACAGGCATGGAGAAAAGAATATCTCAAAAAATTATATTTCATTAAAAATAATATATTAATATAAAAATATATTTATATTGATATAAATATAATATATATTTTTTAAAATATGTTTTAGATATGGTAAATAGGCATTTACACTTAATTTATAGGATATTTAGTGAAATGGATTATAAAATAATTAAAAAAATAATTAATAATTTTCTTATTCTTACTATGTAATAATTATTTAATATGAATTTGAAGATAAAAAATCAAAAAATTAATAAAATATCTAAAATAATTTGAAAGTGTAACTCAAACATCAAACAGACATATCTTTTGATTTGGGTGTCCATTTGGGCTCTACTACATATCAAATCAAAGCATGAAACGATCTAAACACCCTTAATGACACAAGTAAACCTTTTCACATTTTTCAAGTCCCAAAAAGGCTCAAAAGGCCTCAAAAACTGAGTTTTCTATTGGAGTACCCTAATTGTTTAACATTTGATGGATTTTAAGCCCTATTTAAGGGGGTCTTATATCCTTTTTTTGTGGAGACTAAATTTATTCCTAGTTCTTTCATTCATATTGATATTACGGTTCAGATATTTTATCATTTTTCAAAATGTAATATTATTTATAATTAAATATACGCATTTTCTTTTATATTTACTTATAATAAATCCCTCATATAAATACATATATCAACATATTTCTATAAAAATGTATATTCTAATTTATGTAAATAAATACATCTTCTAAAAATGTATTTAAAATAATATCCAACCATTTTTTACATTATAAAAATGAATTTACAATGTTTATATACACATATGTGTGTGTATTAATAAATCGATATATATTTATATTATATTCTAGTATATGTAAATTAATATAATATATAATATATTTAAATAAAAATAAGTATATATATCACGCACACGTATATATTGAATAGATTTATATTAAAATAAGTATATAAATATATGAATAATATATATATATATATATAGAAATATCATTAAATAGACAATAAAACAACATGGTGTAGTGGTAAAGGCATTCCATATTCGAAGGATAGGTGCAGGGTCCGAATCCATTCAGGCTCACATGAGGCTAGAAATTCCTAAAGCACTGATAAAAGGGCTGGTTGGGTGAAAAGCACTAATAAAGGTGGGGGAGCATTGTTAAAGGTGTTGTAGAAGCGTTGATAAAATGGGTTGGGCTCTATTGGATGTCCAAAAAAATTTAATTTTACCCCCTTTAACAATATTTCCTTTATAAGTGCTAAAAATATCCATTAAAGGGACCTTTTAACAATGATTTTTTTGTGCTGTTAAAGGTGTCCTTTAACAGTGATTTTTTAGGACTAATAAAAACTTTGGGCTTTTAACCGCACTCAGATTGTTAGCTCTTTTTTAGCATTGATAAAGGCCTATTCTAGAGCTATTAAAAACCTCTTTTATAGTAGTGTATGACATCATAGAATCGCTTTTATATCATTATAGGATGCCTTGGATACACTCCTTGGATCCATCATGGCTTCTACAGACATGAGGTTCCTTGGTTATATCCTTGGGCCAAGCCATAGGTTATCCCATTTTACCTTGGATGTATTCCTTAGACATTATTAGATCATACTATTGTGTAATTCCTTGGATAATTATCCTTGGATTACACTTTTACCCCCTTATCTAAGCTACAATTACTAGTGAGTTGAAACCCCTTGAGCTCTTGGTTGCCTTGGTTATTACCTTGGAACCATTTATTTATTAATATCAATATAGGTTTACTTGTTACATCATTGAACCTCTAATTTTAATATCATGTGGTAATGTCAATGATGGTTATGCCTCAAATGACTTAAATATATAAAGAGGAATTTAATTAATTAATGAATTGATTACATGTTCAAACACCAGCCAAGGGCTGAAGAAAGTACTTGGGTATTTATGTTACTATACTACCTTACTTCTATATATGAATGCTTGTACACTTTTCATTTTATATTACATAAAAAAGATGTTATAGACACCATTGTTGGTGGCCTATTATGATTAATCTCACACCCTATCTGGGAGTCCATTGTCACTTGAGTAGACTATATATATGCGGGTGTTGACAAAGGGAAGAAAGTTGCTTCGAAAACATGATTGCTTGTTTCTTAGAATGGAGTTCGTTGTAGATAAAAAAATATGGGGCTGAGGATTTTTTGATAGTTTTTTTCTTTTTCTAATTTCATATAGCATGCTTGTCAACTACTTTGTATCCTTGTTTTATATCTTTTTAGTAACATGATATATATCATCATCAGTTATTTTATACTTTTATCAGTTTCACGTACTGTATTTCTATTTAGATAGCTTCTGTTGTGCAATCTGTTATTATTAAATTTCTTCCACTATTTACTTTATATTATTATATTCTTTATCCACTATTCTACACTATAGTAATGAGGGACTAGTCTTCTCATAGACACACTCTAGGCCCTCACTACTAGCTGGTACCCTCTGGCATTCAGGGAGATATTCTTTAGACCATGTGTCCAATCAGTCTCGAGGCACTCCTAAGTGGCATCTGGGTCTGGGACATCACAATGTGGTATTAGAGATTCCTTTAGTGATTTACTATTTGGATAAAATATATTGGAGATTGAGAAATCTTGGAACTTGGTCATAATCCATGATTGGGCATTGCAAACCCATGTTTGGGGTAAAGTTGAGTTTCCTAAATTAAAATTGTTGTTATGATTTTTTTTAATTACAGTTGATATTATTTCACCATTAGGTGACTCACTTGTTATGTGGTGTTGATTATTATTTTAATTGATATTTAATTTCACCTATGGCCATATGATTTGAGGGAAAGAAGCATTGTTATATTCATCATTATAGGCACCTGTAATTCATATGACATGCATATTTCCATTTCATATAGGTTAATTTCATTTATTTTCATCACTTTATATCCTTGTGATTATTGAGTGATGTTGTTTTAGATATAGTATTCCTATAATTTTACTTAGTTGTAATAGAGAGATTATTGGTTTCAATTCATGAGGTGTTATGGGACCTCGTGGGTTGGGATTTTCAATTGACTGATTTGAGACTTTTGACTAAAATATAATGGGTGTTGTTTTCAATGATAAGGTGTATGGTCCCTAATTCACTAGGAATGGTGATCTATTATATATGAACCTTGATATATAAAAATAATAAAATGAAACTTGATAGTGAAACTTTCCTTCTAAAAATGTAATGGTTTCACATCCTTATCCTGCCTAGTCATGTTTATGAAAGGTAATGGATTGAACCTAGTAATTAAATATAAAATTAAATAAAAAGGTTTCCAGTAAATAATGAGGCAAGTTATAGTTGACCCTTCATCTACTAGAACCCCTGAAACTAATACTAGATCACTTACCAATACCTATCCTTCTAAGTAGGTAGTTATGGTAGTATGCCTTGGGTAGTGACCACTTTCTTTTGTTCAACTTATTCTAGTGTTTTTATCTATCTAATTAATGTCTATTATGAGAAGTGTTCTTGGAATTTGTAGATCAATGCTACTATGACGTCTTTGTGCCATGCACTAAGAGGGTGGTGATGACCATGCTCCAAATGTAGTGGATGCTAAACTTCTAGTCCTAGCTCCAGGAGTTCCACTTGATGCACCACATACTATACCTGATCTCAGCACTAATTCCCAAGTTCATGACAGTTTTCTAGGTTTGATGTAGTACATGTATGGTGCTCCATGTCCTGCACCTACGATGCATGATCTGACTCGTGATTTCTAGTAGCTACATCCTCCCACCTTCTTGGGGGGATGGTGGTCCACATGTTGTTGAGTCTTTCCAAGAGGCCACCTTGTCTATCTTTGAGTATATGGATATTCCTCTAGATTGAATGTTCAAGATTACTTTTTACATGCTACATGATTTAACCAAGATTTGGTGGGATGTAGTTACCCAAGTTGTTCACTATTAGGGAATGGTATGGGCTGATTTCTAGATTGACTTATATGATCAATTCTTTTCACAAATTCTAAGAGCTAATAGAGTTAGATATTTTATACATATTGAGTTGGTTTCTATGTCATTTATGGAGTATTTAGCATGTTTCATTGAGTTACAATTCTTTTCACAGCATCTAGTTGGTGATTAGTTTTCACTTGCTATACGCTTCAAGGATGGGCTCGTGTATGCCATCTATACTCAAGCGAATTTGTTTCACATACCTACCATTACTGTAATAGTCAATCAGCATCTTATTTATGAGAGAAACTTGAGGGATGCTAACAGTACTGGGCATAGAAGGATTAGTGATGAGGCCAGCGAGTAGTTATTCTAGTAGTAGAAAGTGATCACTCTAGGTTTATTGTTAGGTTAGTGGTATCTAGATTACCTGTGATGGTATCTCTATGGTCAGTCATCATTGTGGATGGAAAGGGAACCTAAACCTCAGTGTGATAGAGACCCTCTAGAGTATCAAGATTTTTTTTAAGGGGCACCTTCATAGATTATGTCAGACCTTTCTATCAGATTCTAGTGGAATAGGTTCTGCATCATCTCAAACTTTAGGGACAGGTTCTTTTATGATGTGTTAGGCAGGGAGTTGGATAAGCAGTGATAGGACTAGCTGAGGAGGACATCATGGTCATAGTAGCCAGAATCCTGATCACCAGTAGTGCTAGCATAGTGGTTTTGATCATGGTAGTCTAGATGTTTCACAAGTTCATGGATCAGGTTAGTTGCATGCATTATAGCTGATACCTGAGGATCAGTTTGTAGGATCGTCTACAGTACGAGGTACTATTCTAGTAGCCTCCACTATAGTATCTACATTATTTGATATAGGTTCTTCACAATCCTGTATCTATTTTTCTATCATGTAAATTAGTAGGCTATAAATATAGTATTACTATGGTATAATGACCATGGATACACCGTTGGGAGTATGGTTAGAGGGAATACGCCAATGCAGGTATTTCCCCCCTATGGTAGGCAGTTATCCCTTCTTGTGGGAACTCTTTGTTCTTGAGATGATGGGATTCGATGTCATTCTCATGATGGATTGGTTATTTTGTAACATTCCTTTCTAGTAATCTATAATTTGAGGGTATCATTCACATCACCAGAGGGAAGCAGTTATCTTCACAAGGTTGAGTGAGATGTCCAGGCCAGTAGAGTTGGACCAGAGCATCATCGGCTAGGTGGAGTGACCACCCAGATTTATAATCTCTTTATAGAGGATTTAGATTTAAATCAGGCTGAATTTCCTCCAGTAGTAGATCGTTTTTGGGACATCTTTTCCAAGAAATTATTTGGATTACCTCTTTAGAAAGAGTTATGGTTTATGATTGATCTTGTTACAGGAGAAGCTCTACTATCCATTCCTCCATACATGATGGAACCTACTAATCTCAAGGAGCTCAACTGGTAGTTAGAGGACTTGGGGGGGACAAGGTTTTTATATGGACCGTCACTTCCTATTGAGGTTCACCTATGCTTTTCAACAAGAATTCAGATGGGATCCTTCATCTATGCATGGATTACAGATATTTGAACCAGCTTACGGTCAACAACCAGTATCCACTACCTTGAATAGATGATCTCTTTGACCAGATCTAAGGATCTAGGGTCTTATATAAGATTGACCTAAGATTAGGCTATCATTGGGTGATTCATAACATCAAGCATACCTTCTATAGATTTATTTTTTAGGTATAGTCTGTATGAGTATCTCGTTATTTCATTCGGTCTTATGAATGTTACCTTTGTTTTAATGGCTCTAATGAATAGGTTATTCTACCCCTATCTAGATTCTTTTATTGGCGTATTGGTGGATGACGTCTTAATGTATTCTCACACTCATATAAACCATGATAAGAACCTTGAGATCATTCTGAGTACACTAATAGAGCACCATATTTATTCCAAGATTAGTATGTGACACTTCTGGATTGAAAATTTTCACTTCTTAGGTCATATTATCACATAATTAGGAGTCTTTATTGACCCGAGGAAGGTGAGTGTTGTAGTTTCCTAGAAGAATCCCAAGAATGTGTTTGATATATGAAGTTACTTTGGGATGGATGGATATTACAAGCATTTTTTACAAGAATTATCACACATTGTTTCACCTCTTAATGGTCTTAAAAAGAAGGGTGTTAAGGTTATGTGGTCAAAAGTGTGCGAGAAATCCTTTCAGGAGATGAAAGGGAGGCATGTCTCAACACCTATTCCGATTCTTCCAGAGCTTGTAAAATCTTAAACCATGTTTTGTGATGCATCATGACTCAGACTAGTTGTAGTGCCTATATAGGAGGAAATATTTGTTTCATATGGATCTTTGTAGTTGAGGCCTCATGAGAGGAATTACTCAACGCACAACCTTGAGCTCATAGCAGTTTCCCATACCTTATGTTTCTAGAGACATTATCTACTGGTTCAGTAGTTTATGGTGTATAAAAACCATAAGAGCCTCAAATATATCTTTAAATAGTCTGAATCGAACCTCATATAGTGAATATGAGTCAAATATCTTCGGTCCATTAATTTTGAGCTTGCCTATATGCCTGGAAATGGAAATTTAGTCACTGATGCGCTCAGACAGAAAACTCAGAAACATGTTGTATGAGAACCAAATGATGAATGTAAAGTGATGGACACATTTTGTTTGTTGAATTTGAAGTTTCATAATAGTCACGACAAGTATTTCCTCACATACTTGATAGTTACCTCTTCCCTCCATGAGAAGGTGAAGAGAAAGCAATTTTCAGATCTTGAGAGCTTGGTTCTCCATGTGAGTATTTCAGGAACTCACATACCTCCATCTTGGTCTATGGATATTGAAGGCATCTTGTGTATACATGGATGTGTCTGGATTCATATAGATTTGAGAGAGGAGTTGATGTGGTAGTACCATGATTCTCATTGGGAAGTTGATCTAGGAATCTCCAAAATGTATTGAGATATGTGATGACGGTATTGGTGGCCTAGGATGAAATGTCAGATATAAAGCTTTATTAATAGGTGTTCCACCTATCCATAGGTGAAGGCAGAGCACCAGAGACCTTCATGATTGTTATAACCACTCTCAGTCCTCAAATTTAAATGGGAATATATTGATATGGACTTTGTAGTCGGTTTACCTAGGTATCCTAGATGTAGCAACATTGTATGGGTTAGAATTGATAGACTGATAAAAGAATACCACTACAATCCTATCTGATAGAATTTCACAATTGATGAGATGGGAATACTATATGTCTATGAGATCATAAGACTACATGGTGTCCCTCATACTACTATTTTTTATAGGGATTCTTGTTTCATGTCATGGTTCTGGAAGGGGTTGCAAAAGGCTATGGGTACACAGGTGCTTTAGAGCATAGATTTTTACCCTCAGACCGATGGATAGTCGGAACAGATGATACACGTTCTAGAGGACATGCTCTAGTCATGAATCCTTGATTTTTATAGTTCTTTGGAGAAGCATATCCGTCTCGTTGAGTTCTCATATAATAATATATTTCAGGCGACGATTCAGATGGATCCTTTTGAGGGCTTGTATGGTAGGTCATGTCGTTCACCCCTATGTTGGATAAAGGTAGGTGAGGTAGCCCTACTAGTTCCTCTTCTCGTGAAGGAGACATAGGAGTAGGATCAGCTAATCAGGAAGTAGATTTATACTACTTAGTCTAGACAAAGATCTTATGTTGATTGCTATAGATGACCTCTAATATTCGAGGTTGGGGATCATGTTTTCATGCGGGTATCCCACAAGATATAACATAGATGGATACTGAGGCCATGGAAGTTGTTGTCTCATTATGTAGGGCCATTTTAGATATTAGAAAGAATCAGGCTAGTAGCCTATCGATTGTTACCACCTCATAGGTACTGTGATAGGCATGATGTCTTCCATGTTTCATAGCTTCTCCATTATCATGTCGATCCATCTCATACTTTTGATCCTGAGTAAGTTAAGCTAAATGTCTATTTGTCATTTGATGAGTATCATATATGCATCATTGACCAGAGTAAGAAGGCTCTTTGAGGATGATATGTCCCTTTAGTACGGGTGTTATGGAAGCACGCTCATGTACAGGGTGAGACTTCAGAGTGGGAAGCCGGTGTACATGCCCAGCGGTCATAGTTTTTCTCAGATAGTCGCTACCACAAAATAGAGTATGGGAAGCACGTCGTTTTATCAGAGCTAAGTAGAAAGCACCGATAAGGGGGTGGGGGGGCTTTATCAACATTAGTCTTAGTGTTGATAAAAGTTTTTAATAATAATTTATATACAATTATTATATTTATATTCAAAAATAAGGTTTATTTTTATATAAAATAAAAAACACATGTTAATAATTAATATATTTTTTTTAATAATTCAAATATATATATATATATATATATAATGTTTAAAAAAATTATAAGATTATAATTAAGTATATATGTGTTTCCAATGAATTTTGTAAATTAATATATTGACCATGTGTAAATATATGTTATGTATCATCCTGAATGTTCATTTATATATTACACTCATCTTATTATTCATGTTTTCCATTATTGACTCGTTTTTTATTATGTATATTTTACTAGGTGTATATGATTAATTCATGTTACCCATATATATATTATATTATGTTCTCAATACTTATAAAATTACATAAAATGTATTTAAAAAATATATGTTTATTATATTTATAATTACTACATTTTAAGTATATATAAATACTTTTTAAATATATTTATTTGTAATTATAATCATAACTATATATATTTTTAAATAATTATAAAATTACAATAAATACATATATTTTAATTTTATAAATATATGTATATAGATATATATATATATATATTTATAAATATATACAAAAAATTATAAATATATTTATTTATAGTTATAATTATAGTTATAAATATATCTGTGTGTGTGTGTGTATAAAAAATTATAAAATTATAGTAAATATATTTATTATACTACTTATAAAGTTATAAATATATAATTAAATAAATATATTTATAAATATATACAAATATTTATAAATATACACAAATATTTATAAATATATACAAATATTTATAAATAAATACAATTATTTACAATTATAATTCCTAAATAAATATAAATATATTTAAATAATTAAATAATTTATAATAAATATATTAATTATATATATTTATATTCAAATATCTATAGATAAGTACAAATAGTTATAAATATAATTATAAATAAATTGATCTATATTTAAATAATTAAAAAAATATAATAAATATATTATTTATATACATTTATAAAATTATTAATTTATTTTTTATAATTTTATAATTATTTTTGTGTATATATATATTTATAATTATAACTATAAATAATTTATTTATTATAATTTTTAATTAAAAATAAATATATATATATATATATATTAGTTATAAATATAAATAAATAAATATTTAGTTAAATAATTATTAATTCAAAAAAATATATATTTATTATTTTCATATATATAATGTTATATATAATGAAATAAATATATATGAATATTGAGAAATAAATACAAATATTTATATTTATAATTATAAATAAATACATATATATTTAAATAATTATAAAATTATAATCAATATATTAAATATAAATATTATTAAAATTATAAATATTAAAAATACTTGAAATATTAATTTGTTATAATTTTATAATTATTTAAATAAATTATTATATATTCATTTATAATTATATATATATATTCATATAAATAATTATAAAATTAGAAGATATATAGTTATATACATCTATAATCTTATAAATATATATAATTAATATATTTATTATATATATTTCTATGATTATAAATATAATAAGTATATTTCTTATATTTTTATAATTATTTAAATTTTAATTTTAAAAATATAAATGTATATTTATCATGTATATAATTTTATAAATATATATTATAATATAAATAAATTATTAACATTATATCTTTATCAGCGCTTTTTTAGTGCTAATAAAGGCCTATCTTTATGAGCGCTATATTTTTAGCGCTGATAAAGACATATTTTATCAGTTTTGTTTTAGCACTGATAAAGGCATATCTTTATCAGTGTTAAAAAGGCATTGATAAAGGTATGTTTTATCCACACTTTCTATTTTAGTGATGATAAAACATACCTTTATCATCACTTTTTAGCTAGTGCTGATAAAATATTCACCATGTTTTATAAAGAGACCCTAAATTTCTCCTCCTCCCTCGCACCCCTCAAGCTCACACAAAAGCCGATCGCTGTCACCACTACCTCGTCATCCTCCTCCTACTCTCCCACTACGAACCCACCTTCCCCACACAACTCTCATCTATTATGCGCCTCTTCTGATCTATCATGATTCCCTCCATCATGCGCCTCTCCTCCTTCACTGTGATTCCCTCTACCATGCACCTCTCCTCTATTGTGTGACTCTCCTCCAACGCGCGTCTCTCCTCAATTGGGAATGCACCTCCGCCCCGCGCTGAATGACACCTCTTCGGTTAGTTATCTCCTCTTTCTCATCTATTTCGCATGTTATTACATTTGATATTGATGGTGATGTTTTGAATTGTATGGTCTATAAATTCCCTGCTGAAATTTGTGGCTGTTGGTGGTCCTTATTTGTAAACTAAATGAATTGCATGTTAGTTTTCCTTGTTTCTAGAGGATTTGTATGATGCTAGATCGGGTGATAGGTCAGGTAAACCAATTCTAGTTTATGAACAAATGGTATCAATTCTACTTTGGTTACCAAATTCCAGGTGTTAGGATATGATGTAGGTTCTATGGAAAAATATTCTAATTTATATTGAATTTGGATTTCTTTATGTTTATGAGTTAGCTCATGATACACCAATTTCCATGGAAGTCCTTGGGGTAGTTAAGTGGGCTATGATAGAGGTGAATACAATCCCTATAATCCCCATGTGAAAAATGATTTCGAGTGACATCATATAATGTTAACACATGGGTTTCCTTTAAAAATTAAAGGTTACACATATCCTTGATCCCAAATCGATTTTTTTGTCGTGTTTACTTTATTACGCAAGATATTACATGCACTCGCCCAATGAGAAACACTAGTGCCCACACACATCAGTCGTCTTTCCCAGTACTGGACCACAAAATCATAGTCTATATTTAATCTATCCCATTGAGTATTTCTAACCCTTATTGTGACATTAGTGCACTCTTCTTCCCTCACAACCATCATTGGTGTTGCAGCTAAGCGTCTAGATACCTCGTGAAGTTTTTATCTCATACAATTCTATTATGAGGGTCGGAACATTTTTTTAGTAAATGAATGGATTTATCATCTACAAAATTTTGACTTATCTAGATTCCTCCTTTATATTTTCATCTATTTTTCTCCAAATTCATACAAAGTGTACCTTTTCATGAAATACACAAAAACATTATAAATCAGGAAATAAAAAAATCTTGAAAAATATGATCAATGAATGAAATATAAAAAAAAAATTAATGCATGAATTATAGCTATTAAATCCCCCCAAGCTTAGAACATTTCTTGTCCTAAAGTGAAAAATCTCAACTCATTCAAAAAGGAACAACCATCATAAAATTATTAAAATTCCATTATATATAATATAAAACAATTATCAGTGATAGAATAAAATTTCTTTAATCATATAAAAAAATTCTCTTTGAATCCTCACATTTCAATCAAACTAAATTCAATAAATATTTTACATTTCTCATTATAAAAATAGTGGAACTAATTATAATTTCTATTTACGTATATTAATTCACTCATTCAATATTATATTTTTATTCAAAACCCTTGGATGTTAGGGGGTGGATGTGGTGGTTTCCTAGGGAATCACCAATTATGATGAGGTAACAATCATATGGAATTGAACTAGTACCTTGTTAAAGAACGACAATTTCACTCGAACTCCCTTTTCGTGTTAAGATGTATATCATGAAATTCCCCTCCCTCCAAGTGTGATAAACCATGATTCACTAATCAATGATTATCCTACACTTCTTGATGTATTATGAATGATCTCATAGGGTGCTATAATTTCCTCAATGGAAGCCATCCAGAACAGTGGATTCAGACTCCACTTTATAATTCTCGATATTGTAAATCCTAAAAAACATGATAGAACTAAACATGACCTTTTTATATGTCCTAATAGAGATTCCTTTTCCATTGTAAGATTGCAATCCAAAGATCACCTAGCCCCTTTCATCCTACGCAAATACCATCATCATTAAAATCATAAAATATCCTTCTAAATTCAGTTTCAGACCTATACTGGGTGTCTTATATCTTACCCATAAACCTTGGTTAGGCTTACCTCCTTCCTAAGGTTCATGTTTAATCCTCAAGATAATCCTCTTAAATGAGGATGATGACACCCTTCCTGGGGTGACATCACCATGGTTCGCCATAATTGATTTTAGGATAACCTGAATATGTGTTTGAGAGCTAGGCCTTCATTATCTTACATTGTTCCTTTCCTCCCAAAAAACCCAACATGCCATAGTATAAGCCTTTTCACATATTTTTATTTTAGTACCATGGTGCCCAGCCACCAAAAACAAAGTCGTAATAAACTCTTATGGTGGGTCCCCATTCAATATATTCTCCAAGATCTGCTTGACACTTCCAAGAATGGTACTCTCCCATTATCCTTTAATGTGGAGATTCCAAGATGATTGATATCCAGGGAAGTAAGAACACATACAATTTAATGCTTGAAAAATACCCTTCTTTTAAACATTATAATCTATTTGGTATCACTATGATCCCCAACTGCCAATCCAAGAAGTTCTTCTTCTTATGTATCTATTTACATCATATCTTTTGCATCCACTTATCAGATTCATAGTTATAATGAATCATTAACTAGTAATCATTCCTACTGAAGTGTTTGGGTAATGACTCAAAAAATAGGTGTCATGTGCATCCACTTCGTTGATGTTCCAGTGAAGGATCTTATCCTATTACCTAAGTGTTGTGTTTATGAATCTGGGATGCATGATGAATTCTAAGAAGAAGATGTTATTAACTTGGAACCATAAAAATGAGAAGTCATCACCAGCCTGTTTATGATTCTTGTAACTTATATCGTCTCGACCCAACACACCACACACCTTCACCTTTAAGAAATTAATCTTCTCGGTCATGATACATGAAAGGATAGACATCATTTTGGTTTGAAAAACCTAGACACTCCATTAATCTATATATATTCTTTATAAATCTCACATATAAAGAGTTCACTTTTATAATGTCACATTATAGACTCACATGTTTTCTCTTCATGTCTTCAAAAACACTCCTTAAATTAATACCCCTTCCTTTATTACATTCATCATTATCTTAGAATAATCATAGTTGAATCCCCTTAGTTAGATTATAATATTTAATGAGACTTAAATTGGGAGAGATATAGGAGATCATGATGTGAGTCTCATAAATCTACTGGATATATCTTCCTCATGACATGACCCTGACTTATCACACTATGACACCTTTAAATTCCAGTTCAAGTATTAACTCAAAATCCAATATGAATCCTTCATTGTTACTTCATTTCCCCAAATCATTTTGTGATATGTGTTTCATCTTTGGAGACCCTTCATCCCATATTTGTTAGATTTATCTATTGGAATCAAGAGATCAATCGATTGTGATCCATGACAAGTTTCTCCTCTTTTCTCCTTAGTTTCATCTATGTTCATCATTTGGATAAGGTAGAGGAAATGAAATTGGTTGGTTCACTGAATATTTGGATGAGTGGTTGATAGAAATTTTTGGGTTCTATGTTGTTGATTATTCTCTTACATGATCATGGATTAGTGATTATCTATTTCATTGTACTTTCACAATGGTTGATAAAACCTTCTATTGAGTTAGGGGTTTAGAAAATTTTATTTATTTTGTGTAAATTGTGGAATTTGCATGATTTTTCATGATTTTTTTGGATATTAAGGATTAAGTTACCCATAACACATCAACTCAAACCATCAGGTTCGATCTAAAGAGCCATAAGACCTCATGTGCACCTCCCCATTAATTAATTAAGGTTATATCATCAATGGATTAAGGTTATATCATAAATCCTCTAATTATAAAAGGTCTAGGAAGATGATTCAATAACACTTACCCATTGAATGCTCGTTGTTAATGGTAGATCCCTATTTGATAAAGAAATTAGTACAACATACTATATTCTCCACCGATATATAAAGAAAAGAGGAATTAATCATCAAATAATCAAGAAAAACATAGGTCCAATATATATCTATAATCACTTAAGAAAGAAAAAGAGAGAAATTATATGGATCTAAGAAGAACTTACCAATAAAATGGAACCAGATCTGTCAAAGGTTGATGGATCAAGGGGAGATGGATGGGAGTGATTGAGAGACTAAGAGGGAGATCTATAATTTAAAATAGGCACATGGGGTCAAATTTGGGTGTAGGAGGGAAAAAAACACGTACAATTAACTCCCATAAGGTGTATTAATTGCACACCTAGTAAGGTTGAATTGACCATTCTACAATATGAGGCTTCGATTTCAAAACAAGAGAAAGTCACTTCTTCTAGTGATGAGTTACTTAAGAAAATTATTTGTGTGAAATGAGTGACACATAAGAAATTTTGGATTATGTAATGTATTTATGGTTATATATTTTATTAGGTGTATTTATAAAGGAAATAACCAATATTACTTCATGTGAGAGACATATATATTGTTCTTAGGGTGCATAACTAATTGATTTGGTGTGATCCAATGATCATTAGGATAATGTAGTGTTTTTAGTAAACTGGAACATGAGTGTTTCATGGTTATGAGTGTGCTCACTGACTAGGAACATATCTGTTGGGACTGTGGTGTTGTGGTGAAGGATAATTGATATAACTAGAAAATGGAATCATGGATAAATGATATCCAATAGTGGGGAGAACAATATAAAATGATTTTGGAAATTATTATTATTAAACCAAACTTTGGAATAATGTAATGGAATCATACAAAACTGATTAATTTGTGATGAATTAAGGTGTTTTGTATGTATCTTTTATAAAGCCTCTTTTAGGATCTATGTCTTTTTAAAAATGCCTAAGTGACTCTTTTAAATTGATTCATGTATTTTGAAATGTTTCTTATAGGTTTTTCACTAATTTTAAATGATTAAGATTGTTGGGTCATGAAATTGCCTTGAATGTTTTAAAGAAAATGAATTTTGGTTTTGTGAAAGAGTGTTTGGAAATGATTGATTTATTTTAAAAAGGTTGTGTTATTTTAAAGAGTAATTTGTGTAAATGGTTGGTTTTTTAATGGGATTTTAAGTGTGATTTTTTAAAAAAAATCAAAGGAAATTTGAGCTGTAGTTTTTTCATAATATTTTAAGTTTATATTTTTATATAATTAGGAAATCCATTACATTATATCAATATTTTTTGTATTTATTTTGTTAAATACTAATATCACTGAATCAAATAGGATGGATATGAATAAAGAATAGATGGATGCGAATCGTTTGAAAAGAGAGTATGAAGATGGAGTGAACGAGTTCATCAAGTTTGAAAAAGATCATGCATATGACCCTTCTCAAATCCTTTTTCTATGTTTACACTATTGTTATTCAGTAAAAGTTAGTCTAGAGGAGTTGGAAGAATACTTGATCTGTCATGGAATAGATAGAAGTTATAAATGTAGGAATAAACATGGGGAAAAAGTTAATGTAGCTAGAGGATGGGATAATAGTGCATTTTATGGATCATCTAATATGATTACCACTACTAAATAATAACCTATAGCCACAGTTCAATAGCCATGGTTTAATTGGTCTATAGCTATAGGTATGATAAAGCCACGATTTAATTCTCCCCCTGGCTATAGTTATCTCTAATTTTATTCTCTCTTAGGATTTCCCCTCCCACGCTCGCACTCGTTATTTCCTCTCCTACAGTCCCACTAGGGATTTCCTCTCCTAAAACCCTTATCATTGGTCGATCATCACCCGACCAATTCTCCCTTGTCTGATCCTCGTCGTCTTCTCCTTTGCGGTTTGTCTTTCCCTCACTGGCCTCTTCATTCACAGTTCCTCCATCCCTAGTGCATTTATTCCCTCCTCCATACCCTTCTTCGGGTGTTCCTCCTCCATTCATTGCATTGTCTGGTTCTTCCCCTCTTCGCGATCAAGCTCCCCTCTTCAAGTTTTAGTTCATTGTTTTACTTGATGTATGCTTCCTTACATATTTTTTTAGAGTTTCTTGAAATTTTGGGTGAAATTGGTGGTCTATTTGGGAATCATTTATTGGGGGTGATGCATTTCATACCACTATATCTCCTCCTATTTATTTTAGGTAGTCATTCTTCATAATCCCCTACATTTCATGTTATAAATAAATTGTGTGTTTTTAATTCCTTGTTTAGGAGTTTTAAATTATGTTGTATGCCTGTAGTAGTAGTATTTTAGTATTTAAATAGATTTCACACATGGTATGGGCTTATTCCACTTACCAAGTGCCTGTAAATTTCCCAAGTAGCACTATATAAAATATTTATCTATTGTAAAATTTATCTTTTGTTTTTAAATGTAGCTGGAATTCTTTAATTGGTTTTAATTAGATTTTATGTTTTAAAGACTTTTCATGGACTAAATATGCAATCTAAGTGTTTGTTTAAGTGATCATTTGACTTTTATAAAGGTATTGAAATGTTTTAAACATTTATTTTATTATTGATCCTTTTTTAAAATTAGTGTATAGTTTTTAAATTATTTTTATAAAAATAGTGGATTTGGCCCTCTTTTGAAAGAATTTTGAGATAGTGGGTTTCATAATGATATTAAAATGGCCTTAAAATGTAATTTTAGATTTTCTGAAATTCATTCTTAGAACTGTTTTGTTTCATTCAAAATAGGTTGCTTTATTTTAGAAGGGGGATTATGTAATAGTTTAATTTCAAATTGTCATTTAGGAAAATAATTTCATGTGGGCTTTTGAAACTAGTTTTCATGTGTGTTTTGAAAAGGTTTTCCAAATAGTTTTGAAAATTCATCGGTCTACTAAGAAATTTTTTGAAATTTAGTTGGAATGTTATTTGAAATGAAATTATATATTATTGGAACCCTCATTCCCATATCCATGTATTTATGTGGTCATTAATTCTTATTACCTCATGGGGTATTCTAGTATTGTTATAAAATATGTATTATTATTCATGGATATGTGTTTGTGTATTTTTCTAGTGAGGGTGTGGGAGCTGAGGCATGTGTTTTTTTTAATGATTTAAATTTTATTCTTATTATTTTTAATTGATTTTTCCCACATCCATTTTTTTATCAATGGAAGTACACCAGACATAGTATATGAACTGTGTCAGGGAAAACCCTAGTAGTGATTGTTTCTCAACTAGGGAGTGTTTCATAGTTACACCAACATGGTAAGATTAGAATGGATAATAGGTATTTATGCTAGAAATATTATTTGATCCCATGGTTGAAGGATTTCTTCGGTCATTTACTTTCGATTATTTTTATTGGATTACTAGGGCTAGGATAGGTTTAGTAGTATCAACTTGGGTTCCTTATCTTCAGTTCATTTATTTTATTATTATTTCTAAGGGATATTTCACATGACATGTAGGTCCTTTATAAGAAGCCTAAGAAAATTTAATTTTATAATTTTTTTTTACCCTAGTTTTTTTTTCATTTGAATGACTGGTTATTTACTTGGGTTATACATTCATTGATACATTAAGATCATTGTGTGTTTATGGCATCACATTGTGTGGGATAGTTCACTTTCAAATGGGTTAATTTATAATGGTTTGAAAGTATTATTTGGAATGGAAGAAGGTTTTGTTATTTTTCAAAGTTTTAAAGAAATGGCTTTTCTTGAAATTATTTATGAAAATATAATTTTCATGAGATGTTTGGAAGGAGGGAAAATATTTTTTTGTTTGTTTCTCATCAGTTTAAATTTACTCTTTATTTGGTTTAAAAATATTACTTTAAAATACTTGGATGAAAATGTTCCATAAAAAATCTATTCATTCTTGTATTTATTTTATAATAAGGGTGGCCATTTAAAAAAGTTCTTATGGATTGTTGTTTGGAATTTTTATATTTTTAATGTATTTAAAATCATATTTTATACCTGATGTTCAACCTAAAATTTTATAAAATACTTTACATAGGGATTTATATATCCTTTTTTGGTTATGAAATATTTATATTCTTTATGCTGACTCCTATATTATCTAAATTTAAGGTTCTTATTGTGATTCATACCACTCTTTGAGCATTGGTTTATATAGGGTTTGAGTTGACTAGTTATTTTATCACAATTGGATAGTGGTGCCTATTATTTATTTTCATAGGACCTTTTATTTTTAGATAATTAAAAACATGTGTCCAATTAAATTTTTTAATTTGGAAATTGGCCTTTAAATACTTTATATTGATAAAGGGTAGTGTTATCCACAGTTGGAAGAAAAAAAAGGTATATGTATGTAGATTTGTTTTATTGCATATGCAGTGGTATCAGACTAAGGCTGATTAGAGGGATTGTTTTTTTAATTTAATATACCACTGTATATTTTATTTCAACATATTTGATTTGGTATGGATGTCCAATATATGGAATGTTCGTGTCGGTTTTTCATTAGTTTTACGCTACTATTTCTTATCTATTTTTATGGATAAAAGGATGCCAACAGTTTTACTGTGATGTCCAAAAACAAGTGTCCATCTCATGGGGAACATTAATGGAATTTGGGATAGTGAAAATCCATGACGAGTGTTGTTTCAAATGGAATCCCAGTCCAGTTCATTACAAATGATATCAGAGATATAAGGGTTCCTTTCTCTATAGGAACCTAGACCCATTTTTTTATTTTTTCTCTTATATTTTGGTTGTCTTAGTAATATTGATTTATAATTCTATTGGGATTTTGAAGGTTGTTCGTGAGTGGGTTCTCTATCACCACCCTCTATGATTATGCCTATGTTACCATGGGAAGTGGATTTTGGATTTTGAATTCGTATTTTTTGGATTTTAGGTTGATTATGCATTGATCCAAATTTTCATATATTTAGTTTTATTGGGGTCCGGATGGGTTTTTAGATGAAAAAAGGGATTGGGTCAGTTTTTTGAGGTTAGTATATATGAATTGATAAACCAATCTATGACCAAATTCTCAATACCAAAAATTCATAGAAATTATTGTGTGGGTAGACTATGGTCTCTCAAACTATGTGATCATGTTAGTAATGGTTATTCATCCTATTTGAGTCTTTGTTTATATGTATCATGGGAGATCCTTAATTTAGAGTGATGAATCAATGTGGGTCATATGATATTTTGATGATATGAATTGATAATTTTTAGGAACCATCATTTTTTTTGGTTTTCATGCAAAATTGGGTTTTTGAAAAATAGAGGATTTCATGAAACCAGTTATAGTTTGTGTGGTATGAATTTTAGCATGTTTATAAACTAAAATTGGTGTTTGGAAATATTTTTTGTCATTTATTTTTATGTTGGTATGTTTAAATAGTAAATTTGGGAAACTTTTTTTAGAAATCATTATTTGTTTAATTATAATTTAATTTAGAAAAAATTGCTTTTATTTTGAAAAAATATATATTAAATTTAATGAATGTGAAGTGATATATATTTTGAAATTGACATAATGAATGATCTTTTAGATGATTAGGCTATATCTTTATTTTATAATAGAATTGGTTGTTTTTATAATTGGGTGATAGTGTTTTGCAATTACCTAATGAAATTATGGTTTTAAAAGAAATAAGATTTCTAACTCCATGTAGGTAGTGTAATCCATGTAGAATCTTTTGATCCATTGATGAAAGGATTGGTTCTTTTATACGCATCCTTATTCTAATGATGTCCTCCAATGACTCACCATCGATGTGCTCAAAACTATGCTTATATGTCCGGAATTGGGACTATAAAATGCCCTATATAATTCTAAAAGTTCTTTATAGCAGGGTGCCTCACAAAGCATCAGTATCTCAGTAAGAATTTGTCGTCTTCTTTGCTTCTCAAAGATATTAATCTTATTCAAGGAAATTATTATATGGGTGAGCACGTGGATGGCCCTTTGAACTATGCTGCTTGCACCAGTGCCTTTGGTCCCAAATATCTTTATCTCATGGGAAGCACATTGATGTATTTTCACTGTGTTCTAGATTGATCCATGTAGTTGGAATGATAAACATATATTTCACTTAAAATTCCGTTCTCTTTTATTTCTTCTTATACTACATAGTGAGGGGATGTAAATGTATTGATATTTAACTGTTCTATAGGCATCTCTTTGGTGTATTATAGTTTTTATTTTTAGATATTTGACACATTTGTTACATGAGCATGGAAATTTATGCATGTACTAAAAACCAAAACATAAACACACACACCTGATCACATCATTAGTGGTTTTCCTACCTACTTATACTGTATGCCTTATTTCATATAGAGACAACATAAACCAAAAACATGTCCTATCAGGTATGATAAAGTTCAACACCTTTCATAATATCCTTTTTGTGAATTCATCTTAATGAGGTCAAATCCCCAACATCTTATTAACATATTTTGACTAATAATCATTCAATATATCACTTTTAGACTGGAAAATTACTCCAAGAGTTTTCTTTAGGTTGATAATGAATTTATTTAATCTATTAAATATTTTTTTAATGGGTAATGGATATGATTTACACAGTATATTTTCTTACATGCTTTTCTTTTACATTATTTTCTTAATACATCATGTATACACTAATACTTGATGATTTATTTGTGATGATATTAAAAACATTAACTAATGAGGATTACATGAAGAATGTAACCATAACCTCTATATTCCTAATATGATAAATATATAATGATTTTTTTATTTTCAAATATAAGATTTTATGTCACTATTATGTTATCTTTTTTATTGGATGAACATTGTGAAATTAATATAAAAGTTTTATATTACTATAACAAAATTTTTAATTTAAGATATATAATAATGAATGCATGAATAAATTCTCACAAAAATTCTTGTTAATAAAAATCTTCTATTACACTTACATATCAATCTGAATATTCTTTGTTCATTGTTGGTTATAGAGTCATGTATCAGTTATCATGTACAGTTGACACACTAATCACTGACATGTGCCTATTGTGGGATGTGGAAAAAACAATTATTTACTAAGTTAAAATAAAGTATAGTGGTTAACCTAGGATTTCTCTATAGAGGATCTCTTAGCAATCACTTATGTCACTTTAAATTTGATAATGAAGTGGGGTTGTTTTTGATATTGTTGGTTATGAAAACAAAGCAATGAAACTAAAGAAAGAAATAAAGTAAAATATTTAAAACAAATTGAAAAATAATGCAATTAAAAATAGTGATAATAATTGGGTGATCAGGTTGGGGTTGATTTCTCAATTGTAATGTTATCATAGTTCCAATTTTATTCAATCTTCTTCTGCTAAGTTGGTTTAAGTGATATTTCACGATTGCTTCCTATCACTCCCTTAGTAAATGGTGATGGTGAGAGTAAACCTTACCAATATCTCATCTTGGTCTACTCTCCTTCCTATGTATTAAACAAATATAGTGAATACCCTCAATTGAGTTAGGAAATTCCCAATCGGGTCTTGTATATCCCAAACAATTAAGAATATTCAATACTCTTGCCGCACGTACTGACGATCGCCGAGTACTTCACCACTAAGCCCTAATCTATTCCATTGTATATAGACCAGAACCTAGTGGAGGGAGATTATTAATATTTACCAAAGAAATAATAACAACAGAATATTAAATCAGATAAAATCGCATAAGATAATAAAACTGTTTATTAGAATTTGAAACCAACACTGTAGAAGAAAAAGAGTTTTTATTCAATCAAATGAAAGAACTAAAACATTAGAAAAGATAAAACCATACCTTACCTAATCACTCAGAATATTCACCCCACCATGGTAAGGGTAATTTAGAATAAAGGGGAATAAGAGGCATTATAAAACTAAGAAGAACAAAAGAAAGAAAAGAAAGAACAGAATTTTTCTCCTCCAGAATCTATCCACCAGAAATATAGCTTCGGTTCTCCCACAATATGGTCGAATCAGGATGAGTTCTCTTCTTATAAGAGATGAGTAATGAATTTTTACATCTACCCATGAAGTTTTAAAGAATTTTGAGCCGTGTGAAATGATTTATGGCTTAATTATTATACATGACTTTTTATGGACGTGAATCACTATTCCACCAAACCTACTTTGACCGGTTTAAGGGAGGCCTATATGAAATCCTTTCAGTATGTGATTTATTTTGAAGCTTTTTCATCGAGTTTTATTTCGAACCTAGCTGGAATCATCCAAATTTATGGTTAGTAGCCTGAGATATGAGTCATTGAGCGAGTCATGGTCTATTCTGCTGGCTAGAATCAGTGTTCACATTGATCGTTTTGTTTTGGCTTGTTGGAGTTAGAATTGGATTTGGGTAATGAATACTTATATGTATCAAAGGAACCATATCATCCTAAAAATGGAATCATGTTCATTGGATGAATATTGTAGGATTTATGCTCTAAATACTGAGAAAACATAAAACTGTTAAATGTCCATAATTAACCAATTTTCACACTTAAGCTCAAAACTCAACAAAAAACATAAAATGATGCAAATAAGATAAAATTGATTAATGGGAAGGGATTAAATCATTTAAAAACATATGTATAAATAAAAAAATATGAGCTCTTTCAATCACATATATATAAGAAGTTGTTATATCTCACTTCTTTTCTCATTATTTACTTACAGGTGGTTTCTTATGATGAGGTTGGTTCTATCCACCACCATCAAAGGTAGTGAGTTCGACCTCAAATTTAGGTAAGGTTTATTCCATTTTCTAATGCTTCTTCATGTTGATGATTCTATCATCATCACCTATTCTATTATTAACTTTCTCACTAATCATGTTCCTTTAACTTTTATTTTTAGGTTCTATTAATGATGATTAATCAGATCACTTTTCTATCCACCACCATCGAAGACAGTGAGTTCAACATCAGATTTGGTTAAGGTTTATTCTTTTTTTTTTATTTGGCCCAATTTCAATTAGGGATTATTTTATTTTTGGGTTACTTATATTTTTTTAGTGCATTTTGGATTTCGTTGAGGTGGATTCGAGTCACTGTTGACAAAGGCTTACATGTGTATTCATAGGTAAGAATATATATATAATTTCCCCCTTTATATATATTCACTCATGGAAGTATGAATATATATATATATATATTGGGGCTAGGTGTGCTTATATATAGATATGAAAAATGCATACATGTGTATGTGTAAAAGGGTATATGCAAGTATAAACATATATATAAGGACCCCCTTGTGCATATTTGTCCATGAAAATATGTACATAGGGGCTAGGTGTCCTTATATATATGTGAAGTTTCATATGCGTTCAAGTGAAAAAAAAGGAAAATTCATGTTGTCGTCGTTAAAAGCAATGCGTCTTGAGGTTGAGGTAGTTTCTATCTACCTAAACCTTTAATTTTAATTCTATAATTGCCTAATTATTTTAAAAACTTGTTTCCATAATTTCTTTATTGTTTTAAAAATGGTTTTCTAATAACCACTATCTTTGTCAAGAAATAATATGAATATTTCCCTTGAACGTATTTTTAAAACTTGTTCAAAGAGGCTAAAAAATGCTAGTAGTTTCTAGATACTAGAACATGATTTCTAAAAACCATACATTGATCATCCTTAGTTAGAGACATTCATGATATCATTCAACTTCCCATCAAATTCATCACAAAAGACCACTGCTTAACTTAAGGATCTATTAGACCAATACCAAGCTTCCTTACATCTTATTTGGTATCATGGAACTCACCCATAATATTCCTCTTTAAATCATTCATAAGGAATGGTGTGAACATATCACACTATAGAGACTGAATCTGTAGGGATACAAAATTCAATTTTGAGCCACTCCTTCCCAACTAATTAGCTTTAAGGAATTTGATTTGGTATCCTAGAAGTACCCAATGGTCTTAAAAACAATTGCAGATAGGGTATTAATCTTATGAAATCTCACTACCTCTCCCTCATTCAAATAAACTTCCATCTTCATTAAAACTAGTGAGATTAGCCTATCATAAGGGGACCTCAAGATATATTGGTGTCTAGAGAACATATACAAGAAAAATTACAAACCTCAGAGGTTCCAACATTGGACTAAAACCAAATCCAAAAATACCATTTAGGAACATTTAATGTTCATATTTTTTATCCAAATTACAATTTAAGAAACAACCCATGATTCATATTAAAAATAAAAATTTCCTCCAAAAATAATGAATCGGAAACCTATGGGGTATTAAAAACTCCCCACATTAACACTCCTCATCCCCAAGAACCCATGGTATTTGTCAAAACATGTCTCAGAAACTACTATGATTGTCAATTCCCTGAGAACTCACTATTCTACATCCGTGAATTCTAAACATGTTTTTGTTACACAAATACAAACATCAAGGCACGCTTTGAACCAGAAGTCGAGCCACTCACTCACTACAAATGCTAACACTAAGAAGGCTCCCACTACACCCATATATCTGTACACTCCTCAGTGTCTTCAACTGATTCATCTTAAAGCTTATGGTGATCCCCACCAAACCAATCTTCTCGTGAAGGTTGACTATACCTCATGGTGCTCTTAACTATATGAATTTCCAACTGAGAATGATCTTCCAATGGTCTATCGACCTGGTAACTGGATTTTGAAAAATTATCTCAATGTGGTTTTCAACTCACTACATCCAACCCCATGAAAAACACCAGTTCATTCTCCTCTGGATGAATTTTCCTAAAATTTCTTGGTTTCACCCATTGGTGTGCTATCGCATCTCTCAATCAAGATAACTTCACCTTTTGGGGCATCATAGGATCATATAATGTCTATACCTAAGTCCGATACCAGACTCTGAGCGTAATTTCATTATTGGATCACAAATTATTTGCTTCCTCCATCATGCTTTCACTCTAAGAATTGACTCGCCTCTGATGTGATTCACCCTCAGATCACTCAAAAACCATCTTGATCCCGATTCCAATTCACTAACTCCACTAAACACCACATCTGAACTTCAAATCTATTATTACCCAAGGAACCAGAAAAGATAGGATCTTCCCACACACTAGAAAAAAATTCACCTCAATCATTCAATGATCATCTTCACTGCAACAACAACCCATATGACATGAGGGTCAATCACCCAAAACTGATATGATTCTCCCCACCATAGGAGTACCATTATCATTTTCCTTCCAAACCAAACACCTGGTCTTTGTAGCCCTTGTTCTATCCATTACTAAATGAAAGGACTAGATGTGGCAGACATGTTTATCCCTAAATTCCAATATAAAATATCCATTTCCACCAACTCTCAAATCACCATAGATCATCCATGCCATCCAATGATATTCAATAGTGTGCTTTCCACCCTATGGATTCTCATACACCACTACTCAACTGCTGATCCAAATGGGTCCTATCAGAAAATCTCACTAACAATACCCCTGCCAAGGACCAAAAACTCAGGCTATCATGGGGGGTTGTTTCAAGGGTAAGGGGTGAATGGGGTGGGTAGGGGGTTCTTGGGGTAGGGGTTGGGGTTCTAAGGGGTGTGTTGGGTTTTTTGTAAGGGGTAGGGTAGGGTGAAGGGGGTGGGCATGGGGGTATGCTTGGGGTGTAGTGTGCGGGGGTGGGTGGGGGTGGGTGGGGGTGGTCAGGGGGTGTGTGTAGGGGTGGGCTAGGTAAGGGGTGTGTTAGGGAAGGGGGCAGGGGGTGTAAGGGGTAGGTGTGTGTTGGGGGGGAGGGGGTAGGGGGTGAAGGGGGTGGGGGGAGGGGTGAAGGGGGGAGGGGAAGGGGGGAGGGGGGTTGTCCAGGAGGTGTAGGGGGGTTCAAGGGGGCATGGGTGTGCAAGGGTGTAACACCCCGAGCTTCCATGATATGCTTCTCATTCAATAATGTAATAGCTTGCATTGTACGCAACATCGAGTTCTAACACACTACAACTAATCAAAGTAGCCGTTATGAATAGTAATAACCACTTTTTAAATTTATAGAAATTTTATATTTCAAAATGGAATTCATTTTTGTATTCCTAATATTGAAATTAGCCTATGTTGAATTTTTTGTAATTTTCTGAGAACTTCAAAATTTTTATGAATAGTAAAAAATACTTAAAACAACTTTTTTAATCAAAATAATTTATAGTGATAAGTTATACTATTAAGTGGTTTTAAAGTATAATTAGAATATATTTTTACCATTTTATCCAATTTTGGTCATTATAATTAATTTCACTTTGAAATTGGACATAAACAATTGTCAATCTTTTGATATAAATTGATTCTTAAAAACACGCCATTTTTTGTAACAGCGGGAATTAATTATAAAATTAATTAATGCAACTTATATGTTTGGAATTTTGTAAAATAGATATCATTTTTGAATTCGGAATATCAATTATATCTTAGGGTGAAATTTTGGCTTTGTTCTGAAAAACTTCAATTTTTGATGAATAGTGAAACCACTAAGTGGTAGTTAAATAACTGATTTTTCATTTAAATGAAATATTACCACTTCTGTGATTTGATTTTCAAAAATCCGACATACATGGTTTTCATTAAGAAGTAAAATGTGGTTCGATGAGATTAAAATAAATTTTTGGTGAATAGTAACTTTTAAGTTCTTAATCACGATTAGAGGTAATTAGTGTAGTTTAAGGTACAAATAATGTTTTAATAATATGAGATGAGCATGAAACTTGTCCTACTACTATTGGATGAGTCATGGCCGACCAAGACAGCCCATGGGTCAACTTGGGGACCCCATGGAGCCACTTTGGTTGGAAAATGACATTAATATATATTTATTTAATGTTAAAATTAAATTGACACAAACATGAGTTCTTTTACTAAAACAGTTTTTAAGTGGGGTTACACAAGTCCAAATTTTGATTATAAATATTCATTAGAAAGATAAAAATATTTCCTACATCATAGTATTTGTTTTATAATTTTTAGACATTAAATAAATTAAATTATTTATGACATCATTATGATGCAGCGATGACCTCATTATTTAACGATTTTAATAAAATGAAAAGATAATGTAAACTCCAAGGCATAAACTTGTCCAAAGCCTATTGGATGAGGATATTTTGAACCCTTATCACCTTAGCCACGAATAATATAAGTGTGGGACCTTTAGAATCCGAAAAGCATTGTGTAATAATGTAACATTCCAATCTTTCCAAAAGAGCCCCTCCTCTCCTCTTATAAAAGGCCCCCACCTCTACCACCTCATTCACACTTTCAAGCCATTTGGCTCGGCCAACCTCTTCCCAAATACTCTCCCAACTTCCCCCTCTTACTCCTAGAAGCATCACTTTGGGCAGAACTCTTCTCAAGGAAGCCTTTGGCTCAAATCAAAAAGAGTTACCCGATTTTGAGGTAATGTCTTCTCTATGTTGTTTTGTTTTATTTTTCTTCTCCAACCCCATAAAATCTTTTTATTCATTTCTTTTGTAACAACACCAGTATCCTCAATATACTAGGATGTTGTTATAAGAAGGATTCTAGATACACTTACACACACCTACATCTAATGGTTAAAGAACATACGGTTTCTGTGGATGGCGAATTTCTGCCTCACGAAATGATGATTGTTCAACACTCATATAACACCTTCAAAGGTGACCATTAAGATGTCACTATATTTATATATTATATATAATGTGTTTATGTTTTACTTATGCTTCTGTATTTCTCATTTATGGCATACTTTATGATTTCCATTATGGGTAAAACGCGATAATTTCATTTTAGGAAGTGCGGACTACCGCCCCCTCAAAGTGATTTGAATCGTTAATGCCATATGTGGGATGTATAAAGGATGGAGTAAATGGTATTATACACTACATTATACTGGAATTATATTATAAATTTATATCATTATGATTTCATTCCAATTAAATACGAAATAGAAATGAAAGTAGCGTTCATGCGTACGTACGGCTTACCGTCTCCATGAACGGTGCATTTCATTTCTTACCTCTAAATGTTATGTAATATTATAAATGAATGTATATACTGGATATATAAGATATATATGACATCTAAATCATGAATATAATTCTGGAGATAATTGATATTCTACCACATAAACAACTTGTAATTATAAGAAGTTTATTGTTGACTCAAGTACCAAAGATCGACAAAACGACCGTTATTAACTTAAATAATTACATAATGTTCATATCATTGTAATAAGTGATATAATAAGGATAATGAAATTGAAGATGGTTCTTAATAAGGTATATATTAACTGTAGTTTATTATTCAGGAGGTTAAATAACGGTTGAGTCAAGTCAGACACGAGGTAAGGGAACTTCTTAACCCAACTTCCATTCTTTGGGTTAATCTCCTACTTTCAAATTATGTCATGATATTATTATGTATTATTTTGTATTTTTACTTTCTTTATGTGTACCTATAGTGAATACACATAATAGATCTATTTTATTTTAAAAATGATCTTTTTAAGGACTTCGTCTCAATCTCCTTTGATTGAGGCATATTTGGTTTTATACACAACTTTCTTTTATACGGTGTATAAACCCCTTTGAATTTTACGTTTATTCAAAAGGAATATTTTTTATACGAAGCGTTTTACTAAACGACAAAAGAGAATGTTTTTCTTTCCGTACTTATGCGGTGACAACGACTTCTCCGCCACCGTGACCATTATTTGAGATTCGGCTTCCTCTACAAGACATCATTTTTTTTAATGAAAAATAAATACAAAGTTTTAACTTTCTTTTATTTTGGTATTGAAAATGGTTTTGAAAGCATTTTTATTATATCAATGTGTTGTATTTAAATCTTGTGATTGAAATGTGGAAATGTTATGTTTCCTTTATGCATGTTTTATGTGATACGATTATGTTATGGTTTATGATATGTTTAAACCTATTCATATGAGGAATGCATTGGACTTAATAAGTGACGGGTGGAGCCCGCTATAGCTCCTCGATGCATCGGCAGGTCTCATGAGACAAACTAGTGTCTTGGCATGAGGCCTTGACAAAATTTTATTTGTGGTATTGGCACGAGGCCTTGGCTACGTGGTTATGATAGTCTGGCATTATGCATTACATCATTATGAAAATGGTTATTGATGTTGCATGGGATTATTCGATTAGTAGAATATCCATGTGAGTAAGTAAATGGCATTATCTCATTTTATTTTTGCCATATTATGCTAAAGTTCAAGTTTAAAAAGTCTTTTGTTTTAGTTATACATTGCCTTAAATGTTGATGATTATTTATGAAAGCTTCCGCTATATTGTTATCCTTACTGAGCATCTGAGCTCACCCCTTTCAATGTTTTAATATTTTCCAGGATGTGAAGAAATATTTTATGAATGACCTGCAGGGATAGTCAGAAGAGGATATGAGTGTGGACTATGAAGACTTTGTTATTAGTTTTTCACTTTATGATGTAATGTAAGACTTATGAATGTATCTAGTGTTTCCAAGGCTACTAAACTAATCGGTCTTTCGAGACATGATCTTTTGTGATCATGCCAATGTTACGAAGTAATGCACCGACTCTAGGTAGCTGGGGTCGAGGAGTTACAGTTGGTATCAGAGGCAGTTTAGTACTAACCTTGGAAGATAGATTTAGATAAACTCTGATTAGAGCACATAGCCCAAAGATAGACTTTGAGGATTAGTATAGAATAACTTCCTAGAATTTTGGTATTATATAGATGTTATGAGTTTTCCGAGCAATACATCCCTGTCTGGATACGAGCAGGTAGAGGCGGCTCTGGCACAGATGTACCTAGGGTTAAAACCCGAAAACACCGCTTTGAGCTAGACTCGAACGGGAACTGGTGCACGACAACGGGCCTTGCTGTACTCTTGGTTACGACACTCCCGGGGGATATGCTTAGGATAATTCTCATTTTCTTTACAAACCACTATGAAGGGTTATGAGTATATACTTCCTAAAAGAAAACATTTTTATGGATTATATCCATAAATAGTTCAATTTATGTCAAGTATTTTATAAGTATGGAATTATGTATTTTAATTCATAAACTAGTCTATTTTATGCCATTGTTTAGAAATGGCGCCTAGTGGAAGGAATGGAAACCGTATCAATGCACGCACTCCGTGTAGGGATTTCCCTCCTGCTCAAGATAATTATTGTGGATCTGGAGATACAACTGGTGCTGATCAACTTATTACAATACTGGGACAACTCACTCAGGTTATGAATAATAACCTTACTCATATGGAGCACCCTGATCCGCAACGTGGAGGATCAATGTTAGACCGCTTCATGAGGCAACAACCACCAACATTTAATGGGGGTAAAAATCCTATAGTAGCTGAGCAATGGATAAATTCCTTAGAGAAAATATTCCATGCCTTGGGGAGTAGTGAAAGGGAGAAAGTTGTCATGGCAGTTTACCGCCTCACTGGAGATGTCAATCAATGGTGGTCACTAATTCAAAACACAAAGGAAGATGATGAATTAACAAACATGGAATGGAAGGAGTTCAAAGAGCTGTTCTTAGAAAAATACTTTCCTCGAGACCATCGAGCGGATATGGAAAGGCAATTTCTGAGTCTGAGGCAGAAGGAGGATGAGAATGTCGCAAAGTATGAGGCCAACTTTACAAGGTTAGCGAGGTATGCTACAGATTATATACGTAACCCAAGAGGTAAGATTGATCGTTTCTTTGATGGGTTAAAACCATTTCTCCGTCGAGCTTTAGTATCACAATCGTTCTCAACATACAAAGATATTGTCTCATGTGCTATCAAGACAGAAAAGGAATTCTCTAAGTCTTATGACAACAAAGTAAAGCAAGAGAAGAAGAGAATGGTGGAACAAGAGACAGATAAAGGGAAAAAGGGAAAGAAGGATTTTCCATTATGTGAAAATTGTGGGAAGAATCACCCTGGTACTTGCCTAAAAGGAATGGGAGTTTGTTATAAATGTGGAGAAAAGGGTCACCAGGCTCGTGATTGCAAGGGAAAGAAAGAGGCTACCAAAGTTGAATGCTACAATTGTAGAGAAATGGGTTATTATGCAAATGAATGTCCTAAGCGTCAGGGAAACTTACCTCAGAAAAGGCCAAGGGATCAAGGACAATCTTATGATGTTACTACAGTTGAAGCAGAATAACTAATGTATTGGTGCTTTTGGACTCATGGATTATATTCTGGTTATTAGAATAATGTGATATATATATAAGGATTGTACTGCAGTACTTTTTGATTTCAATAAGGTTTTAATATGATGAAGGTAATTATATTTTTAGTATGTGACAATAATAGAATCTTTTCTTTGTTTGGGGAATCTGATGTTACAATTGATTTTGGAATTTAGAGACCTTTTAGAGAAAGTCTGGATGGAGGTATTTTGGATAACTATTAAGGTTGGAATGGATTAAGTTGAACCATGGATAGTATTGTTTAAGGTTAAAGCATTTATGAAGATTATTTTTGGAATATTATGATACTATAGTTTTAGGAAAAGGACAACCTGCAGGGTGGGGCATAACCCGTCGCGTCGGACAAAGCTGCAGGAATCGAACCCACAATCATAGTGCGACAGGCCTTTATTTCCTACCACTAGCCTACAGGAAGTCCCTGGTTATTACAAAATAATTTTACTAATCTAAATGGTATGTGTTAACATTTGGAACCTTATACAATTAGGATAAGTATAATATTTTTGAGTTCTATTATCTTTTTGAGTGAAAGATGAGTTGAAGGTTGAAACTCTAATTGTCAAGCATAAATATATATATACCTATCTCTTATTCAATGAATAAATTAATTCTTAAACTTTAGTAAAGGGATATTAAAAAAAAATGTGTTATCCTAATACCTTATGTCTTGTTGAACTGATGATATTTTAAATCAACATAGATTGAAGTCTTTGAGGCCCTCAATTTGACAGTTGATTGTGATTGATGACCTCAATCACTCCCTACAAATATTTACATTTTTTCTCCAATTATATGTCTTTAATTTCCACCAATGTTCTCCTAATCAAGATCATAATTGGGTGGTGACTTTTTCATTTCCCTTTCCCTCTTATTAAGGCTAAATTTTATTAATCTTATTTCCGATGTGGGTTTTCCACAAAGGTATTTTCTCTTTTCAACCTTTTATTTACAAAGAAAAATTTCAAATTGCGAGGACGCAATTTATTGAAGGAGGGGAGAATGTAACACCCCGAGCTTCCATGATATGCTTCTCATTCAATAATGTAATAGCTTGCATTGTACGCAACATCGAGTTCTAACACACTGCAACTAATCAAAGTAGTCGTTATGAATAGTAATAACCACTTTTTAAATTTATAGAAATTTTATATTTCAAAATGGAATTCATTTTTGTATTCCTAATATTGAAATTAGCCTATGTTGAATTTTTTGTAATTTTCTGAGAACTTCAAAAATTTTATGAATAGTGAAAAATACTTAAAACAACTTTTTTAATCAAAATAATTTATAGTGATAATTTATACTATTGAGTGGTTTTAAAGTATAATTAGAATATATTTTTACCATTTTATCCAATTTTGGTCATTATAATTAATTTCACTTTGAAATTGGACATAAACAATTGTCAATCTTTTGATATAAATTGATTCTTAAAAACACGCCATTTTTTGTAACAGAGGGAATTAATTATAAAATTAATTAATGCAACTTATATGTTTGTAATTTTGTAAAATAGACATCATTTTTGAATTCGGAATATCAATTATAGCTTAGGGTGAAATTTTGGCTTTGTTCTGAAAAACTTCAATTTTTGATGAATAGTGAAACCACTAAGTGGTAGTTAAATAACTGATTTTTCATTTAAATGAAATACTACCACTTCTGTGATTTGATTTTCAAAAATCCGACATACATGGTTGTCATTAAGAAGTAAAATGTGGTTCGATGAGATTAAAATAAATTTTTGGTGAATAGTAACTTTTAAGTTCTTAATCGCGATTAGAGGTAATTAGTGTAGTTTAAGGTACAAATAATGTTTTAATAATATGAGATGAGCATGAAACTTGTCCTACTCATATTGGATGAGTCATGGCCGACCAAGAAAACCCATGGGTCAACTTGGGGACCCCATGGAGCCACTTTGGTTGGAAAATGACATTAATATATATTTATTTAATGTTAAAATTAAATTGACACAAACATTAGTTCTTTTACTAAAATAGTTTTTAAGTGGGGTTACACAAGTCCAAATTTTGATTATAAATATTCATTAGAAAGCTAAAAAGATTTTCTACATCATAGTATTTTTTTTATAATTTTTAGACATTAAATAAATTAAATTATTTATGACATCATTATGATGCAGCGATGACCTCATTATTTAACGATTTTAATAAAATGAAAAGATAATGTAAAATCCAAGGCTTACACTTGTCCAAAGCCTATTGTATGAGGAGATTTCGAACCATTATCACCTTATCCACGAATAATATAAGTGTGGGACCTTTAGAATCCGAAAATCATTGTGTAATAATGTAACATTTCAATCTTTCCAAAAGAGCCCCTCCTCTCCTCTTATAAAAGGCCCCCACCTCTACCACCTCATTAACAATTTCAAGCCATTTGGCTCAGCCAACATCTGCCCAAATACTCTCCCAACTTCCCCCTCTTACTCATATAAGCCTCACTTTGGGTAGAACTCTTCTCAAGGAAGCCTTTGGCTCAAATCAAAAAGAGTTACCTGATTTTGAGGTAATGTTTTCTCTATGTTGTTTTGTTTTATTTTTCTTCTCCAAGCCCCTAAACTCTTTTTATTAATTTCTTTTGTAACAACACCAGTATCCTCAATATACTAGGATTTTGTTATAAGAAGTATTCTAGATACACTTACACACACCTACATCTAATTGTTAAAGAACATACGGTTTCTGTGGATGGCGAATTTCTGCCTCACGAAACGATGATTGTTCAACACTCATATAACACCTTCAAAGGTGACCATTAAGATGTCACTATATTTATATATGATATATAATGTGTTTATGTGTTACTTATGCTTCTGTATTTCTCATTTATGGAATAATTTATGATTTCCATTATGGGTAAAACGCGATAATTTCATTTTAGGAAGTGCGGACTACCGCCCCCCTCAAAGTGATTTGAATCGTTAATGCCATATGTGGGATGTATAAAGGATGGAGTAAATGGTATTATACACTACATTATACTGGAATTATATTATACATTTATATCATTATGATTTCATTCCAATTAAATATGAAATAGAAATGAAAGTAGCGTTCATGTGTACGTACGGCTTACCGTCTCCATGAACGGTGCATTTCATTTCTTACCTCTAAATGTTATGTAATATTATAAATGAATGTATATACTGGATATATAAAATATATATGACATCTAAATCATGAATATAATTCTGGAGATAATGGATATTCTACCACATAAACAACTTGTAATTATAAGAAGTTTATTGTTGACTCAAGTACCAAAGATCGACAAAAAGACCGTTATTAACTTAAATAATTACATAATGTTCATATCATTGTAATAAGTGATATAATAAGGATAATGAAATTTAAGATGGTTCTTAATAAGGTATATATTAACTCTAGTTTATTATTCAGGAGGTTAAAGAACGGTTGAGTCAAGTCAGACACGAGGTAAGGGAACTTCTTAACCCAACTTCCATTCTTTGGGTTAATCTCCTACTTTCAAATTATGTCATGATATTATTATGTATTATTTTGTATTTTTACTTTCTTTATGTGTACCTATAGTGAATACACATAATAGATCTATTTTATTTTAAAAATGATCTTTTTAAGGACTTCGTCTCAATCTCCTTTGATTGAGGCATATTTGGTTTTATACACAACTTTCTTGTATACGGTGTATAAACCCCTTTGACTTTTACATTTATTCAAAAGGAATCTTTTTTATACGAAGTGTTTTACTAAACGACAAAAGGGAATGTTTTTCTTTCCGTACTTATGCGGCGACAACGACTTCTCTGCAGCCGTGACCATTATTTGAGATTCGGCTTCCTCTACAAGCCATCATTTTTTTAATGAAAAATAAATACAAAGTTTTAACTTTCTTTTATTTTGGTATTGAAAATGGTTTTGAAAGCATTTTTATTATATCAATGTGTTGTATTTATATATTGTGATTGAAATGTGGAAATGTTATGTTTCCTTTATGCATGTTTTATGTGATACTATTATGTTATGGTTTATGATATGTTTAAACCTATTCATATGAGGAATGCATTGGACTTAATAAGTGACGGGTGGAGCCCGCTATAGCTCCTCGATGCATCGGCAGGTCTCAGGAGACAAACTAGTGTCTTGGCACGAGGCCTTGACAAAACTTTATTTGTGGTCTTGGCACGAGGCCTTGGCTACGTGGTTATGATAGTCTGGCATTATGCATTCCATCATTATGAAAATGGTTATTGATGTTGCATGGGATTATTCGATTAGTAGAATATCCATGTGAGTAAGTAAATGGCATTATCTCATTTTATTTTTGCCATATTATGCTAAAGTTAAAGTTTAAAAAGGCTTTTGTTTTAGTTATACATTGCCTTAAATGTTAATGATTATTTATGAAAGCTTCCGCTATATTGTTATCCTTACTGAGCATCTGAGCTCACCCCTTTCAATGTTTTAATATTTTCCAGGATGTGAAGAAATATTTTATGAATGACCTGCAGGGATAGTCAGAAGAGGATATGAGTGTGGACTATGAAGACTTTGTTATTAGTTTTTCACTTTATGATGCAATGTAAGACTTATGAATGTATCTAGTGTTTCCAATGCTACTAAACTAATCGGTCTTTCGAGACATGATCTTTTGTGATCATGCCAATGTTACGAAGTAATGCACCGACTCTGGGTAGCTGGGGTCGGGGCATTACAAAGGGTGTTCAAGGGGGCTATCCAGGGGGTGCAAGGTTAACTTAATGAATTGAATGATTTAAATGGAACTGAACATGGTTAACTTGGAACATGAGAGGTAATGCATCATGTAGTGAATTATGTTATAGTTATGCCTCCTTTGTAAAGTTTAATTGGATGGAATGACACTAGATATCAACCCAGGATCCACACAATTGCACCAAACGGTTTGGTAAGTCTTCCACCATATTGGATTCACAAATAGGTATGAAGTGAGTTGACTTTGAGATCCAATCCATAATCCCCCATAATGAATCCTATTTTCAAAGCATTCTTAGTAAACCAATGAATGAAATTGATAGTTATTTTATCTAATTTCCACATAGATAAAGGTTAGGTTTGCAACATATCGGGGGTGTTCAAGGGGGTTGTCTAGGGGGTGCAAGGGGGTGTCCGGGGGGGCTGTCCAGGTGCGGTGGGGGCTGTCCAGTGGGAAGGGTGTGTCCAGGTGGGAGGGGTCGGGGGATTTACAGGGGGGATACTGTAGGGGTGGGGGTGCAAGGAGTTGTCCAGGGGGTGTAGAGGGTGTCCAAGTGGTGGGATACTGTAGGGTTTGTCCAGGGGGTGTCCAGGAGGGTGGGGGTGAAGGGGAATGGGTGTGCAGGGGGGGTGTTCAAGGGGGCTGTCCAGGGGGGCTGTCCAGGAGGGAGGGGGTCTAGGTGGGAGGGGGTCCAAGAGGGGGGGTTAGGGCATGGGTGTGTAGGGGGGTGCAAGGGGGTTGTGCATGCGGTGAAAAGGGGTGTCCTGGAGGGAGGGTGTCCGAGAGGGGGGATATCCAAGGGGGTGTCCAGGAGGGGAGTCTATACAGGAGGGGTGTCCAGGAGGGAGGGGGTCGGGGCTGTCCAAGGGGGATTTATAGGGGGTGGGCTACTGTAGGGGGTGCAAGGGGGCTACCAAGGGGGTGGGCTACTGAAGGGGTTTGTTCAAGGGGGGGAAGGGGGATGTCTGGGGGGTGAAAGGGGGTGTCCAAGAGGGGGGTGCAAGGGGCATGGGTGTGCAGTGGGGTGTCCAAGAGGGAGGGGTGTCCAGGTGGGAGGGGGTGTCTTGGAGGGGGTATGGGGGTGCAGGGGGTGTTCAAGGGGGTTGTCCAGGGGGATAAGGGGTTGTCCAGGGGGCATGGGGGTGCAGGGGGTGTTTAAGGGGGATGTTCAGGGGGTGCAATGGGGTTGTCCAGGGGGCAAGGGGGGTATCTAGGGGGTGTTCAAGGGGGTTGTCTAGGGGGGCATGGGGGCTATCCAAGGGGGCATGGGTCTGTCTAGGGGGTGTTCTAGGGGGTTGTCCAGGGGGAGCAAGGGGGATGTCCAGGGGGCATGGGGTGTAGGGGTGTTCAAAGGGGTGCAAGGGGGCTATCCTGGGGAGGAATGGGGTGCAGGGGGGTGTAGGGGGGTGTTCAAGGAGGTTGTCCAGGGGGTGCAAGGGGTTTGTCCAGGGGAGTGTTCAAGGGGGTGCAAGGGGGATGTCTAGGGGGAAAGTGAGTTGTCTAGGGGGGTGTCCAGGGGGTATGGGGGTGCAGGGGGTGTTCATAGGAGCTATCAAGGGTGGAAAGGGGGCTATCCAGGGGGGTATGGGGGTGCAAGGGGTTGTCTAGGGGGTGTAAGGGGGTCATCTAGGGGTGAAAGGGGGTGAAAGGGGTTTGTCTAGGGGTGCAAGGGGGATGTATATGGGGGTCATGGAGGTGTAGGGGGTGCAAGGGGTCATCCAGGGGATTCAAGGGGGTTATCCATGGGGGTGCAAGGGGACTGTCTGGGGGGCATGGGGGTGCAAGGGGGCTATCCGGGGGAATGGGGGTGCAGGTGGGGTGTATAAGGGGGGTTGTGGGGTGTTTTTTTATGAAATGGGAAGGCCTCTATCCACAGTTTTAAATCGTGGTTGTAGGCCTATTACTACGATTTTAAAATGTGGTTAAAGCTATATAGCCACAGTTTTGAACCATGGAAATAGGCCTTGTGTGGCTTAATGATATGTGATGGTTTTAATCCATGGGTAAAGACCTATATCCACAGTTTGAAACTGTGGTTATAGCCTTTTATCCGCCGTTTGAACCATGGCTATAGGCCTTTAGCCATGGTTTCAAATAGTGGTTATAGGTCTTGGCCTATAGCCATGCCAATACCAGCCACAATCCATTGAATCATTGCTATAACCTATAGCCACGGTTTTTGGCCTTATATCCATGATTTCAAACCATGGATATAGACTAAATTTCTAGTAGTGTACAAATGTGGACAATGAAGAAGACTGTATTGAGGATGTGATTACATATGTGAATGATGATGAAGATCATATTGAATAAATGAAAAGGAAAGTTGAAGATGAACTTCATGATTGCCCAAAATTTTTTGACCAGTTAAATAGTTGTGAAAAGACTCCTTTGTATGGTGGTTGCACTAAATATACTGCATTTTTAGACATACTGAAGCTGTATAATCTGAAAGCTAGAAATGGATGGAGTGACACTAGTTTTACAAAATTACTTACTATCTTGAATGACATGCTCCCAGAATATAATGAGCTCTTGAGGTGAACATAAAACACTAAATGAATTATATGTTCGATGGGTATGATATTTGAATGAATACATGCCTTCCTGAATGACTGTATACTATTCCACAAAGACCACAAATCACTTAGAGAATGCCCAAATTGTGGTGCTTCTTGATACAAGAAAGATGAATCTGGTCCTACAAAATTTTTATGGTACTTTACAATCATTCCAAGGTTTAGGAACCTATATGAAAGTGAGGAGACATTAGGGAAATTGACATGGAACATAGAAATAATAAATAAAGATGGGAAACAATGTCACCCGACAAACTCTCCTTAGTGGAAGAGAATCGATCATGAGTATCCTGATTTTGGAAATGAACCAAGAAACCTTCATCTTGTATTATCTGCATATGGAGTAAATACTTTTGATTTTAAAATAAGAAGTCATAGTACATAGATGATTATGTTGGTAAATTATATCTTTCCATCATGGTTATACATGAAACAAAAACACATCATTCTATCTATGCTTATATCAGGACCAAAACAACCAGATAATGATATTGATGTTTATTTATCTCCGTTGATCAAGGATTTGAAATTATTGTGGGATTCAGGTGTTACGTGGTATGGTTCTTATAGAAATGAAGATTTTATGTTGATAGACATGTTGTATGGGATGAAAAATGTCTTTCCTGCTTATGGAAATTTGTTAGGATATAGCATTAAAGGAAGTCATGGGTGTCCCTTTTGCGAACAAGGTACACAGTCAATTAGGTTGAAACATTCATCAAAAACCTTATTTCTAGGTCATCGTAGATTTCTACCCTGATGAAATTATTACTAATCTTGGACAACATCATTCGATGGAAGTTCAAAAGAACGTACAACACCATCTCTACTAATAGGTGATCAACTATTTGAGAAAGTAAAAGATGTGGACACAACTTTTGGTAAACAGTTTTCGAAAACCTTATGAAAACCAGTTAGAACAAGAGATTGGTTTTTTTTAATTACCCTACTAGAATTTTTTGTACATTAGACACTTTATTGATGTTATGCATGTTGAGAAAAATGTATATGATAATTTCATCATCACATTGCTAAATGCACCCAATAAAAAATGATGGAATTAAGGCTAGGTTAGACATGGTTGACATTGGAATATGAGAAAATTTAGCAGCAGTGAAGGGTGAAAAACAAACTTTTCTTCTCATAGATGCTTACACTCTTTCTAGGAAGAAGATATATCATTTTTTTCAACTTCTTGAATGATGTAAAGGTTCCAGAGGTGTATTCATTGAATATCAAGAACATTGTGTCAATGAACGATTTAATGTTAAAATTTCTGAAATCACATAACTTCCATGTTTTGATACAAAATATAATTCTTATATCTTTAAATTTAATTTTTACTAAGAATTTCCATTATAAATTAATGAATCTATGTTTCTTCTTCAAATCTATATGCAGCAAAGTTATAGACCCGACGAAATTGCCAAGTATGGAAAGTGAAATTTCCATCATATTATATAAATTGGAAATGTTCTTCCCACCAACATTTTTTGATATGATGGTTCATTTGATGGTTAAATTAGTGATAAATATTCGACTATTTGGTCCTGTACAATATATATAGATGTACCCCATTGAACGGTATATGAAGATTTTTAAAGGGTATGTCAAAAAATCAAAGTCAGCTAGAGGGTTGTATTACGAAGTGATATAATGTTGAGTAAGTTGTTGAATTTTCTATCGAATGCATGTCTGGTGTGGAAATAATTATTCTAATGAAATCTCATCACACTAGGTGGCTTTTAGGTGAATAGATTTCTAGAAGAGAGGTTGTCTCAATCAATATTACAGATTAGGATCAGGCCCACCTTTACGTTTTTCATAACAGTTTGGAGGTTGACCTATATGTCGAAACCCACAAAACAATTATTAAGCATTTGAATCCATCAAGGGATGAACAATGGATATTAAATACACATAATTTATAGTTTATAGGATGGTTTCAAGACTATATATTTAAGGATTTAGATGAAAATCCAGACTCAATTTCAGAATGACTTTGATGGCTAGTCGGAGGAACAATTGTGTATTTGTCATCTTATAATGCTTATGTAATTAATGGTCATAAATTCTATACTAAAGAACATGATGAAGACAGTACCATACAAAATAGTGGAGTTACACTTGTGGCTGAAGCAATGCATGTTTTCGGTGCTAAGTACAGAAATCCAATTTATGTGAATAGTCATACTTTGGAATCATCAAACAAATATGGGAGTTATATTATGCGAACATCCAAGTGATTAATTTTCAATGCAAGTGGGTTGATAATAAGAGTGTTGTTTAAATAGAAGATTTGGGATTTGGGAAAGTTGATTTCAATAAGGAAGGGTTCAAAGACAAAGTGTTTATAAAGGCATCATAGGTAGTATAATTATTTTATGTTATAGATCCCGCAAACCGAAAGTGGTAAATTGTCTTATTATCGACCAAAACCACTAAAGGGTCAGATGAAAATTCTATAAAAGATGACCCTTTCATTGGGATGTCAAAATCATTTTGCAGTGGTACCAAAGTAGATGGCATTTTTTATGTCATAGGAGACCACAATGAATGGATTTGGATAGTTTATAGAGGGTTCAAATCACTTCAGACTTTAAAAATAGAGTTCAATAATCATGTTATATTTTTTTATAATATACATCGTGTTACCTTATGTTATTATCTGTTTGTTGTTTATTTAGTGTAATCTAAATTAAATTTTAAACCACTTATTTAGATAATGACTTTTACATGTGATGATGCTCCCAATCTCGAGGCACAATAGGTCTATCAACTTGTTGTTGCTCACAATGTAGAGGAAAAATAGGTCTCTCAACCTGATACTACTCAGAGTATAGAGGACCAATGTTTTTTTCAACCTGTTGATGTTGTTGCTCCCAATGAAGAGGTACAACCACTATCTGCACATTCTGATGCTAGTGATCTAGAGGAACATATTGATGATGTTGAAACCGAGGAAATGGTAGGTAATGAAACACTGGTGGCACAGAAAAACATGAGCATCGTAGTTTTACAGTGTTATAAAAAATATTTAAGGAAAAGAGAAAGGAATAAAATATGAGGTTGTATTGAATAAGCGAGGCCAGCATGTTAACCCCAACAAGTCCATGTTCAGTAGTTACATTGGAATTTTCACTCAGAAACACGTTTTGATTGATTTATAGTCGTGGCACCAGGTTGTCACCATGAAAAATGCACTGCTGTGGGGAGATATTATGGTAAAATTATGATATCATTTCTTTAATTTACTAAAAAATAAAATAATAAAACATTGACTTACTCTTCATAATCCCTTTTTGAGTGCATTAATAGTGGATGACTCACACAAGGACTGTGTATTAAGGGTTGCTGGAAGGATTCATAGAGGCCTTTACCCAATTTTAATGAGATGTTATCTTAAATATGATGAAGGGAAAATAAACTCATACCCACATCCTATTTATGCACACCTAATAACCCAAGGAGAAAGGGATGTGTTTACTAGCCATTGTGCATAGCAGTCTTTTCAGGTACATTGTGTTTGCTAATACGTTGTTTGATGATACATGTATTCATCATTTTTATTGATGGTTTTTTATTTATGAAATAGAAATTGAGTGTTGAAAATAAGGAACGAGTATCAAAACCAGTGTACCCCTACCATAAAGAAAGAATGGGGGTACACTTCTCTTAAACAAACTGGTACATAATTTAAATCTACTATAATACTTTTACATGACATAAAAAACACCATTACTATGTTCCTATATTTATATACAGATTGATCTATCCAATTCCAAAGTCACTTCCATCCCACACCATGTGCTATGGAAAGAGGTGCTTGAAAATAATGATGAGATACTAATAGATGAAAACACACAAAAAGTATGGGAAACATGTGTAAGTATGACATAATAAATATTTTTTTTTATTTAAATCGATATTACAAAACAATGATTATTTTTTCCTACATTTTCTATATTAAATAGTCATAGTAATTAGGAACATCCAAACCGGATGTAGACATACCTTTGTTGGCCTTGAAGCAGGCAAAAAAGTATGGTCGTGTCAGAGGTATGGGTTTTGGGGTGACACCTCGAACATTTTTTGAGGAAAAAAATATGAGGATCAAAGTGAAGAAATCAAAATGATGAGATAAAGAATATATATCCTTGAAGAACATATACATTTGTAGAGATATTTCATGGAAAGTTTTATGGTAGGGGAAAAGAGAAGAAACAACTCAAGAACAACCAGCATGTGAAGATCCTGCTCCACCCCCCACTAGCATTGAGGTGAGCCATTCCCCCAAAAAAACTATATTAGGTGAGGTAATAAATGTTCGAATAATTTTTTATGTGAATTTCGAATCAGATATACGCTGATACCTTTCTTGTAATGTTATTTTTCAAGGTGATAATTACTATGATTTATATCTATCAACACACAACCATCACCTTGTAGAGATGGATACAATGTTCAATATCTAGAACATCATGAAACACAATAGACCACTTCCAATAGGTCATGTAAAAGTGTTGATTAATGTATCCCATGATCCAAGCACTGAGACACATGTTCTAATTGATGATGAAGATATTCATAAGGTCAGAAAATCCCTTGGAACATTCATCGCATGGTCGTCACATCTTGTAAAAAAACATGTCGACAAGGATGTATTAATTTCCAATTTATTTTTCAAGATAAAACTTTATCATTTAATGAAAAAAATTTCTGAAACAATGAATGTTATTATAGACAGACATAGGGAAGGGGGTGAAAATAATGAACGGATCAAAACCATCTCATGGATCAACTAACTGATCGAAACGGTCGACCGAAATTACCTTAAACATGCTCTTTATATATTTGTATTTATTATCATTGCAGTATCATGTGAATACAATGTTGAAAAGCAGTGGTACTCAAACAATTATTTTTGATGAAAATATATACAAAGGGTAAGATCCAAATTTCATTAGTATTGACAATGTAAGTGAAATCTTGGACTATGATTGGCTAGGCATCTCAGTTGTAAATGTATACATGAGGTATGCTTTCATGATTTGATTTTCCAAAAACTGATATACTATAATAATTAAGACTAAATAAATTTCATTTTTTTTTTGTATGTGTATATATGAAAAACAATTTATGGTATTTCCCCATGAACAAAAATTTGGACTCGTTAGTCCTCACATCACCTCTACCAAATAAAAAAATAAAATCCAAGAAAGGGGTGAAATATTGGTAGGTATGATGAAAATATGAGATAGATTTGTTTAGAAATTAACGGGAAGCATAATTGATGGAATAATGTACACAAATAGCATGAATATGTGAATGGTATAACTCAAAGTGTCTATTTTTATTTAAAATTGTCAGTATGTTTAGTAAAAAGTACAAGTTATATACTAAAAACTGAGAAAAACATTAGGATTATTTTGATACTTTAGGAAAAAGATCCATAATTAATTTTTAACATGTACGAATCAACTGAACCTAAATTCAATGCATGGTGTGATTGTTATGACTTTAAGTGTGTATTTTTATAATAAATTAACAATAAATTTAGCAAAAATCACAAGTGACATAATAAAAACTGAGTAAACACGTTAGTATTTTTTATACTTAAAAAAAATGATCCATCAGTCTTTTGTGACATGTAGGAATCAACCACACCTCAATTAGACAAATGGTGTGATCGATATGACTAAAAGTGTCTGTTATTAGTTTAAAATTAATAATTTAACTCAAAACTCATCACTCACTATAAACTAAGAAAACTCACTCTGATTGTCTTTATAATTTATGACAATAATACATATGTTCTTTTTGACATGTATGAAGTAGTCTCATGTCAAACCAATGCACAATTCGACTGGTATGACTCAAAATGCATGTTTTCGGTTTGAAATGATATTTTAGTAAAAAACACAACTGATGTACTAAAAACTAAGAAAACGAATTTAGATGGTTTTGATACTTTAGGAAAACGATCTATATGTCATTTGTGACATGTAGGAATCAAATAGACCTCAATCTGATGCACGTTGTGACCATTAGGACTCAAAGTGTCACTTTTTATTTAAAATTGACATTAATTTTAGTAAAATACACAATTAGTATTTTGAAAACCGAGAAAACTCATTCGAATTATTTTGATAGTTTAGGAAAACTATCTATGAGTCATTTATAATGTGTATAAATCAACTCCACCTCAATAAAATGCATGATGTGACTGGTATAAATCTAAATGTCTCTTTTTATTTAAAATTGACATTAATTTAAGTAAAAAGGAACAATTAACATACTAAAAACTGAGAAAACACATTCGGATCGTTTTTATACTTTAGTAAAATTATACATGAGTCATTTTTTATGTGAAAGAATCAACTACACATCAATCCAACAAATAGTGTGACCGTTATAACTAAAAGTGTCTATTATTGGTTTAAAATTTACATTTTAGCTCAAATGTGTCACTCACTAAATATCAATAAAATACTTTCTAATTGACTTAATAATTTAGGACAATGATTCTTAATTCCATTCTAACGTGTATGAAGTATTCTCACATCAAATAAATACATGATGTGACTAGTATGACTCAAAAATCTTGTTTTTAGTTTGAAATGGTATTTTATTAAAAAACACAACTAACATATTGAAAACCAATAAAACACATTTTTATTGTTTTCATACCTTATAACAACAATAAATGATCCATTTTAATGTGTATAAATCAACCACATCTCAATATGACACATGGTTTGACTAGTATGACTAAAAGTATATGTGATTAATTTAAAATTTACATTTTAGCTCAAAATGTTTCACTCACTGAAAACCAAGAAAACATCCTATGATTGTCTACATAATTTAGGAGATAAATCCGTAAGTCCTTTGTGACATTTATGAAGTATTCTCACCTCAAAACGATGTATGATGCGACTGGTATGACTCAAAATGGGTGTTTCCATTTTGAAATGATATTTTAGTAAAAAAACACAACTGTCATAATAAAAAATGAGTAAACCCATTCAGATTTTTTATTAATGTATTCTTTCATATTAATGTTTAATTTATTTATTTATAGTATTACCAATATAATATTTGTTTTCTTATATAGGTGGAACCTTTTTCTTGATTTGGTATGATTTTTTTGACAACAAATACCATGGGAGGACATTTTTGAGAGGGGATCACGGATGTCAAAGGATGAAACATTAATGTTTTTAATTGTTTGTTGGATAATTGTAAATGTAATTATATAAAACATTGTTTGAAATGTATATATAGAATTGTTTTCCAAATCCTTGTGTGTGTTGCTCTGCTCTTGTGTGTGTTGTGTAGGTGTTTTGTGTGTTTGTTGTGTAGGTGTTGGTGGGTGTGCTATTATGTAAACACCACATCACGGGTAGCTAGGCCTTTATCAGCGCTATTTCGAGTGCGGATAAAGGCCCCCATTATCAGTGCGATTTAGAGAGATAATAAAGGCCCACTTTATCATCTCTATTTCAAGCACTAATAAAGGCCCCCTTTATCAGTTCTAATTAAAGAGATGATAATGTAGTCCTTTATCAGTGCTACAAAATAGTACCGATAAAAGGTTTCCTTTATTCATGCTAAAATAGCACTGATAAAGGGGGGCCTTTATGATTGCTTTTTTTAGTGCGAATAAAGGAAACCCTTTATCAGTGCTTTTTTAGCCCTATTATAGGGGACCCCCTATATTCATTGATATTAACAGCACTTTTAAAATAACTATTTGTAGTAGTGATTGTTTCACTACCCTTGGAAGGTGAACTAGGGGATGAGTTCCTTTAACGAGGGAAGACTATAAGAACCCAATTTTTCACTCGGGTATGGATCCTTTAAATTTTGGTCTAATTTTCTTTTATGAACCTAAAATGGATTCCTAATGAGTTAGTGAATGATTCTTGGGTGTTTGGTACTTTTTTAGATCTTGGAACCCTAGTCGGTGGAGGCTTTTGTCTTATTTCATGATTAGAGTAAACCATGTGAGACAGGTTGCATAGTTATTTCTAACCATATAGGACTAGACAGTGAGCAGCAAGAGGGTTCATGGTTAGCCCAAACTTTGTGAATTGGGATACACTACCATGGAAAATGTTTCCAACAAAATTTAGAGTCATTTTTCATGATTGGGGCATGATTTCCCTAACCATGTAGCTTAACTATGTCGTATGCCCCTTCCTATAGCTACCCATGCACGGTTTGCACACAGTTTGGCCAAACTATGTGGCCAAACATTGTGAAGGATAATTTTTTGTAAAAAGATGGTTTTAACCTTCAAATATCTATAAAATTAACCTTTCCTCATTTTCTATTTTCTAGAAGAGGCATCCCCTTCTTTCTCTAATTTTGAATCCAAAACTCATCTATTATAGGATTTGAGATCGATCTTCTATCTAGAGTCTGAATCGACCATCGTTCATCTCATTGGATCTGCACTAGTACATTTCTAATTCCTTTTTAATCTTTTGTTGTTCTTATTCCTATCCAAGTTTTTATTTACATGCAATCTCATATGCCCCAATTTCAAGTCATTGATCATTTCTTTAGATTAAATCCAATTCATACCAAACTAAAGGCTAACACTATATGAGTAGAGTTGTATGAGCCTAATTCAGGTGATTTATAACTCATCCTTTTAGTTTTTTTATTTTGTAATTTGTCATGGCGTCGCTCCAATTTTATCAATAATCATTTGTTAAATTTATGTGTCTTTCTTACAGTCATTAGGATTGTGTTCTATGACCATTTCCATATATAATATTTTTTTGGGTGGTTACATCCTCAATGTCATCCACCCCATGTAGGGTGAGTTGCCATATTGGTATTTTTAGCATTTCAACACCTTTGAACCACTATTCGGTTGATCTTGATCTTGACCAATCTAATGTTAATCCTCTTTATTTTAAATGGCTATTGAATTTTTGAATTTCTAGTACCATGTTTATCCACACTTGATTCTCCAAAGGTAAGTGCATAAATCTTAATAAACCATTATTAAATGAGATGGAAATTATTTTTTATATAAATTATTTGGCCTTATTATATGGAATGAATATTGGTTTCATGTCATAGAACCCCATTCCACTCATGGTGTATGGTAGTGGATTGATCAAAGATAAATTATTATAGATTAAATTAATTAATAAGATGGTTGGATGCCCATTGGCCTTGTCAAACTAATGAAAGGAAATGGATTGAACCTTATGAAACGTTAAAATAAAATAATTGTAATATGGCCTAATTTATTGAATGAATTAAATATATTGTTCCTAATTACATATTTACCATGACATAATTATAGGGGTGGTTTTCCTTGAGTTAGTTTTTGGATTCCTGAGAGAATTCTTTGATCACTCAAGAGTGCCATTCCAATTCAAGGATGACAGTTGCCTTGGTTTAGATCAACCTTCAGATCTGATCCTCATCTATTAGTGGATTCATGGTATGACACCATAGGATCTCTTATATATCATTACAGTATTCCTTGGATACACTCCTTGGATCCATCATGGCTTCTACGGACACAAGGTGCCTTGGTTATATCCTTGGGACTAGCCATAGCTTATCCTATTTTACCTTGGATTTATTCCTTATAATTGGTTAGATCATACTATTTTGGAATGCCTTAGACTATAATCCTTGGATTACACTCTTACCCCTTTAGCTAGTATACAATTACTACTGATTTGGAAGCCCTTGAGGCCTTTGTTTCCTTGGTTATTAACTTAGAACATGTTATTTATTAATATCAATATAGGTTTCCTTGTTACATCTTGGAACCTTAACTTTTACTATCACATGGTGATGTCAATGTTGGATATGCCTCATGTGAATTATATATATGTAATGGAACATAATTAATTAATGAAGTGGTTACATGTTCATACACTAGCCAAGAGATAAATAAGATACTTGGGTATTTACGTTACTATACTACTTTACATCTATATATGCATGCTTTCACACTTTTCATTTTATATTACATGGATAAAATGTTATAGATACCATTGGTGGGGTCCTATTGATATTTATCGCATGCCCTATATGGTCTGACATTGGCACCTAGGAAGACTATATCTTTATAAAGTGAAGAAAGTTTATTTGGGAACTTGATTCCCTTTTTCTAGGATGGATCTAGTAGCAGACAACTGAGCTGGAGCTCATGATGCTTGGATAGGTTTTAGTTTTTTTTGAAACTTTTGTATAGGATGCTTTTCTTCTAATTTGTATCCTTATTTTATAACTTTATAGTAACATGGAATATATCATCATAAGTTTTTGTATATTTATATTACATGCACCTGTTGTATTGTTATTCTGTTAGCTTCTATTATACCATCTATTATTATTACATTGTTTTTTCTATTTAATTTTTTTATATTACTTATATACAGTGATACACTATGGTAATGAAGTCATAGTATCCCCACAGACACCCCCTAGGCCCTCACTTCTAGTCGGCATACTCTAGCGTTCAGAGATATTTTTTTGTGGCCATGTGGCCTGCCAGGATTTGGTGACTCTTAATTGGCATGCAGGTCCGAGATATCATAGAACCTACAAGGGATGTCATCAACTTATCACCTTACCTAGCTCACCATAAGGACCAAAGGTCATTCCATATCCCCATTGGATAGAAAATAGTTATAATAAATCATATTAAACACCTTTGGGAATGATTTTTCCTTCAAATTAGAGATAAAATGTAGAGGAACATTTAACCAACAAAAGTATACATATAAAACAGGTCATAACCAACAATACTAATTCAAATCATTTTTAAAAATACGAAAAAACATCCATAAAAAAAATGATACAAAATGGAATAAATAGATATAAGAAAAATAATTGAAAGCATCTAAAAATATGGTAGTCTTGTAAAAAAATAACCTAAAATTAAACAAGCTCAACCCAAACCCAAATCCCTCTCAACACAACCTCTAGTTTCTCACCACCTCTCGATTCTCCCAACATCATCCATATGATTGAAACTTGTATCCAACTAAAACATGGAACATAAAATATATAGGTATAATCTAAACATCCTATTAGGTCACCACCCACTAAAGATATGATATTTATTTCATAAGGAAATTCTTAAATGCTAGTTTGAAAATATAACTAGAATATAGGATTTTCAAACATAAACAAGTTAAAACCCAATATCAAGCCTATAATCTCTTTAAAAACCTTAAATTATTATTATATAAATGAAAATATTAACTTTGAAAACATTTCATCATCCTAAAATTTTTTAAAACCAAATCGCCAAATTTTAAATCCCCTTTAAAAATCTAATACATGAGTCTTAAAATTCAAACCAAGTTTTTCAAACATCATTGAAAACCATTTACAAAGGAAATAATACATTTACACACATGGGTTAAAAGTACATAGAGAAGTTTTCACATGTCCAATGATATACAATGAAGATAAAAAAAATAAGGGTTCCATAAAAATATATAAAAGTGGAAGATACAATCAATATTGGGATAAATATCTCATATGTAAACCACCAATCAATCAAAAAGTGTGTAAAGAGATCTACCTTAGGTCCAAATATAAGAAACATCTAACTTTATAAATTTATTTTGGAAAATATAGTGGCATATAATGAGTCTAAACATATAAAATTCATCTAGATATCCCAGATTAGCCTCATCACAAATGGCACCCCCTCTTAGCCATAACTCCTCGAATGACTAAAGGAACCCTATCAGTGTGTGAACTAACTAGTGTTACATATCTATAGATCTCCCACTTAGTACTCATGTTCCCATAACCAATAGAAAAGTTTGGGTTATTGAATAAGAAATCTAAGATAAACATAGAAGTAATAAGAAATCTATCCCTCACCTCTATCACCCTCATAAGGAATAACCCTAAACACTTCATACATCTATGGAATAAATAATCACATTCCCTCAAAAGGGGAGAAAAAATAATCACATGTTGATAACAACCCACATATGGTGAAAAATAGAAAGGTTTAATCAAGAGGGTCTCATAAGATTTAAAAAAAAAATTATAAAGTTTGAAGTGGGTCTTTACCATTAAAAAATCACTCAGATTTACTCTTATATGGTGACTTGATCACAATAGGATCCCCACAGATGATCACCTTCAATCGTATGGTATTCAAAACTGTTCTAAATGTAGTCTCTACAATCAACATAGAGAAGATACCAATCATCTATTTCTTTCTTATGCCACTGCTTCTGCTCTTTGTAATTATATTTTTGAAATTTTTGACTATAGGTGTTTGACACATGACTATCAATATCAATTAAAGAGATGTGTGTATATGGATAATTCTCACCAGATTAAGAACATTATCCATGCTGTTGTTGTTAAGATTCACCACATGATCTAGTATGATAGAAATGATATTATTGATAATAAATGATCATTCAGTCATAATACAAGGCAAATGAGGATTCCCATTTCCATTCATGAAGCTTCTTCGATCCAAAAGGGACATTGCAACAATACGGTGCACGACTTTGGCATTCTGCGATGACTCCGTATTTATGGAAACTACTTCCAACCTCGCCAAACTTTTTAAGTCTTTTGGAATTACCCTATCCCTAGTTGGGTTAAAGTTAATGTGGATTGTTCTTCAAAAGGATATCTAAGCCCTGTGGGTTGTGGTGCAATCTTTAATAATCATGCTAGTCAGATCCTTGAATGCTTTTATGGTAGATTTGGCATTACCTCTTCACTGGATACTAAAATTATGAGTATGATTCATTCCATTTCTTTTTCCAAACAACATAGTTGAAGAAACCTTTGGATTGAGAGTGACTCGACCACCATTATGCAAGAAATTGGGAATGGTGTGATACATCTTGTGTGGTCGATCACCACCTGTTGGATGGGCTATATTCTCACTCTTCTTGACATCAACTACATCATCACTCATATATATCGTGAATCTAACATGGTTAATGATGGCCTTGCAAACAAGGGGGTTAATCAAGATATTACCTAGCTTGATGATCTTACTGCTGATCTATTTCCCTTTCATAACAAATATTGTAATATGTTTTAATATTTTAGACTCTTTTAACCTCTCTTTTTTATAATAATTGTGCCTTGGTTTTCCGGCCAGGCACCACCTTCTTCAAAAAAACCACTTTAACATCCTTTAGAAATATATTGAAACCAAAAACATAATTTATATTTCAATGAAACCCCTTAAAATGGGGTTTCCCCATTATAATCCAAAACAAGGCCAAGGGATTTCTGTTTCCATCAAACAAATTTTTAAGTTTCATTAAGTCATTTTTCAAAAAGGGAAAAAAAATACAGTCATTTTAATAAACAATTGAAATTCATCAAATATCTCCTTTTTAAATCATTTTGAGGTCAACATCACATTATAAAAAAAATATGTACTCAAAAAATAGTTTTAAATTTTTTAGTACTAAAATAGGATAGAAATACAACACACATAATTAAAACCATTTCAAAAATATTCATAGGAATTTCACAAATTCTTGGAATACGAAAAAATTCCATTTCAAAAGTGAAAACATGAAAGTCACATGAGAAACCCTTTATTATAAGTTAAAACTTCATAGAACCAATTTAAAAACATCACATAGATATCACATATATTCATAATTTCAATAAAAAGTGATTTATATGTACAAGAATACTTTGAATTCAGAAATGAAACAATTTCATGGAAACACGTACTTGGAAAATGTGAAAAATAACTCAAAATATGTCTTCTTTGATAGAGACCAACCAAATAAGAAAGGATAAGTAATATAAAAGATATAAGATACTGGAACCCTAGGTTAGAATAATCCCTAACCCAATCCCTAATGTACACAATGGATTAGGGTTCTGGGAGAAAGGGGAAATTTAAGAAATATTCAAGGAATATTAATAGAGGAGAAAGGAGGAGTTGATTTACCTTGGAATCACTTGTAAATCACCAAGAACAAGCCAAGAATAAAAGTGTAGAAGTTTTCATATCCTCCTTGTATCTTAAAGGTTTGTTAAGTTGTTTTGGAGATAAGAGGGGTGAGTCCCTCTTTAATTCAAAAGGTGTAAAATTGGAAAAACCAAAAACCTTAAAAATAGAGAAACACTACACGGTATGGCTGAAAAGTTTTCCAAAACATGAACAAACCATGTGGGAGTACCCCTATACAAAGAAAGTCACATGGTTATTTGGGAATATTCATATGGTTTGAAAAAACATCAAAACTTGTGCAATCCTGAACTATCTCCATGACAGTACCCTCTGCATGGGCACTGTATGGTTACTACTAACTATGCAGGTAAACTATGAAACACCTAGAAAAATCCAAAGTTCCAAATTTCAAACCTTATAATTATTGGTACTTAATGTGAACCAAGATAACATAAAATAATACATAATAAATACCTATAGTGACATTTTGGTGTCACAATTCTCTCAACCATGCCCCTTTATGCCCCCACAAATTCCTTAGTCAAAAAATAGAATGTGGTTGATACTGAAAGATCTAGAGAATACCAAACCAAGGAGAACTGATAAATATGATTTGACCTCAAAAATAAACATCCAAGATCATAGAATTATTAAACTAATCATCCAAAAATATTTCCAAACATATACAAGAACAATTAAAGCATACAACTCATACTATAAATCTTAAGAAAAAATGGATACCTAACATTGTCTCTTTACCATTTAAAATTTCTTTAATATTATGGAGCCAATGAAAAATACCAAGATACACATCCTCAAATTTACTAATAAAAAATGATAGAAAATTACTCTCAAACTAAAATCACTTCCAAACTAAATAAAGGAGGAATAAACTACAAGTGTCCCAAATAAAAAACTTGAGCTCTAACCTCGGGCCATAAAAAACACAGTTAATCTAGGGTCCCAAACTAGATCGCCACCTCATGGTGAATCCATAAAATTCCAATATAAACATCATACAGTGCATAATCTCAACTATTGATTCACCCACCATCATCATCCAATCAAAAACCCAAAGACTTCCCCTATGTCTAACCAGTGATAATCTCAAAAGCTTAGCACATCCAACCAACACAAACCATAACTCTCAAAAGAGAGGAATCTAAAGAGTATGTAAAATCAAAACCAACACTCAAAAACTTACAAAAAACAACATAGAAAGGCAAAAAATGATATCTCTATTCATCCAAAAAAATATATTCCACAAAAGAACCATCCACTAGATTTTTAATTATAACTGAAGAAGCTTAAAACCCAACCTGCCCCACAAACATCTAATGAAATGCCTCTAAAAAACTCATTATCCAAAAATAGATAAAACCTGAAACCTCTTTATAAACCATCTTAAAAAACTTATAAATAATCAAAAAAATGTACACAATGAAGGAATGTTCTTGTATAATTAATACAGGATGGATTTTAGTGCCTTAAGGCCCCACACTAGCAGTACGTGAAAGGTTTCTTATTCCTATGGGAAGGAACTTCACTTATAACCTATTATTATCCAGATTCTACTCCAAACCTACCTAGTTACATTCATTATCATCAGATGAAACCAAAGAATCACCCAACACTAATTTCCTATACTATTTAGCTTCCAAGAAAATGGACTCATTAACGACCTCCTGAAAGTATTTCAGGATAGATGCAAGTATAGGTGAACAAAAATTTGGGCAAATAATACCTTCAAAGAAATGAGATTTATAAAAATCATTGTAAATCGAATCTAGAGAAAAAAATACCATCTCTAATTAATGATTTATGTATTCCTTCATTGGTTTCACACCTAGATAGAGGCTTGTAATCTTAATATCTTTCTCTACTTTCAAAAACTTAGGAAAGAACCACCAAATAAACATTATTCTAAAAGACTACCAAGACATAGCTTCATGTAATTGAGAAGGTTCCATCAACTCCCACCACACTCAACTATATATGACAAGGAAAATAACCATAACTCTCAACCGAGATTATTTTAGTGTCCTAAGATAATTAAGAATCATATCAAACTTTTCCCACCACAATACCACTTTCATCAAACCTTGATAACCAAAAAAAGAAGGTGGGTTTTGGTTTAAGAATTTTGTGATGGGATTCAAGATAAAGGAAGGTTCTAAGTCCAATACTCTACTCATAGTATGTGATGAATTGGAAGATGGAGGAAATCTTTTCAAGGGATGATAGTATTCATTTCTTGGATCACCCTTAAGGAAAACCATTCCACTTCTACTTTTTATCATTTTGGGAAGGATACTATAAATGACACAACACATTAACAACATCAATTAATTCCATAAAACATAAACCAAATGATCCCATCATAAATAAGGGATAAAATCCAAAAATAATGAGTCAACACATCTAAACATGTAAATTCTCACCAAGAAAATAAATGTTTCTTTCAAAAATCACTCACTTCCACCAAGGAATTTTGAAAACACACTCCGCCAAGGAATATTATTAAAAAATAAAAAACCCCTTTTAAAAAAATTACACCTTGTTGAATCAAAAATCACCAAAATAAAACATATTATAAAACTTCTATTTTCTAAGATCAAAATTTCTAAACAAAAAACACTTTTTTAAAGCAAACCACTTTCAAATTTTCATTTTGAAATCGATCACCTTAGGGAAAATTATAAGGAATAAATTTTAAATATTTTAATTTTAATATTAAATATTTTTATAAACACCAAAATAGAAATAACCACTTTATAAAAATTCTATGAAAACTAAAAAAATGTATTTTTTCCACCAATCCAAGAAAATCAAATTTTTATTTTGAGCATTTCACAAAATTTTACCCATTTCACAGAAAAAAAATTGTAACCAAGTATCATTAGAGAAACACATAATTATAAAATAAACTCCATAAATACCCCCATGTAAATAGAATAAAAACCCTCCTTATTTCATCACCAACAAGTGAGAATCACTTTAGGACAACTCTAAAATGGTGAAGAGTCAAAATAATTCAATAAAGGAATAAGTTTGTGAATAGTTTTTACACATGGGTTGGGAAACCATGCAATACGCTCTATGAAGGTGACATACCCAAACCCTATAGGCACTGAACGGTTGGACAAACTATGTTTTTTTACTCAGTTTCTCTTATATTTTCACCATAAAACCAAATATAAACCCCTGAAATCACTTAAATACTAATAGGGGAAAAAACCAATTTACATCAAAATCCATTAGAAATATCTAAAAAAACTTAAATTCTAAATTGAAAACATAACAAAACTTTCTAGCATGAGGATTGGGATGAGAAATAGATAGCTATAATCTCCCCACCCATACTTATCAACACAAAAAAAAACTTAATCTCATTTATACCATGAAATCCCCAAATAAAAAGAGGGATACTCAAGAAACCTAGGTTCCTACTGAAAAAAATAAGATCTGATACCATTTTTTCATGAACCAACTTGGGTTTTCATCTAATTAGCAACCAAATTGGCTAACCCTATGGTCAGGAGGGAATTCCTGGTCCCCACAGGAAACTAGTTCTTAGTCAGCACAGGAATAACCTTTGGGAATGATTTCACCCTCAAATTAGAGATAAAATATAGAGGAACATTTAACCAATATAAGCACACATGTCAAATAGGTCATGACCAAGACCACTAATTCAGCCCATTATCATAAATATAAATCGTCATCCATAAATAAAATGATACAAAATTGCATAACCAGATACAATAAAAATAATTAAAATCAGAAACAAATATGATTACATTAGCCAATACAACAAGAACCTAAAATAAAACGAACTTGATCCAAGATCTTATCACTCTCCATGAAACCTCCAGTTACTCACCACATCTCGACTCTTCCAACATCAACCATAAGAATGAAACCTGAGTATAGTTAAAACATGGAAGTTTTAATATATTTCGATGATCTTACCAACCCAATAGGCTTACTCCTACCAAATCTATGCAATTTACTTTATAAATAAAATCATAAATTATAGTTTGAAAATATAACTATAAATTATGAATTTTGAACATAAACAAGTGAAAACACAATATTAAGTCCATAATCTCTTTACAAAACCTTTAATTCATTTTTATAAATAAAAACAATCACTTTGAAAATGTTTGACTGGCCTAATACATTTTAAAATCAAAACACCAATTTTGAAATCCTTTTTAAAAACCCGACAGAAGAGTATTTAAATTTAAAATAGGTTTTCCAAACATCTTTGAAAACCATTTACAATGTAAAAACCCCATAGACACATAGGTAAAAGGTACATAGAGTAGGCACCACAATCCCAAGGATAGACAATGAGGATAAACAAAATAAGGGTATCAAAATAATATATGTAAGGGGGATATGCAATCAATCACAATATAGGTATCCCATATGTAAACCAAAAATAAATCAATTAGTGTTTCATGGGATCTACCCTAGGTTTTAACATTAGATTCATATAACATTATTAACTCCCTATAGACCAAATGTCGACATATGTTGAGTCTAAAAATCCAAAATCCATTTGACTAGCATACACCAGCTTTATTATTAATAGAAACCCCTCTAAGCCCTAGTTCCTAGTGTGACTATAGGGAAACTAGCAATGTTTGAACAAACTAGTGTAACATAAGGGTATATCTCCCACAAAATACCCAATTTCCCTTGACCAAAATCATAGTATAGGTGGTCATAGAAGAAATAAAATATCAATATACATTGTATAAGAAATATATATCCCTCACTTATATCATCCTTAAAAATAATAGCCCCATAAACTTCATACATCCATAGAATAAATAAGAACATTCCCTCAAAAGGGGAGTAAAAAGAATCACATAGTTATAACAACCCACACAAGGGAAATTAAAAATCAATCATTAAAAACAAACTTTATAAATTGAAAACTAGGCCTTTATTATAAAAATGTGGCTCAGACTATCGATGCCTTTCTATATCATAAAAAGTCAATTTAACATCCTTTAAAAATCCATTGAAACCACACACATCATTTACATATCAAATACACCCTTTCAAACATGGTTTTTCTAATATTAAATTCAAAACAAGTAAAGGGGACTTCCACTTCCATCAAACACATTTTAAAGATCCATTAAGGAATTTTCTAAAGGGGAAAAATACACTCATTTTAATAAAAAATTTCAATTCATAAAAGAACCCATTTTAAAATAATTTTAAGTTAAAAACCTCATTATAAAACTAATCTATCTTTAAAGTGTATTTTCACTCTATAAAAAATAAAACAAGATCAAAATCCAACACACACCAATAAAACCATTTCAAAAAATTCTCATAGTCATTTCAAAAATTATTAGCACATAAAAATATTCCATTTCAAAAGTGAAAATATGAAATTCACATAAGAAACCCTTTATGACAGGCTCAAACTTCATAGAAATGATTTTCAAACATCTCATGGATATCACATATATACATAATTTAAATTTGAAAATATTTAAACACCTCAAGCACACTTTTTATTCCAAAATGAAACAATTTCATAGAAACACCTACTTGGGAGAAGTAAAAACCAAGTTGAAACATGTTACCTTCAACAGAAACCACACAAAAAGAAAATGATACCTCCTCTCAAAACTATATGAAATAAAATCCCTATGTTAGAACCATACCAAACTCAATCCCTAACATACATAGTGTATTAGGGTTCCTTGGTAAAAATGAAACCTAGGGTAGATGGATGGAAGAATAATATAGGATTAAGTAGGAGGATTATACCTTGGAATAACTAAGAAATCACCAAGAACCATATAATAATAAATATGGGAGAAGGTTGTATATCCTATGTGGATCATAAGCGTTGGTTGAGTCATCTAGGATAATAGAAGGTTGAATACCTATTTAATCCAAAATGATTAAAATTAGAAAAATCAAAAAAGTTAAAAACCTAGGCAGACCACATGGTTTGGAAACATAGTCTTCCAAACCATGTTCCAACCATATTGGTGTACCCCTACACACAAAACAAGTCATAAAGTTCCCTAGGTATCTCCATATTATTTTAAAAACTATGTGAAGTCTATAGAAAACCGAAATATCTCTATGATATCACCCTCGACACTGGTACCACATGGTTACTATTAACAATGTGGGTAAACTTTGAAACACCCAGAAAAACTCAAAAGCACCAAATTTCTATCACAAAAATTAATGGGACTCAAGATGACCTAATATGACATAAAATAATAAAAATAACTAAATAAAGTGACATGTGGGTGTCAAAATTATCCCCACCATTCCAATTTCTCCCCTTATAAATTTCATGGTCAAAAAATAGAAGGTGGTTGATAACAAAAGATCTAGATAAGAAAAAACCAAGAAGAACCAATTAACATGATTCAACCTCAACTAAAACATAAAATATACCTAAAATATTGAATCAATCGTCCAAAAATATTTTCATATATCTCAAAGAAGAATCAAAACACGAACCTCAAACTAGAAGTCCTGAGAATAAGTGGAGACCTAACATTGTCTCCAAACCATTTTGAATTCTTGTAACATGGTGGAACCAAAAAACAACAACTGAAACATCCTCAAAAATGACTAATCAACATTGAGGGAAGCTCACTCTCAAACTACAATCACTTCCAAACCAAAAGAAGGAAGAACAACCTAAAAGGGCCTAAAATAATGAAATAGACTCTAACCTATATCCATAATGAGAATGGATCACCTAGGGTTATAAATTGGATCATCACCTCATGGTGAAACCATAACATACAAACCAAAAAATGGCTAGTGAATAATCTCAACTAGTGATTCACCCACCCTAGTTATCCATTAATTCACCCAAGGCCTTTCCCCATGTACAACCAAAAATCATCTCAAAATCGTAGTGTATCCCACCAGTGTAAACCATAACTATCTTAATATAGGCATATAAATAGATAAAGGAATCAAAAAGCAATACTCACAACTATACAAAAAATAATAAGGCATACAGGAAAAATATATAAATCTATCCACAAATCACATTCCAAAAAAGAACCATCAAGTAGATTTTAAATCACAATAATAGATGGTAAAAACCTAACCTAATCCATAACCATCAAAAAAAAGTTCCTCAAAACAATTCATCATCCAAAAAATATAAAACTAGATACCTCCTCAAAAAACACCTTAAAAAATTCGAAAGATGACCTAAACTACCACAACATAGTCAAGTTATTAGAGATTTACAATAGGAGAGATTTTATTACCATGGATCCCCACACTAGTAGAATATAAAAGGTTTCATATTACTATGAGAAGGAACCTTTACATCTAATTGAGTTTCATCCTACTTCTACTCTACACCCATTATGTTACCTTCATTCACATCATATAGAACCAAGGTATCACCCAACAATGGTTACCTAAAATGGTTAAATTCCACTCAAAAAGTCATCCTTGAGGACCTATTTAATAGATGTTTTTAAAAATTAAAGGGTAAATAAACCAAAATCGATGTGCATACAACCTTTCAAGAAATGATATTTTTCAAAATCATTTACAACCATATCTAGAAAAAAACCAAATTTTAGGAGTGATCAATGTACTCCTTAACTAATCTCACAACCTGATGAAGGCTTACAATATCAAGAGTTCTCTATACTTTAATGACCTCTGGAAAGAACCATCATATGAACACCATCTTGAAAAACACCTAAGATATAGCTTCACATGCCTAAGAAGGTACATTTGACTCCCACCATACTTTCTATATTTGATAACAAAACTCACCATATGAATCACCTGAGAATCTTAGGGTGTCCTGGTAAAACTAAGAATCATCTAAACCCTATATAAGCACATTAAAACTTTTTTAAAACCTTGATCACCAAAAAAATGTGGATGCTGATTTAAGAGGACTGCAATAGGGTTTGAGAGAAATTAAGATTTCGAGTCTACCACTCTACTCAAAGTCTGGGTATAATCCCAAACTGGAGGAACTCCATCCAAGTGACAAGATGAATCACCCAAGGGATCCTCCTCGATAAAAATCATTCTAATTCTCCTTTTCACTATTATATGAGGAATAATATAAAAAATACTTGAAGAACATCAATTCATCTCTCAAAAATTAAACCAAATGATCCCATTATAATCTAGGGAAAAATTCAAGACAATGAGTCACCACATCCAAACACATAAATTCACACTAAAGAAAGAAATGTTTTTTCCAACATCACTAACTTACACCATGTAATTTTGAAAACATGCTCCACCAAGGAATATGATTACAAAAAATCCAAACACCTTTTTTAAAAAATCAATACAATATTAGTGGATTATATATTTCTAAAAAACATATTAAAAACTCCCATTTTCCAAGATCCAAACTTCTCAGTGAAAACTTATTTATGAAAACAGAGCACTTTAAAATTTTCATTTTGAAATCTATTAATTTAGAGAACATGCTAAGGAATAAATTTTAAACAACCCAATTTCATATTCAAATATTTTTCAAAATATCACAATAGAAACAATCTCTTTATAAACATTTAATGAAAACCACAGGAATTTATTTTTATTCTAATCCCTGAAAAGAAATTTTTTTAATTTAAGAATTTCATAAAATTTACCCCATTTACCAAAAAAATATTCAAAACCAATCATCATTAGATAGACATACAAATATCAAAAAAAATCTATCATGACCACATCAAAATATCTTCAAAATCCTCCTTGGTTCATCTCTAACAAGAGATAATCATTTTAAGAGAACTATGTAATTGAAGGGAGTAAAAATAATACAAATGGGGAAGGAACAGAGTTTTTAATGGTTTGGCCACATGTCTTGTTAAACCATGCACTAACTATGAAACATTCTCTTTGAATGTGACAAACCCAAACTGCATGAGAACTACATGGTTGTCCAGACTATGTAAACAAATTGTGTTACTCAAGTTCTCATATATTTTCTTTCTAAAACCAAATATAAACCTTTAAAATCACTTACATACTCAAATGGGATAAAAACAACATCAAATCAAATTAAAAGATGTCAAAAATAGCGAAAAACAATGTCAAATTCTCAATTTTAAATCCAAATTCTCCTAGTAGCTTGAGGCTTAGGATAAGAAATAGCTAGCTAGACTCTCTCATCCATTACCTCTCAATACCTGATAACTTTAATCACCATTATACCATAAAATCCCAAAATAAAAATAAGGTTACAAAAGAAATCTAGGATACCACTGAATAACCTAGGACCTAATACCATTTTCTAATAAACCAACATGGGATTTCGTCCACATAATACCCAACCTGGCTTGCCATAAGGCTAGAAGTTCATTCTTTATCCCCATAGTCTAGAAACTAATGAATAGTAATCATAGGAAACGAATTTAGAAACAATTTATCCCTTAAATTATAGATAAAATATTGTTCGAAATTTAACCAAAATAAATATACATGTCAAATGGGTCATAACCAACAACATCGATTCAAACCAATTTTATAAATACAAAAAAATCATCCATAAAAATGATACAAGATGGAATAACCATATATAAAAAAATTAACTAAAATAATATGAAATTATTATCATCTTGGATGACACAAAAATAACCTAAAATAAAACAAACTCAAGACAAGACTAAAGACCTCTCTATGAAAACTTTGGTTACTCACTACCCCCCGACTTTCCCTTTATCATACACAAGAAAAAATATTGAGCCAAGCTGAATCTTGGAGCCTAAAATATATAGGCATGAGCTAAATAGGATAGTAATTTTCCACCCATGGAATCTGTGAAATTTATTTCATAAGGCAATTCATATATTCTATTTTAAAAATATAATTTGAAAGTAGAATTTTCAAATATAAACAAGTAAAAACCTAATATCAATTTCATACTCTCTTTACAAAACATTCTATTAATTTTATATAAATAAAAACAATCAATTTGACAAAATTTAACTTTCCAAGTCCATTTTAAAACTGAAGAACTCATTTTTTTAAATCCACTTTAAAAATCCAACAAAAGAGTCTTTAAATTAAAAATGGTTTTTACAAACATCTTTGAAAACCATTTACAAAGGAAATGATCCATACACACACAAGTCAAATATACATAGAGTAGGCACCAAAAGTTAAAGGATATAAAATAATGATAAACAAAATAAGGGTACTACAATAATATATATAAGTGGAGGATATAGTAAATCAAAAGAGAGATATCCCATATGTGAACCACCAATCAATCAATGAGTGTGTCATGGGAACCACCTAGGTCCTAACATGATATGTGTCTAAATTTTTCAATTTTTCATGGAATAGCTGCCTAGACATGCTAAGTTCAAATATACATAGGCCATTCAATTATCCCACATCATCCTTGCCACAAATGTAACCCCCTATAATCCCTATAACCTAGCATTACTGGAGGGAAACTAGCAGCGTTTGAAAAAACTATTGTAACATAAGTGTAGATATCCCACCTAGTAATTGGGTTCCCATTACTAATAGAAAATTATATAAGAGTGTACAAGTAAGACAGTATCAACACACAAGGAATAAGAAACAATTCTCCCTGACCTTTATCACCCTCATAAATAATAACCCAATAAACTTCATACATCCATGAAATAAATAAGATTAATCCTTAAAAGGGGAGAAACATTCATCACATAGTGATAATAACCTACTAAAGGGGGGAGTGAAATCCAAGAGAAAATAAATATGGTCTCATAAAATTTAAATAACATGCTTTATAAAATGACAACCAGTAAATTACCAAAAACTGTTTCCCATACTGTTAATCCCTTTTTATCTCAGAAAACACCACTTTAACATCATTTGGAAAGACATTGAGACCACAAATACTATTTTCATTTCAAATACACCCATGAAAACATGGGTTTCACCATTTAAATTAAAAAAAGTCTAGGAGCCTACTATTTTCATCAAACACGTTTTGAAATCCATTATGGTGTTTTCACAAGGGGTATAGCAACACACTCATTTCAATAAACATTTTAAATCCATCAAAGAAAAACTTTTTAAATAATTTTATAGTCAATAAATCATTATAAAGAAAATATCTATTAAAAACATAGTTTTCACTCTTTTAAAACTAAAAAATTATCAAAATACAACACACACCATTAAAACCATTTCAAAAAACATCATATGCATTTCATAAATCCATAGTACATAAATAAATTTCATTTTAAAAGTGAAAATAGAAAATTCACATAATAACCCCTTTATGCCAAGATCAAAATTAATAAAATTATTTTAAAACATCACATCGATATCAAATATATACATAATTTCAATAAAAAGAGATTTAGAAAGATCAAACACACTTTTAATTCCAACATGAAATAGTTTCACAGAAACACCTATTGGGAAAAAGTAGAAACCAATCTAAAATGTGTCGTCTTCAACGGAAACCACCCAAAAAAGAAAGGGGAACTTCTATATAAGATATAAGAGAATAAAAATATTGTTTATAATCATACCAAAATAAATCCCTATATTTTATTATGGATCAGGGTTTCTGGAGAAAGTGGAAACCTAGGAAAGATGGAAGGAAGAAGAATAAATGAGAAAGGAGGAAGGATTTAGCTTGGAATCACTTAAAACCCACAAAGAACAATCCAATAATCCAAGAGGGTGAATTTTTAGCTTTTCCTTAGATTATAATGGTTGGTTGAGTCATATGTTAGAAGATAGGGGTGAAAAATTCCTTAATTAGAATGGGGTAAACTTGGAAAACCCATAAAACTTAAAAACATGGATAGACCGCACAGTGTAGCCACAAGGTTTTCCAAACCCTGAACCAACCATGTGGGAGTACACATATATATAAAACAATCTACATATTTCTCTAGGAATCTCTGTACATATTTAAAAAATATGTGGAGATGGTGTAAAACTATAATATCTCTATGATAACACCCTCTTTATAAGAACTGCACTAATACTACTCATTGTGTGACTAAACCATGCAGCACCCAGAAAACGTCCAAAACTCTAAATTCCAACAAAATAATTACCAAGACTTAATATGACCAATGATAATATAAAAAAATATAAAATAAAACAAAATAAACAACTATAGTGACATGTAGGTGTCACATTCCAACTACACGGGGTTTGCATAGGATAGAGAAAATTTTTTCTCCTACTATTTTCTGTAATGAGGATTCTTATAAGGAATACCTTCCTAACACCTATGAAACCAAGAATTTTGATGAGGAAATTTTGTACAATGAGGATTCCAACTAAATCAAACTTATTCAAATAGGAACATCCATAATGAGTAATTCTAACAGTGCTATTGTGCACATTTTAGGGAATTCCACTTCTTTAATTATTTTGAGGAAGACTCAAGAGGTTGCAGTACATCTAAGGTATACTAAAGATATGTGGGGTCTTTTTCAATAGTACATGATAATTCTGGAATAAATTCCTATGGATACTGATTCATAGGATAAAATATTCCGCATGGGCAGTGAGGTTGTTGGGATACCTTGGTTATTCAGACTACTTATAAGGATCTTTTCATATTACACAGAACACATTTTATGACTCTGCATACATGAAAGTGAAATATAAGTTTTACTAGGTAGAATATTCTAAGGAGGATTTGAGAAAAATTGTGGAACTTCTTCAGAATCCTAACAGATGTGTGAGATTGAGTGACCATCCTCCTCAATGTGTTTTTTTGTTTTCTATAATAGAAATTAAACACCACTTATAAGAGTCTTGAAAGGGTAATTTTCTATATTTTTTGTCCAGTTAAATTTTGTGTTTAAATATGTTGATATTAAAATAGAATCAATTGGTTCTATATAGATTGTATAAAAATATTTTAAGGATTAGGTGTGGGAAAACTATCTATATTTCCATCTCTTTTGGGTCATTAAAAAAGAAAAATTTCCTCTTATCTAAGGTATTTCCTAATAGACACTTTCTTATTTCAAAAAAAATTATTATTAATGGAATTGGTAACTATAAATTCCATGAAAAAATTTATAAAGTCCTTATGGGGTTTCTACAATGAATATTGGATTATAAAATGTGAGTACAAGAGGATGAATGTTAAACCTTTTCAAATTTGGGATAGGAGGTTACATAGGAGTTGGTTATTTACTTTCAAATAATATTACAGTATCTAATTTTCAATTTTATAAAATATTATATCATAAATCAAAAAATTGATTATAATTCCATTGTCTTTCTATTAGATTATTTTGGACGAAAAATTAACCATTCCTTATACCTTGAAATTATTTTCCCACCATTAATTACAAAATGTAATGAAATTCTCAATTCATTCAAATAATTTTTCCCACTTATAGAATGTTTTACATCATTTGTGTTGGTTTAGAGTGTTGTATTTTATCTATTTGTTGAGATGGTATTTCAGTGATTCATAAACTTCATTTAAGAATAATTATTAGAAAACGTAGATCCTATTTCAGATGGGTTTCAGTATGATAACTAGGGTTTTTTATTCACTTTAGACCTATTTTCTATACATGGTGAAGGTATTAATAGTGGGAGTTTGGTTTCCGATAGCATCTTAATAGACCTTGTGATGAATTGTTTTTTTGGATGATGTGTCCAATGTATGTCAGAGTCATTTTCCCTTTTGGGTGAGTATTCTAGTGTCTATGTTTTTTATCTTCACCCATACTAATTTAAATTTATAGATATTACTACCAACAATTAAGGCACCCCTGATCGAAAAAAATATATTATAATAGAAAATGATACTTTTTGTGAAATTTGAGAATTAGCAGACAAGATTTAGTATGAAATATCTCATATTGTAATGATTATGGTATCTTTATTAGTTACAATTATTTAACCTGTAGTGGAACTAAATAAGTCACTGATAGTATATAGTGATATCACATGTGGGTGGATTGGATGGGCATACAGTCATCTTGTATTCCCTCATATGGAGTTTTTCATGTGATCATGTTGTACTGATTTGGATTTTATTTGTGATGATATTTAAAAAGGTGAGGCTTTTCGTGGTTTTTGGTCAATGTTGAAAGAAAACCCATCAATTTTTTTGAATTCACTGGTTGACGATTTTTATGATGATTTGTAGGGAATCTATGGTGATAAAAATACAGAGGACATTGAATCTGTATCTTTGATTACTTGAAAAAAATTAAAAAATTAAGATATTCTAAAAAGATGGAAGAAGGAAATAATCATCAGTTTCTAAGTGAAGGATTGGCGAAAACATATCTTGGAACTTAGCCCCACATTGGGTAAAAGGTTTTTTTTCAATATGGAGGGAATGATAGAAAGGGATTGTCTTGGGGATGTGGGATATCCCTATAGGGTCAGTTTTTATTTTCCTATAGATATTAGGTAGGGGATATTAATTAAGGGTATGGGAAGTTGGTGGAGGCCAGTTGGGATATTCTATTAGCTTCATAGGAAACTTCCTTGGCTCTAAGGGGGTCCCATGGAGAGTATTTAACCTTTTTCTCCTTATACTTATTATCCTATCCCTATTGTAATTCTTTCATTGCTAAAATAAACCTATTTTAATTCTATATTTTCAATAAAATTTCTTAACAATTTCATGATAATCAATCATACATGATTGAAGTTTGGGTGTGGTTTATATATAATTTTTACCTGTTTGGAATATTTTATGATAATGTGTATCTATGGTTGATGGATTTTTATGCATGGGAGACTAGAAGTTTTATTAAAGGTGGGTGCATAGTGTTCTATAATACCTAGTTCATATGTACATTTTATTTAACTATGGATGTGATAGAGTCCAAGTCCTATAATAATGATGGGTTTATTTAGAAAATGTATAAAAAGTATTGTGGGATTGTTTTGGGGCCATTTAGATCATATTATAAGAAAAGGGAGGGATTGGAGTCTGTTATAAAAGGGAGTGGGATCAGTGGAATGAGTAGGGTGAAATTTTTTAGAGGTTCATCTAGTGGCTTGGGAAAGAGTATGAGGATCCTCTCAAGTGGCTTCCATCATTTCATTCTTCTTCTTCCTCTATTACCTCTATAGCTCTGGTTCATTTTTGAAATAGATACATGCAGTCCTCTAGTTTTCTATCAATCGGTCAAGTCTTCCATTCTTCTAAACTCTTTGTTGATAAACTCATCTCGATCAGCAGAGTAACACACATCCAATTCATAAATAAAAGGTAGATTGCTCAGCTGAATTTCCTTCATAGGAGGTGTTCATCAGCAATTTGCATCAAAAGAACCATGCACAACTGACTCATGTTCAGAAGAGGCATTCATTTTCAGATTTTATTAATTTGAAGGAGGTGTGGATAGTTAGATTCTATTCATGAGATGAGGGGGGAAATGATGTAGATGAGGCTCCAAGATCATCTTGATGGAATGGAGAAATTATTTGGATGCATTGAAGTGGGGATAGATCAATGAATGGAGTATCTATAAGGGATGGTGTCAGGCCTAGAATCAGCATTGGATTATAATGAATATAGTTTTTTAAATATTTTTTTAATGTTTTCACTCTAACATTTTATATATTTACACTTACATATTAAACATGTTATGTAGATTTAAATTATTTTGAAATATACTTTTATGCATCCATTGGATCTTATATGTGATCCTAGATTAAATATTCAATAATTGTAAGAGTTTTACACATTAATTATGTTACTTTTACATATGATTCTAAATGTTATATTTTATTATTATTATCTATTATTTTGGGATTCTAACTATGTGGATTATTTATTATCCACGTGTATGAGTATATTTTTTGATGGAAAATTATGAACTATTTTTAAGGAGATTAAATGATGAGTTCAAAAATATTATTTCTTGGAGTTTAATATGAATCTACTTTATAGTAAATTGTAGTGCTAATGGATATGAAGATTTGAATGAATGGTTTCTATGACTCTAATTTTGTTGGTTGATTTCAAAGTAAAATTACCATTTAATGGATATGAACTTCAATAATCAATGTTTAAATAGATATCTCTATAAATAGAGATTTGGTTGATCATGAAAATAGAAGTGTTATGACATGATTATGAATGTGTGTGAGATATAGTGACACACTATAAATAATATTTTGAGCTTGGTATTGTATAGATTACTATGAAGGACCTCAAAGTGATGAAATATATTGTCAAAGCGATCAAATATAATACAAAACTCAATATTATACTATCTTTAATAGGTTTTTTTGTTTTATAATTCTTTTTCATTTCCCTTATATGTGTATTTCAAGTGGTTTATGATTTTTACTTCAACAGAAATAGTTTTTTAGTTATATATCCATCAAAGGTATGGTTGTGTTGGTTTTTTTCCCACTAGAAATGGAAGGGTGTTGGTTTGATACTCCTCAATAAAATTCAAGTTTTTTTTGTTTTTCTGATACTAGAAAAGGTAGGGTGTAACTAGGTTGTAACTCCTCTATAAAATTCAAGGTTTAGTTGGTGTCATACCTATCAAGGATTAGAGGGGTGTGAAGAGTATACATGGGATATTTTTTATCTGAGTTACTATAAAAAATATATTATGTACATATTTAATTTCTTTTTATTTTTTTCATCATTTTATCGTTAAATTTAAATCTTTTAATTAACCCCCTCCAACTCTTAACCTCTCAGGCCATTTATCATTCAGGACCAATATGTACTTTCTCTATACCATGCAATATTAGAAAGTCAAATTTTACTAATTCCATTTTTGATATTGGAGCCTCAATAAATTCCTTGCTTAATTCCTTTTACTATTTAAGTAATATAGATCTCAAACCAAAATGACTAGTGGTTCTACTAGCTTAATAGGCAACAACATATTTGGTTGAAGTTTTATAGGGTGTCCCAGTTAAGGTGAAGGACTTGATTTTTTCAACTGAATTTTACGTCCAAGAGATGGAAGAAGAAAAATCTAATTCACATGCACTCATATTTTTCAGAAGACCTTTTATAAAAAGAAAAAATACTATAATCAATGTGTATAAAGGAACTCTTTTAATGGAATTATCTAAGTATTCTATTCAATATTTTGGATTCAATGAAATTTCTCACTGAGGAACATTTTATCCTTGAAATTGAACATTTATATAATATATTTTTTAGTTGGGGAAAAGGATTTAATGAATGAGATATTGAAAATTTAAAATCAAATCATGTATTTGGGTTCCTTAGAAATAAATGAAAACATACTTGTAGACACATTGGAAAAAACTAGTGGAAAGTGGTTATGATTTTGTTGAGTATTTTATTGATGATTTTTATTTCTTGAATATATTTGATGATGAAATTGTTTATTCTATTACTTTCATGAATTAAGCACACATAGGTGAACCCAATATAATAACTTTATCAATAAAACCCCTATAAATAGAATTAAATTATTTTACATGCTTACCTAATGGATAGTAGTAGTTTTTAATGATCATAGTGTACAATCTCATTCCAACCAAGAAATTGAATTTTTGAAAAAAAAAACATAAAGGAAATTGGATAAAACCTCGAGAACATAACTAGAATAATTATTTCAATTTACATGTGTCAAATTTTACTTGAAAATGAATACAAACTAGTGAAACAACCCCAAATAAGATATAACCATACATTTTTGGAAATTGTTTAAAAAATATTTGTAAAATCATTGTAAGTTAAAATAATATATCTCATTTATGAATAACAATGGGTAAGTCCCATAAAAGTTTCCCAAATAAATATAGACACACACACTCATTGAAAATGATAAAAATGAACTTATTTTGGAAATAATTAAAAATAGTTGGAGAATGTAAATTGAATAAAGAAAATTAAACCAAGTCACTCAAAAAGATCATTTCTCTATTCCCTTTATTGCTCAAATTCTTAAAAAAATAGTAGGTAAAATAGATTATTATTTCTTATATTGGTTTTTTGGTTAACTTTAAGGCCCCATTTCACCATAGGATTATGATAAAATAACATTAATGTATCTATATGGTATGTTTTCATATTAGAAGATATCCTTTTTGTTGTGAAAAACACTAGGTGTATTAAAATAGTGCATGGTAAGTATATTCTCTAACTTTATTGAGGACTAATTAAGTGGTATTTTTAGATGACTTTGCAATTTTTGGATCTTTATTCAATCTTTATGTCTCAATATTAAATAATTTTTTGAAAAAATAATATACAAGGAATTTGGTTTTAAATTTAAAAAAATTTCACTTCATGGTTGAGAAATGGATTGTTTGGGTCCATGTGATTTCGAAAAAAAGTGATAAATATAAATTTTAGATAATCACCTCTTTACTATACCCTAATTTTTTATGTCATCTGTGATTATTCTTGGTCATTAAGGATTCTATATGAGGTTCATTCAAGATTTTTGTAAGATAAATTTTTATATTTCCCTACTTCTTCAAAAATACATTGATTTTATTTTGATGAATCATGTAGGATGGAATTTGATGAACTAAAGTAGAGACTCACCACACCAACCATTATTCAACCATAATGTTTGGAGATACCATTTGAGATTTCATGTGATAATTCAAATCATGCAATGGTATCATTGCTATTATAAAAAATGTAGGGAAAACCATATATCATTTTTTATTCCATGAGTAATTTGGATTTGAATAAAGTCAAATACACAAAGATATACTCAATGAATGATGTACCATTGTATGATTTTCTTTTGGTTGAGAAAATCTACTTGGTCTCATATAAAAATCCTTGGTAAGCTAACATTATCAACTTCTTGGTTACTTATAATATTCATTTCCATATCAATAAATATAAAATTTTAAAACTAAAAATAGGTTTAAAAGGGATCCTTACTTGTGGTACATTTATAATTACCATGTTGTTTGAAGTTGAATTCCTAAGGACGAGTTTTATTTTGTACTTAATTTTTTTCATACACTCCCATGAGGATGGAATCATGGTTCCCAAATACCTGAGTCTAGATTTTATTTTTTTTATTATTTTTAGATATTCACATGAGTTTTGAAAATCATTCCAAAAGTATCAATTTTCTGGGGACATTTCTAAGATACATGAAATTAACCAACAAATAATGAGTTTTTGTAAAAAAATTCATTTTTAATGAATATGCTTTATGGGTTAATTTCAATGACTTGTGAATTTTTTTATATTATATTCTTGGTTTATTATGTTTCGATGTACGTTTAACTAACGGCAATAATAACTGATGTAATCCAATTTTTCATTAATTTTTTCATATCATATATTTTCTGTGAGTCTGGTTTACCCAAGCCTATAATAAGTGATCACATAACTCAATTTGGTAACTGGATTATAAATTCCTTGATAAGTAAATATAGACAACATCATTGAACATTAACACCATACCATCCATTAGAAAATGAGAAAGTATAGGTGTTTAATATGGAAGTGAAAAAGGGATTTTAGAGAAAATATTGCAACCAAACCATAAAAATTATATTAAGAAGTTTAATAATGAATTATAGAAAAACTTTAACACATTAAAAACACCTTTATGTATGTAACCATATAGGATTTTTTTTGAAAAAATATTTCATATCCCTATTGATCTTTAGAATAGAGATTTTTGGGTTATAAAACAAGTACAAATGAACATGGAAAATCTGAGAAACAAAGGATCATTAAAATGAAAAAATTGAATAAATAAAGAAAATAAGATTATTAGAATTCATAAATTTACAAGGACAAAAAAATTAAAGTGACAAGGTCATCCTAAAATACACTTCAAAGTTAGAGATTGATCACTTCTATTCACCTCTAGGATAAATCTCATGTGGGATAGGTAAGATTAAAAATAGATTGGTTGCTATGTTGTCAGTAATTTCTTCCCTTATAGTGTAGTAGAGATCATTGTTATTTATAAAGAGGTTAAATGATTAATGGATATAGATTAAATATATTCTAAAATAACTTATATAGGAGCTCACTCTCCACCCTCCTATGTTTAAATATCTTCATCGGGTTGTCTCCTTCCTCACTAATTATTTTGTATACATCATATTACTTTTATAATTTTTATTGGAATGTGAATGTTAGAAATAATTGGGATTATTATTAAGATTAATTATGGGTGAGGTAATGGGTTAGGATTTGAATTCTTTTCTTAGGTTTTGTTGGTTTATTTTTGATGTGTTTTCGGATTTTTAAACTAAAATGTAAAACTTAATAAATTGTTCACTCACCTCACTAAAAAATAACATTATAACCTTTTAGACCCTTGTTTTAAAACTAAAAAAATTTAGGATAATGGAAAATATTGGAATAAAAATTTTGACAAGATAAAAATAAATTTTTCAACTATATATTGGGTGAATTATCTATTATGAATAATTACCACATTAGGGAGCCTCACAAAATGCCTTTTGATAGATCATTTGTGTGGGTTTCAATAAAGTATATGGTAACTAATCTATAAATCTTACCAAGTCAACAATACATAGTGTGTATGATTAAAACCATAAATAAGAGTTAAAGATACTTGAGAGAAGGCTTCCCAACCCTATTTTTACACCTCATGTATAAAAAATAGCCTAAAAGGGTTCCTTATTTTTGGGATGGTTTACTTCCAGGTTAACTACACCCACATAATAATTGTTATGTGAAAAAATGGATAATAAAAAAATATAACAAGTGCTAGTTATCATAGGGGGTGGACAGATTTTGGGAATTATGAAATCGAATGAGGGGTAAAATGAATTATCAAAATGTTGAATATGAAGAATAAAGGAAGTATAAAAAGGATTGTTGGATAAAATTGATTAATATAAATGGATTAAAGAAGGTGTCACTTTTCAAGGTCTTAATTCCACTAATTTATATTCTTTTTTAATCTAATGAACTGGATATTAAACTTGAGATGAAATGGACTCTTCATAAACATTATAAAAAGTTGTTATTCTAGTGTGGGGGAGTGATTGTACCACATTTTTCATTCTTTCAATTATGGTTTCATAGTATGTTTACTTACGATTTATTTTAATTTTAATTAAATGTAATTTTTTTTGAATTCATTCAATCTAGATTTATTTACATAATTTCTTAAATATTGAGTTTTAAAGGAATTTTTTCATCTATAATTTTTAGGAACAAGATTATGCATTGATCTCAGAATATTTTAATGTTGGAAGTTTTAAAAAATACAAGGGAACTATAAACTATAAAAATTGATCAATTTCATCATCATTATAATTCCATGGTCATTTACTACAACATTAATTGGATAGAATGGTCAAGAGGAATCATTGGTTATGATTACTATAGCTACATGATATTAACTCCAATAAAGGAGAGGATACATATGATTAAAAAATATGGGTGAAAGATAGTGTGAGATTAACTTCCAAAATTAGATATTTAAGTTATAGTATTCCCAAGTGTTACATTATATTAATTCATATGGGTGGTACGTATATAGAACAAATCACATTTTTCATATGTTGTGTAGGAAAAAACTTGTAGGAAAACCACCATGTATGAGTAACTCCATGGGAATACCTTTATGTAATATTCACTTTGAGGGAATTTCAATCATCTTATTCTGTAAAAAAGTCAAGGATAGGAATTATTAAACTAAGTTCAATGTGTTTTTCATTATAATGGATTGGTCCTCAAGATATATATAAGATTAATGTAGCATCAAAGAGCATGTTTAATATTAACCCAATATTAATGTAACATGGGACTATAAACCACAATCTTGGAATATATGGGGTGGTTATGGAGTGGGGTGGGATTCAATAGAGTGTGTATATACCATAAAATATGATTATAGTAAATCTCTATTTACATTAGAACTTTCAATAATGACTGGTCAATATCATAAGGGGTCTATGATAATTTGTTTTCAATATGAAAGAATCAAATCACCCACACTCTCAAACCAATGTAAATGGGAACTTGGGATCACCCAAAAAACACTAAAGATCAAGACACTCATTTAAATTCATTCATGAGATACATGTGCTCATGGACCATATTCAGGTAATATGGGGACTAGAATAATATTCCATTTGAACTACCAAATCAAATCAGGTAAAGGTATTAACAAACTAACATGTGGAACATGATCTAAGAGATAGATAAATTTTATTAAATTAAAGGGAGTGTGACCTTCACTCGTTCATTCAAAAGTGATTGTGTGATCTATGTTCTTGAGATTTCATCCCTATTTTCCCACCATCTGGGCATCAAGAATCATTCCAAAACATTCATTTTTTACATATAAATGGGAATAGAATCTATTATTTTGTGGGTTAACCATTTTCACTTTATAACATTGTTGTGAAACTCTAGTTATAGTGTTTCAATACCTTGAGGTTGAACCGAGAAGACTTGCACCACCACTCACTTTTTAATTCCAATTAATTAATGTATTCATTTTGATCTTATTTAATTTCATGATAAACAGATAGAATTCATGAAACAGTAATTGGTTGTCATTTTTTTAATAGTTATATTCTATTAATTTGGTTTATACACACAAAACTAGAACTTCCCCACTTCTCATAAAATAGAGAGTTGTGAGTTTGGGTATGGAATGATTAAGGGTTCATGATAAGTTAATCATGGTGAAAGTAGTGTATGCAGTGGTTACTGAAGGAAAGAGAGTGGTTGAGGTATTTTCCACTTAATAAAAAAATATAGTGATTATTTGGAGGAACTATGATCGATTGATTGGTTGGGGGAATATATGAGGTTAGACTACTACCACTAATTGATTATAAAACTATTTATTCTCACTATAATTCATATCAAAATATTATCTGCAATTTTAACCATTTATATAGTACCACCTGAACCCTCACACAGAAGTTAAACAATTAGAATGAGTGCCTCCTTATGAGATATCCTGAGTCACGCCATTATGCTAAGAATATTATCAAGTTCTAAATTGTATTCTTGGCCAACCAATGATTATTTTTCACCCTTAATTGAATAATTTTACTCATGAATTTAAGTAAAATTATTTTTATAAAAAAATAAAAAAATACAACTTATTTATCCAAACTCCTTATCATATGTAATAAATGTTCTAAACACATTATATTGTGTGGTGTCAAACATTCCCTAAAGTAAATTATTCATAAAAAAATATTAAATGCATGGTTTGTGAACCAATAATTCTATAATATTTTCATAAAGCGGTAGTATATATGAGATAATCCATGGACTTGGTTTATCCATATATTATAAAAATTATATAACCACATCAACCCTCACTATTGGTCCCTATTTTGTTTCACTAACTTTTTATCCTAAGAGAAAATGATAATTAAAATATTATTTCAAGATAATAATTAGTGAAAAAACTATCAATTGTTCCCAAAAAATATAACTATGATTTGAAAATAAAAAATCATGAGTATCACAAGTATTAAATGAAACAATACCAAAGAGAAACACATTGCTTCTAACTAGCTTCTCAAGCATAACCATCAAAAAATATATGATATATGGTGTGCCTTTAAGAATATTTTGAGTAAATTATTATAAAACATTTGACATTCAAGAAATATAGATGAAAAATATAATATTTATAGATTAGGAATTCAAATTTTATATGAAGGAAATCCATAATTCCTTTGTAAACGTCAAACTATAACAAAATTTTTAAAAAATTAAGTTTGAGTTAAAATAACCATGTAGAGAATTAGATTTAAAGTTAAATAAAGAAATTAATATATTTTAATTAATTTTTTAAAGAAAAAAAAGGATAAAAAAATTCCATAAGATTATGGTTTTATATGGAACAAAATGTGTGCTAATCTAGTAATTAAAAGATTTAAATTTTTACTTGACTAGAAAATATCAGTTGTAATATATTTAATTAATAAAAAAACCAACCCTGCAAACCTCACCTTATTATGGATAAATAAATTGATGATGTTAGTATCTAACAACACAATATAATTTGGTCTAACTGTAGTGATTTATTTAAAAATATTTCAAAAGAAACATTAGGACTACTTAAAAAATATTATTCATTATCAAACCAAATAGATACATAGTGAATATGGTAAAAAGAGACAGTGTTATAGTAAAAACTTATGAATTTTTTGGAATGTTTTCCTCATAAATATATTTCTTGTTAGGTTTTAGGATCTCTTATTTGTGATTGTGGAAAAATATATATGGTTTATCACATAAACATCCATGATAATAAGGGAGAGTCATGTAAGATAGAAAAAGAAAGCAATTGGATAAATATTTAAAAAAATTGTGGTTATCTATTGAAGAACAAATTCCCTATATATATATGATATCTATATATATTATTTTTTTAGTTTTTCGTGTAAATGATAATTTTCATGCATTAAAAGGGTATATCATTCCATGAATTTTGGGGATTTTCTAAACATCCATTTTATTCATCCACTTAAGCTATCATTTATTACACTATTTTCATAAGATGAAATGGTGGGGAGTAAATTCATATGATTAATTCATTTTTAGTTGGTTATGGAATTTACTCATGTTTTATGAACTCATGAGTAAATGTAGTAGTATTTTAGAAATGTATTAAACACCATATAAATACTCCCATGTAATTATAGTATGGTGTGTTAGATTACTACATTCTTTACCAAACCACCCTGGTACCCAAAACTCTCTTCATTTTTCTCTTTTATGTTTCCCCTTATGTTGTAGAGAGATGTGGATACCATATAAACATTGGATGAATCTATGTACCTATGGATACTCACATAGAGGGTATGTATTTTGGTTTCTCATGGTGATCCTTATCAGACCATATAAACATGGTACAAAGATGGTGCAAAATTTATTCAGTGTAAGGTATACCATTAATAGTTTTCTTCATTTCTTATATTTTCATAGTTTCAAAATTCTTTTCATAGATATAGTCAAATAAGGGATTTAATTGACACTGCCACTTCTAATAGGTTTTATTAGATTTATTTAAATTATAATAGTGGTATCAAAGTGAATCCATGCTTTAGTTTTGTGAAATCATGGGTTGAAATTAAGATTTATGAAAATAGAGCACTTCAATTTTAGTTTTTTGATTTTCTAGAAAAATTCATACATTCACACAGGGAGAGTCTATCAAGTAATGGTAATGTTATTTACCCTTATGTGGCATTGAAATCATCCTTGTACAAAGGTAACTTTAATGTTACCTTTATATTGCTTTAAAATTGTAGTTTACCCTTACACATGGAGGTTGTGTAAAGGTATCCATCATTTTACCTTCACGTGAGATAAGTTGCGTAAAGGTAATATACATATTAAATTTACATAGAAAATTTCTAGTAGATCTGTCTAAAGGTAGTCACTATATTACCTTCAGATGGTGGTTCCAGCTGACCTATGGAAAGGTAAAAAGGTTATACCTTTACACGGGGTAGGCTACCTACCTAAGGATAAATTATATAACTATGAAAAAAAATATTTTTAATATATGAATTTAACTAAATGGTTTATAAAATGTTTATAAATAATAATAAAAGTTATTTTGGGAATATTTAATTTATAAGGAATTTATAAATGAATTAATAATTTATAGAATTTTTATAATTAATTAAATAAATTTTTGTGAATCATTTTATTCTAAAATATTAAAATTTAATATTTTTAATACCATTTTCATATTATATGACATGTCTTATGATCTAGAAATAGTTTTTTTCAACAATCAAATGATATAATTTATAAAGTGTTTATAAATTACAAAATAAGGCCAAAATATAAGAGTTTATATTTAATTATGAATTGTTCATAATTAATGGATTTGAATTGTTCAAATTAAAGGGCCTTATTTTGGATATTATTTAATTCACATCAAAGGTGTTTTGATGAATGATATGATTATGGTTTTAATAAATATTAAATATATGATATTATATAATGAAAAATGTTTACATAATAAAATTTGGATTATAAAATTGTTTATAATTCATAAAATATCATGTATTTAAAATAAAATTCCATATAATGATTAATATGAAATAGTTCATATTTGAATGAATATAAGATATTTATATTCAGGATTATGGAATCTTCATAATATTAAAAGGTTAAATTATAAAAAATTTATAATAATCTTGTATTTATGAATTTTTTATAAATTTTTATCTCAAGTTTAAATATTTGAATTGTTTATTTATTTAAAGATTACTCCTTGTTTTAATTCATAGTTATAAAATTTTTATGTTATGAAGGGTTTAGGATTTGTTTTAAAAGTTAAAATTATTCTATATATTATCATAAATGAATCTAAATATTTACATGGTAGGTATAATAATGAACTTAGATTTTAATCTACCTTGATCATACTTTGTAAGAGAAGTTATGAACTTGAATTTAGTAGTTTTATATAGTTTATTTGTATTAGGTGTTAAATTTGTTATGAATTGGATTCTCTCTTGAGTAAAGTCTCCCCAAGGAGTGGGAATTGGTGTCAGACTACAGGAAAACCTAGAATTTTATTCTTTATCTAGAAAGATGAATGGGCCTAGATATCTATCACTTTGGGATTACTAATTTAGAGATTATCAATCTCATATTAACTCTAGAAATTTACATTAAGTGTTTATATACCTTATTCATATGATACATTTATATATATATATATGGATATACTTGAATTCTATTTTGGGAGAGTAATACAAACTTGGGGGTTGTGTAAAGAATTACACACAAATATGGTTTGACAAAATTGATTTAGTGTAGGGAATAGGATTATACACTATATAACTTGAAGCATGCGTACATAATGGGAATAACATGAGATAAAATAGTGATATTAAGTCTCATTTAAATACTAAGTGTTATATTCCTCTAGAGAAACAATTTTCAAGTCTTAGATCATTCAATTGGGTATGTTCTATCATAATAGGGTGCCACTAAATTATCTTATGTAAGGAAAGAAAGTAATAAATAACATGGGATCATATATGGGTAGATATTTCCCTAACAGAGTGAATATAGATTTAATTTTGTTAGTATATTATTTTCATTTTATTTTTGTTACAATTAAATGTGAAACCTTTAGGAAGGATATCATAGGATTAGAGTTGAGTGAATTCATATTATGAATTTGGATAAAGAGTTATATTCTCAACTATCCAAGAGTTAAAACTATTGTGATTGGGATGTTTCCCTACCTAAATAATTAAGTGGTTAGAGTAAAACCATAGTAGACTCACTAGTTAATGAAATATGGATCTTGGGAAACTAATGGTTATGATGTATAGGTTAATCATTTTAGTGGGATACCATTTAATAAAAGTCCTTATTAAATGGTTATAAAACATGATACTCGTCTGATAAAATATTTTATTGTTGATGGATAATACCATCATCATCCTTTACTGAACTTTAATATTAATCCTTGAAAGAGAATATTAATGTAAGCTAATCCAAATACTATTAACTTAAATAAAATTTCTTTAGTAAGATAAATATTCTATGTGTTAGAGAAACACCTTCCTGAATAATCAAGTATTGAAATTTTTCATCAAAGAGAATCTATATTCTTATGGAAGCACAAAATGATTTATTTAAGGTTTAAAAGGAATTTTATGCATTTTTACCTAAGTAATTTTAATCGTGTATTCTAAGTGTGATAGGGTATGTAAAATAATATTCAATATGATTAAGTATTATAATGACTTGGAGATAAAAGACATTTTCTTAAGGCTGGTTTTGGTTAAAGAATTCATTCTATTGTCATATATGGAAATGTTTTGACCAAATGAATTAGTTCATGAAAAATTTACCCAATATTATCAAATTGTTGAGGATATATGAATTGGGCATAATAAATCTTGGTTCTATTGATATATAGATTGTACAAGAAAGTAAAATTTCAAACCAAAACAAGGAAGGTTAATCTCATCTTCCAATAAAGTGTATCCTATCCAAGTTCATTAAAACATGGAGAAAAAATCAATAAGAAAGGAATAATATTTACATATGATGTAAATTTCAGGATTTCCCAAAGGATTATAAAAACAACTTAGTGTAAAGTTCAAATAAATGTTATATAATTAAATTATATTATTTTGATAGATATATAATATCAAGAGTATATTTTAAAAAAGTTTAACATATAATATATTGGAAGATAAGATAGAGTTAAAGCTTGATGTTTGATTTCAAGTAATAGAGCAAATGAGTTGCTGCATTTATAATGTGGATGATTTAAGTTTACATGAATTATTCATAATATGTGTGTTATTTATCTCATTTTTCTCTTGAGAAGAGGATGTAAACAATGGTTTTTTAAATTAAATGAGATGAGGTTTATGATACACATAGTTTATTTAATTCTATAACATTCATCAAGAGAGACTAAAATGGATTGCTCTAATTAGGAATACATCCTATTTTCATTTATTTAAATGTTCTAATAATATGATTAAAATCATGAAAAGTTTACCTTATGTTCTCAAATAATGAGGATTAATTAACTTTGTGTATGATGTTTAAATACTAATTCTCTATAGATAGTTCTATTAGGTAAAATTTCAAACTAGAATAAGAAAAGTTTTTTGAAGTGTTCAATAATTTTTCTTCAAGAAACCAGTCGACGGTATTGAAATCTAGGGTCGTTATGAAGGAAAGGTAACAATTCAATATAATTGGATTATCTAAGATATACCTGAAGAGGTTTTGGAAACTCCATGTAATTATCATGATAGATATAGGTTTCATATAAATTAATTATTTTATTTTGAAAGGTATATGGTGTTAAATGTATATTTTACAAGTGTTGTAAATATACATGAGTTATAAATAAATATATGAATTGATTGAGCTTGTAGTTTACATTCATAAAGAAAATAGTTGTTTCATTGAATATTTGAATGTAAAATAATGGGTCAATCTCAAATGAACCTAAGTAAAGGATGTGTATCAACACATAATTTTTCTTATATGGTAAGAGAAGTTGTTAGTTAACAAATAGTTGTTATGAAAAACATGAGATGATTAATTATATACACATGGTTTAGGATTTATAAATTTCTATAATATATTCATAGAGAAATATGTGGTTAAAATTTTTTATCCAAGAAAAAAATTTATCTCATTATTTCCTAAAATATGAATGATTTTTATCCTTTCCCATCATTAGTGTATTTTAAGGAATAGTATTCTCTTCAAGGAAAAATCTAAAAACGCATATAATACCATATGTGATATGGAAACAGTAGTATATTTATTTGATATTCTCATTAAAATGAAATACATTTTATTTCCTAAACATAAGGAAATGTTTGTTTCTTGAAAATATATTCTAAGAAGAATATAGTATCCAAGAAGGTATTGGGAGTATGTTTGGACATATAGAAGTTAAAATTTAACAAATAAAGGATTATATTGGTCTAAGATTAATTTGTTTATCACTCAATATCCTAAAGAGTTTAGGGTTCATAATGATAAAGAATAATTTAAATAGTTAAATTTAGTTATCATGAATATGTAAAAATAACTAGTTCTTGAAGTATTGTACCAGTAAAATTTTCAAATTGAATTACACTTTATATCCAAAAGTATTTTTAGGAAATATAAGTAAAGAGGAATGTAAATAGTTGCATTTAATAATTTTAAATAAGTGAATATTATTTTATCCAAAAAGGGTTTAGGATTTGATGGTAAAAAAATTAATGTAAATAGTAATATTTATCAAAAAAATCAAGGAAATTTTTTAATGTAAATTGTTCCAAGGATGATTATGGTGGACCTAGAAATATTTCTAAGAAGATAAAAGAAGTTAACATTGACATTGTGAATATAAGAAAATTAAAAATGTTCATGTAATTGAATGTTAGGAATATGATTCCTAAATCTCGTCATTATTCAAACTAGATTAATTCATATATATTTCTCACTAAATAGTTTATCAAAAGGTTTTAATCATATCATTACACAGAGATGTGATAGGAATTACATATAATGTAATGAGTTAACATAACCACTAAAAGTGTAATAAATATAATGCTAATATTTAAGTTTATCATATATGATGTGATAGACAAGTGCTTCTATTTGGTTTGTTAAATATTTTTGAGGATATAAAATGTTTCATTTTTGAAATAAATCTCTACTTTATCATTTTGTAACATTAGCTTCAAGAATGTATAAATAGATATACATTTCATGAAATATAATGAAAATTAACCTCTCAAAGTATGACATTGAGTTATCCATGACCAATGTTCATCATATAGTATTATAGGTTATGAAAAAAAATTTAAAGTTATCATGAGTAGGATTCAGGTATAGAGATATGAAATATGCCTATGAGGCACAAAAATTTTATTTATATGCTAGATGGACCACTAAGGATACCACATAGAGTGTCATACAGATGTATTTGGTATACTAGGGGTGAATAGATGATATTTGAGTCCCCACTACCTAAGGTTGGTGAGATACCTAGATGTAGAACTGTTATACATTGATAACCTACATCCACAAGTCTATATGTTGAATTAACTAATCAGGGGATGCGTAGGTATGTTATTGATCATGCACTATAAAAAAATGGTCCTATTGGAGGGGGTTATTTTTTAGTTTATAGGGGTTATAACCACCTCTAAAGACATTAGTGGTAGTTGTGGGTAACCATCGCTAATGTTGCCTCCATATTCTATTAGGGGTGGTTTTGGTGAAGTGTTGGTAAAATGGACTTGAATTTAGTAGTGGTTAAATTAGATGAGGTTTAAACCCCCTATAATTCCACCCAAAATTCCTTAAAAATAAATGTATTAGGGATGGATCTTGATTTCCCTAAATTAACCATTAAATTAGGGGTGGTTATAATCACCCCTAATTGACTTTCAAACATTAGTTTTAGGGGTGGTTCTCCCACAACTTCCCCCAAATTTTCATTTTTTATTTTTTTATTTTTTTATACCCTTGACAACCCACCCCACCCTCTATCATAAACTTGACAAACACCCAGAATCCCCATAGAAAACCCCCCTTATTAGAGGGAAAACACACCCACCCACCCACCCACCCATGTCGGTGATACAACCTAACTAATCCCCCATGACACCCCCCCAGGCCCATACGACAAACCCCCTTACCCGTAGGACAACCCACCTAGGACCCCACAAAAACCCCTGTCGTCCTCAGGAAAACCTACCCAGCACTGTTTCAGGGGGTTATTCTTCAGTTTATAGGGGTTATAACCCCCTTTAATCACATTAGTAGTGGTTGTGGGTAATCTTTTCTAATGTAGACTCCCTATTCTATTAGGGGTGGTTTTGGTGAAGCACTGGTAAAATGGACTTGAATTTAGTAGTGGTTAAATTAGAGTGGGTTTAAGACCCCTCTAATTATGCCCTAAATTATCTAAAAATAAATGGATTAGGGGCAGTTCTAGCTACCACTAAATTAACATTTCAATTAGGGGAGATTAGAATCACCCCTAATTGACTTTCAAAGAATAGTTTCAGCGGTGGTTCTCCCACAACTTTCGCAAAATTTTCAATTTGTTTTTTTATCTATGAAACCCCACCCCCACCCTTTAGTCTAGTGGAAAACCACCCAGTATTCCCATATACAACCCCTATATCATAGGTAAAAACCACCCATCACCCCTCTCCCCCTATGTCGATGAGACAACCCACCCAGGCCCCAACAACAACCTCAGCTTTCCTCGAGACATCCCACCCAGACCTATTGGATAGAGTTATATTTTCACTAAATTCTATAAAAATAATTGTATTAGGGGTGGTTCTAGATGACCCTAAATTAATATTTCAATTGGGGAAGGTTATAATCTCCCTTAATTGACTTTAAAACATTAGTTTTAGGGTTGGTTCTCCCACAACCGGCCACAAATTTTCATTTTATTTTTATTTATTTTTTTATACCCATGACACCCCCACCCCTACCCCACACCTCCACCCCCTTTTAATCCACTGTAAAACTACCCAAGCTCCCCTAATTTACTTTAAAAATTTAGTTTTATGGGCGGTTCTCCCACAATCACCCCCAAATTTTCATTTTGTTTTTTTTTATTTTTTAATACCCATGACACCTCACCCCCCACCCCTGTCGTCCAGTAGAAAACTACCTAGGCTCCCCACAAACAACCCCCCTTATCATAGGGACAAACTATAATGACCCATACTTTACAAACATTGTTATTACTTCATAGTTGAAGCATACTTATTAAAACATATAACAAAACCATGAAAGGACCGTATAGGTATAGTGTCTTTAGAAACTGGGAAACATAAACATCTGGTTCATAAAATCAACTACATTGTCTCACGTTTATTTCATCATATCTAGAGTCCCTTTTTGGCATATACTTATTAATATCCATTTACCTGACCTGGGGAAAAGAAAACATACAAAAGGTTGAGATTAAATTCTCAGTAAGGGTAAACAAAAGAAATATCAGTCATATCATATTCATAAGAACATAACATTTTGAAAATATTAACCTACAAAAGAGGTCATAATATCATGTCATGGGATAAATCATAGTAATGAGAAGTAATCCCAAATAATCATAACTTAGAACATGAAACTTTGTGTCATACACACATAATCATATAAAATCATTTCATATTAGTAAAGGCTCATTTCCAAGACCATCATAGAGGAAAAAGTCCATTACTGAACCGAGTTCACTCCTCATTCCAGTCCTGTATCACTGAACCAGTTTAACTTTCCATTACAACCATGTCTATCTCATGAGATATAAATCTTTACCCAATGCATTGGAGAGATATATAGGTCCCACCCATTTCATAATGAAACCATTCTTATTTGTGCCACAAAATCATAAATCATACATCATAGCATAACCCATGTAATAAAAATGGGATTCTTAAACATCATGTCGTCATAACATAACCCATATAAGATAAAAGGACATCATAAAATTAATTCAATCATAAAACAATCAAATCAATGTAAAAATAGGGATAGAAACAGAACCCTATTTTATCTTAGATGGAAAATAATTTTGATAAAACACTTGAACTCCATTCTTGAGGAAAATATCCTTTCCACTTCAAAAACTTTTTTCCTTTCTTAACATGTCATACAATTTTAAACTAAAACAAGTTGATTAAAAATAAAATTGAAAACTTTTAAAGGAAGATTCTTGGAAATAATGTTCTAAAAATCCATTCATTCCGTATAAGTTAAAAAAACATTCTTCTCGTACTTTGGCCGGAAAAGTCAAAAAGTACCTCGTGCGTAAAACGACAAAAGATTCCTTTCATATCTTTTACTAAAAACTCACCTAAGGGTAAAATTGGACTTAAAAAATTGTATGATGATAGAAATATTATTAAATATTGAGGAAACATGGATGTGGATGATAAAACACACCCCAGTAAATACCAAAATATAAACAATCTCGGATAAAAATGAGATTGTGAGATTTTCCCTTACCTTAGGTCTGATATGCATTGTACGTGTCCAAACCTCCTGTATAATGATTTAAATAATGTCACTGACTTATTCCAGAATCATAATCATTGTTATGATATCATATATGGCCATATTCTTAGCTTCTTATTAGTAATATTTCATTGCTACTTGTTATTCGGGTGTTTATTGCTTTATGTTCTTATGTGTGTTTTGTCGAATAAATTCTTATTATTATTTTTAGGTTATAGATACCTCATTTATAGAATGGTATTAGTGTAATATATATCATATTTATTCATTCAATTAATTTATTATTATGCAATGAAGATCATGTAGAACGAGTCGCATCACATCATGGAGACGGTAGGCCGTACGTACGCACGAGCGATGATATCATTCTCATGATTGTGGAATTGTATTGAAGTGTATGTATACTATTTAAGAATCAATATCACTTTAAAATAATAATATTTAGTTATTCGTTATACCATTATACCCATCCAAGTAATGTGGTGGTAGAAAACAGATTACACCACGGCGTGGAGACGGTATTCCGTACGTACGCACGCGCGGTGATTTCATTTTCCGTAGGATGGATAGAAGGTGAAATAGGGTTATTTAATATTTATAATAACATATCAGTATATGAGTGATACTTATGTTATTACTTCATAATGAAACAACTAAATAAGAATAAGTAGAAGAAGAAATAAATTTGAAAGAATTGGTAACGGATATTACCTCTTCTTCGGCACGCCTCTTTGAAACCTCCTCTTAGGGAACTAAGATTGGTCTTTGAAGTAGACCAGGACCTATAGGATGTTTCTAGGGAAGTGAAGAAGATAAATTTTCAGGGTTTGGCCGATCTTGAAGGCTCAAAGTGGTGTGAGGAGGAGAAAGAGGAGGTTCCCTTTTATAAGGGAGGAGAGGGGCACCTTTGGAAAGTGTCGAAATATTATTTTATTATAAACTTATCTTCGGCTTCAAAAGGTCCAAAAATCATTAAAGATGAATATAATATAACTCATGGTCGAAATAAAATCATCCAATTATAATTGGACATGTTTTGGAAATTATTTTAATCATTATAATCTTATTTATTTAAATCATTTATTAATTATCTAAATACTTCATCATTATTGTGGAATAAATAATTTAATTTATTTGGTGTCTAAAAATTATAAAAAAAATATAATTATGTAGTAAATATTTTTATCTTTAAAATGAATATTTATATTCGAAAATATAATTTATATAACCCCTTATAAAAATTAATTACTAAAAGATTTTTGTTAATGTCAATTTTGTCTTTACATTAAATTAATTAATCCAAATTGTCATTATCACTACCAAGTGGCACAATGGGGTCCCAAAATCAACCCAAGGATTCTCATGGTCGGCCACTACTCATAAAATAAGGTTAGGACAAGTGTAAAGGTAATTTTGAATTATTATAATATTCTTTTAACCTTGAATTACCCTATTTACCTTTAACTGCAGTAAATAAAAATTACCGTAGTTACTATTCATAATATCAAAAAAAAATAAAAGTAACATATTAACATAATTTGGACCCACTGATTCCAAATATGGAATCCGTTTTTCAAAATTCAAAACACAGAAGTTGTAATAATTAATTTAAAATTAATCCCATTGTTAAGCAAACGGGTTTTAAAAGTTAAAACATTGCCAAAGATTGAAATGTTTTTCCCTATGAATTCAATGTAAAATTAATGATAATGATATAAATTATATTAAATGGTAAAAATATATTCTATTTATACTTTACAACCATTCAATATTATAATTTAACCATATAAATTATTGCGATGAAAAAAGTTGTTTTTAATTAAAATATAGCATGTTTTTACTATTCATCAAAATATGAAAGTTACCAGAATAATATGAAAAATTTATCCAAAGTAAACTTTTATATCCTGATTCCAAAGAAGAATTTTATTTTGTCAAATTGAACTTATAAACTTGTCAAAAACTAGATTTAAAATGGGTGCGCCATCAAAAGGCGGTAAAACTGCATTTTTTGAAAAATACTTCATTTATCTGAAAAACTGATTTTGTTTTCATACCTCATTCTAGAAAATGTGTAAGATGAATTATAATTTTATAAAATTAAAAATTCAGTTAATAATATTCATAACAGCTAGTTTATAATATAATAATATATCATTGTTTAGTGAAACTCGGTATTACGTACTACACACGCTATCGAGGAAGGTCGCGATTGCGTGTAACGCAAGCCAAGCTAGTGTTGTGTGTAGTGAAAGATTCCTTTGAGTATAACATAATACATAAAAAATATACTTCTCATAAAATATCAGGGTGTTACATTCTACCCCCCTTAAAATGAATTTCTCCCTCGAAATTCGTCACTTCGTAACAAACAGATGAGGATACCTCTCTCTCATCATATCCTCAAGTTCCCATGTAGCTTATTCTAATTGGTGGTTCCTCAATAAAACATTCACCAAGAGAGTGGTCTTGTTCTATAGAACTTTTTCGCTACGATCCAGAATCTCTATCGGTTGTTCTTCATAAGAAAGATCTTTCTCCAGCGGTACAACTTCTGAGCTTAGTACATGTGAAGGATCAGGTATGTACTTTCTCAGGAGAGATACATGGAACACATCATGAACTTGAGAGAGATTCGGTGGAAGTGCCAATCGGTAAGCTACCTTCCTAACATGAACCATCATTTCTAAAGGACCGATATACCTAGGGCTCAGCATTCCCTTCTTCCCAAATCTCATTACTCTCTTCCAGGGAGATATTTGTAAGAACACTTTATCACCCACTTCAAACTCTAGGTCTTTTCTTCGGTTGTCAACATAACTTTTTTGTCGAATCTGAGCTGCTCTTATGTGTTTTTTAATAGATCGGACTTTTTCTACCATCTCATCAACAAGATCAGGTCCTAATATCTTTCTTTCCCCAACCTCATCCCAGCAAGTTGGAGTTCTTCATTTCTTTCCATAGAGAGCTTCATAAGGAGCCATCTGAATACTGGAGTGAAAGCTATTATTATAGGAAAATTCCACCAAAGGTAGGTGTTGATCCCAACCACCTTTGAAATCTATAGAGCAAGCTCTTAACATGTCTTCTAGAGTTTGAATTGTCCTCTCATACTGACCATCTCTTTGAGGATGATAAGCAGTGCTGAAACTCAACTCTCTATCTAGAGTATGCTGAACACTTCTCCAGAAATTCGAGGTAAACCTAGGATCCCGATCAGATATAATGGAAAGTGGTACTCCATGAAATCTTACCACTTCCTTTATATATATCCTGGAAAGCTGATCCAGAGAGAAGTCTTCCCTAATAGCAATGAAGTGTGCCGACTTCATAAGACGATAAACTATAACCCAGATAGCATTATTGCTTTTGGATGTTTTAGGAAGTCAAGTGACAAAGTCCATAGTGATGTTTTCCCATTTCCATTCTGGTATGGGTAATGGTTGTAACATCCCTTTAGACTTCTGTCTCTCAGATTTAACTTGTTGAAAAACCAAGCATCGAGAGACATATTCAGCAATATCTCTTTTCATTCCATCCCACCAGAAGTACTCTTTCAGGTCCCTATACATCTTTGTGCTTCTAGGATGAATAGAGAATGATGAACTATGAGCCTCATCCAGTAGCTCCGTCTTTAATTCTAGGATGTGAGGAACACAAACCCGATTTCTGGACCTTATTATCCCATCACAATCAAGGTTGAATTCAGGAACATTTCTCACCTTCTTTTGTAACTCTACATCTTCTTTTTGTGCCTCTTTAATCTTCACATGTATAGATGGTTGAACATTTATTTGATAAAGATAAGATTTTTCCCCATCCATTATAATTCCAAGATCCATCCTTTGTAAATCCATAAATATTGTATCTTTTGTGATCCTTATCATGGATAAGCTAGCATGGTCTTGTCGACTTAATGCGTATTCCACCTTGTTTGATTTCCTAGGGTGATAATGAATTGAGCAGCCGTAATCCTTAATCATCTCCAACCATCTTCTTTGGCGCATATTCAGCTCCTTTTGTGTGAAAATATACTTTAAACTTTTATGATCAGTATAAATATCACACCTTTCACCGTAAAGATAATGCCTCCAAATCTTTAATGCAAAGATTTCCACAGCTAACTCCAAATCATGAGTTGGGTAATTTTTCTCATGGATTTTCAACTGTCGTGAGGCATAAGCTATCACCATATCATTTTGCATGATAAAACGCCCCAACCCCTTCTTGTATGTATCATTATAGATCACAAACCTTTCTCCACTCTAAGGCAGTGTGAGCACAGGTGCACTAGATAACCTTCTTTTCAACTCCTTGAAATTTTCTTCACACTCCTCCGTCCACACGAACTTAACTCCTTTTCGAGTCAACCTGGTGAGTGGAATAGATAATTTTGAAACATCTTTCACAAAATGTCGATAATATCCAGACAAACCAAGAAAACTTTGGATCTCGGTTATTGTTGTTGGTCTCGACCATCTTTCGATAACCTCTGTTTTTATGGATCCACAGATATCCCCTCTTTTGAGATTATGTGACCCAAAATGCAACTTTTTTAAGCCAAAATTCACACTTGGTAAATTTGTCATAAATCTTCTCCTTTATCAGGGTCTTCAATACAATTCTCAAGTGATCTTCATGTTCTTCATTTCTCTTTGAATAGACAAGAATATCGTCTATAAAGACTACTACAAACTGATCAAGATTGTCTCTAAAGACTCTATTCATTATATCCATGAATATAGAAGGGGAATTAGTAAGACCAAATGGAATCACTATAAATTCATAGTGTCCATACCTTGTACGGAAAGCCGTCTTTGGTATATCCTATTTTTTGACCCTTAATTGATGATACCCTGAACGAAGATCAATCTTGGAAAAGTATTGAGCTCCGTGTAGTTGGTCAAATAAGTCATCAATGTGTGGAAGAGGATATTTGTTCTTGATAGTGATCTTGTTAAGTTCTCGATAATCAATGTAGAGTCTCATTGATCCATCTTTCTTCTTAACAAATAGAATAGGTGCTCCCCAAGGTGACGAACTAGGGCATATGAATCCTTTATCAAGATTCCCTTGTAGTTTCTTCTTCAATTCCTACAACTCAATTGGGGCCATTCTATAAGGTGTCTTTGAAATGGGCATAGCACCCGGTATGAGTTCTATTGAAAACTCAACTTCACGATTTGGTGGAAGACCTGGCAATTCCTCCAGAAAGACATGACCAAACTACCATACAATGGGTGGATTCTTAATCATGAGTTTCTCTCCAACCATTTGAGATAAATAAACTTCATTTATTGGAATCAAGACCCATAAGATGGAATAAATTTCCTCTGGAAGGTTATCTTCATCCTTGCATCAATAGACGATCATATATTGATCTGGAATATTAAATGTGATTTCCCTTATTTGGAAATTGATATGAGCTTCGTATAAAGAAATCCAATCCATGCCAATAATCACATCAAATTTCACTATAGGAAGGATCACAAGATTTGCAGGAAGCACTTTCCCACAAACTTCAATCGGAGAAGAATTATAAACTTTTGATGCGATTGTTGTGCCATTAGAAGTTGTCATAGATAACTCAACATCTAATTGTTGAGGTAATACGGTAATACCCTTAGAAAATTCTTCAGAAATAAAAGAGTGGGTGGATCCAGAATCAAATAAAACATTTTCTACTTTAGAGTGGATGGTAAGTGTACCTTTCACCACTTTGTTATCGTACTCCTCATCGCCGATAGAAATTTCATGTGACTTTCCTTTGCCTTTGGCCTTAAGATTTTGTTGACGTAGATCATCATCAATAACCCTTGGATTTGGGCATTGATTGGCATAATTCCCCATCTCCTTGCACTTGAAACATTGAAGTATAGGAGGTGAATTCTATGTATCCATTTCTTTGTTCCCATCATTAGACATCTTCTTCCCATTATTTCGACATTCAACTGCTCAATGACCTTCTTTTCCACACTTAAAACATTTGTTTGTCCTTTTAAGACAATTTCCTCCATGTTTCTTTCCACAATTTGAGCATAAAGGAAAAATAATCTTCTTTTTAGTGTGGTCTTTATATTTTCATTTGAATTAAATTTTCCTCTTCTTATCAAAATCATATGACTGATGGGTTACTCCAATCTCCATCTCAACCTTGAGAGTACATTGAATAATTTCCTCATAGCTATTGAATTCCCTTATGGATAATGCCCTTCGAATATTTGTTTTTAAGCCACTAAAGAATCGATCGATTTTACTCTCAGGTTGGATAATAATTATGGAAGTGTACCTTGCAAGTCTTGTTAAATTTGCTTCGTAGGTACCAACAGATTCATCATCCTTTTGCTTCAGTTCAAGAAAATCCTTCTCCATATTTATTCGAAGAATATGAGGGAAGTACTTATTGAAAAATAAGTTCTTGAACTCGTCCCATTCCATAGAATCAATTTTATCTCTTTCCCTCGTATTCTTGATAAGATTCCACCATTGATCAGCATCACCTTCCAAACAATACACTGCTAAGATGACTTTTTCATGTTCAGAACATTGTAGAACTGAAAATATCTTTTTAGTGGTACTAATCCATTGTTCATCTACTAATGGATCAGAAGACCCGCTGAATGAAGGTGAAGGCTACCTCATGAAGGATTCAACAGAATGTTGCTCCTTCCTTTGCTCGTTTGGAAGTCTTTCATGGTTCAAATCTTGAGAAAGTTGTGTAATCATGGCTACAAGATTTTTCATTCCAGCTCCCATAATGTTTGGTTCCTCAGGGGGAATATCATTGCATTGCCCATCGCATTCATTATTAACACGGTTCCTTCGGGTTCCAGCCATTGACTAAAACCAAGAAGCATAGTGTGAGCAACACTAATCATAATAGGAAAACCACATAATCAAGAATAAAATTTCACACTTAAGGTTTTATCATAGGTTACTCATGGCCATTTCTAAAACACTAATATTGTGTTATATGCTTAGACATATCCTTAGGGTTCTTACTAAGGCTTTTACATCCAAGTTTCCAAAGGTTAACTATACCTTTCCTCTGATACCAACTATAAAGACCCATACTTTACATACATTGTTATTACTTTAGAGTTGAAGAATACTTATTACAACATATAACAAAACCATGAAAGTATTGTATAGGTATAGTGTCTTTAGAAACTGGGAAACATAAACATCTGGTTCATAAAATCAACTACATTGTCTCTCGTTTATTTCATCATATCTAGAGTCCCTTTTTGGAATATCCTACTTAATATCCTTCTTCCTGACCTGGGGAAAAGAAAACAAACAAAAGGGTGAGCTCAAATGCTCAGTAAGGGTAAACAAAAGAAATATCAGTTATATCATATTCATAAGAACATAACATTTTGAAAATCTTAAGCTGCAAAAGAGGTCATAATATCATGTCATGGGATAAATCATAGTAATGAAAAGTAATCCCAAATAATCATAACTTAAAACATGAAACTTTGTGTCATACACACATAATCATAGAAAATTATTTCATATTATTCAAGGCTCATTGCCAAGACCATCATAGAGGACAAAGTCCATTACTGAACCGAGTTCACTCCTCCTTCCAGTCCTGTATCACTGAACCGGTTTAACTTGTCATTCCAGCCATGTCTATATCATGAAAGATAAATCTTTACCCAATGAATTGGAGGAATATATATAGGTCCCACCCATCTCATAATGAAACCATTCTTATGTGTGCCACAAAATCATAAATCATACATCATAGCATAACCCATGTAATAAAAATGGGATTCTTAAACATCATGCCATCATAACATAACCCATATAAGATAAAAGGACATCATAAAATTAATTCCATCATAAAACAATCAAATCAATTTAAAAATAGGGATAGAAATAGAACCCTATTTTATCTTAGATGGAAAATAATTTTGATAAAACACTTGAACTCCATTCTTGAGGAAAATATCCTTTCTACTTCAAAAAAATTTTTCCTTTCTTAACATGTAATACAATTTTAAACTAAAAGAAGTTGATTAAAAATAAACTTGAAAACTTGGAAAGTAAGCTTCTTGGAAATAATGTTCTAAAAATCCATTCATGTCATATAAGTTAAAAAAACATTCTTCTCGTACTTTGGTCGAAAAATTCAAAAAGTACCTCGTACGAAAAACGAAAAAAGATTCCTTTCATATCTTTTACTAAAAACTCACCTAAGGGTAAAATTGGATTTAAAAAATTTTAGGAGGATATAAATAATATTACATATTGATGAAACATGGATGTGGATGATAAAATACACCCCAGTAAATACCAAAGTATAAACAATCTCGGATAAAAATGAGATTGTGAGATTTTCCCTTACCTTAGGTCCGATATGCTTTGTACGTGTCCGAAACTCCTATATAATGATTTAAATAATGTCATTGACTTATTCTAGAATCATAATAATTGTTATGATATCATATATGGCAATATTCTTAGCTTCTTATTAGTAATATTTCATTGCTACTTGTTATTCGGGTGTTTATTACTTTATGTTATTATGTGTGTTTTGTCGAATAAATTCTTATTCTTATTTTTAGGTTATAGATACCTCATTTCCATAATGCTATTAGTGTAATATATATCATATTTATTCATTAAATTCATTTATATAATCATTATGCAATGAAGATCATGTAGAACGAGTCGCATCACATCGTGGAGATGGTAGGCCATACGTACGCACGGGCGATTATATCGTTCCCATGATCGTGGAATTGTATTGAAGTGTATGTATACTATTTCAGAATAAATATCACTTTACAATAATCATATTTAGTTATTATTTACACCATTATACACATCCAAGTAAGGTGGTGGTGGAAAACCGATTACACCACGGCGTGGAGACGATATTTCGTACGTACGCACGCGCGGTGATTTCATTTTCCGTAGGATGGATAGAAGGTGAAATAGGGTTGTTTTATATTTATAATAACATATAAGTATATGAGTGATACTTATGTTATTACTTCATAATGAAACAACTAAATAAGAACAAGTAGAAGAAGAAATAAATTTTAAAGAATTGGTAACGGATATTACCTCTTTTTCGACACGCCTCTTTGAAACCTCCTCTTAGGAAACTAAGATTGGTCTTTAAAGTAGACCAGGACCTCTAGGATGTTTCTAGGGAAGTGAATAAGGTAAATTTTCAGGGGTTGGCCGATCTTTAAGGCTCAAAGTGGTGTGAGGAGGAGAGGGAGGAGGTGCCCTTTTATAAGGGAGGAGAGGGGCACCTTTGGAAAATGTGGAAATATTATTTTATTATAAACTTATCTTCAGTTTCAAAAGGTAAAAAAATCATTAAAGATTAAGATAAGGTGACTATTTGTCGAAATAAAATCATCCAATCAGAATTGGAAATGTTTTGAAAAATATTTTAATCATTATAATCTTATTTATTAAAATCATTTATTAATGAGGTAAATACTTCATTATTATTGTGTCATAAATAATTTAATTTATTTGGTGTCTAAAAATTATAAAAAAAATATCATTATTTAGGAAATATTTTTATCTTTTCAATAAATATTGATAGTAGAAAATATAATTTATATAACCCCTTATAAAAATTAATTACTAAAAGATTTTTGTTAATGTCAATTTTGTCTTTACATTAAATTAATTAATCCAAATTGTCATTATCACTACAAAGTGGCACAATGGGGTCCCAAAATCTACCCAATTATACCCATGGTCGTCCACTACTCATACAATAAGGTTAGGACAAGTGTCAAGGTAATTTTTAATTATTATAATATTCCTTTAACCTTGAATTACCCTATTTACCTTTAACCGCTGTAAATAAAAATTATCGTAGTTACTATTCATAATATCAAAAAATAAATAAAAGTAACCTATTAACATAATTTGGACCCACTGATTCCAAATGTGGAATCCATTTTTAAAAATTCAAAACACATAAGTTGCAGTAATTAATTAAAAACTAATCTCGTTGTTAAGCAAACGAGTTTTAAAAGTTAAAACATTGCCAAAGATTGCAATGTTTTTACCTACGAATTAAATGTAAAATTAATGCTAATGATATAAATTATATTAAATGGTAAAAATATATTCTATTTATACTTTAAAACCATTCAATAATATAATTTAACCATATAAATTATTGTGATGAAAAAAGTTGTTTTTAATTAAAATATAGCATGTTTTTACTATTCATCAAAATATGAAAGTTACCAGAATAATATGAAAAATTTATCCAAAGTAAATTTTTATATCCTGATTCCAAATAAGAATTTTATTTTGTAAAATTGAACTTATAAACATGTCAAAAACAAGATTTAAAATGGGTGTGCCATCAAAAGGCGGTAAAACTACATTTTTTGAAAAATACTTCTTTTATCCGAAAAAACTGATTTTTTTCATACCTCATTCTAGAAAATGTGTAAGATGAATTATAATGTTATAAAATTCAAAATTAAGTTAATACTATTCATAACGGATAGTTTATAATATAATAATATATCGTTGTTTAGTGAAACTCAGTATTGCGTACTACACACGGTATCGAGGAAGGTCGCGATTGCGTGTAACGCAAGCCAAGCTAGTGTTGTGTGCAGTGAAAGATTCCTTTGCGTATAACATAATACATAAAAAAATATACTTCTCATAGAATATCAGGGTGTTATACAAACCACCCAGCACCCCCCCCCATGTCAGTGATACAACCCACTCAGGCCCCCATGAAAAATTCTATTGTCCTCGAGACATCCCACCTAGCCCTATTGGAGGGAGTTATTTTTCTGTTAAACCCCCTCTAATTCTGCCCTAAATTCCCTAAAAATAAATGTATTATGGGAAGTTCTATATTATCCTAAATTAACCTTTTAATTAGGGGTGGTTAGAATCGCCCCTAATTGACTTTCAAACAATAGTTTTAGGGGTGGTTCACCCCTAATTGACTTTCAAATAGTAGTTTTATGGTTGGTTCTCCCAAAAATGCCCCCAAATTTTCAATTTTTTTATACACATGACACCCCCCCTCCACCCCCTTTTCATCACTGGAAAACCATCCAAGCTCCCCACAGACAACCCCCCTTATTAGAGGTACAATCCACCCAACACTGTAACACCCCGATATTTTATGAAAAATATTCTTTTTAATTTCATTAATGTATTGTGTTGTACACTACACCAAAAGGAGCTTGCACAACACTCATCCTTGACTTAACTTGCATTAAACGTAATCGTGACCTTCCTCGATAGCGTGTGTAGTACGCAATACCGAGTTTCACTAAACAACGATATGCTATTAAAATATTATTAAAACTAGCCGTTATGAATACTAATAACCACTTTTTAAAATTTTGTAAATTTTATTTTTCAAAATGGACTTCATTTTTGGATTCGTAATATCGAAATTAGCTTAGGGTGAAATTTTGGTACATTTCGGATAACTTTCATATTCTGATGAATAGTGAAAATTACTAAATTTTAATTTAAAACAACTTTTTTAATCGAAATAATTAATAGTGATAAATTATTAATTTGAGTGGTTTTAAAGTATATTTAGAATATATTTTTACAATTTAATACAATTTTGGTCATTGGATGTAATTTCACATTTAAACCAGACATAAACAGGTGTCAATCTTTTGATAGTTATTATCTCTTAAGAACACGCTATTTATTTTGACGATGGGAATTAATTTTTAAATTAATTAATGCAACTGATATGTTTTGAATTTGGTAAAATAGACATCATTTTTGAATTCATAAAATCAAATATATCTTAGGCCTAATTTTTGGTATTTTTCTGGAAACTTTCATTTTTTGATGAATAGTGAAACCACTAAGTGGTAGTTAAAAAAAATGATTTTTTCATAAAACATAATTTTACCGCTTTTGTGAGTGGAATTTCAAAAATCTTAGAGACACGTTTGATGTCAAATGTGGTTCAATGAGATGAAAATAATTTTTGGTGAATAGTAACTTTTTACTTTTATTTACCACGGTTAAAAGTAAATAGGATAATTAAGGGTAAAAATGATATTATTATTACCCTAACACATGTCCTAATTCTATTGGATAAGTGTAATTCGACCAAAAACAATCTTAGGAATAAAATATGACCATTTAGGCCCACTTGGATTAGATTAAGACATTTATTATTAATTTATTTAAAGAAGGGTTAAAATAGTTAAAATCAAAGTTTAATAAGTAAATAATTTTTAATATAGGGTTATACATAAGATAAATTCGAATATAAATACTCATTAGAAAGATAAAAAGATTTCCTACATAATGGTATTTTATTTTTAATTTTTAGACATTAAATAATTTAATTTATTTATGACACAAAGATGATGCAGTAATTATCTTATTAATGAAATATTGACATAATCGATGTTATAAATACACAAATAAATGTAATTTGATACTTTTTATGAATTACACTAATTTTATAGGTTAATATGACATGTTAGTATTTATTTAATTAACTTTTTCAAACTAATAATTCTGTTAGAAGTTTCACAAAAATCAATTACTAAATAGTGTCAAAATTGACATAAAATAGTATTTAAAACAAATATTATATTATTAATTGTTATTTTATTCCTAAAAATCTAAGGTTCGTCCAAATGACCTAGATAAGGTCATTTATATTAATAATAAACAACTTGTGGTTCGTTTGTCTTGATATAGTAAGTTTATTAACCTTATAGTGTAAGAAAACAAGAAGACACGGTAAAAGTAAAATTATCTAACTTAAAGTTAAATATAAATGATAAGGTTAAAATAGGAACCTAAACTTGTCTAAATTCTATTGGATGAGATTATTTAGACCAATACCCACCTTATATTCCAAATAAATCAATTTGGAGCTATTTAAAACCTAATTTGGCTTTATAATAAAATAATATTTTTAGTTATTCCAAAGGTGCACCTCTCCTCCCTTATAAAAGGGCACCCCCTCCCTCTCTTCCTCACACCACTTTGAGCCTTCATTCTCGGCCAAACTCTGCCAAATTCTCTTCTCCACTTCCCTATCAACATCCTAGAGGTTCCTGTCTTCCTCAAAGACCAATTTTAGTGCCCTAAGAGGAGGTCTCAAAGAGGCGCTTCAAAGAAGAGGTAATTTCCGTTACCGATTCTTTTACCTTTATTTCTTATTCCACTTCTTCTTATTAGGTTGTTTCATTATGAAGTAATAACATCAGTATCAATAATATACTTATATGTTATTATAAGTATGAAAAAACCCTATTTCACCATCTATCCATCCTACGGAAAACGAAATCACCGCGCGTGCGTACGTACGGAATACTGTCTCCACGCCGTGGTGAAATATATTTTCCACCACCACCTTACTTGGATGGGTATAATGGTGTAAATAATAACTATATATGATTATTTTAAAGTTATATTGATTCTGAAATAGTATACATACACTCCAATACAGTTCCACGATCATGAGAATGATATCATCGCTCATGCGTACATACGGACTACCGTCTCCACGACGCGATGAGATTCATTCTCCAATTTAACCATTAATGAATGATTATAAAGTATATATAATAAGTAATCATGAAATATATGACATAATAATGATACTGGATTTATGTGTATATATATGTATGTCATCTACTTAATTCCATTCAACTCAATAAGGAAACGAAAAAAGCGTTCATGCGTACGTACGGCCTACCATCTCCCTGAACGGTGTATTTCTTTCCATTTACTGATTTATTATATATATGTATATTCTGAATATATATTATATATAAATCATGTTTTATATTCTGTAATTAAGTAATCATGATCTAAGTAATGATATGAATAATTACAAGTCAAAACACGGACGACAAATGAAACAATTTTACCCAAAACGCTCTTTAACATGGAATTTACAAAAGAACGGGTAATATAAAGTCATAAGTGAACCATATATGATATCATAACAATTATTATGATTCTGGAATAAGTCAATGACATTATTTAAATCATTATACAGGAGGTTCGGACACATACGAAGCAAATCGGACCTAAGGTAAGGGAAATATCACAATCTCATTTTTATCCGAGATTGTTTATACTTTGGTATTTACTATGGTGTATTTTATCATCCACATCCATGTTTCCTCAATATGTAATACTATTTCCCTCCACCTACAATTGTTTAAATCCAATTTTACCCTTAGGTGAGTTTTTAGTAAAATATATTTAAGGAATCTTTTGTCGTTTTTCGTACGAGGTACTTTTTGACTTTTCCGACAAAAGTACGAGAAGAATGTTTTTTTAACTTATACGGCATGAATGGATTTTTTAAACATTATTTCCAAGAAGCTTCCTTTATAAGTTTTCAAGTTTATTTTTAATCAAATTCTTTTAGTTTAGAATTGTACGACATGTTAAGAAAGGAAAAGTGTTTTAAAGCAGAAAGGATATTTTCCTCCAGAATGGAGTTCAAGTGTTTTATCAAAATTATTTTTCCATCTAAGATAATAAAGGGTTCTGTTTCTATCCCTATTATTACATTGATTTGATTATGTTGTGATGGAATTATATTTTTATGAATTCATTTATCTTATATGAATTGTTTTATGATGTCACGATGTTTAAGATTCCCATTTTTATTACATGGGTTATGCTATGATGTATGGTTTCTGATTTTATGGCACACATAAGAATGGTATCATTATGAGATGGGTGGGACCTATATCTCTATCCAATTCATTGGGTAAATATTTTATATCTCATGAGATAGACATGGCTGGAACGGTAGGTTATACCGGTTCAGTGAAATGGGACTGAAACGAGGAGTGAACTCGGTTCAGAAAGGGACTTTGTCCACTAAGATAGTCTTGGAAATGAGTCTTGACTAATAAGAAATGATTCTCTATGATTATTTGTATATGCCACAAAGTTTCATGTTTTAAGTTATGATTATTTGGATTACATTTCACTACTATGATTTATCTCATGTTATGATATTATGATCTCTTTTGTAGGTTAAGATTTCCAAAATGTTATGTTCTTATGAATATGATGTGATTGATATTTTTTTTGTTTACCCTTACTGAGCATTTGAGCTCACCCTTTTATGTTTTCTTTTCCCCATGATATAAAGAAAGGTTTTAGGTATAAAAAAATGAAGATCTTTATGGGAGATGTTGAAGATCTTTCACTACGATTAGAAGATTATATTCTGAGTTTCCAAAGACACTAAACTATTACAGTCCTTGTGTGTGTGTTTTTGTTATGTACTAAGTATTCCAAAAAAGTAATGTAATGTCAATGTACATTAATCTTCGGTCTCTATAGTTGGTATCAGAGGAAAGGTTTAGTCAACCTTTGGAAACTAGGATGCGAGAAATTTAGTGAGATCCCTAGAGATATTTCTAAGGTATGTCTAGGGATGTCCCTAAGGTTAAGTATAAGTATAGTTTATAGTCCTAGAATTGTGCTAACGATATTAGAATTAAACCTAAGATGTTAGATATTGAGGGTACTCCCCCTTTTATTATGTTGTTTTCCGTAGCATGATTTTTTCCTCTCACACTATTCTTTTTGTGTTTTAGACGATGACTGGAACCCGAAGGAACCGTGTTGATCAATGCAATGGACAATGCAATGATTTTCCTCTTGAACAAACAAACGTTATGGGAGATGGAGTGAAAAATCTTATTGCTATACTTAAACAAGCTATGAATCATTCTGGACTACAAAATTAGCAGAGAAGGGAACAATATTCTATTGAGTCCTTCATGAGGCAATGTCCGCCTTTTTTCAGTGGGTCTTCTGATCCACTTGTTGCTGAACAATGGATCAGTACCACTGAAAATATATTTTCAGTTCTTCAATGTTCTGAACATGATAAAGTCATCTTAGCAGTATATCATTTAGAAGGTGAAGCTGGTCAATGGTGGAATCTTATCAAGAATACGCGGCCAAGAGATGAAATTGAGTCCATGTAATGGGATGAGTTCAAGAACTTATTTTTCAATAAGTACTTCCCTCGTATTCTTCGAACAAAGATGGAGAAGGAGTTTCTTGAACTAAAGAAAAAGGATGATGAATCTGTTGGTATATACGAAGCGAATTTTACAAGGCTTGCAAGGTATGCATCTGGATTTATCATCCAACCTGAAAGTAAAGTTGATCGATTCTTCAGGGGCTTAAAACCAAATCTTCGAAGGGCATTAGCTATAAGAGACTTCAGTAGCTATGAAGAAATTGTGTGTTGTGCTATCAAGGTAGAAATGGAAGTTGGTGTTACTTATCCATCTCATAGTTTTGACAAGAAACGAAAGATGGAGTTCAAGGAGAAATCTCAGAATAATGGTGAAAAGAAGATGAATGTTTCCTTATGCTCAAAGTGTGGAAAGAAGCATGGTGGAGATTGTCTTAAAGGGACAAGTAAATGTTTCAAATGTGGAAAGGAAGGTCATCAGGCATTTGAATACCGCAATGATGGGAAGAAGATGTCTAATGATGCAAACAAAGGAAGGGATACACAGAATGAACCTACTACACTTCAATGCTTCAAGTGCAAGGAAATGGGGCATTATGCTAATAAATGCCCTAATCCATGGGTTAGTTATGATCGACATGAGCAACCACTTAAGGCAAAGGACAAAGGGAAGTCACATGCGATCGCCATTGGAGATGTTGAATATGATAACGATGTGGTGGAATGATTAAGTGTTTTTGTAATGGGATTCCAAAATAATGTTGTATATAGTATCGTGGAATATTGGAATATTTATGTATTGGTCTATTGTGGTTTTCAATAATTTTATGGCATCGGTAACCATGAAAAGTGAATGAAATATTTTTGGAAAGCAGATGATATGCACATAATGAAGGGATAAAGAGAATCTAATATGTTTGACAGTATTCATGAGCTCATGATTGATATAAGGACTAAGTGATATCATGGTTTGAGTATATAGAATTTTGAGGATTTTGGTATGTGGAAAGTTTTAACTTTTAACTGCATTCATGTTTTCACTATGGTTCAATGGGTATTCAAGAGAATACATGATTAAGGCCTTTGAATGTTTGGAATGTGACCAACAAGACATATCTTATGATATATGGGGATCAACGATGGTATTAAATCTCTGGTAATCGTTTTCACTATATTATGAGAGTGAACTGCAGTATTAAGGATAAGCCTAAAGATTGGAATGGATTATATTGGACATAAGTTAGTATTGTTTAAGGATAGAATTTTTTTCAATATTATTGATGGGATGTTATAGTAATATAGTTTTAGGAAAAAGGACAACCTGCAGGACGGGCAACAGCCCATCGCGTCAGACAAGGCCGTGGGAATCGAACCCACAACTGAAGTGCGACTGGCCTTTATCGCCTACCACTAGCCTACAAGAAGTCCCTGTTTAGTAGAAACTAGTTTTATTATATTACGCAGTATGATATATGAAGTATAAGTCCATTTTAGGAACCATATATCACTAATCTCACTATAGATGGACTTATGTATTTTTTGATAACTTTTCTAACCTTTTGTTTGAGACAGATGGAATGACCGATCATTCTATCACATGATCTGCTAACACATCACGAATGACAAATTCAACTTCATTTATTTAAGAAATGAAGTGGAAATTGTCCAAAGAATGACCAACGTTGAGACTATACCGAAATAACGAAAGTATTTCTTCTAATTCCAATTTCATCAACTTTAGGGAAACGATCTTGAAAACCAAAAATGTTGTCCTAGTGCTCTTATATCTGATGAATCAGATGGTACCTTAGATCGTCACAAATTTATGGCTTTGTGATTGCTGGCTTTTCCATAGCCATGTTCTCTACCACTCTCCATCAGAACATGATGGTTAGATTTCTCTTCCATATCCATATTTTCAGCTATGTGGAAACTCAGTGATTAGTTTATTTGGGTAACTGTTATGTTTCATACTTTTGTTTTTAAAGATTGGTTTTGGTATTCCTTTTTACGATGTGGGTTTCTATTAAAGAAACTTTCGAATATTAAACCATTTATAACCCCGATGAATTTCGAGGGCGAAATTTATTTTAAGGGGGGTAGAATGTAACACCCCGAGATTTTATGAAAAATATTCTTTTTAATTTCATTAATGTCTTGTGTTGTACGCTACACCAAAAGGAGCTTACACAACACGCATCCTTGACTTACCTTTCATTAAACGCAATCGCGACCTTCCTCGATAGCGTGTGTAGTACGCAATACCGAGTTTCACTAAACAACGATATGCTATTAAAATATTATTAAAACTAGCCGTTATGAATAGTAATAACCACTTTTTAAAATTTTGTAAATTTAATTTTTCAAAATGGACTTCATTTTTGGATTCAGAATATCAAAATTAGCTTAGGGTGAAATTTTGGTACATTTCGGATAACTTTCATATTCTGATGAATAGTGAAAATTACTAAATTTTAATTTAAAACAACTTTTTTAATTGAAATAATTAATAGTGATAAATTATTAATTTGAGTGGTTTTAAAGTATATTTAGAATATATTTTTACAATTTAATATAATTTTGGTCATTGGATGTAATTTCACATCTAAACCAGACATAAACAAGTGTCAATATTTTGATAGTTATTATCTCTTAAGAACACGCTATTTGTTTTGACGACGGGAATTAATTTTTAAATTAATTAATGCAACTGATATGTTTTTAATTTGTTAAAATAGACATCATTTTTTAATTCATAATATCAAATATAGCTTAGGCCTAATTTTTGGTATTTTTCTGGAAACTTTCATTTTTTGATAAATAGTGAAACCACAAGTGGTAGTTAAAAAAAAGAATTTTCAATAAAACTTAATTTTACCGCTTCTGTGAGTGAAATTTCAAAAATCCGAGAGACACAGTTTATGTCAAATGTGGTTCAATGAGATGAAAATAATTTTTTGTGAATAGTAACTTTTTACTTTTATTTACCACGGTTAAAAGTAAATAGGGTAATTAAGGGTAAAATGATATTATTATTACCCTAACGCATGTCCTAATTCTATTGGATAAGTTTAATTCGACAAAAAACAAGCTTAGGAATAAAATATGACCATTTAGGCCCACTTGTATTAGATTAGGACATTTATTATTAATTTATTTAAAGAAGGGTTAAAATAGTTAAAATCAAAGTTTAATAAGTAAATCATTTTTAATATAGGGTTATACATAAGATAAATTCGACTATAAATACTCATTAGAAAGATAAAAATATTTCCTACATAATGGTATTTTATTTGTAATTTTTAGACATTAAATAATTTAATTTATTTATGACACAAAGATGATGTAGTAATTATCTTATTAATGAAATATTGACATAATTGATGTTATAAATACCCAAATAAATGTAATTTTAGACTTTTTATGAATTACAATAATTTTCTAGGTTACTATGACATGTTATTATTTATTAAATTAACTTTTTTCGAACTAATAATTCTGTTGTGATTTTCACAAAAATCAATTACTAAATAGTTTCAAAATTGACGTAAAATAGTTTTTAAAACAAATATTATATTATTAGTTGTTATTTTATTCCTAAAAATCTAAGGTTTAGCCAAATGACTTAGATAAGGTTATATGTATTAATAATAAACAACTTTGGGTTCGTTTGTCTTGATATAGTAAGTTTATTAACCTTATAGTGTAATAAAACAAGAAGACACGGTAAAAGTAAAATTATCTAACTTAAAGTTAAATATAAATGATAAGGTTAAAATAGGAACCTAAACTTGTCTAAATTCTATTGGATGAGAGGATTTCGACCCATCCCCACCTTACCTTCTAAATAAATCAATTTGGAGCTATTTAAAACCGAATGTGGCTTTATAATAAAATATTATTTTTAGTTATTCCAAAGGTGCCCCTCTCCTCCCTTATAAAAGGGCACCGCATCCCTCTCTTCCTCACACAACTTTTAGCCTTCATGCTCGGCCAACCTCTGAACAATTATCTTCTCCACTTCCCTAGAAACATCCTAGAGGTTCTGGTCTTCCTCAAATACCAATTTTAGTTCCCTAAGAGGAGGTCTCAAAGAGGCACTTCAAAGAAGAGGCAATTTCCATTACCGATTCTTTCACCTTTATTTCTTCTTCCACTTCTTCTTCTTAGGTTGTTTCATTATGAAGTAATAAAATAAGTATCAATAATATACTGATATGTTATTATAAGTATGAAAAAAACCCTATTTCACCATCTATCCATCCTACAGAAAACGAAATCACCGCGCGTGCGTACGTACGGAATACCATCTCCACACCGTGGTGAAATCAATTTTCCACCACCACCTTACTTGGATGGGTATAATGGTGTAAATAATAACTATATATGATTATTTTAAAGTTATATTGATTCTGAAATAGTATACATACACTCCAATACAGTTCCACGATCATGATAATGATATCATCGCTCGTGCGTACGTACGGACTACCGTCTCCACGACGCGATGAGATTCATTCTCCACTTTAACCATTCATGAATGATTATAAAGTATATATAATAAGTAATCATGAAATATATGACATAATAATTATACTGGATTTATGTGTATATATATGTATGTCATCTACTTAATTCCATTCAACTCAATAAGGAAACGAAAACAGTGTTCATGCGTACGTACGGCCTACTGTCTCCATGAACGGTGTATTTCTTTCCATTTACTGATTTATTATATATATGTATATTCTGAATATATATTATATATAAATCATGTTTTATATTCTGGAATTAAGTAATCATGATCTATGTAATCATATGAATAATTACAAGTCAAAACATGGATGACAAATGAAACAATTTTACCCAAAACGCACTTTAACATGGAATTTACAAAAGAACGGGTAATATAAAGTCATAAGAGAACCATATATGAAATCATAACAATGAGTATGATTCTAGAATAAGTCAATGACATTATTTAAATCATTATACAGGAGTTTCGGACACATACGAAGCAAATCGGACCTAAGGTAAGGGAAATATCACAATCTCATTTTTATCTGAGATTGTTTATACTTTGGTATTTACTGGGGTGTATTTTATCATCCACATCCATGTTTCCTCAATATGTAATACTATTTCCATCCACCTAAAATTGTTTATATCCAATTTTACCCTTAGGTGAGTTTTTAGTAAAAGATATGTAAGGAATCTTTTGTCGTTTTTCGTACGAGGTACTTTTTGACTTTTCCGACAAAAGTACGAGAAGAATATTTTTTTTAACTTATACAGCATGAATGGATTTTTAAAACATTATTTCCAAGAAGATTCCTTTATAAGTTTTCAAGTTTATTTTTAATAAACTTTTTTTAGTTTAGAATTGTATGACATGTTAAGAAATGAAAAGTGTTTTTGAAACAGAAAGGATATTTTCTTCAAGAATGGAGTTCTAGTGTTTTATCAAAATTATTTTTCCATCTAAGATAATAAAGGGTTATGTTTCTATACCTATTATTACATTGATTTAATTATGTTGTGATGGAATTATATTTTTATAAATTTCTTTATCTTATATGAATTGTTTTATGATGTCACGATGTTTAAGATTCCCATTTTTATTACATGGGTTATGCTATGATGTATGGTTTCTGATTTTGTGGCACACATAAGAATGGTATCATTATGAGATGGGTGGGACCTATATCTCCCTCCAATGCATTGGGTAAATATTTTATATCTCATGAGATAGACATGGCTGGAACGGTAGGTTATACCGGTTCAGTGAAACAGGACTGAAACGAAGAGTGAACTCGGTTCAGAAAGGGAGTTTGTCCACTAAGATAGTCTTGGAAATGAGTATTGACTAATAAGAAATGATTCTCTATGATTATGTTTGTATGCCACAAAGTTTCATGTTTTAAGTTATGATTATTGGGATTAAATTTCACTACTATGATTTATCCCATGTTATGATATTATGATCTCTTTTGCAGGTTAAGATTTCAAAAATGTTATGTTCTTATGAATATGATATGATTGATATTTTTTTTGTTTACCCTTACTGAGAATTTGAGCTCACCCTTTTATGTTTTCTTTTCCCTAGGATATAAAGAAAGGTTTTAGGTATAAAAAAATGAAGATCTTTATGGAAGATGTTGAAGATCTTTCACCACAATTAGAAGATTATATTCCGAGATTCCAAAGACACTAAACTATTACGGTCCTTGTGTGTGTGTTTTTGTTATGTACTAAGTATTTCGCAAAAGTAATGTAATATCAATGTACGTTAAGCTTCGGGTCTCTATAGTTGGTATCAGTGGAAAGGTTTAGTCAACCTTTGGAAACTAGGATGTGAGAACTTCAGTGATATCCCTAGAGATATTTCTAAGGTATGTCTAGGGATGTCCCTAAGGTTAAGTATAAGTATAGTTTATAGTCCTAGAATTGTGCTAACGATCTTAGAATTAAACCTAAGATGTTAGATATTGAGGGTACTCCCCCTTTTATTATGTTGTTTTCCCTAGCATGATTTTTGCCTCTCACACTATTCTTTTTGGGTTTTAGACGATGGCTGGAACCTGAAGGAACCGTGTTGATCAATGCAGTGGACAATGAAATGATTGTCCTCTTGAAGAAACAAATGTTATGGGAGATGGAGTGCAAAATATTATTGCTATACTTACACAAGCTATGAATCATTCTGGACTTCCAAATGAGCAGAGAAGGGAACAATATTCTATTGAGTCCTTCATGAGGCAACGTCCACCTTCTTTCAGTGGGTCTTCTGATCCACATGTTTCTAAACAATGGATCAGTACCACTGAAAATATATTTTCAGTTCTTCAATGTTCTGAACATGATAAAGTCATCTTAGCAGTATATCGTTTGGAAGGTGAAGCTGATCAATGGTGGAATCTTATCAAGAATACGAGGCCAAGAGATGAAATTGAGTCCATGGAATGGGACAAGTTCAAGAACTTATTTTTCAATAAGTACTTCCCTCATATTCTTCGAACAAAGATGGATAAAGAGTTTCTTGAACTAAAGAAAAAGGATGATGAATCTGTTGGTATATACGAAGTGAATTTTACAAGGCTTGCAAGGTATGCATCTGGATTTATCATCCAACCTGAAAGTAAAGTTGATCGATACTTCAGTGGCTTAAAACCAAATCTTCGAAGGGCATTAGCTATAAGAGACTTCAGTAGCTATGAAGAAATTGTGCGTTGTGCTATTAAGGTAGAAATGTAATTTGGTGTTACTTATCCATCTCATAGTTTTGACAAGAAACGAAAGATGGAGTTCAAGGAGAAATCTCAGAATAATGGTGAAAAGAAGATGAATGTTTCCTTATGCTCAAAGTGTGGAAAGAATCATGGTGGAGATTGTCTTAAAGGGACAAGTAAATGTTTCAAATGTGGAAAGGAAGGTCATAGGGCATTTGAATGCCGCAATGATGGGAAGAAGATGTCTAATGATGCAAACAAAGGAAGGGATACACAGAATGAACCTACTACACTTCAATGCTTCAAATGCAAGGAAATGGGGCATTATGATAATAAATGCCCTAATCCAAGGGTTAGTGATGATCGACATGAGCAAACACTTAAGGCAAAGGACAAAGGAAAGTCACATGCGATCACCATTGGCGATGTTGAATATGATAACGATGTGGTGGAATGATTAACTGTTTATGTAATGGGATTCCAAAATAATGTTGTATATAGTATCGTGGAATATTGGAATATTTATGTATTGTTCTATTGTGGTTTTCAATAATTTTATGGCATCGGTAACCATGAAAAGTGATTGAAATATTTTTGGAAAGCAGATGATATGCACATAATGAAGGGATAAAGAGAATCTAATATGTTTGATAGTATTCATGAGATCATGATTGATATAAGGACTAAGTGATATCATGGTTTGAGTATATAGAACTTTGAGGATTTTGGTATGTGGAAAGTGTTAACTTTTAACTGCATTCATGTTTTCACTAAGGTTCAATGGGTATTCAAAAGAATACATGATTAGGGCCTTTGAATGTTTGGAATGTGACCAACAAGACATATCTTATGATATATGGGGATCCACGATGGTATTAAATCTCTGGTAATCATTTTCACTATATTATGAGAGTGGACTGCAGTATTATGGATAAGCCTAAAGATTGGAATGGATTATGTTGGACATAAGTTAGTATTGTTTAAGGATAGAAGTTTTTTCGATATTATTGATTGGATGTTATAGTAATATAGTTTTAGGAAAAAGGACAACCTGCAGGACGGGCGACAGCCCATCGCGTCGGACAAGGCCGTGGGAATCGAACCCACAACCGAAGTGCGACTGGCCTTTATCGCCTACCACTGGCCTACAGGAAGTCCCTGTTTAGTATAAACTAGTTTTATTATATTAATCAGTATGATATATGAATTATAAGTCCATTTTAGGAACCATATATCATTAATCTCAATATAGATGGACTTATGTATTTTTTGATAACTTTTCTAACCTTTTGTTTGAGACAGATGGAATGACCCATCATTCTATCACATGATCTGCTAAAACATCACGAATGAAAATTTCAACTTCATTTATTTAAGTGATGAAGTGTAAATTGTCCAAAGAACGACCAACGGTGAGACTATACCGAAATAACGAAAGTATTTCTTCTAATTCCAATTTCATCAACTTTAGGGAAACGATCTTGAAAACTAAAAATGTTGTCCTAGTGCTCTTATATCTAATGAATCATATGGTACCTTAGATCGTCACAAATTTATGGCTTTGTGATTGCTGGCTTTTCCATAGCCATGTTCTCTACCACTCTCCATCAGAACATGATGGTTAGATTTCTCTTCCATATCCATATTTTCACCTGTGTGGAAACCCAGTGATTAGTTTATTTGGGTAACTGTTACATTTCATACTTTTTTTTAAAATATTGGTTTTGGTATTCCTTTTTACAATGTGGGTTTCTATCAAAGAAACTTTCAAATAGTAAACCATTTATAACCCCGACGAATTTCGAGGGAGAAATTCATTTTAAGGGGGGTAGAATGTAACACCCCGAGATTTTATGAAAAATATTCTTTTTAATTTCATTAATGTCTTGTGTTGTACACTACACCAAAAGGAGCTTGCACAACACGCATCCTTGACTTACCTTGCATTAAACGCAATCGCGACCTTCCTTGATAGCGTGTGTAGTATGCAATACCGAGTTTCACTAAACAACGATATGCTATTAAAATATTATTAAAACTAGCCGTTATGAATAGTAATAACCACTTTTTAAAATTTTGTAAATTTTATTTTTCAAAATGGACTTCATTTTTAGATTTGGAATATCAAAATTAGCTTAGGGTGAAATTTTGGTACATTTCAGATAACTTTCATATTCTGATGAATAGTGAAAATTACTAAATTTTAATCTAAAACAACTTTTTTAATCGAAATAATTAATAGTGATAAATTATTAATTTGAGTGTTTTTAAATTATATTTAGAATATATTTTTACAATTTAATAAAATGTTGGTCATTGGATGTAATTTTACATTTAAACCAGACATAAACAAGTGTCAATATTTTGATAGTTATTATCTCTTAAGAACACGCTATTTGTTTTGACGACGGGAATTAATTTTTAAATTAATTAATGCAACTGATATGTTTTGAATTTGGTAAAATAGAAATAATTTTTGAATTCATAATATCAAATATATCTTAGGCCTAATTTTTGGTATTTTTCTAGAAACTTTCATATTTTGATGAATAGTGAAACCACAAGTGGTAGTTAAAAAAAATGAATTTTTAATAAAACTTAATTTTACTGCTTCTGTGAGTGGAATTTCAAAAATCTGAGAGACACGGTTGATGTCAAATGTGGTTCAATGAGATGAAAATAATTTTTGGTGAATAGTAACTTTTTACGTTTATTTACCACGGTTAAAAGTAAATAGGGTAATTAAGGGTAAAAATGATATTATTATTACCTTAACACATGTCCTAATTCTATTTGATAAGTGTAATTTGACCAAAAACAATCTTAGGAATAGAATATGACCATTTAGGCCCACTTGGATTAGATTAGGACATTTATAATTAATTTATTTAAAGAAGGGTTAAAATAGTTAAAATCAAAGTTTAATAAGTAAATAATTTTTAATATAGGGTTTTACATAAGATAAATTCTACTATAAATACTCATTAGAAAGATAAAAATATTTCCTACATAATGGTATTTAATATGTAATTTTTAGACATTAAATAATTTAATTTATTTGTGACACAATAATGATGCACTAATTATCTTATTAATGAAATATTGACATAATTGATGTTATAAATATCCAAATAAATGTAATTTGAGACTTTTTATTAATTAAACTAATTTTATAGTTTAATATAACATGTTAGTTTTATTTAATTTACTTTTTTAGAACTAATAATTCTGTTATGATTTTCACAAAAATCAGTTACTAAATAGTGTCAAAATTGACATAAAATAGTTTTTTAAAAAAATATTATATTATTAATTGTTATTTTATTACTAAAAATATAAGGTTCGGCCAAATGACTTAGATAAGGTTATATTTATTAATAATAAACAACATGGGGTTTGTTTGGGTTGATATAGTATGTTTATAAACCTTATAGTGTAAGAAAACAAGAAGACACGGTAAAAGTAAAATTATCTAACTTAAAGTTAAATATAAATGATAAGGTTAAAATAGGAACCTAAACTTGTCTAAATTCTATTGGATGAGATTATTTAGACCCATCACCACCTTAAATTTGAAATAAATCAATTTTGAGCTATTTAAAACCGAATTTGTCTTTATAATAAAATAATATTTTTAGTTATTCCAAAGGTGCCCCTCTCCTCCCTTATAAAAGGGCACCCCCTCCCTCTCTTCCTCACACCACTTTTAGCCTTCATGATCGGCCAAACTCTGAAAAATTCTCTTCTACACTTCCCTAGAAACATCATAGAGGTTATGGTCTTCCTAAAAAACCAATTTTAGTGCCTTAAGAGGAGGACTCAAAGAGGCGCTTCAAAGAAGAGGTAATTTCCGTTACCGATTCTTTCACCTTTATTTCTTCTTCCACTTATTCTTCTTAGGTTTTTTCATTATGAAGTAATAACATAAGTATCAATAATATACTGATATGTTATTATAATTATGAAACAACCCTATTTTACCATCTATCCATCCTACGGAAAATGAAATCACCGCGCGTGCGTACGTACAGAATACCGTCTCCACGCCGTGGTGAAATCTATTTTCCACCACCACCTTAATTTGATGGGTATAATGGTGTAAATAATAACTATATATGATTATTTTAAAGTGATATTGATTCTGAAATAGTATACATACACTCCAATACAGTTCCACGATCATGAGAATGATATCATCGCTCGTGCGTACGTACGGACTACCGTCTTCACGACGCGATGAGATTCATTCTCCACTTTAACCATTCATGAATGATTGTAAAGTATATATAATAAGTAATCATGAAATATATGAAATAATAATGATACTTTATTTATGTGTGTATATATGTATGTCATCTACTTAATTCCATTCAACTCAATAAGGAAACGAAAACAGCGTTCATGCATATGTACGGCCTACCGTCTCCATGAACGGTGTATTTATTTCCATTTACTGATTTATTATATATATATATTCTGAATATATATTATATATAAATAAAGTTTTATATTATGGAATTAATTAATCATGATCTAAGTAATCATATGAATAATTACAAGTCAAAACACGGATGACAAATGAAATAATTTTACCCAAAACACTCTTTAACATTGAATTTACAAAAGAACGGGTAATATAAAGTCATAAGTGAACCATATATGATATCATAACAATTAGTATGATTCTGGAATAAGTCAATGACATTATTTAAATCATTATACAGGAGGTTCGGACACATACGAAGCAAATCAGACCTAAGGTAAGGGAAATATCACAATCTCATTTTTATCCGAGATTGTTTATACTTTGGTATTTACTGGGGTGTATTTTATCATCCACATCCATGTTTCCTCAATATGTAATATTATTTCTATCCATCTAAAATTTTTTAAATCCAATTTTACCCATAGATGAGTTTTTAGTAAAAGATATGTAAGGAATCTTTTGTCGTTTTTCGTACGAGGTACTTTTTGACTTTTCCGACAAAAGTACGAGAAGAATGTTTTTTTTAACTTATACGGAATGAATGGATTTTTAAAACATTATTTCAAAGAAGCTTCCTTTATAAGTTTTAAAGTTTATTTTTAATCAACTTCTTTTAGTTTAGAATTTTATGACATGTTAAGAAAGGAAAAGTGTTTTTGAAGCAGAAAGGATATTTTCCTCAAGAATGGAGTTCAAGTGTTTTATCAAAATTATTTTTCCATCTAAGATAATAAAGGGTTATGTTTCTATCCCTATTATTACATTAATTTGATTATGTTGTTATGGAATTATATTTTTATGAATTCATTTATCTTATATGAATTGTTTTATGATGTCACGATGTTTAAGATTCCCATTTTTATTACATGGGTTATGCTATGATGTATGGTTTCTGATTTTGTGGCACACATAAGAATGGTATCATTATGAGATGGGTGGGACCTATATCTCCCTACAATGCATTAGGTAAAGATTTTATATCTCATGAGATAGACATGGCTGGAACGGTAGGTTATACCAGTTCAGTGAAAGAGGACTGAAACGAGGAGTGAACTCAGTTCAGAAAGGGACTTTGTCCACTAAGATAGTCTTGGCAATGAGTCTTGAATAATAAGAAATGATTCTCTATTATTATGTGTGTATGCCACAAAGTTTCATGTTTTAAGTTATGATTATTGGGATTACATTTCACTACTATGATTTATCCCATGTTATGATATTATGATCTCTTTTGCAGGTTAAGATTTCAAAAATGTTATGTTCTTATGAATATGATGTGATTGATATTTTTTTTGTTTACCCTTACTGATCATTTGAGATCACCCTTTTATGTTTTCTTTTCCCTAGGATATAAAGAAAGGTTTTAGGTATAAAAAAATGAAGATCTTTATGGAAGATGTTGAAGATCTTTCACCACAATTAGAAGATTATATTCCGAGATTCCAAAGACACTAAACTATTACGGTCCTTGTGTGTGTGTTTTTGTTATGTACTAAGTATTTTGCAAAAGTAATGTAATATCAATGTACGTTAAGCTTCGGGTCTCTATAGTTGGTATCAGTGGAAAGGTTTAGTCAACCTTTGGAAACTAGGATGTGAGAACTTCAGTGAGATCCCTAGAGATATTTCTAAGGTATGTCTAAGGATGTCCCTAAGGTTAAGTATAAGTATAGTTTATAGTCCTAGAATTGTGCTAACGATCTTAGAATTAAACCTAAGATGTTAGATATTGAGGGTACTCCCCCTTTTATTATGTTGTTTTCCCTAGCATGATTTTTGCCTCTCACACTATTCTTTTTGGGTTTTAGACGATGGCTGGAACCTGAAGGAACCGTGTTGATCAATGCAGTGGACAATGAAATGATTGTCCTCTTGAAAAAACAAATGTTATGGGAGATGGAGTGCAAAATATTATTGTTATACTTACACAAGCTATGAATCATTCTGGACTTCCAAATGAGCAGAGAAGGGAACAATATTCTATTGAGTCCTTCATGAGGCAACGTCCACCTTCTTTCAGTGGGTCTTCTGATCCACATGTTGCTAAACAATGGATCAGTACCACTGAAAATATATTTTCAGTTCTTCAATGTTCTGAACATGATAAAGTCATCTTAGCAGTATATCGTTTGGAAGGTGAAGCTGATCAATGGTGGAATCTTATCAAGAATACGAGGCCAAGAGATGAAATTGAGTCCATGGAATGGGACGAGTTCAAAAACTTATTTTTCAATAAATACTTCCCTCATATTCTTCGAACAAAGATGGATAAAGAGTTTCTTGAACTAAAGAAAAAGGATGATGAATCCGTTGGTATATACGAAGTGAATTTTACAAGGCTTGCAAGGTATGCATCTGGATTTATCATCCAACCTGAAAGTAAAGTTGATCGATACTTCAGTGGCTTAAAACCAAATCTTCGAAGGGCATTAGCTATAAGAGACTTCAGTAGCTATGAAGAAATTGTGCGTTGTGCTATTAAGGTAGAAATGGAATTTGGTGTTACTTATCCATCTCATAGTTTTGACAAGAAACGAAAGATGGAGTTCAAGGAGAAATCTCAGAATAATGGTGAAAAGAAGATGAATGTTTCCTTATGCTCAAAGTGTGGAAAGAATCATGGTGGAGATTGTCTTAAAGGGACAAGTAAATGTTTCAAATGTGGAAAGGAAGGTCATAGGGAATTTGAATGTCGCAATGATAGGAAGAAGATGTCTAATGATGCAAACAAAGGAAGGGATACACAGAATGAACCTACTACACTTCAATGCTTCAAGTGCAAGGAAATGGGGCATTATGATAATAAATGCCCTAATCCAAGGGTTAGTGATGATCGACATGAGCAAACACTTAAGGCAAAGGACAAAGGAAAGTCACATGCGATCACCATTGGCGATGTTGAATATGATAACGATGTGGTGGAATGATTAACTGTTTATGTAATGGGATTCCAAAATAATGTTGTATATAGTATCGTGGAATATTGGAATATTTATGTATTGTTCTATTGTGGTTTTCAATAATTTTATGGCATCGGTAACTATGAAAAGTGATTTAAATATTTTTGGAAAGCAGATGATATGCACATAATGAAGGGATAAAGAGAATCTAATATGTTTGATAGTATTCATGAGATCATGATTGATATAAGGACTAAGTGATATCATGGTTTGAGTATATAGAACTTTGAGGATTTTGGTATGTGGAAAGTGTTAACTTTTAACTGCATTCATGTTTTCACTAAGGTTCAATGGGTATTCAAAAGAATACATGATTAGGGCCTTTGAATGTTTGGAATGTGACCAACAAGACATATCTTATGATATATGGGGATCAACGATGGTATTAAATCTCTGGTAATCATTTTCACTATATTATGAGAGTGGACTGCAGTATTATGGATAAGCCTAAAGATTGGAATGGATTATGTTGGACATAAGTTAGTATTGTTTAAGTATAGAAGTTTTTTCGATATTATTGATTGGATGTTATAGTAATATAGTTTTAGGAAAAAGGACAACCTGCAGGACGGGCGACAGCCCATCGCGTCGGACAAGGCCGTGGGAATCGAACCCACAACCGAAGTGTGACTGGCCTTTATCGCCTACCACTGGCCTACAGGAAGTCCCTATTTAGTATAAACTATTTTTATTATATTAATCAGTATGATATATGAATTATAAGTCCATTTTAGGAACCATATATCATTAATCTCAATATAGATGGACTTATGTATTTTTTGATAACTTTTCTAACCTTTTGTTTGAGACAGATGGAATGACCCATCATTCTATCACATGATCTGCTAAAACATCACGAATGAAAAATTCAACTTCATTTATTTAAGTGATTAAGTGGAAATTGTCCAAAGAACGACCAACGGTGAGACTATACCGAAATAACGAAAGTATTTCTTCTAATTCCAATTTCATCAACTTTAGGGAAACGATCTTGAAAACTAAAAATGTTGTCCTAGTGCTCTTATATCTAATGAATCAGATGGTACCTTAGATCATCACAAATTTATGGCTTTGTGATTGCTGGCCTTTCCATAGCCATGTTCTCTACCACTCTCCATCAGAACATGATGGTTAGATTTCTCTTCCATATCCATATTTTCACCTGTGTGGAAACCCAGTGATTAGTTTATTTGGGTAAATGTTACATTTCATACTTTTTTTTAAAATATTGGTTTTGGTATTCCTTTTTACAATGTGGGTTTCTATCAAAGAAACTTTCAAATAGTAAACCATTTATAACCCCGACGAATTTCGAGGGAGAAATTCATTTTAAGGGGGGTAGAATGTAACACCCCGAGATTTTATGAAAAATATTCTTTTTAATTTCATTAATGTCTTGTGTTGTACACTACACCAAAAGGAGCTTGCACAACACGCATCCTTGACTTACCTTACATTAAACGCAATCGCGACCTTCCTTGATAGCGTGTGTAGTATGCAATACCAAGTTTCACTAAACAACGATATGCTATTAAAATATTATTAAAACTAGCCGTTATGAATAGTAATAACCACTTTTTAAAATTTTGTAAATTTTATTTTTCAAAATGGACTTCATTTTTAGATTTGGAATATCAAAATTAGCTTAGGGTGAAATTTTGGTACATTTCAGATAACTTTCATATTCTGATGAATAGTGAAAATTACTAAATTTTAATCTAAAACAACTTTTTTAATCGAAATAATTAATAGTGATAAATTATTAATTTGAGTGTTTTTAAAGTATATTTAGAATATATTTTTACAATTTAATAAAATGTTGGTCATTGGATGTAATTTTACATTTAAACCAGACATAAACAAGTGTCAATATTTTGATAGTTATTATCTCTTAAGAACACGCTATTTGTTTTGACGACGGGAATTAATTTTTAAATTAATTAATGCAACTGATATGTTTTGAATTTGGTAAAATAGACATAATTTTTGAATTCATAATATCAAATATATCTTAGGCCTAATTTTTGGAATTTTTCTAGAAACTTTCATATTTTGATGAATAGTGAAACCACAAGTGGTAGTTAAAAAAAATGAATTTTTAATAAAACTTAATTTTACTGCTTCTGTGAGTGGAATTTCAAAAATCTGAGAGACACGGTTGATTTCAAATGTGGTTCAATGAGATGAAAATAATTTTTGGTGAATAGTAACTTTTTACGTTTATTTACCACGGTTAAAAGTAAATAGGGTAATTAAGGGTAAAAATGATATTATTATTACCTTAACACATGTCCTAATTCTATTTGATAAGTTTAATTTGACCAAAAACAATATTAGGAATAGAATATGACCATTTAGGCCCACTTGGATTAGATTAGGACATTTATAATTAATTTATTTAAAGAAGGGTTAAAATAGTTAAAATCAAAGTTTAATAAGTAAATAATTTTTAATATAGGGTTTTACATAAGATAAATTCTACTATAAATACTCATTATAAAGATAAAAATATTTCCTACATAATGGTATTTAATATGTAATTTTTAGACATTAAATAATTTAATTTATTTGTGACACAATAATGATGCAGTAATTATCTTATTAATGAAATATTGACATAATTGATGTTATAAATATCCAAATAAATGTAATTTGAGACTTTTTATGAATTAAACTAATTTTATAGTTTAATATAACATGTTAGTATTTATTTAATTTACTTTTTTAGAACTAATAATTCTTTTATGATTTTCACAAAAATCAGTTACTAAATAGTGTCAAAATTGACATAAAATAGTTTTTTAAAAAAATATTATATTATTAATTGTTATTTTATTACTAAAAATATAAGGTTCGGCCAAATGACTTAGATAAGGTTATATTTATTAATAATAAACAACATGGGGTTTGTTTGGCTTGATATAGTATGTTTATTAACCTTATAGTGTAAGAAAACAAGAAGACACGGTAAAAGTAAAATTATCTAACCTAAAGTTAAATATAAATGATAAGGTTAAAATAGGAACCTAAACTTGTCTAAATTCTATTGGATGAGATTATTTAGACCCATCACCACCTTAAATTTGAAATAAATCAATTTTGAGCTATTTAAAACCGAATTTGGCTTTATAATAAAATAATATTTTTAGTTATTCCAAAGGTGCCCCTCTCCTCCCTTATAAAAGGGCACCCCCTCCCTCTCTTCCTCACACCACTTTTAGCCTTCATGATCGGCCAAACTCTGACAAATTATCTTCTCCACTTCTCTATAAACATCATAGAGGTTATGGTCTTCCTAAAAAACCAATTTTAGTGCCTTAAGAGGAGGACTCAAAGAGGCGCTTCAAAGAAGAGGTAATTTCCGTTACCGATTCTTTCACCTTTATTTCTTCTTCCACTTCTTCTTCTTAGGTTTTTTCATTATGAAGTAATAACATAAGTATCAATAATATACTGATATGTTATTATAATTATGAAACAACCCTATTTTACCATCTATCCATCCTACGGAAAATGAAATCACCGCGCGTGCGTACGTACGGAATACCGTCTCCACGCCGTGGTGAAATCTATTTTCCACCACCACCTTAATTTGATGGGTATAATGGTGTAAATAATAACTATATATGATTATTTTAAAGTGATATTGATTCTGAAATAGTATACATACACTCCAATACAGTTCCACGATCATGAGAATGATATCATCGCTCGTGCGTACGTACGGACTACCGTCTTCACGACGCGATGAGATTCATTCTCCACTTTAACCATTCATGAATGATTGTAAAGTATATATAATAAGTAATCATGAAATATATGAAATAATAATGATACTTTATTTATGTGTGTATATATGTATGTCATCTACTTAATTCCATTCAACTCAATAAGGAAACGAAAACAGCGTTCATGCATATGTACGGCCTACCGTCTCCATGAACGGTGTATTTATTTCCATTTACTGATTTATTATATATATATATATTCTGAATATATATTATATATAAATAAAGTTTTATATTATGGAATTAATTAATCATGATCTAAGTAATCATATGAATAATTACAAGTCAAAATACGGATGACAAATGAAACAATTTTACCCAAAACACTCTTTAACATTGAATTTACAAAAGAACGCGTAATATAAAGTCATAAGTGAACCATATATGATATCATAACAATTAGTATGATTCTGGAATAAGTCAATGACATTATTTAAATCATTATACAGGAGGTTCGGACACATACGAAGCAAATCAGACCTAAGGTAAGGGAAATATCACAATCTCATTTTTATCCGAGATTGTTTATACTTTGGTATTTACTGGGGTGTATTTTATCATCCACATCCATGTTTCCTCAATATGTAATATTATTTCTATCCACCTAAAAATTTTTAAATCCAATTTTACCCTTAGATGAGTTTTTAGTAAAAGATATGTAAGGAATCTTTTGTCGTTTTTCGTACGAGGTACTTTTTGACTTTTCCGAAAAAAGTACGAGAAGAATGTTTTTTTTAACTTATACGGAATGAATGGATTTTTAAAACATTATTTCAAAGAAGATTCCTTTATAAGTTTTAAAGTTTATTTTTAATCAACTTCTTTTAGTTTATAATTGTACGACATGTTAAGAAAGGAAAAGTGTTTTTGAAGCAGAAAGGATATTTTCCTCAAGAATGGAGTTCAAGTGTTTTATCAAAATTATTTTTCCATCTAAGATAATAAAGGGTTCTGTTTCTATCCCTATTATTACATTAATTTGATTATGTTGTTATGGAATTATATTTTTATGAATTCATTTATCTTATATGAATTGTTTTATGATGTCACGATGTTTAAGATTCCCATTTTTATTACATGGGTTATGCTATGATGTATGGTTTCTGATTTTGTGGCACACATAAGAATGGTATCATTATGAGATGGGTGGGACCTATATCTCCCTACAATGCATTAGGTAAAGATTTTATATATCATGAGATAGACATGGCTGGAACGGTAGGTTATACCAGTTCAGTGAAAGAGGACTGAAACGAGGAGTGAACTCAGTTCAGAAAGGGACTTTGTCCACTAAGATAGTCTTGGCAATGAGTCTTGAATAATAAGAAATGATTCTCTATTATTATGTGTGTATGACACAAAGTTTCATGTTTTAAGTTATGATTATTGGGATTACATTTCACTACTATTATTTATCCCATGTTATGATATTATGATCTCTTTTGCAGGTTAAGATTTCCAAAATGTTATGTTCTTATGAATATGATGTGATTGATATTTTTTTTGTTTACCCTTACTGATCATTTGATCTCACCCTTTTATGTTTTCTTTTCCCTAGGATATAAAGAAAGGTTTTAGGTATAAAAAATGAAGATCTTTATGGGAGATGTTGAAGATCTCTCACCACGATTAGAAGATTATATTCCGAGTTTCCAAAGACACTAAACTATTATGGTCCTTGTGTGTGTTTTTTTTATGTACTAATTATTCCGCAAAAGTAATGTAATGTTAATGTACGTTAAGCTTAGGGTCTCTACAAACACCCCTGCCCCCCATATCAGCGAAACAACCCACCCAGGCCCCCACAACAACCCCCCACCCCCCAAGCCCCCATGACAACCCCTTACCCATAGGGAAGCCCACCCATGACCTAATGACAACCTCAGTTGTCCTTGAGAAATCAACCCCCCCCCCCCCTCAAACAACCACTAAGACCACCGGCACCCCCCCCCACACACACACACACACATGCACCACAACACTCCTGGACTGCCCGCACGCACCCAAGATCTCCTTCACATTTGGATGAAAAATACTTCCCGTAGGTTTCGAACATGAGTTCCACATTTCTTAATCCTTGCTTATTCAACTCAGCTAAATTCATTTTTGTTTATTATATACACTAACATTTATTTATTTTAAAAAAATATATGATTATATTTATATATATATATATATTCGTGTATATATAATATATATAAATAATTATATTTACATATATAAATATATATTTACACATATATTTATAAAAATTTATATGTGTGTATGTGTATTTATGTATTTATGTAATATTTATAGATATAATATGTATATATATATATATATTTATATTTATATTTAATTATATAATTAATTTTATATATTTATAAGTGTTTGTGTGTGTGACAATCATATTATTAATTATTATTATTAAACCTATTTTCTAAACTATAAAAACTATATGTTGGTTTTATAAATACTATATATTTATTTTATGATTTATATTATATTAAATACATTTATATTATATACTTATGTGTGTAATTTTATACATTTATATTACATCATGTATACACATATATATACACACAAAATTAAATACATTCATATAATTAGAAATATATAATTTGATTAAATAATATATATATATATATATATATATATTCTAAGTTAATTTATAATTAATTGGTATTCTACATTATATATAATCTACATACATTTATATATAATGAAATATTTATAATATAATATATAAAATATAATTATATAATATTTTTATTTTTATTTTTATTTGTATTTATATTTAATTGTCTCTATATTATATATATTTTTATACATAATATAATATAATTGCATTTTTACATAAATATACAATACAAATATATTTATACATAAATATACAATACAAAATTTATTTAATATAATATATCTATAATATAAATGTATTTAATTAATGTATAGTATTTATAAAACCACATATAAATTTTATATGTTTGAATAAATATATTTATAATTAAATTTATATTATGTATACCAATATTTATATATGTATACATTTTTTATATGTATAAGTATTTATTTAAAGTATTTATATGATGTATTTATATATATATATATATATAATGTATTTAAATACATTTATATAATGTTTTTATGTAATATATATACACACGCATGCATGCGCACACATATATATTACAAAATTTGAATTTATATGAGATTTATTTTAAAAAACAATTAGATGGGGTTAAAAACCCTCTAATATAATGGATTATCATGGGTTCAAAATATCCTCTAATGTCATAAATCAGAGGGGGTTCAAAACCCCCTCTAATCTAAGATATTAGTTGTGATTCAGGAACCCCCTATAATGTCCTAAATTTGAGGGGGTTCAAAACCCCCCTCTAATCTATGGGATTAACGGTGGTTCATGAACCCCCTATAATTTATTAAATTAGAGGGGGTTTAAACCCCCCTCTATTTATTTTTAAAAAAAATAAAATCCATTATATATATATATTCTATAAGATCTAAAACGAATATTATATATATAGCACCGATAAAATCCAACCAAATATATTGTGCCACTAATTAAAAAATTAGAATAAGTTTTTACATAACCACCTCTAAAATACAACAAAATATTAAAAAAAATATGATAAAAATTTTAGGGGGGGTTTGTGATCCCCCTCTAAATTTAATGATTAGTGGGGGTTGTGCATAACCCCCACTAATTTATAGAGAAAATGAATTTATATGGGGTTATGGATAACCCCCTCTACAAACTAAGGATAATTTTCTATTTTTTGTAGTGATGTCATCGATTGGAGCTTGACTAGATATGGTATATGGCCTCTCATGTGATGTCATCGATTGGAGCTTGACTAGATTATTTATTGTGTGGTAACACCTAGACAGTACATATAATTTGGTTATATATTCAAATAAGATGTGATATGATTTTCCATAAAGATTAATGACATGTGATGTATTCATCAACCAAGTCAGACTATACTTTGAGAATCTAGAATGTACGAGTAGTCTTTAAGGTATTGACATACTATGTTCCCCTTGGTCACTCAATGTCCTGAAAAAAGGGGAAATATGAGATTTCATGTTTTTATATGATGCAAACTCGTGGAAACAGGTATAGAGATACATGTGTTTGATAGAGATCATTCCAGATCCCTTTATAACTTGAGTAGAATTGATGCTTTACTAGTGGGTTCTATTTTCTTAAACATATGGATCTGAAGATTCATATTTTTTCAGTGATATAAAGGATTGTGGGGTCACAATTTATGGTTGACTGAATGGTGATTGAGTCTAACTCAGGGTGATACTCTGAAAGTAGTTTAGATTTCATCCAAACATGATTTGGATGGGTATTAATAAGGTATTTCATATGATATGATATAAGTAGAAAATAATAATAACTTTCTAAAATTGTTTTGGAAGATTTGGTAAAGAATTTTGGATATGATTTCATAAGTTATTTGAATATAATATAATGTAAGTTAAAATAGAACAAAGTCTACTAGGCTTTAGTAAAAATGGTATACTGAAGGAGATAGGCCTTAAATCAATATTTATATAATATATATATATATAAATTATTTATTTTTTCATGAAATTAATGATATGAATGTATTGAAAGGGTATATCATTTCATGCAGTTTGGGCCTACATTGGACAATTATTTTATTCACCCACTTAAGATTCCATTTTTTAAATTGTTTTCATAAGAAGAAATGACATGGAGTAAATGATTTCTCACTTTTTAGAAAAAGTGTCTTAATAAAAAAAATTAATTTTCAATCATAGGGAGTAAATGCATATGATTCATTTATTTTTAGTTGGCCAGAGAATTTACTCAAGCATTATGAACTCATGAGTAAATGAAATCGCAATTGGGGAGTGTCTCCAATAATATATAAATATTACCATGCAATGAAAGTATGGTATATGAGATTAATACATTCTTGGTTGAACCTAACCAGTAATCAAAACTCTCTTCATTCTTCTCTATTATGTTTGAGGCACTAGAACTTCGTGGATAGAGGGTGGATCCCATTTGAACATCATAATATTTTTAAGACTCTTAGATACTCATGGATAGAGTATGTCTTTTGGATACCCTTGGTGATATTTATTAAAACCATATGAAGATGGTTTGAAGATTATGTGACATCTCTTCATTATAAGGTATTCCATTAATAGTTTTCTCTATTTATTGTATTTACATAGTTTCATATTTCATTACAAATAGAGATCCTTGAGTAATGGATTTAATCACTTTCATTGATTCTAATAATTCTTATTAGATTGATTTAAATCCTAATATGTGTTTCTTCATGATTAAAAAGTTTGAGGATATTTTCACTTTCTCCGTCACTTAGATTGGTTATAGTTTTAAAGAACCCACAAAAAGAAATACCATATTCATAGCCAGGAGGAAGTGGAATATAGTGTTTGATAGAAAAAAAAATGAAATTGTTAGTCATGTATTGTGCTAATGGGGAAGGGGGCAAGATAATTTTGAAAAGAAATATTGATATGAAAAATTATTATTAAATGTTACAATGGCCCCCATTACATACAGTCCAAGAGAAAAAGAGCATGGGACTCAACCCCATGATCGTCACCCCAAACCCTTCTGACCCAAACCAAGATGACATGTGTAAAAATAGTATACCCCCCATGAATTTGACTAAGATGTAGTAGCTTCTAAAATAAATAAATATATTATTTGTTTATAAAAATATAGACATATATAATATAAAATTAGAAAAAATTCCTTGAATAAATATTATATAATGAAAATGTAATGGGTTATAAAATAATTGACCAAATTTTTTGGAAGGGGGAATGAAATGAATTTTAGAAAAAAGAAAGATGTGAGAAATTTATGATTAACATATACTTAAGAATTTTAAAAACAATTATTATTTATGAATTTAAAGGAATCATATGTTGAAATATATATTAATAAATGAAATACAATAGAAATATTTATATATGAATAAATTTAATAAATTATTTATATCATGTGTAGAAATATGGTATGAGAATGAAAATGAAATTTTGAAATTTAATTTAGTAATTATTTTCATTATTCATTTTCTTCAAGTTCAAATCTCCACTATGATGAATTGAATTATCTATGTATCTCAATCTTCTAAGAAAAAATGGGCTTCAATAATATTAAAGTAACTAATGTTTTTGAAATAAAAATAATATTTTTTATGCTTATGTTTTATCATTCATATGGAAAGGGGAGACGTGTTCAAAGTAATGAGATTAAAATTTGATGGTAAAAATATGAGTATACTACTATATTTTATTTAATATGAATCAATATTAAAATAAAAATAAATGTTATATAAATATAGTTGATATATTGTATTTGAGCTACTGAAACTACTCAAATACAAAAAGAATCTAACTATTTGAATGAGGCATATGTTTTTTTAAATTACTACATAAACTGGACTATATAAATTGATCAAATGAAATTTTAAAATTTATAAAAAAAAGTTATGTCAATAGTGTAAAATGTTTAATGCTACTGACCATAATAGAATTTCATAATTTATATAAAATGAAAGTTAATTTCATAAAATGGTTTTTAATAATTAAAATTTAATATGTAACAAATTAAAACAAGATATAGTAGTACCAATCAGGTTTCTTAATAAATTATAGTGAAAAAATAAAATAATATTATCCCAATAAAGAATAAAATATGGAAGTCAAAAAATATTGGAAAAATGAAGCAGTGGTTTAACTATATGTTATATCTCATGTTATTGGAACTGTTCAAGTGCAGTAGAAATACTAATTTATATACAGTTAGTATAGCTAGTGGAGTTGCATAGTCTTTTTTAAAAATTTATTATTTTGGCACTGAAAAAAGGAAAGCATCAAATATGGTAAAAAATTATCTTAGTAATTACTTCAAATAATTGTTATATCAAACATATTTTTAAGGTTCAATATTAATTATTTCATTACAGAATAAATGGCATTGACCAAGGAAAGCTAAAAAAGGGAATGATTTTAATGGTTCAAATATATGTTATATAAAATATAATTAAAAGTGTATAAGCGCATTAGAAATAATGATATGAAATTATTATATCAAGTGAAATTGCATAGTATTATTTGATAATATGTTATATCAGTACTAAAAAATGGCAGACATCAAAGACTGATGGAAAAAATGAACTATGTAAGTGGTTCAGATAAAATTTATATCAAAAAAATTATAATAATTTTTAATATTTATTGAGTATTTTATAATTTTTATTATTTAAAACTTTGCATGGAGTAACCATGATCAAATTAGAGGTTTAAATTTTGAAGGCAGTTACCCACTAAATATAAATTAGTCATTCAAATTTTGATGGTAGTCATCTACAAATGGGGTGAGATATAAATTGAAGTTTTAAAGGTTTGGATAATATATCTAGCACCATTCAAGTGTGTGGAAGAGAATTCAAAGCCATAGGATGATTATATTTCAAGAGATAAAAATATTCTTTATCATTACAAACTAATGAAATCTACCCAAAAACACAACATTCGGTGTTATTGAAGCGTGTGTGTGGTTTTAAAACTCATAGTTTGGTCATATATAGAGAAGGAAAACAATATTTAATAGTAATGTTGTTATGTAATCAGACCAAAACAAAACTTCTTGGAGATTGATATTTTAAAACATAATAAGTTTTTAAAAATAGGGTGAAATAAAGCCACCAAAATAGATCCAAGAAAGAATTGTATGAAAGGTGTGATGAAGTAAAAATAACTAATAAATATCACAAAATTCATACATTGAGTCAGTTATAACTACATAACCTAGATGACAATGTCACAATTCACCCCTCCTATAAATAATAATCATTGAAACTATATGGAGTTGAATTTAGAAAGGATGCATATTATTATGTGATCTTTTATTAAATGTGAACTTTTAGTTATTGGAGGGCAGATCTCTTATCATATAGGATATGAACTCACTAGCTTGGAACCAAAGGTGGATACCCAATTATGAGATTAAGGATGGGTAACAAATGTGTATGATGAGAACAAGGTAGTGATTGGGAATATTCTATAATTATTTTTATTTACTATAGAAAGTGTTGAATGGATAGATTGTGAGATATACCTTCTACAGGTTCATATATACGAATCATAATGTTCATGATGTCCATAATGTAATCATACAATTGGTAGTGAGAGAGCATAACATGATTAAAAATATCAATGATAGAAATTTAAGTTTTAAAAAAATTCCTTGTAGGTATATGAATTTCTATAGCTCAACATTGATGAATAATTATTTTGAATTTTGGATGAACTAATAAAAGAAAATTAAGTACTACAGTTTAGATGATCTATTTTTATTTTTAATGTATAATTAAAAATGAATTAAATTTCATAAAACATCTTATCGAGAATGTTTTTTAAAATTTATGTAATTATTATTAAATTTTTATAAATGGAAAGATTAATATATTAATTGAATAATTTTTAAAGTGTTTTTTTAAGTTAACTACAATTTATACTATTATTGATGAATTGTGTTCTTAGTGTTAAATTTTACTACAATTGTTGAGAAAATAGTTATGTATCATAAGATAAACTTTGATTGATGATATTTTGGTAGTTTCACTTATCCATAAATTTTCATTAGAATAAACTTCTTATTATAAAATCAAAAGAAAAAGTGAGAAATAATTCATATGACTTATTGTGTCTATAAAAATATAAATAAATTAAATAGTAATTATATAAAATAAAAATATATATAATAAAAGAACTTTATATGATTTTCTAAATGAGAATATAACAAATATTTGATGTGTAATAAACTGAAAAAAAATCATTGGAGAGTAGACTCGTATATTGGATTAAATGTGGAAACTTTGAACAAGGAATAGTAAAATAATTGATAGAATAATTTTATAATTAAAATTGAATGTCAATGATTAACCATCAAAGATTAACTTTGAAATGGTTCAATCATGTTAGTTAAGTTATTATTAAACTTAAAAATTGTTATTTATCATAATAATCTTAAAAATAAAATTAGTTACATGTCAATAGAAGAGAAAAAATTTCATTACAAACATGGTATACCATTAGGCTAGAGAAAGAAAAATAAAAATCAAAAAAATAATTATATACATGATACAAAGAGTTAAAGAATTTTTGAACATATTATAAATAAAATTCTTAGAATGAACTCTTAAATGAAGTCGAGCAATTGAAATTATGTAAATGATAATATTTATAAGAGAAAGAGAGAAAATGAAATTATAGGAATTGTGAATACATATTATTTTATAACATTATAAACTAAACTACTAAAAATGCTCAAATCATACTAAAAAATAGAAATTTAGAAATGGTTCAGATATTTTATTTCATTATTGTTTATTTAATGTGTAATAACAATTTTATACTAAAAATATACCATTAATATATGGTGTAAATTAATACCATAATAGTTTTTAGAAATGGATTTTATAGATTTAACCAAATCAAACACTATTTCAGTAAAAATGAAGAACATGCCGACTAAATGATACTCTAAAAATGGAAATATTTTATTTCTTTAATTAAATAAATACACTATTAAAATGATACATAAAAAACTAAAATTGTGTTATAATTTCAAAAGAGAATATATTTTGAGTTAATGGTGAAGACACTGTATTTAAACTCTAAATACATCTACACAATCAGTGTTCATTTATTTATGTAATGTCACTTTAATAGTATAAATAGCATTTAACTTCAAAAAAAATATTGCATTAAACCTTATAAGGGAAACTACTCTGAGAATGTATTAGGGAAGTGGCGATGTATATTCCATTAGAGATAGAAATATTTAGGAAAGAAAAATAATGAAAGAGGAATTAATATTACCCAATAATCCATGTAGAGATTCAAATAACACAGATTACCATAATAACCTACATGTAGTGGTGTTTTCTTTAATGTATACATGGGGTGAATGGTCGATCACTGTGATGAAGTTTTCGTGACATATTTTTATGGTGATGGGAGTAATAATATATAGGTAAATCTTCATCACAACCTCCACTTTATGGTATATAGAGGTGTATTTACAACCGATATGATGAATTTTTAGTCAGGAAGTTGTAATGTGATATGAATTAAAGATGGTGAATCTCTAAGAAACCTCCTAGTAGTGATTGTGTCTTTCTCTATGGTTCGACTATATAGTTTGAAGCAAAAAATGATTTTCATATAGATCAATTGAATGTAGAGATATTGAGATATGGAGAAGCATTTATGATCTGCAGTTTTCCCAGACTTTGTTATCCAAAAAATATGATTTTCATTTCATCATCCTTGTCCCCACAATTTGAAAGGAGTTTCTACAATCTTAAATTCATTACCTAGCACTATCCTATCCTAAACTATTATAGGGATTTCCACGAGGTGTCTTAAGGTTCACTTTTTCTTTAGATCATGTCTAGATTTTGGTTCTAGTTTTTTTATTTTATCGGTTTCAGATGGATGAAGAGTTGTTGTAAGAGTGGTTTTATACACCCAACTCGAGCTTGTACATTTTTATTCTAGTATCATGCTTGTAATATAATATATGCATGATTCATTACTTATTTATGTAATATATATGGTAATTTACTTATATTACAAGTTTTATTGAAAGGTATAATGAGAATATCATAATAATATGATAGTAATTTTAAATATATATCATATGATCTAAATACATCAATACAATGAGACACAAATGATGTCTTATTATCATGCGGTGGGGGCTCATAAACATTAATAATTTCTCATGAAACTCACACTTAGTGATCTCAAATATAGAATATCATGAAAAATTACTCGCTAATATAAGTTCCACATGTTTTGATTATCATTAGATGTTTATATCCATGAGCATGTATATTGATCTCTCAACTTGAAATTATTATTAATGTGCATCATTGATTACATAGTCTAAAACATGAATAAAACCATAATTGTTTATGTGTTCGATAAGATGTCTTATTTTGAGTGCTCTAAAAGTTTCATTACATTGATTTAATGGTCAGGGCATGGATTTTCAATTTTGAGTATGTGAAGAATATATTTTTAACCCTCTGACTTATATCTTAATTCCTTTTTCATGACCCGACGCACTAGTGTAAGGACTTCGAGATTAGTAACCCAGATTCAGTAGTAACTTTATTACATAAGTATAATTACAAGGAATCACATTTTGAATGACCTAATTGTTTATAAGTTTTGAAAAACTGGATTACATACATTATACCCATTTTATATTGGGAACATAAAATAAAACATAATACATAACAAATTCTAATAAACTACATCCTTTAAAACTCATTCAAATATCACTTCTTCATAAGCTATTCAAAAAAATAAGGATGAACTAAAATACTCAGTAATGGTTAAGTACAGTGGAAGATAGCTTGAATTAATAATTCATAATAAATATGGGAAGGTGAAATAATAGAACACACATTTTAATTAATCAATAACTTTTTTCACAATTTGAATCCATGGAAAATGTCATAGTGAAAATCTCATGGATAAAAATAACTAAATTCTTAATGAAATGTTTATCTATTGGATGTCATGTTTCACAGGAACATAATACCTTTATACTCAAGACCAATCAAAATACAATTTAATCTTTTTGTGTAAAACCCATTTAATTTGGCCAATTTATTCATCTCAAAAGACTACCGATGCATCGAGGTGATTTTCTATATATGGTCTCCATACATTATTGCATGTACAAAGCATTCATTATATATAGAATAATCGATTTAATTTTTGACTCAATATTCATTATCCATAAATATCTATATTGAGTAAAGATACATATTTAACATTATTTTCCCTGTTAAATAAATCGATTTCAAAGTAAACACCGTATATAAAATAGTATATAACTTAGGAAATAATCATATCCATGATAAAAGAAATATGGATATTTAAGATAAATGAAATTTTTCAATGAATTATGATAATAAATAAAACAAAGGGAATTTATATACACCAAAGAAAAGTAATTAGGTGTATAATATTAAAATATGCCTCAATGATGTAAAATTGAGAAGAAGTCCCTTACAAAGATCATATCATTAATAAAATGAATTAATTATGTGTATTAGTTATTAATACACATAAAAAGTGGAAATAAAGTATGAGATAATAAAAATTCATTTCACACATAACCTTATCATGAAATAATTGGTCAAATAGAAGTTTAACCAATGAATGAAAATTGAGTGAATAAATCCCTTACCACCTGTAAGCAATCAAATCGTATACCCTATAAAAGTAAAAATTATCAAAAGAATCATTGAATACCATGAATATAATGAGATTCATGATATGATATATAATATGTTATTATACACACCACACAAACAAAATAAGTAGTGATTAAGGCATATATCTCACTAAAGTAAAAGTCGAACGAGAAACCCTTACTACTTTGTAATTAGTCAAATTATATGACCTATAAAATTAAAAATTATAAAATGAAACATTTAATACCATGAATATAATGAGATTCATGATATGATATATTAAAGGGTAGTATATACACCACAAAAAATAAATAAGTGGTGATTGGGTAATATATCTCACAAAAGTAAAAGTGATACGAGAAACTCTTACAAATTTGTAATAAATCGAATCAAATGCCCTATAAAAGTAATAATTATAAAATGAAACATTAAATGAAATTGAAATTTAAAATATTATATATAAAATGGTATTAAATACACCACACATAATAAATAAGTGTTAAATAAGTCATAAATCCAACATAAGTAAAAGTGAGATGAGAATCTATTACCTCGCGCTTCCTTTTAGTGTATCCTTATTTAACCTCTTTTATAATGGTTTATATAATGTTATTAATTAATTAAAGAACTATATTAATATTTATAATACCTTATATGACCCTTTTATAACATATTTTCAGCCTTTTATTAATAATATTTTATTGTTTTCATTGTTTCGAGTGTGTTTATTTTATGGTTTCATGGTCAGTTCATTTGTGTATAATTATGGATTTTCTTGTCAAATGGAAATAAAACATAATAAGTTAAATGAAATGATATTAATAAACTTATATAATTTTAAATATTTCCATTTATCATTTTTATTTCATACATTAGGATGATTCATTTGATAAAATTTTTGTAATAAATGTTTAGTTTATTTTTGGATGTTTTTCCGAACATCAAGAACTAGTTTCGTTTTATTTAATATTATGTCTATATATAAGTTCCATAACATGAAATAAGTTAAAATATACTTATTAAAATATTATTTACCTATAATAATTGTTTTATGACAAGAATTGAAGGTGGTAATCAAAAATGAATAATCTTTATCCGCAGAGACAGTTAATCGTCACAATATGAAAAATAGTTTTGTTTCTTTGAATAATAGGGTATAATAAAAGGGATGGATAAAATATATTACATTAACAACATAAAATTCTAGTATATAAATGATTATAGATTTATAATTACTTTCTGGATGATTTAGGTGTGTAAAAATTATAATGAAAAAATAAATTAAGAGAGGTGTTTTGAGAAAATTACCTCTTGAATATCACCACCTTGAAGGATCCCTTAAAGACCTTGGAATTGGTATTTTGGTGAGAACACCAGAACATAGATGTTATTATAGTTGGTAGTATAAGTTTTAGAATATATTTTAGGATATTAAAGTGTTTTTAGGAGAAATAGGGGGGTGATAGTGGTATTTATACTTGAGGAGAGGTGTTTTTAAGTGATTAAATAATGATTATTTTTAATTTAAAGACAACTACATTTGGGTGGAATTAATTCTAAAAAATTATATTTATTTCTAATGTTGTAAAGTCTAGTTAATTTTGAGAAATAACTCAAACACCCATTAATGTTGTAGTTTTTAGTTATTTTAATCCTTTGCATTTTAAATTTAACCCTTTTCATTATTTTACCTATACCATGATAAATCTTTCTTTTTACCATAGAAACTTTTTAACGCATAAAATTAAAATTACATTAATAAATAGTTTGTAAATTTTGATTCCAAATATTTAATTCTTTTTAAAAATTAAATTCACATAATTTGAATAATTATATTTAAAATTAATCCAACAGATGCAATGAGATAGCAGATATTTAAAGTGAAAATGTTCAAATGTTTACAAATTTTTTATACTTAGTTTCAATATGAAATTGATTCCAATGACCCAAATTTTATTAATATATATATAATTGAACTATTTTTACATTAAAAACTATTTAAAATTTAATTTAACATTACAAATTATTTAGATGAAAATTCGGTTTTCAATTAAAATTCAGTATTTTTCATTATTCATCGAAAAAAGAAACTTCTCAAGAAAACACCAAAAAATTACCCTAATATAATTTTTATATTATGATTTCAAAAATGAAGTTTTTTTTCAAATAAAATTTATATAACTATCAAAAAAAAATTAAATAAGTACTCCATTAAAAGGCAGCAAAATTGCCTTTTAGATAAATAAAGTTTTTTATGCTTAAAATTGGATTTATTTCTTATCTTAAGCCCTTAAAACTTATTGGATTGTTTTAAAAAAATTATATTAGATATAAAAAAATTTAATTTCATAAATATATTTTCCTAATAGTGATTAATTTAATTTACTAAGATAAAATTCCATTTGGGGAATAAAAATAGTTTTTTATAAAAACACATCATTTATATTCAATTGTTTTTTTAATTTATAATTAATTGGTAACCAATAAATTCATTTGATAAACATGTGTATACTATATTTTTATAATTTATTTAATCTCATTCAATCCTTCCATTCCAACAGTTAGGTGATTAATATTGCATTTAAATAATAATATTAATCATTTATTTAAGCTGGTTTTGGCGTATCTTCTATGATATTGAACATAGTGTTTAATTTTAAAAAATATCGGGATGTTACATTATACCCTAATTCAAATAATTTCATCCTAAAAATTTAAACTCATGATTGGTAATCATGGAGTTTATATTTTAAAATACCCTTGAAGAAATCTCACATCATATAAATTGTTAATAAAACTTCCTCTAAAAAAGAGGGAATGGAAAAAGTGAATATCGTCACAAAACTAGGTTTATATATATGATAAAATTAGTGGTAAGTGAAAAAATGGACATATAAAAGAAATATAACTATGAATTTATGATGGAGAGTGATAGAGAACATGTTCATTAGAAATTTTACCATAAAAAACTTTAAATCTGTGATAGGTTAAAAGGTCATTGGTTTATCAGTAATAAAATTAAACTAATAATGTTTTTATTACAAAATAGTTTTCTAAGAGTTTAATAATACTTTTACTTCCTAGAGTAATAACATAAGGTAATATACTTACTTTACATGTAGAGATTCATCCTTTAAAAAATTTCCACCACAAACTCATCTTTTTTTCTAAAAGACAATTTAACCTTTATGCCTCAATTAATATTATTTTTACCTTAATCATATAGAGTTCCCAAAATTGTGAGCGTCCTCCAAAATAACATAAATCACATATCACAAAATAAATTTCCAGACCCATATTTATCTATATGATATCATTTAAATAAAGAAAAGTTATGTCATACTAACCAGGACATCACGTAGGCCAGTGGTAGGTGATGCACCATTGTTGCACGTCGGCTGTGGGTTTAAGTCCCACGACCTTTCTAGATGTGATGGGTTTTCACCTAGCCTGTGAGTTGTCCCTTTTCTAAAAATATTTTAATATAATTCTTAAAACACTACAAAAAATAACCTCAATATATTCAATATTAAAGAAATGTTTTAACCTCAAAGGTTATCTCATACATTTCATTTTTAATTCCCAAAAATATAATACCCCATAATTACCTTAAAATAAAAGATCATATAAACCCTAAAGGTTATCCTTACATTTAAACTAATGTACACAAAAATATAAATTCATTATTCCTCAAATAACTCTTTTCACGTGTTAAACATAAGGGTTACATGTACCTAAAAAATTTATCAAAACTCAATAAATATCTCCCAAAAATTATCAACTTTTTACTACACCTCTTTTAAAAGGTATTGGTTCAATCTAACATATGTTTCCAAATTTTTTAAAAAAATATGCAATAGACTATCCCTTAGATGCTTCATGATTCTTATGATATTTTGGATGTATCATAATATCAGTGATAAAAACATCATTCACTCAACATCCCTCTTATACCTTTAACTATGATTTTTTGTTTTATTCCTCTATATATATAAATATATATATATATATCATCATGATTCATCTATATCAACAAAAAAAATATACATATAAGAAAATAATTCATACCTTAAATCCAAACATCAGTGTCATCCTTTGTGCTATTGATATCTTATTTATCTTCTTGCATGAATTCTATATCTCCATAAAAGAAATAGTCAATTACTTGGTGGTATTTCTTTTGTCGAAAGAAGTGGATAAATTGTGATTTTAAAATCAGATAAAAGAGACTCCATGATCCTTTGAAATTTTGGAGAATTTAAATTTATTGGATTGATCAAATAGTTTATTAAAATTAATTTAGATTTTTTAAAAAATTCAAAGTCATTTGAACTAGATTTTTTTATGATAGTGATGATTAAATCATATGGTAGGGATAATAAGGTTGTGTGAGATCATTTCCCATTCATCTTCATGAATGATCTTTAATCTATAGAAATTAACATCACTAAAACATGAAATTAATTATTACATGTTAGAATGAAAAAGGTTTTTTAGCCTTAGAAACTCCATAATACTTTATCCTTCAAATCCTTTATACCTAAATAAATTACCCTTATAAATATAATCTCCAAAACTGTCATTAATCATCACAAAATCCATTAATTAAACCAAAAAATGGTGGTTAATAATTTAAACTTATGATCAACATTAAACTCATAAACCCATGATGGTGTTTATAACTATTATGTTAATGAACACAATTACTTAGAAATTTCATGATAATTATAACCATAATACTATTGGTGAAAAACTTCTTCAATACACTTTATAACACATTAAATTTTAAACCAGTTCCTTATGGTTCCCACCATTGACTAAAACCAAAATTCAATGTGTAAGCATCAAACTAAAGTAATTAGAGTGAGCTGTCAAATTATCACAAAATATTATTCAAAGTATCTCTAAATCATGACACCAACTTCTCTATTTGTTATTCCTTATCTTTAAACAAAGTTTATCCATGGTTATTATCAAAATTTATAGGATCTTATCATAAACTTAGACTTGTCCTCAAATTCAGTCATAGGGTTATGTTCCCAAATTAGCATTTTCTGAAATCTAGTTCCTAATGTTTCTATTAAACATCCTCTAATACCAATTATAAAGACCCAAACCCTAGTATCCTAGAGTCATAGTTTACTTTATTACATTTTCATGATTACAATGAATCGCATCTAGAAGGAAAAAATTGTTTAGCAGTTTTGGAAAACTAGATTACATACATGATACCCTTTTTACACTGGGAATATAAAATAAAACATAATTCATATAAAAATATAATAAACTGCATCCTTGAAAACTCATTCAAAGATCTATTCTTCATAACCTGGGTAAAGGAAAAAAAATAATGGTGAGAAAAAATGCTCAAAAGGGTTAAGTATAGTGGAAGCTAACTTTAATCAACAATGCATAATCAATATAGTAAGGTAAAATAACTGAACACACATGTCATTTAATCAATAACATTTTCACAATCTTAATACATAGATAATATCATAGTGAAAATATCAGGGATAAAATATAACTGAATTCTTAATAAAATGCTTGTATATTTTATGTCATATTTCCCTGGCATATAACACCTTTATAGTCAAAACCATTCATAAGACAGTTTAATCATTATGGGTAAAACTCATTTAATTTGTCCAATTTATCCATCTCATGATACTATTGATGCATTGAGTAGATTTTCTATATAAGGTCCCCACCCGTTCTTGCATGTACAAAGAATTCATTATATATTATATAATCAATATAATTTATGACTCAATATGCATTATCAACAAATATCCATATTGAGTAATGATACATATTTAACATTATTTCCCAAGTTAATTAAATCAATTTCAAAGTAAACATTGTATATAAAATGGTATATGACATGGGAAATAATCATATCCATGATACAAGAAATATTGAAATTTAAGAGAAATGAAATTCTTAATGAATTATGATGATAAATAAAACAAAGGGAAAGTATACACACCAAAGAAAATGAATTAGGTGTATAATATTAAAATATTACTTAATGATGTGAAATTGAGGTGAAGTCCATTAATAAGATCATATCATTAATCAAATGAATTGATTATGTGTATTAGTTGTAAATCCATATAAAAAAATTGGAAATACAACATGATATAATCAAAATTCATTTCACACATAACCTTATCATGACATAATTTATGAAATATATGTTTAACCCAATGAATGAAAATTGAGTTAAGAAATCTCTTACCACTTATAATCAGTCGAATCGTATGCCCCATAAAAGTAACAATTATCAAATGAAATATTTAATACCATGAATATAAAAATATTAATGATATGATATATTAAAGGCTATTATACACATGTCACAAAATAAATAAGTGGTTATTAAGTCATATATCTCAAAGAAGTAAAAGTGAGACAAGAAACCCTTACTAATTTGTAATCAATAAAATCATATTCCATATAAAAGTAACAATTATAAAATGAAAAAAAATTAAAAAAAATAAATATAATAACATTTATTATATGATATATCAATGTAAATTATACACACCACATAAAATAAATAAGTGTTTATTAATACATATATTTTATATAAGTAAAATTCAGACGAGAAACCCTTACTAATTTGTAATTAGTTGAATCGTAGGACATATAAAAGTAATAATTATCAAATAAAACATTTAATAACATTTAAATTCATTATATTATATATAAAATTATATTATATACACAACACACAATAAATAAGTGGTGAATGATGCATAAATCCCACAAAAGTAAAAGTGAGGCTGGAATCCCTTATCTCACGCTTCCTTTTAGTCTAGTGTTCTTTAACCTCGTTTATAATGGTTTAAATAAAGTTATTAATTAATTAAAAAACTATATTAATATTTATAATACCTTATAAGATATTTTTATAACATCTTACCACCATTTGATTAATAATATTTCTTTATTTTCATTGTTTCAGGTTCGTTCGTTTCATGGTTTCATGGTCGTTTCATTTGCGTATAATTATGGATTTTCTTTTTGAATGGAAATAAAATTATAGAAATGAAATTAAATGTCATTAATTCACTTACATAATTTTAAATGGTCCCTTTTATCATTTTTATTTCATACATGGGGATGATTCATTTGATAAAATGTTAATGATAAATGTTCAGTTTATTTTTTGTGGTTTTTTCGAACATCATGAACTAGTTTCATTTTATAAACTGTTATGTATATATATTAGTTACAAAAAATTATAATAAGTTATAATATAATTATTAAAATATTATTTATCCAAAATAACATTTTTATGACCAGCCTTGAAGGTGGTAATGTAAAATGAGTAATCATTATCTACGGAGAAATCTAATCGTCATAATTTGGACTATTGTTTCATTTCTTTGAATAAGAGGGTATAATAAAAGAGATAGATATAATATATTCCATTAGAAACATAAAATTTCAGTACATACATGATTCTGGAGTTATCATGACTTTATGTATGAATGATGATTGGAAAAATTAGAATAAGAATAAAAATTAAGAGACGTGTTTTGAGAAAATTACCTCTTGAATATCACCTCCTTGAAGTATCCCTTAAAGACCATGGAATCGGTCTTTTGGTGAGACCGGCAGCACTTATACATGGGGAGAGTTTTTATGAGAGGTTTTTTTAGATATTTGAGGATATTAAATGCTTTTTATGATAAATTTGGTGGTGAGGGGTGGTATTTATACTTGAGGATGGGTGGTTTTAAGCGATTAAATAATTATTATTTTATATTTAAATATAACCACATTTTGGTGAAATTAATTACAAAAAATTATGTTTTTGATTAATGTTTTAAATTATGGTTAATTTAGATAAATATCTCAACCACCTATTAAATATTTTATTTTTTTGGTATTTTAAGTCATTACATTTTAACTTTAACCTATTTCATTATTTTACCTATATCACAGTAAATCTTTCTTTTTTCCAAGGTAAATTTTTTATACCTAAAAAATAAAATGAAATTAATACCTAATTTATAAATTATAATTTCAAATATTTAATCTATTTTACTAAATTAAATTCACATTATTTTAAAATTAATATTTAAAATTAATCCTGCAGACGCAACGGGATAACGAGTTTTTAAAGTGAAAATATTCAAAGGATTATAAAGTTGTTATACTTAATTTTAAAATGAAATTGATTCTAATGACCCAAATTGTTTTAATAGATTTATAATTGAACTATTTTGACTTTAAAACATATTTAAAATATAATTTATCATTATAAATTATTTAGAATAAAAGTCAGTTTTCAATTAAAATTCAGTATTTTTCACTATTCATCAAAAATGTAACTTCTCAAAAAAATACCAAAAATTCACCCTAAGATAATTTTTATATTATTATTTCAAAAATTTGGTTTGTTTTTTAAAATAAAATTTATAAAACTTTCATAATTTAGTTATGAAATAGGTGTTTCATTAAAAGGTGACAAAATTTTCTTTTAGAAAAATATAGCTTTTATGCTTAAAATTGAATTTATTTATTTTATTAAGACTATAAAACTTATTGGATGAAATTAAAATCATTTTATTTTACCAAAAAAATAAATTTTATTAATATATTTCACTAATATTGATTATTTTAACTTATTAAGATAAAATTCCATTATGGGCATAAAAATAGTTTTTTTATAAAAACACATTCTTTATGTTCTATTGGTTTTTTTTCATTTATAATTAATTGGTAACCAATGAATTAATTTGATAAAAATTTGTAAACTATATTTTCATAATTTAGTTAATATCATTCATTCTAAAAATTCTATGTGATAAATATCATATTTAAATAATAATATTTAGTCATTTATTTAAGATTGGTGGTGTATCTTGTATGATATTGAACATAGTGTTTCCTTTTAAAAAACTTAAGAATGTTACAATTGAGGCCTACCTAGCTGGTATAAGGCCTCCCATAATAGTTATTCCTTTTAGTTCTTGTTTTTAATGACCCAACCCACCAGGGCCTGCCTAGATGGTGGAAGGCCAAGCTGCAACTACCCCAAGCTTGTCTCCATAGGCCATGAGCTGAAAAAAATGTTAAAAAGAATAACTAATATGGAAACACTTTTTCATAATATACCTATATTCATGTAATCAACCATCTCCATATAAAAGTACATATTAATAAAAAGAAAAGACAGTAACATCTAGAGTAATAACAATGCATGTAACAATCCTCTTGGGAATACAAAAGAGAGCAATAGTGAAATCCAAAAGGTAAAGGGGAAAAATATACACCCTACCAGAAAATATGTACTAACCTAACAATAACTGGAAAAATTAAATGCTAAAAGTTCCTGACTCTAGATCTCTAATCCCCAGCCATCGTATGTGGTCAAATGCACCAGGGAATCCCTATGCTTCTCTTAAATTTTCGCCGACCTGTCTGTCATCTCCATAAGACATGACATGTGCAGATAAGACCCATGAAGGGTTGAGTATATACATACCTAGTAGGGCGCCCCAAAAACTTAAGTGATGAGAAATAAGAGACATGATAAAAGAAAAAAAATTCAACCCATATCAAGAGACAAACCCAACCCAACAACAAATATATATGCTCATAAAAGAAGCTCGGACAAGAGATAAAGGGGATCTCCATCTCATAGCCCAACCAAGGAAAAGAGTTTTCCAACAATTATAAAGGTCCATCAATGATGCCCAACATCTCATGTTTATGTCATAGAGTGACCATGGGGAGGACCCACACCTAGCCACTATTTTTCACAATTGAGGGGGAATGAATCTAATCAGAGGATATGTGCCCTAGTCCATCAGGGAGTACCACTCAATGGTAGATAGAGGACTCACACTATAGTCCATTAAGGGGGTACCACTCAGTAGAGGACCCACACCCTAGTCCATGAGGGGGTACCACTTAGTAGGTAGAGGAACACACACTAGTTCTTCAGGGGGTACCACTAAATATATAGATAGAGGACTCACACCCTAGTCCTTCAGGGGGTACCACTCAATAGGTATAGGACCCACAACCTAGTCTTGTAGGGGCGTACCACTTAGTAGATAGATAGAGGAAACATTCCCTAGTCCTTCAAGGGGTACCACTCAGTAATTAGAGGACCCATACCCTAGTCCGTTAGGGGGTACCACTCTCTGATGATCCCTCCTGAACACCAACGTCATCGATTCCAACCTAAATAAGCATCACACTCATAAAATCTCTCATCATATCTCAAAATTTGCTACAAATTCTACTATATAATTCTACGTATAAAAATACCCAGGTTAGGCTACTCATGAGACAAGATCTGAGTTCAAACAAAGGATATATAAAAATTAGAATTTTCCTCAAAAAGAAAGTACACAGTGTGTAAGGGACCCACACTGCATGTGTTCCCACTCTATTGTTTGTCCATGTCCTCACTAGCACATATCTCATTTTCCATATATTACTACAAGTCATGTGAGTGTACTTCATGACATGTCTCGATCCCTCAGGGTCTTCCCCTATGAATCTTGTTGTGCCTATGTACACTAGCCATGTTCCAGTACACGGCATGTGTTTGGCTGTGTTTATATTTGTGTACTCTTGTAGTACACACCAGGTTAAAAACACCAAGTCACATAGTGTGTGGGGATCCCACATGGAATGTGATATTTAACTCACTCAAAAACCCTAGCCTCAATAACCAAGGAATGACACAGAAAGTGTTCACCAAACAACATGCCATGTAGTTGGGATTTTCAAAAAAATTTAGATCTACTATATGTTCCTCAGATCTATTGGTCTCACTATTGAATCTGTTATTTAACCACATGAAAATGGTGGAAAACACCCATGTCCATCGATTTCATCCCTCTATTGGCCGGAAATTATAATCTGATTCTCTTACAAAAAAATTTCATTCTCTGATGCATCTCCTGCATTGCTGTTATCTCTACTTTGGATTTCATATCCATGAATACATCACACAAATCCCATAATTCATCCATATTTTCCATTATATAATTAAAAAATCTATCTCAAAAAAATTTACCATGTATCCTGGGGTTCGAACATGCTCGAACCCTCCTGGAAAAGTCAAATTGTAGCCTCATTGGCCAACAGTGAAGAATATGAAGTGTGAGACGGAATGTGAGTATGAAATACTCTATAATACCAAATGTAGGATCGATATGATACTAATGAGATTATCAAATACAAGAGGGGGTGAATTTTATACTTAAAAATCCTTAATTAAATTTTGTATAACCAAAATTCACAACACCTCTAAGTTCTAAAGACTTGCTTGAATCCGGAAAAGTGATTCCGGAAATGAAACTTAACAATAGTTTACACCAACTAAGATTCTACCTTAAAACATATAGAATCCTATAAAATCATAGTACAAAACTAAGGAAGTATATGAAAGTTATACTTTCCTCAAAAACTAAAATACACAGTGGAAAACAAAGTAGTAATACAACAAGTAACAAGAATAAACTCTTTTAACCCAAAGAGAAGGGTATCCAACAACCCTGGATAAGAGGTCCCTTGATTTATACTTTCAAGAAAGTCTGTCTTACCCAAACCTAGGTAAGCCCTCAATCTCAAGATTAGTATCTGTCTTGCTATCCCTGCAATCCCTCCATTTGTAAGGAAATCAGCACCTCTGACTTCACAACCCGAAGTCTCTGATTTTAAGGAAATTGAACCTCTGCACTAAGCAAATCTGTATGAAGCAAAGTTTGAAAAAGTAGTTCAAAACTTTCTGCATGAATCTTGAGAGTTTATAAGATTCTATCTCTCTAGAAATCACTTCAACAGCATGTAAGCATGCTTTGTCAAAGATTTGTCTCAAAAGTTGTTCTTCTTTTCAAATGAGCTTCTATTTATAGGCACAGCTCCAATGGTCGGCTCCCTCCTCCAACGGTCATATTCTTCCTTGAATTTCAAAGGGACCTGTACACGTGTAACTCAAACAACGGTTAATGAATAATAGAATACACGACATTGTTTTACAATAAAAACAAGTTTAAGAATAATCCAATATTCATAATGTAAGTAAATGAAAGTTCGGAGTCTAACTAAAAAATAATTTGGAGTCTATAAAGATATTCGGATTCTGTTTTCTAGGAATTCAGAACCTGAACTTATAAAGTTCGGAATCTGAGTTTCTAGGAGTTCGGAGTTAGAACTCTCAATGTTCGGAGTCAGAGTTAATTGGAATTCGGAGTCATAACTCTTAAAGTTCAGAGTCAGAATTATAAGAACTCAGAGTCAGAACTCTGAATAGTTCGGAGTCAGAATTCTGAGAACTCAGAGTCAGAACTCTGAATAGTTTGGAGTCAGAATTCTGAAAACTCATAGTCGTAATTCTGAATAGTTTGTAACCAGAATTCATAATCAGAATTCGGAGTCATAACTCAGAAGAGTTCGTATCCAGAATTCGTAATCAGAATTCGGAGTCAGAACTCGGAAGAGTTCGTATCTAGAATTCGTAATCAGAATTCGGATCCTAAAACAGAATTCTTCATATCTAGGAAATTATAAGATTCTGAGGTTTTTGGTTACAAACTGAATTTTACACTTAGGAAAAATATTGATATGAACAATGAAATCTAGGTAAGGGTAAATTTCCTTGGGGAAGGAAATTTTCCTTATAGAAGTAAAAAAAGGGGTAAAAGGATTTTTTCCTTGAAATAAGGTGTTTGTGATTTTCACAATAAGAAGGAATGGTAAAGTCATAAGGATAACTTATTGACTTAACAATATCCCCCAAGTATGAAGGAATGGAAAAGTCATAAGGAAAACCTTATTGAATCAACAATCTCCCCCTTTTTGGAAAGCACAAACATCCTTATGAAAAAGAATATAAGGACTTAGCAAAACTTTTCTTGACTTAGAAAAAAAATTATCTCCCTTTTCACATTGGCAAAGATGAATACGACTAACTCCCCCTTAGGATTTGGAACACTAAGGATCGTATTCTAGATTTCCAGAATGAGATTTTTCATTATCTTGGGTATGGAAATATTTATAATGAGCACTCCCCCTTACTTTGGGATATATCTTCTTATACTTAGAATTATTTTTCCTTCTCCCCCTTTGTGATTTTGAAAAAGAGTTTGAGGAAAATGGAAAAAAATGTGCCACCTGAAATATTAGTACAAACATCCAAACAAAACAAGAATCCACAATTTCATTGAGATTTGAAGTATTTATAGAAGGGAAAAAACAAATACAGCAAAAGATCAGATTTAGATCTATTTTTCTTCTTTTTCCTTGGGTATCAGCTTCTTCACAATGGTTTTCAGCTTCTTTAGTTCTTTGTGATCCTCCTCTACTTTCTTTTCTAAGGCTATGATCCTATCACCTTGAGCCTTTAGGACTTCTGCCTGAGCCTTCAGCAAGTCATCTTGCTTCACTAGATTTTCATCCATCTCGATCTGGAGATCCCTCTCTGTTTTCTAACTTTGGACAACATAATTCAACTTCCCATTCAGATCTTTAACATCTTGAATCCGAGAATTTTGTTCAAGATTTAGATTTTCCTGAAAGATATTTATAAGATCCTTGATTTTGGTGTCTTTAGTATTAATATATTACTTGACATCATCTTGAAATTGATCAAGCTCTCTCATATCTTCAACAATCTTCCCCGACCAGCTAGTCATTTTCTTGTAAGATTTTCGGTGGGCTTCATAGTTGATAAGAAAGTTCTTGTGTTCGACCTCAATCTTTACACACCTATCAATCACCATGGATACAGAGTCTGATTTCTGAATCATGTTATGTTGGATCATCTGACACCTGGATTCCATTGATGGAAATATCGGAATGGTGTCCACTAGCTTCTTAAGGGACTGAATTACAAAATCATGTCCTAAAGAAGATGACTCTGAATCTGACATTTTACTTGGAGAAGGTTCTTCCTCTAGCTCTACCAGCTTCCTATTAGAGGATCCTCCAGCTTCCTTCTTCCTTAAAATACCTTTGGTTGGGGTATCAGCAACCACTTTTTTCCCTTTTTGGTTCTCGGAATAGCTTCTTCATCTGTTGATTCATGCTCACTTCCTAATAACTGAACAACCTTATCTTTATCAACTTTTTTTTCTCAGCTCCTGCCTCAATGTTTTCTAGATGGATAAAGTCATGGAAAAAACTTTCTTCTTCAGAAGGCTTATTAACCTCTTCTTCACCCTTCTCATCTTCACCAGGGGTAGCAAGTTTGGAATATCTGGCTTGAGAAGTCCGGATTGATAACTTTTCGGAATCACTTTCCTTTTCATGATAATCTTCAACTTGATTAATCAGATCATCAGTGCGACTACTAATTTCTTCCTTTTCTTTCACTTCTTCTGCATCTTTCTTCTCTTCCATAATCTTCTCTTGTGGTTTTTACGGAGTCATAAACCTCTTACCCAGAGTCTCAGGTAATGGTTCCACCAGGAAAGACTTCAGTACCGGAATATTTTCGGATGCTACTTCAGTATCCTTCAAAAGAGATTGCACAATCTCTGCCTCCGACATCATCTTCTTAAGCTTATTCTCTTTGGATTTCTTTTCTAGTTTATCAGCTGCCTTCTCTTTCATTGCTTTGGCCTCTGCAGGGTCCAAGCCAAAATTTGGCTCCCCTTCTTTCCTATTTTTCTTATCCTACCTCCATTTGGCTACCACCTCATCCGGATATTCTTTCTGTTTCTTGGGATTTGGAGGTGTTGATTGGGTTTCTTTAGCTTCTGGGACTTTTCCTTCTTCTACCACTTCCTTCAACTTTCTTTTCTTTATGGCCTTCTTTGATGGTTCAACCTCTTCAGTATTTTTCGTATTGACTTCTATTGCTTCCACTGGAAAATCAAAGAACTCTCCTGATTCCTTAGAGAATCCAATATTCATTCTCTTTAGGGTATCATCACTTAGAAGCATCACTTAGAAATTCCTTGGCTTGGAACTCTAAGTAATCTTGAAGGATTCAAGACACCGAACAATGAGCTTGGAGAGAAGAGCAGGATACATAATTATTCGAGCTCTCATATTCTCATTCTTGATATTCTCTATCGTAATGAGAATGCTCTTCATGAGGTTGATCTTCCTTAGTTTTACCAAAAAATCCAAGATATCACTTTTCTTTAGAGTGTCCTTGTCACCCTTTCTCGGTATGATAAGACCCTGAACTCATAACTATAGGATCCGATTGTTGGTAGAAAAATGAGAAATTTTTGCGGTCTTCACATCTTTAAGTCCAAGTAATTTCATAGCCTTTTCCTTTACGAAGCTTCCTTGAACATCAGGCATCTTGTGGGAGAAAAACTCAGCTTACCCTTCATAGGACAGCCCCACCAGGATAGCAACCTTGGTGTAAGAGAGTGCATAAGTTTTTTCATAACTCTTGAACGAAAACATATCTCCCCCTTCTTCATTAAAGAAACAAGTTGATTCATAAAATTCTATGAGTATATCCGGATAGACAACATCCTAAGCTCCTATCTTCGAAATAGATACACTCTCCCACCCATTAATTTTGATATTCTTTGAAATGATAAAGTCATACATTTTGAAAAAAATTTAGATGCACCAACCTTTACCTATATATTTTCCACTCCTAAATCGGTTTGACTGAATACATATCTTGAGAAGGAATTTCAGCAGACATTCGAACTTGAGAAAAACTTTGGAAATCCATAACGGGATTTTGAAGTTGGGCAGAGCTTCGACACGCAACAGCTTTGAAAACCGATGTGGGACAACCATCGAGGGTCCCCTTTTATAGGTGTTGAAGCGACGATTCATCTTCCCATTTCAATCCAATGGCTAATAATTCTTCTGATCAGATCTGACAGTTGAAAAGATATCTACAAGGAAAATTTGGTAGGATTCGATCTTTTAAGGTTTTTAAAGTAAAACATTTGGATTTAAGAAAACTAGAATCCAAGGAATATTAAAAAAAGAAACTAACAGCAAGTAAAAATTGATTATGAAAACTAAACAAAGGAAACATACCTTTCGGATTGCCTGGAAGATTATTCATAGTAGGAACTTCTTTCTTGAAGAAATTTTGATTCCAAATATTTGATTATGAAAAAAACATTACAAAAGATTTGAGTACGGAAATTTTCATTACGGAAATTTTGAGTAAAAAAATTCTCCATTATGAAAATTGTGAGTACAAAAAACTTCATTATGAAAAATTTTGAAACAAAAACTGACTATGAAAAAAAATTGAGAACTTCATTACAAAAAAATTTGAAAACTCCATTACAAAAAATTTTGAAAACTCCATTATGAAATTTTTTGAAAAACTCCATTATGAGAAATTTTGAAAAACTCCATTATGAAAAATATCTAAAAACTCCATTACGAAAAGTTTTGAAAACTCTATTATGAAAAATTTTAAAAACTTCATTATGAAAAATTTTGAAAACTTCATTACGAAAAAATTTGAAAACTTCATTACGAAAAATTTTGAAAACTTCATTACAAAAAATGTACTCCCCCTATGAAAAGGAATTTATTACTGTAAGTAGATTGGTTTCAACAGAAAGTTAATAAGGAATATTACCTTACGGTTATCATTCCTAACTTCTGTTTAATGTATTCAAATCTATCAAAGGATAAATATTTTGTAAAAATATCAGCAAGTTGATCTTGTGTTCCGATAAATTGAAGAATAATATCCCCTTTTGTGTGTGATCCCTAAGAAAGTGATGCATAATATCTATATGGTTTGCATGAGAATGATGTGTAGGGTTTTTTTTAATGTCAATGGCACTTGTGTTATCACACATAATTTGAGTCATAGTAAAACTCATGCCATAGTCTGTGAGTGTGTGTTGCATCCACAATACTTGAGAACAACAACTTCCAGCTGCTATATATTCAGCTTCAACAGTGGAGAGTGCTACTGAGTGTTGATTCTTGCATGACCAAGAAACTAATGAATCTCCTAATAAATAATAAGTTTCAGATGTACTTTTTCTATCCATTCTACATCCACCAAAGTCGACATCCGAAAAACTTTTTAGAATAAAGTCATTTCCAAAAGTATAAAAGAGTCCTAAATCCATGGTTCCCTTTAAGTAGTGAAAAATTATTTTCACTGCCTTTAAATGAGACTCCTTAGGATTGGATTGATATCTTTCACATAAGCATACTGAAAACATTAATTTTGGATGACTAGTTGTCAAGTAAAGTAAAATTCCTATCATACCTCTAAATGATTTTTGATCTACTGGTTTCCCAGCTTCAACAAGATCAAGTGAGTTTGAGGTACCAATAGGAGTACTTATACTCTTAGTGTTTTCATATCCGTACTTTTTAAGAAGATATTTAATGTAATTATGTTGAGATAGGTAAATTCCTTTTGGTTTTTGAGAAATTTGAAAACTAAGGAAAAATGTTAACTCACCCATCATACTCATTTCAAACTCATATTTCATTAGATCCGCAAAGGAATCAGTTAAAGATTGCTGAGTAAAACCAAATATAATGTCATCAACATAAATTTGAACAATAAAAATATTTTTCTTATCTTTCTTTATAAAAAGGGTTGGATCTGAATTTCCCTTAAAATAATTATTTTGATGAAAAAATCTTGTAAGCCTATCATACCAAGCTCAAGGGGCTTTCTTAAGTCCATATAAAGCTTTGGTAAGTTTATAAACATGTTCAGGATATTTTGTGTCTTCAAATCCAGGATTTTGTTCAACAAAAACTTCCTCTTGTACAAAACCATTAAGTAAAGCACATTTTACATCCATTTGAAAAATCTTAAAGTTGAAGAATGCTGAAAAGGAAAGTAAAATTTGAATAGATTCAAGTCTAGATATAGGGGCATAGGTTTCTTCATATTCTATTCCTTCTTATTGATTATAGCCTTTAGAAACCAATTTATCTTTATTCCTAACTATGACTCCATTTTCATCACACTTATTTCTGAAGACCCATTTTACTCCAATAAAAAAAGTTTCCTTAGGTATTTCAACCAAGGTCCAGACTTTATTCCTTTTGAATTCATTTAGTTCATCTTGCATAGCTTTTATCCAATCATTATCACCTAAAGCTTCATCAGTTCTTTTTTGTTCCAATTGGGAAAGGAATGATAGATGTTATACATCATTTCTTAAGGAACTTCTAGTCCTTACAGGTCGATTTACATTACCAATGATACTATCACTGGGATGATTCTTAAGAAACGACTGATTTGGATTTTGTAAAACCTGTTCATCAACATAGGGTAGGAAATCTTCTAGGGTAAATGTTTCAGAAGTATCTTCTTGGAAATTTTCCTTATCAAAAGGATCTTCAATAAAAGGTTGATAATCAGATTTTGAAAACACATCTCAAGATATAGGTTGGGGTTGTTTAAAAACAAAGGGATCAGTTTCAACAAATTGACAAGTATTGTATCTTCAACAGTAAAAGTGTTTTTGTTAAAAACGTTATATGCCTTAGAAGTTGTGGAGTATTCTAAGAAAATTCCTTCATCAGATTTTAGTGAGAATTTGTGTAAGTTATCTTTAGTATTCATAATGAATACCTTGCATCCAAAAACCTTGAAGTAGGAAAGTATAGATTTTCTACCATTCCATAACTCATAAGAAGTTTTATTAAGAAAGGGTATAATAAAAACTTGATTTATAGTATAACAAGAAGTACTCATGGCTTTAGCCCAAAAATTTTTGGAAATAGAGTATTCACTCAACATGGTTCTTGTTATCTCTTGAAGAATTCTATTTCTTCTTTCAATAACACAATTTTTATGGGGTGTTCTGGGTGTTGAGAAGTTATGAGTAATACCTTTTCTACTACAAAAAGTTTCAAAATCAGAATTTTGAAATTCTCATCCATGATCATTATGAATAGTTATCAAAGGAAGGTTTTTCTCATTTTTAACTTGGGCTCTAAAACGTTTAAAATAATAAAAAGCTTCATATTTCTTTTCTAGAAAATAGAACCACGTAAATCTAGTGTAATCATCAACCAAGACAAATACATAATATTTTCCTCTAATGCTTCCAGTTTGTGTTGGTCCAAAAAGATCCATATGCACCAACTATAATGAATCAGTAGATGAGACTTCACTGATGGATTTAAAACTTGATTTATGTTGCTTTCCATATTGACAAGGATCATAGACTTTTGAAGAATCGAATCTAAACTCTGGTAGATCCTTAAATAGTCCTTTCTTAGAAAGTGTACATAAGTTTCTAAGGTTACAGTGTCTTATCCTTCTATTCCATAACCAGGAATGGTCTTCCATTGCACTAAGGCAAGGTAGATCCTGACTCCTAAGGTCTTCTAGGTTTAGTGTGTAAACATTCTCTTTCCTATTGGAAGAAATAATAAACTCTTCCTTGTAATTGTGTACTAGGCACTTATCATTCCTAAAATTCACAAGGTATCCTTTATCACATAATTGACTTATGCTGATGAGGTTGTGCTTAAGACCTTTAACAAGTAAAATATTCAAAATTAAAATTTTTCCAAGAATAATGATGTTACCTATACCAATAATTTCTCCCTTATCATTATCTCCAAAAGTTACTTTTCCTCCTTTTATCTTGATAATCTTTTCAAAGAATTTTGTGTTACCAGACATGTTCTGGGAACATCCACTATCCATGTACTAAGTGTTGTTGTTGGTACCTTATTTATTTTTCTGAAAATAAGAAATTTAGACTTTTGGAATCCAAGATTTCTTGGATCTGGAATTGTTAGACAACAAAATTTTGGGTATCCAAATTTGTTTAGAAAAATAAGCTTTATGAAACCCAAGGGATTGAAATTTTTTCAAGGAACAATTTTTCTTCCAATGCCCACCACTTTGACATTTAGTGCAAAATGGGGCTCTAGAAGGAACAAAATAGTTGTTTTTGAAAACCAGTTTTCGGTGAGTATAACCTACTCCAGTAGTGTTTCCTTGAGGTTTAATTTGAGAATACATATTGTCAAAATTTTCCTTCCCAGAGGTAGATTTTGCAAGAAGTTTCTTAAGGGAAAATATTTCGGATTTTAATCTGATGACTAAATTCCTATCCTCAGGAATCATTTCCTGACCTGAAAATTAAATTTTTATTTCAAAAGAACTTTTAAGGAAAAAGTGGAAAACCACTTAAGTTCAACATAAAAGATCAATGAGTGCAGTAGTAAATCACAAAATCATTAAAAATGAGACTAAGATTATTGGAGTCGCTTACCCGATATAGCCCCCACTGGAATGTCTTGACCTTCGTATGTAGATACTCCTTGATTAAATCTTCAAAATGATCAACCAGCTTGTCCCAAGTCTAGATGTACTCCTCTGTGTCTATCTTCCCTTCATTGAAGGTATTTCTTCATTTTTTGAGGATGAAGTATCTTCATTAGAAGTACTATTTTCGGAATAGTAATTCTTATCAAGTTATACATTTGTTAAAGCCTCGGCAGAGCGTACCTTGGCCATAAGACGTGTATTAGGGAAAGAAGAAGCAGAAATGAATCCCATGTTCTTCTGTGTAGATGAATCATATTCAGAGGATTCACTTTCTGAAGAATCTCCATAGCTATCACTCCAAGTATCATTTGCTTTAAGTCTGTTCATGTGCTTTTAACGATAGAATTTCTTCTTATTCTTTTCTAAATTACTTTCCTTCTTTTCCTTATTTTTCAATAAAGGGAAGTCAGGTCTGATATGACCTATTCTTCTACATTCATAACAAGTAATTTCTCCATCTTTCTTATCTCTTTAGTATCTCTTCTTGTACTTATTCTGATAATTTTTTTGAGCTACAATCTTGTTCATTCTCTGAGAAATATTAGCTAATTCATTCTCATACTTTTCTTTCTCACTAGATTCTGACTGAATACTGACTTTCTTTGACTTTGATCTAGTTACTCTTTCTGGGGTCTTGGATTTCATATGTTTAGAAGTAGTTGTAAAAGCAACTCCTCCATTCCCATTCTTCTTTTTAACATTTTCAACATCTCTCTTCATTCTGGTTTCATGCTAAAGAAAAGTTCCAAACAACTCATCTAAATAAATATGGGTGACTTTCCTGTTCTCATCAATAGTTGTCCTCTTAGACTACCATTCATTTGGCATAATATCTATGATATTATATACAAGGGCCTCATCATCCAAAACTTTTTCTCCCATAGATTGTAATATATTCTCGATAGTCATAAACCTTTTCTGGACTTTTCTTATAGGTTCTCCATAAGGAAAGTTAAAGCTATGATATTCAACTCTGAATATAGATCTTCTTGTCTCTGTGACTTTAGATGTACCAAAATGTGTAACTTCAAGTTTCTTCTAGATACTGTTTTCTGCTTCACACGATGATATTTGACTATAGATGTTCCTATTCATGGAACATAACAATGAATTTATGACTTTGAAGTTTTCTTGATATTCCTATTTCTATTGATTCGTAAAGGTTCTTAATTCCTTATCTGGAATCTTGTAGTCTCCAGTAAGCATTAAATAGTTATCAACTCCAGTATTGATAACAAAATTATTCATCCTATCTCTCCAGTACTCATAATCATTTCCATCAAAAATAGGAGGTCTGGTAGGATTTAGATTGTCTATAGAACCAACATTTAAACCTTCCATCTTTAAGAAAATATTGGCAACCAAAACTTGTTAGTAGTATAAGTTTGTAAATGAGAGAAATTATCCTAAGTAAGGAACTAGATATTGTATCTTTAAGAAAAATTGAATCCGAAAAATATGATTCAAAGTATGAATCCAAAAATATGAATCAAAGTATGAATTCGAAAATATGAATCAAAGTATAAATCTAAAAATATGAATCAAAGTATGAATCCAAAAATATGAATCAAAGTATGAATCCGAAAATATGAATCCGGAAATTCTATTCCGAGAACTTTGAGTAGGAAAAACTTATATTTGAATATAAGTATTTCATAAACCTTCCTCTAATACCAATTGTGAGATGGTATGTGAGTATGATATAATCTATAATACCAAATGTAGGATCGATATGATACTAATGAGATTCTCAAATACAAGAGGGGGTAAATTTTATACTTAGAAAATCCTTAAGGAAATTATGTATAACCAAAATTCACAACACCTCTAAGTTCTAAAGACTTTATTGAATCCAAAAAAGTGATTTCGGAAATGAAACTTAGCAAAAGTTTACACCAACTAAGATTCTACCTTAAAGCGTATAGAATCCTATAAAATCAGAGTACAAAACTAAGGAAGTATATGAAAGGTATACTTTCCTCAACAACTAAAATACGCAGTGGAAAACAAAGTAGTAATACTAAAAGTAACAAGTAGAAACTCTTTTAACCCAAAGAGAAGGGTATCCAACAACCCTAGATAAGAGGTCCCTTGATTTATACTTTCAAGAAATCCAGTCTTAACCAAACCCAGGTAAGCCCTCAATCCAAAGATCGGTATCTTTCTTGATATCCTCGCAAGCCCTCGATTTGTAAGGAAATCAGCACCTCTGACTTCACAACCCGAAGTCTCTAATTTTAAGGAAATCGAACCTCTGCACTAAGCAAATATGCATGAAGAAAAGATTGAACAAGAAGTTCAAAACTTTATGCATGAATCTTGAGAGTTTATAAGAGTCTCTCTCTCTAGAAATCACTTAAACAACATGTAAGAACACTTTTTCAAAGATCTATCTCAAAATTTGTTCTTCTTTTCGAATGAGCTATTATTTATAGGCACAGCTCCAACGGTCGACGCCCTCCTCCAATGGTCATATTCTTCCTTGAATTTCGGAGGGACCTGTTCATGTGTAAATCAAACAATAGTTAATGAATAACTGAATAAATGACATCGTTTTAGAATAAAAAAAGTGTAAGAATAATCCAATATTCGGAATGTAATTAAATGAAATTTTGGAGTCTAACCAAAAAAGAATTCAGAGTATATAAAGATATTCAGATTCTGCTTTCTAGGAATTCGGAACCTGAACTTATAAAGTTTAGAATCTGAGTTTTTAGGAGTTTGGAGTTAGAACTCTCAAAGTTCGGAGTCAGAGTTCATTGGAATTCGGAGTTAGAACTCTTAAAGTTCAGAGTCAGAATTCCGAGAACTCGAATTCAGAACTCTAAATAGTTCGGAGTCATAATTCTGAGAACTCAGAGTCAGAACTCTGAATAGTTCGGAGTCAGAATTCTGAGAACTCTGAGTCAGAACTCTGAATAGTTCGTAACTAGAATTCGTAATCAGAATTCGGAGTCAGAACTCAGAAGAGTTCGTATCCAGAATTTGTAATCAGAATTTGTAATCAGAATTCGGAGTCAGAACTCGGAAGAGTTCATATCCAGAATTCGTAATCAGAATTCGAATCCTAAAACAGAATTCCTCATATCTAGTAAATTATAAGAATCTGAAGTTTTTGGTTACAAACTGAATTTTACACTTAGAAAAATATTGATATGAATAATGAAATCTAGGTAAGGGTAAATTTCCTTGGGGAAGGAAATTTTCCTTATAGAAGTAAAACAAGGGGTAAAATGAGTTTTTCCTTGAAATAAGGTGTTTGTGATTTTGAAAACAAGAAGGAATGGCAAAGTCATAAGGATACCTTATTGACTTAACAATCTCCCCCAAGTATGAAGGAATGGAAAAGTCATAAGGAAAACCTTATTGACTCAACATGAATAACATTGAGGGAAAATCATAAGAAGGTGAAACAATCATTGGAAAAGAATTATTGAGAAATGAATATAAATTAGGGATTGTCAGGGTGAAAATATGGAACAATGAGAATAATAAATTGAATTAAAAATTTAAATCAGATATGTGGGCTCATGAAAAGGATTATTTAAATGAAGATCAAAGAATATGGTTTTGATCATGCTCAATATTATAATCATAAGAGTGGAAACAACAAATAATAAGTCTTGAATCAATTTAGATCATTCGTTGGTGAATAACACAACTATCAATGATGGAGAAGACTCACTGCATTCGTTGCACCTCGATTCACCTTGATCTGGTTGTCGATCATCGTCAGATCTCAATACTCCAACAAATAACTGTGGAATCCTCCTCTTAGTGGTACTATTGTTATGCAGTTAACCTTAACGATTCACTATAATAGCATATAAATATAGGGAATATTTTTTAGTTCATTTAATGAATTAATTGATTAATTCACTTAACACAATGGAAAATGATTTCTTTATCTGAATTCCTAGAACTAACCAACTTTAGGTCACACCTAGGGTAAATATCATTCTTAGGATTCAACTATGGTCTCATATTTTCGATTTGAGACTCCATTTATAATATATTCCATCATCTCTAAAAAACTATGCTCATGTGATATAAAATATATTTAATATTTTCTTATAAAATTAATTTTGGGTGAACCGGGCCTCAAAATCATGCACTGTTTCATCCCCTAGCTCCAAAAATATTTCTTGATATATTTCAAAGTCTTATATGGAAAAAACAAAGTCTCTATATTATTCCCTCCTTTAATATTTTTTTCCTCTAAAATTAAAAACTAAGAAAAAAGGTGGGGATACTAGGCCTGCATTTAACTCTCCCACTCCTAGGATCTCTCATTCATGGTTTCATGCTACCATATCACATGATATAGGGGTATGTTTAATCTAAATAGGATCCTTTGTTGCTGATTCTCAATCGCCACTAGGTGCTTTGTGAAGGTGCATCTATCTTCGATGTTTAGCTCACCTCATTCAATTATGTGTGTGAGATCATGCACGTATCTTCTTAAATAAAACACCTGGAAGAGATCATGAACCCTCTCTAACTGTGGGGGTAAGGTAAGGAAGTAAAAAACCTCATCAACCCTTTGAAATATCATAGACGGGCTGATGAACCTCATAGATAGCTTCCCTACATGGATGAATCTCCACAATACTCATCACGGGGAGACTCTCAGGAAAATTTAGCCTCCCTGATTGAACTCCAAGATCCTATGACATCAATCTACATGATATTTATGCCTTCTCTGAGTTATCATCATCCACTCAAGGATCACCTGGACTTTCTCCATTGGTTCACGTGCCATCTATGGCCCAAAAAAAGATATCTCACCAATATCATTCCATCATAAGGGTGACCTGTAGGCTCCTAGAAAGGTACCATGCTAATAGTAGAGTGATAGATACTATTATGAGAAAAATATACTAAGTTTAAGTGATCCTCCCAGTTCCAAACGAATTCTAACATGCAAGCACTCAACATATCCTTCAGTACCTTGATAGTGCACCCGATTTATCCATCTATTTGGGGGTGGAAAGTTGTACTAATCCTCATATGGGTCATGAATTCCTTATGTGGTCCTCTCTATAACCATGACATATAATTTGAATCACAATTGGAGACAATCATTAATGGAACCCCATGAAGTCATATGATCTCCTTTACGTAGAACTACCCCAAAATCTCCACTGAAATATGCTCCCTAATAGAAAGGAAGTGTGATGACTTTGTAAGTTGGTCAACTATCACCCAGATGGAACCAAGAACTATCACTTTATTTGTAAGTCATATCACAAAGTCCATGGATATATCATCTCATTTCTACTTTGGGATCTCAAGGGGTTGTAACAAACCAGCCAAAACCTGGTGCTCAAGCTTCACCTACTGACATGTGATGCACCGAGAGATGAACTCAGCCACGCTCCACCTCATTTCAAACCAAAAAAAATGTCATTGAAGGTCTTGGTATATATTCCCTACACTGAGATGTACCAACAAATGATATGGGTGAAACTCTCTTATAATCTCCTCTCGCATCATGACTGGAACCACCGTTCGTCCCGGGAAAAGGATGAAATGATTCCCTCCTTCAAAAAATCTATCTAGTGATTCTCTTGAGGATATCTAGTCATGTAGGAACTCACATTTGATGCCTTTCAATTGAGCCTCCATCACATTATAGAGAAGTAGGGGATTCAACACTATTTAAGGAAGAAAAGTTTCACCATCCTCCTCTATCAGGATTAGCTGCAAAGAAGCCAACTGCTTAGATGCCTTCTCCACCATTCGAGAAAGAGACTTCATACTAAGTGAATTTGACACTATGTTTTTATTACTAGGGGTATAGAATATATCAAAGTCATATTCCTTTAGGAACTTTAACCAACACCTCTACCTCAAGTTCAGGTCTCTCTATGTGGAGAAAAACTTGAGACTATGATGGTCTATGTAAACAAAAAAGTGCTCTCATAAAAGATAGTACCTCCACATCATCAGAGCGAAGAATACCTTGGAAAACTCTAGGTTATGAGTCACATAGTTATGCTCATGGGGTATCAACTTCCTTGAACCACATAAAATCAATGACTTCTCATTCATAAAAACACAGTTGAGTACTTCTACTGAGGCATCACAATATATTATGCACTCCACACTCTCGTCTGGTAGTCTCAAAATAGGATCACTCATCAGCCTCAGCCTCAACTCCTCAAAGGCTCTCTGGAACTGATCAGTAAAGGTTAATGGATATCCTTTCCATGTTAAGTAGGTTAAATCATTTGTAATCCTAGATAATTCTACCACAAACCATCTGTAATAACATGTCAAGCCAAGAAAAATCCTCACCTCTGAAACGTTCTTGGGTGGCTCCCATGAAAGAACTGTATCAATATTCACCAAGTCCATAGTTAATACATGCTCAAAAATGACATGACCTAAAAAGTGAACCTCATGGATCCAGAACTGGCACTTAGAGATATTTCCATAAATCCAGAACTCCCAAAGAAATTCTAGGACTATTCTCAAGTTCTCTTCATTCTTCTCCTCTAACGCAAAGTATATGAGTATGTCATCAATGAAGAAAAATAAAAATTAGTCTAATTCAAGCTTGAATATATATTTCATCAAATACATAAACACATTAGGGGTATTTGTCAAACCAAAAGTCATCACAAGGAAATAATTAAGTCTATAGTGACATTGGAATGACAACATCGGAATATCAGCCTCAAGAACTCTCAACTGGTGGTAGTCTCACCTGTGATCATTCTTTGAGAACCATATCATGCCTCGTAACTAGTCAAAGAGTTCATCAATCCTCATAAAAGGGTACTTGTTCTTTATCATGGATAGGTTTAGGTGATGATAATCAACACAAAACCATAAGATCTCATCCTCATTTTTCATGAATGAAACTGGATCTACCAAAGAGGACACATTGGGCCTGATAAAACCCCTCTCTCTATGGTCCTCTAACTAGAATTGTAGCTCCCGAATCTTAGTAGGGGTCATCATATATGCTGTACAAGATATCTAAGTGGTCCCTTGGTACAAGTCTATAAAAAACTCCATCTCCCACCTCAAAGGTAGTCCTAAAAAATCCTCATGGAAGAAGTCTATAAAATCGTCCATGACTGAAGGAATATAGATACTTGAGAAGCCTGATGTGCCAAGGGCTAAACTCTCCAACTGATGGGTGATGAGTATTATCACTACCGAAAAGGGAGTATATACCCATGCTCCTATACCAATGGTTTTCAATAATCATTGGTATAGGGAGTCTTATCCCAATAGTTCATCAAAACTGTTGGGATAGGATATTTATATAAAGGCTATCCTGATAGTTTTAAAAAACTATTGGTATAGAGTTTCTGTAAAAACCAGTGTGTGGGAAGTACCTCCTCATATCAGAATATATCCACATTTTTTCCTATCGATTGCTCAATCTTCTTCCCTTTCCATGGTGATCTATCCTCGGTTTCATTTATTTAGTTTATTCAACATCAAATTGGTGAGTTCGAGATGGTTCATATCTTCTACCAATAATAATTTCCCTTTTTATCTACATATAAAACACTAACCTATAACATTCAATTTCATTCTCTATCCACATCAATATTTCATCCCTAAAGGTTTCCATTTGATTACTATTGAATATAAAATTGTTAAGTTCCAAATACTTAATCTCTTCTATCAACCATCATTTTCATTTATTTTATAGGTCTGAAAGAATAACCAAGATTCTTTTTTTTAGATTCCATATTCATTGAATGGAGGTTAGTTTTAATTGTATTTGTTATTGAATTGCATAACAAATTTGGTTGTGTGTGACGTATTTTTTTTTAATTCAGTTACTCTATACTTCTATATAAATATAATATAAACCTATTATTTTTATGATCTTTATATAATAAAAATATAAATGGGTGTTTATTAAAAAAATATTTTAAGTGTTTAAATTTTTATTTCTTGGTTTATTAAATTATGTTCCTAGTAATTTTGGTTGAGATTTTTAGTTTAATTTCCTTACATCTAAAACATATTAGATAATGAGAAATTATCCAATACTGTTAAGATAACATATCAAATATATGTTTCCTATCATTTTAGATATATAAATAAATGTTAGTTTATTTAAAAATTTATACATTCCATGTTATTATTTGAATAAATATTTAATATGTTTGGTTTTATAATACATAATAAATCCTAATAATATTATTTTTTATTCATGTTATTACATTTTTTGTTTTATTATTAAATGATTGAGAAAAAATATAGTGTTAATAGGGATTTTTCATAACTAGGATATAAGGATATAATCCGCCAATATGGTGTTTTGTTTTGATTCCCTGGCTATTAGAGACACTATAAACCTCAACATCATCTACACTAGCTTCATAAATATTTTATTAAATATTTAAAAATAAAATATAACTTGAGAAGGTGATTGAAAATTAATTTATATTTGTATAATGTTAAATAAAATTACCCTTTTTGATAAAAAATAATTATATCTCAATAGGTTAAATCATGTTAGCATATTAAATAATACTTCTCTATTATAAAAATCCATTGGAAGGGGTATTCTATTGTGCATTATACAAGCCTCTAATGTTGGAGAGTGTGTTAAGAGGGAAATTACTTGAATAGTATTAACTATTGGAGTGTGTAACAATATGAAATCCCACTCAAATTATTAGATAATCCTTAATAGTCAATGAATTTCCATATAAGGGTAATCCTATCACATCCTATTAGATAGTATATATTGTAATAAAAAATCATCTATAGAGGAATTAAAAATCCTATAGTATCCTATATAAAACTATAAGAGTCCCATTAAAGTCATTAACAATCAAAGAAATAAAAAATGATAAATACAATTCAACAAAAAAAGAAATTTTCCAAGATGGATACCTTAAAAAACACTATAAAAATATCATCTTCAATGGTGAATAAAATATTTAACATGTACACCTTATTGTGATAAGATTTTTATCATCAAAATGTCCTACTATAAAATCATTGATCACCAATACTAAAATTTTGATTCCATAGCTCCAATACTCAAAACAAATATCTTTACTCGAGGGTAACCATTGATTATAAATATCATTAACGGTGAAATACATGATCTATATAAATTTACACTTAATCCAAATAGTTTCTCATATTTATCCTAGAGGTATCTTTCTTTATAAAATAATTTTCCATCATATTGAATATGTTTCACATAATCTTATAATTTATTCCTTGTTATGATGACCCACTAAAGTTTACTATTATCATCTAGCTATTAAAAACTTATGTTCTAGGACCTCATAAAGGTATTATGTCTCAAAAAATATTTCAAGTAACTCAATTAAAATGCACCCCCCCCCCCTTGAATTATTTTATTAATTTCAATCATTTTTTCATTACTTCATTCACTTTCTCACAATTTTACCTCATACACTAATTTTTCACACATTCTAATTGATTCTCATGGTTTTCATCGCACAGACTTTTAATTTAGTTTGCCACTTTTTTATAATTTTCATCTATTATATCACCTCTATTTCACTTTCATTCATTATCGCACACACTTAAAAAGTAAATTGAATAAGAGAAAAAATAAAAACATCAATTATAAACACAGTTTTGTATAGTATTATGTATAGTTACTACTCATTTATATAATTGAATTCAATATCATGGTTTTATATTTATAGTATTTATACATATATATATAGTATTTTTTCTTTTATATTATGATTATCCTATAGAGTAGTGTGTCATTTATTGTTTCATATAAAGTGAACAATTATCATTTCCTTAAATATATTTTTTATTTAACTTAAATATTATTTCATTAATTTTATGAAATGAAATATAACATTTTTTACAAAATGGATAAAATTTGGATATATGAAACTGATCGAATATCAAGAAATTTTCAAAATAAATTGAAGAGATTTTTAGATTTTGTATTTAAAAATTCTTCAGATAGTGTTCATATACACTGCTCATGTTATAATTATGTTAGAATAGTTTAGTTAAGTCATGAAGAAGTTGTATACCATATAACCAAATATGGTTTTCAAAAAAACTAAAATGTGTAGTATCACAATCAGGAAAAATTCAATCTCAAATTTTTCATGATCCAAATGAGTGGACTGGATTGAAGAATTTATTAGATGACCAATTTATGATTATTCGTTATCATGAGAAATAAAGGATGTCGACCTAAGGAGACTTATATATGAGAAAAAATGATTCATGTACTGAAAATTATGATGTTGAAAAGGTGAAAATTTTTAATAATGCTACTGTATATCTAGTGTATCAGCAATGTGTTAAAATGAAGAAGATGGAATTTTTAATCATATTGTTTCATAGGAAAATAGTATATGAGATTTATAATATTAATATTAATTATATTCTTAAATTTTTGAAGGACTTTATTCAATATAATGTAGATATTCCCTCAAAACATTATATAGAATGTAAGTCAGTTGAAGAACTTAGATTTTATAAAAATAAAATCCATACTTTCCCAAAAGATTACAGTTTATTTTGGGAGTAAATTGCTAAGAGAAATGATTTTATAAAATGTGGAACATTTAAATTGAAGTCAAATTCTGATGGAAAACCATCGTGTGTTCTATAGAAAGTAATGTGGAACTTTATATTGATTTCTAGAATCTAGAATATTTTCATGTCTGATGAAATATCAATAAAAATGTGATGGAATGATACCAAGAGAAATAAGGATAATGATGAGTCTTTTTATCCTATAATTGTATTTTCATGGTGGAAATTTGATACTCGGTATCTTTAATTTGAAGCTAACATGTATAATGTAAGGTTGGATCAATCTTGTGACAGTTTTAATCCATTTGGGAAGATTTTTACTTTTTACAATAGATATCTCATTTCAATATACATCTATAACCTTCCTCTATGGATATTTATGAAAAAAAACCATTCACTTTCATGAGTATACTCCTATCTGGACCTTCTGATCCTAGAAATGATATAGATTTATACATGAAACCTTTAATAAAAGAGTTGAAACATCTTTGTAACATGGATTTTCTCACATATGATGCGTATTTGAAAGACATATTTAAGATGTGTGATGTGCTTATGTGGATGATAAATGATTTTCCTACTTATTCAATGATATTTGGATGGACCACGAAGGGAAAACTATCATGTATTATTTGTATGAATAATACACAATCCAAAAGACTTAAACATTATTGTAGTTTCAGTTTTATGGTGCATCGATGATTCTTTCCAATGGATCATCCATATAGGAATAATTTTATAAGGTTTAAAAATACCATGGATATTGATAATCCACCTTAGAATATGTCTAGAACTAATGTTCTTAATGAATTTTAAGATGTTATTTCTTCATTTAGGAAGAGTTAGATGAAATATAGAAAGAGGAAGAATGTTTCCACTAAAACCAATTATAATTGGAAGAAGAAAATAATCTTCTTTGAGTTGCCTTATTGGTCAGCCAATTTGTTACAGCATTGCTTAGACATAATGCACATTTAAAAAAATATGTGAAATTTTTCTTTTAATTATTCTAAATGTCAATGTAAAGAAAAAAGATGATTTACAATCTCAGCATGGCTTGGTGGATTGGGGTATCAGTCTGGAATTGCATCTTGTGTGTATCAAAAAAAATAAATTGAAAGTTCCATGTGCTTCTTATGTGATGACACCTTCAGAAAAAAAAAATAATTAATATATTTAGTATAAATTATTGTAGTTTTTATTGGCTATTCAAGGATCATATCAAAATGGGTTAATAAAAGAGAGTTGAAGATGAAATATTGGATGACTCGTGATTATCACATCCTTCCACCTGAGTTAATTCCAATATAAATCTATCATATACTATCCAATAATATAAGGGTTTTAGTTATTTGGTTGCGTAATTTTTATAAAGATCTTTTTTATAATAATTTTTCCAAATATTTCTTACAAATAACGTTATTAAAGGCACCATTATGTTTCTGTGAGTTAGAGAAAGTATTTCCTCCATCATTTTTCATATGCATGTTACATCTAACTATCCATATTCCAACCAAAATATTTCTTAGTGGACCTATTTCTTTTCATTAGATGTATAAAAATAAAATAAATATGTACACATTAAATTCTTATGTCTATAAAAGAAATCATCCTGAAGGTTCTATCGTGAAATTTTACTTGGATGAAGAATATATAGATTTCCATTCAATGTATTTGTATGATGTGACTACAAGATAGAATAGACCAATGATTAATGAAGAAAAACTATATAATAAAATTGAACCCAGTTTCCCATAACTTCCCTAAATGGGGGAATTCCTAGATTATATGGACTGGCCACATTGATCCTTGAAGAGTTAGAGATCACACATCACACATTTTTTTTAAATATTATTTTTTTTATGAGTACATGAAGTAAGTAAATTGAACATATATATTATCTCATCTCAAGTAATTATACATATCTGTTAAACTATTTCTATTTTTTTAGAAGGGAATATAAACAAATAATAAATAGAAAGAATCATTCTTTATATTTGAGAAGGGGGAGACTTCTCATAGAAAATATTTTTCATATTGGATGAAATTAAAGGTAGAAGTATTATTATAATAAATTAATAAAATTCATATTTAGTTAATTTTAATATTCATTTATATTTTAGGTAATCAGTTTTCCTGTTGAATTTTTCTCTAAGGAAATAATAGATTTTGATTTTGGTCTTAATTATGTGGTTTGTGAATGTAAATCAATTATGATCAATAGTTAGAGATTTATTATCACTAAATGAGAAATGAACATGAGAACACAACATGATGATGTTATGGTAACTTCAACAACATACTATTATAAAAGTGCATTGAATATTAGGTATTGATTTTAAAATGTATCTACTTATGAAATCATTGACAAAATATTAATATTGGATTATTAATCTCATGTTTGAGTCACTATGATCAAATTCAACTTTTTTTATTTAATAATGAGCCATGTTACATTTATTGATGATTGTGTATTTCAAGTTAATTACATAAATCACACTCTTGATATTGATGATCCATATATTTTGGTATCACAGGAGAAACAGTTTTTCTATGTGAAAGATCATCCATGACCTAAATTTGGTGTCATTATTGAAGTAATCCCACAAAATATTTTTTATGATGGTGATAAGTAAATTAACACCATCTATTATCCCATTTACCATGATCAATTTATTACATATGATGACTCTAATAGTTCAATTTTTAGATTTTATTGTGAACCTGAAGTTATAGTGGGAAATATATAGAATCATCCATCTGTGTTATCAGTTCTTATGGTTTAGCTTGACTTGGGTTTCTAAGCTTGGTACTATTCAAATCTCATTACTATTTATTACAAATATTCTGTATCCATCTTGACATTCATGTGCATTTTTAATATATATTGGTTTCATTTTTCTTTAAGTTACATTTTCTAATATTGAATTGAACTGTATTAGAACCTACCAAAACAAAAAAAGCTAAAACAATTAAATTGGAACAAGAAACTATATTAATTGAATTTAAATATATTAAAATAATTAAATTGAAAATTAAAATTTATGAAAATAATGACCTAACCAAAAGTGTAAAAATGACCTAACCCAAAATATTCACCAAATGACCCAACCAAAAAATGGACAAATGACCTAATCAATTTACCAAAATAAACCAAATAAACTAACAAAATTTGAATCAGATTGAAATGAAAATATAAGAAAACTATATCATACCGATGAAAAACATTCTAATTTGAATGTATTTATTTTTCTATAAAATTTATTTTTTGTTTTGATATTCTTATAACTAAATATAAAATGATTTTTTTATATCACTATATATCCTTTATTTGGTTTGAGAATTGGTATTTTTTAATTAATTCATGTCCCATATTCTTTCTTATTTGGATAACACATTATTTATGTATTTATAATTAATTCCATTTTTGTTTTCAAATGCAATAAATGAAAAACATTGAAGAGATTTGAAGGAAAATGATGACAGATAATAATCACTGAATGAGATAGATGGGAATACCTCCTTTGGTTCCTATTATGAGTATTTTATTTTAAATATATATATATATCAATAATATATAATGTCATGTGATTAATTTTGTTTTTAAATTTTAATTAGGATCCAACACCTAGGTGACATTTATTCAATGAAGAGCCTAGTGGTACCAGTGCTTAGCCAAATGATACAAGGGGGTGGTACTAGAGTTATGTGTTCAACTTAGAGGACTTGATCACACTCTATACCTTCCTCTAAAATACCATCTATCACAACTTATAATCCTACATTGTTGTTAGAGGAACACAAGATATTTAGGCCACCTATGTTTTCACCACCATTTTTATCTGATCCTGCTCGCCTATCTTTCCCTTATCTGATGGTGGATCCTACTCCCCATACATATTATACATTTACACATATTTCTATTCTATATTATTTTCCTTCTACTTCCTTCTCCCCAAGATTCTACATTTATTCTCCTTATAATTCTACTCTGACGCATTTTGAGCCACTATATTAGAAATTGGGTCCCACTCCTTATATACAGGTTGACATTCCTTTAATGCCCAAGGATCCTACAGAACATACTGATCAGACTACATTGGGTATATTTATAGAACCCTGTAAATTTTTTTGATCGTAATTTATTTTAATTATATGATGTATTGATATGATATTTGTTTTTTTTCTTTCACAAATAGATCTTTCACTAGGCGGAGTGTCTGTACATGCATGCATGCAGTGTAGAACTGCCACACATAGATGATGGTTGAGTACAATGAGGACAATAAAATGATTGAGAAAACAAGTCAAGAATGTAGGGTTTTTATGGAGAAGATTTCCAAATACTCTGAAATCTTTCTCATTATTCCACTCCCCCAGAGACACCATTCAAATGAAGTAAAGGATAATTCTTGGGTGCAAATATGGGTAAGAAAATTCATCAGATTTAATTTTATATTATGATTGTATTTATATTAATTAACATTTTGGTGTTGGCTTCATTATAATTTTCCTAATGGTGAGGCTATAAGGATAGTACAACTCATGGGATTAGGTGATACGTGGATAGAATATAATCATGAGTTGTCTAGTGGCTATAATGATAGATTTGGTATGGATTTAGAGGCCACACCTATCATGAATGAGTTTCCATTAGCATATTATCATGAAACTATTTGTTATTGGAATATTATCGAGTTCAAGGTATTAATCAAATTTAAGGTTTTTTAATAAAAATTACCATAATTTTCATTAATATTTAGTTTTTCATTATCAAAAAATCTTTTTTCAGAAGTTTCGAGAAGAAATAAAAAAATGATGCTATGAAATACTTCCACGCTTTGGGGCAGACTATGATTCCAGACCATGAGAAGAAGCAGGTATGACACTTGTTTAAAATCCTTTCTAAGAAATTTATTTACATAAACATTTAATTATTTGCATTTGGAATCCACTTCATCAATTATGGACACGCTTTTGTATAGTTTTTTTTTCTTCCAAGTTATTTTATTATAAATAGGGTTGAAAAAGTTTGATTGTAGGATTGCTTTTCAATCACTTTATTCCTTTTTAGAAAAAAAATATTCTAGTATAATATTTGAATTGATCCTTAAATTTATAATAGGATAAGTAATAATTTTTTATTACCTCACATATCTAATATTTAAAACCATTATTTTGATATAAATTTCAATTTCCTTGTTGAAAATATGATCTTTCTAAATCCTTGAATAAATTTAAAAAAAATCCCTTCAATTATCATGGTTGTCCTATTATTATCTATGTTCATTAAAATAATATTTTGATGTTTTCTTTGACTCAACTAAATTTCTATAAATATTTGATATTCTTATACATAATGTTTCAACTGGTCATAAATCTCATAAAATTTCTTTAACATATTAAAATTTTATATAAATAAATTATGTTTAAATTATCATAAGGTTTTATCCCCCTAAAATTATGTCTCATTTTCAACCTTTTTGGTTGAAAGGTAGATTTTTTTTAATCTCTATTCATGTTTTATACCATTAGAAATTGTGATAAATGTCCTTGTAGTTTCCTCTCATGAAGGTTTCAACTAATATCTAATTTTACTTTTCTTTTAGTTCCTTTTTAAAAAATTTTAAGGAGTGAGGGGATTTATTTAAAATATGTAAAAGGATCATGAAATATAATGTTTTAAATGATAATTTTATATGAATTGGTAAAATAAAACAACTATGAACTAGTTTTTACTTTAGGATTACACATTCTTCATTATAAAAATAATTTTATCCTATTAAACTTTTTAATGGAAAATCTAACACCATATAAAGCACACATAATCCAACTTGTAAGATGAAATAAAACCTTAGTATAGATGTTATTCTTGCTCTAAAAATGATATAACTACTTAATAATCATCAATTAATTAAAAAACAATAAAATTCACTTTTCCTCTAAAAAAATATTGATTAATAAATTTCAATAGATAAAATAATTACTTTACTTTCATTTTGTGAACATCCAATCTTCATCACAATCAACAAATGAATCCACATTCAAAAATAATTTGATGAATTGAATTCAAAATAGAACCATAAAAAGTATCTCATTGTAGAAAAAAACTAGTTTAATGCTAGAATAATAATTCTATAAGAATTTAGATTGAAGAAAAAAAGAAATATTGGTTTATAAGGGGATCCATAAGTCTCTATTAGTTCACTATTGCAATATACTTAGACGAACATTTCCAAAAAAACCAGAGACGCCATTTCTAACTCACTACTCTCACTCAATCGATGGCCCAATCAGACCCCATCAATCTAGTCTTTTTAATCAATAAAAAAACTATTTAAAATACAATTCAAGCTTCATGAGATTCTCTTGGTTTTATTTTGAAAAATAAACAACCATAAAATATCTCTAATATTCTAATATTTTTGGTGTTCCCTTTAAATTTCACCAATTATTGAGTTTCCTTCTTCTCGATTAGATTAATTAATTCAGTAATAATTATATGTGATAATATATTTAATGGTTAAATATCATGGGATACATGCCAAAATATAAAAGCTTTACCTATTCTAATTTTTAAAGGGACATGAACCTTATGTATGCCCATTGATTTTAAGTGGACCTTTATGAATCAATTAAAATAACCCTTATATATAGATAATTCCTCATCCATGGGAACGGTTTGAACATTTACATATCTATTAGGGACTCTTATATATTAGTGCTCTCACTAGGCTGAAATCATCCCTTTTGGTAAGGCAATGTCTCTTACAAATTACTGTATCCACTGTTTTGAAGTGAATAGATGATAATTAAATCAAAAATATAGAAAGTAACCCAAACCTAACATACGAAACCAACCCCTATTCAATGAAAATGAAATGAACCATATTGAACCAAATGAAACTAAACCAAACTGAATCTATGAAAATTGAATCAAACATATATAAACATTCATGAAATAAACCTAATTAAATGTAACCAACTCTAATTACAGTGAAATATAAAAAAATAAAAATAAAAATAACCACTGTAAACTGAACAAAAATTACAATGACCAATACAAATTGAATCAAATAGAAACCAACCAAGATAAACTTAGTAAAAACAATTTGACCTAAAACAAACCAAACCAAAATCAAACTAACTGAACAAAATCTACTAGAATAGAATTTAATTGTATTTATTAAAATTGAATAGGCCGAGAAAACACAACCCAAATTGTAGAAAAAAATATAATCCATCAATAAATAATTAAATGGAATTAAACACAAAAAATATTGTCAAAGTTATAAAAAGAAAATCAAACATAATTATCATAAGTTTAATCAAGACAAAATAAATCTAAATAACTTAACTAGCCCAAAATCAACTAGAACTAAATGAATATGAAACTAAAGAAACCAATAATGATAGAACAAAACCAAATCAATGCATGACAAATGAACCAATCCTAAAAATAACTAAATCAATAATGAAAAAATAATAATAATTCCAAAATTAAATGGTTGGAATATGATGAAATTAAACCAACCTAACTGGAAATGAAACCAACATGAAAAGAAAAAACCTAAATGTACTTGTCTAAACATAATTTAAAAAGTGAATAAAAATTGAAAAAAAATCACAATAAAACAAATTAAATTGAATTAAATTGAATTGAAATAAATCAAATGAAATCTAACTTAACTAATTGAATATAAAGGAACATATACCAAAATGAATCATATGAGGGATGAAAAAAATAAATCAAATTGAAATAAAAATTTATAAACAAATATAAGTTAACCAAAATAAAAAATATGAATAATAATAAACCAAATTGATTTAAGATGAAAAAAAAATAATCTGAACAAAATGAAATGGTACGTCATTAATAGAAATTGAATATAGTTGAACCAAGATGAATTGAATTAAACCATACTTAACCGGATTGAATTAAAAAGAACTAAATAGAATTATACCATGTAAAACTGAATAGAAATAATAAGGATCAAAACCAAGATGACCTTGCATACTCTCATTCTAACTAAACATAACATTCTTTAACCAAATAAACAATAAATACAATTCCTTCATGTGTCTTTTTAACAAAAAATTCCAATAGGGACTATATGTTGTCATAAATATCAATCAATGAAAAATTTACCTTTATTTCCCATATTTTATTCCCTTTCAAATTAAATCATAAAAACATAGAAAACCAAATAGGAAAACATCTACCATATATTTCACCTTTCCATTTTACCATATTATACATGTATTTAATCTTAATTAGTTTTATTCAATAAATAAATTCCATTTCCATTATTCTAAAATTATTATTCCATTATATTCATTTCATAGGGAGATTTTGAATATTAAAGGATGTGTACCTCAAGAAAAATTGTTTTTCTTGAGCAGAAAGAAGAAATATGGAAGCACAGCAAACGAACCGACACAACCGTAGATTGTAAGTTTTACTTTGTTGATTTAAAATTTTAATATCTATTTTGTAACTAAATATTCCATTTATATTTTTAACAGTGTTCTTTTGAGGCCCCTTATGAGAAAGAAGCTGACAAATTTGGGGCAAATGATTATTTATATCAGGTTTTGGGAGACGAGAATCATAGTAGAGTATGTTCTTAAACAGGGAAGATTATTATCCCAAATTGATATTGTCCCACTTCAGGTGCCAGTTTTGGTAACACTGAGTTGGAAAAGGTTAATAGAAGGGAAGAACAGGATTAATCTAAGGAATAAGAGGCAAAAAAATGGTCATATAAGAGCGTGAATGGAATCAAATTGTCAACGATGAATTTATGAAATGTATGGAAGTCTTATGTCCATCACCTTCACTAGATGCCTACTTGGCTCGTGATTAATATATGTCAGTGATGAATACATTATAGAGTGAACCAAGAAGTGGTCTTACTGGTGGTTAGGATGATGAAATTCCTAGTGATGGTGAGGATGATAGAGAGGATGAAAGCTAGGATGATGGGTAGGGGATGATGGCGAGGATAACGGTGAAGATGATGGAGAGTATGGTAGTGAGGATGATGGTGATAAGCGAAAGATTGATCCTTTACATTTTTTATTGATATTTATCACATTTTATGTTATATTATTAGTTATAAATGAATGTATGTGATATTTTGAATGTTTTTTATCCCTAATTGAATGAATTAATTGGTTTATTATGTTATTATTGTTTGTATATTGGTTGGTGATGTTTTTTTTCATGTAATTGACCAAGGTGGGGTGTTGCTGTGAAATCTGGTGGCTTTCGGTGGCTGTTTGGGCAGGGTGTGGGTTCTACTGCTTGTGGAACTATGGGGGGAGGTTCTATACCAAAAGTTTGAAAACCATTGGTATAGTGTTATACCAATGGTTTTTATAGAACCTCTGGTAACTAAAATTCCATTAGTCTTATACCAATGGTTCAATGAAAACCACTATTATAGACCTATACCAATATCCTATTAGCCAATGGGTTAGGGAACTATTAGTATAGGCTATACCAACGGTTCTCCAGCATCTACCTATGATTTTGAACCAGTGGTATTGAAAAAAATTCCAATGGTGTAAATTCATTCTCACAAGACCCACTCACTCTGTTATGAGATCTCTCTCACCCACAAAGGATAATCACATCCCATAATTCTGATGGTATCTGACTTATCAGCTATAATAGTCAATTTAGGCTTGAATCATGGAAAACTAGTCTACAACCAAGATGATATTGTAATGTATCATTATGAAAACCAATAGGTTCCATGATAAATTCTCTCCACCAAGCAATACCTCAAACTATTTGTAGATAAATGATATCAAAGAAGCATTTCTTGTAGTTACCTCAAGGAAAAGCTACTAGGATAAAGTCTCAACTAAGAGATCCAGTTCTTACACTAGGATTAAGTAGATTAAGGATTGAATCCTATTTGTGTCTAATAGTAATGAAGCAATAGTACAATAAACATAGATCATACCTCTAATCATCTCGTGAGTTGTCATTTCATAAACCACCATAGCCTACAATAACTCACGGCCCCAACCGCTAGTTCTATGAGCCTGGCATGGGTTTCCTGGTGGTGGTGGTGAAAGTATCTCATAACATCATCCACCAACCATAACTCCCCCTCCTAGATCCCCACATGCACCTATACTAGCTCCACCTGCCTAGGGGTTATCATGGACACTCGTAGTAGATCCATTATTATAATGTTGCCACTACCATGGTGGTCTATCTAATATCTATCTTCCCTCCTATGTACATCGGACCATGAAATAATGTTCCATGCGACCTTGACCATCACATTCATAACATCTCCCCTCTCTGAGCTACCCTAATACTTTTTGTGGTATCTATATTATGTGACCAAATTCTTGAGTATGGAAATGAGGGGATCTACTAGGTCAAGACTCTGTTGACTGGAACCTGCTAGCTATTTCATATGACTCAGCCCTATGAAACTCGCTGCCAGCTCAAGGTGCATGGAATCCCTCAGATAAGAATCTCTTCATCACCAGTACCCACTCTTATACTCCATCAAACATGGTAATTCACTAAGGTACCACACTAGAATTTATATCTCTACAGAGACCCTAATAAAACTTCTATTCCTAAATGTATCTATTCTAAATCATGTTAAGGGAGTAGATTATAAGGTTAGTTAACCTCACAAAATTCTCAGCAACTATAATCCATCCCTTCTGTAACTCTAGACGCTCTTGAATCTAGACTGAGTAGAAGCATGAGGTATAATACTATTCATGAAATACCTACTGGAAGTTAGTCTATGGAAATGTTGACTCATCATTTATATGTGTTACTAGACTCCAGTAGTGCCCAGCTACTTCGTGGAAAAGGATGTCTTCCAGCACAACCATCTGATCAGTTGGGGTCTGCATAAGTCTGAAAACATGGAGCACCAACTCAAGACAACCCTCTGATGCCTGGGTATCTAGCACATCATGGCACCTCAGCAGACCCTAGTGTTGGAAGTCGCATATTTCACTAAGCATGTGCACATCCTCGTCCTTCTCTTTGTGTATAATCTACTTTTCTAAAGGTGGGGTGCTACTACCTGCTCACCTAGAGAAAAGATCTCATTTAATGGACCTTAAATTGAGTCATCATCACACATTGGATCTTCATCATGATCCTGAATCGGTAACCCGACTAGTTGTCTTCACGAAGGCATTCTAAAAATATAATCAAGACGTACCATGGTCATATGAGCATATATATATATGGGGAGATGACTCAAGAAGGATAGTCAAAAGACTCAATCCAATATGATGCATGTACTAAAGTTCCCTGTAACCAATGTCTCGGTATGCTGAGTCAAAAAGAAGGTATTCAGAGTCATGGTGAATGGATACATCAGCTACCGCACCAACATAGGGTCCCATGTCCTAAAATCCACACTCGAGACACTTTGACATCATTACTCTAAGTTTCCAACCTAACCACACAAGGGGAAATAACTCAAAACATCATCTCAAGGTTGAATCTCCTATGATACCAATCTGTCATGACCCAACACCTAGGGCCCACCTAGCTGGTTGAAGGCTGAGCTGAAACTACCCCATATTGGCCTCCATAGGCCAGGGGTTAGCAACAAGAACCAAAAATGAATAAATAATATGTGAGTACTTTCTATAATGTACCAATATTCTCTAAACCAATCATCCCCATAAAGAAGTGCATATGAATAAAAATAAAAGATAGTAACATTTAGAGTAATAACTACACATTTAACAATCCTCTAGGGAATACAAAAGATAATGATAGTGAAATATAAAACGTAAAGGTGAAAATTACACGGCCAACCAAGAAAATATGTCATAACCTAAAAAATAACTATAAAATTAAATGACTAGAGAGTACGGATCTAGATCTCCAAGACCCAACCACTGTATGTGGTCAAATATAATTGGTCATCCTTATGCTCCTCTGAAATCATCTCTGACCTATCTTTCATCTTCATAATATAAGACACATGCGAGCAAGCCCCATATAGGGGTGAGTATATACATACCCATTAGGACACACTAAAAACTATTGGGGGGTGGATGAGAGACATGATATTATCAAATATCTCAACCAATAATAAGGGAGAGAGAAAACATTACAATAAAGATATATGCTTATAAAATAATCTCAGATGAGAGAGAAAATGGATCTCCATCTCACAGCCCAGCCTGGGAAAAGAGTCTTCCAATATTTACAAAGTTAAATCAATGATTATCAACATTAACATGTTTATCCAAAGAGTAAATGTGGGGAGGACCCAAACCTTGTCACTATGCCATATAGTTGAGGGGGCATGATCTCCATGTAGAGGACCCATGCCCTAGTCCATTAGGGTGTACCAATCAGTGGTAGATAGAGGACCCGCACCCAAATCCATCAAGGGGTACCACTCAATAGGTATAGGACCCACACCATAGTCCACTAGGGGGATACCAATCAGTAAGTAGAGGGCCTACACCTTATTCCATCATGGGGGTACCTCTTAATAGATAGAGGACCCACACTCTAGTTCGTCTGAGGTTACCACTCAATAGGTAGAGGACCCACAACCTATTCTATCAGGGGGGGTCCATATAGTAGATATATATAGGACCCATGCCCTGGTCTTTAGAGAGGGTACCACTCAGTAGGTAGAGGGCCCACACCCTAGTCTGTCAGGGGGTAGTACTATCCTATGATCCTACCTAATCATCATTGTCGTCGAGCACCACCTAAAGAAGTTCCACACTTGTAAAATCTCACATAATATCTCAAAAATCCACTATAAATTCCACCATTATGTTCAATATGGAAAATCACTTAGAATGGGCTACTCATGGGCCAAAATTTAAATCCAAACAAAGAAGATATGAGAGGTATAAATTTCTTCAAAAAAGAAGTACACTGTATGTAAGGGGACCCACACAGCATGTGGTTGCCCTATTTTACCTGGTCGTGTCCTCACCAACACATATATCACTTTCCATGTAATATTACATGGTGTTTAAGGGTACGACATGGAATATATTGTCCACCTGATACCTACCCATGTGAATCTAATTGTTCCCATGTATACTAGACATGCACTAGTACATTGCATGTGCCTAGATGTGTTCATGTTCGTGTACTCCTAGAGTACATAGAGGGACTCCAAAACTGAGTCACATGACATTTGGGGGTCCTACATTGGGTTTGATATTTAATTCACCCAAAAAACCTAGCCTTCAAGCCAGGGGACTACACAGTGTGTGTTCATTATAATTCACACTATGTAGTCGGGTTTTTTCATACAAAGTTAGATTTTATATACAGGCCTCATATTTGTTGCTCTTGCTATTTAATCCATCATTTTACCACCCTAAAATGGTTGAAAAATCTCCAACCATAAATTTTATCTCTCTTTTGGTAGCAAATTTGAATATAGTTCTTCTACACAAAGCCTACATGCTTTGACGCATCTCCTATATTTATGTCATCTCTGATCTGAATCTCATATCCAAAAATCCATCACTTTAATCTTGTGATTCATCCCTATTCATCCTTAGATCATCAAACCATCTATCTCATAAGAATATTCTATGAATTTGGGGGTTTAATCTCCCTCGAACACGTCTGTAAAAGTTGAACCATATCCCCATAGGCCAACGATGAATAACGTGAAGAACAATGAGGTAAAAGCATAAAAAATGGTGAAAATTTGTTGGCCAATAATTATTTACCAATGAATATAAATTGGGGATATACAGGGTGAGAAATATTGAACAAAGAGAATAATAAATTAAATAAACAATTTAAATCTGATATGTGGGATCATATAAATTATTATTTAAAAGTAGATCGAAGAATAAGGTTTTAATCATACTCAATCATTTAATAGTAAGGGAGAAAACCACAAATAATGATTCCTAATTTTATTCGGATCATTAATTAGTGAATAACATAGTTACCAATGATGTAAAAGGCCCATTTTTTCATTCTTCCTTGATTCACCTTGGTCTAGTTATCAATCATCATTCGATCTCAATCCACCAACGAAGAAAAGTGGAATCCTACTCTCAATTGTATCAAGGTTATGAGGCTAACACTAATGATTCTCCATAAAAGGATATAAATAGAGGTAATATGTCTTAGGTAATTTAATGAATTAATTAATTAATTAATGCACTTAACGCATCTGCCAATGACCGCATTATCTGAACGTTCAACACCTCCCAACTTTAGGTCGTGCCTAGGGTAAATTCCATGCTCTGGATTAAACTGTTGTCTCGTATTTTTTATTCAAGAATCCTTTTAGGATATATTCAATCATCTTTAAAAAATTGTGCATATGGCATATTAATATATTTAATATTTTTATAAAATTAATTTGGGGCGCACCGGGCCTCAGAATCACGCAACATCACAACGTCTGGCTCTGAAAATATTCCTTGATATATTTGAATGTCTTAAAAGGAAAAAATCAAGGTCTATGTAGCCTTTATTAAATCCATGGTCATGATAAAAAAAGGAAGTTCCATCCAATACAGTTAAAGAATATAAACATAACATGAAAGGATAGTGACACAATGCATGCATTGTAAATCTCCACCTTTTTCTATTAGGTGTATTTTATTATAACAATATTCATTGAATCGAAATAGTGAATGTTCTACAATTTTTGAAAGTTTTAAGAAATGCCTAATTTGGGAAATTATTCATAGTAATTGTGTAGTCTAAGAAATTTTGAGGTAATGGGTAATGTAAAATTAGTGAATGGTTTTGGAAACATTTAACAATACCCATGCATGCCTCAAAGTTGACCCAAAACATCATTTAATATGTCTTGACATCCCAATACCCTTCATGGTATATTAATATAATGCTATAATGATGTTTTTAAACATTTATCATGGTTATAAAATTTGAGAAATGTTCTTCTAATATTTTATTTTATGTTTTATGAAAATACACGTGTAAAGTGTTTTTTTGTCGTTGGTGTTGTCATTATATAATAATTTGAGTTTTTTAATTGACATATGAATGTGGGAGTATGATATTGTTATTGTTATTTTATATAAATATTTGAGTGAGTGAAAATTCTTTGAAAAATGTGCTATTATTCACTCTTTATATTATAATTATTATTTTTAGGCTAATTAACATGAGAGTTGGGAACCCCACTTTCACTATCATTTTGATTGAACCCCAGTCTAGGGGGATTTCTCTTATCCCTTATCCAAGATTAGCCCATGGTAATTTTTATTTTAAATCCTAGCAGGTTAGGTTTTCTCTTTTTTATCTTCTATATCTTTTGGTTTTCTTTATTTAGGGTTCATGTAATAATTGAGGTTTTTTCAAGTTAAATACCCCCCCCCCATGAATTTCAAGTGACTTGTGTTGTTGATGGGGTACAAACTTCATATCTAGCCCCAAATCATCATATTTGGGTGAATACATCATCATTGAGAGGGTTTACATGTTTTTTTATGGTGTTCCATTTATCTAACATCCAATTGATTCTTAATATTTTCAAATGAATCTATTTCCAATAAAAGGAATATATAATTTATGAATAATGGTTTCCTCACAAGTTTTCATTGTTTTTTTCCAAAATAATGTAATGCGAATAAATTTTTTAAAGAGTCCTTATGTAAAAAATTTATCATATAGTTGTATGCACTCAAGGTTTTTTTTAAAATGTTTTAAAGACTTATGTTACTTAAAATTATTTTATAAAGGATGTCTTCAATGAATTTATATTTTTTTTAAATGGTTTTCAATGGTGTTTAAGTATTACTTTCAAAAGATGGATTTTATGCACTAAATGTGTTTGATAAAATTTCTTAAGAATTAATTTAACTCAAATGAATTTATTATAACAACTTGAGTCTCATTCACATTTTAATTCATTATTTTTAGCATAAAGTTTCCATAAATACAAACTAATAGATCAAAAGGTCTAGTGTCTTTGGGAAATTAGACACATTAATACAATGATTTAAAAAAACTACATCATATTTATTTCAAACTCTATATGGTTCTCATAAATCCCATATAACTTCTTTTAATGCATAAGATATGCTATGAATAAAAAAATAAATGGGTTATCTATAATTCCTAGTGATGGGAGGAATAAAAAGGGAATAAATAAGAGACATGATTAAAAGTACATGGGTGAGTATAATCATCATCATCATATCATTAGAATGAGATAATTATTAAAAAGATCATGTAACATGAAATATACATAATAATAAATCATTATCTCATAGTTTCAAATATACACACATAAGTTTTGAATAAATATAACGTCATATTCAAGCATTACAAATGTGCATAAGTCATAACAACATAAATGTAAACGAAGCTAGCATCATGTTCATGCATAATACACATAATATCATGAGATATATCACATTACTAAATGAATTGGAGGGATATATAATTTCAATCCCACCTTTCACACTATAAAATGATCATAATCATGCATGCCATAAATAATAACTGTATTCATGAAATTAACCCCTGAAAATGAATGAGTTTAATAAAGGATATCATAAAGAACTTTTAAGTGAATAGCCTTTGAAATTATAAAAAGAATAAGGTAAAACATATCTTTGTAAATTAAATTATTTCATATAATATCATAGTACATGGAGAAAATAATTTGGAACTTAAGAGGAATTAATGAGGTGTTTTTGAAAAAAATGTCTTTTTTGTTTGGAAACCATCTCAATGAAGTAGAATCATTTATATCCCCATGAAAAGAAAAGTAAAAGATGTGTGAAATAATAGTTAGAACATATTTGAGAAGAATACATACTAAAAATAAGGAGATATAAGTTATAAACTCAAAATAAAAGTATTGTGTTTCAGAATCCCCTTACCTTAGGTCATGTACTATTTCATCACTTTTTAGTTTCATATTTCTTAAAGATGTAACTTTGATAAGGACTTTAACACCTTGGATGATTGGAGTTTTACAAATCCATAATATACCTATGGATACTAAGGTGATTAAGGGAGGAAACTTAGTTATATCCTTGAATTTGGTGAGATTAAGGGAATTGGTTTTCCCAGTAAATGGAGAGGGGTATTTATAATTGAGGGAAGAGGTATTTTTGGGTTAAAATATTGAATATATTATTATTTTATGATGTAAGACTTAAAATAGTGGTTTTTTTACATTATAAACCATATAATAATAACAATACTACTTTATTTTAGGACTTTTAATCCATTCCACCACTGAATTTATTAATTTATTCAAAAGGTAAGAAGAAAAATGAAAAATTGTTTTTTTAAATGAATACTTTGGAATTTTATATTTTGAAATAACATTTTAGGTTTTGGAAAATATTTTTATTATTTTGAAATGACTCATTAATCATATTAAAATAATTATAGGTCAATATAACCAATTAAATATTTATCAATTCATTATTACCTCATTACTATGAAATAAATCATTTAGTATTTAGAAAAATATATTTTTATTATTCACGTAAAAATTGAAATTTCTCATAAAATTATCAAACATTAACCTTTAAAAAATTTATGCATGTTGATTCTGAAAATGATATTAATTTTCATAAAATAATTTTCTATCATAGGTAATTTTAATTATTAATATAAAATTATGGTTTTGATGAAATACACTTCAAAAAAATCACGAACACTTTCTTTGAGATTTTAATCATTATATTAAATTTATGGGGATTTGATATTAATATTTAATTATTTTATGTGTGTTAGATATTATTTTAATATCATTAGAATATTTTATTTTTTAATTTACTATTCAAACTATCATATTATTATTCTAGAAGTCAGTTTACTATTCCTAACAACCAGTTTACTATTCCTAACAATCATATTATTATTCCAATGGTCATATTACTACTACAAAGGTTATATTACTTCCTATAAATACCTATTAATTCATTAATTTATCATTCATATCAATTCCCCCCAATTATCTACATTATTTATTTCCAAAATATTAATTTCATTAGTAATATTTTGTATTATTTTTATAATGTTGTTCATGGCTATGATAATTCTGGTGGATAAATATGATCCAATTTTTTCTTCCCTAATTATTTTATTTATTATTAATTACCCTACTGTATTACTCATAATTTTATAGAGTATATTTATTCTATAAATGTAATTTTTAATTTAATATAATAAATTTTTTTGGTTTCCATTATGTGTAGTATGTGTTTTATATTATACTACATTACTAAATGTAAAAAATGTATATATTCACAATGTAAATTTCTATTAATAAAGGTATGGATAGTTACATTCTTTCCCCTTCCTAATTTTCATCCCTAAAATTTCATTACACACACTAAGATGAAAAAATATTAGAGTATTTTTGTACTATTGTTTCCTTAGATTCCCATGTTTCCTCTTCAAATTTATGGTTTCTCCAAAGTAAGTTGACCATATTCATTAACTTTTTGCATAGAAATTTTTCTCTAAAATCCAATATCATTATCGAATGATCTTCGTAGGAGAGATCATGCACCATTTGTATCACCTCTAGATTCAATACATATAAAGGATCTAGTATGTACTTTCTCAAGAGAGATACATATAACATGTCATGAGAATGAAAAAAGTTCAATGGTAGTGTTAGTCAATATGACAAAACTCCAATGCAATCAAAAATATAAAAGGATACAATGTATCTAGGACTTTTCTTTCCCTTTTCTTCAAACCCCATGACACTCTTCCCGGGTGATATATAAAGGAACACTTTATTACCAATATCAAAATCTAGATATCATCGATGGTTATTAACATAACTATGTTATCTACTTTTTATTGATTTGATGTGTTGTTTAATGTTACTGACCTTCTTGGTCATTTCTTCTACCAGTTTTGGTAGTAATAGATTCCATTATCAAACTTTATCCTAGAATTTTATATTTCTATATTTATTTTTCTAGATGGATTTATAATAATCCATATGAATGATTGAGTGAAATTAGAACTCAACTAGAGAAAGATATTGATCCCATCCTCCTTTGAAGTCTATATAGTGATATCTCAATATATCCTTAAGTGTATGGATAGATTAGAATTTAGTTTCATGGTGATAGGTCATATTGAAGTTTAACTCTATGTTCAGATCATACTGGATACTTTTCCAAAACATTGAGGTGAATCTCATATCTTGATCAGATACAATCGATAGTGGTGTAACATGAAACCATAGCACTTCACTCCGAATGGCCCGAAGGCCTTCATTTTTATTGATTTTTGATAACCCCCCTTTCAAGGGATAAGGGGGAACCCTTACAAGGCCCATAGGATCAGAGATTACAAGTCTCGTAGGCTCAGGAGATTACATGACCTAAAGGTCTTAGAAAAATCAACCAGACTATCTACAAGGAACTGCCCCTCCCTAGCGTCTGCATCATGAAGGTGGCTCTCCACCTTTGCATGTTCGTCTGGCTAGGCTTCCTGTGCAAGCACAGGCTGGTCCTGATGTCATAGCCATACCCTATCATTCTGAAAAATCCATTTGTCTTTGCTCTGGTGAGTGCACCTGCTCTGAATCCTCTTCTGGGGCTGCTTCTTTTTTTGTAGTGTGTTTGGGGCAACTACATGTGGCCTAAAGGCCTTGAGGTTGCCTGAAATCCCTACTGACCCGAAGGCCTGGGTGGCCCGAAAGCCTTAAGGAATCCAAGCCCAAACTGGTGGCCCAAAGTGAATAATTCCAACTATATAGTATCGAACAGTACCTGCTACCGTAACTGCTATAGTGCCTCCTACAGTACCCACATAGTGTACAGTCTTCTATAGTACCTGTACAGTGTATAGTTCTGCTACAGTACCTGCACAGTATACAGTACTGCTACAGTGTCTGCTACAGTACCCCCAGAAATATGCCTCTACCTAGTTTTGAACCTGGGTCTTGTGGATGCACTAAAGGATACCTCACCAACTGGGTTGAGGCTCATGTGCAAACCACAGCACTTCTCTATTATATATTCTCATAATTTGATTGATTTAAAAGTCCTCCCAAATATAAAAGAAGTGATCAGTATTAGAAAGAAGGTTTACCATAACCCATATAGCATTATGTCCTTTGGATGTATTTGGAAGACCAGTGAAAAAATACGTAGTGATGTTCTCCCATTTCCACATAGGTATGGGTAATGGTTACATCATCCCTTTAGAATTTTTCCTTCCCAAATTCACTTATTGACATGCTGGGAACCTTGTTATATGTCACCACATGGTAAGTCACCATCTGTGATTAAGGAACATGATGTATGATTCCGTTATCGTAGATTACTATTTGGAGGAGTCACCATTTATCTTGGAACTATCTGTGATGATTGGGAAATATCTCAAGGGGTCTATAATAATCTATTTTCAAGTTTAAAGGCTCAAATCAACACAATTATTAGACTAATGTTCATGGGACCTTAGGATCACCTTGAAGAAATAATGGATCAAGATAATAATTTGGTTTTTTTGATGAGATCCATACAGAAATGAAGCACATTCAAGTCATATAAGGACTAAGAGAATATTCTATTTGAATTTTCTAACTAAATCATACAAAGGTAAAGAAAAAATGATTGGTGGGGTACGATCTAAGTGAGAGTTAAATCATGTTAAAATAACGGTAAATTGAACTCATTCCTTCAAAATGGGTCATGTGATCCATGTAATCAATATTTCATCCCAATGTGGAAACTATCTGGGCATCAAGAATCATTATAAAACATTCATTTTCTCCTTAAAAATTGTATGGAATCTAATGTTATGGGGGTCAGCCATTTTATTTTTGTAATTTTTTGTATATATCCAGTAATAGTGTTATAATCCCTTGTGGCAGAGATTAGAAGAATTACCCCAACCTCACTTTGGAATTCCAATAAATTAATGTTTATATTTCTCTTTTATTTGATTTCATGAGAAATTATTAAGATAATTGGAGTATTAATGGTTATCACTATTTTCATGTGTTTTAACAGCTATCTTATATAGCTTTGGTTCTTATACACACAACAAGATTTTTTTTACATATCATATGGTCTAGAATCACTACCACAAAATAGGCTTTTATCAGTGTTAAAAAGGCCTTTATCAATGCTAAAAAAGTGTTGTTAATATCAGAAAAGATAAAGGGGGTCCCTTTTATCAGTGCTCAAAAAAGCTCTAATAAAGGCCCCTTTTATCAGGGCTAAAAAAAGTATTGATAAAAGGGGTCTTTTATCAGCGCTAAAAAAAGAGCTGATAAATGGGTCCTTTACCAGTGCTTTTTTTAGGGCTGATAAAAGTTAAAAAACATTAAAAAAATATACAAATTAGGAAGGGGATTTAACAGTGCTTGAACCGCCCCTTCAACAGTTCCCCACCCCCAGCCTGCATACCCCAGCCACCCCTCCCCCCAGCCATTAACAATGCCCCCACCTAGCCTTTAACAGCGCTAGCCCTTATTCGACTCGCGCGTGTGACCTACCTCCCCCTAGATTCGAACTCAGGACCTTTTTCCTACATACCTAAGCCTTTACCACTCCACCATATTTATTTTCTCTTCATTTATTAATATATCTACTTATTTATATATATATTTAGTTATATTTACTCGTATATTAATATATATTTATATTAATATATATATATATTTATATTAATATATATATATCTGTATATTAATATATATATATATATATATAAATATAGTTATATTTATATATTAATATATTTATTCGTATATTAATATATATTTATAAGATCAGTTTTAAATGCATTTATAAAATATAATTTTTTGTGTGTGTTTATAAATAAATACATACATATATACAGCACACACACATACACACACATATATATATATATTATATGTGTATATGTAAGTATAATTATACGTATTTATATATATATACAAATATTATATATTAATATGTATATACATATGTTTAGAATATATAGATAATATATATCGGTTTGTCAATACAGACACACACACACACATATATATATACACATACACATTATATAGGTATATAAATATTAATATATTTTTAATTTAAATAAAATGGATATTAGTTTTTTATTTAGATAAGGCTTGTATATTGAGAAATATATTTTATATGTAAATATGTTTAATTGTTTATTTATAAAATAAAATTTTTATGCGTGAATATATAAAAAGTATGTATATATTGTTATATATTTGATTATAAATAATAGTACATTATGAAAAATGATAAAAATTCCTAAAATCCTAAAAAATAGGTAAAATGGAGAAACCCTCAAAACCCGTAAATACAGTTAGAAAGTCAAATAAACCCTAAACTCAGGGTAATGATGAAAACAACTAATTCGAGAGTCCGTTCCAAATCTTTGACTAGTCAATTTGAAGATAATCAAATGATATTTGACATGATATGTGTTGGAGGCCTAATGGATGGGAAGATCATAAGTTACAACTGTTTGAAAAAACAGCATACAGGATAAAAGTGCTAGAAATGGGGGCTTGAAAACCTAAAAAACCATAGAGTCACTAAAATAGACATAACTTCTGATTCAGGTATCCATTTCATATTTTTGGCCATTCAAACCAAATCTCATGTAACTATATATGATATAACATGTGGAGGAGGCCAAACAGACACACAGATTGGGAGTTATTATCATTTTAAGAAAACTCTGACAGGGCACCGGACACGGAAATAGAGTTTTGGAGGCATTCTGATGATTTTTTAGGATTTTAGGGTATAATAAATGACTATAAATTTTTTCAAATCATCCTTATGTATAGATATATTCCCTTCCTTTGATTTGATATGTGGTAGAGGCCAAACAGACACTCGGAGTGAAAGTTATGTCTGTTTCAAGTTGGAGTTTTTTTTAGAGTGGTATAACTGATATATCATCTATTTCTTTGATCTTCTCATGGTTTTGATTAGATGTGGTCCTCACTCATCTCAAGAGCTTCTATTTTACTAGTCATGGCACTCCAAAATACACCCAAAGCAGAAGTTATGGTTATTTTAGTGAGTTACGGGTTTCTTAGGTTTTTAGGCGCTAGGAGGGGTTTCTCAATTTCAAACAATCATAACTTCTTCTCCAAGTGTCTATTTTTTTCTCTACCACATATCAAATCAAATATTGAAAAAATATATACAATATTTTGACCACTGTAACCCCATATCACATTATTTAAGGCCAAAAAATCCCATAAATTATCTCAACAGTCATAAGTTCTGCTCTGGGTGTCCATTTTTCCATAACTTCTGCTCCGGGTGTCCGTTTTGCATTTACCACATATCAAATCAATCTAAAACATATTTAAAAAATATACATTATATTTATATCAATATAAATATACTTATATATCAATATATTATTTTTTATGAAATATAATTTTTTTTTAAATACACACTTTATCAGCACTAGGGGAAAAACTAATAAATAACCCCCTTTATCAGCACTACTAAAAAATGTTGATAAAGGGGGACCCTTTATCAGCACATTTTTTAGCACTTTTAAAGGGTGGAACTACGGAAACCCAGTTTGGTGGTAGTGAATTATGAGGACGGTTAAGGAATTATTAAGGGTTATTGGTCACTTAGGAAAGGTGAAAGTAGTGTATATAGTGGTTACTACATGTCTTTTCTAGATTCAAACATGATAAGGGAGAGGGGGGTTGAGGTCACAACCACGTAATGAGAAAAACAAATAGTTATTATTTAGAGAAATTATGATAGTGTGATTGGATGGAAGAGTATATAATGTCAGGATACTATAACTCGTTGATTTTAGAACTCTTTATTTTCACTCTAATTCACACACAAAGCCTATATGCAATTGTTACCATTTCTTTTATACCTCCTGAACACATAAGATCAATATAGAAAATGAGTTCCTCCCCATGAGAAATCTTAAGTCACATGACAATGATACAAATCTTCTCAAGTTCTAAATTGTATTCTTGAATATCCTAGGATATTTGTACCACCCTCACTTAAATGATTTTACTCCTGAATTTAGGTGTAAGTGTTTTTTTCAAAGATGGAACAAACATCACTTATTTATCTAAAATTCTTATCAGAAGTAATAAAAACTGTAAACACTTTACAGTATTTGTTTTCAAACATTACCTAAAGGATACTATTTGGAAAACAATTCATAGTTTGTGACCTAATGATTCTATTATGTTTTATACAAGAGGTATCATGTATGATATCCTCCATATCCTTGGTTTTCCATATAACATAAAAAATTCTCAATCCTCATCAACCCTCTCTATTATTCCCTATTTTTTTAACCACATTTTTATTCCAAGAAAAAATGACAATTAAAATATTATTTCATGGTAATAATGAGTGAAAATAATACTAATTATTACCTCAAAATATAACTATGATTTGAAAATATAAAAAAATCATGAGTATCACATGTTGCAAATAACACAATACCAAATAGAAACATGGTACTTATGGTCTATCTTCTCAAGCTTTACCATCAAACAATCTATGAAAAAAGGTGTGACTTTAAGAAAAAATTTAGAAAGTGATTATAAGCCATTCAAAAGCTTAGTGAGATAAATGAACAAAAATATACTATTTACATATTATTCACTCACACTTTTCATAAAGTAAATCTATCATTCCTTAAATAAGGTTAAACTATAATATAATTTAAAAAAATTAAGAGTGATTTACAATAACCATTTAGAGAATTAGTTGTAAAGTTAAACAATGAAATTAATATAATTTAATTATTTTTAAATGAAAAAAATGATAATAACAAAGCCCATAAGATTACAACTATTTATTTAGAATAAAAATTAAACTACTCTAGAGACTAAAAGGTTAAAATTTTATTTGACCAATAAATCCTGGTTTCAATATGTTTAATAAAAAAATCCAACTTAGAAAATTCACCTTGTTATGGATTGAAAAATTGATGAATTTGGTATCTACCAGCATAAGATAAGGCATTCCAAGTGTAATATTTTATTTAAAGAAGAGTACCAAATAAGAACTAGGCCTGTATCAAAAATAGTATTCATTAGAAAACCATGAAAAGACATGTTAAATATGGGAAAAATAGATAAATATTTAGGAAAAACCTTCACATTTATAGGAAGATTATTATTTTCAATGTATTTATTTTCAGGATTTAATATATCTTCTCAATTCCTTTAGTAAAATAAGAGAAGGTTTATCACATAAATAGACATGGTAATAAGGGATAGAATCATGTAAGTTAAAAAATTAATTGATCAGATAAATTTTTTAGAGTTTTTAAGTTAATGAGATTATTTATGACTAAAAAATTTGGGTATTTTTTTTACTTTCCCCATCACTTTGGTTCGTTGTGGTTTTAAAGAACCCTCAAAAAGATAGACTCTAATAACAGTCAGAAGGAATAGGTGAATAGAATTTGATAAGGGAAAAATTGAAATAGGTAGTCATGTATAGAGCTCAAGGGTAAGGTTAAACCATAATTTCTAAAAGAAATATTGATATTAAATATTATTATTAACAAACATAGTACCTCTACCACACATAGTCAAAGAGAATAATGTCCTAGGAAATAACCCTGTGACCTCCACCCCAAACCCTACCCACCCTATCAAATATGGAATATATAAAATTAAGCCATAAAAAATGAAATGTGGTGGAATACCGATGGGACATGGTTATTTCTTCTAAAAATATGGCTGATCAAGGTATCTATACTATTATAGGTCAAATATTGTTCAAGTATATCTTTAATAACACATATCATTATGATGATCTATATACAGTGGTGTTTCCTTTGATGAACACAAATGGTGAAATATCACTATGATGAAGTTTATATGACTTATTATTATAGAGATGGTAGGAATAATCTATCAATGAAATTTTTATTGTGGCCCCTACTTAACAATCTATGGTTGTAGAGTCTTCATAATTGAAATGTGTTTGTTTTTAGAAAGTTTCAATTCAATCTAAATAAAAAATGGAAAATCTCTTATCAACCTCCTATTAGAAGATGTGAATTTATATTGGGTTCAAGTTTTTAGTTTATATAGGTTAATGATTTTCATAAAAACTAGTTTCACATAGATATAATAAGATATGAAGAAGAATTTATGATCTACAGTTTTCCCATTGACTTTTTTTCCAAAAAAAATCTCATTTCATCATCCCTCTCTCACTCGATTTTAAAGGATTTTATCCAATATTAAATGAATTTCATAGAACTATCCTATCCTACATTATCATATCTATTTCTATGATGTGAATTAAGGTTGACTTTTTCTTTTGATCATTTTAGTATTTTAGCCCTAAGTTTTTTTATTTTCACTGGTTTTGGATGGAGTAGGAGCTCAATAAAACTAAAAGTTTATCTTTTGATGAATAGTTGTTGTAATAGTGGGTTCTCTACACCCAAATAAAGCTTGTATATTTAGATTATAATATCATGAATTTAATATAATATATTCATGATTCATTACTTTTACATATACTATATATGGTAATTTACTTAGTTTAAATGATGTATTAAAAGGTATAATGATAATATCACAATATAATGATATTAATCTTGAATATATTTCATATGGTCTAAATAGATCAATACAATAAAACCAAAATGATATATTACTATCAATTTTTGGAGGCTCATAAACCTTAATACCTTTTCTTGTGATGCTCACACTTAGTGATCTCAAATATAGGTTATCATGAAGACAGACTCACTAATGGAAGCACCATTTTTGAGTTCCATTCAATGTTCCTATATACAATATTTTATATTGATATCTTGACTTGAAATTAATATTAATGTGTATTATTGATCATGTATCTTAATATGTGATTAAAACCATGATAGTTTATATTTATAGTAAGGTATCTTTCATAAGGTGTACTATTAGTTGTATAGCATTGATTAAATAATCAAAGAATGGTTTTTCACTTTTGATATTGTGAAGAAGATTTATTTAATCCTTTGACTTATATTATAATGTATTGATTAAATTTTTTATCAAGTTATATGAATTTGGGTCTATCCTATGATGCCCCAGATCCCCATTCCTGAATCCTATATTGAAAACACGTACTTTAAAACACTTGATTTGATGCCAATTAAATCGTATCGATCTCACACACACATAATTACAAGATATTTAACATATATTGAAATAATTATAGACAAATTAACATTTAGGTTAGTAATTTTAGAGAATTATGAAAATTACTAAACTAATAGAACCCATGTTCTTCTCATTTAATTGACATTTTTTCACTACATAAGAAACATCTTAATCCATAATAAATCTTCAATATCTCTCACAATTTGTCTACATAATATAATATTAAATATGTTTCATAGATAATAATTTCCTTCATAACTTTTGGAAATGTAATAAAGGGGTGATATCAAACTCTCGGTATCGGAATAATCAGAGTAAAGCATGATGGTGAGGCAATAAATATAATTTAGGATACATAAAATGATATTTCAAAAAGAATGATCGTAAGCATGGAAATATGGAATAATGAAATGATATCATAAGATAATGAAATAATAAATATATATAAACAATATAAACATGACATGATAATAATAAGTCAAGGTTTACTCCCAATACTATCATTATAATGTGCACAGAGTCCCATAGTGGATTGGGTTCACTCCCTAATACCTTACATAACAACTCATGATATATAAAGATTTACCCAATGCATTGGAGGGATATATAATTATGGGCCCACCCATCACATAATTTAAATCATAAATATGTGTGACATGTGATTTAAATTGTCACGACTTGACTTGTTATGGAATTCCTGGCCGGTAGTGAGATGAGGGTGACACCCTAATCCCACCTCTAATAAGCTAGGGGTTGGACACCGGTTCCAAGTAGGCACATCGAATACATGGGAGGACATAGTATAAGGCACTTGTATACACTCACACATCTCCCAAAACCATTATAATGTTTAAAGAAAAGAAACAATTGATACCAAACATGCATTAATATAACTAATCCAACATCAAAGTGTGATATGAGTATGAGAGAGAAAAAAGAGAAAATATAATCCCACTAAAACTGTAAAAGAGTCCAACCTACTAATAAAAAGGGGAATGCTAATTTCATACATCTCTAGGAACTGTATTTGTTCTATCTAGTGTTACTATGATCCACCTACTCTTAATCAACTTAGTATCCAGTTGAAATTCCTATCATTTTCATAATTCGCGATACATGCGGGCAGAGCCTATATAGGGGTGAGTATAAACACACCCTAAAGGACACCCCAAAATCACCAAACATTAAGCATCGATAGAGATTCAACTCAATAAAAAAGGTTAATAAAACATATATTGAGATAATCACAACCCAAATATACTCAAATATGGACACCTCAAATTAAGATCACATCCTAACTGCCATCCTAGGATTCCACTCGAGGATCCAAGGTAATGCTTGTTTGAGAGAACTCACTCTGTGGGTATTACTAACACTGAAGGTACTCATCTGATAGGTCTTATACATTTCCCTCACCATATAGGTACACACTAGAACTAAAAAGATGATAATACATAGGTAGGGGATCACTCCCAAGGCCTATGGGGGATACCTAACCCTATCTGGAATAACCTAATAGGATGAGGATCAAATTTCCTAGAAGTTTATAATAGGATATTTGGTCCGACCTGGGGAATAATTATAGAGGATCACACCTCGGGTCATACAGAGGGACGCTTGACTCTATCTTGAACAAACCCAGAGAGATAATCACTCATCCTTTGGTCAGGATAGAATTCCTCATTGTACCCTTATAGGGATGGACCAAGGGAATGTACCCCCACTAATACACAACTAGACTCAGGATAATGGGGGTAAAATAGACCTGGATTAGGTACACTACTCAATAAGACTAGTTATTCCTTATTGTGCATGGTGATGACAAGTATATGTATTCTCCACTATAATGAGATATCAAGTTACAATAGTGTGGCTAAAAAAATACTTAGATAGTTTGGGTCCCTTAACTTTGGGATGGGTATGTAAAAATTCTTATTCCCTATACTAGTCATGACCGGGTCCAACTTGTAGTTCCTTCCTAGTTTTTTTACTTCCTCTGAAGAAACTATTTACCTTCTTCATTAAGGTACTTTATAACACTAATAAATTATTTCACCATATTAGAATTTTGTTAGATGTAACAGTATTGATTTGTTATTCCACTTACTTCTTCTTTACTTTATTACTTTCACATCAGCATATAATCAACTATTCTTCTTCATTACAATAGAAAACAAAAAATCTACTCTTTCTTCTTATTCTTATAACTTCATACATAATAATATGAATATGGTTTAGAATGATATGTTGTTCTGGGGTTAATATGGAGAAATCTCCATGAGGGGGGTGAATTGGACTTTTGAAAAATGTACTAAATAATTTAAATTATTATATCATAGTTAGAATATTAATTTAGTGGGAAATAAAAGAAAACAAACAAAAGATATTTTTATAGTGGTTTAGATATAAATGATCCTACTCTACTCTTCACCCCTCCCAAGAAAATTAGACTGATGGAACCCACTATAACCAATATAATGGAATATTACAATGAATTTTTTCCACCTAGAGTAACAACCCAATTACAAATCCTTTTTTCCCCTAGAGGATTATACCCAAACTAACCTACCTTTTTCTACCAGGAGGCATAACATGAATAGTCTTCCTTTTCCCTAGAGGAATAACCCAATACTTGAATTTTATTTGGGATTTATAACCTAGTTACCCACCTTTTAATGGGTAATATAACCCTTTATAATTATAAAAATATAACAATAATAGAAAAAAGTGAAAGCATAAAACTAAATGAAAGACATAATGTTTCATTGTAAAGGAAGTAAGGAGTTCTCTATCAGAAAAGGATAAAAATATTTTAGTTTGGTTGGGAGTAGTAGATGATCACTAGAAAAAATGAAACAATTGTATAATTCATGAATATCCTCAACCTCCTTATCTTTAACTGGTTATATCAACTCTATATATAATAGATTTACTTTTTACACAAAAACTTTAAAATCAAAAGACCATTGATTCTTTTATTTTCTCAAAGAAATAATCACTCATGCATCTTCAATGAACTAATTAATAGTTTTCCACACCTATTTCCCATATGATATTCCATGTGTATATCATTTATAAATAAAAAAGAAGCATTTATGAAATTTTACCTTGATATTTTGTAAAAAACAAGTACATAGTGGAACCCATTAGAAATGCTAATATAGAATTTAATAATAAGTATTAATATCCTAGAAATACTCTCTAATAATATTTGATATTGACTCTACATATTTAATTCGGTTTGAATTTAAATATCTCAAGTTCCAAAATTTTAATGTGAATACCCACACACTCTTGGACCCATTATAATACCATTTAATTCATCATAAAACAATTTAAAACGTGTTTTTAGAGCTTCTAAATAATTAATAATTAATTTTATAACAAGTAAAATAGTAATCATATCAATATTAAACTTGAAGAAAATTGAAATTTCAAGTATTACATAAAATAGAGAATATTTTGAGGTTTTTGAATATCATGTATAAAATCAAAAAACCACATCAAAAAATCTACATAGGGAATTAATGTATGGTATTTATGTAGTAAATTCATGTAATTCATTCACCATGTAATTGAATTCATCACATATCCAAAAATTGAGGAAGTTGAATTCTAAAAACTATAGATAGATTGAATTATAAAATTTTAGACTTAAAAAAACATTAAAAACATAATATTATTTAAATACGGTTAAATTATATTTAGATAATTTCATTATCTTTCCAAAAAATAAATAATAACCTTAATTGGACTTCCATTTCTCATTTTATCAGAAAAATATAGTAGCAGATTAATTTTGAAAAACTACAGAACTATGGCTGAAAACATACAATAACTACTAGCCTAATTTAGTACATGATAATGAATGATTTATAATTTTATGTATTATAATTAAATTTATATAATTTTTTATATTTCCAATTCAACAAAAATCACTCGATTTTGATTTCTTTATCCCATGTTATGGTCAAAATACATAAGGTTACCAATTCTAGAAAATCGGCTATATAGTGAATAGTAAATTGGCTATGTGGGAGAATCGAGTGCATAAATCGTCTACGTGGAACAATTGGATACATGAATTGGCTATGTGTAAATAGTAAAAAACCCCTTAAAATTATATTTTAAGGTCCCAAACAACTTATTTTTCCTTGTAACACTATATAAATCTTGTATAACATGTTATGAGAAATTTAAACAAGAAATTTAAAGATATTTTAGGCAAAGAAATATTATGATCTAAACAAAGTTAAGAACAATTTAATAAATATATAATGAAAACTAATAATATTCTTAAAGGAGATAAAAAAATTTATATCTTTTTAATTATAAAAAAATAAGTGGTTTAAGGAGTCACTCTATATTCTCACCCTTTTTGAGAATTACAAAATCAAGTATAATTTCAAAAACTTCTCCCCTTTTTTGAAATTATCAAAACGATAATCATTCAAAATAAAAAATATCCTCTATTAAAAATGATAAATTTTATTCCTTTAATTGATTAACATATTATATTTTATAATAATTAAAACAAACATTATGAAAAACTTTTCTAAACATGTATATTTCAAAATGTGTGTAAAGGATTCACTTTAAACTAATCATAATTTTAAAAGTTGTCAATGAAAAATAATGATAAACTCTTAAAGAAATAATATTTTATACAAAATAAAAGTTTATAAAGTAATTTATCATCGTATAATATGTATTATATGTCTTAAAATATTTATATAATGAACAAATATGTATATAAATTAAGTAACATCAATCAGAAAAAGAAGATTCTAGGTTTTACAGATCTAAATGTTTCAGCATAAAAGCACGCACAAATATAAATTCAAATATCCATCATACCAAGTTCAAAAATTATTTTCTAAATCATATTAAAATCTATGAGCTTATTAAAGATATTAGAAAGTTATTTTTTATAGAAATAAATTCCAGACTTATATTTCTTTTTTGAATATGATCTCTAAAAAAGTGAATTTTAACATCAATGTATTTAGTCCTAGAGTATTTTAAGGTATTTTTGAAAATATAAATAGAATAATTATTTTCATAAAAGATAGAAACCATATAAAAAAACAAAAAAAAAGAAATTATTTTCCTAATCCATACAGATTGAGCACAACATGATATAGTAGTTATATATTCAAATTCGATAGTTGAAAGATCAATACAATTTTTGTTTCTTTTAAGCCTATGAAACTAAATATTTACCAATTAAATGGTCCATACCGGAAGGGATCTTTTTAGATATCTTTCATCCTCCTAAATAAAAATCTAAATAAATTATCAAATCAAAGTTAATTTTTTCAGGGTAAAATAAACCAAGATTCAAATATACCTTAACATGTCTAATAATACTTTTAATAAATTTAATGTGACTTTCCTTAGGGTCACTTTAATATCTAGAACATATGTAAACTAAAAAAATTAAATGTGTCCTAGAAGTAGTTAAATATGATAAACTACTAATCACTCCTCTATAGGTTTTACATCAACAAATTTTCCAGATTTATCTAAATCTAAATTACAAGTAGTACTCATGGGATTATTTTCACTTTTAGAATAGTATAAACCAAATATCTAAACTAATTATTTATCATAATATGATTTATTTAGAAAACTACTATCACTTATTTGATAAATTTGAAAACTAAAGAAAATTTTCAATTCCCCTCTCATGTACATATCAAATTTAGAAGTCATCAATTCAGAAAATTCCTTACAAAGATTTTCATTTGAAGATATAAATATGATACCATAAATATAAATTCCTACAATAAAAATATCATTATAATTTTTCTTAATAAAAAATATTGGACAAACCTTTACTTTATCACAATTATTTCTAAAAATAAAACTAGTTAAAATATTATACCAAGATCAAAGATATTATTTTAAACCATATAAATCCTTATATAGTATAGAAACATAATAAGGACACTTTTTATTTTCAAAACCAGCATGTTTTCTAACATATACTTCTTCAAAAATATAACCATTTAGAAAAGTTATTTTTACATCCATTTGAAATAATTTGAATCTATAAAAAGTAGTATAATCCAATAATATCCTAATTATTTCTAACCTAGAAACAGGTCTAAAATATACGTTAAAATAAATTCCTATCTCTTATTAGTATCCCTAAGATATTAATATGGATTTATCCTTAATTATATTTCTATATTCATCAATCTTATTTCTAAATATCCACTTTGTTCCAATAATATGATAATCATTTGGTGGAATAAATAAAGTTCACACACTGTTCCTTGTAAAATGATTTAATTCATATTGCAAAGACAATATCCAATTAGCATCACCTAAATCTTCATCAATATTCTTTGGTAAAAATCATAAATAAAAGCATGATATCTCAAACATTCATAACATATTTTTTAGTTTGAATTTTTTATTCAACATTAACAATAACATTATATATGGGATTATCTTCCAAGATTTTTCATGAATAGGTTCATATTGGGAAGAAACATTCTCCCACTTAACATGTGAATCTTTATATTGTGTTCCTTCCTATTTAAAATTAAATTCTCTAAATTATTCCTCATGTTTATCAATATCATCATCTCTTTTATTCAAATATTTTTCATCGAACTTTACATGAATTGTTTCTTCAACAACCATAGTTCTTTTATTATACACTCTATATCAGTTCTATTATTTTAATATCCTAAAAAAATACCTTCATCCTATTTTTCATCAAATTTTTCAAAATAATCCTTTGTATTATGAGTAAAAACTTTACACTCAACCACTCTAAAATAGATAATTTTAGGTTTTCTTACTTTCTAAAGATCATAAGGTCTATTTTTCAATAAGGGTATTAAAATTATTCTACTATAAAAATAACAATAATTATTCATAGATTCTAAATAGAAATATTTAGGTATGTTAAAATCATTTAACATAGTCCTATCCATTTCTTGAAGTGTGCTATTTTTCCTCTCTACTACACCATTTTTGTGGTGTTCTAGGGGATGAAAAATTGTGAAAATACTCATTTTCTTCATAAAATGAGATAAATTTTAGATTCTATAATTCACCACCATTATCAATTCTAATTGAATTATTTAAGTGTCTTTTCTAATTTTGAACCAATTTACAAAAATTAATAAACATATATAAAGATTCATATTTAAGAGTAAGAAAGTAAACTCGTGTGTATCTTGTAAAATAATCTATAATAAAAAAACAATATCTTTTACCACCCAAAATAGTAGGATTAATAGGAATAAATAAATATAAATTAATGAAATCAATAATGATTATAATTTATACTTATTTAACTAACTTGAAACTTCTTTCGTATTGTTTAACTTTCAAGCTTGAGTCGCATACAAAGGTTTTGTCCTCTTTTAGTTATCGTAACTATAGAATAGTTTGGTTCTTAGATAGATTGTGCATCAACATGAAATTAGCATGTTCCAATCTCCTATTCCATGAAATATTATTAGATTGTGAAACATTTAAATATTTTAGATTTTGACCATTTAATTAAGAAAAATTAGTTGAACAAATATTATCTTTTCTATTTTCATAAAACAAAAAAAATAATTAAAAATAAATTTATCATTTTGAAATTTAACAAACATTCAATTATCACATAGATGAGAAATAATTATTAAATTAAGTTTCAAACCATCAAAAAATAATACTTTAGAAACGATAATAGAATTTGAAATTACAACTTCACCAAAACCTTTTACATTTCCTTTATAATTTTCACCAAATGTAACATTACCTCCATCACATTTATTGAATGATATAAAATTTGAAATATCACCAGTCATGTGTCTCAATAATCCACTATCCATGTACCAAATGTCCTTTTTTATTCTCTAAAGAAAAATTTACTATAACAATGGATTTCATAAAGTTTTAGTACCCATGAAAATTTGGGTCCAATGGGATTATCATATGAATTCTTAGGAATCCAAAAATATTTCAAACATTTTTTTATAGGAAATCTAGAAAATAATAATTTTGAAATAAAATCCTTAGTATGTCCAAGAGATTGTGGAAATATCAAAGAACAGTCATTGGCATAGTGACCTTTCATATGAAATCTAAAACAAGTGATAGTAGATATACTTTTATTTGAACTCTTGATAAAGAAAGTATTATAAATTTTAGGTAAATTATTAACATAACCAGGTTTGGTTCTATTTTTTTCATTTTATTAAAACTTGTGATTTTATCAAATTTTTATCTACCTTGAACAAAAATGGATATATTTGAATTTAAACTTTCAACTTAATTTTAAAGATGTTAATTCTTCTTAAGAATAATATTAAAATTGATTATTTCAACTCTATGAAACATAGACATAAAATCAACCAATATTTTTAATTTATCATTTTTAGAAAGTGAATTTTTTATAATTGGATTCTACAGTAGTGCTTGAATCCTCTATATAACTTCATCCAGCTATCATTGCATTATTTTATTTTTTATATTTTTTCCTTTTATTTTTTCCCTTATTTAGTCTTGGAAAATCAGTCTTTATGCTTCCCATTTACCTACACTCATAAAGAATTACATCTTGAGAATCATTAGAAATAAAATTACCCTTCTTCTTATAATTGTAGTCATCCTTAGGATAGTTTTTCAAGGATATCCTTGATTATCCTTTCTTCCTTCTATATCTATATTTTTTAACATAGGATATATCATTCCTATCAATAATTTGTAACTCAGAATTGGAAAATTAAGTAGATATATTTGATTTAAAATAAATTCCCTACTTCTTTTAATCATGTTATTCAATAAGATTTTTACACTCTAACTTGTATTGTAATGATGATCGAATAATCTCACCAAGAGTGTATTCCTAAAAATTATTACTTATATCTATAGCTACATTTTTAGAATGAAACTTATTAAGAAGTGATCAAATAACTCTTTCCATAAGAATAGGATTATCCAAAGTATCTTCTAAATAACTCATACCATTTATAATACTGGTGAATCTAAGAAATATTTGGTTTAAAGTTTCATTTTCACCCATTTTAAATTCTTGATATTCATCTTTTAACCTGAAAAACTTAGTTCCAATAAGCTTATCCAAACTAAGATGTGTAACTTTCATAATTTCCTAGATGTCATGAGAAATTTTACATACTGAAACATGACATTAAACATTCTTATTTATTGCATAGTATAAAATATTCATCACCTTATAATTCAACTCGTACTTTAATACATCATTATCAACTAAGGATTCAGGTTCACCTATGGGTAGCTTGTATGGATTTTTCATAATTTTCCAATGATCAATACTAAGTTGCTTCAAGAATGATTCCATATGGTATTTCCAATATCCATAATGAGTACCATATAAATGAGGTGTTTTTTGAGGTATCCGTCCATCATTAAAACTAGTTCCTACCATCTTAAACAGATCTTTTCCCCTTGACAGTTAAGTTAGTAAATGGTTATCACAAATAAAGAAAATATATATCGATCATGGAACCTTAATTTAATACCAATTTTTAGTCCATAATTAAGATGTAAAAATATCCAAGAGGGGGTGAATTTGACTTTTAAAAAATGAATTAAATAACTTAAATGATTATATCATAGTTATAAAATTAATGTAGAAAAAAATAAATGAAAATTAACACAAGATGTTTTTATATTGTTCAAAGCTAAATGATCCTATTGTACTCTTTATCCCTCTCACGAACTGATATTGATGACACCCACTATAACCAATATAATGGAAATGAATTTTTCCCACCTGGATTCACAACCCAATTACATAGCCTATTTCCCCCTAGAGGCTTAAACCCAAACCGACCTACCTTTTTCTACCTAGAGGCACAATCTGAACAACCTTTATTTTTTCCTTGGAGGCACAATCCAATTCCTAAATTTTTCTTGTATTCACAACACAATTACCTACCTTTTAATGGGTAATATAAACCTTTAAAATTCTGCACATAGAAAATTAATAGAAATCATTGAAGCCACATAACCAGATGAAATCTTTAATGTTTGAGTATTGAGGTAGTAAGAAATTCTCCAGTAGTAAAGTATCAAACTATTTCAATTTGGTTGGGAGTATTAGATGATCACCATAAAAATGAAACATGTGTAAAATTAAATAATATCCCCACCATCATTTCTTGTACTCGTTCTATCAACTCTATATATAATAGATATTATTTGTGCACGTCAACTTTAAAATCTGAATATCGTTGAATCTTTTATTTTACCAAAGCAATAATCATGCATGCAACTTCAACAAACCACTTTAGAGTTTTCCACACCTATTTCCCAAATTATATTCCACATGTATACCATTTATAAATGAAAAACAACATTTATTAAAGTGCATGTTGATATTATGTAAAACAAAAATAACTACACAGTGGAACCCATTATAATATTTAATATAGCATCTAAAAATAAGTATTAATATCCTATAAATACTCCCTGATAATATTTGATACTAACTCTTCATATTTCATTCGGTTTGAATATAAATATATCAAGTTCCAAAATTTCAATGTGAATATCCATACATGCTTTTACCTAGGATAATCCCATTTAATTCATCATAAAACAATTTAAAACATGTTTTCATGGATTCTAAAAAACAAATAAGTAATTTTAGAACAAAGAAAACATTAATTATATCTATAATAAACTTGTAGCAAATTTAAATTTCATGTATTACATAAAACAGAGCATATTTCGAGGTTTTAGAATATCCTATATAAAAAAACCACATAGAAAAATCAACATAGGATATTTACATAGTCAAATCATGTAGATGATTCACTATGTAAGAGAATTCATCACATATAAAAAAATTGATGTAGCCAAATTCTGAAAAATGTAGACAACTTGACTTATAAAATTTCAGACTTAAAAAAACATAAAAAATATTCTTTAGCCCTTCCTGAATTATATTTATATAATTTAATTATATTTCCATATAATCAATGATCACCTTAATTATAATTTTATAGATAAAGTTGTCATCAAAATATAGAAGGAAATTAATTCTAGAAAACTACTGAATTTATACTGAAAACTTGTTGTGATTTATAACCTAATTTAGTGCATGATAAAGATCAATTTAGAATTTTATGTCTTCTAATTAAATGTAGATAATTTTTTAAAATTTAAAAATATTTAATAATCACTAAATTTAGAGTTAATTATCATAGGTTATGGTCAAAATACATAAGGTAACTAATTATATAAAATTGGCTATATTGCGAACATTAAATTGGCTATTTGGGAGAATCGGCTACGTGAATTGGCTATGCGGCATAATTGGCTACATGGAAATAGAAAAAACACCTAAAATGATATTTTAAGGTCCCAAATAACTTATTTTTCCAAGGAACACTATATAAAACTTGTATAACATGTTACAACCAATCAAAACATGAAATTTAAAGATATTTCAAGCAAAGAAATATTATGATCTAATCAAATTTAAGCACAATTTAATCAATACAAAATGAAAAGTATTGAGACTCTTAAAGGAAACTCAAAATAATAATCTCATATTTATTATTTAATCCAAATGATAATTAATATATATCAATTTTGACACCAACTCTTCTTATCTTCTTCTTACTAGAATCACAAATCTCTTTGTGATTATCAAAACAATAAAAGCTTATCTCGACATTGTCACCATTAATTATCTTCTATACAATATCAATAGTGAATATAGTATTGATTATCAATTTTTCTTATTGGTGCAACAAATATTTATTCAAATGAATTTCACCATACTTTCAATATTAATTCATGCAAGAATGATCTTGAACAAACTTAATACACTGAAAACTCAAATATAAAGTCTTCTGAAATTCTTCCCAGCTTCAGTCATAAGTTGTTTTTTAAATCACTTAATGCATAAATAATGGTGCATGTATAATGAATAAAGCATAACACATATATAAATTCATCTTATTATTTAATTTGTTTTGTTTAAATTCTTCTGAATTAAGTCATTATGCATTTTAATGTACATATGCACACTATCTTCACCCTTCTTCTTTCACTTCCCTTCATGCAAACCAGTATGTGTGCACACTATCTTGTTATATAATACCTTTACAAAACACTAAGTGGTTTAATATTCGGTTCACATGTATGGAACCATTATATTGGTATATCACACGGTTTCTTCCTTTTTCATGAAACACAACACTGTGTGTTGGTTATCATTTTCCATCATGTACCAACATAGTACATAAACAATGTTATATTTACATAACACATTGGGATTATAATACTCAAAAACTTAATCATAGAAATAATGTTCAAAAAACACTACGATCATGATTTAACACAAGTCAAATGTTTATAGATCTTCTTCATGCAAGATGTGCATGGTTCTTCATCATGTAACCATGGAGGTTTGCAGAACTCCCCTATTCTCATAGCTTAGGAGGCATAGAGAACCCTTTGCCTATTAGTGTATATAAAAATAGGATATGCTCTGTTTTTATGAAAAATGAGAGCTCTCTTAAGAATCATGAGTGGCATCAACCCTCTCATCTTGGATGATTAGATATTTATGGGAACTACCTCTACCTTACACTACTATGATTCACCATACCATCCTCCTATAAAATATGTTATTTCAAATTAAATATTTTAATATCACCAAAGATCTCATCGTTCAAATATTCTATACACAAGTTACTTGATGTTGATACCCATGGTATTATTTCTTTTGCAAGTTCATATAGAAACTCCTCTCATTGAAGTGATAAAGACCACATGATTTATCACTCCTTCAAATCCTCAAACTCCATCTATGCATATTTAATGCATGAACAACCTTTATAACTTCACTTGAATTTATTTGTTATTATTTTTTATGATAATCAAATAAATAATTCATCAAGAATGCATCATAAACTCAATATTGTTTTGATCACTATCATTTATGGTATAAAATAACTCTAGCATACAGTAACCATCCAGCATTGGGAGGCTAAAAAAGACTGCCTGTAGAGATTGGATGGTTGATATGTGTTTGATCAAGTTGTTGTTGTTCTATCCTTAACTTTTTAATGTATCTACAATGTGTGGCCCTATATATGTTCCACATTGATCCCATGCTCAGTAGATCTCTTATTAAAAAATGATCCCATGTTAGTGGCTCTTTGATCCATGACACTGGGGTTGGCACCTAGACATACTTTCACCTAACGCCCACATAGGTCACACCACCCCATTACAAGGTCCACAGGCACCCTATTGAGTTTTATACACTCCATGTGCACCCACATATGCACTGTATATAGGAGTTATGTTCCATATTCCTCCTACCACCATTGATTTCTAGCTAGGTCGAGTTTCTCCTATGTGGTTAACCCTCGGGTCCCATAAATATGGTTGAGGGACTCCTTGGTTGGTTATACTAAGGTTGGCCTATTTTTTTAGTCAACTCCCCATAAAATGAGTTAGAAAAATATTCAAAATGTTTCATATAAAATATGAATACCAAACCAACCTATCAACAAACCTCATGCAACATATAATATCTCATGTATTTATATGCATATACATTAATAAAATTCCTCATGAAATACTATTTCATGCACTTCATCTCTTGCATGGTCTTTATGCGATAATGAAATATTTCATGATATTATTATTTTTAATTATGAAAAATAAAAAAATTTCATTATCTTATTTAAACTCTTCCCCATGAAAATCAATATTTTCATGGTCTTAATATTCCTCCTTTACATTTTAAATATCAATTCCAAATATATCTTCATCATCCAATCATATTTCTTCCTATCTTCTTCATTGCTGTAAAAAATGTATCACTATTGAAACAAGTCTTTGACATGAATATCAGTTCAATAATCATCAGAGTAGTAAACTCAAAGTCTTTATAAGAACTTTATTAAGATAATAATAATTGAGTAAAAACTTTTATATCTATTCATCCAAGTTATAATCACTTAGATATCATGCTTGGATATCTTGGATACTCCTCTTCCAGTAACTTCTTTATTTCTAACTTCTTCATCATATTGAAATAAATGAAATATTTTTATTTTCTTGACCACCTTTAATAAACAATAACAATCATTAACTAAAAATAAAACTCATACACAATTAGGCTTCACAATATTCCCCTTTTTGTTTTTTAGAAATACCTTCAAAGTTATTTCCAAATGAATATATCAATATGTGAATCTCCCCCTTTCAATTTTTCAAACTTTCATTTTAATTTATCTCCCCCTTATTGAAAATAAATACAAAGTTCATGGGAAAATGGTATCAATAAAAACTTAATCAATGTTCCATCCATCATTTCACTCTATGTCTACATGATCTATGCTCACTGTATAAAATAAGAGGATTTTATTTAGATGAAAAAAAATTCTATTACCAAATGGAATTGATACCTCATAAAATGAGAAATCATATTATTATCTTCATAGATTGTCCATTTTTTATTCCAGACTTAAGATACATAAATAAGATAAGAAAATTTTATAATAAATTTCAACTTGAAACTATTTCACTCACTTAAACAAACATATTAAAAACATTCAAATACAACAAGAAGGATAAGTGGCCTTGGGGAACTTCCATTACTTCCACTTTTATTATATAATTGATTAATTAAATTACTCCCCCCTTTTGTTAAGTTTATTATTCTTTATAACCAAGGATGATAGATTGGGAAAAATGTACATTTTCTAATGAAATGATCTTCAGGAATATTTCATAATGATTAGATTTGATTCCCATTGAAATAATGATTTTCATAAGAAACATAATCTTTTTAAATTTGTATCCCCCTCAAGGAAAACACTCCTCATTATCTTTATAATGGTGTATTGCTTTAAGAATGTATTTCCAGATGTTCTAATTTGGATAATACACTAATATGGATCATTAACTTGTGATTGTTTGATAGTTGTATTTCATGCATGCATTTTAGAGTATTTTAATGTGTCTATTTATGTATTTAAATGGTGAATATTTCCATTTTGGAATGTATTTTATTGTTTTATGATTTTTGTTAGGAAAAAATGACATTATAAAAAGGGAATTAAAATAGGAAAATAATGGAGCTAAAAGACACTTCGCTACGTGAGCAAAGATTACATGATGCCTTCTCATGGAATGAAATTCACAATATTACATGATGTTAAGGTACTTTACATATCATTTAAGTCTTAGTGAGAAGAAAAATAATGAGAAAATGGATGAGGTTTTATGGTATTTCCCTTTATATTTCCCCTATTGACCATACCTTTAAAGGATTATGGGACAAGAGGGAGCAACGTGATGCCACTAGAGGAGACGCACGCACGGATTGGCACTGCAGATCCCTACTTGGCCATCATTCTTCACCACCATTATTCCTTGTGTATCCATGATGTTCGTTTTCATCATGCTTAGAATGAGAGAGTATTCCTATTTTTTTGGGTGATGTGATTGTAAGAGGGTGAATAAGGATTATTTTTATCTTTTTTTTATTGCTGCAACACTATCTATCAATTCAAAATTTCTTTTTGTTCATATTTTATGACCATTTCTACATTCTGAGGAATATTATATTATATCGTCAATTAATTAGATTATTTTTTGTATGGAAATTATTCTATTTGGGTTACTTATATTTAAACAAGGTTTTGGGTCACCTATTTTTCCATTTACACCAAGTAGATAACCATTCCAAAGGTAAAATCACATGATTAGGGAAGAATAACCAGACCAAGGATCCTTGCTGACTCAATTCTGACACCAAACCTAAATAAATCCATTATCAATTGAATCCCCAGTGCACAAACCTGAAAATCACTGAACCTGGCATGTCTCTATCATGATTTCAAAATCTAATCCTTGATGATATTTGTTTATTTTATTTAAAACCAACCAAATAATTTAAATTTTATTTTGTTAATTTAATTTAGAATATACAAATCGTCCTTGTGGGTTCGACACTCAGACATTAAAAGTACTACATTTTTAGTTAGGTTTTATGAATTATATAAATTATTGAATCTTTATATCCCCATAGGAATTAACGATGCCCTACAGGCTATCACTGTCCAACTTTGATAACCTATACAACTTCACCTCAAATGATCTTCTTCAATACTTGTTCTTATGAATATAGAATATAATATAAAACCAAGATAATATCTTCTTTATCCTTGTTTTCTAGGATATGAAAGAACATTCTTAATCCTAATTAAATATGATCCTCTATCATATTTTTATTTAAATACCAATTGAGGAATTATTCAAGGATCATGACTTCTTTAGCTTTACTATCAATAATTGATAGCACTCACTACTTCTCAATTTCACCCCCTTATGACTTTCTTTACCTTCAATTCCCTACATTATAATAAAAAATATAATATACAAAGATTAATGGAATTAGTTGGATCCTCCTTGATTATCAATGTGAATAGAAAGGTTGGGATGGTTTTCTCAACTACATTACTCCATTTACTTCATAATTCACACTTAAACATATGATCTTTAATTCTAATTGAAGATGTGCAGATCTTATCACATTTTTAATTTCTTTATGTGTGAAATTTCTTTCTTTAATATATTTTAAAACACTTATATCACCTGGTGAAAATTTTATTTTATTAAATAATTCTTCTTGTGATGAAATAATTAAAAACAATTTCTCATATTATGACCAACCATGTTTCACCTCACACGCATATATTCTTTATCTTTATGTGGAATCTTTTATTTTACTTCTGAAATATATTTGTCTTGTGCTACTTCCTTTTTCTTTATTCTCTCAAAATATTCTAGCTAGATAACTAACATGTCATTAGGTATATGGGTATTAAGTTTAGATATCCACATTAATTCTTCTAAGTGCTATTAATCTTAGTAGTTCTTTTGGATGAATTACATCTCCTCAAATTATTAGATTTAGAATCCACGATCTTATTACCATTCATCATGTGGTAACTTTTGTTTAAAACATTTTTATTCTTTCTTACCAAGGTTTTTTCTTCTTTCATTATCAAATTTTGTGGTCTTATTATATTAACATCTTTAGATACATGTAGAGATATGAATGGATAATTATTATGACCATCATCATTGCATACATCACATAAATTTTCAAGCTTTACAAATATGTTTACAGAATACATATTTTTTATAACCTATAGATGTTTCTTCTTCTCCTCAAGATTTCTCCCCCTTGATATGATACTCCTTTATGCTTTATAATTTAGAGGATTGTACCAAAAATCTTGTGCACAATTCCTGAATAATTTACAACACCAAAATTGACCCACAAACCTTGATCTTTTAATTTCTTATGTATGAAGTTTTGGGTATTCTTCATATATTATAGGAATCTATTTGGGAAACCATATTCCACACTACTTTTCTTATCCACTATAGTCACGGTGGTAGGATTATCCTATTATTTATTCATACATACTTGTTTAGATTTTGTTTTACAACCTACACTAATTGTGGAAACAGATTTAGAAACATTATTACAAGTTGGTATGGTTCTTATTTTTTTCTTCTCAGATTATTAAGATACATAATTTAACAAAGTCATGATATACTTATCACATTTTAGAGGTATTTTAACATTAAAATAATCCAGGGGCATTGAGTAGAAATATAAACTATCTTCTTCTTTTTTGAAATATCAATATGTTTCTTATCAAGATTGTCCAACTAAACTTATAATTCCAGACATTTCATATTGAGGGTGTTTTTATGATCATAAATAATAATCTCATTATATTCACAAATGTTCTTAAATATCTCATATTCTTCTTCATGCATCTTAACTTTTTTTGTAACAAATATTCAAGTTTATTGATCTTCTTGAATTTCTCTTCCAAATGTAAATCCTTGACATCAATGTTATTTTTAAAATTTTCTTCAAGTGCATGGATATTTTCTTACATAGTCTTATTGAATCCCTATTTATCTTCAACTTCATTTAGAAACTTGTTTTCAAACTCTAATAAACTTATTTCAAGCTCCACTTTTTCTATTTCAAAGGATCTAACTTGCTTATAGAGTATTATACATTCTCAAATTTTTTATTTTAAATACTTCTCCATTACTTATGACATCTCGCCATGATTATTGATTTCTTACTACATAATTTCAATTATCAAATAGTTAATAGAGACTAATTTTTTTATAAAACTTCATCATACTATTTAATGAATTAATTAAAAATCAATTTATATATCATCACTCCTAGTAGTGATTAGATCTTCTTCGGGATAGTTTTGATAAGAGTTAACACATACCTCCTGATCACTTGAATGTATCAATCTATATAAGGTAAAAATAATATTTATATATTTGGTGGTAACTTTAGCCACCGAATCTTCACTTTCCAGGCCTATTTATTTTCAATGTTGGATATTCATGGATATACTAACACTTTCTCTTCTTTAGATAAGAGGTACTTCTTATTCAACTTTATTTTCAATTATTTATCTTATTCATCATGGTCTTGGTAGGAATATAATTATTCTCATAGATGTCTTTACTAAAATTGAGCTTCATTGTTAACATGAGAAATTAACTAAAATATTAAAAGGTGAATAGCTATAATATAGATAATCTGATAGAGGTAAACCTTGGATCTGATACTAATTGTGTAGCACCCCTACTTTCAAGTACCCGATCCATTATTTATGTATTTTTAAGTATATATAATGTTAGGGTTATATTTAAGGAGGTTCATATGTTCTTGAAAATCCTTGGAGGGTTTTATGGAGGTTCATAGCTTGAGAATGGTTATTAGAAATCGGGCAACACCTATAGGAAACCGTTCATGGGAAACAATGGCCACTGGGTAGGAAGATTGTTAGGATCATAGTTTTTTCAAACCATGGAGATTCCCAATAGAAACTGTGTGATGTTAGACATAGGTTAATATAATGGTTTTAACATGCTTTTTATAACCATGTTATCCAACCATGTGAGGTGTGCTTTAGATGTAGTGGATCATGCATGGCTAGTGCACAGTTTTCCTAACCGTACTCCCTAACCATGAATCGTGAAAAAATAGATTCTAAAACTATGTATCTAAACAGATTTACCTTTTAAACCATTTTTTACTCTAAATGGTTCAACACACGAATTAATCTTACTCTCAAGGATATAGATACCATTACTTTCAATATGGGATTGATTTCTAGGAGAATTAAAGTGTGTTGGAGGACCTGATTCATCAGTAAGTAATCATTCATCATTTTTTTCCTTAGATATCTTCTTATTCCATCTCTTGGAATCATGGATCTAATCTTTTGGGGATATATCCATGCAATGTGATGTCAATATTTATGGTATATGATTTTTTTATTAAATGGAACAAGACCTAAGGTTTGATTTAAGATTTTCAAGCTGATTTATTAAAGTTTTTGTTTCCTTTTTTATTTTCACCAAATTTTGAGAGGTAGGTGGCTTCTCTTTCGAATCCACTTGATTGGAAATAGAAGGCTTAGTTTAAATGAATTTTTTTATTTATTTTAATTGATAAATTGATGTGTGATTATTGATTGAAAACATATTTAGTGGTGGTTTTTATAAGTAGTGGAAAGTGGATGGTTTTTTGGATAGTGTTCTTAAATGATAATTTTAAAATGATGATTTTAAAATTATGGTTTTGTTTTGATAAAAGGAATTTGGTTGTTGAATTTTTTTAAAGAAATAAAGGTTTTATGTTAAATTAATTTTCATGGATTTTAGCATACATGGTGGGTATGTGTTCATGTACATTTGGGATAGATAAGGGTTTTAAGTTTCCCCCCATCAAAATAGTATGTATAAGGGCTTGAAGTTTCCCCCATAAAAATGTTTCACCAAGTGATGGATTGGTGAAAGGATGACTCACCACTCATGGGTATAGAGAGTTAAATGGTTGACATGAATGTGTAGATGTGTGTATGTGTGGATGTGTGTAAATAGAGTGGGTATTCTAAATTAAATTGAGAAATGTTTTAATGAATTCTTTTATTGATTTCCATGGAAATTATTTTGGTTTGGAAAACTGTTTTAGCATTGTTATAAATTGCTTTAAAGTTTTTTGAAACTATTTTATATAAATTTGATAACATGTTATATCCTAGTGGCATGAGTAGGGAAGTAATTGGTGAAATATTATTGAGTTTTATACTCACCCCCTACTTGGGAACGTTGGTGTGTTTATAGATATTATATATCGAGATACATATAAACACAAGGTATCCCATTTATTTAATGATGCTTCTTGATATATTGGATGAGGCATGAGGATTTGGAGCTTGGAGTAGTTTGATAGTTATTGGTCAGTGTATTTGGTGTCTTTGGGTTTTCTCAGCTATTGTTTCTTTTTATTATGTCACTTTGATTACTCTTATACTCTGATATTTTTGTTGGTTTATTTGTATTTTATTTGGTTGTATTTGTTACTCATGAATCATATAGAGGTTTAATTATTATGGTTATCATGATTTAGTTGTATTATTTTCAAAGTGAAAACCATCCCCCAATTTTTATGAAGCCCTTGATATTTATTTTGAGCATTTGGTGTCTTGGGGATGTCACCTAAGGCTAATAACTCCCACTGCTTCTTCCCAAGACAATGAGTGAGGGGAGGGATGTTACAAATGGTATCTATTTATTCAATCCTATAGTTGAAAATAATTCTATCTTAGTCCTTGGGTAGGATTTGTAGAAAGGATATATGATAATAGGAACCTAAAATTTAGATCATAAAGAGGTTAAGCTAACCTATTTATTTTCAACTTAAATTTACTAGGAACTTTGGTTACATGAGTGTTTTGAGAAACTTCTAAGATTTGAAACCTCATTGTTATGGGTTTATCTAATGAGAAGATCATGACATGAAATGATAGTAATGACTTCCCATTAGGAGTTAATAATTAATTTTGAGTAATTATTTATGATTTAGTGAAAAAAAAATTGATTTTTGAAAATATTAGAAAATGGATTTTTTTTAAAAAATAATGGTGGAATTTTCAAAAATGTTTTGAAAATGAAATTTTTTGAATTTTGGAAAGCCATGTTGTAATATGTGTGATGTAGTAAATTGGAAATAGATAAGTCTTCATTTGTGAGAAAATAAGACTAAATGGAGTTCATTTTGGTTATAGTTAATGGAATTGGGTAAACATCATAGAAACCAACTGGAAGAGGCTGCTAGAATATGGTGACACTTAAGTGACGGGTGAACCAACAGTTGGTCCAAATCATCATTTTGGATTTTCAAACCATTGAGTTGAGACTAAAAACAGATAATCTTTCTATATATGTCCTATATATTATGAATTTTACAGTGATGGGGAATATAGTGATAATACAGGAAGAATACACTACTAGAAATCCAAGTGGATGAAGCATAGTTTTCTTCATGAGAATAGGTGTGAAATCTAACACTAAGAGAAGGAGGAAGAGGGACACATATTTTCATTGAGGTGGATCACCTCAAAATCAGACCACAAGATTAGTTATCTTTCCTCCAAGACCCAAAATTAAGCAGGGATGTTTCCAATGTGGTTATTTAGATCATATCAATCGAGATTATACAGAACCACTTAGATCATGTCATAATTACAACAATATAAAAAATAATCAACTATATTAGCATAGTTCTCTAAGGTTAGGTACTAGAGACACATATAATGTTTCTTAAACATCATATTTTTTTTGAAGGGATGAGTGTAGAAGAATATATCTTATCAGTATAACTAAGCATTCCATGGTGATTCAAGGAATACTATTACTCCTCAACCAGTGCAATCTCAACAGGGTAACAAAGATGAAAATTTAGCAAGTAAGAAATTGTATAGAGATGAGAAAGTGATCATGGATGATCAATCACGACCTTTGATGGTAAAATGTGTGATTATTTTGAATTTTAGTCTTATGCAAGATTTTTTTTATAAGGGTGTGTCCCATTCATTCATTTCTTTGTGTGTTATTGATCTTTTGGGCTTACATATTGATATGATGCCTTCTATTTTGAAACTCAAAACACCTTTGGGGAAATAAGAGTGTTGGACCTTGAATTTTTTAACATGTTCAATAATAATCAATGGGATTGAGCTGGTATGGTACATATCTGTGATATAGATTTATGTCTATGACATAATCGTGAGTATGGATTTGTTTTTAATGTTCAAATCTCACGTCAACTATTTTAATCAAATGGTAGGTTTTACAACTGATGATTGCATCTATAATCTCTTTATATGAGATTAGAATGTAAATAAAAGTGGATCAGAATTTTTAAAACTAGTATTTGGAACTATCTCATACTAGTTGGAAGCTTTGACCTTGGTGTCAGTGGATGATATTGAGAATAGTGGTTTTACAACAATTATTGATCAGTTTCCTAATGTTTTTTATGATAATTTATAAAAGTTACCACCCACAAGATAAGTTGAGTTTACAATTTATATCTTACTAGGGACTAGTACCATCTCACTTCTGCCTTATCAGATGGAACCAACAGAATTAAGGGAATTGAAATTCTAGTTTTAAGAGCCAGAAAGAAAAGGGTTCATTCGTCCTAGTACATCTTTGTGGGAAGCACCATCTTTTTTCATGAAAAGGAATATGGAACTATTCAGCATTGTGTAGATTATTATATGATTAACCAAGTTATTATAAAGAATAATTATCATCTTACATGAATTTATGATTTTTTTGATCAATTGAGGGGATCCCAATGGTTCTCTAAAATGGAATTTCATTCAAGATATCACTAATTATGGGTTCGGAAGTAGGATATTCCAAAGAAATCTTTCAGAAGTAGATATGGCCATTCTGAGTATGTGGTTATGTCTTTCGGTATTATAAATGAACTAGATATCATTATGGCATTGATAAATAGGATATTTCAAAGGTATATAGATTCTTCTGTGGTGTTTTTTTGTGGATGACATACTGGTGTGTTCTAGAACAAAGTCTGATCATGAGAAAAACTTGGCAATGGTGTTGGGTATATTGTGGGATCATCGTCAATATGCTAAACTTTCAAAGTGTGATTTTTTGATACAAGTGGTACATTTATTTGTCTATGTAATATCTAAAAGATGTGTTTTTGTGGATCTAGAAAAGATAGTGGCTATAAAATAATGTAAACTTCCAAATAATGACTTTGAGATACATAGTTTCCTTGGCCTGGCTGATTATTATTGACGTTTTTTTGTGACTTTTCACAACTAGATTCACCAATGGAAGCTTTGAAAAGGAAAATTGTTCTATTCCAATATAATGATGAATGTTATAAGTATTTTCAAGATCTTAAAGTTCGTCTTACATCCGCACTGATCATTATATTTTGAAAATTAGGGAAAGTCTATGTGGTGTATTGTAGTGATTCAGGATCTTGGTTGGGGTGTGTTCTTTTACAGGGATTTCATGTCATTGCTTATGGATCATGGAAGTTATGGTTTTATTAAAAGAACTACCTAACACACAATTTGGAATTATATTTTGTGGTCCATGCTTTGAATACTTGGCATAATTACCTATTTAGTGGGAAATTTATAGTGTTTATAGATCATAAGAGCTTGAAACACATTTCTCACAAAGATATTTTAATCTAAGACAAAGAAGATGGATTAAGTATCTTTAAATTTTTAACTTTTACTTAATTTATATACTAGGAAAATGAAACTCTATAGAAGATGCATTAAGTAGGAAATTATATATTCAATTGGTGAAAGTGGCTTCAAATAAATGGAAACTGATGTTAGTGATAACTGATATGCACTTACATTTTGAAGACAGATTTACTATTGTGTTTTTCTTTCTGATTTCTTTTATTCCTAATTTGTTTGACATGGTTAAATAGGCATAGAAATTTGTTTCTGAATGTTTTGTTAAAAGGTCAAAACTTAATGTTGGGGAGACCATTGAGGTATGGAATCTTTATAGAAGCTCAGTTTTTGTGGTTTTGAGATTAGATGGTCATACCTATGGCTTGTTAGGAATAACTCCTTTATTCTTACCACCATTCGATATAGATTATTCATCCTTCAATACAAAATATGTAGAAATCATTGAAAGCACAATTTTAGTGGGTGAACATGAAAAGAAGGGTGGTTGATTTTTTTTTGAGATGCCTCACCTATCAGCAAGTTAAGGCTGATCACCAGTGACCAATGAGTATGCTACAATCTTAATCAATTAACATGTGGGAATGGGAGTAGATATCCAAGTATTTTTTGATAGGTCTCCCAAGAAAAGTATGAAAACATGATTCCATATGGGAAATAGTGGATTGACTCACTAAGTCATCACATTTTATACCTATTTATGAATATCATATGGTGGGTTGATTTTCTAAAATCTATATATGATAAGTGGTAAAAACACATGGAATTCCATTATCGATTGTATTTTATCGAGATCCAAGGTTTACATATCATTTTTTAAAATCCTTACAGTAATCCCTTGGGACTTAGTTCATTATGAGCATGGTGTATCATAATCAAATGGATGGACAATGTGAAAGGATGAAAAAAATGTTAGAAGACATTATTAGGGCTTGTGTAATGGATTTAGGTGTCTTATAAGAGGATAACATTCCATTATTGGAGTTTTCATACAACAACAGTTATCATCCCTTGATATATATGGATCTTTTAAAAGAATTTCTTGGGTGTCCTTGTCGTTCTCCACTTTTTTGGGTGGAAACAGGTGAGACTTTATTGTATGGAGAAAGCCTCATGCAAGAGACATTGGATAAAAATCAGTTGATTAGGAAGCAAATAGAGACAGCTCAGGTTTGTCAAAAATCATATGCATATGAACAGCAATTACCATTGTAATTAGAAGTGAGAGATCATGTGTTATTGATAATTTCTCTAGGTCTTGGGCAACATCATTTTGGGAAGCATGGAAAGTTATATCCTTGATACATAGTCCCTTTTGAGATACTTGAAAGGGTTTATAAGGTGGAATATCAGTTGTATTTTCCACCAAGGTTTTGTTTAATGCATAATGTGTTTTATGTATATCAATTGAAGAAGTTTCAACATGATGATGACCAAATGATTTGATGAGATCAATCTGATGAAGAGATGGATGCTATGTTGGTTCATGTGCTAGTTTAGATTATGGATAGTAAAGAGAAAGTCTTATATGGTAAAATCATTGATCTGGTGTGGGTTTTATAGAAACATGGTTTAATTTAGGAAGAAATGTAGGAGTGTGAGAATTAAATGATAGAGAAATGGCCTAAACTCTTTCAGGCCAATGGTGGTTTTCTACTTTCTAAGGATAGAAAGGCCAATGGTGGGGAGAATATAACACACCCAATTTTAGGTAATTAACCCTTTATTTATGTATTTTAAGTATATATAATGTTTTAGTTATATTTTTGAAGTTTCGAAGGTGTTTTTTTATACTTTGGGGGGTTTATGGAGGTTCACAGTTTGAGAATGGTTTTTGAATTTCTGAGGAAGGAAATTCCAATGTTGTTTCTTTTGATTATACCACTTTTATTTCACATGTTCTTTTATATTTTTTTTGTTTTAGTTGGTTTTGATTAGGTTGTATTTTTTACTCATGCTTCATATAGAGGTTTGATTATTATGGTTATTAGGGTTTAGTTTTTTTATTTTCAAAGGTAAAATCATTCCCCAATTGTTATGATGCCCTTGGAATTTATTACCATCCTTTGAGTTCTTGGGGATTTCTGTAACGCCCTGGATCCGGGTGCCACACAACAGGTGCCCCGAACCCAGTTGGTCACATGGCCTCAAGCGCATTTCCCCAAATTCCAAAGGCTACCACTAGCAGCAAGGGACTAGTACTGATAGTGGGGGAACCATGCCCTCATTTGTCAAAGTGTAGAGCAGTGGAAATAAATATAAAAACACAAAAGTAGAAGCAGTAAACAATATAAACCTGAAATGGAAAATAGAGTTGAAGTAAAATATTACCAATAGTCATGTATATATTGATGAAACATGCCTATAATCTAAGAAAGAATCCAAAATAGGATACACTGAAACCTAATGTAATATAGCAAAAGGTACAAAGTACCGAAAACAAGTGAAAGTAGTGCAACAGGAACTCAACAGCATCGTAAGCCTAAGCTCGGTCCCACTCTCTCCTACTCCTCTGCAACAATCATGTACCTGTGTAGGGACCCTTTCCCTTATCGACACCTGCAGCAATATAATCTGTTTGGGCCCAAGAAATGACCCAAACAGGGAGTGAGAAATAAATCTTAGTAAGAAACCACCAAAGTTCTGTGTCCAACTGTCAGTGAAAATGTGCAACAGCAGTGTGCAGTAATGAAATGTAGTAAACTAGGAAGTACTCAAAAGTAACCATTCCTACCTGTTATATTTCCATTTTAATAATTATTTAACAATTCAATAATATTGAATTATGAGTTTTCCCAAGACTCAGCCTCGGCCGATAATCTTCTATACAGTGCCACAATAGAAATCACAATAGGCTATCTAATAGGTAAAAGATAATAATAATAATACCAAGCTTGTGCTTTAGCTTGGCAGGTACAACCTAAGAAATCACCACAGTGAATATTCAAAGTAAACATTGTCCTCATACATGCAAATCCTTACCCTCAGGCAATCAGAATCAAAACCCTCAAGTGACTACCCTTAGGCATAACGAATATTTCCCTCAGGCATATGAGATATTTCCCTTAGGCATGGAATCTACTGCTCTCAGGCATATGAAACGTTGCCTTCTGGCTAAACAAAACCTTTCCCTTAGGCTAAATAAACATTTCCCTCAGGCATTCCCTAGGAAAAACAAATAACTGGGCTGATCCCAATGCATAAGTAAGCAGTTTATATATTTCCTCTCAAGAAAACTCAAAACATGCTATAAACATGGCATACCCACGGGTATCCTGTCCAAACTGCTAAACAAGGGAACCGCACCCTCGGGGTGGCCCTGGATCAAAGCAGAAATCCCAAACAGTAGTTTTTAAATAATCATAAGATTACCTATGCAATTATAGGTATCTAAACAGTCAAGGACTCAGCCACACGACACCCCCAAACATGGGCATGTGGCACAACAATACACAAAATCAACTCAACAGTTAGAATAAAACACAAGACCACCTACCTCGATCTCCTCTGATCGATATACGTGAAAGGTGCCTCCTAAAACAACTAATAACGACGTATATTTGAGATAAAATATTACCTGTTCAAACCCAAATAACTTCCCTTAGGGAAAGAATTGGAAGGAGAGGTTCAAGAAGAGAGAATATCTCACCCGCGCGGTTCAAACGAGATCGACAGTGGAGGAATTGGAGTCTTGGTGAGTGATCAGGATCTCCTCCAAGCCTCGGCCTCCTATCCCGTGGCTCCGGTGTGTTTTATGCCTCCTATACCGAATGAGGAGGCTACTACCTATTTTTTAATGAAAAAACATAACTACACGGCGTGTAATCTCAAGTACACGGTATGTACTTTCCATTTTTTTAACTGTTCTACTGGCAGCTTCTTTCCACCGCCTCACTGTTCATCTGTTGACTTGATTAAACGGCATGTATTACCAAATACAAGGTGTGTAATATCGTTCCTCTGGAAGCTACTTTCACCACCTTACTGTTCACCTGCCGACTGATTACACCGCGTGTATTACTAAGTACACGACATATAGTTAGTTTTTACACCCTTAATCTCTGACAAGCCTACACGCCCTGTATTCTCATCCCACACAGCCAAAGTACATGGCGTGTGTACAAAAGTACATGGCGTGTACCCATAAATTTGGGATTTTTCCCACATTTCCCGTGTTTTCTCAAAAACACTTAAGGAAAAAAGGAAAAAAAGAAACTTGTACCTCAATAATAAGAACCAGGTTCTTACAAACTCCCCCCCCCCCCCCTTAAAGCAAGTCATCCCTGAATTGCCCTACCAAGGGTGGTGAAGATAAATTTAAGAACAACTCTGACCACTGAGCACGTACATCGGTTTCCCACTCCCAGGTTTTGTCCTGCACTTGGTCATGCTGCTATAGCACCCATACAAGAGGAACTGACCGGCCTTAGAGAACCTTTGTGCTCCTATCAACAATACAAATTGGATGCTCCTCAAAGGATGCATCAACCTTCAGTTCAACCTCCTCAGGCTGAAAAACATGAGACGGGTCTGAGTGATAACAACGTAGCTGAGATGCATGGAAAACTTCGTGCATGGACCTATACCTCTGTGGTAACTGCAACCGATAGGCAATTGGCCCAACTCTCTCAAGAATATAAAACTTCGCTACATACATCGGTGAAAGTTTACCCTGTCTCATGATCTTCCAGTGTCCCAACCTTGGTGAAACACGCAAGAAGACCTGATCCCCGACCACGACCTCCAAGGGTCATTTACAGCGATCAGCATAAGATTTCTGACGAGACTGTCCAGTATCCATCCTCTTCTGAATCAATTATACCTGCTCTGAAGTCCCCTGCATGATATGTGGTCCCAGTAAAGCCACCTCACCTACCTCAAACCATCACAAGGGTGATCGGAATGTCCTACCATATAAATCCTCATAAGGTTCCATCTCAATAGTTTCCTAAAAACGATTATTGTAGGAAAACTCAACTAGGGGTATGTGCTTCTCCCAAGAGCTCCCAAATTCCAAGACGCATGCATGCAGCATTTCCTCTAGCACCTGTATTGTACGCTCTGACTAGCCATTGGTCTAAGGGTGGTAAGTTTTTCTCAGAAGCACCTGTGTACCCAGTGCCCTCTGAAAACTCTGCCAGAAACAAGATGTAAAACGAGAGTCCCTATTTGAAACGATAGAATGAGGGACCCCATGAAGATGTATTATCTCTCGGATATAAAACTTCTCAAGCTCATCAACATTGAAGGTCTCATTGGTTGGAAAAAAGTGAGCTACCTTTGTAATTCTGTCCACAACAATCCATACGGCATCATTTCCTCAAGGTGACCTTGGTAACCTGGTCATAAAGTCTATCGCGACATCATCCCATTTCCACTCTGGAATGGGTAACTGTTGTAACATTCTGGCTGACCTCTGATGCTCTGCCTTCACCTACTGATAGGTGGAACATCTCGTAACAAAACCAGCTACCTCTATTTTCATACTCGGCCACCAATACTAACGTCTCAAGTCACGGTACATTTTGGTAACTCTAGGATGCACTGCCCAAGATGATGCATGAAATTCCCACATCAACTCCTTGCGTATATACCCTAGAACACACACTCTTCCATGGATATGCAGTACCTCATCATCACCTATTATCCAACTAGGAGGAGGGTCCTCCCTTTCCACCGACTCCCATAGAACTAGGCCTTCTGAATCTGATAGTTGTATCATCCTCACTCTATCTATGAGGGTAAAAGTCACAGCTAAGGATGAAAGATAGGTTCACCCCAGACTATCGGGCACCTCTAAATGCATCTCAGAGAACAAAGCCATAAGCTGCCACTCACCACTGGCCTCCTGCACTTCTTGTATCTGAGTCCTCCTACTCAGTGCATCAGCTACTGCATTACCTTTACCAAGTGAATAGGCAAGCTCAAAGTCAAAGGAATGAAGGTATTCAACCCACCTTCGCTATCTCAAATTCAATTCACACTGGGTAAAGATGTATTTAAGACTTTTGTGGTCCATAAACACCACAAAATGTTCTCCCAAGAGATAATGTCTTCAATAGCATAACAACTGAAGCCAGCTCAAGATCATGTGTCAGGTAATTCATCTCATGTGGCCTCAACTACCAAGACCCATACACAACTACTCAATCGCCCTGCATCAACACTGCTCCCATCCCAATACCTGATGCATCACAGTAAACTGTATAGCTCTTCCCTTGCTCTGGAAGTATCAAGACTGGTGATGATGTCAACCTTCCCTTTAGCTCCTGAAAGGCTGTCTCGCAAGCTTCTAACCAAAAAAACTTCATACCCTTCTTATTCAAACCCATCAATGACACTGCTAAGCAAGAGAAGTCTGGTATAAAGCACCTTTAGTAACTATCCAGCCCCAAGAAACTTCATATTTCAAACACGTTATTTGGATGCTCCCAAGAAACTACTGCTCTCACTTTCTATGGGTCTACTACAACTCCTGCCTCTAAGATAATATGACCCAGGAAGTGAATCTAGTCCATCCAAAAGTGGCACTTTTAGAGCTTAGCATATAATCGATGCTCTCTCAGTGTACTCAGTATGATCTCAAGATGGGTGGCATGGTCATGTTGAGTGTGAGAGTACACCAAGATATTGTCCACGAAGACTACCAAAAAAGAATCCATATATGGGTGGAACACACGATTCATCAGAGTCATGAAAACTGCTGGCGCATTTTTGATTCCGAACGGCATGCCCAAGTACTCGTATAGACCATATCTGCTCCAAAAGGATGTAAGCGGTATGTCTGATGGTCTAACACACAACTGATGATATCCGGATCTCAATTAAATCTTCAAGAACAGTCTTGCTCCTCGAATTTGATCAAAAATATCATCAATCCTCGGCAAGGGATATCGGTTCTTAACCGTCAACTGGTTCAGCTTACGATAATCCACACAAAGTCTGAGGGTATCATCTGCCTTCTTCGTAAACAGGACAGGCGAACCCCAAGGAGAAGTACTGAGTCAGATGAAACCCTTTGCTTGTAACTCCCCCAACTTCCTCTTGAGCACCTACAATTCTGGTTTAGCCATCATGTACGGAGTAATGGACATTGGTGCCACTCCTGGCACAAGCTCAATAGAGAAATACACCTCTCGCTCCGGAGGTAGACCTGAAAATTCATCAGGGAAGACATCCCTAAAACTATTAACCACTGGAGGTAAATACTTTTAAAAATTTCCCTGGCCATCTAGATATAAACTCACGATCTAGGTTGTCACTCCACCTCGCCCACGATGCTCGGGTCCATCTCAGCTCGCCTGGACATCCCATTCTCCCTTGTATAGAAACTCTCTGCCTTCTAGTGACATGAAACTCACCCTACAATGATAAAAATATAAAAAGGCTCGAAAGGGTACCAACCAGTCCATACTAAGAATGAAATCATAGGTTGTCATCTCTAAGACAAAGATGTCCCATAGAAAGTGACACCCACCAACCTCTAGGGGCACTCCTTGCACTGACTCACACCAGCCATTTAAATTCCCAATGGAGTGTCTAGCGTCATGATATCCGAAGAAGAAGAAACACAGAGACCAAGGCACTCCAAAATGGGTACAGATATAAAGATATGTGTAGCACCAGTATCAAAAAGTAATGAAGATAAAACAGAAGCAACTAGAATAGTACTTCTGATAGTGGAAGGTCCGAGATCCTGCTCCCATTGGGTCTGTTGCACTGCATATGCATGACCAATGTCGCGGACCTGCGACACAGCCTGACTACCCTAAGCCAACCCACCCTACTGTCTCTGAGGTCCTGGTGTCTGGATACTATGGCCATGACCACCACCTCATCCTGAACGTCCAGAAGTATTCCAATTCCCTGACTAGTAAGAAGTTGTTGGCTCTGCTCCTGCATGCGGAGTATGCACAGAACCCCTCTCACTAGTCACTGGTGGAAATTCCCTGCAAAAATGATGAAAATAACCCATCTTTCCACAAGCTCAGCACTCCACTGGGTCACATGGACACTGAGGTCACTCGTGTCCCTCTTTACCACACTGGTAGCACATCACCTGGCCACCTAAAGAATTCTTCTGGATAGTATTTACACCGTGAGAGAAATCCATCTACCTCTTCCTCTTGCCGATGGAAATAGTACCAGAGACCGGTGATAAACCGCCCTGGTCCGCACCACTAGCTTCTCGTAGGTTCCGATCAGTAATCAACGCCTGGTTCACAATAGCATGCACTATAGGTAACCTGAAAATATTCACCAGCGCTCGAATGTCATATCGAATACCATCCTCAAAGTGTCTATCCCTCAACATCTCATCACCCACTATAACAGGTGAAAAACGTTGTAGCTCAGTGAAGCGGGTAGAATAGTCCATCACTAACAAGGTTCCCTACTTCAGATTCATGAACTCTCAAGATCGATATGCCTTTAGTGTCTCCGGAAAGAAAAACTCATAGAAGACTGCCTGAAAATCTTCCCACGCCATGTCTCGATGATACTTAGTCTGGGTGGTAAAATCCCACCATCTCTTCGTGGAATCATGCAGCATGTATGTAGTGATCTTGACCCTCATCCTAGGAGGTGTTTCCAGATGCTCGAAGATCGTCTGCATAGAACCCAGCCAAGACTCCACAGCCTGTGGTCCACCATCCTCTGAAAACATAGGTGGTTGGTGCTGTTGGAATATACGTTTCAGCTCTTTCATAGATGTGGAAACCGAAGGTGCACCCTAGAAGGTCTTCATGAACCTCCTGAAGCCTTCACGGAACTTCGCATCCACGCCTGCGTCTGGTATAACTGCTGGCACCACATCTGGAACTGCTGGAGGATCCATCGGAATCCCATATCCTACCATCTATGGAGTATAATAATCGCCACTCTCTTGGCGAGTAACTCAAGGTCGTCTCGGCGGCATGACTCTATAAGGTCAAACACACACCTTAGATCAAGATCATCAAGGACTAAGAACTGGAAACGTAAGAAGGGAACATGATAAAGAAAACATTCATGTTTTACAAAAAAAGACTACATAGTGTGTATATCAACTACACGGTGTGTCCCCTTAAGTCTTTTACATGGTCATGTACTTCTGCCAGAACTGGTCGTGTAACACCCCATACACACAGTGTGTTGTCCTCACACACGGCGTGTACTTGAATTGTCTTTTCCTGCCCGAGTCCTTCTACATGGCTAAGCCACACGGTTCCCCTTGGACAAGGTTACACGGCGTGTAACACCTACACATGGCGTGTATGACACCCTATTTCCCCAGCCACACAGCCAAGTCCACATGGTCTCTCACCAGTCAAGACTACACGGCGTGTCCCATAGGTACATGGTGTGCACTAGACGGGCTTTACCAACCCGTGTTGTTTGAGACACGGTCGGATACACGGATCACACTACACCGCGTGTTCCAGAAGGACACAGAGTGTTCTTTAAAAGATAACACTGACCCGTGTTGTTAGCTACATGACCGGATCCGAAGATTACACTACACGGCGGGTTTAGAATTGACACGGCGTGTATAAGTTAAGATTTATCTGTCTGTGTTGTTAGTCACATGGGCGGACACAGGGTCAACCCTACACTGTGTGTACAACCAATACACGGCGTGTTGCCTCCAAGAATTTCCCTATCCCCTGTCTCTGCCTACACGTCCTATGACACGGTTAGAGACTACACGGCGTGTACATAAGATACATGACATGTACATAAGAAAAAGAGTTTTTTCCCGAACATAAGAACACAGGGCATGTAGTCAAAACTACATGGCGTGTGTTCTGGGTTTTTCTAAATAGTAAGCCTCAAAAACTAGTATGGAGTCTAGAAAAACACTGAAACCAACACCAAAGTGCCAAATTCTGATCCATGAGGGCCCATACTCCCCACGAACCAAAGCTTGGCATCTTATACGTGTTTATAACAAGGTAAACAAGTCGATGATCCACCAAATTCCAATTGATGAGGTCCCATAATCTTCAAAAACCAAAGTTTTTCATTCATTCACAAAACCTTACATAACAATATCCTATCAAATAGCAGGTATTTTATCAAGGCATCTACCACAATAGCATGCATTTTCTAGCACATCTATCACAACAACATGCAATTTCTAATGCACCTACATGGCATGGAAACTATGCATGAAATGTTATTCTAACATGTGCCTAAATGATGCATGTGATGGCATACCCTCATCTCATCAGGTTGAAACTAAATAGAACCCAAGTATAAAATATAAATAGCACACCAGAAGTGCATAACTGAATGGTGAAAATCAAATCAACTGTAAAATTGCAAAACAGAAAAATTGCAATTAAATGAGGTAGATTGGATTTTCCCTATACACGGGTTAGCTACTCCTAGGAATAGATTATTACCAAGAACCTATTCCGTCTTATCCCTGGCTAAGGCTCCAAATAGAAAGTCAAGAGAAAAGAATCCTTTGATACCACTTTGTAACATCCCGGATCTGGGTTCCACACAATGGGTGCCCCGAATCTGGTTGGTCACATGACCTCAAGCGCATTTCCCCAAACGCCAGAGGCTACCGACTAGCATTGTGGGCCTAGGACTGATAGTGGGGAAATTATGCCCTCATTTTTCAAAGTGTATCTTAGCAGAAATAAATATAAAAACAAAAAACTGGAAGTAGTAAACAATATAATCCTGAAATGGACAACAGATTTGAAGTAAAAGATGAACAATAGTCATATATATAATGATTCAACATGCCTCTAATATAAGAAAGCATCCAAAACAGGATACACTGCAATCTAATGTAATACATAACAAGGTACAAAGTACAGAAAAACAAGCGAAATTAGCACAATAGGAACTCAGCAGCATTACAAGCCTAAGCTCGGTCTCATGCTCTCCTACTCCTCTGCAACAATCATGTACCTGTGTAGAGACCCTTGCCCTTATCGACACCTACAGCAATATAATCTGTTTGGGTCCAAGACATGACCCAAACAGGGTGTGAGAAATAAATACCAGTATGCAACCACCAAAGGCTCAAGCCCAACTATCAGTGAAAATGTGCAATAACAGTGTGCAATAATGAAATGCAGTAAACTAGGAAGTACTCAAAAGTAACCATTCCTACCAGTTATATTACCATTTTAATAATTATTTAACAATTCAGTAATATTGAATTATGAGTTTTCCTGAGACTCAGCATCGGCTGACAATATCCTATACAGTGCCACAAAAGAAATCACAACAGGTTATCTAATAGGTAAAAGATAATAATAATAATTCCAATCTTATGCTTTAGCTTGGTAGGTACAACCTAAGAAATCACCACAGTGAATATTCAAAGTAAACATTATCCTCAGATATAAAAATCCTTACCCTCAGGCAATCAGAATTAAAACCCTCATGGGACTTCCTATAGGCATAACGAATATTGTCCTTAGGTGTACGAGATATTTCCCTCAGGCACGGAAGCCACTGACCTTAGGCATATGAAACGTTTCCCTCAGGCTAAAAAAAACCTTGCCCTCGGGATAAACAAACATTGACCTCATGAATTCCCTAAGAAAAACAAATAACTGGGCCGAGCCCAACGCATAAGTAAGCAGTTTATATATTTCCTCTCAAGAAAACTCAAAACATGCAATAAACACGGCATACCCATGGGTATCCTGGCCAAACGGCTAAACAAGGGAACCGCGCCCTCGGGGTGTCCCTGGATCAAAGCAGCGATCCCAAACAGCAGTTTTTACATAATCATAAGATTACCTATGAAATTCTAGGTATCTAAATACTCAAGGAATCAGCCACATGACACCCCAAACATGGGTGCATGGCACAACAGTACACAAAATCAACTCAATAGTTGGAATCAAACACAAGACCACCTACCTCAATCTCCTCTGATTGATATACGTGAAAGGCGCCTCCTGAAACCACATAGAACGATGTAGATCTAAGATAAAATATTACCCGTTCAAACCCAAATAACTTCCCTTAGGGAAATAATTGGATGGAGAGGTTCAAGAAGAGATAAGATCTCACTCGCACGGTTCAAACGAGATCCACAGCAGAGGAATAGAAGTCCCAGTGAGCGATCAGGAACTCCTCCAAGCCTCGGCCTCCTCTCCCATGGATCCATTGCATTTTATGCCTCCTCTACCGAATGAGGAGGTTACTTCCTATTTTTAACGAAAAAACATAACTACACGGTTTGTACTCTCAAGTACACAATGTGTACTTTACATTTTTTTAACTATTCTACTAGTGGATTCTTTCCACCACCTCATTGTTCATCTGTCGACTTGATTACATGATGTGTATTACCAAATACATGGCATGTACTATCATTCCTCTGGAAGCTACTTTCACTACCTTACTGCTCACCTACCGACTGATTATATGGCATGTATTACTAAGTACACGTTGTGTAGTTAGTTTTTACACTCTTAATCTCTGACAAGCCTACACGCCCTGTATTCTCATCCCACACAACCAAAGTACATGGCATGTGTACAAGATTACACGGCATGTACCCATAAATTTGGGATTTTTCTCACATTTCCCTTGTTTTCTCAAAATTGCTTAAGGAAAAAGGACAAAAAGAAACTCGTACCTCAAGAATAAGAACCGGGTTCTTACAATTTCACCTAAGTCTAGTAACTCCCATGACCTCTTCTCAATTCAATGGGTGAGGGGCAGGGTGTTATAAATTGAGAGGACCACTTTGGAATATACTCAAAACTCAGAAGGGGTTGAATCAATGTTGGAAAAATTTCACAAATTATAAATTTTATCCCTTTTACTTCTTAGACCTATTAGGGTCTTGATTCCCCTATTCTCTTTTTCTTATCACATGAATGTATATGAAAGTACTAAAGGATAACACGTGATTTTTTTTTGCAAGGTTCACTGCTCCATAAGAGTAGCTAGTCCTTTCCGGGCATGGTGATGAAAAGTACACAGATTCTCCACTAAATGAGATATCAATTTATAATGGTGTGGCAAGAAAAAAATTCTTATCTAGTGTGGATCCCTACACTTTAATAGGGGTAATATAAAAATCATATTCCCTAGACTAGTGATGACCTGGGTCAACTTGTAGCTCATCACTAGTTATTTATGCTACCTCGGAAGATAGTATTTACCTTATTTGTTAAGGTAATTTGTATCACCAATAAATCCATCCACCAAATGAGACTTCTATTGGATGTCACAATGTTGATTTTTTCTTCCACTTACTTCTTATTCACTTTGTTAATTTCACAGTAGCATGAAATCAACTCTTCTTCTTCATTAAAGTAGCAAAATAAATATACTCTTTCTTCTTCTTCTAACTTAAATCAAAATAAATTAATATGTTATGGACTGATAATCTCATAATTATTCTTTGAAGCAAATGATAATTAACAGAAATCAATTTGGTCACAAAATCTTCTTATCTTCTTCTTTCTAGAATCACAAATCTTCTTTTTGATTATTAAAACAATAAAAGATCAGCTCTGCATCATCACAGTTAATTCTCTTTGATGCAATATCAATAGTGAATGTTGTATTGGTTATCAATCATTCTTATTTGTGCAACATATATTTATTCAACTAGATTTCACCACACCATCGATATTAATTCATGAAAAAATGATCTTTCAATAACTTAATACACTAAAAACTAAGATATGGAGTCTTTTGATATTCTACTTGGCTTCAGTCTCAAGTTGAATTATTTTAAATTACTTCATGCATAAATAATTGTGTATGTATAATGAATAAACCTTATCACATATATAAATTCCAGTTATTATTTCATGTGATTTGTTTAAATTATTCTTACTCAATTCATTATGCATATTCATGTATGTATAAACACCATATTTCATCTTCTTCTTTCACTTCCCTTCATTCAAACTAGTATGTTCACAAATTGTTTTGTTATATAATACCTTCATAAGACCCTAAGTGGTGTACTATTCAGTTCAAATGCATATAACCATTGTGTTGGTATATCATGCGGATACTTCCTCCTTCACACAACACAATAGTGTCCATTGGTTCTCACTTTCCATTATGTATCAATAGATTAATTGAATGGTGTTATCTTTGTATAACATAGTGGGAGTATAATACTCGAGAATTGGTTTGTGGGACTGTACTTCATGAAACACTATGAGCATGATTTAACACATTTCGAGTGATTATGGATCTTATTTATGAAACATGGGTGTGGTTATTCTTTTCATAACCAAGGAGTATTGTAGAACTCCCCTCTCCACGTAGCCTAGGAGGTATGCATAACCCTCTTCCTCTTCTCTTAGATTAAACTAGGAGATTCTTTGTTTTTATGAAAATTGAGAGCTCTCTTAATAATCATGAGAGGAAGAAACTCTCTCATCTTAGATTCTCAAATATTTATAGGCAGTACCACTACCTTGAACCACTACGATTCTCCAACTCATCCTCCTGAAAAATATCTTATGTTCAATAAAATATTTTAATATCGCTGAAGATATCGACATTCAAATATTCTTAATGTAGGCTACATGACACCAATATTCATTTCATTTTTTCTTATGATTGTTCATATGGAAAATAATCTCATGAAAGTGATAAAGATCGTGTGGATAATCACTCCTTATAATGATTGAACTCTATCTGTGCATATCAAATGCATAAACAGCCTTTGAAACTTCATTTTCATTCATCTGTTAACATGTTCTTCACACTCTTGATCATATAATCACCATAGAAATCATTCAAATGTATTGCATCATAAACTAAAGATCATTTTGATCCTAAATAGTCTTGGTATATAGAAACTTCAATGTATAGTAACCCTTCAGCATCGAGGGGATGATGAAGATATCTTATGGTGATCGGATGACCGAAATTTGTTTGATCGAGCAGCTTTAATTTTATCTATATCTTTTTAATAGAGCTAAAATTTGTGTACCTCTATGTGTCCCACATCGATCTCACATTAATTCAAGCACTTGTTAATAAATGATCTTATATCAATAGCGCTTCGAGACACAACACCATGTTAGGAACCTGGAAACACCTGCATCTCATGTCCAGATGGGTCTCGCAACCCTATTGTGTGGTCCATAGGAACCGTAGTGCATGATATGCATGCTCCATGCACACCCACCTGTGTGCTACATGTGGAAGTTTTTCTCCCTCTTCCTCCTGCCACCTTGGCTGGCTAGCTAAGTCAAGTTCTTACCATGTGGTTGGCCTAAGGTTGGTCCTGATTTTTAGTATACTCCTCATAAAAGAAGTTGAACAAATCTTTAACATGACCCGTCAGAGCCTGGATAACTGGTAATTATTCAAGTGTAACACCCCAAAACAACATTAAATAGGCCAAGAAATGGCCCTAATTTTTATTATACTCCCCATAAAAGGAGTTGGTCAAATCTTCAACACAACTTGACCCATCTTAGCCTGCCTAACCGGTAATTATTTGAGTGTAACACCCTAAGAAAACATTAAATAGGCCAAGAATTAGCAACAGTATTCACATCACATACATTGGAGGATTTTGCCTAAGGTACTTGTACACAAACACATCTATAAACATTAATATAATATGGAAATAAAATAGATAATTGATACCAAATATGTATGAATATAACTAATCCCACATCAGAGTGATACATTAGTATGAGAGAAAAAAAGGGTCAAATACAAGAACACCAAAACTGTAAAAGAGTCCAACCTACTACTAAAAAATGGGACTACTAATGAGATGAAAATCTTCCTTGGTTGGTTGGCCTAAGGTTAGCCCTATTTTTTGGTATAATCCTCGTAAAAGGAGTTGGCTAAATATTCAACATGACTTCACCCAACAGATCTTTGAACTATCTACAATCTATCTAGTGCTACTAAGATCCGCCTACTCTTGGTCCTCATAAGACTCAGTAGAAAGGCTTTTTGTCTTCATAAGACATGATACGTGTAGGAAGGTCCCATATAGGGGTGAGTATAAACATACCCAGTAGGATATCCAGAAATCACCAAACATAAAGAATCAAGAAAGATTCATCTCAATATCATAATGGTGAATCAAACAGAGAGTGAGACAATAAAAACCTTGATATGATCAAATATATTCACAAAGTCTCAAACTAATGTTACACCCTCACTTCCAAACTAGGATTCCACTTGATGCTCCAAGGTAACGTTCATCTGAGAGAAATCACTCCTAGGGTCTTTCTAACACTAAATTCACTCATCCAAGAGGTCATGCTAGTCAGTATTTCCAAGAATAGGTACACTCTGGAACTCATAAGATGTAGATACACAGGTATGGGATCACACCTAGGGCCTATGGTGGATACCTAAAACTATCTATAATAACCCACTATGATGGGGATCACAACCCAAAAAGTTGGTACGAGGATACCTAACCCAACCTAGGGAATGATGATAGAGTATCACACCTTGTTCCACATGGAGGGATACCTAAATCAATCTAAAACTAACCAATATATTGGATCACTTTTCTTATGCTCAATATAGAATGCCTCACTCTGCCCTCATAGGGATGGACCAAGGGAACATACCCAAACTGATACACAACTAGAGTGAGGAGAATGGGGGCTCCAACTAGACTTGGAAGAGGTATACAACATGTATAAGTAATACTTGGTGTGTCCAAAGAATCCCATACCTACTCGATTTTGTACATGTTCTCATTTCCTCTAGAATGTGCCTGTGTACTCTGGTCTTACCCATGTACACTGGTTTTGTTTGTTCCCATGTACCCTAGGATACACATTAGGTCACCATTCAAGGGTCTCAGTCCATATGTAAAATTCACATGGTGTGTGATATTTATTTATTTCATAAACCCTAGCCACCATGGAAGGGGGTCCACATGGTGTGTGTTTGTCTAAACTACACATAAAGTATATTAGGATTTTCTAGAATCCCATGGTCTCCATGCATATCTACCCACATCACCTCATCCAATACTCCAACTGTAAATAACACACATAAAAGTCACATCTAAGTTGACTGAGACTTCCTTATCACCAGTGGCCAAATTCTGGCTACCCATTGATTAAAGAATCACACATTTTCACCATCTTGAAGCACTTCACAATCCATATCATGAAAACTCCACCACCCATACTATATTTAGACCAATGTCATTGTCATGAAGCACCAATCATGCCTTTAATCTTGAATCCAAAACCATAGTGATGATATATTTCACCAAAGATCAATTATGCAACAATCAGTTACTAGGTATAGACAAAATGTCATTCAAATGAAATACGGATGATGAATGTTCAAAGTACAAGGGGTGAAAATCAAGAAATAAAATTTGGGGAAATGAACGTTAGACAATATTTGGGTTGTCATTCATCTATTGATAATAGAAATAAGAAAATAGTAGAAAAAAAATAAATTATTAACAAATCATTTATAAATTACTAATTCCAAAAAGAAAAATCACCCAATCATAAATTAAAAATCGATATGAAAATTGATTTTCTAAAAAAATAATTTTTGTTTGACATGGGGGAATAAAAAATGGGGATTAATCCAAAAATAAAAATTCTCTACCTTAAAATTAGATTTATCATTGATGGATAATGATTTTTTCTGTTGTTTTTGCAAGATCCAAGAACCCTATTGATAATGAAAATCTTCTTCGTATTGATCATCAATTCACAATTCCATTTTTATCTACCAATGCTTTCCCCCATGGACCTCTCCTCAAATTATATAGGGTTATATTGATAACCCTAGGTCTTTTCCATATACAATATTAAATAGATTATGTTTAGGTTATAGTCATTTATTAGATAAATAATTATTTAATCAATTTATTTGTCTATTATTATGCCCACGACTGCACCTAAATAGAACACCAGATGCATAAAAATTTTATATCATGCCCAGGGTAAAACCCATGTTTCATATTTAATGGTAGTCTCATATTTCTCATCTAAGACACCATTTAGAAGATATTATATTATTTAAAAAAATGTGCAAAAATGTAATATTATATTTAATATTTTTAATATGTCAACATTGAGGCTCTGTGACCCTAGAATCTTGTGCTGACTCCGTGCCTAACTCTAAAAACATTCTTTAATGTATTTTAAAGTGTTACAAGGATTTAATGGATTCATTACATCAATCATCATATCATAATAACACAATGAAAGAGAATTGGTTCTACAGCCTCTCTAAAAGGTATCCCATAAGGAAACATTCATAAATATGTCAATATAATAAACCTTGGAAATTTAATGGGAATCCAAAAACATTAAGTAACTTCCTAGGTAAATACCATCCAATTATGATAATAAATAATATGGTATTTACACTATATAGATAAGGGTATATGGTTTAGTCAATAATTTCTCCAAATTAATTGATGTATGGGCATCTAGATGAACAACCTTCAATCAAGAAATAAAGTATGGGGCATTCACAAAGGAAAGGAATTACATAAAAATTCATTCCAACACAAAGTAAATTATTAGGAAAGATGAAAGAGATGATGGATCATTCCTTTGAAAGTAAATAATATCTCATAAGTCATCCATATAAATAATATAACATCCTTGATCAATAATAAGGTATGTCAAAGGACATTGACTTTGATGAAAAACATTTTTAGGAGCACTATAAAAATTAATTTGGAAACGAGAAATATCAATGATATTTTGAAAAAAAATTATAGAAATATTCTATAAATCCAATAGAATAATAATCTTTTTAGTGTCCATGAGAAAAAAGAGAGGTTGTTTTATATTAAATGATAATATCAGTGGAAAGATACGTTCACACAAAATCATTAAAAGATATTTTTTTTTAAAACAACTAATATAGAAAACTTTTAAATGATTTTATTTTAAAAAAATGTAAAGAAATTCAAGGTAGTTTAAAATTACCTCATTAAATTTTTGAAAAAAAGATAGGGATATCAATATAATTTAGAGTAGAAGATTAAAATATGAGTGTAAAATGAAATTCCCTTTTTCTATTTTAAAAAATATTTATCAAAACCCACATCATAAAAAGAGAAATAAATATTATTTTTAAAATATGTAAATATAAGTATTTATATAATAAGAGATGATACATATTTGGTCTTCCAATTAAGAAATAAGAACATTTGTGGGAAGGAAAACAGGGATATGAAAGAAAAATAGCATTAAAATTGATAGGAATTATTCTTAATATATTCTTAACTTTAAGAAAAAAGTACACCAGTGAAGAAGTTTTTGATTCAAATAAGTAATTCCCCTAAAGATAAAAATAAGATTCACCATGTAGAATAAATAAATAGAATAAAAAGTAACATAGAAAATCTTAGTCAAGAAATATATTTAAATAACTAAATGGAAATAAAATTGAGTTGTCAAACCACTTATGACTTTGTTATCTTTTGAATAAAAAAAGGTAGAGCACAAAATGAATTTTTAAATACCTTAAATTTAAACAATATTATGGTAAAAATATATCCAATTAAAATATTTATATCACAAAAAATAAAGAATTGGTTAATATAATTCATATCTAAATAAAGAAAAATTGAGAAGTGGAAATCCATACCTCAGATCCTGATTAGCTGTTTGTGTGCGCCTAACTTCCTGAATAAACAAAATAAGCTTATTAAGAACTTTATTAAGAAAAATTTTCATCTATATTCATTTTATAAGTCAATATATTATCATATTTTGTTAATTTATAGTATATTTTTTAGTTATATTGGTTACTTGAGGTTGTTTGGTCAATTTCTCTATAACTCCTTTAGTATGTTGACCACGGTTAAAGGTATTATAAAATAGCTTCATAATCCCTAGAATTTTATATTTTTATGTATTTTATTATTAAATTAGAATATAATTTATATAATTAAAAAAAATTCAATAAATAGACTCAAATTTAAAAGGTACCTAGATATGTTATTTTAATCAGTAAAATTTACAATAACCATTTATTATAAATATCACTTGTAGAATGTATAATATTATCATTCCAAATTATTAATAGTTTCATAAATATCATTTTAATACATTAAATAAATTTTTATGGCCATCTGCATTAGTTAGTAATAGAAAATAAAATAAAACATTATTTCATTTAGGCAATAGTATGTATGTACACAAGGATGACACTATCATTTTCCATAGAATGGACGAAAGGTAGAAAATAGATTATTTCTCTCAAAATACTAATAATTTCATAAATAGAATTTTAATTCATTAATTATATGTTTATAACCATATCTCTAAGGTTTTGATGGAAAATAAAATTTATTACTTCGTGGAGGCGGTAGTCTGCACATACACATGGAAGATGCTACCATTTTTCATGGAATAAAATTAAGATAGAAAATAAAATAATTTATTATTTCAAAACCATGATCATGTTGTAAATATCATATTAGTTAAGTAAATTCCATTTAAAATGGTTTTTTTGGGAGGTAGAAAATGTATATTCCATTACTATAATAACATATAAGTATATTAATAATACATGTTATCATACTTTCATGGATAGAATATATTTGAGGTGTCATAATAAGAAAAGAATTAAGATATCTCGATTGACAACATTACCTCTCCCTTTGAATGTTCTCCATTGGTTAACAACTTAAGTCTCCTTAGTTTAGTCTTTTATAAGACCAATACTTCTAGGATGTGGGAAGTGAGTTGATGAGAGAATAGTTCATATTTTTTCCGGAGATAATACTTTGGAATGTGTAGAGAAAGTGGGTGGAAGAGATGTCTCTTTATAAGTGAAGAAAATAGAATTTTTGTAAATACTATTAATTTTTCAATAATGGAATAGCATTATTCGAAGGGAAAATGGATCCAAAATTTGAAAATAATAAATTAGAGATTAGTTTTGGTTGACCATTATATCAACCAAAACTTTCACACTTGTTTTAAACATGTTTTTAAGATTTTTACCATTATCTGTTTCACTTTTAACATTTAGGATTTTACCGAGGTAATTGAATACTAACCTAAGTAATTTATTTTCATGACTATAAATTAAATGGACCTTATTACATAATTTAGACATAATAATTAAAAATATTAAATATATTTTATCAAATAAAATTTCTATTGGTTTGAAAAATTAATTTTAGACTTAGTTCATGTAATGTGTAAAACCCTATTTTTCGAAAAAGTGTGTTTTAAGAATAAAATTTATGTTTAGTTTAAAGTTATCAATTTTGTCGATACTAATGACATTAATTGTTTTATTAGATAATATTTATTTTAATTTCAAATAAATATAAAACCTAATTCCAATTTTTAAAAATTAAATTAAAATAAACAGAGGAAAATAATTTTTACTAGAATAAAATACAACTTAAGTTTCAAAATGCTTAACATGGGTCTTATAAATTCAACATAGTATATTTAAATTTTTTATTTTTATTTATAAATATTTTTTTTATATATATATAAATTTCATAAACTTTAAAATCATTCTTGTATTATAATATTTTCATAAAATATATTGTATTAGAAAAATCAACATTTTTCACTATTCACCTAAAAATCAATTATTTCTAAAAAATCCTAAAAATTCATCATAACCTAATATTTTTATGATAATTCAAAAAATAAATTTAATTTTTTTATATTAAACTTATAAAATAAATAAATTTATCTTTTAAACAAAAATACAAAATATAAATAAAAATGCTTTTATAGAAAATGGATTTTCAAAAAAAATAAGAGTTATTGATCAATTATTTATTTAATAAGTGTTAATATCTTATATATTTTATTAAAATTATCATTTGAAAATAATAAATTTAGTTTATAAATGTATTTCACATAAATTAAATATTAATGAAGTGGTTTTATTTAGTTATTTTATCAATACATCTATGTTAAAAGTAATCATTATATAAATATAGGAAATATAAAAATACATGATGCTATATATAATTGATTATATTGATAATTACATCATCATAATTTCTAATTAGATAACCCCTTATCATTTTAGTGTAATACCTAAGGATAAGATAAGCTCATGTGGTCATCGTGGGTGGCGGTTCAGCTAGTATGGATCTCATGGTAATTTCCACTAGCATAAACTTCTCTCAAAAATGGTTTCAGTCAAACCATAATTATTAGATTTCATATTGGTCTTGGTCTAAGGAAAACCCTAGAGAAGATACATCCTTCTCGAGATTAAACAAATGGTATTTGTAAGTAAGACTCTTATTACTCGATGCCATCGTTTATCCTTACTAATTAGTTTGCATAATGTGGTTACTACAATTTATACCCACTAATTTAACAATTATATTATAATGATCATAGTTTATAATATTATTTCATGGTTCTATTTTAGTTTGGTGTTGCATATGAAATAAGTTATTCAATATAGTATTTATTTAAAGGAAAATATATAGTAAAATATTGGGATTTTACACATCCAATAAAGTTAAAGAGGGGGAAATAAAGTATGAAAGGATGGAGACACAAATAATTCATTATAGCACTTCACATTTTTTATCTTGGGTGTACTTTGTTATAATAATATTATTTAAATGGAATTAACGGAATTTTTGAAAAAAATTAAAATTTTAGGAAATGCATAATTTGGGAAACCATGTATAGTTACTGTGCATTGTAAGAAATTTTTAGGTTGTGGGTAATGCACAGTTAGTGCATGGTTTTGGTAACCTTACGAGATTCTCATGCATTACTCAAAGCTAAACCAAAAAATAATTTTTCTTATCTTGACTTCTCAAGACCCAATATGATGTATTAATATAATGTTATAATGATGTTTTAAAACATTTATCATGGTTATAAAATTTGAGAAATGTGCTTCCAATATTTTAGTTTATGTTTTAAGAAAATACATGTGTAAAGTGTTATTGTTGTAGTTGTTGTCCTTATTGTTGTAGTATAATTATTTGAGTTAGGTAATTGGCATGTGAATGTGGAGCTATATAAAAAATCAAATTTCATGATGGTTTTTTAGCGGTAGTTTTTAAAGCTGTCGCTAAATGTATTTTAAATTTTTTTTTAAAATTTTATTTAGTTTTAGAGGTGATTTTTTAAAACCACCACTAAATCATATTTTTTAAAATTTATTTATTTTTAGGAGTGTTTTTAAAAAACCACCATGAAATAACGACATTTTTTTAAAAATGGACGATAAATAAATGAAAAATATTATTAAATAGTACATATTAATTATGATTTATTATTAACAATTATTATTTATTGTTTATAATATTTTATTTTTTATTATTTAAAATTTTAATTAATTAGAATGTTCCAATTATTAATTATTTATAATTATTAGTTACTAATTATTTAAAACTTAAATTAAGTTATGGATAAGTTGAAAAGTAGTTTCAGCATCAAATAAAGATAACATTTGATCTAGGTGTCCATTTTAACCCCAAAAATAGTCAAATTGAAGCTTATGAAATGAGATACAGTGACATTAGATAATAATTTGGTAATAATTAGTAGAATAAAAAATATTTTAGTCTTAAGAGAAGCTAAAAATCAAACTTGAAATTAAAATGACTGTCAATTTTGATCTGAGTGTCTGTTTGAATCTACCACATATCAAATCGATTCGTGCAATGATTTTTACACTATGTTAACTAGGGGATCCCCAATAACTATTTTTTAGAGGTAAATAACAGCCAGAAAAACCTCCAAAACTGATTTTTTTTTGTTCAGATTCCATGATTTTTGAAAATTTTATGATATTTCAGTTTCTTTTAAGAGTGACTTCATATTATTTTGGGGAAATATATGATATTATTTCATGAATTTACATTCCTATTGATTTTATGGTGTTGCAATTGTTGTGGTTTTCTGTCTTTTACACTCTGAAGAGGCATGGATAGACTCTTTATGGCTTTGGTGGGTTGATTGTTTACTGTTTTGCTCTCGTTTTGGGACTAATCCACTCAATCTGTATTTTCTTATTTATGAATGTCATTCCTTTTCTCTTTAAATTGTTTTTCTCTTTGAAGTTTCTCTCTACAAACATGCTTTTATTTATAATTTAATTATTACTTATTTATTACTTATTGGTGATTATTTATTAATAATTGTTATTATTTATTCATTTACTATTTATTACATGTTATTTATTTATTACATATTTATTATATATTAAATGATTATTTATTATCAAATTATTGTTAAATTATTTTTAATATTTATTTAATAATTATTATAGATTATTTATAAATTATTATTAATTTATTATTTATTCTTAATCTATTTTTTTTACTATTCATTTATAATTGAGGTTTTATTTATTATTTATTTTTTATTTATTTTTTATTTATTTTTTATTTATTTTTTATTTTTTATTTTTTATTTATTTATTATTCATTTATTTTTAATTTATTATTAATTTATTATTATTATTTCATTAATTTATTATTTATTATTTAGGTATTACTTATTTATTATTGATTTTTTATTAATTTATTACTTATTTATCATATATTAATTTATTCTTTTTTATTAATTTAAAATTTATTCATTATTTATCCATTATTTGTTTATTATGTATTATTTATTAATAATTTATAATTATTTATTTATTTATTTATTACGTATTAATTATTAATGATTTTTTATTATTTATTTATTTATTTATTTATCATTTTTTTGTTATTTATTAATCATTTATTTATTAATTATTAATTATTAATTATTAATTATTAATTATTTAGTTTGTATTAATTTGTCATTTATTATTTTTTTAGTTTTTTATTAATTATTATTATTATTTTATGTTATTATTTGTTTTTTATCTATCTATCTATATATATATATATAATTAAATTATGTTTACTCACCGCGTGAAGAACTTTCTCAAGTGGTAAAGACTTTACAGAATAACCAAGAGGTAAAGGGTTTAGCTCTCACCCAACACATATATATGTTGAATTTATACATGGAAGATGAATTCATGCACGAAATGTGCATATGAAAGTAATAAATATTAAATAATTAAATATAAAAATAAAAAGATAAGAATAAAAAAATAAATCGTCGTGAAATAATTTTAATGTGGTTTAATAATCTGAATTTATGCATGGTGGATGCATGCATGCGTGCATGACATGTGCATATGCAAGAAATAAATAATTAATAATTAATAATTAATAATTAAATATGTAAATAAAAAATAAAAAAAATAAGAATAAAAAATAAACCACCATGGAACAATTTAGTGGTGGTTTAAACTGTCGCTAAATTATTCTCCCAATTTTTGAAAAATTATCGTTAAATCATTCCGTACTAGTTTTGGAAAATCGTCGCTAAATGATTGGCAACACACGATATAACAGTAGTTTAAACTGTTGCTAAATGGAAAAAAAACACCACAAAGAGCTTATTTTTGCATAGTATGGGAGTTTGATGTTATTATTGTCATTATATAGAAATATTTAAGTGAATGAATATTCTTAAAAAATGTGTTATTGTTATCTTTTTATATTATAATTATTATTTTTAGGTTAATTGACATGAGAGTTGGGGGTCCCTCTTTCATTATCATTTTAACCAAACCCCAAGCTGATATGGGTGGATTTCTCTTCTCCCTTCTCTAGGATTCTCCTATGGTGATTTGTTTATGTCCTCATGGGTTAGGTTTCCTCTTTTCTCTCATCTTCCTCCCCTACTCCTCTACCTCTCATGAATTCTTTATTTGAGTTTCATGGAATAAATGGTGTTTTCCCATGTTAAGGACCCCCCTTGAATTTCCTGTAACTTATGGTGTTGTTGGAGTACATACTTCTTTTCTAACCCCAATCAATCATTGTTTGGTGAATACATCACCATTTTGATGGTTTTTGGCTAGGTGCTTCAATGTTATTTCATTTATTTAACATTTACTTGATGATTAATCTTTTAAAATGGATTTATTACCTATAAAATTAATCTATAATTTATATACAATGGTTTCATTTTAAATTTTTATTATTTATTTCCCAAAATCATGTTATGTGAAGGGTATTTTTATAGAATCCTTATGTAAAGTTATGATCATTTGGTTTTATGAACCCAAGGTGTTTTATAAAATGTTTTAGAGAATTATGTTGCTTCAAAGGATTTTATAAATAATGTTTTTAATGATGTTTTATTTTTTTTAAATGGTTTTCATTGGTGTTCTAGTAATACTTTCCTAATCTATATTTAATGCACTAAACATGTTTAATGAAATGTATTAAGAATTATTTTGAATCAAATTGAATTATTATAACATCATAAGTCGCATTCACATTTTATTTCATCTTTTTTATATAAAATTTATATAAATATACTTCAAGAGATTAATATTTTTTGTGTATTGGAGGAATTAAACGCATTAATATATCTATTTAAACAAAACTACATCATCTTTCTTTCAAAATCCATATGGTTCTCCTAAATCCCATAGAACTTATTTTACTGCATAGGATACCCTAGGGAATACATAAAGGGGTGATCTATAAATCTTGGTAAGAGGATAAATAAAAAAGGGAAGAAATAATATATATGAATAAAAGTTCTTGGGTGATTATAATCATCGTCATCATATAATAAGCATAAAATCATCATAAGCGTGATGGAATTATTTAAAGGAGCATAAAACATGGAATATGTATAATAATAAAAAATCATATCATATTGGAAAAAATTTATACATAAGTTGTGAACAAACCTAGCATCATGCACATGTATAACACATGTACATAAATCATAACATCATAAATTTGAAAAAAATAGTATCATGTTCATTCATAATACACATAATATTATGAGATATATCACATTACTGAATTAATTGTAGGGAAATATGATTCATGGCCCACCCTTCACACCATAAGATGCTCATAATCATGCTTGTCACATATAACAATTATAGACATTAAATAAACTCATTGAAAGGAATTGATTTCAAAAAGTTTATCATAAAGAACATTTAAGTTAATAACCTTTACAATTCATAGAATAATAAGTGAAAAAAAATTGTGAACATTAAATGATTTCATAGAAAATATTTGGTTATTCATGTAGGGGATGATACAGGTAAGGATGCTGGAAACCTCTTCAGTAGGGGACGGGCATCCTCCAATGGTGATGGTGATCATGGTGTGTTCTTGGGCTAGGGAACACAAATGTAGTTGGAGATTAAAATGAGTGGTCCTAAAAGTTTGGGGCCTATGGTCCAGGTATTGGGATTTATTTCCCACTGGTCCTTCAGGCTACGTTCCATAGGGAATTTATCCTCATGGGCCTACAGGTCATGTGATGGGTTCCCCTCTGCCCATTTCATAAAGAGGTTTGATTACTTTATTTAATAAAAAGGTTTTAGACCAATTTGTTTTTAAAAAAATCATGGAAAAAATGAATGAGAAACTTAATAGGAATCAATGAGTTGTTTTTGAAAATAACCTCTTATTGTTTTGAAATCATCAAAATGAAGTATAATCATGTATATCCCCATGAAAAGAAAAGGTAACTGTGTGTGAAAGAACATTTAGAATATATTTTAGAAGAATATATACTAAAATTAATGATATATAAGTTATAAATACAAAAGTAAAGTATTGGGTTTGAGAATTCCATTACCATACATCCCGTATTATTTCATCACATTTTTGTTTCTTCCTTGAATATGTTACTTTTTTATGACCCTTAACTCCTTGGATGAAAGTATTTATACAACTCCATAATTTCCCTATGGATACTAATGGAATTAAGATATGGGAATCAGGTATATCTTTGTATTTGGTAAGAGTAAGGTAAGTGGTTTTCCAAGGGAAGGGAGATGGGAATTTATATTTGAGGGGAGAGGTGTTTTGGGTTAAAATATTGAATAAATTATTATTTCCCATATAAGACTTTAAATAGTAATATTTTTTATATTATAAATCATATATTAATAAAATAACATGGTTTTAGGACTTTTAATCCAATCCACCACTGAATTTATAAATTTATTCAAAATGTAAGAAGAAAAATTAAATTTTTATTTTTTTTAAGTATACTTTAAGACTTTATAAATTAATTTTTAGGTTTTTAAATTATGTTTATTATTTATAAATATCTCATTTATCATATTTAATTAGTTTTGGATTAATCTAACCAATTAAATATTTATAAATTTAGTATTACCTCACTACTATGACATAAAATATGTTGTATTTAAACAATTGTATTTTTAATATTCATGTAAAAATTGAAGTTTCTTAAAAAATGATCAAAACTTTACCCTTAGAAAATTTCAATGTGTTGGTTATAAAAATTAAATTTATTTTATTAAAATAAGTTTATATTCAAGTAATTTTAATTATTTATATAAAATTATGGTTTTAATAAAATACACTTAAAAATAAACTCACACTTTCTTTTAGTTTTTAGTTTTTATATTTAATTTATGGCACTCTAATATTAATATTTACATAATTTATTTGTGGTAAATATTATTTTCATTTCATTAAACTATTTTTTTGGTTATTTTACTATTCTAATGGTCGTATTATTTTTCTAATGGTCTAGTTACTATTCTTAACGGTTAAGTTACTATTCATAACGGTCATATTACTATTCCCACAATCATATCACAATTCCAATAGTTATGTTACTTATTATAAATACTTATTAAATCATTAATTTATCTTTTATCTCAATTCTTCTCAAGCCTCTATATTTTTCATTTCCAAAATTTTGATTCCATTAATTATGTTTTATATTCTTTTTATAGTTTTTTTATGGCTATGATATTTATGTTGGATAAAGATGATCCAAATTTTCCTTTTTTAATTATTTTATTTCTTACTTAATGTCCCATTTCTTTACTCATAATTTTATAGAGTATATTTATTCTCTAAATGAAATGTTCAATTTAACATAATAACGTTTTTTCAGTTTTAATTATGTGTTGTATGTGTTTTATATTATACTACATTACTAAATGTGACACATGTATATATTCAAAATAGTAAATTCCATTTATAAAAGTATGGGTCCTTGTTTTCTTACCCACTTCAAAAAATCCATCCCCAAAATTTCTTTACACACACTGAGATGAAAATAGATTAAGGTATTTTTTTTCATTACTTACCTAGGTTCACAAGTTTCCTCTTCAAATTTATAGTTCCTCTACAGTAATTTAACCAAGTGAGTTGCCTTTTTGTGTATAACTTTATCTATATGGTCCAAGGTCTTCACTAGGTGATCCTCATAAGAGATATCATGCTTTATTTATACCACCTATTGATTCAATACATGTAATGTATGTGGTTTTTACTTCCTCAAGATAGATACATAGAATATGCCATGAACTTAAGACAAGTTTGATGGGAGTGATAGTTCATATTCCAAGGGTCCAATTTGATTGAGGATAAAAAAGTGTCAAATATATCTAGGACATACCTTTCCCCTTTTCCAAAACCTCATGACTCTCTTCCAAGGAGATATACGAAGGAACATTCTATCATGAGCCTCAAACTATACGTCTTTTCAATGGTTATCAACTTAACACTTCTATCGAATTTGTGATGCTGTGATATGTTATTGAATGGTATTGACCCTATCAGTCATTTCTTCTACCAGTTCATGTATCAATAGATTATGTTATCTAACTTCAACCAAGTATATTTGAGTTCTATATTTATTATCATGGATGGATTCATAATGATCCTTCTGAATGATCGAGTAAAATCTATTTTTGTATGTGAACTCAACCAAATGAATATGTTGATATCATCCTCCTTTGAATTCCATAGATAAATCTCTCAACATATCCTCAAGTTTCAAGATAGTATATTCATATTGGTCATTGTTTTGATGGTGATAGACTGTACGGATGTTTAACTATGTGTTTAGAACATGAAAAATAATTTTTTATAACATTAAGGTGAATCTTGGATCTCAATAAGATATAATCTATAGTGTAATTTCATGAATCCTCGCCACTTACCTAATATATATTCTCACAAGTTTATCAAGTGAGAAGTCCTCTTGAATGGAAATGAAGTGAGTTATCTTAGTAAAAAGGCCGACCACAACCCATGTAGTATTATGTCCTTTGGATGTATTTAGAAGACCTGTGAAAAAATCCATAGTGATGTTCTCCCATTTCCACATAGGCATGGGTAATGGTTGCATCATCCCTTTATATTTTTTCCTTTCTTTCGTCATTGATTGACATACTGGTCACTTTGTTGTCTTTCACCAAACAGAAAGTTTCCATCTGTGATCAAGTAATGCATATGAGGATTTATTTATCATATCTTATGATTCACAGGAGTATCAATTTAGGTTGTAACCACTATTCATGACTGAACAATATCGTAAGGGGTCTGGTTACTCTATTTTTAGGCTGCAATGATCAAATTTTTGTGGAAAACAATGAGAGCAATGAAGCTAAGTATAGATCACAAAAGAGTAAAAGGGAAAAAAGAATGATAACATGAATATTTACATGGTTCTGGAATAATTCCTATGTCCATGAAGAGGAATAACTTTACTATGAAGTTGGGAACAACAATTTTATATGAGTTTATCAGATTTTTCACTATGGAACCTTAGCCCAAAATGGGATTTAAAATGTGGAAGACAATCCACTATTCCACTAACTGCACAGGAAGTCCACATCGCTACAGTGAAAGGTGGACACCCAAGTCAATAGTGTTATAGTGTCTTCTAGTTGGAAGTCCAAGGATGTACATTTAATGGTGGATAGAAGTCCACATCACTATAGTGTAATAGTGGTTTTCGGCTGGAAGTCCAAGGTGCTACAGTTAATGGTGGTTGAAAGTCTTTGTTGCTAAAGTTGCAGGATGGTGCACGGTATGGGCCACAAGCATTCAGTCCAAAACCAGATCAGCATATGCCAATCCAACAATCTCCGAATTTGAGCCTGATCCAATACATTACTCTACATCGATTCCACTGAATAAGACAACTTACTTAATCTGATCTTTCTCACTTATTCACTCACTAGTGTGTGTGCTTTCCATTCACAACTTTAATTTCAAGCTAAGGATTCATGAAATACAAGATGTTTCCTCTTGTGCTCCCATTGTGTCCTCCCTTATTATTCCTCTCATCCTCCCTTCATCAGTGGAGACCAACAGAGGCACAAAAGTTCCTCAACTTCTATATTACCATCAGCTTTGTCAACATGTCTACCAGATTGTTGGTTCCACAAATCTTATGCAATGTTAGCAACCCATATTTTATCAGACCTATGATGAAATGGTACTTCAACTGAATGTTATTCATCTGGGCATGAAACATTGGGTTCTTTTCAAGATTTATAGCACTCTAACTATCACAGTGTAATGCATTCTCCTCTTGCTTTCTTATCAAATCATCCAAGAAGTTATTCAGCCAAACTATATCCTTACAAGCTTCTATTACAGCAATGTATTCTCCCTCTATGGTGGATAAATCCACCACCTTCTATAATTGTGATATCTAGCTTACATCAGTTCCTCTACAGGTAAATACCTAACCTATGGTACTCCTCCTACTGTTGATGCCACCTCCAAGGTCAGCATCCACATACCCCTTCAATGAATTTCCTTTCCTGAAACACAAATATACCTCCTTTTTACCCTTCAAATACCTCAGTATCCACTTCAAAGCTTCTCAATGTTTCTCTCTAGGGTTAACCATATAACTAATCACAACTCCCACTGCATGAGAAATTTCAGTTCAAGTGTAGTCCATGGAATACATCAGGCTTCCAACAGCTGATGCGTATAAAACCTTTTCCATGTACTCAACCCATTCTACAATCTTTGGTGATTACTCCTTTGATTGTTTGACATGGACCACAAGAGGAATAGATACTGCCTTTTATTTCAGTATATTTAATATTCTCAGGACCTTCCTAATGCAATCAGCCTGTGATAACATCAACATTCCATCTGTGCGGTCTCTCTTGATCTTCATCCCCAAAATCTTGTAAGTTTCTCCAAGATCTTTCCTCTCGAACTCCTCAGCCAACTTCCTTTTCAACTCATCAATTATCTGTATACATGATCCTGAAATAATCATGTCATCCATGTATAGAAATGGTATAATATATTCATCACCAAAATACTTGATGTAGCAACATTGATCCATGCCACATCATTTGTATTCATTTTTTAACATAAATTAATCAAACTTTTTGTTCCACTGCCTGGGTGCCTGTTTCAACCCATATAATCTCTTTGGGAGTTTTCAAACCAGTTATTCCTTCCCATACTCAATGTATCCCTCTGTCTACTCCATATAGATTTTCTCCTCCAAATATCCATAGAGGAAAGCAGTTTTGACATCAAGCTACTCAAGGTACAGGACTTCTGATGCAATAATACTAAGAACCACCTGACTAGTGGTAAGATTCTCTAAAACTGAAAAGATTTCATTGAAGTCCACACCTTCCTTATATTTAAATCCTTTCACCACCATTATTTCCTTATACCTCCTCTTTCAATCATGTTCTTCCTTGACTCGGTAGACCCACTTTTTCTACAATTCTTTCTTCCCTATTGGCATGGGTGTCATCTCCCAAGTGGTGTTATTGTGCAATGAGGAAATCACCTCTTTTATATCCAGCTCCCACTTTCTTGACTCCTTCAGCCACATTTCCTCTTCCTAGTATTTTGGTTCTCCATCATTAGTCAATAACAGATAATTCAAGGATGGTGAATACTACTGCATAGGCCTTCTCACCCTTTTTGATATCCTCAACTCCACTAAAGTAGTAGTTTTCTCTAGTTCTGATATCTCATGATCAGGTACACCTTCAAGCTCCACTTTCTCTTTGCACTCAAATTCAATGTTCTCATTTTCATATTCAAATGCATGGTGCTCTTTATATATGAAACCTTCATTTAATATCACATTATGGCTCCTGGTGACCATCTTTTTGAGATCATCCCAAAAGTGATAACCAAACTCCTCAGCACCATATCCAATAAAGAAATATCTTTTGGACTTAGCATCAAGTTTTTCACTTTCATTAGAATCAATATTCACATAGTAAAAACTTCCAAAAACTTATAAATGTGAGAGTCTTACCACCTTACTAGACCATAGTTCCTCGGGTAGAAATTCTCCCATTGGCACAGATAGAATTGTGTTGATGAGATATACTTCCATGTTCATTGTATCTGCCCAGAAGATCTTGGGAAACCCTAATTGTAACCTCATACTTTTGGAACATTCATTCAACATCCTATTCATCTTCTCTACCACACCATTCTATTGTGGTGTACCTGGAATAGTCTTCTCCCACCAAATTCCATTATCAGAATATAATTCCCCTAACTCGTGATTTCCATACTATCCACCATTGTCAAACATCAAGCATTTCATCTTTTCTCCTAACTCATTCTCCACCATGACCTTCCACTTCTAAAACATCTTAAACACATCATATTTACTTTTCATAAAGTAAACCTATAACTTCCTTGTTGAGTCATCAATGAATGTCACATAGTATTGTGACCCTCCAAGGGAAATTATTTATGCAGGCCCCCAAATATCTATGTGCACCAGGTCCAGCTTCCTAGCCTTCAGTGTTCTACCTCTTTTTTCAAAAGAAAAATTCTTTTGCTTTCCAAAGATATAATCTTTACATAGGCCATCATCCCCTAAAATTAGCTTTGGTTGCATCTCTTTAGTTTCCAACACCTTCATCCCCTTATCACTCATGTGGCCCAGCCTATAGTGCCACCTTTGTGAATTTTTGAAAGCTTCCAGTGACGCAGCCATGTCCATACAAGTTTCTTTCATGTTATATAGGGTACCAATATTTTCTCATCAAGATATGACCATAGATCCTTTGGTGATATTCCATGCACCACCATTGAATGTAGCACTCAACCCTGCATTATCGAGTTATCTGACAAAAATAAGATTTCTTCTCAAGCTATGGATATACATGATGTTTTTCAGAACCAGAATACTCATACGGTTGGTCTTGATTCATGAATCTCCTTTCCCCACAATCTACAAGGGCTCATAATCAGAAATATGTACCTTTACAAAATTTACAGAAACAAATTTTTTTAGTAAACACTTCTCTGATGTAGAATGGAATTATGCCCTAGAGTCTAAAACCAAAGACTCCATTGGGATATCCATGCTCAATAGCAGCACATCATCAATTCCTTAATCCTTCGTGTTTGCTCCACTAGTTTTTGTTCCCTTTAGTTTTTATCTACACTCATTCTTGACATGTCCTTTATTTCCACATGTCCAGCAGGTAGGACCATACCCATTTGCCTTGTCTCAGATTTTCCTTCTTGGCTTTGATTGCCCGCTATGATTGTATCGTTGTGGGTATCTTCCTATTCCTTCAACATTCAGAGTAGATCCATATAATATTCCTAATTCTCTTATTCACATATCCTTATGGAGTATTAGGTCTAGTACATTTTTTCATAGCCAACATTTTATTCCCCAAAGAACTTCTCATAGCTATTACAGTTGCATCCCAACTGTCAGGTAAAGAGGATAGTAAGACCAGTGCACATACCTCATCACCAAATAAATTTCCACCAATGTTATCTGAATTATGATGGTATTGAATTCATTGATTTTGTCTGTAAAAAATCTCCCTTAAAAAATTTTAGGGTGAAAAAACATTGCATCAAGTGAACCTTGTTTTCCACAAAAGGCTTCTCGTACATATTTGTGAGATATTTCATCAATCCAATCATCATCTTCTCCCATATAATATTGAACACCATGTTTTTTTCCAATGTAATTCACACAAAACCCAGAACCTATTGATCCAGTAGCTCCCACTTTGACCACTCTATGTCTGTTGGATTCAGACCCAGAAGCGAAAAGTGCATATTTTTTTGATAAAGATAATCCTCAATCTGCATCCTCCACAAACTGAAGTCAGTTCCATCAAATCGATCGATCTTCACCTTTACTTATTCTATAGCCATTGTTGGAGAATCTCGAACTCCGTCTTTGATACCAGTTGTTGTGTAAAATTTAAGGAGCAATTAAGTGAAACATAGATCACAAAATAGTAAAAGGAAAAAAATAAGAACAAGAACATAGATATTTACGTGGTTCAGGAATAATCCCTACATCCACAGAGAGTCATAACTTCACTATGATTTTGGGAGAAACAATTTTATAGGAGTTTATCATAGATTTTTTTTTCACTACGGAACCCTAGCCCGAAATGGTATAAAAAAGGAGGAATATGATCCACTATTCCAAAACTATATCAGGCTACACCAATCCAACACAAATCACCATAACTCCTAAACCAATGTGTGTGGTACATCAGGGTCACATTGAAAACACCAGTGATCAAGATACTCATTTTAATTCATTTATGGGATCCCTTCATGCATGGATAACATGAACAAAATATGGGGACCAAGAAAATATTCCATTTGAATTTCTAAATTAAATCTGTTAAAGGTGATAAAAAAGTGATAAGGGTTTAATGATCTAGGTAATAGATAAATTATATTAAAATCAAAGTATTGAAACTTTAGCTCAATCATTCAAAAGGGAATTTGTGATTCATGTTCTCAAAAAATCCCTATATGGACACCATATGATCATCAAAAATCATACCAAAACATTCATTTTTTGTCAAAAAAGGGAATGGATGATATTGATTTGGGGGTTGGCCATTTTCAATTTGTAATTTTACTATGCATCTCCAGTAATTGTGTTATAATCCCTTATAGTTGAGATGAGGATACTTCTCCCACCTCTCACTTTTTAATGTCTCCATTTCTCTCTTATTTGATTTTTTGAGAAACTATTAGGATGTATAAATCAGTAAATGGTTATCATTGTTTTCCTATGTTTTAAAAGTTATCTTCTCATACTTTGGTTTGTACACACACATATTTATCTTACACACTTCTCATTCAGTGGAGAGTTATGAGGTTGGTTAAGTAATGATTAAGAGTTCTTGATCACTTAGGTAAGGTAAAATAAGTGTATATAGTGGATATTAAATTTCTTTATTAGATCCAAACACATAAATGGATAGATAATGGTTGAGGTATCATCTACTTAATGACAAAATAAGAGAGTGATTATTTGGAGAAATTATGATAGAGTGATTGGATGAGGGAATATCCAAGGTCAAGATACAACCATTCATTGATTTTAAAACTCTTTATTTCCACTATAATTCATACACAAAACTTATATGTAGTTGTTATCATTTATATAGTACCATATAAACCCTCAAACCCAAGGTAAACACTAAGAATTAATAACTTCTCATGAGACATTCTAAGTCACTCTACTATACTGAAAATATTATCAAGTTCTAAATTGTACTCTTGACCAACCCATGAATGTTGTGTCACCCTTACCTGAATGATTTTACTCAAGAATATAAGTAAAATTATTTTTCCATGAAAAAATAAATACCACTTATTTCTCCAAACTTATTATCATAAGCAATAAACATTGTAAACACCTTATAGTACTTGTTTTCAAACACATCCTAAAGGAAATTATTTGGAACAAAAATTAAAATCATAGTTTGTGACCTAATATTTCTATTATATTTTTTAAAATATGTAGTTTTTATGATATCATTGATGGCCTTGGTTTATCCATATAACATAAAGATTCTCAACCCTCATCAAACCTCACTGTTGGTCCCTCTTTTGTATCACCACAATTTTCTCCCAAGAATAAATGATAATTAAAATATTATTTCAAAATAATAATGACTAAAAAAATCATAAATTTTCCCTCAAAATTTTGAGACTTGAAAAAAAATATTGAGTATCACAATTAGTAAATGAAATAATTTCAGAGAGAAACATAATACTTCTAACCTAGATTCTCATGATTAGCTATCACACAATCTATGATACAAGATATTCTTTTTAGAATATGTTGATTAAATGATTATAAGTCGATAAATTTTGTTGAAAGATAGATGAAAAATATATATGATTGACATATTAGGAACACACATTTTTCATAAATGAAATCCATTATTCCTTTAGCAAGGTCCAACTACAAAAAAATCATACAAATTAAGTGTGAATTACAATAACCATGTGGATAATTAGTTTTAAATTTGAATAATAAAATTAATATAATTTAATTAATTTTTTAAATTAATAAAGGATAAAAACAAAAATAATGTGATATTATAACTATTTATATGGTAAAAAATTACACTACTCCAGTAACTAAAAGAATAAAATTATTACTTGACCATAAAATCTTAGTCACAATATATATAATCAATAAAAAATCCAACCCTCCAAAACTCACCTTATTCTAGATTGAGAAATTAATGAAGTTAGTATCTACCAAAATTATATAAGGCAATCCAAATGTATTATTGTATTTAAATAAGAGTACAGAAGAAAAATTATACCTACGTCAAAACATTATTCAACAGAGAACCACACAAATACACAGTGAATATGGGAAAAATATAAAATCCTCCAGGAATAAAACCTACATGTTTTAGAGAAGATTTTCCTTTTAAATATAGTTCTTATTTCTGTTTAAGATCTCTTCTTTGTTCCTAAAGTAAAATAAAAGAAGTTTGATCATGTAAACTACCAAATTAATAAGGGGGAAATCAATATATGATAAAAAAGAGATTAGCTAAAATTTTATGAGATTTTGAGGTTATGATCTTCTTCATGAAAAAAAATCATGCATTTTTTCACTTTCCCCATAACATAGGTTCATTACGGTTAATAAGAAAACAATATTTTATCATAAAATAAAATTGAAATTGGTAGTCACATACATCGTTCATGGTTTTGGGCACACCGTAATTTCTTAAAGAAATATTGATATAAAAAATTGTTATTAAAGGTTACAGTAGCCCCCGCCACACACAGTCTAAGAGAATAATGGAATGGGACTTGAATCCATGATCCCCACCTCAAACCCCAAATACCCTAACTAAGATAGAATATATAAAATTAAATAAAAAACAATGAAATGTTATGGAATACAGATAAGAGTTAGTGATTTCTTCTAAAAATACGGCCGATCGAGGTAGTTGGACTATTACGGGCCAAATATTCTTTAATTAGAGCTTCAATAACATAGATAATTATGATGAACTACAAGTAATGGTGTTTTTTTGAGGTAAATACAGGGTGAAAAATCATTATGGGGAAGTTTTCATGATATATTTCCATAGAAATGGGAGAAATAATCTGTTAGTTAGTCTTTTTTGTAGCCCTTTCTTGATAGTCAATGATTGTAGGGTCATCACCATAGTGATGGAGTTATTTTAAAGAATTTTAAATGTTATCTGAATAATAGTTAGTGAATCTATGATCAACCCCCTTGAAGTAGTTGTGCCTTTATGTAGGATTTGAGTTTAAAGTTTACAGTGATGAATGATTTTCATGTGAACTGGTTACATGCAAAAAAATTGAGATATGGAGAAGAATTTTTTATCTTTTATTTTAACAAAAAAATATTTCCACAAAATATGATTCTCATTTCATCATCCCTCTCCCACCAAATTTGAAAATAGTTTCTATAATATTAAATTAATTTCTTAAAACTATCCTCTTTTTCATTATTATAGGGATTTCCAGGAGGTACCTTATGGTTCTCCTTTTCTTTTGATCATGTTAGGATTTATGGGTTATGTTTTTGTTATTTTCACTCATTTCAGATTGAGGAGTTTCTCATTAAAATTGAAGGTTCATCCTATGATGAAAAGTTTTCATAAGATTGGGTTCTCTTCACCCAACTTAAACTTTTACTTTTTGATTACTATATCATAAATGAAATATAATATATGCATGATTAATTACTTTTCCATGTACTATATATAGTAATTTACTTATATTACATGTTTTATCAAAAATTATAATGATAATATCATAATACTATGATAATAATCTTAAATATATGCCATATTATCTAAATACATCAATCAGATATGACACAAATGATGTCTTACTCTCATGTGTTGGAGGTTAGTGAACATTAATAATTTTTATCATGAAACTCACACATAGTGTATAGAGACCATGTTTTTTCCTTGTAATACTTTTAAATATATATATAAATATTTTTGGAGCTAAGAGATAAGACGGAATGTGATTCTAATGCTCGGTGTGTACGGAATTAATTTTATAAAAATATTAAATATATTTGATATTACACGCACACATTTTTTCAAGAAAAATGTTCTATCTCTTAAACAGAGCCACAAATCAAAAATATGAGACCATAGTTGAACTTGGAACATGAATTTTAGCCTAATAACAACCTAAAGTTGGTCAGCATGAGGTTTTCAGATAGTGGTCATTAGAGGTGTGTTTAATTAAAATAAATAATTGATTTTTTTATTTTTTTTAATGGACTAAATTTTTTCCTCTCTATAAATATTATATTATAAAAATTTCCATGGTTAGCCACATAAACCTAGGATCATTGAGAGGAGGATCTACCATTATTCGTTTATGGATCGATATCGGGTGATGATCAGCAACCGGATCAAGGTGAATTGATGCATAGTGAACACAACAAATCTTCCTCCTTTATTGGTGAGCACATTCTTCATCGAAAAATGATCTGAATCGAGGTATGACTCATAATTTGTGGATTCCTCCCTTATAATTAAAATTATTTAGCATACTCATTTCTATTTCATTGATCTGCATCAAATTTGAGCCTTTTAATTCTTCTTTTTATAGGACTTAATTTATTTATTTGATTTATCATATTGCGTCATGTTTTCTCACTCCATATATTCCCAATCTAATTTTTTGGACAATAATTCTTGGATAATGATTTTCTCATAATTGGTTCATTTAATTTTCCCCCATTGTTATTCATAATCTTCATTTATTAGCCTAAGGGGTCTTAGTTCGACATTGTCGGGTGGGATTGAGCGCAATCAGACCCCCAAATTCATGAAATATTCACATGTGACATATAGATCAAAGATCAGAGGATGGATTGGGATAATTTTTAGAAAATGGGTGATATTTCCCATGGATCTGGGATTTGGGAACAACTGTCATGACATGGGAGGAGAGATGAAGGTGTGTGAGCTTTGTGTGGGAGTATTGTATTCCATTTTCCAGCCAACAAATGGATGGAAACAATGTCCAGAGGAGATTACCACTAATTTTGGGTGGTCAAATAGTGGAATTCGTAGTGGTGGGAATGGATCTAGAATTCACAGAGTAGATCTAACTTTCCAAAAAAACTGACTAGATGGCATGTAGGATAATGAACACACGACGTTTATCCCCCTAGATACACCGTCTAGGGTTTTCGAGTTAGTTAAATATAACACGTCTTGTGGGGCCCCCATACGCCATGTGACTGAGTCCTGGAAACCCAACATGTATTCTGAGAGTACACAGACATGGGCATGTCCAAAACCATTCTATATACTGGCACATGGCCAGGGTACATGGAAACAAACTAAAGGACATGGGTAGAACCCCATGCGGGAGGACACATCGTGTATCGAAGTACATGATCATGGGAAATGATTACACTGACATGGTCAGGATCACGGTCAGGGCCTTGGTTGGATGAGGCATGTTGTGTAGTCCCTTTAAAAACTGTGTAGGGATACATGGGTAGTGATTTGTGTGCTAGAAAGGATGCGACCAAGAAGGTGGGTGGGACCACATGGTGTGTGGGTCCCCTTACTTTTCGTGTACCCACCTTTTTTAGGAAACTTTTACCACTCTAATCTCTTTCATTTGGAATCATATTTTTTCCGATGAGTGTCCTATCCTAGATGTTTTTTCATATAGAACATGATGGTAGCCTTCATGGTGGATTTTGAGCTATGATGTAAGATATTCCTAGTGTGACACGTCTTTAGGTGACACTCAACAATGGCAGTGATTGGGAAAGATCATCAATGACATTAGAGTGGAACCCTTTTGATGGGATAGGCCATGAGTCCTCTATATACCAATAGAGTAGCACCCTCCTACTAGGATAAGGCATGGGTCTTCTATCTACCATTAGAGTGTAAACCTCCTGGTGTGATAGGGCATGGTTCCTCTATCTACCATTAGAGTGGAACCCTCCTACTGGGAAAGGGAATGGATCCTATATTTGTCCATCAAAGTGGAACCTTCCTATAGATTCAAATCATATATTATTGACCATCATATTTTCACCCTTCTGTGGATTCAGGGCATAGTTCCTTAACCATTAGAGTGACACCCTCCTACTATGATAGAGAATGGATCCTCTATCTACATTCTAAGTGACACCCTCCTATGGAGTTAGGGTATGGGTCCTCTATCTATGGAGTGGAACCCTCATATTGTACAATTTTGTGGGTAATATACATATATATTATGTCTCTATGACTATGTGGCATAGTGGTGAGGTGTGGCTCAACATGGATTCTTCTACTGGACAGACACATGAGATGTTGGGCATCGATGATGGACTTTTGGAACTAATGGAGGACTCTTTTCCTAGGTTGGGATATGAGATGGAGATCCCTTTTCTCTATCATATGGGTATCTTTTATGAGTATATATATATCCTTGTTGATTTTATGTAATTACTCACTTGCTATGGGTTGAGATGTCTATTCCCATCATGTCTCTTACTGCTCCCCCTTTATCTTTTGGGGCATCCTATTGGGTATGTATATACTCACCCATGCATAGGATTTTCCTTCATGTGTCATGTATTATGCAGATAATAGGTAGGTCAGCAGAGATTACAAAGGACCATAGCGATACCCTGGTGCATTTGACCACATATGGTAGTTGGGGTTTGAAGATATGGAGTCGAGATCTCTCATCACTTTACATTTCCATCTTTTTGGGGTTAGGATATCTTTCTGGTTGGGCATATATTTTTTCCCTTTTTACTTTTTAAATTATTTTGTTGTACTCTTGTACTCCCTATATGTTTTATATCCATTGTTATTCTCTAGATATTACATCTTTTATTTTTATTCATCTGCACTTCTGCATGGAGATGGATGGGTGTGTACTTACAGGTACATTAGGAAAATGCATCCTATATTAGTTATGTCTTTCTCTAGTTTTCACCAGCCCCTGGCCTATGGATTCGGGCTTAGTTTAATTGATGCTTGAGCCCTCTTGGGTCATTTAATAATATATTGGTATTATAGTAACTCATTCCATGGTACTTGGAGTTTCCCATTATGAGTATTTGGTTAGGATTAGGGAAACAATTTCAATGTATTTTAAGTGTGACTTTCAGGACAGGGAACCTAGTGCTGGTGCGGTGGTTGATGTATCCATTCACCAGGACTCTGACTACCTGCTTTTCAACTCGGCATACTGAGACATCAGTTTCAAGGATCAATGGTACATGTATCATATAGGATTGATTCTTTTGAATATCCTTCTTTATTAATCTCCCCATTTATATGTGTGTGTGTGTGTTTGTGTGTGTGTGTCCATCTAACTATGGTATTTCTTGATTAAATTTTCAATATTCCTCTGTGAAGACAACTATCCAAGTTATTGATTATAGATCATGATGAAGATCTGATGAGTGATGAGGCCTCAGTTCAGGGGATAACATGTGTGATTTTTCTTCTAGGTGGATAGATAAAATCACCCCCACCTATTGAGTAGAATATTATACTACCAAAGCAAGATTAGGATGTGTGTAGGCTTATCACAATCCATGATTTATAGCACCAAAGGCCACTAATATTCCTTAGTGAGATATAACCCCAGGTAATAGAGTATTAGCTAGAGTCGGTTACCTTAGTTTTCAGGCTTATCTGGACACCAACTAATCAGTTGGTTTCATTGGCAACCAGTCTTTTCCACATAGTAACTCAACGCTGGTAGAGTTAGTCATATAGATGCATAATGAGTTGACACTCTCATAGAATGACTTCTAACATGTAAGACCCTAAGATTTTATGAGATATATTATTTTAATGTCTTTTATGACTTGTGTTGTACTCTACAGCAATATTATCTTGTGCTATACACAACATTGTATTAGCTTGCAGTATACGCAACACTATTATTGGCTTGTGTTTTACACAATTTCAAATCCCTTTGATATAATTCATTTCACACAACACTGAATACAGATTTTGTTCAATATATAAATGAACTAAGTTTGGATTATGTTATATGAAACACCAAATGAGGCTTTCACTATACACAACACTGACTTTTCTTACGTTACACGCAAGAGAAACCTTCCTCGATAGCTTGCGTTGTATGCAATACCAAGTTTCACTAAACAATGATATATTATTAAAATATTATTATTTAATGGAAAATAAACTAGTCATTATGGATAGTATTAACCACATTTTTAATTTTATATAACATTATCATTCATCTTACACATTTTCTAGAACATGATATGAACAAAATCAATTTTTTGGATAAAAGAAATATTTTTCTCAAAAAATGCAGTTTTACCACCTTTTAATGGTCCACCCATTTTAAATCAAGTTTTGACCCTTTTATAAGTTAAATTTGACAAAATAAACTCTTTCTTTGTAAGAGGGACATAAAAATTTATTTTTTTGAATTTTTTGTATTTTTCTGATAAAATTCAAATTTTAATGAATAGTGAAAAATACTGCATTTTAATTCAAAACTGCTTTTTCATCTAATTTATTTATATAGTTAGATTAAATTTTTAATTGGTTTTAAAGTTTAATTGGATTATATTTTTATTATTTAATCCAATTTTGTTCATTGGAAGTAATTTTTCTTTTAAATTTGACATAAACACATGTCAGTCTTTTGATAGTTATTACTTTTTAAAAAACCCGCTTTTTGGTTTTGACAACGGGAAATAATTTTAAATTAATTACTCCAACTTCTTTGTTTTGAATTTGGAAAATTTTATTCCATATTTGGAATCATAAAGTTCAAATTGTGTAAATAGGTACTTTTTTATTTTTGGACATTATGAATAGTAACTTCAGTAATTATTTTTTTTTACTATGGTTAAAGGGTAAATCTGGTAAATAAGGGTAAAAAATATTATAATAATATTAAACTACCCTAACACATGTAATAATCCTATTTTATGAGATATTTCTGACCATAGGAATCATTGGGTCGATTTTGGGACCCCATGGATTCACTTGGATGTGAAAATGACATTTTATAAGAATTAATTTAAAGTAAATATAATTATAACCTAAACATATATCTTTTACTAAATCAATTTTAATATAGGGTTTCATAACTGATCTCTATGTATATAAATATTCATCATAAATCTAAAAATATTCTTTATATAATGGTATTTTATTTATAATTTTTAGACATTAGATAAGTATATTTATTTATGACACAATTATGATGTAGTGATTTCCTCATTAATGAAAGATTCAAATAAATGAATTTATAAATATTAAAATAAATTTAATTTGAACATTTTGATGTCATCCACTAATTTTATAGATTACATTGACATATTAGGGATGATTTAATTCCTTTTTTTTGAATAAATATGGATGTTATGAATTTTTAAAAAAGTCAAGTATGAATAGTGTCCAAAATTGACATAATTCATAACTTAAAACATAAAATGGTTTATTAAATGATATTAAATTCCTAAAAATATGAGATTCAGAAATAATGGTTAATATAAGTCCAAATATTTCATAAATAACTTTTTTTGTGTCTTTTTACATGATATTGTAATTACATTAACCCACAATGTGTAAATAACATGATATCACGGTAAGATTAAAAAGGGTAAAATAAGGGTTAAATCAAAAAATATAAGGCTAAAAAATATATTCAAAACGTGTATAAAAATTATTGGATGATGGTTATTAGAACAAAAATCATCTTATATTAGAATTAAATAAGTTTTGGACCATTTTAAATCTAAATTGAATTTATAATAAATTAATATTCTAGGAAATTCCTAAAGGGCCCCTCTCCTCTCTTATAAAAGGGCACCTCCTCCCTCTCCACTTCACTCCATTTTGATCCTTCAAGATTAGAAAACCCCAACACATTTCTCTTCTAAACTTCCCTAGTTACATTCTAGAGGTTCCTTTCTTCTCAAAATACCAAATCTAGTGCCCTAAGAATAAATTTAAAGGAGGCACGTCGAGGAAGAGGTAATCTCTTCTACCAATTCTATAAAATTTATTTCTTCTTATACTTACTCTTATTTCATTGTTTCATTATAAAGTAATAGCATCAGTATCACTAATATACTGATATGTTATTATAAATATGAAATAATCATATTTCACCTTCTATCCATCCTACGTAAAACAAAATCACCGCGTGTGCGTACGTACGGCTTACCGTCTCCACACCGTGGTGTAATCTGTTTTTCACCACCACCTTACTTGGATGGGTATAATTGTGGAAATAATAACTATTTATGATTATTATAACATGATACTAATTCTGAAATATTATACACTATCCACTTAAATACTATTCAACAATTATGGGAACGATATCATCATTCGTGCGTACGTACGGCTTACCATCTCCACGACGCGATGAGATCCATTCTCCACATTAACCATTAAAGAATGATTATAAAGTATATATAATAAATAATAATTAAATATATGACATAATAATTCTACTATATTTATTTATATATGTATATTTCATTTACTTTCTTCCATTCAATTTAATAAGGAAATGAAATCAGCGTTCATGCATACGTACAGCCTACCGTCTCCATGAACGGTGTATTACATTTCTTTTATCTATCTATTATATATATATTTATATAATGAATATATAATATATAAATCATGTTTTAAATTCTTTAAGTAATTAATTCATGATATTAGTAATAATATCAAGAATAACAATTCAAAACACATATGATAAATAAAACGATTATTACCCAAAACGTTGCTCTAACTTGGAATTGACAAATGAACAGGTAATATAAAGTCATAAGTGAATCATATATGATATCATAAATATTATTATGGTTCTACTATAAGTTAATAATATGTTTAAACCCACTATATAGGATTTTTGGACACATAGGGAAGAAATCAGACCTAAGGTAAGGGACAATTTTACAATCTCATTTTTATCCGATATTGCTTATACGTAAGTATTTACAGGGTTTATATTTATCATCCATGTCCATATTTTATAAAAATGTGTTCATAAAATTTTTACTATTCTTCCATGTATGTTTAAAGTCATTTTTACCCATTTTTGAGTTTTACTACATGGTATGGAAGCAATATTTCTTTTTTTTACCATATGAGGTACTTTTTTCTACGTTTCTGGAAAAAGTACGAGGAGAATGTTTTTGTTTAACTTATACTGAATGAATGGATTTTTATGTTTTATCAATGCCTTTTTTCCATGAATCTTTCTCTATAATATTTCAAGTTTATTTTCAACTAAATTCTTTTCTTTTAAAATTGCATGGTATTTTGAGAAAAGAAAATGTTTTTGAAGAAGAAATGATATTTTCCTCAAGAACTAAGTTCAAATGTTTTATCAAAATTATTTTACATCTAAGATGATGATTTTAAATAGGGTTATGTTTCTATCCCTATTATTAATTTGATTTGATTGTTTTTATAATGGAATTATTTTTATGAAATCCATTTATTTTATGTGGATTATGTTATGATGGAATGATGTTTAAGAAACCCATTTTATTTGTTGGGTTATACTATGATGAATGGTTTATGTTTTTGTGGAACATATAAGAATGATTTCAATATGATATGGGTGGGACCTATATCTCCCTCCAATTCATTGGGTAAATATTTATATCTCATAAGATAGACATGGATGGAACATAAAGTAAATCTGGTTCAGTAATACAAGGATGAAATGGCAAGTAAACCCGGTTCAGTAATAGACTTAGTCCACTTTGATGGTCTTGGAAGCAATGTATTGGATACTATAGAAATTATATTATTTGGTTAATGGTTTTACACAATTCCATGTTTTATTCCCATGATATTTTATCATGATTAATGTTCTTTTATGATTTATTCCTTATGTACTGCCAGGATTTATTTCATGACTCAATATTTTGATGTTTAAACTTTATGTTCATGTTTTTACGTTCAAATGTATATGGTTTGTTTTATTTTCTCCATGTTTACCCTTAATCATAATTTGACTCACCCTTTTTATGTTTTTTTTCCTAGGATATAAAGAAAGTTTTTAGGTAGGAAAACAAAAAGGGATGATCTTTATGGGAGATGTTGAAGATCTTTCACCTTGATTAGAATATTATGTTTCAAGTTTCCAAAGACACTAAACTAATATGGTCTTTGGGTGTCTTTTTGTGTCATGTATTAAGTATTCCACAAAATAAATGTAATATTCATGTACATAAATCTTGGGTCTCTACAACTGTTATCATAGAAAAGGAGGTAGGAATGAATATGATCCTTGGGAACTCTCACGTGTGAATGTTGGACGAAGCATGGTTCTCCGCCCAAGGGCTTCATGAGGAAATGGTTGCCACTGGGGATGGTGGTATGTCCCACCCAGGGGGTGTAGCTACCCATGGAGTGCTTTTATAGGTATCAATTCTATTCCACTGGAAATAATTACAAACTGTTACATAGTAGTTATTTTGTGAGGGGTATTACCCCTAATCTTTGTGCTCAATTCAAATTCAAGAGCTTCTAGAGATATAGTTGGGAGGGATTATAGTTTTTGAGTATTTTTGAGGATTACTAAACTTACATGATACTCCCTCAACATGATTTGATATAGATACTTCTAAGCATATAAGTTTGAGAAGGGTCTTCACAGAGACATATGTACTAGTATGGTACCCCTATGCATTCCCACTTATGTAGGAGTGTTAAAGAAAGAATTGGTGATATAGATCTTCATATCATAGGTATTCCAAGTATCTGGATATGGTAGTGTAAATTATAGGGTTTAGTCATCTACAGAAGCTATCAGGCGTCAGTCGATGGGATCTTGATGTAGGAGATCTTTTTAGGATCTGACTCGGGCATGTGGTCAGGAAGCACAGGGACTACGTAGAGAACTATGGTAGCCTAAATAGGGGAGGTTCTATGAATGTGATGGTAAAGTTCACATGTAATGTGATTACCCAACCAGACATACTGAGGAGGATAGAAATATAGCATATGGACCATCATGGAAGAGGCAGCACTGTGATCATGGATCTCCCAAGTGAGGGAAGGGTGGCCCCCAGGGAGGTGGAGCAAGAATAGAAGAAGGTGGGAATCTAGAAGGAGAAGATTCAGATATTGGATGATGTTATAATCTATTTCCACCACCACCACTAGGTGGACCATGCCAACTCAAGGAGATGGCGGTCAAGTCCATGGGAAGCTATAGGATATGGAGGCATATAAACCAATATCTCACAAGATGATTAGAGGTATGACATGTGTTTATTCTACTCTTTATTAAATACTAGTAAACATAGGTACAAGTTATTCCTTCATATCTTTATTCCCAATGTGAGATTTGGAGCTCCCAGTTGAGATGTTATCCCAATATATTTTACTTAAGTTTCCTTTGGGGAACACTTCTTCTATATATTTTATCTACCAGTAGATAAAGTTATTGCTTGGTGGAGAGAGGTTATCATGGGACCTTTTATTCATCACGATGAGACCTTATGATGTCATCTTGGGTATGGATTGGTTGTCCATGGTTCGATCCCAGATAGGTGGTCAATGAAGACTAGTAAAATGCCTTTATACTTATGGGATGAGATTCTCCTTTTTAGGTGAGAGAGATCTCATGGAAGGACAAGTGGGATTCATAATCAGGAGGTTGCAACCCATCACCCATATTTTGGTGATTGTAGACCTTGCCATTGTCATCTCTTTAGGCATCTAGATTCCTTTAGTTATGGAGGATTATATGAATGTCTTCCCCGAGGACATTCTAGGACTACCTCTGAGGAGGTAGATGGTTTTTTTCATCAACTTTAATCTCATTTCCACTTTTATATCTTATAAATAATATCATATGGCCCCTAATGATCCTTAGGATTTGTGGTTTTAGTTAGAGGACCTTTGAGAGAAAGGTTTTATCAGACCCAGTGTGTCCCCCTGAGCATCTCCAATGTTTTTCATGAAAAATTCTGATGATATCTTGTGGATTTTTGTGTATTATCTTCACCTAAACTGGGACATGATAAAGAAAATAACCCCTTATCAAGGATTTATGACCTATTTGATTAGTTGTGAGGTGCGAGATGGTTCTTGAAGATTGATCTCAGGTCTGGATACCACCAGTTGAGAGTTTTCAAGACCAATATTATGAATCTTTCATTCCAATGTTGATATGAACACTATGAGATCCTTGTGATTCCTTTTGGTGTGATGAATTCCCCCACTGTTCTTATGGATTTGATGAACTAGATTTTCCAACCATACTTATACCGATTTGTTGTTAACTTTATTGGCGACATACTCATATACTCTGTATCATAGGAGGAGCATGTAGAGCACTTAAGGATGGTCTTATATTTTCTTCAGTATCATCATCTTTATGGTAAGCTCCCAAAGTTCCAGTTTTGGATCCATGAGGTTCACTTCCAAGGGAATTTCATTTATGAGCATGGATTAGCTATGGACCCGGTGAAGATCAATGCAGTGCTTTCTTGGGATCCACCTAGGAGTGTGTCAGAGTTGAAAAGTTTTCTTGTCATGGAAAGGTACTAAAAGAGGTTTATGGAAGACTTCTCTAGTATTTCAACCCCTTTTACCACCCTGACATGTAAAGGATGTCCTTTTACCTGGACTGAGTAGTGTCGGAGATAATTCAAGGAGTTGAAGTTAAGGCTGACGAGTGATCCTATTTTGAGACTACTAGGGGAGGGAGTGGAGTAGGTAGTGTATTGAGATGCCTCTGGAGCTAGTCTTAGTTGTGTGTTTATGAAGAGGAAGTTAGTGATTTTATGTGGGTCAAGGTAGTTGAGATTCCATGAGCATAATTTCATAACTCATGAACAAGATTTGGTAGTGGTAGTATTCTCTCTGAGGATGTGGAGGCACTAACTTTTGGGAGAGTGCTTTATTGTTTACACAAACCATCAGAGTCTCAGGTATTTCTTAACATATAGTGACTTGAACTTGAGATAGTGGTGTTGGTTGGAGTTCCTACAGGACTATGACTTTGAGATAGTCTATACTCTTGGTAAGGGAAATGTGGTGGTAGATTCCCTTGATAGGAAGTCCTAATATTTTTTTTATGCAAGAGGCATTAGAATAGTTGGATTCCTTGAAGTTATCCCTAGTTTAGGGGGAGGGTGCATTTTTTTCTTTAATCAATGGTGTTGACTTCTCTACTTCTCTAGTGCATGAGAGAGTCCCGGTTGAGATACATAAACTATGAGGTATTACAAGACCATATAACCTTAGGATATCCACCTGATGGATTATCTGAAGGAGGTAATCATGTCATATAATTCCAGGGATGGATAGTGGTCCCAAACATGATTCAGGAGGAGGTGATGAGAGATTTTCACACATATCATTTGGTTGTACATCCAAGTGTAGGGAATATGTACAGATGTCTTTAGCAGTGGTTAATAGTGGTTTTGGTGGGTTGGAATGAGGTGGAGTGTGTCCAAGTTCATCTCTTGATGCCTCACATGTTAGCAGTTGAAATATGAACACCGAGTTTTAGCAAGTTTTTTGCAACCTCTTAAGATCCTAGAGTGGAAATGGAACGACATGTCCATAGACTTTGTGACAGGTCTTCCGTAGACAACGAGAGGCCATGAATCCATCTGGGTGATAGTTGATCGACTCACAAAGTCAGTGCACTTCCTTTCTATTAAGTATAATAGTTTTATGGAGAGTTTGGGGAAGTTGTGTATACAGGATATTTTTCTCCATCATGGGGTACCCTCGAAGATTCTCTCTAATCGTGATGTGTGGTTCACATCACAGTTGTGGAGAGACCTGCAGGAGTCATTTAGGGCCCAAATGAGGATGAGTGAAACCTTCCACCCCCAGACAGATGGGAAAACTGATTGTACTATCTAGGTGATGTAGTATATTCCAAGGGATTTCATTTTAGAATTTGACCAGATCTGTAAGGATCACTTTCCATTGGTATAGTTTGCGATAATAATAGCTACAACTCTACTATTGGCATGGAACCTTTCGAGGCCCTATATGGGAGACCCTTTAGGTCTCTAATTTGTTGAAATGAGATTAGTGAGACATCTCTTTTTGGTCCATAGATGGTGTTGGTGATGATAGAGAATGTCTAGGTGGTTCATGAGTGGATGTGGATAGCTCAGAGTAGGTAGAAATCTTACGTAGTTCAACATCATAAGCCCTTGGATTTCGAGTAGGGAGGCCATGTTTTCTTGATATTATCCCCATGAAAAGGGTTTTGGATATTAATCTAGGTATTAAAGTTATCCTCAAGGTTCAACAATTCATTATATATCTTGTACAGGGTTGGTGAGGTTGCCTACCACCTCGCCCTACCCCCGAAGTTAGAGCGGGTGCATGGCGTATTCCTTGTGTTGTGGCTGAGGAGATACGTTCATGATCCTACGCACATTATGGAATGGGGTGATATGGAAATAGAGGATGAATCCACATTTTTATAGAACCTAGTGGTGATAAAGGATCAATATGAGAGGGCCCTTCATTGATGGATCATCCCCTATCTTCATGTGTTGTGGCTGCACGGGAGCACGCAAGAGAGCTCCTAGGAGTGGGAGAGCCAGATATGGGCTCAGTATCCCAACATTTTTTATTAGATTTTTATTTTTTAAGATGAAAATATTAAAGGATTGAATAATGTAGAGATGTTATTTTTTATTTTTAAGGCTTTGAAATATATCTAGAAATATTTTCCAAACCAAATACTGAGACGGTGCGAGATTCTGAGGCCCAGTGTGCTCAAAATTAATTTTATAAAATATTAAATATATTTTATACTATGCATGCATAATTTTTCAATAAAAATGGCATATATCTTAAAAGGAGTATCGTATTAAAAATCTGAGACCACGGTTGAATCCAGAATGAAATGTTTACCCTAGGCATGACCTAAAGTTGGTCGACATGGGGCGTTTGGATAAAGCGGCCATTAGTGGGTGCGTTTAATTAAAATAAATAATTTATTTCATTTATTTTATTAAATTACCTAGATCTATTCCCCTATATAAATATGATATTATATAAAATCATCAGGGTTAGCAGCATAACCCCGAGACCATTGAGAGGAGGAACCATCATTCTTCAATGATGGATTGAGATCGGGTGACGATCAGCAAGTGGATCAAGGCCAATTGAGGTGTAGAAAATGAAAAGAGTCTTACTCCTTCATTGACAAGTGAATTATTCAACAAAAAATGATCTGAATTTATATATGACTTCTCATTTGTGGATTCCTCACTTGTGATTAAAAATATTGAGCATAATCATTTCTATTTCTTTAATCTGTGTCAAATGTGATCCTTTGCATGCAATCGCATATTATATTTAATTTATTAATTAGATTTACCCTATTGTTCCATGTTATATCACCCTAGATACCCCCTATCTAATTATTTGGCCAAGAACTCTTGAAAAATAATTTTTTTACATTTGGATTATGTGATTTCCCCCCATCGTTCTTTGTAATCTTCACTGATTGGCCTACAGGGTCTCGGTTCGACATTACCAGGAAGGATCAAGTGCGATCGACCCCCCTGATTCCTGGAAGAATTGTGTGAGACATATATAATAGATATAGGAGGATGGATTTGGATTCTTTGTGGTATATGGGTGATGTTTTCCATGGATTCGAGATCTAAGAATGATCAGCACAACATGAAAGGAGCGACAATAGTGTGCAGGCTTCTTGCAAGAGGATCAGATTCTATTTTTTGGCCAATGTATGGTTGGAAACAAAAGATGGTGGTGATTACCACCGATTTTGGGTGTTCAAATAGTGGGATTTTCTATGGCGGGAATATATCTAGAATATATGGATAAGATCTAACTTTATGCAAAAAAACACGACTACATGGCATGTAAGCTGATGATCACATGTCATGTAGTACCCTAGCTATAGCGGCTAGGGATTCTAGGTGATTTAAATATCACACTCCATGTGGGAACCCCACATGCCTTGTGACTCGATGTTGGTGACCCGGTGTGTACTCCAAGAGTACTTTTTTTTAAAGCAATGTCTTAGTCAACGACTAAGACATAAAATATTATTAATCAAGCGAGAGATTACAGAAGTCTGAAAGAGGTAATTTTATTACAATCCTTAGTTAGGAGAGGGAGGAGGTTATCCGGCAACTCGTCAAACCACATAATGGCCTGGTTGATCCCCTTATTGGCAAGAGCATCTGCCACTATATTAGCTTCACGGTAGGCATGGGTGGCAATATATCTGATCTCCAAAAGTGAGTTCAGGAAGATCTTCCAACTCGCAGTAAGAGGCCAAGAGAGGTGGACCTCCCCATTCCAAATTTCTTGAACAATGGTGGTGGAGTAGCTTTCAATCCAGATATTGTTCCAGCCTTTATTTTTGACAAATTGGATGGCATGGATGAGAGCCAGCATCTCAGCTTCAAGGGAGGAAGTGACCCCGCAGCTACCATAGAAGCAACCATTGCAGTGACCTGTGGAGTCTCTGAATATTTCCCCACAACCCACAGGGCCTAGATTTCCTTTGTAAGTGCCATCCACATTGATCTTGATCCATTCAAGAAGTGAGGCTTGCCATAAGACTTCAAGAAAACGTTTTGGATGAGGAAAAATTCCTTCGATCTGAAGACACCACAGGGATCACAAAGTCGTTGATCGTATTGTCACAATTGCCTTTATGGATCGAGGCAGCATCTTTAATAGCAATCAGGATTATCGTGTGGCCTGCAATGAGATTTTATGAGTGATTATTGTGAATATTGGCATATCTATCATACCAGATAATGTGTAGAATCTTCTCCACGGCAGATAGGAAGAGATGTTTGATTTGTGGCGAGAATTTAAGCTCCACACAATGCTTTAGCTGAAAGAGGATATTGTCAAAAGGGGGCCATCTACAATCAAAAATGTCAGTAATAAAATTT